>OY752146.1:0-2672636 GCA_963573315.1 Entomortierella parvispora
AAAACCCTAAAAAACCCTAAAAAACCCTAAAAAACCCTAAAAAACCCTAAAAAACCCTAAAAAACCCTAAAAAACCCTAAAAAACCCTAAAAAACCCTAAAAAACCCTAAAAAACCCTAAAAAACCCTAAAAAACCCTAAAAAAACCCTAAAAAACCCTAAAAAACCCTAAAAAACCCTAAAAAACCCTAAAAAACCCTAAAAAAACCCTAAAAAACCCTAAAAAACCCTAAAAAACCCTAAAAAACCCTAAAAAACCCTAAAAAACCCTAAAAAACCCTAAAAAAACCCTAAAAAACCCTAAAAAACCCTAAAAAAAACCCTAAAAACCCTAAAAACCCTAAAACTTAATCTTAACTTCAGGGATTAAACCCTAAAGTGTCATAATTGATCTGCAAATGGTCAGGCTGTCGTCACATGTTTCCTTAAAAGGAAATAATGAAATAAAGTTTGAAATAGTTTCATTACAAAGTATTCAGTTACTGACTTGGATGGAGGCTAATTGAAGGCTTCTAGAAATATATTTCAATTGCAATTCTCAATGGTGGATGTTGCGTAATTGATCAAAATATTTCCTTTTTAGGGAATATTTGAAGGACATTATCTCATGATGCAATGAAATAGTACCACCTTATATTGCGTCCAACGATAGCCCTAGGTAGAGCCTTTGTGCTCATGTTTCAAGTTTGCTCCTAACTTGAAAGGATCTGGAGTAATTGCTGTAAACATTTCCTAAAATGGAAATATTTCAGTAGCTGTTTCTCTGGATCTGCTCAAAGGACACCGGT
Source organism: Entomortierella parvispora (assembly GCA_963573315.1). NCBI lineage: Eukaryota > Fungi > Mortierellomycota > Mortierellomycetes > Mortierellales > Mortierellaceae > Entomortierella > Entomortierella parvispora. Next base: position 788 of record OY752146.1, read on the forward strand.
TCTTATTGTATGCCAAGATACCTCATTCCAAGGGTTTTCGAATGTTTATAAAACTGAGGCATTTGATCAAGCCGATTCAGAGCAATTGATGATCAAAATTTTATTGATCAAAATTTTCAAATATTATTTTCTCGATTTCTATGACTCACTCACCTTCAATGGTAAGAATAGCCATAACTGAAAAGCAAATCTTTGTGATGCTGTAAAAAAATCGCAAGTTCGTAACGTAGATCTTCATCTATTGCCTGTCTAATAGAATATTTTGCATTAAAATTCGTAAAATTTTCGAATGTTATTTCTCCAGAAGCACTATGAAGACTTGGAAGAGTATTGTATGGTGAAGGTAGACACTGATGAGCGCTTTCGGTGGCTGCAAGTGCATAGTCGAATCACAAGGTGAATTTTGAGCAATTGCTTGTCGAAAATTTAATCGCCATATTTTGTGTCTTCTTTTTCGCCACATCTAATTAGTTAAGATTATTGATCAAAGGGCCCACTTGTAGGCATTCATGAGAGGTTATTTTTACATTAAAACGTTCGCCACTTCTTACGACAGCTCTTGAGCTATTGATGATCGAAGAAGTATTGGAAATTATTTTTGAACACCATTATCTCCAAACCCACTGTAGAGAATGAAACACAAGTCATATGCAACTAAAGCCTCCAACGATAGCCTTCTATTCCATGAAGATCATTGTCACTATATCTTGTAGATTAGCCGCAATTGATGGTCGAATTTTATCTTTTTTCACAAGTAAATTTCATCTTCTTATGATCTCCTTCACGGATGGCAATGAAAATCATATGAACAGTGAGGCCCTCTCAAGTGTATCCTGTTCATGCAGGAATACCGTTGATTGATAGATCGGATGTGGAGCAATAGATGACATTAACTTCAAATCTATCCTGCTCTGAGTCATCAGATCCACCAGCAGCGATAGCCGCTATCAACCACATTCAGATGGGCACGCAATATCGCCAGTTGTTTTGTCAACGCTGGAGTAATTACAAAAAAAAAAAAAAAAAAAAAGTCGCAATAGTTGAAAGTCGAACGATGCTATCCCTAGATCTCCAAAGAGACCAATGATAATCACTCGTGAAGGTAATGTTAACATTGTTAAGCGTGGAGTTGCCAATTGCCGGAGAATATAGACCATAGCCACCGCCGTTTCTGATCAATTGCTGTTTACATTTCAACTTTTAAGATGAAAGAGACCATTACTTTGCGTATCCCGAGTTTACGAGTCGGTGTGAAATGACTTTCACTTGGAAAGAACGGAACAAGGATAGTAAAGCCGGGATTGAGAGTGCGAGCGATATCTAAGGTGGTTGATGAGCTGTTTCCAAGTTGCTACAGCAAAACCTATTGATGGAGTGAGTTCAGTTACATCGCTGGACGATATGTGTCGAACAAACAAGTTCGTAGATGCGAAAGAACAGGCAATCCAAAGATCGAATGATGGCAATAACCTGTGCAGCTTGCTTACTAAGTCGCATTTTTCTCACGAGACTTGATGATTCAACTGCAGCAATTGAGGCCGAAACACTCGACAATGGCCGCAAGTACTGTTGACCCAACACAAGTTCTGCAGTGGAAACAGTGGAAACAGTTAAAGTAAAGGCGGATCCAGAGTCTCTCGACTATCATGGATGGAAGAGCAAGAAGCCATTGGCGTACGTTCACAGCCAAACAAAGGGAAATCATAGCTAGCCAAGGCAGAGCGGTACAAAGACAGGGAGAAGTCAAGGATGCACTTTGTGTATTAAGCTGAGGGAGGTGTACCTCGTATCAATGCGGCTACTACGGCGACCACAACGCAGTCAGCAAGTCCACAGCATAGTCTGGGAAAGCAAGAAGAGACAGCGAGCGAGACAACGACAAGAGGAGCAGCGAAAGATATCTCTGTATTATGATAAAGAGATACGTAAGAGTCTATAGGACCACGACAGTTGTTGTTGGGGCTATGGCAAGGTCAACAGACAGCCAAACAGGCGTAGATAGAGTGGCAGGGTTCATAATGGCAGCACCGTACTCACCAAGGCCGTCGAACTGCGCTGCAGTACTCTTGTAGCAGAGAAACGAAGAAAGAGAGGAAGAACCCAGACAGAAAGTAGCAGTGAGAGGCCAAGACAACAGGAGCAAGCTGTCTACAGTGTCCAACTATGAAGTTCAAGGTCCACGACCTTCTCTGGACAGAGTGGTTGCCAACACCAGCTTTGGAGCTTCGACTTTGAGGCAGATTGTCAAAGTGGCCAGTTGGAATGAGTCGGCTCGCTGACAGATGGAGCGCACGTTCAGCGCAGATGGTCGAAACAGACTAGATGAAAGTAGATGAAAGTAGATGACCAATCTCCAGGCATGCATGTTCAACACTCATTGTCAAACTGAGAAGATGAAGCCCAGCAGCCAACCTCAACCTGACCCAAGGGTTCAACACTGAGTGTCGAACTGACAGACGGGAGAAATCAGGGAGGAAGAGAAGCTTCCGTCTGTCAGTTCGACACTCAGTGTTATAGGGAATGCCCCTGAGTTGAAGTGTCCCAAGCCACCATGTCCACGCCTTCCCGTGAGCGCACCTTCGCCACACACACATTCGTACAGGTGAAGTGAGTACAGTTCATGCAGCTGGCAAGTGTGTTTCTTTATTTAAAGGAGCTTTCATAGTACAAGTCAAGAGGAAAGACAAGAAAACAAGTAGGGAGAGCGATAGCGGTGCTAGGCTACTTACCCAACAGGCGCGCATGCCTGGATTTGTAGCTTCAAGTTTGTCGCGAGTTGTTCTTGGATCATAGGGATGGATGCTGTTAGATGGGGCGAGCTTTATGTGGCAGTCAATTGAGAAGGCAAGGTCTGGCTTAACAACAAAGTGAATAGGGGAGAGGACAACGTCTGCGAGCGAGAAAGAAGGAAGTCGTTTGTTTTTTTGTTCTGTTGGTCAAGAGCACACAAAAGAGTGCAAAGCAACCGTCGGTCCTGAACAAAGGATAAAGAGAGACGAAAGGTTCAACTGGGGTCAAGTGCACCAAGAGGGAGAGGGCTGTCAAGAGGGGTACAAGGAGACAAGAGGGTAGACAAGGCACAAGACACAAGAGGGAGACAAGACACAAGAGGGAGACAAGACGGAGACCAGAAAGACAAAGAGGGAAGACACAAGAGGGAGAGACAGGGAAGACAAGTGGGCAGCGGAAAACAAGAGGGAGAAAAAAAACAGACGAGAGACGCGGGAGTGCCAAAAGCAAACAAAAATGCAAACAAAACAGAGGGAAGAGAGCACAGGAAAGCAGAGTGGTTGTTCAGAGGCCGACAGATGCAGAAGGGGCCGAGGGATGAACACAGATGAAGACAACAACAAGATGGATCCAAGTCAGAGGGAGGATGAGAGATGCAAGCAGAAGGAAGGGATGAATACAAATGGAGAATGAGGGACGAAGACAGAGGGAAGATGAACGTGTGCAGATGGAGGCACACAGAGAGAGATGGACGGGTTACAGACAAGATGGGCGCTGACAGAGGGAGGACGAAGTATGCACAGACAGAGAAAGAGACAGAAGAGGAAGAGCCAGGGAAGCAGAGGGAAAAGGACACGGGCAGAGGGAAGAAGGATGAGGGCAGAGGGAAGAAGGATGAGGGCAGAGGGGGGAAGGATGAGAGCAGAGGGGGGAAGGACACAGGCAGAAGGGGGAAGAAGGACGCGGGCAGAGGGGGGAAGAAGGAGGGACACAGCAGACGGAGGCGAGAGGGAAGAGAGGAAGAAGGATGTGAGCAGTGGGAAGAGATTGAGGCAGAAAGAGAAAGGATGCGCAGAAGATGGATGCACGAAAGAAGGACGCAAAGAGAAGAGGGATGCAAAGCAGACAAGAAGCACGCAGAAGACAGGAAGAAGGAAGAGGGGAGGAAAAAAGACGAGGAAGCAGGCGGCAGAAAGAAGGATGCACGGAAAAGAGATGAAGAGCGAAGATGCGAGGGGAAGATGCAGAGAGGAAGATGCAGAGGGGAATATGCAGAGGGGAAGATGACAGTTGCAGATGGAAGACATAGAGGGGAAGACGACAGATGAATAGGGAAGATCTGAAGGAGATGATGCGGGAAGATGCAGAGGTGACGATGTAGAGGAAGAGAGAAAGAGAGATAGAATGCAAAGAGGAAGAAGAGAGATGAGAGGGGAAGAAGACAAATGCAGAGGGCAAGAAGAGAAATGCAGAGGGCAAGAAGAGAGATGCAGAGGGCAAGAAGAGAGATGCAGAGGAAGAGGGGAAAACAGATGCAGCAGAGGGCAGGAAGGAACAAGGACGCGGAAGAAGAAACAAGAAGGGACCACCGTCTGCTGGTCCGACGGACAAAAAAACCGCAAAAAATGATTTTTCTTGGTTCTCGTCCAACGACCCACGCGTCCGATGGTCAGGGTCAGGATCAGGGTGAGGGTCAGACAGACCACAGCCGACCTCAGTTGCGTTCAGCGCTTCGTCTCCCCCTTGTTGGCAACCAGAGCGACAGGAGCAGGGTATCACGGCGAGCAAAGACCTCAAAGAAGAAAAGAGTAGTCTTGATCTAAAGTAGGATGAGAGTAGGTCAGGAATAAGGAACCAGTTAACCCCAAGACAAATTCAGTTGAAGGAAACACCGGGAACACCTTGGTACAGAGAGATACAGAGAGGGATATTGCTGAAAGAACAGAAAGTCTTATCCCCTGCAGGCCCAGTTACCAGCGTTACCTTTCTGCTCTGGTGTCGCAAGCATCTTACAGTAGAAAAAAGAACCAGTAGAGATATATCCGCCCGAACGAGGAATGATACCCGCCTGCGATGCAGTATTCGGTGCTCCACACAGAGCCGAAGAGAGATGAACGTGTAGCGATCACACGACTCAAGGTAGGTCTTGCACATTAGTCGGACCAAGGTGTCATGGCGCGGCAAAATGAACGTTAGCACTCCAATATTGTTTCGTCTCGTTCCAGACACGATTTGGCAAGACAGCCAATATTCGATAGTACTTAACTTGTGTGGCTATGGTCTCATCCTTTCAGCGGAAGGTCTGACCTCCGTTGCAGCCGAATACCAAGAAAAAAACGAAAACAAAAAAAAAGGATTAAAATCGCCTGCTATTCCTTGATATCCTCGTCATCGGAGTGGATCAATGGCCCCTCAATCCCAAGACAACCGCTTGCCGTTCCTGATAATTGCTAGCGTTCAAGCGAGAAGATCTGCATGGAGCTACCGTGTTATTTTTTGTTTACTAAAAGCCTATACAGCGGTGCAAATGTTTGCAGAAGGCATCAGCTCATGGCACGTTAACTTCTTCATCTCACCTTGATCACTTGACCTTTCTTCTCCAATGGCTACATCCTACTACAGAAAAAACTGGGTGTATTCTTGTCGTCAATCACCAAAACAACCTCAATAAATGTCCTGTATGTCCTTCACATAGCTCACCGTTAGCACTCGCTCCTAAATAATCGGCGGCCACGGTTGTTGATCCTTGTTGTTCGAACTTTCCTCCAAGTCATTACGCCAAAGATTAGTTCGAGATTCAGACGATTAAAAACTGAAATCATGATGTGCAGAGCACTTACATTTGGATATAAGCACCGAGCAACAAGTACCTGAGAGGGTCCACTGATATGCCTTTGGAAAGAGGTCCTAGTCTTACAGAATGACAACTCGGCCCAGAATTGTGAAGAAAGTAGATATCCAGAATTATTCCATGCTCTAGGGCTCTTACCTCGTGGTCGGAATCATACTCCCTCGTCCAACCGCATTCGATACGGGAGTTCGCGCCGTTGAATAGGTCCTTTACACGACTTTGCAGCATAATACCTTTCAGATTCTGAAATGCCGCCGGTAGATTGCGCCAGCTGTTGCAAGTATCCTGAACCCATCATCTGGAAAAGTCGCCGGCTGTTGCCACGAACGCAAGGTTCCTATCGTATGGCCTTCATTTGGTATCCTTGAACACAGCCAAACAAGCTCTTCAAGCTCTTTCGCAAGAAAACTCACCCTACGAGTTGAAAATGTCTTGCAAACTTCGGTATCTTGCAAAAGCAAACGTGTGTCGTCAGAGCTGCCTTGACTTGCGTTACTACATTCAGAGGCTCGGCACAGAGCCTATTGTGGAAGATGGCGTCGGTGAGAACATATAGAAGAGAGAGCTGCATGGCTTGCATTGGTGCAAACATGCAAAATCGCGGTGGTAGTGAAGAATGAAAGACAGGGGGATGGATTACCTGCCGTGGTCGATGGACGACACCGCGAACAGATTTCTCGATTAGAGATGAGTGAGGAAGTGAGTCCTGGCGATGGGAAGGGAATGACCAAGGTGGTAGGAGGGTGCAAGGCAAGAGCAAAGAGCGCGAGGACGGGACGGGCGGAGGAAGAAAAGAGCGCGCAAGGACCACGCACGTGCTCTTTTTCTGCGATTCGTTTCTTTGCACTCTCCTTCCCCACAAGGAAACCTCACTTCACTTCTCCTGTGCTCTCCTCTTCCCTCTTCTCCCTCCTCTCATCCATCAGCTGGACATCGGAACATCTGGATTCACTTCGAAGGCACTCAAGCTATCAGCCATCAGATTCCAACCAACAGCGACATGGACAGGTGTGGATGCTATGTTCTGGAAGCAGCCTCATGCCCCTGGACAATTGAAGAAACACGCAAGGAACCCTGGAACCGTCAGGGGTGGTAATTACTCGTGCCTGCTGAAGAACGAACCCATCCATACTAATGGACGAATCAACTTCGGTGATGCAGACTTCTCATTTTCTTTCCCTTTCTGTTTTCATTAGATGGTGCTGGCATTCATTAATATTGATGTCGCTGGCCCTTCTGAAGGGAACAATAACAGGCCCTCACTCCTTGAACAGGAACGTCAGCAAATCTTGCATGTTCGACTTGACTACAAAGTCGGCCGTTGTTGACGCAGAGACTGTATTTGGCTATTTTTGCTGCGACCTTGACCAGGAGTGTCCAATCGAGCTTCCGACGACGACCACTTATGGGAACCTCTTGCGACGACCCAATCCTTTCGACCACCACCAACAACTTTTTGCTTTGTGCTGGATTTCTGAGAGATTGATTGTCGAACTGTTTCACCGGAATCAGGATGCAGGGGTTCAAGAATCACGATACTGGTGTGGATCATGATGTTGGTGCTCAAGCCGAGTAAATACACTGACGATCACCACAATCAGGTCAGAATACAAGCATCAGGAAAGAAGAGTGCCAATCTGGACGATAGTCACCCACATTGCAATACTTTAGGCGACGCAATGTCTATTGCTTGCTCGCGAAGACTCTTCCCATGGTCTCCTCTGGATTCGCGTTCGAATGTCGAATGAGATACCATGTCAGCATTTCCAGGACTTGGTCAAGGAAACAAAAGTGGACAAAGGAATGGAATATGAGACCATAATGCGGACGAAATTGCGGGAAAACACAGGCTTTTCAATCAGAACCTCTTATCTCTTCCCCCGATCTCGCAATAAACCATATCGCTTTTTATTATTCTTCTCGGTGCTTTCTCTGGAACTGACATAAGGCCCGAAGAGGGACCAAGGGACCGAGGGATCGGATGACCGGAACTGGACATACTGACACTCCACATGAGATTGGTGCTTCATGCATTTAGTGGCACTTGACACGTCTCATCAAGCAACCAACACCTTAACGACCCTGCTCCTCACCTCTTGCCATCGATTGAAATCGAAAATACTTCATCTTCAGTTATGGTGGAGAGAAACTGACCAATTCTCTGATCCAAATCTTCATTCGATCCTGCCGCAAGTACCAGGTGGGGCCTTGGGCTTTGAACAGCAAGGTCGATTAGGAAACAGTCATCTCACACGCGTAGGATCAAGTTTGCTGGACGTTTCTCCTCCAGGAGCATCGATTTCTGTTATCCGAGAAAAACCACATGATTCTCGATCCATCTTCCCTCTCGATCCTTTCGTAATATCAGGTATTTTCCCTTGAACAGCAATACTGAATAATTAAGGTCATCGCATGCCTGAGGTACCAAGTGTACTGCGTTCCTCTCGTCCAGGAGTATCGATCAAAATCTCAAAGATTCGTGTTTGTTGCTCAACTCGTTCGAACTCGACCGCTCTTCAGATCCTTCACCCGCTCTTCTAGAGTTTAGTGATCCAGCCTTTGAAGGGATGCCAACTACTGACAGGCCATCGCCCGCGCGCAGGACCAGGTACACTGTGTTTCAACTGTCAAGAAGCGCCTGCTCATGTCGAAATCTCAAAGAGCCATGTGTTTGACCGATATCGTGAAGAAGTGCAGATGAGAACCCCTGACGCCAGCACAGAGTGGAGAGGCAGTATTTGCGATGGAAGAACAAAAGTTCTTTCACCGCATGGGTTGCGGCTAGGCAACATGGGTAACCTGGTCTGGCGCCATTCTACTAATCGTATGTTAACTATCAGGTGACCCTCGACTTTGAACAGCAATGTCTACTAGTGAAAAGTAATCGCACGCGCATGGGACCAAGTGCGCTGAGTGTTTCTCGTCAAGGAGCATCGATTTGGATAATAAAATCAAAAATCCATTATCTTTCCTATGGTCGTGAAAAAAAACGCCCGATTCTCAGATCATTCGCTTTTTTTTTTTTTTTTTTTTTTTTTTTGTTTTTATCTGGTTTATTTGGGTCAGTGTCCAAGAAATCCAGTGCCCCTACATCTTCAGGCGGCGCTACTACGATCAAATTTGAGTTACAACAAGCACTACGGGGGTGGTACTAAAAGATAAAAATACAGGTATAGAAGAAAATAAAAGAAGAAATGCTAGGTTTGGGGGGTCGTGGGGCCTGAGTTGGGGTCAGTTGCTGACTCACGGCTGCGTTCCTCCTGTACGCGTCGCCGATACTCGTTCTGGTTGACAATTTTGTTGACCGCAAGATCAATGGACGTTGTCACCTGGGGTGAAATCTTCATCTTCCTCACTCGATCTTACTATAAGTATCAGGTGGTCTCCCACTTGAATAGCAATGTCGACTAGGAAAAACTCATCACACGCGCGTAAACCCAAGTTTGTTGGATATTTCTTTTGAAGGAGCATCGATTTTGGTCATAAAATCAAGAATCCACGATCTTCACGTATGGCCGAGAAAAACCACCCGATTCTCAGATCCATCCTTTTTTTTTTTTTTTTTTTTTTTTTTTTTTTGATTTTAAGTTATCTGGTTTATTTATTTGGTCAGTAGTGTCCACGAACTCCAGTGCCCTTACAATTTCAGGCGGCAGTACTACAATCAAAAATGGGCTACAACAAACACTACGAGGGTGGTACTAAAACTCTAAAAGGTAAAAATACAGGTATAAAAGAAAATAAAAGAGACTATAATGGACTACGCACTGAATTTGGAATAAATCCCACTATTTGCGTGACTTGTTTCACATAGTGGACACTGGACACCTGTCCATTTTGAAGGTCAAGTGTCGCCCTTTTTCAATTCGCTACTAATCCCTCATTTTGACAACAAGACTACCTTTTTACGCGATCCGCGTAGGCGGAGACCCGTAGAACAAGTCCAGACTTTTGCATTGGCATGTAGCATGTTTTTCCGCTCTTCTCTTCACTTTCGTTATAAAAAGCCAACTCATTTCTTCTCTTTTTTTTCTCTTTGCCCTAAAAAGCCCTTCCAATCCTCACTTACAGACACCGCAACCCAAGCCCTTCCCTCACAACACCGTCATCACCAGCCTTTTCTTTTTTTTCACACCGATAGCCCCCCTGAGAAACGCGACAACAGGAGACGCGACGCGACGCGACAGCTTTTCATCTTTTTGTCCCATTCACCTGAACCATTCCTTTCCTTTCCCCCACCACTTTCCCTCAACCGTTTCTTTCCTTCAGACCGCTTACTCCAGGAGCCCTCGGTCTTGTTTTTCTTCTTTAATCCCCTCCTCAGTTCTAACCTTTTTATTTTATTTTTTTTAAAAAAGAAACAAAAACAAAAACAAAAAACAAAAACAAAAAAAAAAAAAAAAAAAACAAATTCTCTTTCCTTCTTTCTTTTCATTTGTCCATCATTCCATTGTTCCATCATCTCTTTCCTTCCCTTTGTGTCTTTATTCATTCATTCAACTCGCTCTTCCACATTCCAATACATTCAACACTATCTATCCATCGATCAACTGAACCACTGATTCAACACATCTCGCCATTGCATCGGCAGCATTGACCTCGCACGTTCGTCACAATTCAGCAAAACCCTCTTAACAAATCAAGTTGAACACAGCCCACAAAAATCCTTTTTTTCTTTTTGACTCATCGATGAAAGGAACCAACCCACCAAAGAAGTCTTCTACTCAGGTAAGTATCTTAATTGCAGTACATTATGGTATTGCGGCTACCAATGGTGGCGTAGAGAAAGATACCAAACCAATGTTAACTGTGGGAACATCTCATCTTGTAATCAATGATATAGACCGACAACATCCAGCAGGAGCAGAAGCCCCATGTTACTCCGGCACCATCTTCTCAACCAGAGCCAGGATCGTCTCGAAAACGACGAGCCTCGAACGAACACCTTGTTGATACTACTACTGTAAATCAGAGCCTGGCATCTCTACTGTTTAAGCGCCAGGCGCACAAAAGGGGTCCGAAAGGATATCGCGTTGGAGGTCAACCACAGCCAGCTCTTACAGCGCCTACAGCCAAGAAACCAAGTGCACCAAAGCAATCAATGTCCGAGGAGGAGAGAGCAAGGCTTACGAAGGAAGCGGAGGAAGAAAGAGAGAGAAGGGACAAGATGACGCCAGAGGAAAGAAGGGATGCACTCAAGCGCTCTGCGTTGAAAGTCCTTGACGACTTCTTGGCAGCACCAGACCTCGACAGAACACTGTATTGCTACCGTGGCCGCATTGCCGATTGGAGGGTACGTTGTCAATAATCTCTTGCATCGTTATCACCAATGACGACTCTAATCTTCTCATTATTATTCTCAGGACTATTGCATGGAACACCGGGATGGTGACTGCATTGTATCTGGACGAAGCATTCTAGAGTACTTCAAGAAGGTCGTGTTCGTGACAGCAATCAAGAAGGTCATTACGACACGAAAAGGCTACAGTGGAGTTGTTGCAACTAGAAAGCCATTGGCCAAGTCGTCACAAGCCGAGGACAAGGAACAGGAGCAGGAGCAAGAACAGGAACAGGAGCAGGAACAGGAACAGGAACAGGAACAGGAACAGGAACAGGAACAGGTACAGGAGCAGGAACAGGAAGCAGAGGCGGGAGCCGAAGATCAGGAACAACTTGATATTTCCTTGGACGAAGATACAGATGATTCCGATGATGACACCGACGCCGAAGAGGTGGCTACTGGGAAGAAGGCGTCAGCGGCTAAAAGCAAGGCAAAGATCAGAGCCTTACAACGGGAACGACAGTATCGTAATGGGGCTTGGAAGTGGAAGGATTCGCAGACCATTAGCCCATTCGAAACTCAGCAGCCTAATCCACCAGCAGCCCCTAAAGTGGTACCCGTTGTCAAGAACATCAAGGAGAAGACTTCTGGTGAGTTAATTGGGTATCACACTTTTCTATCATGAAAGTGAAGCACGACTCTAACCATTATATACCTGTTTTTTCATAGTCCTTTCCGATGCGGACGTGGATGAGCATGGCAACAAGATCATCTATGTTCCCAGAACATACAACACCGTCGTCAACATCAAGAAGGCACTCATCTATCTATGGACATTGCAGCGATACGGAGAGTATCCGCCGGGCGTAGATCACCCGAAAAGAGACATTTTATTGGGGGGAGCTATGGATAACTACGAAAAGAAACTTGTCTATGACACGGTCAGACCTGGGACATCAAGAACGGGATCGTGTGCTCTCAGAGATCCGTACACTGAAGGGGAATTCATCAGGATCCTTTGCTATCTCTGGCGATATCTTCCTATCCGATCTACCGAGGGAAATAAGCGCCAGTACAAGTCTGAGAAGCGCTTCCCATATCTTCGTGAACGTCTTGCTCAACTCTTTCGTCACCATGCGTTAATGCGAGACGAAGATGTACGCAACATCACCCTTAGCAATATGTTTTGTATCCAAGCAAGACATCCTGCAGCGGGGTCCGATCTGGCGACTGGAATTGTCTGTTGTATTTCCCGCGGCAAGACCAACAAGAAGGGCGTGAAGTTGTATAGCACTGTATTCCGCCACAAGAACGTTCTTCGATGTTCAGTAGGAGGCTTTGCATTTTACATGTTGGAGCGTTGGCAGGTAAGAGGAAGTTATAGTGTTCGACGGTTCACCATTCGTCACCATTCGTCACCATTCGTCTCACCAGGCTGATGATACAGGTACTCATGCTTTTTCCAATTCTTTTATCGTAATTTCTGGTAGGTTGACAAGGAACCTCTTCCTAATTTTCTTGATCCGGACGACTGGAGTCGTGTGATGCTTTTGGCTGATGCAAATCCTGCAGCTCGGATGGCGTTGAGCAAAAACAGAAAGTCAACCTCTGGAGGAAAAGTCCAAAACCGTAAACAAGCAATTGATCCAAGGACTCAAATCGCCACCACCACCAAGGCTTTGTTGTCTTGTGGAGTTGCATCAACCAAGATCACTCATGGTGGCCGTCATGCTGGAACCTCAGAGGCGTACCACCTAGGCCTTGATTTTGATCATATCCGACACCTTGGTCGATGGGTCATGGGTCAGATGGAGAACTTCTATGCTCCCAAGAACCCCACCGTAGGGGCCTTTTACATGGCGCACTTCAACAAGAGAGATGAACCTTACAAGATCGAACGCGACCTTGTCACCCCCGACCTCGAGCTTCAACGTCTGATTTTCCCCTGGATTGAAGATGTCATGGATGAGGCTGATGGTAGGCCTTGGGCGGAGGTGTGTGCAGATGAGATGCGAGGTGTCAACCCATCCGAGGCCACACTGAAGGATGTCTTTTGGAAGCCAATTGCTCTTGACGAGCTTTCAAAGACCACGGCATCTTTGACCAGCAGCGCCCTGATCGATCGAATTGCATTCTTAAAGCTCATGGTCCGGATGAGGCGAGTAATCCTACAGGATGCGGTGATGATGTTGACTTATACCGATTCCTCTGGCGAAACTCTCAACAACCGGCTTTTATCCTCGGATGAGCTGAAACACATTTTCTCTGGCCCTCTCTTCCGCAAGTTCCAGGCTGATCTCCTAGCCGCCATCGCTCTTCACCAGGAGCAGGTAAAGATCATCAATGGCAGTGTGCAATTGACCACAGAGAAAGTTGTCAGTGCCTTGAACACACTTGGGTCCGTGGTGATAAACAGCACCACCCAGATGCAAACTCAGATGCACTCAAATCAGGGCCTGGTGGCGGAGACACGGGAAGAAATCAAAGGACTTAAGGAAACATTCACGGAAAAGTTTGTCCAACAGGAAGAACGACAGAATCAACAGGATGAGTGGCAAGTACAGCACTGGCTTCATCTTCAACATTCAGTTCCGCCTCCGGCTGCAGTTAGACGACCCTTTGTTGTCAGTGGCGATGTTTCCCAACCTCAACCACCGTATGCTCTGCACCAACAATCACGCCAGTTACCACCACCTCGGTACGAAACACCACCACCACTTCAACAAAAGAGACAACAACAGCAACAGCAACAGCAACAACAACAACAACAACAACAACAACAACAACATCAACATCAACCACCACCACCACTAACACCACCACTTGCTCAAAACTTGACTCACTCGCCTCTTAATTCTTCTGATCCTTCCACTAAAGGATATCTAATGCTTGCCGATAACAAAAACCTGACCCTTCGTGTTCTCTGGGCCGAGTATCATGGCCCAATTGCAGACGCAAAGAAGAATGATCCAGCTTATCCTTACACTCAAGCGCGCAAAAAGGCTCTGCAGAGGCGAAGTCAGCTTGTAGACATCATCGAGGCCATGGCAAAGAAGGATGAAGTTCCTGTCGAGTCGATTATTGCAACACTGGGGGTCACTTACAAAGATAAAACGATCAACTTCATTCGAGAGGACTTGAGGAAAAAACACAAACAGTTGTAGATTTTGTAGGACAATAAACTGATCTCATTTCCAAAGCTTTTGAGTGTTTGATGAGTTCATGGATCAATAGTCAAACCCCTTCAGACAACGCGACGCGAGCGAAAGTGAAATGAGAATGAGATGAGGCTGAGATAACACAAAGCGGAAGAATGCAAAAAAAAGCCCCTCCCGACACACACACACACACACACACACACACACACACACACACCATACAAAAAAAAAAAAAAAAAAAAAAGTTGTTTCGTCCCCGCCCAAGACCCAAGATAAAAAATTGCAGGGAGATTGTGCAGCCGAGACGACAACAACCAATGGCAAATTCGCGTCGCTAATCTTCACTTTTGGACAAGACTAGTGATCCCAAAATGGAATTCATTTCGCTAATCCTCAAGGTACAAGTCACGTGTTGGACACAGGTGGACACAGGTGGACACGGTCGGGACAGGAGCCTGGACTCGTAGTCTATTATAATGACATGACATCTTGACAGGCAACACGTCATCTATAGCACTCATTCAGTTGGACCCGAGATGCAAACAAGCGCACAGAGCCAAAAGATTGTTTTGCAACTCTGGGTTATGCCGCATGCTGCCAGCATGAGACGCCAAAGAAGAGAACCAATCAGAAGGCTTGCGTGGTTTTGGCTGTATGCATCAGCGATAAAACATCACTGGGCACGGAGCGTTATACATCAGGAAGGTCCAAAGACATGCCGACAAGCGCACAGAGCCAAATGATTGTTCCGCAGCTCTGGGTTAATGCCACATGCTCTCAGCATGAGACGCCAAAGAAGAGAACCAATCAAGTGGCTAGCGTGGTTTTGGCTGTATGCGTCGGTGACAAAACATCACCGGGCACGGAGCGTCGGACATGTCCGCATTACCTGTATCGAAGATGGCGTACGGTCTGAGCAATTGTTGGAGAGACACGGTTGGGATAGAGTGAGTAAGGATGAGAAGAAGGGCAATAATGGTTTGCTTGGCGGAACCGACGAAAGGAATACATGTAGAAAATCGAAAATTTCAAGGCTACGGCACATCTTCAAATTTGAAAGCAGGACAATCCACGCCATATATACGTCACCGAATTCCCAAAAATCGCTGTCGTTGTTTATGCCCGCGCTTCCCATTACTTCAACGACCCAACGACCCATTCCCCACGAAAACAATCACGTCTCTATCCCCTCAAATTCAATCACACGCCTATCCATTCTTCACAAACAATAACCACGAAGGTAATGAGTTTGTTTTTCGTGTTTTCCACATCTTCCCACAACATCTTGCCATTGCATTGCCTTCTCGACATGGGTGATTTACAAGTAAAGTTGGGTCACCTGTGCAGCTGGGATGCGGCCTGATGGTCAACCTTCTTCTGGCCCAGCCAAGTGCATGCACCCTGGGAATTTTGAAGTTTGATGTGGGCAAGATCAGCTTGAACATCTTGCCAATGCATTGCCTTCTCGACATGGGTGATTTACAAGTAAAGTTGGGTCACCTGTGCAGCTGGGATGCGGTCTGATGGTCAACCTTCTTCTGGCCCAGCCAAGTGCATGCACCCTGGGAATTTTGAAATTTGATTAAGCTTTGTTCTCTATTTCGCTCATTGATCTCTTCGTTCTGCCTGAATTGTATCAATTTTTATTGTCGTAGACTACCGATGGATAACCCAGAGCACATCAAGTGGGCCTTGACTGAACATAACACGGAGCATATTTCACTTAAAACTTTCACAGAGAAATTCAACTACACCGACAGTACATCCGCCGACGCGGCATGTACAATTCTTATGAGCAGTACCAAACTGAACAAAGCACGGCGCAAACGACTCCAACACAGCCTTGTGATCTTTCAGGCGAATTCAGCGAAGAATTGCTCTTACGATCGACGACAAGAATATTCGGGGCCTTTTTGCAGCGGAATATGTGACAGTGTTGGAGCAGGTCAAGAGTCTTGGGACTGAAATGATTGAGGGTCTGGAGCGTGGTAAGCGTACTAGGATCTGATAATGTTGGGAACCTCGTGACCATTTTAGCTTGCGATAAACGACGTATACCTTACCAACAATGTCTACAAAGCTCTGCAGAGATTTCGTTGCTGGCGTTGCCTCGTGGCGGGAACAGCAGTGTACATCCCTCTTGATCTCAAGGATTTGACGTTTATTGAAATGACGAGAGCTTGGTTTGGAAACAGAAATAGTGGGTAGGCATCGCAAATCAAAGCACTACACTGCAGCTAGTTTGACTCTTCCTCGATATGGACTCCAACCATTGCTCTACATTTTCTAATATATAGACTATTATATCTATACGAACTGTGATACTAATTGACTTGCAACGGCGCTTACGGACTTGACTGATGGCGAGAAAAAGAAATGGAGACGGTGAGGATGCAGACGTGCACGCAATCGAAAGTGTTGGGAGAGCGACAAAATGAGTCGAATAATTTGGAGGGAGTGGCTACACAAGGGAGAGCACGTTATGGAACCATTTTCCGCCCCAAGGACCAAGTCAGGCGATAGACAGCCCATTCCGTTCCTGGCGTCGTTCTGCCGGGAGACCGGCCGGCCGCATCTTCCTTGCCCTGTTTGTCTCCTCCTGCTCGTGAAATCATCCTGTTGTCCTGTCATCCAGTCATTCCGTCGACCTCAATCTGTGGCGTAGCATTATTGTAAGAACCAATAGGATGGCATGCATTCTTTACGCCCGCCTGCCTTTCTCTCTTGTTTGTCACTTAGCACACCCAAGGCATGTCCTTTTTTTTTTTTTTTTTTTTTCTGACCCCCCGAGATGATTGACCAGGACTAGGTCACAGACAAGGACTGAGGTGACCATCACTGCTCGGCACCAGCGACATGGCCTGCGCGCGCAAGTTGATCGACCAGCACCAGTTGGAGGACCAGCATGAGGCCTGCGCGAGCGAGATGATTGACCATCACCAGTCAGAGGACCAGGACAACGACAGAGGCTGTGGACAAGGACAAAAGCAACTAGACGTCACTCACTGCCTGGCGCCATCAGATGGCCCGCACAAGCAAGATGGTGCACCAGCGCCAATCAGAGAGGACAATGACTACGATGGCAACTGAGGCTGGCAGCGTTTCTTTTGGGCGGCAACAGTCTGAGCAAGGAAAGCAACTGTGCCAGGACCATACGCCTCAAGTCTCTCTGCTCGGGCTTTTTTTTCTTTTTTTGACCAAGCCCACTCTTCTTCTTGCCCCACACTCCAACACTCGACGCCCAGAGACGATTTACCAGGAACATCCAGAGATCAAAGACAGAGGTTGTGAACAAGGACAAAGGTACTTAGACGTCACTGCCTTGCGCCATCAGATGGCCTACTGATGACCAGGGACAAAGACAAAAGCTGCGAACAGGTACAAAGGTTATCAGACGTCACTACTGCCCCAATCACTGCCATTGGTCAGAGGCCAGCATGAGGACAAAGATGGGCAGACTATAGACAAGGGCAAAGGTAAATCTGGACCTCCCTCACCGCTCAGCTCGCGTGAATATACTGTACCACCCTATGCCGCCGTCATCGTTCGTAATTAGTTCCCTTCAGGACACCAAAAACGGGACTGGAAAGAAGAGGCAGGGACAGGGATGACTGGAACATAGACAAGGACTATTCTTTGGCCATGGAACAGAGCAATAGATAGACCCGTGGCCTAAGTACTCAATACAGTTCGCTGCTGTGCGGGCGCACTTTACACTCTAGTGAGGGAATGGACGTGTTATTAGTTTTGTCCGCCTATCAAACTACATGAACGGCTACATGAACGGCTTTGTGTAGCTCAATGGTTGTTTGTTCAGAGACTTGGAACTGGGGTTTAGAAAGTCACCCTGCTGGAGAAAGTTAAGCAAGATTTCATGCTTTTTTGACAGCTGTCATTTCAGACTTTGACGTTTGTGTGCCCAGACTGCAAGTCTGTCAAATATTTTGGCAACCTGACAGTTTTTTTTTTTTTTTTTTTACCCACGCGTCGCTGATTGACCCTGATTTTAAAGGTCCGTCAACGTAGAGCAGCTGAAAAAAGTTTCTCCTTGTTATTTTTTTGGTCCATCTGCCGTAAAATCCTCCAAAATGGAAAATGCTCAGAATGGGTTGTCCAACAGAAAATAGCCGGCTAAAGTACTGTACGTCAAAAACCGCTGAGGTCGTCTACAACCTTGTCAATAATACTCCCGACCCTGTCACTTCTGCCCTGACGTTGTCAAAACTTTCTCGGAGTACATCTCCCGACTTTTTCATCTCTTTCTCACTCTATCCTCTCTTTTTCGCTCATCATCTCTTGCCCCTACTCTGTTGTTAGCAAGCTCGCACTTATCCTTACTCCTCTTTTCACTCCAGAAGTCCTCCCTCTCCTAAAGAAGCAGCAACAATGGACATGAATACTCCCGCAACAATGAGCTCAATGGTAAGGGTCTTGCTTTTGTAACAACTATGTGTTTGAGAGAAGGTATCTAAGTCTCACTATGCTTGCACGCAGTTCTTGCACTTTGACCTAGGGGGCAACGTACTTTTCAGTTCGTGGATGATCTCCAGCGCAGGGGGATATTTCGGCGCCATCATCTTTACCATGTCACTGGCTACCCTACGTATCGTCGTCTCGAACCATGCGTTCTCTTTGCAAGGTGAGATTCTATTCCAGAACCTTTGCTTTTTTCTTGGAAAGGTCATTAGACTAATAATGAATAGCGACGTTAGAACGGAGCAGAAAGCAAATCGGGGAAAGTGCTCAACCGGCAGTTCATCCTTCACGATTTCAAATCTACAAGGAACGTCTGCCTTTGGCAGCCATCGGAGCTTTCGAGGTCTTCCTTGGCTGGGTCTTAATGTTGATTGTCATGACTTTCAACGCTTCCTTACTGTTCGCTGCTGTCGTGGGATCCTTCATTGGGTTCTTGTGCTTTGGCAAGAAAGGGCGCGATGATTGTGGTGGCCTCAATATCGGTCAAACCGAAACCGAAGTTGAATTGGAAACCTCAGGCACATCGTACGCCTTTGCTCGATCGATACTGCCCCGTCTTGTTGTCGTCATCTTCTTGATCATTCTATTCTTATGGATCTATCAGGCCGAGGGCGGCATTGGCTTCCAGGAGGCGAACCTGTTCGGCTGGCATGCCCTCCTCATGTCTCTTTTCGTCGTAGTTTTTACTCAGGAAGCCCTCCTGGCCTATTCCTCGCCACTCATCGGTTTCTTTACCAAGAATCGCACCCTCATCAAGTAAGATTGATCATCCAAAGTTCATCATGCGTATTTTTACTGCAGGTGCTCACTGCCACATTTTTGAACAGATATTACCACGTCGTTTGCCACCTTTTGGGACTTATCTGTGCCGTCGGAGGACTCTGCACTATTGTCTACTACAAGAAACTTTCGCCTCAGCCGGTCGTCTTTCCATTCTTTACGCTCTACAGTGCCCATTCATGGGTTGGCATTATCTTTTTATCCCTCTGGTCTGTCCAAATCCTGGCAGGGTTCCACGTTCACGTCGTCGGCAAGAAGCAGACCGCAAAGCAGAAGCGTGTATTTAGCCAATTCCATAGCTACCTGGGCAAGTCTGTTTACGCGGTCGGCTTAGTGACCTGTGCCATGGGTTTTCAAGATATGCAGTCCAGCGATCTTGCCAGCAGCACTCCTCCAAATCCGGCCAATATGACCATGCCTATGGCTGATATGCAGGGTTACTATCCCAACTCAAGTTTGGCACGGTATTCGAGCGCCTGTAGTCTTTTATTGATCGTCTCTGGACTGGCCACATTTCTGGCATTGAAAAGTCACCGTTAAGAGTTGCGCCATAAGTTGTCTTTGCAACATACAACTCTCTGCTTCGTCGTCGTCGCTGCCTCTGGTTCATGGCGACTGGGCCCATCCAAGCAGGTATAACCAACACCAGCAACACTATTCCCCAAACACATTCAGTCAGTACCTCTACTACCGTCGACACCATCAACACCATCCGTACCAATTCAGTTCCTATAACAATAAACCGGTCTTTGCCACATGCAACTCTTCTGCTTCATCGTTGTCGCTGCCTCCGGCTCATGACAACTGGGTCCATCCAAGAAGGAGGAGAGAGCCTTAGGAGAACATAGGAAAATTCACCGAGATTCAAGAGATTACGTTTATTCTGCTATGGAAGAGTAAGTCGGCAAGCGTAGGCCTTCCAGCGTTAGCAACAAGGGCCTTTTCAACCCATTCTTTTGGAGCACCCCAATGGGACCTGGTTATTGATACACGAAACAAGTAGGTTTTTCATCGGCAAATACCGAGGGAGACAAGACGGAGACAAGAAAGACAAGAGGCAAGAGGGAAGCAACAGGACGCAAGACATAAGAGAGAGAGAGACAGGGCAGACAAGAGGGCAGCAAAAAACAAGAGGGAGAAACAGACTAGAGACGTGGGATGCAAATCAGAGTGGGAAGGAAGGAAGGAAGACGAGGATGCAGGCGGCAGAAAGAAGGATGGATAGTAGAGAGATGAGAGAGAATGCAGAGGGGAAGAGGAGAGAATGCAGAGGGGAAGAGGAGAGAATACAGAGGAGAAGAAGAGAGATGCAGAGGGGAAGAGAGATGCACAGAGGGCAGGAAGGAAGAAGGAAGAAGATGGGAGGAGGGAAGAAGGACGAAGAAGACGGACCACAAAAAAAGAAAGATTTTTTGGCTCTCGTCCAACAACCGACCGGTCCGCCATGGTCAAGAAGTCCTTGCCTCGCTGCAGGGTCAGGGTCAAGGTCAGGGTGATTCAACACTTCTTCTCGCCCGATGGAAACCAGAGTCGATCCGACAGGCGCAGGGTATCTGGATGGGGAGAACGCCTTGGTATAGAGATGCAGAAAGAACAGAAAGTCCCACCCTCCTGCTCCTGCTGACCCAGTTACCAGCGTTAACTTTGTGTTCTGGTGCCGCAGGCATCAAAAGAGCCAGCATGAGATATATCACTCAGGCAAGGAATGATACCCGGTTACGATGAAGGAGTCCGCGTATTATTCGGTACTCCACACCGAGCCGAGGAGAGACGGACGTTTAGCGATCACGGGACACAGGGTAGGTCCTGCACACGGGTCGGACCAAGGCGTCATGGCGCGGCAAAATGAATGTTAGCACCTCAATGATGTTTCTTCTCGCTCCAGAAGCCATTCGGCAAGACAGCCAACATTTGATTACAGTGCCTTAACTTGTGTGGTTGCAACGGTCCCATCCATTCTGCGGAAGGTCTGACCTCCGTTGCGGCCGAATACCAAGAAAAGAACAAAAACAAAAAAAAAAAAAAAAAAAAAAAAGGACGAGAAATGCCTGCTATTCATTGATATCCTCATCATCGGAGTGGGTCAACGGCCCTTCAATCCCAAGACAGCTGCTTGGAAAATATCACAACGACCGTTCATGTCAATTGCTAGGGTTCAAGCGAGAAGATCCGTATCGACCTGGCATGGCATTTTTTGTCTACTGGAAACCTATGCAGCGGATCAAATGTTTGCAGAAGGCATCAGCTCTTGGCACGTCAACTTTTTCAGTTCACCATGATCAGTTGACCTTTTTTTTGCCAATGACTACATCCTACTGCAAAAAAGAACGAGAGTATCCTTGTCGTCAATCGTCGAAACAATCTCAATGACGAGTAAATGTCCAGTATGTCCTTCATATCCCACCGTTCGTACTTACTCCAATATAATCGGCGACCACGTTTGTTGATCCTCGCTGGTCGAACTTTTCTCCAAGACATAACGCCATAATCCAAGGTTCAGACGATTAAAAACTGAAAACACGATGTTCAGAGCACTTATATTTGGATATTAGCACCGAGCAACAAGTACCTGATTGGGTCCACAGACATGCCTTTGGAAAGAAGTCCTAGCCTTACAGAATAGCAATTAGGCCCTGAATTGTGAAGAAAATAGATATCCAGAAACTGCTGCATGCTCTTGGGCTCTTACCTCATGGTTGGAATCACACTCCCTCGTTCAACCGCATTCGATATGTCTGTTGACACTGTTGAATAGGTACTTTGACACGGCTTTGCAACGTAATATTGAGTCCAGATTGTTGACAAGATGGTTTTCCTGCATTAGCCACAAAAGGCTTCGTTGGAAATGCCCCCGCTAGAATGCGCCGGTTGTTGTAAGTATCCTGAATCCACCATCTGAAGAAGTCGCCTTCTGTTGCCACGAACGCAAGGTTCCTATCGTATGGCCTTCACAGTCACATCCTTAAACACAGCCAAACAAGCTCTCTTCAAGCTCTTTTGCATGAAAACTCACCCTGCGAGTTAAATACGTCTTGCAAACCTCAGTATCTTGTACCAGCAAACTTGTGTCGTCAGAGCTGTATTGACTTGCAATACCACATTCAGAGGCTCGGCACAGAGCCTCTTGTGGAAGATGGCGTCGGAGAGAACATATCCTATCGTAGTCGGTATATGCAGCCATCTATGCGTTTCTACCTTCCTGTCAGATATACCTTCGCGATCATTTCCTTGAAAACGGATGCGATATGGCGCCAGCGTCAGCAGAGGTCGTGAAGCAGTATCCGGAATAAGGCCTATGGTAGAAGTAGCAAGAGGGGTGAATCGCAGAAAAGGGAGAGCTGCATGGCTTGCATTGGTGCAAACATGCAAAATCGCGGTGGTAGTGAAGAATGAAAGACAGGGGAATGAGTTACCTGGCGTGGTCGATGGACAACAATGCGAACAGATTTCTTGATTAGAGACGGGTGAGGAAGAGAGTCCTGCGAGGGGAAGGGAATGATCAAGGATGGTAAGAGGGTGCAAGGGCAAAAGCAAGAACGCGAGAACGGACGGGCGGAGGAAGAAAAGAGCGCGCAAGGACCACGCACGTGCTCTTTTTTGCAAGGGAACCTCACCTGTACTCTCCTCTTCTCTCTTCTCCTTCCTCTCATCCATCATTGGACATCGGAACATCTGGATTCACTTCGAAGGCATGCATGCTAACGGCCATCAGATTCCAGCCAACAGCGACATGGACAGGTGTGGATGTTATGTTCTGGAAACAGCCCCATGCACCTGGAAGTTGGGAACCGTCAGGAGTGGTAATTACTCGTACTTGCTGAGGATTGAACCATTTCATGCTAATGAAAGGATCAACTTCCTTCTTTTTTTGTTCTGATTAGACGGTGCTGGCATTCATTGATGTCTCTGGCCCTTATGAAGGGATCAAAAACAACTTCACTCCTTGAACAGGAACGTCGGCGACTCCTGCCTGTTCGGTGTGTTCGGCGGACACCGCAACTGGAAAAGCACAGTCGATCGGCTATGCCAGAGCGACAACAAAGGACTTGCTCAAGCGGGCAGGGGTTCGCAACGGAAGTGGGACAAAGACGTCTACAAGTTTGTGGACGATTTGCACTGGGCCTTGTAACAACGGGAACGGAAAGCGGAACTTGGATCCGTCTTGGTAACGGAGCTAGCCGATGCATCTGCGAACAAGAAAATGGGGGTCATGCTCAAAGAGGATCTCAAAACATCATGTATGCTCCACCGTTTGATGTAACATTCCCCATCTGCCTCTAGCTGAAATGCAACATCCTGTAATAGATACTTCTGCCGGACCTTCTGTTACTGGTAAGGAGTTTGATGTTCCTGATGATTGGAAGGTTTTCTCGACTTACAAGGATTTCATACTGATATACCTATCTTCATCCATCGCAAACTAGATTCGAAGCTCAAGATGTTTGATTTGGACGTCAAACAGCAAGTCAAAGAAAAGGCGCAGAAAACGTCAACCGTTGGGTATTTCTTGCAAAAAGCTTTCCCAAGTCGCCTTTTTTGAAGTGACAAACTTCGGATCAAATAATGTGTTGGTCGCCCACTCACAGTTTTGAAATGGCCTACTTGACATGGTGCAAGTAGCGACTACCGACTTCGAGTATGTTTGAAGCAAGGCCTTCAAGATCGGCTGTGCGAAGGATGTCACCTTCGTTGAAACCATTCGCTGAATTGCCTTGAACTGCATGGCCAGTGCTTGTTTCCCAACATTGATCAATCGAACCCCTCCCTTTTTTGGCCTGGCTGAGGAAGTCGAACGATGGTCCTGGTAAGTTGGGGCAGACAAGCTTACGGACGACTCTTTGGACCTTGTGTATCCATGCCTTGGTTGGTGTATCTACTGTCAGGACATGCCAGAGTTTAGAAATGAGGACGGACGTTGCTACAATACCTCGTCCTTTGATCGAGAGCCTCTCGTGGTGTGTATACTCGCCAGTTGATTGATCTTGGTTAATATAAGGCAGCAACCACCGACAACAGAGTCACCGGTTACAAAACAAGTCAGAAGATGGCGTTCTGTGATGATTTAAAGGAGGCAAACTCGACGACCTGGACAATGCAGTTGAATCTGGCAATGTTGACGGTGTTGAAAACAATGGCAGACAAAATGAGGCTGGCGTTTGAACAAGGTAAACATTTAATCTATGTCTCTTTCCGAAACGAAATGAAGATACCAACGTATGATTTTCTATTTCTGTAGATGATATTCATATTTATGGACCTGACAGTGGCGAATTTCTCAGCTTTATCACCTTGGACGACTTACGTATGGCTCGCTTCGCTGATCGGTTAAAACTAACAGGATGATATGGGATCATGTATGGTGTGCAACTTCATTCAAAGTAGAAAGTCTTTTCCAGTTGCCGAGCTGCACGCTATTCAACCTAAAGGATGGATATTATTCCACTGCTTACAGTACTCCGTTCAATTAAAGTCGTGCTTATTCTTCAATTTTATTTTTTTAGAAAGAAAGAAAATTATTTTTTCAGAAACGTACATTCTGCAGATGGATATGAAGAAAGTCGACTAGTCGACTTGAATATCGTTAGAATTGAATACAAAAAAAAAAAAAAAGGGGGGGGGGGGGGGAAAGGCTATCTTAGCAGTTATAGACCTTCAAGGAGCTGGCTGTAAAAGCACCTTTGCCATTCATGTCCTCGAAATCTTTAAACTGATCATTGGCTTGAATGTTTGCATGGACCTCATAGGTTTCCTTGCCTTCACAACCCGCTGAACCATAAAACTTGATGCACTTCAGACCGCTATACCAAATACCCCACGACGCTGATGAACACTCATTCGAAGAGGTGCTCTGACAAGAACCCGGACTTGAAGATACTGGATAGTTCGTGGTACTTCCGCCCCAATTGGTTTGATCATAGCAAGTCACCATACCGCCCAGAGAATCACTGAGAGCTACGACCGGCGCTTTCCCATCAGTGGTGGCGGCAGAAGACATGGCAGAAGGTGCAGCGGAGCACAATGCAGCTAGCGCAGCAATAATAAGGAAGTTGGTTCGGAGGAACATCTTGCAAAGGTTCTTGAGAGGAGTCTGTGGCGGTCTGGCGAGGGTTCTTCGGGGGAGTTTGTTCTTGTGGCGGCTCTTGCGAGGGTGCTTTCGAATCTAGCTGTGTCGGCTTGGAATGTTGGGCGATATTGGCGGTGGGAGATGGTACTGAGAGGGGGAGATTGGGGCTATTTATATGTGTGCTCGTGTGGCATAGGTTCCTTTATATTATACACCAACAGTTTGCACATTGCACAATTCGCCCACTTGCATGGAGAATACCATTCCTCTACTCTGCCAATTTGCCCATTTAACTGCTGTACTGTGCACAAGAGACAACCTGTAGAGACAGCCCGGCATTAGATTACCTCTTCCGTATTTTGAAATGAACAATATAACAATCCACTTCTTTTCTAGAAGGAGACGCTTGCTGACTTCTTGTTGCAACTTTGCTTGTTAGACGCGGAATAACGGATCCACGTTCAGAACGGCGGAAAGCAAAATTGAGCCGTTCTTTTTTTGTTTCTGTCACACAAAATCAACAGCGGCAACCGCGCCCGGCAAATCAGACTGTTGGGACACTTTAACTCAGAAAAAAAGACGAGAGCGACATAGGTTTTACCCAAAGATGCAGATCTTGTCCAAGAATGAGAGGCACATGCAGGGGGTTCCGTCCACAGGGCACAGAATGAGGGCGCGCGCAGGCGCCAAGGTTTTTCTTCTTGGGAGACACAGGCACACGGGTTCCGTCCACAGGGCACAGAATGAGGGCGCGCGTCGGCGCCAAGATATTTCCCAAGAATGGAAGAGAGGGCGAAAAAAAAACGCGTCTGGGGCGCGCCCGGAAACAAAAAAATTCACGCCCGAGAGCAAAAAAAAAGGCTCACCCTTGTGCTGTGCAACATACAAATGAGCAATCCTTGACCTCAAGTGCGCTTTTGTCCGTTCGGCCGCCAGGTGCAATGAATCATGACCATGAGATACTAAGTGATGCCTCTTTAACAGCAAAACGCTGCACCACATCCTCACAAATCATCCGATTCTCGCAGAACCAACGCCTGGACATCATTGCACTTCAAAAAATAAACACCGATCCGACCCAATCCGACCCAATCCGACCACGTCAACTCCCCCTCTCCCTTTACACCGACAGCTCAGTGTGGACCAAACATGTCGAACTCCTGTGTATGGACAGCCGCTTTGTGCTCATCAACTCGAACGTCTAGCTTGACCAATTTACGGTGGTGGCACAGGTGGCGCGATCCTCCTACCCGGAAGTGGTTCTCCGTCGGCACTATCTGCATACCCCTCTGATCAAAGACTCTGCGAAGCGCTTTCTTTCAGCTAATCCTGGATTTTCCCTTCTTCTAACTCCCCTCTTCCGACTTCTTCGTCCACGGCGATCACCACCACCTCCGGGGACGGTCTTTCCAGAATGCGCTCATGGGTGAATGATCACTCGCTCAATCTCATCAGCCGGTTCAGCTCTAACCCCCCTCCCACTTTCAGCAATCCCAATCTCAAACAAGTATCGAATACATCTTCTGATTCCAGAGTCTGGTGATCCTACCTTTGAACAGGGATGTCAAACACTAAAAGGTCATCGCCGCCCTCAGAACCAGCCACAATGTGTTTTAATCGTTGCGAAGCGTCTGCTCATGTCGAAGTCTCAAAAATCCGTGTGTTCGACTGACCTCGTGAAGAAGTGTAGATGTTGAGCCCCTCCCAGCGTCAGCAGGAGAGGCAGCTTTTGCGATAAAAGTAGAAATTGATCTTTTATAGCATGAGCTGCAGCTGGCAACATGGAACCTGGTCTGGCGCCATTCAACTGATCTTACGTTAACTATCAGGTGACCATCGACTTTGAACTGCAATGTCTATTAGTAAAAAGTCATCACACGCGCGTGGGACCAAGTGGGTTGAGTGTTTCTCGTCAAGGAGCATCGACCTGGATGATAAAATCGAAAATCCCTTATTTTCACCTATGGCTGAGAAAAACCGCCCGATTCTCAGATCCGTCCCCGCGAGCGGCCGGCACTCGAAGTTACCTTAAGTATCAGGTGACCACCGACTTTGGACAGCAATGTTGACTAGTGAAAAGCCATCGCACGCGCATGGGACCAAGTGCGCTGAGTGTTTCTCGTCAAGGAGCATCGATCTGGATCAAAAAATAGAAAATCCCTTAACTTTCCTATGGTCGTGAAAAAACACCCGATTCTCAGATCCATTTTTTCGCTCGAACTTACCGTAAGTATCAACTGTCAGGTAATCTTTGACTTTGGCCTGCAAAACCGAGAACAGTAGTAAAATGTCGTGGCCCTGGCGCAGGACCAAGAGTGTTGTTATTCTCTCACCAAGGAGCGTCGGAAGTTGATGACACAAGAGTGATGACAACTGGAGTAATGGCAGGCACAGAGGATCTGTGGAGGGCAAGAACAAGGATTATGAGAGAAAGAAGAAAGCGAGTAGGTGGACGAAGAAGGGAAGGGGGAAGAAGAAGTGAAAGAGGACAAGGGATAGGAAGAGGCATGAAAGAGGAATTGAAGAGGGAGTGAAAGAGGGAAGAGAAAAAGGAACGTTTTCGTGGAATGCGGTCGGTCTGACGCGTCTCGGTTTGATGGAAAAGATAAAGTGTCACGGTCAGAAAAGGAAGAGACAATTGAATGAGAGGGAAAGATGTTTATAAGACGAATTGCGGACTGAGGTACAACGAGTTCAGAAGCCCTGACTATTTATCTGTGGATGAGTTGAAGATGAGACGCAATAATAATCTCAATATTCCATGGCTTTCGTCACGATCCTAAATGGTAGTCTGTGGACTGTGACACGATCATAGATTTTCCGGGTCTGGTCTGGGCGTTGCATAGGTTCCTGAGTTGGTTCTTGATCTCTACGACTGACGTGATGGTTCGCGGCAAATGTGGGATATTCTTTTTTTTTGGTACGACTGGGGGGTTTTTTTTGCACCTGGATGTATTCTCCGCTTCTTCATGTCATTTTGCTGGCGTTTTAATCCCCTCCACAAACTCGACGTGACTCTTGGGGAAGATCGCTTCGAAATTCGTCTTGTCCACCCTGATAACAACTTCCGTGAGATCATCGTTGCCCGGTGGATTCTTGGACGGTCTCGGATGATGGGAGGCCAGCCTCTCTTTGAGAGTTTCAAGCTCGAGATCCGGTCGAGGACTCAAGGCAGTCAGCCTAACCGGATATGAAACAATCAAAATAATATAGACATTTGCCGGGCAGTAATCGTGAAAGTTTTTGACATGTTCTTTAACCGTGTTTGTAGATACCGACTCCAGTGCATCAAGATATTTCGAAGTGGACGTGACTTGCCGATGTTTGAGCTGCATGAACACTGGGACGATACACTTCTTGTCGAGGATGATCTTGTTCTCAATTTGGAGAAAAAAGATGATGTCCGGTCCTGATAGCTTTGCCAGAGGGAAAAAGAAGGGCGGGACTGGCCGACCGTCATCCCGAAGAGAGTTGTTGTTGGCATGAGCATCCATGAACTCTTCCATCGAGATGCATCTGTAAGTGATGCCTCGTTCGAAACTGCGTTCATCCAGGCCGACAACCTCAGTACTGCCCTTAAGGTTCCTGGAAAGAGACAGAATCGACGGAATATGAGGCCATTTGAACAGCGGGTGTAACTTGAACGTTTCTGGCAAGACACTGGCCATCATGAGCTCCCATGCACAACCGTGATCCTGGGGTCTGTCATTTCGAAACTCCCAGTCCCTGAGGGCTTTCATAAAGCTGGAGTCCTTGGCCGTGAAATACGTCTCGGCTGCTTTGAGAACAAAAGGCTCATCGACAACAACCCTTGGTTTTCCATCGATCATCTTGATTCTTCCAAACGCGATCTCAACCAGCAGCGTGAAGAAAACAGGTAGGACAAGTTCACTATCCCCAAACATGTATCTCTGATAGAGGAGCAAGCCCAAAATTTCTTCCACTGACTGGAGGTCCGAAAGGTGGCTGAATTTGTCGCAAAGGTGGCTGAATTTGTCGCTGTATTCGCTTTCAAGTCGACGAAGTCCGTACTGCAGGTTACCAGGCACATAGTCGAAGATTAAGGAAATCAATCTCGCCTCCGTGTCGACAATAGCTTTTTTCCACCCATCTGGCATTCCCATTCCAATAGTCTCTTCCAAACAGCTGACTATTGGACGAAAGCGACCAAGAAGCGTCTCGATCATCGTCTCAATTGCCTTTGGAGGGAGAAGTGTATCCAAATATTGCCTTGCACCCTCGTCCATTAGAGACCTCCTCAGACAAGCAACGTAGGCCTCGACAGACTGTCGATCAGTCCATCCTGGGAACTCCAGGTAGTGGCGGCCCGTGGACAATTGTTTGCAGGCAGCTCCTGCACTGAGAACCATGTCATGCGTATATACGCTGAGTTCAGTCCCAGAAATGATCTGGAAGAGGTGTGTTCTTGAAATCATTCGGAAAGCATGAAGAATGGGCGAAAGCAGTGGGCGGTCATCGTCGGAGGCTCTCGACTGGAAGAGACCACCGTACTTTTCTCCTAGGACCTGGGCCTCGTCATGGATTACAAGAAGTTGATTAGAGAATTGAATACCATTGCGTTGCTTCAGGAGTGCAGTGGTTCTGTCCAGTTTTTCACGAAGATAACCGACCAGAACATTCTCACTTGTCGTTCTCCACTGTGTCATTAGAAGGCGCTGAAAGAGGTCATCGAATACATCCCCGTTGACTCCAGGAACCTTGAAGATATGAGGACAGGCCTGAAGAATTGTCCATCGTGCGCTTGAAAAGGTGGAGTGGTCGATATCAGGCACCTCCAGACAGAACTGAAGGACAGAGAGACGAGCAATGAAAAGAAGGTACGTCATTTGTCTGGCACATCTATTATTGGCGAATTGGTCGTCGTTCTTCAGGTGTGACTCAATCGTGAGTACAAGAGTTGACAGGTCGGCCGAGCCAATGTCATCTTTTGAGGCATTGAAGTAAAAGCCCCAGCGTCGTGAGAGTGCTTCGATTAAGCCACGGGTTTTACCGCAGCCGCTTACGCCAAAGACCGTGGCCATCTCGTACCCACTATTGTCTACCAAGTCCAGGATGGCATCTGACGTGAGCTGCTTTGGCGAAATTGTGCCAATGGTAGGATCTGGTAGATCAAAAAAGAGTAGATTTGGCCGAGTGTCGCTTGGTTTCTCATCTCCACGAAGCCAAACTCTGGGTAGCCCACGGATGCGGCCAGTCGTAAGTGGAAGTTGCTGGCGATCTTGGATGAAGCGAGTGAGCAGTGTGGCGGCAGGTGTTCCGGGGGAAAAGAACTCGGAAATGATCCTTTCAATCTCCACTTTGATATCCTCTGTTTTGTTGACAAGCAACATTAGGTAAGTCTCTGAGCATTATTACTCAGAAATCCAACACTGTATTAAATAGATGCTGACCGATATTCGGGGAGACATGGCGAGAACTCTTCAAGAGATGACCAGCGAATGGAGAGGGGGCTCGAGCGTGGACAGGAGTTTGAACTATGTCGGAGCAAAAAAGGCGTGTGAGTTGCAGTTACTGTACTTGCAAATGAATGAACAAGCCCATGCATTTTGTGTTAC
The DNA here is from genome assembly GCA_963573315.1 of Entomortierella parvispora. NCBI lineage: Eukaryota > Fungi > Mortierellomycota > Mortierellomycetes > Mortierellales > Mortierellaceae > Entomortierella > Entomortierella parvispora. The sequence goes on from OY752146.1 coordinate 31,704, forward strand.
CTGCTGGAGGTGGCCGTTGGACGATGATGTGAATAGTCTTCTTTGGCGGCGGGATAGCAAAGACGTCAGAGACGTCGTCTGTCTCAACGAGTTCCTCCTTGGACGATACATCGGATAGCGAGACTTCCTTGCGGTCCTTCTTGGGCAAGACAGGGACGGAGACCTTCCAGAGAGTGAGTGTTTCTGCATCGACATTTCTGAGTTCATTGGCCTTTTCAGCCTTGATGGCTTTCTTGAGCTCGCCGATAGTCTTGGCAGACTCAATCTCGACTGGGAATGAGGTTGACTTTCCATCAACGAGGCAACAGAGGATCAGGCGCTTGTCGGTCATGGTGCAGCCAAGCATCAAAGAGAGTAGAGCGAGGGATAAAGAGGGAGTAGATGTTGTGAGGGTTAGAGGATGAAGGTGGGTGGCGATGAAAGAAAGAAAGGAGCAAGAGAGCGGAGCAGATGGAGGGCGTGGGAGTGTGAGGTCCGAGCACCGTTGCGGAGAGAGAAGAGAAACATGGATGATGCTTGCCCTCAATAACACCATGTGCTGCTGCTGGGGATCAACAAGGGTTGACGCGAAGCAGCCCTCTCGACCTGTCCATCCTGCATTCACCCATTTCTTCCTTCCTTCCTTCCCTCCCCTCCCTCCCTCCCTCCCTGCCTCCTCTCATCCCCGCATCCTTGAATTTCCTTTCCATCTCTCCATCTCTCCATCTCTCCATCTCATCATTCCTCCTCTCCATTGGATTGATTGGCTCTCCAACACACACACGGGTAAACAGTACATCGCATGTCACTCACCTCGATAGTTTTAGTTTTTGTTTTACATCGAATCCCCTGCCCACAGGCTATTTTACAACGAGGTGATCATAGAGGCTGCCCCAAGCTTACTCTGCGGATGAGGAATAAGGAGAGAAGAGCCGTTCAAGTCCACACACATATACGCGAGTATCCCGCCTCTCCCTCAACATGTCTGCTATTGTACAATGTCAACACAGATCCTGGTCTTGAGTTTGCCATCGTCTCCACCACCAACGACCCACCGCCTACAACAAAAGCAGGCCTTTTACATCCAAGTACTCTCGAAAAAGAATCTCCGGTCATCTGAGGGTGATGTCCTGGTCGAATTGCAGGAGGGAGCTAGGACTTTTTTTTTTTGGAAGCAAGAACAAAGCTCTGCTTGTCCTTGGAGACAGCGGCGCTGGAAAGTCAACGCTCGGTATGCATTTGAAAAACGAGCTGTGGACTGGATGCAGACTAGGAGGACCCATCCCACTCTTCATCGACCTGAAATGATAGAATCACCAGACAAGGACATGCAGCACCTAGAAGACTTTGGATATTTCACTGATGAACAACTCAAAGACCTGCGGCGCTCTCGACAATTCATTCTGGTATGTGATGGGTACAATGAATACCATGAATGGACCAACTTCCCTAGCAAAAAAAACAATTTCGTCAAATATCGACTGTGGAAAGCCAGGATGATCGTCAGCTGTCACACCCAGCACCTCAAAACAAACCACCGCAACTACTTTGAACTAGAACAGGAGCTACAGCCCACCCAAACAGGAGCCATAGCCAACCCAAGCTTTTTTCATACATCTGACAAATTCGAGGTGGCCAGGATCGTTCCATTAAAAATACTCAAATCAAGGAATATGTCGAGCGGTTCACCAAGGTGCCTAGAACTGAGGAACGTCAGACAGGACCCAGGATGGAAATCGGAGCAATACGTGAAGCGCCTTAGGAACATCACACTCACTTGATATAGCTTGCCAGGAATCCGTTTACGCTCGAAATGATCTTGGATGTTCTGCCAACAATTGCCAAAACCACGACAAAGATGACAAGGGTCGATCTCTACAACAGTTTCGTGGACTGCATTTTGAATCGGAATTTCGACGACTGGCTAACCAAGATTACAACGGCACAATGGACGATGGCAATCTTTCAGTATTCACATCACTCACGAGTGACGACCCCATCAACCTTGGACCGGATCTTTGTAAACAACTCGGTGACCTACTCGGCTGTCCAGGATAGCGCGTCGTGGAAGGATACATTCTTCGGACCTGATGTTCTCGCCAAGTTACCGCGACAGTCGGCTCATTGGTCTGCCGAGAGATCCTCGTCAGTTGATCCTTTATGGACTCCCCCCCCCCTCACAAGCGTAACTCGACCTTCAATGCGACATCAGCAGCCAGAGGACCTAAACAAGGACAAGGCCACAGACACAGATGCAAATAGAGGCAACCAATCGTCGCCGCTGCCTCGTACTGCTGGAATCCTCTTTCAGTCATTGGTTCTCCCACTTTTTTCGAGATTGCTGCCCTGGTCACAGCCGCTGTTGTACTCCATTTAATCCATCCAGGATGCCAAAGAGACTGGAGAGTAGTATTCATGGATTAATTCCCCTGTAGAATGTGGTTGCATGGACAGATGTCACTCTTGGACAAGTCTTGGGCAAGGAAGAGAAGGAAGGTAAATGTTTTTGCAAATTGCAGACTAAAGTACAAGAGAGACTAGATGGGGGTTGTATAATAGAGCATGGCAGAATACTTACCGTCTATGGTTCTATCAGAGAGAACAACGTCAGAGTGCCTATAGATCCGTACAGTTAGGACAACAGCTAGACCTATGAACTGTGGACTGGATCGGCGACACCGATGAAGAAGGTAGGAATGGCGGTTCTTATAGGCATTTTTACAAAGGATAGCCAAGCAGGGATGCGGAAAACGCCTGTCGTATCTACGATCAAATGGGTATGGATTTTACTCGTAGGTCAGAGTCACCGAAGCTGCATGCCAAGACCAAGCTAATCTGATACACCGATTTCAACAGCCACGACAACACCCGAGCGCTATATCCTTTACGCTGGCGGCTCTTTGATCCGGACTGGCTCCAAGGAGTGTGTTACGACATTTGGTGTGTAAGGTGTCTCGATAGGCGTCGCCTTCTCCATTCGGAGCTGCGTTGATAGGTGGGCTTCAATCAGCAAAGCCGAGCTTAGGGGCCTCCCCGCTGCGATCGTGGCCATACCTGCACGGCATGATATTTTGGTCCTCCTCGGGCTTTGTCACTCAAATCCAAGATCTAGTCATGGGATTTTCATACTGCGCCAGTCTGGAACTAAGGATGACGATTATAAAACGCGGCAAAGTATTTTCAGTAATACAGTAATGGTGTGCTTCGCTTACCTTGGGACGGTGAATATGAAATGTAATGAAGTTGTCGATATTCATCGCACCTAAGATCCCTTTAATGGTAGTCTCACCCCCAGCGGACTCTTTTGGATTTGTGCAGCTCCTCTGCTATGCACTTGTATTCACCCTTGGCTCAGATTTCACTTGCATTCGCCCTCTGGCTCAGATTGCTCTCGTCTTGTCCGGTGCATGATTTTTTTTTGAATCAATTTACGTCGAGCGTGTAAAGATCAAATTGCAACCCTACACTTCCAGACTCGTCAGCCCCAGAGATGAGAGCCAAATTAGAATAAAAGAAAAAACCAGACAGTGGTAGTTCAGGGGGATGGTTGCGGGTGACGAAGGGTATTTCTCGGCATGAAGTCGGTTCTCCTCTGCCGATTGGTCCAGTATATAATTGCTTTCGCAATCAAGAGTATGGAGGATTAGGTCCATGTTGAAGGTGTCTTAATTGTCTTCCAGCCGTGTTTCCATATCACCATATAGTCGCAGAGAGAATGAGGACGGCTAGGAGATCGACAAGGAGTTGGTAGACGGGTGGGTTGGTGGGCTAGTTTGGGTGGAGAAGGCTCTCCACTAGTGCTGGAGTCCAGACCTGGGTTGCCAAATCACCGTCTTTTGGGGCAGGTAAGGAGGAAGTGTGAGTCGTTCTCCAGTCCGAGGTCGCAGATCAGGCCCGGTGTTCAAATATCTGGGAATGTGCGACTGGGCGTACTCCAGTTGGAAGTTTTTGAATCAACAGCGTCCTTCGTGAATATCCTGGCAACCAGAACTCCGAGCCTCGGCTCCAAGATCACCATCTGATCTTGGCTCTGTAGTTTTTCAATCCAAAAAGCGATGACCTTATTAAAGAAAAAAACATCTACTTTTCGCACGGAGATAGCAAATGTTTGGAGCGAGAAATTGGCCTTACTCCGACCTGACATTTGTCTTTATTGAAAGCTTACGAAGAGGTTCAAATGTCGATGAAAAGCATCAGGTCTTAGCACGTCTACTCCTTCGTCTCACATTAAACACTTAAACGCTTGACCTTCTTTGTCCCAAGCCACATCTCCACTGAATCCTGTCATATAGTCGTTGGAACAATCAACTTTGGTTGGTACCGGTGGTGGCACCGCAACTTGGACCCTTCAAGGTTTGGGCTAATCATAGTGTATTGTTGCTGTTATGTCTGGGCCGCTTCGTATCTTTCGTCTAAGCGGTGGTATGAGAACACACTCCAAAAGTTCACGCGGGCCTCGAGCGGCTTGGGTGTTCTCCGTGCGATGAGACCTGGATCTCGCCCCTTGATCCTGGATCCTGAGCTTCTTAACCGCCGATGCCGGCTCATATTGTTTCTCTTCCAACACACGCCGATGATTACTCGTACCCATGCCTTCAATGCTGCGCGATGGTGATGGTGGAGATACATTCCCTTGCTTATTGTTTGCGTCAACCCCTTGGTATTGTCTAGCCCCAAGTACGATCTGGAGGCCCATGGCATCGTTACGCACATCACCTCGACAGCGTTGTAATGATTGCTCCCTCCGTTCGCAGTCTTCATCTACGGAGTCAGGGTGAACGTCAACCTCGTCATGGCAGTTGTTATCGCGCTTGCCCCGTTTGCTTCTGCCTGGATTAACCCTAGTCGATTTGTTCGCCATCGAAGGTGGAGGTTTGCTTGTCGGGAGTCCCATGTGGTGTTTCATGTCTAAAACAAGGCGCCGGAAAACCTCCTTGTCTTCAAAGGCTGGGTCAAGCAATCTCGCCGGCATACGGCCATTGCCTCCTATCCATAAAGCCTTCGGGGGAAGATCCGGGTACAGCTCAAGGAGACTGCGTAGGCTCCTCTTTCCGATAAATGTGGCTGGAGGATGAGGAGTGAAGCCATGCGGTGAATGAGGTCCATGAAAGTAAATGACCACGACATCCTGTCCAACAGCTTTGGCCATCTCGTACATAATTGGCCAAACTGGAACCGACTCCAGCCCTCTGGCGATATCCTTGCCCCGGTAAACAACAGAAGCGTCAATGAAACCATGTCCCGATCCTTGAGATTTGTGTTTATCCCGAAGTCGATAATGTTTGATATTCCACTTGGCTGGACAAGGAACGTGCACAAGGCCGGTGGGGGTAGCACATACTTTGCACTCTGCAGGAGACGGGGGCAAAGGCGTAGGGTTGTTTTGCTGTCTGCCTCCACGTTGATTTTGCCTGGGTCGCTGCCGGTACTTGCAGCCGTCGTTAGGGCAACGATAAACTCCAAGACAGGCTCGAGATATCCCTTTGTATTCTCTGTCATCCGTAGTAGATGCCTTGACAGTTTTCGAATTGGTGAAGTCGATGTGACTCCAGCTTAGATCGAGCGCCTCCTTGGCCTCTTCGTCCGGGTGAAGAACATGAATGACAATGGCCTCATCCCCGCGCAGATACTGTTTTGGTCCTGTGGGATATACATACTCGGGGCTCTCTGTATATTCACTATGAGAACATGCCTCAGACATGGAACGCCAAAGAGCACCAATGAGCAAGGTATATGAAGAGATGCGACGAGACGATCACTGTCAAGACGACGCGTCAATGGGCAGACGGTAGCTGTGAAATGAGACGATTGAAGAGAGGGAGATTAGATGGTTGGACAGATGAGGGAGCTGATGGTAGCTGGGAGACGAGATGATCGAAGAGAAGGGAGATGATGTTGGATGGGGGACGAGGATTATTTTGGGAAAATAACCGTCCCCCGGAAACCTTGACCGTCGCGTCGCTTGCACCTGTACCGCCATTGCGCCTCGCATCACCATTACGCCTTGCATCACCACCGTGCCTTCATTACCCTTTCACCTTATTCGCGCCTTGCACCTTGCAGGTAATCGTTGTGCGTCCTGTACAGAAACACCTTGTCAATGGTGGCCCCGCTTCTTCAGCCCCAGCAGATACACTTCCGAGTGGGAAGTGGCTGCAACAACGGTGGTCTTAAGAAAGGGTTTGAGCGGCAATGCCCACTGAGGCGCCATGTCACCTTCTGCTGATGCCAGGTCACTATGTTGGTTTACTATGCTGCTTCGTCAATAGCATGCCGGTACTAACGCTCGTCTTCGTCTCGTCATGTGTCTCTCTCTAATCATAGTCGACTTTGTTGTAGATGTCTGTTCCTTCTGAGCACCTGAGGTGGGTTTTCGGGAAGGCGTTGAATCAAGAACACGACCTCTTTGCGATTTTCGTTCGTTGATTCAACCTTTTCAACTGCTTAGAAACTCTCCAAACATTGGTAAACGGCGACGACATAGGATCAGGAAGACGTTTAGAGTGTTTCAACTGCCGAGCGTGACCTCAATTGAAAACCTCGGAGATGGCTCTGCAAGCTGGACTTTTAACGCAAGGATTTTATGTGCTGAGCACTTTTCTACATCCAAGAGCGAGCTTGGACTGATAGAGGACTCAGATGACTGGGAGAGCGAGGGCGAACTACAGGAAAATGGTATCCTATACGAAGGCTAGCATGGATGACACTCCAATTTCAGACCTCAACTACACCGGCACCATCCCTCAACTGGCGCTCCATAACATGTGTGTCTCTTCTCCCACGAGCCGATACGGGACCACTGGAGACTCAAAGGGTCGGCGGTCTTACGGACCTCCTCTACAAGCTCAACCAGCATATCAAAGGTCAATAGGCAAAGGCCAAACAAGAATCCGCTCATCAAAGGGCTATCGCACACCCGTTGGACGGAACTGCGACGAACTGACTACAACTTCACTCGACGTGGACCTAACTCTCTTGCATGACACCTGCGATGGTAATGTAATGCAGGGCATTTTGACTTTCAGAAGACTTTCAACAATGGGAGCCGGCTGTACCTAACGACCTGTGAGAGAAGAATGAACGTTCACAGGATCGGCCTGCAATTTCAACACCTTTGCAGTCTTGGTTCACAATCACACTAAAACAGCGGCTTTCGTTGAATCGATTCTGGGAGTCCTCAGCCTGCAATCCACATAGCGATGCAATACTATGTGGGACTCATACTCGCTATTATTGCTTTCGGGAGACAAAACAAATTGTGGATGACCCAAAAGGGTCCTTGCCATCAACATAGAGGCGAACGATCAGAGCATTCTCTACAGCACATCTGTCAATTCCTTCATTGGGCATTTGTGGGATCCTCACTTCGTTCAAAAGATCCAAACTGTTGACGATGATACCATTGCTGGAGAGACGACATGAGTTTGCCTCAATTTCCGGTACTTTGTTGGTGCTTCTAAATGAAACGTCTATTGCAGACACTTTATTTCCTTGATGTCATCCTTTTTGTTGGTTATTAATTGCCCTTTGTCTGCCGTACTCCATGTCTTAGACTTAACTGGAGACACAGGGGCAATCGTTGTCGGAGGCGAAAGAGCTTCATGAGTTAGCCATGAGAGAATGCAAAGCTTGAGACAGCTAGTCATGGGCGAATTCGGCCGTCCCTAGATCCGCTTCAGCAGGCTATACCGTGGTCTGATTATAATAAAGAGAAAAGCCAAGATCATGACTTTAGCAGAAATGGAGTGCAAATGGTGAGATCTCTCTGCCTCAATCACCCGCATCCGTTACAACTGCACAGCGGATTGTTTGCTTCTCACATTGGTTAATTAGGAGGATAGATACATAGCTGCCGTTCATTTGTATACATCGTACATTTATATTACGGTGATTGCATGGGCGAAAGAAAGCTGGATAACACGCGCAAGAGACACGCACAAGAGACACGGGCACCTATCTTTACCTGCTGCTCTGCAGAATATGACAAAGCTCTCAATAAAGTCCAGCAAAGGGAAGTTGATGAAATGCAAAAATACACAAGACGAAGAGAGGCACACTTATTTTTTCCAGATCGGGCTATCCTCAACAGCACCAGCTTTTTTTGCCACCATGTTGCACGCAGCTCGCCTTTGGGGGAACCAATCCTACCCAAGGAGGACCCAGCCACAGTCAGATGGATGGGAGAGAGATCTGCATCAAGTTTGTATCCAGCAAGGAAAGGAGCAGCAGAGAAAGGAAGATACCCAAGAAGGAGACACATTTTTATTTTAGTTGTGGACACCTCCGTCGACCTTCACGATCTCTCCGGTCATAAAGCTGCCATCGTCCGATGCCAACATGGCAAATACTGCTGCGACATGGTCAGGATTTCCGCAAACATAGTCGGGGCGCACCAAATGGGAGAACAAGGACATATCCATCCCGCCCATGTGTTCACCCTGGTTCTCTTTCATAGGTGTGTTGATTCCGCCGGGGCAAACCGCGTTCACGCGGACCCCCTCCTTGATATACTCCCACGCCAAAGCCTTGGTCATGGCCTCGACACCTCCTTTGCTAGCAGAGTAACCAGACATGTAAGGATGACCAAATCTAGCAGAGGTGGAAGCACAGTTGACAATGTTGCCCTTGGTCTTCACGAGGTGAGGCATAGCCTCGCGGCAAATGAGGAATGTTCCGACCAAGTTGACAGTGATTGGTTCCATGAATTCTGTCGATGAAGAGCAAAGAGCATGGGGTTAGGTTTGGTCACAAAGAACCGGAGAGGCAAAGTGGAAAGTCCCAGAAAGGAAGAGCTTGACGACCATTGAGCTGGGCACCAAAAAAAAAAAAAAAAAAAAAAAAAAAAAGAAAGAAGAAAAAAACAACGGGTCGGAACTCACGCTCAAGTGTGGTCTCAGTGAGCTTTCCAGAACGAAGGATTCCCGCAACATTGATGACTACATCCAAGCGGCCCTCTTGGTCGACGACATCTTGAACGATCCTCTTGACAGTCTCCTCGTCCGAAACGGATCCGATCATAAACGAATAACGACCACCGGCGGCTGCGATCTTTTCAGTCTGCTTGATACCGGCCTTCAATCCATCCTCATTGACATCAACCGCAATGACAATACCACCCTCTGACACCAAGCGTCGAACAACAGCCTGCCCAATTCCTGAGCCACCGCCTGATTAAAGGGGAGTTAGAAGAAAAAGAGAAATGAAAATGAGGATGAATGAATGCACTGATTTTGGTTAGCCGTTTCTTGTCCATAGTCCATGATATTCCTTAAGTTCAGTAAACGTGCAGTATCTATTGTTAGTAGATAAATGTTACCTGTGACAATAACGACTTTGTTTGAGAAGCGGGACAAGACGGTCATTGTGAATAAGAACTTGTGAAAAAATGGAAAGAGAAAGGGCTTGTGAAAAATGGGAAGGGAGAAATGTTTTGTTTTTTTTTTGGGATGGGGTGTCCCCACAGTTGGTTTATATACCATCGGATGGTGCAACAAAGTTCGACTCCACCTCGATCGCTTCTATTGTGTATGTACAAGACTGGCGTCAAGCCGTAGTTCGGAACCATAAGCTACTAAACAGGTTTTGTTTTATTGGTGTGCGACCAATCAAGGCCCAACCTACTGAGGATAAAAACTAAAAATCAGGTTTTGCGACCTACCATCGCTTGAACTATTCAACCTTTCGGAGCCATTACTAAGATTTTTTGGTCGCCATGAGACGATTTGCACCTTGCGTAGTCCTGTCACTGTGGCAACAATTCCAGTCCACTGACCCTTTGTAATCGGCGACACCGGGGTCTAGCTCCAGTCCAGTCCATTTCTGAAGACCGCACCCACTTTGGAGGCCGACTTTCGCGTGCGAATGTCTTTGAGAGCCTCTTCTGCAGCGACTCATCAAGATAAGGTCCTCTCAGCCTTCTTTTTGAATGTCCTGGCTTCTCAGTTGTTCTTGCTAACGCCCGTAGCCTGTTGAGTAGTCAATGCCCGTGCGCAATTACGGTGACGTAATTGTAGCCCGGATTGTGCGGTTGTGTAATACAGTAGCCTTTGAACGATGTTCACCTCGCTTCGCCCCGCCATGCTTGCACATCTCCGCCCATTCTCAAGCCCGGTAAGTGCACACATCTCTTTTTCGTCTTCACCTTGTCTCTGTTCGCTTCTCAGAATGACCCAGTCAAGAGTGCATGGGATTGACTCCCTCTCCTAACTTTTTACATCCTCGCGCGTTTGATGCTAAACATCGAACACCACTCGAGGATTCGCTATGCCAGAGTCTGAGAGTGGCTACCCCAGGAGATTCATCAACGTTCCAGCAGAACCCTTTTGAACCATGCTGAAGCTCATCCTACCATCCTGAACCAATCTTGCCAAGGGCTGGCCGTTGCAATCCATCCACGCATGTTGGGCAGGTTTCAAACTGCTCAACACCACCTGAGGACTCGCTATGCTAGAGTACTGCTTGGACTCCCGGGCATCTCATCGACGCTCTAGCAAAGCTTCCTTGACTTGAGCTCACTCTTCAGATTATTTGCAACCGCATTCCTTCTCTGTGAGTTACACTAGTTTAATGCACTATGTCGCGCGGAAAGATATTTCAAAGAAAAGTATTTTCAAGATAAATCTAGTCTAGCTTTCCTTCTTCGAAAACAAAGTGGTAAAAAATAAAACATAATTTATTCAGGATTCGATTTATTAATTAATATCACTTATCATTTATCATTTATACAAACTCTCCTAGGAGACCAGCGAGTGTGAATGGGTGCCTGTGAGTCTGCCTGTGTGTGCCTGTGTGTGCCTGTGTGTGCCACCTCCGTGTGCCTGAGGCCCTGACTGGACACAAGAGAATCACGTCTGTCATCATGAACCACCTTTGTTAATCCTCTTCATCCTCCTCCTCCTCTCCGTCTCTTCATCCTCTTCATCCTCGTCATCCTCCTCTTCCTCCTCCTCCTCTTCTTCTTCTTTCCGTCTCTTCATCTTCATCCACACTCCCTTCCTTCCTTCCTTCCTTCCTTCCCTCCCCTCTCTCCCTCCTTGATCCTCCTCCCTTGTTTCTTGGCGTTCAATCTTATCCCGCGCTACGACCCCATCCATGGACCTCTGATACATCCATCCTTCATTGCCCGTCCACCTCGAACCACGACTCTTGCATTCATTCATTCATTCAATTCTCTCATTTCCGTCACCATTCATTCCTTGACCCGCCCCTCTCTTTTGTTCCCCTTGTTCCCCCCCTTTCTCTTCTTCCCAACGTCCATCCTTCACAAATTACGACAAGCCATCATTCATCCCACACCTTCCCATGGGCTCTAACCGGCCAGCGGCTCGAAACCAGCGAGCCAAGGTACCGTACTTGTGCACCGCACCCTTGACCCCCCTGCGCTCCCACTCGCTCAATGCAAATCAGAGCATTCAACCTCTTTCACCGGCTCGTCATCATCACAATATGCGCGCTGAAATCCAAAAAGGGCGACCACTGACCGGACAGCGCTGCCATGCCACCACCTGTTGCATTGAATCATTGAGCATTGAGAGAGCACCACTTCCCCTATTTCTTCGCCCTTTCCCCCTTCACTCCTCCACCCCCTTGCCTGGTTTTTACTTCATGCCCAGTGAGCTCCTGGCAGCCCTGCCGCGGACAAAAGGACACACCATATCTCCATATCTTGGACTCGCGCGGCATTTGCTACCTCCGCACTTTTGGCTTTGGTCTGTGTCAGTGTCTTCTGTTTCGGCGCATTACTGACTCCTTTTATCCTTTTTTCTCTTACTGTCTCTGACTATCAACTCCAACGCACAGCTTGCTGCAGACTTGAACGACCTCTTCAAGGATCTTCAGTCAGGACAAGTCAAGGCCGTCGGCAACTACCACCTGGGAGAAGTCATTGGTCAAGGTAATCGTCCTTTTCTGCAGATGTTGCCAAACTATTATGCCTTATCGCTCTTTCCCTGCTCTCCGTGCTTGCAGAACGCTCACGGCACAAACAAATTGCATTCTGATTTTAGGCACATATGGCAAAGTGAAGCTTGCAACCCATGCCCTCACCGGTCAGCAAGTCGCTGTCAAGATTGTCGCCAAAGCCCATGCAGCCATCATCACCCGTGAGATCTACCACTGGCGAGGCCTGTCCCATGCAAACATTGCGCACTTGCACGAGGTGCTCACCACAGAATCAAAGATCTACCTCGTCACAGAGTATTGTCCGAAAGGCGAGTTACTCGAGGCTCTTATTCGTGATGGGCGCTGCAAACCTGCCCTGGCAAAGCGATGGTTCCGACAGATATGTCTTGCAATCCAATACTGCCATATACGCAAGATTGTCCACCGCGATCTCAAGCTCGAAAACATCCTTCTTGACAACAATAACAACATCAAACTCATCGACTTTGGATTCACGAGAGAGTGCGAGTCGAAAAAGCTGCTAGAGTCATACTGCGGCTCAGCTGCCTATACCGCCCCGGAAATCATTGTCGGGAAGAAGTACTCGGGACCAGGTTAGTCAACACGAAGGGTAGATGACTCCAAGGACATGTTCATAGGAGGACAGTAGCACTAACTTGACCTTGTTGATTACAGAGGCAGACATTTGGTCCTTGGGCGTCATTCTCTATACGTTACTGGCAGGATATCTACCATTTGACGATGATAATGAAAAGGTGGTGCAGGACAAGATTGTCGATTTGGATTACGACATGCCAGCAGAGTTCTTTTGCAAAGGTAAAACCCACGAAAAAACTCAGAGGTCTAGGTGACATACAGGTCGCTAAATAATTTGTTTATACCTTAGACGCTCAGGATCTTATCAAAGGCATTCTCAAAGAAGACCCCAATGAACGGTTATCCATTGAACAGATACTGAATCATCCATGGTGGACGCCTCGTTCCGACGACGACGAGGAAGAGGAGGCAAAGGAGGAGCAGGAGGTTCATGGTCAGGATGATCAATTCCAAGCAGTGCATCATGGACGTCAGGGGTCTTTAACGAAACGGGAGATTCATCCCGCACCATCAGCCCAGCCCTTTCCCTCCAACTTGTACAGCAGCTCACCGCAATACGCCTCACCACTTGCCCAATATCCAAACGGTGCATGGGGGAGCATGTCGCCCTATACCTTCAATCCCATTGGCGACTCCCTTCGAGCCTCATTACCTGTGGTTCCCTCGCCTCTCTCTTCACCTCTCCCATCCCCTTCGCCAATGGTTAACAAGAGCTTTCCGAGGTATGGGTCGGGCTATAACGACGGCCCATCAGAATCACGATCCACACCAAATGGTAACTTTCCTTCCAACGCGTTCGAACAACGGCTCTTTATGACGTTGGGAAAAATTGGATTCGATCAAGACATTTTCTCAAAGAGCGTGCCAGCAAACGCCTGTGATCCAGGGTATGGCCTGTGGTGTCTCTTGGTCGATCAAATACGGCAGCGGGCGCAGGAGAACGGAACAACTGTCGACTGGGAACAAAGTGTGGCCCTCCTGGAAATTTCGACAATAACCGGTGTAGGCTCGACTGGAGGGGTACCCAATACAGCTTTGGTCTCCATGGAAAGCGGAAAAAGGTCACCCAGACCCATGTCGGACCCAAGTCCAACGTCTAGTCAACAGAACCTCTTGTATCCTCAAGCGCTTTCTGCACAATCGACGTCAGTGGTATATCCATCTACACAAAGTCAACATGAAACTGAGTTGGAACAGGAAATGGCAAAGCTACGGGATGAATTAGATCGGTGCAAGCTGGAGATAGAGCTGTTTAAAGTGGAGAAGCAACAACTCATTCAAGAAAAAAGGCGGCTAACAGAAGACCACTCAAGGATTCATCCTTTCGAATCCAAAGAGTTGCCACCGATCCAAAATGCAGACAAAAAGCAAGTTTTTTCAGGACAGACACCGGTGGCCGATCGTGCAACTGTTCAGGACAGCGGTGTTTCTGTATCAACTACTTCGACCCCGCATTCCTCTTGGGAGCTGCCAGAGCGGGAAGGTCCTGCTATCCCTTCAGAAAGACCACGACGGAAAAGCAAAGGGATCCTGCACTCTATCAAAGACCGTTTCTTTAACAGCCCTTCAAGCGATGTAGACAGCAATCCATCAGAGCACTCGTCATCGCCCTACCCACCATCGCCAGTGCCCCCCAAACATTTCGCCACCTCAACCGCCTCGGCATCTTCGTCGACATCTTCCACAACAACCTATGCGACAACACCAAAGCCACTGCCTGCTCCCCCTGCACACCCATACTCCCAGCACCTATTACAGCAGCCCTCAGTGCAGTCTCCGCTTAGTTCCTTGGCCTTCAAGTCTGCCAGCACAAGCTCCCTTATCATTGAATCGGGACATGCGACTGTTCATGCTGTAGGATTCAATGCCGCGGCATCTTCAGACCATCTCACAACTCTAGACTCGACCTCAGAGACTTCTGGTGCCCCTCAAAAGAAGGGAGGCTTCATGACTTGGATCACAGAAAGTGCCTCTGGAACTGTTCTTAATCGGAGTCCTGCCCCTCAAAGTACAGCCAAGGTACCTAAGCGGCTGAACAACCGTTCGCACTCGACGGTGGACTCATATATGCCTTCGCCTTCCTCTGGATCAAAAAGTGCAGGCTCCGTAACCTCCGATGAAGTCAGACCACAGATACCCGCTATTCCGGCCAGCTTCTTTCAACCCATTTGGAAATCACCAGGCGGTCAAGGACCTTCCTCTTCTGCCTCTTCTTCGTACAACGCAGGATCAACCACATCAAACTTGGCCAGTTCTGCTCCAAGCATGAGCATTCGTCAAAGACTTGCTTCTTTTTCCTCCTCTTCGTCGCCATCGTCCGCAAAGATATCACAAGAGGAACGACAGCGAGCAGTCGCTGCAGCAGCTGCTGCTGCTGCCTTGATCGCTGAACCGACTTTACCAGAACGTGCTCATTCTCCTTCACCACCGTCTTCACCACGAGGTTCCTCTGCCATCCCGATTGCAAGAACGTCTAGGGGGCATCAGCATGAAATAAGTGACATAGTTGCGGCCGCCGTAGCAGCCACGGCTAGTGGTCATTTGCAGACCAGCGGCTCAAGGAAAAAGGCGCCCAGTGTGACTGGCTCAAAAAAGACTTCAGGAATCGACAAAGGAGACAAATCTCGCCTCGGCGCAGACGAAGCACTGCATGGCACACCGTCATTGCAGATCCCCTCAGTTATAGGCAATGGTTCCCTGTCACATCCCGTGGAGGTACCTACTAAAGGTGGCCCAGTGGCTCGCAAACCATCCATCAAGTCCTCCAAAACCGCCATGCCTTCGTTGATGACAGCATTCTCGCCCTTTAAGCCATCGAAATCCGTTCCGTCGTCTCCGCAAACGCAACATTCGACCCGAATCCCAACGTTGGTATCTGATGAGTCGAGTCGAGACCACAAATCCCACCCAGGCGGTCACTCTCACAGGGATAGCAAGGATAGCAAGCGCAGCATCCCATTAATGGATTCTTCGGAAACAACGGCGCCTCATGCAAATGAGAGAAGGGATATCGCTTCGTATTACGTTACAACATTTGGTGACGGAGTAGTTCTTCAAGACGAGAGTCGCCCAAAGAAGCGTACTACCAGCAGGACCAGTATTACAGCCGCCTCCCTTGGCCGAAAGTCGACTGATTCTACCATAATGGGTCAAGACCGATCTGAACCTTCCAGCCCTCATTCTACTACTCCGTCCCCAGCTGTTCAACCATCTAAACGTACCAGCCTCGCTAGTATCGAGAGCCGGAGGAGCAGCAGCAGTGGCAGTATGCGGGATCGAAATATTTTTGGTCTGACATTGGAAAACACTGGATCAGGATCGAGGAAATCTTCACTCAATCTGTCGCGCAGTTCTCTGACAAAGTCTACATTTCACTCTCCTTCGGGCTCTCCATCTCTTCCCCGTCGCGGCGGCGAGATGGATCGTGGTACCTATGGCTATGGAAGGGCGAGTCAGGATGATGAATTGTTCACAAGGTCAGGCTCTATGAGTCGTCGTACTTCCACAGAACGTGTATCTTTACCGGGCTCTAATGAGCTTCCTACCTTGGACAAGATTCAAGAGGGCTCATCGACTCATGGATCAGGATCACGGACAATTAGGAGTCTAAACAGTTTGGTCGATGGACGCTTGGAGAGTGCTCCTTTACCTACTCTGCAGCCGCGTGGCACTCCGGGTTCAATTGAGTTTTCCCAAGGACAGCGCGACCGTCTTTCGGGCTCTATTGGCCATGTTCGCAAATCAAGTGTGGATAGTGCTCAAAAGACCTCAACCATTTCCCCCTCCATATCAGCATCATCCTCGCTGACAAAGGTCGAGTGCGCTGAAGATGTGTCAGTGCGACTGGACGAGGATCCTGTTGTACAGAGTACCGTGCCCAGTGTTGATTTTTCAGATGGATGCAGCTTGATCCCTTCTCCTCCTCCTTCGCCCCCAACGTCAACCCAAGAAAGATTGATGGCCCAGGAAAATGTCCATACGTTAGAAGCACCTAAGACGTCTGCTGAAATGGTCCCGATGCTTTTGGAGGAACCCAAGATTAGTATGCTTTCGACAAGCTATCCTCCCCCAAGGACCAGTCTTTCGTACAACCGGGGGTCTGTCGGCGATGATTTAGATGACGAATTGCCATCAGCGTTCCAAGGGTCGTCTTCTCCCCCATCGTCATCACGGCCATTGGTATCGTTTGACCAACACTTTTCCAACCAGGCAAAAATGAAGGACTATCGGGATGGAGCTCCTCGCAAGGTCATCAATGGATTCCAGCCCCTGGCTGCCAAGCGACTATCGAAACCAGGGCTACCTGGAGCCACGTCCTCTGGAGATGTACCAACAGTGCCTAAAAGTACCAACAGACAAGACACCCAGAATGGGGCGACCTCTCCCTCCCTAGGTCCCTCTTTGGCCACTGCGAATGGACCACCCAACGCATTTGCAGGGCGACGTCGGGGTTATCGCAACAGTACGGGATCGATGGCCAACATGACGCTTCAACAACAACACAACTTTCAGCAACTCCAAAAGGAACAACTTTTGCGGATCCAGCAAAATATTCCGAATGCTGGTTATGAAGCCACGGCGGCCATGAAGCTCAACCCTCGACCTCGAACTGGACTGTTTCCCAAACGTGAATACGGAGGTGTTGCTCTAGGAGGACTGGGAGGATTGGGGGGTGCGTCGGTCACTTCGAGCCATAACAGTCATGCGTACGGATATAATCCACCCAATAGCCCGGGCTTGCACGGAAATCAGAGCCTAGGGTCCACTAGCGCGGATCATGATGGAGCAGGAGGCAAGCGGGATTCGTACTCTAGTCGGCGTCAGAGTATGGCAGTAGCCATGGGCAAGCGCGCTGGAGCCGCTCCTGCCGCGATCCAGGAAGAAGAGGAGTAATCACGAACCAAAAAAATACTACGCCGCTACATTTCATTCTCATTTTTTTTGTCATCTTTGTACCATATTCATATAAAAAATATTTCGCTTTTTAATGTGGTGCAGTTTGGTCCGCGTGTGTCAAAAGCTTTTGAGTTGTTTAAAGGCTAAAGCTATCGGCGGCAGCGGAGGCAGCAGCGGCCAAAGACTGGAGGGCCTCAATGCGGATAGGGAGCTGCTTCTTGAGCGAGAGGAGCTCATCGACGGCCTCCTTGACTTGATCAGCGTCGGCCTTGTCCGTCTTGAGCTGGCGGACCTTCAAGCCCTGGGCATCAATCTTGGCCTCCAACTCGACAATCTCCTCGGGTTTGGGGCCAGGTCCAGTCCAGGCGGGAGCGGGCTTGCTGGCAGCAGCATGGGCAGCGGCCTTGGCCTTCTTGCCAGAGACGGCAGGGGCGGCGGCAGCGGCAGCGGCAGGGGCACCCTTCTCCTTCTTCTTCTTGGCATCCTTGGCATCCTTTTGCTCGGTCATGGACACGGGGGCAGCCTTGGAGGCAATGGAGGCAACCTTACCATCAGGGATCAAGATCAAACGGGCAGGAGCACTGCCAGTGGCGACGGCGTCGACAATGTAGTAACCCTTGCGCTCGAACTGAATAATATCACCCTTGTTCAACTCGGCAACGTTACCATCTGCAACGGCCTGGGTCTTGAACTCGCTGACGGGCGTCAAGAGATCCTTGAGCTCGTCATCCTCCTCGATCTTCTTCTTTGTGATCAAGTAATCATAGTCCATAAGGTCGACCTGGACCAGCTCGGGACCGTCCGCCAACCAAGTCAACTTCTTCTTGGTCTTCTTGAAGTCACCCTCCAAGTGAAGCTCAGCCTCGACTCCAGTGACAATGCCCTCTGCATTCTTCTCAATCTTGCGGATGAGGGCATTACCCCAGTCCATGAACGTCACCTCCTCGTTGATCTCAAGCTCCTTGCAGTCGGCCTGGTCCATCCAGAGGGTAGGGCCATACGCAGTGTTCTTGTTGCCCAAGGCCTCGTTCTTCTTGTGACGGGGCACCTCCTTGAGGTTATAGGCGTCAGCTCCAGACACAGTGACCTTGACCTTGTTCAAGCTCTCAACAGCGGTATGGCGGGGAGCAATGGGGTCAATCTGCTTACGGTTAACAGCCCAGAGCTTGTCCCACTCCAAGGTGATATAGTTGGTGGAAGCACCCTGCATGAGAATGTAGGTCTTGAGAGCCTCCATGGTAAGACCACGACGGAGGATACCACGGATGGTAGGGAAACGAGGGTCATCCCATCCAGAGACGCGTCCCTGGTCGACAAACCAGGTGAGCTTGCGCTTGGACATCAAAGTGTAGACAAAGCTCAGACGACTGTACTCCCAAATGTGGACCTGGCGAAGGCCAAGGTTGTCGAGGAACCATTGGTACTGGGGGTTGCGATCGTGGTACTCGTCTGTGCGGAGAGCATGAGTGACGCCCTCGAGAGAGTCAACGATGGGGCAAGCAAGATCGTAGAGAGGGTACATCTTCCAGGCGTGGCTAAGATTACAGAACATGCAATGTTAGAAATGGCAAAAACAGATAAAACAGATAATGCAGCAAAAGAAAAGCGGGTCAAAATCTTACCCAGTACGGGCATGGGGAAGGAGGTTGCATCGGTAAATGACAGGGTCACGAAGAGCCTTGTTGAGGTTGTCAACAGAGATCTTGGCGCGGAGACAGCAAGTCAAGCCAAACTCGGTACCGTTCTTCATCTCCTCGAAACGACGCAAATTCTCCTCGACTGACAGATCACGGCATTGGGAGGCAATTCCGTCCATGCGCTCGGCGCGCATCTGCTCCTGTCCAGTGGTATCGCAGTAAGCCTTGCCCTCCTTAATGAGAGTAAGGGCGTACTGGTAGATCTTGTCAAAGTAGTCAGAGGTATACGAGACAACCGAAGAGTCAATGCCAATCAAGAGCAGATCCTCCTTGATGGAGTGCTCATACTCCTCCTTCTCCTTGGAAGGGTTGGTGTCGTCAAAGCGGACAATCAAGCGTCCCTTGTATTGGTCAGCAAAGTACTTGTTCAAGAGAGCGGCCTTGGCGTGTCCAATGTGAAGATAACCAGAGGGCTCTGGGGGGAAACGAGTGACGACATTGCCCATCTCAGCGTCAATCAAGTTGATATCGAACGATCCCTGATCAGCAGTCTTGGCCTAACAACGTTCAAATTCGATATTTAGCGTTAAAAAAAAATCTTCAAGCCAATTGTTACCCTGGTTTTCCTCTCGATGATCTGTCAGTTGAAGGGTATCAGGGACTTACAGCCTTGGTGCTCTCGGCAGCCTTGGCCAGCTCAGCAAGAGCAACAGCAACGAAAGGCTGGGCAGAGATGTGGTTGAACCAACGGCCGAGGTAAACTCCGAGATCCTTGCCAGTCTTGAGCTGGCGAGAAAAGATGGCATTGGCCTTGAGGGCTCCCCAGAGAGCAATATCAGCCACTGAAACCTTGTAGCCGACAAAGAAACTGCGAAGAGTCAAGTGGTGGTTGAGCTGCTGAAGAATCACATCCACAGACTTGAAGTCGGTAGAGTTGATGATGTCCTGACTCTTGTCGATGAACTCGTCAATCTGCGGTATGAAAAGGAGCGGTTAGAAACATGGTCTAAGGATCGATATGAATAAAGGTTATGATTGCTAAATTCACAAGTACCAGACTAGTAGAGGCAGCGTTGGCACCATAGAGGGTGTTCTTGTGGGAGCGAACAATGTAACGCAAGATCGAGCTGACGGAAGTGAGAGTAGTTCTATTGTAGTGAAGAGCAATATCAAACATGGTTAGTCCAAAGGGAATGCTGCAGGCATAATTACCAAAAGGGAGGCAACATAAGAAAAGGGGGACAAATAGAGGACGTACCCACTGGCAACCAAGGCAACGGTGGCGTTGCCGTGCTCAGCGAGGGAAGCGACGTTCTTGTATTCGACCTTTGCAATTGCAGGGTTGTTCAACGCAGCAACGAGCGCAATGGGCGCTATTGAGAAGGGCGCGGGACATGAAAAGGAGGATTCACCTCTGTTAGATTCAGGTCTTTCAATGATTGAGGATGGTTAACAGGAGCGGAGGCATCGAATCAGTGTCGGCTTGGTTGTCTAGATCCCTCCGTGCATTCATTGTGAGTTTGATCCCGTGTCGAGTTCCGAGTCGGATTTGGCCGCTGTCCTCCTGCAAGCAAGTAATCAAGCAGGCGAGCAGGCGAGTATGCAAGTACCATAGGGGATCGCGGTAGCCTTCTGGGCAATGACAACAGTGGCCATGATGAGAGTGTTGAGGATGAATGAATAACGAACAGGGTCATGCTAAGAGAAAAGGGCGCCTTTTTTTGGTTCTTGGTGACTGTGGCTTAGCAAAGTGACTGCCTGTGCATGCATGCATGCATCGCGAGGGACGCGGTTTGTATCGTGCACGGAGCTGCGCCTTCTCTCTCAGCTCCCCCTTTCATTTTATTACGTACAGCAAGGCAAGCGTAGACTATTAACAACTACTACGAGTCAGTATGGCGTGGATTAATGTGGTGGTGAGTCGACCTAAAAACTAGCTGCGCCTCTAGAAAGGTCCTGGGCCGCCGGCGCCAAGAGGTCCTCCAAGAGGTCCTCCAATGGGTCCTCCAATGGGTCCCCCAAATGGCGCGCCGCCAAACGCACCAGTGGGGCCCGCTAATCCGCCAGGAACTGGGACTGGAGCAGGGACAGGCACGGGAGCTGGAACGGGGAAGGGGGACGGAACCGGGAAAGGCTGTGGGACCCGGACAACACGGACACGCGTCCCTTGGTGGTGGTCGTCGTCGCAATCGTTATCATCATCGTGGTCGTCATCGCAGTCGTCGTCGCAGTCGTCGTCACAATCGTCATCGCAGTCATCTCCACGCTTGGACAAGGAAGTACCCTTGGACGAGAGTGGAACAGCGTACGAGACGTTGCAGAGAGCCGCGGCCAGGAGAGTGACCGTCAATAAGAGAAGGACCTTGCGAGGAGCCATTGAGTACAAAAGTAATACGACAGAGGGATTGGGTTGCGTTGCTTCTGGGGGACTCTAGTAGGACGGTTATTAGCAAGAGTGAGGTAGTGGTCGGGGGTTGAGTGCTTGACAGCTCGAGATGGCGAACCTTCACTTTTTATAGCAAGAATGGGAGCAGCACTCACTGAACTTTTTCAATAAACGGAGCGGTTGCTTTCTGTCCAGCTCTGATGACTCTCCAGATTGTGATCAGCCCTGGCAAAGTAATGGGTAGCACACACCCATCAAGCGTTGGTTGATGTTAGCCGTTGGCTGATAGATGAGCGAACGGTCTGATATAACGGTGATCGCCAAGATCCCGAGGCACACTGCGATCGACAAAACGCGAACAAATCGCGTCACTATCTGCGCCGTGTAGCCTCAGCTATTCATTCCTAGCATCAACGTGCAAGAGAAAACTCATTTATTTTACTGTAAACTTATGTACGAAAGGTCAAGTGATATGTAACCTAGTTGTTGAGGGGGCTGGGGCCAGCATAGATCAAAGCATCGTATGTGAAGGCACCACCGATAGCGCCCAAGAAGGGAGCAACAATTGGGACCCAGAAGTACCATCCCTGGCGAGTGAAGACCTCAAAGCCCCAGCCGAAAACGGCGGTGAACAGACGAGGAGCCAAGTCACGAGCGGGGTTGAGGGCAAAGCCAGTCTCATAGCCGAACGAGGTACCGATGGCAGCAAGGGAAAGTCCAATGATGAGGGGTTGGGTGTTGCCAGCAGGGGTGTTGCCCTTGTCCGAGGTCGAAAGAATGACGAGGACAAGAAGAGCGGTTCCGAGGAACTCAGCAATGAAGGCAGCGGTGGTGGTGACATCCTTGGTCTGGAGACCAGTGACGAAGATACCGACGGTGGCCTCAGGCTTGGCGGCCTGGATAGCAGAGTAGTTGGTGATGTAGACAATCAAGGCACCGGCAAAGGCACCAGCAAACTGGGCGATCCAGTAGACGAGAACATCAGCCCAGGCAAAGCCGCGGAACAGAGCCATGGCCAAAGTCACGGCAGGGTTCAAATGACCGCCCTACATATTTGCAACCAGAAAAAAGTCAGTCGGGTAGCCAGTGGTGCCGAACGGTGTGTTTGGTTACGTGGGAAACGCGAGATGTGGTTTGAATGACGCTGTGCCACCATTTGAGTCTCATCTCATTTGCTTAGCCGCGGTTTTCTCCCTTTTTCTTCAAATACGGTCACGGCGCACAAGTCCCTGCGCTTCTTCTGAGGGTTACAAAAACCACCAGCAACTGCTCTTCAAAGTGATTGAACTTACAGAGATTCCTCCAGAGATGTAGATACCAAAAGTCAGACCAAGACCCCAGCCGAGAGACATGGTGAACCAAGAGTTGTTGGGCGAGAAGACAAGCTGGGCAATGGCTCCGGAACCGAAGGCAACCAAGATGGCAGTACCGAGGAACTCGGCAAAGGCCTTTCTAGACTATAGGCAAAAAAAAAAGTGTCAATTGAAGGGTCAGTTCAAAGGTTCGCCTGCCATTGCAATTCATCACAAAGGCTGCACTCCTGTTCGTCGTCTTTATATAAGAGGTAGTTGTCAAGCGACTTTGAAAGGGCGGGAACTCCTTGTAAGATACCTTGTGGCGGATTCCAGACCACTTGCTACGGGCCTCATAACGGACGCGGGTAACGCCGGCTTCAGCACGCTCAAGAAGAGCGTCAGTCTCGTGGGGCTGGTGGCCGTGGTTGTGATGGTTGACCATGATGGTAGATGGGGGCGGTGGAGGAGTGGGAAAGTGACGGAAGGGCGAGGACAAGGAAAGAAAAGAGGAAAGAGAAAAAAAAGAAGGGGAGAAAAAAAAAATAAGAGAAACAGCAATTGCTCACAACACGGCCGGTGACAGCATGGTCGTCCAACAGTCCAGACTTGATTTCGTGCTGTACCCATTTCCCAACCACTTTTCTGTTGTTTTGCCCTGTTGCTGAGATTGTTGTTGAGAGCACCGCCAATTGTCCCTCCCATCCACCCCATCCCAGACGTCCCCACTCAATCGTGGACGCGGCTCTCATCTTACTCCAAACCGCTTTCAATAACCCTGCTGCTGTTGCAAAAGATGGGCCTAGCTTACGCAAACCCTGTGTCGTCTTCCGCGGGAAGATCTTTATTCTTTTCTAGCATGCCCTAGAAATGGTATCGGTGTGGCTTTTCTTCACACAAAATCATATTTTTCTTTAGAGGTGGGCCTTCTGACTGTTGGTCTCTTGTTCGCGATCAAACTGGACAATGTTCTTGCGCAAGATCTTGCCTGAGGCAGACTTTGGGATTTCGTTGGTGAAAACCACTCCTCCTCGCAACTTCTTGTGAGGTGCGACCTTGGCAGTCAAAAAGTCCACAATGTCTTTCTTGAGCGCATCAGAGGCCTCGATTGGATTGTGAAGGACAATATACGCCCGAGGAATCTCGGTGGCCTGACTAGCGTCGTAGGCAGGAATGACGGCTGCATCGAGGACCCGGGGATGAGTCTGCAGCAAAGCCTCGAGCTCTGCAGCGGGAATCTGAAATCCCTTGTACTTAATCAACTCCTTGAGGCGATCAACCACGAACCAGTTGTGGTTCTCATCAACGTAGACAATGTCGCCGGTGTGCATCCATCCGTCCTCACGGATGGTATGCTTCGTAGCCTCGATGTTGTTCAGGTATCCCTTCATCACGTTTGGACCCTTCAGCAACCACTCGCCTTGCTCACCAACTCCCAGTTCTAATATACCAAATAGAAAAGTTAGAATCAACCTCCACTACCGCTTTCAGAAGAACACAAAATAGTCAAGAGCGGTATATACCTTTTCCGGTTGCTGGATCGACAACCTTTGCCATCAGTCCCGCCACAAGAGGACCGACAGAGCCGTCTGGGCCGTTTGCCTTGGGTCTCAAGCAGGCAACCAACGGAGAAGCCTCAGTCATTCCAAATCCCTGTCGGCAATATACGCCCAACTGAGCCTCGATCATACGACAGAGATCCTTGGGAAGTGGAGCAGCACCGCAGGCAATGTGGCGGAGGGAGCTCAAATCGTAGTTCTTCACCATAGGATGTTTGGCCAGGGCAAGGGCTACTGGAGGCACGATAAAAGTATTGGTGACTTTGTAGGTCTGAATGTTTTGCAGGAAGGAGGGAAGGTCGAACTTTGGCATGATGATAGTTTCCGTGCCCTAAGGGAAAAAAAGATCAATGAGAGTTTAGAGCGAGAACTTGCAGAGGTAGAGGCTTGTGTTCAATGTGAGGCCCTTACGGTGATGAGTGAGATGTGAAGACAGTTCATTAGACCATAGATATGATAGAGAGGCAAGAAACCGAGAACGACCAAATTCTTCTCCTTGATGACCTCTGCATCATAGCTCATGATCTGCACTAGGTTGGAGGTGATGTTTCCATGCGTGAGCATCACGCCTTTGCTCTTGCCTATGTAATAATGTAGGGATGTTTGTCTCTGTCAGCGCTCATCGTCAAATTTGCTCCCAACTTCAACTCTCTGCAAGCTGTAAAAGTCCATCCGTGACCCAGCAGGCGATCGGTGATCCACGGTGCTGCTC
The DNA here is from genome assembly GCA_963573315.1 of Entomortierella parvispora. NCBI lineage: Eukaryota > Fungi > Mortierellomycota > Mortierellomycetes > Mortierellales > Mortierellaceae > Entomortierella > Entomortierella parvispora. The sequence goes on from OY752146.1 coordinate 56,663, forward strand.
CACCACTAGGAGGCGGCTTTTGCTCCCGACGATCGAAGTCCGAATATAAATAAATGTCCCGGCAACGAAATATTGAGGAATGGTGAATTGCCATGTGGGCGGGGTGCGAAAGTGTTTAGAAAACCTTTTTTTTTTCCATTCTTCTTCACTCCTCCGTATCACTGACGCCGTACGTGCTCATGCACTTGTGCCTTGAAACCACGCACGGCCTGGTCAGTCTAGTCACATCCACCTGTGGCCAACGTTCCCGACAGGCCAATGCCGGGTCAATTCCTTACCGGTGGTGCCGCTAGAGTAGCAGAGGTATGCGATATCGTCCATTGCCAAAGTTGCTGGCTCTGCAAGACGCTTGCCAAAGATGCTTCTGTAGGCCTTCTTTCCTGATGAGGCATCATCTTTGTCTCCAAAGAGAAGGATAGCCTCAGGGGCGATCCCGCAGATCTGTGCTGCCTTTGTGGCAGTGGGGAGGAGATCCACTGTGGTAACAATGTAGCGAGCCTGCGAGTCTTTAAGCTGGTGTACGACCTCGTCAAGGGTATACGAGTGGTTGACGGTGGTTACGATGCCACCAGCGCAAAGAGTACCGAGAACGGGGATTCCAAAGTCGTACTACCACAAAAAAATGTTTGTTAACTTGCGGCCATTCAGGAACGACGATCGAGCCGCGGGTTACACAATAATGGTTCATACCTGGTTACAGGAGTAAACAGCCAGGACCTGGCGCTCCTGGAACCCCAAACTGTCCTGCAAGCCAGCCGCAAATTGTCTGGTCTCAAGCAAGAACTGGCCAAAAGTCAATGAGCGGCCAGTCTCTGGGTCGATAAAGACAGTTTTGCCTGGAGGCACCAAACAAGGGTTGGAGTCCAGATAATGATATACATCGACTGTGGGGTAGACGGGGTCGGGGTCGGGTGAATAGAAGATCATGCTCGCAGTGCACGGGGGAGGGGAAGGGGAAGATGTACTGAAAGACGGAAACAAGAGAAGAAGCGCAAAGAAAGAAAAAGAGGGCGAACGGTAAAAAAGTCGAAACTTTGAAAGAATGGAAACAAAATTGACTTTATTAGTTTTTTTTTGGATAACGTGCCTGGATTATTTTATTATTTCAAAAATTAGGATAGTTTTTTATGAGGATAAATTCAGCTGACAAAGAATCACATGATGCATTGTTCAAAAAATGGTGGCACTTTTCCTTGAACTCATCTCGGTTCTTTCTGTCCACTAATCTACATCTTCCCATCGACCCTCACAGGACCTGGACGGGGCTACCCAAAAAACATACTGAACCTGGAAGGGGGCCATCCAAAAACATACTGAGCCATGTCTTCTTCTCTCACTGCCGACCAGCACAAGCTCATGGGCAATGAGCACTTCAAGCTCAAGGCCTTTGACGAGGCTATAGCTGAGTATTCAACAGCCATCGTATGTCGTGTTTCGTGCCGAACTTCTGTTTGGAAAATGCCCTTGTTACTAGACTGACAGGTCACCTCTTATTTGGATACTTAGGTAAAGGACCCAAAAGTCGCTGCCTACTATTCCAACCGAGCCAATTGTTATCTCAAGGTATGTGTTTCTGTGAAGCATTAGTGGACCACCGACCCATTGCTCTAACAGATGACTGTCTTTCGCTGCATTTATTCATCTCTTTCCCCAGCTTGAAAAGTACGCCAAGGTTGTGTCAGATTGCGAAAAGGTTGTGGAGCTCGAGCCAAAATCAGGTACCGAAGATGACTCTCGGGAAGTGTGATACGAACCTGAAGAAAAAAATCTAACAAATGCAACTTGAATTTTGATTACAACAACGAAATCGTAGTCAAGGGTTATTATTTCGTAAGCATGTGGCATGTATTGTCTGATTCTTGACGCTAATGATTGCCGATCTGCTAACAGCTCCTTTTATTGATAGATGGGAAAGGCAAATCTTGAGCTCAACCAACCGTCAGAAGCTTATGCTCTACTGAAGAAGGCGTACGAGTTCGCGTTGGAGCAGCGGTCGTCATTTACCAAGGAAATCGTACTATTAATCTCAGAGGCGAAGAAGCAAAAGTGGCTCGAGGAAGAAAGAAGGCGGATAGCACAAGTTTCGGAGACATACAAGTATCTTTCCGGACTCATAGAAAGCGATTTCCAACGCCAAGTGGACGCGTTGGATACGACCTCGGGCGACTACCAGGAATCTTTGTCTGATCTTAAATCGGACAGGACAATGCGACTGCAGCAACTAGAGACCATGATGCAGCGTGCTGGGGCGCCTGATGAATACGCGAAACCTTACCTCACCCACAAGGATTCTGCGACTTTTGGCGTTGATCCTCGGTCGTTGTCCAGTCCAACCACCACAGTATCTATGACACCGCGTGAAGTTCCGGACTATATGCTGGACAAAATCACTTTTGAATTCATGCATGATCCTGTTATTTCGACAAAATCAGGCATTAGTTACGAGCGTGCGACTCTTCTGGAGCATTTCAGCCATGGGCGCATGTTTGACCCGGTTGCCCAGGTGCCACTGACCGAGCGTGATATAATCCCCAATCGTGCTCTCAAGGAAGCGTGCGACGACTTTATCTCAAAGAATGGCTGGGCCATTGACTACTGAAACTCTTGAAAACTTTTCTGATCTCGCCCGGAGGCGCACCCCCGACATACCACAATAGAATGCTCCTTCACCCTCACCAAAATAAAAATCAGGGGTTCGATCTCCAAAAAAAAAAAAAAACGCCACCAACCACGATCGATCGACATGTGGTATACCCTTAAGAGCCTTGCCAATGCCGCGTTCGCCCTTTGTGCAGAGTCCTGATCACACATGGAAGATCAACCCACCTTGTCTCGCCAGCCATGTCAGGCATCAATAATAATCCAACCAAGGAGCCATTGCCCGAGATCCCAACGCCTTTGCTCAATGACCCGCGTCCAGCGCCTGACCGGGATCAAGTCGTGTCAGCGTTCAAGGTACAGGACACATGATCATTTGCCATGGGGCAGCTGGCCCCGCAAATCCCAACTCCCCGAATGACCTAGAATGGACTGTGGTGACCTGACAATGGCATTGCATCCAAACCCATCGCTTAGACACTAGAGCCAACACGCGACTTTTCCACAATGACAAAGTCCCCATGCGCGAAAGAGTCGTTTATTGACGGCGCTGCTATGGGACTTGGAGTTGGACTGCTCAAAGCAATGAGATCAGGTGAGGACCTTTGTTATCCATGGCAAACCCTCGTCAAGAATTCCTGACAAGGGCGCAGTGAACTAACGTAGCCTTTTGCGGTCATTCATTAGGACCCGGAAGGTCAGCGGCCAACTGGGGATTCGGTGCATTTGTGTTTATGACGATTGGAACTTGGTAAGCAGTTTGGGACTTTGGTCTGACCTTCATATTGTCAAGATTCTTGGTTTTCTAACCCAGGGACAACTGTTGTCTATCTTGTAACTGCAGGGAATACTGCCACTTTATGATCAGGCAAAAGCGACAGCTGATGGCTTCAGGGCAATCACCGGTGGTGAGCACAGTTGACTTGGATGCGGCAAAGTTGAAGGCAGCAATTGCTGCACGACAGCGCGATGACTGATAGATTACCGAAATAAATATTAGAGATATCGCAAAAAAGATTCTGTCCGGATAAAATCGGTCTATTCATGATCAAATAATTTTACCTCATCCTCTATTTTGGGTGAACTGAAAGGCCCAGAACTCGGATTCAATTTATTTCAGAAATCAAACGAATTGGATGGTTTTTGAATGAACTGCAACGGAATGAAAAAAAGGGTGGAAAATGGGTATAATCGTCACTAAAATTAAATATTATTCGTGATAAATTAAAAATTAATCTAATCATCGTCATCGGAGTAAAAAATTCCTTCCTCATCGTCGTCGTCGCTGCCATCGTCGTCCGTTCCTTGGCTCCTTTCAAGATCTTTTTGATGGAGTTCCCAGTAGTCCTTGCAAATCTTGACAGTCTTCTCCCAGATCGAGACCAACTGATCACTGCTGGTCTTCGCGAACCCCTCGAGCAATCGATTTCTGAGTGAAAGACACGTCTCGTTCAGGTTTGGATTGAAGGCAATTGGATTCTTGACCATGCCCCAGAGCATCTCGATGGGTTGTAGTTCGCAATGGTAAGGGGGTGTCTTCATGATAGTGTGGCCCTGCTCATTCGCAATCTCATAGGAGGCATACACGGGAGGAATGTTCATATTGTCAATTTCTTCCAAAAGCCCCAAGCGCGTCATAGCTCTACCGTTAGGACGCGTTGGCAGTTGAAGCTCATTGTCCGCAAACCATTGAACAATCTCAGCAAGAGGCGAACTCTTCTTCGGCGGTGGGTTTTTCTGACGTACGTGGTACTTGGCGCCATCCATATGGATATTACAGGGACCGTATTCATCCGAGAGCGTCTTGCAGATTTCGTTGAAGAGGCGTTCGAACAGGTCCGCATTGAAGTTGCCATGGTAATCATGTAAATCCGGGGCAATGCCGCTTCCCCGTACGAATTCAGGTACCGTGCTCCAATCCTCATTATCTCGAGCCTTTCGACCCCTTCCACCTTGATGTTGCTGTCCACGTGCCTTTCCAACTACCGGCCAGATCAAGATACTTTTTTTCACAATCTCTCCTTTCATCTTGTGTCCATTGTGGTATACGACAAACGCGCCAAATATTACGACCATAGGCTTACGGCCAGACTCATTGACAGTTCCTCCAATCGGCTTCCAGGTGTACTTTGTGTGGTGATCCAGGTGACAATAACTTTCGTCCAAAAAAACTTCGGGGATGATTGGGTTCCCTTTAGCATTGAGATTTTCTAGTCGTCGCTCAAGGTAGATATGGCGGTAGTTGATGATGGCTGGTTTGTCGTGATAGACATTGCGTCGATTGCCTTTCCCATAGGTAAGTCCAAGATGGAGGAGGTAGTGTGTGAGGGTGCGTTTCTTGAGGGAGAGACCATGGTTATCTTCCAACTCCTTGAGGATGAGAGACGATGTGACAGGAATCCCGGCTATATTATTCTCGAGAATAAAAGTCCGAATAGCTGCGCCCAAACTCTCGTCAATGGTGAGCTTTGGGCGTCCAATGGTCATTTGGACTGGCTCCTCCTTGTGAATGGCAAGTCGAATAGCGTTTTGTGCCACTTGCGTTCCAACGCCAGTTACCAGAGCTAGCTGCTGGCGCGGAGTCAGCTTTTTACGGCAGTGGTGGAGTGGCCCAGAGCCTGAAAGGTGATGATAGACGTTGATCAGAATGGAGTACTCATTGCGAGTGACTGGTGCTCCATTCCGCTTAATGTGCGAGATTGACATGGGATGTTGGTCTGATTGTCACAGGAGGGATTTTGAGTGCCTTTTGGACGCCGCTTGAGCAGCCAGAGCCGCGGACAAATTTATTAAGGGTCCAAAACTACTCCTAAAAAAACAATACGAGAAATGGGATTGGATCTTTTTTGCCAGGTCTCTACTTTATATGTGGATGGACTCTGTGTTGGCGCCCAGAGAGAGCCATTGACTTGACTGTTGACAGCAGCATGCACCCTGGTAAGACTACAAAACGTAAGACTGCCTAAAGAGCAGCAGACGTGCCTGTTCATGTTGGGTTTTGTATTTTGTGTAATCATTCCAACAAACTGGAAAAGCTGGGGCCGTTGGACAATCGCGACTGGTCAGATGATGTGCCCCTTTTCAAGAACGTGGCATTTGTGCATCCTGTCCACCAAGCTCGGACCTGGAAATGAGAGCTTTGTCTGCGACGGGGGGAGGAGGAGGATGGCTGATGAAACCACAAGGTCCGAGAGCCACCCATCATATTTTTTTTCCCGCCATTGTTGATTTTGTCAAAGTCATGCTTTATGGTAGCCATCCAACAAAAGAGACTTGTCTCTGAGGCCGTTGCAAAGAGACGCGGTGGTTTGGTCAAATAAAGGGGGGACAATTGCACAAGGGCCTGCCTTGTGACCAAAGAAAGGGACTTGGACTGGACTGGAAGGAAGAAAGGAACAAATGGCTTGTTGTCCTATCCGCAGGGCGTGCGTGCCAGTGCGTGCCAGTGTGTGCCAGTGGGTGACTAAGAGGAGGGGATTGGATATGAAGACATGAAGAAGAAGAGGAAGAAGAAGAGGAAGAAGAAGAAAAAAAAAAGAAAAAAAAAAAGAGTTTGGATGGTTGGTCACCTGTGGGTCGATGGCTGTGCTTCTGCTTTTTGGGTTGTTGAGTTGTTGAGGATGAGGAGCAAAGGACAACGGGACAGAAGAGGGAGTCAGAGAGACAGAGAGAGAGAGGGAAGGGTTATGCACCGGGAGCTGGAACATGATCCCGATCCCTGATGGAACGTTGTACTGTACGTCAACCGCAGAAAGAGTCTGCAGGAGGCGAAGAGAGGCAAGAAAGGCAAGAAAGGCAAGAAAGGTAAGAAAGGTGGGTAAGGACAGAAATGGAGGTCTGGGAGCTTGCGCACACGGAAGGATGGGCAATGGACCATGCCCCTGAGGAGACGAGAACACCGACAGAGGGAGCACCAGAGGCTGGACACGCATGCACGCATGCAAAGCACGGTTGTCCTCTTTCTTTCTCTGTTTCTCTTTCTCTTTCTCTCTCTTCTCTCTCTCTCTCTTTGCCACGCACGACCACACCCACACCCATCCCACCATACAATCCATCATCCATCCTCATCCCTCCTCCTTCTGTCCCTTGCTCGAGCTGCAACGCCGCCTGCTCGCTCGGCACCCTCTTCGTTCCTTCTTTTATTCATTCATTCATTCATTCATCCATTGACTCTTTCACTCATTCATTCACTCTCTTGTTTAGTCTTGTTCATTCATACATTCATTCATTCGCTCGTTACACTACTTAATCAACTATTCTTTCCTTTATTCCCTTATTCCTTTGGTCCTCTTTCTACTCGCTGCCATCCCTCCGTGCCTGAGAACTCGCTCGCTTCTACTTGGCCGCATACTTGTGCTCGCATCTCCTCCCCTCTCCTCTCCCTCGACCCTTCTCCGTCTCCCTCTCTTTGTTTGCCCACAATCTTAAACGCGTCCTTTGCTGCAGACATGGCCTCTGGATCGTCCACCCGGGTGGGCAATATTGTAAACCCTTGATTTGTCATTCAGCCCTGATCAACTTCGAAATATGCGCTCTGTGTGTCTCTAACATAATGTATTTTCTTGTCTCCTTCCTGCAGATGCTGGGAAACTGCATCGGCAAGGGGGCCTTTGGATCCGTTTGGCGAGGACTGAATCTCGACACAGCAACCACGGTGGCCGTCAAGCAGATCAATCTCTCCGACATACCCCAGTCTGAACTCGCAAACATCATGGTATGTATATCTACGCCTACCGTTGCGTACTCGCCTTCTCTCGCCGTCTTTGTAAACAATCCACGATCACGCTGCTGACAGAGCGATTTGCCTTTTCTCGTCCGTTATGCTGTGCGTTTCTTGCTTGGCCATAGATGGAAATCGACCTTCTTAAAAAGCTCAATGTAAGCGTCAGCGGTCCATTACTTTTCTTCCGCTACGCCATTCATCATTCACCTTATGCTTCCGCTTCTGTCTCTCTAGCACCCAAACATCGTGAAATACTACGGATTCGAAAAGACCAGCGACTACCTCAACATCATTCTTGAGTAAGGACTCGCTCTCCATCATTTGGCTCTCATTTTTTTTTCTTTGCCACCAAATTCACAGCCCGCCGTCGCCTTGTCGCGTTTCTGACACGCCCCCAATAGATTATGCGAAAACGGGTCTTTGCGAAGCCTGTGCAAGAACTTTGGAAAGTTGCCCGAGCATTTGGGAGCAATGTATATAACACAGGTTCTGGACGGTCTGGTATACCTCCACGACCAGGGAGTCATTCATAGAGATATCAAAGGAGCCAATATCTTGGCTACGAAGGACGGACTCGTCAAACTGGCCGACTTTGGTGTAGCCACCCTTTCTAATGACGTTGGTGGAGACACATCTGTAGCAGGGACACCTTACTGGAGTATGTGTCAGCTGTTGTCATCGAAAAAGAAAGCCTCTCAAACTTGTTACAATGATAAGCTAACAACCGTCCTCAACTTTCAGTGGCGCCAGAGATTATAGAGTTATCCGGAGCAACAACGGCTTCCGACATCTGGTAAGTCTATGTGTCTCCATGTTTACGATCGTGCTCCACAAATGCTGCGACGCTGATAGCCCATCTTGTTTTCATCAGGAGTCTTGGCTGTACTGTAATTGAGTTATTGGATGGAGAGCCTCCATATCATGATCTTCAGCCCATGGGTGCACTGTACAAGATTGTTGACGATGAGCATCCTCCAATTCCAGAGAGCGTGTCTGCTGTAAGCCTTGGGTATTTTGTGAGTCAATATCCCTATATTCATCCTTTTAATAGCTTTACACCTTGTATCCTAGATCGTCCGAGACTTTTTGATGCAGTGTTTCCAAAAAGACTGCAATCTGCGAGTGTCTGCCAAGAAACTGTCGAAACATCCATGGATTCAAATGTCCAAGAAGAAAGCCTCTGGTAGCCAAAGGAGCCGTGAAAAAGCTATCCCAGCTTATGAAGAGGCTGTCAAGAGTGTTCAACAATGGAACGAAGCCCTGAAAGGATCCACTGTCACTCGTGGTAACATGAGACGAATGTCTATTGACAAAGGTACTCAAGATTAAACAGAAACATCTCTTGTTTGCAGCGACCACCTCAGTTTTCTAATTTCTTTTTTCCATTTTCGACTTGGATATCGATTAGGGCCTAGGATATCTGAGCAGAGTATCGAGGACATCTTCAACACGTCGAGGCCACAGGGAAAGAGCTCAGGATCGCCAGAGAGTCGAAATCAGTTTGGTCATGGGTCCTCGACTGTTGTAACCCCCCCAGCACAGTTTTACCAGCAACGAAATGCCGGAAACATTGATCCTGGACCAAAAATCAATGGGAACGGCAATAATGGCAATGGCAACAACGCCACCCGCAACAGCAACAACAACAACAAGCGCAACAGTCAAAGCACCTATGAGCCTGAAATATGCACCGATAATTGGGATGACGATTTTGCAGACGGAATATCTTCACTCCAGTTGGCAGGATTTAGGGACCAGGAAGATGAGATCTCTAAAACAATTCGCGCCGTGCCTGGATCCTTTTCACGACCAGTTCAAGTAGAGGATCCTGAGAGTGATATTAATGAGGACGATTTTGAAGGCGAGATGCAAGACCTTAGACTAATGGCCAAGGTCAGAACGCTCGAGGTAAAGTAGTACATATAACTCTGTCCAAGGGCTGATCTTTTGATGGACATTGAGACAGATGTTAATTTTTATATTGGAATCACTTATTGCCTAGCAGAGCAAGAAGCGGCCTCCTTCGAGACCAGAGAGCTCGCTCAAGCCCAGTGGCTCTCTAGCGGCTAGAAAGTCAGTAGGACCTTATGTTCCTATCAATCTGGCTCGATCCCATTCTGCTCCAGGTCAGCTTGCCCATTCACCCGCCAGGATGACAAACAGCTTTGAAAACTATCGAGAGTCGGAAGATGATGACTTCTCTGACCTATTTGAGGATGTTGGTGAGTTATCAATCCAAAGGCAGCACTTTTTTTGTTTGGATACTTCTAATATTTTATTTCTTTCCAATTTAGAGAGCCATGCTATGTACCCAAATGAAGTTTTGACCTTACAAACTAGGCTATCAAACCACAGCTGGGTATGGTGGAAAACCACTTACGTGAAGATCCATAGGTGCTCCGTGAGGTTTCCAAGTCGACTGACTCTTCTTCATTCTAATCTCTTACCTTCTTTTATCATTTTCAGTTTGGCAATGATGCTGGCTCAGACGAGGAAGACCCTTTCGCAGAAGTGGACGAAGGATTTGATGAAATAGGTAAGCTGGAGTGAGGTCTTCGAACGATATTTTCTGTATTCCTTCTTTTTTATTTACAGCCTTGTTTTGATTTTATCATCATTCCAGACCTCGAGGCGAACATTGCACGGGAAAAATACGCTCGGACATGTGCTGGTATTTCGGAGCAGTTTAGACAGTTGGAAAAGCAACGATCAGAAAAGCAGATGGAGGAAGTCTGTGATCGATTGGTGAGAGACTCTACTCAATCTTTTACTCTTTATTCACCTGGTTGTTGTATTGATAACGGTCATATATATTAACGTCGATGTATTCAACTTAGATGACACTGCTAACGGAGAACCCAGACATGCGAGGACCACTCATTGCGAACCATGGCGCAATTCCACTTTTAGACCTAATTGAAACTTGCAACCAACAAAGCTTAGTACTCAAGCTTCTCAACATCCTGAATATGGTAAGACAGGCAAGACGTTTATACGCTACCACTTTGTTTGTTGGAAGATTGGCTGACCCTATGACCACGAACGTCGTAGGTGACTCGCAACGATTTTGCACTGCAAGAGAGCCTCTGTTTAGTGGGCGCGATTCCAGTTCTGATCCGCTACACTTCCAAACGATACGGCAAGGAGATCCAACAGGCGGCCGCTAGTTTCATCCAGCAAATCTGTCATACCAATCCATTAACTCTGCAGATGTTCATTTCTTGTCGGGGTCTCAGAGTCCTCATTGATTTCTTGCAGGGCAACTATTCTACTCAGCAGAATCTGGTCTTCATCGCTATCAATGGAATTCACAGCGTATTTAACCTCCAGGTGAGAGGACGACCTGACTCCGTATTTAAATGGCGCCTAAATCCAGTACTAACACAGGGCTGATATGAAAACTTTGCAGAGTATGACGCCAAGAAACGACTTTTGTCGATTGCTGGCTAAACAAGGGCTGCTAGAGCCGCTCTCAGCAACGCTTCACAACACTCTGCGAGATGAGGCTCGAGGCGAACCATACACTGAAAAAATTGTTCAGGTCTTATTGATCTTTTCTCAAGGCGACTCTCCGGTGAAAGAACTGCTTGCCACAAGACAAATTATTCATCGTAAGTTATCTGCAGAGTTGACAAGGCGTCATATTTGCTAATGTTTTCTGAGCCGACACTTATGATTGCTATTATTCTCGTATAGGTATGCTTGACTCTTTGCAGCGTTTAACGCCGAAATTGGCCGTTGTGATGCTAAAGTGCATCAAGAATATTTCAATGAATTCGAATACTTTGGATGTTCTCCAGACCGCAGGCGCAATTCATACATTGGTCAAAGTTCTGGGCGATCGCAAAGAACCCTTTGCAACGGTACAGACCACTTCCATAATACCGACCTGGAGGCTTTTCGGCATTCCAATCTTGCATACTCACACATCTTCACGCACCCTCTATCTTCAAATTTTTTGGACTATCTAGGACATTTCCAACCACGTCTTGACAACACTGTTCAATCTCTGCCGTATCAACAAGTCTCGCCAGGAAGAAGCAGCACAAGCAGGAATCATCCCCTACCTCCAAAAAATTGCAGAATCATCATCTCCACTCAAGCAATTTGCGCTTCCAATTCTCTGCGACTTGGCACACGCGGGCCGAGCTTGTAGAACCATTCTCTGGAGTAATGACTCTTTGCTAGTTTATCTTGGACTATTTAAGGATCCATATTGGCAGGTCAACGCCATGGATGCCGTTCTAGTATGGTAAGTTTGCAATTAAATGGAGCGATAGACGGCTGTTCTTACTTTGTTAATGAGGAGCATCTCTACTTTTATACAACAGGCTTCAGGACGAAACTGTAGATGTCGAGCAGATCTTGATACAGCCGCCGTCGCTCGGTCTATTTGTACAAGCATTCTTGACTGCCAAGGCCAATTCCTTTGAAAATATCCTGGAACCACTGCACAAAATTATTCGTCTCTCATCCGCCGTCGCATGCGGCATTGCTGTTCCTGCGCTCTTTCAGCGACTCTTGGACCGATTGGCTCATCCAAAAGCTGTTGTTCGTCTGAATCTCCTTCGGATCCTTCGCGCCATTTTTGATGTTCACCCAAAGCGCCTTCAGTTGGTACTTCGATACGGTATCTCTGACGTTGTGGTCCGTATCGCAGAGGACGATTCAGCCGTGTTGGTCAAAGAACTGGCCAAAGAAATACTGGATGCTTTCGAGGAGAGTGACACCGAGTCCGTTCTAAGTCTGAAGGATGGAGAACGATCAGCAGATGGTTCTCTTCGTCTGCAACAGAACAGGAGCGGAGAAAATTATGACAGTCTCCTGTCCTCGGACGATTTTTTCGGATTACGAGCTTATGGGCGGCGCGTGGACGATGACGATTCTCCGGTACCAGGAACCACAGAAGATAACACGCCATTGCAGCAATATGTTGATGGAGGTGTCTTCAATAATCATCCAAAGGAGGACGCACACGGAGTGGACGATCTCTTTCAGAACGAGATTGACGATCTGGACGTAGCCCAGGTCATGCAGGCTCGAACGTATAGGCCAGGAGTCGGACAAAACATGGATGCGCCCCAGGAATCTCCTCGAATGACCCGAACTCCTTATCCTCAGAAAAGCCAAGAGGAAGACTCGGACAGTGATGGCCAAGGAAGTGATGCATCGGATGATGACAAATTTGTGACAAGCCGCATCTGGATGGAGGATGACTCGATATCGTCATATCGCTACCCATCCGAAAACAGCTTTACACCTGCACCACTCTCAATTACTCCAACAGAAGCTCGAGTAAGAAGCCCCGAGAATTTTTCACCTTTCGAGGAGGGCGATGATAATGAGCCGCGAACGGTTCGAATTCGACCTTCCTTCGGGCACCAAAAGAGCAAGAGTCTAGGTGAAATCCTGGAATCGTGTCTCGATGAGGATATTGAAAAGAGTAATCGTATGCTGGAGGGCGTCCAATCCAAAGATTTGTCAGAGAGTATGATCCTTCGCAGTGGGCTGCCAAAGATCCGATTGGAACTGTTAGACATGGATTCCTTCCCAGCTTGGAATCGACGCGATTTGGAAGCAAACGAAGAAAGTGGGGAAGAAAGCGAGGATGATACTGGACTTCAAAGTGCCGATATACTTGGTGGCGGCAGCAGCGTCGGCACCGGCACTGGAATGTGGGTTGATGGTGATCGAGTGCAAAGGACAACCAGCCCCAGATCCACCACTGAGCATTCGATGGCTACCTCAGCGGAAGAGCTATCGAAAATCCTGCAAGAGTTTCATGGAACCAGGAGAAAGCGGTCGACAACTGACGTCAACAGCAAACACGGCAGTGGAACTTCTAGTGAGAGTAGCAGCGGCCAAAATTCAGAGAATGCAACCGTCAGAATTGGGCTGACACCGTTGGTGACCCAGAGATCTATCGCCACAATTGCACGCGAACTACAAAGGCCTGAACCGAGCAGAACTGCTGCCCCTCCAATAGTAAATGTCTCCAGGAGAACAAGTGGTGATTTCGGATCCATGGTGCCAGGAGCCGGTTGGGACGAACCCTTTGTCACTTGCAAAGAAAGTGGTCAACCGCCTGGTTTGACGCTGGCACCACGTGAGGAGTATGATGACTCTTTGCAATTCAGTGACGATTCGGACGATTCTGGAAACGAGGAAGAAGAGGACGACGAGAAAGAAGAAGAGTCGGAAGAAGGGGAAGAAAGCGACGAAGCAATTGATCCAAGGACGCATCAACCTATCGTCCAGAAGAGGGAAGTCCGACCACTTTCGCCTTCACTCTTTTTAGCGGAAACCCCGCCCAGGAATAACCACATTGGAAGAGAGAGTCAGAATTTTTCAACCGCGTTCTCATCTCTCAGAAGACGGACGTCACGTCGTTTGGGCGAATGACAATCAGAGCGTGCGCGCTTGAATAGCTTTTCATCAGACAACGAGCTGCAACTTCTCACTCTACAAAGGGACCACTACGATGCCGATGTGGAGGAAAACGAAGAATCACACGGGAGAAACGATATTGACAGCGATGAAATGGGAAGCGAGGACACGGATTCAGACAAAGATGAGATATACCGACCAATGCATCATCCAAGACACGCGAGCGAATCTCAAGTCGGCCTCGACACTAGGACGCAGGCCTCCCCAGAGAAAGCAGAGAGATGCAGCAGCTGTGTTATCACCTGATATCCGCAATCATGAACTTGTCCTCGTCATCAAATGGAGTTGCCGTTGGAGAAGAAAGCCCTTGTCGAGAGTGATGGAGCGCCGCGCCCGCCATGTAGTTATTTTGTATGACCATTAATAATGTATACCCCCGCCACCCCCCTCAGCAATGTAAAAATTATGACAGATTTCTTTTTTTTTTCTTTTTATTTTTTTTTGTTCATGTCATGAACTGTTACCAACGTGAATTGATATCTTCTTTCCACGACTGCACAACATCCTTGTCGCCTGTCAAGTACAACACCATGGCATCATCGACCACACGAAGAACTAGAATCCAAATCACAAATAAACAAAGTCAGTATCAAAATTACTATCCCCTCCTTCAGTCACAATCCGACGTATTTTTTCTTGTTCTTACCATCCTGTCCAATGACCTCGGCAGGGTGGAGTCGAGATTCCAGCTGTAAGACACGGCACAATTCCAGATTTTTGCCGGAACTTGCGTCTCCAGATCCAGACGCTCCTGCAGCGGAGGTACCGCTACCAGCACTGGGGGACATGGCAGATCCAGCCCCCGATCCAGAGACAGACCCAGCATTGGTGCCAGCGGCAGTGGCAGCAAGAGAAGAGGAAGACTTTCCAGTGGCCACAACATGATTGCACTGAATCAAGATATCGTTGAACAAGATGAACAAGAATGATTTTTCGACAAGTTCTTCAGACAGGTAATGAACTGTCAAGTCGCCCACATTGTTGCTGCTGTTATTGCTGCTGGCAGTCACAGGATGCAGACTACTACCAGAGAGGGGCCTTCCCGAGGATGCGGAAGGACCCTCCAAGGTCTCGGCCATGGACACGTTCCTGGTAACGACACGAATCAGATGAAGCATGCCCTCTCGGACGACCTTGCGATGGGGCTGAACGAGCGGGGTCTTGTACTGACCCAAGATACGGTTCTGAACCAACAGCACCTTCTCATGATTCTCATATTGTCGTTTCCGTTCATTCATTTCGTCCGCCCGGCTCGAGATCTGTTCCAAGGCCGTGGCAATATCCTGATAGTCCACATGGCCCCGCCACGTGTTCTCGAGAAGATCTTGCAGCAACAACTTGTACCTTGGGATCCTCTGCACGGGCAAGAGGAGGTATCCCTGAAGCGCCAATTGAGTGTGCTTGGGGTGCTTTGCACATCGTCGGAGAAACTCCTTCATCTTTTTCTTGTGCTTGGCCACCGTGAGTTGTGTCTGAAGGACCCGAAGCGCGTTATCAAAGTTGTTGATGTAGAAACTGTACATTTTCATGTAAGCCACGTGTTCTGCGAAAACGCGCCCGATCCGATCCTCCACCACAATCTTGTTCCCGTCATGAGCAGCAACAGTGTCAGAAGCAGCACTGGTGCTCACGGCCTTTGACTCTGCCTCCGATGCAACATTTGAGGCCTGGTCCGTTGTTTGAGCCGATGCCGCCGAGGGTTCTGGGGATTCTGACTGGACTTGGGTAGACTCTGGACCTGTTTGGTCCTCAGCGCTCTGTTTCGCTTTCCTGGCAGACTCCAGAGCAATCTGCTCCTCCTGAACATGGTAGGCCTTTTCGAGTTCTGGTAAAAAGTGGTCCGCATGGAAATTGCAAATCCCCTGGGCGTTGGAGAACACGGCCTTGTGGTCGCTTGGCGGCATGACACTCAGAGCTGGCGTCAAGTAAATTTCCACCAAGCCCTTCAGACCCTCCACATATGTTCTCTCGGTTGTCATGATCTCGTCCACAATCCGGCGTCTCCTCGCAGCTTGCGCCTGAAGTTTTGCAAGTCGAATCTCTTCCTCTTTGGCGGCCCGCTCGGCCAGGTCCGCACCGTTGCCCTCTGTATCCTCCTTCTCTGAGTCCTTTGACTTGGGTTCAGGGGCGTCGGCGGTCGGAGATCGCTCTGCATTCCAGACTCTCCGCCAAGCATAGACTTCCTCCCATTCAGAAGAGTCTGTGTCCAGATCGTAGAGATCCTTAAGGTAGCGCATCAGAGGCTTGATGTAGGTAGCGACTTGGTTGCGAGCAGAATGACTGCCCCAGGATCCAACACCAGCCATTCCATTCATGACGGGCGAAGAGGGAAGAGGGGTCGTGGGCGAGTGCATAGAAGACAGGCGATGGAACTGTTGCTGCTGCAGTTGCTGCTGCTGCTGGTGAGCGATGGCCGCTTCAGTGTCCGCAAAGTCAAATTCCCTTTCGGTGCCGAGCGTCAATTGACTGTCCATGCTCATGTAACTCAGTCTGTTGCCCCTGTCTTTACGCGATGGGTCAAACGACGCGGAAAGCTGAGAATCACGAGGCGAAAGTGGTGGTCCAGCTGGCAAGTGTCCTGTACTTTTGTTCTGATAACGGAGTCCAAGCATCCCAGAGCCTCTGGCATTAAGGGTGATGGAAGAGTCGGAAGCGCCAATGTTATGACCAACACTTCCATAACCAGAGTCCCGGACTGTCACGCTATGATCCTGCTCCTGTGAATCCATTGCCATGAACCCACTTGAACCATATACGCCCTGCTCGCTAGAGTTGGTTCTCTTGTGGAGTCGATCTCGGACCCATTGGTTGATCCCTCCAGAAGGTGCCCTCTTTCCTTGTGTTGACATTGCAGACTCGGACCCTCTCGACGTTTGCTTTGTTTCCGCTTCCAGGTCTCCGTCCAAAACTGAATCTGCTTCACCTGCGATAAAAATACGATTGGCAGAATGCTCGACTTTGGACGCGGATGAAGGGCCGTCCTTGAGAGAGGAGCGACTGCTCTTCCGAATGGACTTGAGGAACCGGTTGAGCGACAAGGAACCAGTCGAGGGAGAGCTGAGGCTTGGGACCGGATGCTCCTCATGGTGATTAGTAGTTGGAACCAGTCCAGACGTGGAAACAGATCGCTCTCGTCTACCAACAGAGTTCTCTGATAATGAGGCTGCAAGATACCCCCCAGTAGATGCCGAAATAGTACTGGCCTTCATATATGGCTCCACATTTCCTACGTCAAAGCTGTCCACCGATTCTTTCTTTTGGAGTCCAATCATAGTCATCAGATCTCCATGGGATCGACGCTTTGTCAGCACTGGTGCACGCCGGGAAGGGACTGGCGTGATAGTCCGTCTCCAAGGCTCGTAGCCTCCTACTGATCTCATCGTTGGTTGATCCCTACCCCTGTGAGAGTCGCCATAGGGATCGTCGCCTAAAAAGCCCTGTTGCTCAGAAATGGTGGATCCAGTGTCATCAAGCATGAGCGGCTGAAGTAGGTCTGAGAAAGGCTCAACAAACTGATTTCCGTCCACAAGCAAGACCGTGAGCGTGGAGGAGAGCATGCAAAAGGTGGCTGGCAACGACTTAAGCTTATTACTGCGAACATCCAATTGCCTCAGAGACTTTAGACGGCCCAGCGCAGGATCTAGTTGAATTTTTAAGAAAAAATTAACAAAAAATCAAATTTGCACACATTTACAAACATTTTGCCTTTTTCATAGTGTTCAAGTCCAACTTACTTAACAGATAAAAGTCATTGTTCCGCACATCCAACACCTCCAGACTGGCCATCTTTTGAATAGCATCTGGTAATTTTCTCAACTTGTTGTTGGAGAGGTACAACTCCTTCAGCTTTGTCAGACGGCCTAGCTCCGAAGGCAACAGTTCCAAACCGTTGTCACAGAGATCTAGCATCTGTAGATTACTAAGACCTGTAAGATTAACAATAGGGAGAATGGTCTGAATCGAGTTATAGGCGAGACGAAGGTGGGAGATACCTAGGAGAAATTAGAGTCGTGCAATGTTAGAACTGGGGAACAGTGGCAGTCCATCTAACGAACTAATGTCGATGGTAGAAAAGCTTACTGGCAGGAAGTCCAGTGGGGATTTCAAACAACTCCCGTTTGCTCAAATCCAGGATTGCAACGTCCTTTTGGCTGGGATCTAGGGGTTTGGGGGTCGTAATCCACTCTGAATCGGATATTGCCGAGTGTCGACTGCTCGATGGCTCGGCAAATTGAGGAGGCAGGTGTTGCTGCTCATCAGCCGCTCCAGCTTTGGTACCAGCATCCTTAAGAGCGAACAAGGGTTCAAACGACAGAGAATTGTGGCCCAGAGCACCTTGAGGTCTGCGATCTTTTGCCAGAGTCGTATTGGATCGAATTATGGAGGAGAGGGTTTCCGTCGCAGAGGTTGCACTGCTACTTGCAGCCGCCAAGGCCGAGGAGAACGAGGACGAGACCGCTGGAAGAGTAGCAGCGTCGACTGTGGAGACTCTTTTGCGCTGGGTGCTCTTTTCTGGGACAGGGGGCAAATTGAGCTCATCACCTAGCGATTTACGTTGAGCCCTCGTCTCGAAATAGTATCCCTCATCACCTGAATGTGCCCCTGTACCTGATCTTGACTGTGCCGATCCAGCAGGAATCTCGAGGGCAGACTGACGAAGCTGAGATTTTTGCATACGCAGGTACTGCTCCTGCAAGTGTTTCGAGTGACTTTGGCCCTCGTCTGCGTCACTGTCGTCATAGTCCTCGCTCTCCATGTCTACACTTGACGCAGAATTATCAAAGGCATACAAAAGGTGTCCAGGTCCGCCACTCTGTCTCCGAGGTCGATAGTCTGGCCCGTACCCTGTAGGCAGGTTGCGGGGTCGTGGCGTGAGTGCATCCTGATCGTATTCCATGGCCGACATTCGACTGAGCCGTGACTGACGTCTAGAGCTATTATTACGGGCCAGACTCTTTGGAGGGGCCACTGGTGTCGACAAAGGGACGCCTGAGAGACGGGTGGGGGCTGAAGACATGGTTCCTGCAAGAGCAGCACCAGGAGGCTCAGACATCCAGCTCTCCCTCAATGCCTTGTCCCTTGCGGAGGTGTCTTTTAAGATAGGCCGAGGTGTCGACGGCGATATACTGTAGCCAATTGTGGAGCTGATGGAGCTCTCGCGATGTCGGGATACGGAGTTGCTTGCTGGAGGTATGTTGTCTGCCGGCAAAAGAGTCAATGGTGTTGAATCAACAACAGAGTCTTCTAATCCTGGTCCATTTCCTGAG
The DNA here is from genome assembly GCA_963573315.1 of Entomortierella parvispora. Taxonomy (NCBI): domain Eukaryota; kingdom Fungi; phylum Mortierellomycota; class Mortierellomycetes; order Mortierellales; family Mortierellaceae; genus Entomortierella; species Entomortierella parvispora. Next base: position 75,698 of record OY752146.1, read on the forward strand.
ATGGAAGGGGGTGCTGTGGAAGAGATTGCGTTCTTTGGACTGGAATTGCGTCTGATGCCTGTGGCGACACCAATGTCGGGGTCCTGGCGAAGCTTGCTTCTTGACTTTGCTAGGCGGACGCTCTTGAGGGTGAGAGGGGTGTAGTTTTGTGGAGTTGGGGTAGGAGCCAGATTGGTATTGGCGGTGGGAGTGGGCATGGATCCGGAGGCCTTGTAGTCGTTGAGGGATGGGAAGGAAAGGAGGTTGTGAGAGGAAGGTGCTGGATCGAGGGTGTCATCCGACTGTCGGCGAAGACTCACGTTGAGGTTGCTGTGCTCGTCCACAGGGGCGTACAAGGACGGCGATGGCGAATGTGGTGGGACAGGGATGGACGTGGACATGAACGTGTGTCGAGGCTGGTTGTCGCTGCGGCTGAGGATGTCCGTGGAAGAGATGGGAGTGGGGGAGGAGTTGGTGCTGGTCCCTGTTGTGTAAGTGCCTGTCAAGGTCAAGGGGGTGGGGTTGACGAGTCGGTGTCGGTGTGAATTGGGTGCAGGGGCAGTCGGGACAGGTGAGGTCAGGTTAGTTCGAGTCAGGTTAGGTCAGGTCAGGAGCAAAGCAGGCAACGAACAGATCCAGCGCCGGGGGAAGGATTTGTTGACGGTCAGGTCAATCGCGTGGAGGACAGAGCGAGACGTGAGTGAAAGGAGAGTCAAGAGTGAGCAGATGAGATGAGAGAGAAGGAAGGAAGAAAGGAAGGAAGAGAGAGAGAGGTGGAAGGTTAGAGCTGCAAAAGGCATATATCATCATCATCTCTGGCTGCTATCCTATCCTTGTCTCCGTTCCCTTGTCTCTTTTCGCGCGCTTCTGGGATGGTTGGTCCACATGCGTCCATCCAGGCCCTTTGTTGTTTCTCCCCACTTTGAAAGAATAGATGAACCACCCCAATTTGCCTCTCCTCCTTCATTTTCCCCATTCCCCACATCCTCGTCCTCGGTGCTGACTGGCTTGTGGATGTCGTTCACTAGAGTATTATACATCAATGTTTGAACCACACACCCTGAAAGGTCCGGAGAATGGGTAGCGATGCTCGGACGAGCGGGAGGGGAAGGGGAAGCAAGTGCGCGGATAGTCGGAGGGTGTCGTGAACAAAAGATAAGTCGTGTCGAGATTAGTGAAGAGTGGAAGGGACTGGAAGGGGTTCGTAACGAAGACTGGACAAGAACAAGGACAAGGTCGAGGTCGAGGCCAAGTGGATTGGGGATGTTGCGTGAAGTGGCCAAGGAGGGAGGAGGGGAAGAAGGACAAGGCAACGGTAACTGAACGAGAACGACCTTCATTGTGCAAGCATTGTTCGCTGCCACCTCGTTCGTTGCCTCTGTGCCCCCCCAGTTGGTTCTCTTGCTCGCTCTTTCCTTTCCCTCCCTCTCCTCTCTTTTTCTTTTGTTCTCTTCGCTCTCTTTTTTTTTTTCTGTTTCCTCTTCCTCTCTCTGTTTCTCTGCCCGTCCCCTTGCTACCCCAAGGCAAGGCAATTGAAAGGGGGCCTCCTTGAATGAATTGTGCCTGGAAGGATAAAAAGGAGCAAACTCTGCTCACACAACCTCTTTGTTCACAACAGACACTTGCATGAACTATACCATACCTGACAATCGCGAGTGTGTACTACCGCTGCTGGCTCGCCTTGATCTCTGCGTCGAAAGAGTCTCGGTGGTAGCGATGCGGGAGTCTTCCTGCCCAAGATCACCCATGGGATCCTGTAACAGATAAACTGAGGTTCTGGAAATGGAGGAGGTGTCTGAGGAAACGGAGAGGCGTGTGTCCCTCAGTGGCGGGACCGGGAACGCAGGAATCCAGCTATCCTGTGAATACTCTGAAGGAGGGAGCGGTTGACTTTTCGATCGAGATCGTAAAATGGACTTTGGCTGCTTGCCCTTTTGGACTGCCACTGACGGTGGTGCTGGTGGTACTGACGGTGGTACTGGCGGTGGTGGAGACGATGGATCTGCAGTCGTGAAAGAACTTGATGCAGATCTGCTCCTTGTGGATGGTTTGCTAAGGGCTTTTTGCTGTGCTAGCAGATGATCATACTCTTGTGTGGTGGCAGTGGGAGATAAGGTCTGAATAATAGCATTGGATCGGACTCTGGCGCCTTGCGGGTGGCGACCTTGTTGCTCTGCGAGGAGGTCTGCGGGCTGTTCCTTATCCCGCTGCCTTCCACTGCTGTTTGCCGGGCTACCCGATAGCTCTATTTGGTGAGCAACAGCGGTAGCATCGGCGGTAGTTGGGGTCTCGTTGAAGGTGGTAGCATTAGCGCTAGTTGGGTTCTCGTTGAAGGTGGCAGCACCAGAGTCAAGAACAGAAGAGCTGTGAATGGGAGGGGGTGGTGGTGGTGGGTATAGCGGCTGTGGAGGCCGTGTCTTTGTTGGAGAGATGATATGGACAACTGGGATGGAGGCATTGTCAGCAGTATAGCCGGTACCAGACGGGGATGGACGACGGAGGCGTGGCTGAGAAGGGAGAGGGACAGGGACGGGGACAGGAAGCAGATCGCCAGGGCAAGGAGAAGGGGGCGACCAGAGGATTGGTGGCGCGTCTTCTCGGCCATGGATTTGCACAGGATCGACGGCGGACGGCGGTGGTGCGAGCACAGCAGACACGGACTCAGACAAGGACGCGGACGCGGATACGGACACGGACACAGGCACAGTCCCTTCGCTGTGGCCGTTGGCGCCGTCCTTGGGTGTGCCCTGGGCAGTTTCATGTGCATATTTCTTCTCATCAGGGGCTGTCTCCTTGCAGGAATGGGCCGCATCCATTGCATCCACTGCATCTATGCCAGTAGGAGAGGACGACTCGGCGATTGTGGTGGAAGCGGAGGAAGAGGAAAAGGAGGCAGCGTCTGTCGCTATTGCTGTGGTCATGGTTATAGATACGGGGAGGGGGAATCCTAATGCATCTTTGGGACCACTTGAGGCTGAAGATGACGAAGAGGTGTTGGAGGCATCGGACAGAATTAGATCGCTCTGGGAGGAAGGCAGCGGGCGCTTCATTTGCAGGCCACGGAAGAAGCGTGGTAGACTCATGCAGCAAGGAAGACTATGGCGCGAGGGGGAAGAAAGGGTGGCAGAGGGTGTGGATGATGAGCGGATGAGGATGATGGAGATAGCGCGATGATGGATAAGCAGCAGCAGCAGCATGCCCTGCGAAAGAGGGGACGAGCCAGGGGCGGAGTGTTTTGGATTTACATAGTCTAGTAAATGAGTGAGAATAATAGATTCAGCGGCGACCGTTGCGGGGAGAAGAAATGCGCGGTAAAAATAAACGGCATTCAGGCTATTTTACTGGTGGTTTTTATCCAGAGTTCTTTTCCCTCTTCACGGATTGTTTCTTCGCTTCTTTCATTCTGCCTCTTTCTCTTTACTCTTTCTCTTTCTTTTTCTTCTCTCTTCCTCCTCTTCTTGCATCCACCGGTGATATTCTCATCCTCATTCTCCCTTCACCCCGAGAGTCACAGACTCACAGTGACCACAACAAACCTCTCCTCTCCTTCTCTCTTTCTCTCGAGAGTATTCTCGATGGGTCATTTGGTGATGGATGATCGTTCAAACTGTATAAGACGCCGCTGCCTTCTTGTTTCTTCCTTTCATAACCTCCTTTACCGCATTCCCTGCTTTTGTTCTCCTCACTGTCCCTTTGCCCACACCCGCCATCATCTCTCAACCCATCCATACCTCTTGCTAAAGAGTCTAATCGTTCTTCTTCATGTCTCCCGGCAGCCCCACTCCTTCCCTCCCTTCCTCCACCGGACCACCAGTCCCTCCTGCGGAACAGCCCCTCTCGGTGATTCTCGACAGAACCTCACCACCGGGCCAAGCACTTCCGCCAACTCGCGCGCTTGAGCTTGATCATGGCCATGGCCAACACCACCATCTGGACCAGCTAATGCTTCTACCCCAAAGCTCAAGTAGACACCAAAGATTGGCAGCAGAAGAGCAGACTCAGCAGCAGCAACCACAACTTAAAGAGGCCAGACTGAGAAGGGTTGAGCAGGGAACAACGCCACCGCGTCATAAAAGATATCGTGGCTCGATAACTGAAGGTAATGAAGGTCAACCGACAGTACGTTTGGGTCAGTCCATTGATCGAACAAACACTCACTCCCTCCATTATTTCGTTTGACTTTTCTTCCTTTTTTGAAGTAGACATATCTCAAAGTTTCAGCAGCAATGTACATAGTTATGGCCTAGAAATTCGACAGGCAAAGACTCCGCGACTGACACTCAACAAACAAGATACGAAAGGATGTTCATTAGGCTCTGGTGTGGATAAAGGGAACAGACACGACTCACTACAACCTCCAACGCAAGAACAGTCTTCGCTGACTGATATTGCTTTTCCCATCTCCGAAACGCCCACGAAAACCGATCACTCTGGCGTAACTGAGGCATCTGGACCAAGGCGGACACCTCGTATCGCTGGAATTTCTCGCGAGCATACCTCAATCCTGTCAAATGCCCGAGGAGTCTTTATTGGGCGTCAAGGGAAGACAAATACACTCTCGCGCTATTCTTCTGGGTTGGTTGACCACCCCCCATATGTCAACATGATCGAGGCAAGTTTGGGAACAAGGACATGTTAAAATGGATACACCTGAATCCTTCATTTCTCTTGGAGGATCATATCAAAACTAATATTGCTATCCAAATCAACTTCTTTTATGATATTCAGGATGCCATTCGTCAAAACAAAGACAAGAAAGGTGCCACACGGTCTGCAATCAAGCTTTTCATCAGAGACAAGTACTGTCCAAAATGGGATTCGTTTGAGGATCGATTCAATGATGCCGTCAAGGTCAGTGTCGCCACAACAATCAACGCAAATGTCAAATCAATGGGGGCTTTAGTGCAAACCAACACCAATACTTACATCTCTGCTGTCAATCTGAATATTAGAGGGGTGTAAAAGACGGTGATTTCAAATACACCAACAGTAAGCCTCTATCTTCTCTCCGAAGCCACGTTGCAACAGATAATCGTTTTTAACCGACTCCCTCTCTCTCTGAACTCTAGACAATAACACACGTCTTGTTGTCATTCGGCCATTGGCAACCAACGCAACCAAACTACGCAAAACACCCAACTTTGTGCAGCGGCTTGATCAACGGGCAGACGCGTCACGGAAACTACAACCACCAGAGACGATTAAAAGTGGTCGGGGGCAGTCACAACCTCAGCTCAAGAAGCGCTAGAATTTCAGGCAACGAATCCACACCTCTGTTACAATGAAATAAAACAAACGTGTGCTTTCACCCTCTTTCAACTTGTTGGTGACACCTGAGATGGTCAATTATCTCTTAAATCCAGCTCATGATGGGGCCTTCAAGAATAGGCGTGAGGTTTCGGCTGTGGGGTTCATGTGGAGGGTCTACATTCGCCAATTCATACATAGCTTTTTTTTTTTGGCTATTCTTCTTATAACTACAGTTGGTGTAGTACGGAGAGTAGAGATGATACCGCTTAGGTTCAGTGCGAGGCGCCATTACATCCGCTGCATCCTGATGGTGATACGGCACCGACTTTCAAGGTAATCTGCCTCAAGCAAGGCGCCAGAAGTCTCGAAAAAGTTGATGCCAAGGATGTTCGCGCAGGGAAAGTGGCCCTCTCTTGGCGACATCCCTACTCGGACGCGGATGCCGTTAATGTCGACAGAAACAAATTCTCTGCGTGTGAAGTTATCGGTCCGCACGCCAAGCGAGTTGAGTGCCTCTTCCGACAAGTAAGTTGCTAGAGCCGCCGGGTCGGCAAGGAAATGGATTGTTCTGTAATTGTTTTGGTAGCAGACGTTAAGAGGAACGAAGCAGCGACGACGGGTCCCCCAGATGACACCAGAGACGGCGTTTTGTCTGCCCTCCTCTTGGTTAGTGTCTGAAAGGTACACAGAACCCAGTTCATCTGAGATAGTGTTATGAAGAGCCTCAGAAGTAACGTCTGGCAAGGATAAGTCAAAGAGACTCAGGTCAATATCAGAATCCATAACCATGATAGATTAGATGTGCGGGGGAGTAGTGAAAAATGTCGGGAGCAGGTGAAGAACAAGAAGATTTCCGTCCAGCGGGCTGATGTGATTTATAAATCATCACATCAGTTACAGACTTACAGTATTGACATCATATCACGTGTGAGGGCACAGAGACCTTCTGCCTGAGTATAAAGTTGGCTGTTCTTCCGCAACCCCTCATTGCCTCACCTTCCTTTCCCCCCAAGCGCACCTACTGTACTCGTCCCATTTATATCATGTGTTTCGATTACAACTCCGACCAGAAGGTTTACGACTTGCTCTTGACAGATGTCGCCTCAGAGAATCTGCATGCCGAGATCTCCAGTCTCCTGAGCTCCGTGTATCTCGCAGATGCCACTGAAGAAGCAAGCGGACGAAAAGATATCTCTGGAGTCATCTGGGGGACCCACAGCAGGATTTTTGTCCCGCTCGTGCTCGGCTACCGAGGTCGATACAAAACAGTTCACTTCCTTGTCGATACAGGGGCGCCGTCGACATATGTGTCAGGAGAGACAATCAACTCTCTAGGCTTGTGGTCCACATTAGACAGAAGCTTGTCGGCCACCATCAACGGCTTCCAGCTCCGAGTAGAGATGTCACCGAAACGTGGCCACTTTGCCGATGTCAACGTGCTGGGCGTGGATTTTTTGGAAGCCAGTCGCGCCTTGCTCGAGGTAGATTACATGGAGAGTCAGTGCCATATCTTTATCAGGGACTAGCGCCTCACATTGATGTCCCCATTGATCCACTCACACTTAAGTGACTGCCGCCACTGTGATGGAAATAAAATCTTTGTTGCAACGTGTTATAACGGCCGAGGATCTCGCCATTTGCGACTTCTTGCCCTTTGAACCTTTAAACCCTTTCATCAGACCTTCAACATTCAGTCCAACACAGAGCCCGCAAGCCTACACTCACAAGCACTAGAACACGAATCCAAACAGTAGCTTCGAGGCTCCTTCTAGTTACTCTTCATAGCCTGCTGCTACCTCGAGTTGTGGTTCCAAACGTACGTACTCGCCGCATGTATCCTCCTTACATTCATTTCCCTATCATCAAGTTTATATACGACGTCCTACAATTCTACTTCCAGTAGGTACTGCCTAAACACCTTATGGACTCAACAGAAGAACTGCTTAACGACTTCTACGCCTACAGACGACGCGTCCATTGCACACTCACGGACCTATCGCCTTGCAATGCGAGAAGCCTGGCGCTATTTCGGGAACCGTGTCCACCTTTTCTGTACGAACATAGTTCCCAGAACCACGATAGGCCTTTGGAACCTGACAAAGGAACACTTCAACGCTACCACTCTAGCAACTTCTCACGCCTGGACTGAAGTAAAAGACCCCATCAACCCCCCGGGAGCTCTACCCACTAGATCCTTGAGAGAACCCCACTCTCCTAGAAAACCTAAACTTCGCAGTTAGGTTTATGGGACTCCATCTCGCCGTAGGAGTAGCAGCACTTATTACCACCTGTGTTCTCTACACATCGCACAACTTCCTCGTTTATCCTTCAGCACGTTCAGAAACCTCGTCGCCAAATCCACCCAGTCCCTCATCTTCTTATTCACCAGCTTCACTTCTCTTCTCTTACTGTATTGCGTGCGCTACCAACAACTGCAGATTCTGGCACCTAACCAAAGAGCACCTCGCCGCTCTCCTAACAGATGCCTTGATCACGACCAGATCCCTTTGAAAGTTCATCTAGAAGCACCATCAATTGATTGGAGTCGCGGTAGCATTCACTCCCTTCATATTGTCTTCAAATCTCTTTATCGAATGCACCCTTCCCTTCTCATGCTTGCTCTCGTGTACTTTTTTTCAGCGAAGCGCCTTCTACAACCTGTTGTTCACAATCAGAAATGCAACCAAGCTGGTTCTTTGATCGCCTGTTGGTTCTGAGTTGCTCGCCAACTACCCATGACTGGGCCTTGGGTTGCTTGCTCATCAGCCAGGGCATGTCCCAGCATTATTTGCAGCGAACCAGAGAATAGCTCCCGTAGTACCTCATTCCCAACATCTTGAGAACATAGAGCTGTGCAGTATTCACAATAGGGACCGCCAGGTCAAGTCTCTGGGAAATTAAGTCGATGTCGGCTGCCGGGAGATCAGTGGCTCGTCGGAGGCATCCTTTGAGGGACCCAGTGGTAAGACCGTAAGAGTCACTGAAGCAAAAACAGATGTGGATGATTTTTGCCAAGCAACTGGACCTGCCGTCTTGTACTTTCTGTAATCAAGAGGATTCTTCCTTTCTTCTCAGCAGGGACGGTCGGCTGGTCATTGCTGGTAGTTGTCTCCTTTGGCATATATAGCCAAGGAGCCGATGGCTCAAGACCGTATAGTTCCACATCGTCGATGGGGCTCCCAATGCTGAGCTGAGCCATTTGGGGTACACTACGATCCATTAAATCTGGTTGGAATCGAAACTGGAAATACATAAGTCGGTGGCTGTGACATGGTGTTGAAAGGGCAGAAAGATATAACTCAAACGATACGGAGGTGAGCTGATACACTTACTTTGACCATCGCCACTTTTGATGGGGCTTAGCCAGGCCGCGTGAGTCATGGCGCCTCTTTCTCTTGCTGCCCTTTGTAGAGGAGTGACGCTTGGGTGATGGGTGAAGGGGTGAGATTGGATGTGGGAGGACTTTGGTCGTTGTCCACAAGCTGAAGGGCGCTGGACGTCGATGCTTCTATGAGAGGCTCCCGTGTCTCACTAAAGCGATATCGATTGGCTTTCGCTTTCTTCATTTCGGACTCCTGGAGAATGGTCTTGATAGGATCGTGGGTGTCTGGTGCGGAGGAAGTCTTTTTGATCAAGTCGGTCGCCAAAGCATGCTCCTCCTAGGTGACAAACGCCTGAAGGGCGCAATCGAATACTTCTAGGTCAACGTCCAGCTGACGCTCTGCCTTCTCGATCTTCCTTTTGCCCTTGCCGCGAAGCGCGCTTTTAAGGCAGAGGATCAACGTGACTCTGAGCACAGCCAGTAGTTGTTAAGCTACCAACTGGAGGTTGGAGGGGTATCAGCGTCCAATCCAAGATCGACTTTCAAGTAATCTGCAAAATATGAATGAGGTAGCGGTGAAATGATGACCATAGAGCCAGTTTTGATAGCTACATATGTGCCTAATAGAGTATATTCCTCTCTCTAAACGGTTGTAACTGGTAGATGACATGGATAGGATCCAGTCAAAATTTGATGAGATGAGCTCCAATGTTGATCCCGAGTCAGAAAACGAAGGGGGCCCGCATCTAGGATAAAGTGTGTACCTTTTCAGTGGAAGGAAGGACTGGGTACGCGAGGTAATGAGCGCGATCGATTTCTCAGCAAAAGACAAAAATAAACGTGTACATACCATCAAATGGCTGATAAAGCTGGAGGAAAGCTTTCACAAGAGGTACGAGCACCAGAAAGAGAGCCCTTACACTTTCTCCATTCTTTTCGACCCTGTCAAATCGATGCCCATTCCTACCTCCTTCCCCAGTATGGTACAGCACTTAAGATAGTCTCCGACCAATTGACTTATTGAGCTGTTGCCGACAAAAAGGCAAAACGATGACAACAGGATCTTGCGAACAAGAAATAGCTGGGATACAAATTGTTTGTCAAACATGACTTTGGCCCTATCCTTCGGCTCTCACCCTGCTGCAGAGTCCACTGACCCACTTCGTGAGCCAATTTTTGGAACTAGTCTGATCGCGGGCCGGGCATTTTTTTAGCGCGTTTTTTCTCCTGTTTGTTACGATTGGAGTTCAGCTAGTGCAGTGCAGCACAGCATTGACGCCGAAGACATCTCACGGACCAACAGATCTTCTGTTTTGACTCACAGAATTGTGCAAGTCCTTTCTTGGTTTTTGGCAGACTTGTACGATGCACAGGGACGAGAAATCGCTTTAAAGGGGGTACTTCACGACACTCTTGTCGTTGTAGGGGGCCTTACAAGTGGGGTTGGGGACGGAGTATCAGTCGGAAGATTCGAAAGCCGGTAAACAAAGAAGCGTGCAATTACAGGCCTTCGTTCTGTGACACCTTGTGTTTTTCTTGACCAGGTCGATGGGAAGAGGAGGGGCACATGTAGTTTTCATGAAAGAAAGACGGCTATTCTTAGACAGAGGTGTTCATCACCAACAACAACGTGAAGCGAGCCATCTCATAATCGGCCCGGTCCTGCGGTGCTCAAAACAAAAGACTTTGTAGAGGGGAGGGTAGACTAACGGGGGGTGCGTGCGTGCGTGCTTTCTTTCTTTTTTTCTTTTTTTTGTAGAGGGCTCTCAATCATGAGGACGTGCTCTCGTCTTGGTGGGGGTTGGTCTTTTTTGCCGTCTGCCCAGCAGGTCAACAACTGTGCAGAAGTATTCCGCTGTTGGTAGTCTACAGTATGTACCGGTGCGCTGTACCAGATCATGCCACATTAAGGCCCGCTCCCTCCTGCCCCTCCTGCCCGTCTACAGACGAGATCATCACGACCCCTTTCATTCATGTACTCTGAGGAATATAAACTTTTGAGTACATCTCATTTATATTTCTTGTGGACTACCACCATGCGGGCACTTTTCCTTAATGGACGCGTAACGCGGCCGCAGGTGCCAGCGGGCGAAATCCCTCCGGTTGCTGCTCAAAATGGCATATGGGTCGTACTTGCACAAAGACCGTGGAGTACATACATGTGCACGGCAATCGTATCTATTCGTTCACCCGCACTTCCGAATTGTGCAATGGTGCAATACGGTTCTCGTATGTAGCCGCTAGCGTCTAGTGTGAGAAATTCATCCTGCCCTTCCTCTGGAATGCCACGAGTTGAAGCAATTGAGGGCGCGGGAATGGCTGAAGGATGACATGTGGGCATTGTGCACTGGTTGTGGAAGAGGAATGCTGATAACATGAGGAATGTTACTGTTGTCACTTGTTCCTGTGGAGTCTCTGCTACCGCCCTAGTTGTTAGCACCTGTCTTTTCGCAGCCGGCATCTTTTATCAAGTTCAAATGAAAAAGGAATATCCACGCGGTGATCGACTGCAGGTGGTGAGTTCAACCCTTGAGATTGTCCGCGGTCGCGACACGACATCAACAGCTGTTTCCAGGGTTGCTCTACATTCCGGCCGTCAGTCCAGAATCGGTCAACGATTGGCAACACCCCTTGGCACCTCCTTTTCATTTCTGAGGAAAGAGAGGGGAAAGGCAATCGGGCGTGAGTTAGGGGGTCAATGCAAGGTCTGTAACAGTGCGAAGATCCTACGGGTATCCTTCTCACCTAGGTTGTTGTTGCTGTTGTTATTTTTGTTCGTTCTTCTAAAGTGTTTCGATCGCTTGACATCAAAGGAAAAGCGGATATTAATAAATCCTTGGTCATCGGGTGCCCCCTGCTCCTCATTATCAGGGTGTGTTTACCATGGTTCCATGTATCCCTGAACCGGGTGTACAGTACAGTACTATAATAATATCCAATAATACCTGTCCAAAAACACGGTCCGACCATCGCCTCTCCTTACCCCCTGGCGGTTGGAATTTTCAACAGTCAACCCTGGGGAAACTTGCTATCCTCAATTGAGACGTCGCGCTAAAGTGATGATTCATACAGGGGAAGAAAAGGAGATCGGCGTAGCAGAGGACAGAGCTTGTCTTTCAAAAGAAGCTCTCTGTAAGGAGGCCCATCTTTCATCACCCCACCTCCGCCCCACCCCATGAGTAAGAGAGTTGTGTTTCTGGTCCGCTTGTTTACCCTGTCCCTCTCCCTCCAACAATCGTTGAGCAGTGTCTTTCCTCCGATCTGTATTTGCTCCTCTTTTACGGGGGGTCTCTACAAAAGAAACCATCATGTGTAACTCACTCCAGCTGCCCAAACGAAAAAAATAAAAAAAGACAAAAGAGAGAATTCAAGAAAATCGGGCTCACCTGTGTATACATTTCTTTGTGCTGGTTGCTCAGTGGCCTGCTACGACGTGGAGAATCAAACGCTTTCAGCTGCTTACCTTCACTGTCTCATGTTGAACACATTTGCAGAGCGAGAAAGGGACCCTCAACAGCCAATCCTTTTCACAACAGCTTTTTTACAAAAAGAAATCGGCCGAACATCGGTGCTCAGACTACTGAATATTCTATTATGGATTTCGTCAATTGATTCCGATATTATTCACAATAACAACCCTCTGAACCTCCCACAGCTACTCGCTTTGAAAGAGTTGTGGAGCAAAGTGGCGCGTCAAAGACAGTACAGAAAGCATGCATCTGTCAGAGTTTCGATACAGATCCTGCTGGACAGGTGTACCAACCGCGATGCTGACAGTTGAAGACGTATAAAAAGTCCCGACTCTCGCCCAGTTTTTTTTTTTTCTTCATCCTCATCCTCATCCTCCTCCCCTCACCGCCTTTACGCGCCTCTCACTCTCCAACTCTTTGAAGTTGCCCCTCCTTATCGCCACATCTCTTGGCCGTCTAAATCAAAGCAACCAGCAAAACTCCCCTCCTACCCTTTACCACTCTCGCCCTCAACCTCCATTCATCATGAGAACCGCTATCTTCGCCTTCTTCTTGGCCATGTTTGCCATGCTCTGCACTGCTGTCTCGGCGGAGTCCGGTCTTGAGATCCGCGCTGCCAAGCCCGAACAGTCCGTTTTTGATGCCACTGTCAGCCTCCTGGTCTCCGAGCATGCCAGCCTCGTCGCCACGGCCTACACCAATGCCTGCACCGATGCCGATGTTGCCTCTGCCATTAGCAGCAACTTGAACGTCCAGATTACGTGAGTACCTTTGCCTTCTTTTATTTTTGCGTGCATTGGCCCCAAGATGTTGATTTAGAAGAGAGAGGAGTGAAGCAGGGGAGGCAGCAGACAGCTCAACTTTGTTGTTCAGCATGCAATCGTGTGGGGCTGTCTGGGAAGGATGAGAGCATCGGAACAGTAAGACAGACAGGGATGCTGCAGTGAAGACATACCAGCCACTTTTTGCCAAAGTGAGCAGCTGGGTCGAGGCTCATGGTCGATTGTCCTCCCAAAAGAGGCGAGACGAAACCAACCCCGGCTGTCGGTTCAACAACAACCAAAAAGTGCTCTCCACAGCCTGTCACCGAGAGAGAAGAAACCTACGCGCCCTTGCGACCTGGGCTGTGATTGGCCAACGGATGTGTCCTCTTCCGATCCAGGCACAAGGCACACGCTTTCTTTTTTTTGGTGGCAACTTTTCCTTTCCTTGTTTCTTTGTTTCTACGAACCAGCATCTCTAACCAGCTTACTTCTCTTCTCCTTTCTAGCGGTCTCGTTACCTTTGATTTCGGTCTCGGTGCCAAGTTGTCTGCTGCTCTTCAGTCCTCGATCAAGGCCTCTGTCAAGGCCGAGGTGGATGCCGAGATCAAGTCCCAGTTCTCTGCCAACTTGAAGGCCAACATTGAAGCCATCATCATCAAGCGCTGCCCCAAGCACGATAGTGCCTGCATCAAGCTCCAGGCCAAGAACATTGTCTCGGATGCCATCAAGCTCACCACCAAGGCCTCTGTCCAGATTTCCGCCGAGATCAAGGCCAAGTTGTCTGCCCAGATCAAGGCCTGCATTGATGCCGAGGTCAAGAAGTTCTCCCTCAACTTGTGGTTGATCAAGATCAACGTCTCTGGCGATGTCAAAATCTCCGAGTCCGTTGGATTGAAGTTCCAGGCCGCTGTCGGTGTCTGCGCCAAGGCCTGTGCCGATATCAGCGCCAAGGAGGTCAGCAAGATCAAGGCCCTCTGCGCTTAAAAAAAACCACTCGCCTCCCCTCTTCTGCCGTCTCTTGTTGCGCGCCCCGCACACCCAACCATCTCATTTTCCAGTAAAGAATAAAACTATTCCCGTTAATTTAATCAGCATGACGAGCCTAGAATAAACAAATAACAGGAATAATAAATAATAGTCTATAATGGACTACGCACTGAATTTGGAATAAATCCCACTATTTGCGTGACTTGTTTCACATAGTGGACACTGGACACCTGTCCATTTTGAAGGTCAAGTGTCGCCCTTTTTCAATTCGCTACTAATCCCTCATTTTGACAACAAGACTACCTTTTTACGCGATCCGCGTAGGCGGAGACCCGTAGAACAAGTCCAGACTTTTGCATTGGCATGTAGCATGTTTTTCCGCTCTTCTCTTCACTTTCGTTATAAAAAGCCAACTCATTTCTTCTCTTTTTTTTCTCTTTGCCCTAAAAAGCCCTTCCAATCCTCACTTACAGACACCGCAACCCAAGCCCTTCCCTCACAACACCGTCATCACCAGCCTTTTCTTTTTTTTCACACCGATAGCCCCCCTGAGAAACGCGACAACAGGAGACGCGACGCGACGCGACAGCTTTTCATCTTTTTGTCCCATTCACCTGAACCATTCCTTTCCTTTCCCCCACCACTTTCCCTCAACCGTTTCTTTCCTTCAGACCGCTTACTCCAGGAGCCCTCGGTCTTGTTTTTCTTCTTTAATCCCCTCCTCAGTTCTAACCTTTTTATTTTATTTTTTTTAAAAAAGAAACAAAAACAAAAACAAAAAACAAAAACAAAAAAAAAAAAAAAAAAACAAATTCTCTTTCCTTCTTTCTTTTCATTTGTCCATCATTCCATTGTTCCATCATCTCTTTCCTTCCCTTTGTGTCTTTATTCATTCATTCAACTCGCTCTTCCACATTCCAATACATTCAACACTATCTATCCATCGATCAACTGAACCACTGATTCAACACATCTCGCCATTGCATCGGCAGCATTGACCTCGCACGTTCGTCACAATTCAGCAAAACCCTCTTAACAAATCAAGTTGAACACAGCCCACAAAAATCCTTTTTTTCTTTTTGACTCATCGATGAAAGGAACCAACCCACCAAAGAAGTCTTCTACTCAGGTAAGTATCTTAATTGCAGTACATTATGGTATTGCGGCTACCAATGGTGGCGTAGAGAAAGATACCAAACCAATGTTAACTGTGGGAACATCTCATCTTGTAATCAATGATATAGACCGACAACATCCAGCAGGAGCAGAAGCCCCATGTTACTCCGGCACAATCTTCTCAACCAGAGCCAGGATCGTCTCGAAAACGACGAGCCTCGAACGAACACCTTGTTGATACTACTACTGTAAATCAGAGCCTGGCATCTCTACTGTTTAAGCGCCAGGCGCACAAAAGGGGTCCGAAAGGATATCGCGTTGGAGGTCAACCACAGCCAGCTCTTACAGCGCCTACAGCCAAGAAACCAAGTGCACCAAAGCAATCAATGTCCGAGGAGGAGAGAGCAAGGCTTACGAAGGAAGCGGAGGAAGAAAGAGAGAGAAGGGACAAGATGACGCC
Organism: Entomortierella parvispora; assembly: GCA_963573315.1. Taxonomy (NCBI): domain Eukaryota; kingdom Fungi; phylum Mortierellomycota; class Mortierellomycetes; order Mortierellales; family Mortierellaceae; genus Entomortierella; species Entomortierella parvispora. Next base: position 91,046 of record OY752146.1, read on the forward strand.
AGAGGAAAGAAGGGATGCACTCAAGCGCTCTGCGTTGAAAGTCCTTGACGACTTCTTGGCAGCACCAGACCTCGACAGAAGACTGTATTGCTACCGTGGCCGCATTGCCGATTGGAGGGTACGTTGTCAATAATCTCTTGCATCGTTATCACCAATGACGACTCTAATCTTCTCATTATTATTCTCAGCATGGAACACCGGGATGGTGACTGCATTGTATCTGGACGAAGCATTCTAGAGTACTTCAAGAAGGTCGTGTTCGTGACAGCAATCAAGAAGGTCATTACGACACGAAAAGGCTACAGTGGAGTTGTTGCAACTAGAAAGCCATTGGCCAAGTAGTCACAAGCCGAGGACAAGGAACAGGAGCAGGAGCAAGAACAGGAACAGGAGCAGGAACAGGAACAGGAACAGGAACAGGAACAGGAACAGGAACAGGTACAGGAGCAGGAACAGGAAGCAGAGGCGGGAGCCGAAGATCAGGAACAACTTGATATTTCCTTGGACGAAGATACAGATGATTCCGATGATGACACCGACGCCGAAGAGGTGGCTACTGGGAAGAAGGCGTCAGCGGCTAAAAGCAAGGCAAAGATCAGAGCCTTACAACGGGAACGACAGTATCGTAATGGGGCTTGGAAGTGGAAGGATTCGCAGACCATTAGCCCATTCGAAACTCAGCAGCCTAATCCACCAGCAGCCCCTAAAGTGGTACCCGTTGTCAAGAACATCAAGGAGAAGACTTCTGGTGAGTTAATTGGGTATCACACTTTTCTATCATGAAAGTGAAGCACGACTCTAACCATTATATACCTGTTTTTTCATAGTCCTTTCCGATGCGGACGTGGATGAGCATGGCAACAAGATCATCTATGTTCCCAGAACATACAACACCGTCGTCAACATCAAGAAGGCACTCATCTATCTATGGACATTGCAGCGATACGGAGAGTATCCGCCGGGCGTAGATCACCCGAAAAGAGACATTTTATTGGGGGGAGCTATGGATAACTACGAAAAGAAACTTGTCTATGACACGGTCAGACCTGGGACATCAAGAACGGGATCGTGTGCTCTCAGAGATCCGTACACTGAAGGGGAATTCATCAGGATCCTTTGCTATCTCTGGCGATATCTTCCTATCCGATCTACCGAGGGAAATAAGCGCCAGTACAAGTCTGAGAAGCGCTTCCCATATCTTCGTGAACGTCTTGCTCAACTCTTTCGTCACCATGCGTTAATGCGAGACGAAGATGTACGCAACATCACCCTTAGCAATATGTTTTGTATCCAAGCAAGACATCCTGCAGCGGGGTCCGATCTGGCGACTGGAATTGTCTGTTGTATTTCCCGCGGCAAGACCAACAAGAAGGGCGTGAAGTTGTATAGCACTGTATTCCGCCACAAGAACGTTCTTCGATGTTCAGTAGGAGGCTTTGCATTTTACATGTTGGAGCGTTGGCAGGTAAGAGGAAGTTATAGTGTTCGACGGTTCACCATTCGTCACCATTCGTCACCATTCGTCTCACCAGGCTGATGATACAGGTACTCATGCTTTTTCCAATTCTTTTATCGTAATTTCTGGTAGGTTGACAAGGAACCTCTTCCTAATTTTCTTGATCCGGACGACTGGAGTCGTGTGATGCTTTTGGCTGATGCAAATCCTGCAGCTCGGATGGCGTTGAGCAAAAACAGAAAGTCAACCTCTGGAGGAAAAGTCCAAAACCGTAAACAAGCAATTGATCCAAGGACTCAAATCGCCACCACCACCAAGGCTTTGTTGTCTTGTGGAGTTGCATCAACCAAGATCACTCATGGTGGCCGTCATGCTGGAACCTCAGAGGCGTACCACCTAGGCCTTGATTTTGATCATATCCGACACCTTGGTCGATGGGTCATGGGTCAGATGGAGAACTTCTATGCTCCCAAGAACCCCACCGTAGGGGCCTTTTACATGGCGCACTTCAACAAGAGAGATGAACCTTACAAGATCGAACGCGACCTTGTCACCCCCGACCTCGAGCTTCAACGTCTGATTTTCCCCTGGATTGAAGATGTCATGGATGAGGCTGATGGTAGGCCTTGGGCGGAGGTGTGTGCAGATGAGATGCGAGGTGTCAACCCATCCGAGGCCACACTGAAGGATGTCTTTTGGAAGCCAATTGCTCTTGACGAGCTTTCAAAGACCACGGCATCTTTGACCAGCAGCGCCCTGATCGATCGAATTGCATTCTTAAAGCTCATGGTCCGGATGAGGCGAGTAATCCTACAGGATGCGGTGATGATGTTGACTTATACCGATTCCTCTGGCGAAACTCTCAACAACCGGCTTTTATCCTCGGATGAGCTGAAACACATTTTCTCTGGCCCTCTCTTCCGCAAGTTCCAGGCTGATCTCCTAGCCGCCATCGCTCTTCACCAGGAGCAGGTAAAGATCATCAATGGCAGTGTGCAATTGACCACAGAGAAAGTTGTCAGTGCCTTGAACACACTTGGGTCCGTGGTGATAAACAGCACCACCCAGATGCAAACTCAGATGCACTCAAATCAGGGCCTGGTGGCGGAGACACGGGAAGAAATCAAAGGACTTAAGGAAACATTCACGGAAAAGTTTGTCCAACAGGAAGAACGACAGAATCAACAGGATGAGTGGCAAGTACAGCACTGGCTTCATCTTCAACATTCAGTTCCGCCTCCGGCTGCAGTTAGACGACCCTTTGTTGTCAGTGGCGATGTTTCCCAACCTCAACCACCGTATGCTCTGCACCAACAATCACGCCAGTTACCACCACCTCGGTACGAAACACCACCACCACTTCAACAAAAGAGACAACAACAGCAACAGCAACAGCAACAGCAACAACAACAACAACAACAACAACAACAACAACATCAACATCAACCACCACCACCACTAACACCACCACTTGCTCAAAACTTGACTCACTCGCCTCTTAATTCTTCTGATCCTTCCACTAAAGGATATCTAATGCTTGCCGATAACAAAAACCTGACCCTTCGTGTTCTCTGGGCCGAGTATCATGGCCCAATTGCAGACGCAAAGAAGAATGATCCAGCTTATCCTTACACTCAAGCGCGCAAAAAGGCTCTGCAGAGGCGAAGTCAGCTTGTAGACATCATCGAGGCCATGGCAAAGAAGGATGAAGTTCCTGTCGAGTCGATTATTGCAACACTGGGGGTCACTTACAAAGATAAAACGATCAACTTCATTCGAGAGGACTTGAGGAAAAAACACAAACAGTTGTAGATTTTGTAGGACAATAAACTGATCTCATTTCCAAAGCTTTTGAGTGTTTGATGAGTTCATGGATCAATAGTCAAACCCCTTCAGACAACGCGACGCGAGCGAAAGTGAAATGAGAATGAGATGAGGCTGAGATAACACAAAGCGGAAGAATGCAAAAAAAAGCCCCTCCCGACACACACACACACACACACACACACCATACAAAAAAAAAAAAAAAAAAAAAAAGTTGTTTCGTCCCCGCCCAAGACCCAAGATAAAAAATTGCAGGGAGATTGTGCAGCCGAGACGACAACAACCAATGGCAAATTCGCGTCGCTAATCTTCACTTTTGGACAAGACTAGTGATCCCAAAATGGAATTCATTTCGCTAATCCTCAAGGTACAAGTCACGTGTTGGACACAGGTGGACACAGGTGGACACGGTCGGGACAGGAGCCTGGACACGGCTAAAATTTCGACTCGTAGTCTATAAATATTAAAATAAATTCGTGTGAATAAAAAATAAAACATCAGGGCAAAAAAACTATTCGAAAAATGAGCCGATGGCCCACATGCGGACAGGCACGCACGCAGCACACAAACAGGTTCGTTCCGCAACGGCTCTTTTCTTTTTTTTTCTCCTTGCTCCCATCCATTCATCCATCCATCCGTTCATTCATTTTATGCGTTTGCTCCTGCCTTCTCTCCATCCTTCCATCTCTCTATTCTGTTTCCGCTCCATCCTTTCTTTCTCTCTTTCCTTCCCCTCGCTCCCTCCCTCCCTTACTCTGCCCTTCTCGCCTTCCTACACCCTTCCGACACCGCCTCTTCTTTTAGCCGTTTGGGCATCTTCCACCTCCCCACACACAGTCTGCCGCCCAGTGTTTGCCCTCGTCCCCTCCTTCTCTTCACATTCAACCAGCACAATCTACCATGGAGATGGACTCGCCTTACGACGACTGGTCTAGGAACATTCATGCCGTCATCACCTTCCTACAGCCCTTTTTTGATGACTGGCGGGCGTATGCGGGCTTGGTCTCATCTTTGCTGGGCATCGGCGTGTTGATAATGGAGAACCAAGTCCTGTTGCGCATGCGCATGGGCCGCTGGGAGATTCTTGGCTACATTCTCTGTAAGTGTGCCTGACATTGCTTAACTGCCATCTCTTGAACTCCACCCATCCTCCTCTTCCTCTCTGTCCATGCCCTGGACCAAATTCAAACAGGCCGAACTCGAAACTAGAGTTCAGCCTTAGTCTATTAGAACTTTCAACTCTAGTTCGACATATAACCTGCTCTTGCTTGAGGACAACACTGCTGACAAAGTCTTCTTTATTTGTAAATCATTCTTCTAGGGTGTATTGTAAGTGAAGAAACACAGCAGGAGCAGTAGCAGCAGACACAGGATGAACACAAGGCTCGATGGAGTGGCTTTTCGACAATGGGATATCGGCAGTTTTCAAAGACTGGACGGGTGACCAACAATAGATCCTTCCCTTTTGTTTTTGGGCAACACGGCGGGACTTACGGGAGCAAACACTGTTTTACGGTGAAAGAAACATGCCGGGAGTGCAGACACACGAGGCAAGGGAGATCGAGTCCCTGTTAGGTCACGGTCATGGACCTGTCCCTGGCCCTGACTTTTCGGCTCCAGGCTCCTTCGCTCAGTCGCTCCCTTGACTCCTGGTTCTCGGCTTTACTTTGGAATATTTCTTTCAAGATCCCGCCGCTCCTTATATTCACAGCCGCAAGACCAACAATAACAGACCGCCAACACCAGCACCCTAGCGTCCCAACGACTCTGACTAAATGCACGTTTTGCTTCTATCATGCATAGATCTCATCGGTTCTAGGTCCCGTCTTTGACATTGTTGTGATGCTAGGGCTGTTGCTCTATTGCCGCCAAAAGAGGTAACAACCTTGGGAGCCACTGCCTCCTTTTTTTCTTTTTCAAGTTATTCCTGATATGCATGAAGTAGCAGCCCTCGTTGAGCCTGATTCTTCTGTCCTCCGCAGCCTCATCTCTCATCTTTTGCGGAATTACTGACATTTGAAATACTTGTTTTCGCACTGTTATTGATAGCAATCGCATGCACATTACCAACGAGACAATCGCAAAAGGTAATACGCCGGGTCTTGGCATATCCCAAAAAGACTCCTTTCGAACTTTGTGTCCTCTATCTGCGAGTTCTATATCTGATAATGTGTCTTTTGAATTCTACAGCATTACTTCCACCGCCTGTTGCTGCCAACTACCGAATCATGGGTGCAGTGTGCGTCACTGCAACAATCCTCACTCTCTGTTCCAATGTCTTGTACATGCTGCGTGGATGGCAGGAACCACTTCCATTTTACGATTGGTCTTCAAACGGAATCCGGTGGATGACTAGTCAGATTTGGTATGCAATCGGCATGATTTTTTTGTTTCATGTCGTTACAAGACCAGCCCAAAGTGGGGTTGTTCTGTTTGGAAAGTTTCCCAGGGATCTGTGGTCATTCAAGGTAGGAAACTCAAATGCGAGGGCTGTGATCAGCTTTTGATTCTTGCAGATAAAGACAACATGACTAATGTTTTTGCTTCTGATAGTGGTATCTTGGTATTCTCTACATACCCGTCCGTTATCTGTTGCTGGAGCTCTGCAATGTCCACAAGGACTCTAGACATATTTTGATCCCTCTAGAAATTATTGTCGACGTCATGCTTTACAATGGTCCCTTCTTGATCGTCTTGCTGCGACTGCTCTACTTGGCATGGAAGGTTGCCTATGATGAGGCTGTTCTCACCGGTGCGATTTACGAAGACGAATCCGGAGACGTGGAGAGTCCGGTTCTTAGTCTTGGCTCTTTCTTTTTCTCGTCAACGTCCTCCAACAGTGGCCAGCGTCGTGCAGCTTCCTCAAGATCAAGCGGCGGAAACTATGTGGGCCTTGCCATGACAGACTTGGACGAGGAAGCAGAATTGGGACAGAGTCTTACTGTTACAAGGGGACCTGCAGGCAACGCTTCTGCAAGGTCGACTTTTGGTCAAAGTGGATCAGGACTGACGCAATCGTCCATCAGCACTCAATCCAAGGGTCAGCAACACCTTCACCCACAGGACGGTTTGCCCAAGAAGGGCGGGGAGGCTCGAGAAATGGCCTCTTCACCCCAGCCTAAGGTCGCTTCTCGGACCTCCCCTCGAAACTCGCCCAGATCCACACCACGCACCTCACCCAGGACTTCACCAAAGACAAGCAGCCCTCTCAGAAACGTTGTGATTTTCAACATGGACTCTTCTGATGAAGAAGATAGTGCAGATGAAGTGGATGCGTACGGTTCAGAGGACATCAAGGCCCGTCGGCCTCTGGTATAGTGCCTCGGTCCGCTCTGACTTCCCATGCATCCCTTTTGATTGTTTTCCATTTCTACACTTCTATACCCATTCTTTTACATATCACTTTGCGCGTCTGCTTTGACTTCCTGCACCCATAGACCCGACCCACCCTTTTTTTTGCAAAGGCCAGCTTTTTTTTTTTTTTTTTTTTTTCATTCGGCATTTTTCTTTTTCAGCATCCTCCTGAGGAAACTTGGATTCTTTCCCCCCCTCTAGACCAGCTCTAGACTTGTTCATACCAGCTGTTTTGTACAATAATAATAATAATCTTAATAATCTCACATGTATTGATTGGTATTGGTTCTTCAGGGTGACTGACGGTCTATAAGCTCTCCTCGATCCTGGTGATCCTGGCCCTTCCATGACACTGACTGCTGTGAAAAAAAATCTACTCTGTCTGCTTTTGTTTAGAGAGTCTGGCGCAAAAAATGAATGAATGAATGTCTCATGAAGAGATGAATGCAGAGGCGCGAGTCGGTGTCAACCGTGAGAAGATATCGAAGGAAATAAAATGATGGTTTGCGTCATGAGGCTAGTTAGGACCGCTGGGCAGACACGACAGTCGATTGGTTTATCTGCACAGGGCTCTGCCCGCTCCTTTTTGCACTCAAAGCAGATCAGGCATGGAGAGAGCCTGGCAGGCAAGCAGGCAGACACGAAAGACAAACAGACAGATGACAGAGAAGGTCAGTTCGTTCAGGACCTGTCCCGGTTTTCTCCATGGCCGCCAACACGAACAAGGAGGAAGAAGGTTTGTGGAGAAAAGGCAGGCAATGATGGAGAAAAAGAAAAGAGAGTTGGAGCGGCAGTTGCCCGCGCGCCCACCCGGCCACGACGCTTTCCCCACCTTTTTTTTCCAGCATTTAAAAGACTCGTGCACAAAGGAAGTGATGACCCCAGTCAGAAGTTCAGAACCGAAGAAACTGACGCACAAACTCTGTGCACGGCCTGAGTCGTGATGACAGACCTTGCAACCCGTGGGACAACACGGAAGGATGGTCGGCACGTGACCCCGCGGCGCTGCTCGGGAGTGGATCGCCCCTCTTCTGTGCGGTGTGCGTCAAGTTTATTGCTCGCTCGCTCGCTTCATTTGCCTGTCCGCCTGTGTGTCTGTCCGTCTGCTTCTCAGTCTTTTTGTCCTCCAGGGCCAGCACATCCTTCTTCGATCGCATCGTTGGTATAAAAAGGCGCCCCCGCGTCGGCCGAGTCTTTCCGCCGCTCTTCTTCTTCTTCTTTGTACTCTTCTCTCTCTTCGCTCTTCTCTCTTCTCTTTGTCTCCTCTCCACTCTTCCTCTTCTTTCGTCCCCCTCATCCCCATCCCCATCCCGACCATCCCCTTCAAACACATTCAAAAGCCCTCCTTCATGTCTCTTCGTGCCTTGGCCTCTGCATCCAGACCCTTCCTCCTCAACTCCTTCAAGACCTCCATCAAGCCCCAGCAGCCAAAGGTATGCTCAAAGTCTTCTCTTTGCTAGTAACCGAGTATCTAGCTCTTTCTTTCTTTCTTTCTCTTTGATCCTCCGACTCATCCCTCTCCTTGTCTCCTTCTCTCCTCTTCCTCCTCCTCTTCTCCTTTAGATCCTCTCCAACATGCTCTACAGAAACTACACCAGCGCCGCCGCCGCTCCTGCTGTTGGCCAGCCCGACTTGTCCAAGGGCCCCCTCTACCGCTACGATACTGCCTTGCCCAAGCTTCCTGTTCCTTCTTTGGCCGACACCTGCGCAAAGTACCTCAAGTCCGTTCGCCCCTTGTTGAACGACGATGAGTTTGCAAAGACCTCTGCTGCTGTCGCCGAGTTCCAAAAGTCTGGCGGTGTGGGCGAGGAATTGCAGAAGCGTCTCTTGGCCAAGGCCAACGACCCAAAGACTGTCAACTGGCTCGAGGACTGGTGGAACGATCTCGCCTACTTTGGTTACCGTGATCCCGTTGTGATCTATGTTTCGTACTTTTATGCCTACAAGGATGATCGTCTCCGCAAGAAGCCCACCCAGCGTGCTGCCTCCATTATCCAGGCTGCCATGGATTTCCGTCGCCAGGTTGTGGACGAGTCTTTGGCCCCCGAGATGGCCAAGAAGCAGCCCTTGGACTCTTCGACCTACAAGTACATGTTCAACGCCTGCAGATACCCCGCCAAGCCCAGCGATTTCGAGCTCGCCTTTGACCCTGCCCAGAACAACCATGTTGCCGTCGTCCGCCACAACCAGTTCTACACTTTTGATCTGATCAAGGATGGCAAGCCCCTTAGTACTGCCGACATTGAGGCTCAGTTGGATGCCATTGTCAAGCTGGCTGGCGATCGCAAGGACCCCGCTATCGGTGCCTTGACCTCTGACAACCGTGATATCTGGACTGAGGTAAGCCTTTACTTTTCTTTTTTTTTTTTTTTTTTTTTTTTTTTTGTCCTTTCGTTGGGGTTGTAGAATGTTTAAGGCAATTGAACGTTCAAAGTGCAATGCTGGACCTTGATCGGCTGTTGTCATCGGGCCGGAGATCCTCTTTTGCTCGGCTGTTGACAAGAAAGGAGGATCAGATTAAGCTGATGTGGACCGACCACCTCGGTTCTTGATACGATGCGTCCGGACCAGGGCTCACTGGACTATATTTTTTGTCTGCTCTTGCAGATAAAAAAAGTTCTTTGGGTTTCCTTTCTACTTTGTTGTGTGTGTGCAAGGGTGTGTGTTTCCCATGTTGTCGACGGTGGAGCAGTGCTTTGATCTTGATTGCAGAGTCCACACAACCCACGTTTCATTGTCCCTCCATTCTCACATGGCCGCGAGACAGCCCCGCACGCGCACCCCGCACTGTCGTCTTGAGATCCGCGTCATTTTTGTTTCCCATTCAGGGCAAACCGAGGTCCGACCTTCTCATTTACTTTATTGGGACGGATTTATTTCCATCGGCGAGCTCGCTGTTTGGACAGGACTCTTTTCTTCTGCTATTCTACTACTTTGTTGCTTGGCCTCATCGGCTCTTCGCCACACGAACCGGCTTTCATGGACCCACCCTCGCTCTCTCACATGGGAGAGTCCGATCGGTCCTGATTTTGTAGCGACTCTATGCTCCGATCGACCTATCGGCCTAAACTAACAATCCTCTTCTATGATCTACCTCCTCTAGGCTCGCAAGACCCTCATCAACGCTGGCTCCCAGAACGAGGAGCTTCTCCGCAAGATCGAGTCCTCGGTCTTCTTGCTCTGCTTGGACGACTCTAGCCCCGTCACCCGTGACGAGGTCTCCCGCGCCTGCTGGCACGGAGATGGTCGCAACCGCTTCTTTGACAAGTCTCTTCAGTTCATCGTCTTTGAGAACGGCAAGGCTGGATTCATGGGCGAGGTAAGGAATCAGGGCCATCCAATTGCAATTCATTTTTTGCCATCTCATTGATGGTCCGATCACAACAACATTTTTTCCTCCGTGCTTACAATCACGTACACAATTGATCACAATAGCACTCGACCATGGACGGCACCCCTACCTGCCGCTTGAACGACTATGTCCTTACCAACTTGGCCCAGAACAAGATTGACCATGGATCTGCTCAAGTTTCCTCCAACTTGGAGGCGCCCAAGAAGCTCAACTTTGCCTTCAACACTGCCGTCCACAAGGCCATTGAGACTTCAGAGAAGAACTTTGAGGAGTTGATTGGCAAGCACGGTCTTCATGTCCAGAACTACGAGGGATACGGCAAGGGCTTGATCAAGAAGTTCAAGTGCTCTCCTGATGCCTACGTCCAGATGATCATCCAGCTCGCCTACTTCAAGATGTACGGTGTTTCCAACCCTACCTACGAGTCTGCTCAAGTCCGCAAGTTCCAGCACGGTCGTACCGAGACTTGTCGCACTGTTAGCACCGAGTCTGTTGCGTGGGTCAAGGCCATGGAGGACCCCTTCAAGTCTGCTGCAGAGAAGACTGATATGTTCAAGAAGGCACTCGAGTCCCATGTGGGCTACATGGCCAAGGCTGTTGAGGGCCAGGGAGTTGATCGTCACTTGTTGGGTCTCCGTTTGTCTCTCAAGGCACACGAGTCCAAGCCCGAGATGTTTGCACAGGATATCTTTAGCCGCTCTTGCCATTGGAACTTGTCGACTTCTCAGTTGTCGGGCGAGTACTTTGATGGATATGGTTGGGGTGAGGTTGTCCCAGATGGTTACGGAGTTGCTTACATGATCAATGAGAACAACTTGAGCTTCAACGTTGCGTCGATGAAGAGCATGCGCCCCGAGCGTCTTCACCATTACTTGAAGGAGTCTGCCACTGAGATGAAGCAGCTCTTTGAGCAAACTTTGCTCGAGGCTCCCAAGTCCAAGTTGTAAAAATGTTGAAAGCAGCACGACAGTATGACCAGATCTGACCAGACCGGGATCAGACCAGATCTGACCAGACCGGGATCAGACCAGACCAGACCAGGCCAGACCAGACCAGATCAAAGGAATGATGGGACACCCAAGCTCAAACATTGGAGTGTCTTTTTAGATGACAAGAAACAAAAAGCATAATAAAACTTGTAAATATGAAGTAGTATCGAACACCGCGTATGAAGTAGTATCGACCACTCTGCAGCGAGAACTCTTTCACGGGGTGGCAAGAGATGGAGATGACTTGACTGAGTGAGAACGGGAACGGGAAGACTTCTTTCAAAAAAAAAAAAAAAAAAAAAAAAAATTGGTGGCGCACCGTCACTGGCCCAGGACGGACGAGTGTGCGAGTCGCGACCAGTGAACACGGCCGGGCGCAGGCACGTTGGGCGGGGACAGGAGGCAGACAAGCTCGCGCCGTCCTGTCTCGTTGTCTCTGGCTCCTTCCTCCACTTCTTTTTTTCCTCTCACAAGCTAGCAGCCCATCCTTCGCCCTTCATTCCACCTTGCACCATTCCTCCTCTTCCTCTTCCTTCTCTTCTTCTTGCTCTTCCTCCTCATTCCCCTCCTCTTCTCTCTGTCCATCTCTTCTCTTCCACGCACACACACACCCACCCTCTCAATGAAGTTTCTCCAGTTGGACGGTCTCGAGACTCTCAATAGCGCACTCGCTTTTGAAACGCCTGAATGCAGAGTCTTTGGAAGTATCGAGCCCTACTCTTGTAAGCTTCTCCTCCTACCCCTTCTTTGACTGTAGCAGTGTAACAGTGGTCACCTGCGTGCATGTTGCCCGCCCCTACCACTCATTGTCGCGACTCAGCGCGAGAAGAAAAAAAGTCAGAAAAGAAGCCATGTGCATTCCATTGTCAACCTCCTTCCATTTCCACAACTTGTCGCCACCAAAAAGAGTTCACTTGTCCTAAGCTCTTGTTTGAAAAAACCCCACAACCACCCTGCAGGCAAAGCAGCAGGATCTGACAAGAAGCTGTACAAGCATATCGAGATCAAGTACGACCCTTCCCACAGTCCTCCAGACGACGACGACGGTTTCCGATACATCATCTCGCCCTTTGGCCCTTTGGATCAGCCAGCTTCAAGACGGACACTCTTTTACTTGATCGGGACCCTCAATGCCTCATTCCCAGACTATGACTTTTCGTAAGTGAACAGCCCCTTCTCTCTCTCTTCAATTGCTTCGTCAGGAGGACACCATGACTTTGGGCTTTGGTTGAGCGTGATTCTCTGTGACTTTTTCTCTACCAATGACTTTTTGGAAGCCAGCGTGTTCGCACGCTGAGCAGAATGGGTGGTAGTGGTAGACTACAGTACTTGACTGTCACGTCTGGGGTCCGAGGGTTTCGAGATGGGTGGTTGGTGTCAGTCTGTTCACCACAAATGACGGATCGGGAACCCAATTTATGACCGAATACAACGGTTTTGTTCATGTGGCGAATTGCAACGCACCGAGAGCCTGGGCGATTTTTTGAGGAGGATAGAGTTTGGGTTAGCACGGGTATGCGCAAGGCTATTCGTGGAAGCGTTTGTGCCTGGCTGTTGGTGTTTCTCTCGATAAAGATGGATTCCCCCTCCAACCAGACCCCTTCAGAATAGAAAGCATGCAAAAAAGCCCCAGGTTGAACGGCAGCAAGCCTTCTAACGCCCATCCTTTCTTGTTGTTCGTTTTTAGTGAAGTCAAGCCCGAACAATTCAGGAAAGAAGCCTCGGTGGCCATGGTCATCAACTCGGTCAACTTGACCCTATTGTCCCATGGGAACACTCGCGCTGTGAAGGATCTCCGAATTTGGGATGCAATCGATTCTCTGATCGACTTTGAAGACTCGGATGTATACAGCTACAACCCCGAAAGCGATTCGGACCCAAACGACGAGGAAGGAGCCGGTACCTTGTAAGCTTCAAGCACACTCATCCCTTGTTGGACTGGTTCTGACGGCTGTTTGCGTTCACTGTATCTAACCCATGTGATCTTGATTTGGCTAGATGGTCCTTCAACTACTTTTTCTTCAACAAGAAGATGAAACGTATTATTTATTTCACCATGCGGGGAGTCAGGTAATTATCTGTTTGCGTCTACTTCTCTTCTGCTTGCTGGAGTTGATGACTAATCTGGCACATTTTCTGTTATCTCTGTTCACGTCCCAGCTATGGCGCACCAACTGAGGAGGATGACTTTTCAGACATGAGTGAGGATGACATCGGCTTTGCACCACGACGGCGGAGGTAAAACAGTCGTTTTCTCTCTTTTGCAAACGGGAGTATCCACTAAAACTTTTTTTTATTAATTAACCAATGGGTCTGTCTCTACTGCGATTTCTATCTAGCATGCGACACGACGACTTTGTTGTGGGCGAAATGGAAATGTCCTAAAGGATTGGATGATCGGAATACAGGACGAACAACGGCGAGCTTTTAAATCTCATTTTCTTTTCCGTTCTCTTCCCCCTGCATCGTCAGTTTTGATGCAGTTCTCTGCCTGCTCGCAGGCTCTTGTTTTGTCCTCAGTTTTCACTATCCTTCCAGCTCTGGTTATGAATACCTTTTCATTTTTCACACATTTTGCAACATACGAGTGTGGGCGAGCAACTACAACGCGACAGCAATGACAATGAAGAAGGCGGTAGCGACACGGGCCATGAAATTCGTGTCCCCCAGGCGGACAAAGGATAGGATAGGCCAAGACGATGTAAATTCAGGATTCAGAGTTGTTGCTTTTTTTCGCCCACACATTTATTTCCTCCCCACCCTTTTGGTTTGTTTCTTTTATGTTTCTCCTGGCCACCTGTCTTGTCGACCCTTGTTCTCGTTCCTGCGATCCTGGCCAGCCTGTCTGCGATTCTGCCACTCCTTCCTGTTCAGTGCAGAGGCCAGTCCAAGACCAAAAAAAGAAATTGTGACTTGCAATCACTGAACAATAAACAACGCGCCAGGTGCACGAACGCGTGTAGTTTCCCTCCTCCTTTTCCATTGCTTCTCCCTCCTTGCTGCTCCTTCTCTCCCATTTCATCTGACAACCAATCCATTTATTTATCCACGGCAACATGAATTCAAAGCAGTGGGTCGTTTCATCCACAGAGGCCATCAACCTCCGCCTCGGTATGCCACCAATCCCCTTGGCTCGCCCTCACCCCGAGTTCACATCCCCTGTTGACTGAGAAATGCATTCACTACTAACAACATCCGTCCATCCATTTGTGTGCATATGACCCCTCTCCTTGTGGCTATCTCTCTCTCTCTCTCTAACCCTGTTGTCTTTGCAAATTAGTCAAAGCCGCTCCTCCCGGAACTGAGGACGAGGATGAGGAGGATGTTGTAGAGTTCAACCCCGTCTTCACATATCCAATCTTTGGAGAGCAGGAGCAAATCTACGGATACAAGGATCTCAGCATCAATGTAACTTGAGCAAAACCGTCGCTCTCTGGGAGTGTCGTTAAAGTGCCGCGCAGTACCAGGACTCTATAGACGTTCTCAGCTCTGATAACCCTGTTTTCATTGATCGTCCTATTTAGATCGAGTTTGCATCTGGATCATTGGCTTCGTGCTTTAGCATGGGCTACAAGGAAAAGAACTCGGCAGCAGACAAGATTTACTTGAAGATGAAGGATTTTTTACCCCCAGGTAGAAGCACAGCAGTTGGATTCTGATCTCTCTTTACCTATGGACTTGTCCTAATTATCAACCGTTTTAATTATTCTTTTTTTTTTTTTTTTTTTTTTTTTTTTTTTTTTTTCGCTTGTTGCTATAGACATCATCGATAACCGGGAATTGTTCTCTCAGACAGCAAAGAAAGACTATACTGGATTCAGGCCAATGGGGACAAAGGCCGGAGAATACCGTATCCAACACGAGGATTATGAGAACAGCGTCTTTGAGTTTTATGATGTACGATACTCTTTTTTGAGGATGTGTTCTCCCTTCAAGAGCCAAGCAATCAGCGGATAAATACAGAGGCAAAAACTTACCTACCCTTTTTTTCGCTCCATGTACCCCTTCTCTAGGCAACATTTAGTACGCCTAGATTCAAAAGTTACCACAGGAGAATGGAATGCTTCGCCATCTTTTTCATCGAAGGCGCTTCTTTCATCGAGGACACGGATGAGAAATGGGAAATTCGACTTTTGTTTGAGCGTGTGTCAGAAAATGGTCACGAGACTTATAACTTTGTGGGCTATTGCACCATGTACCCGTACTTTTGCTACCCGGATCAAGTTCGTATGAGGATCAGGTACTGTATTCTGGACAGGATCCTGCGAGAGAAACGGGCGTCAAGGCCATCATAGATACCAAAGACTAACCCTGCGGACGAAATTATTTTTTACTATCCTTGTAGTCAATTCTTGATCTTGCCATCCTATCAACAAATGGGCCACGGAAGCAGGCTGTATCAGTCACTTTACAACGATTTTTGCAGTCGAAAGAATATTCGGGAGATGACTGGTAAACAGCAGACAACCCGTCTCATCCATTTTTGGAACAAAAGAAAACTGGCAAAGATGAATAACAAAACTCACGCCCTTGCTTCCTATCCTCCGATTTTTCTCTGTTCAATAGTCGAGGATCCCAACGAAGAGTTTTCAGACATGCGGGATAAGAATGACATGAGACATTTGACTGCCAACGGCGTTTTCAAGGATCTGAAGGCGCCTATTAAGAAGGAACAGATTGAAAAGACGGCACAAAAGTTCAAGTTGACCAAGGTTTGTTCCCTCCTAAACAATTGACAGTTACCAATTGCTGTCTTGATGCTTTGTACTGTTATATTGATCATCCCTGTTACTCCCCCTTTACATAAAATAGCGCCAAGTGGCTCGTTGTTATGAAATGGCCCTGTTGCGGAATCTGGACAGCAGGAATAAGGCAATGGTAAAGGCTTTCAGACTCCAAGTCAAGGAGCGACTGTACCGTCACAACTTGGAGGCACTCTCTCAATTGGATGAAGAAGAGCGCAAGTCCAAATTACACGAGACTTTTCTGAGTGTTCAAGAGGATTACCGTCGACTGCTTCAATTGGTCTGAAAACCCCCCATCAAGAGAAACAGAGTATGAAGTACTAGAGGCAGACAGACACGTAGTATACGGTTGTAATAATATAACTCGTCTTGGACAGTGGTGACCAGCCAATCGCTTCCGGTGATATTATCAAGTTGACCTCTAGATTCTACAGAGCACTCTCTACTCCTGCACGGTTCTCCCTTGATGTTGTCCAATGGTGCTGTCTCTTGATCTTTCCGACGTTGTCTCTTGATCTTTTCGACGTTGTCCCTTGATCATGTCGGCGTCCCCCCTCTTTCAGTGCACCTTTGATCCTTTCCATCCCTTGGTTTCCTCATCCCGTCCTCTTTTACCTCTTGACCCTTTCCAATCCCTTGACGCTTTCATCCCTTACTTTTTCCAACCCTTTGCTTTTCCAACTCCTTGCTTTTTCTAACCCATGCTTTTTCCAATCCCTTGCTTTTTCAACATGTCCGTGATCTTCTCGGCATCCCTTATTTAGTCAGTATGCCCTGGATTTTTCCCTCTTCATGCCCAATGTCTCTCTTATAAGCCGCAAGCCGCTTCCGTATATAAAGAAGTCGCGCCTGCCCAGCGACCTATAACATACCTCTGATCCAACCTCAAAAACCAAACCAGCAACGGCACCACAACTGTAAGAACTACTGTAAGAGCCATTGCACGAGCCACCACAAGAACGATCTCTCTTTGCAAAACCCCTGCAGGAGCGCCTCGGATCCTATCAAGAACGCTCAGGGGAACGAACGATCACAAGAAACCCTGTACCGCACATACCTTCACATCTTGGCCAGACCTTTGTAAGGCTATATGAGAAGACATACGCAATTATAGTCTAAGGATAGTAGTGTTGATTTCGTAACTTACGTTTCACTATCTGTCCACTATAAAACACAACTGATCGTTCTTCAAGAGCCAAGTATCCCAAGGGCATTCAAAACACTCATGAGAACCAATGCAATACCCGTCGCAAGAACAAACGCGTTAACCTTGGAACAACACATACTGGCCATCCCACTTTCTAGCCCAACTATGGTTTCCCGTCCAATGTCCTCTCCAATCCTCTTTTTGGTTACACTTGCCATGGTTTTATCCATGGCATGCCCTGCACAGGCAGTGCTCTGCACCAGTATTTGCGCTGACTCTCCGCATGCTTTAAGTTGTGGCGCAGACAGTGCACCCACAAAAAACGGTGAATGCTGGACTTGTTGCAGCCATCATAGCATTCCAGCACCGCCAGCACCGTCAAGGATCTGCACCAGGATTTGCGCTAGCTCTCCGAATGTTTTAAATTGCGGCGTAGGCTGGGCACCCAAACAAAACGGTGAATGCTGGTCTTGCTGCGAGTCTGCACCTCCACCGCCACCACCTCCTCCACCGCCAGCACCGCCAAGGATCTGCACCAGGATTTGCGCTCGCTCTCCAGATGCTTTAAATTGCGGCGTAGGCTGGACACCCAAACCAAACGGTGAATGCTGGTCTTGTTGCAGAAATATGTAAAAGGACAAGTACCGCCAACTCCATTTCAAAATGAGCACACATGCTCTTGCCCTCAATCGCCATTAAAAACCGGACAAACCTCGCCACTCCAAGTCAAACGAGCGTGCGCCTCTGGCCCCCAATTACCATCATACAACAACAATTCGCGCATCCAATGTCCGTTGCCACAGAACTTTATTATCTTGTGAGCGGACAGAAATGGAAGAGGTCGTAATAAAGTTGGATTGCGAAAAGGTGGGGCCTTGGAAGCGGTGGAGAGCAACTGCATCTGCATTGAACAAGCTATAGTTGGGCGTCGCGACAGACCAGTACGCTTTGTGAGGTGAGGTGAGGTGATTTAATGACAGGTAGGGAATTTGACTCGGAGGTTCTTTTTGCCATCACAAGAAGATCGTACCGCCAGCGGTCGTCGGGTAAAGAGGTAGTGATATCCATCGGCATCTGGGGGTAGCGAATAATGTGTTTGTGTAGAATTCAATTGCTGTCGAAAAACCTGCAAACCACCGCAGCGAGGTATTGGAGGTGAAACTCGAGGAAAGGAGGAGGATAGTGGTCTCGAGTGGTTGTGAAGACGATCGCGATGAGCTTGAGGGCGACTCTGGCAACTCCATGGGTGATGGCGAATCGTATGGCTGCCGGATTCCAGCACTGAAGAGGCAAAGTGGCTCCTTGCTCATGATTACCAGTTGGTAGGTATTGGAGAAAGTAGCCAAGAGGGTAGAAATGGCCCAAATCAGCGGGTCACTCACGAATACATGTAGGAGATAATCGGTGAAAGTTGAAGGCAAAGAGATGCGAGTAGAGAAACGGTGAATAGGAAGAAGGGTCGCAAAGGCGAGAGAAGAAGTCCACGAGGCGTTAGTCCACGAGGCGTTCCTACACGTAATCTTGGTGAGATCCAAAGAGGCGCATCTGAGAAATAAGAAAAAGTTGGGCGAAACGGAATACCAATGCAATGAAGGTAGTGAGTATGCAGAGTGTGTATCGGACGACTTCGTGGGATTTCTGAATTACAAACAACAGGTTGTCGAAGACACTCTGTAGAAAAAATCGACTAGAGCAAACACGGGAAGGGAAGGATGTAATCGATAAAGGAATTTGAAAACGATATGAAGGGAGCAAGGTACTTCAGACATGTTGTGAGTATTCTATGACACCGATCAATTGACTGATCTTCTGGATAAACTCCCAAAGGGATCTAACGCGGAACAGGTGGTTTTTCATGGAACAAACTGGGCAATTCTGCTGGAGTGGTTGCAGTAGGAGTGGCTTGGCGACAAAGGACAGCAAGAGTGTGGGAGTGGCGGTAACAATTATGATGCAAGCCATTACTGCAACTTCAAGTTGCATGAGGCCTCTTTCGCTTTCGTCTAGCCACCTACATTTCACCTTGACCTGCCATCCATTTGCCCCGGCATAATAATCACTCCTTTCAACTTAGCCATCACTCTTTCTCCTCCCCCATATTTTATTTTCTCTCTTCATACCTGTCTGCCCTGCTCCTTCCATGCTTTGCAACACCATGCCCGACAGTCGCCTGAGCCTGTTCTGTCTTGCTGAAGGCGGGTCAACCCCTTTCCCTGTCAAGATTGGGTCCAGCAAGTCTGTGGGCGAGCTCAAGAAAGCCATCAAAAACTGAGAAGGCTCCACGATTTGATGGTATCACAGCCGATGAACTTATCCTCTGGTCTTTCTCGATTCCTGTCTCTGATGGCGACGATGACCACGACGACGAGGTATCCATCTTCATCGACAATATACCTAAAGACGACAAGAAGAAACTCGAGGCAACCCGTGAGCTCTACGGTGTCTCTCTGGAGGAAGCAGCAAAAACGTGATCCACATCATCGTCCAGCGACTGCCTCCAGGTAATAATAACGCGCTTTTACTTTCAATGACCACATGTGCCTGGCTCGTTTTGATATTCCACGTGTGCTCACTCCGACATAGTTCAAACTCCTGCCACTGTACCTATCCTGTCCCCGTGCGCAGTTCCACTCCATTCTCGTTTTATCGAGGACACGGATGAAAAATGGGAGACTCGACTCTTGTTTGAGAGTGCCTCTGAGAATGGCCACGAGAATTACAACTTTGTGGGTTATTGCATCATGTATCCGTATTTTTGCTACCCAGACCAAGTTCGCATGAGGACCAGGTAATGTATTTTGAACCAGGATCCTGCGAGAGAAAAGGCATCAAGGCCATCATGCATACCAAAGACTGACGCAGTGGTCGAAATTATTATTTTCTATCCTTGAAGTCTTCTTGATCTTACCATCCTATCAATGGGCCATGGAGGCAGGCTGTATCAATCACTTTACAACGATTTTTGCAGTCGGAAGAACATTCAGGAGATGACTGGTAAACGGCAGACAACTCTTTGTTGGAAACAAGAGAAAAATGATGAAGATTAATAACAAAACTCACGCCTTGCCTATCCCATCCTTCGATTTTGTCTCTATTCAATAGTCGAGGATCCAAACGAAGAGTTTTCAAATATGCGGGACAAGAACGATATGAGATATTTGACCGCCAAGGGTGTTTTCAAAGGTCTGAAGGCGCTATTAAGAAGAAGCAGATCGAAAAGACGGCACAAAAGTTCAAGTTGACCAAGATTTGTTCTTCCTACACAACTAACAGTTGCCATGATGTTTTATATTGTTATATTGATCATCCCTGTTCATTACATAAAATAGCGTCAAGTGGCTCGTTGTTATGAAATGGCTATGCTTGTTCGTCGGACCTTTCTCTGGCTGTCAGTTCCACCGATTCTATTGACACGGAGAGCCGGGAACATGTTTTAATCGCACCAGTGACAATGCCATTCACCACGCCGTCAAATCATTCAGATCTCACTCAGGAGCATGCACAAAGGAAACGCAGCCATGAGGATGCTATTCTTTACGCCTGTGAACAAAGCCATTGCTCGGAGATGGACAAAAAAAAGACTCTGGTCATGACGGAAGCTTGGGGTTTGATCCCCTTTTCCCTCGCAGACTCTCTTGGTAATGAACAAAACTTCCTTGGACGTCCTGACGTCATTGCAAAGATTCCCCCGGCCACATTGAATCTCAAGAGAAGTAGACATGAACAAGCCAATTAGTGTGAAGCCCGCTCTCCTGTTTCGTCTCCTGGATGAGATACCCTATTGACAAAGTCACATTTTGCAGCCGTATTACAAACACGAAAGGATATCGAGATAAAAGAGTCTGTTTCGGGCCTTCTGAATGAGGACTGGGATTTTCAACCGCAGTACCGCTTTGCTTGTGCCAAGTCTTTATCGGCTCGATTCTACACCACTGCAACAACGGAAGAGCCGCGATAATCAACACATGTAAGGCGTATGGAAGGACATAATCTGTGGATGCCCATCGAGAAGTCTCTTCTGTCAAAAAGGGCATACCAACGTCCACATCTCTGCCACCGATCACGAGGTCACGCTACGATGAGGTTTGGTCCATTACTGTTGCTGCACAGGATGGACTAAGACTCGTCATTGGTACACAGTCATGCAATGTATTGATCACGTCATCCCTTCGTTTGGACACTCTAGGGATGAGCGCCGTAGGTGGATCCACACTATCATTCCAAGTTAACACCACTGAAGACTCAAAAGCGATTCGGATTTTCTTGGACATGGAATCAGTGGATGCTGCGTTCGATGTGTCACGCGACAAAATGCTTGGACTGCGTCCAAACGTCACATTCTTTGTCATATCCGACAGTTACGGACAAAATTTCATGATGCATCAACATGCTATTTATGTCGAGCCTCTGGTTACCTGAGAAGACACCATGTCAGTCAACCATATTCTGTCTTTACCCTCATCAACTTTGATCAATCACAGCCTCGAGGTGGAGCAGATAAAAAAAAGAACCGTTGTTAAAAAGGGCTTGATCTCAGCTGCTCGTATCAACAAGGATTCTCATCTGCTTAGAATACCCCATTCGATTGAAGTCGTCTGCAATGGATTTATCTCAGCTACGAACCCCAAACATATGTACCGCAGAAATGGGTACCCCTTAAACACCACTTAATACGAGGTAAGAAACGTGGCTAGACGCGCACTTGATTCGGAATCTGGTTTTAAAAGTTGTCTTCTATCCCTGTAAATAGCAAATAGCACAAAATGGGGGTTAATCTCACTGGAAGTCAACTTGCGACTATGTCAAAATTCAAGAGGTAACAAGCTGGCTGTAGATGTCCCTCTCTTCATGGTATCCATGGGCCTTGATGTTGATTTCATACACAACTTCTTCAACTTGGAAAGTAACCAGGCGATAGCCGGCAGCATCTACCTCACCTACAGTCAGAGAGCTGGTGAGCTCCAGAGCGACAGAATTGATGCTGAAGTGCCTCATTGTACCATAAATGAATTGCTGGCCATGCATTGTTTCCTTACCGATAGGGGTGGATGGGGAGAGACGTGTCTCCTGAGGGGATTCTAGCCCAAGGATGGACATGTTGCCTCCAAGGAAACCAGTGTACGCTGTAAGAATATGTCTGTGCTCTTCAAGCATGATTGATGTCTGTTGCCTCTAGATATTTTTGAATCAATTTGCGGAAAAGTTTGTGGATCGAGAGGCAATTGGCGCCCCTTAAGTAACACACGATCACCAGGTTGGGAGGTTCAGAAGGCCAAGAAGTTGCAAGTGGCGAGATCTTCTTGACCAAAGTGTTTCGCGTGCTGATGTTGGATTGAGAGCAAGTGCAGGGAGCAGTCGCCTGACGGCTTAATTGTAGCCGTACTTTGTTGTCCACGTTTCGTGCGGGAGCTTGTGTTATAAAGGGAAGGTTGAAGGGTCTTGACAAGAATGTTTTATTCAAAGAAGCTCGATTTTCTTTATTTCATGTGCTTTTGGTTGTACATGTTGCGCCTAGAGCGTGTGCTCAATGGGGTATTTCTTGTTGTTCGTATTGTGGACTCTTAGTGATGCTGGTGATTCATTGTTTCCTTGTTCTCCTTATCGTTTCGTCGTTGTTTGTTGTCTGTTACTATTCTTTTGCTCTAGTGCCGCCGATGATTCATTGTTTCCTTGTTATTCCTATCGTTTTCATCGTTCTTTGTTGTCTGTTGCTATTCTTTGTCGCGAGTTCATTGTCCTTTTGCTTCAGCCTGTGGGACGAGTTGATCACAATCTAATTTGGCACTTCCCGCGCGCGACACATCGGACCTGATCTGTGCTTCCGACCGTTACAGTAAAACGCTGATACTCTCACTTCGGTGATGTTGCAAGTCTTTCGTCTAAGGCACACACTAAAATGGAACGCTCCACGCGCTTTGCCACCACTCCCACGCCACTCAACTTCACCTGCTGCACTTGAATTTTTCGTCTCACGACCCTGGTCTTGGGTGAGGTGGATCCATTCGCTAAAAGCAGGCCCCAAATCTTCATTCACAAAGATTCCGTATCCAATGGAGCGAGAGGGTCTTCCTTGTGCTCAGGGGAATACATCTCCGCCAACTCATCCAAGATCTTCGTCTTTTGCATTCAAAGCCCTCACCATAGAGCCAGTATGAGAGATCGATTAAGATAAAAGAATCCTTTTGGCGTTTCTGGTGATCTTGCGCAAGGGCAGAAATGGGAATTGCGCAGAGTCAGTGGCCTCCTCAATCTCCTGTAAATCCTCTAAGACGTCGAAATTCAATTAACAAACTGTGAGATAGATGGCTTCTATCCAGCATAGACCACTTTGGTTTGAATACCTAAGTCATCGATGGAAACATCATGTATGCATGGCCCTCCGAGTCAGCGTCATCGTTGGTATTCGATCCAAACCGTTAATTTGGTGTTTGTTTGTTCCTGTGCGGTTTTTGCCTCGCAGAACACGAATATCCCAAAAACTCCAACTGCCGAACGCAGTAATTCGGAGTTGATCCGGTAATGACCTTATACGATTTGATTTCATTGATGCCATCGAGGTACAGTTGGAGGCCTGATGGGTAACAAGCAAGACAATTTTGTACGCTCCATGGAAGTGATGTTGTCCTAATTGTCCTAAAAAAATTGATGCATAGCCTTGTTCTTCGGGAAGAGGAAAAAATATCGCCCCTTGGTAGGCAGGTTCAACAGTCATCAAGAGTAGGATGGAGTGCCGAAAAAGTGGAACTTGGTGTCCTTTAAAATGGTGGGTGGAAAGCTAGCGAGAAATGATGAAGCTAATAAATATCAAAGGAGGAAGAAAACCTGAAATGCGTTAAAGGCACAGAGTTGTAATAATACTGCAAACTTGGGGTTACGCCATCATACAATCGCCAAAGACCGCAACCAGAATCTCACTGAGCTGAGGGCCGCCAAACTAGTACCTACCTTGATGCATCCGCCAAAAGCCGCG
This sequence comes from Entomortierella parvispora, assembly GCA_963573315.1. NCBI lineage: Eukaryota > Fungi > Mortierellomycota > Mortierellomycetes > Mortierellales > Mortierellaceae > Entomortierella > Entomortierella parvispora. The sequence continues at coordinate 114,883 of OY752146.1, forward strand.
TCGCACCTGTCCAGCATCCCAATGCGCCGAAGGCCGCCAAGTGAGTACGGTACCTTGATGCATCCACTTATACCTTAATGCATGGTTAATGAAAGCGCGCAAGTAAAATGATGTGGAGTGGTTGCAGTAGGAGTGGATTGACGACAAAGGACAGTTGTCAAGAGTGTGGGAGTGGCGGTAACAATTATGAAGCAAGCCATTATGAGCTTGATGCAACTTACTTTTGTCTAAGCCACCCACATTTCATTACGACCTGTCATCGCTTTTGCCATCACGCAGCAGCAGGGTGCCAATTCCACGTTTTCGACTCTTGTCATCACACAAGCAAACCCACACACACACACGCAAACACACGCAAACGCCCAAACTCCTGTGCTGTTGCATTTGAAGGCGCACACTTTCAACTCGCTGAACTGCAGGTATGGTTTCGTCCTATGAAAAGAAATGTTCTCGTGGCCTCGTACATTGTTTTAGCAATTCACAGTCTTTCGTATGAATGGTCCTTGCGAAAATCAGCCATCCTACCATGAACGAATTGCCAGACGAACTACTTTATAAAGTCCTTGGTCATTTGGAAGTGCTTGACACATTCAGAATAGCCATGGTCTGTAAGCGACTGAGGCTTGCATCTACAAGCATTACAGGTGCCAAGTTAGCTGATTTTTCTTCTCTCCCAGTGAACCTGAAGAACGGTTTCCAGCTGAGTGTCCTTTCAGTCGTTAACATGAAGATCCTCAGACGATACCAATCAGTCGATGTAAGCAGGACTGGAGTCACAGCCCACGATATCCTGCGGCTCCTTCGATGTGGCCTCACGGAAATCACAATCCACTTTTGCTTCAACATTGATACCCGATCTCTTCTAATGCAACTCCGGGAGTTTGGGGCAGAAAATGCTGATGTGAGTGTCTCGCTTCATGTCACACGAAGCAGTATTCGCATGTGGCTTTACCATAGGGCGGACCTGGCGCCATATTCTGGAAACATCTGCATCTACGATGATAGCGCGCCTAGTCCAAAGTATGATCTCCTGACGAATATGCCCCCAAAAGAGGGGGAAGGACGTATTTGCCATGTATGCAGTCGCATCGTCCAGGATGGTCCACCAGGAGAAGGCAGATGTGATGATTGTGGTATGCCCACTTGTGCAGAGTGTGAGGTTGCTCATTGCAGCTATTTCGTTCGGCCACCAGTGCACCATCGACCACATAGCTGTTGCACGGTATGTTTTGAAAGGTACACCTGTCCAACTTGCGGCGCCCACGAGATTCAGGGTCACAACAATTCATCGTATAGAGGTGCAAAGATTGCTCAGTGTCGCTTCTGTCCTCGCCGTACCTGTCAAAATTGCCCTAGCCGTGTTACTTTGTGTGTAGAATGCCACGCTTGGCTTTGCCCCGACTGTGCTTTTATGCACGCTGGTACACAGTGTGCTGCAGTAGAGCGCTCTATTATACTGGATAGTTTTAAATGTGGAAATCCTCCGACGCCTTCCGAATTACAGCGTCTCACTCAGAAGTCTCTCTTTGATCAACTGACCTGACCGACGCGCCGACCTTATCCTTCCCTTTCTCTTCTACTCAATCAATAAAACATCTGTATATACCACACTTCTGTCCCTGTCCTTGCCCAATGGCGCGTTTGCCAGCTCCTTGGGGAGATTGCAGCCGAACCAAAGTGGGACGAAACCTCACGTATCCGGGCCCTTGTTCTCTTGGAGGAGTACTACAAGGTCAACGACGACACTCATCGATACCTTAAGATCAGAAGATGGGTATTGACGATCCTTCACCACATATCGGAGCTCCCATCCACCTACTTTCCTGCAGGCGCCATACTCTCACAGGGGCTCTCCAACAAGGCCGTTAAGGACAAAGCGCTGAGTTTGAAAAGCAATTTGGACACAAAGGGCGAGGGGATTCTCAAATCGTCGCATCCGCTGAAAAATCGTCTGCCTTTGCCGGGATCTTCCAAACTGCTCAACATGGCCAACAATGACCTTGACCCTGAACTACTTATTGATCGAATTCGGCGTAGAAGACGTAAAGCGTACGATGAATGGGAAAAGGAGGAAGGAAAGGGTATCTACATAGAACCAATGTCAAAGCCGAACTTGAAGGCGCAGGATGACGCCGAAGTGAGACCCTTGAAAGAAATAGTGCAATCTTTCATCGAAGGGAATGCTGAAGTTCTCCTCATCCTCGGAGATTCAGGATCGGGAAAATCGACCTTCAACTGGCACCTCGAGCTTGACCTCTAGAAAGAGTACAAGACTGGAGATCGAATTCCGTTATTCATTGACCTGAAGACCGTCACGGATGAGACACAAATAATCAAAGGACATCTGGAGAGCCTCAACTATTTTTCGTCGGACCAAATCCAGAAAATGAAAAACGACCGAAGTTTCATATTGATCTGCGATGGATACGATGAGCGCCGAAGCATGTCCAACCTCTATAAAATCAACGCAATCAACAATATCAGTGGATCGCCTAAACCACGAAAAGACAAGGTGATTATCAGCTGTCGCAGCCAATACTTCCGACCAGGATCAGATTACTCGATCTACTTCAAGCCACGCGCAACTATGGCATACAGCACTAGTCCAACCTGCAATTCAGAACTCTTTGAACAGGCGGCCATCATTCCTTTCGTGCAAGGGCAGATTGAAAGCTATGTGGGGCAATACATCCTTTCGACTGAGACTCAGCATTTGGAGGGTTGGACCGAAAGCCGGTACATGGACGCGATAAATGAAATTCCTGATTTGACAGATCTGGTCAAAAACCCGTTCATGCTGCGCATCGCTCTCGAAACTCTCCCAGGGATTGTCGGATCTAGCTGGGATCTTTCCAGGATCCGAGTGAGTCGTGTCAAGTTATACGATGCCTTTGTGAACACCCGTCTTCAAGTGCAATTAAGAAAACTGGAGGGACAGCTATTACATGGGAATCTGTCAGAAAGTGATAGGGACGCCTTTGAAAGCATTAGAGGCGACTTTATTCAAGATGGGATACGCTTCTTAAAGGGACTCGCAGGAGCAATCTTCAGAAAAGCCGATGGAACCAAGTCCATCAATTACGTCTCCGAGAAGGACAGTAGCTCCGCTGGGGTGGCCAAGCTTCGTCAAAATTTAGGTCTGTTGGTCCCTTCAGGTTCCCAGTACAAGTTCCTCCACCAGTCTATCCTCGAGTATTTCTGGTCACGCCTGGTGTTTGAGCCAAAAAAAGTGTATTTGGTCTCGACGATTTAGAAGAGGACCCGAGCTTCCAAGATCAAGCAGAGTATCTCTATCCAACTCTTAGTCCGTCGTTGATTGCCAATCATCCTTTTGGGCATTTGGATCTTGTCTCTGAGCCGTCGATCCTCCACTTTCTCGTTGAGCGTGTTCTGCACAGTGTCTCATTCAAGAGGCAGCTCGCCTGGATTATTGAGATGTCCAAGGGGGAGGCTGATGTGAGTCAAGCTGCAGCCAATGCTATCACGATTTTGGTCCGAGCAGGAGTCCTTTTCAATGGGGCTGATTTGCGAGGGATAAAGATCCCAGGAGCCGACCTTTCTGAGGGACAATTCGACTCTGCACAGTTGCAAGATGCGGACTTGACTGGTGTCCGGCTACAAAGGACGTGGTTGAGACAAGCGGATTTTCAAGGAGCCAACATGACAGACGTCCGTTTCGGAGTGAACTCATCCCCCTATATCGCCTTTTTGTATTCTTCTGCTGTCTCGTCAAATGGTGCGATGATTGGTGTCCTATTGGAGCGCGATGAGGAAACCGATATGCCAGATCACCGTGCGGATACCGATACGTCTGAATGTCGTGAGGTTACCAGTATGTCAGATCGCCGTGAGGATGCTAATATGTACGATAACTCAGATGACGATGAGGACAACTGTGGGATGTACATCTTCGACACCTCAGGATCTTGGAGGAGACTCCATTCACACTCGTTGAAAGGACAGGTCCAAAACTCCAACAACCTCCTGGCCATATCCAATAGCGGTTCGCACGTTGCGTTATCGTGGGCGAAGGATATAAAAACGGAAACAACACAGAAATCATTGCTGTCTGTCTGGAGCTCCTTAAGAGATGGCTCTATTCCCCTAGACAAGAAAATTTTGAACCGCGTGCACAGCGCTGCCTTCTCTCATGACGACCAATGGCTTGTTACTGTCAGCGGTGACGGCGACATTCCCAGCGTGTTTACTAAGATCCTTAGTAGAAGCGACAATGTCACAGTCAGTGGTGACACCATGATGCGGGTATGGGACGTTACCTCTGACAAATGTCGTTTGGTCTATACTCATGATGACACTGATTTTCACGCAAGAAGGGTCGCTTGGTTCAGTGATGGCCAGAGAATTGCCGCCGGTGGCTGGTACAAGGATGACAGCCAGTGGCAGGTCCGAGTGTGGAACTTAGAGTCTTGCGATCTCGGTCTTTTTGCGCACACGAGCCTACCGATATCTTGCATCGCCATATCTCCAGATGACCAGTATTTGGTGGCAGGTTGCCGCCAACGGAAAGGTGAAAAGTCTTGCCCCAACCTGTACCTGTGGGATCTTCGAGGTGGAGCTAGCCGGCGTTGTCTAATGTCAGAGTACACATGTTCGATCACCGGCGTAACATTCTTCGGTGATGGTCAATGGATTGTAGCCTCAAGCGACGACGAGTGGATCAGAGTGTGGAGTTCACAAACCGGACATCTTGTCAGATCATGGAGAGGAAACGGAAAGCTCGGAGTGGCCTCTGTCAACGACGAAAAGATTATCAGTACATGTGGAATTTCGATGAATCTTTGGGACTTGAGTCCTAAAACCGACTTTCTGCAAGCGGAATCTCGCAGAGTTGTGGTACCACATGGAGACGAGGATGGCGTACTCTGTGTTGAGTATTCTCCAGACGACAGCTCTATTTTATCGAGAAGCGCCGATAGTAAGACGGTTCGAAGCGAAAGTTTTGGATGGACGGCTCAAGCATCATCCAGCATGAAAGACGAAGCGATATAGCTGTTCCAGAAATAATCCCAGGACAGAGCTCACGATTTCAGGAGTTCGATCTCTCTGCTGAAACTGAGATGGCGAAACCCGACGACGGCGAAAAGACAGATTGTATCGTGACACATTCTCGATGCCGCACTTGGATGGCTTCCGGAGATCAGAAGGGAATCATCCGAGTATGGGATTCCAAGTCCAACAATCTTTTGGAAGTCTGGAAAGGGCACACAGCGGAGATCGAGTGTCTCAAGTTTTCACCGACAGAGGGACATCTCGCCAGCTCTTGTCAGGATGTCAAGTTTCCACCGACAGAGGGGCATCTCGCCAGTAAACTATATATTTGGGATCTGGACAATGCAAACCGCACCGAACTGGAAGTTGGCGTCCGCGTGAGATTTTGCTATTCGCCCAATGGCCAAATGATTGCCACAGGTGATCATTGTGGAGGTTCCCTCAAGATCTGGCATGTAGCTTCGAAGAAGTTCAAGCCTATCGGAAATGGCCTCCAGACTGTTCCCACTACCGCTATGGCATGGTCATCCAGCGGCTGGCTTGCTGTCGGCTCTATTGGTTTTGCGTTACAACTTTGGAAGATTGAATATACAACAATCCAAGACGACTTGGAAGGATTGGCAGTGACACGGCAGGCCATGTTTTGCGAGTCTGACTTGATCGTGAAAAGTCTCGACTGGAGTCCAGAGGAGCCTCTCCAGTTTGTCGTTGGCGGCGACAGCACTTCTGTTTGCGTTTGGAGTGTTGACGAGGATGATGATAACGAGGTCCGTTTCCGTTTAGTCTGGGGATCCATGCCAGAGAGATTGTGTCTCACGGATACAAATTTGTCCGGTACAACAGGTCTTGAGAATAAGATGGACGTTCTCACAAAGCTTGGAGCTGTTGACGACTTTTGATTGGATTTTGCGGTCAGTCGAGGCCTGTTGAAACAAAGTGAACAGAAAATAAATAAATTGAGCAGAAATCCTCGTCCTTCCATTCTACTTTTCTAGTACAGGAGAAAAGACGGCGATCTTTCGCAACATGACATCGTGGCCTGTAAAATACATGATGTGGAGGAGATCAAGGAATCCAGATCTCTCGGATACACTTGAATTAAACCTAATGGGGCTTGGCTCGAGAATGGAAGTGTTTAACCATAACAAACGACAGAGAATCTTTGTGATCGAAGAAGAGTGTCTCTTGATTCCATGAATGATTCGTATTGCTACCACCAATTGACTGAAAACCATTCGCTGAGGAGCTCAGGTACAGAGTCCTGACATTCAACGTCAAGTCTGCAGAACCCTTTCTTCAAGTGCTGTTAAATTATGTTACATCTCTTTATGGACAAGATCCAGTTCTAACTTTTTTCAAGGAAACAGCGAGGAGGAAGACTTTGTGAGGTTCCGAGCTGCAGATCCCGATGCAGATGTCCCACTAGCACCCGAAGCACTCGTCCCTGCTCCAGAGTCCAAGAAGGATGCTGGCATACTCCCTGACAAGGACCGTCTGATGCCAATTGAACGAGCTCCTTGTTCCCTAGCGCCACCCATAGAATGCTGCCTGCTACTGCTTCCAAACAACGCCCCTAAGGATCCACCGCCGCCACTGCCGCTGCCGCTGCCATTGGTGGACGAGGCCGCCACTGTCGCAGCTGCGATGCTCTTCAAGTCGGTTTTCGATCCCATAAAAGGCAGCGTTTTGCCTGGCGGACAAGGCGATCGCATCATATTCTGGGTCACATCTTCATCATCGTCCAAAGGATTATCCAGATCGCCATCGTCCCTAAAGGACCGACCCTCCTCCGAATTCTCGCTGGCTCGGACACGATCCTGGTAGCTTCTCACCGTCGTGCTTCCAAGGCCCGACGACTTTGGATAGGTTGTCCTTCTCGATGCTGTGACAATAGCTGCCGTGCCTCGTGTGGATGTTGTGGCGGTCGTGGTCGTGGTCATGGTAGACGCAGTAAACGGAAGCGACTCGCCATCGGACGTTTCAGTCCGTGCGCTGCCCTGTCTCCGTCCTGGACTCGCTAATGATCCTGACATCCGTGTCCTGTCCTCATTACTGAGACCTGTTTGGCTCCTATGGCTATACAGCCCATCGTTGTTAAGTCCCAACGAACTCTGAGTCATTAGCGTGTCACTGTGGTATCCAAGTCTAGGAGCTGGTGGTGGCGTTCGGTCCGAAAATGTAGGTGTAGTGAAGCCTCCTCTCGTGGGTGAAAACAGGGACTCTGCTCGGGAAGCGGACTGGCGACGCGCGCCACTCGAGAGGCCTGACACATTCATGGTGCTATGGACGACATTGGCGGCAGCACTGGTCACAGGAGTACTGTCGATCGACGAACCGGGGGCACCTTCACGCGATGGTCTACTGCTGTTCTTAACCTCACCAGTCGTACTGGAGCTGGAGGCGACTGTAGCAGCCACGGCCGAAACTGCAGCACGACTGGCTGGCGAAGGCGATGTCGGGTACAACGGCTTCCGGAGAGCAGCCGTGCTGTTGTTACCTGCAAGACTCAAGCGCGAATTCACTGGTGTTACAATAGTTGAGCTCGAACCAATGAGGCTCAATCGAGAATTCGAAGGTGTAGCAGAGGTGAACTTTGTCAAAGTCGTAGTCAAGCCTGATGCATCTACTGCTGCCGCTGTTGAGCTCGATCCGGATGCTGACAGTGTTGCAGGGCGAAGGTTGCCGAGACTTGGTGTGGTTGGTCCAAAAGACCGGCGATTCTGCAATGGGGGCGGCTTATATCCTGTCCCGATACTGATTCGATTATTAAAAACACCCGTGCTGCTTCCTAGGATATTGCTACCTCCACCGCCCCTGCCTGCAGTCGCCATAGTTTGCCGTCTTGCAGCAGAGGATGCTGCAAGTCCAGCGCTAAAGGAGTCTCGAAAGATGGATCCAATGCTGGAGGCGCTGCCTGCACTAGAGGATGCGGCTCCCGCGTTATTGTTTAGTGGAACTGGAGTAACAACCAGTCCAGTGCTGGGGGGCTTCATAGCCACCGTCGGGGCTGCTGGTGCATTCGAACTCGATGTTGATCCAGAGCTCGCAAGAATGTTGGGCGCAGTTGATGGGTTACTCAGACCAGAGGAGATCGTCGGAGCGGACGATCCAATAGTTTTCTGAGGAGCCACTACGGGCTGTAATGACTGATGTGAGGTTGGGAGGATCGAATAGCGGTCTTTGATCGCCCTAAAGCCAGGTGGGGTTTTGAGACGAGCCAGAAGAGAGTCTTCCTCATCAGCCAAAGGATCGGGATTTTCCGCAGACTGGGACATGATCTGGGACATGATTTGCAAACTAGGGCTGGGGCTCCGATGTTGTGATCCAGCTTCTTGTTGTGATGAGGATGCTGACGGAGCAAAAAAATCCTGAACGCTCGATATTTTACGTGGACTTTTCAAAAGTCTTTCGGTATTCCTTTGTTCCGTTGTAAGCGAGGCCCATCGCGTAGAGCTACTGGCTGCTCTCGGCGATTTTCCAGTCCTTGATTCCTTGAATACGTCCCCATCATGGCTGTGATCGTAGTGGTCTTCCAGCAAGTCCCCGTCCCTGCTCCGTTTCTTGGAACCTCCGATGGATGGGCGATTCGTTCCAGTGTATGAGGCTGCCCTTTCGTCCTCTACAATATCCTCGTCCTCGTCATCGTTCACAAAGATGGGTTGAGGGATAACCCGGCCATCCTTCAGATTGATTTTATCAACCAAACTTTTTGCCAAAACCGATCTCGGAGTGCCGGGAATTTTGGATTCTGGGACTGAAAAGTGCAGCGTGGAGGGTGGCGTGATAACATCTTGGTGGTCTTCGTTCACGTCCAACTCTATGAATCCTCCATCCAGGGTTCCTCTTATTGGACTGTATCCAAGATCGGTGAGTCCAGACGCAGAGTTCTTTTTTGGTGTTGAAACCATTGGCGCCAACTGTCCAGTGCCGGCATTCGAGGTGGAGGCTGCTCGGGTATAGTTTGAAAAAGACATGGGCCTGTCCTTCAGAGTGATCCTGGGCGTGGTTGACCCACGTGCATTAATGGGAGAGCTGGAGCCGAAAGGGTCTTGTTGCCGTTGAGGGGTTGAGGGCGCGTTTGAACGACCAGCTGTAGGCAGAGGTGAATGTGCGGTCGCAGGTATCCTTCCTTGGTGCGCCAATGGGGTGGAAGGGAGGGAGGTCAGAGGCGAGCTGCCGAGAAAGTGGGTTGAGAAACGAGGCGATTCCAGATTGACAGAGCCGATTCTCTGGCGGTTGGTAGAATTGTCCTCGGACAGATCATCCACCGACATGTAGCTCAAGCGGTGATGCTGGCGGTGGAGAGGTGATTGATTGGACCCTGGCGCCTGCGATTCCGCGGCAGTCGAGCTGAATCCGTTGCGCTGCTCCTGCTGCTCCTGTTCCTCCCGCTGTTGTTGCATGTGCTGCAGGCGCTGCTTGCTCTTTGCACTTGCATTCTTTGCCTCCTGGGAACGACGCCCGCCGCCATTCGCAGCGGTGGCAGCTGAGGGCGGCGCCAGCGCGGCCTCAAAGAAATCAAGCCACAAATGGGCATGTTTCCAGACATCCATGGATGATTCCGAGTAGCGGTCGATTTGCGGCAGGATCTTGGACGAGACGATGCTTTGACAATCAGAAAAGCTTTGATCTACAGGACAATCAGGAAGGGTCTCGTTAGCCATGTGTAAGCCCAGCGATGGGATCAGTGCTGATTGGTTATGGATGCAGGCAGACACGCAGACAGGCGGACAGGCAGGCACAAATGCGAAGCGGATGGCCGACATGATCAAAGGAGGTATGCGTTGATGGACGCGTTTTGATGCTGTCTAGTTCAGTTCCTTACCAATCTCCTGCAAGGTGCGAGTGATGCTCTGCTCGAGACGCTCAATCTCGTCGAGGGCGTCTGCCGTCGAGATTGGCTGAGTCGACATTTTGGGAGGGGAGGAAGGAAAGAAGCAAGAGGAGAGGAGGGTTGAGGAGGAGGATGGGATGAGATGGTGATGAGATGGAGATGGGCAATGACAAGAGGAAAAGAAAAAGAAACAAGGCAAAGGACAACACTGGATTGCATGTCACCAGGACCGAGAACGCGTCTTTTTCTCTCTATTTAGTATTGTTTTTTTTGTCGTTGTGACGCGCTCCGCTCCATTCGTCAAGTTCGTTTCGTTTTGTTCGGGCTTCCCGCTCCTTCCCTTGCTTCTCCTTTCTTCTTTTCCTTTCCTTTCTTTTTTTCCTTCTTCATGCAGCCCTGTCTAGTCCATCTCACAGTGCAGGCGATGAAAACGCAGCTGTCTCATAGTCAAACGCGAGCAGGTCTTCAATGTTGGGATGCACAAACTGCTTGGCTACTTCAACATGCTCCGGCGCCTTGACATACCTGTCGAGCGCCTATCTGATTTTGAACTGCATCGTGAACCTTAAGAAGCAGTAGAGAAGACAGGACTAAGTGGGGAAAAAAAGACGAGGGCTCCGATCTGTCTTGTCTGGGTGGAGTCCTCTTAAACGACAACAGAAATCTCATACCACGAGTAAACCCTTTTGCCCGATGGTTGAAGTTGACGCCCAATTGGACCGAGTCAATCACCCCTGGCAGGGTCTTCTTGATGTTGGCCAGTTTGCAAAGGATCTCTTCAGCCTCAGATTCGGAAACAGAGGGCTTGAAGTTGAGCAATACTAAAAAGTAAAAGGAATAAACACAGAAGAGGCTCAGCTCAGCACTGTTACCAGAGCAAACAAAAGACGACTGAGAGCGAGGAACAAGGCTGCGTTACTAATGTGAATGAAGGCCATTATTCTCGAATTGACTGAATGAATGACAAAGATGAGAAAGAGACAAATCAATAGGGACAGTGTCTTGATGCAGACACGCCGCGAAGGGAGGAAGTCTGTGGGTTCAGCATTAAACGCCTTCATAGACTACCGCAACAGACGAGGACTCCGTCCCGCGGAGACGCGTTTGGCATTTCTCTGTTCCAAGGAAGGGAGGAAGGATGGTGCACGTGATGGACATTCAGGCGCTTGTTTGGTGGCGAATCGCGTTTGACCTCTACAGTATCATAGTGCCGCACATGTACCTACTGCATAGAGGGTCCATGGTGCAAAGACCTCCAGAGTGATTAGTCACTCGCCTAGAGCAGACGGCCCGTAGGCTTCAAGCCCCTCAAGGGACACCACTGACCACGATTCAACAGACATCCAGTGTTACACTGCGCTGTCGATAGTGGGCAAAGGTCGCGTGTTTTGTCAGCATCCCATTCCTGCCCAACTCGCCGCGCTTATATACAACATTGTTGGCCCTTGAGCTCAGTCAGCGAGGCAGCCGTTGTCCCTTTGTAGCTGCACGCGGAGCTGGATTTTTTTTGCCGCAATGTTGCAACAAGGTGTAAAGACAGCAATTCAAAAAAAAAAAAAAAAAAAAAAGAGAGAGGTCTTTCTTTACCTGGCCAGTCCAGATCTGAACACAACAACAGTGGCTAACGCGCTCGGCAATGGGTCGAGAAGGAGAGGCACGGGAACAAAGAAGGACGAGCGGGTGAGGGATCCCACTATTGCAACTCTGTTCTTTTGGGTCCAATTTCTCGACCCGCGTCTGTGTGGCCGCACGGAGTCGAGACAGGATGGGCAAATTTGTAATCAATTCAGACTGATAGTCTGGTGGCACAATGCCCAGAGAGCAGAGAGGGGAGGAGGGAGATCCGCGCTTGCTGAAGGACCAACGCGGGCGGACTGGGCGAGGATGCAGGAAACAGGTCTTCCATTCCACCTTTTCGGCAACAGCGTTTGAGACTTCGCGCTCTGGTCTGGCTAATCGTCTGCTCTTGTTCTAGCGCTTGTTCTTGGGGCCCACTTCTTGGGTAACTTTCTTCTTTGTTTCTCCTTTGTTCCCTTCCTTCTTTTGTCACCCCCCTCCTTGACTCTTCTCCCTCCTCCCTCCCAACCTTGACTCGTCTCATTGCTGCACCTTTGTTCTTCACTTTCTCGTTTTTATTTTATTCCATTCAAAGAACAACACACATTGCACCACTTTAATCATGTCACTCATCTGCCCCATTCGGGAATCTCCTCGACCCAGTGATTCCTCACTGCATACCTACTCACCCATGGCCTCACCTTATATCCTTTCTCCAAACACTGACTTTGAGCTGGACCGGATTCTTGTCGCGAACCGCAACAGCCTCCTCGTTCTCGTGTTCACTACTGCCTGGTGCAAGAACTGCAAGCGCCTTTGTATGGAGAGAGAAACACAAGTCGCGTGTGTGGGAGTCATATGTTCGCGCCAGTTCTGGAACTGACCCTATACCCCCCTCTTCCTCTCCTCTCCTCACCTGCCTTGCCTTCTGATAGCAAACTCCATCGAGAAACTGGCTGAAGATCTGTCCAAGATCGCCACGTTTGTCCACGTTGATGTGGACGAGTTGGTGGTAAGGACGAAGACAAAAAAAAAAAAAAAAAAAAACGGGGCGAGAAAACGGTTGATTTGTCAGAAATCAAAACTCAAAAGTTGAAAAAACGCCACCACACGGCCCAAAATCGCGTGCTTTCTTTTTTGCTTCCTTTCTCTTGCTTCCTTGGAAAGACACTGCTTCCGTAGACTGACCCAAGTAACTATACTCTCACTCAACTGAAAACAGCAAACAGTCAAAAAGTATAATGTCAACGCCCTACCGACCTTTGCTGTCTTTCGAGGCCACGTCTTCCAGACCGCCATCACAGCCGTTCAGTTGCCCAGACGGCCAACACACGAGGAAAGCGATGACCAGCTCTTGAGCTGGGTCGCGTCCACGGTTCGATCGTTTGCTCAACACTGGAACGCCTCTTACTCCAAGATTACAGACCATCTCGCCTTCTCACCCACCCCGTCAGATATTCAAATCTCTCAAGGACTGGTCAAGGTCGGCTTTAGAAGCGTCATTGGCATGGAATCCAAACAGAACCCAGGAGAATACCCCACCAACGAAACTGCACTTTGGAAAGAATCTGGGATCGACTTTGTCTCGTATCCAATCAAGGTCCTTATTTGCTGTTCTTTTTTGCCTATTAATGTTTGATGTTGTACCCTTCATATTCATGAACTGAAAAAGAACAGATGCCATCTAAACACACCCTCTTTTTCTCTCTTTTTGTTTTTTTCTCAACTCTTATTAATTGAACTGGACGGATGTTTCTGTCAACGACTCGACCTGGGATCATCAATGACATCATTGGATCGGATCCATCGCACTGGACCTGGACCGCCTGTTATTACTTTTATTTTAATTTCACCCGGCGTGTATCTCCTTTTTGTCATTGTCTTTCCGCGTGATAAAATACATACAGTCTGCAGACGAAATCTCACTGGTGGACTTTGATGAGATCTTGCAGCTGGTCGAAAGCATGCCAGGACCGATTTTGTTCCACTCCGAGATTGGTCAGGTCGCTGCCATCATGGTCTTTGTCATGGTCGCAAAACAGAATGGCCGGAAAGGATCCGAGGTCGCCGTTTGGGCTCGGGAGCTGGGCTACGACTTTGTCGGCCTGGGACGCTTGACCCAGAAGATCGAGGCTTGGGTTGGGTAAAAGAACCGACAACGAACTGAGCAACGTGGGAACAAGGAGCGGATAGATTGAGAATAAAATACACTCATAATCAGCTCATATTACCATGGTGCCTTCACTCTGTTGCTGACATTGGCGATAAACCAACATCCTGACAACAAATTCTCCTTTACGGGAGGCTTCAGAAAGTCCAGCTTGCTTATAGTCCAAGATGGATAGGGTGATGATTCTGACTGCTGATGACCCAGAACTGTCAAACGCGACGCCAGTCTCGATCTAGCCTTCTGCCCTTGTTACGTGATGGTCAAAGGCAGCCATGTCCTCGTGGAGGATCTGGAATAAATGTGGCCATTCTCACTAATAAGACCGACGACTGGTTGACATTCTTGATTTCCAGATCATCTCTTGTCTATTCTCCTCTTTGGCAGTCTTCCTGATGTTCAATCGATTGCTTGGCCTGATGCTCTTGGATCAATCCTGCCCTGATTACTCTGTAGAAAGCTCGAGGATGTCGTTGCAGTATACACTCAACGAGCTTGAGTTTGGGATCGACAAGAATAAAGAGTTAAAACGCGATGCTGAGGGGAAAATGATGGGCAAACTCGAAAAAAAAAAAAAAAAAAAAAAAAAAAAACTATTGAACGTGATAGGAGATGAAAGGATTCAACTTCCTAATTCCAGGCGACGGCTTTCGGAAGAAGATACTACACCTTTGGTTCCAGACATCATCTGGAACTCCTTAGTCAAAACAGAGATGGCTCATCAAGTCGTCTCTGCAAACACTCTGCGATTCTATGCATAAGCAAAGACAGTGCAATGTTTGACCGTGATTGTGGGCTGCCGCACACCCAAGGAGAAATAGCAGAAAACAGTGAAGAAAACGCGACAATGCAGGACTCGACTTCCTAATTCCAGGCGACAGCTTTCGGAAGAAGATACTACACCTTTGGTTCCAGACATCATCTGGAACTCCTTAGTCAAAACAGAGATGGCTCATCAAGTCGTCTCTGCAAACACTCTGCGATTCTATGCATAAGCAAAGACAGTGTAATGTTTGACCGTGATTGTGGGCTGCCGCACACCCAAGAAGAAATTGGAGAAAACAGTGAAGAAAACGCGACAATGCAGGACTCGACTTCCTAATTCCAGGCGACGGCTTTCGAAAGAAGATACTACACCTGTGGCGCCAGATATCATCTGGAACTCCTTGGTCAAAGCAGAGACGGCTCATCAAGACATCTCTACAAACACTCTAACGACCCTATTTATGAGCACGACAGTGCAATGTTTGACCGTGATTGTGGGCTGCCGCACACCCAAGAAGAAATCATGATAAACAATGATGCAGCAGGGACACCAAAACAGAGACAAGGTTACTTGCGGAAAGCGGTTGACCTGCCTTGACTGTGGTGTTGAACGGAGTGGAAGGTGTGAAATGGAAGGTGTGGTAATTGGCAAATTGTGATGGTTCAGACACACGACGCGGAGTAAAAGTGAAGTGATTGTAGGTATGACTAATTATATTTGATGCTGGTACGATTGATTGTAGGTAGTCTACAATTGATTGTTGTCGAGACGAGGTATGATTAATTGAAGAGATTGACTGATGGAGCGATGGAAAAGAGGAGTGACGGTTGGTTATCTCGCGTCCCTTCTATCCTCATGTAGGTATCTGGGCACGGTGGCTTAGATGCCCCTCGCCATTCACATGCCCTTCTTCCAATTTCTTGCTCCCCAATCTTGCAGTTTCGTATCTTTAGCCTCGTCTCTATTCTCTCCTCTCCGCTCCATAGGATCATGGGTCCATGGGATGCTTCTTGTTTTATTCCATTTCTACTCATCTTGAGAGCACCCTGGCGGTCGTTTGTTGAGTTGTCGAGCTGACACTGGTTTCAGATAGTAACCAGTTCGCCTTCCTTCTTTCCACCGCAACGTTTTCAAAAATCCCGCGATGCTCTCCTTGGATTTGGCTGTTCTGTGCTCAGATCCTAGATGCTTTCTCGACAGCAATTTTTGCCTCTAGCCAACAATCGACTTTCGTGAAGAGAACACTGCATTGAGAAACCCACCTTCCCTTGCGGCGCCTACGAATATAGAGATCAGCTCTTGAAAAACAGGATCTCTTCCACATTGGCGTCGGAACCGATCATCAGACGACGTTTACGGGATCTCAGATTATCATGAGTAAGCCAATTATATCAGTCTCATTCATCTCACAGGGATGATACTTCATACTTGTCATGCAAAGAATAGCTTCCAGAGATAATAAATGAGAGTTGGGATTCGACGATCGAAGGACAAGCGCCTGACTTGGATCGATGAGCCATGTGTACTTGATAACAACTGAAAAGATATTCAGAGACGGATCCAGGACCAGGATACTTTCAGGGTTGTCGATGGAGACATTAAAAGACCATTAATGAAAATGAGAATAAGAGGAAGTATCTTTGCTTTAATGATCGGGCTCCTTGATTGCCTACCACCTGCTGCTCATTTTTCAAGTTCATTCTTCATCGGAATAGAGCAGTGCGTTGGCTTCGTCATCATTCAACTCGCCATCATCATTCAATTCGCCGTCATCATCCTGATCGTCGGGAAGACGTTTGATGAATGGTTCTCGAGGCAGCGCAATTCCTACCACTGAAGGGATGGGCGAGGAAGTAGGAGAAATGAACGGCGATGAAGCAAGTGCAGTCTCAATGTCTTTGATCTGGCAGCTGTCTCCATAGAACATTGCGCAAAGATCTTCCCCCAGCTCCATCTGCTCATCATTGCTTTGCGGAGGCCGATGATATTCTTCTATTGTGCGGATCATGGCCATCTATCAAGCGATACGGACCACGACCAACCCAAATGTATGAAATGAGTATATCGCGTTCATCAAACGTCTCTCAATAATCGTCCGCTGTGCTTACCCGGACACGTAATAGATGCACCAAGCCTTGAATGTGCTGCCTGAGATCACTGGTCATGGAGGTTGGCAGCTCGTAAATGGGGTGTTCCTTAAAAAAAGTGATGTACGAACTCCCGGGAGCAGGCATGAGCTCGAATGATTGGAAGCCACGATCGCCTGTATACAGACCAAAAAAGTGGGCCTGGTCTTTGAATGTTGTGTTTGCACAGTCACGCAGTCGGAATGTAAGGATCGTATGCATCTCACGAAGCAGGTCTACCGTGGTCTCCTTCAAGAATTTGTTGCTGGTAATGTCCCATTTCAGCATACGCTCGACGATGAGCCAGTCTCGTTCTTGCAAGACATCTCGCGCAATCAGATCCAATTTCCTTCCGCGACGTTTTGGGGCAGTTTTTGCGTCTGGTATCCATTTGCGACCTTCATTTTTTCGACGTGACGACTCAAGCCCTCCTTTCTCCCCATCGATCATGAATATATTGTCGACGTCGAAAAACAGGTCATTCAGCAATGGCCAGCTATTACGACCCCAGAAAGCTTCCGAAAGATTTGCCAAGAAAGGCGACGGTTTCTTCTCATAGAGTCGGATCCTATAAAATGAGAAGCTGTTAGTAGAGTATTTATCACTGCTCTTACTCTTCATTTTATAAAAAAACTAAAACTAACCACCCTAGAATGGTCTGGAGAATTAGTTCGCACGAGCCTCTATCCTCCTCGGGCATCTTCTGTTCGATAACAGGGGTTCTGTTAATCGCAGCTACTCTCACTCGATTAAGGTACTCCAAGGTCGATTTTGGAAGCAGTGGTAACGTGAATTTCGCCTTCGCACTGATCTCGAGCCAGTCATCTGCGTTGAACAGACTCTCCGTCATGCTACAATTAACGTCAATCATGAAACTTCTTACTCTAGAAAAAAAAAGCGGTTTATAAGTGACGGTAGCTACTTGGAGGTGCGCAAAGAACTGTTATTAATATGATGGAATTACTTACTTCATTGTGGCGTTCGTGAATAAGGTCCTTTTGAAAAGAACGGTCTCGACGCATGTTCCAGAACTCAACCTCCAGAACTGATTCTTGTCAAGAAGTTTGAATCGCTGCCAAGAAAAAAAATGAGAACCCAAATTAGTAAAAAACTCTATAAAGCATATCGTGCCTCCAAAACAATGGTTGTTAACTAACTTGTGTTCTTCGAGACTTCACAGAGTCAGACACGGGATGCAACTCGCTGGAAGTATGGTTCCTTGCCTTATCACTGACTGAGAGTGGGCTGGCTTTTTTGACACTGTGGTTCTCTTGACAGCCTTTGCGTTTGCTGGGGCTTTCTGGCCAGACATCAGAGGAGTGTGGGCTGAGGGTTTGTGGGCCTTGCTCAATAGTACCGGTGATGTGGAGCTTGTCGGGGGAACCTCACTCTGGTCAGTTTGCAGGGACGTTGTATTCCCATGAGAAGATATTGAGGTGTCCGCACCAGACTTTTGACGCGTTACTGTCGATGTAGATGTCTTGCCAAATCCGACGGATAACTTTGAAATAGTCCCTGGAGTAGACCCAAAATCGTCCTCCGATCTACCACTATTGCTTTCCTCTTCCTGAAGGAGAGCGTTAAGCAGCGTTGACTTGCGAGACGTCTTCGCCGAGACTAGTTCCACTTCATAATTTCTCGAGATCGAGTTCTTGAGGGCATGCCGGCGCAAACCGAGAGTAGCATATGAACTCGTCTCACCGAGCATAATATGTGGAGTCGAGGAAGCGCTAGCACTGACACTGGTGAACAACTGCGCAGGTGATGCGGAGGGTGCTCTCCATTCTTTGCCAGATGCAGGTGAATTGACGCCCGTCGAAGTCGTAGCTGCCTTACTAAACGATGCACATCTTGCAAATGGCTTGGGAGAAGGAACCAGAATAACGTCGTCAACCTGATCTTCTGCATCTTGGGATAGGACCTCATCATCTACAGCAGTGGAGACTGGAGAAGAGACTGGAGTGGACGATGCAGACACTTTTAAACGTAATAGTAATGGTTAGGGCGACTGCTACACCATCCAAAGGCATGTCGTTGTGCTTGACCAAATTTTACTCACATCGTTCCTGGTGGGGTTTGCGTGGGGCAGGGTTTTCATCATCGGAATAGTCCCGGGGATGTTTTCGTCCTCGTACTATTGGGAGGCAAACAGGGACATTATGATCATGCAAGCAAAGCTAGGCAAATGACACGTGCCCTTTTACTTACCTCTACCTCTTGGGTTCACCTCGATCGTCCGTTGGCTTTCCCTCAACCTTAGTGAATCCTGCAGGTTACTCAGGTTTGTTGCGACATGCACCTTCTGACTTGCTAACTTTTCGGTAAGACGGAGGCGGGCAATATCGATCGTGTCTCCGTTGCTTGGATCATTAAACCAATCAAAGCACCGATCGGCAAATGATCTCAGACCGCTGTTTGACCGGCGGAGAATGTCAAGCGATCTTCGGTAGCCCTCCCAACTCGTGGTACTCGCGTAATTGGCAAATGAGAGCGGGGTCCAGTTATTTGGGTGGATTGAATCGTCGTTGAAAAAGTTGTCAACGCCCTTCAAAGTAGGCCGCTTCGTGATAGGGATACTTAGAGTAGGAAATCCTGCCATTGTCCTCTCAGCTGTTCAAGAATTAGAGATTGTCCGGATACAGATATACCAGGGCTAAATTGTACTCGCAGACGAAGTACACAGATTTCAGAAGTGACATGGTTAGTCAGGCTGGCTAACTGTAAGTGGAGCAAACTAAGGAGGAAAAGACAGAGGTATTCAAATAGTCCCAATAAGCACCAATATTCAGTCGAAAAATCGAAAAGGAACCACTTTCTAATCCGAACGGTCGTTTCGAAAGTGGCAACTTACCTTTGGCTGAGGCGAGAAAACAGTCTCAACTCCACAGCTCCTTAGCAGAACATCTTTCTTCAAGCGTTTCTGCCGTGTTGAAAGGTAGAAGCAACAGTGGACATGGTACATTGGGCAAGAGATGAAAAGAACCACTTCCTAATCCGAACGGTCGTTTCGAAAGTGGCAACTTACCTTTGGCTGAGGCGAGAAAACAGTCTCAACTCCACAGCTCCTTAGCAGAACATCTTTCTTCAAGCGTTTCTGCCGTGTTGAAAGGTAGAAGCAACAGTGGACATAGTACATTGGGACAAGAGATGAAAAGGACCACTTCCTAATCCGAACGGTCGTTTCGAAAGTGGCAACTTACCTTTGACTGAGGCGAGAAAACAGTCTCAACTCCACAGCTCCTTAGCAGAAAATCTTTCATCAAGCGTTTCTGCCGTGTTGAAAGGTAATAGTAACGGTGGGCATGGTGCATTACTGGGACAGGAAAATGAAAGAACCCCCTTCTAATTCCGAACGGTCGCTTCAAATTACTTACCAAACAATTCACAGGTGTAGATGAAAGAATTGCTTGCAAGTGAGCTTGATTATGCGCTGGCAGCGGCGAGGGATTCGTGAAGGAAAAGTGAAGGAAGGAGAAAGCAAAGGGGGGGAGCCTCGAGCGTGTCGAAGAGGAAGGAGGGAAACACTGGGACCTTTTTGCGTCACTTCGAAATTTTTAAAATTGTGCATGCCCGAGCAGTGAGGCCTCTCCGGACCAACAACCTGCGTGCACACCGACCTTCCGTGAGATAGTACTTGTGGACTATTACGACAACATAGTCGGGAGATCAGGCCTAATAACAAAACAAAATAAACGATCGCGGTGTTAGAAACCGTGCAACCTATTTACCACTTGCACGGAGTAAGATTGCAAAGTGCCAAGCGAGGATGACTATGAGGGGTAAGGGGTCTCCAGCAATGAGTAGATAGGGAAGTAGGAATGACGAGACGGAAGAAAGTTCTAATAAAGGAGGACGCCAAAGCGCAGATTCATTATTATTGTGACCAATATTTTGATATCTTGGGGGAGTAACAGACTTGCGGCACAAAGACAGCCCTATCTGAAAACCGTCTAAGTCCTATTCAGCTGCTGTTAGGGATGAGGAAAGAAGTCGAGGGGGAAGTCAAGGAGAGAAAAGCAGGTAAAGGTGGGGGGACGGAATGGAGACCAAGGGCTGAAGCAGGGACCAAAAGAGATCTTTGTGATTGAGGCCTTCCACACAATAATGACTCTTTGTCAAACCAGATTTGGCTGCGGATGCAGATATTTATCCACGAGAGTACCACCCATGTAATCTTTAGAGAGATGTTGTGCATCATTTTACTCGAGATGTCAACCGACCCCACAGGCCTTAAATTTGTTTCTAAATAGTATATCCAGTGCTTATTCGACCCCGTTCTGCCTTGATGATCTACAAAAAAGGACAGAGCGTTTATTGAGGCACGCTCATGTCGCTGACAAAACGTCCGACCGGATCCTTGTCCTGTCTGGCCTTCTCGATCGTCATCAACAGCCTCTTGATACCCATGGACAACTTGCCCTCCAGGCCAGATTTGTTCAAGGTCGAAATGGCCGATCGTCTCTCTTCGTCGCTCTTGAACAATTGAACGTTCTTGAGCACTACGTTGACCTCTTCCAAACTCCGGACATTCTCCACATACAACTCGCTCGAGAACGAATCCATCAGGTCCATCTCCTGCAGCACGCGTTGGCGTGTTGTCGTGGTCAAGACCAGCAGGCGACGACCCTTGGGTGGCTGCTTCTTTAACAGAACGGCAATGGCCTGCAGGACCGTGTTCGAGAACCGAGAGCCAATAGGTGTGTAGTCCAAAAGACGCTCGATATCATCCATGACGATCACACTCATCGGAGATTTGTACGAATCCTGGAAGACTCTGTGGATGGCATTGACCTTTTGAATCTCGTTCATACCAATCATACTCTCGGGTGAGATCAGCTTGATGAACGGGAACTCTGAGCTGATAGCTATGCTCGCTGCCAACGCAGTCTTTCCTGCTCCGGGAGGTCCATGCAGCAATAAGCTGACCAAGGGTGTCCGCTCACTCTTCATGACCTGCTCCACTCTCAGTTTGCCCTCCTTCAAAATTTTGTCGATCTTTGTCGAAAAATCAATGATTCCGTTCGTAATACAGGATCCAAGCTCTTCTTCAGAAGATCCAAAGGCTGCATGAACTTCCTCCAAGGCACCAATGAAATCCGCTCGCTGCACCCGCATGTTTTCCAGATCGCCAGTCGTTCCTGCCAAAGTGCCAACCTTGACATGACGGTTGAAAGCGAACGAGGTGGCCGATTTCACAAGACCATTGATTTCAGCTCCTGTAAAGTTCTTTGTCAGAGCTGCAAGCTCCACCAGATCCACGTCAGTGTCCATCAGGTTATTCTCAATGATCTAGAGAAGCAAAAAAGTAGGACGCAGTCCGAGTCAGCACAACATTCAAAGATTGTTGATTTTCGATTTCCGTGGATCATAGTTCACTCCATGCACAGTACCTTGGCGGTGTGAATCTTTAGAATCTGGAGACGGCCACTTTCATCAGGCAAACCAATCTCCATATGAACTTCCATACGACCGGGACGCAACAGGGCCTCGTCAATCATGTCCTTTCTGTTAGTCATACCAATGATCAAGATGTTGTTCAGTTGCTCCACACCGTCCATCTTGGCCAACAGCTGGTTCACGACTGAATCACCGACACCAGTGTTGTCATTCTTGGATCCACGCTGTTTGCAAATGGCATCCAACTCGTCAAAAATGATGATGTGCAGACTCGAGTCCTCGCCCTTGTCCTTGTACTCGTTCTCGGCATCAATAAACAGCTTTCGGATGTTCTCCTCGGATTGACCCACAAATTTGCTCAGAACCTCGGGACCGTTCACAATCTTTGGCTCCCGTCCGTTCAACATTTTTCCAATCTCTCGAGCCATCAAAGTCTTTCCGGTTCCTGGAGGTCCATAGAGAAGAATACCCTTGACGTGCTGGATTCCCATCTTTTCTACCAATGAAGGAGGAAAGATGCGCGAGGCGAACGCACGACGGAACATGCCACTGAATTCAGCATCAAGACCACCAATACCCATGTCCTCAAACTTGAAGTCGGGTTGGATCAATGTGACAGCGGGTTTGCTATTATCAAGAAAGAAAAAGAGTCGGGATGCACCTTGTTCAGCACGACTGTAGGGGTTGTACTAAAGAAATACTCTAGGGTTCATGTCAAATCCAATATACCTTCTAGCAGCGCCACGAAGTTTGATGTTGGAATCCTGTGCCCTGACAAACTGGATCTGAGTCTGCTGAGTCAACACTCCACGGAAACCAGGCCGTCCAGCTATTCATCAAAATTGTCCGATGGGTCAGTTCTTTTGTACCCTATGTCAAGCACCGTTTCTATGCAAAGACATAGATATAGGCATAGACATACCTATTTCATGTCCATCCGGGCCTCGCATTCCATTTTGGAGAGTGTCTCCGTTGATGAGCTCTACTTGCTTGGGCAACATGATCAGTTTGATCTCTTGGAACTCAAACACCAACGCCTGGTCGATCGCAAGGACTTGGTTGTTGAAGACCTGGAGAAAAAAAGGAGAGGGAGGAGGGGGAGGATGAAGATGGTCAATCATCCGATCATCTCCATACTGCAGGCTGCATTTTTTCAAAGCACATTCTTCCAACTCACGGAAATAAAGAGGCGAGACATCTCCTTGGCATCAAACTCTCCTCGGAACTCGGGGTTCCTGTTGAAAAGCCCAACCTATGATCCAGTCGAAAATACAGCAATATAGTCAGCTCATGTGTTGAAGAGTGAACGGAGTAGGGCAGGAGGACAATGCAGATTGTTTGTACCTCGACCTCCATGGTCGAGAGGTATACGTCGGGGCCATCCAGGCTAGGGTCCCAAGGTTGAACGTCAACCTCCTGATTCAGAGCCGAATTCAACCACTTGCGCTGCAACCCACTGAATCCAAGATAGCCAACAGCAAAGGTGTCCTCGAACCTAGCATAGAAAAGTAAAGAGAAAGAGAAAGAATACCAGATCAGAGCCAGGCTATGCTGGCAGGCAGATCAGATCTCCACAGGGCGTCCTTTCCCTTGACTTTTTGTGCTTACTTGATAGAAAAGACAAACTGGTGGTCGACCATGATGTAGTGGGTCTGGGGAGAAAAGTCCTGGGGGTTGGCGACGACATAGTTGGTGATGGCATAGTGCTCGGATGAGGTTCTGGTGGCTCGCATCTTGCGGGAGGGCTGGGGCTGGAAAGCAGGCTTCTGCTGTCGTTGCTGCTGAGGGGGCATGCGGGGGGAAGGTTGGCCATAGGGGGAGGGGCTGTGCTGGCTGTACTGGCCAGCGGGGGGTGGCGTGGACGAGTAGGAGGACTGAGGCTGGAAGGCGGGATTGGGCTGGGCACCATTGCCAGCACCGAGACGAGGGGGCATGCGAGGAGATGGGGAGTGTCCTCCTTGGATGGGGGTGGTGTTGTACCCCCGGTCGTTGCTGGGGTAGTTGCTGTTCATCAAGGAGGGAGAGGGAGAGGGAGAGGGAAGAGGGAGATGAGGATGATGAAGGAAGGAAAGAGAGAATGAAGGGAAGGAAAGAAAGAAAGAAAAGGAACCCTCATCCCCATCGCACATGCAGCCCCATGAACAGAAACGTGTTCCCTCCATGAGCGACATTAATGGATTGCCTTTGCACGTCACGCTGACTGGCATGGGGCATGCATGGGCAGGGAACATGGACCCTTGCTTCTTTTTCCTATTCATCCCATTCCACTCCCTTCCATCCATGGACACAGACAATAGGAACAATTCCGCCTGCTCACTCGCCCGCATCCTCGCCCTCTACCGCACCGCCTCCTCGTCCTTCCTGCTGCGACGGCTGGCCACCGCCTATGCCACCTCCCTCGAAGCGCTGGCGCTGCTCTCGCAGACAAACCTTCTCTATGACCTGCACCATGCTGCCGACCCCCTCACCCGCCAGCCCTTCTTGGCCTTGAAGCAGAAGCTGTGGGTCTTGAACACTACCATCTTTGGCGCCATCCTCGAAGAGACCTGCGCGCACCACCACCACCACCAAGGAAATCACGGTCGAGACTATGACAGTGCACAAGGTGCGCTCGCTTGGACGATCAGGAAGCCGCTCGACAGCACAAAGGATGCGTCCACAGAGAGCCCAGAACTGCTGGTCACTGACCTCTGGACGAGACTCGTCGACGACTATGATGGGATCGAGGGCAATGTCGACGGCAAAGTAATGGTCTCCATGTGAGTGTCTTTTTTTTTTCTTCTTTTATTTTGTTCTTTCTTTTTTGTTCTTCTCCACAGCGCATGGTTGTTGGTTTTCATGCACTGCACTCGGTAGACTGGAAAACTCCTCGCCAGGACCATTGTTTCCTGTCTCTGACATTTCAGCTGGACCTTCTCTTCCTTTTACCTCAGCGCACTGCTTTGCATCAACCATGGTCTGTTCATGTTGGCCCGCCAAATCACGGAGGCATATCTGGTGTCCATTCCAGAGGACAAGCTGATCCATCTGGAGGCCGCAGCTGGAGCGCAGATCGACACAAAGAGCAGGACAAAGCACCCAGCAATGATCGACTATGAGCGACTCACAGAGCTCTACGTGGTCCATATCCTGGCAAAACTGGGCGACTGGGACTCTGCACGCGACTTTGTGGACCTCAACACAGTGCTATCTCCCTCCTCCAAGAAGGTAATAGCGGACGCTGTCATCTTTTTCAAGAAAATCGGCTGACCAGAGGGATCTCCGTGTCCCCAAGATCTAACAACATTCTCTCACTGTTGTTCCATGCATAGGTGTATGTAAAGACTCTGGAGAAGCTCCATCGAAAATCACTGCGACTCAATTCAGCGCGGAAAAGGCCCAGCATAACGACAAGAGTAGCCGATCTGGAAGAGCCCTCATCCACTTCATCCTCTGCCAACTCCACGCTCGTATCATCCCCAATAATCTCGAGTCTGTCTTTACCTTTCTCGCACAAAGCCCCGCACTTGACCGACGTTCCCCAATCCAGCACTGCAACAAAGCTTTCTACAAAGGACACTACTTTGTACAAACAATCAGCGAGTGCCTCAAGGGCAGTTTCCATCTCGTCAACAGTCCAAGGGCAGCTGAGGATGCTGATCCAGCAGTACATTGAGCTCGCGCAGAGGATAATCAACCGCATTGGACCAAACCGCCTGATGATGGTTGTTGCTTTGATTGTTCTTTTGGCAGCCGTGTCAAGGAATCGAGCGCGAGCCAAGACAGCAATGGCGACGGTGATGCAGAGGCTGGTGCAGTCGATCAAAGGAGTGGCAGCTACGGGCACATAGTAGAGCAATAAAAAGTGATGACATGACATGCACGCCTTGTGCGCCACAGAGGGCGCAAGGGTCGATCCACCACGTTTTTTCACCCGTCAGAGACAAAACCCAACAGGGATTCTTTTATCTCCACACCCTCGCCCTCTTTTTTTTTTTTTTTTTTTTCCTCATTGTCTCTAAAGTCATTCATTTTAATTCATTCATTTACTGATTCATTCATTTATTCATTACTCACTAGTCATTCATCATTCATTTATATCATTCGTTCACCACAAAGAAAGGCCAATCCCCCTTCACCCTGGCTCTGCTTCCTTGCGCAAACGTTAATTTCTCGTAAACCATGCAGCACCTCTCTTCAACCTGTGGTCGATCGACCTTATTCTTCTCACGACCTGTCCCTGGCCGTTGCTTGTCCCACAGATATCCGCTGCAGCTTCTCCCCTCCCCTTCTGCCGCCCCCCATTCCTCTCTAGCAGGAGGATTAGGCTCCCTGAGCACCACTACAAAGCGTTTTCTCAACACCAAAAAGCCCCTCTACTTTTCAGGCGCCAATCGACATTTGCGCGATCAACTCACCCAAGAAAAGCTGGCAAAGACGTTGCAGGCGGACAAGAAGGGAAGCGAACTCTTGGACAAGCTTGGACAGTCAGCTGGGGGCAAGTCCACAGTAATTACAACTGAAGGTATGTTTATTCGAGTCCTTGTTCGCCCGCCTTCTCTGCTCACCCGGGCAGACACGGCTACTTCCGATGAAAGAATGCTGTATGCTTGTGTATCAGAGCGTGAGTGCATGTCTCGCGGACCGTTTCTGTGGCTGCATCGACAGCAGAGATCAAGTGGGCAGATCAGATCGAGTCTTCTATCGTTATCAGATTTGCCTAGAACAAACAAAAAAAGGGGCGGCAAACCAAAAGAACGGACTTTGAAAGAGTCGGTGTTGGGACATGGATCACCCTAGGAAGCCAGCTCGCATATCTATATCAGGCAGGATATCTATAGGATAGAGAAGCCAAGGAAACCCAGCGTTTCAGGGCATGAGCTGCGCCAGAAACGTGTCATGCAGCCCCGGCAAACCCCTATCTCAAAGACCCACTAGCTCATCACTGACTTCGAAAAAAAAAAAATCGCCGTGATTGCTTTCTATTGTGTTAGGAACCACTATTGTGACTCCTGCCTCCACCGCTGCCGCCTTCAATGCATCCTCTCCCAGAACCAAAGTCTTTACTGTGCGACCCATCACCTCTTGGATCGATAAACTGGCAAGTCAGCATGGATCGCCTACCTCCACTCACTCGGATGAGAATGGTGCTACCATCAAGACGAAGACATACCAGAAACGGGAGCTCGTCTTGAAGAGGATGCAGGATTCTTATACAGACATTATCTTGCCTTTTGCAAAAGACAAAGCCCTTTTGGAAGAATACATCAACTTTGGAGGCACCGTCAGGTATGAAAGAGAAGCAAGTGGAGGACGATACCGCTTGATATTTTTTCTTCTTTTGCTTGTCAAGCGTTTTTCCTTTTCCTAACTTTGGGTTAATCTTTGCAATCGCCCTCTTAGACACGGCAAAATCATGGAGGACCTAGACGCTTTGGCGGGCGCGATTTCTTACAAACACTCGGATGATGGTCGACATAACAGTTCACCTTTGACCATTGTCACAGCTTCGGTCGACAGGATTGATTTCTTGAAACCGTTTGGCGTATCAGACCTGCGACTCTCGGGCCATGTCACCTACGTGGGCTATAGTTCAATGGAAGGTAAAGTGTAGCTAATGCATATCAGGTTCCCTTGTCCTCTTTTATCTGACAAAGTTTTCTTACTTCGTCATGACTAGTATTTATGAAGATGGAGGAGATGTCAACAGAAGATCCAACAAAGCATGGAGATACCATCTTGGTTGCGCGCTTTACCATGGTGGCTCGCGACGCTCTCACAGGCAAGGCCGCTCAAGTAAACCCATTGCTCTTGCAGAACGACACGGAAAAGAAACTTTTCCAGATGGGTGAAGGTACTGTCAACGACGTCAATGATGATTCTTGGACATTTTGACCAATTTTTTTTTCGTTTACTCACAACTGTTCTGCTTGTTCTCACCATTGTTAGAACACAAGGCTAGGAAGAGACTCGCTGCAGATTCTGCCCTCACTAAACGGCCTCCTACCCAGGAAGAGCGTCTCCTGATCCACGACTTGTATCTCGAATACTCCAAATACGACGACCCTCACCTGAAGGTCAAGAAACCAGATGATGTCGAATGGATGGAAGATACAAAGATGGCGGCTATTCAAATCATGCAACCTCAAGATCGCAACATCCATGACAAGGTACATGACTTGATCCCTTTGTCTTTTATTGCTGTCTGTGAGTAGTAAAGGTAGCTGATGAGGATGAGTGTCCCCATTCCCGTTCCTATATGTCTCCGACTAGATTTTTGGCGGGTACCTGATGCGATTGGCTTATGAACTTGCATTCTGTAACGCGTCCGTGTTTATCAAATATCGACCCTTGTTCTTGGCCCTGGACGAGATCTCGTTCCGGAAGCCAGTCCCCATTGGCACGTTCCTGGCCTTGGATTCCCAGATTGTGTATTCAGAGGGTGGAGACAATCACTCGTTCCAGGTTATGGTGAAAGCTGATGTGCTAGATATTCATGCAGGCACTCGAGAGACCACCAACACGTTCTGGTTCACGTTCACGGACCCCAGGGAGGGTCATGGAACCCCAAAGGTTATGCCACGGACGTATGCAGAGTCCATGTTGTACTTGGAGGGCAAGCGTCGCCGGATGGAAGGAAGCAAGATGGCGCAGTTGAGCAGGAAAAACTTGGGCTTGTAAATTAAAGAGGGGTCAAACAAAGTAGAAGGGGAGAAAAAGATACACATTGCTTTGGCCAAAAAAAAAAAAAAGAATTTGTTCAATTTGTTCTTCAAATAAAGTGAACATCATCTACATCATGGAACTACAGCCAAAAGGATCTCTCACCATCAGTCCTGGCGGCGTCCACCGAAAGAGTGACTTTCGACCTGAAATCTGTAGAACACTGTTTGTAAAAAGCGACAGCAGGACGAGACTTTGACTTGCGTCTTTGTGGCTAGGCGCCGCGCACTGACCACCATCTCGACATTTTTTGGTTTGAACCCCACGAAGCTGACTGGAAGTCCAGGCAGCATCTCCATCCACTTTACCACTCACTACTGGTGCGAACATTGGCCCCCATCCTTTCATTTGTCAATCCAGTGAATCATGAATATCGTTGCCACCCGACAGCATTTGACAGTGTAACTCATGCAATTGACAGTAGAGAATGTCACCACTCATAAACTCATTGCGTACTCTGACTGCTTTGACCTTTCTTGCATCTTTGCCACTTCTTCGTTTAATTGGACAGTTTAAAGAAATCTCACTCTATAGAATTAGTAGTATATTGACGGAGGAGCTTCCAGAGACAGAGTCGATCCCGCGCCTCGCAAAGCGCTTGTTGATAACACCCTATGATCTCTTTTCTTTGACGACCGAGTGAAGACTGTATTGCGCCACCTTGGGCGACACTAGGGCCCTCCTTGTGTGTAGGGATTGGGACCACATTGTGGTGCACTTCGGTTCTCTTTTTTTTTGGAAGTCGGTGCACCAAAATCGTATATTTTTGGAACCTGGTTCTGGCGAGACTTTTTTTTTTTTTTTTTTTTTTTTGTTTCAGCAACCTACCTCCCTTTGTTTTGATCGCGTAGCCTGAAATAAAAATCTAACCTCTCCTCTCTTCTCGTTTCGATGCCTCCAGTGAAGCCAGACCCGATTCCTGAGTGCCCGAAAGTCGTGCCAGGTTGGTGGCATTGATCTTTTTGTGGGCAATGCAACTCTCTTCGCCATGAACAATGGCTGATGGCGTATGTTTATTGTGTTTGCTTCTTAGGAGAATGGAAACAATACTTTAATCCACGCTTTGTCCACGCTGAGGGCGAAGGATGGACGTGGAAGTTCATATGTCTAGAGCCAGGCTGTGGGGCTAATCTCTCGATTTCGAATTCAAGTTCAACCTTGGACAAGCAATACGACAGAAAACACCGGGCGACCTACAACTCAATCAAAGCAAAGCAGCAGCCATCTGGAAACATATTGCTACAAACAACCCTTCCACGACAGCTCACGCCTCAGAAGCAGCAGCAGTTGGTGTTCACTTCGTTGAACTGGATTATCTCGCAACAACTGCCTTTCACGATTTTGGATTCCAAAGAATTCAAACAACTTGCTTGCACCATCAGTCCTTATGTTCCAACACCGTCCTCTTCAACAATACGAAACAGCCTCCATGCTCATCGAATATCTTTGAGCGACAAGCTGAGGCATGCTCTGAGCAAGACTCTACTTTATGGCTCTATTACTGCTGATGGCTGGAGCAGCACAGGGATGAAACCTTATCTTGGAGTTACACTTCATTGGATCGATGACACGTTTCGTTACCATGAATGTGCTTTAGCAATGGAGCAACAAAAATATCCTCACACGGCCGAAGCAACTTCCGTCTTGATAAGTAAGAACCCTGCCTATTACTCTCCATATCCTGCACCCGATACTGTATTCTAATACTTCGTCTTTTACTTTACAGGGCGCATCCTAGGTTCGAGAGGAACGGAGGCAAATGCAGGATGGGATATCTTCGATCGTGTATGTTCTGTCACTACCGACAGTGCAGCAGTCATGATTAAGACTGTGCAACTTTTAGGAAGTGAACAACAAACCAAAGCCCATATTCCTTGCTTTGCTCATGGACTGCACAACTGCGTAGTCACTGTTCTAGATTCCATTCAAGGGTTGAAAGAACTCAAGACAAAGTGCCATGGACTTGCGACCTTGTTCCACTCTAGTCCAAAAATGGCCCAGTACTTGTATTCCAGCCAACAGGAGTCAGATCCTACAAAGGAGCCAATCGCTGTTGTAATGGACGTGCCAACACGATGGAATAGTACCCTGGATATGATGCAACGTCTTGTCGACTTGAAGTTCCACCTACAGCGGGTGTCGTACTTGATTGAGGACGCACGTATAATCACGAAACTCGCAAATTTGATTCCTACTGAAGACGAGTGGGGGACAATTGTGTGCTTGATAGCAATGCTTAAACCATTCTACCATGCCACGAACAATGCCAGTAGTTCCAAGACCGGTCTTGCAGCATACATTGCCCCATGGGTGGAGCAGCTCCGAGAAGATATTGAAGATGTAGACACTCTTGGCAACAGAACGTTAGAAGCAGCGAAAAGGAAACTCCTTGCACAGATCAAGAAACGATTCGTAATATCCAATACTCTTCTTTTCGCGTCTGCATTGCACCCTACATTCAACAATCTGTTCTTTTGCACCGACAATACTAAGGAAGCGATCATGATCCTACTACGACATGAATATGATCGACACAACCGTATAGCAGCCAACGTAGCAGCGCTAGCGCCAGCCCCGACTCCAATTAACGAAACGCCTACTGCAGCTAGAGATGACTCGGAAGAGAGTACAGGTCTTGGAAGATTGCTCAAACGCCGGCGCATGGCAGCAGGGCAAGCACCACTTGTCAATGTACCTCCACCAGATGACTTTGATCGTTATTTTGAGGTGAATCTTGGCCTGAAAATGGTGGATCCAATTGTTTGGTGGCGTGAAAACAGCAAAAATTTCCCCAAGATGACCTTCCTTGCTCGTAAATACCTCTCCATCCCTTCCACCTCTGTGGCATCAGAAAGAATGTTCAGTTTCTCAGGGGGTGTTGTTACAGACAAACGAAGCCGCTTGGCCGCCACTGCTGTTGGTGACATGGTTTTTTCACACTACGCTTTGAAGTTTCTGGATTCTTTTTACGAGTCTTCTCGGCCTCAATGATAGCATCAAGAAAAAAAAATAAACATAGTCTATTTTTTTTTAAAGTGGACCGGTTCGGTGCACCGGTTTTTTTATTAAGAGAGACGAAGTGCACCGGTTCATCTTTTTCATCCAGTCCCAGTCCCTACTTGTGCGTCGGCATCCCCTTGACAGGGATTATTCTCGGACTCAAGAATGGTATCAACGCCAGGCTGAAACTCAAACCACTTTCAACTCACCTCAATCTCTGATAAGGCTACAAAAGGGTTTCCAACCGTGTAGTCGACGCCACGCCTCGAAAATCGCTTGATAGAGAGCTGGATGATCTCCGGACACACTTTGAAGACGGTGTTATCGGTCATCGCATCTGCATTATCGTTGAGACATTACTGTAAGGGGATAGATTTTTCTCTGCGTCTCCGTGTTTTTTTTTTAGGCATCCCTCCCCCCTGCAACCCCCCGGAGATCCCACCGCTCCTCCAGTTGTTTTTCCCATCTCCCTCCAAATCTCCCTCCAAATATTCTTTTCAACCCTTACTGGTGTTGTTACTCGGGCCTTTTTTTTTTGTTCCCACTTGTTGTGGTAGGTCGCTGTTTCGCTTGGTGTTGTAACATCTAACAATTTATAGTCGTATGTCGCCTTGGAGCTGTCCTTTTCTTTTCCCTGCTCTCGCCGGTCCGGCCATTTCAATCTAGACTACTCTGCATCTCTTGTCTTTTGACATCCCCCGTTAATTTTCTAGGACTGAATAGGAGAATTACCTCCTGTGTCCCTCAATAGCTCAATTGGTTCACCAGTTCAGCCCCGCGTTCTCGTAAACCATTCCTTCTCCTTCCCCCTTTCTTTCCACGCACTAGTTTTAAAGTGGTGGGGAAAAGTGTAGTTGGGAGTATCCAAAAAAAGAGCCTTCCTCTCAACTGAAGGAGACGTTACACCTGCTCAAATGCAGACAGAGGACAGCGGGGTAATATGCCTCCTTTCTATTCCATGGGAGTGCCGTAATATAAATATTCAAACTAGTCATTCTTCCTCCCCCCCCACCGACTACCTTCATATTCCCATCTGTGTCGCTTACTTGAGATCGCTAACAACCCTATACCGATAATCTCACTCTGAATGTACGTGTTTGCGAAGATAAAGAAAAGTTGTGACGATCTGCTTGCGGTGCATGTCTAAAAATCAATGTAAACCCTCCCCTCCATGACTGTCGTCTAGAAGATAACCAAGCATAATGAAATTGACGTTGACTGCCGTGGTTGCTTTGTTGGCACTTGAGTCCATTCAAGCACAAAATACACAGTTCCCTATAGACAACCGGGCCATAACCTATGTTGCCACAGTCGGGATTGGCTCACCAGCAACGAACTATGACCTGATTATCGACACCGGCTCGAGCAACACCTGGATCGGCGCCAAAACGCCATACGTACCAACACAAACCAGTCAAAAAACTTCCGACTCTGTCAGCGAAAAGAATATTCGTGTGGAGTATGGCTCAGGCAGCTTCACCGGTGCAGAGTATATCGACCAAGTTACTTTGTCCTCTGGCCT
Source organism: Entomortierella parvispora (assembly GCA_963573315.1). Classification (NCBI taxonomy): domain Eukaryota; kingdom Fungi; phylum Mortierellomycota; class Mortierellomycetes; order Mortierellales; family Mortierellaceae; genus Entomortierella; species Entomortierella parvispora. The sequence continues at coordinate 147,964 of OY752146.1, forward strand.
AGTGGTGCCTAAACAAAGTATTGGCGTTGCAACCTCAACAACAGGGTTCGAAAATATTGATGGAATCCTTGGCTTGGGACCAACAGACCTTACTGTGGGAACACTTTCCCCCGACACCACCTTGACTGTTCCAACAGTCGCTGACAACCTGTACACCGATGGCAGTATCAGTGCAAACCTATTTGCTATTTCCTTTGAGCCAATCACTGATATCAGTGGTACTCAGGTGAATGGCGAGATCTCCTTTGGTGACACCGATTCACAGGGGATATTACCTATGTCCCCATCACCACGACCTCCCCCGCCGATAATTTTTGGGGAATTGACGCTTCCTTCACTTATGGCGATCAAGCAGTCTCAATCCTTTCCAGCACTGCAGGCATCGTCGACTCTGGGACAACCCCGCTGCTCTTGGCAACAGATGCGTTCACCGCGTTCCAAGCAGCCACTGGAGGAGTGCTCAATTCCTCCACAGGGTTGTTGTCCATTACCTCTGAGCAATTTGCCAACTTGAAGTCACTTTTCGTACATATCGGTGGCACTACTTTTGAACTGACGCCCAATGCTCTTATCTGGCCAAGGAGTCTCAACACTCTCATCGGAGGCACCGCAAGCGATATTTACCTGATTGTCGGGGACATTGGTACCAAAAGCGGTGAAGGACTCGACTTTATTCTCGGACAGGTGTTTATGGAGCGATTCTATACTGTTTTCGACAATGGCAATAAGCAAATGGGCTTTGCCACAACCCCGTTCACCGATGCTACCACCAATTAGTGGTAGATCATCCGCTATCGACAGAGTGGACATCGCACAGCCAACAGCGATTCCATTCGTCATGGATCTTGTTGAGGGCACGTATGAGCAACTCGCCACCATCATCATCTTCGTCGTTATCCAAGACATCTGTTCACTGTCCATTAATCTCGACCTATAAACAAAAAAGAAAAACAACCCCCCAATCATTCATGTGCGGCCAATGTGTTCTGAGGCACTTGTAGGACGAAACAAAAAAAAAATCGAATACAATTCTGTCTTTGGTTCAATAACTGGAACTGACCTTGTCAATCCCCGGAAATACATTGTGCCACTGTAGCCAATGCACATCACGACATCACATTTTCAATCGCAGGCAAGAAACTCTGAACCCATCCCCTCTGTCATTGCAGACAGGATTTCGAATAAGCGCTGTCCTGTGCGTTGTGCCTGTCCCCCGCCGTCCATTACAGAGACGACCATAGCATGAGTCGCTCTTTCCAAGGTTGACTGCGACAATGTTAGATTCCTTGGATTGGATTGGGATGACGGCGATGTCGTACTTGTGGTGAGTGGGGAAGAGATGACAAGGATGCATGCAATGGGTGCATGCGCGGATGTCAGTGCGCTGTGAACCCGTGCGCTGTTCCAAGCCGCAAAGGCACGAATCTCGCGTCCATTCAAGCCAAGCCACAAACGACACATCTCGCGTTCCACTCCCAAAATCAAGTGTTCAACCTTCTCTTCTATGACCGAGCAAAGATTCTATTGTACCACCTTGGGCGATTGCCCTCCTTCTTTGTCAACATCCCCTTGACAGGGACGGTCCGCGAGTTCAAGGATGGTGTCAACGCCAGGCTGAAATTAAAAACTCTTTCAATTGACCTCAATCTCTGATAAAGCGAGGAATGCGTTAGGTCGATGCCGCGCCTCGCAAATTGCTTGAGAGCGAGCTGGATGATCTGGGACACACTTTGAGGACGGTGTTGACGGTCGTCGCATCGACATCGTCGTTGAGACGCCACTATAAGGAAATAGATATTTTCTCTGCGTCTCTGTCTTTGCGTCCCTCCCCCTCCCGAGATTCCGCCCCACCTCCATACACAACTCCTGAGATCCCACTCCCCCTCTAAACACAACTCCTGAGATTCCACTCCCCCTCTAAACACAACTCCTGAGATTCCACTCCCCCTCTAAACACAACTCCTGAGATTCCGCTCCCCCTCCACTTGTTTTTTCCATCCCTCTCCTTCAAATGTTCTTTCCCCCCTCCTTCTCGCTTGGTGTTGTAACATCTCACAATTTTTAGTGGCAGTTCGCCTTGGAGTTGTCCTAATATTCTTTTTCCGTGCTCTGGTTGATCCTGCGTTCTAAAACAGCCTTTCAGCTCTTGATTTTTTGACATCCCCCTGAACTCTCTTCCTCGTAAACCCTTTCCTTCTTCCCTTCTTTCTGTACACTGGTGTAAAAACTCCTTCCTTGGACAGGAACTCTGACCTTTTGCAATGGATGCAAAACATTACAGTTACAGTGGTGGGAAAAGGTATATCAGGAATTATCCAAAAAAAAAGAGCCCTCCACTTGAGCGGAAGCACCTGCTCAAATGCAGACAGAGGACGGCGGGGCGATATGCCTCTTTTCTGTTCCATGGAGTGCTGTAATATAAATATTCGGATTAGACATCCCTCCTGGCCCTCGCCGACTAACTTCATTTTCCCAACATCCTGCTTCCCTGAGATCTCTTGCAACCCCATACCGATATCTCGCTCTGAATGTACAGTACATGTTCGTGAACATAAAGAAAAATTGTGATGAGTCCTTGCGGTGCGTGTCTAAAAATCAATGTAAACCCTCCCCTCCATCACTATCATCTAGAAGACTACCAAGCACAATGAAGTTGACATTGGTAGTCGTGATTGCTTTGTTGACTCTTGAGACCATTCAAGCACAAAATATACGGTACCCTGTAGACAATCGAGCCGTAACCTATGTTGCCACAGTCGGTATTGGCTCACCACCAACGAGCTATGACCTGATTATTGATACCGGCTCGAGCAACACCTGGATCGGTGCTAAAAAGCGATACGTACCAACAAAGACCAGTCATAAAACCGCCGACTCTGTCAGTGAAAAAAATCTCCGCGTGGAGTACGGTTCAGGGAGCTTTACCGGCGCAGAGTATATCGACGAGATTACCTTGGCCCCTGGCTTAGTAGTGCCTAAACAAAGTATTGGCGTTGCAACCTCGTCGACAGGATTCGACAATGTCGATGGGATCCTTGGCTTGGGACCAGCGAACCTTACTGTGGGAACACTCTTCCCTGAAACCGAGTTAATTGTCCCAACAATTGTTGACAACTTATTCTCTCAACACTCTATCGGTGCAGACCAGTTTGGTATTTCATTTGAGCCAATCACTGCGAAAGGCGGTACGCAGTTGAATGGCGAGATCTCCTTTGGTGGCACCGATCCTTCCAAGTACACTGGGAAAATTACCTATGCCCCCATCACCAAGGTCTTCCCCGCCAGTAACTATTGGGGAATTAGCGCTTCCTTCTCTTATGGCGGTCGCCCGATCCTTGCCAACACTGCAGGCATCGTTGACTCTGGGACAACCCTGCTACTCATGGCAACAGATGCCTTCAAGAGGTTCCAAGTAGCCACTGGCGGAGTGCACGATCAAGTCACAGGGTTGTTGTCCATTACCCCCGCACAATTTGCCAACTTGAAGTCACTTTTCGTACATATCGGTGGCACTACTTTTGAACTGACGGCCAATGCTCTTATCTGGCCAAGGATTATGAACACTGAAATCGGAGGCACTGCGAACGGTATTTACCTGATAGTCCAGGACAGTGGTAAAATCAGTGGAGAAGGACTCGACTTTATTCTCGGACAGGTGTTTATGGAGCGATTCTACACTATTTACGACAATGGCAATAAGCGAATTGGCTTTGCCACAACCCCGTTCACCAATGCTGCCACCAATTAGTGGCAAGTATCCAATGGCGATTCCATTCGTCGTGGAAATTGTTGAGGGAACGCGTGATCAACTTGCCGCCATCACCGTCTTTGTCAAATACCGCTTTTATGTTCTGGATTGCCTGCGCAGAAATTTTTCGTGGTCATCTCTTGCAATTCCATCCTTCAAAATAGAGCTTTACCGCGAATAACGTAGAAATGCCATTAATTTCGGCCATTTGATGTAGCTAGTGTTTCTCAATAGACTATTTTTATTTGTAGTACAACCCTGCCGTTCCAATGGTGTATTTGGGTGGAGGTGAAGGGTGTCCCTAGTTTTGATATCGCGTCGCTGACGGAATCTAGTCCATTACGAGGCTGCGCTGGGGTGGACCGTGGATGCCCACGTGTTGGGCACGTGATGATTCTGGTCACGTGTTTTTCAGACGGTGCATGATGATGCAAAGTCGCGGACATCTTTTCTCCTGCTCCATCTCAACTCCTGCATGCGTCATTGTGTATGGCAGATCTGCTTGATCCGCATGCCCTCTGGCGTAAACTCCTCAAGGACATGGAAAATGTGGATGACTTGACATCATGGACATGTATGGGCGCCTGCCTAAACCCCAACTGAATCTGGATCCAAGCGTGACTTCAGGGACGACTAAGTCAGGATACATGACAAGGAAGCAGAGAACGCCTTGGGTAACCCGTCGCCCTAGCAAGTCGCCAACTCATCAACTCACCAGCGTCTTCGAAAAACCTGTACTCCCGTTCAATCCAGCGCCGGCATGACCAGCCCTTTGCTGAAGCCAGGCAGTAGGAGGATTAGGACTGATCGATATTGGAGCCCAAGCCAAAGTCTTTTGGCTACGTACTGTCTGGCGCCTCTCCTCGTAATCCATTCCCATTGCAATTCTCTCGAACATTATCCGAGGATCTCAGCAGCCCCTGTCGCGTCTTCGAATGTCCTAAGTGCACTGTTCAGAATCCTACGGGAGACAAGGATCCGAGAAAATCGCTCATGGTTTTGACGTAGGCTACTACTCCAGCTCCAAATAGTCCCTTGACTACTGCCCTAGTAGATATGCCCATCGGTACAACCTTGCAACGACTATCAAGGAATAGCTCTTGACAGGTTGGGGATCCGCGCCCTCATTTCCAAAATGGACGATAGAATAAGTGACAAGTGTTCAGATTCATGGATGGGTGCCTTCAGTTCGAGAGCGGGCAAAGGGATTCAGGAGTCATCTTTGTGTAGAACCTCACTTCTGGCAAGCTACATCCGGATTTACCCAGCTCTGCATCGAGACATCACCGTCAAATCTCCTTTCCCGAACAATAACATTACAGACAACTTTGCCCAGAGGATCCACGCCGTAAGAACATTGAACGCAGACCTGGGATGACTGCCTGGATTGAGGACTATGTCGGGTTGTGCACGTAATAAATTGATTAAACAGAGGAGCAGAGGCGGGACCCCAGATATAAAGAAGAAGATGTTCGATTTGAAGCGCATCTGGATAGCTCGAACAGGATTTGGGTACTATTTTCTTATGTTTGACATTTCAATATAATTGATGCGGGGCGCGTGGGATACACACGGAATTGGGTGGCACAACACAGCTTAAGGGCTGCTTTTCTGACGCAATCCATACATGGTGTGAACCAGCGAACGGAGAACACAAGGATCAACAAACGGAGAATATCTCTTTGCGTTGACAGGGGAAAAATCATCGATGGAATGTTGCTACAAATAGGAGTGATATCTTGTCCTACTGCTCGGAGCGTCTTGATGCACCAACAAATTTTTTTGATCTCTTTTGTTCTACTGCTAACACCTAGGGATGATCTCTTTGTTCTACTGCTCGGAAGCGTCTTCATACACCAACAGATTTTTTGGCGCGTCTGGACCTAGAGCGAAGCTCAGGGATGATAATCACTTCAAAAACCACGAGTTCTGATTTGTTGTTGAGAAGGAACAGCTTGCTGCTTTGTTTACTCTACTGCTTGTTTACAACTGGACCAAACACGACTCCATGCGGTTTAGTGCTCTGGAGGGCCTGGTAAAAAGACCACATCGTCTAATCCTCCCTAGATTATCATTGTTTGCATAATGGCCGGGGACCTGAAGAAACCTCCCCACTTCCGTCGGCATAGACTACATGCATACCAGGCAAACCAGAACTGTATCTCACTTGCCCCTAGCAGTGGCACCTTGGGAAAAAAAAAAAGAAATGGAGCGATCTGAATCTGAAGGTGCGATCGCATTAACTTCTTGATTCAGTTTGTCTTCTTTACGCAAAATGAACAGCATCTCTAGTGATCAGGTAATGCTGCCCCCCTCCCCAACGATTCATGAGATTGATGCACCGCGAACGAGGACGAGAACGAAATCTTGAAGACAGGGAATGAAGATGATCTCTTGTTCTAACCCATTCGCGCGATTCATTCGTAGACGACTGAGCGTGCTCTGTCTACCGTGAAAAAGTAAACCTATTGCCCTTCATACTGATAGTGTGTTGGTGACGAGACTATTCCCTTGGTGCAGCATAATGATTTCCTCTGTTTAACGTTCAGGCCTTCATTTTATTCGTGTCTAGGCAAAAAGAGTGCTTGGATGCTCTACCATGTTCCAACGACGAGAAGCGAGCTCTGGATGAGAGCCAGTCTTGCAGGGTAAAGAAAGAACTCCAAGGAAACTTATCAATGCTGTACCGACATTAAATGTACCAACAACGGATCGACGGGCTACCTCTCTTTGACTCATTACCTAGGACTCCGTTTCCAGCGATCAGGGTGATCTGGGTACTGACCAATCGCCCTCGATGGTGAGCGTTGGCTATGTGACGGTAATAGCTGGGATCCCCTAATCTTGCACAGTTTCGCGGCGGCAGTGGATTCAAGACTAAGAGAATTTCTTTTCCATGATGACAGATTGCTGATGGGTGCCCAGCGGCGAAAGTCTTTGAAGGATCCGAGGATTCCTTGACCGGTCAGTCCAATAGCTCAAAGATGTCGGTCAATGACTCGTAAGATAATTTGGAACACATTGTTTGCAGCATCTGGTGGACAGAGTGTCGAAGCATGAACTAATCCTTGATTGACATCCACGCAGTGATGGAAGCACACGCGAAACCAGCCCTGGAAGAGAAGATTCGTTGTCTTTTGAGTGTCACCGCCATGTAGCAACAAATCCTCATTGGTCCACATCCGGTAAGTGTTCAGCATTCGTAAATACCAGCCAACGAGATGTGGGAACAATGAATCACCCCTGTGACGAGTCCAAAAGTCTGCTCGATATACTCATACAAAAAAGTTGCGTCTGCTGAATGTATCCAGATGAGATGATCGATGGCCTCAAGGTCTCGCCTTTCTCCTTGCCGAGTGTTTTGGGAAGCAGTGGAGTAAATGATTTCAAGACCGCGACCCCTTCTGATATCATTCTGGTAAGTTTTGCAGCGTGCTCTCTGTAACTTGCAGCTCGACGTGACACCTACAAAGGGGTCTATTAGTCAAGGTCTTTATCGTTAATGTTGTAATCACAATCATAGAACGGCGGCTCTAGTGTGAATAAGCAAGGACCTTCTCTGCTCAATTTACCCACAGACAGACTCCGAGTGCCTCAGCAGTCTGCCAGTGGGGCCCAATGGCCTATTCGATTCAGCAAGCAGCTGACGCAATCGCTCAAGACAATGGCCCAAGAATATGACATGGATTTGGGCGCAGTCTTGCTGGCTGCCTGGAGTGCCGTACTTTTCAGACTCAGTAGTCAGTGTGAGATTCATCTCGCTATACGAGGTCATGCTCTCGGCGACCGAGTCAGGGCCACTGATCCCTCAGCATACTCGTTGTTGTATGTCGACTTTTCCGATGACCTAAGCACTATTCAATTGCTCGAACACGTCAAACGAGCAGCTTTGGACTCTGAGGACCATCAAATCGAGGTCAATCAGGTCGTCTTTAGCTACCACCGCAAGGAAGGAACGAATTCTACGGGATTGGGACCAGTGTTGTCAGGAGCGATCACCGCCGGTTTCGAGCTCGAATTGAGCTTGAGAGACGAGAATGAGGAGATTGTAGGACTGATGTGCTACTCTACGGCCCTCTTCGACTCCCTCACCATTGAGCGTCACGTGGGATATCTGAACTTGATGCTTGAGGGAATGGTATCTGACGCTACACAACTGGTCTCCAAGATCGATATTATATCACCTGCCGAGCGAACATTGCTTCTCGAAAACTGGAACGAGATACCGCCCCTCCATCACGAGTACGAGACCGTCCACCAGATGTTTGAAGAGCAGGCTAAGCGTACCCCGACTGCCGTAGCACTTGTGCACGAAGATCAAGAGTTGACCTACAGCGGACTAAACGCACGGTCCAACCGTCTCGCGCATCAGCTCATTGAGTTGGGAGTTAAGCCTGACACTCTTGTTGCGATTTGCGTTGAGAGGTCGCTAGCAATGATTGTTGCGATATTAGCTGTCCTGAAGGCCGGCGGCGCGTATGTGCCACTGGACCTCACCTATCCCATGGAGCGCCTCGAGAGTATCCTGGAGGATGCCGCACCAGCTGTCATAATCTTAGACAAGGCCGGCCGCGCCGTCTTCGGAGAAACAACTCTCAGTCCGTTAACCCTTGTTGACCCGGATACACCTTCAGCGCATCCAGCCATCAATCCGCAGGTTCCTGGTCTGACATCGCGGCACCTGGCTTACATCATATACACTTCTGGATCAACTGGCAAGCCCAAGGGTGTGATGATCGAGCATCGCGGCGTCGTGAACCTTACGCAAACTCATCGCCAGCTGTGTGGTGTTCGAGAAAGCAGTCGTATTTTGCAATTCTCTTCCATCAGCTTCGATTCGAGTGTCTGGGAAATTGTGCTGACATTATCCTCCGGCGCCGCTTTATACCTCATACCTGACAGGATTCGGTTGGATCGAGACAAAGTATGGGACTACATGCACACGCACTCAATCAATCTTGTAGGGCTTACTCCGTCGTTCCTTCAAGACGGAAAGAACCTGCCGCATCGGATCGAGTCTTTGACGATAAGTTTTGGAGGCGAAGCTCTCAGTCCATCACTGCTACATAATCTGATAAACCAAAACATTACCGTCATCAACGACTACGGTCCAACCGAGACAACTGTCAGTGCAACGAGCTGGAAGTGCCCTGCGGATTATAAGGGTGACATTGCTCCGATCGGTCGGCCAGTAATCCATTCCCGAGTTTACGTACTGGATGCCAATCTCCAGCCAGTGCCCGTGGGAACCATGGGGGAGCTTTATATCGGAGGGGTTGGGGTTGCACGTGGGTATCTCAACCGTCCAGAGTTGACCGCAGAGCGATTTCTTCCAGATCCCTTCAGCAAAGTGAAGGATGCACGGATGTACAGAACAGGAGATCTCGGACGGCGGCTCCTAGATGGCAACCTGGTTCACTTAGGACGCACCGACGACCAAGTCAAAATTCGTGGCTTCCGAATCGAACTTGGAGAGGTTGAGAACTGTCTACTGGAACACGATTGGGTATTAGAGGCCGTTGTGCTGGCACTTGGTGTGGGAAACAATAAGCAGCTGGTTGCCTATGTTGTGGCAAAGCCGGAATATCATCTCGCTCATAGTCTACGCGCTCATGTCGCGGCTAAACTGCCTCAGTACATGGTACCGGCGGCTTTCGTCCGTCTAGACGTCATGCCCCTCACTCCGAACGATAAACTTGACCGCAAGGCACTCCCAGTTCCAGATGAGGAAGCCTTTGCGCTAGAAACATACGAGGCGCCCCGAGGAGAGATCGAGAACAAACTGGCTACTATCTGGGCAGAATTGCTTCCAGTCAAGCATATCGGCCGTAACGACAGCTTCTTTGCGCTCGGTGGACACTCGCTTCTTGCCGCGAGGATGCTACAGCACCTTAAGCGTCTCGGCCTCACAGTCTCTGTGCGAACTTTGTTTGAGTTCCCTACCCTCAGCACACTGGCTCGGGAGCTTCGAGAGGATCAAGCAACGATTGTACCTCCAAATCTTATTACCACCGAGACTACAACCATAACACCAGCGACACTGCCTCTGGTGGAACTGACCCAGAGCGACATCGATCATATCGGAGAACACATCCCAGGCGGAGTAGTCAATATTCAAGACATCTACCCGCTGTCACCTTTGCAGGAGGGTATCTTGTTCCACCATTTAATGGCTACCGAAGGCGACCCATACCTGATAACATCGATGATGGCATTTGAGACTAGGGAATTACTTGACCGCTATCTTGAGGCATTCCAGAAAGTGGTGGATCGACATGACATTCTCCGTACTGCCTTCTTTTGGGAAGGTTTATCAACTTCAGCACAGGTGGTATGCCGCACTGAACCGTTGCCCATCTTGGAGCTCGAGCTGGATCCGGCGGACGGACCTATTCAGGAGCAACTCGACTACCGTTTCAATCCTAAGCACTATCGAATCGACTTGTGTCAGGCTCCTCTCCTTCGGTTTATCGTCGCCAAAGATGTCAGCGGGCGGTGGCTACTTGTTCAATTGCAGCATCACCTCATCGGCGACCACGACGCGGCACAGGAAATGAACACTGAAATCAGGGCTTTTATGGATGGTCTGGACGGATCTCTAGAAACTCCTCGACCCTTCCGTGAGATCATCGCTCAGTCGCGCTTAAAATCAAGTCCAGAGGTCCATAAGAAATTCTTCGAAGAGATGCTTGAGGATGTTGATGAGCCTACGCTGCCTTTCGGGCTGACCACAGTGTACAGCGGCGGCACCGAGGTTACGGAATCTCACCAGATGTTGCCACAGAGTTTAAACACTCGCTTACGCAAACAGGCCACAGCGCTAGGGGTTAGCCTTGCGACACTGTGCCATGTGGCTTGGGCTCTAGTACTAGCGCGCACCAGTGGGCAGCAACGTGTCACATTCGGTACGGTGCTTTTTGGACGGATGCAAGCCGACAGCGATTGCGGAAATACATTGGGGATATCCATTAATACGCTGCCATTCCGTTGCGACATTGACGAGCGCAATGTCCGAGAATGTATCCTTGAGACTCATTCTCGTTTAATAGCCCTTCTGGAGCATGAGCACGCATCCTTGCCTCTGGCACAGAAATGCAGTAGCGTCCCGGCGGGCACTTCGCTGTTTAGTGGGCTTTTGAACTATCGCCACACCTCCCTACCATCAGATGGATCAACAACATCCGACTCAGAGTTCGTCAGCATGGAGGAGCAATTCCATTACCCAGGAGTTGAGTTTCTGAGCGGTCAGGAGCGAACCAACTATCCGTTTACTTTGTCCGTCGAGGATTTCGGTACAGCCCTAGGTCTGACAGCACAAGTTATGAATCCGATCGATCCTGTTCGTGTATGTGCTTATGTGAGGCAGGCAATGGAGAGTCTCGTGGATGCACTTGAAGTCACAAGTGATGTGCCAGTCCAACACTTGGAAGTGCTGCCAGTACAAGAACGCGAGACGTTGTTGCAGACATGGAATGCGACCGATGAGGACTATCCCACCGATCTCTGCCTCCATCACCTCTTTGAGCAGCAGGTTGAGCGAACCCCAGAAGCCGTTGCTGTCGTGTACGAGGACCAGACCCTGACGTATGCCGAGGTCAACACGCAAGCCAATTGTCTAGCTCATCGACTCATCAGCCTTGGTGTCCAACCTGATGTTCTTGTCGCAATCTGTGTTGAGCGATCTCCAGCAATGATTATCGGTATACTGGCTATTATGAAGGCTGGTGGTGCCTACGTGCCTCTTGATCCGCTCTTTGCAAGCGATCGTTTGCGAGATATTCTCCTTGACACTGCACCTGTCTGCTTGGTGGCTGACAAGGTTGGAAAAACTGCGCTAGGCGAGGCAGCAATCACAGCTTTAACGGTCCTGGATCCAAACATTATTGAAGATCGTCCTAAATCGAACCCATCAATCCCGATCCTGAACTCCCGTCATCTGGCATACGTTATTTACACATCCGGAACGACTGGCAAGCCTAAAGGAGTGCTGATCGAGCATCATGGGGTCGTCAATCTCATCGAGCACCGGCAAAAGTACTTCGAAGTCCAACCTTCCAGTCAAATGTGCCAGTTCTTTTCTACCAGTTTCGACACAAGCGTGTGTGAAATATTTGGCGCATTGTGCTTTGGCGGAAGCTTGCATCTGCTGCAGGGGAGTATCCGACAGGATCGACATCAGCTGTGGAGCTATCTGGGGCAACATCGCATTACCCATGCTATCTTTATCCCCAGCATGCTTCAAGACTGTGGAGACTTGCCGCCTCTCAGTACGCTGACGAAGCTTGTGATATGTGGAGAACCGCTGACAGCAGCACTTGCTCGGAAAGTTCGCACAATTACGCCCAACAGCGCGATCATCAACGAGTACGGTCCCACGGAGACAACTGTGGCCGCTCTGGCATGGGAATACTCTGAGGTTGGCTCTGAGATTGGCTCTAACGGCATAGCCCCGATTGGCAGGCCACTTGCAAACAAGCGAGTGTATCTTTTGGATACTCACGGCAACCCAGTGCCATTGGGTGCCCTTGGAGAGATTTACATTGGGGGTGTTGGAGTTGCAAGAGGTTACCTAAACAGACCAGAGTTGACGGCCGAGAAATTCATCCCGGACCCTTTTTCGAGCGTACCTGATGCTAGGATTTACAGGACTGGGGACATGGGACGTCACTTACCTGACGGTAACGTGGTATGCCTAGGTCGCAATGATGAACAAGTCAAGATCCGTGGCTTTCGAATCGAACTTGGCGAGATTGAGGCTCGTCTTTTGGAGCATCCGTTGGTGTCTGAGTCTGTGGTCATTGTTCTGGGTGAAGGCAACGACAAGCGACTTGTTGCATACGTGATCCCTAATCTGGATCGTCAGGCTGCCCAAGTTATGGATCAAGGTACTTGGGAATGATAACCTCTGAGGGCTCAAATGAACGTTCACTAAATGACTAAATATATATCTTCTTAGCATCCGGTGGGAGTCAGCTGTCTCTGACGCTTCAGTCACATCTAGTGGGGCGGTTGCCATATTACATGGTTCCCGCCGCAATTGTGAGAATGGACGCCTTTCCATTGACTCCTAATGGCAAGCTGGATCGACGGGCGCTTCCTGCGCCAGGTGATGATGACTTTGCACATCAGAACTATGAAGCGCCACAGGGGGAGATAGAAACTGCCCTGGCTGCCATCTGGTCAGAGTTACTGGGAGTCGAGCGCGTGAGTCGCCATGACGGATTTTTTGACCTTGGGGGCCACTCGTTACTTGCCGTGCGCTTGATGAACCGAGTGACCACTCTTGGCGCTCAAATTCCTCTATCGTCGTTGTTTGCTTCACCTGGTCTCTCCGCTTTTGCTGCAATCGTCAAAGAGCAAATACTGCTGAAAGACACAGTGCTCCCTGATATAACACCAATTTCCCGTGAGGATATGTTGCCTCTCTCGTTTGCACAACAGCGTCTATGGTTCCTTGCTCAACTCGAAGGAGTAAGCGATACCTACCATATACCATTAGGTGTTCGCCTGAGAGGAATATTGGACCAGTCAGCATGGAGGCAATCAATGGACGATTTGTATTCCCGCCACGAGGCACTCCGCTCTGTTTTCGTCAACCTCAACGGACAGCCTACAGTGCGCATATTACCGGTTGAAGGTAGTGTACTGAAGTTGGCAGTAGCACTGCACTATTGAAAATGAACAAAGTATTATGTCTGTTATTGACAGCTACTTGTACTCTGCGCTTTAGCAATGCCCTTGCGGTGCATCGACTTACGAGGCACGGACCATCTGGATATTGAACTAGAAAAATTGTGTATTGATGAGGCGCGCACATCGTTCGACTTGGTGCAGGGACCTCTTATTCGTTCAATGTTGATACAAATCGCCGATGATGAGCATGTCCTTCTCATTACGCAGCATCACATTGTCTCCGATGGATGGTCCTTGGCCATCATGCAGCGTGAATTAAGTGTGCTTTATACTAGCTACTGCAGTGGCGAGTCCACTCCCTTACCACAGCTTACAATTCAGTACCCAGACTACGCAGCGTGGCAACGACAATGGCTCTCTATCGACCGACTCAAAGAGCAAGGCGACTACTGGCGCTCCACACTGTCAGACGCTCCAGTGCTTCTTGATCTCCCGACCGACAGATCCCGCCCTCCTCAGCAGTCCTTCAAGGGATCTCAAGTACAAATTGTCCTCGGACCAGAGATTACTGACGCCCTCAAGCGACTTTGTCGCCAGTGTGGAGTGACGTTGTTCATGACCATTTTGACGGCATGGGCTGTAGTCCTATCCAAGTTGTCAGGCCAGGATGATGTTGTTATTGGTACTCCAAGTGCCAATCGCAGCCGTCAAGAAATCGAGTCTTTGATCGGATTCTTTGTGAACACTCTCGCGTTACGTGTTGATCTGTCGGGCGAACCGAGCACGCTAGATCTTTTGGAGCGTGTCCGGCGAGGCACTTTAGCCGCATACGCCAACCAAGACTTGCCGTTCGAGCAGGTTGTTGAGATCGTGCAGCCTCCTCGCAGGATGGATCGGACCCCGTTGTTCCAAGTGATGTTTGCATGGCAGAACAACGAGCTCGGCAAATGGGATCTGCCAGGATTACAGGTGACAGATCACGACCCGGACCATGATATCGCGAAGTTTGACCTGACACTCGATCTATGGGAGTCGGATGGCGGAATAGCTGGAAACTTGGGATATGCATTGTCGCTCTTCGATCGGTCGACAATTGAGAGGCATATTGGCTACCTAGTTACAGTGCTTGAGCAGATGGCATCCAACTCAGAATTGTCCATCGCTGCTGTCGACATGGTATCTGCAAATGAACGCACACTTCTACTTGAGGCATGGAATGATACTCTTGCGGACTATTCCACTGAGCTCTGCCTTCACCAGCTGTTCGAGAAGCAAGTCGAACGTACGCCAAACGCCATCGCTATCGCGTGTGCAGATCATTCTTTGACGTATTCTGAACTAAATGAGCGTGCCAACGTCTTGGCTCACCGACTCATGGAACTCAACGTTCAACCTGACAATCTTGTAGCCATCTGTGTTGAGCGAGCGCCTTCCGTGGTGATTGCGATTCTTGCTGTTCTCAAGACCGGAGGTGCTTACGTGCCACTTGATCCGCTCCATGCAAGCAATCGACTGAGAGAAATCATGAGCGACGCAGCACCGACTATCCTGATCGCGGACCAAGCTGGCCGAAATGCTCTTGGCCAGGCTACGATCTCAGCTTTGACGGTCCTGGATCCAAACGTCATTGAAGATCGTCCCAAATCGAACCCATCAATCCCGACCCTGAGCTCGAGTCATCTGGCATACGTCATTTACACATCTGGAACGACTGGCAGGCCAAAAGGGGTGATGGTCGAGCACCAAGGAGTCGTCAATCTCATCGAGCATCGACAAAAGCACCTCCAAGTCCAACCGTCCAGTCGAATGTCCCAGTTCTTTTCTACCAGTTTCGACCCAAGCGTGTGTGAGATCTTTGGCTCACTGTGCTTCGGTGGAAGCTTGCACTTGCTGCAGGAGAGTATCCGTCAGGATCGACATCGGCTGTGGAGCTACCTGGAGCAGCATCTCATTACTCATGCGAGCTTCATCCCCAGTATGCTCCAAGACTGCGGAGACTTGCCGCCTCTCAGTACGTTAAGTAAGCTTGTGATTGGTGGAGAGCCGCTTACAGCTACACTCGCTCAGAAAGTTCGCGTAATTGTGCCCAACGGCACAATCGTCAACGAGTATGGCCCCACGGAGACAACTGTAGCCGCGCTGGCTTGGGAATACTCTGAGATTGGACCTAACGACATGGCCCCGATTGGCCGACCACTTGCGAACAAGCGGGTATATCTTCTGGATACGCACGGCAACCCAGTGCCGTTGGGTGCCTTGGGAGAAATTTACATCGGAGGTGTCGGAGTTGCAAGAGGTTACCTAAGCCGGCCCGAGTTGACCGCCGAGAAATTCATACCAGACCCGTTTTCGAGCGCGCCTGATGCTCGGATGTACAGGACTGGGGACATGGCGCGTCACTTGCCTGATGGTAACATTGTGTGTCTAGGTCGCAATGACGATCAAGTCAAGATCCGTGGATTTCGAATCGAACTTGGAGAGATTGAGGCACGTCTTTCAGAGCATCCGTTAGTGTCCGAGGCTGTGGTCATTGTCCTGGGTGAAGGCAACGACAAGCGACTTGTCGCCTACGTGATCCCTAATCTGGATTATCAGGCTTCCCGAGGTATGGATCAAGTTACATGAAAGGGATAATCTATGTGGGCTTAAGGGAATGTTTACTGAGTGACTACATCTCTATACCTTCTTAGCATCCGGTGTGAGTCAACTGTCTCTGACACTTCGATCACATCTGGTGGGGCGGTTGCCAGATTATATGGTTCCTGCCGCAGTTGTGAGAATGGACGCGTTTCCATTGACTCCTAATGGCAAGCTGGACCGACGGGCACTTCCTGCACCAGGCGACGATGACTTTGCTCGACAAGAGTACGAGGCACCACAAGGAGAGATTGAAAATGCACTGGCGACAATTTGGGCGGAGTTATTGCATCTGGAGCGTGTAAGCCGAAATGACAGCTTTTTTGCTCTAGGAGGTCACTCTCTTCTGGCTGTGCGGATGATCTCGCACCTTCATAGACTTGGCTACTCCGTCTCTGTTCGAGCGCTATTTGATACGCCGACACTATCTGTGCTTGCTCAGTCAATTGGTCAACATCGTGATGTCGTGGCCCCTCCCAACCTGATCACACCTGGTGTTACCCACATCTCGCCAGAGATGTTGCCGTTAATTAACCTTACCCAGCCTGAGATTGATCATATTGTTCAGTGTGTACCTGGCGGTATGGCCAATATCCAGGACATCTATGCCTTGTCGCCATTACAGGACGGTATCCTGTTTCACCATCTACTGGCGAGGAGTCGAGACCCTTACTTGCTGTATTCCTCCATGGCTTTTGACAGCAGAGAATCACTTGACCGGTACTTGACTGTAATGCAGAAGATGGTCAATCGCCATGACATTTTGCGAACAGCCTTCGTATGGGAAAATCTAACGACTCCGGTCCAGGTCGTGTGGCGCGATGCTCCGCTGTCGATAACTGAACTCAAGTTGGATTCGGTGGACGGACCAATTAGTGAGCAGCTCAAGAGCATGTTTGATTCTTTGCACCATCGCATCGATCTTTCACAGGCTCCATTGATTCGCTTTATGATTGTACAAGACGGTGGAGATCGCTGGGTCTTGGTCAAGCTGCTACATCATCTCATTGGCGATCATTCAACACTAGAGGGAATGGAGATTGAGATCAAAGAATTTTCAGAAGGACGGGGAGATACACTTCCTCCAACGTACCCCTACCGCAATCTTATCGCCCAGATGCGATTAGGAACTAGTGAGAAAGCTCACGAGCAGTTTTTCAGGAACATGTTGAGTGAAATCGACACTCCCGCATTGCCGTTTGGACTAGCCGATGTTCTTGGGGATGGAGCCGAGGTCACAGAGTGGCACATAATGTTGCCCCAGGAATTGAACAACCGACTGCGGCCGCAAGCCAGTAGGCTTGGCGTCAGTCTTGCCAGTCTGTGTCATGTTGCATGGGGCCAGGTGATTGCTCGCACAAGCGGTCAGCAACGCGTAGTATTCGGCACTGTGCTCTTTGGACGCATGCAAGGGTTTATTGGCTCCAACCAGGCTCTGGGACTTTTCATTAACACACTGCCTCTTCGCGTGAATCTTGACAAGAGCAGTGTTGAGGCGACAGTCCAAGCAACCCACACACAGCTGGCGTCTCTACTTGAACATGAGCATGCCTCATTAGCGCTTGCACAACGCTGCAGTAGTGTCCCATCTGGAATGCCTCTGTTCAGCTCATTGATGAACTACCGCCATAACACGGTCCCAACTAATGATAGCAACGACGCATCTGGCAGGACATATCTTGAAAGCCATGAGCGCAGTAATTATCCAATCGTTATGTCAGTAGAAGACTACGGTACCGCCCTTGGAGTAACCGCTAAAGTTGTACAACCATTGGACTCTGCTCGCGTCTGTAGCTACATGCAGGAGGCACTAATCAGCTTGGCAGATGCGCTCGAGAGCGACCCCGGTATGCCAGCATCACAGTTGGAGGTGCTGCCAATAGATGAACGCGAGACGCTGCTGAGAGGATGGAACGCAACACATGAGGACTATCCCACCGATCTCTGCCTCCATCACCTCTTTGAGCAGCAGGTTGAGCGAACCCCGGATGCCATTGCTGTCGTGTACGAGAACCAAATTTTGACGTATACCGAGGTGAACACGCGAGCCAATTGCTTAGCTCATCAACTCATCAGCCTTGGTGTCCAACCTGATGTTCTTGTTGCGATCTGTGTTAAAAGATCTCCAGCCATGATTATCGGCATTCTGGCAATTATGAAGGCTGGCGGTGCCTACGTGCCTCTTGATCCGTTCTATGCAAGCGATCGTTTGACAGATATCATCAGCGATGCGGCACCGACCATTCTGATTGCGGACCAAGCCGGTAGGAATGCGCTAAAAATGTCCATTCCCAAGTCCGTGACTGTGCTCGACCCAAATGAGCCCAATCCCAATCAAGCACCCACCAGCAAGCCAAATGTTGCTCAGTTGACTTCTCGTCATCTTGCCTATGTCATCTACACGTCTGGATCCACAGGAAAGCCCAAAGGAGTCATGCTGGAACACCAGGGAGCTGTCAATCTTGTCTACAAGCGTCCTAAGCACTTTGAAATCCACACTCAGAGCCGAGTTTTGCAGAATACTTCATTGAGTTTTGACCACAGTGTGTCCGAGATATTCACGACCCTGCATTGCGGTGCCAGTCTTTACCTGCTTCAGGACGACATTCGACTCGATAGACCTCGTCTGTGGGAGTTTTTGGCACGAAATGCAATCACCCACATTAGCTTCACCCCCACACTGCTCCAGGACTGCAAGGGTTTAGTGGCATTAGAGTCGCTGCGAACATTCATTGTCATGGGAGAGACGATGCCGCCTCACCTTCCAGTGCTTCTAAAAACCACAGCACCCAACAGTATCGTCATAAATTCATATGGGCCTACAGAGACATCTGTTTCTACGACTCTATGGAAGTGGCACTCGAACTTCAACGGAGATATAGTACCAATTGGCAGACCCCTTCCCAACAAGGCCATCTACCTGCTGGACGCTCACGGCAGTCCGGTGCCCATGGGAGCCATTGGAGAGATGTATATTGGCGGAGCTGGTGTGGCCCGAGGGTACTTGAACAGGCCAGAGTTGACAGCCGAGAAATTCATACCAGACCCGTTTTCAAGCGCACCTGATGCTCGGATGTACAGGACTGGGGACATGGCGCGGTATCTTCCTGATGGAAATCTTATTCATATGGGTCGCAATGACAATCAAGTCAAGATCCGTGGATTTCGAATCGAACTTGGAGAGATTGAGGCACGTCTTTCGGAGCATCCATTGGTGTCCGAGGCTGTAGTCATTGTCCTGGGTGAAGGCAACGACAAGCGACTTGTTTCCTACGTGATCCCTAATCTGGATTATCAGGCTTCCCGAGGTATGGATCAAGTTACATGAAAGGGATAATCTATGTGGGCTTAAGGGAATGTTTACTGAGTGACTACATCTCTATACCTTCTTAGCATCCGGTGTGAGTCAACTGTCTCTGACACTTCGATCACATCTGGTGGGGCGGTTGCCAGATTATATGGTTCCTGCCGCAATTGTGAGAATGGACGCGTTTCCATTGACTCCTAATGGCAAGCTGGACCGACGGGCACTTCCTGCACCAGGCGACGATGACTTTGCTCGACAAGAGTACGAGGCACCACAAGGAGAGATTGAAAATGCACTGGCGACAATTTGGGCGGAGTTATTGCATCTGGAGCGTGTAAGCCGAAATGACAGCTTTTTTGCTCTAGGAGGTCACTCTCTTCTGGCTGTGCGGATGATCTCGCACCTTCATAGACTTGGCTACTCCGTCTCTGTTCGAGCGCTATTTGATACGCCGACACTATCTGTGCTTGCTCAGTCAATTGGTCAACATCGTGATGTCGTGGCCCCTCCCAACCTGATCACACCTGGTGTTACCCACATCTCGCCAGAGATGTTGCCGTTAATTGACCTTACCCAGCCTGAGCTTGATCATATTGTTCAGTGTGTACCTGGCGGTGTGGCCAATATCCAGGACATCTACGCACTGTCACCAGCGCAAAATGGCACGTTGTTCCACCATCTGCTGCCAAAGAGTGGAGACCCTTACCTGCTTTATACCTCTATGGCTTATGACAACAGAGAGTCACTAGACCAGTACCTGACTGCCATGCAAAAGATGGTCAATCGCCATGACATTTTGCGAACAGCCTTCGTGTGGGAGAATCTATCCACCGCGGCGCAGGTCGTCTGGCGCGATGCTCCGCTGTCGATCACTGAACTCAAGTTGGATCCAGTGGACGGGCCAATTAGTGAGCAGCTCAAGGGCATGTTTGACCCTCTTCATCATAGTATCGATCTTTCACAGGCTCCATTGATTCGCTTTGTGATTGCGCAAGAAAGCGACATGCGCTGGATCCTAGTTGAGCTGTATCATCATATGATCGGTGACCACACCACATTTGATATAATCGATGTCGAAGTCCAAGCGCTCTCAGTAGGACGTGGAGATACTCTTCCTCCGGCATACCCCTACCGCAATCTTATTGCCCAAGTGCGTTTAGGAACGAGCGAGGACGATCAAGAGCAGTTTTTCAAGAACATGCTGGGTGAAATCGACACGCCTACACTACCATTTGGACTAGCCGATGTTCTCGGGGATGGAGCTGAGGTCACAGAGTTGCACATGATGCTGCCCCAGGAATTGAACAACCGACTCCGACCGCAAGCCAGTAGGCTTGGCGTCAGTCTTGCCAGTCTGTGTCATGTTGCATGGGGCCAGGTGATTGCTCGCACGAGCGGTCAGCAACGTGTAGTATTCGGCACTGTGCTCTTTGGACGCATGCAAGGATCCACTAGTTCCAACGAAGCTCTGGGGCTTTTTGTTAACACACTTCCAGTTCGTGTGGATCTCGACAACAGCAGTGTCGAAGCAACAGTCCGAGCTACTCATGCTCAATTGGCTGCGCTACTTGAGCATGAGCATGCCTCACTAGCGCTTGCGCAACGCTGCAGTAGTGTCCCCGCAGGGATGCCTGTATTCAGCTCAGTTTTGAACTACCGCCACAATAAGGCTCTAAGGAACAATATCGATGACAAATCTGGCGTTGAGATTATTGAAGTTCATGAGCGCAACAACTATCCATTTGTGATGGCAGTTGAGGACTATGGTACAGCGCTAGGAATAACGTCCCAAATAGTACGGGTATTGAACTCTGCTAACGTCTGTGGCTACATGCAGGAGGCACTATTCAGCTTGGCAGATGCGCTCGAGAGCGACCCCGGTATGCCAGCATCACAGTTGGAGGTGCTGCCAATGGATGAACGCAAGATGTTGTTGCAGGAGTGGAATGCGACCACAGAGAGCTATCCTGACGATCTCTGCATCCATCATCTCTTTGAGCAGCAAGTTGAGCGAACCCCAGAAGCCGTTGCTGTCGTGTTCGAGGACCAGACCCTGACGTATGCCGAGGTGAACACGCGAGCCAATTTCTTAGCTGATCAACTCATTGGCCTTTGTGTCCAGCCTGACGATCTTGTCGCTATCTGTGTTGAGCGATCTCCAGCAATGATTATCGGCATTCTGGCTATTATGAAGGCTGGTGCTGCCTACGTGCCTCTTGATCCGTTCTTTGCAAGCGATCGTTTGCGAGATATTCTCCATGACACTGCACCTGTCTGCTTGGTGGCTGACAAAGTTGGAAAAACTGCGCTAGGCGAGGCGGCAATCACAGCTTTAACGGTCCTGGATCCAAACATTATTGAAAATCGTCCCAAATCGAACCCATCAATCCCGATCCTGAACTCCCGTCATCTGGCATACGTCATTTACACATCAGGAACAAGTGGCAAGCCAAAAGGAGTGCTGATCGAGCACCATGGAGTCGTCAATCTCATCGAACATCGACAAAAGTACCTCCAAGTCCAACCGTCCAGTCGAATGTCCCAGTTCTTTTCTACCAGTTTCGACCCAAGCGTGTGTGAGATCTTTGGCTCACTGTGCTTCGGTGGAAGCTTGCACTTGCTGCAGGAGAGTATCCGTCAGGATCGACATCAGCTGTGGAGCTACCTGGAGCAGCATCTCATTACTCATGCGAGCTTCATCCCCAGTATGCTCCAAGACTGCGGAGACTTGCCGCCTCTCAGTACGTTAAGTAAGCTTGTGATTGGTGGAGAGCCGCTTACAGCTACACTCGCTCAGAAAGTTCGCGTAATTGTGCCCAACGGCACAGTCGTCAACGAGTATGGCCCCACGGAGACAACTGTGGCCGCTCTGGCTTGGGAATACTCTGAAATTGGACCTAACGACATGGCCCCGATTGGCCGACCACTTGCGAACAAGCGGGTATACCTTTTGGATACACACGGCAATCCAGTGCCGTTGGGTGCCTTGGGAGAAATTTATATCGGAGGCGTCGGAGTTGCAAGAGGTTACCTAAACAGACCAGAGTTGACCGCTGAGAAATTCATCCCGGACCCGTTTTCGAGCGTACCTGATGCTAGGATTTACAGGACTGGGGACATGGGACGTCACTTACCTGACGGCAACGTGGTGTGCCTAGGTCGCAATGATGATCAAGTCAAGATCCGTGGCTTTCGAATTGAACTTGGAGAGATTGAGGGTCGTCTTTCAGAGCATCCGCTAGTGTCAGAAGCTGTCGTGATTGTTCTTGGTGGAGGCAACAACAAGCGACTTGTTGCCTACGTGATTGCTAATCTGGATCATCAGGCTACCCAAGGTATGTATCAAGTTACATGAAAGGGATAATCTATATGGGCTTAAGGGAATGTTTACTAAATGACGACATCTCTATACCTTCCTAGCATTCGGTGAGATTCAGCTGTCTCTGACACTTCGGTCGCATCTGGTGGGGCTGTTGCCAGATTACATGGTCCCAGCCGCGTTTGTGAAAATGGACGCGTTTCCATTGACTCCTAATGGCAAGCTGGACCGACGGGCGCTTCCTGAACCAGGGGATGATGACTTTGCTCGTCAGGACTTTGAAGCGCCTCAAGGAGAGATTGAGAATGTACTTGCAAGCATCTGGATGGAGCTACTCAATGTTGAAAAAATTGGAAGGAACGATAGTTTCTTTGTCTTGGGTGGCCACTCGTTGCTGGCTGTAAGGATGATTACTCGTATACGTACGATGTTGGGTTTTGACTTGACTCTGCGCACGCTGTATGAGTTGTCGACAATTGCAGAACTGGCGCCACGATTACTTGCCACAGGAGTATCACAGGAGGAATCTTTCGACGTGCTGCTCCCCATCAAGACCCAGGGAACTCGACCCCCGTTGTTCTGTATCCACCCTTCAACTGGACTTAGCTGGTGCTACACCGGGCTGGCGACACGCTTACACCCAGACCAGCCTCTCTATGGTCTTCAAGCACGCGGATTCATTGAAGGTCAAGAAAAAGCATCGAATCTCGATGACATGGTAGTTGATTACATAAGTCAAGTTCGCCATGTCCAACCCCATGGACCTTATCACCTGCTAGGATACTCCTTCGGAGGTTTAGTTGCTCACGCGATGGCTGTATATCTGGAGAAACAAGGCGAAAGAGTGGGCTTAGTCGCGATGATGGACACGTATGCAGATTATCATGTTCGAGAGGAGCGGCAACCTCGTGGGGATGAAGAGGAGCACGACTTTATTCAAGTACTTGTGGGCAACAAGGAGATGTATTCACCGGATCTGATCAACCCTTTCTTGGAGAAGGCGCCCATCATCGTTAACAACAACAACCGGATCGGTCGTCTTCAGGCTCCCGGCGTATTTAATGGTGGCCTACTCATTTTCCGCGCGACCGTAAAGAAAACAGACTCTGGGCGGTTGATATCTCTCAGTGACTGGAAACCTTTTGCCCTTGGGTCAATTGAGATCTGTGACATTGAGTGCGAGCACAATCATATGGATATGCCAGAGCACATGGCCAAGATCAGCCGAATCCTCAATCTCAAGATGGATGGGTCTCACGAGAAGTAAAGAATGAAGTGTATTTAGATATGTAGAGGAATAAACAGGGGATTATGATCAAATGGATGAACCCCCACTCTGAGTACGTTGACGTAACCCCGTTCATTGTAACTTCGACCTCGGCAAGTCTCCTCGCCAAATCTGTGAATCCTGTTCCGTCCGTACCTTCTGAGAGGGAAAGTGAACGTGGCCGAGAAAAAGTGTCCGAGATTCCTGCTGAGAGTGAGAACTGTTATGAAAATGCTCTCACAATTCGGTAACCATTCGTAGTAAACTGAAGAAGGCGGAGTGGAACATGTGGCCGCTTGCTGCCAGCGATTCCGGTTCTGGCTTCCAGAGACTGGAGTCTTTCGATGTGGCAAATAAATGAGAATTCATTAACACAGAGCAGAAAAACTGGTGCACCCCGTGCTGTGATCTCATTGATTATTTGCATAACGGATGAAGAACTGCACCAGGATGATTCCAGCTTCCTGCTACGTCTTCCAGTTTGCTTTCTGTGAGGGGGTGTCATTGGGTGCCAAGAGGATTGTTCAAATTAGACATCATCACAAGCGCCGCCCAACGAGGTAATGGTCACCTGCAATTTTCATTGGGCAGAATCGTAGGGGACGACATGCTCAAGTGTTGGTTAGGGGAGGAGGAGGTGATGATGATGATGATGGTGGTAATGGTGAGAGGTCGGGGAAGAAGGTCGGAGGAAGGTCGGGGAGGAAATTGGTGAAGAAAAATCGCCGACAAAACAGAGTTCGTTTCAACGGGCTGGCAACCCCTCACAATCTATTTCGTTCTTGGGCAATGCAGCAGATCCCGAGGACAGCTCAAAACTTTATGAACAAGCGGACAAGTCCCTCTAGTATAGTGTTCTAGTCGCGGTGTGTTCCCAGCTACAGTGTCAGATCTGCACCAGTCAATCGCCCATCAATTGGACCTTGTTGTGCACCACCGACTGCTCCCTTATCTGTCGCTCACTACTCTTGGTTCTTGCTATTGTTGATCCTTGCGAGTTCCAAAGCCCGGGCATGTTGGCGCTTTTCACGAATGAGTTCCATCAGCTCTCGGGTCAAGTTGGACTTGTAACTCGCTAGAGAGTACGAATTAACCCAGATGCACAAGACAGTAGGATGTTGATTGTCCCGCAACGGGGGAAGATCAGAGACGGGCTTCGAACGAGAATGGGTTTTCGAGGAGGAGTTGCTTATCCAGGAAGAACCTTTTAAACTAATGTTATCGTCTGAGTCGTCCACCGCCGGTTTCAGGTTTTTGACAAGTTCCAAGGCTTCTGTGACCGCGAGAATCTGCTCGGCAAGATCTTCAAACGACATGTTTGGTAAAAGAACGGCTGAGGTGGTGAACATTGTGTGTTTGGTGTGTCTGTGTTTTTGAAAGGATGCGAGGATGGGAGGATGGAGTACAAAAGGAGAAGAGGCAAGCTTATTTATGGAAGCAACAATGGGCGATGTCATTGTGGCACTGCTGCTCAGCTCCAACGTGTCATCTTGGCCGACGGACACAAATTTAAAAAAAAAGTCAGATGTTGGTGCTTTCTGGTAAACACTGAAATTAGAAAATCCCTTCCTGACATGTCGCAGACAGGCTTCACATACCTTGCTCCTGTTCCTATTCTTGTAGATATTCAGGCTTTAATCTTGTCTTCATAAAGTCGAAAAACAGAGTAGATCATCCGAGTTTACGTCCCGGGGGCGCTGTTTATAGCGTGTCCTCCCGACGCTGGCCCATGAACGATTCCCTTGAACAACATGAATGGAGGCAGCTCAACTTGCGTAGCCCTGCCGTCAAAGCAACCGTCCATTTTTGGCTCGACAGTGTCACTGAGCGGAAAAGAGTCTAGTCGTTGTCTGTGAATACTCCATCAATCAACCGTTCGGCGAGATACACATCATCGCCTCCAACTTTCTCCTTCATGGCGCCTGTACCCCGTATACCGATTCTTTGTCCATGTTCCAGAATACTGATTCTCAGGCGACGTGATGTGCTGATTGACGTTCCCCTGCATCTGCTCTGACTTCGATTCGACCATAGAGAAACTGCGTGATCTCCAACACGATAGCAACGCGTCGAGGGAAATGTGCGTCTCTCCTTTCCAAAATTAGCCATGACGCACCCCTCTCCGCACCGCAATCGTTTGCTCAACATGAGCCCTCCATTCATCTGTTTATTCTCGAATCTTCTCTGACTCTGGTTCCTCGCGCTTGTCTGTCATCATTACGGTAGTCTCTCGCTTTCAAATGCAGGACCTCTCCTGTCAATCTATTACAACACAGCTCTTAGCTATCTACTTCACTTTGCCGTCCATGTATCTAGCCATTTCCCTGTTTGTCCATCCGTGAGGTGGTAAGGGTGTCGCTGGAATGAATAACCATGAAGCGAACGAGGTGACTTTTTTGCGAAAGATGCAATTGTTTCGAGCAATTGAGAACCGAAGTCCGAAGTTTTGAAAAGTCTCTGGGAGATCTCATGGGCATCGACGCTGTACACTCAAAGGAGGAACTCTTAAAAAGAACTTCTTCCAAAAGGACTTTTTGTGGATCGTGGGATGCGCAGGAGTCTTGGAACCCGAAAGACCCTTGGGACTCGCAGGAGCAGTCAGACCCATGGGGCCAGTGGGAAGAATGGAAGAGCATTCGATCTGGATTTTCTTGGGCTCAAAGGACGAAAAAAAGCTTCTGATTAGGCCTACTTCTGATCTGTGTTCTTTCTCGGTCGCTGAAGCATTGGTCGTGACCCATGAGCGTCAGATGCCTTGATGTTTCCAGAAACGGTGGACTTGAAGAATGAAAATGCTCCATGAATAAAGAAAAGTACTCTGCCGACTTCATCTCCTGATAGTCAAAACGCCGAACTTGAGTGAAAATGACGCCCACTTCACTTTCGGTCCTTGGCGGATGCTGTTCAGTAAATGCTGCAAAAACGCAACGTCTGTTGGATCAATTCTTCCATTCCTAGGCGCTATGACAAAGAATATCATGGTTCTATTGGTAGGAAGGTTTGCGGAGAAAAGATCGTCAGCCAAATAACGACGTTTGCCATTGAGAAACATGTCCTTGTATTTGGGTGATCCTCTATAGACGTTGCCATTGTAGTGAAGCGCGTTCAGGATCGTGCTTTTGCCTACGCCTGTCTGACCAAAGCAGAGTACTGCTCCGTCAAACTGCCCATTTTCAGGGAGATCATGACGTAGTTGAGAAGTGAGGTGCTTCAGATGCAATCTCTGCAGTGTTATTAATGATCGATTCACCAGCTGTGTACTGCCTTGAAGCAATTGCTGAAGCTCATGTTCCATATTGCGCTCCACTAGTTTGGAGTCGATAGTTCCCAACGACATATTCCTGATATGAACTTGACTTTGAACGAAGTTGAGAATGAATCGTCTGATCCTTTTGCAGTCATCGTCACTGAAATAAAGATCGTGTTGACTGAGAACAAGGACATGAGCGTTCGAGAATCGATCCAGATTTGCTCAAGCACGATTCAGGACGTCGGTTACAGCTCGATTTAGGGTCTATGTTACATAGCTGGGATTGACCTTGGCGAGGCAGCTCCTGTGAACTTGGGTGATAATCAGTCCGATACGAGGCCCTCGTTGCAAGTTTTGGAGAAAGACCTTCATTATCCGTAAATCGCCGTCGGGAATGGCTCCGTTCCTGTTCAGAGGAATGACAAAGAAGATCACGTAGTGGTCGCCATTGTTGAGTTGAGATCTGGATCGTTTTCAAGTTGCGATCAATCGCACTCTCCCCTTTCTTTAGATCTTCGGCGGTACTGTGATCATTGATACCGGGCATGTCGACCAAGAGTAGGCGTCGGTCATCACAGAGGACTCGCTGAGGTTCGCCACGGCGATCCTCCGAGGGCATTGTGAAGAGCACTTTTACCTGCTCCGGGGTTGCCTGTAAACACCACAGAGGTGATGCTTTGAAAGTCCACCGTCATTTCCTGTCAGATTGGTCGTGGGAGTGCGCCAGGGCGAGGGAAGGGAGTAAAGAAAGCAAGAGAACAAAAAAAGAGAAGAAGAGAGCTCTTGTCGTTCGATCAACGCTCTGTCCGCCTTCGCCAAACAAGCGCTGCCTTAAAGAAATTTTGGAGGTGACTCTGTGCTGCTGGAGACTCGAGACCCACACATGCCCTTTTTTTTTGTAGCCAAGAGAGGCAGCACACGCAGGCCTGTTTCTAACTTGCGACAATTCTCCGAGAAAGTGTAGTGGCGTTGGTGTCCTTCTTCTCAGACTCTTAGTACGAACTGAACATGAAGCTATCGAATGCCGAGAAGCACGAAAGCGGTGGAGAAGCAGCAACGATGGAGAGGAGAGAGATGGAGATAGAGAAAGAAGGAACTGGATAGACTATGGGACGAGGAGAGAGGGAGACTCCAACAAGCCGAGAACTGGGTTCATTGCGAGGAAAAGGGCAGTCAGTCAGTCAGTCTCAGTGACACGTGACAGAGAGAGAGAAAGAGAACCCTGTCTGCAGACTCCCGAGTGTGTGGACATGCATGCACGCAGGCCCTTCCTTTCCTTTTCCTCGATCCACCTTCCTCTCCTCTCATGCAACATCCTCTCGCTTGACGCATCATTCACCCGTTTGTGATTGCTGAGTAGTAGCCCTGTACGACCATATTCTATCCCATCTCATCCCATTCCACATACTGGTATGGTGTGCGTCTCCAGCTGCTCACAAGCCGAGACTCGGCTTGTCCGTGTCCATGCATTCGCCAACCGACCGACTCCCACTCCCAACCGACCGCTTTGACTAATCCGTTTTCTCTTCCTTCCTCTTCCTTCCTCTTCTTTTTCCTTGGCAATCCCACCTTTTCGTCTTTCACAGACGCCCTCGCCTTCCCTCCTCTCCTCTCCTCTCCTCTCCTCTCCACTCACTCTTTTTTCCTGCTCCTTCGCTCTCCGTGAAGTTCATTCAACCTAATGGGCGACTCGACTCAATCTCCGCTGGCCATGCTGGTGCTGGTCACTCCCTACACCATCCTCTACCTCGTGAATCAACGTATGGCTGTCGACAGCTACTCTTTGCTGAAAAAGCTACAGGAAACTAAGCAAAAAAAAACAAGCTAACCTTTGCTTCCTCTTCTCTTTTCCTCGAGAACAATAGTGTTCTTGAACGGGATTCTGGACAATGTGCATTACGTCTTTTTTGAACTCATCTTTGTCCTCGCTTTCCGAAAGGTCTTTGGACTGCCGGATCTGACCGAGAGACTCTTCCCAGCCCAGGTACCCGTCCATACCATCGAGGCCTCCCCTTTCGCCAAGACAACAGCTGTGGATGGCGGAAAGAAAAAAGTGATCAGGAAGGTTGTTGTCCGCAAGTCGTCCTCAGGAGCAACAACAGGATCAGAACCAGGACAGGTCACCACCACTCCTTCCACCCCAACTCCTGCCTCGATCAAGAAAAGGACAAAAGTTGCACGCGCACAGCCCTATGTCAAGGAACTGGCGGCCATGGAAAAGAAATTCATGGAGTATGTCGACAACACCGAGATCTGGGAAAAGGTCTTTGAGGAGACGAGCCCTTCCACGATCGAGGTATACCAATTCAAGGGCCGACCCATGTGCTACAAGGTTATTGCTGTTATGAACAACACTCCCGCGGTTACGTTTGATTTGTTGAGCGAAATCTCCCGTCGTGTTGAATGGGACCCTCTCTGTGTAGAGGCAAAAACTTTGGCCGACGTTGCGCCCGGTACCAAGATTCAATATGTAAGGACAAAGGGCTTGTGGCCCACTGCTTCCAGAGACACCGTGGTCTTGGGAACCGTCAAGGATCTGGGCGATGGGCGATATTGTAACGTTACCACGTCAGTAGAACACCCTTCTATGCCCGAGAGAGTCAAGGAAAAGATTGTGCGAATGGAAACGGCTGTAGCTGGACAGATCATTGGACCCGAGCCTGGCCAGCCAACAAAGTGTCGCTTGGTGCAAGTACTGGATGCGGACTTGAAAGGTTGGATCCCTGAAAAGGTCATTCAACTCGGTAAGGAACACTGCTGCAATTTTGACGAAGACAGGTATTTTTCATCTTAATTAACTTGACTGGTTTCCACCTTTTTTTAATAGTTTCTACAAAGGCGGTTCCTGAGGGCATGAGAAACGTCAACAAACTGATCCCTTCGCTTCTACCCTATGAGCATTCTAAAATCTTGGAACAAGTCACGGAGGCTCGTCAAGCTGCGGCAGCCGCCAATGCTGCCGTTCAGGAGGGCGGTGAAGCAGAAGAAGAAGAGGAAAAGGAGGAGGTCTCGCACGAACTGAAGAGCCGAGACGAATCCGCTCAGCAGCTCTTGGTTTCCAATCGACAGCATGCCAACGGAAGCAGCGACCATGAACTGGCCAAGAACCGATCCTCGACCTCGTCTACATTCAGGGCCCTTTGGGACGGCATCAAACAGAACCTGGGCTACAAGCAGCAGCACCATACATCAAGCAGTAGCAAAGCGAACAAGGTGATCGTGATGACCTTGTTCCTGGCAGTCTTTGGACGTACTTTGGCGCGGTACCGGAGGCGCCGTTAATAATCCAATGGAGACTTGACGACTTTTGATACAACGACACTCCATCTAAAAACTATGGAATAAAGTCCTCATAGGACAGGCATTGGCAGATCTCCTGGCGAGCTGCCATTGCATGATGACTCGACATTGAGATTTAACATGTGACGAAAACAGGCATGCACGCTGCATGCCTGCCCGAGGAAAAGAAGACAGGAAGCATTGCCTTTCTGGGATGGGTTTTGGGGGCGCAGGGGACGAGAGCCGAAGAGCGGACATGGTCTTCAGCAGGGCGCCCTTTCGTTACCGCCTCTTTCCTCTTCACGCCTACCTCTCTCGCAGACTCCATTTGTTTTTCTTCTCTTATCAGCAAGTTGCCCCTTACCCACACAGCCTCTTGCCAAGGAGCAAGAAACCTCCCTCTTTCCACAACAGCAACCTCTCTCATATCATGTTGCCTATTTCTCCGTTCATACATGATTCCTTAATACGGCTCCAACAGTCAAACATGGCCCGTCTCTTGCGGCCGCGTTTGGAGACTGCAAAGGCCTTCACGATCCGACATTGGCCAAAAATGATGCTCGTGGTCATCCATCTTCCTATGATCCCCTTCTGGTATAATCTTCCGTCCTACGGAGCATTGTACCTGACCTTTTGCAAGAACTGAAAGGTAAACAAAAAACGCAAGACAAAGACAACTCCCGGCATTGGGCTCACTGCCTCTCTCGATTTTTTTTTTTTTTTTTTTTGTTCCTTCCAACTCGTCTCCTCGGACCTATATATATCAGCTATTGGCCCTGTCGCCAGCAGAGTTATCGGAACCTTGATCTCCCTCGGTCTTCTCTTTGGCGCAGACATTTTTCTAGACATCTACGTCCTGGTCACCGGCTCTGTGCGGGTTGCAAAGCTGCGCCGGGCTTTATTTTGGACCGCGAATTCCATCTGCATGGCTGGGGAGCTGGGAGCACTTTTTGGATTGACGCTTGTGGATGTCCCCTGGTGGCTTTTCCGATTGATCAACATGAATGCGTTGAATGGCATGTCCTCTGAAGATCTGATGCTAGTTCGAGAGGCGTTTGAGTTGGCCAACAAGACAAATATCGCCGAGGAAGCAAAGACCTTGGCTCTGACGGCCGGTAGCCTTTCGTGGGCTGGAACTGTCCGGCAATGGGCTTGGAGTACTTGGAGCAGTAGTTGGGTGCAAGGCGCTGTCGTTGGATGGATTCTTCATGTGCTCATCATGGACATGCAGGGCGAGCCTCGGACGTGGTGGGGCGGTCGACTGCAGAGAGAACAACGGGATGAGGAAACTGTTCTGTGTACACCAGAAGAGAAGAAGATTTCTGAACTCACAGTGGATTAGTACGGCCCAATAGATCAGTAAAAAACATGGCTGGACTCAGACCCTCAACATCCTTCTTGTTTGGTCCTTACAGAGAACATGTCATCCGCGTCGTCTTCTCCCCCATCCCACCCCCTGTTCTTGCTGAATACCAAACAAAATGAGTACCTTATGGCCAATACTGATACAGTTACAATAAGAGGGGAACACTCTTTTTTGACAGCTGGTATTTGAGCCAGTCAGAGCATGCGATGATCCCAATCTATAACTCGGTGACTTACGACAGAACAGTCTCTCAGTTCGAATTCGCGCTAGAAACACGACAATTGCCACCCTTTCTGACTTTTTAGTTCCAGGAACAACACGGCTGTAGTCAAATGATTTACGGAGCAAGCTCTCTCGGGGAGTCAAAGAGGGCTCTCTCTGTGCAGAGGTAAGACTTTGCCCGGGTTGCTTCTGCGCTAGGAGGAAAACAGAAAATATTCCCTTTCTTGGCTCTGTTTTTGGAGGGCGCGGGAAAGAGGAGGAAGAGCTGGCTCGCGTTATCTTTTTTTTTTCCTTTCTTTCCCTCTGTTTCTTCACAGACTTATTCTTCCTTCCTCTCTGATCAGAATCCACCCCTCGCCGACACAGCTTGTGATAAAAAGAAGCCCGCTCCCCCCCTCTTCAAAAGAACTAGCACCCTCATACCATGTTACCCATCCCGCTATTCATACACGATTCCTTAACACGACTCCAGCAGTCGAACATGATCCGTCTCTTACGGCTGCGTTTGGAGGCTGCAGAAACCTTCACGATCCGACATTGGCCAAAGATGATGCTCGTGGTTATCAATCTTCCTATGATACCCTTTTGGTACAATCTTCTCTCCAATGGCCAATCGCTTTTGACCTCCTGGCAAGAGTTGAAAGGTAAACAAACTACCAAAGCTTCTCTAGTGCATGATATTGTCTTTCCTTTTTCTGACTCTTCTTTCTTTTCGACACTTTCGTTCTCCACACATCCCTACCGACTGACTTCTATATACTATACACTAGAAGCTATCGGTACTGATCCCCATGCCAACGACCCCGCTTTCCAACACCTCATTTCTATCGGCAGCAAATTTATCGGCGTCTTGATCTCCTTTCTAATCCTCACGGGCGCAGACCTTGTCCTCGACATCTATGTCTTGCTCACAAATTCCGTGCGAGCCGCTAAGCTGCGTCGAGCGATCTTTTGGACCTGGAATTCCATCTTCATGATTGGGGAAATTGTTGTGCACCTGGGCCGGTTCTCGGCGGTGGGGATCTTTTGGTGGTTCACTCAAATGACAAACCTATTTCAGACGGATAATATGTCTCCTGAAGAGCTGATGCTGGCCCGACAGGAGTATGAGACCAATTTTACCTCGATGCTTGCCGAGGAAGCAAATACGTTGGCTATAGCCTACAGCGGTCTTTCCTGGGCCGGGGTTTTCCGTCAATGGGCATGGGATACTTGGAAAAACTCTTGGGTGCAAGGCGCCGTCATTGGATGGGTTCTTCACGTGCTCATTATGGACTTGCAGGGTGAGCCTAGGACGTGGTGGGGCGGCCGATTGCAGAGAGAACAGCGAGATGAGGAAAATGTTATGTACACACCAGACGAGAAGAAGGCCAGTGAGCGAGAGACGGATTAGTACGTTTCGACTGATCAGTAAAAAACGTGGACTGGATTCAGACCGTCATTTTCCTTCATTGTCAGACCCAGCAACGGACACGAAATAATAATCTTTGTCATCTTGCATGGATATGATATTCAAATAACAAAACGGCTTGAGTTCTCTGCTCCAAGGTTCTGAATCTAGTGTTCAGAAACTGGAATAGTTTTTCTTCATCCAAAGTGTTTCTCGCGACTCACGATTCTCGAATAATTGAAGCAGACAGCGCGTCTTCTTCTCATCAGCGCACTCTCTTTGCCCCTTCTTTTCGGATTGCAAATGTTGGGACGCGCCATTGTACGGGTTGGCAATGTTGATATTGAGTTTCTGGATTGCCGAAAAGTGTTCCCTCTATCACAGATCCACTTTCATCTCTTGCAGTAGCCTATGTGCCGAGTAACCTTCATTCCGCGACTTTTTTTTGCCGAAAGGGGTGAAATAGCGAGAGCGCAGATTACGCACATTCCGAACCGGCGTTATAATTTCTATACCCAAGAAGCGTTTTCAACAAAAAGAACAAGCCAATTGTGTCCCTCCCCCTCTCCAAAGGTACCCCGAAGGAAAGTGAAGGCGTTGGAGAATCTTGATGTTATCTCTGGTGTTGTCTATGGTGTGGTCCTCTAATGCTGCCCCTTGATTTTTTTTAACACTTAGTCTTTACCTCTTCCTATCCTTAGAATTTTCTCATCTCTTGCTTTTTTCAGCATTCATTTCCCCAAGCATGTTTCCCATCTCATGAACTTCTCCCTCTTCATGATACGTTGATATTTCAATCAAACCTTCTCCATCTACAACTTTTGGCGATAGCAGATCTTTATTTTCTTACCCCTCGTCCGCCCTCTTCTGTGATAGCAGGATTCGTTCTTTGACGCCCTTTTGTAATATCGGCAACATGAAGAACAAATGCTTGACCTTTGTAATCATGACTAGATGGACAATGTACTCTAAACAAGTTACTGTTTGCTTTCTCTCTCCCTTCACACGTATCGGTTCAAGTATAAAAAGGGTGTATAGCTAGACCAATTCTGGCTACCCTTCATCTTACAATTTCAAAAGCCTTGCAAAACTTCAACAACGGTCATAATACCATATCACTCTTCCTTCCAGAAGCAGAATCCAACAAGAAAACCCCGCAGGTACCTTTTTTTAAAAAAAAAAAAAGAAAAAAAAACATCACAGTTGCAAAAAAGTGTGTGATCATTCCGTTCATTCCACTAATACCAAAGTGACCTTCACAGCCGTTAGCTTCATCTTGTTGAAAATGCATTTACGCACTATCCTCTTTGTCATTTACGGCTTTTCTGCCGCCTCCTGTCTGCCTGTAGATCGCTACAGGGCTCATAACACAGTCGACGCTGGCAACATGGTCGCCACAATCTCTAATCAAGACGCACAAACAGACATCATCTCCCAGGAAAATGACTCTGAGGTGAACAGTAACATCTTCGAGACTAATAATGGGGCCCAAGGAGAATACCATTTGATGTCCAATCAGATAATTGCCGGGAACCTACAGGATACAGAGAGAAATGACGCTGGGGTTATCGAGGAAAGTCAGGATACTGATAACGACAAGAATAAGGACAGAATCATTGATAACTATGGAGCCAGCCCTACTGGCTCTGGACAAGGGCGTGCAGAATATGGGGTGACCAATGTCGACAACATGGATGCAGAAGCCACGACCGCCAGGGGCAGGAACAAAATCGAGCAAGATCGTGATAATAATCTGGGCAGTAACTATTTTGGTACGGATTGAGCCATATACGCAACAGCAGTACCGTGCCATCACGCAGTCCACACAGCACATACACAAGTCCATGTAGCAAGTCAATAAACCCCATTCCTCGTGTTCCCCTCCCGAGAGGACTTTGCAGCTTCTCCTGGCGCAGATGTTCCAGGAACCAAAGAGACCAAGTTGCGCGTTCGGAAAGTGCCTCCAGGAAAGAGAATTTCCGAGTGTGGCTTTGCTCGTCTTGCAGCACGTGCGTATACACCTTTCTTGGGTGTCCTTATGTCACCTACACAGCTCATGCGATTAAGAAACAGCTTTACATGGGATTTGGGCTCAAAAAAATCAAACCCCTAAAAAACCCTAACAAACCCCTAAAAAATCCCTAAATCTCGGCAACCGGGTTGGTAACCACTCCCCATATTGAAATCCTGCTAAGAAAACCGATGATTTCCGTAAAGTAGCCCAGTCCGGACCCTGGAACCCCTCAGGATGTGCGTGTATAAAGAAAAAAGGAATTCGCATGGGAATTGTGCGGAGCTATGATTGTCGCCATGTAATCATCGCATGGGCTGCGTCAGTGACTTAAGGACGCTCACCTTTCTTTGTTCCTCTTTATTTCTCCTCTCTCTTTGTTCCATGCTTGCTCTGCCCTGCTGTCCTCCACTTCTTCGACCCCCGACCTCACCACCATCCTTCGACACAGATGCATCCGGATTCGCCATCGGGAGCAGTGCTGCTGCAGATGGACCGACATTGACCGACAGGGAACTGCGCATCCTATTGAATCCACTTTCCAGGAAGCTGCAATCCGGGAACGGAACTACCCTACCCATGAGCAGAAGCTGCCATCATCCATAACTTGCGCTACATGGCGCTACTATGTACCTCGATGGCACCTAGTTCACCGTCAACACAGACTACGCTGCCACCGTCAGCTTCCCACGCTGCCCAAGCCCACTCGTCGATAGGCTCGCTGGATGGATTTGCTTCAAGAAGTTGAGTTCGACTTAATACGCAAACGAGCAGTCGACAACGTCGTGCCGGACACTCTCTCTCGCCGAGCGGACGACCGGACTACCGTGACCCTGACTCCATCGAGCTATACTGTACAGTACAACCTCAGCGTGACTCTATGCCCCGACATGTGTGACCAAACTTGTTCGGGGCTCCTTGGACCCATCTACAAGGATTGTCTGGATGGGAAGGTCGAACCTTCACTATTTCACACGATGTGGATCCACTACTTTGGCCATCCTTCAACACTTTCTAGTCCGCCTCACTCTCCTGCACGACACCCACGACTCTGCTACTGCTGGACACTTTGGCTTTCAGAAGACCTTCGACTACCTGCTCTGTTTTGTATGCTGGCCGCACATTGCCAAGGACTCTCAGAAGTACGTAACAGCCTGCGAAAAAGTGTTAGAGGAACAAAGGATCCTTAGCCCGACCTGCCAGACTCTTGCATTCTCTCCCCATTCTCTATCAGCGTTGGGAGACTGACATCATGGACTTCATCGGCCCCCTCCCTTTCACAACGCGGAACTTCAACATCATCGCTGTCAAGCTTGCTCACTTTGTACCCAATACCACCACCGCCACAGCTGTTGGCGTCCACTAGTTTTTTGACAACATCTTGAAAGCTGCAATCCGCTCAGTAGCTCTTGGCTTCCAGTCGACAACATGCCAACGGAAGCGGCCACCATGAACTGGCCAAGAACCGATCTTCGACCTCGTCCATATTCAGGGCCCTTTGGGACGGCATCAAACAGAACCTGGGCTACAGGCAGCAGCACCATACATCAAGCAGTAGCAAAGCGAACAAGGTGATCGTGATGACCTTGTTCCTGGTAGTCTTTGGACGTACTTTGGCGCGGTACCGGAGGCGCCGTTAACAATCCAATGGAGACTTGACGACTTTTGATACAACGACACTCCATCTAAAACAACGGAATAAAGTCCTCATAGGACAGGCATTGGTAGATCTCCTGGCAAGCTCATGTTGCCCATCTCTCCATTCATACACGATTCTTTAATACGGCATGGCCCATCTCTTGTGGCCACATTTGGAGGCTGCAAAGACCTTCACGGTCCGATATTGGCTAATGATGATGCTCATGGCGATCCATCTTCCGGCGATGAGGATGGACCTGTGAGTGAGTGTCTGGATGGCGTCGCCGGTGGGCAGGGTGACAATGGACGTCGTGAGGGACCAGGAGCAGACCATAGATAGGTACACCCTCGTCAGGGATTGGTGCGGAGGGTGGCTGATCGGGACTAGAGGCGACGGCCCAATGAACACGAGTGCAGAACCTAGGGATACAGCCGGTCTGTTGATTATTGACAGTCTCCGCCAATGGCTGTTTGAACAAGGACAAGGACAAGGACAAAGCGCCGGTATTGCCAATCCCATCCGCTTCTCATCCTGGGCCATCTTCTCTATAAGTTTCGCTTCCGGTGTCTTCAAGACTGCGAACATGGGCAATGACAAGTGTCTGGCTATTAAGTCCTCGTCTCCTGTTGGCAGTCCAGCCTATTCCAGCGACATGCTACTGCTGCTCATGCTGGTCCACCTGTAAGCGCGCTTCTAACCTTGGATCTGACCATTGTGCCTCTCCTACACAAATATAATATGTCCATTACCAACGACCCCTGACAGCAAGACGCCTCGACGGTGGCAAAATTGCTCCATTTGGATGAACGGGTGACGAAAATCGTGGCACCCTGCCCTGACATCGACATCAAACAGCCACGCCAGATTTCGTCGACAGAATCATTTCATTTCTTCGTTCGCAATACTCAAGCTGAATGCCTCAGCAACTTTGCAACAGAAACGTTTTGTCCTGACCAAGAAGCGGCAGTTTTTGCAGCAATAGACAACGCTGCTAACGATGATGGAGAAGCCAGCCGCGCCATTAGCTGCACGATCTTGAAGATTTCGTTCCCCCCGGTTTCCCTCCATATCAACTACGACTGAGGCCAGGCGTGCCAAATGTGCATCCGCAACATTGATACCATGAATGGCCTCTTGTAATGGATCGAGGCTAATTGTCAGCGAAACGCACACTCATATCGTCGTCGCCACTTTCGCAACGGGGGAGAAAACTGGTCAGCAGGTCGCCCTCTGCCCAATATATCACACAACGTTCGAGGATGGCTCTATACCTGTTCCAATAAATACGATTGCAGCTTCCCGTTGACGGCGTTAAACCTGCTTTCACCATGACCGTCAACAAGAGTCAGGGTCAGACTCTCAACTATGTGGGTGTCTTCCTATTTCCGAGTGTTTTTTTTTTTTGGCACGGTCAGTTCTATGTCGCCGTTTTCGTTGCATCAATCAGCACATACACACGTAATGTAGTATATCCTTAGGTTCTAGAATGGTCATCAGTTGATCGTCCCGAGCAAATCTGCTGCAGTGCACATCTCCTATATAGTCCCGACAATTTTTGGGGAGGGTTCAAATTTCAAAAAATAAGGTTACATGGGATCAGTACGGGATGCCTCTGATCCTGCACGGTCCTTCAAGGCCTGTTGCTCCGCCCTCAGATATTATCGCCGTCACGACCAAGCCACCCCGCTTGGCGCGACCTTGCTCCAACACCCTCTCCCTCTTTGACCCTTCCATCTCTCTTATTCCTCCCCCTCCAAGGGACTCTATCTGTGTGTATCTTTCTTTAATGATCTCGCGTGACTCCAAAAAAAAGGACTATAAGGGACTCTAGGGCTGGTCTACTCAAACAGCAAAAGGGCGGGACGGGTGGGACATCTAGAGTCCCTTGTCGGTGTCGAATAAATGAGCTTCAGTCTTCATTGTATTCGACATCGCTAACCAAACTCCCCCATGCGTCATGTTTCTCAGATCTGCTTGATCCGCACACCTTTTGGTGTAAACCCCTCAGGACACAGCAAATGCGGATGACTTGACCTCATGGACATGCACGAGCACTCGCCTGAACCTGAAATGACTTGCATTTTCAGCCGCAGGAAACACTGGATCTGGATCTAGGGCATGAATTTCGGGACGACCAGGGCAGGATCCATGACATGGAAGCAGAGAACGCTTTGGATAACCCGTCGCCCTAGCAAGTCGCTGACGTCTTCGAAAACCTGTTTCAGGCACATTGGGCTGGCATGTCGACAGATGTCGGCTCTATGGCGCTCCAACATCGCCAACTTGTTACTCCTCTCAAAGCTATGGCATGTTGTGTACCAACCAAGAGATGGATCAAGAAGATACAAGGTGCTGTTCGGAAAATCGTACTCCCATTCAGTCAAGCGCCGGCATAACCAGCCTTTTGCCGAGGCTGGGCTGTAGGGGGATTAGGGTTGGTCGAAGTTGGAGCTCAAGCCAACGCCCTTCAGCTGCGTACTGTCTAGCGCCTCGCCTCGTCATACAGCCTTATCCCAATTCTCTCGAACATTATCCGAGCATTCCAACAAGCACCTCTCGCGACCTTCATATCCTCAGTGAACTGTTAAGAGTCCTACGGGAGACATGGCCTCGAGTAATTGTTCATGGTTTTGACGGAGGGTACGACGTCCGCTCCCAGTAGTCCCTTGACCATTGCTCTGGAAGAGACGCCCATTGGTATCACCATTGCCACGCCTATCAAGGAATGGCTCTTGACAAACCGGGGATCATTGCTCTTATTTTTCAAAGTGGACGGTAGGATGAGTGACGAGTGTTCAGGTTCAGGGATAGATGCCTTCAGTGCAATACCGTTCGAGAGCGGGCACAGGGATTCAGGAGCCATTCTTGTTTTAAAATCTTATCTCTTGAAAGCGATATCCGATTTCCCCCAGCTCTGAATCAAGACATCACCATCGAAGCTCCTTTCAGACAATAACTTCACAGACAACTTCTCCTAGAAGATTCACACCGTAAGAACATTGGACGCAGACCCGGAAGACAACGAATACGGAGCTCTCGCGAAAGCTATGACCCGGCAACTCTGGATCTTTGTCATTGACACCAGGCTGCCTTTTGTCTCAGCGGCGATCGCTGCCCAACCTCCCTTGTCGAAAAAACTTCTAGAAGATGGACTCACTACACAGGGCACGGAACAACCATTAATGCAAAAACTCCTCATTGGCAGCGCCTGGATTCCGTATTCCCGGATACCCTCTCAATGCTGCATCTGAAATCTGGATCAAGAGGACGATACTGTTCGCCTGTCCCTGAAAGATTGATGTCTGGCACTCTGCTCCATCCAAACACTTAACTATCCAGAACTGGACTCCAATGACGGTGGCGAATGTCTTTCTCCCAAACCCATCTAAGGTCCAACCGTTGGTCGACCTCGTCGCAGCCTTCTTGTTCGCCACCATTATGGCATCGATCTGGAGATTGCACTGGTAATCTATTATGGCCAATGAGGCGTTCGACATTATTGACAAATTATATGTACCGTTGATGGTAAGTCAGCTACCTCCCGGACTCAGGCAGAGAAGAGACGACTGAAGGCAAAATCAGAGAAGCCGTAATGTTTTTTTTTCTTTCTGTTTCATGTATTTGTAAATACTTCATTGTCTTTGCTTCGTATTACTGTAAAACTACTCTGGCTTTCGTGGATGACTGCCTGGATTGAGGACTACAGAAGATGTCAAGTTATGCACGTAATAAATTAATTAAACAGAGGAGCAGAGGCGGGACCCAGATATAAAGAAGAGGACTCTCAGGAGATCCCGGATTTGAAGCACGTCTGGATAGCGAGCTACTATTTTCTCACGTTTGACGTTTTATGAAGACGAGAGTGATGTGCGGCGCGTGGGATATGGAATAGGTTTTCTGATGTGGTCCATGCACGGGGTGACGCAGCGGCAAATGGAGAACATGAGGATCAAAAAAGGAGACTGTCCTTCTGCTTGTACTGACAGGGGGAACCGCGCTTTAGCGATCCACTTGCTCTGGTGAAATAACATCTAGGAATGATCTCTTTTTGTTCTACTGCTCGGAAGCGTCTTCATACACCAACAGATTTTTTGCCGCGTCTGGACCAAGAGCACGAAGCTCAGGCAAGTTTAGAACTGGAAGTCAGGGAAATAATCAAATCACATCGAAAACCACGAGTTCTGATGTTGTTGTTGAGACGGAACCGCTTGCTGCTTTCTTCACGCTACTGCTTGTTACAACTGGACCGAACACGTACAAGGCACGACCCCATGCTTTGTACTCTCGAGGACCTAGTAAAAAGACCACATCGTCTAATCCTCCCCTATTACTGTTTGCATAATGATCAGGATCTGTAGAAAATTCCCCACACCCGTCGGCATACATGCATACTAACTCCCTACTTCCGTCGGCATACATTCATACTAGGCAGAACTGTATCTCGCTTGCCCCTAGCACTGGCACCTTGAGGAAAAAAAAAAGATGGAGGATCTGAATGTGAAGAAGCGATCGCATTAACTTCTTGTCTTCTTTACGCCAAATGAACAGCATCTCTAGCGATCAGGTAATGCTGCCCCCACCCTATGAATGAGATTCTTCCATTGCGAATGAGAATGAGAACGGAATCTCAAAGACGTGCAATTAAG
This sequence comes from Entomortierella parvispora, assembly GCA_963573315.1. Classification (NCBI taxonomy): domain Eukaryota; kingdom Fungi; phylum Mortierellomycota; class Mortierellomycetes; order Mortierellales; family Mortierellaceae; genus Entomortierella; species Entomortierella parvispora. Next base: position 189,678 of record OY752146.1, read on the forward strand.
ATGATCTCTTGTTCTAATCCCATTCACACGATTCATTCATAGACAACTGAGCGTGCTCTGTTTACAGCGAAAAAGTAAACCTACTGCCCTTCATACTGTTGATGATGAAACTATTCCAATGGTGCAGTATAACGATTTCCGCTGCTTTAACGTTCAGGCCTTCGTTTTATCCGTGTGTAGACAAAAGGAGCGCGCCGAGGCTCTACCATGTTCTGACGACGCGAAGCGAGCTCCGAGTCAGAGCCCATTGTACAGGGTAAAGGAAGAACTCCGAGAAAACTCATCACAATGTGCCGACATTAAATATACCAACAACGAATCGATGGGCTACCTTTTGATTCATCACCTAGGACTCGGTTTGCATCGATCAGGGTGTTCTGGGTACTGACCAGTCGTCCACAATGGTGAACATTGGCTCTATGACGGTAATAGATGGGATTCTCTAACCTTACACAGTTTCGTAGAGGCAACTGGATTTAAAGACTAAGAGATTTTTTTTTCATGATGGCAGATTGCTGATGGGTGCCCACCGTTGAACGTCTTTGAAGGATCCGAGCATTCCATGACCAGTCAGTCCAATAGCTCAAAGATGTCGGTGAATGACCCGTAAGATAATTTAGAAGGCATCGTTTGCAGCGTCTGGTGGACAGAGTGTCGAAGCATGAACTAATCGCTGATTGAATCCACGCAGCGATGGAAGCACACGCGAAACCAGTCCTGGAAGAGAAGATTCGTTGTCTTCTGAGTGTCACCGCCATGTAGCAACAAACCCTCATTGGTCCACATCCGGTAAGTGCTCAACATTCATGAATGCCTGCAGGCAAGATTGTGGGAACAATGAATCACCCCTATAACGAGTTCAAAAGTCCGCTCGATATACTCATACAAAGAAAATTGCGTCTGCTGAATGTATCCAGATGAGACGATCGATGGCCTCAAGGTCTCGCCTTTCTCTTTGCCAAGTGTTTTGGGAAGCAGTGAAGTAAATGATTTCAAGACCGCAACCCATTCTGAGATCGTTCTGGTAAGTTTCACAGAGTGAGTGCTCTCTGTAACTTGCAACTCGATATGACACCTACAGCGGCTCGTGAGAGCTGCAGCAGGATCAATCCGTCATGTTCTTTAACGTTAATGATGTAATCATAATCATAGAACGGCGGCACTAGTGTGAACAAGCAAGTACTCGCTCTTCTCAATTTACACACCGACAGGCCCCGAGCACCTCAGCAGTCAACCAATGAAGCCCAATGGCCTATCCGATTCAGCGAGCAGCTGACGCAATCGCTCAAGAGAATGGCCCAAGAGCATGACGTGGATTTGGGCGCAGTCTTGTTAACCGCCTGGAGTGCCGTACTTTTCAGACTCAGTGGTCAGTGTGAGATTCATCTCGCTATACAAGGCAATACTCTCGGCGACCGAGTAAGGGTCGCTGATCCCTCTGCATACTTGTCGCTACATGTCGACTTTTCCGACGACCCAAACACCATTCAATTGCTCGAACACGTCAAACAAGCAGCTTCGTACTCTGAGGACCATCAAATCGAGGTGAATCAGGTTGTCTTCAGCTACCACCGCAAGGAAGGATCGAATTCTACGGGATTGGGACTAGCGTTGTCAGGGGCAATCACCGCCGGCTTCGAGCTCGAATTGAGCTTGAGAGACGAGAATGAGGAGATTGTAGGACTGATGTGCTACTCAACGGCCCTCTTCGACTCCCTCACCATTGAGCATCACGTGGGATATCTGAACTTGATGCTTGAGGGAATGGTATCCGACGCTACGCAATTGGTCTCCAAGATTGATATTATCTCACCTGCCGAGCGAACATTGCTTCTTGAAACCTGGAACGAAACACAGCCGCTCCACCACGAGTACCAGACCATCCACCAACTGTTTGAAGAGCAGGCTAAGCGTACCCCGACTGCCGTTGCACTTGTGCACGAAGATCAAGAGCTGACCTACAGCGAACTAAACGCACGGTCCAACCGTCTCGCGCATCAACTCATTGAGTTGGGAGTTAAGCCTGATACTCTTGCTGCGATCTGCGTTGAGAGGTCTCTAGCATTGACTGTTGCTATATTGGCTGTCCTGAAGGCCGGCGGCGCTTATGTGCCGCTGGACCTTACCTACCCCCGCGAGCGCCTCGTGGGTATCCTGGAGGATGCCGCACCAGCTGTCATGGTCATAGACAAGGCTGGCCGCGCTGTCTTTGGAGAAACAGCTCTCAGTTCGTTAACCTTGGTTGACCCGAACACTCCTTCAGCACATCCAGCCATAAATCCGCGGGTTCCTGGTTTGACATCGCAGCACCTGGCCTACATCATATACACTTCTGGATCGACTGGCATGCCCAAGGGTGTGATGATCGAGCATCGCGGCGTCGTGAACCTTGCGCAAACTCATTGCCAGCTGTATGGTATTCGTGAAAGCAGCCGTATTTTGCAGTTCTCTTCCATCAGCTTCGATTTGAGTGTCTTGGAAATTGTGCTGGCATTATCCTCCGGCGCCACTTTATACCTCATACCTGACAGGATTCGGTTGGATCGAGACAAAGTTTGGGACTACATGCACAGGCACTCAATCAATCTTGTAGGGCTTACTCCATCGTTCCTCCAAGACGGAAAGAACCTGCCGCATCGGATCGAGTCTTTGACGATAAGTTGTGGGGGCGAAGCTCTCAGTCCATCACTTCTACATAACCTGATAAACCAAAACATTACCGTGATCAACGACTACGGTCCTACCGAGACAACTGTCAGCGCGACGAGCTGGAAGTGCCCAACGGACTATAAGGGCGACATTGCTCCTATCGGTCGGCCAGTAATACATTCCCGGGTTTACGTTCTGGATGCCAATCTCCGGCCAGTGCCCGTGGGAACCATGGGAGAGCTTTATATCGGAGGGGTTGGGGTTGCACGAGGGTATCTCAACCGTCCAGAGTTGACCGCAGAGAGATTTCTTCCAGATCCCTTCAGCGAAGTAAAGGATGCACGGATGTACAGGACAGGGGATCTCGGACGGCGCCTCGCTGATGGCAACCTGGTACACCTAGGACGCATTGACGATCAAGTCAAAATACGCGGCTTCCGAATCGAGCTCGAAGAGGTTGAGAACTGTCTATTGAAACACGACTGGGTATCAGAAGCCATTGTACTGGCACTCGTTGTGGGAGGCGACAAGCAGCTGGTTGCATATGTTGTGGCAAAGCCAGGATCTCGGCTCACTCACAGTCTTCGCGCTCATGTCGCAGCCAAACTGCCTCAGTACATGGTACCGGCGGCTTTCGTCCGTCTAGACGTCATGCCCCTCACACCGAACGATAAACTTGACCGCAAGGCACTACCAGCTCCTGATGAGGAAGCCTTTGCACGAGAAACGTACGAGGAGCCGCGGGGGGACATCGAGAACAAATTAGCTGCTATCTGGGCAGAATTGCTTCCAGTCAAGCATATCGGTCGCAATGACAGCTTCTTTGCTCTCGGCGGACACTCTCTTCTTGCCGCGAGAATGCTCCAGCACCTGAAGCGTCTCGGCCTTACTGTCTCTGTGCGAACTTTGTTTGAGTTCCCTACCCTCAGCGCACTGGCCCGGGAGCTGCGAGAGGATCAAGCAACAATTGTACCTCCAAATCTCATCACCACCGAGACTACATCAATAACGCCGGCGACCCTGCCGCTGATCGAACTGACCCAGAGCGACATCAATCATATCGTACAACGCGTCCCGGGCGGAGTAGTCAACATTCAAGATATCTACCCGCTGTCACCTTTGCAGGAGGGTATCTTGTTCCACCATCTAATGGCTACCGAAGGCGACCCATACCTGGTAACATCGATGATGGCATTCGAGACTAGGGAATTACTTGACCGCTATCTTGAGGCATTCCAGAAAGTGGTGGATCGACATGACATTCTCCGTACTGCCTTCTTTTGGGAAGGTTTATCAACTTCAGCACAGGTGGTGTGCCGCACTGCGCCTTTACCCGTCTTGGAGCTCGAGCTGGATCCGGCGGACGGACCTATTCAGGAGCAACTCGACCACCGTTTCAATCCTAAGCACTATCGAATCGACTTGTGTCAGGCTCCTCTCCTTCGGTTTATCGTGGCCAAAGATGTCAGCGGGCGGTGGCTACTAGTTCAATTGCTGCATCACCTCATCGGCGACCACGACGCTGCACAGGAAATGAACACTGAAATCAAGGCTTTTATGGATGGTCTGGACGAATCTCAAGAAACTCCTCGACCCTTCCGTGAGACCATCGCTCAGTCGTGCTTAAAATCAAGTCAAGATGTTCATAAGAAATTTTTCCAAGAGATGCTTGAGGATGTTGATGAGCCTACACTGCCTTTCGGGCTGACCACAGTGCACAGCGGCGGCACCGAGGTTACGGAATCTCACCAGATTTTGCCACAGAGTTTAAACACTCGCTTACGCAAACATGCCACAACGCTAGGGGTTAGCCTTGCGACGCTGTGCCATGTGGCTTGCGCTCTAGTACTAGCGCGCACCAGTGGGCAGCAACGTGTCACTTTCGGTACAGTGCTTTTTGGACGGATGCAGGCCGACAGCGAATCCGGAAATACATTGGGGATATCCATTAACACGCTGCCATTCCGTTGCGACATCGATGTGCGTGGCGTCCGAGAATGTATCCTCGAGACTCATTCTCGTTTAATAGCCCTTCTGGAGCATGAGCACGCATCCTTGCCTGTGGCACAGCAGTGCAGTTGCGTCCCAGCGGGCACTTCTCTGTTTAGTGGACTTTTGAACTACCGCCACACCTCAATACCGTCAAATGGATCAACTGCATCCGACTCAGAGTTCGTCAGCGAGGAGGAACAATTCCAATACCCTGGAGTTGAGTTTTTGAGCGGTCAGGAGCGAACCAACTATCCGTTTGCTTTGTCTGTCGAGGATTTCGGTACAGCCCTCGGTCTCACAGCACAGGTTATGAATCCGATCGATCCAGTTCGTGTATGTGCTTATGTGAGGCAGACAATGGAGAGTCTCGTGGATGCACTTGAATCCACAGGTGATGTGCCTGTCCAACAACTGGAAGCGCTGCCAGTACAAGAACGGGAAATGTTGTTGCAGGAGTGGAATGCGACCGATAAGGACTATCCCACCGATCTCTGCCTCCATCACCTCTTTGAGCAGCAGGTTGAACGGACCCCAGACGCCATTGCTGTCGTGCACGATGACCAGTCACTGACGTATGCCGAGGTGAACACACGAGCCAATTGCCTAGCTCATCAACTCATTAGCCTTGGTGTCCATCCTGATGTTTTTGTCGCGATCTGTGTTGAGCGATCTCCAGCCATGATTATCGGCATTCTGGCAATTATGAAGGCTGGTGGTGCCTACGTGCCTCTTGATCCGTTCTATGCAAGCGATCGCTTGAATGATATCATCAACGACGCGGCACCGACCATTCTAATCGCGGACCAAGCCGGTAGGAACGCGCTAAAAATGTCCATTCCCAAGTCCGTGACTGTGCTCGACCCAAATGAGCCCAATCCCAATCAAGCACCCACTGGCAATCCAAATGTTGCTCAGTTGACTTCTCTTCATCTTGCCTATGTCATCTACACGTCTGGATCCACAGGAAAGCCCAAAGGAGTCATGATGGAGCACCAAGGAGCCGTCAATCTTGTCAACACACGTTCAGAGAGTCTGAAAATCCACATCCATAGCAGAGTTTTACAAAACATATCCCTGAGTTTCGATCCCAGCGTGTGTGAGATATTCTCAACCCTATGTTGCGGTGCTAGTCTTTATTTGGTTCAGGATGAAATTCGACTCGATCGACTTCGTCTGTTGCAGTTTTTGGTGCGAAATGCAATCACCCACGTTACTTGCACTCCCTCACTACTCCAGGACTGCAGAGATTTGGCAACGTTGGAGACAGTGCGAGCATTCATTGTCATGGGAGACACGATGCCGCCTCACCTTCCAGGTCTACTTAAAGCCATGGCACCCAACAGTATCATTATAAATGCCTATGGACCAACGGAGACATCAGTTTACGCAACTGAGTGGAAGTGGCGCTCGGACTTCAATGGAGACATGGTACCAATTGGCAGACCCCTTCCTAACAAGCGGGTATATCTTTTGGATGCACACGGCAACCCAGTACCATTGGGTGCCCTGGGAGAAATCTACATCGGAGGTGTCGGAGTTGCAAGAGGTTACCTAAACAGACCAGAGTTGACAGCCGAGAAATTCATCCCTGACCCGTTTTCGAGTGCGCCTGATGCTCGAATGTACAGGACTGGAGATCTGGGGCGTCATTTGCCAGACGGCAACATTGTGTGTCTGGGTCGGAATGACCATCAAGTGAAGATCCGTGGCTTTCGAGTCGAACTTGGCGAGATTGAGGCTCGTCTTTCGGAGCATCCATTGGTGTCCGAAGCTGTGGTGATTGTTCTTGGTGAAGGCAACGACAAGCGACTTGTTGCCTACGTGATTGTTAATCTGGATTATCAGGCTGACCGAGGTATGGATCAAGTTACTTGGGATAGATAACTTGTGAAGGCTCAGAGGAATGTTTACTGAACATCTATATCTCTATACCTTCTTAGCACCCGGTGAGAGTCAGCTTTCCCTGATACTTCGGTCACATCTGGTAGGGCGGCTACCAGATTACATGGTCCCAGCCGCGTTTGTGAGAATGGATGCATTTCCACTGACTCCTAACGGCAAGTTGGACCGGCGGGCGCTTCCTGTGCCAGGTGATGATGACTTTGCACATCAGAACTATGAAGCGCCACAGGGGGAGATAGAATCTGCCCTGGCTGCCATCTGGTCGGAGTTACTGGGAGTCGAGCGCGTGAGTCGCCATGATGGATTTTTTGCCCTTGGAGGCCATTCTCTTCTGGCTGTACGGATGATCTCGAGCCTCCATAATCTTGGTCACTCCATCTCAGTTCGTGCTCTGTTTGATACACCGACACTATCTGTGCTTGCTCAGTTAATTGGTCAACATCGTGATGTCGTGACCCCTCCAAACCTGATCACGCCTGGTGTTACCCACATCTCGCCAGAGATGCTGCCGTTAATCGACCTTACCCAGCCTGAGATCGATCATATTGTCCAGCGTGTACCTGGCGGTGTGGCCAATATCCAGGACATCTATGCATTGTCACCATTACAGGACGGCATCCTGTTTCACCATCTACTGGCCAAGAATCGAGACCCTTACTTGCTCTTCGCATCCATGGCTTATGACAACAGAGAGTCGCTAGACCGGTATCTGGCTGCAATGCATCAGCTGGTGAATCGCCATGACATCCTTCGCACGGCCTTCGTGTGGGAAAATCTATCGACCCCGGTTCAGGTCGTCTGGCGTGATGCTCCGTTGTCGATCACAGAACTCAAGTTGGATCCAGTGGACGGGCCAATTAGTGAGCAGCTCAAGAGCATGTTTGATCCTCTGCACCATCGTATCGATCTTTCACAAGCTCCATTGGTTAGCTTTGTGATTGCGCAAGAGAGTGGCGATCGTTGGATCTTGGTCAAGCTGCTACATCATATCATTGGCGATCACTCAACACTGGAGGAAATAGAGATTGAGATCAAAGAATTCTCAGAAGGACGAGGAGGCACTCTGCCTCCAGCGTATCCCTACCGTAATCTTATCGCTCAGGTGCGCTTAGGAACGAGCGAAGAAGCTCACGAGCAGTTTTTCAGGAATATGTTGAGTGAAATCGACACGCCCACACTACCATTTGGATTGGCCAATGTTCTTGGGGATGGAACTGAGGTCACAGAGCAGCAAATGATGTTGCCCCAGGAATTGAACAACCGTCTCCGGCTGCAAGCTAGTAGGCTTGGCGTCAGTCTTGCCAGTCTGTGTCATGTTGCATGGGGCCAGGTGATTGCTCGCACGAGCGGCCAGCAACGCGTGGTATTTGGCACTGTGCTCTTTGGACGCATGCAAGGATCCACTAGCTCCAACCAAGCCCTGGGACTTTTCATTAACACGCTGCCTCTTCGTATGGATGTTAACAAGAGCAGTGTTGAGTCAACAGTCCAAGCAACCCACACACAGCTAGCGGCTCTACTTGAACATGAGCATGCCTCATTAGCGCTTGCACAACGCTGCAGTAGTGTCCCATCTGGAATGCCTCTGTTCAGCTCATTGATGAACTACCGCCACAACACGGCACCTACCAATGCCAGCGATGACGCGTCCTGCAAGACATCTCTTGAAAGCCATGAGCGCAGCAACTATCCATTCATGATGTCAGTGGAGGACTTTGGCACCGCGCTGGGAATAACGTCTCAAATAGTACGGCCGTTGGATTCTGCTCGCGTCTGTGGCTACATGCAGGAGTCACTCGTGAGCTTGGCAAATGCGCTTGAGAGCAACTCCGGTATGCCAGTATCCCAGCTGGAGGTCCTACCATTGGATGAACGCGAGATGTTGCTAAGAGGATGGAATGCGACCGAAGGAGCCTATCCCACCGATCTCTGCCTCCATCAGCTCTTTGAGCAGCAGGTTGAGCGAACTCCAGAAGCCATTGCTGTCGTGTATGAGAACCAGGTCTTGACTTATGCCGAGGTGAACACGCGAGCCAATTGCTTAGCTCATAAGCTAATTAACCTTAGTGTCCAGCCTGATGTTCTTGTTGCGATCTGTGTTGAGCGGTCTCCAGCAATGATTGTCGGCATTCTGGCTATTATGAAGGCTGGTGGTGCCTACGTGCCTCTTGATCCGCTCTTTGCAAGCGATCGCTTGCGAGATATTCTCAATGACACTGCATCTATCTACTTGGTGGCTGACATGGTTGGGAAATCTGCGCTAGGCGAGGCGGCAATCTCAGCTATGACGGTCCTGGATCCAAACGTCATTGAATATCGCCCCAAATCTAATCCATCAATCCCGACCCTGAACTCGAGCCATCTGGCATACGTGATTTACACATCTGGAACGACTGGAAAGCCAAAAGGGGTAATGATTGAGCATAGCGGGATCGCTGATTTCATCGAGCAGCGGCAAAAGTACCTCCAAGTCCAACCTTCCAGTCGAATGTCCCAGTTCTTTTCTGCCAGCTTCGATGCAAGCTTGTGTGAGATCTTTAGCACAGTGTGTTTTGGTGGAAGTTTGCATCTGCTGCAGGAGAGTGTCCGTCAGGATCGACGTCAGCTATGGAGTTATCTGGAGCAGCATCGCATTACTCATGCCATTTTTATCCCCAGTATGCTTCAGGACTGTGGAGACTTGTCGCCTCTCTGTACGCTGACGAAGTTTTCATTATGTGGAGAGTCGCTGACAGCAGCACTCGCTCAGAAAGTTCGCACAATTGTGCCTAGCGCCACGATCATTAACGAGTATGGTCCCACGGAGACGACCGTGGTCGCCCTGGCATGGGAATACTCTGAGATTGGCTCTAACGACATAGTTCCGATTGGCCGGCCACTTACGAACAAGCAAGTATATCTCTTGGATACACACGGCAACCCGGTGCCATTGGGTGCCCTGGGAGAAATCTACATTGGAGGTGTCGGAGTTGCAAGAGGTTACCTAAACAGACCAGAGTTGACGGCTGAGAAATTCATCCCGGATCCATTTTCGAGCGTACCTGATGCTCGGATGTACAGAACTGGAGACCTGGCGCGTCATTTGCCTGATGGCAACATTGTGTGCCTAGGTCGGAATGACCATCAAGTGAAGATCCGTGGCTTTCGAATCGAACTTGGTGAGATTGAGGTGCGTCTTTCGGAGCATCCATTGGTGTCTGAGGCAGTGGTGATTGTTCTTGGTGAAGGCAACGACAAGCGACTTGTTGCCTACGTGATTGTTAATCTGGATCGACAGGTTTCCCAAGGTATGGATCAAGTTACATGGGAGGGATAATCTAAAAGGGCTCAAAGGATTGTTTACTGAATATCTATATGCCTTCTTAGCATCCGGTGAGAGTCAGCTGTCTTTGACACTTCGGTCGCATCTTGTAGGGCGACTACCAGATTACATGATCCCAGCCGCGTTTGTGAGAATGGACGCCTTTCCTCTGACCCCTAATGGCAAGCTGGACCGACGAGCGCTTCCTGTGCCAGGTGATGATGACTTTGCACATCAGAACTATGAAACGCCACAGGGGGAGATAGAAACTGCCCTGGCTGCCATCTGGTCGGAGTTACTGGGAGTCGAGCGCGTGAGTCGCCATGATGGATTTTTTGCCCTTGGAGGCCACTCTCTTCTGGCTGTGCGGATGATCTCGCACCTCCATAATCTTGGCCACTCCATCTCAGTCCGTGCTCTATTTGATACACCGACACTATCTGTGCTTGCTCAATCAATTGGTCAGAATCGTGATATTGTGATTCCTCCAAACCAGATCACTCCTGATGTTACCCACATCTCACCAGAGATGCTGCCGTTAATCGACCTTACCCAGCCTGAGATCGATCATATTGTTCAGTGTGTACCAGGGGGTGTAGCCAATATCCAGGACATCTATGCATTGTCACCACTGCAGGACGGCATCCTGTTTCACCATCTACTGGCGAAGAATGGAGACCCTTACTTGCTATATGCCTCCATGGCTTATGACAACAGAGAGTCGCTAGACCGGTATCTGGCTGCCATGCAGCAGCTGGTGAATCGCCATGACATCCTTCGCACGGCCATCGTGTGGGAGAGTCTATCGACCCCGGTTCAGGTCGTCTGGCGTGATGCTCCGTTATCGATCACAGAACTCAAGTTGGATCCAGTGGACGGGCCAATTAGTGAGCAGCTCAAGAGCATGTTTGATCCTCTGCACCATCGCATCGATCTTTCACAGGCTCCATTGGTTCGCTTTGTGATTGCGCACGAGAGCGGCGATCGCTGGATCTTGGTTGAGCTGCTACATCATATCATTGGCGATCACTCAACACTGGAGGAAATGGAGGTTGAGATCAAAGAATTCTCAGAAGGACGGGGAGGCACTCTACCTCCAGCGTATCCCTACCGTAATCTTATCGCTCAGGTGCGCTTAGGAACGAGCGAAGAAGCTCACGAGCAGTTTTTCAGGAATATGTTGAGTGAAATCGACACGCCCACACTACCATTTGGATTGGCCAATGTTCTTGGGGATGGAACTGAGGTCACAGAGCAGCAAATGATGTTGCCCCAGGAATTGAACAACCGTCTCCGGCTGCAAGCTAGTAGGCTTGGCGTCAGTCTTGCCAGTCTGTGTCATGTTGCATGGGGCCAGGTGATTGCTCGCACGAGCGGCCAGCAACGCGTGGTATTTGGCACTGTGCTCTTTGGACGCATGCAAGGATCCACTAGCTCCAACCAAGCCCTGGGACTTTTCATTAACACGCTGCCTCTTCGTATGGATGTTAACAAGAGCAGTGTTGAGTCAACAGTCCAAGCAACCCACACACAGCTAGCGGCTCTACTTGAACATGAGCATGCCTCATTAGCGCTTGCACAACGCTGCAGTAGTGTCCCATCTGGAATGCCTCTGTTCAGCTCATTGATGAACTACCGCCACAACACGGCACCTACCAATGCCAGCGATGACGCGTCCTGCAAGACATCTCTTGAAAGCCATGAGCGCAGCAACTATCCATTCATGATGTCAGTGGAGGACTTTGGCACCGCGCTGGGAATAACGTCTCAAATAGTACGGCCGTTGGATTCTGCTCGCGTCTGTGGCTACATGCAGGAGTCACTCGTGAGCTTGGCAAATGCGCTTGAGAGCAACTCCGGTATGCCAGTATCCCAGCTGGAGGTCCTACCATTGGATGAACGCGAGATGTTGCTAAGAGGATGGAATGCGACCGAAGGAGCCTATCCCACCGATCTCTGCCTCCATCAGCTCTTTGAGCAGCAGGTTGAGCGAACTCCAGAAGCCATTGCTGTCGTGTATGAGAACCAGGTCTTGACTTATGCCGAGGTGAACACGCGAGCCAATTGCTTAGCTCATAAGCTAATTAACCTTAGTGTCCAGCCTGATGTTCTTGTTGCGATCTGTGTTGAGCGGTCTCCAGCAATGATTGTCGGCATTCTGGCTATTATGAAGGCTGGTGGTGCCTACGTGCCTCTTGATCCGCTCTTTGCAAGCGATCGCTTGCGAGATATTCTCAATGACACTGCATCTATCTACTTGGTGGCTGACATGGTTGGGAAATCTGCGCTAGGCGAGGCGGCAATCTCAGCTATGACGGTCCTGGATCCAAACGTCATTGAATATCGCCCCAAATCTAATCCATCAATCCCGACCCTGAACTCGAGCCATCTGGCATACGTGATTTACACATCTGGAACGACTGGAAAGCCAAAAGGGGTAATGATTGAGCATAGCGGGATCGCTGATTTCATCGAGCAGCGGCAAAAGTACCTCCAAGTCCAACCTTCCAGTCGAATGTCCCAGTTCTTTTCTGCCAGCTTCGATGCAAGCTTGTGTGAGATCTTTAGCACAGTGTGTTTTGGTGGAAGTTTGCATCTGCTGCAGGAGAGTGTCCGTCAGGATCGACGTCAGCTATGGAGTTATCTGGAGCAGCATCGCATTACTCATGCCATTTTCATCCCCAGTATGCTTCAAGATTGTGGAGACTTGTTACCTCTCAGTATGATGATAAAGTTTTTATTGGGTGGAGAACTGCTAACAGCAGCATTCGCTCAGAAAGTTCGCACAATTGTGCCTAGCGCCACGATCATTAACGAGTATGGTCCCACGGAGACGACCGTGGTCGCCCTGGCATGGGAATACTCTGAGATTGGCTCTAACGACATAGTTCCGATTGGCCGGCCACTTACGAACAAGCAAGTATATCTCTTGGATACACACGGCAACCCGGTGCCATTGGGTGCCCTGGGAGAAATCTACATTGGAGGTGTCGGAGTTGCAAGAGGTTACCTAAACAGACCAGAGTTGACGGCTGAGAAATTCATCCCGGATCCATTTTCGAGCGTACCTGATGCTCGGATGTACAGAACTGGAGACCTGGCGCGTCATTTGCCTGATGGCAACATTGTGTGCCTAGGTCGGAATGACCATCAAGTGAAGATCCGTGGCTTTCGAATCGAACTTGGTGAGATTGAGGTGCGTCTTTCGGAGCATCCATTGGTGTCTGAGGCAGTGGTGATTGTTCTTGGTGAAGGCAACGACAAGCGACTTGTTGCCTACGTGATTGTTAATCTGGATCGACAGGTTTCCCAAGGTATGGATCAAGTTACATGGGAGGGATAATCTAAAAGGGCTCAAAGGATTGTTTACTGAATATCTATATGCCTTCTTAGCATCCGGTGAGAGTCAGCTGTCTTTGACACTTCGGTCGCATCTTGTAGGGCGACTACCAGATTACATGATCCCAGCCGCGTTTGTGAGAATGGACGCCTTTCCTCTGACCCCTAATGGCAAGCTGGATCGAAGGGTGCTTCCTTCACCAGGTGATGATGACTTTGCACATCAGAACTATGAGGCTCCACAGGGAGAGGTAGAAATTGCCCTGGCTGCCATTTGGTCGGAGTTACTGGGAGTCGAACGCGTGAGTCGCCATGATAGATTTTTCGACCTTGGAGGCCACTCGTTACTTGCCGTCCGCTTGATGAACCGAGTGGCCACTCTTGGCGCTCAAGTTCCTCTATCGTCGTTGTTTGCTTCACCCAGTCTCTCCGCTTTTGCTGCAATCGTCAAAGAGCAAATGCTGCTGAAAGACACAGTGCTCCCTGATATAACACCAATTTCCCGCGAGGATATGATGCCCCTCTCGTTTGCACAACAGCGTCTATGGTTCCTTGCTCAACTCGAAGGAGTAAGCGACACCTACCATATACCATTAAGTGTTCGCCTGAGGGGAATACTGGACCAGTCAGCATGGAGGCAATCAATGGACGATTTGTATTCCCGCCACGAGGCATTGCGCTCTGTTTTCGTCAACCTTAATGGACAGCCTAAAGTGCGCTTATTACCGGCTGGAGGTAGTGTACTGAAGTTGGCAGTAGCACAATTGAAAATGAACAAAGTATTATGGCTGTTATTGACAACTACTTGTACTCTGCTCTTTAGCAATGCCCTTGCGGTGCATCGACTTGCGAGGCATGGACCACCCGGATATTGAACTGGAACAACTGTGCATTGATGAGGCGCGCATATCGTTCGACTTGGCGAAGGGACCTCTTGTTCGTGCAATGTTGATACAATTCGCCGATGATGATCATGTCCTTCTCATTACGCAGCATCACATTGTCTCCGATGGATGGTCCTTAGCTATTATGCAGCGTGAATTAAGCGTGCTCTACACTGACCACTGCAATGGCGAGTCTACCTCCTTACCGCCACTCGCAATTCAGTACCCGGACTACGCAGCATGGCAACGACAATGGCTCTCTATCGACCGACTCAAAGAACAAGGCGACTACTGGCGCTCCACACTGTCAGACGCTCCAGTGCTTCTGGATCTTCCGACCGACAGACCCCGTCCTCCTCAGCAATCCTTCGCGGGATCTCAAGTACAAATTGTCCTCGGTCCAGATATTACTGATGCCCTCAGGCGACTTTGTCGCCAGCACGGAGTGACATTGTTCATGACCATTTTGACGGCATGGGCTGTAGTCCTATCCAGGTTGTCAGGCCAGGATGATGTTGTTATTGGAACTCCGAGTGCAAATCGCAGCCGTCAAGAAATCGAGTCCTTGATCGGATTCTTCGTGAACACTCTCGCGTTACGTGTTGATCTGACGGGCGAACCGAGCATGCTAGACATTTTGGAGCGTGTCCGACGTGGCACTTTAGCCGCATACGCCAACCAAGACTTGCCGTTCGAGCAGGTTGTTGAGATCGTGCAGCCTCCGCGCAGGATGGATCGGACCCCGTTGTTCCAAGTGATGTTTGCATGGCAGAACAACGAGCTCGGAAAATGGGATCTGCCAGGATTACAGGTGATAGATCACGATCTGGACTATGACGTCGCAAAGTTTGACCTGACACTCAATCTATGGGAGTCGGATGGCGGGATAGCTGGAAGCTTGGGATACGCATTGTCGCTCTTTGATCAATCAACTATTGAAAGGCACATTGGCTACCTAGCTACAGTGCTTGAGCAGATGGCATCCAACTCAAAACTTTCCATCGCTGCTATCGACATGGTATCTGCAGATGAACGCAAACTTCTACTAGAGGCATGGAATGATACTCTTGCGGACTATCCCACCGATGTCTGCCTCCATCAACTCTTTGAGCAGCAGGTTGAGCGAACCCCAGAAGCCATTGCTGTCGTGTATGAGAACCAGGTCTTGACTTATGCCGAGGTGAACACGAGAGCCAATTGCTTAGCTCATAAGCTAATTAACCTTGGTGTCCAGCCTGATGTTCTTGTTGCGATCTGTGTTGAGCGGTCTGCAGCAATGATTATCGGCATTCTGGCTATTATGAAGGCTGGTGGTGCCTACGTGCCTCTTGATCCGCTCTTTGCAAGCGATCGCTTGCGAGATATTCTCAATGACACTGCACCTGTCTGTTTGGTGGCTGACAAGGTTGGAAGAACTGCGCTAGGCGTGGCGGCAATCTCTTCTTTAACGGTCCTGGATCCAAACATTATTGAATATCACCCCAAATCCAACCCGTCAATCCCGATCCTGAACTCGAGCCATCTGGCATACGTGATTTACACATCTGGAACGACTGGAAAGCCAAAAGGGGTGATGATCGAGCACCATGGAGTTGTTAATTTCATCGAGAACCAACAAAAGTACCTCCAAGTCCAACCCTCCAGTCGAATGTCCCAGTTCTTTTCCACCAGTTTCGACCCAAGCGTGTGTGAGATATTTGGCACATTGTGCTTTGGTGGAGGCTTGCATCTGATGCACGAGAATGTCCGTCAGGATCGACATCAGCTGTGGAGTTATCTGGAGCAGCACCACATTACTCATGCCATTTTCATCCCCAGTATGCTTCAAGATTGTGGAGACTTGTTACCTCTCAGTATGATGATCAAGTTTTTATTGGGTGGAGAACTGCTAACAGCAGCATTCGCTCAGAAAGTTCGCACAATTGTGCCCAACGCCACGATCATCAACGAGTATGGTCCCACGGAGACAATTGTGGCCGCTTTGGCATGGGAATACTCTGAGATTGGCTCTAAGGACATAGTTCCGATTGGCCGACCACTTGCGAACAAGAGGGTATATCTTCTGGATGCACACGGCAACCCAGTGCCATTGGGTGCCCTGGGAGAAATCTACATCGGAGGTGTAGGAGTTGCAAGAGGTTACCTAAACAGACCAGAGTTGACGGCTGAGAAATTCATCCCGGATCCATTTTCGAGCGTACCTGATGCTCGGATGTACAGAACTGGAGACCTGGCGCGTCATTTGCCTGATGGCAACATTGTGTGCCTAGGTCGGAATGACCATCAAGTGAAGATCCGTGGCTTTCGAATCGAACTTGGTGAGATTGAGGTGCGTCTTTCGGAGCATCCATTGGTGTCTGAGGCAGTGGTGATTGTTCTTGGTGAAGGCAACGACAAGCGACTTGTTGCCTACGTGATTGTTAATCTGGATCGACAGGTTTCCCAAGGTATGGATCAAGTTACATGGGAGGGATAATCTAAAAGGGCTCAAAGGATTGTTTACTGAATATCTATATGCCTTCTTAGCATCCGGTGAGAGTCAGCTGTCTTTGACACTTCGGTCGCATCTTGTAGGGCGACTACCAGATTACATGATCCCAGCCGCGTTTGTGAGAATGGACGCCTTTCCTCTGACCCCTAATGGCAAGCTGGATCGAAGGGTGCTTCCTTCACCAGGTGATGATGACTTTGCACATCAGAACTATGAGGCTCCACAGGGAGAGGTAGAAATTGCCCTGGCTGCCATTTGGTCGGAGTTACTGGGAGTCGAACGCGTGAGTCGCCATGATAGATTTTTCGACCTTGGAGGCCACTCGTTACTTGCCGTCCGCTTGATGAACCGAGTGGCCACTCTTGGCGCTCAAGTTCCTCTATCGTCGTTGTTTGCTTCACCCAGTCTCTCCGCTTTTGCTGCAATCGTCAAAGAGCAAATGCTGCTGAAAGACACAGTGCTCCCTGATATAACACCAATTTCCCGCGAGGATATGATGCCCCTCTCGTTTGCACAACAGCGTCTATGGTTCCTTGCTCAGCTCGAAGGAGTAAGCGATACCTACCATATACCATTAAGTGTTCGCCTGAGGGGAATACTGGACCAGTCAGCATGGAGGCAATCAATGGACGATTTGTATTCCCGCCACGAGGCATTGCGCTCTGTTTTCGTCAACCTCAATGGACAGCCTAAAGTGCGCTTATTACCGTGTGGAGGTAGTGTACTGAAGTTGGCAGTGGCACTATTGAAAATGAACGGTATTATGTCTTTTATTGACAACTACTTGTATTCTTCCCTTTAGCAATGCCATTGAGGTCCATCGACCTGCGAGGCACGGACCACCCGGATATTGAACTGGGACAATTGTGTATCGACGAGGCGCGCACATCGTTCGACTTGGTGCAAGGACCTCTTGTTCGTGCAATGTTGATACAACTCGCCGATGATGATCATGTCCTTCTGATTACGCAGCATCACATTGTCTCCGATGGATGGTCCTTAGCTATTATGCAGCGTGAATTAAGCGTGCTTTACACTAACCACTGCAATGGCGAGTCTGTGTCCTTACCACCACTCGCAATTCAGTACCCGGACTACGCAGCATGGCAACGACATTGGCTCTCTATCGATCGACTCAAAGAACAAGGCGACTACTGGCGCTCCACACTGTCAGACGCTCCTGTGCTTCTTGATCTGCCGACCGACAGACCCCGTCCTCCTCAGCAGTCCTTCAAGGGATCTCAAGTACAAATTGTCATCGGCCCAGAGATTACTGACGCCATCAAGCGACTTTGTCGCCAGCGCGGAGTGACATTGTTCATGACCATTTTGACGGCATGGGCTGTAGTCCTATCCAGGTTGTCAGGCCAGGATGATGTTGTTATTGGAACTCCGAGTGCCAATCGCAGCCGTCAAGAAATCGAGTCTTTGATCGGATTCTTCGTGAACACTCTCGCGTTACGCATTGATCTGACAGGCGAACCGAGCATGCTAGACCTTTTGGAGCGTGTCCGACGAGGCACTTTAGCCGCATATGCCAACCAGGACTTGCCGTTCGAGCAGGTTGTTGAGATCATGCAGCCTCCGCGCAGGATGGATCGGACACCGTTGTTCCAAGTGATGTTTGCATGGCAGAACAACGAGCTCGGCAAATGGGATCTGCCAGGATTACAGGTGACAGATCACGATCTGGACCATGACTTCGCAAAGTTTGACCTGACACTCAATCTATGGGAGTCGGATGGCGGGATAGCTGGAAGCTTGGGATACGCGTTGTCGCTCTTTGATCGATCAACAATTGAGAGGCACATTGGCTACCTAGCTACAGTGCTTGAGCAGATGGCATCCAACTCAAAACTTTCCATCGCTGCTATCGACATGGTATCTGCAGATGAACGCAAACTTCTACTAGAGGCATGGAATGATACTCTTGCGGACTATCCCACCGATGTCTGCCTCCATCAACTCTTTGAGCAGCAGGTTGAGCGAACCCCAGAAGCCATTGCTGTCGTGTATGAGAACCAGGTCTTGACTTATGCCGAGGTGAACACGAGAGCCAATTGCTTAGCTCATAAGCTAATTAACCTTGGTGTCCAGCCTGATGCTCTTGTCGCGATCTGTGTTGAGCGGTCTCCAGCAATGATTATCGGAATTCTGGCAATTATGAAGGCTGGTGGTGCCTATGTGCCTCTTGATCCGCTCTTTGTAAGCGATCGCTTGCGAGATATTCTCAGTGACACTGCACCTGTCTGTTTGGTGGCTGACAAGGTTGGAAGAACTGCGCTAGGCGTGGCGGCAATCTCTTCTTTAACGGTCCTGGATCCAAACATTATTGAATATCACCCCAAATCCAACCCGTCAATCCCGATCCTGAACTCGAGCCATCTGGCATACGTGATTTACACATCTGGAACGACTGGAAAGCCAAAAGGGGTGATGATCGAGCACCATGGAGTTGTTAATTTCATCGAGAACCAACAAAAGTACCTCCAAGTCCAACCCTCCAGTCGAATGTCCCAGTTCTTTTCCACCAGTTTCGACCCAAGCGTGTGTGAGATATTTGGCACATTGTGCTTTGGTGGAGGCTTGCATCTGATGCACGAGAATGTCCGTCAGGATCGACATCAGCTGTGGAGTTATCTGGAGCAGCACCACATTACTCATGCCATTTTCATCCCCAGTATGCTTCAAGATTGTGGAGACTTGTTACCTCTCAGTATGATGATCAAGTTTTTATTGGGTGGAGAACTGCTAACAGCAGCATTCGCTCAGAAAGTTCGCACAATTGTGCCCAACGCCACGATCATCAACGAGTATGGTCCCACGGAGACAATTGTGGCCGCTTTGGCATGGGAATACTCTGAGATTGGCTCTAAGGACATAGTTCCGATTGGCCGACCACTTGCGAACAAGAGGGTATATCTTCTGGATGCACACGGCAACCCAGTGCCATTGGGTGCCCTGGGAGAAATCTACATCGGAGGTGTCGGAGTTGCAAGAGGTTACCTAAACAGACCAGAATTGACGGCCGAGAAATTCATCCCGGATCCGTTTTCGACCGCGCCTGATGCTCGGATGTACAGGACTGGCGACATGGCGCGTCATTTGCCTGACGGCAACATTGTGTGTCTGGGTCGGAATGACCATCAAGTGAAGATCCGTGGCTTTCGAGTCGAACTTGGCGAGATTGAGGCTCGTCTTTCGGAGTGTCCATTGGTGTCCGAAGCTGTGGTGATTGTTCTTGGTGAAGGCAACGACAAGCGACTTGTTGCCTACGTGATTGTTAATCAGGATTATCAGGCTGACCGAGGTATGGATCAAGTTACTTGGGAATGATAAGTTCTGAGGGCTCAAATGAACGTCTACTGAATGACTACATCTCTATGCCTTCTTAGCATCCGGTGAGAGTCAGCTATCCCTGATACTTCGGTCACATCTGGTAGGGCGGTTGCCAGATTACATGATCCCAGCCGCAGTTGTGAAAATGGATGCATTTCCTCTGACCCCTAATGGCAAGTTGGACCAACGAGCGCTTCCTGAACCGGGCGATGATGACTTTGCTCGTCGAAAATTCGAAGCGCCACAGGGAGAGATCGAAAATCTACTGGCAAGTGTCTGGATGGAGCTGCTCAATGTTGACAAAATCGGAAGGAACGATAGTTTTTTCGTCTTGGGTGGCCACTCGTTGCTGGCTGTGAGGATGATCTCTCGTATACGTACGATGTTGGGGTTTGACTTGACCCTGCGCACTCTGTTTGAGTTGTCGACAATTGCAGAACTGGCACCACGACTATTGGCCACAGGAACATCACAAGAGGAATCATTCGACGTACTGCTCCCCATCAAGCCTCACGGAACTCGACCACCGTTGTTCTGTATCCATCCTGGGACTGGAATTAGCTGGTGCTACACTGGACTGGCAACACGCTTGCACCCGGACCAGCCCCTCTATGGTCTGCAGGCGCGCGGATTCATTGATGGTCAAGAAAAAGCTTCGAATCTCGATGATATGGTACTTGATTACATAAGTCAAGTTCGCCGTGTCCAGCCTCATGGACCTTATCACCTGCTAGGATACTCGTTCGGAGGTTTGGTTGCTCACACGATGGCCGCATATCTAGAAAAGCAAAGCGAGAGAGTGGGCTTAGTCGCGATGATGGACACGCACGCAAACTATCATCGTCTAGAGGAGCGGCAGCCTGGTGAGGATGAAGAGGAGAAGGACTTTATTCAAGCACTTGTGGGCAACAGGGAGATGTATTCACCAGACTTGATCAATCCTTTCTTGGAGAAGGCGCCTATCATCATGAAAAACAACAGCCGGATTGGTCGTCTTCAGGGTCCCAGCGTATTTAATGGTGACCTACTCATTTTCCGCGCGACCGTACTAAAATCAGACTCTGGGCGGTTGATATCTCCCGATGACTGGAAACCTTTTGCGCTTGGGTCCATTGAGATCTGTGACATTGAGTGCGAGCATGATTATATGGATATGCCTGAGCATATGGCCGAGATCAGTCGAATTCTCAATCTCAAGATGGATGGATGAGTCTCACGAGGAGTAGAATGAAATGTAATTAGAAAAGCAGAGGAATAAACAGGGGATTATGATCAAATTGATGAACCACCACTCTGAGTGCGTTGGGTGTAACCCCGTTCATTGTCCTTTTGACCTTGTGCAAGTCTCCTCGCCAAATCCGTAAATCCCGTTCCGTCCGTCCAAATGAGCGAGAGGTGAAGCTCTCATCTTGTAGCCAGCAGAAATACCCTGAAGGAGGAACATGAGGCTGCTCTTTGCCGGCGACTCTGGTTTTCTAGGAACTAGATTCTCTGGAAACGGAAAGATGTGGCAAAGAATGAGATGTTCTGGGAATTCATTGACACGGCGCGTTACCGCCGGGGAATTGGTGTGCTGGGCTCTCATTTGATTATTTGCAGGTCATTATTGAGTGGATCCTTGAAAAAACCTTCCCATGGTATTCGCTTTTTTTTGTAAAGAGATGCGCCAGGATGAATCTCCATCTTCCTGCTAGGCCTTGCAGTTCGTTTTTTTCTGGGAGGGTGTCATTGGGTGTCAGGAGAATTGTTCAAATTAGACATTACAAGCGCCGAGGGTCATGGTCATGTGCAATGTCAATGAGCAGAATCTCAAGGGTAACATACCTCAAATGGTGGTAAAGGAGGAGAAAGTGATGGTGATGATGATGGTGATGATGGTGGTGGTTTAGGGTCAGGAACGGTAAGTGGAAGAAGGGGAAGAAATGAGGGAGGGGAGGAAAGGGGAGGAAGGAAAGGAAGGGAGGAAGGGAGGAAGGGAGGGGAGGAAGTGGTGACAAAATATAGCACAACAACAGAGTTCGTTTCCGGGCCCTCACGCGGATTTTTTTTCTTTGTTGTTAAACATTCCACGGCAGTGGGGTTCATTTCGGTTAATTGAAAGTTGAATAAAATGACGCGCTTGTGCCTGCGCTCGTCTACAGCCCACGTACCCAAAAAACGTGCCAACTACGAGCTGAAGTTCGAAACACTTTCAAGTAACCCCAGAGAGACTCTTGACTGGTATCTTGATATCACAAGTTAGTCTTGAAAGCTAATGAAATAAAGAGGCTTGTATATTTTCTCATTCACCCTACTCCTCTTCATTCCATTGCTCTCACGTTTATGTATCCTCCATCGACCAATCTATATCTTTTGACTCACTCCGAATGGCATGGGTACTTACAAAGAAAATACAACTTATTCTTCAAGACATGAAGTCTTCAAAGCCTCTTTGAGGTGAGCGTGAAGCCAATTGTTATGTCCGGTATACTTGACAGTACCACTGACTACAGACTACCATGCCTTTCCTTGGCGTCTTGGTCTCCTTCGTAATAGTCTTGGGCACAGACCTTGTCCTTGACATCAATGTCCTGCTCACCAATTCTGTGCGAGCTGCCAAGTTGCGGCGGGCAATCTTTTCGACCTGGAATTCCATCTTCATGATCGAGGAAATTGTCGTTCACCTGGGCGGGTTCTCGGCGGTGGGGATCTTTTGGTGGTTCACTCAATTGACAAACCTATTTCAGACGGATAATATGTCTCCTGAAGAGCTGATGCTGGCCCGACAGGAGTATGAAACCAACATGACCTCTATGCTTGCTGAGGAAGCAAAAGCGTTCGCTATAGCGGCCAGCGGTCTTTCCTGGGACAGAGTTGTCCTTCAATGGGGCATGGGATACTTGGAAAAACACCTGGGTGCAAGGCACCGTCAAGTAAAAAAAATCAAAAAATCCTTCAAGCAAATAACAGAAACCAAGGCGAAGAACAAACTATGAGATCCAAAGAATAGACGATGAGATCCAATCATCTAATTGCCGCAAAACAACGAGAAATGACAATGTGGATATCGAGGAAGGTCAGGATGCTCATCCCGACAACAAAGAGTTCAGAATCATTGATAACTATTGAGCCGGCCCTAACAACTCTGGACAAGGCCATTCAGAATATGGGGTGACCAATGTCGATAACATGGATGCAAACATAGCGTCCCCCAAGGGCAGGAACAACATTGTGCAAGATCGTGACAATAACCTAGGCAATAACTATTTTGGTACGGATTGAGCCACATACGCAACAGCAGCACCGTGCCATCACGCACTCCTCACAATATATACAAGCCCATGTAGCAATTCAATAAATCTCATTCCTTGTCTCCCCCCTCTCCGCCGCCCTCTCCGCCCTCCAAAACTCCATTTTTTTTTTTGCGTGGGTACAGTGGGGGGATCAAACTCAAGGTCCCTGGATTCGTCCACATCAAGATCCTCGTCGTGGTCATGCAAGCCGGGCGCTTGAGGAGTTGGACCAAGCGGCAGTCAGGATCGGAGGCGAGAGAGAGAGGACTTTACAGCTTCTCCTGGCGCAGATGTTCCAGCAGGAATACCAGAGACCAAGTTGCGCGTTGCTTCCAGAACAAGAATTTCCAGGTGGCTTAGCTCACATGCTTCCCTCTTTTTTTTTCCTCCTCTTTGTTCCAGGCACATGGGCCGAATAAACGAGTCATCTCTTGCTCTGCGACCTCACCACCAATCCGTCGACACGGATGCATCCGCTTCCGCTATCCGTGCTGCAGATGGATCGACAGGGCAATGCTCATCCCAGCGCATTGCATTCACTTCCAGGAACATGCTATCCAGCGGAACGGAACTACCTCACCCAGGAGCAGGAGCTGCCAGCGGTCATCCACGCTTTACGCACTTGGCGTTACTACCCCGACGGCGCTTGTTCACTGTCAACGCCGACTACGCCACCCTCCATCATTTTCATACGCAGCCCAAGCCCACTCGCCGACAGGCTCACTGGATTGAGTTGCTCCAGGAATGCGACTTGGACTTCAAGTGCAAGCGAGGAGTCGACATCATGGTGCCCGACGCTCTCTCTGGATGACTGGAATACGGAGACCCTGACCCGTTGAGCTGCACTCCCTCAGTGTGACTCGACCCCCAGACATCCATGACCAACTTTTTCAGGACTACGACAATGACCCTCGCCTTGGACCCATCCAGTATACTGGATGTCGGGCTGACGCTGTCCACAGCTTGCCACCAACAGACGGATGGACAAACGGAGATCATGAACAAGATACTGAAGAGAATGTTGCGGGCCTTCGTGTACAAACAGTCTAACTGGTATCAATTGGAGTTTGGTTACAACAACGACCACTGGATTCTCGCCCTTCTTCCTCGACTCGTCAGCACCCTCGTCTTCCACTAGTGCGCCTCAGTGAGTGTACCGAGCAGTTCAGTCTCCACTGTCTACACCTTCATTGCTGAACAACCAACGACGTCATTCTCTCTCAGGATTCACTGCAGCATGCTTCTGATCACCAAGAGGAACAGGCGAACAAACAAAGACGTGATCAAAAGTTCAAGGATGGCTATCAGATCTTGCTCCTAGCCACAAACAGCACGTCCCAAGCCGACAGCGTTAGACCAGCGAATAAGTTGCGACCACAGTATCTTGGCCCTTTCACACAAACCAATTTTCTAAAGCTCCTTATTGTTCCCTCAGGACGACGGCTGAACTTTGAACTTTCTGACATATATCTGAGCTGTACATGAGGCCATCCCTCCGTTCGACTGAAGAAAATGAATACGAGGAGACAACGAATGTTTACAAGGAATACTTTGGATGGATTATTAGCCGATAAACCCCTCTGACTCTAGACTTTTACGCCTCCTTGGGGTACAATTCTAATTCTTTCAAGGCCTTATCGAGATCGTCCCTAAACAGCCGACCGCTTCCCGCAAACTGGACCTCATTGTCGACCACCAAGATAATGCAAGGGATTGCTGCGTTCCCCGTCTTACGGTACACATCTAGTTGTTGAGAGAGAGAACAAAACAATGATCCGTTTTAGAAATGAACTCAAGGTAAAAAAAAAAAAAAAAAAAAAAACTCTTCATGAAATAAATATGATTGCTTACTATCTCTGATAAATTCGTCGGTGTTGTCAACATAAAGTGAATACTGGAACTTCTCTTTCTTTTTCTCGATGAACTCCTTCACTTCTTCCAAGCCATACATCATAGGATGGCGACCGACCATGCCTTCATTGTTGATACCAATGACTGCTAACTGTCCTGCGTGTTTCTTTGAAAGTTCCGAAAGCTCCAGACCAAGTTCGACACATGGCCCACACCTACGATGACCATACCAAATGAAGCAAGTTTGGTCGGTTATTTCTCTGTATTCCTACAGCAAACAGGAGTACAGCCACAAAAAAAAAAAAAGAAAAAAAAAAAGAAAAAAAGTCGAGAGGATCCTTACCAAGTGGCCCAGAAATAAAGGAGGACAATATGCTCTTTGCCCTCGTACTTTGGTTCGCCAACATGATGAATGGGCTCGAGAACAGAGACGACGTCAATCTTTTCTCCGATGTAGGGACTCGTCCAGCCCTCACGTAAACAAGCGAGAGGACCGTCCTTGAGCGAATCTCCGATATTTTCAAATGTTTCTCGGTTCTGAAAAGACTTTAGGCGCTCCAACGGGTCGTCATAACCAATTGTCTTGACCTGAGCCTTGAAAACCTCTACGGCGGCCCAGCATGGTTCTTCTTGCTATTTATCTTCGTACTTTTCTTTAAAGGGAAGGTGGAGCGTCTCCAGATATAAATCAGTGAACTGCTCTTCTCTGCTGCAGGGGGGGGTCTTTGGTGGTCATGATGTTTTTGGATTCGAATAGCAAAAGAGATACAGTAGGAGAGGGGAAGAGAGAGAGAGGAGGGGGGGAAAGAAAGAGAGAGATAGAAGATGGAGTTGTTTTTTTTTGTATGATTGCAGGTACCTTCCTCAGGTTGGAACCAATTGATTGGTGCCTGGTATGTCAATGGTGCGATGACACTGCCGAAACTAAATTCGCTCTCCTAAGGGACGATGGTGCGCCAGCTCTTTAGTCTTGGATTGGCATGAAAGAGAAGATCTTTACATTTGTTTACGACTTGAAGTTGATGGGAAACACAGGAACGTCAAGGCTGTCAGCTGGACCATCCACATCCTCCAGCACGCATAGCACGGTCCTTCTCCGCCCTCAGACATGTCGCCGTCACGACCAAGCCACCCCGCTTGGCCTGACCCTACTCCCTCCAGCACCCACTCTCTCTCTCCTTTGATCCTTCCATCTCCTCAACTCCCCCATGCGTCATTGTGTATCTCAGATCTGCTGGATCCGCACCCCTTTTAGCGTGAACCCCTCAAGGACACAGCAAATGCGGATGACTTGACCTCATGGACTTGCACGAGCACTCGCCTGAACCCGAAATGACTGGCATTTTCAACTGCAGGAAACACTGGGTCTGGATCTAAGGCTATGACATGGAAGCAGAGAACGCTTTGGATAACCCGTCGCCCTAGCAAGTCGCCAACTTGCCAACTCGCCGACGTCTTCGAAAACCTGTTTCGGGCACATTGGGCTGGCATGTCGACAGATGTCGGCTCTATGGCGCTCCAACATCGCCAACTTGTTACTCCTCTCAAAGCTATGGCATGTTGTGTACCAACCAAGAGATGGATCAAGAAGATACAAGGTGCTGTCCGGAAAATCGTACTCCCATTCAGTCCAGCGCCGGCATCGCTAGCCCTTTGCCGAGGCTGGGCTGTAGGGGGATTAAGGCTGGTCGACATTGGAGCTCAAGCCAACTCCCTTCAGCTGCGTACTGTCTAGCGCCTCGCCTCTTCATCCAGCCTTATCTCAATACTCTCGAACATTATCCATGGATTCTAACAAGCCTCTCTCGCGGCCTTCATATCCCCAATGAACTGTTAAGAGTCCTACGGGAGACAAGGACCCGAGAAATTGTTCATGGTTTTGACGGAGGCTACGCCCTCCGCTCTCAGTAGTCCCTTGACTATTGCTCTGGAAGAGATGCCATTGGTACCACCATTGCCACGCCCATCAAGGAATGGTTCTTGACAGGCTAGGGATCGATGCCTTCATTTCCAAAGTGGACGATAGGACGAGTGACGAGAGTTCAGGTTCATGGATGGATGCCTTCAGTACATTCCCGTTCGAGAGCGGGCACAGGGATTCAGGAGCCATTCTTGTTTTAAAATCTCATCTCTTGAAAGCGATATCCGATTTCCTCCAGCTCTGAATCAAGACATCACCATCGAAGCTCCTTTCAGACAATAACTTTATAGACAACTTTTCCCAGAAGATTCACACCGTAAGAACATTGGATGCAGACCTGGAAGACGACGGATACGGAGCCCTCGCGAAAGCTATGACCCGGCAACTCCGGATCTCTTTCATGGATACCAAACTGCCTTTTGTCTCAGCGGCGATCGCTGCCCAGCACCCTTATCGAAAAAACTTCTAGAAGATGGACTCACTACACGGGGCACGGAACAACCATTAATGCAAAAACTCTTCATTGGCAGCGCCTGGATTCCGCATTCCCGGATATCCTCTCAATGCCGAATCTGAAATCTGGATCAAGAGGACGATACTGTTCGCCTGTCCCCAAAAGATTGATGTCTGGCACTCTGCTCCATCCATACACTTAACTATCCAAAACTGGACTCCAATGACGGTGGCGAATGTCTTTCTCCCAAACCCACCTAAGGTCCAACCGTTGGTCGACCTCTTCGCAGCCTTCTTGCCAGCTACCATTATGGCATCGATCTGGGAATTGCACTGGTAATCTATCATGGCTAATGAGGCGTTCGATATTATTGCAAATCGTATGTACCATGGATGCGTAAGTCAGCTACCTCGGTCTCGGGCAGAGGAGAAGAGAAGACTGAAGGCAAAAACAGAAGTACCCCCTACCCCCAAATCCCTAGAGCCCCCCATACAGTAATGATTTTTTTTCCTTTCTGTATATATTTATTTATACTTCATAAAAAAAGCCGCATTCCTTTTTAAAAATGGTTGCTTCTTGAGGTTGCTTCTTCAAAAAGCAACTTGAAAGTGGAGAGGGCTTTTTTTCGGTTGCTTTTGTCCATTGTTTTTGGGTTTCTGGAACTTCCTTTTTTCTACCCCTGACCCTGAAAACCCTTACTACATGGCTGTTTTCATACCTCACACGCTCCCCTCATTCCTCATAACTGACCCAGCTTTGCTTCGTAGTATTATTGTAAAACTACTCTGGCTTTCGTAGATGACTGCCTGGATTTAGGACTACAGAATACGTCGGGTCGTGCACGTAATAAACTGATCGAATAGAGGAGCAAAAGCGGGACCCAAATACAAAGAAGACGACTCTCAGGATATCCCGGATTTGAAGCGCGTCTGGATAACCGAGCAGAATTAGGGTACTATTTTCTCATGCCTGACGTTTCAATTGCCTTCATGAAGACGAGAGTGATGCGCGGTGCGGTGGATGCACAACGGCTTAAGGGCTGCGTTTTCTGACGTATTTAGTCCATGCACCTCCCCCCCCCTGCATCGCTGTGCGAACACAAGGATCAACAAAAGCAAAAGGAGACTATCTCTGTGCTTGTGTCGACAGGGGAAGCGATCATCCATGGAATGTGGCTCGGTTCAGTTGCAACAGACACTTGCTCTGGTAAAATAAGGGCCCGTGAAATAGCACCAAGGAACAATCTCCTTGCTCTGCTGCTCGTGCGTCCAAGGATTCACGGTCAAGGGCGCGTCATGTTGAACCAACAGATTCTTTTGCGTGTCTGATCAGTGGGAGTCAGGGATGATAATCACGTCGGAAACCACGAGTTCTGATTCGCCGTTGAAAGATGCCATAGACTTGTTGCTTTGCAACTGCCTGTTGCTTGTTGCAGTACATGTACAGTGCATGCAAGGCACGGCTCCATGCTTAGTGCTCCCGAGGACCCTTGTAAAAAAACCACATCATATAATCCTCCATAGACCATCACCTCTGCATAATGGCCAGGGGACTGTAGAAAACTCCTCACTCCCGTCGGCATTCATACTAGGCAAAACAAAACTGTGCACTAGCCCCTGACATCGGCACCTTGGGAAAAAAAGAGCGAGCGATCTGAATCTGATTGAGCGATCGCATTGGCTTTTTGATTCAGTTTGTCTTTCTTCACGCCTTTTCAAAACAAAATGAACAGCATCTCTAGTGATCAGGTAATGCTGCCCCCTCTCCAACGATTCATGAGATTCATGCACCGCTAATGAGAATGAGAACGAAATCTCGAAGACAGGGAATGGTGATCTCTTGTTCTGATCCGATTCATACGATTCATTCATAGACGACTGAGCGTGCTCTGTCTACTGCGAAAAAGTATTGTATAAGATCCTGTTGCATAAACCTACTGCCCCTCATAGCGATTTTTCAACTGTTTAACGTTCAGGCCTTCGGTTTTTATCCGTGTGTAGACAAAAGGAGTGCGCCGAGGCTCTACCATGTTCCCACGACGAGAAGCGATCTCTGAATCTGAGCCTATCGTACAGGGTAAAGGAAGAACTCCAAGGAAACTCGTCATTGCTGTACCAACATTAAATGTACCAACAACGGATCGATCTTTGACTCATTACCTAGGACTCCGATTGTATCGATCAGGGTAATTTGGGAACTGACCAGTCGTCCACAATGGTGAACGTTGGCTCTGAGGCGGTAACAACTGGGATCTTCTAACCCTACATAGTTTCGCAGTGGCAATGAATTCAAGACTAAGAGAATTTTTTTTTCATCACGACAGATTGCTGACGGGTGCCCACCGTTGAACGTCTTTGAGGGATCGGAGCATTCTATGACCAGTCAGTCCAATAGCTCAAAGATGTCCGTCAATGACTGGTAAGATGATTTGGAACACATCATTGCAGCGTCTGGTGGACAGAGTATCGAAGCATGAACTAATCCTTGATTGAATCCATGCAGCAATGGAGGCACACGCGAAACCAGCCCCGGAAGAGAAGATTCGTTGTCTTTTGAGTGTCACCGCCATGTAGCAAAAAATCCTCATTGGTTCATATCTGGTAAGTGCTCCGCGTTCGTAAATTCCAGCCAGCGAGATCGTAGGGACAATGAATCACCCCTGTGACGAGTCCAAAAGTCTGCTCGATATACTCATACAAAGAAAATGGCATTTGCTGAATATATCCAGATGAGACGATCGATGGCCTCAAGGTCTCGCCTTCCTCCTTGCCAGGTGTTTTGGGAAGCAGTGGAGTAAATGATTTCAAGACTGCAACCCCTTCTGAGATCATTCTGGTAAGTTTTCACAGAGTGTTTTTTGTAACTTACAGCTCAATGTGATACCTGCAGCTGCTCGTGAGAGCTACAGCTGGATCAATTCGTCATGTTCTTTAACGTTAATGATGTAATCATAATCATAGAACGGCGATGTGAACAAACAAGTATCCGCTCTGCTCAATTTACACACCGACAGACCCCGAGCGCTTCAGCAGTCAACCAGTGAAGCCCAATGGCCCATCCGATTCAGCGAGCAGCTGACGCAGTCGCTC
This sequence comes from Entomortierella parvispora, assembly GCA_963573315.1. Lineage (NCBI taxonomy): Eukaryota > Fungi > Mortierellomycota > Mortierellomycetes > Mortierellales > Mortierellaceae > Entomortierella > Entomortierella parvispora. The sequence goes on from OY752146.1 coordinate 220,162, forward strand.
AAGAGAATGGCCCAAGAGCATGACGTGGATTTGGGCGCAATCTTGCTGGCCGCCTGGAGTGCCGTACTTTTCAGACTTAGTGGTCAGTGTGAGATTCATCTCGCTATACAAGGCCATGCTCTCGGCAGCCGAGTCAGGGTCACTGATCCCTCTGTGTACTCGTCGTTCCGAGTCGACTTTTCCGATGCCCTGAACACCGTTCAGTTGCTCGAACACGTCAAACGAGCAGCTTTGGACTCTGAGGACCATCAAATCGGGATCAATCAAATCGTCTTCAGCTACAACCGCAAGGAAGGATCGAGTGCTGCGAGATTGGGACTAGCGTTACCAGGAGCTATCACCTTCGGTGTCGAACTCGAATTGAGCTTAAGAGACGACAATGAGCAGATTGTAGGACTGATGTGCTACTCAACGGCCCTCTTCGACTCCCTCACCATTGAGCGTCACGTGGGATATCTGAACTTGATACTTAAAGGAATGGTATCCGACGCTACGCAATTGGTCTCCAAGATCGACATTATCTCACCTTCCGAGCGAACATTGCTTCTTGAAACCTGGAACGAAACACAGCCGCTCCATCACGAGTACCAGACCATCCACCAACTGTTTGAAGAGCAGGCCAGGCGTACCCCGACTGCCGTTGCACTTGTGCACGAAGATCAAGAGTTGACCTACAGCGAATTGAACGCACGGTCCAACAGTCTCGCGCATCAGCTCATTGAGTTGGGAGTTAAGCCTGATAGTCTTGTTGCGATTTGCGTTGAGAGGTCGCTAGCAATGATTGTTGCGATATTGGCTGTCCTGAAGGCCGGCGGCGCGTATGTGCCACTGGACCTTACCTACCCCAGTGCGCGCCTCGAGAATATCCTCGAGGATGCCGCACCAGCCGTCATAGTCATTGACAAGGCTGGCCGCGCCGTCTTTGGAGAAAGAACACTCAGTTCGTTAACCGTTGTTGATCCGGATGCACCTTCAGCGCATCCAGCCATCAATCCGCAGGTTCCTAGTCTGACATCGCAGCACCTGGCCTACATCATATACACTTCTGGATCGACTGGCAAGCCCAAGGGTGTGATGATCGAGCATCGCGGCGTCGTGAACCTTGCGCAAACTCATTGCCAGCTGTATGGTGTTCGTGAAAGCAGCCGTATTTTGCAGTTCTCTTTCATCAGCTTCGATTTGAGTGTCTTGGAAATTGTGCTGGCATTATCCTCCGGCGCCACTTTATACCTCATACCTGACAGGATTCGGTTGGATCGAGACAAAGTTTGGGACTACATGCACAGGCACTCAATCAATCTTGTAGGGCTTACTCCATCGTTCCTCCAAGACGGAAAGAACCTGCCGCATCGGATCGAGTCTTTGACGATAAGTCTTGGAGGCGAAGCTCTCAGTCCATCACTTCTACATACCCTGATAAACGAAAACATTACCGTCATTAACGACTACGGTCCTACCGAGACAACTGTCAGCGCAACGAGCTGGAAATGCCCAATGGACTATAAGGGCGACATTGCTCCTATCGGACGGCCAGTAATCCATTCCCGAGTTTACGTACTGGATGCCAATCTCCGGCCAGTGCCCGTGGGAACCATGGGAGAGCTTTATATCGGAGGGGTTGGGGTTGCACGAGGGTATCTCAACCGTCCAGAGTTGACCGCAGAGAGATTTCTTCCAGATCCCTTCAGCAAAGTGAAGGATGCACGTATGTACAGAACAGGAGATCTCGGACGGCGCCTCCTTGATGGCAACCTGGTTCACTTAGGACGCATTGACGACCAAGTCAAAATTCGCGGCTTCCGGATCGAGCTTGGAGAGATTGAGAACTGTCTACTGGAACACGACTGGGTATCAGAGGCCGTTGTGCTGGCACTTGGTATGGGGGGCGACAAGCAGCTGGTTGCCTATGTTGTGGCAAAGCCGGAATATCATCTCGCTCATAGTCTACACGCTCATGTCGCAGCCAAACTGCCTCAGTATATGGTACCGGCGGCTTTTGTCCGTCTAGACGTGATGCCCCTCACTCCGAACGATAAACTTGACCGCAAGGCACTACCAGCTCCTGATGAGGAAGCCTTTGCGCTAGAAACATACGAGGCGCCGCGAGGGGACATCGAGAAAAAATTGGCTGCCATCTGGGCAGAACTGCTTCCAGTCAAGCATATCGGTCGCAACGACAGCTTCTTTGCGCTCGGTGGACACTCGCTTCTTGCTGCGAGGATGCTACAGCACCTGAAGCGTCTCGGTCTTACTATCTCTGTGCGAACTTTGTTTGAGTACCCTACCCTCAGCACACTAGCCCAGGAGCTGCGAGAAGACCAAGCAACAATCGTACCTCCCAACCTTATTACCACCGAGACTACAATAATAACGCCGGCGACACTGCCGCTGATCGAACTGACCCAGAGCGACATTAATCATATCGTCGAACGCGTCCCGGGCGGAGTGGTTAACATGCAAGACGTCTACCCGCTGTCACCTTTGCAGGAGGGTATCTTGTTCCATCATCTAATGGCTACCGAAGGCGACCCATACCTGGTAACATCGATGATGGCATTTGAGACTAGGGAATTACTTGACCGCTATCTTGAGGCATTCCAGAAGGTGGTTGATCGACATGACATTCTCCGCACTGCCGTCTTCTGGGAAGGTTTATCGACTTCAGTACAGGTGGTATGCCGCACTGCTCCTTTGCCCATTTTGGAGCTCGAGCCAGATCTGGCGGACGGACCTATTCAGGAGCAACTCGACCACCGTTTCAATCCTAAGCGCTATCGAATCGACTTGTGTCGGGCTCCTCTCCTTCGGTTTATCGTCGCCAAAGATGTCAGCGGGCGGTGGCTACTAGTTCAATTGCTGCATCACCTCATCGGCGACCACGACGCGGCACAGGAAATGAACATTGAAATCAGGGCTTTTATGGATTGTCTGGACCGATCTCTAGAAACTCCTCGACCTTTCCGTGAGATCATTGCTCAGTCGCGCTTAAAATCAAGCCCAGAGGCTCATGAGAAATTCTTCAAAGAGATGCTTGAGGATGTTGATGAGCCTACGCTGCCTTTTGGGCTGACCGCAGTGTACAGCGGCGGCACGGAGGTTACGGAATCTCACCAGATGTTGCCACAGAGTTTAAACACTCGCTTACGCAAACAGGCCACAACGCTAGGGGTTAACCTTGCGACGCTGTGCCATGTGGCTTGGGCTCTAGTACTAGCGCGCACCAGTGGGCAGCAACGTGTCACTTTCGGTACGGTGCTTTTTGGACGGATGCAAGCCGACAGCGATTGCGGAAATACATTGGGGATATCCATTAATACGCTACCATTCCGTTGCGACATTGACGAGCGCGGCGTCCGAGAATGTGTCCTCGAGACTCATTCTCGTTTAATAGCCCTTCTGGAGCATGAGCACGCATCCTTGCCTCTGGCACAGCAGTGCAGTAGCATCCCAGCGGGCACTTCTCTGTTTAGTGGACTTTTGAACTACCGCCACACTTCCCTACAGTTAAATGGATCAACTACATCCGACTCAGAGTTCGTCAGCGTGGAGGAGCAATTCCAGTACCCGGGAGTTGAGTTTTTGAGTGGTCAGGAGCGAACCAACTATCCGTTTGGTTTGTCAGTCGAGGATTTCGATACTGCCCTCGGTCTGACGGCTCAAGTTATGAGTCCGATTGATCCTGTTCGCGTATGTGCCTATGTGAGGCAGGCAATGGAGAGTCTCGTGGATGCACTTGAATCCACAGGTGATGTGCCAGTCCAACAATTGGAAGCGCTGCCAGTACAAGAACGGGAAATGTTGTTGCAGGAGTGGAATGTGACCAAAGGAGACTACCCCACCGATCTGTGCCTCCATCAACTCTTTGAGCAGCAGGTTGAGCGAACCCCAGAAGCCATTGCTGTCGTGTACGAGAACCAGGTCTTGACGTATGCCGAGGTGAACACGCGATCCAATTGCTTAGCGCATCAACTCATTGGCCTTGGTGTCCAACCTGATGTTCTTGTCGCAGTCTGTGTTGAACGGTCTCCAGCAATGATTATCGGAATTCTGGCTATTATGAAGGCTGGTGGTGCCTACGTGCCTCTTGATCCGCTCTTTGCAGGCGATCGCTTGCGAGATATTCTCTATGATACTGCACCGGCCTGCTTGGTGGCTGACAATGTTGGAAGAATTGCGCTAGGCGAGGCGGCAATCTTAGCTTTAACAGTCCTGGATCCAAACTTCATTGAAGATCTCCCCAAATCCAACCCATCAATCCCGATCCTGAACTCAAGTCATCTGGCATACGTCATTTACACATCTGGAACGACCGGCAAGCCAAAAGGAGTGATGATCGAGCACAGTGGAGTCGTCAATCTCATCGAACACCGGCAAAAGTACCTCCAAGTCCAACCTTCCAGTCGAATGTCCCAATTCTTCTCTACCAGTTTTGACCCAAGCGTGTGTGAGATCTTTGGCACATTGTGCTTTGGTGGAAACCTGCATTTGCTTCAGGAGAGTATCCGTCAGGATCGCTATCAGCTGTGGAACTATCTGGATCACCATCACATTACTCACGCCAGTTTCATCCCCAGTATGCTTCAAGACTGTGGGGACTTGTCGCCCCTCAGTACGCTGACGAAGCTTATATTGGGTGGAGAGTCGCTGACAGCAGCACTTGTTCGGAAAGTTCGCGCAATTGTGCCCAACGGCACGATCATCAACGAGTATGGCCCTACGGAGACAACAGTGGCTGCACTGACGTGGGAATACTCTGAGTTTGGCTCCAACGACATAGCCCCGATTGGCCGGCCACTTGCGAACAAGCGGGTATATCTTTTAGATACATACGGCAACCCAGTGCCATTGGGTGCCCTGGGAGAAATCTATATCGGAGGTGTAGGAGTTGCAAGAGGCTACCTAAACAGACCAGAGTTGACGGCTGAGAGATTCATCCCAGACCCGTTTTCAAGCGCATTTGATGCTCGGATGTACAGGACTGGCGACATTGGGCGTCACTTGCCAGACGGCAACATAGTGTGTCTGGGTCGGAATGACCATCAAGTCAAGATCCGTGGCTTTCGAGTTGAACTTGGTGAGATTGAAGCTCGTCTTTCGGAGCATCCATTGGTGTCGGAGGCTGCGGTGATTGTCTTGGGTGAAGGCAATGACAAGCGACTTGTTGCCTATGTGATTGCTAATATGGGTCGTCAGGATGCCCAAGGTATGGACCAAGTTATATGAAAGGTATAGTCTATAACGGTTCAAGGGAACGTTTACTGAATGACTACTGCTCTCTACCTTCTTAGCATCAGGCGAGAGTCAGCTGTCACTGACACTCCGATCGTATCTGGTGAGACAATTGCCAGATTACATGGTCCCAGTCGCGATTGTGAGAGTGGACGCATTTCCACTGACTCCTAATGGCAAGTTGGACCGGCCGGCGCTTCCTGCGCCAGGTGATGATGACTTTGCTCGTCAAAACTACGAGGCGCCACAGGGAGAAATTGAGAATGCATTGGCGTCAATATGGGCGGAGCTATTGAATCTGGGGCGTGTGAGCCGAAATGATAGCTTCTTTGCTCTAGGAGGTCACTCTCTTCTGGCTGTACGGATGATCTCGCGCCTCCATAGTCTTGGCCACTCAGTCTCTGTTAGAGCTCTGTTTGATACACCGACACTATCTGTGCTTGCTCAATCAATTGGTCAGAATCGTGATGTTGTGACCCCTCCAAACCTGATCACTCCTGATGTTACCCACATCTCACCAGAGATGCTGCCGTTAATCGACCTTACCCAGCCTGAGATCGATCATATTGTTCATTGTGTACCAGGGGGTGTGGCCAATATCCAGGACATCTATGCATTGTCGCCATTACAGGACGGCATCTTGTTTCACCATCTGCTGGCGAAGATTCGAGACCCTTACTTGCTCTTCACCTCCGTGGCTTTTGACTGCAGAGAATCTCTAGACGGGTACCTGGCTGCCATGCAGCAGCTGGTGAATCGCCATGACATTCTACGCACGGCCTTCGTGTGGGAGAATCTATCGACCCCGGCTCAGGTCGTCTGGCGCAATGCTCTATTGTCGATTACAGAACTCAAGTTGGATCCAGTGGACGGGCCAATTAGTGAGCAGCTCAAGAGCATGTTTGGTCCTGTTCATCATCGCATAGATCTTTCTCAGCCTCCATTGGTTCGCTTTGTGATTGCGCAAGAGAGCGACGATCGCTGGATCCTAGTTGAATTGCTACATCATCTCATCGGCGATCATTCAACACTGGAGGCAATGGAAGCTGAGATCAAAGAATTCTCAGAGGGACGGGGAGATACTTTGCCCCTTGCATATCCGTACCGCAATCTTATCGCTCAGGTGCGCTTGGGAACGAGCGAGGAAACTCACGAGAAGTTTTTCAAGAACTTGTTGCACGACATCGACACGCCTACACTACCGTTTGGACTGGCCGATGTTCTTCAGGATGGAACCGAGGTCACAGAGCTGCACACAATGCTACCCCAGGAATTGAACAACCGACTCCGGCCACAAGCTAGTAGGCTTGGTGTCAGTCTTGCGAGCCTGTGTCACGTTGCATGGGGCCAGGTGATTGCCCGCACGAGCGGTCAGCAGCGTGTAGTATTTGGCACTGTACTCTTTGGACGGATGCAGGGATTTATTGGCTCCAACCAGGCTCTGGGACTTTTCATTAACACGCTGCCTCTTCGTGTGGATATTAACAAGAGCAGTGTTGAGTCAACAGTCCGAGCAACCCACACACAGCTGGCGGCTCTACTTGAACATGAGCATGCCTCATTAGCGCTTGCACAACGCTGCAGTAGTGTTCCATCTGGAATACCTCTGTTCAGCTCATTGATGAACTACCGCCACAACATGGCACCAACTAATGCTGGCGATGACGCATCTGGAAAAACATCTCTTGAAAGCCATGAGCGCAACAACTATCCGATCGTCATGTCAGTAGAAGACTATGGTACCGCCCTTGGGGTAACCGCTAAAGTTGCACGGCCATTGGATTCTGCTCGCATCTGTGGCTACATGCGGGAGGCACTGGTGAGCTTGGCAGATGCGCTGGAGAGCAACCCTGGAATGCCAGTATCACATTTGGAGGTCTTACCAGCGGATGAACGCAAGATGTTGTTACAGGAGTGGAATGCGACCCATGAGGACTATCCTGACGATCTCTGCCTTCATCAACTATTTGAGCAGCAGGGTGAGCGAACCCCAGACGCCATTGCTATTGTGCACGATGACCAGGTCTTGACGTATGCCGAGGTGAACATGCGGGCCAATTGCCTAGCTCATAAGCTAATTAACCTTGGTGTCCAGCCTGATATCCTTGTCGCAATCTGTGTTGAGCGGTTTCCAGCAATGATTATCGGAATTCTGGCTATTATGAAGGCTGGCGGTGCCTACGTGCCTCTTGATCCGTTCTATGCAAGCGATCGCTTGAAAGATATCATCAGCGACGCGGCGCCGACCATTCTGATTGTGGACCAAGCTGGTAGGAACGCACTAAAATGTCCATTCCCAAGTCCGTGACTGTGATCGACCCAAATGAGCCCAATCAAGCGCCCACCAGTAATCCAAATGTTGCTCAGTTGACTTCTCGTCATCTCGCCTATGTCATCTACACGTCTGGATCCACAGGAAAGCCCAAAGGGGTCATGCTAGAGCACCAAGGCGCTGTCAACCTTGTCTACAAGCGTCCAGAGCGCTTTGAAATCCACACTCACAGTCGAGTTTTGCAAAACACATCATTGAGTTTCGACCACAGTGTTTCCGAAATATTCTCGACCCTGCGTTGCGGTGCCAGTCTTTATTTGGTTCAGGATGACATTCGAATCGATAGACCTCGTCTCTGGGAGTTTTTGAAACAGAATGCCATCACCCACATTAGTTTCACCCCCACACTACTCCAGGACTGTAAGGATTTGATGACATTGGAGGCTCTACGAACATTCATTGTTATGGGAGAGGCGATGCCATCTCATCTTCCAATGCTTTTAAAATCCGCGGCGCCCAATAGTATCGTTCTAAATTCATATGGACCTACGGAGACATCTGTTTCTACGACTCTATGGAAGTGGCACTCAGACTTTAGCGGAGATATGATACCAATTGGTAGACCCCTTCCTAACAAGACCATCTACCTGCTGGACGCTCATGGAAGTCTAGTGCCAATGGGAGCCATTGGAGAGATGTACATTGGCGGAATTGGAGTGGCTCGAGGATACCTGAACAGGCCGGAATTGACAGCCGAGAAATTCGTCCCAGACCCGTTTTCCAGCGCGCCTGATGCTAGAATGTACCGGACCGGGGACATGGCGCGGTATCTTCCTGATGGCAATCTTGTTCATATGGGCCGCAATGACAATCAAGTCAAGATCCGTGGTTTTCGAATTGAACTTGGTGAAATTGAAGCACGTCTTTCGGAGCATCCGCTAGTGTCCGAGGCTGTGGTGATTATTCTGGGTGAAGGCAACGACAAGCGGCTTGTTGCTTACGTAATAGCTAATATGGATTATCAGGTTACCGGAGGTATTTATCAAGCTGCACGACATGGATAACCAAGGAGGAATCGATGGAGCATTGAACATTTACTAAATAGCCGTATCCATATAATTTACATTCTTAGCATGCGGTGAGACTCCGCTGTCTCTGACACTCCGGACGCATCTAATGGGGCGGTTGCCAGATTACATGGTCCCGGCCGCGTTTGTGAGAATGGACGCCTTTCCTTTGACTCCTAATGGCAAGTTGGACCGGCGCGCGCTTCCTGAACCTAGCGATGATGACTTTGCTCGTCAAAACTACGAGGCGCCACAGGGAGAAATTGAGAATGCACTGGCGTCAACATGGGCAGAGCTATTGAATCTGCGGGGCGTGTCAGCCGAAATGATAGCTTCTTTGCTCTAGGAGGTCACTCTCTTCTGGCTGTACGGATGATCTCGCGCCTGCATAGTCTTGGCCATTCCGTCTCAGTTCGGGCTCTGTTTGATACACCGACGCTGTCTGTGCTTGCTCAATCAATTGGTCAGAATTGTGATGTTGTGACTCCTCCAAACCTGATCACTCCTGGTGTTACCCACATCTCACCAGAGATGCTGCCGTTAATCGACCTTACCCAGCCTGAGATCAATCGAGTAGTTCAACGCGTACCAGGGGGTGTGGCCAATATCCAGGACATCTACGCACTGTCACCTGCACAAGATGGCACGTTATTCCACCATCTACTGCAAAGGAGTGGAGACCCGTACCTGATTTATACCTCTATGGCTTATGACAACAGAGAGTCGCTAGACCGGTATCTGGCTGTCATGCAGCAAGTAGTGAATCGCCATGACATTCTACGCACGGCCTTCGTATGGGAAAATCTCTCCACCCCGGTGCAGGTCGTCTGGCGCGATGCCCCGCTGTCGATTACAGAACTCAAGTTGAATCCAGTGGACGGGCCAATTAGTGAGCAGCTCAAGAGCATGTTTGGTCCTGTTCATCATCGCATAGATCTTTCTCAGCCTCCATTGGTTCGCTATGTGATTGCGCAAGAGAGCGACGATCGCTGGATTCTAGTTGAGCTGTATCATCACATGGTTGGTGACCACACGACATTTGATATAATCGATGATGAAGTCCAGGCGTTTTCAGAAGGACGGGGAGATACTTTGCCCCCAGCATATCCGTACCGTAATCTTATCGCTCAGGTGCGCTTGGGAACGAGCGAGGAAGCTCACGAGAAATTTTTCAAGAACTTGTTGCACGACATCGACACGCCTACACTACCGTTTGGACTGGCCGATGTTCTTCAGGATGGAGCCGAGGTCACAGAGCTACACATGATGCTACCCCAGGAATTGAACAACCGACTCCGGCCGCAAGCTAGTAGGCTTGGTGTCAGTCTTGCCAGTCTGTGTCACGTTGCATGGGGTCAGGTGATTGCCCGCACGAGCGGTCAGCAGCGCGTAGTATTTGGCACTGTACTCTTTGGACGCATGCAGGGATCCACTAGTTCCAATCAAGCTCTGGGGCTTTATGTTAACACACTTCCTATTCGTATGGATCTTAACAAGAGCAGTGTTGAGTCAACAGTCCGAGCAACCCACACACAGCTGGCGACTCTACTTGAACATGAGCATGCCTCGTTAGCGCTTGTGCAACGCTGCAGTAGTGTCCCATCTGGAATGCCTCTGTTCAGCTCATTGTTGAATTACCGCCACAATACGACACTAAGGGACGATATCAAAAACAAATCTGGATTTGAGATTATTGAAGTTCATGATCACAACAACTATCCATTCATGATGGCAGTGGAAGACTATGGCACCGCACTAGGAATAACGTCTCAAATAGTACGGCCATTGGATTCTGCTCGCATCTGTGGCTACATGCGGGAGGCACTGGTGAGCTTGGCAGATGCGCTTGAGAGCAACCCTGGAATGCCAGTATCACATTTGGAGGTCTTACCAACGGATGAACGCAAGATGTTGTTACAGGAGTGGAATGCGACCCGTGAGGACTATCCTGACGATCTCTGCCTCCATCAACTATTTGAGCAGCAGGTTGAGCGAACCCCAGACGCCATTGCTATTGTGCACGATGACAAATCCCAGACATATACCGAGGTGAACATGCGGGCTAATTGCCTAGCTCATCGACTCGTTGATCTTGGTGTCCAACCTGATGTCCTTGTCGCGATCTGTGTTGAACGGTCTCCAGCAATGATTATCGGAATTCTGGCTATTATGAAGGCTGGCGGTGCCTACGTGCCTCTTGATCCGTTCTATGCAAGCGATCGCTTGAAAGATATCATCAGCGACGCGGCGCCGACCATTCTGATTGTGGACCAAGCTGGTAGGAACGCACTAAAAATGTCCATTCCCAAGTCCGTGACTGTGCTCGACCCAAATGAGGCCAGTCAAGCACACACCAGTAATCCAAATGTTGCTCAGTTGACTTCTTGTCATCTTGCATATGTCATCTACACGTCTGGATCCACAGGAAAGCCCAAAGGAGTCATGATGGAGCACCAGGGTGCTGTTAATCTTGTCCATACACGTTCAGAGCGCTTGGGAATCCATATCCACAGCCGAGTTTTGCAGGGCACATCCCTGAGTTTCGATGTCAGCGTCTCCGAGATATTCTCGACCCTGCGTTGCGGCGCCAGTCTTTATTTGGTTCAGGATGAAATTCGACTCGACAGACCTCGGCTATTGCAGTTTTTGGTGCGAAATGCAATCACTCACGTTAGTTGCACTCCCTCACTGCTCCAGGACTTCAAAGATTTGGTAACGTTGGAGACAGTGCGGGCATTCATTGTTGCGGGAGAGATGATGCCGCCTCACCTTCCCGGTCTACTTAAAGCCATGGCACCCAACAGTATCGTTATAAACGCCTATGGACCGACCGAAACAATTGACGCAACTGAGTGGAAGTGGCACTCAGACTTCCATGGAGATATGGTACCAATTGGCAGACCCCTTCCTAACAAGAGGGTATATCTTCTGGATGCACACGGCAACCCAGTGCCATTGGGTGCCCTCGGAGAAATCTACATCGGAGGTGTAGGAGTTGCAAGAGGTTACCTAAACAGACCAGAGTTGACGGCCGAGAAATTCATCCCGGACCCTTTTTCGAGCGTACCTGATGCTCGGATGTACAGGACTGGGGACATTGGGCGCCACTTGTGTGACGGCAACATTGTGTGCCTGGGTCGGAATGACCATCAAGTCAAGATCCGTGGCTTTCGAATCGAACTTGGCGAAATTGAGGCTCGTCTTTCGGAGCATCCATTGGTGTCGGAGGCTGCGGTGATTGTCTTGGGTGAAGGCAACGATAAGCGACTTGTTGCCTACGTGATTGCTAATATGGGTAGTCAGGATGCCCAAGGTGTGGACCAAGTTACATGAAAGGGATATTGTACAACGGTATGAGGCAACGTTTACTGAATGACTACATCTCTATACCTTCTTAGGAACCGGTGGGAGCCAGCTCCCTCTGACACTTCGGTCACATCTGGTGGGGTTGTTGCCAGATTACATGATCCCAGCCGCGATTGTGAGAGTGGACGCATTTCCACTGACTCCTAATGGCAAGTTGGACCGGCGGGCGCTTCCTGCGCCAGGCGATGATGACTTTGCACATCAGAACTATGAAGAGCCACAGGGGGAGGTAGAAATTGCCCTGGCTGCTATCTGGTCAGAGTTACTCAGAGTCGAGCGCGTGAGTCGGCATGATGGATTTTTTGACCTTGGAGGCCACTCGTTACTTGCTGTGCGCTTGATGAACCGAGTGGCCACTCTTGGAGCTCAAATTCCTTTATCGTCATTGTTTGCTTCACCCAGTCTCTCCGCTTTTGCTGCAATCGTCAAAGAGCAAATACTGAAGAAAGACACTGTGCTCCCTGATATAACACCAATTTCCCGCAAGGATATGATGCCTCTCTCGTTTGCACAACAGCGTCTATGGTTCCTTGCTCAGCTCGAAGGAGTGAGCGATACCTATCATATACCATTAAGTGTTCGCTTGAGGGGAATACTGGACCAGTCAGCATGGAGGCAATCAATGAACGATTTGTATTCACGCCACGAGGCATTGCGCTCTGTTTTCGTCAACCTCAATGGACAGCCTAAAGTGCGCTTATTACCGTGTGGAGGTAGTGTACTGAAGTTGGCAGTGGCACTATTGAAAATGAACGGTATTATGTCTTTTATTGACAACTACTTGTATTCTTCCCTTTAGCAATGCCCTTGCGGTCCATCGACCTGCGAGGCACGGACCACCCGGATATTGAACTGGGACAATTGTGTATCGACGAGGCGCGCACATCGTTCGACTTGGTGCAAGGACCTCTTGTTCGTGCAATGTTGATACAACTCGCCGATGATGATCATGTCCTTCTGATTACGCAGCATCACATTGTCTCCGATGGATGGTCCGTAGCCATCATGCAGCGTGAATTAAGCGTACTTTACACTAACTACAGCAATGGCGAGTATGCCTCCTTACCACCACTCACAGTTCAGTACCCAGACTACGCAGCATGGCAACGACAATGGCTCTCTATCGATCGACTCAAAGAACAAGGCGACTACTGGCGCTCCACACTGTCAGACGTTCCAATGCTTCTTGATCTGCCGACCGACAGACCCCGTCCTCCTCAGCAGTCCTTCAAGGGATCTCAAGTACAAATTGTCATCGGCCCAGAGATTACTGACGCTCTCAAGCGACTTTGTCGCCAGCACGGAGTGACATTGTTCATGACCATTTTGACGGCATGGGCTGTAGTCCTATCCAGGTTGTCAGGCCAGGATGATGTTGTTATTGGAACTCCGAGTGCCAATCGCAGCCGTCAAGAAATCGAGTCTTTGATCGGATTCTTCGTGAACACTCTCGCGTTACGCATTGATCTGACAGGCGAACCGAGCATGCTAGACCTTTTGGAGCGTGTCCGACGAGGCACTTTAGCCGCATACGCTAACCAGGACTTACCGTTCGAGCAGGTTGTTGAGATCGTGCAGCCTCCGCGCAGGATGGATCGGACCCCGTTGTTCCAAGTTATGTTTGCATGGCAGAACAACGAGCTCGGCAAATGGGATCTGCCAGGATTACAGGTGACAGATCACGATCTGGACCATGAGGTCGCAAAGTTTGACTTGACACTCAATCTATGGGAGTCGGATGGCGGGATAGCTGGAAGCTTGGGATACGCGTTGTCGCTCTTCGATCGGTCGACAATTGAGAGGCACATTGGCTACCTAGTTACAGTTCTTGAGCAGATGGCATCCAACTCAGAAATGTCCATGGCAGCTGTCGACATGGTATCTGCAGATGAACGCACACTTCTACTTGAGGCATGGAATGATACTCTTGCGGACTATCCCACCGATCTCTGCCTTCATCAACTATTTGAGCAGCAGGTTGAGCGAACCCCAGAAGCCGTTGCTATTGTGTACGATGACAAATCCCAGACATATGCCGAGGTGAACATGCGGGCCAATTGCCTAGCTCATCGACTCGTTGATCTTGGTGTCCAACCTGATGTCCTTGTCGCGATCTGTGTTGAACGATCTCCAGCAATGATTATCGGAATTCTGGCTATTATGAAGGCTGGCGGTGCCTACGTGCCTCTTGATCCGTTCTATGCAAGCGATCGCCTGAAAGATATCATCAGCGACGCGGCGCCGACCATTCTGATTGCGGACCAAGCCGGTAGGAGCGCGCTAAAAATGTCCATTCCTAAGTCCGCGACTGTGATAGACCCATTTGGGCCCAATCAAACACCCACCAACAACCCAAATGTTGCTCAGTTGACTTCTCGTCATCTTGCCTATGTCATCTACACGTCTGGATCCACAGGAAAGCCAAAAGGGGTCATGCTAGAGCACCAAGGCGCTGTCAATCTTGTCTACAAGCGTCCAGAGCGCTTTGAAATCCACACTCACAGCCGAGTTTTGCAGAACACATCATTGAGTTTCGACCACAGTGTTTCCGAAATATTCTCGACCCTGCGTTGCGGTGCCAGTCTTTTCTTGGTTCAGGATGACATTCGAATCGATAGACATCGTCTGTGGGAGTTTTTGGCGCGGAATGCCATCACCCACATTAGTTTCACCCCCACACTACTCCAGGACTGTAAGGATTTGATGACATTGGAGGCTCTACGAACATTCATTGTTATGGGAGAGGCGATGCCATCTCATCTTCCAATGCTTTTAAAATCCGCGGCGCCCAATAGTATCGTTCTAAATTCATATGGACCTACGGAGACATCTGTTTCTACGACTCTATGGAAGTGGCACTCAGACTTTAGCGGAGATATGATACCAATTGGTAGACCCCTTCCTAACAAGACCATCTACCTGCTGGATGCTCACGGCAATCCAGTGCCATTGGGTGCTGTGGGAGAAATCTACATGGGAGGTGTGGGGGTTGCAAGAGGCTACCTAAACAGACCAGAGTTGACGGCTGAGAAATTCATCCCAGACCCGTTTTCGAGCGCGCCTGATGCTCGGTTGTACAGTACTGGCGACATTGGGCGTTACTTACCTGACGGCAACATTGTGTGCCTGGGTCGGAACGACCATCAAGTCAAGATCCGTGGTTTTCGAATTGAACTTGGCGAAATTGAGGCTCGTCTTTCGGAGCATCCATTAGTGTCTGAGGTGGTGGTCATTGTTCTCGGTGAAGGCAACGACAAGCGACTTGTTGCTTACGTGATTGCTAATATGGGTTATCAGGATGCTCAAGGTATGGACCAAGTTACATGAAAGGGATAGTGTATAACGGTACGAGGCAACGTTTACTGATTGACTACATTTCTATACCTTCTTAGTAACTGGTGGGAGCCGGCTCCCTCTGACACTTCGGTCACATCTGGTGGGTCTGTTACCAGATTACATGGTCCCAGCCGCGATTGTGAGAGTGGACGCATTTCCACTGACTCCTAATGGCAAGCTGGACCGGCGAGCACTTCCTACGCCAGGCGATGATGACTATGCACATCAGAACTACGAAGCGCCACAGGGAGAGATCGAGAATATACTGGCAAGTGTCTGGATGGAGCTGCTCAATGTTGACAAAATCGGAAGGAACGATAGTTTTTTCGTCTTGGGTGGCCACTCGTTGCTGGCTGTGAGGATGATCACTCGTATACGTACGATGTTGGGATTTGACTTGACCCTGCGCACGCTGTTTGAGTTGTCGACAATTGCAGAACTGGCACCGCGATTACTGGCCACAGGAGCATCACAAGAGGAATCATTCGACGTACTGCTCCCCATCAAGCCTCGCGGAACTCGACCACCGTTGTTCTGTATCCACCCTGCGACTGGAATTAGCTGGTGCTACACTGGACTGGCAACACGTTTGCACCCAGACCAGCCCCTCTATGGTCTTCAAGCTCGCGGATTCATTGATGGTCAAGAAAAGGCATCGAATCTTGATGACATGGTAGTTGATTACATCAATCAAGTTCGCCATGTCCAGCCTCATGGACCTTATCACCTGCTAGGATATTCGTTCGGAGGTTTAGTTGCTCACACGATGGCCATATATCTGGAAAAGAAAGGCGAAAGAGTGGGCTTAGTCGCAATGATGGACACGCATGCAGATTATCATGGTCGAGAGGAGCAGCAGCCTGGTGAGGATGAAGAGGAGAAGGACTTTATTCAAGCACTTGTGGGCAACAGGGAGATGTATTCACCAGACTTGATCAATCCTTTCTTGGAGAAGGCGCCTATCATCATGAAAAACAACAGCCGGATTGGTCGTCTTCAGGCTCCCAGCGTATCTAATGGTAACCTACTCATTTTCCGCGCAACCGTACGGAAAACAGATTCTGAGCGGTTGATATCTCCCGATGACTGGAAACCTTTTGCCCTTGGGTCAATTGAGATCTGTGACATTGAGTGCGAGCACAATAATATGGATATGCCGGAGCACATGGCCGAGATCAGCCGAATCCTCAATCTCAAGATGGATGGGTCTCACGAGAAGTAAAGAATGATATGTATTGAGATAGGTAGAGGAATAAACAGGGGATTATGATCAAATTGATGAACCGCCACTCTGAGAGCGGGACGTAACCCCGTTCATTGTCCGTTTGACCTTATGCAAGTCTCCTCGCCAAATCTGTAAATCCTGTTCCGTCCGTCCCTACTGAGCGATAAGTGAAGCTCTCACTTTGTAGCCGACAGAAATACCCTGAAGGAGGAACATGAGGCTGCTCTCTGCCGGCGACTCTGGTTTTCTAGGAACTGGAGTCTCCGGAAACGAAAAGATGTATCAAAGAATGAGACGCCTTGGGAATTCTTTGACACGGCGCATTACCTGCGGAGAACTGGTTTTCTGAGCTCTCATTTGATTATTTGCATGTCATTGGGTGGATCCATGAAAACCTTCTCATGGTATTTGCGTTTTCTATACCAGGATGAATCTCCAGCTTTCTGCTAGGCCCTGCAGTTCGTTTTTTTCTGGGGGGGCGTCATTGGGTGCGGGAATTGCTCAATTTAGACATCACAAGCGCTGAGGGTCATGGTCATGTGCAATGTCATTGAGCAGAATCTCAGGGGTGACATGCCTGGAATGGTAGTTAGGGAGGAAAAGGTGATGACGATGATGATGATGGTCGTGGTTGAGGGTCAGCAACGGTGAGGGGAAGTACGGGGGGAAAAAAAGGGAGGAAAGGGCGGGAGGGAAAGGAAGGGAGGAAGGGAGGGGAGGAAGTGGTGACAAAATTTCAACACGCGCGGATTTTTTTATTTTCTTTGCTGCCGAACACTCCTCTCGGCAGTGGGGTTCATTGTCGGTTAACTGAAAGTTGACCAAAATGACGCGTTGTGCCTGCGCTCGTCCACGGCTCATGTACCACAGAAGCGTGTCGACTACGAGCTGAAGCTCGAAACACTTTCAAGCAATTCCAGATATTCTTGGCTGGTATCTTGATGGATGTCAAAAGGAAAGACTATGATTTCATGTTGTCGTTATAAGTTAGTCTTGAAAGCGAATGAAATAAAGAGGCTTTTATATTTTCTCATTCACCCTACTCTTCTTCATTCCATTGCTCTCTCGTTTATGTATCCTCCATCGACCAATCTATATCGTTTTGACTCACTCCGGAGGGCATGAGTACTTACAAAGAAAGTGCAACTTATTCTTCAGGACATGAAGCCTTCAAAGCCTCTTCGAGGTGAGCGTGAGCCAATTGTTATGTCCGGTATACTTGACAGCACCGCTGGCTACAGACTACCATTGTGCCTTCCTTGGCGTCTTGGTCTCCTTCGTAATAGTCTTGGGCACAGACCTTGTCCTTGACATCAATGTCCTGCTCGCCAATTTTGTGCGAGCAGCCAAGTTGCGGCGGGCAATCTTTTCGACCTGGAATTCCATCTTCATGATCGAGGAAATTGTCGTTCACCTGGGCGGGTTCTCCGCGGTGGGATCTTTTGGTGGTTCACTCAAACGGCACACCTACTTTAGACTGGTAACATGTCTCTTGAAGAGCTGATGCTGGCCGATAGGAGTATGAAACCGACATGACCTCTATGCTTACTGCGAAGCAAAAGAGTTGGCTATAGCGGCCAGCGGTCTTTCCTGGGACAGAGTTGTCCTTCAGTGGGGCATGGGATACTTGGAAAAACACCTGGGTGCAAGGTACCGTCAAGTAAAAGAAATCAAAAAATCCTTCAAGCAAATAACAGAAACCAAGGCGAAGAACAAACTATGAGATCCAAAGAATAGACGATGAGATCCAATCATCTAATTGCCGCGAAACAACGAGAAATGACAATGTGGATATCGAGGAAGGTCAGGATGCTCATCCCGACAACAAAGAGTTCAGAATCATTGATAACTATTGAGCCGGCCCTAACAACTCTGGACAAGGCCATTCAGAATATGGGGTGACCAATGTCGATAATATGGATGCAAAACATAGCGTCCCCCAAGGGCAGGAACAAAATCGCGCAAGATCGTGACAATAACCTGGGCAATGGCTATTTTGGTACGGATTGAGCCACATACGCAACAGCAGCACCGTGCCATCACGCACTCCTCACAACATATACAAGCTCATGTAGCAATTCAACAAATCTCATTCCTTGTCTCCCCCCTCTCCGCCCTCCTCCGCCTTCCAAAACTCCTTTTTTTTTTTTACGTGGGTACAGCGGGGGATCAAAATCAAGAGAGAGAGAGGTCGCTGGATTCGTCCACATCAAGATCCTCGTCGTGGTCATGCAAGCCGGGCGCTTGAGGAGTTGGACCAAGCGGCAGTCAGGATCGGAGGCGAGAGGGAGAGGACTTTACAGCTTCTCCTGGCGCAGATGTTCCAGCAGGAATACCAGAGAGACCAAGTTGCGCGTTGCGAAAGTTGCTTCCAGGAACAAGAATTTCCGGGTGGCTTAGTCGCCTTGCAGCACGTGCGCGTCTCCCTCTTTTTTTTTCTTTTTGGCAACATTCCATGCGCACATGCACCCACTGTCCTCCGCTTGTTCGACCCGACCTCATCACCAATCTGTCGACACTGCATCCGCTTTCGCTGTCTTGCTGTAGGTTGATCGACAAGCTCATCTCGTCGCATTCACTTCCAGGAAGATGCTATCCAGCGGAACGGAACTACCTCACCCATGAGCAGGAGCTGCCAGCGGTCATCCACGCTTTACGCACATGGCGTTACTACCCCGACGGCACCTCTTTCACCGTCAACGTCGATTACACCCCCCTCCGTCATTTTCCCACAAAGCCCAAGCTCACTCGCCGATAGGCTCACTGGATTGAGTTGCTCCAGGAATACGACTTTGACTTCAAGTGCAAGCGAGGACTCGACAACATGGTGCCCGACGCTCTCTCTGGATGACTGAACTACGAAGACCCTGATCCCGTTGGGCTGTGCCACCTCAGTGCGACTCGATCCCCCGACATCCGTGACCCACTTTTTCAGGACTACGACAACGACCCTCGCCTTGGACCATCCAGTGTACTGGATGTCAGACTGACACTGTCCACAGCTTGCCACCCACAGACGGATGGACAAAACGGATGTCATGAACAAGACACTGAAGAGAATGTTGCGGGCTGTCATTGACAACAAACAGTCCAACTGGGATCAGTTGGAGTTTGCTTACAACAACGCTGTCAACGCCTCCACTGGATTCTCGCCCTTCCTCCTCGATACAGGTCAGCACCCTTGTCTTCCAGCAGCGCCTCTCAGTGCACCTAGCAGTTCAGTGTCCACTGCCAACACCTCAACGTCTTTATTGCTGAACAACCAACGACGCTCATTCTTAGTCAAGAAGATGAACTGCAGCGCTCTCATGATCACCAAGAGGAATAGACGAACAAACAAAGACGTGATCACTGGTTCAAGGATTGCTATCAGAAGAACTTGCTTCTTGCCACAAACAGGACGACCCCAGCCGACCGCGTCAGTCCAGCAGAAAAGTTGCGACCACAATATCATGGCCCTTTCACACAAACCAGTTTTTGGCGCTAGAGCATCTAGAGCTCCCTATTGTTCCCTCAGGACAACGGCTGAACTTTGGTCTTACTGACATGTATCTGAACTGTGCAAGAGTCCATCTCTCTGTTCGACTGAAGAGAAATGAATACGAGGAGACAACGGATGTTTACAAGGAATGCTTTGGATGGATTTATTAGCCGATAAACCCCTCTGACTCTAGACTTTTACGCTTCCTTGGGGTACAATTCTTTCAAAGCCTTATCGAGATCGTCCCTAAAGAGGCGACCGCTTCCTGCAAACCGGACCTCATTGTCGACCACCAAGATAATGCAAGGGATTGCTACGTACCCCGTCTTACGGTACACATCTAGTTGTTGAGAGAGAGAACAAAGCAATGATCCGTTTTAGAAATGATGGCAAGTTAAAATAATAAACAAGACTCTTCATGAAATAAATATGATTGCTTACTGTCTCTGATAAATTCGTCGGTGTTGTCAACATAAAGTGAATACTGGAACTTCTCTTTCTTTTTCTCGATGAACTCCTTCACTTCTTCCAAGCCATACATCATAGGATGACGACCGACCATGCCTTCGTTGTTGATACCAATGACTGCTAACTGTCCCGCGTGTTTCTTTGAAAGTTCCGAAAGCTCCAGACCAAGTTCGACACATGGCCCACACCTACGATGACCATACCAAATGAAGCAAGTTTGGTCGATTATTTCACTTTATTCCTACAGCAAGCAGGAGTACAGCCACAAAAAAAAAAAAAAAAAAAAAAAAGTCGAGAGGATCCTTACCAAGTGGCCCAGAAATCAAGGAGGACAATACGCTCTTTGCCCTCATACTTTGGTCCACCAACATGATGAATGGGCTCGAGAACAGACACGACGTCAATCTTTTCTCCGATATAGGGACTCGTCCAGCCCTCGCGTAAACAAGCGGGAGGACCAGCCTTGAGCGAATCTCTGATTTTTTCAAATGTTTCCCGGTCCTGAAAAGACTTTAGCCGCTCCAACGGGTCGTCGTAACCAATTGTCTTGACCTGAGCCTTGAAAACCTCTACGGCGGCCCAGAATGGTTCTTCTTGCCATTTATCTTCGTACTTTTCTTTAAAGGGAAGGTGGAGCGTCTCCAGATAAAAATCAGTGAACTGCTCTTCTCTGCTGCGGGGGGCGTCTTCGGTGGTCATGGTGTTTTGGGATTCGAATAGCGAAAGAGATACAGAAAGAGGGGGGAAGAAAGAGAGGAGAAGGGCGAAAGAAAGAAAGAGAGAGAGAAGATGGAGTTTTTTATTCGTATGATTCCAGGTACTTTCCTCAGGTTCGAACCAATTGATTGGTGCCTGGTATCTCAATGGTGCGATGACACTGCCGAAACTCAATTCGCTCTCCAGAGGGACGATGGTGCGCCAGCTCGTCGGTCTTGGATTGCATGAAGAGAGGATCTTTGTAGCTTTTGTTTATTTGTTTACGACTTGTTGATGGGAAACACAAGAGCGTTAAGGCTGTCAGCTGGACCATCCAAACCAATGAGATCTTTTTTTTTTCTGGGGCTTTGTGTTCAGAATCTTTGTGTTACAGTACCCGTATAGAAATGTATACAGAAACGATAACCATGGTGCGGCTAAACTGACCACAATGCTGTGTGAGCGTTGCTCAGCTTCGTGGGTCAATTTAGCCGCACCGGTCCCCTCGGCACCTAGTCCCGAATTGCAATACAACAACTTTGAAGACAAAAGATATATACTGTTCTAAACGATTCACATGCCACAGATTGGCTCAGTCACAGCTGTCATCCTCCTCTCCGCTAAGTCGTAAAGATCGATTTTTTCTGTCCAGGACTCCACTGAGAAGAGTCAGGGACGGGCGCTTGTCCTCTTCAGCATCTGTTCCTCAGATAGGACTCGACGACTCTGAACATAACCTTTTTTTGTTGGAAAGTGACCCACATGCCTCATTTTATCCAAACTGGGCGTCAATGGCGCGGTACTCCGAACTCTAAAAAATATTTTTTCAGCGTGTCCTCAACTTTCCGTTGGCGCCAACGACGCGGCTCTTGTAAACTTTAAATGTGGGTGCTGTGCTTGTGCTCGTCAATTGCTTCCTATCGTCCATCCGGGCGAAGTGCACCGGCCCCCCTTGCCCCCACCAACCTGAGACAGCGGGAGCTTAAGGCGGTGAGCAAAGGTCGTTAGTCTATCCATCCATTGGACTACCCTGAGGTGTTGTCCTTTCGAATGCGCCCTGGACGGTGTACTCTAGAGCTAACAAAATTAGGACTCAGTAGCTGTCGACCGACTGGTTGATAGCTAGCCTGACGATGCTATCTATACCCATAACAACATGGATAGATGCACTGCAGCCACTTATTATTTCAGGTACTCGATTCGTGGCGGAAACGCGTCGAGTTAGCAATGGTAACTCTAACAAGGCGCGTCTGCGACCCTGTAAATTCTCAGCCTGGCGCCCTTCCACTTTCTTTCTTATCAAGCGCGGTATTCAGAGCAGTACCCTGCAGGAACTTTCTCAAGAGCATCGATCCAGACACTCTCAGAGCACATCTGACTAAAAATCAACTCTGATTGTTGATGACGAAGGGCAACAAGTCCAATCAAGAGCAAGGTAGGCATACCAGTTTGACCGTTCTCCCGTCTTTCTCCTTGTGTTTTTTTTTTTTTTTTTTTTGGAGTGTGGACACAGACTGAAATTAGGGTACTGAAACACTGCTCAAGAGGGAAGACCTGTTATCGGATCGCTGTTGGAATCGGTGGAGGGAAGAAGGTTGGGGATGCATGAATGCACCATAGGACGAAAGCTACTATAGCAAATCAGATCACACGGATGGGTAAAAGACTATAGAATCTAGTAGGAAATCCTGCTTCACGCGTCCAACTTCTCAGAAGAAATATTGGCCAAAACGCCAGTTCTGGACTTTGTGCACATTTCAGCTCCAATGCTGTTTTTTTCTATTCATGCAACCCGTGTGATTTGTGAGCTTGCTAATCCTGGCATTATTGTGCGGTATCTACTAGTGGTTTGTGTCTCTGTAGTTTGTGTTGTTTGTTGTGTCCTGGCATCTCTTGATTCGTGATTACCCAACACCAACTGTGATGACCATATAGCATTGAATCTGGACCTGGGTACTAGTTTTGTTCTGGTCAAGTATAAAAACTTGACCAATTCCCACCCAATTCCTGACTCTTCAGTTCTACAGCTCCTCTCCTACTCTCTCAAGAAAGCCTCGACAAGATCACCGGAAACATCATTCCCATTTGACCAAAACCTCGTAAGATTATATTCGCAGTTGATCGCTGATCAGGAATACTCGATAACAATTGACAGTACACTCAAGTCCAACGTGATCTCCTACTTCTCCTACTACCATTCAACTTTTAGCCAAATATGAAAGTTTTATTGCTTGCCAACGCTGTTGCGATTGCCTACCTTGCCGTGGCTTTTGCACGATCCCCTACTGCTGAAAGTCAGCTTTCCAAGAGGGGCTTCCGATGCCTGGATCCTCCCGATTGCACAAAGTTCGAGCATTACCCAGACTCGGCCCCCCATGAGGAAGCCACTCTTTCCAAGAGGGGATACAGGTGCCTGGACCCTCCCACTTGCAACCAGTTCGAGCATTACCCAGACTCGGCCCCCCATGAGGAATCCACTCTTTCCAAGAGGGGGTTCCGGTGCCTGGACCCTCCCGACTGCACCAAGTTCGAGCATTACCCAGACTCGGCCCCTCATGAGGAATCTACTCTTGCCAAGAGGGGGTTCCGGTGCCTGGACCCTCCCGATTGCACCAAGTTCCAGCATTACCCAGACTCGGCCTCCGAGACTGACAGCGCCCTTTAAGAATCTAATTGGTTCATTTCCAGAGATGTTTGCCTGCACTGGTGTGCCGATGACATGTCGAATATCACCTATCAAAAAGACTAGATATTCTTGGATAGATATATAAAGTGGCCCTCTGTTCACGGTCATTGAGTGGACAAAATTCACGATCAGAATTGTGTTGCTTCCTGGGTTGGTCCAAACAACGAGCGGTGTGTCGTGTCAGGGAGTCGTATTGACTGCACCGGAGTAATGATTGGTACTAAGGAAGATAGTATTACACCCGATGCTATAGACGATGGACGTGCTATCAGACTTTGACTTGCGGGAATTGTGGCACTGTGGTGCTTTGTTTGCGACGGCGAATATGTTGAGAAGAGCATGAAGGATGGACGGTGACCTCATGCGATTCACACCTGTACAGTTCACCATTAGCAACCCAATAAACCCCCCCTTACTTGTACTTGAGCTTTTGTCCTCAAATAGGGCCTTCTCCAGATGTGTACCTTAACAAAGACCCGGCTACATGGAATGTAAAAATTGTAATGTCGAGATGTCGACTGGTCGACTGGTCGATCACTTTTGCGCAGAACTATCACCGCGATCGTGCAGTAGCACAACTCAATGAGAGGAGGAAAGAAGCTGCTGTTTACTGCTGGGAACGGCTATGTATATAGGTTTCTAATCCACTGGATCGTAGACTAGGTCTACAAGTTGTTCGGCAGTAGGGGATCAAAGAGTGTTTGAGGTCGGATCCTTCTTGAGACCTTATCCTGTTTTTACAAGAGCGCTGACTTGCGGCTACTACTTGTAAACTCAACACCCCTGGGGTTATGTCATTAGAGCGTATTAGTACGCTGGGATGAAGTGCATGGGTCGCAAGAGTCAGTGTCATCGGGATCGCAGGGACAGGAACAGTCATCGTCACAGCCATCCAAGCCAAGGACAGGAGAAACGACTACGAGGCTCAAGAGAATACTGAGAGTCAGAAGGTATTTGAAGTGCATTGCCAAAAACAGGATAGGGTTCAAGTGGAAGTGGATTGAGGTTTTGGAAAGAGGACGGTAAATTGGAACAAAATGGCCGTCTTGCAGGAAGCTTTATACATTAGTTAAAAGTTGAAGTAAATACAAACAAAAAAAGTGGCTGCGTGGACAGAGAAAGTGATTATTGTAGGCAAGGGATGGGAAAAAGATGGAAGGGGTGTGACTTGAAACGAGATTGCAAGCAATGGATATAGAAAAAGATGGAAGGAGAGCGACAGAGAAAGGTTGGAGATGGAAAGGATCAATGGGTTGAAGGTGGGGGAGCGACAGAGAAAAGATGGAGGGGGGTTGAAGATGGGCCTACCACGCGAACTTGAAGAGTGGCAAGAGTTGTCGCGTACGCCTTCTTTGCCAGCAGTATTTTTCCATGTCGAATCACAGAAGGGATATCATTGCGATCTGCTTTTCACTTGGCACTGTAGACAACGCCAGTGACAAGCCAGTGACAATGCCAGTCAAAAAAAATACTAGTGCCAGGAGTGTGGAAGTCAAAGGCAAGGAAGAGCAAAGACAGAGAAGAGAAGGGAAAAGAAAAGAGAGTGAGAAAAATGAAGGCCAGAAAAGAAAGGGAAGCCTGAAAAGCAAGAGATGCCGGAAAAGAAGGGGTTACCAGCAAAATGAATGGGTGCCTGATAAGAGGGAAAAGAAAGAGCGGGCAGTTGAAATGAACAAAACAGAAAGCCACCACTGAACCAAGAGGCACCTTCTGGGATGCCAAAGACTGCACTACGCTAGCAAAGAAAGCGGGAGAGGGACAGACTAGAGAGATGGAGGGGGAGAAATGACAAGGAAAACATATCAAGACGAGGTGCTTGAGTCTCAAGACTGCACAAGAAGTGGGGTTCACTCCAAAGGAGGGACTGATCATGACGGCTCTACGACTGTGTGTCATCAGCGGTATGACTGATTGGCTGTTGAAGGAGGACAGGATGAGGTAGCGCATGAGATCCAGAAGCACCTTTCTCACATAGTCAGGATAGGATGGAGATGCATGATCTGCGGATATTGGATTATGAGAACCCGCACCCTCACCTGCCCCCTCCCATCCACTCTTCCTTTTTGCATGATGCCTGTCCACCAGTTGTGTTAAAGGGCTGGGTACCATGACACGATGTCTCCATTTGCTGTTGTCTTTTATCCACTCGCAGCAGATCTTGAGCTCTAGTTGCTGTTCGCAAAGTGCTGCATGCAATCCGCCCTGCATCAACCTCCATGGGGGGAGAACAAGAGAGGAGGTTCCATGATGATGAGCTTAAAAACGAGGAAAGAACTTGATGAAGACAATGATGTGAATTCGAAGACAGAGATGGAGGGGGAGCGATGAAGAGAAAAGGACGCGCTCTTGGTCAAGAGCGGCGATCAGACATGGGTGATGGAGAACGGAGGGAGGTGGCAGAGGATGGTGAAGGGCAGGATTGATGAACGATGAGAGCGATGGAAGCAGAAAAGAGTGCGCATCATGAGCGTCAGCAGGTGCTTGTGAAAGAAAAGAAAGAAAAGAGGGCTTCATGCACCAGGATCAGGCATGGATGGGTCAGCAAGGAGGGCGTGCAGAGAGAGAGAGAGAAGGAACGAGCAGGCAAAAGGACAAAGAGCATGGCGTGAAAAAAAACACGAAAAAACACGTGGTCGCACCGCTCACAGTGATACACGCACATGCACAATCTCACCTTCTCCCTTTTGGTCTGATTTCATGTCTCTTCTCATCATCTCTCATTGCCCATCCTCCATCTGGTCTGCTCATCACCCCCATCCCCAATGATTTATTATTATTTACACTAGACAAAAGCAAATCCTCATACTGCCACTGCCACCAGTGGATCTTCGGAACCCAAGTTCGACTTTTGAAGAACCGCAGCCTTTTCTGGCTCCGGAGGCGCTTCGGTGGAAATCATGTTCCGGCCATGGATCTTTAGCGTTTCGACGTCGAACTCGTACAACTGGGCCTTGGCATCGAAACGTCCGGCATCAAGTTCCTTGGAAACTAAAAAGTAAAGCGATCGCTTGTACTTTGGCTCGAGCCAATACTCGGTAGCACCGATAAAGACAAGACAGCCACCCATGACTCCAGTCAAAGTCCAAAGCAACCAGGTAGGAATCTCGTATCCCTTGACGACATCGGCGGTATCATAGGCGACATACAGCGTGGATCTCCCCCAATCAAGGATAAAGTTCTGACCAACCGCCGCTAAATAGGATGTTGCGATCGGAGATGACTTGAGGGCCTTTGAGATATCAAAAATGGGCTTGTCCATCGAAATCAAAGGATAGTGGTTCAGGGTCATCACAACAGCGCTCAGGGGAACATACGTCGAGATTCCCTCATCGGGAAACATTCGGGTGATATCTGGGTTCATGGGCTGGGCCCGGGTAATCACCGTGTGGGCAACCGTATAGGCACATGACAGGTTGGGCAGGATGACCTGTTTGGCGCTGATGCACGTTAGAATCGAGACTTCGGTACCCATGATCTTGACCTCCATCACGGCGACCAGAGACTGACTATCTAACGATAGTTCAATTAAGGTAAGGTTGTTGACGTTGCTCTCCATACTTGACACGAGATCATCTTGGGTCCCAAAGAGAGAGGTAGCAATAGGATGAAACATTTTCGGCTCTGGCACAGAAAAGCGAACTGTCGAGGTTGCAAGACTGACCATTCCTCCCGAAGAGATGTTGCACTTGGTTAATGCAGTCAATGGATAGGAGATTAGGCCACTCCTTGCTGCAAAGAATAACTGAGTTGTTTTGTCCATTATCAAGCAGTAGTCCTTGGCATTGGGCATTACCCGCATTAACAAGGGCACCTCAGAGGCAGCGCCCTTTATCGTCTCATTAATAACGAGGTTGTTTCCTGGAATGACAATCTTGGCCCGACCCTTGGATTCCTGAATAATGTACGATCCTGTCAGACTGGCATTCATAACATCAGGCGCGACGAGGGTGATGTTTGCACAGCCAGTGTTCGAGAGGACAAAGGAGCCATCGCCGTCATTGGCATGAACCTGGAAATCCAATTGATCGCAAGCAACCTGGTACTTGGACTGTCGGGGATGATAACGTTTAGTTGGACTGCCACGTGGGATGGCGTAGGTACTATTTAGCGCATTCGCCAATGCATCCTCCGTGCTGGTACCATATGGTACTGGGAAGGACCATGCTGGCAAATACGATGTGTTGCTCTCATTGGAGACGAACTGCCTTGATACCACCACTTCGTTATAATAACCGTTCTCGCCAGTTGTGCGTTCGACAAAAAATACTTTGACGACGATTAAGATGCCGATTAAAGAGTATCCTCCAAGGGATGTTACAACCAAGCCGACAAAAGGTAGCTTCTGTACTTTTCCGAATGAATTGATCGACATCATTAACGTCTCCATAAAGCCGACTTGATGTGCCCATCGAATGCTCTGAAAGTGGTGTTGAAAGTGTCGAGCGACATGGGCAAGCACAGCCGTGGTGAATGTAGACACCACGATGTCCAGGATGAGGAGCAGCAAGTTGGTCTCGAAGAACGACCACGCAAGGAACATGTCAGAAAAGTAGATGTACTGTTGGAGGGATAAGATGAGGAGATGAGGTTGGGCAAACGAACAAAGAGGAGACGGAGGCACGGAGGATTGGGTGTTGTTATATGATCGGTAGCAAGCCAGTTGGAAGTGCATGTTTGTTTTGTTGGCGAACGAAAATTTAGTGGGCTTTTGTTTACCATGATTTTTTTTTTTTTTTTTTTTTTTTTTTTTTGGGTGGGGGGCATCTCATCTTGCCACGCAAACAACACGCAAACACCAAACAAAAAGAACATACACGGGAACATAATCGATGTGATACTTCTCCATGGGTAGGTGCCGCTCAACGATCCATCTCTTTGAACTTGAGGTACCTGTCTTCTTCAAATTCTCTTTCAGCAAAGTTATAGAATTCTGGCGATATCACCCAATCTGCTTTACCAGTACTATAAGAAAGAAAATCACCCAATTTTTAAGTAGCACGAACGAAAACAAAAGGTGCTCGGTGCTTGGTGCTTGTGTTCTTGTTTACCATAAAAAAAAAAAAAAAAAAAAGAATCTCAGAAACGAGGTCTTGGTTGCTCTTTCCTCTTCTGTCCCTCCCTTTCAGTATCTCTGTTGCCATACATTCTTTCCTCGCTCTCTGTCCATCCTTATTTCCTTCATTTCGACGCTTCTTAATCTCGCCTTTTCATTTTCTTGTCTTACTGCGAAGGCACTCAATGTAAGGAACAACCAGGAGTAATCGATATTTCTTGTTTGTTTGTTTTTTGTAAATTCTGGAAAAATGGCATGCACGCTTGGACCTCTCATTGATTGATTCTATCCACCCTTTTCGCTACAAACAAACACGTTTCTTGGTATTCGCCCCGATCAGACAAACAATTAAGGCAGGCATTGGTGGTTATCATTGACCTAAATCTTGTTTGTGGCAAAGTAATTCCACCCGGGCAATGTACATGTATCTAAGTGAGCGTGCCAAAGACGACGAGCAATTTCACTTGCACTTGGTAAACCAGTGGATTTCCCATGTGCACCCTTAACGCCCAACACTCGCTGGCTGCTAATTTTTGACTATTGTCGACTTTGTCGACTTGCTAAAAAAAAGGGTGATGATGACATGAAAAAAGAAAAGCAACGAGAAGCGGCTCTCGCACTGGCACTGCAGTAAGAATAAAAATTATAAAACCTTGGACTCGCCATGCTCGCCCTTTTTCACTCTTTTGTCCACATCCTTCTCTCACCGCCTTTCCCCCTTTATGTTAGTCCCATGGAGGTTTGCTGTGGCCTCTGTCGCCATCGGCTTCATCAAGATCGTTTTCTCAGGCACTATCGGCGCCATCCTCGTCTATTACAACAGACTATCCAATGACTCTTACGCCAACAGCATCCGCTGGTCTCGCAATGGGGGACTTTTTGAGATGGTCGTCCTCTTAAAGAACTCTTGGAAAATATTGCCCAGGGAGAGCCGTATTGCCATGACCAGTGTGATCTCTGCACAAATATTCGCGCTGCTTCTCCCCATATTGCTCGGCGCGTTTGTATATCGAGCGGACAGATTCACTAATGTGTCTCCCTCTGTCGCTGTCACTGGACAACAACCAGCAACAGAGCTCTTTCTGTGGACTGACTGGACAGCATTCATGGAGTCCGACGCTACGATGGAGGATACCTTAGTGCGACTACTCAACAGTACCCGTTTCAACCCCAACAGTAACCCTGACGCTATCTACACACCGCGCAAGTACGACTATGTTGTTCCCTGCAATGAAACAGGCGTCCTTTTGATAATTATCTCGACCGACTCTCCAACCCAATATCCATTCATGTATCCATCTCCTCACGATAACTGTGCAGTGCTAGTAGCAACACTGGAGAATGGAAATGGCGTCTACACTTTGGATGTCGAGACCGCAACAAATCAACTTGCATCTGCTGGGGAGTACATAGTGGTTGCACCAATCGCTTTCAGCGACACACTCTGGGACGTAGTCCCTGATTTCACTGCATCAAATGGTCACATGTGTGAACTGCCCACCTTCGGTATGGAACGCTATGGACAGCTGCCAGAGGATGGTATCGTTGCGCTTCCTATAACATCCACAGTGAGGTGCCAGTATAACACCAGTGATTCTTTTATCATGGGAAGCACCTTCACCAAGTTTGCAGTCAACCATCTCAAAGACTTCAGCAACGTAACAACGTTGGTCTTTGATGACCCATCAAAGCTTCCGCTCCTGCAATCCATGAGCATCGCCATCAACAATGGGACCTTCCTGAACCCAAGCAACAATGCGACCGCGGCCATACTCATAAAAATCTCAGACAACGTCGACTTTTTGTCTTGTGCTTCGTTTTACTTTAATCTGACAAACAATATG
Organism: Entomortierella parvispora; assembly: GCA_963573315.1. NCBI lineage: Eukaryota > Fungi > Mortierellomycota > Mortierellomycetes > Mortierellales > Mortierellaceae > Entomortierella > Entomortierella parvispora. Next base: position 250,885 of record OY752146.1, read on the forward strand.
GGCCTTGTTTGTACGTATGTCATGACAGCATTGATTTCAACCGAGCCACAGCAATGGGACCCTCTCACGCCAACAACATTCAGAGACGCCACTTCTCCTCCTTCGGCCGTTCTAGATGTATCATTCACGAACGTGACGAACCAGAATGAGTTCACCATCTACCATATGCCTTCGGGCTTGAATGAGGTCATATCCCCGTACTCAGTGTCACACTTGCTCAAGGCTACAACTGATACAACACTATACCTTGCCTCTCTCGGTCACAATGTCGTCGTGAACCCGCAAACTGAGCAACTCTGTGTTGTCTATGACACCGTCGAGCTGAGGGATGCGTTCGAAGTCCCATTGGGCCTTGTCATTTTCCTGATCGTGGCGACTATAATCTGCCTTGTTTTTTGGTATTGCTCGGAGAGGTACACGCCAGTCTTTAATGGGTCCTTTTACAAAATCATCTACCAGAGAGTCCTGTTAGAGGAGGAGGAAAAGGGAATGCTCATGGACTGCACACACGATCCTTTGTCATTCGAAGGCTACAAGGTGATCCTCGACTTTGATGGGAACCTCGCTGGATCATCTCAAGAGGATGTCGCGGACAATTGGAGCAACCAGTCGCAGACATCGCATTCAGCACTGTTGATGGAACTGGTTCCACTTCAGGTGGCACACAGTCCAGTCATATCACCACCAGCACCTTCTCCCATTCCAACCTGTCCAGCGGTCGCCAGTTCTGGGTCCTCTTATTCGTACGCTGGATCAACCTTTTCATCAGGTCAGGCAATTGGTCAAGGCCATTCGCCGCCCATCCCACCAAGACCTCCCATGATCAACGGCGTGTATTCTCATGCTTTTACTACGAATTCGGCAAATCGTTCTCTTCAGTCTGTTTCCAGTCCTGCCACAAGAAAAATGTCAACTTTATCTAGTCTTCCCCCTCGACCTATACCACTTCCACAATCTGTGACCCTTATTGACAGCCCATTCGATTGATGAGCCTACCCTCTCCTCTTCTCAGCTCCTTTTTCTTTCCTCATGAATGAAACTAAAAGTAAAAACACGTACTCATGAATAGGTGCAGGCTTGGCAATGGGTTGTAAATGGGAAGTGGAAGTGGGAAGAGAATTAACAAAACGATGAAAAGACAGACAAAATTACAGAAAAGACGCGCACGGACACTGTCCCAGGTGTGAGCGCGAAAGAGCAAGGTGTGATTCGATCTGATAAGACTGGTGGCTTATCTCTGCAACAACATGGCATGCGTCCAGTGAGGTCCCTTTTTGTGTGGGTCTACTCGACTCATCGTCCACCATGGTAATGAAGGCACCGGAGAAGGGGCTGGCCATCATGGCCAGTGCAAGGTTGAACCGGGCTACGAATTGGTTATCAAAAGACCCCATTGCATTAATTTCACAGCGCCACTAATTTTGAAAATGGTGGCGATGCAGCTAATACGATCCGAAGAAGATTTTCTTCTTCGGATCGTATTTGCTGCACCATGAGCACGTGTCAGGATATGGTGATGAGCGATATTTCTGGGAATTTTGTATTTTTTGTCATGCAAATACTGTTGTCCTTGGCATATTAAAGCGCCTGTCTTTTGGCAGAGCCGTACATAATAATGCCTCAAATGTACTATAAGCTGGACTGACTTGCGTGCGATGACTGTATTGGATGCCGAGTGTTAATGGGATCCGGTTCCAGGGAATTTTTTTGAGCATATCCTTCTAGGACCAACGGGGACTTCTTCAGAGTCAGTGGTTGATTGCGAATTGCAATGTGCTCTATCGAATGTACCGTGTCTTAATCCCGGTCTGTGGCGCCCATCGCCTGGATCTTCATTCGGTTCTGATGTGGGAGGACCACCGCGCTCTTCGTCTGGATTTAGAGTGGGACCCCCGTTCGAGGGTCCTCCGTCTCGCCCATCGTCTGAACGTGATCCAATCGCGGCACGGCTCTCTGCATGGGTTAATCCAGCCAGCGAAACAAGAGTCAGCAAAAAAGCTGCTGTGCAGAAATACTTTTTCATTGTGCAAAGCTGACTAAGGGATGCAAAGGATTCGGTGCTTGAAGTACTGTAATGGTTTCAAGCAGTGATGGAAGTGAGGGAGTTAGGGTACGATCCGATGTGCGTCGGTGAAACAGATGTGCAAGCCCTCTTTATATACGTGAAAAGGATGAAAAGAGTTACAAATTGACTTATTTGTCATGGAGTTTCCAAGTTGGGCGAGAATGAGAGAGATGGCTTCTAAGAAATAGCGACACTAAAATGATTGAGGGAGGAGACAAAGAAGAAAAGAGAATAACAATGAGGTGGAATGAAAAAAGGAGAGACTGGGCCAAGGGGAGGGGACAGGAGAGATTGTGTCAAGGGGGATACAGAGTAAAATAGAGACGGGGACGCAAGCTTGACCATTGGCCTGTTCAAGGGGCAACACCATCATGGCCACAAGACTGACATGTGGCAGCCAAGCAAGGAGCAACGTCTGCACTAAAGAACGGTACGATATCTGTTGACATCATTGTGAGAAAGCTACACGCAAGAAAAATTATTAATAAGAGAAGGTGGAAAGGGATGTAAAAGGAGGAGGGCACAAAAAGGACGAATTGAAAAATAGTGAACTTTTTACATCCTTCGTGTGTGAACTGGGAAACTTTTCCTTTCGCGTCGAATAGATGTAGTTCAAGCGGATAGAGGGAGCAGCGGACTACTGACAATGAAAAAAAAATATTGTGGTTCCGGTTGTAATGAGGCTAGGGAAAAGGATCGGGTAAATAGATTTTTCTCGATGAAGGGGCTAACCCTTTTTTTTTTTTGATCTAGAGATTCTGAGAGTGAGAGTGTAATCTCACTATGAGGGTGTATGGTAAGGGGGGTGGGGGTGGAGTAGTTCTGTCGAACGGTTTTCGCATGTCCTCTCACAGCTCACCAAGTCCTTCTCCACTGTGTGGACCTGAACAGGAGTCATGCAACCTAAGTTTATGAGTACACTCAATCGCGAAATTTCCCGATAATGCTCCAGCGCTCACGCGACACGATCTCTATGACGAAAAAGAGGGGTCGATGTGTCGATAAGGAAGCAAGACGGGGGTGTCAAAAAATACAAAAGCGCGTTTCCTTTGCTCTGCGTTTGATCTGTACAGATGTGCGCTTCAATTGCTCCCTGTTCGATCTCAAAGTTCTTTTGGCCCACAATTTATTTTTGACTCCCTCCTTTTATTTGCTTCAAGTCTTGCTCTGTTCGACCTTAGCTTCTTGACAGGACCGACCAACTGCAGCTTCCTGGGCGGGTTCACACGACAGATGGATATCTTGGTATGTTAATTATAAGATACTAGACTTGTGAGGGCTCTTTAAATCTGCTCTCCACTTTTCTTAATCTTTTGTGAAGAAGAAGCGAGCTTGCAAAAAGAAAAACGTTGGCGACTAAGAGAGCGATCAAGCCAGGATCCATCGTATTTTGCGGTTTATGAAAAGAATAAATGGGGATAGAAAGACAGAAAGAAGAAAGAAAGAAAGAAAGAGGAATGAGAATCAAAAAAAATGAGGAAATAAATAGTGCTCACTTGTTAAGGGTAGATGTCGTCGCCAAGTAGGGGCCACTGGTTCACTGTTTGATCAACAGCTGCGGTAGTCTACGCATCACACAGCAGTGGTTCTATTCGAGCTGAAAGTTCATGTCTATCTTCATCTTCCGCCACTCAACTTGTTGGTTGCGTGTGTTCCAAACGCCAAGAACGAGTCGTTGCAACTTTGCTGATCCCACGATCTCTCCCATCTTTTCGAGTGGTACTTGGGCGAACGTGGGAAATTACTGAAGGTAACTTGGCCAGACGACAAGCAGCAACTGTTGGACCACAAATAAAGGCATCACATTTTACACTGAAGGCAAACAACAGCAGTCCAACCAAAATACAAATTGACGCCTCCTCCATCTAGATAGTGTCCTGGATACAAAGTTAGGGGTACAGTGAACAATCGAGTTTGATTTGTTGAGCACGATCGTTGAGTACCCGCTTATTACCGGTAGTTGGGGAAGCCATGGTTCTCTGTATCTAGATAGTCTAGGTTAGCGTCTTGGACACAAAGTCGGGGTGCACAGTGCACGATTGAGTTTGAGGCGTTGAACACGGTAGTTTAGGGGATCCAATCTTTATTGGTTCGCTCGACTTGCAGATCCCCGTCAGTTTTCACAGGAGAACGTGGCAGGGCGGGAACTGGAATGCACATGGCTCTTGCATGCAACTCCAAATCGATCCTTGAGAACGCCCTTGATTTCGAGGGCTGAAAGTCTCCCATTGCGCCCTGTTAAAAGAAGGAGCAGATGTTCTTTGACTTTTGGAACTTTTGGAGGGTTTGTGTAACCCTGAGTCGTTTCTGGTGTTTGCATGCTATAACCATGCAACCTAATTTCCAGTCACTTTCACTTTTTCCCATGTAATAAAACAGGAGGGCGCGAGTCGATCGTAGTGAGAAAGTAACGAAGAGCAATGGTTTTTTGTATCTAGATTGTGAATTGGGCAAAGGCTAGGTCCACAATGTACTGCACAATCGAGTTTTAGATGTCGAACATGATCTCAGCCCGAGCCAATTGCTGCACGTTGCTAGGAAGTGCAGGGTTTCCCATGGACACGTACTGTACATGTGCAGTAAGTCGGGTTTGTTGATGAGGCGCTGAGTTTTACGCGACAAAAAAAATCGCCAAGATGCCAAGAGATCTCTACCACCATTTTTTTCCTGCATCCTATAAAAGGTGGTTCAACCATCCGTCTTAATTTTGAACATTACCATCCTACATCCTAAAAACTCAAACCACTACTATCATACATTCCCCCTTTTATAAACACACCTGGAACTGGAATGTCGAGCCTTGGAAGACTGATCAAGATCTTTGCCGAGTTTTTCAGAAAACATTCGACGTCCCTCGCGTTCGGAGTGAGTGGAGCAGCTCTCTTGACGACGGCTGTCCAATGGGGCGTTTCTGAGGCCGGCAAAAGCGGACACCGTGTCGGAATTGCCATCACTTGGCCGAATGTCCCGGGCATGTGGGAGACGGGAGGATGGGGACCTTGGAAAGACTTCTACGATACGGACGGAAACAAGGAGCACAATGGGAAAGATTGGATCAAGAAAGGAGAAGGCATCACAACCAGGGAGACGCTCTCCACTGGCAATTTGGTCCACTTCAACCTAAAACAGCCGAGCGAGGGAAACAACGTGTGCATCAGCTCCATCGTCATGGGCTTTAACAAGGATGTCCCCACCTTGGGTGGAGTTACGCTGGTCCTCGACACCTCGGTCATGAACTACATCTTTGTGGATCCTCACAAGGCCTACGATGACACCGGTATTGCATTTGGTGGGGTACAGCTGATAGAGCTGCGGATTACCTGTCATTTGACGCGTATGCCTTGAAGGATTGCAAGCACAGTTACCAATTGGCTGGACTTGAGAAGTACATCAAGTGCGTGCAGGGTGCAATCATCCACTCTTGCACCATCAACAAGGGGTGCTTTCGCTTCCCGCAATCGTCTTTGCAGTCATCCCAAAATCTTTCAACTGGAGGACCACTCAAGCCAGTCAAGATCGCTGACTCTTAATGTTGGTTTTGTTTTTTTTTTTTCTAAAAAAAAAAGTTGACTTCACATTCGTGTCTCCTTCTCCAATTACCCACCAGGATCAAGACCCTTGTCAAGTGCAAAGATGACTCTGGAGATATTGGTGCTTCACAGTCTTCACGCTCTCATTGTATGACACCGATCATGACCACCCAGGACGCTTTACGCTCAAACAGTGAAACGTTTTTTTTCTTTTTTTTCAAGTTATTTTTATTTTATTTTTTTATTTTTTGGGAAAGTCACGCTATCTCTCCTTTTCTTTTCAAGATTGGGACAAGTCCTCTCCTTTCCAACTGTCCACCACTGGAAGACTGTTCGTTGCTGAGGGTTGCCCCAGTACTTCTTGTAGGACAGAACATTTCTTAGTTGGATTTTCCCTTAGGCAGCAAAACTATCGGGTCCCTGGTAACCTGGAGGCCCATCATTCATAAAAATGAAGCAGATGTCATGACTGCCCTACAAGAGACGCAACATCAAAACAACGTACTTCGGTGATAGACTACGATTTCTCGTCTCATTTTCAGACGTTTCTGATCTACACTCACCAATATTCGACTAAGTAGAGTGGTGAAAAGCATCAATTTTGGTAACCTGGTCATCTTTCACGCCCATCTTTGTCCCATTCCTCTTGTTCTCGATGGAATATCTCGAATGAGTCGATAGACAATTGAAAACTACACTTGTTCATGAAGTTTGGAAGAGATTCGACGAAAAGTCATTCCTGATCGACATTTTTTTGTAAAAAAGTAGCATCTTCAAAATCCTGACAACAATCGCATCTGTAGATTATCGAGCTTTTTGTTAATTCCAGACAAAGCATCTTTTCAATCTCATCCAAAACGGCTGACTTTTGCTGAGAATCTTGTAGTTAGAACAGTACGCATCCCCAGTTACTTTGGTGCCAATTGCGTTTGATTCCAGCGACTTTTACTAGTACATATCTTTTCAACCATGATCTCAAAGCAGTTCTGTGAGCGTGTATGAAAATTTGGTGACGGGTGGCGGTGCGGTTAAGTTAAATAAAGTGACCGACAGAAAAGGGAGACGGGCTGACAACTAAGAGCAATCGACCGACAATTAAGAGCAATCGACCGAGAAATAAGGACTGTCGGACGGGCCGACAAATAGTCGAATCCGTCTGGATGGAGTCAAGGACACGTACTGCACATGTGCAGTAAGTCAGGTTTGTAATTATGGTCATCAAGTGCGACAGTTCAAATCCCTTCTTTCACACTTGGAGCCTTGGTACGGAGTGTGTCGAGTAAGCTGGCTTCCAGGATTTCTGTTCTGCTGCGATGTATGCATCACAGTTCCATAGGTGTTCATTGCTGCTCTCCTCCTTGTCTTGACAGCATGGGCAGAGAGCAGTGGGATAGATGTCTGGGCGGCAGATGTGCTAGAGATCTTGAGTAGGAAGCACGCCACACAGCTTGACTCGATGGCTGCGCAATGACGAGTCTCTTGGGGTGGTACAATGTCTAGGGTCGACTGCCAGTGTATGTCGCTACTGTCCAGGTTCACCTTCTTGTGCAAATCCATGAACAATGGTCTCTGATACCGACTGATGGCGGACGAGGCGGCGGACGTCTGTGTCTATGTTCGTCTGTAAGAATTGAGCTCCAAACTGAAAGTCTTGTTGGTGCGCCTGGTTGGTTATCCATGGACTCCAATCTGATGTTTGTGCAGCCACTGCGATCCTGTCTGCTGCGTCGTTTCCCGGGTCGCCGCTATGTCTCTTGACCCAACAGACCTCAACCGACCCGGCCGCGCTGTGCATGCTTGGGCGATGACTGCCCATTGGATAGCATGGTTGCATCTCGTTCTCACTATGACTGTTGTCCAGTCTCTGTGTTTGACAATTTGTTAAAGTTATTGACAACAGAGAGCTTGTCCAAGTGGATGACAAGGTGCTGTGTTGGTGGTGCAGCTACAATGGTGGCGTAGAGTCCCATGATTTCCGCCGCTGTTGAGGAGGAGATACTCTGGACGCGTCCACTCATTTTGAGAGGCGTGTTGGGTTCGATTGGGACAACATCGAACGCCATGCTGCTCTGTGGCGTGTCCGACCAAGCGAATGATCCATCGGTGTAAATGTGTCGTGATGGTGGAGTTGTGGGCACTATCTGTGCCTCAGACAACATGTTGGCCGTTGCTTGACCTACCAGTAGCGATCTAACAGCCACTCTGCCGTGCAGGGATGATTGCTTTTACAAGGGTGTTCTCGGGTTCGGGCACTGCGGCTCGATGTTGATTGAGGAAGGCTGTAGTGGCCCTTCTTCGCTCTGCGGGTGTTGTGGCTCCAGCGAGGAAAGATGCATGATCGCGAACTGGTGCTTGATTGGGTTGTTGTGGCGACATGCACCGAGCAGAAAGACATGCATGCATGCTGTGGAGGTGGCTTAGCGCAATAATGTCAGGGCTTACGTCACAAAGACGGACGGACGCTTTCAGGCTGGTGTAAAAACAGAAATGAGGACCACACTCATTGACACCAACATTCCTTCCTTCACGGAGTCATCATTCTTACCACAGACAAAAGCGTATCGCGTCGACAGCTCTGTAAGACAATTGTATTTTTTCTGGGTTGTAATGTTCAGAGGTCACATTCGTTGGTCATTGGAGCACTAGGTTGACCACCATGTCAGGGTGTCATCAAAATCTTGCTGACATTTGATGTCTGCTCAACGTCAGTGTTGGAGTGCGTTCCTTGCGATGCTCCCAATGGGATAACTCCGCATTGCGGTTTTTCTCTGACGGATTCCAACACTGCACAGGTCCCTCGTTTTAGCTAGAGGCTCTGTGCAGTATGTTCGTTGGCAGTACATGACATTCCAACATTTTGAGCAACGCTTGTTGGGTAGTGTTTGGGTCACTCTGCCTGCTCTCTTGGCCATTGCTCAGTCACCCTGGGTACATGCTTTAAAGACCAAGAGTGAGTGTCTTTCAACGTCAGCGTTGGAGTGCTTTCTTTTTGAAGCTCCCGATGGGATAACTCTGCATTGCAGTTTTTCTCTGACGGATTCCGACACTGTGCAGAAACTCGCTTTTGCTAGAGTTTCTGTGCAACATGTTCGTTGGAGGTACCCGGCAATCTGACATCATGTCGAGCTTGACTTTGTCGGATGTTGAGACTCTCCAGTTTTATTTTTGTTTGAGCATTTGTTTGCCCTAATCACTTTCATTACCAGAAACTACTAAATAATCTCTCTTTATTTATAATTACTGGATAGATTTGAACATGTCCTCTTCCATTAGGAAGTCGAAGGGGTCTTGGCGCGATATCGTTGGAACCTTGGCCTCCAAGGGTTACTTCGAGTCATGTCGGCATCCACCGAGTTTTAACTATCGAGATTTTTTGGATTGGTCAAAGGGGCGCTTGACGGGCAGAGCAAGAGTTCGGCAAGAATGGATCAATGCCAGAACCCTCTTTCGCAAGAGTCAACACCAGTCTTTAAGAGATGCCGCGGCAAAGCTTGATAAGGCTTGGGATACAAACTTGGACGTAGAGTACGAAACAGACTTTTTCCAACAACAACAGGATGTACGCAGACTTCTAAATAGCCGTCGCCCGGTGCATGCGGCAGCCGACAAAGTAATCAACAAGCGGCAACGCATTGAACTGGAGGAGGAGGGGAGATCATTGGATGATGAACTTTGCTCAGGTACTGGTCAAATGGTCATTATCAGTGCTCTATATTCAGTGTACGAGTTCTTCCAATGGTATTATTCTGTATACTGATATAGTATACATACTGATAGAAGGCTCTGCGGACGAGGACTTACCTGCAGAACGAAAGACTGCTACCAAGCAGATGAGATATTTTACAGGCAGTGACGACGACGACGAGCAGGAGCTGGCAGCTGGACAAAATACACCGCCCAAGCGGGTGCAAGGACATTCCGATGAAGTCCCTCAGGTGAAAGAGTATGATGAGCACTTTATAGCGATACTCTATGACCATTGATTGTGCTTGATTGCTAACACTCGTTTTGTATTCCATAGTGTGGAAGCATCCTTCCATCACGATACAGGATTGAGCAAGTTCAGATTGAGCGACGATGATCAAGCTTTGTACAATGAGGCTGCTAAGTGGTTCAGATCAAAGATGGGGCGAGACACAGAATCTGTTATCCAAAATCTTCGTAACGACCGGTTTGGAGAGCCTTGGGTGCACGATTTGCTCTACGATCGGTGAGTATTGTCTATTAAGGCTGAGGTCTATTTCACATGACTGACATATGATTATTATTATAAATACATTTTATTTTTATTTGATAGACTTAAGCTTCTCCGTACTGGCCTTAACCCTCATTCTGACGAGAATACCTATACCTCATTCTGGATCATGCCAGACTTTGTAGCGTTGCAGACAGGAATTCCCGGCCTGATCTCCAAAGGCTTTGCAAACGAAAACCATTTTACTCCATCTGCTTGGCGTCGTGCACTTTCTAGGGGGAAAACTCATGCCAAAGGAACAAATGTCGACGCTTACTATGTCGCCCGAGACAACTTTGTGGACATTATCTTTGAGAACGTTGGGTCGCCAGCATCCACAGATCACACAAAACACGCTGAGGATAAGGAAAAATCGTACAGGAATGCCGCGGATGCACTGCTGGAGCGATTCTACAACTCCTCTGGGTCATTCGAAATTGCTAAGGGCTACAGTGTCATAACTGTCATTGTCTTTGGTATGTTTGCTTATGTTATTTAGGTAATGCCTGCGTATGAACTAATGTCTAAGCTATCTTTCCTGTTCATAGGCCACGATGTATCAATTTACACTACCAACATCAAGGATGTCAACGAGTTCTCTGTGTCAAAGGTTTTTCAAGGAAAATACCACTTTTCGAAGGATGTTTATATGACAAACATTCTGCTCCATTTGAAGTTTTGTCTGACGATAAAGGTATGTTCCCTTGCCTCACCAGCTCCCTGCTTATCATTTGAAGTTGATCTGACGCTTTTGATTTCAATTCTTTAGACAATCATGGAGAGGAATATTGACCTGTCAATCGAATTTGGAAACTCAATCGAGTCAATACCGGTCGAAGAACAAGCTTACTTCAATCTTCGACTTCATACGACGCCTACGAAAGAGCAGACGCGCAGACGGAGCTTCATTGGCGGATCCATGAAGGTGTAAGGGGTTTAGCGTTTGATTATGTGAAAAGTTGCAAGGAGCATTCATCCTTTGGTTCAGATAATCAATAATGGCAAGAAAGAGACACCTCTTGCTCATTTTCCCACGACCACCATTTCGCCCAAGGTCGAGAATAAAGTGGGCCTTTAGCAACGATCATGCTACGAATGGGAGTGCCAAAACCAAACTCACCATGCCTCTCACACTCGCACCTGTACTCACTCATACACGTTGTTTGATGATAGTTGGATTGGACCGCGCCTTTTTGTACATGATTGACATGAAATTTTTGTCATGTACTTCTAGCGTGGGCAACACTCTGGTTCAATCAGCACCACCATGATGGTCGCGGGCTGCTTTGTTCAATGCAGAGACTTTTGGGTATGCCGACATGCTCAGTCAACTGCGTGGCATTCCTTGCGAAGATGATGTAGATGTTATCAGCTACTTACTGAGGGATGTATCACGCCGGAACTCTATTCTTCAACCTTCAATATCATGCGACCTGAGGATCTTCACATTGGACCTATTAAGGACGGCGCCAATGTGGATCATTGGACCTTACCTTTCAGTGCAAAGCTGTATGACACAGAAATGTCAAGACCGAACAGGATTGAGCAAGACAAAAATTCCACAAATGGGCTTGGCTTACCACACTAAGAAGGACAGGTCATTAACAACGGGCTGATTTCCAAGTTGCGGGAGCTACAAAGATTCAGTGACCATCACAGCTTCCTTTGTATTCTTTTGTATTGCCAGGCTTGGCTTCAAGCGAAGATGGGTCGGATCGAGGTGGATGTCGAGTGGAGGACAACGATGTTGTCATGTACATCGATAAAGCGATACAGGAAGGTTTATGCCGGAAACTGCCAAGATGCTGAATAACCTCCTGGGCTATTGAGCGTTTCACCCAAAAAGAACATCTCCTAAACTGTTCCATTGGTCTTCTTTCGGATGCTCTGGCTGTTGGATAGGTAGAAAATAAAGGGATACTCAGCCTTTCTCCCGACCTCCATTCTCATCTCCATCACGACCCCCACCTTCTTTATTGCCTTCAACAACGCTCGCTGTCATTGTTCGTCATTTACCAATAGTGTGATAACTTTCCAACGGATGAGAGAAAAATGGCAATAATAAAAGTAATAGTGTAGCTGCCGTCTTTTCGCCTCTTCCCCATCTTCGATCCGCTACTCAAGTTAACAGAAAGGAAATCGCCGTTGCTTGTTGACGAGCATGGGAAGTTGTCATTGAAGAGTTTTTCATACCAGTAAAGTTCGGGTCGTTGGTTCCTTTATCATCGTTTCACTGGTTGAGAGAAGACACCAAGGAAAAATGTAGACAAGTTACAAGCTAGTTCACATACACGAGATCGGTCCTCTCTTTAGAAGCGATTTTTGGCGAAGTATTGGAATAGAGTTTTGAGAAAGCACATATCAAATTTAGGGAGAGATTACATTTCCGAGATCTACAGTCGGTATCTAAGGATCATAATTTTGTACGATAGATCTGACATTAGCGTGCAGGATACAGGGATGAACACAGCACGGAGACCGCTGGATCAAAAGTCGACGTCGTCATGGGCTGCTAGGCCAAACGCTGCGGGATTTCCAGCTATTTCCATTCGATCAAGTGGTAAAAGGCAATGCTACAGCCATTTGCTTTGCCAACGCTTTGTGCTGTTTTTGTCAGCCTTCATCATAGACTCGGCATGTCACTTTCTGCACATGATGCCTTGAGACAAGCAAGGACCAACACCGAGGCTGCTCGAAGTGCTCGAGGCGATAGACACGCAATCATCAAGCACTATCAAGTGGCGAAGAATGCACATGATAAATTCAACGGAATGAGAACAAGCAACAAAGCTTTGGAGAAAATGATCATTGCATTCGAAGGCCTGGCCAAAGCCCTACACCACCCGGGGGGACAATTACAAGAAAGGGCCGCCAAGTGCATACAGAGAGCAGATACTCTAAGGTAGGCTGTTTACCCTCTCCGCTAAAAATGAGCAGTTGGCGCTTGCCGGACACTGATCACAGCACATTGCTACCATATTAGACAGATACTTGGCGAGAGAATGAAAGAAGATGCTGTTTTCGTTTCGCCCTCTTTGATCGGAGCAGGATAGCCTCGAGCAGCCTCCCTTGCGGAACTTCAGAGCCCTTCAAGAAGCGTGTTTATATTCTCAAGCAGTATCACTGAACGATGACTCCTATCAACGCCTCTACTGCTACCTCCTCCAACGGATGCTCCTTTCAACAGCCACTCCAACATTCCACCCAAGGAACTACGGCAGCAAGCATTGCGCCAGCATCACCGCCGTTCTTCATGAAGGATGTGAATCCTGTATCCTATCAAGACCCGCTGCCCAGTCCTGACGATCCGTTACTATCCACTCACCAACTCGCCTATTGCCATGCATAGTTACGGGCTTTAACGCAAGAGTACGACATTAACTCTGATGCTCTCAAGTGGAGACACTACATTTTGAAAACCCTGGCTGAGAGGAAAGGGCTGGCCAGGGTGATTCAAGGAGCTACTCCGGGATCCATCGACTCGAACGACGAGTCATCACCGACACCCTCTGCTATTGGCAATTTCCCGAGTCTTGGACGCTATGGTGGATGTACATATCGGAGATGTTGACCGTGTCAACCTCTACGAGCCGCTGTCAGATCTTCTTAAAGAGTTAGAGTCAAGCAAGAACCCTCATGTGGCCTTCCAAGCAGAGTATGCCGCATAGGCGCTGTTGAGGGTGTCCGACGACGACAATAATTGGCATGCAGGGTTCCGACGGCTTTGGCTTTTACTGAAATGCGGAGTAGGGTTTGCCAAAATGCCTGATCTGACAGAAATAAACGACGCGCTTGAAGGTCTGGAGAATCTTTATGAGGCTGGCACCTCCTTTGCCAGGTTGCTCAAAGATACCTTGGAGGCAACGAGGAACCGTGAAAGTCCTACATTCTCGGTGAAGGGATGGTCTCAAGTTCAAGAGAGCCTGGTATCACGCCATTCGCACTGCAGAATCGTACATGCAGGCCGGCAGACTTGCAAAGTTCAAGGATCTAGTAACCAGGGGCCATGGAGATTGATGTTGAGCTGGCTGTCTAGGAGGATCTCCCAAGGTTCAACAGGATGAGTGACTGAAGGCACAAGATAGACCCACTATCGGGCAGAAAATGGCTTTGTGACACTCTCTGAAACAGAAATTTCCATGTTCTGCTGGAAGCGACCAGTCTAAAAGAATCAAATTCTGGAAATAGTATGACCCACATTTCCAACCTGCTCTGCTCTGCATTGATGGATGTGATTTACAAAAGGAATGCTCGGATTCCAAGGATCAGTCGTAAATATGATCATGGAGGAAACGATTAGCAACCACTCTGCCATCCGTGGCACTGATTGTGATCCACGAATCTATGAGCGAAGTGGATATCTCCTATTAGAGTCCATCAGAACCGACGGGCAAAGACCCCAGCTAGGCGCGTCCAAGTTGAAAGAACTGCAGACCGTTCGGTATCGGAGGTTGCCAGGCTCCAGGCTTCCGCCTCGTTTAACAACCACTGTAGGTGGTACAAAGAACTACCTGCAAGAGATTCGCAATGTGGTTAGAAGCGTGGAAGACGTTGCTCGACTTCGGCCTCACTGCTCCGTACACAAGATCTAGGCTCTTTGCCTGGAACTTGATCAAGCGTTTGCTGCCGCTGGTAGCACCTTTTTACCAGACTCGGTGGACAAAAAAGGAAGGGACCAGTCACCGCACCCAGGACCACACCTTATCTAACCTCCAGGAACTACACAGGGAGCGCTGGCTTGTCTACAGACACGCCTTACCCATGTACGTTCTACAACATATCCGTCAACCAAAAGGCTGTCTATCAACCGGCATTCGAATTCCGCAGATGGAGGTAGGAGAGGAAGGGGACAGTACTCGAGGGCATGGGCAAGTCTTTCAAAGATATTGATTCGAGTCTCGCTCCGCTTCGTGGGCCAGACACAAGTATAATGCAGCACGGAGACTGTAAAGCTCACGGCGCTTGAGCGAAAAACAAAGTCGACATTTGTTTGTGGCCAAGACTCAATCGCACTGAAAGGGCTTTATTGTAGAACAATTCAATTGGTACAAAAACGTTTGTGTCATGACTTTTTGTTGTGGACTCTATCTACTTAACGGTAGCTGGATGACAAAACAGTCAACGCACTCTTTTACGCCATGGTGTGTTTAGTTTCTTGTTGTGTTCAAATAAGAGGGCAAGTGACCACGGCGTTTGAAAAAGTAACAAACCTTAGTCACATTCGGGCGTACGCATCCTATTCTGTCACCGAAGAAATTGCTCTCTTGGACTCTGTTCTGCCTTTTCGAGGAAGGAGGCTGAGACCAAGAGCTCAACCCCGCCCTTTTTTTTTTTTTTCATTCTCCTATTCGACCTCTTCTTCGGGGCTTTGCCAAACCCAGGGGTAGCTTAATTTCATTTCAGAGACTAAAGTACCAAGGTCACCGTCGTTGTCAATGAGAACCATGGGAGGGGAAGGATTTGAGAGGCGAAAAAAAAAAAAAAAAAAAAAAAAAAAACTCATGCAGTCAGAGTTCGTTTTCTTGTGTTCAAAGTCTTGAGAGGCCGCCCCTTGCAGTCCTGCAGTCTGAGCGTGGAATTAGTAAAGCTTGAGGGTGAATAATAACCAACAACCACCACCACAACAACAACAACAACAAAGCGCAGACCTCTTTCACACCGTCACGATGCCCATCATATTCACTCTCATACAAAAAAAAAAAAAAAGAGTGACTCAGACAAGGACTTGTAAAAAAGGACTTTCAATGTGTTTGACGGGGCCAGTTTGATGGCGCCAGTTTGATGGACCATGTGGCATCATGTATCCCGGTCTCCCCGCATGGGTTACCAAAGTTTGCTTTTGTGCACGCTAGAAAATCACTCCTCCTTTCTTAGTTCATCCGTTTTTCCGAAATGTACGAAGGATGTCCAGCAGATCAAACTGGCGTCCGCCATGTCGGGACAAAGATGACCAATGGACATCTACAATGGATCATGAACGACCTGTTTGAGGAAATGGAAAAGCATCAAGAAAAGTGGGAAGTGGGTCAAGGTTACACAGAGTCCTCCGATTGGGCAGTCCTGAAGAAGGATCCAGGAAAAATTTCTCCCACGGAGCTGCAAGCACGAACGGGGCAACGGAACGGGGTATGCGGGGATGGCAAAGAAGTGGGCGATCCAAAAGGACTAAGTGGCGATACGAGGCTATAATCCGATGGCGGGCGCTAGGGCTGGATAAGAAGAACCTCTTGCCTGGGGTGCAACTTATAAGAAGGGTCACTTTCCCGACTTCCCCTCCTCTCTTCCAACCCTCGCACCACCTTTGCTCTCTTATCTCCCTCTCTCCCCTCCCCTCTCTATCCCTTTACAACCATGTCTGTCGCTGGTATCGTTGTCCTCACCCGTCATGGTGACCGTCAAGGTTTCTACCAGTCCCCCACCAACTACAATGCCATCGCTACCAACCTGACCGTCTTGGGTTACTTGGAAGAGTACCAGAATGGCCAAGATATCCGAAACCTCTACCTGACTGGTGCCAATGCCATTCCTGGCCTCAACACTACCTATGCCAACTGGGACCAAATCAGTATTATGGCCGATGCCGGTGGTGAGGGTACTGTCATCATTGACTCTGCCAATGCTCTCTTGCAAGGTCTCTACCCTCCTTTCAACGACACTATCACTTTGGCCAACGGTACCACCATTTCCTGGGACCGAGCCCAATTGATCCAAGTCGAGACCGTTGAAGCTAACCAGGAGATCTGGTTGGAAGGATATACCGACTGCAGTGGATGGACCAACCGCCTCAACTCATGGTACAACTCAGCTGAGTTTGAGGCTCAAGCCAAGATTGCCAACCCATTCTTCCAGAGCTTGTCCAGCCTTTTGGGTAACCGACCCGCCACCCTCCAAAACGCTTGGAACTTGTTCGACTTCCTCAACGTCGAGTCCATCCACAACGCCACCTTGTCACCACAAATCAGCGCTCAAACCTTGGCTGAAGCTCGATACTGGGCCAACTACCACGAAGCTGGATCTTTCATGGACGCAGACCTTACCAACGTTGGAAACATTGCCGGTCAATCAATCTTGCCTCCTATCCTCGCTGCCATAAACGACATTAGCAACTCCACCAATGGACTCAAGTTGAGCTACATTGCCATTTCTTACAAGCCCTTCTTGCCGCTCTTCAACATGTGGGGATTGCCTTCACCTCTCAGTGACACTGTTGTTGACTACGCCAGTGCAGCCATCATTGAAGTCCGAACAGACAACACCATGAGACTCTTGTTCCGAAACGGAACCTCGACTGGAGGTGGACAGGCCGACTTCACCCCTTACGCTCTCTTTGGAAGCTCCGATGCCAACTCCTACCCCATTGCCGACTTTATGGAAAAGATGGAGCCATATTCACTCAACACCCTCACCGAATGGTGCGACAAGTGTGGAGAGACTGTGCAACGTGGATGTGGAGTCCTTGCTGCCTTGAACGGTACCGGTGGTGCTGGGTACGCTAGCATTGACAGCACTGCAGGTCGACACAGGGTCAGCCCAGTTGTTGCTGGTGTCATTGGAGCCGTGGTCGCCTTGGCCGTTGCTGGCTTCGTCTTCGCTCTCTGGTTGCTTCTGGGAGGACTCGCCAAGAAGCGCAGAGGTAGCCCCCACCAAGAAGGTTCATCTGTTAACTCCCGCCGAGGAGGCTCCGTTAGCTCCCACGAAGGAGCTTCATCCGTCGGAACTCGAGCTGGATCTGACCACCACCTCGACACCAAGGAGGCTCCCTCTGTTTGATCGAAAATGCTTTTACCTCGCTTTTCTCTTCTCCTTCCTCTCTCCTCGGATACCCCCCCAGTGATGGTTATGATGTTGGTCATGAAAGCGCTCAATTAAAAAAACATGGATTAATAAAAAAATGAGTGAACGGATCAGTGAAGGAAAGTCGGTGAGTTTGTACACAAAACGCATGCACATCGGTGATTGAGAAAGGTTCAATTCTGCAACGCGCTTTTGGGACACGGCTGTCATACCTTGGTGTCCGGACAGAGGTAGAACGTTAGGATATTTACCTTTTGGGGCGTGTCATTTCATGGTAGATAGGGATCTGGGCCAGGGAGTTGATAGAGCGAGTGAGAGGGAGAGAGCTGGAGCTTTCCGTAGTGGCATTGAGTTCGTACTCTTGGAGTTGTCCAGGAAAACATATTAAAGGATAGGTGGTTCTTCTCACTGGTAGTAAGAATAACGGACAGTTCACACCTTGACCGGATGCGAGAGGAGACCCCGACATGAATTTTGACTAGGTGAAAGAGGGTCAGAATAACCGCTTGCAGTCTTGACGGGAAGAAAGGCCCGTCAAACATGGGCTCAGAATAAATTTTTACCGTGTATTTTGACCGGGGGCGGTCGCTGTACTTCAGCTGTTCAACTTTTCAAAGAGGAGCCAGCGTTTCGTCTGGGAGAGAGGAAGGCTTGCAACTCAGGTTTTGCGCTCTGGCCCGTGGTCCAGAGCTGGGCGTGGGAGGGTGTCGTGGATTTGACCCATCTAAGCCAGCGTGGCCCAGATATATAAAGATAGGACGGACGCGAGACTGTGGAGGGTTGTCTTGGAGGGTTGTCTTTGCCACATACAACTCTTCTGCTTCGTCGTCGCCGCCTCTGGTTCACAGCAACTGGGTCCATTCAAGCAGGGTGAGGGAGCTTTAGGAGAACAAACGAAAGTCCACCGAGATTCAAGGACTACGTTTATTCTGCTATGGGAGAGCAAACCGACAAGCGCAGGCCTTCGAACGTTTTCGACAAGGGTCTTTTCAACCCATCCTTTTGGAGCACCTCAATGGGACCTGGTTATGGACGATATGGGTGGGATACACGAAAAACAAGTAGGTCCTCCGATGATCCACGAACAAGCCCCCTCTCGCCAACACGTGACACGACATCTGTCGTGTCACGTGTCAACCATCGCTCATGCGTGCATGCATCGAGAAATGACGACTTTTGTGAAGACAATCCTAGGAGGATGAGTACTTCGAGAGACCAACCATCCTCTCCTGCACGCACCTGTCCATTGATTTGGCTCTAGCCTTCTTTTTTAGTTCTCTAGCCCTCTTTCTTGGTTTCCCCCATGGCTCTAGCATGATAAAAAACAACTGAGACATTTGGACAAAAGAGGAAAGAGGTGGGCAATTTGAAAAGTAAACAACTCCTGTTTCTTAAATAGTCAAATGTGAGTACACCCCTTAAAACGAAATATAACTGGCCAATGGGGAAAAGCTCCATGACCCCAAGCAGAGAATGAGAGAGGAGAGGAAAGAGAGCCACGGAAATAAAACAAATAGTTAAAAAGGTAGAAAAGGAAGAGATGAGTCGCTTAAAGACGCGGAGCGTCCACTGCTGGAAAGATTTTTGGCACGAGCATCGGCCCATGTTTGTTTTCTTATTGTTCCCATGGCGCTTGAAACGCCGTTATATTTGGGTATCATTCCTTTCTATACTTATGATCCAACAAGAAATCAGGATTGTGGTCCGATTCTCCTCTTTCTTCCAAGCAGTGCTGCAGGAGTTCAACAAAACTGGACAGACGATGAATTGGCCTCTCTCTCGTCTCTCAATACTCGCCTCATCGCACCCAGACGCGAATACAAAGTCAGCAGGGAGCAGATCACCGCAGCCATCTTGCTGTGGATCTGGCGTCTGCACTGGGCCTTTGTGTTTGACGACGACAGGATCACCGCTGCAGCGGGAGTGGCCCACTGTTTGTACTCTGAATATCGCCAATTCAATATTTTTATTGACTGGGCTAACTACAAATGATGTAGTGCGGATGAGTGAAGGAAAGAGAGAGAAAGAGCTGTGTGTGTCATAGTATGTGAGTGTGTTTGTGGGCGCCGGAGAGACGCCCTTTTCGATCACGGCGAGGTACTACCGACTTATGGTGATTTGACACAAACTCTCCATGTAATTCGCCTCAAGTAAGGCACCACAAGCTACGAGAGAGTCCTTGCCAATTAAGTTTGCTTGGGGAAAGTGATCTTCTCTTGGCGACATCCCATCTTGAACCGTGATGCCGTTGATGGAGGCCGAAAAAAACAATTCAGCATGAACAACAAACAAAACGTAAGGAAATAACCTTTCAAAAAAAGGCTAGAGTTGAATTATGTCAGGAAGAAGTCTTAAGCCTACTGTCCGTTACCATGTCCAAGGTGGATTGGTGTACATGATTGTGTGTTTTGTTCATGTGCAGAGGCTGGAAAGCCGACTCTCAAACAGATTCAGAAGGCTGCGGACAAGTTTGCGTTTATTGGTAACTTACTTCAATTGGCACCACATGGAGAGACGAGGTTATGAGAGGAGCAACAGTCTGATGTACTTGAACAGAACATCACACGCGCACGCGAGACTGGGTCACATGCACAGGTACAGGTACAGACGTTTTTGACAGTAAACCGATAAGAGCAGAGAATGGAAGAGTTAGGAGATGGAGTGAAAGAAAGAACAGTTCAGTCTGTGGCCTTCAACACTCGCATTGGAGTGTGAAATCCAGGGCGTGTCAAGTCCTGTCCTTGCTCCCCAGCAGCATGACTATTCGAGATATCCAAGATGGTCTTTTCAATTCGCTTGCGGATGTGCATCAGCACATTAATTGTTGAAGCTAGTACGCCAAAATCAAAATGAGATCGAGGAGTATAGATCTTGGCAATTGATCGGAGAACATAGATGCCTCTTGCCTCCAGTTTCATGGAATACAGCCGTCCTTCAGTTAATAATAGTTGGGTGGGACCAAGTGTTACGACTCGAAAAAACAGGATGCGGCGCATTGACAATCAAAAGAGAGTAGAGTACTTACCAACAATATGTAGGCAAATCACCTCCACTTTGCAAACATTGATCCCTTGCCTGCACATGTCATCGATTGAATCCTTCATCATACCTGCCATCTTCTCGAGGTCATCTTGGACAACCATGCCCTGGCGAGATTTTTTTGCTTCCTCGAAGAAAAGATAGCAGACGAGTCTCTGTAACGATGTCTTCAACATAAAATCCGGCCGGCGGCCCAAGCTGTTCTCGTCCAGACCCTTTTTCCTACTTTGACTAGGTGGGAATAATCGGTCCCTATAGTCGATAAAATAATTCTGGTAGTTAGTCGCATTTGCCTTGCTGCAAATAGGCTGGTTCGTTATCTCCGTGACTATATTATGTACATACCATCGTCCGATGCTTCCATTCACACCACAAATATACGCTTTAAGAAGCGGGTCAAACACATGTATCAACATTTCATGTTCGTTGAATGACGCGGGTGACCATAAGAACTCATCCTCGACCAACCCAGCTAGCACCTTCTTGACGCATGTATCGCCATTCCAGTTCAAAATCAGCACCTCTGATTCTGAGTAATTCAGGTTGATAAGTTGAAGAGAAAGCTTGTGCAACTCCTGTACCATGGGGTCTTCGATGCATTTCTCGATATCGATAGAGGTGATGTCCAGCCAGTTTTCAAGTCCCACAGAATCAAATAGGGTATTGTCGGTGTCGTTTCGTTCGAAGAGGTAGATGTGGTTCACAGATCTGTGTGCATGTGTATGTGTATGTGAGAGATAGATAGAGAGAGAGAGAGAAAGATGTGTTAGACAAACAATGGATTCAATACGAGATACGTACGAATACACAAGCTGCATACAATCGTTCTACCGAGCTTGAGAGAGGAGCCACACGTTGAGCAGCATCAATGATGTTTTCGCGGTACTTCCACAGTGTCGGAGCCAAATCCTGACCATTGACAAGCCACGGCGTCCACAGGGCTTTTGAGCAATCCATGCTCCCGTCCCCAGTAAGGTAGTATATACCCTTCGACAGTGAGCGTGAATACTCGCATTCCGATTCCGTTGACCTCTGCGACAGCAGCTCGTCTTGATCTTCGATATTCTAGCCGGTATCGCTAGTTTCGCATTGAATCTCCATGACATTTTGTTCCTGAAACTCAGCAGGATCGTCTGCCTCTCCTTGTCGGAGTTCGTGCGCCTCCCCTTGCTGATGATCGTGCGCCTCTCCTCTCCTTGCTGGTGATTGTGCGCATCTCCTTGCTGGTGATCATAATTTTCCTTCCCTCGAGCTCGTTTCTTCGTCATCCTCTGGCACGTCGGGTTCTCATCTAAGTTGCAAAGTACTTGTGGTCAGCAACACATTTACATTATGAAGGATTATGACAGAGCCATCTACTCACCCTTTGTCCAAATTGTCAATAGCACCCAAGACCTTCCTTTCCGCTGACCGCAGTGAGCGCTTCCTGATGTTAAAGCGGGCAGCATTCTCCACCTCACTTATTGTTTCTTCATCCTCGAGGTTTTGCCAGAAATTTCCCAGTCCATTCTGAGGCAAGGCCCAGCTGCGAGTCAGTCGAAGTCCTGCATCGTGAAACTGCTTCACTTTCGATCCGAGGAGGACCTGCAAGGCGTTCTTCCAGTGGTGATGCAGTCTCTGTTTATGTGATACTTTCGGGTCGAAAGTTTTAAAAATAATCCAAGGCAGAGTAAAGGCGAGGTGCGGTTCTGATAAAATAGAACGAGTTTTCCAAAGTTGAGTCCTGGAATGGATGGCCGGGCTTGGCTCCTTTGGCCTTCTTGGTAGGTTTCGTTTTTGACTTCGTGGATTTCATTGCTACTCGGGCATTAATGGCGTCACAGAAATACAATTTTCCGTTAGTAGGAACCATGATTGCAAACTAGACATCATTGCAAAACAAGACATAAATGCAAAACTAGAAACCAATGCAAAAAAAATGCAAAACTAGGAAACAATGCAAAACTCAAAACTGGATTCATTGCAACGCTGGCTTTGTGAGACAATGCTGGATATGTGACTCTAATCAGCATGCTAACACACGGTCAGGGCCCTCTCGCCATCACGAGGGATTCGAAACCATACGTGAGATGCAACGAGTGCATCTTTGTAGTGAATAGCTGCTTTCCCGGCGCAGAAGTCGACCCTCCTAAAGAAAGGGACTATTTGCCCGAGCTGATAGAGCACTCCAGTGCTTTACCACCCCCAATTCAGCCAGACATGGGAAATGTCGGCTGGATTCATTGCAACGCTGGCTTTGTGAGACAATGCTGGATATGTGACTCCAATCAGCATGCTAACACACGGTCAGGGCCCTCTCGCCATTACGAGGGATTCGAGACCATACGTGAGATGCAACGAGTGCATCTTTGTAGTGAATAGCTGCTTTCCCGGCGCAGGAGTCGACCCTCCTGAAGAGGGGGACCACTTGCCCGAGCTGATAGAGCACTCCAGAGCAAATGGAAAAAACAATTCAGCATGAACAACAAACAGAAAAATATGGAAATTAACCTGCTAAACCGCGAGTGCAAGGAGCGGGTGCAAGATGTGATGTCAGAGGGCAAGATGTGAGGCGTGAGGTGTGAGGTGTGAGGTGTGAGGTGCGAGATGCAGGAGTTATCAGCCGCGGAAAACGCGTCGGGCACGTCACCAACCATCTAAGCCACCGTGACCCAAGTTGTCTTTGCCGCATGCAGCTCTTCTGCTTCGTCCACAGAGCCCAACCCATGGAGAAAGTGGGTTGGAGCCCCACCCGCGGAGGATGAGTGCGAATGCGGCCAACTCCTGGACAACCACCCGAATAACTATTGCCCTGGGTACACGGGCGAGGCCATCGAAGCGGACTTATTTCTGCTGGACACCTATCTTGGTCGGAGACGGCCAGCAGCGATGGAAAGGATGGGAAGTTGTAAATTTTTATTGTCGTGAGGCGACCTAGACCTCGGGTTCTCTTCATAGTAATGAGGAGAGCGACGCAACGGTCGCGTACGGCTCTGGATGCAGAAGCATGCGATTGAAACAGTGGCTTAGGTCACATTTCTATAGGCCCCTTGTCAATAAAAAAAAAAAAAAAAAGCTCTTCTGCTTCGTCGTCGCCGCCTCTGGTTCACAGCAACTGGGTCCATTCAAGCAGGGTGAGGGAGCTGTAAGAGAACATAGGATTTTCGAGACATTACGTTTATTCTGCTATAGACCCTCGAACGCTGGCGATAAGGGTCTTTTCAACCCATCCTTTTGGAGCACCCAAATAGGGCCTGGTTACGGACGATATGAGATACACGAAACAAGTAGGTCTTTCACTGGCGATGATCAAACGAACAAGCCCCCTCTCACTCAAAATACGGTCTGCGTCGTCAAGGCCTTGTGTTGTGTGACACGCGGCATGGTCCTCGAAGTCCATCGGGTATCCAGATTCTCAAAGAATAGAATTCTTTCTCTCCTTCTCTATCCAAGGACCTGCTCTGTTCTCGCCAGCTGGTTGCGGATAATTGTTGATGTTGTTGCTGCTGACGCTGCTGCTTTCCTCTGCGTCTCTGATATTCTTGATCCATGGACAGTCCCCATTTTCATCTTCAAGCTGCTGGAATACTGGCCGCTGTTGTTCAAGCAGATATCTTCGGACAAGGGACAAATTGAACTCATCACCTAGCTATTTATGTTGCGCCCTCATCTCGAAATAGTATCCCTCATCACCTGAATGTGCTGCTCCTGTTACTGCTGGATCGTCACAGTCAAGATCAGGAATGTCGAGGACGGACTGACGAAGCTAGTATTTTGCTTGCGCAGGTACTGCTCCTGCAAGTGCTTCGAGTGACTTTGGCACTCGTTTGCGTCACTGTTGTCGTAGTCCTCGCTCGCCATGTCAACACTCGACTCAGGATTATCAAAGGCGTATAAAAGGTGTATAGGTCCGCCACTCCGTCTCCTAGGAAGACAGTCTGGCACGCACCCTGTAGTCAGGTTGCGGGGAAGTGGCGAGCGTGCATCCCGATCGTATTCCATAGCCGAAATTCAGACGTCTGAAGCTATCCTCCCAATTAAGACTCCTTGAAGGGGCCATCGGTGTCGATAGAAGCACGCCTGTAAGACGGGTGAGGGTTAAAGGCATGGTCTCTGCAAGGGCAAATGTCCGAGTTAGAGTGTGAGGATGGGCGAGTGAGTAGTGTAAAAGTCGGGAGCAGAGCTGGTGAAGATCTCTCTGGGGTGTAAATCACAGGCCCGAGTGATGTGTATATCATGCGCACAGGCTCGGTGATGTGCACTTTATTTCCACTATATCAACGATAAGATCACATCAATGGCAGAGACCTTGAGAGAAATAAAAGCTGGTCATTTTCTCGATGCCTCACTCTCCTCACCCCACCTTAGCAAAAATACCATGTGATCCCGAATTACGAGAACAGCCAGAGGATGTACGATTTGATGTTAACAGATGTGGGATCCGAAAATCTTCGCGAGGACATCGCAAGAGACCTAGGTTCTATTTACCTTGCTGACGCGACCCAAGAGGTGACTACCGAAACAAGTGCAAAATATCCACTTCCTGGTTGACACAGGGCTTTGGTGACGTTCGTATCGAAGGACGCCCTCAACTCTTTGGGCCTGCGGACCGACAATTTTAGTATATTTAATATCCACCATTAGTATTACAGTCCTCATCGGCATCAAGGTCGCAGTCAACATATCCTCAAGACAGGACCACTTTGCTGACATCAATGTCCTGGGCGTGGACTTTCTCTCATTTTGTCATGCCTTGCTTGAGGCGCATTACCTCAAAAAGTTTGCCGTGTCACCACAAGAGGATAGTTCCTCCCACTGACTTGTACATGTACCTCCTGTTGGTTGGAGTAATAAAAAGCTCGCAAGCTTGACCTTTCTCACTTTTACCCGTACCGCGCCTTGGCGCCTTGCCTTTGTGCCCAATGCGGCCCCGCTAGTATCACACTTTCAATTGTGCGCAGACCTGAACTGAGCTATTATAAATCTTTGCAAAAATGACGTAAAGTGTCAATGATGACTTTATAGGCCAACTCAAAAAAACGCCCGCACCTCTTTATTTTGAAGAAAAAATTGGTATGGGGCTCCTCGTACTGTCGCTACCGCTGCTAATCCCTCTTTTCAACGGCGTCTACTAGGGTAAAAACATCGAGATCGGCGACAATGAGGGCTTTTTTTGTCGGTATTCTGGGTTAAGTCTTTTCTACGGTATACTAAAAGTGGTCCAATCGCCACCAAAGTATACGAGCAGATAGCCCTTCATTAGGGCTACCTTTGACTCAAGAGGCAGCGCCAGGGCCGAGGTATTTGGGGACATGAAGGCTGATATTCCAAAAAAAACAAGGTTTGAATTGAAATGTGTTTTTTTTAAAGGAGATCCAGCTTGACACCTAGGGGTGCCGGTTAGACCACAGATAGAGCAAGGTCAGGGCTACATCGTTACCAAATTTGAGCCAAATGGGATGGAGATTGGTCGAGTTAAACCCACCCAAAAAGTTCACTCCTCGGAGAAAAGTTTTAATACAGAGGAATAAGTGGCTGACGTTGCTTTTTGATTGACCTCCGCTCCTTCGAGCGGTCGCGACGTTCTAGTTCCTAAAGTTGTGCATTATTTCATATCTTCAAAACGAGTCTCTATGGACAGGGTCTTATTAATCTTAAGTGTCTCAGCCAAAGCCAGAGCTCCAGTGTCTCTGATCGAGTTCATATCCAAGAATAAAGTAGTCAGAGTTGAGTTGATTCTGAGCGCATTCGATAGTGCCTGAGCGCCACAGTCTTCAATATGATTATAAGCCAAGTTCAAAGAAGTCAGAGTCGAGTTGATCTTGAGTGCCTCAGACAGCGCCTGAGCTCCTTTTTTTCCGATCCAGCTGTACTCCAAGTTCAAAATGGTCAGAGTCGAGTTGGTCTTGAGTGCCTCTGACAGCGCCAGAGCTCCGTTGTCTCCGATTGTGTTGCCACTCAAGTGCAAGGTGGTCAGAGTCACATTGGTCTTGAGTGCCTCTGACAGCGCCAGAGCCCCACTGTCTCCAAGGCTCCGGAATTCCCACGGTTTCTGTTCCCACAGATTGTCTTTCCACTGGTCGCTTAAGCTCAATGTGGTCAGAGTCGAATTGGTCTTGAGTGCCTCTGACAGCACCTGAATGCCATCATCTCCAATCTGGTTGGCATCCAAACCTAAAGTGGTCAGAGTCGAGTTGGTTTTGAGCACCTGGGATAGCACCTCAGCTCCAGCGTCTTCGATAGAGTTATAAGCCAAGTCCAAAGTCGTCAGAGTCGAGTTGATCTTAAGTGCTTCCGCCAGCATCTGAGCTCCGTTGGGTCCAATCGAGTTGTTAAAGAAGTTCAAAGTGGTCAGAGTCGAGTTGGTCTTGAGTGCCTCGGACAGCGGCTGTACTCCGTTGTCACCGATCGAGCTGTTCCAAAAGACCAGAGTGGTCAGCGTCTTACTAGCCATGATTCTAGAAAGTGATTTAGAAAATACATTGTGTTGTGCGGATGTCGATGATGGTGTGCCATAGGCACCCATGCTCTTAATTGTCAGCTGTCGTATAAGGTGCTTGTTCCTCTCGAGAACAGATTCCAAGCTAAGGCTATGTTGCCACAAGATGACAGAGTTATAGAGTGGCGGTGTAAATGAGTCGTTCCAATCCCGACTCACACATGCACAAGAAGCGAGGTCTTTGAGTCTTAGGCAGCCGGCAATTATCGAGCGAATTTCTGGTAAATCGAGGGCTTGTGTCTGTATCATTGTCGAGAATCACGACTAGGCGGGTCAAGGGGGTAATGATCTTTCAAGGGCAAGGCAGGGCAGGGTGGGGTGAAGGAGGATCAAGGCGGAGAGAGGGTTCAAGGTGTTTAAGGGAATGTATTCAAGTTACTGGATAAAGAACTAAACTATCTAAAAGGGCTGACTATTTATATTACATGAAGGAAGGAGCATGCGTCAAACGAGCATGCTCCTGGAGGTTTGCCACCATGCATTGTGGTGGCAAAGAGGTGACAAACAAACAAGATCAAATGAGAGCGACTACTGAATGTACGACCGCTGGCGGGGTGGTGTAAGAATAAGGGCGAGACAAGCGGTGTGGCTTGGCCTTGGGGCAAGAAGTAGTCACTGGAAGAGCAACAGGGAGACGGGGACGCGTCTGAGAAGGTACGAGGGAAGCCATTTGAGGCAAGATCGACAAGGAAGGCAAGGAACAGGACAGCAATGTAAAGGAACGCCCAGGAGATGGGAGAGCTTGGCATGCAAAGGGGAAGGAAGATGAGTTGTATGGAAGGAAAGATAAAAACTGATTTATTCAGAGAGGCTGAAAGCCTCTCTTTTATAGGCGCGAGCACTCAGCGCGGGACAAAGATGTTGCTATGTTCTATAGGTAATAATGAGGGACTTATTCATTGGATCCGGAGTATCTTGAAGGTTCGCGTAGGCGGTGCCGGCTTAAAGGGATCTTATGAGCCGGAAGGCCACCCAAGGGAGCTTATGGGCCGGGAGCCGGCCTAGGAACCTAGGTCGAAGGAGCTGAGGTTCAACATGTAGGCGTCACGTGATGCCAGGGATCACGACAGCCCCCTCCCAAAAAGGAGGTACAGGTTCACTCTCGAGTCCGGGATCGAGGAGGAAAGGGAGGCTGGATTGACATAAGAGTGTCATAGTAGTGGGCCAATTGGAAATGACTTGCGAGGCCTAAGATTTCGTCTTTGTAGTCGCGGATTTTTTGTTCGCGCTGGAAGTCGAAGGTGAGGATGGCGTCGTCCAGAGTGTGAAGACGGTAAGAAACCTGGGCAAGGCGGTCCTTTAGGAGTTCTGTGACGCGGTCCTTAGTGGATGGATCGAGTACATACTTAGAGCCAACTTCGTATGAAGGTCGAGTTCCGGGTTGTGGGATACCGAACTGTGAGCGGGGTGGCCGGGAGATAGGTGAAGACGGTAGAATTGGAGGGGCAGGAGGCGACGGTGAGCGAGGCCGAGGGGGACCAGGGGTGACTGAAGTCGAAGGGGGAGGAGCATCTGGGGCTGAGGAAGGCGGAGGAGACGACCTGGAAGAAGTGCTGGTTCGAAGCCTTGGGGAAGAGCGCGAGGAAGACTTGGGAGAGGCGGCTTTGGGCATGGTGAAAGTAGAGAAAGGCAACGGTGGAGAAAGAAAGGGGACAAAAAGAGGGAGTGTGTTTTTTTTTTTTTTTTTTGAAATGGAGGGTGGACTTAAATGAGAGATGGAGGGGTGAGGAGATGGAAGGGCGGCATGATGCAAGAGGAATGCGGGAGCCAATCATGTTGGATGCATGAATGTGGTGTGGGGTACAAAGAGGCGAGGAGATTGAAAAAGAGGAAGCATGTGATGTGGAAAGAAATTGTGAAGGGAAAAAGAAAAAAAAAAAAACAAAAGGAGGGAAAGGAGGGTGTACTTAAAGGTTACTTTCACCAGAGTCCGGAAGAGGGACGGAAGCGGGGTCGACTTCAGGGACCGAAGTGGGGGCATCTGTGGGACCGAGGCGGGAGTAAAACGTCTTAAGGCGGCTGATGTGGACACCGAGGTGGCGGGCACCCGTGTCCGAAAGCAGATCGCGGATCGCGGCTGAGCGGATGTCCGAGACGCGAAAGGGGCCAGACCAAGGTTTTTTAAACTTCGCGACAGAACGAGGGCTGGTGGCTGTGGCTCTGGTCGAGACTTGAGGGGTGTAAAGCCAGACAGCGAGACCAACAGGGAAGATTTTGGTGGCGTCGTCATTATCATCGGGGGGAGGTACTGAGGACGATTGAAGTGTCACAGCGAGTTGATGAGCCTTGTGGAGAAGGGGAAGGAAGCTAGAACGGTGCTTCGTAGGATCGGCAAGGGCCTGTTCGAGATCGACATTGTCAACGACGTGCAGAGGGTGGCGAGGGTCGCGACCATGGGCGAGGAAGAATGGGGTGTCTTGAATGGCTCGGTGGAAGGAGGTGTTGTAGGCAAAAGCAAACTGAGACAAGAGAGGATCCCATTCGGAGTGGTCGGTACCAATGAAGGATGCAATCATCAGACGCAGAGAACCCATGAATCGCTCAACGAGGCCGTTCGATTGAGGATGGTAAGCGGGGGCGAAACGCTGCTGGATGTGCAAGATCTGTGCGAACAGATTGGTCTCGGTAGCGGAGAAGGGGGTGCCATTGTCAGAGACAATTTCCAAGGGCAGGCCGACAGAGGGAAAGTAGGTGTTAGCCAAAGTGGAGGCGAATTCTCTGGCATCGGTGGACTTGACGGGGAACAAGGAAATGTAGCGGGTGAACATATCTTGGACAACCAATACGTACTTAAACCCAGACTTGGTAGGAGGAAACGGACCGGCGTAATCCATGGCGACACGGGCGAAGGGGGCTTGAGAGACGGTGGGACGGGAGATGGCGGCATGCTGGCGGCCGGACTTGAAGGCTTGACAGGAGGGACACTCTTGGGCGTAGGTGCGGGCATCTTGACGGACGGAGGGCCACCAGAATTGAGAGAGAACACGGTGGGCGGTCTTGGCGGAACCTTGGTGGCCACTGAGAGGAATATCATGCGACTGGTAGAGGATGTAGGGGCGGAAGATGGGCGGAGCAACGATCTGGAAGATCGCACGATCGGGATTGTGAGGAGCGAAGGAGATGTGGTGAAGAATGCCACGGACGAGGCGGAAAGTGGGATTGCTGAGAAGATTGTTAACGATGTCGATGCAGAAAGGGTCGAGCTGTTGATGTTGGATGATGTGAGGAGAGTCGCGGATGGGAGTGAGATGGTCAGGAAGGGGGGGTGAGGGAAGAGTGGTGAGGGCGTTTGTTTCAGGGAGAGGATAGCGAGAGAGAGCGTCGGCGACGAGGTTGCGACGACCGGGGATGTGATGGATAGTGAATTGAAACTGAGAGAGAATCATGGCCCAACGAGCGAGGCGGCCCGTGAGATCGCGGTTCTTGAACATGAATTGAAGAGCACTGTGATCACTGTAGATATCAAAATGAACACCGTGGAGAAGGTGCCGGAATTTTTTGCGAATGGCCCAAACGAAAGCCAAAGCTTCCAATTCGTACACAGTGTAGTTCTTTTCAGCAGGGGTGAGGGAACGAGAGGCAAAAGCGACAGCGTACAAGTCGCCGTTGTCATTGCGCTGACAGAGGGCGACTGCAATGCCGTAGAGGCAGGCGGCATCAGCGTAAAGCTCATACTTGCGAGTGGGATCAGGGTGTGCAGTGACAGGAGGGGTGGCAATGAGGCGCTTGAGTTCAAGGAAAGCATTGTTGTGCTCCTGGGACCAAGTGAAGGGGGTGTTCTTCTTCAGAAGAGCGAAGAGGGGGGAGGCGAAGATTGCAAAGCAGGGGATGAGAGTGCGGAAGACGCCGGCCAAGCCGACAAAGGAGTGTACAGCAGGGGTGGCACGAGGAGTGGGGTATTCAGTGATGGCGCGTACTTTCGCGGGATCAGCAGTGATGCCTTCCGAAGACACCACAAAACCGAGTACAACGACAGAAGTAGCGCAGAACGTGCATTTGGAACGTTTGAGGGAAATGTTGTGGGAGCGGAGGATGTTGAATACCATTTGGATATGGCGGAGGTGATCTTCAATGGTTTTGGAGTAGATGATGATATCATCAAAGTAGATAACCACACAAGAGTAAAGGAGGGAATTGAAGGCAGAGTTGAGGGCACGTTGGAGAGTGGCAGGGGCGGAAGTGGTACCAAAAGGCATGACAGTCCATTGAAGGAGGCGAGTACCCGTGGTGAACGCGAGCTTCAAAGCAGTAAGAGGGTCGATACTGAATTGCCAGAAGGCACTAGGCATGTCAAGAGTGGAGAAGAAGCAAGCGCCAGCGAAGGCGTTGAAGATGAGGTCTGTGCGGGGGACAGGGTATGCATCAGGAACAGAAACAGCGTTCACCCGTTGGTAGTCAACGCAGAACCGGATATCGCCATCCTTCTTTTCGACAAGACGGACAGGGGAGCACCAGGGAGATTTAGATTCGACAACAATGCCATTGGCAAGCATCTCATCAACCTGAGCTTCGATGATTTCGCGCTCTTTAGGACTGTGAGGGTAACCGCGGGTTTGAAGGGGAGGGGAATCACCAGTGTTGATGGAAAACGGGGGAAAGAAAGAAGAAGGGGGGGCTTTTGGATTGGGAGCGAATACATCATGGTTCTCTTGGATCAATTGCTCAAGGCGGTGCTCAGTGGACAGGGGAATGAGGGCGTGAACGACGTGAAGGGAGGCAACGGAGGTGACGGTGAGGGCGGTGAAGGGGATATGATGGATGTTGGAGACAGGTTCAGGATCAGGAAGAGGAAATGTGAAGTCGGAAGAGGTGGAAGAGGGAGAAGGAAGAGCAGCAAACGATATACCTTGAGCATTGATGGAAGCCTGAAGAGTATTGATGATATCCCATCCAAGAATGAAGGAGTGGTGAGACCCAGGAAGAACGTGGAAGAGGAAGGGGCGGTTGTTGACAGAGAACGTGATGGTACCAAGAGTGTGAACTTTGGATCCGTCAGCAGTGCGAACAAGTGTCTTCTGCTGATGGTCAATTCGTGAGGCAGCGACAATTTTGGAACAAAAGTCGGCCGAGATGCAGGAGATGGACGCACCAGTGTCGACAAGGACCTGAGCAGTGTGCTGGAGGATGGTTACGAAAAATGATGGGAGTTTGTGGATCGAGTACAACTGTGCGTCAGTCGCAGCAGGGGCAAGGAGTGGTGTAACGGTGGAAAGGGAGTTGACAGAAGGCACGGTGGGTGGAGTAAATGTAGGGTCAGATCGGGGACGGTCAGCGCGCGTGGGCCGTTTGTCCGGGAACTTCGAGAAACAGTTGGGGGACGGGTGAGGGCCACCACAGTGTTCACAAGACGCACGGGGATTGCGTTGAAGAGCAGAAGAGGGTGGGGGAAATGAAGAGGGAGGTGCAAGGGGGGAGACGTCGAGGAAGGCCGAGATATTGGAGTAAAATGTGGCAACGGAGTGGTTCTGAGCTCGAGCAAGAGTGTAAAGGAGGGCAGTGTGCGCTTGCATGGGGCGAGAAAGGTGTTGGTAGAACATAGAAAGAGATGTGGGGGGATCAAGTGGATGGGTAGTATTCAAAGTGAGGAAGCGGGAATAGTACGAAGGTAACGACTGATCGCGCGATTGTTGAATAGAGGAATACTGAGCGTGGAGTTTAGCCCGACGTTGTTCTTCAGGAACGGAGAGCAACGGGGTCAAGCAAGCAACAGCAGTGTCATAGTCTCGAATGTCAAGAGCGTGGGAGTTGGCCAACAGGGTAGCGTCGATGCGGGTGAGGCAACGGCGGAAGCAATTGAATTTCAAGGAGAGGGGGGTGTGTTCAGCAGCGAAAATACGCTCGAATCGATCAAGAAACTCGTGGAATGGGGCGCTGTCGGTCACAGAGAATTGTGGCCAGCAGATTTCATCGAGATCAGCGGGGGAAGAGATAATGGAGGATACTGGAGAAGTGGAGGGGGAGTGTTGTTGGATTTGGAGGATATTCGTAGTCTGAGGTGACAAGGGAAAGTGACGACCACAGAAAAAGAAGAGGAAACCCAAGGCGAACAAAGAACAGAAAAGTATAGTGATTTCGGTAGTAGACCATGAAGGTGAAAGAAATAATCGAGAGAGTGAGAGGAGATGAGAAGAAAAGGTCCAGAAAGTGGACTGAGGAGGGGGGGTAGGCAAAACAGGAGGCAAGTTGGAAGAAGTGGAGGAAAACAGAAAGGCAGCGGCAGAGGGCACATTTGATAGCCAGAAAGACCAAAAGAGAAAGGACCAGGTTCGGACCACCATGTAAGAATAAGGGCGAGACAAGCGGTGTGGCTTGGCCTTGGGGCAAGAAGTAGTCACTGGAAGAGCAACAGGGAGACGGGGACGCGTCTGAGAAGGTACGAGGGAAGCCATTTGAGGCAAGATCGACAAGGAAGGCAAGGAACAGGACAGCAATGTAAAGGAACGCCCAGGAGATGGGAGAGCTTGGCATGCAAAGGGGAAGGAAGATGAGTTGTATGGAAGGAAAGATAAAAACTGATTTATTCAGAGAGGCTGAAAGCCTCTCTTTTATAGGCGCGAGCACTCAGCGCGGGACAAAGATGTTGCTATGTTCTATAGGTAATAATGAGGGACTTATTCATTGGATCCGGAGTATCTTGAAGGTTCGCGTAGGCGGTGCCGGCTTAAAGGGATCTTATGAGCCGGAAGGCCACCCAAGGGAGCTTATGGGCCGGGAGCCGGCCTAGGAACCTAGGTCGAAGGAGCTGAGGTTCAACATGTAGGCGTCACGTGATGCCAGGGATCACGACAGTGGTGGATCATGTGACACAAGGCTGTGTGTGCGACACAAGCAGAACCAAAAATGAGTAGAAAGCGCCGAGACTTGGACAGAGGGAAACATATTGGTGGCAAACAGGTTGGTATCGAACATGTTGATAGCAAGCAAATTGGTGGCAAACATACTGGTGGCAAACATGTTGGTGGCAAACATATTGCTGACTTGGCCCTCCTCATTCATTGCCCACCGTATGCTTCTACCCTCCTCCCTCATAGACTCCCCTTCCTCATTGCCCTCATTATGCTGGTGCCCCTCGTCCCTCCCCTCATTGCCCACATTATGCTCAGCCACCTCCTTCTTGCCCACATTATGCCTGTGTCACTTTCCCCATGTCCCGCAATGCAAATGCCCTCTCCCTCAATTTCAGCATGCCCCACTTTTTTCTGTCGTTGCTTTCCCTGCCCTTGTTCGCAGTTCTCAGCCCCTTACACTTCGCTGTCCTCGCTCTTCCTGCTCTTGATCTTCCTCGTCCTCACTGTTCACTGCTCCCGCTGTCCACTGTTCTTGCAGTTCCCAGCATTGCCCTCGTCTCTGTGTTCCCGGCATCCATCTCTTTCCTGCTCTCCTTCCCATCCTTCTTTCTGACCCTTCCTGAGTTCCCCTTTTTTTCATTCCTGAAATCTTTTTTCTCCGTTCCCCAGCTCTTCAATTTGCTCTGCACCATCCCTTTTTCTGCCCACCCAACCTTTCTTTTCTGTCCCTCCCTTCAAATCTTTTTTTTTTGTCCCTCCCCTGACATCTTTTTTCTCTGTCCCCCACCTCTTTAATTTGCGGCCTGCCCCTCTGTCACCCAACCTTTTCTTTTTTTTGTCTCACTTCCTGCTCTTATCTTCCTTTCAGCATTATTCCCGTCTCTTAGATATCTGACTTCACCCTCGCCAATTGCCTGTTTGATCGAGCTGCAGTAGAAATATAAAAGACCCTTCTGTCCCTCCATTTTTTTCATTCCACCACCCTCCCCCCCCACGCTCCCCCATCCGTATCCAAGTAAGTGGGCTCCTTCAGGATGAGATTGCTCTTATGGAATGTTGGACGTCCGTTCCTGACGGAAGCTTATCGAGAGACTGTGCACTTCTCTTTTATTTAACAATTATCTTTTATTCAACAATTATCGTATTGCTATTCAGAAATCCAAATACTCGAGACAACCATGCGACAAAAAATAGCTGGTAGTTCTTTAGGGCAAAAACGCTCAGAAGAATCTAAAGAAAAAATGAGAAGACTTAAATCTGTTGAAACTAAATTAAAAATCAGAGCTTTCTCAGGCATTCTCTCGGTTGTTGGCTTTGCTGTCTTCACTGCGTTGAATGCAGCTGCCTCCACGGGCAAGCTCATCTACAAAACAAGCATTGGTCAAACTAAGACGTTAATCGACCCTCCAAGTGGTGAATGCATTACGCTGGCAGAAGTTAATGATGAAAACCCAGCTCACTCCCCAGAAAATTATTCCACTAGCACTGCAACAATTTTCCTTGACTCGGACTGTGATGGAGACATATATTACATAATGAGACCAGGCCAAAAATTGGGACCTAGACTCCTTTTCAGAAGTGTCATTTTCTCGTAGTCCTTTTTTTTTTTTACCTACGCTTAAATACGGGACCCCTTAAATACTAGTCCGAATTGTAGTTTAAAGAAGCATTTTCGGTGGCAGTCTTGGTATAAATCCTTTGGAATAAGGTATCATAGAGGGTGAGAATCCCGTCTTTGGCCGAGAATTTGCCACTATGTGATACGTTTTCAAAGAGTCGAGTTGTTTGGGAATGAAAATGGGTGGTAAATTTCATAAAAGTTAAATATTGGCGAGAGACCAATAGCGAACAAGTACCGTGAGGGAAAGATGAAAAGAAACTTCGAAAAAAGAGTTGAACAGTACGTGAAATTGTTGAAAGGGAAACGCTTGAAACCAGTCATGTAGTTGGAAAATCAGTGTTCAATTGGAGGGAATGGGAGAGGTGTGGACCGCAAGGCTGCTCTTTTCTATATCTCTTTTGTTGGGCATGCACTTTTTCTTCCGCAGGTCAACATCAGTTTCTTCTGCTGGACAAAACTCTTGAGAAGGTAGCAGCTTTGGCTGTGTTATAGCTTTGGAGCGATACAGTGGAGGGGACTGAGGTTTTCGCAGCATGTGCTCTCGGGCAAGGCCGATTGGGTGCTATGGGATCGTTCGGGGTACAATACATGTATTTTGCTTCGTGTGTTTTCTATACTCATTCAATTGAGCTCTTCCATGCTTAGGAGGTTGGCTTAATGGTTTTAATCGACCAGTCTTGAAACACGCACCAAGGGGGTCTACATAAACCCATGCGCGTAATGAAAGTGAACGTAGGTGCCATCCCCAAGGTGCAGCATCGACCGATCTTGATATTTTTTGGATTTGAGTAAGAGCGCATATGCTGGGACCCGAAAGATAATGAACTATACCTGAATAGGATGAGATCACTTGTGACATCAAACTCATAGCTATCGTCATTAGCTCTCCAAGAGGGACATCTGCTAGGTGTTTGTTGAGTTAGGCCGAGGAGTTGCACGCTGAAATGTCAGCTTGATCAGGGGATTATAGTGCTCCTCATCAATGATACGCACTTTAGCAAGAATTTTTCCTAACAAAGTACTCGGCTCCCTCCTCTGGCGACATGGATTCAATGAGTCTATAGACTTGAGGAGGCATCTGTCCAGCTGGCGCGGCATGATAGAAGAGCGTCAGCTTGCGAGAGTCGCAAAGACGATGGTAATGAATGGAGAAAAACGCATCTTGTTGCAATATTGATTCCTTTTTTTTTTAAAAAAAAAAAAAATATAGACCGTCGGCTGTAGACAACGCGTTTAATCTTGACATATGGCGGAGAAGAGAAGAGTGTTTGAGGCTGCTAGAAGTCAAGGACGATTTAATACGGGCCATCAACACAAGCATACGTAGCAGCACCGATGTTGCTCCGCCCTTCATGATCCACAAACTGGGCACTGTTGTCGTTGTCATTGCAATGGTAAGCACAACCAGCATCAGTGAAAAGTCGTACGTTGTATGCTCCAGTAGCTCTCACCGAGACCAT
The DNA here is from genome assembly GCA_963573315.1 of Entomortierella parvispora. Classification (NCBI taxonomy): domain Eukaryota; kingdom Fungi; phylum Mortierellomycota; class Mortierellomycetes; order Mortierellales; family Mortierellaceae; genus Entomortierella; species Entomortierella parvispora. The sequence continues at coordinate 287,894 of OY752146.1, forward strand.
ATTTTTCTGGAAGAAAGCAGGCATTGCACAACAAGCCGCGTAAGGACAGGAGAATGTCTGGCAATTTCCACTGAAATTCCTGCCAGAGCATCCGTAAATTTCCAAGTTTGCCGCTTGTGCTTGAGCAGGTATGTGAGCTAGAAGCACCAGCATGCCTTGGAAAATCAAGGAGAACAGAGGCAGTTTCTTTGCACTCAACATTGTGTCAGAGTCTGATCGAGGACGATTTAAAAAAACCAAGGCAGGAAGTGGGGGTCTGGGAGTATTTTACGGGAGTGCTGCAAGGAGTGTTGCTGCGAACGTTCAATAAGGTTCTACAAGGGTATACACAGGTGCTATACACGTAGTCCAAACGGAGAGTGTTGAAAACTGTGTGTGATGTGCAATATCTGATAAAATCGTTATTAACGCAGTCCCTTCTGTACTGTTTGCAAGAATGATGTGAACATTATCGTGAGGTTACCTGCGATCTGCAAAGGTTCTTGCGAGGTTTTGTGATATGGGAAGTGGCGCTTCGTGCGGAGTTCTTGTGAAGGTTCGTGGGGCGGCTCTTGCGACGGTATTTGCTATGGCTCTACGAGGGAGATTGCTGGTGTGATGGTCCTTGAAATAGGAAAACGTTGCAGTAGTTGTTGCGAGCGTTCTGAGTGCTGTTACTAGTTCAGGAGCTTGAGGAAGGGTCAAATGTGTGTCTGTGAAGGATGTTGGTTAGGTGAGGCATCTTTATATACTTGAAGAGAGCCATGAAAATAATCGAATGTAGAAAACAAATCAGAGGTACACCACTCCAGTTTGGGCAAGGAACAGATCAAAAGCACACTGAGATGACGAGGAATACCAAACTAGATCAATGGGATACAGAGGGAAGAGAAGGAGGCTAAAGAAAGGACAGGCTGAAACATTAAGGGCACGCTGAGAATATAAAATAGGATGTTGGAGAAAGAGGTGGAAATGTTAAAAAAGAAAGGAAAATACTGGAAAGGGATACGAGATGAATAAGAGAGGGGAGGGAAAACGAGATGGACAAAGACAAGGGAAGGGGGAGAATGCATGAAAACGGAAGCGCTGGAAGAGGCAGGACGTTAGAACGAGAAAAAGAGGGAGGAGTGAGAAAAAGAGGGGAGTAGAAAGGGATGATTGAGGAGGAATGCTGAACAACAGATAGGATTTGGGGATATCCCAGCTTGTGCTAGTTGAGCGTTAATATCGGCGTTGCTTTTAATCTTCAATGCCGACACTTTCTCTCCTCTTGAAGGGTGAATTTAGAACGCCAGGGTTAGTAGTAAAGGCTACGAGTTGCATTACCATTAGCTACCATCATCAACTTTAAGGAATGTGAGTGGGACCAACAAAAATGAGAAGGAAGTGGGTGAATAGTGTCATAGAGGTCTGAAATAATCGAGGGGATACAGAGAAGGAAAGAAAAAAGGGGAAGAAGGTAAACCACAAGATGAGGGGCACTCTGAAAACAGAGTTTGCTAGAAAAGGGGGTCATGCTGAAAATGCCGAAAAAAGGGTTCATAGAACGCAAAAAAGAGGGAGATGGAGGAGAGTGGCCGATAAGATACACAGAAAAAATGACTCGCGGGACAAGAAATGGAATACTGAAAAAAAATTACGATACACCGAGTAGATGGGAAAACAGAGCGGAAAGGCTTTGTGAGGTTCCTGCTAATGTTAATGTTGGCTAGTAAAAAATCATCTCCTGAGCATGGTACCAGGTGCGCTGGGTTTCTCTCGCCGAGGAGCATCGACCTAGTATCGTGAAATCGATAATCCCTGATTTTACTATGGTCGTGAAAAAACTCCCGATTCTCAGATCCCATTTCTCGTTCGAAGTTACCTTGAATGTCAGGAGAACATCCACTTTTAACGAGCGGCCCCTTTGAACAGCAATGTTCACTAGCAAAAAGTCAAGTAGAAAATACTAAATATAGGGGTCGAGGGGCCTGAGTTGGAGAGTCAGTTGGTGGCTCTCGGCTGAGTTCCTCCTGTACGCGGCGCCGATACTCATATTAGTGAACAATTCTGTTGATCGCAAGGTCAATGGACATTGTGTCACCTGGGCGGGGTCGAAACGTTGGTTTTCGAGGATGCAGAGAAAGTGAAATACCCAGTGACGAAGGACGGTTGTTAGAAGCGTGATTATACTAGTATTGCTCGTGGGAGTTCGCAATAGAGAGGAAGTTCGATGTACTCCTATGAGAAAATAATGGAAGATCATGGCGAAGCCAGGGGTAGGCTATTCCCGGCACAGCAGTTGTGTAAGCGATTTTCTTTTTTCAGAGGGTTGTGTTACCTCAATGCAGAATGGTAAACGAGAAACGGGAAAAGATGGACAAAGCACAGGAATCAATTCTCAAACACCAAGATGCATGTGTATTATAGATTTTGGAAAAAAAAAGAGAGAGAGAGAGAGAGAGAGAATATAGTACAACTGATCATTCCTAATCCTGCTTTTGATGCTGCTTCCGATGCTGCTGCTGCTGCTGCTGCTGAGCGACTGTGGGGATCAAGTGAAGGGGCAACGGCGCCTGGGCTACGAGGTCTGTCCCGAATGGCGTCACAACCGCCACAGGAACCGGCATTGTGCTACTGTCTCCACTGCCGTCAGCCATGTTGACGCCCCGTTCAGTGAATTGGGCCGAGTTTGCGCTTGCAGGTGACCGCGCAGACAAGTCATGTTCATGATGTCCACGGGAGGGGCGCTTCTGATTCTGGTGCTGGTGCTGGTGATGGTGATGGTGTTGGTGAGAAGATGACTCTACTTTTTTTCCGGAATTCGATCTCGCAAGGACTGTCGCAGCAGCAGCTGCTGCGGGAGTACTGGTTGCATGTCCAACGGGGACTTGGACGTGACCCGGAACCACAGTCACCCCCACCAACGGAGAAGTAGGCACCTCGACCAAGCGCTGTCCACTCGCCTCCTGTGCCGTCTCGACCGCCTCCTTATAGCGCAATGAATGTCGGCCCCCAAGACCACTGCCTCCCAGCAGCAAGTTTTCATCTATCAACAGAAGGGGCGAAGTAGGAGGTCGCGCCGCATGTGGAGCCTTGCTGATCACTCCTGACTTGGTGCCTGAAGGGATGGCCAGAGAAGATGACCCCGCGGAGGTGACAGGAGGCGTTGATATTGGGATATCAATATGGAGTCCGCGCGCCAGGGGATGAGCGTTCAACACCTCGCCTGAGCCTGTGCTCTTCTGACGACCCAATGCTGGTTTCCCAACCGATGGATCACGGACAGCACCATCCTTGGCAGCCAACAACAAAAGCTTTTGATGTTGCTCCTGGATTTGTCGTTCCAATGCTTCCTTTTGAGCTGCCATTTCCTTGAGCTGACGCTGGAGAGAGAGCTCCCTTTCTGTAGGAGCAACAGGTTCCTCAACGTCATTATCATATCGGGCTTCTACATCGGAGGCTTCTACATCGGAGGCTTGGTAAGATTGGCCAGTTCGGAGAGCGCGGCGATTCCGTTGAGCATGCTGCTGTTGGAGAAGGCGTTCATGAAGATACTGTCTTTGCTGGGGATTTGAACCTGAGGTGCTGAGTCCTGTATGAAGAGCTCCCAGTCCGAGTCCTGGAGACAAGGGTGATCCAAAAGCTCCAGCTCCTGTACCGGCCGTCGCGGGGTTGGTCATATTGACATTGACCATTCCTGCAGGCAGGCCTGGAACGGAGCTCAAACTTCCACCTCTTAGACTGCCGCCCAAACCTGCATGCTGAGAATAGTGCGTTTGAGAAAGAGTGCCCCCGGGGGTGTTTATCGTTGTTGTTGTCGGCAAGACATCCTCAGCCCCTGTCTGAGCTGCATCTGGCACTGCTCCTGTTCCAGTACACAGATTGGCAGGCATGTGAAGTGGCTCCGTTGCTTGTCCGAGTCCATAAGAGTATTGGTCTCCCGAAGACACCAGAGTCACTCCCACGATGGGCTTGATTAAAATTGCCAAAAGTTCTGATAAAAAAAACAGAGAATAGGTTAGTGGACTAAATCATTCACACACACACACACACACACACAAAAAGACACTTACCAAGCTCTTCAATGACCTCTTCGAGAGCGGAGGAAAACGCGTAGTAATAAATATAGGTATAATGGTCTTCTCCAGTCTCGGCTTGGCGTGCGGCAATCGCCTCTCGGACATTATAAATCACCCTAAGACGTGCCATGCGCGCTGACGGCAGGTAGGGTGGCAAAGGCGACTTTGAAGCCAAGGACGAAGACAGGACACTAAAATACAGCAAAAGTGCTCCCACCTACAAAAAAACAAGAGTTCAACCGAGTCAGCGCGTCAGGAGCCTAGACAATGATATTCACAGACCAAATCATCTCACAAGCAGCCTTACCATATCGCGGCGGTAATAGTTCATGGGCCCCGTTACCAGATCTCGTACCTCGGGCGACAGCAATTGCGCCGCCATTCGCATCGATACCATCCTGTCCAAAATGTTTTGGCAGCACTGGATAATCTGCTTGTACAGCTTCATCGGGAAGTCTTCTTTTAGACGCGGCTCTGAACCAGAAAGTTCCAACAGTTCCAGAATCTTGATGAGCTTTGTCTGCAACTGATGTTCCACATGCTGGAAAGCCAGACGATCAGGATCAATCTGGTTGCGGATATCGTCGACTTGGTGCGCCAGTCCGTTACGAGCAGCCACCTTGTTCCTGTCTGAATCACCATCGTTGTTCTCTGTCCCCAGTGATGCATTGAGTCGTCTTGCACGACTCTCACGCTTTCGTCTTCGCGATTCCTGACTTTCTTTCTCCGCGCGCTCCACAAACGAGTCTTTGAAGGGGTCCGGTTGCTCTGCATATTTGAGACGAGCTTCCTCATCTTCCTCTTCCTCCAATGAGTACCCGTCGTCGACATCCTCTGCAACGACAATGTTCTTATGGCTCTGTTCAGTCTCTGGAGGATCCTCCAGCAAAAACTTGTTGATAATTTCCGCAAAAAGCACACCTTGACGGCCAATGAGGATCGCAATTTCTTTCCGAAGCTGACGACGCGCCAGGATTGGCCACAGGAAGGTATTCATGATGACAGAGACGATAATTCCTATGATCACCGTTACTGCACGCTTGTAGCACACCTCGTAGATGGTCTCTGAAGACCTGCCCTCATACATGATGAAGGTAATAGAGGAGTACGATAGCAACATGATAATACCAAGCTTGGGATGGCTCGTCTCCAGAATCAAAAAGATACCAACAAAGGCTAGAGAGATAAAATTGATCCGCTGGTCAGTTTATCATTGAGAAATAACAATTTCGTCCATTTCAATAGGATGTTGTTCTTACAGATAATAAGCATCATGGCACAAATGACCCACGGGTTCTTGGGAAGCACCAAGAACGTCAACAACGCCCAGAGTGTTCCTGCTAGTGTGCCACCAATACGCATCGCACAAACGCTAAAGGTAGCACCAACAGTCGGCGAGAGAACGGCCATGACAGTCATCATGGCCCACTGTCCACGGTCAGTTGCCAAGGCTACACTGTTCCACTGAAGCCACGACCAAAGACCAATAAAGGTCAGAGCCACTGCCATCTTGAATCCAAACTTGAACTCTTCTGATTTGAATGGCTGCAAAAACTCCCACACCTTGTAACGCCAGGTTTTCGGCTTGCGGACATTGACAAAGATCGTTCGGGTTGGGGGGTTCGGTGTTGCCTTCTTTTCGGAAGACTCTTCAGAGTCAGAATCGCGGGCATTTCGACTAAACGCTGCAAAGAGACTCTGAGTCCTCGATTTGATCCTGGACCGGTCTTCACTTTGAGGTCGGGAAGATTGGCTTGTTCCTTCACTGTAGGAAGAATGAACACTGTCGTCCTGTGATTTGCCTCTGCTGGCCACAGCAGTTGAATCGGACGCATGCTGGGCATCCATCAATGCGGGAGAGGTGCTACTGGTAAACGAAGGATAGCGATCCTGATGCGTCGATGATCGTGCAGCGAAGATGGTCTCGCGTCGTTTTCCAGAGCTGCTCGACCCCGAACCTCCAAACAGGTCTAAATCAGGCGGCGCAGTGTTGTGGGATTTCACGACGTTCAACTTTGGCAAAAGCTCCACCTGATTCGAGTTTTCAAAATATTGGAGATCCTGCTTTCCTCTTCGTTTCAGGGACCCAAACTCGGGAATGTCGACAACGGTGTACTTTTGAAGACCTTTGCCACCTTCAAAGGCAACATGAGGTGAACGAGCTTCGTCCAATTCAGTCCCCAAAACCTCCTCGGTTCCCATGGCGCTTGGATCTCCAAGATCAACGGGCCTTGGAGATACCTCATGATCCGACGAGCGGTTTCGGCTGCGGTCCGCTATCGTGGTCAGGGCAATATCTTCATTACTGTAATGGCGGCGAGCTTGAGATCTAGTCCAATCGCCCTCCACAGGTCCATGTGAGCTGGACCGCGATCGACCTCCACTGGCATGCTTGAGTACTCCTTTCACGCGGCGTTCATTGTGGTGGGGGTCACGAGTGAATTGTCCGCCCAAGCCTTGTTCTAGATCTGGATTCTTTCCACCTCGATGGATCATTGCCGAGAGAGTAACCGACCGACGAAGGGGAGGCAAATCCCACGTTTCTGAATGTCTTCTCCGGTGCTTCCTCTCTGTCGCCATGGTCTCTGCCGCCGCTGCTTTTTCGGCCGCAACTTTTGCGGCTTTGGCTTCTACCACGGCTTTTTCTTCCTCCACCGTCCTTGGCTGACGATGCTCTAGGTTTTTTGTCGTGTTCAAGATCACGGCGTTGTGGCCTTCACTTGTCTTGACCTGCGTATAGTTGCCCCAAGCGAACCAGTGCCAGAAATTACCCATCACCTTGGGCCACCAGAGTTGCTTCCGTCTCTTTGTTCGTCCTTCTTCCTCCAGGGACTCGCGTGATTTCTCATCCAGTTCCTCGATATACGTTCCAAGGCGCAGCAACTCCCGTGCAATCTCCCGAAGCGCAAACAAAAAGAAAAAGATCAAAAAGATTTCTTCTCTAGGTCCGACATCCAGAGTCGGATGGGTCGAAATAAAATCCCGAAGTCCTTTGGCCTCTGCTTCGTCAAAGATCTCGAGTTCCTGGGTCAGATATTGAACATACGACATTCCCACAGGCAACACAAACTCGTCCTCCTCTACAACACCAGACGACGTCGTACTCCTCTGTAGGTTTGCATGCAAAAACCTGTTTGGGTGGACCGTATCGGCAGGGATTCGAGACTTTGATGCCTTTGCTTTCTTTTCCATGCCAGTCTTGATTGCCTCTGCGTACTCCATGTCTTCTTTGGTCAAATGACTAGGTTGGACTCCCACAATGACTTTGAGGCGATCAAGGACACTCGACTTTTCCAGCGATTTTTGAGCCATCTCACCCTCCGACGAAGCTCCTGAAGGGTGAGTCGAAAGGTTTGCGCCGGCGGATGCTGCCTTTTCCTCTTCAGCAAGTCGGATTTCTGCCGCCTTGACAGCTGCAGTGCGCTGAGCATCTCTTCGGCGGAGTCGTTCCAATCGATCCTGCTCCACATCCATTCCGGCTACTAGTTCTCGTTCCATCGCCACCATGACGCGAGAGCAAGTGTCGCTCAGTCGCTGAAGGGGATCTCGAACAATATCCAGAAAAGACATGAACAGCTTTCTATCACCGAAAGCAACCTCTTTGGGTGGGATCGCCCTCGCCGCCGCCTCTGCCTGTTGCTCTCTCTCCTGCGCTTCCTGGGCTGCCTTTGCCAGCTTTTCCGCTTGCTTGCGCTCTCGCTTGACTTCTTTTTCCCGATTCTTCTTATAGGCCTCGGCGGCTTTCCGAAGGCGGGACTCAGACAAACGGGCATCACCCTGGTGGTCGAATCCAAGATGAGTCGGAAGTGTTGCAAAGTGGGAATCTTCAAGAGGGATGCCTGGGAGCATTTCAACAGAGGGATTGACGCTTGCACTCTCGTCCTTTCTCCTCTTTCCATGACCCAATTTGAATCCAGCTTTCAGGGACGCGGGTCGATTCTTGGATTTCATTCTGGATCCGGAGCGTACCGAGAACAATGACTTGAAACTCTTGACAGTGTCCAGATTGTGCTCCTCGTGGATAGAGTTTGCTCTTGACGAGAAAGGGCTGGTCATACTTGAGGGGGTTTCTGTACCTTCGCCCAAACCATTCTGGTGCATGGATATTGATCCTTTGGACTTGTGGCTCTGGTGGTGTCCAAAGATACTAAAGACACCTCGGCCAGTAGGTGATGGAGGTGCTGTGGCAACTCCGCCCCGCTGAAACTGAAAAGACTGTTGCAACTGCTCCTTTTGTTGACGCTGCACATTCTGCTGCCGGGCCTTCAGTGCCGCCTGTGTCGAGTTTTCTGCTCTCTTGAGCAACTGGCGGATTCGACGCAACTCGGCTGCGCTTCCTCGCCTTTGGATTCGTTTGTGGTGGGTAACGTGTTCGTCCTCGCTGGTGGGGCTCTCGGCAAGATGCGACTTTCTGCGGTGATGATGACGATGGCGGTCGTGAGGTCCGGCTCCGCGATTCTTGGGGTCTGTTCCGTCTTCTTGGCTGAGAGCGGTCGAGCTTCCAAAATAATCACTCCTACTATCCTGTTTGGCACCCAAAGGACTCTGATCACTTTCAGACTCACTTTCGCTGTCGCTTTCGCTACTGCTTCCACTGGTGTAATACGATTCGCCTCCGCTCTGGGTCAAGAGATCCTCGTCATCTCGGTCTGGATGACCCAACATCAACAAACGCTCATTCTGGACAACCAGACTCATGGATCCAAGATGTCGCATCAGGGCGGAAAGGATCACCCGAACTTCCTTGTAGTCGGCTGGGTTGTTTAACGAATAAGTGACCTCGTACCGAGCTTCTCTGTAAGCGCTGAACAATTTTTTCTGAGCCATGCGGACTTCGGCCTGCGCTTTGTCAATCGCGGACTTTGGCAGGGCAATGGTCTTGTGGTTGAGCAGAAATGAGCGCGTGCTGAGATTCAAGAGCGCCCTAGACGTATCCAGTGATTCATTCAAGGCTCGCCTATCGCGGATTTCAAGAGCGGGCTGTTGGTTAATAGGGCATGGGGCATGGGGCAAGGGGAAATGGAGGGGATATGTGACAATCTGGCGGAACAATGCGCATGCATAAAGCGCAAAATCATGAGTCATAAGGACGGACAATGAACTTACCCGAGGCCTTCACTGGCGGTTTCGGGCCAAACAAGCACGCTCACGACCAAACAGATGGCTACTCCAAGCATCAAGGGACCCATGAGATACCAGAAATCGGCGTTGAAGTTAAAGTGCAGGTTGGTGTGGCTCACTGTTAGAGCAAAGATGCCGGTAATGGTATAGATGATGAAGGTGCAGTTCAGCTTTGCATAACGCGCCTTGTATGTGGTCATGATCCAGACTCCAAGAAAAAACCAAACGGCGCTGATAGCCCATGCCGAGTTGTTCCCTTCTGCAAGGTATCTCCGATTAAAAGCGGCGAGAGCGATCTGACAGGGAAGAATCCACAGGGCGGCTAGAAAGCCTCCGAGGACACTGAAGAGAGTGACCTCGAGCTGGGATCCAACTGTGCGGGCAGGATGCATAAAGACCACGGCGACATTGGCAAGGTAAGGAGTCGGGCCCAGGACGTTGCTGATCTGAGGGACGAGAGCCATGACTGAGGCAATGTAAAGGGCGACGAGGAACTTGATGTGCCGCTTGATGACTCTGGTGGAGAAATGATTCGTGAACTGCTTCCAGGCGGAGGGAGGCGGAGGTGGCGGAGGTGCAAACGGGACCGAGTTGGTGCTATTGATGGACTCTATGGAGGGAGGGCGGGAGACGGTCATGCGATGGCTGGTGCGGTCGTGGTCGACTGAGGACCGAGCGCTCTTTGGACGGAGGTCCGGAGACGGATCAAAGATGGCCATGTCAAAGAACCTATCAGGAAACGAAAAACAAGGCCAGCAAAAAAGATGTGGGAGATGAACAGTGAGCATTTGTGCGTTCGTTGACTTTGGGGTTGCACAAACGTCCGTTTTAGCCGGACCCTTTTTCTTTTTCTTTTTTTTTCCCTCTCTTTATGCTGTTCGACAGACAATCGCTTCTTACCCTAGTTTCTGGCGCGGATCGGCTCCGTCATTGACTCCCGTGTTGGCGCCAGAGGGGACAGGCCCAGGCTGCATGTGCGATATGCTCGACCGACGAGAATGCGTGACTGAGAGGGGGTAGGTCGACCGAGGCGCATGGTGATGCGTGTGGTAGTGGCTCGAGTGCAGCGAAGAAGGGGCCGTTACTGTGTGTCCTCCCCCTGTCGTTGCCGTTGCCGCTGCCGTTGCCGTTGTAGTTGTTGTCGTTGCTGTTGATGCGGGTGTAAACTGAAGCCCTCCGTTGCCGTTGCTGGGAGTAGTGGGATTCGACGCTGTCAAAGAAATGGCAGGCACAAGAGTCAGCGACGGCACATTCAATGGAGTCGAGGGCTCGGAATTGGCCTGGCGACGGAGACGGTATGCGCTTGTGGACTTTGACCGCTTCCTCTTTTGCTGTTGTCCTGCAGGGCTCTGTCGAGGAGAGCTGCTGGCCGAGTGGGGGGCAGAGCTGTTGTTGGGGAGGAGCGAAAAGTAGAGGGAGGGTGGAGGGGGCATGGGGATGGACATTGCCTGATGGCCATTGCCACGAGGAATTGCACTGGAACGAGAAGAGGACGAGTAGGCATGGTGGATCGAGTCCAAGGAATGGCGCTTTGGGTTGGGAGGGGAGAGGAGCCCGTTGCGTTTGGACGAGGAGGGAATGTCCTTGTCGCTGGAGCTATCCTTGGCCTTGTCCCGACGAAGGCGGTTCGAGGACGAGAAGGGCATGATGTGGAGGAATGGAATGGAATGCAAGGGTGGAGCGAGTTGATTAAAGGAAAGAAAGAAAGAAAGAGAGAAAGAGAAAGAGAGAGCAGATGCTAGGGGGTCATTGGTCTGCCCATTTCCACAGGGATGGGGGATGGGGGGGGGATGAAGGGATGCAAGAAAGCAAGAAAGGAATGGGATGAGGCGAGGAACAAGAAAGTGTAGAGAGACAAGCAGCAAGGAGAAGGGTCAAAGCAAAAGTGTCACACTTTGAGTTCAAGTGTTCTTTTTGTCACCCCGACAACGGTCTCTGCTGCCCTGTTTCACCCTCTTTGGCTGCCCTCTTTCTCCACTCTCTCTCCTCTCTCCGCTTGCCTTTCTTTTCTGTCCTCTGTGGGGTGGTGCACTGTCCAGGTTGCACACAACAGCAGCAGGAGATTGTCTTTTTATTCTTTATTCTTTGTTCTCGCTTCCCTTTCTTTCTTTCTGGCTGTCCTCTGTGGAGTGCACTGTCCAGGTTGTGCACAACAGCAACAGCAGCACAGAGAGATGGATGATTGTCTTTTTTATTCTTGTTCTTTTTTTTATTCTTGTTCCTGCTCTTGTTCACTCTCTCCACTTCTCTTTCTCCCCTTCTCTCTCTTCCCTTCTTTCTGTTCTGTCCTCGTTCCTTTTTTATTCCTGTTCTTTTTTTATTCTTGTTCTTGTTCGTTTTTGTTCTTGTTCTTGTTCTTGTTCTTGTTTTTGTTCTTGTTTTTGTTCTTGTTCTTGTTCTTGTTCTTACTCAAGCATAACAGATGGATGATCGTCTCTTGTCTATCTCTCCTCTTGTTCTTTTTTTATTCTTTACTCCCATCAACCCCCCATTACAATAACACCACGACTCTTTCTCTCTTTACTCGGGAACTGGATACACCACCACAGTAATGTTGTCCGACGGATTGCCATGCGTCAGTACGGGGCTGTGCGTCGTCGAGATCCACCGCAACCTCTGAGTCCCACCCGTGTCCTCCACTCGGACAGAGACGGAGTACCTGCTTGCGGGGTTGACCATCCGTGAATCATATGGGATCTTGAATGCGATCGGAAACGGTCTCCCTCGAGGCCCGGTGTGGATCACTTGGCCTCCAATCGACAAGGACCCGCGGTCCTGCAGACTCACATCCAACAGATGCACCGTGATCTTGGAGTTGGGTCCCGTACTCCCGCCAGGGCTTGACGAGACGACTTTGCCATTGAACGTTGTACTAGGCATAATGTTGTTGTTGTTGTGGTTGTTGTTGTTGTCGATTTTGCTGTTGTTGCTGTTGCTGTTATGGCATTAGTCAAAGAGCTCTATGCAAGGGATTACCGTTGCAAAAAGGAGGAGTGAGAATCGAAGAGACGAAAAAGAAAAAGGACACCCCGCAATTTGGTGGCGCACATGGACCGTTCATTCGCAGTCACGCCTTTTTTTTTTTTATCCAGCGAGTCGTATCGTGGTGAGACCGCGAGAACTTTTTTTTTTTGGTTCTCCCGCCATCGCAATCTTCTCTCTCTCTCTCTTCACAGGCCATCCTCTTCTTTTTTTTTCTTCACCCACAACCCAACTCCAGACTTTACACACACACAGACACAAACAAACACTTCATCATGGACACAGCGTCCCCTGTAGTCAACGACGTCAGTTCTCTGGATGCCGATCCTGCCTTTGTCTCCAAACTCCAACCCCTCGTCAATACACCCACCACCCCATCCGATCTCAACAGCGCGATCGAGGGCCAGCCCACCTACCAAACCAACGCTGCAAAACCAAACGCGACTTCTCCTATCCTCCGTACCAGAACACTGGCCCCCAATGACAATTACAATCTTCCGGACGACGACGGTCCTATCTCCACTAGCACAACAAAGTCAACTCGCGCCAGAAAGCCATCCGTAACCGACGCTCTCCTCGGAGGCGCCGCCTCTGTTGTCGCTGCTGCACGTCGACTGGTCCTACACGATGAGGAAGATGAGCTTGATGGAGGAGAAAACTTGAAGGCTGGCCATACAGCAACAAATGCCAGCAGTGGCGACGGTATCCTGCCCAGCTTCCTGGTCCCTGATGCTACTGATCACCATGGTCTCGAGTTTTCTCAAAGGCGTCTGTCCGTTCATCACAAAAAGACTTCTGAGCACGGAAGCAGTTCTAGTCTGTCCTCGGGAGCTCTGAAAGGGTCGGAAACTGGCGTTGCCTCAAGTAGAGGACCAGTTCCTAAATCGGGATCGGGATCAGGATCAGGCGCGGGGTCGGTATCGGGTGCAGGTTTAGCATCAACTGCAGGCTCTGCATTTGGCGCAGGATCTGTAGAAGGTATAGGCTCAGCATCGAGTGTAGGTCCAGCATCGGGTGCGTGTTCAGTCCCGGGTACAGGAATGGAATCTGGTGAAGGATTGGCGTCAGGTGCAGGTCCAGTTTCAGATGCAGGATCTGGATCGGATGAAAGATTAGCATCGAGTAAAGGATTAGCATCGGCTGCAGGGCTAGCAGCAGGTGTGGTGTTAGGATCTGATATAGGATCTGGTTTAGGACCAGAGCCGGGGTCAGGATCTGTGCCCAAGAGTGACATTGACGATGGCTCAAGGATTGTCGGCGGTCTTCAAAAGCAATCCTCCCAGTCAGAAATCGCTGCTGGACATATATCCATTTCAGGAGCTGATCGTGTCACCGCAGGGTCTCCAGGAATGGGACAGGTAAACCCTCGTCAGATTTTATCCCTTCATTATGAACTATGTGGTTTTTCAACTGCAACTAATGTCATCTATATATATGATGTGGCGCTATCCTTATAGAATCTAAACGGTGGACCTCCAGGAGGCGCACCTGCCGGTGCAGGGCCGTTGTCATCAAACTCGTCTTCTAACGCACCAAAAACAATGTATGTGGCGAGTCGAGATCCCAACAGTGCGCGTCAGCAAGGGATGAATGTCGACCAGCCTGCAGTTTCGCGTACCAACGTTTCTACATCCCGTTCAAGCATGGGAGTGGATGTTCCTAGAATGGTTGGAAACACCCAAGATTCTCGTAGTGGACGCCGCGGTAGCCGATCAAGTGGACTCAATGTGGACGGAAAGAGCGCTCTATCCGACCATCCTCCAGAGGGTGATGAACTCCATATCCAGGACCACAGCGGTATCTTTCAGAACACCGCGACTGGCATTCCCACTGCCACAGGTACTATCACCACAGGCCCTGGTAAGAATGGGGGAGAGAAAATGAATGGTGGCCACTACCGAAAACCGGCAGCGTCTGGTCTGAATGTAGACTCTCGCAACACAAAATCGTCCGCCGTTGGGCCTACTACTCTTGATCATGGCATTGAAGTGACAAAGTCGGCCTACCATGTCGACAAGGCTGGCGCTACTGACCGAACTAGGACAGGCATGAATGTTGACGGTCTAGCCACCTCGAGTGTCCATCTTGCTGAAGCTGCAGTTCATAATGACAGTGCCCCTGTCCCTGTCCAGGACACTGTCAACGCCAGTGGCGGTCGTAGAGGTAGTGACCGCTCGAGCATTTATGACAAAGTCAAGAATGCTTTTCGTCGACATGGAGACGATACTGGCGCGATCCACTCGGGAGAGGTTGAGATCGCGTCAGCAGGAATCGCTGGTGCGTCGAGTGTTCCCGGTGAGGACATGATGATGAATGTCAACTCTATCAAAGGCAAAGAGACCAGCAATGTCAGTCAGACCTCTGCGATGGAGAATGGTCGACATCTGAACACCAACAGCCAAGCTTATTCAAATGAGGGATCTTCAGACTTTTCTATGCAGGGATCATCTACCAGTTCTTCGCGGGAGGGTGGGCGAATAGTGTCGGACGTCCCTGCAGGGTACGATGGCCCTCTTCCGCAGGTGGCACCCGGGGAAGATGTCGTGTGGGTGAAGCACATCATTCAGACAGACTATTACGATGATGCAGTCGAAGATGAACAGCCAGTAGTAAGCGGCCGCCGAGGCAGCCTTGGCTCTTTCTTGGACCGCATCCGGGGTGAGGCACATCACCAGGATGTTGAAAAGGGCAAGGGACGTGTTTGAAGCAGCAGCTGGCAATAAACAATCCGTTTTCTGTGTGCTCCTGATATTGACGCCACAAACTAGACGCATAAATTCGCAGCACGGGCTGTCTCAGTTGCACTCCATGTATGCATGCACGCATTCATTCATTCCATTCCATTTTGCATGCTTCTCTCATGACATCCCATCTCTACTCACATAAAAGTTCACTCTATCTTCCTCTGTTGCTCCATACCAAACCAGGAGGGCTGTGTCCACATCCAACGAGATGCTAGCCAACATGGTGGGTGAGTCCACAGAAATGACAAAGCAAATTGGTTGTGTAGCACAAGTGGTTTTTTCAATCTCATTTGCATCTTGTGCGCTAAAATTGAGACGCCCGCAGTCTCGAGCTAGACAACTGGGAGAAGAGGTGGTTTTTATTCACGGCGCCGTCACTGATGTTTGCTTCTTTTCTTTCTGCGTTCTCCACTTCCGCCCTTTCCCCATCATTCCCTTTGGACTGGCCACTGAATCCCCACCCTCCGTCAGTTCGGCATAGGACGTATCTACTGCCGTGAACTAAACTTACCAACTATTCTGTGTACTAATCACGGTATCCAGCATCGGCCAAGGTACTGACACTAGGACTATAAGCTGCGAGCACTGACAACGTCTAACCTGTGCATCATGTAGCAATAGATCCAACATGCCGCCACCTCCTCCGCAAAGTGTTTTAGCAGAGGCGAGAAGCGATATCGAAGCTACCCGAAAGTCCCGTGTCTCCAGATCCACTATCATCAAGCATTATCGGAGAGCCAAGAAAGCCCTTGATAAAGTCAGCGATATGGAGGTGGATACTCAAGTTTTGAAGGAGACCATTGCTGCTTTCCAGGACCTCGCCGTGGTGCTATACCGCCCTGATGCACATCTACATGAAAAGGCTATCAAGTGCAGACAGAGAGCAAACACTCTGAGGTAGGTTGCCTATCTTGCTTTAAACCAACAATATGTAGGTGGCACTTAAAAGACTCACAGTACAACTATACCATGCTAGGCAAAAACTTCAAGAACGAATGAAATTCAACGCAGCTTTCATCATGCCGTCTTTAGTAGGGCCAGGGTTCACTCAGGCTATGGTACAAACAGGGGTTGCACATTCGAGTTCTTTGGTGTCGATACGCAGCACAGCCGCCAGTGAAGACACTGATGCCGCGTCCACCGTGACTGACATCTGTAGCTCCGCATCTCGACAACTGCCTTCCTCCTCCACTAAAACAAATGTATCTATCTCAGCTACTGGTGACATCCCGACCTCACCATTGTTCTGTAACAGGGATGTGCGTCCCACACCTAATACTTACCAGCTGCCCCACTCAGACGATCCACTACAATCGACCTACCAACTCGCTTACTGCCTCACGTTGTTGCAGGATTCGGTTCAAGACAATGATCTTTCCCCGGATGCCCTCAAGTGGCGACAGAACACCTTGCATAACATGGACGAAAGGAAACGCCTTGAAACCATGCGTGACCAAATTGTAAAGGAGTTCGCCAATGACGTGATGAAGGATGCCGCGTCAGTTGTCGAGGTTGTCCAGTTGGTCCCTGTACTGAATCAAGAGCATTCTCGACTTCTTCTCAAGATCCTCATCGACACAGTCAACCGGTCAGAAATCCTGGATTTGCATTCACTAGAAGGACTCACCAAGGTCATTCAAGGATCTGATCCGGGCTTCATTGACGCGGACGACCTAGTCAGGATTCTTCAGTCACTTCACAACAAACTCCGGTCTACCCACTCTGAGAGTGATCGAAATCGGTATCGCCTGTTGTTAGCAGTTTCAGGGGTCCTGGATGCGATGGTCGATTCCCATATAGGAGATGTCGACCGTGTCAACCTCCACGCACCATTGACAGATCTTCTTCGAGAGTTAGAGTCAAGTAGGGATCCATATTTGACCTTCCAAGCCGAATATGCAACGCAGGCGCTGTTGAACGTGTCTGACGATGACAACATCTGGGATGCAGGACTCCGACGACTTTGGTTTGTGCTGAAGGGTGGTGCAGGATTCGCCAAAATATCTGATCCGATGGAGACAAAAGATGCGCTCGAAGGCCTGGAGATACTCTACGAGGCCAGCAAAGGAGGCGCCAGGTTGCTCAAGGATGTCTTGCGGGCGATTAAGAGCCGTGAAGGTCCCACATTCACAGTGCGGGAGGGTTTCAAGTTCAAAAGAGTTTGGTACAGCGCCCTTCGCAGGGCAGAATCGTATATTGAGACTGGCAGACTTGTACTGTTCAGGGATCTAGTCACCACCGCATCGTATCGAAACCAACCAATTTTTCAATGGGGAATATGCCAGCTGCTTGGACGTTTTGCGGCGGAAACCCAATGGTGTCTGGAGGCACGGCAAGATGCGATTGCTTTCCTTGGAGCACTTTATAGAGACTCTACTCTTTGGATTCGGCAAAAGGGGGTTGATCGAGTCATACATGACGCAATTGCCAACGTGGTATCCAACAATGACCAAGGTTTTGAAGGTATCTACATGCGTGGATGTTGACTAGTCAAGGTCAATCAAGTAAACTGGGCAATGATACATCTGTTCTTACTCTCGATTCTCTCGTTATAGACGCCAAGTCCCTACAAGAGGAGATGAAGAAACAGAGCACGAAGTTGGCATCAACTTTCAATCTGCCGTCACAGCCTTGGAACAACTACTGGCCCGCAGATCCGCCTGGGCACACCACCTTAGCTGTAACACTTCTGAAGAATGTTCAAGATCGGCACCGTCGGCACTGCCTTCCTCTTCAAACTGGCCTCGATGGGATTTGCTCTGCTCTAGTGGCCTATCATGCCCCAGACCTCACTATTCTAAGAATTTCAGGAGAAGAGCTTGATCTGGAGACATGTTTTGTCAATCTAGCCATTGTTGAAGCATCAGAAAACCGACAAATGGAGAAACAAAATCTCAACGACCAGGCGACAGGTTTTCATCGGATCCCAAGCTTCGAAAGCATCAAGAATACGAATATCCAGTCATTCATCCCGCTGGAACAGCTTTTCAACAAGCGCAAGCGGAGTGATGGAAAAGACGACGTTCCCAGACGAATTCTAGTGCAAGGACGAGCAGGCATTGGGAAGACAACACTGTGCAAGAAACTTGTCCATGATCATCAAAATGGACTTTGGAGAGATTTGTTCGACGCTGTACTATGGCTCCCATTTCGAAGTCTCAGAGGATGTAATAGCCGCACTCTGGAAGGGCTATTTCGCGAGAAAGTTTTTGTTGGTCAGCATCGCGTCCAAGAACAGGAGGAGTTGGCACGTGATCTTGTAATTCGCGTCGAGAAGGGCAAGGTCCTATTAATCTTGGATGGTCTAGATGAGATTACGACGGATACCGAAGGCGATGAAGGAAAGGCCTTTCGGGTGTTCTTGAAGACCCTGCTTTGGCAACAACATGTCGTCATCACTTCAAGACCGTCGGGACTGGACAGCAAGCTGTTACCACCAATCGATCTGGAGCTTGAGACTATTG
The DNA here is from genome assembly GCA_963573315.1 of Entomortierella parvispora. Classification (NCBI taxonomy): domain Eukaryota; kingdom Fungi; phylum Mortierellomycota; class Mortierellomycetes; order Mortierellales; family Mortierellaceae; genus Entomortierella; species Entomortierella parvispora. The sequence goes on from OY752146.1 coordinate 306,245, forward strand.
GGTTTAGTCAACAAAACGTAGAAAACTTTCTGGCCAATGTGCTCGAACTGGAAGCAGCAAAGACAGTCCAAGAATTTATTCGACAAACACCGTTGATTCAAGGACTCGTCAACATCCCCGTGCAATTGGATGTAATTTGCTTCAGCTGGGATTCACTTCCGAAAGACGGCCAGGCAATTGCCATGACAAGACTTTATCAGCTGATGGTATGAAAACTATGGTGCAAGGATGCATTTCGGCTGAGGAAGACTGCAGGTGGGTGCATCTTACTGAGCGGCAAATCGACGGATATATAGACGAGGACATTGATGGGCTGATGGCTGTCGAACTGCAACATCTTGGTTACCTCGCTTTCAAAGGGATGAACAACAATCACCAAATCGAGTTTGAAGAAATAGACTTGCTCTACGCGTTTCGGGATCTCAAAGACCATACAGCAAGCACACAACAGTTCTCACCTTCTCAGCTTGTCGATTTCCTGAAACAGACGTCATTTTTGCATTCGGCAGATACGGATCTAAACTCCAAAACCCGCAGTTCTCGACAAGCCTGGCATTTTCTGCATCTGACATTTCAGGAGTATTTTGCGGCAACGTGGATAGTACGCCATTTTCAACAAAAGCAACCACACTCCTCGGCCGGAATGATGACCATGGAGCAAGTGACAGCGTTTGTCTGCCGCCATAAATACACTCCTCAGTACGAGATTGTATGGACAATGGTGGCAGGTCTGCTGGAGGGAGAGCCACTGCGCGATTTTTTCAAAATTTTTCAAGGAAGTCCGCGCGATTTGATAGGAGGACGCCACCAACAGATCTTGGCTTCTTGCCTAAACGAGTGTCGAACTCGATTGGACTCTGCGATGGTGGCCGATCTAGACTCAGAGCTCCGGAAGTGGCTACATTTTGAGATGAAAACACTTCAACACGACGACTACTATGCTTGTACAAGCATGCTCGGAAGTCGACTCTCGTTCCCAGAACTATTGCTAATCGAGACATTGTGCTCGGTAACCTCATGGAAACGTTCTCTCGTGAATACTTTGCAATTCCGCTCTATATTATCAGATTCAGCCCATCAGTTTCTCATTTCTGCACTCCGACATGACGATATGACGACCAGGGAGACGGCAGCATCGATATTAGGCCGGCAGTCCCCGTTGTCGGATTCGGTCCTCCAGTCTCTCATTGCTGCACTTGAGGATGATGCTCAGCCTGTCAGGAGTTCAGCAGCCTATGCATTAGAGAATCTGCCTATATTACCGGAAATGGCCTTCAAACCACTGATTATTTCACTCAAGAAGGATGACACTTTGCTGTGTACAGGTGCAACATCGGTACTGAGTAAGCAGTCTGTGTTTCCGGGATCAGCTTTCCAGTCCCTAATCGAGGCTCTCAAGGACGAGAAGAAAACTGTCAGATCCTCAGCAGCCTCAGTATTGGGTAATCGGTCTACCTTACCAGAATTAGTCATGCAGTACGTTACTGTTGGGCTCCAGGAAAACAATGTAGAGGCCAAGGTTTCGGCTCTTTCAATATTACACTATTCACCTTTGCTGCCTGAAGCATTGATTTCGCCCATCATTGCTGCACTCAAGAGCGACAATCTGGTGGTTAGATTTTCGGCGGTATTGGCATTGAGTAACAAGTTCAAGCTGCCTGAGTCGGCCCTCCAGTCACTAATTGCTGTGCTCAAAGACGACTATTATAAAGTCAGAGTTTGGGCTGTAGCGGTATTAGGCGAGCAGTCTCCATTGCCAGAACTAGCAGTTCAGTGTCTCAACGCTACACTCAGGGACAAACACGAAGAGGTCAGGAATGCATCGGCATATGCATTAAGCAGACACCTTACGCTGCCAGAGTCATCTATGCAACCTCTCTTCGATACACTCAAAGATGATGATAAGAATGTGAGATATTCAGCTGCGAATACTCTAGGAAAACATGCCGGAATATCAGCGCCAATCTTCCAGTACCTCGTTTCCGCACTCAAGAGCGACGATAGGAATATCAAGTATTCAGCGGCCACAGCGCTCGTCGAGCAATCCACATTACCGGAATCAGCCATTCAGTCTCTCATTGCTTCACTTGAAGACGAGGATACAGATGTTAGGTGTTCGGCAGCCGAGGTATTATCCCGCCAGCTCGCATTGCCGGAGTCAACCATTCCGCCTCTCATCATGGCACTGAAAGATAAGCATGAGTATGTACAGGTTTACGCCGCCTCAGCATTAGGAAGGCAATCCTCGTTGCCGGAATCAGCCATATGGGCCCTCTTTGCGACAGTCAGAGATGGATATGGAGATGCCACAGATGCAGCATTAGGGGCGTTGAAAGATCAGTCCATGTTCCCAGAATCATTCGCCCAGGGTCTGGTTGGTGCATTCAAGGATCACCATCCGAGTATCAGATATTTAGCCGCTCATATATTGGGCAGGCAGAGTCTGTTACCGTTATCGACCATCCAGGCGCTCGCTACTGCGCTCAGGGACAGAGACGAATGGGTTAGGTGTGCCGCTGCATCGGCATTAGAAAATCAGTCCAAGCTACCAACATCGGGCATCCAGTCTCTCATTGCTGCACTCAACGACGGAGCTGATAATGTCAGACAATGTGTTTCACGGGCGCTTCGTCATCAATACCATTCACTGTGCACTTCACTCCCACATCTCACGCAAGAAGATATAGCGTGTGTTTATGAGAACCATCTATTTCACTCTAGTTGCAGCCATGTTTTGTATCTACAAGTGCAGGAGGAAAAATTGTGTTTCTACACAGAAAAAGACGTATTGTACCTGGAGAACGATGGTGGCCTCCTCGAGGAGAAAATTGTATCGGCTTTCAGGTCTGTCCAGCAGAAAGCAGGGATGAGAACATAGTTTTTTGATTACAGACTCAATAAAGACGTATCAAGTAGTTTCGTAAAGCATTCGGTTGATTTTCCTTGATGGGCCCATGTCACGATCAGACAAAGCAGGAAAAGGAAGAGAAAGAAAGGTGAGGTTTATTGTGAATTGCAGACTGAGGAACAAAGCGAGAGAGCAGGGGGGCGTATATACTAGAGAGTGATGAAGACCTGGACCAGGCCTGCGTTGAGTCAGAGAGAACGCGGAAGAACAGAATACAAGTGGTTTGTGATCCGGGCAGGTACAATTAGAATCCGAACCTATGAGTGGGATCCGGGATTGCAACATTGCTGAAAAAGGAGATGGAGGTCCTGATAGGTGCAGCTGAGAGTTACATACCAAGGGTAGCTACAAACCGAGGTCCAAACCCTGGACTCCAGGGATACTTGTCGGAGAGGACAAGCCAATGAGTGCGGACGCAGATGCTAGGTTCGCGATCCTAGACCAGAGGTACCAGAGACGCGTACTTCGTACGATCTGAGTCTGCGACGTTTGTGACACTCCTGGTACGCGACGACGTCTTCTTGCTCGCGCCCATCCATGTTAGCATCCCTTTCGTACAGTCCAGTGCTCCCATCCCATCGTCCTCAGCCATCTCTCTGCGGTTCTAAGAGATATTCTCGCCCTTCTGTCGATGAATCCAAGTTCGGGAAGCAGATCGTCGTTAACATGTTTCATGAGGAGCGTCGGTGTTACTTTAAACTTGTGTTCCCGGAACCATAAGGAAAGTCGAGCGTAAACGTCATTTTCCGTAAGCAAACTCCTTGTTTTTGTATGCTTCCCACGGCGCGACAACGTTATTTTACCGGTGGCACCCCATTCCTTAGTCCACCCATTCAAGCAGCGACTCCAATAATGTGATCGCTTGAACATGGTCGCGACAGAGTGAGCAGCCTGAGTCTTGGAGGTTCCGTCCTGAGCAGAGAGTCGAAGATAACAGCAGACCGCACGAAGTTTGCAACTTCCCTCGTCACCGATACTCTCTTTCTTAGCCGATAGGTAAAATTCGATCGATTCCAGGATTTCTTGATCCGTTTTATACTTCGATGTGTCCTCGGTTAGGTCCCGGTCATCCTTCTCATCAACCATATGATCTTCAAGGTCTGAGTTAACGCTCCTTTCGGTGTCTCCCTTTTCAAAGTCGTCGGTGATCAGGTTCGTATCGTCAATGACACTTTGCAGATTCGACTTCACAGTCTACATTCATATTGATGTCAGTAATGGTTATGTGAATATGATTGGTGCTCTTGTGAACTTACCGGCTGAAAGAATCCTCGGATATCCGCCTGTCCTTGACTTTCAAGCAAACGTATCTTCGACCTATACCTTGCCACAGTGCTCCTAGACAGCCCAGCGTATCGTCGCTTGTTCGAAACGGATTCATCCACAGATTTTTGGAGTCCGGTTCTCTCGGCGACATCATTCCATAAGCCTGACAGTCCCTAGCAATCTCGGCCAAAAACTCCTTGACTCCGTCCTCTTCGCCACTACCACATTCAGGTTCTTCCACTTCTACGTCGCTTGCAATAATCTCTTGCCAGTCCTGAGCATGCTCGTTTATCAATGCTTCGTGCTCCTCGTACTGATAGTGTTGTTCCGCAACCTGTTGATCCAACGATAGGTGTATTGCCCTACGTACTTCCGAGCATATCTCCGAGTGTGTCTTCCTCGCTTTTCGTAGTTGTTTTCGGCGTTTGCTTATAGGAGGCATCTTGATGCGTGTGATTGATTGATGCGGACCATCGATGCATGCGTCGAAGATGCATGATGGCGATTATGTCACGTGATTATTTTTTCTCAAAACTTTTCTTCGAAACGTTGGTGGCGCTCCACGCGTTTGGTGGCACTGTATTTGTCGCGATTTACAGCATCTCATCGCGGTAGACGTTGGCAGCAAGTCCCTCACACCTCTACCGCACTAGATTAATACAGGCTCAATTGTCATGCAAAAGCACTGTTGTAACTGCCACACAGCACATGGCAGGAAGGATGGAGAAAGGTGGCAAAGGAGTCAAGACGCTGGAAGTGACTTAAACATCGCCAGCACAAGGCCATGCGATTCGAAAAGGTATTATGAATCACCAGACAAGCGGTTGCCCGCGTTGGTTTTTTTATCTAATAAATACATTTCTTCCAGAAGATGAATAAAATGGAAGCAGTGAGTGATGGTGATCATGCATGCCCCTCACACGTCATGAAGTGGCGCATTTTTTCTAAGCCACCGTCTGTGCATGCGTGCATGGCGTCCATTCTTTTGCCACAACACTCCCATGCGAGGAGGCTTCACCTCTCCTCTTCTTTCTTCATCATCACAGTACTGTTCTTTCTCTCTTCTTCCCTCACCCTCTCCATTCATTCTTCGCAGCATGGCCGACAAATGCCTGACCCTGCTATGTCTATCTGGGTCTCGTTTATCGGAGCAAGGCTGAAAGTGGAGGAACAGAAGACCACACTTTATGCCGCGCTGCCCAAAAAGCTCCCCTAGAGTTGTTCACGACCCTTCCCCTTCCACAGAGCACCAGGCGCAGGATTTTAAGTGGCAGTCCTACTGGAGATCAGTTTGAGGAAGCGCCATTTCAGCAGCTCCTGCGCGCCGATAAACCACTTGTGCTGGAAACAATAGATCTCAACAACAAGAATCCGTCGACCATCACACTGGATTTCGAAGATTATGATATCCACAAAGCAGGTAAGATATGTCTTGGACGAAGCCACGAAAAGGTCCTGTGTCGCGGCTATAAAGGGTATCCACGATTCGACTATGTGCTTGGAAAAACTCTTATCCAGGCCTCCATCAGCACCTTTGCAGAGCGCAACAAGGATGACTCCTCTAACATCGAGAGGGCATTCGAAAAAGGATACGGTGGCGACCCAGGCCAGAATCAGATTGAGTGCTACTTGGATGACTTGTACGGCCCTAAGCATACTGCTAAAATAAGCAATAAGGGCAATTTCGAAGTCAAGAAGAATGGAAGAGTGGTGTCCGGCATTTGTATAATCTATATTCATGGCAAGTCCGGCAGACCAACACACCGGAGGCTTGTCAGGAAGTACCCAGATAGCAAACATATCAACTTCGAAGAGATCAAAGAGAACCTCTTCAAAAACATTCCTATTTGAGACTGATTAATAGGTTGTCCGCACCAATTCATGACTGAACTAAGAGAAGTATTACTTGTTAATCACAATTCGTCAGCTCATGAATAAACAGCACTGCATGTCACCACTAGTCCTACCAACCAACCAACATCTAGTCAAAGATGGTGCAAGCTTGGTCATTCTGTAAATGCTTTGTGCTGAAAAGATAGGGTGGGGGGTAGGAACAGGCGGAATTGGAGCTCCTATTCACTTTCTCCGGCTGCAACTTCTTCATTCCACCCCTTTTCCTTCAGAATCCACCCAAAATTCCACCCAATTCTACCCAATTCTACCCATTTACCACCACACACTCACCCACATCTTCACCAATCGCTGGATGACGATTGGACACCCCTTAAGTGACATGACAACTGCAGTGTGAAAAGAGATGATGTTCATGGCGCCCGACGTTCTAACCCTCTTCACCTCATCGTCGTGCGAACACTCTTGATTTTTCTTTAGTTATTGGTCTATCCTATTGTGTGACAATCCCACCCTCCACCCAAGAGGCTAGAGCTCTGATATCAGGACGTGGGGTAGGAGCTCGCCAACTATTCCAAGGTTTGCGCGGGAAAGATTGCATCAGACTGCCTCTAAACAAGACCAGTGTTTTTACAGTGCATGAAAATTGCTTATAGGACCATGTATCAGGCGATAATACTTTATGTAGAATAAGAATGGTTCCGGAGACCCCGGGGAGATCTAATTGCGAACATGGCGAGTAAGCCACAACTCTTGACAAGGACGTGTGTGAGAAAATGGCAAAGTGTCACGAACGTCGCAGACTCAGATCGCACGAAGTACGCGTCTCTTGTACCTCTGGTCTAGGATCGCGAACCTAGGATCTGCATCCGCACTCATTGGCTTGTCTTCTGATCTCCGACAAGTATCCCTGGAGTCCAGGGTCTGGACCTCGAGTTGTAGCTACCCTTGGTGTGTATCTCTCAGCCTCACCAATCAGATCCTCCGTCTCTGCCTATTTCGTTGTCGTCGCCACCTAGGACCCCACCCATAGGACCAGCTTACGAAGTACCTGTTTGGATAGTGAACTACTTCCCTGACTCATCTCGATGCCAGCCTAGACTTGCTCTGGCCTACATCCATTGTGTTCACGTTCTACTTCAAGCTGGTGGGTCTATAGTCCCAGCCCCTCGGGCAGCAGAATTTTTTTTTCAGCGTAACGAGGAGGATGGGGTTCAGAGCCTCGTGGGAAAAGGCGGGTGGAGGCTGTGAAACTGGGGTGGCTTAGACGAAGCTAAAAGGTGACATCAGATTGCGCGACCATCGCGCTCCAATGACTGACCGTCACCTCTCCCCCTCACCTGCACCGCTCTCATACCTGTATCTTTGATCATTGAAACGCTCGCTAAAACCGCACTTCCCTTTTTTCATTCTTTCCGTCTGCCTTTCTCGTGCCTTTCTCAACATTTCAAGTCACCAGTCTTGCCGTTGCCACCACGCCTAGAACCTGCCACCTCATCTCCACACTGGTTGAAGTCGTCCTTCTTAGCAAGGTCAATCCAACATCATCTCGTGCTCTACTCTGAGTTTGCTCCTTTTTCACCAGCAAAAAAAAGCTGCATTTGAAAGCAATTGTGGACAATTGTCAACAAAGCGCTGATTCTTTTTTAGCAACCACTGCTTAGCGGGAGCGGCAGAGGGGCGGAAAGTCGAGCGTGGCAGGATGGCAGGAAGCAAATTCACATACCCCTTTTGCCTTTCCGCGCTCGCTTGTTATATATTGACTTTCAACTGACATTGTCTTTTTTTTTTTTTTTTTTTTTTTTTTTTTTGCTGACATTGGTAGGTCTCCCGATCAAAAGCATGTAAAAAACGTGGAGCAAATTGAGACTGACCCCAAAGATTTCATTGCGACCGTTGACAATATCGATTCCGGCAATGAAAACAATGGCACATGATCCGCGTTTTTAAGAAGCATGTCGAATGGGCTTTGGATAGGATCGACAAGAAGGAAGATGTGACCATGCCTATCTTTGCCACCAAATTTGGTTACCGCATGGAGGAAGAGGCACATTCAGCCTATTCTGAACTTATCCCATTTACCAACCTGTCGCAAGCTCATCGTTTACGCCTGCCGACTAAGTACAAGAACTGGAGGAGCAACCTCGCTGAAGCATTCTGAGCGGATCAGAGAGTTGGTCATCAAGTCTCTTTGACGCTGAAGAGGACTGCAGGAGAGATTGTTGAAGGGAGTGAACATGTCGCAAAAAAACTAATCCTTGCGGAAACGGATGAACTTACAAAGTCATTCGTGGCTCCTGGGAGCGATTGCAACTCAGAGACATCTAGTACCGATGGAACGCCATTGTCTAATGTGATGAGAACCTCACCAGTCATATCGCTTGAGCCTTGCGGCGACTCAGCTCAGAGTGCTTCCTGTAGAAGCCCCAAAGTCCCAGACAAGCGGCAGGATGGATCACCAACACGGACATTGCCGGCGCCGGGCACATACTACGATCAAGAAGGTAATAAACTCAGAGAGCTCGAGCAGATCTCACTACCTGGATACTTTGCTTCCTCAGGGCTATCAGTATAGGCGACACTAGGACGTTTGGAGCCTTGTGTGGGTGTGGAGCAGCTGGGGCCATCAACTCCTATGTCCAGCTCTACCAAAAATGAAGCGGAATTGTCGGAAGGTGAGGAATCGATTGACTCCGATTTTTTATTGCTATGGGGAGAAAGCTGACCTCTTGTTTTTTTGTTCTCTTACCGTCGCCTTCTCAGATCTCTTGGATCCAGATCAATTTGTGCAAGATGGTGAGGCACACTTTGTTATCTTGAACATTTTGGCTTGTCCAATTTCTAATATAATTAACGTTAACGTTAACTGCATAGGTTGTGCTGATTCATCAAGTGGCTCTCTGCCTATATACTCTCCTCGACGCTTCGTTGGATCAGATCTTCCGTTCACAGATCTTAATGATTTGAGTTTTCTTGATACCATTGTGATTCTCCACTCAGGTTCCAAGATTTACATGTGTGACTACCTTACCGGTCCTGATCGGCTAGATTCTGATATCCAGAGCTATTGGGAGCACCGCGGAGTGCCTATCGGGGCAGAGCTTATGGATTACAGAAATCGAGCTTCGCAGAGAATGGTGCTCTTACTTGTAAGTGCTGTTTGCTATAATAGAATGACAGGGACGTGTTACCCGTAAAGCCAACATTTTTTTTTTTTTTTTTTTTCAAAATTGCGTTATTACAGGGCCGTGAACTTTGTATTCTTAATCGAAGCCCATTATCAGACTGGAGGCATTCAGGTAGAAGTTGAGGATGAGACATGGGATGCCCTCTGCGACGCGGTCAAGGACCCCGTGCCGTCGCTCTTAAACGAGGACGTAGTAGAAATCCATCAATGGGCTCGCCTTCAGGCGCAAAGCAGGCAACCAGCGTTTGAGCGCGCAATGGAAGAGCTTCCGCCTCAAAACTATCTTTAAAGTCCATACTGACCGAGATGGTGGGCACAACTCAACTTTGAAACACCCATGCCAACAATGAGGACACGTATTTGAAGTTCAAGCTGTGGCCTTTACTTCGTACCTACTTTGGCAAGTTGGCCCATACTAGGGGTAGTTGGTAATTTCTGCTCAGTACCAATTGAACGTCGTTTATTTGCGTTAATTAATTCGCCATATCCATCAATTCATACTGACATGCCCCACATTGCGTTCGTTCTATCCAAAAAAACAGGCGACGGATTCTTCAAGAGACATTCTCCGATGTCTAAAGCTCAGAAAAGCAGCCGACGAGTGATAATACGTTCGTACGCGGCGTCTCGTCCATGCACCCTCACTACCTGTAGCGCTAACAGCGCCAATCAAGACAAGAGAAAGAGACAGTGCGCGCAACATTTTCAGGGATGCCATTTCGATAACCTTTGGCACGCTACTCAAGTCAAGAGATCGGAAGTTCGAACAAGAGCCTTTCATACCTGTAAAGCTCAGATTGCTGGTTCCTTTATTATCGTTTCACTGGAGGTGGGAAGACGCCAAGGAATCCAGAGTGATTTTCCTAGGAGCTTTGCACGCCAAGCACGAAATGAACATCCTGGATGACAGCTATCGACCAACCTCGCTGATTTTTGTTGGCCCTCTATTAAGCAACATATTCTCGAAACTGGTGGACGTGGATCCTCACCTGCGTGCATTGGACCTCGAAAACGAAGTGATGGAAATCATGAACTGCGTGCTACGAGAGCTCATGTATCTGGCCGCCGACCTAAAGGAACTTCAACACTCGATCACTCCAAAGCACGAGGAATGGATACAAAATCGCGTCGATTATTTTTGTTTCGCGGCACGGACATACATTTCACAAGTGTACACCGGAAAGGAGGGGGGAATTTCGCCAAGCACTGCAGGACACTTTTTCTGGCGCAACTAATGCTTGCATATCTGAAGGGGATTTTGTCGATCTGGATCTTGTTTACAGGAGCAAGAAAACGATCGGATATCGGTGCTATATTTTATGTCTGCCTGCCCAAAAATCCCTTCTCAAAGCTGTTCAAGAGCCTCCCGCTATCTGTGAGGATATCAAGAAACGAATTTATGTAGGTGACCTCAACGTTGTAAACAAGTGGAGACAGGTATTGTTTATTCTATAGCTAGGCACGAACTTGTATGAGTGCTAATCGAGTGGAGTCACTGATGTCACTGCTGGAGAATACTATCTTTTCACGCGGGAGGAGGAGTCGGGAAAAAAGCTCGGCATCCGGGGAGAATTTGGGTATTGTAAATCTCCCTGTAAACCGCGCAGTCATTCAAGACATGAAGGATAGGGTTTTTAGTCAGAAATTGTATTCCGGTCGTCTTCACCATGTAGGGCCGGACACATAATGAATCGAGATTGGAATACTGAAAGCCACCGCCAGGCTTAACCGAAGTTACTGGCTGCTTCGAATATAGCGCCGTTTTGAAGAGGGTGAGAGTCTTGTTACTATAAGGGATGGGTAAAATGTATTCTTGGTCCTCGACACCAGTTTGGGTCCAACTGCAGGCCCTGTTTGTATGCGAGTCAATAAACAAGAAGATGCGGCAGTTTTGGGTCTCACCCTGCTTGGGATTGAAGTACATTTGACCTTGAGGAAGTAAATCACATTCTGTGTCGATGATCATGTTGCCATCGTTGTTGTTAAATCCGAATGGAGGCGGTGGTACTTCAGGTTGTCTCTTCTCCTTCTTCTTTTTGTTTAGAGCATTGAGCAACGTGAGAAAGTAAAAAGATCCTGCAGGGATGGCGCCAACTCCGGCAGCAATGGCTCCCGCTTGAGCGGCTGTGATGGCCTGATAGGCCCCCCAAATTGCCACGTTTGGGAGAATGGCATAGACTGCCAACGAAGAATAAGCGATCACGCAAGCGAAAACGAAGACAAGCTTGAGCTGCATGATGTACAACCTGATAAATATTTGCAGTTATGTTTAGTACAGGCACTTGGGAATAGAACAAAAAAATAGTAGAGTAGGATCACTTCAGTCTTACAAGAAGAGGTCTTTTCGGGGTGGGCGGTGCGAATTGGGCGATGGTGGTCAATATCTGAAAGGATATGGATAGCTCAAGCCAATATATATACAAAAGACGAGCCCTTTCTCTGAGGGCGATTTCACCCAAAGTGTCGGAAAAGTGTTTTGAGAAAGTACACACCGGATCGTGGGGTAAGTTGCGTTTGCCGATATCTAGGGCAATCGTTCTGTAAGGAAGCGCGTTTGCCGATATCTAGGGCAATCGTTCTGTAAGGAAGCGCGTTTGCCGATATCTAGGACAGGGACCTTGTGCCACTTCATAGCATGCGGGGATTGGAGCAAAGAGATTAAAGAATGAAAAAATCGATATCTACTTCGGCTGCCAGACCACATGCTCCGGGGGCGCCATCCTACTTTGTGTGGTGTTGACTTCAAATAGCTTGCTCCATAGAAAACAATGGCTGTAAGGAGGTACGAAGCAAGGGGAGAGAAAAGTCAGGGGACACGAACAAAAGATGTGGATGGTGGGACAGAAAATTAGGAAAGCGACAGAGGGGAGACGTCTGGGGGGGATAGAAAACAAATGGAAGAATGGAAGGGGAAATGTAGAAAGAACCAAGAAGGGGATTGATCACAAAGATGACGGTGAAATGCGCCAACATAGATGGATTCCCGGAGCTCTTTCCTTCTCTCTTCTCACCCTCCCTGCATACATTCTTTTCGGCGTGAATTTTTTTTTCTTCTTTTTTTTGACGCCCATCGTTGCTTTGTGCCCTCTTTCAATGGCCTCTTGTCCTAGAAAGAGTAGAGACGCGATGAAACGGGATGAGATGCAGCGATCCTAGGACCAGCGCGTCGTGAGAGTGTCTGCACAGCGGGAAAAAGCACGAACGCTGATCTGTTTCTGCGCTTTTCGCACGTCTTTTTTTGTACCTCTTATCGCCCTCGCACGCTAGTCCTTGTCTATACCCATCCTCATCCAAACCCTAGCTTCTTTGCCTTCTGTTTTTTGTGTTCCTAATTTCCCGTTCTTTCTCACCTCTTCTCAACTCTTCTCTTCCCATCTACTAGAATACCAGTCCCTTGCTACACCATGGCCAACTTGCTCTGTTCTTTATCTCGGACAACCCTTTTGCAGTGAGCACGATCAAAGACTAATCGCAGATACTCAAGGTAATGCTCATCAAGAGAAAATTCACCGCTAAAGGCACGCCTTCCTTCCATTTCCTTCACAAAAAATAGAAAACGAAGCAAGTTTATTTTGAAAAACAAAAAACTGTGGACGGGGCTAGCCCCTCCCTCACAATCACCGTGTCGATCATCCTTTCGCTGAAAAGACTGGGAGGATGGTGTTCACTGATTCCGACTGTTTGTTGACTCCGACTGTTTGTCGACAATGAATCATGATAGCTTCTGAGGAACGCTCTCCAGCGCCTCGGTATCCTGTGAGCACTCGATTCTTGCCTGCCAACAAAGACTGTTGTTGTTGTATGAGAAAAGTCGAAGTTTTTTGAACCCTGATCTCCTCACCTTGGTTCTAGTTTCCAGACAGCTGCAGGGCCAGCGAGCTGTTTCTACTTGAGGAAAGACTGCAATGACATGTCACCCTTCTGCATGGGTGACCATGGGCACATGTGTCAGTGTGTCAACGAAGGCATGCATGAGTTGACAACAGCATGGGGGGTGGGGCAGCAATGGGTGTGATCGAGGAAACGGGGGGCAGAGATGAAAAGAAAATTGGAGGGACAAAGGGGGCGGGGAGGGCCTCAGGAGTCAGGCGAAGACGGCCAGGCATAGCCCATGCTTGGTGGCTTAGCACCCATGCTTGCGCTCGGTCCATGTGACGACAGGCACGTCCCGGAGGAAGGTCGACAGGATGGACTCTGGAAACATTGCAACAGTGTCCTCAACTGTGTCTGTCTTGGCCAAGAATGTATTGAAGTGGTGCCAAACTGTGTTGGCTCCAGTCATAGCGGCGAAATGTTGGCAGCAAGAACGGTGGACACGGACCTTAGACAGTCACGACGCGTAGCTGGAACGTTAAATTTCGTAATATTGCAACCTCAACAGAGAACCAGGTTTTACGACCCAATTGCAGAGCTATCTTCTCGCGCGGTCTGCTGACTGTTTGTGAAGAATGTCATGACCTAACGGCTGCCGTCGCGGCAGATCTTGTAGTTCTCGCAGTATCCGCTGATTGGCTTGTTACCGATACCACGACAGTTTCGAGGGTCGGTGCAAAAGCCGTTCTTGCCGCAATAGTAGGGTTCAGCCATGACAGAGCCTGCCAAGAGAGCAATGCTGGCAAGGATGATCGAGAAATGCATCTTGTTGTTGGGTGGAGTGCAAGGGAAAGTGAGAGGGAAAGAGGGAGAGAGACTGTAGGTCTGATGATGGAGGTGGGGCAACTCTCGAATCCACCTGTATTCATAGGTAGTCCTGGGTCCAAAAGTCGATAACAAGACGCAATTGTATACCTATAGACTACACGCCGCTTTGCCAATGCCTGGAGAGTCAACACATCAAGAGTCAGCACATGCATCGGGCATATTTATTGTCCTTTGCCCTTCTTAGGCCTTCCTGGCCCTACGTACATGTAGCACGATTGACAGGAAACCCTGATGACGCGCGAATTCGGCGTGAGCCCTGCCAACCTTGAATGTAATTGTGTATCTTTTGCCATCCGCATACCGCTTTTAAAAGCTGTCGTTCCCCGCTACTCATTGGAGCGCGAGCCTCCTTTCCAGGAAAGGAATAATGTAACAAAGGGCAAACGGTTGTTTGACGTTGTAGTACGAGGACGCGGTGCAGAGAGAGATCCGTTTGTTTCCCGTCCCAAGCGCAAGTCCGGCAGATCAACGGACCAGGAGCTTGTCAGGACGTACAAAGATATCAAACACATCGGCTTCGAAGAGATCAAAGAGAACCTTTTCAAAAACATTCCTATTTGAGACTGGTTTATAAGTTGTCCGCACCAATTCATGACTGCACCGAGAGAAGTGATACCTGCCAATCACCGTACCAATAAACAACAGCCAGCACTACATGCCCCCCCCCCCCCCCCCCACAGTACTCCCAATCCACCAATGCTAATGGACACATGGTGCAATCTTGGTCATTCTGCAAATCATCTTTTTTGCTGAAAAGATTGGGTTAAGGGCAGGCGGAATTGGAGCACCAAGTCACTTTCTCCGGCTTCACTCTCCTCAATCCTCTCCTTGTTCTTCAGAATCCATCCAAAATTCCTTCCAATTCTACTTGATTCCACCCATATACTCCCACAAACTCCCCGCCCACATCGTCCAGTTGCTGGATCACGACCCTTACGCGACGCGCACAACTTCATCGTAAAAAGAGATGATGTTCAGTTGCGCCAGACATCTTCACCCTCTTTGCCTCGCCCCTTCAATCCGTTTTATCCTCTCCCTCAATCTTTTTTTTTATCTTTTCTATGTGCCCCTCTCTCCTTAATTTTTCTTTGACACCGTTCTCCATCTGTCTCTAAAACTACGCTCTATGAACTTCAGTGTGATTTCTGTGTAACGAATCTTCAGTCAAGTTTCCAGGATTGCCTGTTCTTGTCAATACAAACTAATCTTCTGGATGGGGTCTCAGTATATAAATGACCGATGCTCTCAGTAGCATCTTTTTCTTCTTGGTAGCTGCTTGATCGTTAAACATGGTCGCAATACTCTCGACGTGCATCAGGCACATTCTGCTGTTCCTTTAACTCGCCCTTAACTTTTGCCCCTTAAATTTCCAACCCCTCAATTCACTCCACCTCCTTCCTTTCGTTAGCTTTCCTTGAGGTTTTCTGCCGTCCCTCCTGTTCCTAACAATCCCTAGTTCGCTGGCATCCCCCCTTTACAATTTTTTATGCCTCCTAGTTTTGCGTACCGACATTTTCTCAGTCGCCCTTGATTTTTATCACCCTTCTATGTCCCATGATCCAGTTTTCTCTACATGCCCAGATTTCAATTCGATTGGGACAGTTTTCTTTCTGACCCTCTTCACGTACTATAAAAAGAGGCTACACACCCCCAGCCATATCGCCCCCATTCACATCTGAACCCTCATTCAAACTCTCCACTCGAGAGAACCGCAACACAAACACCCTTCCTCTGAGAGCCTTTGCAAGAGCCACACAGGTCCCTGTCAACAGCGATTACAGGAGTAAAGAAGAACACCTTCACCATTCCTGTACATACCTACATCTCTTGGCGTCTCTTGACAACACCCTTGTAAGACAGTATTCCTGAAAACTATTCATCTCTATCTCACATTAAGCTCGAACTATCTATTTATAGAACTCTTGCATCCTTCCTTAGACAACAAAATGGTCGTCTTGCGAACTCTCTTGATTCCTCTTTCGTTATTGGGTCTATCCTATTGTGCGACAATCCAACCCACCACCCAGGACCTCTGTTATCAAGACATGGGGGGGCAAGTCGCCAACTACGCCAAGGTTTGCTCGGGAAAGGTCACGGCCTTCAAGCAAGACGAGTGTTTTCAAGCTATGTGGAAAATGGTTATCGGACCGCGTATCTACGCGTGTGGATACTCAGGCGATTATACATTATGTAGAAGGAGAATGGTTCCGGAGGTCCTAGGAGGATCTAATTGCGAACATAGTGAGCAAGCCAGGGGACTGGATAAGGCCGTCTGTCAAAAAATGGCAAATGAAATGTTTGGTGACTTCCAGCCTGGCACTGGATACTGCGTCCCAGTACCACGAGGAGAAAAATATAACTGCGAGCAGATATGCTCATAATCGATCGATGGTAGACCGTAGATGGGTTCCCATCTGAATAGCCTAATAAACCAGATTAAAGAATCACAACAATACCGGCTTAATAGAGCTTTGCATCACAATCGAGTTTTGGATTTCACTCGTACAGTATAAGAATCTTGGTTGCGGTCTTTCGCTTCAACCCTTCGATGATGCCTATCCTGCCCCTGCGGAGTCGGCTAATTTTCAGGACCTGGCTCTATCTTACGTTTGAAGTGCCTCGGTTGCCCTAGCCTTCACACGATCCACGACGTTGTCCAAGGTGCTCAGCCACTTTGGTAAGCTCCATCGGGTCTTTGGGACCCTGTCCATTGAATTGCATAGTCTGAAGACCGGATGCACAGGGTTTCCAGAGTTAGCGTTTGCATCCGTGGGAGCTTTTTGTGTGACTTTGCCGAGCTAACGACCAGACCGGCAGTACTTTCCGTGACAGTTCAGATTAGCGTGAGAGCGGCAGCTGTCAAAGCTGAGTTGTGGGCAAGACGGGAAAAATAATGGTAGTTGAAGCTGCTGTGTTGACTTTCAAGAAACGGACTGCGTCTGAATGTTGGGCAGCGGCAGTGGGCAGTGGGGGGCGTTCTTCCGTCGGCTGGTCACATGCCTTGGTTGCGCTGTTTTAAGGGGTGCACGCACTTCTGACTATATAAGAAACAGGATTTGTTTACTTTTCAAAATGTGCACCTCTTTCCTCTTTTGTTCAATGTCTCAGTTGTTTTTTATCATGCTGGAGCCATGGGGAAAACTTAGAACGAGGGTTAGAGAGCCAGCAGAGATGGCTGGATCCAAATCAATAGATACTTGTGTGGAACAGAGGATGATTGATCTCCTGAGGCCGCTCCCAGGCAAAATGCGTACTCTGAAAGTAATCATTTCTCCAAGCAATGTCTGTGTGGTAGTTGGCACGTGACAAGCGCCACCAACCCGCTCACTCTTTGCCAGTCTACGGTGGGTTAATAGTGGGTCAATAATTGACAACCCTCGCGTTCTTTGCCTTCAATCGGTCGCGTCCCCACGCCATGTATCTTATCCGCCCTTGCTTTACATATCTTCCCATCTTTTGCGCAAGGTCTTTTTCGCCTCAAGGCAAGCTTTATTGCTATAATCGTGCAGAAACGTCCTGTTCTTCTTTTGCTCCAAGTCATCTCTATCCAGGCGGCGGATAAATTGGTGGGTAACCGCGATATAATCGAGTGTGGAGCTTTGAATACTGGTGTCCACGCGTCGATCAAGGCGGAGTGTAAAAGTCCTTGGTGTGCAGTGACTATTGAGCGTGCCGTGTCCAAGGGTGGAGCGTCCTAAACAAATTCTGAAGGCGGAACGTGGACAAGCTGTTGAAAGCAAAGTAGAGTGACGCCCAGATTTCCACATCCACGGGTTGGTGCCAACACAGAGTTCTTGGTGCATCCGTTTCTGTCGCCCGGGCTTGCTATGTGTTGTGACCTGAGAGCGTCTCTTCGTTGGCTTTCTTAGTGGCGGCTCTACCCCACTTTAAATTCGGAGCCACAGCGTCTTCTCAGATTAGCTTATGTCATTGGAATAACTGGGGACAGACCCAAACATGATTGTTGTCCTCCGGTGCCCCGCGACACAGACACCAGAGATTGTCAGGATACAGGCCAGGATGTCTCGCCTGCATGACCGTGAGTGTCGGAAACGTTCCATACAGCTGTTTGATATGTTGCGGCGAGAGGTGTAACTGCGGCTGCTGAAGAAGGTATGGACAGGCCTTTCGTCGTGGACGATCGATAGGGCAGATCGCTACTCCCCCTTTTCCAGGTCGCTGATGGAACGCTGCGCTCGCTTATGTGCTATCCATGTCTGATGATGGCGAATGGTCATCTGTTGTTTGAGGAATTATCGCAGGCCAGTCTCTAGTTGTTCTCCATGCCACGATGTTGTAAAAGTGATGTCCAGTTGCGTGATGAGGCCTGTTTGCCAAGGTGATGTATCCTTCTCGACACTTCCGTAGCCACTGTATCCGCCAATTCGTTTCCCGGCTCCGCATTAAGACTACGGACGGATTCCACACCAGTCCGACTCCAATGGCGGGAACAAAACGGTTGACAAAAATCAACGAGAAAGAGTGCGTCTGCAGCCAATAAGGCCAAATATCCAAATATGTTCGGCCACCAGTGTCTTGTTCATGGAGAGGTAGGTAGGACAAGCGCGATCACGCAGGAAACGGTTTTCTTCCAAGAACTGTCTAAGGGAGTTCAACACAAAAGCTGTGCTAGTAAAATTCTATTGAGCAAAGCAGAAGACTTTTTCTATGCAAAACTAGAAACATTGCACATGCCGGCTTCGCGGGGCAATGCTGGATATCTGTAACTCTACCAGCGTACTACCACACGGTCGCGGCCCTCTCGCCCTGACGAGGGATTCGCGCCCATACGTAAGACACAATTAATGCATCTCTGTAGCGATAGCAGCCTTCCCGGTGCAGGGGTCAACCCTCCCTCGGGAGGGGACCGGGTGCCCGAGCCGATAGAGCACTCCAGTGCTTTGCCATTGCCAGTTCAGCCAGGCACCATACTCGCATGTAGCTGAACACATTGCACATGCCGGCTTCGCGGGGCAATGCTGGATATCTGTAACTCTATCAGCGTACTACCACACGGTCGCGGCCCTCTCGCCCTGACGAGGGATTCGCACCCATACGTAAGACACAATAAATTTATCTTTGTAGTGATAGTAGCCTTCCTGGTGCAGGGGTCAACCCTCCCTCGGGGGGGAGCGGACCGAGTGCCCGAGCCGATAGTGCACTCCAGAACAAATGGGAAAACATTCCAGAACGCACAACAAACGAAAAAGAAAACATCAAATAGACACATCACCTGGTGCACGATGGTCGATGTATTACTGCATCTTGAGAGGTCATTAAGGTAAGTGCATGTGAGGAGTATTGATGGAATGGGTTCGATACAAAGAATGGGATCTTGTCTTGAAGAGGGATTGCGCGAACACAAATGGGGATGGATGCGTTGATTGTAAAACGAGAGATGGAAATTTCGAGATTGGTTCTTTTTGGCGCGAAAATTACGTCACCGAGGAGGGGAAAATCGCACGCCCTTTTCTCCGCACTTAGAGCACGATGGTTGTAACATTTGCGCGTGCTGTACATTTTTGAGCCTTCGCCGTTTCTCCCATTGCCTCTCTTGTAGATTGATTGACTCGTCCTTATTTTCTCTACCTGCGAGGCTGGCTCCGCTTCCCGAGCCTCGACTCTGTCTACTTTACCTCATTTGTACTGACGAAATGGCGAAATCAAAAACGAAACCAGAAACGAAATGCACCTCGAAAAAGGGTAGGGGGCAAAGCCAGCACATCCGTTCTCGTCAGCGACCATGGAGAACTCCTTCTACTTCCCTCGGACGACCCCTCGTCTTTACTGCGCCGTCGACTACTTAAAAACCTTCAATCCGAAAACCTCGGACAAGCGAAGGCTTCACCGTAACTAGATCAACGCCCTGAAAATCTTTCTCGACTCGTCCGACCAGCTGTATTATGACCAAGGCAAACGACTGAAGTTCTGCTGGGAGTCTCCTGCTGGAAATGGTGTTGAAGCTTGCTGGCGGGATCGGGAGGATGACGAGACTGCCAGCGACATTGAGGACGCTGCCCGCATCAACATCCGCAAACACTCTCTTCGCTCTGCTGAGCGAAACGTCTTAGGTGCAATTCATTACCTGGACGACCAGAGTGAGTACATCATCCCGGGTCTAATATATTTTTTAAAAGAAAAAGTGCTGCTGCTACTAAGTATGTCGCTGACCACGCGTTCCTGAAACCAATCTAGGCCGTAGCAAGAGAGTGTCAGACTGGGAAAGAAGGTGCTCGGAAAGGAGAGCACCGATCCTGAACAAATCACCACGCAAAACGGCCAGGGTTCTCACGCCAACAGCCCATATACCAAGTCCCTGGACGGGAACGACAACGACACCCATGAGGCCGAAGCACGTCAGAACGCTGGATCTCCGCAGGCTTTTGACACTATCCAAGTGCTGGATGGACATGAAAGTCAGGCCCTTGAATCAGATGTCTGTTGCGCACCGTTGGATGGAGCTCGGGAGGCTCCTGGATCTGTCCAGGTATCAAGGGAGATGATGCTATCCCCGAAGTCAGAGACGGTGACCTGCTGTCACAGAAATCAACACCGTCGGAATACGAACGTTCATACTCGCTTTTGAGAGGTATCTATTATCTCAGTGGAGGTGGAAGCACGAATTGTTCAGAAGCGTTGTGGACTCCGTGGTCTGTCAACGACCACGATCTGGCTCCCACTTTATGGAAGTACGGCGAAGGTGTTATTGATGCTGCTTAGCGTGTTGCTCCTCTCGCGAGCTCGGTCGAAAAACTGTATGATGACTTTTGAATTCTTTCTGAAGATTCTTTATTGAGGTTGTTATCTAACGCCCACACACACTATCTCTCTATTTGGATAGGGCCGTTAACCACATATAGACTATTTGTTTGATAGAAACGACACCATGAGCTCACTGTATGATGCAGTTGGCGCAGAGGACTGGATCACTCTCACATCTGAGCACATCCAGCAAGGAATGGTCAATGAGGCTCTCAGACAGCTACAGAAGGTTCAAATGCGGCCCAATTGAATAGACTAGTATCAGACCAATAGTTGACGAGATATGACCTCCTTCCCTCTTTTCGGGCTACTTTCCTCCGAATTGGGATTCCTTTATTCCAGACGATTGACTCTGCTGGCAACTTGGGATAGGTCTACTACTCGAGTGCGCGCGTGCGCCCAGATCGAAAAGAAAGGATTCGAGTTCTGCCCGTCTCTGTTGTTTCCTGTTTCTTAACTACTATCCCGTATCGCTTGTGTAATCTTACCTATGAATATTGTTAGCGCGTCAAAGCTTGACATTACTCCCAACATCACCGCGCTAGGTTGATCAAAGATGGATAAAAAAACTCATATTCAGTACGATATCTGTGGCTATTGCTCTTAGCCTGAAATTGGAAATAGGAGATCAAGCCTCTTTTTTTTGGATAGACCATGACCATCTCTGTCATCGTCATTGGCAGATCGCTTTCGGGTATTCTCGAGTCGATTAATGAAATCCACATGTTCCTTAGGGAAGATGTCGCCAAAGTTGTCGTCGTTGATATTAATCACAACCTGTTGCACACCACTCTCATCTTTTTGAAGTCCAGAAAGTGTGGGTAGCCTGTCTGTCCACTTGGTACCACTAAGAGCCGAGCACATCTCAGAGATAGGGGGCCGATGTGGCCACGCTGATAGAGGCCGTACGTTGAACGCCTCACTGAACATATTCATCATGAAGCGTTCAAACACACATCCCTGATCAGAGGGAGTGGATTCTACCATACGCTTCCGGATTTCCTTCTTGAAGTACAGATCCATGGCGACGAAATAGTTCTCCACAGCTTTGGAAACAAACGGTTCGTCCAAAATAGTGACCGTATGACCTTCAAGAGCTTTGATCCGCCCAAACGCGTGTTCCACCAGCAGAGGGTCTACTTCCTCGAGGACAAGGTCGTGATTCCCAGTCATGCAACGCTGATACATGAGAAGACCGAGTATGTTGTCGATTGATTCCACGACCAATCCTTGATCCTTGTATTTGTAATGTTTGTCGTGTAGGCGAGAGATCTCATAGCACAAGTTGCCGTTGAGGTGTCGATGAACCCATGATACCAGCCTATCCTTAGTGTCTTTGATGGCAACTTCCCATGGGCCATGCCTATTTCCTTCAATAATCTTCTCAATCGCTACAGTTATTGATCGGAAACGTCCCACAAGCCGTCCCAACAGCAAATTTACTGCTTCTTGCGGAAGACGCTGGAGTAAAGCCTGCTTTGATTCCTCATCTGTATCTATCGACCTACGCTGAGGACTTGTCCGATCCGATTACTCTAGACAATATTAAAAATTGGGTGCGACTTCGAACTACACAATTCCGATCGACTGTAGACGAGTACCACGAGGCGAGCGATCCATTCTGGAAGCCACGGTTCTACCAAGCCCTTCTACAAAGATTCCTTGGTAGGACCATTGAAGACAACTTTAGATGGGTGTTCATGGATCTGGATCTCGTTTATCAGAGCAAGGTTAAAAGTGGAGGAACAAAAAGACCACACTTTATGCCGCGCCGCCCAAAAAGCTCTCCAAGGGTTGTTCACGACCCTTCCCCTTCCACAGAACACCAGGCGTAGGATTTTAAGTGGCAGTCCTACTGCAGCATGGACACATTTTAAGAGGGCAGGGTGCTACAGTAGTAGTAATACAGCAGACGACTTTAATTGAACAGGGTAATGTAAGCAGTAGAGTAGCCCTTTACGATCTGCCGAGATTAAGCCCATTGTTCTATAGGTTGTTTGTAAGAACAGCATCTCTTTTTTTTTTCTGACGCTCTTCAGGGAAGCCGTTGATTTATTTGTCTGTACTTTACTCGAAGGCGAGAATTCATCTGACCCCTCGACGGGTGCCACATGAACAAGATCTGCCATTAATTCTGGGCCCATACTCCCGACCCGCTCACACGTGATGCCTGCACTGGGACCTCAAGTGGGCCACTAATGATGGGGCCATTCGGAAATCGCAGTTCGATGTCCTGAATTCCAATTCTGCCATCATATGGACGTTGGGCTGTAAGCTGTTCCTCGTTGTCATACTGCAGAACAGCATTGAAAGACGAGAATTCTTGAACAGGTGGAACAAAATTTCCTAAAAAATGATACTGAATATCATCGATAATGAATGTGCTAATAAACCTCGTCGGACCCACACTTCGCACAAATCCCTTGGCCGTTTTAGCCGCCACTAGAGTTGGTGCCAGCAAAGTAACGGCGATGAAAAAGCGGTAAATGGCGTTGGTGTACATGACTATCGCAATAACGGTTAAGAGATAAAATGGCAAGTCAGTACTCAAGCATGGCTGTTGGTGCGAAGTGTATATGGATGACCTTTTTGGGGGAATAGCAATTGCACAATGTCATTCATTCCTTCACCGGAGGTTAGTCCTTTACCTTGATTGTAAAATGTAAAAACACGGTCAGGAGG
Organism: Entomortierella parvispora; assembly: GCA_963573315.1. Taxonomy (NCBI): domain Eukaryota; kingdom Fungi; phylum Mortierellomycota; class Mortierellomycetes; order Mortierellales; family Mortierellaceae; genus Entomortierella; species Entomortierella parvispora. The sequence continues at coordinate 329,602 of OY752146.1, forward strand.
TCACAGGTCCAGGCTATTAGGTGAGAATGAAAGTGAGATTAGATCAAGAGGACAGATCGTTTGAACAAAGACAAAACTAATGGTTCCTCAAGTGGAGGAAAAGGAAGATTGTAAGGGCGAAGAAAGGATAGTAGATACGTACTTGGAGGCAGAGGTAGAATGCTAACGAGAAAAAGAGCCAGGAGCATCTCTTTATATACTTTCAATTAATCCCTCAGCCGGAGACGATCTAGGGCAGTGAAAATTAATGCGAAAGTAAGAAAAGACGAAAGACCCGTGCTGGGCCAAGAGAGTTCGGTACGTACTGTAACATGAAGGTCTTCACAATGCTCATGTTCTTGATACGAAGAAGAATAGGGGTAAGAATAAGGGGAACATCGACGACAGGGTAAAAATCATGCAAAGAGAAATCAAGGATAGGGCAGGAAAAGGCAAGAGATAAGATCAGGGTACCAATGGACAATACCCTCAGATAACACCAGAGACAGCATCAGTGGAAACTGAGAATGTGGAAGTTACAATAAGCCCAGGAAAAAATAAAGGGTAGGGGAGAGCAGGGGCAGGGAAGATCAGGGGCAGGGAAGAGCAAAGTCAGGGGCAGGGACTTGTGGCAGCCAAGCGTTCAAAGCGACGTTGCTTTTTGATCCTTCGATGTCGTCATACTGATGCAGAATTCAGTAAGCGCCGGTCGGAATGTTCACCCACAGACAGGGAGCGTTAGTTTTACCCTAGATGGAATGTTGTTGCAATCCCTCCCAGTCCCCCCCCCCAGTCCCTTCTAGTCCCTCCCAATCCCTCCATATATTAAGCATGGTCATGGACCTCGAACATTCCGCGTACTGTGGCTGTAACTCGCGAATACTTTTGTACGTAAATCCATATTTATCACGTGCTCTCGTCCGAAATTCCATGCTTTTCATCAACGCGTTTTTTTCTTTCCACCTCCCGACCATGTCGCCCTACTATCCTCCATCTGGACCACGGCCAGTTTCTTGACACATTTGACACAGTAACAACATCACAACAACCAAATACTGCCAATGCTCGAATGCCAATCCCCCAATCCCCTCTCTCGGATCATCCCGTGCCATGATGTTTTCTCGCTTTTATGCAAGACATTCATGAACATGTCAACGTGATGCGTGCTTCCTCCCTCGTTCGGGTTATTATTTTCCGAATTGGGATTCCTTCATTATAATTGATTGAATCTACTAACAACTTGGGATATTAATATTAGTAACTCTATTAACTGAACTGCTCGAGTGCGCACGTGCGACCAGATCGAAAGAGAAAGGATTCGAGTTTAGCCCGTCTCTTAACTACTATCCTGTATCTCTTGTGTAATCTTACTTGAACATTGTTAGCGCATCAAATCTTGACATTTCCCCCAACATCACCACGCTAGGTTGATCAAATATGGATAAAAAAAACTCATATTCAGTACGATATCTGTGGCTATTGCTCTTAGCCTGAAATTGGAAATAGGAGATCAAGCCTCTTTTTTTTTGGATAGACCATGACCATCTCTGTCATCGTCATTGGCAGATCGCTTTCGGGTATTCTCGAGTCGATTAATGAAATCCACATGTTCCTTAGGGAAGATGTCGCCAAAGTTGTCGTCGTTGATATTAATCACAACCTGTTGCACACCACTCTCATCTTTTTGAAGTCCAGAAAGTGTGGGTAGCCTGTCTGTCCACTTGGTACCACTAAGAGCCGAGCACATCTCAGAGATAGGGGGCCGATGTGGCCACGCTGATAGAGGCCGTACGTTGAACGCCTCACTGAACATATTCATCATGAAGCGTTCAAACACACATCCCTGATCAGAGGGAGTGGATTCTACCATACGTTTCCGGATTTCCTTCTTGAAGTACAGATCCATGGCGACGAAATAGTTCTCCACAGCTTTGGAAACAAACTGTTCATCCAAAACAGTGACCGTATGACCTTCAAGAGCTTTGATCCGCCCAAACGCGTGTTCCACCAGCAGAGGGTCTACTTCCTCGAGGACAAGGTCGTGATTCCCAGTCATGCAACGCTGATACATGAGAAGACCGAGTATGTTGTCGATTGATTCTACGACCGATCCCCGATCCTTGTATTTGTAACGTTTGTCGTGTAGGCGAGAGATCTCATAGCACAAGTTGCCGTTGAGGTGTCGATGATCCCATGATACCAGCCTATCCTTAGTGTCTTTGATGGCAACCTCCCATGGGTCATGCCTTTTTCCTTCAATAATCTTCTCGATCGCGACAGTTATTGATCGGAAACGTCATATAAGTCGTCCCAACAGCAAATTTACTGCTTCTTGCGGAAGACGCTGGAGTGAAGCCTGCTTTGATTCCTCATCTAGCAGACATTTCTCCACTCGCAGAATGTACGCCTTGACTGAGTCCTGATCAGTCCATCCCAGGGAACTCGATATACTCATTTGGACGAAGGGGACGACAGAGCAAAGTTAAGCTTAGTCATGAATCCATTTCCTGTTGTTGTTCAGTAGAAATGAAATAGGTCTCGTTAAGTACATACCTCAAAGTTGGTAGAGCTGTCCTTCAGACCAGAACCCGCGCACTGTGCCCAGTAAAAAGTGTTGATGATTGATAAGCCGGAACCGCATGATACGAGCGTAAGGTCATCTTCCCCGACGTCTCGAAATGCGTGCAGAATCGGGCTGAGAAGAAGAAGATGTGGGGATGGATCTGAGGATGACGTCGACTGAAAAGAACTACTGAACTCGTCACCAAGGAACTGCGCTTCGTCATTAACAACAAGAAGTCGAGTGTCGTCATTGATCTTGGAAAGATACCCGTGCTTGACAATGTGGCCTTTTGTTTCTTCCAACAAATCGCTGACCAAATCCGAAAGCTCACTTTCGCGATGTCGCCGAAGATTGCGGACTTCGAGGAATAGAATATCGAATATGTCGTCTTTGAAAAGCACATGCGGACAAACTTGCAGAATAGCCCATCTGGCGCTCGTAAACGTTGTAGCGCCACTGGGAACGCCAAGCAATACTTGAAAATGAGGAGGCGAGAGAGAAAGAGCAACAGTGTTGCTTTTCTTGCAAAGGCGTTGTTGGTTTGTCAGTCAACAGTAAAAGATCCTTTGTCTGATAGATGCATTAGGACGGCATTGTGAAGCGTCATCATATCATTCTAAAAAACCAAAGAGCAGATTAGAACGAGTGAAAGACGCATCGCAGTGTACTCCTTTGCCTCACCAAAGCAACGCCCTCACCACCAATAGGCACAGTCTACGGTGGGGGAGGGATACTTGGTGGATGGATAAACAAATGGATGGGGGGTGAAGAGTGCTCTCAGTGTGTGCGTGTGTGTGCTCTGCTCACCGAACCCCAATCATCGCTCGAGGCATTGAAAATCCCCAGTGTTGCGATAGAATTTCGATAGCAGCACGGGTTTTGCCACAGCCACAGACGCCGAAAACCTATATTTTGACTTTGTCTGTGAGCTTTCTTTTCAGTTTTTTCAAACTTCTCCTTTCATGGCTTCTGTTTTCTCAGCCTCTTACCGCAATGTGGGATCGGTTATTCTCCTTGACCATGTCTATTTTAGACATAGACGCAAGATTTCGTGATCCTGCACCCAGAGAGGAAGGGTCTGGAGGATCTAGGAACAGTAGGCTTGGTCTGGAATCAGATGGCTTCCCGAATCCTCTACGCCAGGCTCGCGGCAAACCTTGGATGGGGATTGTAGTCACAGACAGTACGTGTTCTCCTTTGACAAAAGAGTCTAGAAAGTTGGTGGTTCGTGACCGCGGTTCAAAGAACTTGTCTGTGATCTTCTTAAGGTCAGCACGGAGGTTGCCTGTGTACATGAACAAAAGGACATATTAGTAGTAGTTTTAGCAACAACAGACACGAATGCGAGGGTCACTACACGGTCCTCACCGGACAACGACGTGGCAGGACGAGAAAAATCTGAGAATGGATTGAAACTGCGAGCACGGACCGCAGGGACAGGCACAGCGATAGGAGTTTGAACTATGTCGGAGTGAGCACACGTGGAATATCAAAGTTAGAGCAAAGCACAGTGGTCATTGAATGTAAAAGCGCGTTATTACCTGGCGGCGGTCGCTGGACGATGATGTGGATCATGTTCTTCTCTGCTTCCTCGCCAAAAACACCTTGGAGCTCACGGGTTGCCTTGAGTTTCCTCTTGTCGTCCTTGGGTATATTGTCGATGTAGATGGGTACCTCGTCGTCACCGTCGTCGTCGCCATCAGGGGTAGGAATTTTGACAGACCAGAGGGTGAGATCTTCTGCTTCCAAATTGTTAAACCACACTGGTTTGCTGAGGTAGATGAGGGTTCAGAGATCCTCAACTGTCTTCGGCTCAGCAATCTCTTTCGATGGTGGAAGCAGTTTGAATGATTTTAAGACAAGATCGCCGTCCTCGAGACATCTCAGAGAAGACAGGTAGTCGGTCATGGTGGTGCGAAGCATGGACGGAGCGGAGGGGGGGGGGGGGGGGATAGGTATGAAGAGAGAAATAAAAATGTGAGGGATAAGAAAAATGAGAGGGAGTGATGGTTTGAGTGGTGGCAAAGGCGGTGACAGGCGTGGAGGTGGTGAAATGCATTTCATGCAGGGTGGCTTAGACGAACGCAAAGGTGACGTCATCAGATTTGATGGCTCCAGGACAATCCAAAAACCCTTAATTCTCTCATTGGCTGGAATTGAGAGCCAAAACTCGTTCCACGCGCTCCCACGCTCCTTTCTTCTGCGCTCCTTGTTCCCACCGCGTTCCTTGTTCCCACCACGTTCCCACCACGCCCTCTTCACACATCGCCAACCAGACAACCTCTTGCACCTACACATTTACATCCATTCCGCTTTTACATCACCTTGTCATCTGGTTTTACGTATCCTACATCCTTCAAATCGTGCCTGGCGATGGGATTACAAGCTTGGTTTCCCTTTTTGCGCAAAAAGGGATACGAGCCTTCTGTCATTTATGCTTCCAACTTGAAGTCAACGAAGGCGGAACATACAAAACGTATTGATGTGCTGTCGTTTTATTCTATCATTCGCAACGCATACTCTTTCAAGGGGCCTGAAGAAGCGCACAAGGTCCTTGAGGCATATTTTTTGCGCTATGGCGAGAAGGATACACTCACTCTTTACATTGATGGTGGTTCAGCGGTGGAGAAGGAAGAGACGGCTAAAAAGCGCGAGGCCAGTCGTGATAAAGCCATGGAAATATGCTACAAGAGCCTTGACGTACTCGAGCAACGAATCATCAACAACCAAAAGGCCAGGAAGAGACATTTTGTCGATATCAAAAAGAGCCTTGCATCGGTCTTCTACTGGCCATCCTCACTCCGCCAGGATTTCATCGATTATTTGCTCAAGGCTGGATGGACCGTTCGGATATGTGAGACCGAGGCTGATGTTGCCATCGCTGCAGATTGCAGGCCAGAAGACATTGTCATATCGGCTGATAGTGACATGCTGTCCTACGGAACTGTTTACACGCTTTGGCGACCCATCTCTCGCGGACTTCACCTGGCCTACAGTCGTGCAGATGTTTGCCGGACTCTTGGATTGTCATCAGCACAGCTTACGGCTCTCGCTTGTGTAGTATCAAATGATTACGGCAAGAACATCTTTTCTGTTGGCCCATTCACTAGCTTTTCTGTCATTGTGAACATCAAGGGTGAAGGTACGAAACAAATGAAATGACTGCAACTTGTCGATTGTTATGCAGTTCACATATTAACAATGATCTTCATTTTTAGATCCCAGGTCGATTGTGTCGGAATATCTGGCATATGAGGGTGTCCAATCCAAAAACACCTCTGGAAAGACATTTGATCTCGCAATTCGAGTCTTTGCAGACCGGCTGCAAACGCCAAGCACCTGTAAGAGATCAGATTCTACCTACCCATCCTTTCTTGCTCTTCGCCAGAGATTTATGGACCTCTGTAAACGATACCAACGAAACAGAAGTCTTCAACCCACTACCAACAGCAGGTAAAGCATATTTAACTGCCCAAGATTCAAGATATGAAAGGAAACTTTTATTCACTATGCTTTTTTGATATCCATAGCAACTCCATGAATGTCATTCGGCTACGATCATCATCAACCAGCAACCGCTACAAGACGGTAGAGTCACCTGCGGCACAGCACTCTCACTCGGCACGAGCACGTATCACCTTGTCGCCAGTCGAGCAACCTCAAGAGTCGTCTATCTCTTCTGGCTCCAATGCTGTTTTGCTTTTACCACATTCTTCGTCGCATGGCAACCAAGGAGAAACAGTATACCCAGCCCTTCAAAGAACACGTCATCAGCCAAGATACTCATTTAAGAGAAGGAAAGGGACTCAGGAACATCCGCGACCACCAGTGATGAAACAGCTTGCATACAAACCATACAAGGAGCCTGAGACTAAGCGTGTGAAGCAAACATCCACTGTGAAGGATCCACCCACACCGAAAACCCTGTCATCAACCGCTGCAACAGACAAGCTGGCGATAACTCGACATTTGGCCTATCACCACCCAACAAGTTCATTGAGCATTGGCACTCTGAAGGCGAATATCAATCGTGCACTTTCCAACCAGCTAGACTTACAGCAAGAAGTTATGGATGTCATTCAAGGAGCGACAAGCGAAGCTGCGCGAGTGAAGCGTGAAGGCCAGAGGCTTATTGGGCGCTATATCGAAAAGCTGGACGCAGCTGGATTCGATGGCATCAGTTGTGTAGACAAGGAAATTCTGCGTCACCTCTGTCAACCTGTTAGTATGGAGGATGTGAAGGATACTGACGACATTGCTGTGGATGATGAAGACGATAATCAGATCAACGGTCTTGAGGACTCTAACCTGGATCCCGACGATGGAGAACCTGAAGCAGAGGGCGACGATAGTGACCTACAGCCACAAAGCATGAGCGTTAAAAAAAAAAAGGATGACAAGGTCCAGGCGCCATTTATCTGGAGCTTTCTACGAGTAGTATACTCTGGAAAACGACCTAGACCCTCCGCCATGGGGGACAAGGTCAATGCATTTATTGATCGCCTCAGGGAACTTGGTCTATACGTCTCGCCGTCCGTTGATATCAACGAATCGAACATGCCTTTTACTCCCACGGATCTTGTCCGCTCAGTGGCCACGCAGCTGAAGGCTGAGCTTGAGAGAATGTATAAGCATGGGACATGCACAATTCATAATAAGGTAAGATGTGCAAAATGCCCGGGAATACCTGGATATCCAGAATATTAACCACATTTCCTATTTATTCATTCTTAGCTCAAGAAAGCCAATGATCTCGGGATTTTGGAAGCAAACACACAGATAATCATTCGAGATGATGTCTCCGCCATCGAAAACTACGTCACACTTAACAAGTTGATCCAACAGCCCCGGAGAATTGCCCCCATGACATCGGAGGAGCAGCCGTTTGTTGGATTTACCGAGCGAGAACTCGCGGGATTTTTCATGAAAAAAGGAGGCAAGCTCAAAACATCGTTGACTGGGCTAGCATCCGATGAAGGGGTGGCTCCGACTATTCGAGACGTGCAGGAATGGATCGGATTAAAAGAGCCTGGTTATCTCTTGAAACGTTACCTTGCGGATATTGATCCCTCAAACCTTACCAGTCGCAAAAGAGGCAAGGCTGGGCATCGTGCGGGCATCAAGCTTATGTCACTCAAAGCTCTCAGAAGGCACGTTCAGAAGCTAGACGATCCGACATTTGACCCAAAGGACTATGCCGTTAAGGGCTATGTGTCAAGAGGATCCATCCTTACAGACGGGTATAGAGTATACTTACCTGCCTTCAAGCTTCGGGAGCTTCAGTGCGTCCGATACCGGCGACTTCCCCCCGACCGTCTTCCACCAAGAATATCGTCCACAGTTGGGGGAACTGATTACTATTTGCTAGAGATCAGGAACGTTATCAAGGACGACGTGGATATCGAGAAGCTTTGGCCCGGCGCGCATCATACGGATATTAAAATCTTGACTCTTGACGCTGGCCAGGCGTTCGTAGTTGGGGCGTACGCATATCTACCTGGCAAGAACGGAGCTCCATCTACATCGATGGATATATCAGTGGACCTGCCAAGACCAAAGGATGCGGATCAAGACGGCCCCCTTCACCACAATCTAGCTATTAGCCAAAAAGCTGTAATGCAACCTGTATTTCGGTACCGACGATGGCTGAACGCGGAGAAAGACATAGTGACAGAGGCTGAACCACTATCCATATCGCACATCGAATCGAACCTCCCTCCTCTTCGAGGCTCAGGATCAAGTTTGGAAGCGTATGTCAAAAAAATGGAGGAAGTCGAAGAGCGCCTGAGCTCCTTTTACAATGGGGGAAATAAGCGGTTTAAAAAGCATACCTGGGATATGAAGCGGGCTAAATATGCCGAGTATCAGGCAATCGCCGAGAAGCTGCTGAATATAGTCGGGGGAACTACTGGATATCGTCGCGACCCAAACAACCATGTTATAATCGGAGTCGGGTTGGGGAAATTCAAGAGTTCATCTCGACTATCATCTCTACACTCCTCATTTCTTGATTTTTTCATTCCCTTGGTAAGTCACAGACAGTGTACCGCGACCAGCCTTCATCCGAACAGTATTATAAACTTACCTCGTCTTTTCAATTAGGCACGTTCACTCGGCTACTTGGTGGTGGGTATTAATGAATATTATACCTCGCAAAAGTGTCCCAACTGCCACAACTTTATCGCCCGCGTGACCTTGCGACAACTATACTGCGCGCATTGCAGCCACTATTACCATCGAGACATTATGGCAGCCGAGAACATGGCTATGATTGTGCGCGAGTGTTTTGAGAAGCAAAAAAGACCCCTTCATCTGCAGCCCGTGACGGAAGACGGTAGATACCCCTGGATATCTGAATCAGATGAAACCCAAAGAGACAACTCTCTTATGGCCAGCACCATTGTCGGCGAAGGCAAGTCTAAAGCGACAAAGACCAGTAACCGTTCGAAGGCAGTGGCGTCTTCTACCGTCAAAAGTCAGAGTAAACGACCCTCCGGAGCTGCCAGTCACAGCTCTTCCACGACCGGGAGTGAAGCCAGTGCAGCTGCAAGCTCAAGTGCCCATGGCAAGTCTCGCACGTCAAAGAGACAGGGTGTCATTGGAGAAGTAGCAGTCACTGTTCACACCCACAGCCTGTCTGAAATGAACAGCGGTACCTCGTCTATGGACCACTCCAGATCAAGAAAGCGGGCGTCCTCCCTCGATCTGAACCAGCAGGAATCGTCCAAAATGCCAAGAGAACTCTAGGAGCATAGTCTAGTTCATAGTTTTTTGTGTGTTTGGCCCCACACATCCCATTGCTGATTGGGGGCAGTTTGTGCACATATTTTCGTCCAGTGACGTAATTATGGCGCAGATTCTCCTCCTTTCGATTTGATTTGGACGCGCCCATCGCGCTCCAACTTCATGACATCTCAACCCATCTCTTCATCTCCACTCTCATACCTGTTTCCTGATCATTGAAACGCGCCCTATAACCGCCCTCCCCTTTTTTCATTCTTTTTCGTCTGCACTTCTTGTGCCTTTCTCAATTTCAAGTCACTAGTCTTTCATCTCTTGCCGTTGCCACCACTCCTATGTACCTTGTTTTCAGCAGAGAATTTTCCAGCTCATCTCCACACTGGTTGAAGTCGTCTTTCTTTGCAAGGTCAATTCAACATGATCTCATGCACTACTCTGAGTTTGCTCCTTTTTCACCAGCAAACAAAAACTGCATTTGAAAGCAATTGTGGACAATTGTCAACAAAGCGCTGATTCTTTTTTAGCAACCACTGCTTAGCGGGAGCGGCAGAGGGGCGGAAAGTCGAGCGTTGCAGGATTTGTTTGTCTGGAGAAAAACATCTTTCCAATGCGCTGATTCTTTTTTAGCAACCACTGCTTAGCGGGAGCGGCAGAGGGGCGGAAAGTCGAGCGTTGCAGGATTTGTTTGTCTGGAGAAAAACATCTTTCCAATGCGCTGATTCTTTTTTAGCAACCACTGCTTAGCGGGAGCGGCAGAGGGGCGGAAAGTCGAGCGTGGCAGGATGGCAGGAAGCAAACTCACGTACCCCTTTTGCCTTTCCGCGCTCATTTTCAGCTAACAATGTCTTTTTTTTTTTTTTTTTTTTTTTTTTTGCTGATATTGGTAGATCTCCCGATTAAAGTCAAACATGGAGCAAACAGTGAGCAGCAGGCCAAAAATTTCAGACTGACCCCAAATACTTCGTTTGGTTACCGCATGGGGGAGGACGCACATTCAGCCTATCCTGAACTTAACACAACTACCAACCTGTAGCAAGCTCATCGTTCTCGCCTGCAGGCTGACTACAACGGTCGGATGGGCAACCTCTCTGAAGTATACTCAGATTACTGACACACAGTGGCGCACCATCGACTGATTTGGATGAACAGCGGTTCTAATCGAGATTAACGGAGGATGGAAGCTAAAGGAAAGACGGGTTCTATGTGGTCGGCCTGCTAGGGAACACCAAAGACCAGGGCGCATTGAGAAGGGAGAGGACGTCCTGGTTTACATTAACAGTGAGGAACAGGAAGATGAACCCTTACAAGACAACCGAACTCAGGGAAGAGATTGACAAAATTCTGCTTCAGTACGATAGGAGGAGCCGGCATTGAAGGATCGAAATTCAATATCGCTTCAAACTATTGGCAGCCCTTCAATCGTGCAGTAATCACGGCCTATCTCACAATGGTTACACTGCATGGGCGCTTGGCAGTCACCGCAGTCACCCATAAAAATAAAAGTGTCTATTTGTCGTTCGGTCCAACCGCTCTTGTTTGAATGCCGATGCAACTGCTCGTGTCAGCTGCCTGCTATGAGCAGACATTCAGTACCCAAAGGCGAAAAGGCGAAAAAGTGAACAAAGGAGGAGGGCACCAATCGTGCAAACGAGGCGTTGACCCATGTTTATCTTCTCACGTTTCCTCTACAGGACAAAAAAAAAGGTTTCAGTCCTGTGACCAAGAATGGCCAAAAAGTTGTGAGCAAACAGTTGTTGCAAAAAGCGGGAAGTAATTGCGATGTTTACGATGCATTAAGTTCGGCTGTCTGCAAGAACAGCCCCCCCTTCTTTCTTGGAGAGACCGCGAGTGAAAAGTTATCGAATAGATGTGGTTGCCTCAATGGAGCTTTTCAGCAGTTTAAGAGCACCTGTAAAGCAGAAAAATCTTTCTTTTCGTGTCCAGTAACTCGACTTCTCCAAGTAAGAAAAAGGGCTAATGCAGACATCAAACACAGCCCACAAAAACAAGAAACAATACCTTGAACCAAAAACATCGCTTTTGTCCTCAACTCGCCAGGCGAGTAAATCTTTCCTCTGATCCTGTTGAATGAAACGTGCAAAGATAAACAAGGGGCAACGCCTGGGTAACTGATTCGATCCTTGTTCCAGTTTATCCGCTCCAGGGTCTGAAGGCAAACTTTTGAGAACAGGCTGCAAAGTGGATGCACCCTATTTACCTACTTTTTGGCCATTCTTAGATTGCAGGGCTAAAAAACATTGTTTTTTTTCCTGTGGAGCAAACGTAAGATAAACAAGGATCAACACCACGCCTGCACGATTGATCTAATCCATCCTTTTTTTTTTTGCCTTTTCGCCTCCTTGGTATTGAATGCCTCACTTCAAGTCTGTTCATAGTAGGCGGCTGACACGAACAGTTGCGTCGGCTTTAGCCCCTTGCCCTGAGTGTCGCCCCTGCTGAAGTTTACCCTTTTGGAAACGGGGGTCGACAAACAGGAGCTGTCGGACCGGACGACAAATAGACACCTCCCTATGACTCATCACTAGTCACAAGCTGCAGTAGAGAAGTATAAGTAGTTAAGTCTTCCGAGTAATGCATTTCTCTCGTCCTTTCCCTATTCCTCCTTTCCTCCTATCCAAATTACCCCTCTCCCCCTTTCCAAATTATTCGTCCTTACGCGTGCAGCGAGAGCATACACTGCAGTTTGTCCCTTTAACGCCATCTGTACTGGAACCGTACCTAAACAAACTCCTACGAGAGAGATCCTGTCGTCCGTGAACCACATTCGTATAACTGCACAAGAAAAGAAGGATCAATGGGGTGTACTCGCAATCTTCTGAAAGATGTGTTAGGGATCGAACAGGAGCCAAACTCAGTAGGGTTTACGGATGGAGTGACAGGAATAAGTTACAACATTCCATCAAACACTCGGGAAGCTGCAATTTTCAGAAGCCTGCCGTCAGAACAGGAACAAGAAGCTTTTGCCAAGAAATACTACAGCTTCACAACCTTATATGATGGTAAAAAGAACCTCAAGTCAGTACAGAAAGGCCCTATGTGGAACAGGAACCGGCATTAATGGAGTCCTGGAGACGTGTCACAAATACCTACCGCGTGATGTATTACCGGTACAGGTTCCTGCGATGTGCTGCAACAAGGGCTTGGCCTATGTGATGGGGTTCTTGCCATACCGAAGTTTACGGCCAGAAAAGATGCTCCGAGTGGGAGTGACGATCAATAAACTGTTGTTCAAATGATGCTCTCAATACCTGTCAATGAGATGACGAGGAAGACGTACGGAGGTGAAGTTACTCGAGCCTAGTATCCTCCACTGTGTGAGGAGAGGACAGAATGCCCTTCGTGGTTGCAATATCCATCGAGATGAACCTCCTGGTGAGTGAGAGACTGGCGGGTGATCTTTATCCCGCAGCAACAGCTCTAGTAGGAGGATAAACAGGTTTTTGCAGATCCGCAGTACACTCACTAGACGTTCCAATGCCAACGTCTACAATCGGTTATTTGAACTCGATGAAGCAGAGGTCCTTGAACTTCCCTGCCGGCTAATTAGTCGATACCGTGTGGCTCTGACAGGACAAATGACAACATCCTCATAAGAGCACCGTGAAAACGGGCTGTCGATCACGTCTTGCCTTTGTCGATAAAATGACCATTTTGAGGATTATCTGGCACTTGGTATTGGGCGGTGTCGACGCAAGCCATGTCGTCAAGAGGAAAAAAAATCCAATACACCCTAACAGGTAACACGTTTTCAGGAAGGTGTAACAATAACACAGTAACATCACGCGATCCACGCCTATATTAGTTCGTACAAGTAATACCATAAATAGCACTACATATCTCCCCCAGGTCCTTCCTATCAACCAACACCGACAAAAACATGGTGCAAGCTTAGTCATTCTGCAAATCATCTTTTTGCTGAAATGATTGAGTAAAGAGGAGAGGGGACGCGGAATAGGTGCCGCTTGCCACTTTCCCAGACTTCAAACACTCCATTCCTTCCCTTATCCCTCAGAATCCACCCAAAATTCCGCCGAATTCTACCCAATTCCACCCATTCACCCGCACACAATCGCCCACGCACCCCAGTCGCCGGATCACGATTTGACACCCCTTAAGCGACGCAGCCACTGCGGTGTGAAAGGAGATAAGTTCATGGTTTCTGGCCCCACACAGAACCCACACAGCATTTACACATTTATCACTTTTTGAATTTTCGCAGGTAAGACCACTAGCAATTCGACTATAGACCCCAACAAGTCTCTAGAGTTCGCAAGACCTTCTCCCCATCATCTGCCGTTTCCTTCAATTGCTTGGCCAATGACTTTACCCTGCATGGCATAGATCGTAAATTCGACGCGATGCCGCCCTCCACATTGGTACCCTTGAGTTCAATCGACTTTCGAAGAGATGGTGAATATGGCGCAATACCCTCTTCGTCGTTATCTTTCAGCTGTTCCACGATGATCTTTCGCCTAATGGCTTGCTTTGCGAGAGAGTTCAGCACAAGTAGGCCACTCCAGATCCTCTAACTCCTCCTCTTCGGATGGTGGTGACAAGACCACTTGGTTGCTCCGGCAAAGCTGGTGCTCGCAGTTCTTTCGAATATTGATCATACAAAACCTAGAAATAGCGCGCAGACAACTGTCGGTATATAGCGCCAGTGAACATAAAAACACTACCAAAAACCAAAGTGATTTGCGCAACTCTTACTAAAAGTTTAAACAGTCGATTCATATCGATTTTCATGAAAATCCAGGATTTCATGTTCGTCAATCGCCCCTCTTGCTGACCTTTTTTTTGTTGGCGCGAATCTTTTGTTGGCCGCTCATAAACGAAACCTGAACGTAGGTGAACTGTTGCTTCAGTGTATGATTTTTTAAACAAAGCCATCTCCGAATGTGTAGTTCAGAGAATGTCACTTAAACAAACATTGGCCAAGGGTGTGTGCTACCCCTGCTCAATATGTCCTTGTGAGGGTCACTAAGTCAACCAACGCGTCCTTCACCCTCACACGGCGAACGGGTGTGAAGAACGCTGGTACATCACCAACTCTGAAGGCTGAGGAGACTTCAGCCGCTGTTTGACCAATTAACACAATTCCCAACGATCCTCAGGTTCCCAATGACTGGAGATGCGGCCAAAGATACTGGAACGGTTGGGCGTGCTGGCATAGAAAAATGATACGATGAGGAGATGGATCGAGGAGCCTTTCAAAGAAGCAACAGTGACCAAGGACCTATGAGATCCCTGTCCAACAGCTCAGAGGCAAAGTCGCTAAGCCAGCCAACGCAACCGTTGCACTCTCACAGAGCAAACGAGTGAACGGTGCTGGTGCATCGCCAACCCTTGTGAAAAAGGGAGGCTTCTTCCGCTGTTTGACTAATTAATAAGTTCCCAACGATCCATAGGTTCCCAATGACCAGAGATGCGGCCAAAGATACTGGAACGGTTGGGCATGCCGAACAACACCATACTCGCTCTTCGAAAGGATGGGTATTGTAACGTGTACCTTTTATGAAACAAAATGAGGTTGGAGCGTATGACGAGGGGCGGTAGCAGAGTCAAGGATTAGAGGAGTTGGAGCAGTTGGAGCTGGAACGAAGAAGCGGATGGAGGGATGGAAGCAGGCGTATGATAGTGTAATGGAAAAAAGAACCAACAACGAGAAGCGCGGTGGACTTTGAGGAAGCACTCGTTCGTTGACCGGTCACTGTTCGGTTTAAGGGGTGTTCTTACATCCGACTATTTAAGAAACAGGATTTGTTTACTTTTCAAAATGTCCACCTCTTTCCTCTTTTGTCCAAATGTCTCAGTTGTTTTTTATCATGCTAGAGCCATGGCGGAAACCAAGAACGAGGGTGACACAGCCAGCAAACAAGTCCAGAGCCAAATTGATGGACAACTGTGTGCAACAGAGGTGTGCTGGTCTCCTGGAGTTCGCTTCATGCCTGGAATCAACATCACAAAAGTCGTCATTTGTCCATGCATTGTACTGTATGCTCGATGCTGCTGACACGTGACGTGCGCCACCAACCGTAGCTCTTCTGAACTACACGTGATCACTCAGCTGTGGCTTGGACTTTTTCCTTCACTCCATGTCGCGCGCACACTTCTACACCTCCTCACCATCTCCCATCATCACCGCTCCTTTACTTGTCAACGCGTCATCCTTGGAAACTGCAATACCCCTTACTCTCAAGTACAATCGTAAGGCGAATGCGTAAAAGTGTTTCTGCTCTTCTTTAGTCATTTGGGGCACCAGGTTGACTGCCATGTCGCTCTGTCACGATATTTATTTTCGTGGCATTGAATGTCCGATCAACGACAGCGTTGGGTTTCAACAGTGTGCGGAGGCTCGTTACGTTAGAGTCTCTGTGCACCATGTGCGTTGACGGTACACGACATTTCCAACACTCCCGAGCAAGGACTGTTGGTTTGGTGCAAAAGTCACTCTGCCTGCACACTTGGCCATGCACGCCCTTTTCTGACAGCATGCTTTAAAGACCAACTGTGCTGTGTCTTTTGACGTCAGCGTTAGAAAGATCCCCGAAAGATAATTCTATCTTTCAGTTTTACTCTCACGGACTCCAACACTGTTTGGAGCTTGCTTTTGCTGGGGCTTTTGACAGCATGCACGTCAAAAGTACCTGGCAATCTGACACCATGGCGAGCACGATGCTGTCAGATGATGGGACTTTCCCTCGTCTTTTTTTCAATTCTGGAAGAGGGTTCTCTGCTTCCCTCTACTTTTTTTTTTTTAGACGGGTTTTTCAAAAACTGCTAAATCGCCTTTTTTGTAAATAGGTGAACATTCAAAAGTACTTTGACTCATGTCAATATGTCAATGGCTGCAAAGCATTTCCCATAGGGGATTTTTGTCCGCCTCACATATAGAAAACTGGATTCAGAGGAGCGGGCGAAGGGACTTGACGGCACCGGCGTTGGAGGTATCATCAGGTAACAGCTCGCCCAACTACATTGGACCAGGATAACCGGATTCAGGGGGGGGGGAGGCATGGAGATCTGACAGAATGACAAGGCGTGTATGGAAGTTTTGCCCTTGTAAATACAAGGCGCCATTGCAGAATAAGGGAATACTATGTAGCACCTTTCGTGGGAGCGGAAGCAATGCAGGACATTGGAAACATTTTCATGGAAACATTTTCATCACCTTTCTCCCTGATTGCCTTGAATATTAGCTGCTTCGGAAAAACAGACGGTCGATCAATCCTCAACCATTGACCTAAACTGTCGATTCTGTGAATAGGGACGTTGGTCAAGATCAAGAGTGAAGGACGGTGGGTCACAAAGAAGACCAGAGTCAGCACGGACAGCACTCATGGTCGGTCGGCAAATTAGGTCTCTCGCACATGGGGAAAAGTATCTGTCGACAGATTGCATTATCATCTTTGCAACATCAGTCCTTTACGAAGTCTTCACTCACCACAGGCAAAAGCGTATCGCGTCGCGTCGACAGTTCTGTAAGACATTACTTTTTTTTTTTTTTTTTTTTTTTTTTTTTGGGGGGGAGGGGTTGTGTTATTTGGAAGTCATATTCATTGGTCATTGGAGCACTAGGTTGACCACCGTGTCTAGATGTCATCAAAACCTTGTTGACATTTGATGTCTGCTCAACGGCAGCGTTGGAGTGCATTCCTTGCGAAGCTCCTGATGGGATTACTCCGCATTACGGTTTTTCTCTGACGGATTCCAACACTGCACAGGTCCCTCGTTTTAGCTAGAGGCTCTGTGCAGCATGTGCGTTGGCAGTACATGACATTCCAACATTCTTGAGCTACGCTTGTTGGGTAGTGTTTGGGTCACTCTGCCTGCTCTCTTGGCCATTGCTCAGTCATCCTGAGTACATGCTTTAAAGACCAAGAGTGAGTGTCTTTCAACGTCAGCGTCGTAGTGCTTTCTTTTTGAACCTCCCGATGAGATAACTCTGCATTGCAGTTTTTCTCTGATGGATTCCGACATTGTGTAGAAACTCGTTTTTGCTAGAGTTTCTGTGCAACATGTTCGTTGGAGGTACCCGGCAATCTGACATCACGTCGAGCTTGACTTTGTCGGACGTTGAGACTTTCCAGTTTTCTTCTTGTTTGTTTGAAAATAAAAATTGAAGCTCACACTGTTTGACCGAACCGGTGACCAACTTTCTGAGCCTCGATTTAACTTGTTCAGAGTTATTTAACCCGAACGGATAGTGATTACAGGCTGGACCTATGAGTGAGAACTAATATGCGTTGATGAAGGAGAAAGAGACAGAGGGACAAGGATGGAGTGTGCTGTACAGTGCAACGATGGGCGAGAGTAGTCGGGTCAGTGTTGGGGTTGGAAGGGAGAAGGCGGATGGAGGCAGGCCTGTGAGGGTGTGATGGAAAGAGGATAAATGATAAGTCCATGTGGTGGTCTGGACATGCACAATCCTCAGTTGTCATTAACGGGTGTGCACTCTGTCGACTACAAAAGGAAAGCGTGCGGAGGGTGGTGGATATTTTAGTCTCTGCTTCTTCTCTATCCCTTGATTTCTTCTAAGTTATCTATTATTTAGGTCGCTCCTTGGCAGTGACCTTTGGTGGTGTGCCTGGGTATCCACTCATGCCGTTGGCTTCTTTTATATGCCTGTGTCGCCTCTTTGTGTTTGTCGAGGTTTTTTTTTTCGAGTGTGCCCTTGATGCATGGATCTTCTCTGCCATTTCCTTTCCAACCCCTCATCCTGCTTTCAATCTCCTTTGATGACTCCCTGGGCTTTCAAGCGCCCCCTTTTGATTGTGTCCCACTTTCTAAGCATCCCGTTGAACTTTTTTCAGCAATCCATCAATGTAAAAAACAGTATCTATACCGCTCAATTATTGCTCTCGCCCTTTTCAATTTTAATCGACGCTTCAAGTGATACCAAACGCCAACAAACCGCCACTACGAAGTTCACTACTTGCATCATCGTTCTGGTTGCCATCTCCGGCGCCTACTCCATGGTCATTAAGCGTGACACTCCCGTCAAGAAAGTCATCACCGACCTTACAAACGGCCTTGACAAGTTGAACGCCGCTGCCGTCGCCTTTAGCGGTAACATCCAGCCTGTTGTCGATGCTGCCGACTTCGTCATCTCCTTAATTGGCTCTGGCAAAACAACGACCGATGGTGTAGTCCCTATTGGACTTGGTGATGCTGCCGCACTTATCGACCCTTTCAAGGAGCTTGATAACCACGCCAAGACTCTTTACAATGACGTAAAGGGCCTTGTTGCCGATGTTGAGAAGACCAAACAGTGTGATGTCATTCGTGAGAAGCTGAGCACTATCAATACCGCCGGCCAGAAGTTGCTCGGTGCCATTGTCAACAAGATGACCTCTACTTTTGCGAGGGGTCAGATTCATCCTTACCTCGACGATATTAACGGACTCCTAGTCCAGTCTCAAGAGGTCTTTGCAGAGGGTGAATGTATCAATGCTGCGTAAGTGCTTGGATGGGGTAAAAGAAATACTATATAGTGGCTGCGAAACTGGTACTTCTTTGAGGACCGCACATTTGGATTAAAGACAGTATCTGTGGCCAAGGCCCATTCTCGAAAAGCACTACCAAGCAGCAGTCGAAGCACCTACACCAACAGCCATCCTCAAAACCCATATCTCACTCAGAAGTGTTGAACTCAGGTCTGCATACAAACATCACTGCCTGTATGACTTCAGTGGTTAGTCGTTCATCGGGCCTCTCTCTTTTATTTTTATTTTTTTTTCTTTTGGAGGGGGGGGGATCACCTGTGGCTTCCTTTGGTCGCTCCGCAAATGTCTTTACCCTGCATGGCACGGATCGTAACCTTGACCCGGCGCCACCCTCTACATTGGTACCCTTGAGGTCAATCGACTTCCGAATAGATGGTGAATATGGCGCAAGGCCCTCCTCGCCGTCTTCTCTCAGTTATTCCACGAACGATGGACTTTTGCCTACCAGCTTGCTTTGCGGGAGAGTCCAGCACAAATAGGTCCCACTCCAGGTCCCTAAATTCCTTCTCTATGGATGGTGGCGACAAGACCGCTCTGTTGCTCCTGCAGAGTTGGCGTTCATATTCTGCTTTCTTGACAAGCACTTCTTTCGAATATTGATCGTACATAACCTAGAAATAGCGCGCAGACAACTGTCGGTACATGGCGCCACTGAACACAAAAACACGACCAAAAACCAAGATCATTCGCACAACACTTACTAAAAGTTTGAACAGTCGATGCATATCGATTTTCATAAAGTCCAGAATTTCGTCTTCCGTTTGAGGCAGAATGATTTTGTCACAAGCAGGATCAGCTACCCAAATTTCGTCCAACTTTTTCATCGAAAATACCGTTGCCTCAATCCCTACAAACAATAAATAAATGCCATCTCATTTAAAACACTGCCAGACCGAACAATACAATAGTATGAACATGGAGAGGCCTTACCTCGCATGCAGCAAATTGGCGGGCACTCAAGGCCATACTTTCCAACAGCAGCGAAATCGAATTCATAGCCTTGATGGTTCTGCGAAGCTGTATGTCGTCTTTGACATCAGTGCACAATGCCTTCTTCAATTCAAAATTGGCAGCCTCGAGGTGCTCAATAGTCATAAGGGGATCGCACTTTCGCATTTCTGCACTGATGCCAAGGATCTCAAAAGGATCCAGGTTCGATTGTTTGGCAGCCGCCGAGGCCTTGTTCACCACTACAGCTATTCAGTCAATAATTTATCATCAGCAACAGGTTACTCTCACAAGAGATGTTTGGCAGGACATGAAGGCTTCACTTACAGATTCAGGGCCAAGTACGATGCGGCAGGCAACTGCTCTCGAAAAATGGCCGACCGCAGGCTGACGGCATCTCCCTCAGAGGCGTCTTTCGCTCGGCCAGACAAAGGTCTCTCTACTTGCTTAAGGCTAAGTTATATTATAACCAGGGTTAGAGCACTCATCCACTACTACTTACATTGTTCTAAGAGCATCGAGGGAACGACAATAAGGCCCCGACGTTGCAGCAGCTTGCAGTTCATAGATTTGGTGATGATCGACTGTGCCTTCACTCCAGCATCCGTCTAGCCTGCACACTCGGCTATCTCCATTAAGGGTGCAACGAGTACAGCAAACCCGGCTGCTGGAATGTCGAACTCGTTAACAGCACATGCATCCAATCCTCACTGGTAGTCGTCCTTGAAGGCAGGCAGCATTCACATCTTGACAGAACACGTTCCAGACTCCAGAGAGAAACACTAGGCAACATAACATACAGGGTCAGTGATAACGGCCTGGAATCAAAACAATAGAGCATAGACAGTTGAACTTACAACGCGTCCTTGAGCGGTAAACTGCATTCTGGATTCGGGTATTTTGTTATGTTGACCACTTCCTGAGGTATGCCAGGGACAGTTGGCATAGAATCTAGCGTTTTGGGGAAAGACTGTCCTGGACTGTAGTGTCAGGTAGCTTGAGCGAAACTTCTCGACTTGGTGCCAATATCAAGCATCGGTAGCGTGGAAGAACCGGTGGGCAATTATGTCATCGTTCAGACATCTACTTTCCGATGTGGGTATTGGCTGGAGTGATGATGGTTCATGGGTCCAGGATTGTTATAAAAAATGTGTTAGTAAAAGCAATCAGTCAGTCGCTTTGGCAAGGTTGTTCGATTGGTTGAGTTGTATGCTATCCTATGAAACATACGATGTGAAGGACGCTATGACTAGCTTCAGATATTAAAGTGAGGACGAGGGGACTTAAGTCGATGTTGGAAAATGGAGTTGCTACTATTGTGAATATCTACGCAATGGAAAGAGCTGCACATGAATCAGTTGACATGAAAAATGAAGCAAAGGCACTTTTCAACCTTGAGCAAAGGAAAACACGGGCTGCAGAGTGAGAAAATATACAGAAATGAAAGAGTGTTATCTCCAACTTACTAGCTTTAGTCTTCATAAGACAATGGCTGCGTTATCCTTCAGTTGTTCCTGTACTGAATTTTGACCTGCTCTTTTGACCTTTAGTTGGCAACTATCTAGCTTCAACTCTTCCGAGCGGACAGCACTGTAAATCCAGTTCTCGGCCCTATGTTTCTGTTCCTGAGTCACTATCAAACTCCTGCTGTAATAAAAGCCTTCCCCACTTCCTGGCATTCGAGGTGAGCTCGACTCTATTAAGGACATACGCAGATCACAATTCTGAATCACGTTAGGAGAGGCAGCGTCAGGCGGACCATTACGTGTATCATTCCATCTGAAAAAGACCTTCGATCGAAGCATCAGTGTGTGACCAGCCAAGGCATTGATGACATAGGACCAAACGGATACCAGCTAGCCGCCTTCGCTCATACTCTTGCAGGGTGACTCGATGGACTTCATTCTCTACATGCACCTGTGAGGCTTCATATGAGCAACAATGAACACAACAGTTCAGAGGGCACTGGACAGTGGCTGACAGCTCGCACCAGTATTCCGAATTGATGTGCGGTTGGAAGCCGTTCGCCACTCCCTTGCAGCCACAGATTGACAAACAGGATCCACGATTGAAAATAAACTAATGTACCTGATGAACATCTAGCGAGCATTGAGCGCGTGCGAATATGCAATGAATGGCAAGGACAAACAATTGAGGGGAGCTGATGATGAAGCAAACGATTGAAATCACGTCAACTATTACCATTAATGTGACTAAAATGCCAAGGCCACATGCAGAGCCGCCCTGTGTGGTGGTGTACTCATTCTTTATGAAGGAATGGCCGTCGTTGTCGAAAAGGTCGCCTGGGTCATTCCGTGCATCCAAGGTGGGCACCAGAAGGAAGCAATGCAAGGTTGCTCATGAGTGGTGGTGGGAGAGTGCGCTCGGAAGGAGCAAGGCGAATTGAAAATGGGAACAAAAGGAGAAAAAGGGGCAGGATGCATGCCAGAGGGAGTCACATGAGCGGGAAAAAGGAAAAAAAAGAAAAAAAATTTCCAGCTTGCACCACACCCAAACGCAGACAGAGTCCCTCTCAAGTAACCTTTGGATATTTTATACATGGACATGGGGTCGCACAGGACCTAGTCTACGGGCGGCATCATCGCCAAGGAAGGGCGCGGTCAGCTTGAAAAAAGAATCGAATTCGCAGCGGATAAGGCGGATCAACTCTTTGGCCTCCTCTTTGTCCTTTGCAGCAAGGATCCGGTTATAGAGATCGAAGATGTAGTCTGCTCGACTCATCACCTCGGTCCAGAGAGAAATAGAGGGGGAGGAGGAGGTGGAAGAAGAGCTCGAGGGACGAGAGGAGCGAGACGGGGAAGGGTAAGGCGTCAACCGCTCCCACGTTACCCTTTTTGTCGGTGACTTCAGTACTAGGGGAGGACCATCATCCTCTGCCTTTTGCATGGCCGCAGTGTGTTTCGAGGAGCCCTCGTGTCGCTCGGACGAGCCCTTCTTAAAAACGACTGTACTGTTCGACGGTCGGGGTGTAAGGGACCCAGGCGCCTGGGGAAAAACCAGTGTTAACTGTGCGAAGAGACTTGCCAGCTCTGCATAGGGAACAGAATCAACCCCGCCTGCCGTGGCAGGGGCCAGTGATAGCTGTGCAAGGAGACTAGTCAGCCCTGAAGATGGAGCGGGATCGGCTCGACTTGTTGTGTTGCAGGCTGGAACCCCTGAGGACGAGGAACGAGACTTTTGCCAAAAGGATGGCGTGGATTTGCCCATGCTGGGAGGTGAGGATGAGAGGGCTAATGGTGAATCACAGGGGATGACGAGGAGGAAGAGGAGGATAAGCATGTCCATGCTGAATCTGAATGTTTGCATTCGTGCATGCACACATGCGTTTGCGTGTGTGATTGATTGATCCAAGGCACGGGCACGGGCCTACCCGTCCTCGCGACGCGTGCTTCTTCTTCGTTTGTCATTTATTTCCTTGCAACATAAAACATTCCGTGTGGCTTTACTCGATGTTTTCTCCTTCTCTCTTGACATCATTGGCCATCCTCTGGTGCTCTTCCTCCCTCCCTTTCCGCACTTCTTCCATGTCTTTCGGCTCCTGTCTACTGTCATTCTCTCAGTTTCATCAGCTATTTCACTACCTCTCCTCCTGTCTTGCCGTGATCACTCCCAGCAATCTTGAAATAAACACAAAGGGTCGTTTGCCCACATCAAGAGTTTTGTGATCATGAAGAATCTTGGGATGCCCAAGGATGGCTCAAGTTCAATCGTTCCTTTTGAAAGATAAAAGGAAAGAGATATTATAAGATGCAGGCTTCAAAGATTGTTTTATATTATCGATATAGGAGCGTGGCAGCAGCGCAAAGTCGTGTGTGGGGTTCTGTTCGTCTTGTCCGTCTAGTGTGATCCTAAAACACTCATCATGTGTCCAATATTGCCGATTTTCTGCCCTCCCAAAACTTCACTCTGGGCTGCAGCAGTCCCATGGTTTGCCACCACTGTCCCAGCACCCTGTTCTGAACTGGTGTCTATGGCGCCCAGTGAGCGAAGAAATGCCTCTGTGGCCTCGTTTGAATCTGCTTTTGGTTGAGTGCCCGCGGCTACTCCTGCAACCCTTGCAATCCCTGCACCAGTACCTTCGGCGAGGGGGTTGACAGCACCTTTGGCGAGGGAGTTGACAGTATTGCCAACGGTTGGCGATGTTGAATCATCTAGCCCAGCAGGAAGTGGAGCAGCGCCCACTCTGAAGCTCACTGCCCCCTCCCCGCCTCGGTTCAGGATGGCGACGACGGCAATAAGCAGAATATAGGCTTGAAAGAAACGACGCTTGTGAACGGACATGGTGGCGCTTGCCCTTGTAAGTGTGATCTTGTAATAGTTGGGGCGAAAAAGAGAAGGACTAGATTTGAATTGTGTGATTGCATTCTTCTAGCAATAGTCGCTCCCTTTTACCTGCTTGGGAATCTCGAGAAAGTTACAAAAGCCATGGAGCAACGACGAGTAGGACAACGCCGCGGGCTGACACTAAAATTTAGGGACTGGAAAAGATGGCCCTAAAAATCAAAGGGGTTACGAAAATGAGCCGACAAAAGGAGGTGCCGTTCGTCTTTATATCGCCACCAAGAATTGCGGACCTGGGATATCATAGACACAGAAGATAAGGAGCAGCAGTAATAGGCGATGCTCCATGCAAGCCAACCGTACCCTGAACTAGATGCTGGAGCTGTACTCAACGTCCAGGACGTGAGAGAGAAAAACGAGATGAGAATCTGGCTTGCGACTGCTGGCAGGAGATCAGGGCGGATTCAGGGGTCACATCTTGCCTTTTCATCTTGACGCGTCGACTCATGACCTACTCAACCAAGGCTGAGTGGACTATAGGATGAATATTTACTGTACACTGACGGCTGTGGCGCGGCCAAATAGCTCAACCAAGGTTCTTCCTAAAAACTGGCTCTTTCCTGTGTATCAAAGTTCGACCAGTCGACTCTGCCCTCTTGATTTTTTTTTTTTTTTTTGACTTTGTCAAAAACTATACCGTGTTTTTGGTGCATCCGTTTCTGTCGCTCAGGCTTGTTGCCTGTTTTGTCTGGAGAGTTGTCTCTTGACTGGCTTTCTTTGTGGCGGCTCTGCCCCACTTTGGATTTGGACCGTAAATCTTCCAAACATAAATGATCAAAAAGTAACGTCGCTATGAACGCTATTAAGCTACCACAAGCCAGTCATTCCTCTTAACTCCCTCACCCCGACATCTCTTTCTCTTTCCTTTGCCTCTCCACTAGCTTCATATATAAATACTTGTCCATTTATAAAGTTGGGCTATTTGGAGGGTTTACAGAAGGATAGTGATGATGAGAGACGCGTAAGGATAAAGTTGTGATGACTGGCTGCATTGACTGCAGTGGACATGAACGTTTGGCTTTGTTAAACTAGCTGGGACATAAGTCGTAGCAAGCTTTCGGACTACCCAATATACAGACTGGGTGTAATTCCTTCGGGCTCTCACGTTTCCAATTCTTGACAAGATTATCACAGACTTCTTTGAACATTCCCTCTTCATCGTTTGGGGATGGAATAGCTGAACAGCTGTCAAAATACTTTTCGGACTGATAGCACAAAGAGTAACCCCCCGTCAATGCGCAGTCATTCAACTGTGTTTTAAGGCGATCGTAAATATACGAGTAACAAGAGGTCCTCGACTTTAACCAAGGATCAGGATCAGACGGTAGCGGAAGGTCGAACTTCGTCTTGGTACACCTGTCAGTTGAGTACTTAAAATCCTTGTATGCTTTTTCTTTGCACTGCTCTTGGGTATCGCCATGAGCTAGGCACAGCAATGGAGACAAAATCAAGATTGCGTTCCAGATCAGCATTTTGGTGGAATAAAAAAAAAGGCGCTCCTACTTGTATGCAGTCCAAGATGCGAACGTTAGGTAAATTGAATGGTGAGTACAACTATATGTCTACAAGAACTTCTTCAAGTCAATCAAGTCAGTGACGAAAGATCAACACTTCTTACGGAAGTTGGTTGACTAGAAGATATGAGCCTGCTGCACTCATCACAGGTACCGTTGTGAGTGTAGAGTTTGAGTGGGATTGGATGTTTGTTGGTACAAAAGGACAGGAACATTACGCCCTCCTTTTATATTTGAGGAGGGTGAAAGGTGGCCTAGCCAATTGACTTACCATTTTGTGATCGGTGAGAAAAGGCAATCAAGGAGACATCTTGAGAGAAAATGTAGATAAGATATTGCCAAAAAAAGTCTTGGGGATGAAGACATAGAGAGCAACAGAGAAAATGACGCCCAAGAGATAAAAGTGGAGATGTAGGGAGAACAAAAGAAGGGGATGCAGGGAAGAAAGGGATAAAAGATGCCGGAATGATCAAAGGGATACAAAAAAGGCGGAGGCACCGAGAAAAAAAACGATGGAGCGGATGGATGCAGGATGAGAAAAAAACGGGAAACGGGGGAGAGAAACTGATGCAGAGGAATCAAAAAAGGGGTAGCCAGATTTTGCAGGGCGTAGGGGGGCATTTGGATCCTTTGAGATCCTGTAGAACTAAAGAGTACACCAAAAGGGCTGTAAGGAGGCTACTTTCTGAATCCACGAAAAGATGTTTACGCGTGGCCTAGAAAAATAAGATGTTAGGAAAAAAAGAAATGGAAAAAGGAATATCCACCCACCTCCGTGGATATTCTTCGTAAACCCTCCATGGATACTCCAAAAAGAATGCGCGCTCATCCATGGATATACTCAAATCAAAATACACCCCCTCTGCGGATATCCGCCGAGGAAGGTGGACGCCCTTTTTTTTTTTGGGAAAATCCAAGGAGGGGCGGATTATAATCTCCACAGAGGGGGGGTGGTTGCTGAAAAAAAAAAAAAATTCTCATAACTTAGCTGCTTTTCTGCGCGGGCAGCTACATCAATCAGTACAGGTCCAACGCAGCCCGAACTTCGTACCCATAGTCTGCCGGGAGTGCTTTCAAAAAGTCGTTAGTGAAGTGAAGTGAAGTGAAGCACTGTTGTTCTTTGGTGTAAAGTCGTCCCTTGTCACAGTCGTTAAGATGAACCGTAAACTGTCGCGCTCTAATTCATCCTTACACCCACCACAAAGTGGCTGTTTCCCTTTTCTGGTTGATGGGGCATGCAACTAGACCGACCAAGAGGCGGTTAGCGTATCAAGGCCTCGAGTTACTAATCTTGGCCGTGTCTTGAGCAGCAACCAGTGACCTTGTTTGTATTCGGCGGGGCACACCATGACCGACTTTGATGTTGCTGTTTTTGGAGGAAGACATGACGGCCTCGGGGCAGTACTCGGTATTTTATTGCTTATTGCTTATGAGAATTCAAAGGAACTGCAGGATCTCCACCCTGGAGCGGAATCCTTTCTTAGTTTGATCATGGTCTTTTGTGAGTTAATAAATCGACTTTCCTCTGAAACGAGGTTGACTAGAGCGGGGAGACTTTTACGCGGGAAGGAACAGTTCTGAACGGGAAATTGCCTTCGGTCCACTATCTTCTCGAAGAATAATGTTAAGCGGTGTTTATTGGAAACTACGCGTTCTTGGTGGTGTGGATGTTGCAGGGTGGAACGAACTTTAGTTGAAATTTGGCAGAAATGTGAGTCGGGGTTACCTTGAAATTTTCCTACGATACTATATTTCACGGCTAGTCAAGATCTCAGAAGTGCCTGCTCTTGCGCCTCGGTTCTTGTTGTGGCAAGTCCAGACGTCTTGCCAGCTTACGCCCCTCGAGCTGCAAGTCGGTTTGTCTGTCTTGTTGCCTCCCCCATCCTTATGGAGATAAGTCAGTATATACCTCTCATAGCACATGTCCTTTTCGACGTTCCAGTGCCGCTGAAGGTGATCTAGCCACATGTCGAGCAGCGCCATACTCCATCTCGGCATACCGCGGTCCATATAGCAGTCCGGTCGAATTGTCACATCGTGGAGCACTGTAGGCGGAACCGAGTGGTGGTCGTACATGATGTACCGCAGTGTGCCATCCGCCTGCACGGACCAGTGAATGTCGTCGACATGGTCGGACGCAAGCGCGTAAGCTGCACAAGTCGCCATCGGCACGGGCGACTCGCCATCTGCACTGAGCGCCACCCACATTTCATCCCAGAAAGGCCTTACCGCCGCCATCATCCGGGCGGCTCCCCATCCGCTCGCATGGTCACCTGGTCGGCCACCAAGCTGAGTTCCTGCCTGGATCAAAGTTGCCACGATGTATTTTGCCAGCGTATGGCCCGGCAAACCAGATCGATACGCTATGGCGACATGGGTACAATAGTCACCAAAGAGACCGTCAGAGAGGGCACCGGTGCGCGCCATGACCGAGACTGCGAATGAGTGTGCGAGACCGCAGGGAAGGTCACCATTGTATGTGGCCTCGGTCCTCTCGGGCCTCTGGCTGCCATCAGCCCCGCGCTTCAAGCACCAGAGCCACCAAAAGTCGGTTAGGATCCGAGTGCATGGCTTGCAGGCGCGGTCTCCCCCGAACCCATGCCAGGATCCTAACGTGCAAAGCACTGTTAATGCCTTGCGTGCTTGGGATCTTTTCGGACGCTCATGGCCGTGCTGGTCCTTCTAGGTACTTGCGCAATTGCTTGGAGCATTGTCAAAGCGTTGTGTGGATGCGCCTCCATCACCTGACCCCGCACGCCACTGTCCATCAACATGGCCTCCAAGCCGAGGCCAACCGTGTCCTTGACACCATTGATGGACTGGGAACAAACGATCATCACGTCTGCGCACGACGTCACATCTGCAAAGGGAAAACTGGTGCTGGACACGTCCTCATTCTTCGTCGTCGTCTGGAGCTCGCGCATCACCACTTGATAACGCGTATGGTTACCGGATGAACAGGTGCCGCCGTTCAGGCACGCACAGTTATCGGCCAGCATTTGCAGCCGCTGCTGTACGCTGCACGCACGATGGTCATCGGGGAGATGCTGGTCGAAAGCCTGCCACAAGTGATCGCTCGGCTCGAACAAATTGGTTGGTGCATCCGCACCCTGTTGGTCCATACTTGAGATTGTAGTTGACGTCGTGCCAAAGATAGGGCCGACTGATTTACCATGGGGCATTGGATGTGCTAATGGGGAGGAGACAATGGTAGGAAAGGCTAAGATCGTCGAAGTCTTGAGACTGGAGACTGAGAGGTATTTATTGTATGCGCGTTGCATCGGCTGATGGAGACATCTGAACTGCCCATAACATATGTATGCCGCTACTTTAGAAATCTTGATCCACTATCGTGCGATGCAGCTACGAAATTTGTAATCACAACTTTCGCATGCAATGGCAGTGGTACATTTAGTCTAGGATATGCACTGTCCAGTTTTCCCGAAGCAGATATCAAAATTCACCACTTTTGATCCTCTTACTATTTTTGTGGCCAGGGTTCTGGTCGCCAAAGTTCCGGGCGATATGCATAAGAAGGGATGATTGAGAAACAACCTTTCCATTTACTCCAAAGTTTGTCTTTGGTCCGCTCAGTCTCCGTCGCCGGAACAACATAAGGTAAGCACAAAGTCTCTGAAATCCATTTTTGCAAAAAAAAAAAAAAAAAAAAAAAAAAAAAAACACTTTCACCACCACTGTATTGTTCGATGTGTTGTCCAGTTTTCCCGGTCCATTAGTGTGCGATGCAGTAACGAAAGCTTGAACCACAAGTTTGTTGACCTTGCAATGGACTCGCTTGTGAGGGTCGGGTTGTTGCAACCTGTTGGTTCACATGTTAAGAGGGAGAGTGCAGCACATTCATCATCACTTTGTGTCGGACACAATGCCAAATTCTCGATAATCAACTACGCCCCTGTCAAAAAAAAAAAAAAAAAAAAAAAAAAAGCGGGCTTGGACTCCATCTAACAATTCCCTAACACATGTTAGAAAAGGCTCTGGACGATCTAACCCGCGCCGCCAAAACCCTTCGTATGCTGGTGTCTCGCGTCACTCACACCAACGCCTTCGAGATGTCACTCCTGCCTCTGTACCCTTACGACCACTCCAAGATCATGGGTCAGTGCTGTGAGAATGTGATCGGATACATGCCCCTGCCGGTGGGTGTTGCTGGACCCCTCAATGTTGATGGCCAAGTATTGTACCGGCCCAAGGCCACCACTCGTTTCGGTCGACTGCGCAAGCTCAAGTGGCCATAGCAGGTTGCCTTTTGTACATCCGGTTTTCGGCCGCCACTGGGGATGCCATGTGGATGAACATGATCTCCAGAGGCTGTGAACGGGCCTTGCAACTGGTCGCCGAAAAGCTTTCCTCAATGTCGATGATGTCGATTGTCTCTCTTTCTGGAAATGGCTGCGCGGACAAGAAACCCACAGCCATCAACTGGAGTGAGGGCCGTAGCAAGTCTATAGTCGCGGAGGCCGTCATTCCTGGCAGAGTTGTTGAGATCATGCTCAAGACGACTGTCACATCTCTGGTGAAGCTCGACCTAGACAAGAGTCCGATCGGCTCTGCGATTGCAGGAGCCCTGGGCGGCTTCAACGCGCACACCGCTAACGTTATCACGGCCGTTTTTCTAGCAACATATCAAGACCCTATCCAGAACATCGAGTCGTCCAATTGCATCACGCTGATGAATGCCATCAAGTCGCGCTATTTGGTGGCAAAATGCATAGGAACCCTAGAAAACGGTTGCAGTACACGACTTGGTGGAGGCGGGGAGATGGGGGCTGCCAAGAGGATTGATGGCAAAGTGAGAAGTTTCGTGGAAAATCGCGCTTTTCGGTGGCGAGGTGAAGTTTGGTGGCCAAGTCGCGCTTCTTGGAGGCAAAATGCGTTGGAACCAAAGAAACGGTTCTAACGCACGACTTGTTGGTGGCGAGGAGATGGGGGCTGCCAAGGGGATTGGTGGCAAAATAAGAATGTGGAAGGTGCTTTTCGGTGGCGAGGTTGAGTTTGGTGGCAAGTCGCGCTTTTTGGTGGCGAGGTGCGTAGAAACCATAGAAACGGTGCAATACTGGAGTTGGTGGCGGTAAGACGCGAATTTTCGAGTTCGTTTGATGCTTGGTGGCGAAGTTTATAAGTTGGTGGCAATGTTTTCATTTTTTGGTGGCGTTGATTCACGTTTGGTGGCAAGGCAAAATTTTAGTGGCGCTTTGTCTGCACTCTGCTCTTGTTAAACGGCTTCCAACACAAGAGCAATGGTAACAATTATACCGGAGGTATCTGCTAGAGATGTTGCCACTCAAGCGATAACCTTATTACCGGTGTTCCGGGACCTCATTGTTCGGGAGATTAATATCAGATTAAATATATAGTATCCAATGGGCTATTGCACTTGCCAGTAACCCAAAGACATCAGATCCGGCCAGTTCCGCCAAGAGACAGGCCATTCATACTTGTTACAGGAAACTTGCCTTCAAAAAAAGCCCACTATCGGGAGGGAGATACGACGTCAACGGGCGAGGTTTCCATCTGTCACCAAATGCAAGTCATTCTTCCGTCAGGTCGATATGGTCCATGAAAGAGCCACTGGTCTCCATGCCTGCGATCGATTGACCCCAAACTTTTTCTCAGAGATTCTTTTCTCTATCCACATTCAGTACTTCATTATCTGTCGATCCAATTGAGACTACCCGTCTTCGGGTCGCCTTTTTGAATACCATTCTGTGACTTTGGAAGAATTCAGTTGTCGGATGAGCACCCTCGATCTCCAACAAAGTATTACATAGATCATTCTGGATGGGTCACTACTGATTAGTAAATCTCGGTAAGCTGTCAACATTGCAGATCAGATACAGGGAAAGACTGAGGGCCTACGTGGACATTTTTTACAAAACAGGTTTAATGGAAAATGGACGAATTTGTAATGCAGCTGCGCAGGGCTGTGTGACATTCGTCTGGGCGATCCGAATGCACAGGTACAGTGTGCATCCGGCGCTACGAACACGGGCTGGCTACGGACACCGGCTGGTCCGAATGAAGGAAGATCGATCGACCATCACATCTCATGATGGATCATGAACATATAAAAAGCTGCCCATCGGCTCGTTGTTCTCACATCAACAAACACTCACAACCACAACCACAGAAAGAATCACAATCGCAAACAACATGAAGGCCATTATCGTTGAAAGGACTGACTTTGAACCCACCTATCACAACGCCAAGTTGGTCGATATTCCCAAACCCGAACTCACCGAGGATGGTCAGGCCCTGCTGGATGTTCACGCTGTCTCGTTCAACCACCGCGAGGTCTGGATCCGCAAAGGAGTGTATCCTGTAAGAGATGAAAACACCGTGTTGTTGACGTGATTCTGTTTGTGTCCCCAAACAGAGTTCTGGGGACGTGATTTTGATTTGTGTCCCCGATCAGATTTTGCGGGGAAGGTGCAAATCATGGTTGTTTGTACTCATCTGTTTGGTTGTTGTGCTGGTTATTGCCCACAGGTCATTGTGTTCGGCTCAGTCATGGGAGCAGACGGTGTTGGAAAAATCACACAGATCAAGGGCAGTTCGTCCAAGCACAAGATTGGTGATCGAGTTGTCGTCATGCCCTCGGTCGGCTGGACCAACGATCCCAGGGGACCCGAGGGGGATTACTACATTCTTGGCGGAGGACCTGCACCGGGTAAGAGGTTACTTTTTTTAGCACCGTGGGAAACAAGATTCAGCGAACCAAAGAGAGCAGTTGAGCTTGGGAGGGATCGAAGCAAAAAAAATGATCGAGGGATGACAAATTCCAACCTTTTTTTTGGATCGGAGTTTTGAAGAGCTTTTGTGTTCCACCCCTGACCCATTGCCCGAAATGCTCTCAACACGGTAGGACTCTTTTCGGAGCACTTTCTTGCTCAGCAGGACGATCTCTTCAAGGTTCCTGACCACTTGACTGACGCCGAAGCTGCTGCGCTGCCTCTGGCTGGTCTGACAGCCTACCGTGCTGCGTTTACTAAAGGACAAGTCCGCAAGGGTCAAAACGTCCTTATTACTGGAACCGGTAAGCAGTCTCGGGAATGACAATTGAGGGGCAGATAGGAGAAAAAAGTTTCCTCCTTCGTCTGCCCTACAACAAGCAATGTTGGTGGCACCCATGGAAACGGCAAAAGGCATAAAACTGAACCTGAGCCGGTATCATCCTTCTTCTGAATGACTCTTCCGACAGGCGGCGGAGTTGCCCTGATGGCTCTGTTGTTCTGTGTCGCGGCTGGCGCCAATGTTTACGTCAACTCTTCGGATGACACTAAGATCCTCAAGGCTATCGAGCTTGGTGCAAAGGGCGGTGTCAACTATAAAACAGGTACCAAGAGCCAACCCACGCGTTCACTTCGTCACTTTGACTATTTTCATTTCGAATCACTTCAACTATCTGTACGTTTCTAACGAGCCAGTCTTCCTGATTCAATGAAATCTACTATGTAGACAATTGGGACTCCCAGCTTCGAAACCTGACTCAGGGCGAACCCTTCGACGTGATCATTGACGGTGCAGGAGGTGATGGCTTCCAGACCTTCACCAACCTTCTTCGTATGGGAGGCATCATCGTCTCATACGGAATGACCGTTCACTTTGAGGTCAACTATTCTATGCATGCAGTTTTGCGCAACATTGACGTCCGTGGAAGCACCATGGTAAGTCGATGGTTCCATGGAGCACTCATCACAACGGTGCAGGCACAGAACATGCTGGGTGCTGGACATCAATCACTGACAAGAGCAACTGCTCTTTTTCGTCTAGGGATCGCGCGTCGAGTTTGGCGAGATGGTTGACTTTGTTGCCAAGCACAAGATCAGGCCTGTGGTCAGTCATGTTTGGCCTGGCCTCGAGTCAGCTGAAGAGGCGTTCAAAGTTATCAAGGCTGGAGCTCAGTTTGGCAAACTGGTATTGACCCTGAAGGGCGAATCCAAGCTGTAAGGCATATGTAGTTAGTTACCTATGAGTACCTCGGATATAGTGGGGCTATTTTTGACGTAAATTAAAAACCACGCGCACGATGTTCTCAATCCGATTATTGAACTTGACTCTGTTCTAGCTATGTTGAAGGATGATCGAGAGCGGAGCGAGAAATCATGGAGTGCATTTAATCTTGACCTTGATCCAAAAAAAAAAAAAAAAAGGAAGGTCCTTCATTTGGACTCGGTAAAGGATGAATTAGACGCTGTGTTAGCAAGAGGCGAGAGAAGAGACAGAGCCCAAAACTGAAGGACACCGTACGCTAGCCATCCCTTGGTAATTTGTTTCCTAGTCTTGAGCAGCGCAGCTAGTCTTGTGCCCTGATGTCACTGCCGCGATCTTTCCTATCCCCTTTCCCATTTAGGACTCCTTAAAATTGTAGCGTGATTGTTTTACAGATTTTGACCCCGTTGCGCGTGCACTCTTTTTTCATCTATTTTTCGTCTCTGCAGACTTATTGGAAGACGTCTCCTGAGAAGTAAATTTTCGCGATTCAGCGGATATCTTTCAATTGGTGTTCTCCCTTTCTGTTGTCCCTGTAGCTTGCCGAAAGCAGAACAAGCACCGCCTTTACAGACGGCAACTAAAGCGTTCATCTTGGATTATATATAAAGAGAAGAAGCTGATGTTGGGCACCCACTCTCACGCTTTCTCATCCATCCTTACACAATCACCTCTCAACGTAGCCAGTTCAAGAAGAATACTATGCGACTCTCCATTACCGCTCCATTAATTGCATCTATCATGCTTTTAGCGGACTTTATCGAAGGCGCGCCTGTCTCTGATGTAGCGTCGGAGGAAAATTCCAATTCTGCGACAGTAATCAACCACAAGGTCGTAGCAGCTGGCAGTGATTAACCCAATTATGGATACCACAACTCTCAGCAAACAACCAAGATTACTGAGCCGGCCAGCAATTATCTACATTGAATGCCTAAAGAGCTGTTTGTTGATGAGCGCGCCTCGGACGTTCTCTCTTCTCACAAAGCTGTGACCTGAGTGAGAGCTAGGATGAAAATTCCTTTTGTCCTAAATAAAGAAGCACTTCTTCGACTCGTTGACAATGAGACCGGGTGACAAGGACGCGCTCACACCATGTAATTGGGTCAATGGACGCGTCAGCACCGTTTCGTTCCTGACCGGGGAAAGAGTTGAATGTTGATCGTGGATGAGGTCCACGTTCTTTGAATGAAGTAAGCCGCTATATCGCACATCAAATGGGTGAATTTTAGGAAAACAGGGGACAGGGGCAGAGATATAGCAATCGCTTTTGTCAACACGGGAAACGGCCATTAAAACCCCTATCCCTTACTCCGTAGCTGTACGGAGATGGGATAGAAATACTATAGCTATGGTGTCATTTTTCATAGTGGCGCAAGAGCCATGTGAACGGGAAGGTGACCTCAGGAGAAAGAAGTTGCAGGTGAATGGGGTACATCATGAGGCGTCATTCACATTTGCTAGTGCAAGCGTACTCGGCTGACTGATACTATTGTCATCGAAGGGGGAATGAAAGAACCCACTGGCGATTTATGACTGCAAATGCAAGAGGCA
Source organism: Entomortierella parvispora (assembly GCA_963573315.1). Classification (NCBI taxonomy): domain Eukaryota; kingdom Fungi; phylum Mortierellomycota; class Mortierellomycetes; order Mortierellales; family Mortierellaceae; genus Entomortierella; species Entomortierella parvispora. Next base: position 364,797 of record OY752146.1, read on the forward strand.
TGGTATTGACCAACGTGGCATCAGCAAGGGCAATAAGGAGATGAGAACAATCGCAAAGGGGGGATTGAGGGTAAAAGAAGATGGACAGGGAGTGGGCGAGATGGTGCAGTGTCGGAATCATGGCAAGTCGGGCGTGTAAGGACAGCGGCGGTGACATTAGATGGGGATGCCGCATTGTGGAAGGAAAGAAAGGGTGAAGAGGGATGAAGAAGAAAAAAAAAAAGGGCGTGAGCGTGCAATGAGCGTGCAGTGAGTGTGCAGTGCGTGCGTGCGGTGTGTGTGCGGTGTGTGCGCTCTGTCTGCCCAGCCACCCTTTTTCTTTTTCCTGCTCCCACGCTTCCATCCATCCCTCTCTTCATCCTCGGCATCACCAGGACAGGACCCACTCACGTCCCGCCCTCTCTCCCTTGTGTTGTACGTGCAGTGACAGTACATGCACTGAATGCTCCATTCTTCTCCGTCAACATGTACGCAACGGATGGAGTCCAGTCCGTGCAATCACCATCCGTTCTGACAAGCTCTCTGTCGAGATTGCTGTTGTAAAGTCACGAAAAGTCCAGCGGCGAGAAGGACCCTGCAAATTGTTTCACATTCCCACTTTCCCCTGTACAGCTGCTTTATTCGTGGCGCCGATTAGTGAGTGCGAGCAGTCCTTCCTTCTCTTTGTCGCTATCGAGGGATCGTAATCATACCTCGGTCTATTTCTATTCTTCAAACGCGGCTATCGGATCACCGGGTCTCGGTATTCAGTCGGATCGATGGGAAGCGTTGCTTTGGAATACACTTCCCGAGTCATCCATTTCGCTTTACTTATTGATGTTCTGATGAAGAGTATCACGGGTGATTGTTTTTTCTCGAGTCAGGTAGGCATTGCAGCATTTTTCCGCAGAAAGACGAGGGCCAGCTTTCTACTGTAACGCCCATCTTCTTGGTAACCCTTGTCGTTTATGAAGCTTTGATGGAGGCTCCTTTTGTAGTGTAACCTCCTTAATAATGTTGTACCAGTCGCAGTGTTCATCGAGATGGATGCAGGCCACCATCTTCAATGCAGAATCCTTTGAAGATCTCGAAACATTGCCTCCTCCGCGTTACATCAAAGATATTTTGACAAGTTCTTTGGCATGGAGGGATTGCAGTACTGAAGTGGACAACAGGTAAAAATGAACAGGTGGAATCTTCGCACTTGCGATCAATTTTTATTCGTGCCCTGTAAACGATGAAAACATCTACAAACAGCCAGCCATGAAGGAGGGTAAGAAGGGGGGTATTAATATGATCACAGAATAAAATATACAAAGAAGATTCGCCGTTGGAATATGAGGATCATCGACGAGTTTGTCTAGCTTTTGTTTGGTGGCTAAACCTGTGCCTTTTCATCAGGACGATGGACCTCATCCATCTCCTCCACCTTGCTGCGCCCCAAGAAGTAAGTCTGCAAATCCACGGAAAGAATCGCCAGTGACACAAGCTCGGGGAGAGGGGCAAACACGTAGGCGGGCCAGATAGGCACAGACGTCGAGACTTTATAGGTGATGACGACGTTGTACATGACCGCAATCGTAAACACGAGCGTGGAACTGAAAGTGATCATGAAGGCGTGCTTGTGGGCTGGGTAACGGCGGGCATGGATCGCAGAGATGTAGATAAACAACGAATTGAGGGCCAAGAGGAGCAATATGGACACCTTGCGAAGGATCACACCGTTGTGCTGTTTCTCTGGAGAGTACAAGGGGTTGGCCATGACACATCCGGCAATCAGGCACCCCGCAAATGGAAAGAACGGGAACTTGATGTAGTGGAAGGCAAGTTTCTCAAAAGTCGTCTCGACGTGGCTATATTGCTGGTAGATCTTGGGGACGATTGATTTGTAGAGTTCACCGTAGCCGATCATCATGATAACAGTTCCAATGGCATTGAAGGTGATCTTGGCGATGTAGTAGTGGATATACTTGATGCTCGGGTACTCCATGGCAGGTGAACTATAGTAGGCACCGAGAGCGTAGCACACAATGCGCAAGGCACAGAAAAAGGCAAGGACGAGGTAGGTCGACCAACGGCTGCGGGCGTAACGGGCCATGAACCCGCAGAAGGGGAGGAAGTACGCTACAGCAGAGATAATACACAGGAGCTCTTGCGTTGCCACCATTTCGAGGAGAGGAAGGAGAGGAGAGGGGAGAGGGAGGTTTGAGAATCGAGTCTAAGGAGAAAAGGGATTGAGGGCTGAGGATGGTCCGTTTTATAGATAGAGGACTCACAAAGTTTTGGGGTGTAAACGAGCTTCACCATGGCGTCGGACTCTGGTGTCGGACTGCAGCCAAGCCAAGAGAACCATCTCGGTAAAGAAGGTGCGATCACAAGGCCCATTATACTAAGAAGCGATCGGGGTTGGGGTAGAAAGGAAGGGCTATATCTCTACCGCCAATGAGCCAATGGAGTAGAACAAGTTTATCTGCGCCTTGGACCCTTCTCCACAGGTGTAAACAAGGCAAACAAGTTTAATTTTCCCCTTGGACGCCCTCTCCACAGGCAAACAAAAGAAGCTTTCTCGTAGGATTATTTCTCCACAACCGGAACCTTTTTGTACCCTCGATCAAGGTTTTCAGTGTGTCAGACAGACTTTGGCAGGGAGAGAGCATCGGAGCCGCACATCACTGGTCCACGGACAACGCACAGAGCGCTGACGCGTGATGAACAGACATCCTTTCTCAAACTATACGCAATGTCTTTTGAGGCGGATTTGGCCTGACGGCTAAGCCACCGGGCTAGAAGAGCGTGATTTGGAGGTGTCTTCTTTGATTTGTACACCTCTCTTTCTACATCGTTCTGCTCGTCTAGATATCTCGTTCCTCCGAGAAGGCACGAGAAAAGAGAGTTTTAAGGGCGTAAAGAGATCAATTCCAACCAGTACGACTCAACTTCAACAACAGTCACCTGCATACATGGATGGACGAGAAAGCACCGATTCCACCTCTCACCCCCGAGACACCTGAGGACCAGGCCCCTCCTAGACCCAACACACCACAAATGGTGCCCAGCTTTGGGGGTGGGGGGCTTATTACCCGACGGTACCAATGACCAAGCCGTTTTTCAAGGACAGGAAACATTTGGAGGACTTTTTCGAGCCAAACGAGGCTTTCTATCACGAACAGACACGGGAGGAAAAGGTGGATACAAAGAAGGAAGTTAGGAAGAAGAAGAGTACTTTAATGTATATTGTGAGTTGCAGACTGAAGATAGAGAGGGACTGACAGGAGGATTATATAATAGGAAGCGAGCGAGAGTCCTGTAGTGGTTGCGGATACAGGTCAAGAGTCAGAGAAGAACAAGATAGAAACAGACCGAAGGAGGCTGTCGACAAGATTCATCAAAGGCGATGCGGATTATGAGTGAATGTCTGGATGGCGTCGTGATAGACCAGGGGTAGACCGATGCTAGGATGACCATAGGTACAACCTTGATCAGAGAGGAGACGGACAGGGATTGACGCGGAGAGTGACTGGTCAGAACTAGAGGCGACGACCCAATGAACAAGAGTGCGAAATCTAGGATATAGTTCAACGACGCGTACCAATCTAGTCTGGGTTCGTGAGAATTTCGCGGAGAGCAAAAGCTGGACAGAGAAAAAGAAAAGAGGTAGATAAACCTGGAAAATATGTTAACCAGGGACTGAAACGGCTAGTGAAGGATATCATCAGGACACCGACACCTGGAGAGACGTAGTGGAAGCGCTCTAAGAAACGTTTCCTTGTAGCCGGAGCTAGAAAACTTCGAAGGACCTGTTTGACGAAGTTTACAAATTCAAGAAAATATCGCATGAAAGGAACTGCATGAAAGGAACTGCATGAGGGGATTTGCATGAAAGGGTTTGCATGAAAGGATTTGGTGGGCAAAGGAGGGCAGGGCATTTTGTTCTGGTTCCTCCGAAAAGGCACGAGATAAAAGTTCTTAGGGCTCAAAGAAATCAATTCCTGCAAACATGGACGGGCGAGAAAGCACAGATTGTAGACCTCTCACCCCCGAGATACCCGAGGGCCAGGCCCACAGCCTTTTAAATGCCCCTGGTCCCCCTCACTACACCTTTTCCTCTCCAACCAACTCAATCTGCCATCAAGATTCATCATGAGCCAAGTCGTTACCAGAAAGAACATCCGCAACCTCACGCCCGAGGAGATGGACAACCTCGTCAGGGCCTTTGTCGCCATCCAGCAGCTTCCCCCCGATGACCCCAACTCCTTCTTCGTCATCGCCGGCTACCATGGCGAGCCGTTCCGGGGAGCCGGCTACGGGAATCCCTCCTGGTGGGGAGGATACTGCAACCACGGCAACGTCCTTTTCCCAACATGGCACCGCGCCTATATCCTCAGACTCGAAAAAGCCCTCCAGAGCAAAGTGCCCGGAGTAGCCATGCCCTACTGGGATGAGACCGAGGAGTTCAGCCTGCAGAACGGCATTCCGCCAATTTTCCTCCAGAAGAACTACACCTACTCTGACAACAAGAGCGATCCCATTGCAAACCCATTTTTCTCCTACAAGTTCCAGGCCAGGATCACTGACAGGCTCAGCCCCATCCCAGACGCCAACTACACCAAGCCTATTGGCTATGAAACGGTCCGCTACCCCTTTTCAGGCCTAGTTGGTACCCCTGCCGATGCCGAGGGTACCTTCATACACAACAAGGCACTGCGTGAAAAGGGGGAGGTTGTGACAAACCAGATGCTGAACGACAACGTCATCACATGGCTCAACTTCTCCTCCTTCAAAAATAGCGACGGGAAACTGATTCCAGCCGGCGTCCATGACAAGTTCAAGAAATGCCTCGAGGCGCCCAACTACACCGTCTTTTCCAACACCACCTCGGCCCAGAACTGGAACGACGATCATCTCAGCGAGACTGGCTTCCAGCCCATCGTCCCTCTCGAGTCTCCGCACAACTCGATCCACCTCGCCGTCGGCGGCTTCGAAATCCCCAAGCACAACTACGACCAGGTCGCCAACGCCAACGGCGACATGGGCGAGAACGACACTGCCGCCTTTGACCCAATCTTCTTCTTTCACCACTGCTTCATCGACCTCACGTTCTGGAGATGGCAGGTCAAGCACAACCAGCGCGACTCTCTCGAGATCATCCAGGGATACCCCGGAACCAACTCTGTCGACAATCAGGGTCCCACCCCCGGGGTGGCAGGCAACACATGGCTCACCCTCGACAGCCCTCTCGACCCGTTCAAGAACCCCCATGACTCAACGAAGGCCCTCACGTCCAAGGACGTCATCAACATCGAAAACCTGGGCTACGTCTACGAGCACCATAAGCAACCAAATGCGATCCCGCCAAATATTCAGCCGTCGCCGATCCTGACTGTGAGCAACATCAATCGTGCTACACTTGGGGGCTCCTTCGTCGTCTCGGCTTGGGCCAAGCTGGAGAACGATGACAACATTTTGGTGGGCACGGAAGCTGTCCTGAGTCGCTGGCACGTGGCGGGTTGTCAGAACTGTCAGAACCACTTGGAAGTCCGGGCACACATTCCGTTGGAGGGGTGGAGCAAGGAGGAGGCGGAGAAGATGGATTTCAAAGTTGGCCTGCATACTCGTAAGCCGAGTAAGGGCGACCGTGATGGAAGTAGTCTGCTTACTCGCCAACAAGGGACGCAGAACCCCACAATCAAGCTTGGAACTGATCACTTGTAGTCTTCGAACACCAGTTTGAGCCAAGACCAACAAAAAGTGCGAGAGACAGTTTGAGGCTCGACATCATGTAAACCTGCGCGAACACCAAGATGAAGGCTGATGATATGAATACGTCGTCCCACGGACTTGTGCCGGTTTGTGTAAAAAAGGGCTTACTTTGTTTCTCTTAGTTTCGAACGATGGTCGGCAAAGGAACGAGGTCGGACGTGATGTGCTCAATTGTTCTGAAACATTGCAAGTGCGAACATTACATACGACGTTACAAGTGGTGGAAGTGTCAATTAACGGGAAAAGCAGCGTGCCTCGGAATTAAAAAAATATTGCCACTTGAAGTTGGAGTGTTTGATATTCACAATCACGTACAGGAATGGTAGTTTTGTGCACATGAGCAAGAGACAAAACAGCAAAAAACACGCCGGGCCCATTTCTTTTAGGGAATAAAATACTTGTAACTTCGATGCGTTCAAAGCTGCGACGAAAAAACAATTGTACAAAACTCAAGGGATGGGAGACGCGGGTCCACGGACACAATTTGGGTACCGATTCTTCTGTCTGTCTCGGATCCCGTGATCGCGCCTCTTTCTCGTCCGACGCGATTAATCGCGCACACACTGCACTCGACTTTTTTTTTTTTTTGGTGTCACCGCCCCCAACGACAGTCCTAATCAAAGTCGTTGTCTTTCCTCTGTTTTCTTCGCTCTCTCTGTTCCTTTGTTGTGAATGAGCTACATTACACTTTCTTGCAATCCTCTGCCACGACATGAGCATTTCGTGGTTCCAAAGGGATCACTCGTGGGTGCAAACACCCATTGCAGCAATCTGCTGCAGCAAGGACTGATAATTCGCTGCGCGTCTCCTAGCTGATCTTTAACAACTTTCGAACTGTTGTTTTTCAGCGTTCCCCGGCGTCACAGACCCCTTTCCCTCTGATCCTCTAAGGACCTTCTCGCATTCATGTGCTTTGCGTGCTTATAATTTGTCTCCAGCGGGTCCGATTCGACCAAAGAACTTCTTACGAAACACACCGTCTCATCAGTATCACACAGCTGGAGTGCTGCTGCAAGATTGGCAACAGACATACCACCAGGAGATAGATGAGATTGGAGAGGATGAGCTCTTCATCCCGGTACATTGTTGCGAGCATTGCTGATGGACAACTTTTTGTGAAGTTCCCCGATCACCCCCTTGTTGTCCTAGCTAGCCCCTCGTAGGAAACTGGTTCTCCTCCTCAAGAGCGGCCCATGTGTAACGTTGAGCAAGTGGTCGGTTCATGCAAGCAGAGACTGAATTTTTAGGTCACACAAAGCCACCCGAGCGTTGAAGAGATTGCCTGCCAACAAGATGCATTTAATCCATCTCAAACGCGCCATCTGATCCGCCGCATCTTCGACCCTGACCTCATCACCATCATCGATAGAGATGCATCCGCTTCCGCCATCGGTCTAGTGTTGCTGCAGATTGACCGACAAGGCAATGCTCATCCCATCGCTTTCCCACCCAGGAAGATAATCTGCTGAGCGGCCCACAGGCAAGTTCGACGTCAACATCAACACACCGCCCTCCATCAGTTTTCCACGCTGGCCAAGCTCACTCATTGACGGGTTCGTTTGCTGGATGCAGTTTTTGCAGGAATATTATTAATAATACGACAAAGCACAGGCGAGGAGTCGACAATGTTGTGCCCAACGCCAGGCCCTTTCCCTGCGACCGGACTATCATGACCCCAGTAGAGTGGAGCTGCACAACCTCAGTCTCTCCCCATCCTCCTATAACAGCGACCAGCTTATTCAAGACTACAACAATGATCCTGGTCTTGGACACATCTATAACGATTGTCCGGAAGGAAAGATCGTCAATGGATACTCTTTGCAGAACAACCCCCATTTTTCCACGCGACGCGAGTCAACCAGCTCCGCAATCCCTCGGCACTCTCCCATTCGTTTCGCTATCTTGAACGACGCCCATAACTCTACTACTGCGAGACACTTGGCTTTCAAAAGACGTATGACAACCTGGGCCGATTTGTGTATTGGCCACACATCTCTAAGGGCACCCAACAGTATGTAGCGACGTGTGAGAAGTGTCAGAGGAACAAAGGCTTTCATTATCAACCCATGGGACTCTTGCAGCCTAGCCCCTCTCAACCCCGTCTCAGCACTGGAAGGTCATCACCAAGGATTTTAAATACACATGCTAGGACGACGGGTCCTTCACAGGAAAAAGGTGCCATATGTATCTAAAGCCAGGTGGTACTGAATGGTAACTCAACCTCGGGTGGATCACTCTCATACACCGACTGCTGTCCTAAATACGACAGTAACTCGCGAAGTAGCAAACGATTTGCTTTATTGCGGTGGACACTGTTGACGCACTGTTTTTAAAAGTGTAATCTACAGGAGGGACATAAACAAAGTGGCTGGTTTTCCTTCTCTCTTTTCAATTCTTAATTCCCTTCACCTTTTCTTTCATCAACTTATCTGAAACCTCCCATAGCTTCTCCTGCAGATCTTTCCTCTCTGCTAGTGGATTACACTTGGATTCGACTCCAAACGGAATAGAGAACCTCCCTCTCAGATCCCTATTCTCAATCTCGGGGCTGGTAGCACAGTATAGCTGTGTCAATGCACCCTCCTTTGGAGCCATTGCAAATTTCTCTGTTGTCCAGGCGAAAAGATTTCCGGCGAGTGAGCCTCGTCCAGTCTGAGCCATGTTGGTGCTGACGTGTCCTGGATGAAGACTGTTAACATATACACGCTCATTGGCCAGACGGCGCGCAAGCGCCTTGCTGAACAGGACGTTGGCGAGCTTGGATCGGCCGTAGTGTACGAGGGGTGGGATGGCAGAGATTTGAGAGGGATTTGAGAGAATAGTGAAATCGATCCCATCTGGGTGTTTGGTATCGTCAAGTGCCCAGGAACTAGGCAAATCCAGTAGCAAATCACGAAAGAAGTAAGATAATATGTCTCATTAAAAAAGTCAGATGCAAACCAGCCTAGTACTTACCTCACGTTGACAATACGGGAGGGTTGAGACTCCTTAATACGACCCAAGAGGGCAAGCGTGAAGACATAGTGGCTATTAGAGATTGAAATAGAGCTGAGATTAGTAGAAAGCACCATTTCGAGTCCATTGACACCCGCAAATAGATATACATACCCTAAATGGTTGACTGCAAACATATATTCGAGGCCGTCCGCGCTCTGCTTAATTGGCGAGTATGCCACGCCTGAGTTATTGACCAAAATGTGGAGCGGTAGGCCCTCTGCGAGGAATTTCTTCGCGGACTGGTTGACCTTATTAAGATCACTGAGATCGAGCTCCAAGAAATCCAGCTTGACTTCGCCTTGGTATCGGGGGTAGTCTCGTTTGATTTCCTGGTGGACCTTATCCATCGCCTCCTTGGCACGGGCTTCACTTCTGCAGGCCATAAATACACGTGCGCCATGGGCTGCAAGTGCGACAGTTGTTGCGTAACCGACACCGCCGTTCGCACCAGTGACAATGGCGACCTTGCCCGTGAGGTCAGGAATCATGTCGTTCGTGAAGTGTGGAGCTGTGAAGTACGTCTTCCAGAACGTTGGGTTGATCAACATATTTGCGTAGGCGACCATTTTTGCTGCTTGATTTTCTTGTCTGCTTTGTTTGTTGTTGTAAGGAAAGTAAAAGAATCGAATGTTTGACTTTAGCTAGGGCCCGAGATCTTTTTTAAAGACCAGCATGTCTGCGGTAATGGAATGTGTCTCAAATTTTTTTTCTTGCAAATATGGAAGGGACCTCCAAATGAAAACGTGTTTTTCTTCCAAGAAGGAAATTTTTGTTGCGCTTACGTGTCCATGACGAGTCTCTCTGCCCAATGGCAGGTCGATTAGTCGCGTTCACTGTTTCCCATTTTTCGTAGGACTGACGTGTCTATCACGAATCTCTCTGCACCAATGGAAGGTAAATTAGGCGCGTACAGTACATGTGCCTCAGCGCTGTCTCAGGTGCCAACAAGACGCATGCACTTGGCCACAGTTGCCACACTCACGGTCAAGGACTTTTCCGCCACAAAGTCAAGCACAGGCACGAATTTGGTAGCGACCCACTCGACAATGGTGAGAGATTCCCGTTGCTCGACAACTTTGAGAATCGCAGGTTGGAAGATGCTCACGCGCTCAAAGCCCATCTCTGCCAGCGCTTGTTCCGTCTCACCCTTGGTCTTGGTGCCAAAGAAGCGGGAATTAGGATTGGCGCCAATAGCAGAGCAGTAGAGGAAGTGGACCTTGGAACAACCTGTCCCTGTCTTTGAATCCTTGGGATCCTTTTCGTGGATGTAACGGGCCGAGTCGACAACATACTGCTGGTCAACTTTCTTCCAGGCTTCTGCCGATGGAGCAGAGGTAAGGTTAGTGCCGAGGGTACAGAAGACGACCTGGGGTATGTCTGACGGGAACGTGTCTTGGATTTGGTCAAAATTGACAATCCTTTGCTCCAGTGCGGTGGTGTTTGTGAAGCTGTCGTCTGTCGTAAGTATAGATGATTGAGTAGGTGACTGCTTTTCCTCCTTTGCAGGTGAAGGCGAATTCTTTGCGTTTCCCACTTTTGGAGTTCGGGCGGTGTGCTTTGTTGCGCACTTCTATGCCACGAAAGTGGTGTAGAAACTGCACGTGCAGGGCAATGATTTCGGTACGTAATTATTGCCCGGATGTGCGGTAGCCTTTTGCGCGCTGCTTGCCACTCAAACATTCGCTTCATTCTTGTTTACATCACCTTGCTCACACACATCGCCACCTCCACACGCCTGCCCATCGTCTCTCGCACCTTTTCCCTCCCTTTAAGACCTTCGAGAGGTAGTGTTCTTCTTGATCCGCCTGACCTGTTCCAAATGAAGTCAGATGAAGAAATACGTGGCTGTGGACTCACCATATTTGGATCATCCTCCCGAGGATATTCGCTATGGATTAATGAGCTCTCGTTATGCATGCGGGAGAGAATTAACATTCTCTTCAACTGATTATTTTTCCGTCATTGCGAGGAATTGTGATTAGTGTGTGGGCATAGTGGTTGGACAACACTTGTCAGCGGCATCTCTTCAGCAAAGAGGGGCTGCTGAATGCAGTTTTGGACTGCTCTTCATTTGGACATTATACGTTCATAATAAGCCGTAGTTCTTGAATCCTCGTCACAAAGATACAAACGATAACTGCTTTTTCTATTTTTCTAATAACTTACTAGCGACTCACGTCGGAGACATGGATTTCTCATGGGAGTTCATCGAACTTCTCCTGTATGGTGAACATGAGCAGATCCTCCCCACGAGCAACATTAGTGCAATTGCACTTCTAACAACCGTCCTTCATCAGATCTGGATATTTCACTTTCTCCACATCCTCGAGGACCAACCCTTCGACGCCACCCAGGTGACAACGTCCATTGATCTTGCGGTCAACAAAATTGTCAACCAGAACGAGTATCGGCGACGCGTACAGGAGGAACGCAGCCGTGAGTCAGCAACTGACCCCAACTCAGGCCCCATGACCCCCCAAACCTAGCATTTCTTCTTTTATTTTCTTCTATACCTGTATTTTTATCTTTTAGTACTACCCCCGTAGTGCTTGTTGTAACTCAAATTTGATCGTAGTAGCGCCGCCTGAAGATGTAGGGGCACTGGATTTCTTGGACACTGACCCAAATAAACCAGATAAAAACAAAAAAAAAAAAAACAAAAAACTACTTGTGCAGCTACAGATTCAGTACGCGAAATCTTTGTTGTTCAGATTTAATATTGAGAGGGATATAGTATGCAAGATCAAGGAGCGGATCTGTCTAACCCGCAATATTTCTTGGATACGATCCCAGAAGAGTACAGTGCCAAGGACTACATACGTTCTTGTCATGGCGCGAGTGTGCAGGGCGAATCTACAGTAAAGCGACTGCAAGACGAATGACGATGCAAACTTATACCACATTTGAAAGAGAGTGACGACCGAGGTCTTCAGGAAACTGGGACGCGACTTGAAAAGGCGTGGAAGAACGAAAAGCGCCGCTTGCTCGAATCGATGGAAGTGGATTAACAAGTCTCCAAAAGGTTCAGGCGAGATATGAGGCAGGCGTTCTAGGAACACCAAGTCGCAGTCATGAAGATGTCGGCTCGAAGACTTGAACAAGACCTCTCAGAAATATGTAAGCAGTTTTTGTCGATCCCAAAGATGGGCAATTTATCTTCGACGATGTCCCAATCTCGACTGTGCACAGAACAACTACCGCAAGGCACGTAAGGAGCGCAAAGAGCGCATCTGCCAATAACTACAACATCTTACATAGTAGTCTATGCAAAATAATAAAAATTCATCGACTTCACAAAGGCTCGCCAATTGAGGAAAACATAGGAAAGTCCACCGAGATTCAAGTGACTGCTTTCTCTGTAATCTCACACTCCGCCATGTCCAGCGATGCCGAATGAAATGAAGGCTGAAGCACATTTATTCGACACCGACAAGGGACTCTAGATGTGTGTATCTTTCTTTTATTGATCTCACGTGACTCCAAAGAAAAAAGTGCTCTACACTAAGGGACTGATGCATCTCTTGATCTCCATCTACTCTCAAAGCAAAAGAGACCAGGGAGGGTTGGGTGGGACATCTAGAGTCCCTTGTCGGTGTCGAATAAATGTGCTTCAGCCTTCATTTCATTCGGCATCGCTGGACATTATTCTTCCCCCTCCAAGGGACTCTATCTGTGAATCCCGATGCAAAGGAAGAAGAGTGTTGGTGAAGTTGCTGGCGAGTGCTCTCGAAACGCGGTAGTAACCTTCCACCATTGTGGGCGACGACCAATTGCCTTGAGCGGTCACGTCGTCCACTGGAACGCCCCGACTGAGGGCATTCGTAGCTGCCAAGGCGCGGACCTTGATACGAGACTGTCCCTCCTCCCGAGGCAGCTTGTCCAAGAGCCTTCCGAGGTACTTGGAAATCCTCTGCGCGCTCAACCCTGACGTGCCAAAACTGACATCCCGAATCAGGGGTGTGAAGTCCAACTGCAGTAGCTGCCTGTCAAACTTGTGATGTTGGCCTCTCGCCCGTGCGTCATGCTGCTCTGTACGCCTGCGGTATTCCTGATACACGCTCACAGGGCAGAGGATCCGTTCCTCGTGTGGGTGGATCATGACATGCTTGACAATAGGCTGTCCGTTTCGGCGCTCTTTCGGTGAAACGATGACCATCTCTAGGGATCCTTTTCTCATTCGACACTGTGCTGCGTCCACGCATGCCAGATCGTCCGCTCTGAGGAAGCCAACCAATCCCAGCAAGAAGCAAGTCTTTGCCGTCAGTTGCTGGATGTCCATGGGCTCGTTCTCGCCCATGTCTCGTATCGCCTTGATGATCGGGTCCAAATCGGTGTCGAGGTTCCGAACACGTTTGAGTGTGTTGCTCCCCATGATCCTGAGAAAATCTGTCAAGTTCTCATCCGAGCGTAGCCCTTCCTGCCTATCCTGCGGGAAGAGCTTGAGAATTGTTGCCAGATATGCTCGAGCTGTCTGGGGCTTCCAGGACTTAGACTCGAGCCCAAAGTTCAGGTAGTTCATGAGGTCAGTCGAAGTGGTGTCGTCTAGTTGTCGCTGACGCTCCTGCAGCCAACGTACGAATGCCTGCTGACCTGATGAGCCCTTGGCATTCCTGGACCTGGCCGACTTGGAGTCAAAAAGTCGGAGCAGGACCCCAGAATCGGCTCCTGAAATCACAGCTTGTTGCCGTCGACGCTCCAAGCTGTTAACTGCCACATTGGGTTGCGTTCCAGAGGCTGTGGGCTGTTCCCTGGAGCTGCTCTTACCATTGACCGCGGTACTGGAATGGGCTCGTGCGTTGACATGGCTCGGATCGTAGGGTACCAGATCATTGCAGGCCACTGTGGTGTGATCACTGTCGCTCGGACCCTGTCCGTCCTGACCTTCTCCAGCACCCGATTGAGAAGGGACCATGGGGGGCAGATGTACACTCGGCCCAGGTCCTTCCAGCTGAAGCTGAACGCGTCCTGCTTCCACGCAGTCTCTTCGTGTAGCCATGACACGTACCTGTGTGTCTTCGCGTTCGCTGCCGTGGCGAACAGATCGACTGAGTGAGGACCCCAAGTGGAGACGAGCTGTTGATAGAACGAGTTGCTGATCGACCACTCCAACTGTGCTATCATTCGCCTCGATGGTGAGTCGGCTGGATTGAATTGAGACGGTACGTACGTTGTCATGAGCCGCGTACCCGTCCTGATGCAATAATTCCAAATCCTTGTGGCCAGATCTAACAACGGTTGAGACCTGGTCCCTCCGAATTTGTTGATCTGCGCAATCGCTGTCGTGTTGTCGCAGATGACTTGAATTGTCTTGCCCCGCATGTCTGTGAGGTTCACCAGATGCCATATCACCTTCAGTTCCTTGTAATTGATGTGATGAGGTTGTTCCTCCGGTGTCCATAGCTTCGAGATCTCCACGTCCTCGTAGACTATTCCCCATGCTTCCTGCGACGCATCCGTGAACACATCGATTTCCGACCTCTGGGGGAGGAATCCCTGACCATTCCATGTCGACAGGCTCTTGCACCACCACTGCAGGTCCTCTCTCGATCGGTGGTCCAGTGTGACAGATCCCGTCCATGGGCAATTCCTTGCTAGGGCCTTGTTCTGGACCTGGATGAGCTGTCGTGTCTTGAGTCGCGCTGGGAAGATGGCTACCGTCATGGCCATCGCTCTCCCTATGAATGACGCCAACCTCTTGAGCGGGACGGTGGCTGTCTGCAGCAGCTTGGTGGCTTCCCTCCGAAGGTCGCGAATCTTGTTCCCTGGCACTGACAACGCCATCTTGACAGTGTCTATGCGGAATCCCAGGTGATTGATCTGTTGCGAGGGAGTGAGCATTGACTTCTCGTGTTTGATGAGAAATCCCAGTCGTTCCAGCTGTTGACGTACCATAAGCGTGTGTCGCTCCGACTCTTCTTTGCTTGTGGCTGCGACCAAAATATCGTCGAGATATGCTGAAATGCGGATCCCCTGCTTGCGTGCCCATTGTAGGATGGGTCGTATGATCTTGGTGAAGACGTACGGAGATAGTGACAGGCCGAACGGTAGGGTCCTGAACTGATAAGTCTTCCCGTGCCATCGAAAGCGTAGGTATCGTCGACTTTCCGCTTGTACTGCCACGTGGAGGAACGCGTCGCTTAAGTCTATCGATGTCATCCAGTCCTTTGGTCGTAGCATCTGGCAGATGTGAGTGAGCGTCTCCATTTTGAAATGTGGCGCCTTCAGGTACTGGTTGAGTGGTCGGAGGTTGAGAACAGGTCGAAGTCCCCCTGTTTTCTTCGGTATGGTGAAGAGACGGCTGTAAAAGCCCATACCGCTGCATTCTTCGATAGCCCTTTTTTGTAATAAAGAAAGGATTTCTTTGTTTATCTCCTCCTTCTCCGCCGGTGTGGTGTAGGGGTCGTGAATTGGGGGAAGGCGCAATGGTGGAGGTTTGCTGAAGATGATCGAGTATCCCTTGCTGACAATGTTGTTGATCCAAGTCGAATCCGTCATCTCCTCCCATTCCCGTTTGAATCTGAGAAGGCGTGCTCCTACTGGCGCTCCTTCTCTGATCCGTTTCCCTTGTCTCTTGAGGACTTGTCGCTCCGGGCTGGCTTCCTGTCCTTGTAAGAGCTACCGTACTTGCTGCCACTGTCGCGGCTGCTTGACGATTCTCCTGATGTGTCGGATGTCTTCCTGTCCGATCTCTCTGGGAGCGTCTTCTTGAACCTGGGCTTCTTGTAGGCTGTCTTGCCGCTGTCCTCCTTACTGGTCGGCTTACTGTAAGTCTTCTTGATGAGGTCTGCAGTTGCTCGACGTTTTGCCACCTCCTCAAGAGTGAGCATAGCGGATTCCTTGGTTTCCGTGTTCGGGATGCCCAGGTGGCGGAGGTGAACGTCCTGACGCATGATTCCCAATTTCGACGCGTCATTGGATGCCAGGATGCGTGCGGTGTTGAGGAACGAGAGAACTTGCTGTCCCCAGACTGTACGCACAAAGTCAGGCGAGGAGACAATGTCGTCTGCAAGTGTGTCGTACATCCGAGTGGTGTTGGCGATGAAACTTTGAGCCTTGCCCAGGTCCTGGTCGTGTCTGCGGGCTGCTTCTGGCAGACTGATGGCATGATGATGCTGAATGACCTGAGGGGGCTTGTAATCCATGCCTTCAGTGTAGTGATAATCGTTCCAATCGAAGTGCTTATGTCCTGGAGGGAGGACGGTGTTGTAGAATTCGGTTTGGGTGATCGCAGGGTACTGTTCCTGTAGTTCCGGGTACCGTAAAAGAGTGGTTGCTCGTTCGGTCTTGTATACCACTTGTCCAGGTCGGACCTCGCTCTCGGGAGCAGCTTCCCGAAGCTGTTTGATGGTCGCGTCCTGATCAGATATCTTACTGGCTTGGTCAGAGATCTGGTTGGCTTGCTCAGAGACCTTGCTGGACAGGTCTTGGACCATTGCCGCCAAGACGGCAAGATCGAAGTTGGGTGGATTGGTGGCATTGGGCATGAGGATCAGGATCAGTCTACTGGATTTTCAGATGGGAATGCCCAAAAGCGTGAAAAAGAAAGATGGAGATCAAGAGATGCATCAGTCCCTTAGTGTAGAGCACTTTTTTCTTTGGAGTCACGTGAGATCAATAAAAGAAAGATACACACAGATAGAGTCCCTTGGAGGGGGAAGAATAATGCATGCAAACAGCACCGCGTTGCATGCAAGCATCCTTGGCCACCACCTCCAGGCCCTTCATTCCCCCCTTGGCATAATCACTCCTCTCTTTCATCCATTGCTCCCTCTCTTCCTTCATCCCCGTCCCACGTTAGTCCTCGCTGCATGCTTCGCAACAGCATGACCCACACTTGCCTGACCCTGCTCTGTCTTGCCGAGGGAGAGGCTACCCCCTTCCCTGTCGAGATTGAGTCCATCAACACAATCGGTGATCTGAAGCACGCAATCAAGCGCAAAAACACTGCTTCATTCAGCGACATTGACGCGTACATGCTCACGCTCTGGCAGGTCTCTATTCCTGTCATGCCCCTGGACGAACACAAGAAAATCTTCCTAATGGATGTCCCGTCAACAAAAATGCTCGATGAGACCGACAGCGTCTCCGATGCCCTTGATGTTCAGCCAGCCAACAAGACAATCCACATCATCGTCCAGCGACCTCCACCACGTAATGCCCGCGCTTACTTTTGGTCACACTGATTCCGCCCATGCTTGCTGATTGTTCTAACCCATTTACGCGTCTCATTACTCCGTTGCTTCGACATGGTTCATGTGCCTCTCGCTGTTTCAGATTCAGTCCATGCTCGCAGCTCCACGCCGTTCTCTGACGGCACCATCACAAATAACACCGCCGTTCCTGTCCCGCAAGATCATGGAGTGTTTGAAAGCACAGCTTGGCTGGTTTTCATTATGCGTAATCTCTTATCGGATCGCAGCGGGGCTGCAGCATCTATGAGATTCTCATCAGCATCGGCATACTTCCATTCAGAGTGGATCCAATCCATACGCGACAATCCGCTGGAGGAAGAGTACCTCTGCAACCTTGTGCATCGGATAGTGAAGACTTTTGCGCAACAAACTGTTCTGGACTCGGATTCTATCCGAGAGATCATTCTTGTTGCACCAATACTGGACAAGGTGCTCTACAGTCATCTTGTCAGGATATTTTATCAACAGTTCCAAAGAAGCACCCCACTGGACTACAACATTCTTCTTGGGCTCGTCCAGCTGATTCGAGATGCACCAGAAAGCTCTCTAGAGCCGGACGACTATATACGTCTCCTTCGATCTGTCAGACGACATCTTGAAGAAACCTTTCGAAAGGACACTGAAAACACAATCTACCTTACGCTGGCGGCCACAGTGTTACTGTCGACCGTCCCAACAAACCTCAACATCGACCAGGAATATAGACTCCAGCGCAAGATTTTTTCTGCTCTCCAACGTCACAAAGAGCCTCTCATCAAATTTCAGGCGAAATACGCTAGCCAGATCCTGCGCTCAACCTTTCGCAAGGACGTAGTGAGCGGACCTGACATTTTCAATGGCTTACGTGGTATTCTTGAGCTCATGAAGGAAGCTATTGGTTTCAGCGGTCGAAAGAGATGGTTTCAGGATGTGCTGACAGCAGAGGGATATGTCAGGGACCGCCTATTCGCGGACATGAAACGGTTGGTTTGCGTGGGACCCAGCGCTGGCGACGTCAACTTTCAGTGGCGTACATGCCAACTTCTTGGAGAAATCGCCGTGAATCCAGGATGGGACGATGATGCTCGTGATCACGCCTTCGCAATACTGCGTGGATTTGTCGAAACCAGTGAGGGCACGAAGCGGGATCCAAGGATCAAAAGATGGGTCTTGACAATTTTGGGCTATATGTCGCAATCACCAGTTTCGCCCAATCTTGACGGATTTTTCGACATGCCGACCGTCGCCGATGAGTCGAGGAATGACAATGCGCAAAAGTTGGCCCAGGAACTAGAGAGGAGTGGAGTCAAACCTTTCAATCTCACTTACCCGGTAATAGGTAGCCTGCCTTCACCGACGACGTTCCCGCTTCTGCACAAAGTTAACCTTGATCCAGATGTCGAGTTTGCTATTGACTTTCTTCGACGGCAAAGATCGAGAGAATTCGATAGACGCGCAGTCTATATCCAATTGCTATCGAAGCAGACGCTTCGATCGTCAGAAGATATACTCGTCGCGTTGCAAGAGCGAGCGAATAGCTTTCTGGATAGTAACAAAGAGGTTCTTCTCGTCTTGGGCGATTCTGGCTCAGGAAAGTCCACTTTTGGGTTGTACTTGGAGAACAAACTTTGGACTGAATACAAATCAGGAGGGCGTATTCCACTCTTCATTGATCTGAAAACAATCGACGCATCAGACAAGGATATGATACGACAACATCTAGAGGGCCAAGGTTTTTTCTCGGACCAACAAATCGTGGAATTACAAGGAACCCGACAGTTCATTCTCATATGTGACGGGTACGATGAATACAACCAGCGGACCAACCTCCATACCAACAATCGGTTCAACAAGCCTCGGCAGTGGCAAGCCAAGATGATTGTCAGTTGTCGCACTCAGTACCTCGGACCGAACTATCGCTACTACTTTGAGCCAGAAACAGCGACTAACAACAACCCAAACTTTTCTCATACCTCTAATCTCTTCGAGGAGGCTGTAATAGTGCCTTTCCGGGCTGCTCAGATCGAGGAATATGTTTCACTATTCACCCAAACATTCAACTCTTTGGATCGCCTCGGAGGCACGGAACCCTGGACTATGAAGCAGTATATGGAGCGTCTCGGTAGTATTGCCCATCTGATGGATCTGGCCCAGAATCCTTTCATGCTGAGGATGATCATGGATGTTCTCCCAAGAATTGCCCAGACTACCACCAAGATGACTCGGGTTGAACTGTATGACAACTTTGTGGAGCTACATTTCGAATCGGAACAACGGCGACTATTGAAACAATATTCCAGTGGCAAGATGGATAGTGGGACCCTTTCCGCGTTCTCTCTGCTGAAAAATGATGAGCTCGTCAATTTTGGATTGGACTTTTCGAAAGAACTGTCACTTTCCATATTTAAGGAGCAAGCGGGAGGAAACACGGTCACCTATACAGCAGTTCTGGATAAAGGATCATGGAAGGAAAAGTTCTTTGGTTCGGATGTTACAGCCAGGTTACTTCGGGATTCGGCGCAGTTGGTCTGCCGAGAGAATCGTCAGGATGTGCGTCAATTGATCAGGCATAGAACTCGTCCAGCTCATAGGAGGAACTCGTACGAGTTTATTCACCGATCCATTCTGGAGTATTTCTACTC
This sequence comes from Entomortierella parvispora, assembly GCA_963573315.1. Lineage (NCBI taxonomy): Eukaryota > Fungi > Mortierellomycota > Mortierellomycetes > Mortierellales > Mortierellaceae > Entomortierella > Entomortierella parvispora. The sequence goes on from OY752146.1 coordinate 384,346, forward strand.
GTGTCTGATCTTCGATCCAAGAGGAAACAAGCCTTCTCTCGATCTTGCCGCATGCCTCGACCCTTGTGGGAATGCAGAACCTATCGCCAAGCACCCCCTTGGACAAATTAGCATTGTCTCTGAGGCGTCTATTATCCATTTCCTTGTTGAGCGCATCCACGCAACAAACGACTTCAGGAATCAGCTCAACGCCATTGTCGAAATGTCCAAAGTGGAGGTGACAGTCAGACAGGCAGCATCCAACTCTATTACGATATTAGTGAAGGCTGGGGTTCAGTTCAACGGCACTGACCTTCGAGGAATTCAAGTCCCTGGAGCCGACCTTTCCGAAGGCCATTTCGACCCGGCACAGCTACAGGGTGCTGACTTGACTGGCGTCCATCTTAATAGGGCTTGGTTAAGAGAAGCGAATCTGAGCGAGACGACGATGACTGACGTACTGTTTGGTGAGAATCCGTATTTCAAAGTTCCCGCTTTGTGGTCGTCAGCGATCTCATCGGATGGGAAGATGCTCGTCGCCGGTTTAGGAGGTGGCAGCGTACAGATCTTTGACATAGTCGATTTCTACCGACGCCTGACGTTTCAAGGACATTCCGGCATTGTTCGCTGTGTGGCCATATCCAACGACGCTTCTCTTGTGGCATCTGGCGGTGACGATCGCTCAGTACGCATCTGGTACTTGGAAGGAGGAAAGGAGTGTGTTCTAAGAGGACATCCAACCGGAGTCCATAGTATTGCTTTCTCCCCTGATGGTACGCGGGTTCTGTCTTTTGGTGAGGACAAAATTATATGGGTCTGGAACATCGAATCTCAGTCCTGTGTGCGGACCATGGACACGGAGTCGACTTATCTAGTCTCGGCGTGGTCTCCATGTGGTCGTCAGATTGCTACTGGTAGTGAGTTGAACGGATTGAAGTTATGGGACGCGGAGACCGGGGAACTTGAACGAATCCTGGATACATCAATGGTGTCAAGCATTGTCTATTCTCGCCAAGGAAAAATCCTCGCTGTGGCTGGCATTGGTAAGGTGTTTGTCTGGGATCCGGCAAATGGCAGCAAAGGCCGGAATCTCACGATTAGTGGAACCCAACCTCTCTTCGGCGCTACTTTTTCCCGTGACGATCATACGATAGCTATAAGCTACAGCAACGGTTCTATTCAGCTATGGGATGCATCTTCGGGATTTTTTATTACCAGCTTGAATGGTCACTTCAATTTAATACGGGATATGATGTTTCGGGATAATCAGGAACTCGTATCTGTCAGTATGGAAGGCACCGTGCGATTTTGGCAACTGGAGGGCGAGATGTCTCTGAAAGGGGGCTTTTTCAAAGACCCTAGTCCTAGCCGCAGAGGGCATAGAAACGACATTTGCAGTCTCGTGTACAGTCCAATCGGCGATTGCGTTCTCTCTGCTGGCGCTTACGATCAACGCATCATCCGGTGGGACGTCGAAACAGGAGATAGCGACACACTTCTTAAAGTCAGCACCCATCACAAAGAGATTGCAATCTCTCCAGATGGTCGACAACTGGCGATGACAGATGACGGCTTGCATGTTTATCATCTCGGCGAAAGCGGTGAGTCAAAGAAGGTGCTCATTAGTGGCAAAAGTGGCGCCGTGTCATACTCTCCGCGCGGCCGTTGGTTTGCGTCAGGCGATCACAATGGCACTATAAGATTATGGGATCTGCAGTCAGGGGAGGAACCACGAGTGCTCGAAGGGCATTTCGAAAGGATCGAACAACTAACATTCTCACCCAATGATTGCCAACTCGTCTCATTATGTCGAGCCAAGTTGATTGGTGTCTGGGATACAGAACGCGCAGAGTGCACCGATATTCTTGAACCGCTTGGATCTGGAATTTCTTTTTCTCCTTGTGGACGGATGATTGCCATTGCAGAGGATTCGTCGATTAGCGTTTGGGACCTGCAGGAGAAGGAAATGTTTAGTTTGAAAGGGTTCAATGACTATGCGAGATGCGTTGCGTGGTCACCTTGTGATACATGGGTTGCAGCAGTTTGTAGTAACAGAACGCTCAAGCTATGGATGATTACCAACAAGGAGCCTCGACATGCGGGATCCCCTGTAACAGTCAATCTGGACTTTCTTGGTGGTGTCACGTCTATCGTCTGGATTCCTACGAAACCTTTGGAGTTTGCGACCGGCTGTGGCTGTGGCTCTGTTTTCGCTTGGAAAATCGTGCAAGTCAGTGTCGGGTTCCAAATTCAGTCGGTTTGGAATTCTGTGGACAGTCGACTGATAGCTTCTGGAACTCGGATTGGCCAGTCGATAGGACTGACTGATAGGCAGGTAGATCTGTTGAAGCAGCTTGGTGCCATTGACGAATCCAGGATCTCTGAAACGGAAAACCTCGTTGACATCCCTAATCCACGCGATCTGTAAGGAAATAAAGCTTGGATCGTACTGCTACATGCTCCCGACTACATTTGGTTTTGGTGCGCCGGCTTTAGCAATCCCTGCTCGTGCACATCCAACAGCAACTTGCAAAAAAAACCCCCCCAGCAATCTGTGCTGCCAGGAATAGGGACAGAACTTGACGCACCGAAGACTGCATACAGTGAAAAAAGGTTGCGAAGGCTCAAGGCCGAAGCCCTCTTTCCGTTCTTTAGTTCACACGCCAACTTAAATTTGCACAACCAAAGTCAGGCAAGTGTTGTATTTGACATTTATTTCAGTTTACCATCTCTTCGGCAGGCTGCTTTTTTTGTTTTCCTTTAATTGATCCGGGCTCAATCCCGTTCTTCTTGCCAGCCTTCGCAAACTCAAAAAAGCTCGGAAATCCATTGTCCATAACACTTCCACGGTTATGAGGGTCCTGTTGGGGATTCTCATTGTATGATATTGGTGGCCTTTCTTTGGGCAGTGGACTAGATGAAATCTCGAGGCACTTGAAGCAACAAAACTTTTTATCCGATTGTATGAAAAGATCTGACCAGGAGACTTGGTGGTACCTGACCAAGCACCGTTCACAAAGGCGGATCTTGCAGGTCCTAGTTCCTTTTTCCTTGTCAAAAACTTGTCCACAGGATGCTGGAGGAGTGTTGAAGACGCGTCCATTGCACCCGCGACAATAATACTAACCAGAGTTTGTGATACGAAAGAACGTAAGAAGTTGAGAGGTCAGGCATTCTTTCAAGAGAATAACGCCCTTTAAACGATTCTTACGGGTTTTTTTCTCCACGGTTGCAGGGCAAAATAGCGGGCAAAGGCGGTGTCAACTGGAGTGTATGTTTTCTTGTAATCATTGCCAACTCTAGGAAATACATTGGTGAGTTCAAGGTGCACAATGAAACGTGACAAAACTGAACCAAGGCCTCCACAGCAAACTTACTCGTCTTTCCAGTCCAGACTCAAGGGCTGGAATTCTTTGGCATTTTTCAACTCGATGCAGGAATTCCATATCCTGACACTGTTCTGGTAGATCTGGATTGCATCCTCGAGGGGGAATAATTGGTGGAAAGAGATCAAAGAGGTTGCACGATGGAGACAGCCTCTCCCTAGCGCGTAGCAGTCAATACAGAGGATATATGGCTGGAGAGACCCATGACCTTCGTTGCATTGGGTATGCATGTTCCAAATTTCGCACTGACAAAAACGGCAACATGGCAAGGCGTGGTTTCCAGTCGAGAGAACCGTATCGATGACGATTGGTGGTTGCACCACTTCTAATGTCTCCATGCATGGATGTTCCTTAATCCGATCTATGGCCCAAGAGTCTGACCATACGATGAAGGCGAAGAGCCGAGCCAAGGACAGAAATTCATGACAAAAGACCTCTGCGCCAAAGTACCAATTGATAGAACTATCACCGGCCGACTGTATCTCGGCAACACGATAGATCAAGGCGGCTTGTATCCCACTCTTGAATTTGTATTGATCAGGCTCACAGATCCTATAGTATATAATAGGTCATAATAATAATTAGACCAACGGAAAGCTATTCAAAGCCAGAGGCAAATGAGTAGTGTCAACATACTGTCGATAAAAGGGTAGTAACTCATAGAGACCGTGATGAAGAGTGTCTGGAGTTATTCTGTTCCAAGCAATCTTTTGTGTCAATCCACCCTAAGTTGGAAGCAGCCATGACGACAACAAAGAACAGGTGAGCAACCAAGGGCAGATATGATACTTGGAATGATCTCTTCTGTACGCGAAGCCTCTCACCCTATTCAGGACTTGATGTGGTGCCATCGGCGGTAGAATGATCAAGTCACCGACTTTTTGTTCTACTATAAAAACATCCACGCCAACTTGTTCAAGTTTTGACAGGGGGATGCAGAAACTGGCCTGGTCAAATACATGGCCATTTTCTTTCCAGAACTTCCTAACTTCATCCAAATCGCTGGGCCTAAAGATAAACCACAAAGATGATCCTCCTTTTGGAGAGCACCATAGAAATAAAGGAAGGATATTTAGAATTTTTTTCCCAACATTTTCATACCTTTCCCTCGTTCACTTGCCTCGTTGCGCTCCGACCATGATGTTGTGGCCAATAGCACCACCGTTATTGTAATGTCCTGCAGTGCTAAACCAAGGAGGAAATAATAGAAGTGCTTGATTTATATACAGTACGGCCCGCTCTCGATATGATGTGCAACAAAATCGAGTTGATACTTACAACGTGCCTCCTGCACCCATGTAGACCATCAAGTTGACAGAAGACTCTTTCCGATCGTCCCCTTTTGAAGGTTTGTCTATTCGTCAAATTTGAAATGAAAATATTAGAATTGTTCTAGAAGGGAAACAGACCCGGACTACGATGCAAGGCTTACTCACTGAGATCACCAATGCCCCTGTGCGTGAGAAAAGGCGGGAGAATAGTTTGCAGTGCATGCTCCCATTTCGCCCCACAGACGAGGTTTCTGCCGTACAGAGGACAGCCTTCAGTCTGGATTGCCTCCCAAAAATCATCAAACGGTATCTTGACATCTACTTTATTTTTGCCTTCGTCCCTGACGACCACTTTTCCTACAGGACAAAAGGTCGTTAATAAAAAGAAATTCATACACAAAGTTCCTCCTTTCCAAAACAAACAGTGCCCCCCCTCTTACTCTTTCCTGAAGCGTATCGTTGAAATTCATTCGTCGTTCCTTCGTCGGTGAAAAGATCAGGGTTCCATTCAGGATGCTTATGATAACCAGATATGACAAGGGGAATCCCCGCATGCAAGACTAACTCGTTGATCTTGCTCAATATGGCTTGCTCTCCGATATCGTAGTTGACTCGATGAGGGGACAAAAAGTCAGGCCCGGATCGTACTATTGTCTGTTCTGAGGCTTTTGATGGGGCAAACTTTTTTTGCAGTGGAGGTAAAAAATGCTCCTTGGCTGGTCGTTTCTTCGTCATGATGACGGTGATGATGGGTCGAGTAGGATGATGGCAAGATGGTAGTAGGAGGGCAGGGTGGTAGAATGGAGGGATGGAAGACTGGAGGATGAAAAGATTGAGAGATGGAAGGATGCACTGATGGGAGGATGGAGAGATGGAAGGATGGAGAGATGGAAGGATGGAGAGGTGGACGGATGAAAGGATGAAAGGATGAGTGGATGGGAGGAATGCAAAGAGCATGGCTTCCTCGCCGTGCACGTGGCTTGTCAACATTTTGGTTCTAGTACGTGCAAAAAATTTGGCTTTCACGCCGTGCGCCCTTGGGTCTCCAAGAGCAATCTTTTCTACAAATTGGTTCTATCACATGTAAGGTAGATGGCTTTCTCGCTGTTCACCCTAAAGTCCCTGATTGGTTGGCTTACATCTGGAAAGGAGGTGATCGGGTTCAGAGCGCCCATTGACCCCGCCACTCCAAACTCGCACCACCCCAGTCCTTGCTACTGTAGCTAGGTCCTGTGCTACCTGCAGATCTCACCGTTGCCACCATTACCACCAGCTCTGTTTTTATAGCCACCGATTCGACTTCATAGTCAACTTTAATATCACCACCCAGTATTGGTGCCGCAACGTGTGGCCCAACTCCTACAGAGCGAAGGAACTGTGGTCACCCGTAGATATGAGGGAACTTTGTTGACTCTGTTTGCTTTGCTTGCAGCTCAGATTGCCTCAAAAAATCGAGAATTGTCTTCACCACCTCGCGATCCCGAAATCCACCTCTCTTTACAACGGACATGTTGTAGCCCCAATTCTTGTCAGATGGGTTCAGCAAACTAATCACCATTCCGTTGATTCTGCTTATTTTATCCTCGGCAGGTGGCTGTACATGGGGTCCTTTAGAGAATAGTTTGATGGCGGATGTGAGCGACCCCTTGAATTCCTCACTCTGTGATAGAAGTCGAGCAATGTCCATTCTGTCGGTACAAGCCTCTAAGATTTTTTTTATCGAAGCACATTCCTCTTGAGAGATATGCTCCAAATAGGTTGAAGAGCATCTATTGGCGACTGTGACATAGTTTTCCACATCATGCAGCTGCACATGTTGAGTGCGAATAGGCATGTCAGTCTGCATGTCTTTAAAATGAAATTGGGAAAGGTTAGGCTCCTCACCTCGCACGACCTTGCTGCATCACATCATCTGGAACGACCTTTTTGTACGTACAGAATTATCCAACCTCTTTCACACTAAAGTTCGGCTGTGGCTGAAAATGTTGAGCTGAAATTGAAGTCTTGGCGTTTTGGACAGAGGCAAGGGAGAAGAGGTAGGAACGATCTCTCAGTTACTTTAACTTCTTCATATTTATACGTTTATAGAGACCAGGAATCTAACGGTTGAGTCTGACCGCACATTGAATGAGGGAATTGGTTGAGGGCGCGGGGGGCGGGGGATCAGAGTTAGGGTTTTTTGTCCGATTCTAGAGTATCCTGCAGGGGTTCGAAATGTTTTCGAGGGCAGAAAGTGGAGACCGTTACACGAACGTTCAGGGTAAAAACCATCACAGCTGCATGTGCATTCTCTTGGCAGCCACTTTTTACCCTCTGTCGCGATGCTACCATTGGAAAGTGGGCTCGGATTGGTATTAAGTTTTGAAATCCCGGGGCTGTCTCATGAGTATCGAGAGTTGTAACCACAGTTCCATCCTCACTCAATACCGTTGAAATAACGCGTCGAGTTTGTGGCACACTGAACTCTTGCACCAAGTCTACAGCCATCGAGTTTTAGAAGCAAAGTGTTTGTTGCTGCTGAACCCATGTATCAAGCCTGCTTCCAACAGAATACGAGTTCCAAGGTGAGCCCGTTTCGTGAGATTTTAGGTTGTGGCCATTGTACCGTGCTCTATCCTGTTACTAAGATCGTGTGCTTCTAGAATCGACGCGGATCATATTTTCGCGCCTTCGCCCTCTAAATGCCATCGATTTTGCAAGGAAGCCTTGACTTATAAATACTGGGGGTTGGAGAAGATAAATCTTTACCATTCCACTCTTCACTCTCTTTGGTCGCAACGTTCCAGTCCTCATACTCTTCAGTTACCACCGTAAGCAACTAAAACGCGTTAATTTTGACAAAGGGGATGTATTCTATGGATGATTCTAACCATGTAGTATCATACCTCGTCGTTTAGACCATGCGAGCAAAGTTCATTTTCACGTTAGTGGCATTAGTTGCCTTGGCCTTCGCTGCTCGTCCCGGGCTTCTCTATTCTGGTCTCCGATGGTCCCTAGTGTCAGCATCCGGGAGGATGATCTTGAACGGTCTCCACAATTGCTTCGAACTACTCGAAGGACGTCTCTATGCCCACTCCGACAAGAGTTCCAGTACTTGGTGGCCAGTTTCAAATGGCGAGGTTATCGTTGCCTACCATCCTCTTTCTCCGCACTGGTACGGTAGTGCTGATGTGCCTTTCAGGTTTATCCAAGAAGCCTACGATGCGATCAACAACGGAGCCGGTGGCTATATTTACCAAAGTTTCGAAGCCATCATCAAGAATGACCAAGGAGTTGACATGGGTATCCTTGCTCTCACATTCTATCCAAAGAGCACGAGGCAAGCCTCCCCAGCTAGCCTTCCAGTTAGCCGCCCATCTCTGAAATTCTCCACCGGAGTGCACTACCTTCCCTGGAACTTGACGACTCATGCGGCCGCTCCCATTAATAACGCTAAGGAGCCCGCTCCAAAGCTCGGTGCCAAGCCATTAGGACGATGTCTCCGCCATGACACCATCGTTGCCGGTAGCAAGCTTGCAAGTGGATCCAAGTTGTACTCGGCGAACGGCAACTTTGTCGAACTGCAAGACGATGGCAACTTGTGCTCAACTGCCTTTGGCAAGAAGAATTGGTGCTGGATGACAAATCATCCTGACGGAGCCAAAGCAGGCCCTTTTACCATGGAGATTGGCAAAAATGGATATTTCGTATTCCGAGACAACAAGGGAGGGGAGTATGTATCGTTCGGGATTGGCAACTATCCTGCCAAGAACGACGGCTACTTTAGACTCACGATGCAAAATGATGGAAACCTCGTGTTTTATTATGGATCATCGAACAACAGTCCAGTTTGGGCTACCGATAAGTATGTTCCCGGCGTAGAAGTGACTCCACCCTGTACCCGTCACTCCTAAATGTCTGCGCCATCCTTCTTTTTTTTTTTTTTTTTTTTTTTTTTGTTGTCCCCTCTCCACTTGACCCTTTCTCCTCTTCCACCACCCCACATTTTCCCCTTTCACTGCCTCTTTCTCCCTTCTACTCTTTTTCTTCTTGTTGATGAGCACCAATAATAAATATAGGCGCTTTTACTCTATCCATGCAGTCTGCGATTCGCGCTTTTTACGGTATGCCTTTTCTTGGTGTAAAAAACACAAGGCAAAGAGACACGGCATCGAACCCTGGCAAAGGGTGAATAGATGAATGTGGAGATACGTATTTATAAAGGGCTTGTAGTTGATATCACCCACTAAGGCAATGCAATACGGTCACACGAGGGAGTGTCATCAGTTCCCTTGTATTCGCCGAGGTACTTGACGCAAGCATTGTGCTTGCACGTGTCGAGATCTTCTCCTGAAAAGAACTTTTGACAGACTCCCTGGAAAACGGTGTAAATTCTCCTGCCAACAGGATAGCGGATTCCGGCCAATTGCAGTATCTTGACGATCCGGATAACTGATGCAACGGATGGTTTCTCATCGTCACCATCATTGTCCTCAGCTTGAACACGAGCGACAAAAATGAAGCCAACAAATCCGAGAGTGATAAACGTTTGAACTTCATGGCGAGGTAGAAGGCAAGCAATACTTGAGAGCCGAATGTGGTGTGCAGGCGAGAGAAGAAGGTGAATTGAGAAGGAGCGGAGGCTAGGTCTTGAGTGGGCGTTGATCAAGATTGGGGAACCGCTATCCAGCGACCCTTCGACGCGACCATGATGAGATGGAAAGCAGAGAGTTCTAGAAGTGTCCACATGGAGTTCCATCATCGCGACTTATCTCATGTAACAGGTGAAAGAAATACAATGCAAAGAACAAGAAAGGACCTGCGAGAAGCAGGAATACCACGCTGAAGTGAACACGATCTTAAAACTCGCGTGCTGAAAGGGAGGAATACGCGTCCGAATAACGCCCTGCTTCAAATGCATTTCGACAATGTGTTTTTGAAGCACGCGGCCGTCCCTTGGATGAGAACTTGTAATGTAGAGTCAGCACACCCGGATCAAGGCCAACGTGTCGTGGTTCAAGTACATAGCGCCCGGTTTAATTGAGCAGCTATACTGCTCTTCGGGGTCATGTCTGGGAAAGAGGCGAATTTCCGGAAAATGGCGCATTGCGCTAAGCCACAGCCAGAGTGGTCACGTGTCGTCCGCGTTTCGCCCATATCATCCACAATCTCATCCCATTCCATCCCATTAATCATCTGTCTTAACCTTTTTCTCTTCAATTCATCCATCGTTACCAGCTCTTTCTCACAGCTCTTTCTCCGTTCAAGTGACACTCGTTTAATCGTCCAATCGATAGTAGCATCCAACACACCCATCGAAGAGAGGTAATGTTTTCAATCAAGTGATTAATGTACTGGTAATTTTTAGCACTCTCTTGTTTAGTGCGAGGAGTAGACGGGAAGTGGAGTGTGGTGCTGCCTCTTCTACTTGTTGACTCTCTGCCTCCTTTTCACTGACTCTTTGATCATTGTCCATTCTTTCTTTCTTCACAGCCATTAATCCATTAATCGCTTACATAAGTTGCGACTAAGAAAGGGGCTTATTGTCAGTGAGACCACATGCACACACCGTTTTTCCTTCTTCGTTTTAAGTGAGCAAAGGTGGAGGTGCGATGTGCAATGTTGATTCAATATTGTACTATCTCCATGGCCACTGTTCTCTCAGTGGTCTTGCACATAGCTGCGTCCGGAGCTTTCTCCGGTAGTTAAAGGTATGGTATACGTGGCGGGCTGCCCGGCGCTTATTGTGATACCCCTTGGTTGAGCATCGCCGAGTTCGTCACACTGTTAAGTAATTAACAGCCCCTTTTTCTTGACAATGCACACACCGTTTTTCTTTTTCGTTTTAAATGAGCAAAGGTGGAGGTGCGATGTGCAATGTTGATTCAATATTGTACTATCTCTATGGCCACTGCTCTCTCAGTGGTCTTGCACATAGCTGCGTCCGGAGCTTTCTCCGGTAGTTAAAGGTATGGTATACGTGGCGGGCTGTCCGGCGCTTATTGTGATACCCTTTGGTTGAGCATCGCCGAGCCCGTCACACTGCTATTGTCATAGCAGCCCCTTTTCAAAAAGTTCTCGCTGAGTCCTTGGTTTTAAATGGCGATCGATATGCATTCTAATATATCTCTGATTTGATCATAAGCCACTTGCACCCCCCCCGCAGAGCCCGCGGTGGTGGTGATACCCACCACAGTTGAAAACAACCCCCGTACTCGATATTTCTTTGAGCATCCACCTCAGGAATGGTTACCGGAGACCTACTTGGAGAATGGAGAGGCGAGTCTGGAACCATTCTTTGAGACCCTGCGGACTTTAATGCTGGCTCGCACCAAGTCGTTCGATAATCGCATTCGGGGGTTTTGTCACCGACTCTGGAACTACTACAATACTGACATTGATGGTCGACGACACAGGGCGTTACTCGAGTCAGAGCATGCAGCCCAATTGGAAAAAAAAATCTTCCATGTTGATGTGGATAACGATGTTTACCGCCAAGCCAGTGAAGGTAATGTTCCTGGCTACAGTATGACAACGCTAGGTGTTGTAATGGAACAAGAGGAATATATGAGTAGATGGTAGCAGGACAAAAAGCGAGTATTTCAGGGCAAGGCGCTCAAGGCTAGAGCACAAACCTGGGTCGTCTTCATCTTTGTCGTTGTCAAAGTCTTTGTCTAGTTGACATGGAATATAAGTCAATGAAAAGGCTGCCCGAGGGCATCGAAAACTCACAGCCAAAAGATAACAATCAAATACCTGGCAATCGTTCAACGTTCTGCGTGCTATCAGTCGCTGTAAGTGTCGTAGTAGATGCCACTGTTGATGTCTCTGTCAGGTATAGTACAATAAGAGTATAATGTAACAACATGCAGATGAAGAGAGTGCTTTCTTACCTTTGTTATTGATGAACACATCAAGCACGGTATGGCCTTCCGAGTCCGCATCATCGTTGGTGTTCAATCCCAACTGAGCCATATCGCCACTCTCGGCACTCTCCTCATCCACAAGTGCTTCAGGGCCTTGAAAGCTCACTTCATCTGCATGACTCGCATGACTCGCAGGTCTCTCGGCATCTCTGTGACGGCCTACAACAATCTCATCACTTGTGTCATCGTGCTCATCGCTGGTCTCAGCGCCAACCAGATCATTCTTAGCACCAACATACTCATGCCCGGCCATGACAGTTCCACGCCTGTTCAGATTCGAAGTCGGCAGAATTCCAACAGCAGGCGCTGACCTTCTCCTTAAGGTCCATGTAGACGGAGTCATCGTAGGATTCTCCTCTGCGAATGGATCGGTCAAGCTGTCCTATGGAGACACGGAGAATATTCAGAAATCAACCATTACTCTAGGAGAAACACCCTCTCATCCACTTTTTTGGGGGCTACACAACTTGCCTTGTTCCGGAAGACACCACTTGTCCACGATGAAGTCGACGTAGTGGCGGATAAATCTAATCTGAAGAAAGAAACAACCGAAATGCGAAAATGGTTGAAGCGGACTAATGAAAGTTTTGGGTAGGAACAGCTATACCTTGCAGTCGACTGGCGACAGCTTGGACGAGAGAGTGGGAAATGTTTGAGTTTGGGTTATCGTGTCCTCTCGGATGTGACCGATGTGATCATCCTAGAAGCAAAGAGATCAAAGTTATTGCTGAAACAGCCTCATTTATAAAAATCCTGTTATTAACGGATGTACTTACGAGCCGCGCAACCCTTTCCTCTTGCAATTTTTTATCACTCCAATATTTTCTTTGAGTGCGCTTTCCCAATGGTTGATAAGACGCTTGTGCTGGGTTGGGTTTTCTTTCAGGACACGTGGTAGAACGAACGATCTCCATTGAAAGGAAGCTTCTAACATTTCGACTGAGGTGAACTTGCAGAAATCGAAGAATCCAAATAGATCGTATTGTTCGAATGTATGCTACAGCTCTCTTGGAAGACGAGTCATTATTGCACTACTTGTAATATTTTGGAGGGAGGGGAGGAACAGACGCCAACGTAGTTAATGAAGTCAATGGTATAATAAATTATCAGTAATATCACGCTCGCCAGATCGTGTTGAAACCAGGAATAACGCCATCCAACCAGCAGCTCAACCAGCTGTACATCCTTAGCCAAAGGTCAGGGAAGGCTCTGAATATACAAGTGGCAGTGGTACGAGTAACCAAGACTGGAAAGGTGACTTAATCAGGGCGTCCTCAAACCCCCCGCCCAACCCGGCGGAAGCGCATTGACCACAATGCTTGACCAAGTGCCTGAGTCAACGCGCCGCGTCACAACACGAATCTGTTCGGGAAACATTGAAGCCAGGAATAACGCCATCAAACCAGCAGCTCAACCAGCTGTACATCCTTAGCCAAAGGTCAGGGAAGGCTCTGAATATACAAGTGGCAGTGGCACGAGTAACCAAGACTGGAAAGGTGACTTAATCAGGGCGTCCTCAAACCCCCCAACCAACCCGGCGGAAGCGCATTGACCACAATGCTTGACCAAGTGCCTGAGTCAACGCGCCGCGTCGCAATGTTCCTCTACGATCCGCTGTACAGTTTTGTCAAAGGATGCGTGAGCGCCTTACCTATCTGTAAACAATATGCAATGGGAAGGGAAAACGGGAGTGCATCAGTTGGATGAAGGGGAATGCGGGCGTGCATCGGTTGTGTTTCAGCAGAATTGCCATTGCCAATTGCGAATCGAAATAATATAGGCTTTCCAATCCTCCTATACTTACCTTCTTTTCTTCATCCTCACTTTCCTTCAGACATCATAACCTCTTCCGTGCTTCGCAGCTCCATGACCAACAGCCTCCTCACTTTGTTCTGCCTCGTTGATGGCGAATCCACCCCGTTTCCTGTCAAGATTGAGTCCAGCGACTCAGCGAGTCCATTGGAGAGTTCAAAAAGGTCACGTGCCGTCCGCAAAGGCTTGCAGGGTGCATTACGCCCATCTCATCATCCACAACCTCACCTCATTCCATTCCATCTCATTGCTCATCTGTCTTTGACGTCTTCTTTCTGTGCCCTTACAATCACTTGACCCACATCAGCTCCATGATTGTTCTGCAATGTGGATTAAGACTCGAGCAGCGCATCATTTACTCTTTCTCGCTCCACATACACCCATGAGCCCCATCATTTATTCTTTTCTCGCTCCACATGCATTCAAGAGCCCCCGCCCGCCCTCTCTGCCTCCTGACTTTGGTTGATTCTTAGCCAATGGAAGGGTCTCTCAGGTCTGTTGAAGTAGGGATTGCGTGCAGTCATTATCACTTGTGGACGCTTTTCACCAGAGCCTCCTACATGGTCTCCAATGATCTTATCCTGTTATGTACTGCAGGGTGCGACTGGCTAGGAGAAAGCACGCGCATTTACAAGATGGTTGATTTTGTTCTTGATCCTCTACTCATTTGTTGCTTCATGGGCTGTTTTGTGGTGTGTTGTTTGATATGTCCTGCACATCTGACTTCTTGGTTTTCATTCATCTCTTCCCAGTATCCAAAGCACTTTCAACATCGATGGCGAACCTTTCCGAAGAGCCCAGCTGACGCACTACTATCAACGCTGATCGAAGGGGAGCAGGCTACTTCACTTTGCAAACAGAGGTGCTGTGCTTCAACCCTGTGAAGTACGTCGAATTCCGTGCTATAAATCGGGATCAGTCCACATGTGTGATCGACGAATGGACTCGATGGATATCAGGGTTCAAGAAGAGACCAGATGCTGGCGTGCGAAGGGCAGTGCGATCGATTTGATAGCCTCGAATACTATAGCTGGATCGGTAGCTGACTCGAGCGCCTTAGTTGCTGTTCCGCGACGGGCATTGAAATCAAACACCACAGTCAGTGGTCTTGGACCAGTTGTAGACTCGAGGTCCATTCCTGGATCGGCGACAGATGGACTCGCCTCTGGCCATTCAAACCAGGTCACTACTGGCGTATCAAATAGACTTCTTAGATCTCCAGGGTCAATCCCAGACTCACCACCAGCTGAAGATCGCGCAGCGGCCATTGACGCAGAAAAGCGAGCGATCTCTTCAAATGATACTCTTCAAGCATCCATCTAATCTAGAGATCACAACTCCTGAGTGGGATGCTGTTGATTCTGACGAGCGCCTGCCAATGAAAGCTGTTCAAGGTACATTCACTGCCGCTTGCGGTTGCGAGTATGGTCAATCAGGTGCGTTTTCTGGAAGGCTTTTTTCTTCTCATTTTTTTACCAGGTCAATGAGGCTGGTCGTCTCTCGAGATCTCCCAGTGGACACTGTCGAATTGTATAAGGCATTTTCGGGAAAGTCCTGTTCGAGTGTCGTCAAAGCGAGACTCCTTCAATATGATCCTGCCCGTCCAATATCTTTCCTTGCTTGCGGAAGCCCTGAAATCAGGATACACCATGGAATCGCTCGATACGCAGCAAACCGACCTGTTACTCCAGAGTTTGGACTTGGAGAAAAGCCACGCGGAACTTACCGAGTCGGACCTGGCGGCGATGGATTCAGGAGGACCAGAAGCGAGGGAGAGACTTGCTGTGGCTATCATCCAGCCGAGCACATCGTGGCTCGAGGTGCACACAATAGAGGGATATTACCGAGATGTCCATACAGATCCGCATGCCGAGCCCCCGTCAAGTGCTCCAAATTCTACTGAAAAGACTCAGCACTCAGAGGACTGAAAATCGTGACCCTCTTTGACCGTCATGGGCAACCACGCCTAACTGTTGGCGTCAGAGCCCACAATTTCCTTGTAACTGCTGGGAATCTCAATGGGGTGATCACAGTCGGTCCTTCCAAATGTGGATCGTTCCCAATTGATGAAGGATGGAATCTTCACATAAAAATCGAGCGCCAAGATGTGAACATCTTCGACAATGATGTACTGGGACTGGCCCAGGTTCGGTCCTCTTTTAGCCACACAATTACCTACACACCAAGAAGGACAGGGTTAATTGGACACTCTACATGTTCAGAGACTTCATCTACTCCTGCATAGCACTTACCATCTTGATATAATATCGTAAAGTTTGATCTTCAACCATCCTTGACCTTCTCTTTTGCAACTGATTACAAAACACTGTCACGGATGGCCACGTGCTGCCAGACTGCATCCCTTGGCTTCTGCAAACGTGTTCAGTGGGCCGTCGCCTTCAGTCCCGACCAGCCACTCTCCGCACCAACTCCTGCCAGTCCTGCTCCTCCCTGATCAAGGTTGTACCTATGGGCATCTAAGCACCGGTCTATCCCTGGTCTATCACGACGTCCATTCGCCCCTCTCATCGGCGACGCCATCCAGACACTCACTCATAGGTCCATCCCCATCGCCATGACGAATCTTGTCAACAGCCATTTTCCATCTGCTCCTATCTTGTTCTTCTCTGACTCTTGTCCTGTATCCACAACCATTACGGGACTCTCCCATCTCCTAGTATCCTAGTATATAAACCTCCTGTTAGTCCTTGTCTGGTTCCTCAGTCTGCAGCTCACAATATACATTAAAGCACTATTCTCCTTCCGAGGGAAGGGCGTCCTGCGTCTTGTTTTGCCACAGGTTTGGGTGTCCATTGTTGGTTTTAAAGATAAAGGGTCATGCGTTTGCGATTTTTCTACAGATATAGAGACAAACATGAACATTGGCAGGTAACTTATGGACGAGGTTCCCATGTTAGCGTGTGCGGAGCTGGTGCTGGCGGCATTGTACGAGTCCTCAATATTCTGACCTCTTGCTAAAGTAACGTTGAGCTTGAAGTCCTCCTTGATACAACAAGAAAATTCAAAATAAAACTTTATTAGCGCTGAGAAAACAGGGTATCCTACAGACATCACTTGAATAAAAAGTAATGGTCTTCCCAATTGATTCAATGGATTTAGCTCCAAGAAACCTGAAGGCAGTATAAAGTTAACGAGAGAAAAATAGCACTGGCAATAGTTTTATAAAAAGAAAGACCTACCTTCGCTGGGGTTCGCCGACGGATAAGGGGGGAGTCCTCAACATAATAGGATCTGGCGATGGACATGTGCTCTTGATGATCGTCAACATATCGGCGGCCAGCGGAATTACTCTGTGACAGAAAGCTCTCTGCGATTGACTAGTCGTGAACATGGCATTGTCAGAGTCAGACTCCGAACTCCTTGGGACTGCCTGTGATTTTCCAAGGTTTTGGGTCTGATATCTGGCAGTGGCGTCTGGGTTTTTTGTCGTTCATTTGAAGTCGATAATGCGCGGTAATTTTCCCTTCGTACAAGAATGGGCTTTTGCGAAGGCTGTAGCGATCTGACAACTTGGACTTCTCCTTTGCCCAATGCTCGGGAGCCTTGGATGGAGTTGCCTTGTATGAACCTGGGGGCACCACTTTCAGTGATAGTGGGTGAATCATGCTAAGAGGAAGTAAAGCGAAGCGTTTTAAAATGGTTTGTTCAAACCAGCTTTGACGGGTTTAATTTTTATGCATACCGTGTTGCCGCCGTAGTCCATCCGCCTGGGTCCTTGCTTGCATTCAGAATATTGCCCTGTTCATCCACGTCGATATTGTGGAACGATTTTGCCTCCAATTCTCCGTGAGCTATAGACATTCTCACTGGATCTACAATATTCATCTGTTTCGAAGAGTAGAATTGATACTTGTTTGGCATTGGTCATCAGCGGCCTTTGAGAGAATGTTAATTGGAGGCAGCACCTGAACGAAGGTGTAGCATTACCATGTTGCGGTGACGGTGCGGACAATCAGCGGATCAGCGATTGCCGATTTGATTGGTATGCCTTTGATGCAGTATGAACTTGAACAGAGGCCTGTCGCCTTGCTCAGACAAGTATGAGACTACCCGACAAGAGCAGAGCCATGGACGCCAAACTGCTCCTGAATCCATGACATCCACTAGAACTATATCCATATTGCGTATCATCCTGGTGCCCCTGCCATACACATTGGATCGACCTGCGCATTCCCGCCTGAGAATACAATGCCTTCCCTGTACTTCCAACATGACTGGCGCCATGTCGAGTCCCTTCCCACTTTTAGTAGAGCTGCGCTTGGCTGTCTTGATTGTTCGCTGTATAGTCGGTGTTGGGTTGGAGAGAAATATGAGTCGCGGTACCGACCAGTTCCAGAAAAGAGTCAGTCCATTCCCTGCATGTAATGAGCATCATCCATCAGGCATGGTCGTGCTGGGCGGCTCAAACAATGGCAGAATGAAGAAAATGAGACGGACACTGACTTCAGTTGCATGGGTTTGGGGTGTCAGCCTGGGCATTAATCCCCTACGCAGAATGAAATGAAGGCATGAATCCGTGAGTTCCATTCAGACGGATGCAATTCCAACAGACATGAGCCCAATGGCGCTTGGCAAGGAGCGGAGAAAGGAGATTCCATGAATCGTTGAGTAAAGAAGAAAGAAGGGAGAAAGGGGTTGTGGCGTTGGTGCGTCTCTTTTTCCCCTTTTTCCTTCGACGATTGGGTGGCTTTGCCCCTGCATGATCCTCTCTCTCTCTGTCATCCTGTCCGTGCTGCTTCTCGCTGCTGGCTTCCTCTACCGATTCTCGCCGACCCTCAGAGGATGATTATGAAGCTCCTGGGCGCTACCACTGCGACCACAAACTCTCTTGCGGCTTCCAGACAGACGTGAGGACTGGACATGGTAACGAGCAAGGACCCGACAACAAAGTAACAGGCTTGGCGTCGCACAAGAACCCCTCTGGGAATACGACCTCTGGGAAGAATCCCTCGGGAGAAAAGGGCACGTTCCTAAATTGCTGTACTGTTCTGATGTTTTGCTCGCTCTGCTCCTTTCATTTTTCTCTTCCACCCTTGCTCACCTTGTCCCCTTCGTTTTGATTCCACCCTCTCTCACTGTAACTGATATCCAGACTATCCAACAATTACCGGTACAGTCAAGACGACAACAAATTGTGAAAGCTCAAAAAATGGGAAAGGATCTAAAACCTATGTGTCTGTAACAATAGGCCCAACATGCCGTTTTACTTGAGGCATCTTCCAGCTCAAGACGCTTTGACTCGGGCGAGGGCCAGCATCCAAGAGGCTCGAAAAGGAGGATCTGAAGACGATGTCGCAAAGCACTGTCACGATGCCAAGGAGGCTCTCGACAGAGTTGACGAAAAGCAAACTGACGCCGCCGAACTGATAGAGATGATTTCTGCTTTCGAAGAACTCGTCGAGATACTTGATCCCTGGGGGGGAAAGTTACGGGAAAGAGCTGAGAAATGCAGGCACAGAGCAAAAACTCTGAGGCGAGCAGGCCACTCCTTGTTTACTGAGCTCTAAACGGGCGATGCGTACGAGACTCTCGAACTGACGATGATATTCCGTTAGACAAATACTTGATGAGAGAAACACTGAAGATCTAGCTGTTCTCACGCCGTCTTCGATCGAGCCGGGGTCTCAGACGATTGTTCAGGCAGGAGACGTTCATTTGGACTCTTTAACAGGTATGTGTTTGTCATCAAAAAGCACCACCTTAACTATCGCAGTTAGTAACACTTCCATCATAACTTTTTTCATAGTGACCGTTACAACTGCTGCCAACGCTCTTGGACACCTACCTCCCGAGTCACTGACTCTGTCTCTACCACCAGTGTCATCCTACCATCGCCGCTGTTCTTTAGTAAGGATGTAACTCCCGTACCCTACGCGTGCCTGCTAACTGGTCCAGACGAGTCATTCCAAACCACTCGACAACTCGCCTATGGCCTCGCCCTGTTGCAGGATCCTGCTCAGGAAGATTGTCTCTCTCCCGATACTCGGAAATGGCGTCAGAGCACCCTTAGCAACCCGAATGAGAAGGCTCGATTGGAGATCATTTCTTTTCACATTATCAAGGCATTTGCTGACGGTACCATGAAGGATGCTGCATCAGTTATCGAGGTCGTGCAGTTGGCCCCTGTGCTCAATAGTGACCTTTTTCGATCTCTTCTCGAAGCCTTTGTTAGTTCTGTTGACCAGTCAAGGATCCTCCAATTGGACTTGTTGGAAGGGCTGGCCAAAGTGATTCAAGGAGCTGCTCCATGGTCCTCAGAGTCAGGCAACCCTAAATCGACTCAAAACGCTGATCCAGGATTCATCGACTCGGATGATCTCACTAGAATTCTTGCCTCCCTTCACAAACAACTCCAATCTACTCACTCGGAGAGTCATCGAAACCGATATCACTTGCTGCTGACAGTTTCGCGGATTCTGGATGCGATGGTGGATGCTAATATGAGAGATGTAAGCCGTGTCAACCTCTATGGGCCATTGACAAGTCTTCTTCAACAGTCAGAGTCAAGCGATAATCTTTATGTGACCTTTCAGGCCACTTATGCCATGCAGGCGCTGTTGAATGTGTCCGACGATGACAATATTTGTCATGCCGAATTCAGACGCATATGGCCCATACTGAAAGGCGGCGCAGGATATACCACAGTACCTGATCTAAAGGACGCTCTGGACATCCTGGAGACTCTTTACCAAGCAGGAAAAGGAAGCTTGAAGTTGCTCAAGAATACCTTGGAGGCGATCAAAAGCCGCGAAAGTCCTACGTTCTCAGTAAAGGACGGTCTTCCGTTCAAGAAAGCCTGGTATCGCGCCCTTCGCATGGCTGAGTCGTACATTGGGCTTGGTAGGCTTTCGTTGTTCAATGATCTGGTCACCAAAGCGCCGTGCCGAGACCATTTCATGTTTCATTGGGGAGGCTGTCAACTTCTTGGCTTGTTCGCAGCTGATGCCTCCTAATGAGATCAAGAGGCAAGGCAGGAAGCAATTGCTTTCCTTGAAGCACTCTATAAAGATACGGAACTTCGGAATCGGCAGAAGGGAGTTGACCAGGTTATTTTCGACGCAATCACCAACGTGGCATCTAGCAGTGACACTTATCTTGATGGTATGTCAATACTGCGTGGCATCCCTGTATCGGTGTTTGGCTCTAACGCTTTTTTTTTACATTCGATCCTTCATAGCTGCCAAATCCTTACTGGTGGATATCAGAAAACAATCCTCTGCCCTGGAACCAACGGTTGAGCTGCAGTCGCCACTCTGGAGTAATATCCGACCTGCAGATCCCTCTAGAGGTGCCGACTCACATGTCACGCTATTGAAGGCTGTTCAGGATCAGAGTCGTTGGCAAGCAAAGATGGAGAGCTTACCCTATCAGTCCCCAGAACTTGGTCTCAATGTCGTTCGCGCCGCGCTTATGACTTATCATGCGCAAGACCTCTCTATCCTCAGAGCTTCAGGGGATAAATTGGACCTGGAGACCTGCTTTGTCAATCTTGCTATCGTCGAGGCACCTGCACAGAGAGGAAAAGGAAAAGAAGGATCTAAAAGAACAGGCTGCCGTCTTCTATCGGATCCCGAGCCTCGAAAAGGTGGAAAACACAGACACCCAATCGTTGATCCCACTGGAACGGCTTTTCAACAAGCGCAAGCTGCGTGATGGATCAGACAACATTCCTAAACGGATTTTGGTGCAAGGACGAGCGGGCGTTGGAAAATCAACACTGTGCAAGAAACCCGCCCATGCTCATCAGAATGGACTACGGAAAGATCTGTTTGACACGTTACTGCGAATCCCATTACGCCAACTCAGGGGATTCAAAGGGAGCACTCTGGAATCGCTCTTTCGCGAATTGGTTTTCATCGCCCAGACTCGAGACCAAGAACAGGCAGAATTGGCCAAGGCTCTTGCAGTTCTCGCCGACAAAGGAAAAGTACTTTTCATCTTGGATGGCCTTGATGAGATTGTAGCAGACACCGAGGACGATGACCGCATGGCTTTCAGATTATTTTTAACGAGCCTGATCGGTCAACAACATGTTGTCGTTACCACAAGACCTTCTGGATCGGACAGCGAAGTGTTGCAAAAAATCGACCTAGAGGTTGAAACCGTCGGATTCAGCCGGCAGAATGTCAATGACTTTCTGATGAATGTACTAAAGCCTGAGGGAGCAAAAACGGTCCAAGAATTTATTCGACGAACGCCATTGATTCAAGGACTTGTCAACATTCCTGTGCAACTCGACGTGATCTGCTTCAGTTGGGATGATCTTCGAGGAGACGGTCTAAAGATCACTATGACAGGGCTGTATCAACTGATGGTGCGGAAACTGTAGTGCAAGGATGCACTTCGGCTGAAGAAGACAGAAAACGGAAAGGATCTGATGGAACGACATATACACAACTATAACGCCGAGAGGATCGATAAGCTGATGGCAACTGAGGTGAAACATCTGGGGTATCTCGCGTTCAAAGGAATGAACAACAAGCACCAAATTGAATTCGAAGAAAAAGACCTACTCAGCGCATTTGAGGAACTCGAAGATGAGACAATGGACAGCCAACAGCCACCACCCCCCGAACTTGTTGATATTATGAAGGCAACTTCATTTCTGCATATATCTGACGTGGACTTGAACTCCGGAAGTGGTAATTCTCGACAAGCCTGGCATTCTCTGCATCTAACCTTTCAGGAATTTTTTGCTGCAACATGGATCGTCCGCCATTTTTACCGCAAACAACCATACTCAACAGCTGGAATGATAGCTGAGGGTCAAATGAAGGCGTTTGTTCAACTACACAAATACAGCCCTCAGCTCGAGATCGTGTGGACCATGGTAGACAAAGCAAAAGGTGATGATCAGAATAAGCCTTTCTGAGGATCTTGTCCATATGTCCAAGCTGTGCGAGCTAAATAAATAAAAAAAAAAAAAAAAAAAAAATTACAGCAGAGTATTCCCATGTGGTCCCCCACCATAGTACTGACTCTGCCATCAACTGTTTAACTGCGCAGGGGAGACTGTCGGCGGTGGTCTCGGGGGGACGAAAAGGAGTGGTGTCGGCTAGGATCTGTTCTCGGATGGTCTGTGGTACTTGGGCCGCTGCCTGTCCTGCGGGTGGGGTCGGTGAGGTAGCTGCCTCGGCATCTGCTGGGGGTTGGCTCGTGTCAGTCGCTGCGACCGGGTCTACATAGGGGACCCAGGAAGGCTTGGATGCGGTGTCGACCATGATGCAAGGGAAGTGTTTGGGGAAGGGGAGGGAGGGGGTTGCTTTTTTGAGGGGGGGGGAGGAAAAATGGAATGGAGGTGAATGGGGGATGGAGCGAACATGGCGGATTCAAGTACCAATGGATGCCAAAGTGGGCTGCCGGCATCTCCTCAGGCGAAATTCCTCTTCGTTAAAGGCAAATGGACACTTCCTTTAACGAAGAGGAATTTCAGGGGAACTATCAGCTGTGCTGTATTCAGGCTCACTTTGTTGACACGGTGCCGTCTTTGCTCCTGCCCTCGCAAATTTTGCCCAATGTCTTTGCAGTGAAGTTAAGTTCTTTGGGAGGCACACAATGAGAAACCAATGAAGGTCGGACGACAAAGAGCATCGGATGACAAATAAGAGTACTGGACGACAAATAAGAGTACTGGACGACAAGCAAGCAGTGTCGGACCGGACGACAAATAGACACTTCCCAGATTTCCACTTAACTTTTTCCCGACTCCAACCACTCTTCCTCATCTGACCTGACTTTGCAAATAAACTAACCACAGGTTATTATACAAAGCTATGGTATACTGTAGTTCATTGCTTTTTCTCTTGCACGGTCCTCTCCAGTCCTCTTCCTACGCTGTGCTTGATTTTTTTGCTTTCGACACCCACGCCCTCGCACGTTCCTCTGCCCCAGTCCTCTTCATATGCTGTGCTTGCATTTTTATTTTTTGACACCCACGCCCTCGTACGTTCCTCTGCCCCAGTCCTCTTCCTACGCTGTGCTTGATTTTTTTGCTTTCGACACCCACGCCCTCGCACGTTCCTCTGCCCCAGTCCTCTTCATATGCTGTGCTTGCACTTTTATTTTTTGACACCCACGCCCTCGTACGTTCCTCTGCCCCAGTCCTCTTCATATGCTGTGCTTGCACTTTTATTTTTTGACACCCACGCCCTCGTACGTTCCTCTGCCCCAGTCCTCTTCATATGCTGTGATTGAATTTTTTGCTTTCGACACCACGCCCTCGCACGTTCCTCTGCCCCAGTCCTCTTCATATGCTGTGCTTGAATTTTAATTTCGCTGCGCTCGCAAATCCCAGTTCTACTTTTCAAGTAAAGGATCATATAAGTAATCAGTATTTGGGCTGCATGAACTAACAACCTTCGTTTAATCCTTTCATGGGTTCTTATATTTATGTGGGACTTATTCAAAATCAATTGAGTCCATGCCTGGCTCGATCGGTTACACAAGGATAGCGCGAATCTCAATTCAAACACCAATTGTAAAAAATATAAGAACCCATGAAAGGATTTTGTGGACTCTGAGTGAAGAGGAATGAGACCAGTCCCTGTGTGGAACCTTCATATACCGTAAATGCCTCGGGTGCATATGAATAAGTCCATGCATAACGTACAAAATGCCAAGATTAAGTACACAAATAGCCACCATAGTATAAAAAGAAAGGATTCTGGCCTCTGTTTAAGTTCTCTATTAGAGCCATCTTCGACACACACCCTCCTCCAACAACAATAAACACAGAGTTACTGTTGTGTGGCCCACTCTCCCACATCATCCACTCCTTCACCACCTTCAGATACCCCAGAACTTCACAAACAATCAGGTCGCCCAGATTCCCCACAGCTCGCGCCGTCCCTCCTAGCATTAGCAATCGTCTCCGACCCAGAAGACGAAGATCAAGACCAAACTCTCCAGTTTGCTGAATACGCCTCCCGGAACTTTCGAAGTCAACAAGAAGCACTCGGCCCCTTACCACGCTCCCGGCAATACCTACAATTATGATTCCCAAGATTTTGGACCTTGCCAATGGGCCGGGAGGGCAGCGCAGTGACTTGAAAAATGGCCAACCCTTTATTTGCTACATCGAAAGGCAAAATGCCAACAGTGAGTTCTATGCTGTGGGCTTGGAGGGCAAGGATTTTGGCTACGTGACCGCATTTGGAGAGGAAGCCGTTGTGTTTGCATTCTACAATGATTCTATTTCCGTCGGCGGCTCTCTTAACGATGGCGAGTGGAAAATAACAAGACTTTGTCGTGCAGTGAGAACAAACCAGGGCTATGATTATGTATCGACTGGTCAGCGTAAAGGCACCGATTACTATTGGGCAAACGATTTTGAATGGCGATTCCAAGGTATCACCGATTTTGCCACTTCTACGGACAAAGGCTACAGACTTCGCATGGATATTGCCAACAAAGGAGACGCTTGGATTTCAGACGATGAAAACACGGGAAGCATTAGGATGCGTGACAGCTCAAACGACCGGGCAATCCTTTATTTCGTGAAGTTTTCTGAAGATGCCGTGAGTCCTAGTAAATATTATCCGATTTTCAAGAAGGCTGATCTTGAAAAATAATCTTGGCCACCTTTATCTACAACAATTATCACAGCGGGAGTCGGCCTACGATGTGTTTTCTTTATTTTATCGAAACTTCAAAGGAAATAAAATTAAATATGAACTTTTTTTTTTTTTTTTTTTTTTTTTGGAAATAAAACGATGAAGGCACCTGTCACGAACCGTCGTTTACTCAGATCGGACGTAGCACGCGCCCCGTCACAAATTACGATACGTAATCCTCGTTCCTACCGAGATGTGACGATACCTCAAGAGCTTATCTCGCACTCCTGTTAAAACCCAGATCCTGGCGCCAAGGCCCTGGGGCCAAGACCAGCTCCACCCGAGTTTCAGCCCCAGATCCAACGCCACTAATGTTCCGGCACCACTTCTTCCGTTTTCCGACTTCAGATAAATAGCTGGTGCCTTTGCCCCTTTTGTCCTTCAGTCTGCAATTCACAATAACCATATCTTTCCTTTCCCTCCTGCTCCTGCCTCGTCTGACCGTGACAGCACCGATGTGGTCCTTATATTCTTTTCTTTCGTTTCCTCAGAACACATCCTGGCAAGACTGAATTTCACTCCCCAATGGACAATCTCACACACGAAAATATTGACATTGATGTCCCTCTCATGCCCCGCCCTCAGGGCTATTGTAATGTTCAGGTCAGGTCCAGTCAATGTCAATGGTGATGTTGGTTCTTCTGATACGTCAAAAAAATGTTCAGGTCAGGTCCAGTCAATGTCAATGGTGGGCCAGATGATGACGGGAAGGAAGAAGGTTTCTTTATTGCAACGGTCGTGACGCCAAAGTATAATCTGGCGTCAGTCACCTGATCAAGAATCCTCGTCAACTCAAAAGTAGCGATCCGCAACAGTAATAGGGAACGTGAGCTGAGACCGTCGTGAGACAGGTTAGTTTTACCCTACTGATGAAATGTTGTTGCAATAGTAATTAAAGTTAGTACGAGAAGAACACTTTATTCGGATAATTGGTATTTGGGCCTGCCTGAGCAGGCAATGGCCCGAAGCTATCATCCGTTGGATTGTGGCTGAACGCCTCTAAGTCAGAATCCGTGCTGAAACGCGACGATTACCGCCTTTCGATTTTTAGTTGAATACGAATAGAGCTTCGGTTCCTGAATCATATTACGTGGGGTGATCTTGCAGGGCGGAAAGGCTTCTGTGAGGCTGCTGTTAATGTTAATTTCAAATATTGGAAGAGATAAATCCATTGCAGACGACTTTAATTGAACGGGGTATTGTAAGCAGTAGAGTAGCCTTGTTGCTAACAGCTGCTGAGGTTAAGTCAGGATTGCTGGAAGGAAAGCCATTGAGCAACTTCTTTGACCTTTTACAAGGAGCGCCGCATGATTTGATTGGGGGCCGGCACCAGCGAATACTCTCATCCTGCCTAAATGAGGCTCGGGCTCGACTGGACTCGGCAGTAGTAGCTGAATTGGACGAAGAACTCAAAAGGTGGCTACGCTTTGAGATGCAAACAAGTGAACATAGCCACCATGATGGAAGCATGCTGGGGTGCCAGCTTTCATTCTGAGAGGACTCCTTGTTTGAAATACTGGGCTCAGTTTCATCCTGGAAAAAAGCACTTATTCAAACGTTGGATGCTCGCCCTGTGCTATCGGACTCGGCAATCCAGTTTCTGATCTCTGCACACAAGGATGAAGATCAACATATCAGATCCTTAGGAGCAAAAGCGCTGGACAAGAAGTCTCCGTTACCAACATCAACCATCCAGCCTCTACTTGCAGCACTAAAAGACAAAAATGAGGATGTCAGGTCTTCAGTGGCATCGTCGTTGGCCAAACAACCTGGGTTGCCAGAATCAGCCATCCAACCTCTATTAGACGCACTGAACAAGGTCAACAATTGGAGAGTGCAGCAATGTGCTGCTAAGGCGTTAGGCGATTGGCCTTCATTGCCTGAATCAGCCATTCAGTCTCTCATTGCAGCACTAAATTATGGCGATGAAGATGTCAGATCCTCTGCAGCTTTAGCATTGGGTAACCAATCGTTGATGCCGGTATCAGCCATACAATCACTCATTTTCACGCTCAAGGATCAACACTGGAAAGTCAGATCTTCAGCAGCTCAAGCTCTAGGCAAACAATCCACGTTGCCAGAACCAGCTATTCAACTTCTGTTCAGGGCGCTCAAGGATGAAAACGAAAACGTTAGATCCTCAGCAGCATCGGCGTTACTTAACCAGACTACGTTGACGGAAGCAGTCATCCAGTCCCGCATCGCGGCAGCTGAAAATGAACGAGAGGATGCTAGATATTCGGCGGCGCAAGCATTAGGATATCAGCCAACAGCGCCAGAATTTGTCATCCATTCTCTTATTTCAAAACTAAAGGATGAACGTAAAAGTGTGAGGTCCTCGGCAGCATCAGCGTTGCGTAAAAGGTCCTCTCTGCCAGAATTGGCCGTCCCCTCATTGCCGCACTCAAGGACGACCATGCGGATGTCAGATCTTCAGCTGCAAGAGCGTTTGGATGTAAATCCACGTTGCCAGAATCTGCCATCCAGTCCCTCATTGCTGCTCTCAAAGATGAACGTGAGAATATCAGATCTTTAGCGGCGAAAGCAGTAGGAGGAAGATCAACATTTCTGGAGCCGGTCATCCATTCTCTCATTGTTGCCCTCAATGACGAACACAAGGATGTCAGATCTTCGGCAGCAAGAGCACTCGGCAACAAATCCAAATTGCCAGAATCAGCTACCCAGTCCCTTCTTAATGCACTTAAGGATGAACACGAGGATGTCAGGCTCACCGTAGCACTGGAATTCTACAGGAAGTCTGAGTTGCCAGAGTCTGCCATTCAGTCTCTTATTGCAACACTTGATGATGAACATAAGGATGTTGCATGCACGGAGCAAACGCACTGGGCCGCCAGTCTGCATTGCCGGGATTAACCATCCAGTCCCCCATCTCAGCACTTACGGATGAGGATTACAGAGTCCGATCTTCAGCGGCATTAGCATTGGGCAGTCAGCCTGCATTACCGGAGTCAGCCATTCAATCCCTTATTTCCGCGCTCAAAGATGAAAAATGGCAGGTTAGAAGTAATGCAGTATGGACTTTAGGGGTGCACTCCACGTCGCTAGTATCAGTCAACCAGTCCTTCACTGAAGTAGTCGAGGATGAAAACAGTAAGGTCAGATCTCCAGCCGCAGGCGCATTAGGCAAGCAATCTTTGTTGCCAGAATCAGTCATCCAGCTCCTCATTGCTGCACTCGACGATGAAGATAAGTCTATCAGATATGCAGCAGCAATAACATTAAGTCGGAAATCTACATTTCCAGAATCGGTTATCCACTGTCTTATCGATGCACACAAGGATCGCCTCGTACTTCAGGCGTTCAGCGGCATCAGCGTTAGGCAGACTGTGTACGTTATCTGAATCAGTCATTCAGTCCGTCGTCGATGCACTCAATGATGACAATGATGAAGTAAGGCACTCGGCAGTATTAGGATTAGGCGAGCAGTCCCTCATTGAAGCACTCAAGGGTGATGACAGCCATATCAGTTCTTCAGCGGCATCGTTATTAGCCAGGCAATACACGTTGCCGAGATCAGCTGTCCTGTCTCTTGTTGCTGCACTCAAGGACGAAGACCGGGATTACAGACAAAATGTTTTACGGATTCTTCAGGACCAATGTTATTCACTCTGCACCGTGCTTCCAGACCTAACGAAAGATGAGATGATTTGTGTTTACGAGAACCATCTCTTTCGCTATAGCTGCGGTCGAGTTTTGTATTTGCAAGAGCAAGACGGGGGATTGTGTTTGTACACGGAGCGAGGCATGGTGCGCCTAGGAGCCGTTGGCAGCGACTTTGAGAAGATCTTAACATCGGCCATTATGGCGGTCCAGCACAAGGCAGGGCTATGGCTATAGGATATTACACACACAGCAGCACCATCCCTCAAATAAAAAAATGCGGAATATACAGTTATCATGAACTTTGGAAAGACATTAGTGGGGGTATCGGTAATCGTAAGCAAACAACGTAGAAGCAAGGAAATGGAGGCATCAAGGCAGACAAGAGGAATCAGGGCAGAGTGCATATTCAAGTCTATGGCAGCGGATAGGGACTCTATCTATCATAGAATGCACCGTAATAAACAGCCCCATTTGACTGACCCTGGTGTTGCACCAATTTTTCCAGTTCCTGACCTGGATCCACCCTATTTTTGGTCGATCCTTGTCCAGAACAGCTGCTAAATCGTAAAACATCTAGAATTGGGGTGATGCCAACCTCATGCAGACCATCAGCGACAGCATGGTCGGTATGACCCACGACACCCATGATTTACCATATTTCTGAAGTTGAGTTCGAGGTATATGTCCATGCTGTAACCAATGACCTGTCATCTGACATGACCAAGGACATGACCAAGTCTTGTTCGCCACACTGATCCTGGATAAAGTGCACAAGCCCCTACAAGAAAAGACCAAACCATTGGAGATGTGTTCTCATCTTGTACTCATCCATTCTGCGCATGCTGGTTCACTCTTACAACCTCTTCAACAAACGATGCCTGTCCAGCCCCTCCATGACTACAATCAGCAGGTCGAGACTCCTCCGATGATTCGAACTGCCGGGAGATTCATCCTGATTTTCCGTTGTCGACGCCGAGCTAACGCTATGATGCATGAAGGAAGCATGAGTTGTGGTTGTGAATGGACATGACATCCACGCAAAGAGAACAGGTGTTGGTGGCTTAGCATAGTCACGGACAACATGCACAACGGCAGTAGGGCAGCAAGAAGTACGTCCTAGGAGTGACATGCATGTCTGGGCAGTCAGACTGGGGATGCTGACATGGCTTGAGGTCCTTGCGGCGGATGCATTTTCAAGTTGCCCTCGGCCCAAGATGAACAGACAAGGACGACAGCTGGGTGCCGGAAGAGAAAGTAACAGTTGAGTAGATTGGAGTAGAAGAAACAAAAGAGCGATGATGGGAAGGAGGGGACAGCGCACACATGCGTGCATGCAGTGGTGAAACGTGGACAGGGCGGAGAAGGCAAAAAAAAAAAAAAAAAAAAAAAAGGCGCTTGCTGCACGCGTTCCACACGTGGTCTTTTCTTTCGTCCCTCCCCTGTCCTTCTCCATGATGTGACCCTACTACCTTGGTTCTCTTGCTGTTCTGTCTGCAGCGTACATTGTCGACTGACAGAGCTGGACATCATTCATTCCTCTCCGCTGATATGGACCTGGACCCAAGGACTCGATCAAAAGCGCCGAATTGTCTACGAATGGTCACGGATTTTCGACTTTTTAGGGTGTGGAAGCGGCCCGTTCTAGTGTTGGAACGCAAGGATATGAAAGGATGATAGTGTACGAAGCAGTCGTCATCTGGGATGACAGTCAGAAGGACTATATTGGCTGTTGATCAACCGTTTCTCGTCGACTTTCTGGATTCCAAGGACGCAACCAAAGAGAATGTCATGGAAGTTGTTGCTCTTGCCCTCAGCACTTTTTTTTTTCTTTCTATTTTTTCAGTGTACGAAATGTGGTCGATTTTGATATCTAGATTTCTGGCCACTCTATACGATGATGATGTCTTGATGGTGCTGGATGCCCATTGCGGACTTCACTAGCCTCTTTGATAGTAACATCACTTGCAGCAGTTCATAAAAAGACTGAAAGTGCCTGAAACAGAATTTTATTATCTCGAAAAATTTCTATTACTTTCCAGATTCCCACTTGCCTCCATAAGCCCCACATCTGTCAACAGACAAGTAAGGGGCATTACTAGTTGAGTCACCATCTACGGTGAAGTGGTTCATGAACCAAGAAGGCATGTTATAAGCCAGCTTTTCATGAATACCACCTTGAAGGAAAATAAAGAGGAAGAGACCAGTGAAAGCGGCGCCGGTATCCAAGGCAGCCGAGAGGATGAAGGTATACTTTGACCACCAGTTCTTGTGGTAATGGAAGAGCCATCCTTGCCAAATGAGACAGACTGTCAAAGAGCAAATGACACCAATGACGAGTCCTCCGGGAAACTGGGACATACCACCGGCGAAAACAGCAATGTTGAAGGTCGACCATCTAACGCTGGGGTACTTCTTGGACAGACCCCATTGGATCACAGGGATGACGGCACCGATGAGGAAACCCCAGTAGATAAAGTGGTATTGCGAGTCCTTACCAAACATCTTGGCGGGTCCAAAGGCACCGTAGATAAGGGCGGATCCCCAGTAGATCTGGGGACTGACTCCAGTCCAGAGACCAGTGTGATCATCTTTGGTGCCATCCAAGAGGGGTCGCTTAGTGTTGATGATAATAATCATGGTGATGTAGTTAAAGATACCACCAACGATTGTGCCCCAGACCTGAGCGGTGAACATGGAGCGAGGGGGGATCTTCATGTAGACGCCAAGCTTGAGGTCGGAGAGGAGAGTGTGGCACTGGTACATGGCCATGTAGCCGTAGCACTTGAAAGTCATGTTGGCGATGGTCTTGCCGGGGAAGATGAAACCGCACAGCAATTGGGTGATAACGTTGAGACCTGGACCAGTGCCGGTGATGGCGATCATTGCTCCGATAGGGAGAGCCATAAACCAACCAATGGCAACGGCGAGGAGAAGACCATACCAGGGAAGCTGAAGCTCATAGACTTCAACAACCATCATCGAGAGAGCCAGCATGACAACGTAGAAGATGGCATACCATAGCTGAGGGACCTCGGGGTAGGCCCTCATCATCTTGTGGTGAATATCTTCATCAGTGGACTTGAGGGTGGACTTCCAGGTCTTCCAGATAGTTGAACCGTGGAAGCAAATGATGTGAGAGACACAGCCGCCAAGAGCAATGAAAGAGTACAGGAAAATCAACGCGTACATGGGCGTCATGGTCACTGGAACACCAGCCTCGTACTTTTCCTCATTGATGGTGTAGTCGTCGTTCAACACAGTGGAGATATCGAAACGCTTTCCGTCCAGATGAAATAGCCTGGATGTCAGAGGAGCACCGTAGAGCTTGGCGTTGAAGATGTTGTTCAGCCATATCATGGGGAAGATGATCCAGTAAGATAAAATAATGCCACCAAACTGAGCGAGCTGAGTAGCAAGAGGCATCCACATGGTCGCACCACCAATAAAAGTCCACTCAAAGGTGAGGGACAAGATGCCGGCGCCACCACCAGCATGGGACGAGAAGAGGGCCCAGAAATTGTAGTCAAAGGGCTTGAACCAGCAGATCCAGTCAAAGTAGATTAACATGGGGGCAAAGAACTGTGGAATGAACTCGTAAAAGAACATGCCGCCACAGAAGACCCAGAAATATTTCATGTAAGACCAGCCACGGATCATGGTTTTGCTCTTGAACTCGTCCGTGTTGTGCATCGCGTTGTAGAAAACGACCTGTACCAAGTTTGACCACCACACCATCTCGGCGGGATAGACAAGGTATTTGCGAAGGGTACCGGCCATTCCATACCCCAGACACTGAGTGGTTGTGATGAGAATCATGGCTCCCAAAGCGTGGATACGATAGTGAAGAAAGAGATCCATGACGGACAAGACGTAGATGGCGTAGGCAGCGGTGGATGCGGAGGAGACAGCAATGCCGATCAAGGCGTGTTCTTTGATGTTGAATGGACCAGGGTTGAGGGAAAGACTAAAGCCACCAACGGTCCACTTTTTGGTTGGGAGAACACGGGCCATAAAAGTACCTAAACCATAGGAAGCCAAGTTGACGAAGTAGATGGAAAAACTACCACTGGCTACACGGAACATGTAGTATTGCTGAATGATCGAGCCCAGGATGGCAAAAAATGTGGAGAGGACCCAGAAACGGAAGGTCAAAGCAACCAAGGTAGGATCATCGGTGAGAGGCACAACTGCATGAGAAATAGAAGGAAAAGTAGACATAAGTAACATAACACGGGCAATGTGTCGGAGATAAAAAGAAAGTGAACCATGGTGTCAAAAAACATACCAAGACGAACTGCTTCAATCCTGGAGTTTTCTTGCTCCGTCTCCTCGAGGGAGACACTGTCTATTTGTCCCTTCTCATCACCGTAAACCTCCTTTTCGTTCTCGTATTCGTTTTCGTGTTTTTCACCCATTGTGACGAAAGGGGTCGGGTGCGTGCGGTGGACTGAAGGGGGAAGGAAGGAGGGGAAGGAAGGGGGGGAGGAGGAGGAGGGAAGAGTAGGGGAGGGGA
This sequence comes from Entomortierella parvispora, assembly GCA_963573315.1. Lineage (NCBI taxonomy): Eukaryota > Fungi > Mortierellomycota > Mortierellomycetes > Mortierellales > Mortierellaceae > Entomortierella > Entomortierella parvispora. Next base: position 417,469 of record OY752146.1, read on the forward strand.
TAGGGATGGTCTGAATTTGTGAGTTGAAGAGAAGACAGGGAGACAGAGTCGAAGGGAGGGGCAAAGGGGTTTTATAGAGTTAACACCAGCTACACTCGGTATCTTCAGAGCAAAGAGAGAAGAGGCAATGGTCAGTGCGAGGCTGAAAGAGATACTCAAAGGACGACAGTGCGTTCGGTCTTGGATTATCGGACATACCATCGGTTTAAAGAGAAAGATACCGGCGAGTAATTGTCTTTTTTGCTAACTTTGCAATCGGATGGCGTTGTCTGTTGCAAATGTTTCCGTCACAAGCAACAACCGCCGTCGGATGGACGAATGAATTTTAACTGTTATTTCTAGATTGTAAGAGTCGACCCTATTTTTTCCCATGTCTGCCCTACACCGTCTAGATACATCTCTAGATTTGCGTACAGCACAGTCAGTACATGTGATACGATGGCAAGTAATGAGCACAAACAACCATCCCTTCTCGTAGTTATCTCGTTCTCACAAAATCATTTGTTTTCCTCTCTCTCTTACTCACAGGAGTTACGCGTGAGAAATGTGATTCGCAACGAGTGGCCAGACCTTGCTCTTTTTCTCTTGACGGGTTCCCAACGTATCCTTCTAGGTTGTCTGAGAGGCCGGAGCAGAGCAAAAAGGTTATTTTACTCTTGGTAACAAATTTGATTGGTCACCTAATCTTCAAGGTCACACGCATCCCAGAATTCTCGACTTCAAAGTTTTCATGTTACACCACGAGAAGTTGCTTGCATTTGCATATTCTAGAATAGAGTATACCGTGCAGTCGTGAGATTATCAAAGCCTCAAACGTCGCCAGTCAAGGCTGTTTGCTGAATGAAGGGGGGCGAGGAGAGGCGAGTCCAGAGGTCAAGGCGCCACCAACAGTAAGTCACGTGATTTGAAATTGGAATCAGGGCGTGGCTTGGGCCCTTGGGGCAATGAAATGGACAGTGATGCAAAGGACCCGGGACGTGGGAGAGCTTGGCGTACGAAGGGGAAGGGACTGAAAAGCAAGCGGTGAGTTAAGGAAAAGAGGGATAAACTAATTTATTTGGAAAAAAAAGATCACTCTCGTCGTAAGCGCGGGTACACAGCGAAAGAAGAAAGGCAGAGAATTGGATCAGTAGTGCGAAAGGTGGTTACTCTTTCTTGGCCACCCACTTGCCCGTCTCCTCATTTTTCTCGTACTTGTGCTTGACGGCGGCCCAGGCGACCTTGTGGGAGGTCTGCTCGCGCGAAGAGTCTTCGTCCCGGCGATCCTCTGGGTTCTTGTACTCATCCCATGCATGGTTGAAGGCCTCCTTGTAGATCTCCTGGGCGTGCTTGGGGAGGTGGGCTCGAACCTGGTTCGGAAGATGTTGGATATCAGGGTATGGCATTGTTTGTTACTGTTGATTAGGATAGTGGTAGTGGAAGAGAGGAAAGGAGAGAGAATAGTGCAGTGAAGGAAGCTACTGACGTATCGCCCTAATAATAATCAAGGCCTTTCATGAGGTATTTTTTGGTAATGTTTTTTGGAGATCTCTTGGTTACACCCTCGACGCAGTCCTCTACAAAAACGGCGCTAGTTGAAACCAGAAACACGAACAGCACCGATTTGTTTCTCGCGCTCAAAGATAATTTGTTTCATCCTGGTGGAAATCGAGATCCTCCCCCAGGGCATCATGACATCATCGCGCCATCACTCAATTACGTGAGAGTGAGTTCAGGAACTCTTTCGCTTCCTTTTTCCTTGCATTGATGGACGAGCGGTTAAACGGCTGCACCGCATCTTGTCTCCAACAGGGAGGTAAGAGCAGAGCAGCTTGCGCGCTCAACACGTGTGCCCACCATCTTCCCCAAAACCAACATGGCTCAGCTGAACACCCTTTTCCCTTGATCTTGCAATTTTTTTTTCCAAAGGTACCACAATCATGACTTTAACTACCCGTTCCTGTACTATACTGGAGAAGATGAATTGGGATGTTGGTTGGAAGACCTGTAAAAGTCAATTCATGGCGAGTGAAAATCGCCGCAGGGGTGTTAAAGGTCACATAGCGTCTCGAAGTATCGTCCAGTCAGAATTAAGCTCAGTAGGTCTTCGCAGAAGGAAGAGCGACCCACGGACTGCATCAGCGTGCAAAGCCCCTTCTAGGGCGTGCAACTTGGGATGGAATCCGAGGAGAGTCACTCGAGGGTGTCGGAGTCTTGAGCGTTGTTGCACACAGCAAAAGCAGAGGGCGCGCGCCAGCATCTTTTTAGTAGCCTGCGTATCCGTGAATAGAGGGCATTACAGACTAGGTGCAGCAACTGTAGCATGGGTTCTGTCTTTTTACGCCCAACACCCCACCTTCTAAGCCCCCTTCGCTCTAAATCTCCGAATGTACGAGTCGCAGAATCCTTTCTTACATGTACCCATTTGATCATCCTCCAGCAGCCTACGAGCTCACAGCGTACACCACGTTAAGTGGGTATTTTGTGCACCTTCAGTTGTTCTGATTTGACTTTTGAAGCTCAGCAGCTCTTCTTCCAAGCCCCTTCGCTCGTTATCCAGTCAGCCTAGCGCCAGTTTTTACTCCTACCTTCCCGTTTTCGCATAGACTCAGTACACGTATAAATACGGTCGCGTATTTGCTTCCATTTACTTCTTCATCTCCCACTACAGTTATTCACCATGAAGACTTTTACTGCTGTCTTCATTGTCCTCGTTCTGCTGTCAGCCTCGTCCTCGCTCGCCGCCACCGTACCTAGTTGAGCCATTCCCGGGTTTTCAAACTTGAACTGTGCTTTCTCATCTTCGGTCTACGCCATGCAACAGGACAGCACCTATTGCAACTGCGCCGTGTTTGGCCAAACTGTGCACGGAGTGGAATTCAATGGAAATGGAGATTGGACCGTCACCTTGTTCTCGGACGGAAGCTGCAAGAACCAGATCGACTTCCTCGGCAGCGTTTCGGGGCTGCCAGAGCGGAAACTTTGGCAGTTGTATAATTGACATTTCTGATCGCAAAGCCCATACGGTGAAGGCATAGAAATATATCTTGGGATCTAATGCTCGATTAAACAAAGAGCACAGCTCTAAAAACACTTGGATTGAATTTTGCACATTCTTGCTGTAGTACCATTCCTTTCGTCGTGAGTCAAGTAAAAAGAGGGGCCCAGTTGCCACAGGGCATTGCAAGTCAATAGCGAAGGTGCATCGGGAATCGTGAGGAGGAAAACCAAGACAGAAGCAAAAAAGATGGAGAGAGACAAGGTACAGGAGTGTGATTACGGCAGGGGGGATATTCATGTTTATTTGGTGAAGGAATTCTATTTCTATGAGAGAAAATGCCAGCTGCTTCCAAATTTGCGAAAACGTCAAGACTTCCATCTTCTGATAGTATAGAGTGCGGAGACGTTTGAGAACTCATCCTGGCGGGTCATGTTATAGGTCGAAAGCACTGTCCCCATAATCGGTCTTCAAAGTTGCTTGAATCCTTTCCGAAGCTTGTGGATGATTGCTGCTTGTTTGACATCGTTTACACTCCATTGTCCCAAGGTAAATATCTTTGGGATCTGCGAACAGGGTGAGTGTCCAATTAGACCTGTTCTTCATGCCGTATACGGCATTGGGTGACCGAATAATGATCGAACCTGGGCATGCCCTAAGACATCATTGCCAAAGATCATGGCATCTTGACGACCCTGTCTGATGAAAAGTTTCGAACAGTCGTCAATCGGGAACAATCCACACTTGGAAGGACAGTTGTTGTGCCGGTGATACTTCCAGTAGCTATTAAGAAGCTGTATTAATACCCTCTACTACAGTATGGTCCCAGCTGCCGTTGGAGCACTTGAAGGGTTCAAAGTTGCAGGCTCGGCTTGCGGGTCGACAATAATATCACAGCAATCAAAAATATCCTTCCATGCAGTTCTGACTTTCTGTCTGTATCAAAGGCACAAAGCCCACGGTTGTCGTTCGTACTGAGCGACTCCATGAGCACGGGGATAGGGGCGAATTGACATTAGGCGAAGTTTGATCTGACAAATGTCGTCAACCAATAATCCTTATAATTGAAATCCATTAGTCGGCCGACTCGCTCATGTTGCACAGTGGTAGGATGAGGTTGTCTTTCGTTCACTGAATGGAGTCAGCCTCCAAGTACCAGATGCAGCGGCGATGATGAAGCAAGAGAGATAGATGTCTGTGGCAGAGACACTGCGCGCTCCCTCCTGCATCTGAACAGGCGGTGGCTTAGAGCCCAAATTCTCTTGCGCGACTCACCGCCTCGCCTTTGTCCACCCCGCTTCTCTTCTCGTCAAAAAGGCCAAAGAGGAAGAAGCATCAGCAGCCGGTGGACTTTGGATGACCGATGACCTGCTTCAGCATCCTTTGGAGCTCATGTGCACCAACGACGCCATCACCAGAAGAAGGGACGCCGGGAGCCTTGTCGTGATTCCAGGCAGCACGTGATTGCCCTCCCTCTTTCCTCCTCCTCGCCAACACGAACAAGAATCTGCATTTCTCCATCTCAAACGAGCCAGCTGCTCGGCACCCATCCTCATCTTCGACCCCGACCTCATCACCATCGCAGATACAGATGCATCCGGCCTCGCCATCGGTGCAGTGCTGCTGCAGACTGACCGACAGGACAACGCTCATCCCATCGCATTCACTTGCAGAAAGTTGCAACCAGCTGAACGGAACTATCCCACCCACGAGCAGGAACTGCTAGCTGTCATCCACGCCCTTCGCACCTGGCGCTACTACCTCGACGGCACAAAGTTCGCTGTCAACACCGACCACGCACCCTCCGTCGTTTTCCTACGTAGCACAAGCTCACCCATTGACAGGCCCGCTGGATGGAGTTGTTCCAGGAATACGACTTTGACTTTAAGTATAAGCGAGGAGTCGACCGGACTACCGCAACCCTGACCCTGTTGAGCTACACAACCTCAGTCTCTCCCTGTCCTCCGATGTTCACGACCAGCTTGTTCAGGACTACAACGATGACCCTCGCCTTGGGCTCATCTACAAGGATTGTCTTGATGGGAAGGTCGCTAATGGATACTCATTCCAAAATAACCTCCTTTACTACAGCCGACGCGGATCAACCACCTTGGCCATCCCTTGACACTCTACCATCCGCCTCACCCTCTTACACGATGCCCATGACTCTGCTACTACTGGACATTTTGGCGTTCAAAAAACTTACGACAACCTGCGCCGACTCGTGTATTGGCCGCACATCTCCAAGACGAACGTAGCAATCTGCGACAAGTGTCAGAGGAACAAGGGTTCATAGGAGCGACCCGTAGGACTCTTACAGCATCTCCTCAGCCCCTCTCAACGCTGGGAGGTCATCACCATGGATTTCATCGGTCCTCTTCCTTCCACGACCCGCAAATTCAACGCCGTCATAGTCTTTGTCGACAAGCTCACCACTGCCGCCACAGCTGTTGACGTCGCCCACCAGTTTTTCGACAACATCTTTAAGCTGCACGGCCTCCCACGTCAATCATCTCAGACCGCGACACTCGATTCACTAGCAGGTTCTGGCAGGAGTTGCACAAGCTACTGGATGTGAAGTTGGCGTTGTCCACAGCCTACCACCTACTGACAGATGGACAGACGGAGGTCATGGATAAGACGTCGAGGACTATGTTACAGGCTTTTATTGACAATAAACAGTCTAACTGGGATTATCTTCTCCCATCACTGGGGTTCGCCTACAACAACGCCATCAACGCTTCCACTGGATACTCGCCGTTCTTCCTCAACACTGGACAGCACCGTCGTCTTCCTGTTGCGCTCCTTAGTAAGCGTAACAGCTCAGTCCCTGCTGTCGATGCTTTCCTCTTGGAGCAGGCAATAACACTTATCCTCGCACAGGACGCTCTGCAGCGCGCTCAGGATCACCAGGAGAAGCAGGCGAACAAGCGACGACGTAGCCACAAGTTCAAAGTGGGTGACCAAGTCTTGTTGAGCACCACCAACATCATAATCCCAGCAGACAGCGTCAGACCCGCGGAAAAGTTGCGACCAGAGTACCTCGGCCCTTTCAACTTTGGAACAGCACTTACCAGTCACCTTCCCCGTCGAGCTTCCCCGTTCTATAAGATCCACGATGTTTTCCATGTCGACATCTTCCGACCCTACTTGCCATCTCCCAAAACACTTGGTACCCGCATCAAGGCACGCCTGGACCCGACCATCATAATCAATGTCAAGGAACAATTCGAAGTGAAAGAGATCCTGGGGTATCGTTTTTACCGCAGACAGCATCAATTCTTGATCGCATGGAAAGGCTACGGCAGCAAAGTCGACGAATAGGTTCCACTGAACAACCTGGAAAACTGCATGCATATGGTTACAGCCCTCAAACAAGATCATGGACTCAATTTTTTAAGAGGGGAAGGTGCAACAGTAATACGGTGAAATAAACCTCGTTTCTTGTCTCCTATTGCAAATTTCTAACGGAACATCAACTATGCCTTTCACTGCCCCTGATCTCTTCATTGAGTGCTGCCGCACGACTGGCGGCAGACAGGAATCCCTCATGGTGATTTCTCAATTCTTCAGACAGCGCTAGAGAAATGAAATGTTAAAAAAGAAATAGCCATGATGTAAATATACATGAACAAAGGACGTTGCTGATGCTCCCACCTTGGGGTTCTTTGATCCAAAGGAGGTTAAATCTCATTTTCCCTAGTGGGTGAACAATCCAACGCTCACTGAATTCAGCTTTTATATGATAGGAAGAGCCGACATCAAAGGATCAAGAAGCAACCCCCCCATGAACGCTTAGCCAGTTATCCCTGTTTATTTTTCTTTTGGGAGTCTTTCGATGTTTGCTCAGCCCACCCCTTTTTGTAGTTCTCCCCTTTATTTTTTTTTTAATTCTGTCTCCTTTAATCATTTTCCCCTGCCCTTTTCTGCCCTTTCTTTATTCTGCCCTTGCTATTCCCTGTTTTGATTTCCCGTGCCCTTGATCTTTGCTGCCCTTGAATTTCCCTGCCCTTGCTGTCTTCGGCCATCTTCGTTTTGTAGTTCGCGATGGTGCCCTTGCTCCTCCCTGCCCTTGATTACAGCATTGTTTGCACCTGTTTTTGCCTTCCTCTACCGTCGAAGGATCAAAAAGCAACATCGCTATGAACGTTTGGCTGCCTCAAGCCAGCTGTCACTTCAGACTATCTGTCCGAATGCAGGTCGTAAATACAGTTACCGTACCTTCTTTTTTTCCGATATTTCTCTGCACTAGCAGACCTTCCTCGAAATTATTCGCCCTTACTTTTGCTACTTGTCTGCAATATTTCTTTGTCCTCCCCGTCCATCTATTTATTTTATCTCTTCCTCTCCATTCAATCTTTTTTATTTTGTGCTTCCCCTTCCATCTTTTTTTTGCTCTGCCTTGCAATTTTTTTTCTAGCTCCCCTGCACTTTGGCGTACTTGCTTTTTCGTAAAATATGTTCATGGCGTAGATCTTTCATCTGGTGTGCCATCTCTAGATATTGTTCCTTGCCACTCCCAGTTCTTTCTCTTCCCGCCCTTGATTTTAACCCTTTGATTTCCTTGCCTTGCTTTTCCTTACCCTTGCTTTTCCTTACCCTTGCTTTTCCTTGCCCTTGCTTTTCATTGCCCTTGATCTTCCCTTCACTGTAAAAAAGCAACACACTATGAACTCCTGCGCTGGCCCTAAGCTTTCTCTTTCTCGCCCTTACACTTTTTTTTGTTCTAGCCTTTCGCAGTATTTGATTCTTTCAGAAGCCCTTTTCTTTTCCAGTGTCCTTCTTCCCATCCCTCTCCTGCATCTCCTTTTCTGTCCTTCCCTAAACATCCTTTCCTCCATATTGCAGCATTTTGCTTTACTCTCTGCACTTAAAGCCTTTCCACTTCGTCTCTCTCCACATATATAAAGAAGACTCGCCTACTCAACTTTATGCACTAACACTCATCTTCCTGCCTCAACACTCAAGACTCGCAGCAGCTCTCTCAAAAAGCCCAGCTAATCTTGTAAGTTCAACTTGATTTAGTCAAGAAAGTTATTTGGCCATTTTAAAACCAATGACTACTGGATTAGTACGTCTATGTCAAACAATCGTTCACTGACAATGCATCCAAACAATCAACGAATATAAGAAAATCCTCTGCACTGTCATGAAGCTGCTATTGCTACTCCTCGGTCTATCAAGCTCTTTGATGCTGGTACAATCAGCATGCGTTAAAGAACTGGACGACTTTTGTGCAGCATTTGGTCAAGCAATCCCTCCGGGTACTGTCAACAGTGTCTGCAACTGTAACGTTTCTTCAGGCAACTGCTATCATCCAGGCACAGGTCAGAAGCCGTGCAGCAAAGAAGAAGCAACTACTTGCAGCACTTTCTGTCGAGGACAAGTATCGCAGGATGCTTGCACGTACAGCAAATTATTTAAAAAGAGTGTTTGTGTATCCACATACACTTGTCAGAATCCAAATGATCCCGCGTACAGTGGTGGCTATAAAAAATATACTGGAGAATGTCAGCAAACCGGAGGCGTTTAAGTCATGGATCCAGACGGCCATCTATAGTAGACATATATTTTGTTTCTCTTGCCTCCTGGTATCTTTGCCCCTGTTGACTTTCCTTTTCCTCTCTTTTCCTCTCTTTGGCTTCCCATACTCTCCTTTATTCACATGTTCATATTTTGTGTCCTATTTGTCCTTCAGAAGATATACAAATAAAGAGTATAGAGTATAGTATGTCGCTTTCTCCATGGAATGTCTGGGGCAGATTGGAATGGAGAAATCAAGAAGAAAGAAAGGTGAGGATATGCCCTTGGTGTCACGAACGTCGCAGACTCAGATCGTACGAAGTACGCGTCTCTTGTACCTCTGGTCTAGGATCGCGAACCTAGGATCTGTATTGTATCCGCATCCATTCGCTTGTCTTCTGATATCCGACAAGTATCCCTGGAGTCCAGAGTCTTGACCTCGAGTTGTAGCTACCCTTGGTATGTATCTCTCAGCCGCACCTATCAGGACCTCCATCTCCTCCTTCATCAATGTTGCCATCCCGGATCCCACTCATAGGTCCGGCTTGTGATTAGTACCTGCTCGAATCACAAACCACTTTTCTGACTCATCTCAATGCCAGCCTGGACCTTCTCTGGGCTAGATCTAGGCTTGCCTCACTCTCTACTACATAATCCCCTTGATATCTTACTTATCCCTCAGTCTGCAATTCACAATAAACCATACCTTTCCTTCGCCTTCTTGTTCCTGCCTTGCCCGATCGTGACAGAGATGAGTCCAGAAGTTGCTGGTGATATGGTGTCACGATCAGAGACAATGGAGGTCGGCATCTTGTGGTGGGGGAAGACGGTGTCGAGGAAGGTGGAGGCAACGGTGGAGGCGGTGCTCTTGGAGCGAGAAGTGGGGAAATGAACTTGCTTGGATAGTCGGTCCACAAAGACTGTAATCATATCATGAACCCGAGATGTGCGCGGATAAGGTCCGGCAAAGTCCATCGAGATCGACTCCCAATTTTTTGGCCAGATGTGGGCAGAGGTTGGAGTAGACCTGCAGGAGGTAGGCGACTTGGCTTGTTTTGTTGACAGTTTTCGCATGTGGCGACGTATTCGCGGGTCTCCTTGGCCATCCCTGGCCAGAACACAGTGCGGCGGAGGACATCGTAGGTCTTGTCAAATCCGAGGTGGCCTGCAATGACAGCATCATGAGCATCATGAAGAAGAGAAAGACGGATATCAGCCTTCTGTGGAATACAGACAACTGTGTTGTGGCGTCTGGTAACAAAAAGCAAGCTATCCACAGCAGAGATGCGGTCATGACAACTTCCCTCAAGGCAGCTTTTGTATGTAGCTGCTGAGGCGCAATGCAAGTTCTCGAGTATAAAATAGACTGTTATTTAGCTGCCACATAAATACTTGAACGTTGAAGTTTGTGCACATATACTTGTCGCGTAATGTGCTTTTTAATTTGAATATAAACTTGTAAAGTACACTGTCCGGCCCCCTTCCTTTTCACTTCACCAGAATGACCACAGAAACCGCACGCTTAAAATCCAACATCAATCTTGTAGCCCCCAGAGACTTGGGAAGTAGAAAAGTCGACCTTGCCCACGCAATCTCCATACTCGTATGGCTTGCCCATAGTACCACTGCCAGCTCCGGGTGTATTCGATGTCGGGTCATACATGGTGACCTCGGTCTTGGGAAGATCAGAGCATTGGTGACTGCCCGAGTTCCAGGGGTAGTACTCAACAAAGCCGACCTGGCTTGATTTGATACCTCCAGCCCCAGAAGGCAGGGTGTAAGTTCCGACACGTGTCCTCGCTCCAGTAGATGTGTCTACAATTGTTCCGGTCCATGTGGTACCGGAGGTATTCTCGATGACCAGGTTGTAAGTGGAGCTGTAATCGCCATTGATCTCAACAGCGCAGCTTACACCTGAGCCACCGTCCGCTCCATCGTGACAATTGGCATCGTCGGAAGTCGTTCCGTCTTGGAAAGATGAGAAAACAGCATGGACGACGCTATTGCCGCCCGAGTTCTCTCGGTTCTGGATTCCGCAGTAACCGACGTTGACAACGTTTTCGAAGTTGTACTGCTGAGCGAAGAAATATCCGGAGTTGTGAGATGCCCCAGCCATGTTAAATGGGAAAGTGATATCCCTCAAGCCACCTGATGGCGAACCAGAAAAGGACCAGCTGCTGCCGACAAGGGCAAAGCCAAGCTGGGGGGCGAAAGCTGCCAAGATGGTTAAGGAGTACTTCATTTTCGGGTAGTAAGGCGTGGGAGGTAATATTTTGACGCTGGCAACTGGATATTGTTTCCTGGGCAGAAGTGCATATTCCTCAGGTCGGTGAACCTGTCCTTTTATATAAAATTATAGTAGAACACCAGAGACCAATCGGTCCCTCGCCTTTGAGACAACCAGCCTGCTCCAGTAACCGACTGGAATTCAAACCAGCATGGTCATGATTCAGGTTATTGTGCCCTTTCTTTGACCCAGGGGGAGGGGACGGGTGAAGGGTCGGTGGAGGGGTAGGTCGATAAATCTCCCACCTCTCGTGTTGAGTGATTCCAAGCTGCACCACTCTTCGATCTGTGAAAAGAGTTTTTCTGTGGTACAGACCAAAACGACGAGCAAAGAGGGTCACGAAGGACAAAGAATGAACTGAAGATAAAGTTCGAAATCAAGGGAACAGAGAGCAATCAGGAGAAGGATGTGGAAGACAAGCAGGAGTACGTGGTGGTGTTGGGAGAGACGAAGGACAAAGAATGAGCCGAAGAAAAAGTTCGAAATCAAGGGGACAGAGAGCAATCAGGAGAGGGATGTGGCGAAAGACAAGCAGGAGTGCTGTATTTTTTTTTTAGCTCGCACAGCTTGGACATATGGATAAGATCCATCAGAAAGGCCTATTCTGCTCATTCTGATAATCACCTTTCGCTCTGCCATCATTCGGGCTCGTCTGTGGGTGCCAGAAGAACCACTCGATTCATGTCCAAGAGACCACGCGCACAGAGAGTGACCACACTTTTAAACGCTAGTTCCCAGTTCAGGATTGGCCACCCCTTAAGTGTCACATTTGTAGATCTGCAAAGGGTGGGGCAACTGAACCAGAATTCGAGCACTTACTATGTCCTTGCAGCATCCATTTTCATATACTTTTCTCTTCCCCTTGCCCTTGCCTTCCACAATCCACCACAAATTCCGCTCAATTCTGAGTTTTTTTCTGAAAACCGAGTACCCCGTAAGAGACTCGCCGCATCCTACCCCTTCCATCACTCTTCTCCTCCTCACTCTTCACTGCCCTCGCTCTTCACTACCCTTCTTTGTCTGTGCGCTTGCTTTTCCTGCCCCTTCCTTTTGCTGTACTTTTCCGCCTTTTCTGTTGCCAGCCCTGCCTTTGACTTTTTCAACTGTTCGAGCTATGCAAATGCCAGCAGCTCGTTAAATTTCTCAGTGACCTTCTCTTTGGTCCAGACTACTCTTTTGTCCATATATAAGTCATCTCTCTGATGTGCCAGCAACTCACTAAATTTCTCAATGACCTTCTCTTTGGTCCAGACTACTCTTTTGTCCATATATAAGTCATCTCTCTGATGTTCTCAATCTCTTTTGGCATCCCTCTCCTTTTTCTCACCCTGCACCCATCCATCCCCATATTTTGTTCAGCGTCCCTCCCCTTTCTTTTGTATTCCCATCTTTTTTTTTGCATCTGTCCCATTTTTTCTGCATGCCTTTGGATCTTTTGACCTCACTCCTTAATAGTACGACCTTGTGATCATTTTGGAGTTCTTCCTCATTTTTTCTTTATATTCTCTCTTTCTTTCTTTTCACGCCCTTGATCTTTGCCATCCTTCTTCATTGTGAACAACGCCTATATATAAGACAGCATTGATGTCATGAGACATCCACCTCATCCCTACTCACCTCTGAACCTCTTCCAATAAACGGCGATTCTTCTCTCTTTCCATTCACCATTGCGATTCACCTCTGTAGGTACCGAAATGCTGATGGATCGGGGAGGGGATTTAATGGCTATTGTGAACAGCAAAGGCTTATTTCTTGGGCCAAACTCGGTACCACACGCCAAACTGCAACAAGTTCATCAATCGGCATTGTTATTCAAGTTCTGTAGCAGCCTAGAGTTTCTTTTGCATGGCTCGCGTTGGGGAGCAAGGCTCGGACGATGTTGTGTCTGACATGCCCCAGGCTTATTACTTTGACTCTGCGCCACGTGTAGCAATTACGAAATAGCATGCGAGGAGGGCACTATGCCCAATTACTCTAAATTTGACCAAATATAACGAAAAGCTTCTTGAGCTTTTCACCCTTAAAAAACCGACTAAAGAATAGGATGCAGCGGTAGTGTCAACTACAGAGGCAGTAACTCTGTTCAAACTGACATTGCTTTGTGCCATTCCGATACTCGGACAAGGTATTACGACTGGATAAGACAGCGACAAGTACTAGGGAAAGAGTATGACTCGTTGCGAATTGCAGATTGAAGGGCAAGGCGAGAGATCACAGTCGAAGGTTCCGTCAGAGAGATACGAGGAAGCAAGATCGAAGAGTCACATACGGGACTTTTGAGCTGCACGCTAGGATAGCAACGACGATGGAAGCGGGTTCACTTCCGTAGCCCTTCCAGGTAACCAAGAATTGCCGTTACCTGCGTTTTTGGAAACGATAGTGTAAGATTTCTTCAACCTTGAACTCTTCGCTATTGATCAGATTGGGATCCAGAGGTGCCACAACACGAATACCAGATATTTTTGAGGACCACAGCCAGGGTCGGAAGGTATCAAGGAAGTTTGACACGACAGGCGACTGATGATTAGTGAGTGCTGTTCCTGGTCATCAATTAAACCTATCGCCTGTTTGCCTCTTTCTCCTGGTGATCCCGAGACGCGCAGCATCCTGTACGAGAGTGAGTGCTTTGCAATGGGAAGTGGACTATGGGGCACATTGAGACGCGCTGCAGGAAGTCAGGAGAACTGTGATGACAAGATCAATGCCATCAAGGGATAATACCAGCCGGTGACAACATCAACGGAGAAGACGAACGGAAACATCGTGCGACAATACCAAGGCAACACTCAAAGTTTGATCTTTGTGAAAGGTCCAACGTGGGACCCTGGGGCCGGGCCCCGTGGGTACCAAATATAGTATAGTCCTGGGTTTTGACTATTTTCGGGCCTAGTCCGGGAAGTCTGGGATGGGTACTAATCCTATATTTTTTTGATCCCCTTCCCCCCCTTTTTTTTTGCCTTGCTTTACTCCTAGCACCCCTTTCACTTTTCATCATGTGTCGTTTTTTCAGCTTTTCCCCCCCCTCCTCCTACCCTCTTTGCGAGTACTGAACCCAGTTGAACACCCCCTTCCTTTCGTATCCAGTACGCCCCTTGTATTGGTCTCCCCTTTTTCTCTTTCTATGATTGGCGTCATCCTGATTTTGATTTCTAACTTCACGCAGAAGGGATGGTAACTACTCAGGTATATAAAAAGAGGCCACATCTGCCCAGTATCCTGCACCGACACCCATCCCTGCCCCAAGAATATCGACTCACAATAGCACTCACAACGTTCACCAAAGCTTACCTCAAGGTACGTCGTAAGAACCCCTCGCAGATGGTCCTGAGAACCATCGCAAGAACGCTCATCTAAACACCTGTAGAACACTATGTAGTTGCTTACCATTACTTAAAATTTCGCTCTTCCTCTAGGTTTTTCTAGTTGAAACAATGCAGAAATCGATCTCCACAGCTTGTGCCGTTGTTGTCGTAATTTTCACCTGCTTGATGAAGGTGACCAGCGCCGCCCAACCGTTTTGTTGTGACGCAGTCGTCCCATCGAGTAACCCACCAGGAAAAATTGGTATCGGCTGCTCCCATGGTGGAATAGATTGTGGATTCTCTGGGCAAATCGCTGCCACATGCTCCCGTCTTGCTCCCATAGGCGCACAGCAAGGCACCGCTGTTGGCTGTCAATAGAGCTGAAATAGATGCTACAATAACTATTTAAAAACTGCAGCATGCAGCACTCCCCAAACCACGATCGGCCTCTTTCGATTAAAGCAAAATTCTCACTGCCTTCTGGACCTCACGACTCGATTACTTCAAGATAAGCCTCGGTCAGTCCATTTGGTTTTTCCTCAAGTTGCTAAGCTGAGAGGCAATAAGTGGGCGTCGTTCAGTCGGTAGTTTTAACCGTGAATCCTGGTTTTGGGGCTTTCGAGAGCATGGGCAAGGAGATGATGGCGGGGATGATGTTGAATGAATATCGTTTTAATGATGTCCTCACTACGCTAGGTTCCACTGTAATAGCGTCGTGCGCGACGTTTGATCCGTTTATTCATTATAGTTTGTGCACTGGTCCCTTCACGTCTTCAGATTCGATCCTTCTTCTGAAACTCCCAGATATGGTTCTCTCATTCTCATGTTGTTTGAACACAACGTCACCAGTCCAGTCCAGGAGAACATAAAATTGACAGCGTGCTCCATTCTGGCCTGTTGAGGAAGCATTTCCCCTCATTTTCAAGGTTTCCACTGCTGTGGAAACAGAGCGAAGCTACCAGGAATGATAGATGAAGGAAACGGTTTCTTACGGCCGCTGTCAAAATACACGTTGACGGGGGGGATCAAAATTTATTCTGGGTCCATCCTCTGTTCACAATGTTCGCGAATTACATATTGAAGTTTCATCAGGTCAGCGACGTTGCATTTGTTTTCAGTAGCGCACTGAGTCGTTGGAGCTAGTATTTTGGCCAGAGTATCTGCTCTGCAGTAACAGGCAGAGAACTGTTCCTCGGTGCCGGTACACCCAACCGCAGAAGCACTTTTCTCAAAACAGGATCGTACGCAAGGTGCCACGCTGTCAAGATCCTGTGCAAGCACACCTGTGGTCATCAGGATAGCTATGAGGAATAACTTGTAATACATGACTGAAAGGAAATGAGGAACAGAAGATCATTGCGAACACGCCAATAGTTCTTTTTCAAAAACAACTGGTCTTACAAAAGTTGAGCTGTGACGGTGCAGGACAATTTCTTATAAGCAGGCAATATGAAGTTCTCACGAAGCCTGGGTTGACTGGATCGTTCAGAGTGGATTTTAGCAAGGGCGGCTGGATGTTGTGCGATGTCTTGAGGAATTTCAGTTTGGGATCGTAAGATTTTGCTTGCGCTTTTTATACACATTTACCGTCGATCATTCCAAAAACCAAACTTTACCATCTGACGAGCTAAGGTGGGCGTTAAATCAATTTCCGTCAATCGACAACATCAAGGGGGGAGTAAGGTTGAAAAGAGTAAAAAAAATCAAGGGGCAGGCGGGAGTTCAGAACCGGCAAAACAGACCAGAAGTACCAGTCTGATCACGGAACAAAGGAAGAAAGGGACGTAAGAGGAAGACAGGCGGATGACAGGGGCACCAGTAATAGAGGAGCAGAAAAACGAGGGGAAGGGAGGGAGACTTTTTTTTTAAAAAAAGGAGATGCTCCAAAAAAAACAGGGAGGGGCGCCTGAACGCAAGATGAGTTCTTCATGCGACGGGATAATTTATTTATGACCGCAAACTAACCCGCTTCAAAGAAGGTCGTATCTTCCACCACGCCTCTCGTGTTTGAACTCGCCCTCCCAACCGACAGCAAGGTCACAATATTGTCGAAGCATCCAGACAGAGTCTCTCGTTGTCTTGCTTCCGATTGTCCAGGACCCACTCAAAGACCTTAACGCCATCAAGTTGTCCAGCATCCACTGGGCTGCATCCATGTACAAGATCGGCCATAGCTCCGTCTGAATGTGTAGGCTCCTTAATTGCTGCAACGTTGACAGCAACTCTAGACCTTTTCCGGGTATCAGTTTTGGGGTTCCTTCGCTATCAAATAGAAAGCCTGAAATCCAGAGATCTTCCAGAGCCGTGAGATGTGAGATTCGAGTGAGGAGCTGATATGTTATATTTTCGAGTTCAGTCAAGCTGTATCTTCGTGGCCCATGACCTGATCCTGCCCCTTGTGCAACTTCTCCTGATCGGATCTCTAGCTGGAGCGATCTCATAGATGTACACACCCAAGTCGGACCAAGGAGAACATCACTGACCGAGACATTGCACCACTCGACATGTGTCAATAATGGACAGGACGACATGATCTCCTGCCAGAGCCCAGGCACCTCATCACGCGGGCTTTGAATAATGATCTCGGTGATGGTGCGAAAATGAGGTCGAAAAACAGGATATGATAAAGGACCGATTCCTTCGTAACTGTTGAACTTTCGTAAACAGCGCATACTCTTAATGAGGGACGCTCTCTCCTCATCCGAACTCGTCAACATTTTGAGGTCCAGGTGCTTGAGGCGAGGTAAGGCTCCAGAATCCAGATACTGCGCAAATCTCTGGCAGTTCTGGATATCATCCTTGGTGTTAAAATCACATTCAATAACTTCGAGGTCGGGACAACGGGCAGTGAAAGCTGTGATATCAACCTTAGTATATCTAGGTATCGATAATTCCCGTATCGACCAAAAGGCGCTGGTTTTGATGTTGTCCGAGACATCCACATGGGGGGTGTGCAACTTCAGGACCAACAGACGTGCACATATCGTATCAAAAAAGACCATGGCGGATGCATTCACCACAAGGTTGACAAGACTCAACTCTCGGAGACCTGTCATGTCAGAAATAAGCCGCCAGACCTCGATATCGAGCTTGGATTCTTCATCGCTAGACCTAAACATACATTTACATGGTAAAACGCATTTACATCCTCCTTTCTTCATGTGGACGTGCTCAGACCACGCAGTAAAACGACTATACCTACTTCCAATCTGTAATAACCTTTAGTTTGCGGATATGATGGCAGTACGTGCGAAGACCTTCCAAGGCTGGGCGCTCATGTTTGCTGCAGAATTTGTCGCCTGTGTTCAGTGTAATTTCTCGCCAAAGAAGAGGCGATATCGCGTCATGCCACAACTTGCAGACGCGCAGGCAGCCGACTTGGTGATTCCTCGGCAGCGACAGGCCCACCATACGGACAATCTCCGGCAGCTTTAACAATTCGCTGTTCATTGACAAATAGAATAAGGATGGGAAGCGGAACTGGACAATCGTGACAACCAAGAGGGGATCAGGCACTGAATGCACCATTAGAGAGAGGTGCAGCCCTTGCGATCAAACAATTCTTGTATGTCATGATTCGTCACGTGGACCGACGCGCACATACTCACGCGTGTCTTTTGAACCTTTCATTGTCCTTTGCCTCTCTTTGTCAATTTGTACCATCCTCACCCCCAGCGACCATCCGTACCACCGCGACCTCTGTATCATTTCCTGCATCATCACCTATATATTTGCCTGTACCATCTGTACCATTGATTTTCATTGCCTACTCCCTCTGTCCTGCCACAACTTGTTCTGCCTATTCTTCATCTGCTCTGCCCTCTCTTTTTCCAACACGAAGGTAATGTTGTTTTAAACCATCTTGTTTGGAAGGAGCGAGTACGATGTTGCCGGCAGACCCATCTGAACCAGAATCCACTGCCATTAGTTGTCCATGGACAACTGTGCTTTTTTGGGACCCTGTTAATTGTCCAGGCTATCGGGTGACGCCTTTTCATTTCGAACTGGTGCTTCATCAGCAACCACCACTCGTTTGCATTGTGAAGTGGATAGCGTCGTGATGCTTGGTTTAGTGGCCACACCCTCATGCATTGTTTACGCAATGGACACCACATCTCCATTGGCAATGTTTGTTTTTAGAACTTTGGGTGTTATTAAATAATGAATGAAACGAAATCAAACGCGACCTAGTTAGTTTTTGACCCTGTATTTCGCTACACTGCTTGAGAACGGTAGATGACCCCTTGGATTGAAAATTCGAAAATCGTCTTTGGGTCGAATCGATCAATCGCGATCGCGAATTAAAAAAGTCCACGTGTTTAAAAAAAGATTGCATGAATCCGTTTTCTCTCATGCCTCTGATCCCACCAATACCTGGTTCTGAGGATTGATCATCCAAGTCAGAGACTTCACGGTGGTCGCTGGCCTCTTGTCTCGTGTTCTTGCCATCCAGAACCTCACTAACACCTTCCTCGGCAGTGACGTCGCCTAAACCCAGGAATAATGAATCAAAAACAGATTAACGAAAATCAAAAAAAGAAAAAAGTAGTCAATACGCAATAACGTGATGAACTCATGGGAGACATACCCTGGACAGGAGAAACATCATTCTTGTGCTTGTGGGCACTGCTGGTGGCTGTCCGAAACGAGGGCGCTAATGAGTCTATGAAAACTTGGTCAGGGGAGAGAGAGGAATTAGCAGAGGACAAAATAATTCCGAAGTTGTAAAAGCGGAATTGCTCGATGTGGATTGGCGTGAAGTAATAAAAAGACAGACAGAAAGAAAGTAAGATAATGGAAAGAAAAAGATGTAGTGAGGCAACAAATCGAAAAGCTACCTGCAGATAATGAGATCGCTCTTTCGTCAGTTAGAGAGAAATTGGCTTCTCCTTCATCGCTTTCATCGTTCGGAGAGAAGTGGGCTTCTCTTTCATTATTCACAGAGAAGGGGAGCTAAAGTCACAGCGAGAATAGAGTGCCTTTTAGTCATCAGAAGAACCGTGTGGCACTATGCAACTTTCCCGCTCCTTACATCAGGTCTTTCGGCGACCTCAACTGTCAGCTGCTCCTGCTTCCGCTTCCGCTTCCATGAAGGCAGATAGATACCAACGGTCGATTTCTTGCGCAGGGTTCTTCGCTTTCTTGAGCCTATAAAAGCATGCAACTCTTAGTCAATAGCTACTGTACATTCTCTGCATGACACTCCTGTGCAACGTCCTCCTCACCTGTTCCAGTGCTGACCAGATCCTTCTGAACGTCGGCGGTCGTTTTTGATGACAAGATCGGTGTAGACGGACTTGATGTGGCATCTTCCTCTGTAAAACGATCAGGCGTTAGTACGGGTCGGCCTCGTGTGTTTGCTATGGGACAAAGAACAGTATATATCAGTATATATATTTGGGTACTTATAACTACCATTCAATCCGAACCGAACAACGACTCTAATAACCCTTACAAGTATCCGACTTCAGAGTTAAGGGCTTGTGGGACAAGGCAGCAACCTTGTGAACGGAAGTGGATCGCACAGACAGTCTGTCATATTGTACGAGAGCAACATGGTCTTCGTCATCTTCGTTCTCGTCTTCAAGGTCAATCTCATTGAAACCAGGAGGAGATGAGGTACGCAGGGGAGGTGCTTTAAAAGTGCAAACATTGTCAAAGCGATGAGTATACTAGACCAAGAGGCAGAATAGCTTGTCCTGGAGGCTGTTCATATTATAGTCACCTCCATTCTGTGGAGTCTTCGAAGGTCCGGACCATGGTTCTTGTTCCGATGCAGCTTGGAGACTTGACAAGGACTCTATGAGGCACAAGAGCGTGTACGCGCATCAGAGTGACAATAAAGATACGATCTCATCAAGCTAAATGATACATCACTAACCTTCAGATGTAGCATTTGTTGATAGTTTTCTGCCGCGGATGACTTCATTGAGGAGATCTAATTGGATTGATGAATAATGAAAGATGATAAGTGGGAAATAGAGTGAAAGTATGCTGAATATTCTGTCCGTACCTTTGCTATACTCTTCAAGGCTAGAATCAATGATCGTCTTTGTTGATTTGCGCACAAGTCTGCAGGACCCTTTTAGTTCCATCGTGTCATAATCCTTCCGGCATTGTTCCAAATTGAGGATGTCCTTTGAAGCCGACCCATTTCCACGAGTCCGTTGACGGCCAATATATTGCACAAAGCAAGCATACAGCTTATCAAAGGTGGGATGTTCATGCGTATCTGCTGCGGCGTATTCTGAAAAGACCAACATCCTATGAAATCCAAAAATTTCATATTAATGACATATTAATGCGTCGCCATTCAGTGGCAGAACATTCGCGCCAACGTCACAAATGTGCACCTCACAGACACGCTAGGAGTAGCGAATGTTAAAATCGCATACACCAATCAAAGGAAAGTGAAAAAAAAAAAAAAAAAAGCTCCCCTCTCTGCCTGCATCTGTGAGGCATCAGATGAGCGACAGTGAGCTTGACCAGATGCAGAGGCTCCCTGGACAGTGGCTGAAAGTCCGCACCCGTATGAATGCACAATTATAAAATTGAGCATCCCACCCCCACAAACACGCTAGGAGTAATGAAAAATCGTACATGCCATCGAAGGAAAGGAAAAAAACTCCCCTCTCTGCCTGCATCTGTGAGGCATCAGATGAGCGACAGTGAGCTTGACCAGATGCAGAGGCTCCCTGGACAGTGGCTGAAAGTCCGCACCCGTATGAATGCACAGTATGAAACTAAGCATCCCACCCCCACAGACACGCTAGGAGTATGAATGTTGAAAACCACACACGCCAATAGAAGGAAGGAAACGCTATTTTGATGATCGTAATCTCCAGGCAATTAACAGAACATTAAGTACAACTGTACCTCGATACGTCGTAGCGCGTGTGTGTTTGTCTGTGTCCGTCTGTGA
Source organism: Entomortierella parvispora (assembly GCA_963573315.1). Lineage (NCBI taxonomy): Eukaryota > Fungi > Mortierellomycota > Mortierellomycetes > Mortierellales > Mortierellaceae > Entomortierella > Entomortierella parvispora. The sequence goes on from OY752146.1 coordinate 438,480, forward strand.
GAATGTGTCTGTTGTCTGAGAGAATGTAATGATGTGTTATATATAGAGCCAAACGCGTCCGTGACGTCACTGTATTTATTCCCAATGCGATGCGCCTCACATGGCATGACCCTTTCGCTTGCCACCGTTCTCACGCTCTTCTCACTCCGGTTGATTTCTTTTTCTATCCTCATGCATCATCCTTTGCTATCTTCGCTTTCTTCCATCCTCATTTCGTCCTTCATCCATTAGCATCTTTTCTATGCTACGCAACACCATGACCAACAATCTCCTCACGCTGTTCTTCCTCATAGAAGGCGAGCCGAACCCGTTCTCTGTGGAGATTACTCCAAGTGACACTATCGATGATCTCAAGAATCTCATCGTCAAGGGAGACCAAGCTCCTGCATTCAAGAATAGCGCTGTCAAGGACATCACCCTCTGGTCTGTCTTGATCCCTCTGGCACCATTGCAAGACCGCATGCCAATTGTCCTGAACGAGTGCGACTCTGCGACAGAGCTCGACCCAACAGACGATGTCTCTGATACCTTCAAGGCACAGCCGCCCAAAAAAACAACAATCAGCGTCATTGTCCAGCGACGTGCAGCCTTGCTTGACATTTAATTGCAAGAATAATCGTGGCCATGACCTTAACTTTGTTTTCCACTCCGACAAAGTTCAAGCTCCTATCGCTCCGTGCACGCAGCTCAACCCATTCTCGGATGCATCTCGTCCTGGCACGAGACCACTCTCCTCGAAAATTGCGAAACCTTCACTCCTGCTGCAATGCCGCCCGACACCGAGAGATCTTCCTCGGGATCGGCCCCTTCCCCTTTTCCCCCTATATTCAACCTACCCCTCTACCCTTTCTCAAGGAGGTCTAGTGGTTAAGAGTGGATATGCGGCAGCCGTTGCAGGTGTTCAACCGTTTCTCCCCCTTCTACAAGCAATCGGTCCAAACATCACTTCCTACTCACCCCAGGAGGCATGGTCCAAGTCAACTGGAGTTTTCCACCTGGTTTTACACAAATTCGCAAACACCCCGCTCCCCTCCGAAGAAGACATCATCGACAGTCTGCAAAAGATCGGCCCTATCAATGGCTGCAACACAATCTCCTTCTCAAACGCAACTCGCCGCATCATTGAAACCAAATTCGAAAATGAAGAACACCACGCTATAGCACTCGAAAATGGAATTACAATCAACAACTACTACTACCAAGCCTTGACCCCTCGACCAAAGATGAGTAGGAAAGAACGAGACACAACTGGACAAGTGTAGATCAACATTCGAAACGTCCCTACAGCAACGGATAGAGAAGAATTTTACGACACTCTCACAACCTTCCGGGCCTTTGGAGTGCTGCAAGTGGCGGGTCTTTACCTACACCCTACCAGACACATATGCCTTGGCGGAAGTATGGCAATTATCACCAAGAGAGACACAGACGACTTCCTTAACCTGAGCAGGGTGGTGGAAGTTCCAGAATGGGATAGCCACCCCCTCCACTTCTCTTGGTCAAGAGCTTCCCCCACACACACACTGTCGCTACTGTAAGGCAGAGAATCAGGACACACCCCACTTCGATGCCCTAGCCGACTTGCTGACAAGCAGGAAGCGATCTCCAGACAAGCAGCCGAAGAGGAAGAAGCTCAACAACAATAGTCTAACAACAATAACGATAACGACGTTGATGAGATCGATGACTTCTCAGCTTAAGAGCAGGGAGACGAAAATAGACACAATTCACTCCCCGATGAGAACGAGGACATTGAACAACTCGGATACGATGAGGACTTTGACCATGAAGGAGATGTAGGCATGGACGTCAACGATGAGAACCCGGAGCAGGAGGTACCGGAAGACGACATGGACGGGGTTGAGTCTGGGCAGCAAAACTAACGGCAACGGCAACGGCAACGGCAGCTGCAACAGCTGCAACAACAACAGCAAAGGCAGCAGCAGGTACAGGGGCAGGGATCGAACAAACGACTGAAGAAGGCAAGTTTATCAGAGCCCACCGTCATAGTCCCAGATATCATACTGAATACGAGTTTTTTTTTTTTTTATCTAATTTCGATTATCCTAGAGCATTAATGTTGGGAGCAATATCAGGCTACCATGCGCTGACAAGGTTTAAGGGTAAGCTTACACTTGACATGGGGAACAATAGTGCGGGAGATAAAAGGCAGCTAGGGATAGGAGACAAGAAAATAACAGAGACGGGCAGAACACGGTGCTGGGAGGCAACCGAAAAGATGTTGGGCAGAGCAGTGGTGTGCAGGATCCCGAATAGTGACCTGCAGAAGTGACTTTAACTTTGTTTGATTAATTCTGGAGGTTTGGAGGCTAAGCCGCTTTCCTACCCTTTTTATTTCACGAACCTGGTATTGTAATAAACAACCCTCTTTTCCATCTTGTGAACCTCAGAACCCCCCAACCATCACAGGTGGTTGTGGATTCTGACTGGAAATAATTATGCAGGGATGACAAAGGAGGAAAGGACTCCAGCGATATTGTACCTCATGCCTCCAGGAGCGAAAGATGTGGACAAAAAAATTGTCGGGACGCGTGTTTGAGTCTTTGGAGCCAACTAACAACGACAGCTATGGCCCAAGGTAATTGAAGGACAAAGGATGTGAGCTCAAACATGCCGCCCATCAAAACAGCGTCAAGATTACAGAGACAGAAAACATACATCTATCTTCTGAAAATTCCTAGCCTCTTCTTTTGTTTTGGCTTTTGCGCGTTTTTCTCCTGGGAATGAGCAACAGCGGCATCTGCACCAGGAGGATTTGGCGGCGCCCCCCTGTCTGTCTTTGGCGTCGATGTCGATGCCGGCGTTGTTGTTGTTGTTGTTGTTGTTGTTGTTGTTGTTGTTATTGTGGGTTCAGTCCAAGTGGTTGTTTTAGTATTATGATTCACAAAATAAACACGGCCATTGCTTGTCAGGCGTCTCGCCCATCCTGGTGGTAAAGGATTTGATTTAGACGAGGCTGTAGGTTCGTCCCATGTGGTCGTTCTAGTAATATGATTCACAAAGTAAGCACGTCCATCGTTTGTATCACGCTTCTCCCATCCTGCGGGCAAGGGACGTGATTCAGTCTTGGCTGTCGGTTCTTCCCAGGTAGTCGTCTTGGTGTTGTGATTGATAAAGTAAAGACGCCCCTTGGGTGTAACTCCCCTTTCCCATCCTGCGGGTAAGGGGCGTGCATAGGCTGTGGGATTCACACACGTTGTAGACTTCGTTTCGAAATCCGCGTAGAAAAGACGTCCCTTGGGTGTTTGACGTCCCTCCCATCCTGCAGGCAAAGGACTCGATCCAGGCACAGAACTGGGGCCTGTTGTCAAAGGAGGCGGGGAGGTAGTAGCAGGAGTTGGTGGTATTGGCGCTGTGGTCGGGGTATTTTGCCCAGAGGCAGGAGCATTGTTAAGAGCGAAAGAGAGAGCAAGGGAGGCATCTACACCAGATGGGTCTGATGGTGGCCTCGGCTCTGGCCATAGCGCCTGTTGCTGCTGCTGCTGCAGAGACGAAGACGGCAAAGTTGAAGACATCCTTGGAGCTTTGTACGCCTTGAAAGAGAGAAAGAAGGGAGGAAGGGAGGAAGCAGAGGTTGAGACTGTCCTATTTTTTGGAATTGTTGCTGTTACAGAATCGGTGGAGGCGGGCGAAAGACAGGAGGAAAAGGTGGAAGAAAGAGAAAGAGAAAGAGAACAGAACCCTGTTCGCACATCTCGAAGGGTAAAGAGCGGCGTTCAAAGGGAGAGCGCATGTGTGTGTGTTTTGCCACCATAGTGTCCACGTGCCATCGAAGAGCATTCACTGCTTCAGACAAGGTTTGCGCCCCTTAAAATGGAATCTCAGTTTCCCTTTGCTCACCCATGCACGTCCATGTTGTTCAAGTTCAGGTTCATCCCGCCCCTAATTCATCCTCTCACCACCCCATCCCCACTCATCACCACTCTTCCCCACTTCAACAATGGATTTACAGTGGTCTTCCTCACCCTCGTTACTATTTCCTGAAACTACCGATCGCGGGCCAAGGACGGAGTAGCTGACACGGGAAAGCTCAAAAATAACCAACAAAGTCTTGTGCAACCGAGATCAAAGTAGAGTCGAAAAGCAGAGCAACAGGTCAAGCGGAGATCAAAGGAAATAGACAAATGGCAAAGCAGAACGAAAATAGCACAAGTCAAGCCAAAAAAGGCAAAGAAAAGGCAAAGCTGGAAGGCAAAGCTTCGCATAAGTCTTCGCCCTCTGCTTTCATCCTGTCTGCTCGCTTCGCTTGGCCTTCCTTGGCGCTGGACCGCGAATATTCAGGCGGAGGAAAGGTAAGAAGAAAAGGTCGTAACAAATTGCAAATTTCACGTTCTTTTCTTTCGCCTTCCTATTCCACTCTTCTTCACTGCAGTCTTGTCCTTCAAATTCGGTTTACCCTTTTGTACTCACTTCCCTATTCCATCACATCCGTGTATTTTCGACACCGAGAACCAAACCTCCAACCTCCAAGGTGCCGTGGAAGCAATGTCGCTGCGTAAAAAATCAAATCTAATCGAAACCCTAATCATGTTTTTGTAATAGATTCAACATGCCGTTCAACATTCCGCCTCCTGCGCAAGAGGCATTGACGCAGGCAAAGGCCGGCATCGAAAGGGTTAGAAGAGCAGGTTCTGAACACGACGTCGCTGAGCCCAACTCGAGCGATTGCTTGCTGCCTGGCCCAGGAGAACCATTCGAAACCACTCGCCAGCTTGCCTATGGCCTTGCGCTTTTGCAGGATTCAGTTCAAGAGAGCGACCTCTCCCCGGATTCTCTCGAGTGGCGACGTAGCACCTTGCATAACTCTGATGAGAAGGAGCGATTGGAGACCATCTCTATTAAGGTTCTGCACACATTTGCAAAGGATACCACAAAGGATGTTGCTGCTGTTTACGAGGTTGTCCAGCTGGCTCCTGTGCTTGATGGCGATTATTATCGGTTCCCTCTCAAGACCTTTATCGACACTGTTTACCAAGCAAAAGTCCTGAATCTGTGTATGCTGGAGGGTCTGGCCAAGATGATCCAAGGAGCTGCTCCAGGATATATCGACTCGGATGACCTCGCTAGAATTCTTGCCTCCCTTCACAAGCGGCTCCAATCTACTCCCTCAAAGAGTCATCGAGATCGATATAACTTGCTACTGGCAGTATCTCGGATTCTGGATGCGATGGTGGATGCTAATATCGGGGATATCGGCCGTGTTAACCTCCATGGGCCATTAACAAGTCTTCTTCAAGAGTCAGAGTCAAGCAATGATCTCTATCTGACCTTTCAGGCCGCGTATGCCATGCAGGCGCTGTTAAATGTGTCCGACGATGACCATATTTGGCGTGCCGGATTCAGACGAGTTTGGCCCATACAGAAAGGTGGCACAAGATATACTGCGGTACCTGATCTGAAGGATGAGCTGGACATCCTGGAGACCCTTTATGAAGCTGGAAAAGGAAGCTTGAAGCTGCTCAAGAATACCTTGGAGGCGATCAAAAGCCGCGAAAGCCCCACATTCTCAGTAAAGGACGGTCTTCAGTTCAAGAAAGCCTGGTATCGCGCCATTCGCATGGCTGAGTCATACATTGGGCTTGGTAGGCTTACGTTGTTCAAGGATCTGGTCACCAAAGCGCCATGCCGAGACGATTTCATGTTTCAGTGGGGAGTCTGTCAACTTCTTGGCTTGTTCGCAGCTGACGCCTCCCTATGGGATCAAGAGGCAAGGCAGGAAGCAATTGATTTCCTTGAGGCACTCTATAAAGATACGGGACTTTGGAATCGGCAGAAGGGAGTTGACCAGGTTATTCTCGACGCACTCACCAACGTGATGTCTAGCAATGACAGGCATCTTGAAGGTATGTCCATATCGTGTGGCATCCCTGTATCGGTGTTTGGCTCTAACGCTTTCTTTTTTACATTCGATCCTTCATAGCTGCCAATTCCTTACTGGTGGATATGAGAAAACAATGCCCTACCCTTGAACCAATGGTTGAGCCGCAATCTCCACTTTGGAGTAATATCCGACTTGCAGATCCATCTAGAGGTACCGACTCACATATCACGCTATTGAAGGCTGTTCAGGATCAGAGTCATTGGCAAGCAAAGATGGAGAACCTACCTTATCAGTCCCCAGAGCCTGGTCTCGATGTTGTTCGCGCCGCGCTCATGACTTATCATGCGCAGGATCTCTCTATCCTCAGAGTTTCAAGGGATAAATTGGACCTGGAGACCTGCTTTGTCAATCTTGCTATCGTCGAGGCACCTGCACAGCGAGAAAAGGAAAAGAATGATCTCAAAGATCAGGGAGCCGTCTTTTATCGGATCTCGAGCTTCGAAAAGGTGGAAAACACAGACACCCAATCGTTGATCCCATTGGAGCAACTTTTCAACAGGCGCAAGTTGCGTGATGGAAGAGAGGATGTCCCTAAACGAATTTTGATTCAAGGACGAGCAGGCGTTGGAAAATCGACGCTATGCAAGAAACTCGTCCATGCACATCAAAATGGACTCTGGGACGATATGTTTGAAACAGTACTGCGAATTTCCTTGCGCCAACTCAGGGGTTTCAAAGGCAGCACTCTGGAATCGTTATTCCGCGAAAAGGTTTTCATTGCTCAGGATAGTAATCAGGAACAGGCGGAGCTGGCCAAAGCTCTTGCAGATCGTGCTAAAAATGGCAAGGTTCTTTTCATCTTGGATGGTCTGGATGAGATCGTGTCGAATACGGAGGACGGTGACCGCTTGGATCTCAGATCGTTATTGATGACCCTAATCAGCCAACAGCATGTCATCATCACCACAAGACCTTCTGGATTCTACATTGAGCTACTGCAAGAAATCGATCTGGTACTTGAAACGATTGGATTCAGCCAGCAGAATGTCAATGACTTTTTGGTCAATGTACTGAAGCCTGATGCAGCGGAGACAGTCCAGAGCTTTATTCGACAAACACCATTGATCCAAGGACTTGTCAACATCCCTGGGCAACTTGACGTGATCTGCTACAGCTTGGACTCACTTCAAAGAGTCGACCTGGCGGTCACAATATCAGGACTATATCAAATGATGGAGCAGAACTTGTGGTGCAAGGATGCACTTCGGTTGAAAAAGACTTGTAACGGGATGGGTCTGACAGAGCGACAACTCAATAATTTCAGTCCAAAGATGATCAACGAGCTAATGGCGGCCGAGACGCAGTATCTTGGGTATCTCGCATTCGAAGGGATGATCAACAATCACCAAGTCGAGTTTGACGAGAGAGACCTTTTCAAAGCATTCGATGACCTTGAAGATGAAGCAGCGGGCAACCAACGACATCCGCCCCATGAACAAGTTGACCTCATGAAAGAGTCATCGTTTCTGCATACATCGAATGTGAATCTGGATTTCAGAGGCGACTATTCTCGACAAACCTGGCATTTTCTGCATCTGACTTTTCAGGAGTATTTTGCAGCAACCTGGATAGTCCGTCATTTTCAACGCAAACAACCGAGCTCCACAGCAGGAATGATGGCCATGGATCAAATGACGGTGTTTGTTCACCAACATAAATACAACCCTCAATACGAGATTGTCTGGAAGATGGTGGCAGGATTGCTGGAGGGAGAACCATTGAGCGAGTTCTTCGATCTTTTACAAGGAGCGCCGCGCGATTTAATCGGAGGCCGGCACCAGCAAATACTTGCATCCTGCTTGAATGAGGCGCGGACTCGATTGGACTCGGCGGTTGTGGCGGAATTGGACAAAGAGCTCGAGAAGTGGCTGCGCTGTGAGATGCAAGCGTGTTAACCTGCTAACTACAACAGAAACATGCCAGGTAGTCAACTCTCATTCCAAGAGGAGACTTTGCTGGAAACAATGGACGCAATATCATTATGGAAATCGATCTTGTCGGACTCATCCAATCATTTTCCTATTGCTGCACTCAAAGAGAGTGATCAGAGTGTCGCAACTTTGCCTACATGTACACTGGAAGAGCTGTTGATGTTGCCAGAATCAGCCGTTCAGTCTCTCATTGCTGCATTGAAGGATGACGACAGGGGTGTCAGGTCTTTCGCTGCATCAAAACTGGGCAGACAAAGCTTGCTACTGGAATCTGCCCTCCAGTCCCTCATTGCTGCTCTTAACGATGAAAATAAGGATGTCAGATCTTCAGCCGCATCGGCGTTGGGCAATCAACCTACGTTGCCGGAATCAGCTATCCAGTCTCTTGTTACAGCACTCAAGGATGAAAATGAGGATGTCAGATATTCAGCAGCATCAGCACTAGGAAGGCAAATCTAGTTACCTGAATCGGTCATTCAATCCCTAATCGCTGGCCTGAAGGACAAAGGCGAAGGTGTCAGACGCTCTGTTTCAGAGGCCCTTTGGGGTCATTGTTTTTTAGTCTGCATTGCCCTTCCACACCTAACAAAAGATGAGATTGCTTGTCTCTATGAGCACCATCTCTTTCGTTACAGCTGCAGCCGCGTTTTGTCTTTGCAAGTGCAACACAACAAGCTGAGTCTTTACACGGAGCAAGGTGTACTAAACTTGCAAACCAATGGCAACGACCTGGAAGAGGCTATAACATCGGCTTTCGGAGGCGTTCAGCACAAAGCAGGGGTGAGACCATATTTTTTTGACAATTACATGTTTCGACGCCATGAAGGCCAAATGTAATAAAATGCCATTGAAACAAATCAAACAACAGGAAAATGTCGCTGGAAATGTGTCGAAAATAACGAACAACATCAACAAAGCGGGATAAAAGGGGTCAAGAGAAAAGGTATCCAAGACAAAACGGAGGGAGGATCAAGGTTGATGGTTCAAACTCTATTCTACCACTAGCAATTTTTTCAGGTTCATCTCACAAAAAAATGTAGTCTATTAACGCTCATGACTGTGTCTTCGCCACTGTGATGATGAATATATATCGGAAAAAAGGCTACTGTACAAAATAATGGGTAAGATAACAAGAATAGTGTTCGACAAGATCAAAGAGGCGTGCGAAAGTGTTTGGAGATGAATCGATCAAGAAAAATTTGTTCTTAAGGGGACTATTTCGCTGTTTCCTTGATTTTCTACACCGCACCGCCTGTACTGTTGTTCGTGATAACAGCCTGGCTGGCGAATCTAACAAACAGAGCAACCGTTTCGCCGCCTGTGAACCTCAGAAAAAGAGCCCCATCGCCAGCCACACGATTGTCGCCATCATGAGGGCCAGGAGGGTTACCTTGCATCATGTGAATGTCGTGAATACCTCGCTCGGGTGAAAAATGAAATACAGGGTCGGACTGGTTGTACTTCTCAAAAAATTCGCCAAAGGCGATGACTACTGCATCAGAATCCATCTTTGCACGCTCAATGTGGCCATCCAGAAGGATTTTGGGTATGATACCAGCGCCCTCTGGCGTAATTTCCGCCATTCGGTCGACTGGGAACAATTTGTCCCGTAAATAGTCGATGCCCTCTCCATGTGGCCCTGTTCGCAGTTGGGTGAATCCTTGAGAGCTGGCAAGCCTCTCCAGATTGAGCTTTTGAGGGAGAGGCGAAACATAGTTGGGATCAAGGTAGGCCATGACCTCACTTTCATTGTGGGAGAGCACATTGACCGCAATGCGGTAGTTCAAACCGCTGGCCTGAACCCAGATTTCATAGTGCGGGGATTTGGTTGGGTCAATCCAACCATCTTTCACAGTGCCGACGAGTACCCCATAGATCGATGGAGATGAATGGGTCTGAGGATTAGAACTGAAATGTGTCATTTTAGTTTCTTGGAAGAGCGAATACTGTAGAGTGGAGTCAAATTCATGTTGTTCTTATAGAAGATTGCAAGTAAGACATGGACAACCAGTCAGTGTGCATCACCAATCCCAGTGACGCTTAGCTTTGCTGGCGGCCAGTGTTCTCAACGAATTCTGCAAACTGGCGACGTCCGATCCACATAGTTTGTAGCGACAATATCTTTGTTGCGCGGCCAATGTTCTCAGCGAATTCTGCAAACTGGCGACGTCCTGATCCACACAGTTTGTAGCGGCAATAACTTTGCTGGCGGCCAATGTTGGCGACGCATGCAGTCATTTAGTCACGTGTTGCCTATCAGCCACACTCAGACCCATGTGTGGTGCAGTTGGTCTGTACCCCAGACCTTCGGTATTCATGTTTCAGAATGAAAATTTTGGCAAGCATAAAATTGTTCCACTGAAACTGCAGCCAACGATTACCGGAGATAAGCAGTAGTAATAACTGGGTGGATCTCTTGGCTGGCACTATGATAGCAATAACGCGACAAAAAAATGATCAAGGTTACGCAAAGAGAACTTCAAAGGTACGGCGATATTTTTTATTCCCTCTTTACAGTACATCTGCCATCTGCTGTCGTTTTGTTCCAATGCTTGTATGTCGCGTACATGTTGTATTGTAGTATTCACCGAGTCGCCAGGCTCGCCAAGTGTTCACTGAGGTTCGAAGAGTGTCTGCTGAGTATCTGCTGCATGTTCGCCACGCTCACGCCATCGTCGTTACAGCCACTCCTGCGCCCTTCACCAACCCCTTCCTTTGGCATCATCATCCAAATACCTTCCACGCATCTAGCGAGGAAGGGTCATTGATTCATCAACAGGAGTTCATTTGGCACGCAAGCTCCGGGGACGCAACTGTACTTTAGTGGAGGTCGAATGGAGTCGTAAGTTGTAATGGGCCTCTTCCTCCTTGAGTAATGATTCGATTGAGTTTCCAAATCGAATAGAAACATCAATATTCCTTTCCATCACAGTCTACAACGATAAAAACAAACATCTGTGATTAGTGGCGTCAAATCAAAGAGCAAATAGAGCACTGCGATGAGAACATACCTTTATGATCAAACAGAACTTCAAATGGACAAGGAGATTTGCGAGGTATGTATCCTTAGAAAAATGATATTTTCCTCTGAAAATCTTTGACACGTTGAACTCGTTAACATCCTTGATGGTGACAGTGTACATGGTCACTTCATGCCCTATAAATTAGGAGAACGAACAAGATAATACGAACATACACGCCTCCAAGATCAACAAGCAGAATGCAAACCAAGATTTACCGAAGACAACGACAACTAGGACCTTATACTCCTTCGCAACCTCAAATGATCCCGTGGAGTTGTAAAAACGATCAAGGAGCGCATCCGCGGCATTCCTCCAAGACTTTTCTTTGTCTTCACTGTGCTTTGAATGATCGGTACACCCTCTTTGCAAAAAATCGAATTTCATTCGGCACACGTAGGGTTCGTGAGATGCTCTTGAGGTCCTGCAGGAATTGGTCCTGGTAAAGTCCTGTGCAGATGAGGAAATGCCTTAGACTCCATTCCGATGCCCTGGTAACCTTTAAATAGGTAGTGACGACAAGATCTCTTGGAAGGAATTTGACAGTTCCATCATACTTGACAGGACAAGCTTTGCTATAGTGAGGATAGTTATACTAGTTGAACACAGCAGCAAGTTAGTGATTAAGAAAAGGACGTTGCATTTGTCAACATTGACATTTCAAATGTGTCGTTCATTTTGAATGCACCTGCAAAATCACCCGGTGCATTCTACTTTACCTTGGGTCACCTGCCAGCAGCCCAGTGTACCCTGAGGGACATCTCTTCCTGCCAGCAGCCCAGAAGAGTACAAGGATAGGAAATAATGCAGAACAGCTTATTCAATCTCTCTTCCTGCCAAACAGCCCAGAATAGAGATTATAAGCTGAAGAGCGATTCCATGACACCCTCATTGAGTCCACCCAACAAGCAACAGCAACAATGAAGATTGATATACACAATCGCTCAGGCTGTACATTCACTCTCAGAGATTCAATTGTACCGAAGAAAGCAGTGGCAGAAATTGTACGTTTACCATGGTAAGGGACCCAATGGACGAAGGAGATAGGAGGACTACAGGAACAAAAGGAACGAAAAAACGACCGATGAGGGAAAATACGAGTGGCATACGTTCACATGTACGTGAAATTATCACGTGATGACAGATCCATGATGGGCTCGTGCACAAAACACTGCCTCTTCAAGTGTGAAGTGAGCAGACTATTTATTGGTTCAAACTTGGCCCTATCTCGGTCGGATGCCCGTAAGGTTAAAACCAATGGGGGATCAATTGACGCCTCAGTGGCATCAGCCGCATCGCCTTCTCCTCAAGGAAAACTGTCTGCGATGTACCTCACTTAGTAAGGACAAAGTTCAAACTCCTCTCGCTGTCCCTGTCCCTATCGCGGTCCGTGCTCGCAGCTCCTCTCCAGTCTTAGATTTATCTCCACCAGCCATGACTCTGTCAGGCGACCTTCAAGTTGATCTCAGAGGAGGAAAGCACTTTGCACCACGATTTCCAGCTACCAACTTTTCTTGACTCGTTTGTGAGAGGCAGACACTCTGAGGAAGTGGTGAAAGGGGCTACGACAAATTACCAACTCAACCTGCTCATGGCTCAGAACAACCTCCAGCGACTCTGATCTTCCTATTCCCCTCTCCTGACACCTTCATCGCTTGTTTTCACCTTTGTCACCTCCATAGCTCTATAGCCTACCTTTGCAACATCACCGGTTTGAATTGTATGTATAATAATGTAAGTAAATTTTAATCAGCTTCGAAAAATAATACATTTTTGTTCACTGGGCTGAGTGAAAGTCAAGGTACCAAGACCTTCTCACGACTCAACTCAAGCTCGAGTCATGTATCAGCTTTGTCGTTAGGAGTAGTGGTAGTGGTAGTGGTAGTGGTAGATAGTCCAGCCAGTGCCTTTTCCTTTCCAACTGCAACCGCAATTTGTCAGTCTCCAGTTTGTACTTTTCATTTTCAAGACGCAATTGCAGAAGTTCCGAGTGACCTTTAGCTTTTTCTCCAGTTGTAGTCCCTGTAGTTCCAAGAGCCTGTCCCGTTTTTTGCGGATGTCTTGCATTGATTTTTGGAACTCATCCATGGATTTCTTGGTTTATTCTGCAAATTCGATCTTGCGGCGCTTGAAGTTGAGATATTCTTCTGCTTGTTCCCTTAGATCTTGCAACGTGAGCGTTTCTACGGCCCGAATCACTGGGGCTTCGCTTGTTTTTAGAGGATGACAAGCTGGGTTCAGTGTTGCAGATGGTTGATTCTTGTGTATCCTCCAGTTCATGGTCAGATTCATCACTGTTGGCTTCCCCCTCCTTCTCGTGCTCCTCTCCTCCCTCCTCTCCCCCTGAGCCATGATTGGCATTTGATCGGTCCTGGATGATAGTTCCTGTGGTTTGGTCCTCCTCTTCCCCTGAGCCATGATTGGTATTCGATCGGTCCTGGATGATCGTTCTCGTGGATTGGATTGGCTTTGCGAATTGGGTGAGATGGCAACTAACCACAGATGGTAAGTAATGAAAAAGAAGTGACATATTCGCTTCACTCTATCCACGAACTCGGTCCTGGGCAAGTTTTCATTCCTTATCTCATTGAATTCCTTCAGGGCCAACTTCCAGCTCTCCTTCATAGTCCTGAGCTTGTTCTTGATTTGGAATTCGTCAAGCGAGACAGGCTTCTCATCCGTCGAAAACTTTTCGTTAAAACGTTTTTCATGTTCTTGCGGATACCCACCTTTCTCGTATTGTGTGAGTTTTTGTCGCCAAGACCGTTGAAGAGCCTCCAAGTTTCCGGCTCTGCAAAGATCTCTGCAAGGAATTTTTCGTGTTCTTGATTGTACGAGAAGTTTTTCTTCTTGGATGGACCCAAAGTTGTGGATATGGGTGTTGTGGATGCAGGCGCCTTTGCTCTGCGGCCGACGGCAGCAGTGTTCTCCAAGGGTTTGATTGCTGACAGGGGTGAATCAGGTATCGTAGAGGTCATTGGCGAGTGGCTGGAGGATGACAGTGTTGAAGCCTGTTTTGGTATATTCTGCTTCTGCATCGGAGAGGGACCAAAGGTAAGAACGACAAGATGTATGGAGAAAGAAGAGAAAGACCAACAAACACCGCCCGTCTTACTTGGTGCGATGCCAAAGCCTTTGAACGTACATGAGGTTCTTTAGAAGACTGCAGATGGCGGTTACTGACCAAAAGGCGTCTATGCTGATGTTGTTGAGCTTGGTATTGTTGTTGCTGCTGGACTTGTTGCTGGGACCGTTGGTGAGATGGAGGCCGTTGTTGTTGCTGTGTTTGATTGGGCACTGCACGTGCCAATGCTCCATTAGCATGTCCTTTGGGGTAGTAGATGGCGGTTGTCTCATTCTTAGTAATGATTCATTATTGTTGGAGTGCGCACCGTTTAATGCAGGGTGACCTGGGGAGGAGAAAATTGTAGCGATGGAGGTGGCGAGGTTTTCGTTTGTCATGTTGTGTGCGCGTGCGTGGGATGTGGATGCGCGAGGAGACAATCGAGTCGTGTCTCGCGACATACACATTATTCTTCCCCAATGATCGCACGTGACTCCAAAAAAAGGACTGTGCTCCATCTTTCTTTTTCACGCGGCCAGAACACTCTCCCCAGAAAAATTAGACTGATCCTGATCCCTGAGACTGATACCACCACCCTTTCCTTCAACCAGATCGATAGCCTCCACCGCCAGCTCCAAAGCTGCCCCGGAAAAGTTGTTTACAACAGCAAGAAAGCTACAGCCCTCTTACCGTACTTGGCTCAGAAACAGTACCCTGCAATCACCCAGCGCAACTTCTACAACACGATCCTTCCTGCAGGACACAATCTCTTCGATTGCGCCGACTTCCATCATACCGACGGGATGGAATACAAGCCTTCAACTGTCTTGGAGCACCAGCCAGGCGGTCATCCTTTCCGAGTCGGACCGCAAGTACGAAGCTCAGCCGGTCAAATTACTATTCTGTGGGATGGTTACGGCAAACCTCGGCTGATCATTGGAGTAAGAGGACACAACTATTTAGTTACCTCTGGAAACTACGACGGCTTAGCAACCATCGGCCCAACGAGATGCGGCCAATTTCCTGTCGGTGAGTGTACAGCCCTATCAATCAAAAAAAAGCGACAAAACGCAAATGAATTTGATGATGATATTCTCGGACTTGCACAAGTTCGATCACACTTCGGGCACAGAGCCACGTTCACAACTCGGCGAACTGGACTTGTTGGATTTTCTGCTTTGGCTCAAATGCCTCTCACCATCTTTACCCTTTGTCTCTGGAATAAGGAGAACTCAATGCCGGCGTCTATTTTTTATCGTCTGTGGTGCAGGTCCAAAGAGCCTGGACCCGGACCAATTCTCCGCTTGGATGACTTAAATCCGCGCCACGAAATGGACTCAATGGCGGGGCGGTTCCTTCAGTCATTGCGATTACTGTTTTCCGCGGATGGAACTCTCAACATCTCCACCAATTCTGAGGCTGAACAAATCCTGTCGCAACTTGCAAAATATTTCTCAGCTCAAATATCAGACAAAAACAAAATTGTTCAGAGTAACATTGTCTCCACTGACTAATTTAATAAAAGAAGCACGCCTTGCCAGTGGTGTTGTTTGTGTGCTCGGGGACAGTGCACCGTATGACCCAACAGCCAAAATGCTCTTCATGAATTAGGACAAAGATGTCGATAAGGACAAGGTTACGACACCTGCCTCCACTTCAGGCACACATCCGTCCTGACCTCATATTTGTCTCGTGCTTTTTTCATCCCTTAGCAAGGATCCTAGTTTCGAACCCATGATGTTTCCATCCTCCATTCTTGAGTCCTCCGGTGTCCCCATCCTTGAGTCCTCCGGTGTCTTCCATTCTTAAGTCCTCTGGTGCCTCCATTCTCCGTCAGACGACCAGGGACCGACTCTGTGTGGGACCTTCTTTTTATTTATATCGAGTAAAAAATGAGAGAAAATAAAATGGAGGGCCTGCTGCTGGCTTGATCCCTATCTTCTTTTTACTCGCCCAGGAACTCATCCGGCATTACCTTTGAAGTTCCATGGACTCGCACGATGACAATCCACTCTCCAACCAACAACTCACCGAGCTATGCAAGCGTTTGCAAGAGCAACTTACCAAACTCTCGACCGCCCAGAGCCCCTTTGAGTTTGCTCAAGCAGAACCTGGTCTGCAGAAACTCGTCTTCGAACCCGAGCACGAAGAACTGTACCCTAACGGCGTCACTTCCGCAAAGCAGTTCTTTGGACGAAAAGACAACGACCCCCTCAAGGTCGCCGCCGCCTCAGACGAGATTTTCCAACAAATCAAGCGCATGCCCCAAAACCCACATCAGGGTTACACAGCGCCAACAGTTTTCGACAAGTTTCCAGACAACCGAAAACGCGAAAAAGGGATCGACGCACAGTTATCAGCCCTCCAAGCTCACGTCGCTCATCTCGCGCGTCCCATCGACCTCGTCGCCTTCCAGACGATGGGAAACTTTCTGGACTGGGAACCAAAAGATAGGGAAGGGACTCCTAACCCTTACCTCCAGCGTTTCGAAAGCGTCGCAGAACTTGCCCAGGAAGTCCACGACACTTACGCCAAACAACACGCAGACACCATTAGCGCCCTCAACGACTACAGAGGCTACCTCACCGACCTCTCTCACAGGATTAGCGATATCCGAACCAACGTCGGCCTCCTCGCCATCAACCTCAACGCCAAGCCCAAGCCGTCAGAAGTTGCTCCTCTCGTCTCTCTGGAAGAAGTCAAGACGATCAAACAACAACAGAAGGAACATCAAACACTGCTCACAAACATCACAAGCAGCAACCGCGGTAGAGGTCGAAGCCGTGGAGGATTCAAACGTTTTGCGAACTACAACAACACCAATGGAGATAACTCCAACGGAGGCAACAACGACTTCAGCAACAACAGCAACGGGTACAACGGTCGCGGTTCTTTTTCCGGGAGGGGCCGGGGAAAATGGAACCCCGCCAAAGGCAAAGGAAACAGCCAACAGCAGAACCAGCAACAGCGGTCAAACCAGCAGTCACAGCAGCAGTCGACGACCAACCAGTAGGAGGACGACTGCAAGCGTTCGCAAGAGCTTGGGAACTCTTGACAGACGAGGAGTGGGTTCGCTCCGTGATAAAGGAAGGGTTCAGGATCCCATTCAACTCGCGACCACCAGTAGCACCAGGGAGGAGGAGATCGCGACAGAGCAGGAAGTACTAGCGCTACTACACAAGAAGGCGATCGAAGAGGCGACGACACCAGGGTTTACCAGCCGCCTGTTCACAATTCCCAAGTCGACAGGGGACCTTCGACCAGTACTCAGCTTACGACCACTGAACAAGTACGTACCATCCCGGTCATTCAAAATGGAAACAGTCAAGTCAGTATGCAACATGCTCCAACGGAACGATTACCTAACCAGCATCGACCTGGCGGATGCCTTCCTCCACATTCTGGTCCACCCCTCTCACAGGAAGTATCTACAATTCCAATGGAATGGGAAACAGTATCAGTTCAGGGTCCTGCCGTTCAGACTACCACTCTCGCCTCTAGTATTCACAAAAATCCTGAAGCCAGTTCTCCGGTGGGCGAGGCGCAGGGGGATAAGGATCTCAGCTTATCTGGACGACTTGATTATAGCAGCACGAACCAAGGAACTGTCACGACTCCACACGACGCTAGTCATGGACAAGTTGAAGGAGCTGGGGTACAAAATAAAGTTGGCCAAATCACACCTGGAACCAACACAGACTCTCGACCACCTCGGCTTTCAATTTTGTACTACCGACATGACTCTGGCAGTGCCCAAGAACAAGCTCAGGAACATTCGCCGCGAAGCCAGCAAGATCTTACATGCGGGGATGACATCGGTCCGCTCGCTGTCGTCCTTTATCGGAAAGGCAATGGCAACAACCGCAGCGGTCTTCCCTGCTCGCCTAATGACACAACACATGGCACTGAAGAACTCAGCACTAAAGAAGGGCATGGACTTGACAGACAGGATCAGCCTCTCCACCAAGGCCAAGGAGAACTTGCAGTGGTGGATCACACACATGGCCGACTGGAACGGACTGTCGTGGATACACACGCCAACGGACATGGACGTGTTCACCGACGCATCGGACTCGGGATGGGGCGTAGTTCACGGTACGACCCAATGGCATGGCAAATGGTCGTCAGAGGAGAAACCACGACACATCAACTGGAAGGAACTCCAAACGATTTGGATTGCAGTACGATTTCCTCAGTTACAAGGAAGTATGGTAAACTTGTTGATCGACAACACAACAACTATCGCCTACGTCAATCGGTTCGGCGGAACAAAGTGTCCACTGCTCATGGACTTAGCGGACCAGATCTGGCGCCACTGCCTGAAGACAGGAACAAGGCTCAAGACGACCTACGTACCGTCGCCGTTCAACCCGGCCGACGCACCCTCACGACAGATGGTGGAGCAACTCGAGTGGTCGATCGACCCAAGGTTCTTCCAGACACTAGATCAGCAGTGGGGCCCGCATCACGTAGACCTGTTCGCCACAGCGATCAACACGCAGACACCACAGTTCTTCTCGTGGAGACAAGAAGAAGGAGCCTTAGGGACAGACGCCCTCCGACATACGTGGAAGGGCCTCGGCAACCTGTACATCTGCCCCCCGTGGACCATCATCGACCGAGTTCTGGCACGTCTCAAGCTGGAGAAGCCGGAGGCAACGATCATCACACCGAACTGGACGAGCAACATCTGGTTCCCGACGCTAACTCAGATGGCAATCGACAGCCCGATCCAGGTGCCACGCGAAATGGTCCACCCAGCTCCAGGAAGCGCAAGCGACCTCCTGTCCAAGAACCCTCATTGGTCGATGGCGGCATGGCGAGTAAGCAGTTCAAAGAAATGATGGATGATGGTCTGTCCTCCGAATGTGCCAAGTCTCTCAGCCAGGGCAAGGTGTCTCCCTCAACCAAAAAGGTCTACCGCAACAGGCAACTCAGATATGTCGCATGGATGGAAACGCACGGCAGGAGCCAAAGTGAGTATCATGCACCAACGATCGTGGAATACCTCTACCAGGGCTGGATCAACCTCAAGTGGTCTTTCAACACTGTCCACTCCACGAAGTGCGCCATCCTAGCCATGTACCCGGCCAAGGTGGTCAGTGAGTTCAACTCACACGAGTACTACACCCAGCTGGTCACGAGTATCAAACGCAAGGATCTCAAGGTGATCAAGAACACCACGGTGGACATCAGCCCTATCCTCACGATGTTTCGCGAGTGGGGTCCCAACGAAGACCTATCCATGGACCACCTCTTGAACAAGACACTATGGGTTCTAGCCGTAAGTGGGTTCTTGAGAGCAGACGATATCCGGTGCATGGACACAGCTCAATCGTGTATCACTCCGGATGGCCAGCTTTCTCTCCATCTGGTAGCCCCGAAGGAGAAGGTTGGGGGCTCTTCGATTGAGACGGACGTCTTCATTGCGCCCGTCGACGAGGAACTGATCTGTCCGGTCCGCGCCTACCAAGCATACGTGGCTCGCTTCCCTGAGGGTCTGTCAGAACTACCTCACCACAAAGATTCCGCGTCGTCACCTAGACCCAGGACTACACCCCTCTTCCGGTTCCTGGACGACTCTGGACAAGCCTTGGCCGTCAATACGTTGGGCCATAGACTTAGGCTCATCACGGCGATAATGATGCCCAAGTCTTCAGGTGGGAAGGTCATTGGCACGCCCCCAAAGGCCCGCGCCATAGGCAGTACACTAGCAGCGCATCACGGCGTGTCAGTTGACGAGGTACAAAAGCATGGTCGCTGGTCTCCTCTCTCTCCGCCAGCTTCCAACAGTTCTACCACCTCAACAAGAAATCGACGGTGAACATCTCCAAGGTTGTGCTGTCTGGCTCTGGATCCACAGAGTCGGTCCCTGGTCGTCTGACGGAGAATGGAGGCACCAGAGGACTTAAGAATGGAAGACACCGGAGGACTCAAGGATGGGGACACCGGAGGACTCAAGAATGGAGGATGGAAACATCATGGGTTCGAAACTAGGATCCTTGCTAAGGGATGAAAAAAGCACGAGACAAATATGAGGTCAGGACGGATGTGTGCCTGAAGTGGAGGCAGGTGTCGTAACCTTGTCCTTATCGACATCTTTGTCCTAATTCATGAAGAGCATTTTGGCTGTTGGGTCATACGGTGCACTGACCCCGAGCACGCAAACAACACCACTGGCAAGGCGTGCTTCTTTTATTAAATTAGTCAGTGGAGACAATGTTACTCTGAACAATTTTGTTTTTGTCTGATATTTGAGCTGAGAAATATTTTGCAAGTTGCGACAGGATTTGTTCAGCCTCAGAATTGGTGGAGATGTTGAGAGTTCCATCCGCGGAAAACAGTAATCGCAATGACTGAAGGAACCGCCCCGCCATTGAGTCCATTTCGTGGCGCGGATTTAAGTCATCCAAGCGGAGAATTGGTCCGGGTCCAGGCTCTTTGGACCTGCACCACAGACGATAAAAAATAGACGCCGGCATTGAGTTCTCCTTATTCCAGAGACAAAGGGTAAAGATGGTGAGAGGCATTTGAGCCAAAGCAGAAAATCCAACAAGTCCAGTTCGCCGAGTTGTGAACGTGGCTCTGTGCCCGAAGTGTGATCGAACTTGTGCAAGTCCGAGAATATCATCATCAAATTCATTTGCGTTTTGTCGCTTTTTTTTTGATTGATAGGGCTGTACACTCACCGACAGGAAATTGGCCGCATCTCGTTGGGCCGATGGTTGCTAAGCCGTCGTAGTTTCCAGAGGTAACTAAATAGTTGTGTCCTCTTACTCCAATGATCAGCCGAGGTTTGCCGTAACCATCCCACAGAATAGTAATTTTGAGTCTTCCCTTGTATTGGGTCATCCTGGAAATGTTTGGCACACTTGATGGATTCAAGAATGCAGGTTCAGCATGGGGGTCCTCCAAACAGTTCCTGCTGTAGGATTCAATGCATAAGATTTGGAGCCATGTAGTCCCTGTCTTGATGACACCGCCTACTAAGCGTTCTCGACCATGGGCGCCTCCCTTTTCGATCGCATCTAAGTGTTCCTCCGTCAGCTCATAGTCCTTGGTGAGATCCATTCCTGACATTGGTGTCAAGTGCGCATTAGTCAGATTGATTTTTTCGACACGAAATGAAGGCTGAAGCACATTTATTCGACACCGACAAGGGACTCTAGATGTCCCACCTAACCCTCCCTGGTCTCTTTTGCTTTGTGAGTAGATGGAGATCAAGAGATGCATCAGAGTCCCTTAGTGTAGAACACTTTTTTTCTTTGGAGTCACGTGAGATCAATAAAAGAAAGATACACACACAGATAGAGTCCCTTGTCGGTGTCGAATAAATGTGCTTCAGCCTTCATTTCATTCGGCATCGCTGGACATGCATGCACGCGGAACTGTCGTCGCGCAACAGCGTTTGCGTCAAAGAAGATTCCTGCACGTGATCATTTTTTACCGAGTTTCTTGTTTCTGGACCCTCAGCCGTTGGCGGGCACGGACCAGATGAGGCGCATGCACGCGCGCAGGAACACGGGAAAGCATCCATCCTGCGCTGCTGCTTGGCCGAGATTGCCCTCCCTTCTCCCTCCCTCTTTGCCAACATCACCTCCTACACAGGGACCGACGAAGAACACGCTGCATTCCTTCAATTCAATCGTGCCATCTACTCTGCACTCATCCTCTCTCTGCATTCTTGATCCCAACCTCATCACCTTCGTCCACACTCATGCATCCGATTTCGCCATCGGTGTAGTTCGTCCTCTGCTGCAGATTGACCGACAAGGCTACACTCTTCATATTTCCATCGCATTCACTTGCAGAGAGATGCAATCAGTTAATTGAACGAACGTTTGCAGCCGTGATTGGAATGTCGGAGCCAAAAATTGCCTTATATAAAACATCAGGTATGAGACAAGACGATCAAGAAAATGACTGAGATCTACTGGCTTGACATGGATCTCATTACTGGTTCGGAGCCACATAAATAGAAGGTGGCGACATCATTTCCCTCCTCACTCGACTCTTAAAATACAATGTATCCCTTCATGTTCCGCTCTCCATCTTACTGCCGTGTCCTTGCTTGCACCCACTGACCGCTTCTTTTTGTCGTCTTTCACTCTATGCAGGGGAAATATCATCAGCGCCATCGGTGGATTTATCTCCTCCTGCTTTCAGGCCATTGTCAATGTTCTGACCACCATCGTCAACGGGGTGAGTTATATGCCGTCTCTGTTTCATAGCGTCGCTCTCACTTCAGGTCTTACTGACGGTTTAATCTCTTGTTCTAGATAACACACATTCTTGTCGCCATCTGGAATTTCATCACTTGCGGATACTGCTCAGGTGGGCGAGGGGGGGTGGGAAGAGGTGGTGGTACAGCAGGGGTATAGTGGGATCTCTTTAGGGCATACATTTCTGCTTGACAGGACATATACTAGCTATGGCAGAAGAGTAAACGACCGCAAAAATTTCCCGCGATTCTCTAGCCTCTTTATAATATCTGCAAGGAGGATCAACTACGCTTCCAGATTCCTGCTACACTTTTGTTCAGGATATCAATTGGCAGTACTCTATCTACTGGGAAGCCCGCTTCAAGGGAACCCTGGCTGACCTCTCTATCCGCCTGACGGATAACCGGCGCCTCAGACTGAGGCTGCAGTCATGAGGCTGCAGTCATGAGGCTATGTCAATTGTGATGCACTTCCCACGACAGGCGTTTCCGGGATCGGCACCATCCGGTTGGTACCAGAAGCGAAGTATCGTTCCCTTAGTGGCCACCTCGCCCAGCCGCCTGATTGACTGTGGCCACCACCGCTGGGAGGTGCCTATGGCTTAAGGCCGTGGTGGCCATGTGCTAGGATCAGCCTGTTCCCAGAACAAGGGGGTTGCGTTGCCAATGCGGAAAAATTGGATTTACGGAGACTAGACGATTCCACGGTTATACTCTTGGGCAATAGGGCATTCATGCAGAATGGGGATCGGGTTGACCATGGGCCTAGGATCTATTCCCAGGTGGCTAACAATCGTCGAGTCAAGGCCGTCGCATGCATGACCCTCCGTCCTGGCCTGGGACTGTCTGTACAGACTGCTGCTAAGCTGCCGCGTTAAGAATATGCACATTTGGGTCCTGTCCTTGATGAACAACAAAAACAGGCAGCAAAACTGAAATTGGCCTACTTTATACTTATCCGCCACTCCTTGGGGTGCCTTTTATCTTTTCCGCCCACCTCTTTCCCAAGTCTCCTGTAACCTTTATAGCATGTCTGGTGTCAAGTCAAAAACGCCATTAGAGTGAAGCAGACGATTTCTCATGTCATCTCTTTGTGGCACTTTTACTATTTGTTCCAGCATTCTTTGATCTCTAACTGCATTCCTCGAGCCTTCCACATTCCTCGAGATTTCCGCATTATTCGAGTTTTCTGCATTATTCGAGTTTTTGGCATTCTCTGACGCATCCTTCAACATCGTTTCTGGACATTATTCCTTGTTCCTTTCTATTCTTGTAATTTCTTCACTCGCCCCGGATGTCTTTTATTTCGTGTCTAATCGATTTGCTTGTTCAATGATCGTCTCAAGTATATAAAGACTAGTCGCTCCTACCCGGGCAGTTTGCAAAAAATTACACAATATTCACTATCCAACCTCAACTCCTGAGATTGTAAAAACATCCACAACGCTACCTTCTCAGCTTGAACTTTTGCCTGATTATAACAATAATGAAGTGGGCACTTTTTACCTCGACCGTTGTACTTTTCGCCATCGTTTCGGTCCAAGCTCTACCGCAAAGCACCCAGACAGATGGTGTCCTCCCAATCCAGAAAGATGGTGTCCTCCCAATGCAGAGAGATGGCGTCCTCCCAATCCAGAGAGATGGTGTCCTCCCAGTCCTTGGACCAGCCACCCCGTTAGCCTGCAAGATTGTGACCACAATCCTGAATGGCTTGTGCGCCCTTGCCAATTACAATGGATGCGAGGAGACTGTTAACTACACGCAGTGCATTTGCTCTGCCCAAAATGACCGTGCCAAGGAATTGAAGTGCGCACATTCCAATTTAGACGTCCTTCTTAGAGGCTACTGCCAACTTTTCATCCCCGCTCTACGTTTAATTAAAAAAATGGCCTTGGAACCGCTCTCTAGTCCACAAACACATTTCACTGCATCGGTCTCTGTGATTTTTATTTTATTCTTCCATGTTGTGAATTACAAGAAGCTGTTATCAATCTTTGATATCCTCCTTTTTTGGTGGCCCTTTTACGAATAGGAGCCCTCACGTACTTCACAGTACTGGAGTCGCCTTTTTGACAACGACATTAGAGAGAGGTTAATCCGCCTTGACGAACCCTTTTTGCTGGAGTGGAATTTGGATACCTACAGACACCTACAGGGCTCTACCTTTCCTGCAAAGCGGCGCCACACTTCACTGACGATAGATATCCTGATATCTTGCCCAATTAGAAGAAGGGCCTTTTACTTGGAATTACGACTGATTTTTGTTGGAGTCGCAGATTGGCGCCACAATTTCGATTGGAACAGTCCAGAAACCTCTATAGAGATCAAACATGCTGGTTGGTTATGAGTACAAGATATCATGAGATCTTTTCGTACGAAATGGCATACCTTCATGACTATAACACTTTCAGGAATTGTATCCCCTGCATGTATCAAGCCTATCTACAGGTATATGGCATGTTCCCAACTGTGGCCAATATATCCCACTGCACCGCTCCATGTATATACGTGCATCTGGTGTCCTATTGGAGTTTGTTAACGGAGAGCCAGGGGTTGATTGTCCGCCTTATAAACCGTACCCCAATATTGGAGGGTAGTAAACTTCAGCGTTGAGCTATCACAAGTTGAGTGATTTTCGGCTCGATCCTTGAACAGATTCGACAGTTTCCAGTATTCACTTAAAAGGTCCTTTAGACAGAATCCTTGGCACAGAGAATTGGTCTTCCCATTGCATATAACACAGGAAGAGCGAGACAGCGTGCCGTCGGATTTCATACAGACCCAAGACCTTACTGTAGATGGTCTTTGCCAACTCTAGCCATTTTGTATGATTGCCAGATTCCTTCGCGAGCCCAGTTTTTCTGTAAGCTGTTGGATCCTGTTTGACCTTCTCATTCTGTTGCTGGGAGTGCAGATCTGTTTTGGACTGCACGGTGTTATTGTATTCGGCGACGCTCCAAACAAGACCACGAAGAGATGGGAAGCGAGCCTCAATCTCTGCAATCGATTCGACCTCGCGTTCCTTCTCCCATTCCTGCTCCCACTGCTTTTGTTCTTGAAGCCATCATCTTTGGGCTCGGGCATCGGGGATTTCATACCATCTTCTCGTCAAGCTCCCCATCAGGCCCTTCGTGGACTTTGTCGACTTTGCCCTCCTGACTCTGCATCCTGCATGAGTGGAAAATATCATTGTCCAAAGTAGATCGAAATTCGAGTGATCTAAAGCATCCTCATACTCTGTTTCCGTAGGTTCAGTTTTTCGCGAAAGACACAAGATTTGTCGCCCTAAAACGTAAACATGACAAGGACTACATTAAGGACTACTAGACGCGACAAATCAAGAGTCAGCAGCATGAAAGTGGAAGGAACACAGACACTTACAGGACTTGAAAGAGGAGCACGATGTCGTCCTTGAGAGTATCCTAAGATACTTTTGGTTCGACCCGACATGAATGAGATAGCTCTCGCGAGTGCGAAATGAAAAGATGGGGTCCGGATCTTTGAGAAAGAGCATCGTCTTTACGGAAGAATCGACAGACAGTTCAAACCCACCTGATTATTTCCTTCCGGATATCTTTCATCGTCTCGGTCATGTAATTCGCGGCCCTAACAGCGACATAACAACGATAAAGAAGCATAACTGAGTAAAATGTAGCCTGCGGAGCTTGCAGTAGAATTTCATCTTGCAAGAATAAAGAGCTGTGTTCCAGACTCACCTTTTGCGCAGTGTTTGTTTGCCAGTTGGCCAGATCAACTCTCTTCGACCGAGTCATATATATTCGCTGGCCCGATATAGTAGTATTCGGCCGAGTACTATAGATCAACGGATCGATATAGAAACGACCATCCAGGTTTGCGAGCGATGTAACTGGACATTGTGGTGCTATCCCGAATGGCTTTGCGATGTGGGTTTGGTTGCGTGTTGTTTTTTCTATACTAATGTTGGAGTCGCCCTTTTTGTCGTCTCTCTCTATACTATCAGAGGACCCTATGGGTCATAGGGGGTTGACTTAATTTTGTCCACTGGGTTCCCAGGCGCCTGCAGCTCCTGATGTTTTGTTGTAACTACGAACTCTACACTAATGGTGTTGTTGCTCCCGTCAAAATGCCTATCTTCCTTTGTCCACATATCTTGTTTGCGAGAGTCTTTTTTGTCCGACTCGATATTACAGGATGATCGTTATTGAATGGAAAATGTTCAAATCCCTCCTGATCCTGAGTTGGGATCCAATCTTACTGACTCTAGCCAGGCCATTTGACTGGGACGACATGGATGCACCTGTGCACCTGAACAATAGCAACTTGCTATGCTCAGGCACATGTTTGACCATCCGACAGGAGCAGGCGATTCGTACCAAACAGACGAGTCCCACATGAACCACGTTCTTGGAATGCCTAACCTCAACACACGATGATGGTCCAGTCCGTCCATGGTTTCCATGACCTGGTCGAGTTCATTTGGATTTTTAGAATTGCTCCACGGTCGTCGAGATTTTTGTTGTCTAGTGAATGCTGTGTTTGAAAAAGAGGAAGATGAGACTAGGAGCTGGTTGTATTTTGGCTTGAGAAAAGAGTGGGTCGATTCCTTGCATCTAATGAGCACCTCTTACCACACATTTTGAACTGTAGGGCAGCTGGTAGAATGGAGGGCAAACGAGGGTGCCATGGAGAGGCATTGACCACTGAGGAACAGAGAAAGGTAAATGTGCAGAGAAGGGAGGAAGGAGGGAGGGAGGGAGGGAGCGAGAAACGGGGAGACGAGAGGCGACAGAGGGCAGAAAAGAAATGGGACCGTTTTGGTAGTCTCGCCACCAGCCCCTCGCTCCGTGACTTCGAACGTTATTCTTCCCCCTCCAAGGGACTCTATCTGTGTGTGTATCTTTCTTTTATTGATCTCACGTGACTCCAAAGAAAAAAGTGCTCTACACTAAGGGACTGATGCATCTCTTGATCTCCATCTTTCTTTTTCACGCTTTTGGGCATTCCCATCTGAAAATCCAGTAGACTGATCCTGATCCTCATGCCCAATGCCACCAATCCACCCAACTTCGATCTTGCCGTCTTGGCGGCAATGGTCCAAGACCTGTCCAGCAAGGTCTCTGAGCAAGCCAACCAGATCTCTGACCAAGCCAGTAAGATATCTGATCAGGACGCGACCATCAAACAGCTTCGGGAAGCTGCTCCCGAGAGCGAGGTCCGACCTGGACAAGTGGTATACAAGACCGAACGAGCAACCACTCTTTTACGGTACCCGGAACTACAGGAACAGTACCCTGCGATCACCCAAACCGAATTCTACAACACCGTCCTCCCTCCAGGACATAAGCACTTCGATTGGAACGATTATCACTACACTGAAGGCATGGATTACAAGCCCCCTCAGGTCATTCAGCATCATCATGCCATCAGTCTGCCAGAAGCAGCCCGCAGACACGACCAGGACCTGGGCAAGGCTCAAAGTTTCATCGCCAACACCACTCGGATGTACGACACACTTGCAGACGACATTGTCTCCTCGCCTGACTTTGTGCGTACAGTCTGGGGACAGCAAGTTCTCTCGTTCCTCAACACCGCACGCATCCTGGCATCCAATGACGCGTCGAAATTGGGAATCATGCGTCAGGACGTTCACCTCCGCCACCTGGGCATCCCGAACACGGAAACCAAGGAATCCGCTATGCTCACTCTTGAGGAGGTGGCAAAACGTCGAGCAACTGCAGACCTCATCAAGAAGACTTACAGTAAGCCGACCAGTAAGGAGGACAGCGGCAAGACAGCCTACAAGAAGCCCAGGTTCAAGAAGACGCTCCCAGAGAGATCGGACAGGAAGACATCCGACACATCAGGAGAATCGTCAAGCAGCCGCGACAGTGGCAGCAAGTACGGTAGCTCTTACAAGGACAGGAAGCCAGCCCGGAGCGACAAGTCCTCAAGAGACAAGGGAAACGGATCAGAGAAGGAGCGCCAGTAGGAGCACGCCTTCTCAGATTCAAACGGGAATGGGAGGAGATGACGGATTCGACTTGGATCAACAACATTGTCAGCAAGGGATACTCGATCATCTTCAGCAAACCTCCACCATTGCGCCTTCCCCCAATTCACGACCCCTACACCACACCGGCGGAGAAGGAGGAGATAAACAAAGAAATCCTTTCTTTATTACAAAAAAGGGCTATCGAAGAATGCAGCGGTATGGGCTTTTACAGCCGTCTCTTCACCATACCGAAGAAAACAGGGGGACTTCGACCTGTTCTCAACCTCCGACCACTCAACCAGTACCTGAAGGCGCCACATTTCAAGATGGAGACGCTCACTCACATCTGCCAGATGCTACGACCAAAGGACTGGATGACATCGATAGACTTAAGCGACGCGTTCCTCCACGTGGCAGTACAAGCGGAAAGTCGACGATACCTACGCTTTCGATGGCACGGGAAGACTTATCAGTTCAGGACCCTACCGTTCGGCCTGTCACTATCTCCGTACGTCTTCACCAAGATCATACGACCCATCCTACAATGGGCACGCAAGCAGGGGATCCGCATTTCAGCATATCTCGACGATATTTTGGTCGCAGCCACAAGCAAAGAAGAGTCGGAGCGACACACGCTTATGGTACGTCAACAGCTGGAACGACTGGGATTTCTCATCAAACACGAGAAGTCAATGCTCACTCCCTCGCAACAGATCAATCACCTGGGATTCCGCATAGACACTGTCAAGATGGCGTTGTCAGTGCCAGGGAACAAGATTCGCGACCTTCGGAGGGAAGCCACCAAGCTGCTGCAGACAGCCACCGTCCCGCTCAAGAGGTTGGCGTCATTCATAGGGAGAGCGATGGCCATGACGGTAGCCATCTTCCCAGCGCGACTCAAGACACGACAGCTCATCCAGGTCCAGAACAAGGCCCTAGCAAGGAATTGCCCATGGACGGGATCTGTCACACTGGACCACCGATCGAGAGAGGACCTGCAGTGGTGGTGCAAGAGCCTGTCGACATGGAATGGTCAGGGATTCCTCCCCCAGAGGTCGGAAATCGATGTGTTCACGGATGCGTCGCAGGAAGCATGGGGAATAGTCTACGAGGACGTGGAGATCTCGAAGCTATGGACACCGGAGGAACAACCTCATCACATCAATTACAAGGAACTGAAGGTGATATGGCATCTGGTGAACCTCACAGACATGCGGGGCAAGACAATTCAAGTCATCTGCGACAACACGACAGCGATTGCGCAGATCAACAAATTCGGAGGGACCAGGTCTCAACCGTTGTTAGATCTGGCCACAAGGATTTGGAATTATTGCATCAGGACGGGTACGCGGCTCATGACAACGTACGTACCGTCTCAATTCAATCCAGCCGACTCACCATCGAGGCGAATGATAGCACAGTTGGAGTGGTCGATCAGCAACTCGTTCTATCAACAGCTCGTCTCCACTTGGGGTCCTCACTCAGTCGATCTGTTCGCCACGGCAGCGAACGCGAAGACACACAGGTACGTGTCATGGCTACACGAAGAGACTGCGTGGAAGCAGGACGCGTTCAGCTTCAGCTGGAAGGACCTGGGCCGAGTGTACATCTGCCCCCCATGGTCCCTTCTCAATCGGGTGCTGGAGAAGGTCAGGACGGACAGGGTCCGAGCGACAGTGATCACACCACAGTGGCCTGCAATGATCTGGTACCCTACGATCCGAGCCATGTCAACGCACGAGCCCATTCCAGTACCGCGGTCAATGGTAAGAGCAGCTCCAGGGAACAGCCCACAGCCTCTGGAACGCAACCCAATGTGGCAGTTAACAGCTTGGAGCGTCGACGGCAACAAGCTGTGATTTCAGGAGCCGATTCTGGGGTCCTGCTCCGACTTTTTGACTCCAAGTCGGCCAGGTCCAGGAATGCCAAGGGCTCATCAGGTCAGCAGGCATTCGTACGTTGGCTGCAGGAGCGTCAGCGACAACTAGACGACACCACTTCGACTGACCTCATGAACTACCTGAACTTTGGGCTCGAGTCTAAGTCCTGGAAGCCCCAGACAGCTCGAGCATATCTGGCAACAATTCTCAAGCTCTTCCCGCAGGATAGGCAGGAAGGGCTACGCTCGGATGAGAACTTGACAGATTTTCTCAGGATCATGGGGAGCAACACACTCAAACGTGTTCGGAACCTCGACACCGATTTGGACCCGATCATCAAGGCGATACGAGACATGGGCGAGAACGAGCCCATGGACATCCAGCAACTGACGGCAAAGACTTGCTTCTTGCTGGGATTGGTTGGCTTCCTCAGAGCGGACGATCTGGCGTGCGTGGACGCAGCACAGTGTCGAATGAGAAAAGGATCCCTAGAGATGGTCATCGTTTCACCGAAAGAGCGCCGAAACGGACAGCCTATTGTCAAGCATGTCATGATCCACCCACACGAGGAACGGATCCTCTGCCCTGTGAGCGTGTATCAGGAATACCGCAGGCGTACAGAGCAGCATGACGCACGGGCGAGAGGCCAACATCACAAGTTTGACAGGCAGCTACTGCAGTTGGACTTCACACCCCTGATTCGGGATGTCAGTTTTGGCACGTCAAGGTTGAGCGCGCAGAGGATTTCCAAGTACCTCGGAAGGCTCTTGGACAAGCTGCCTCGGGAGGAGGGACAGTCTCGTATCAAGGTCCGCGCCTTGGCAGCTACGAATGCCCTCAGTCGGGGCGTTCCAGTGGACGACGTGACCGCTCAAGGCAATTGGTCGTCGCCCACAATGGTGGAAGGTTACTACCGCGTTTCGAGAGCACTCGCCAGCAACTTCACCAACACTCTTCTTCCTTTGCATCGGGATTCACAGATAGAGTCCCTTGGAGGGGGAAGAATAATGTCCAGCGATGCCGAATGAAATGAAGGCTGAAGCACATTTATTCGACACCGACAAGGGACTCTAGATGTCCCACCCAACCCTCCCTGGTCTCTTTTGCTTTGAGAGTAGATGGAGATCAAGAGATGCATCAGTCCCTTAGTGTAGAGCACTTTTTTCTTTGGAGTCACGTGAGATCAATAAAAGAAAGATACACACACATCTAGAGTCCCTTGTCGGTGTCGAATAAATGTGCTTCAGCCTTCATTTCATTCGGCATCGCTGGACAATGTTCTTGGACTCCACGAGGGGCTGGTGGCGAGACTACCGTTTTGGGTGGCTTTGCTCTCTTTCCTTTTTTGGGTTGGGATTGGTGCGAGGACACAGTGCACGCGCGTTTCTTTTCTTGCGTCTTCTTTGCCCTTGTCCCCAGCACCAGTGCCGCCACTGCTGTCGATATTGCCCACCAGTATTTTGACAACACCTTTGAGCTGCATAGAATCCTCACGCCTATCGTTTCTGACGGCGACACTCCATTCACTAGCTGCACGAGTTACTGGGTGCGAAGTTGGAGTCGTCCATTTCTTAATACAGGTATGAGCAAGCACTTGATAGTAATTCGATATGATAGGATCCCAATGCGTCGTAGCCCGACTCTAGGTCCTGACCTGTTACCTATGATACTAGACACCGTCTGGGCCACCAATACAAGATTCTTTTTTTTTGTTTCTCTCAATTGACGTTATCCTCTTCTCCTCTTCTCCGTTGAATAGTTGGTTCCTGAGGATAACATCCCTCTCCAAGGGTACTTCATAGTTACCACCTGGTATCTAAAGAGTGACTTGTCCTCCATGGAATCAAATAATGGAGCACGGAATGCATCCCCCGAACAATATGCACCAGAACAAGGTGCGCCAGAAGACGACGAGATTCAACCTCGGAATTCTCAAACACCCTCGGTTGAGTCGATTCACTAAGTCCTCCCCCAACACCATCTGTGACGAGCCCCTCGGCAGAGATGTCTCCTGCCTCAGAAATATCAGCCTCACAGCGCAGCAAGAGATGCACCACAGCACCACCTAATAGGCGTCTCAGTCACCGTGCTATTGGACAGAAGGGAAGCATGCCGCAGTGCAAAACATGTGGACAGCAAATAGATCGAGATACAAGTCCGGTTAGTTTTAAGAGAGGTAACTGAAATGTCGGGGGTCTGTACGTCAGGAAGAAAGAAAGGTGCTGTTTAATGATAGAGAGCGACAGCCTGATATGACTGTCGCACACTACTTAAGGGGCGCGCAAGCGCAACTCTCTCTAACTAGAAATAAACGGCAGGAGAAATACGTCGGTATTGCACCGGACGTTACAAACTCCCCCCCCAGATTGATACCGGGTAGAACTAATAGTGGCTAACTTTACGGGGATAAAACTGTGGAAAACCCCTTGATAGATTGACGAGGATAAAATGTAGAAAACCTCTTGGATTGATAGGTGAGGGAAAATCGGGAAAACCTCTGAATTGCGAGATAATTGCGAACTCCTTGTGCTGTGCATAGAGAAGGTGTAACTCTTTTATAGCTTTTAACGGGTGTAAAATACGACCGGTGGCCAAAAAACCCTGTGATCTGGCATCTGGTGCTCTGTCTGTGTGAGAGGAAAACGCTGACCTCGTTAAAAACCTCTTGGCTCTGGTTGACTAATTCCTCACTTTGGCTTTGCGGCTCTTGTTGGCCTGAGAACTCTGGGCTTTTGCTTGCTCGTCTCGTACTTGTTTTTGGAGTTTCTTCTCCCTGTTGTCTCTGATACGAATTATTCTTTTAGCTGCATGCGGATTGTCCATGCGCTTACTCTTCCAGTATTTGTCGATGATGTTCTTTGAGTCAAACTGGTCATAGCTGAGTTGCTGGTTGTGTGAGGAGTCATATCCTTTCCACTGCACAGTGTACAGCATCCCCTCCTTGGAGAGCGAATGGTCAAGGATCATGTCGATCTCATATGACTCGGCACTTTGCACGTCTAGCGCTTGGGTGACTTGCTTCAGCTGCTCCGGGGAATATTGACGGGGCAGTTTCTCAGACATTGGATCGAGGAGAGTGTATGAGCCATGTGTTGAGCGGGAAAGAACCTTGTATGGGCCGTGATATTTGGCGTCAATCTTGCTACCAGGTACGTCTTCCTTGGCCATGACATAGGTGCCAGGCTGGAAGTCACGCAATCGATGAGTCCTATTGAACTTCGAAGCCATAGCTGTCTGAGTCCCAGTACTGTAATCCGAAATTGCAGGGTATACCAGTTTCGTGAGATACTCTAGACGCTGTTCGTTCTCCTCATCTGTCAATAGATGGGACTCAACCGCGGAGAAATCCGTGAGAGTAGCAAACGATCTACCGTAGAACAATGAAAACGGCGTTGAGTTGTGGAGACTGGCGGCCCTGGTGTTGAGCTGTAGCTGCGCCATGGGTACATAGTTATCCCATTGGTCGCGCCGTCCTTGAAGTTGTTTCTTGATGTTGTCTTTCATGGTGCGCACAAAGCGTTCAGCCACGCCGTTCGACCTTGGGTGGTACGGTGTCGACAGTCTATGATCAATTTTCAACTTTTGATTCATGAGCTTACACAGTGAATTAACGAACTCAGAGCCGTTATCACTTTGAACGATCTTTGGGAATCCGATGCCGCAGAACAGCTTAAACAATGCTTGTGCGATTGTCCGGGCTTCCTTATTCGGCAAAGGTTCAAGGAAGACAAACCTGGTACAGATGTCTACGGTCACAAGTACAAACTTGTTGCCGGATGTACTGGTATCGAATTCAGCAAGATCCACGGCGACATGCTCACCGGGTAGCCGTGCATGGATGGGCCTGAGAGGATGGTAACCCTTTCGGGCGATGTTGAAGTACTGGCACTGTGTGCATCCACTGACCCATTTCAGGCAGTCTTCTTTGAGCTTAGGCCAAGTCTTACCAGTAGCCTGGATGGCTTTGACCATGGCTCCCGTACCTGGATGTCCAAACTCATGGGTACGGCTGAGAATAAGTTCTCGCTCTTCCTCTCGGAGTACAACTTCGTGGGACACATCATCAGAGACGAATTCTTGCATGTACGCTTCATCCATTACGAACCTGGTGCCAATCTTGAGATCTGGCCCGGAGGATGCTTCTGGTGATGTGTTGGCCCTGTCGATGGTTGCTGCTTTTAAGGCCCGGGTGACGGCGGCAACAGATGGATGCCCGTCAGGGACCATGTCCATGTCGTAGTCTTCGCGTTCTTTTGTGGGGTCGTCCTCTTCGGTAAATGCACGGGACAGTGCATCCGGTAGGACGTTCAGTATGCCTGGTCGGTAGATGCACTCGAAATCGTAATTAAAGATCGTCTCCTTCCAGTTCGTAACAATCTGAGGAAGTTCCTTTTGCTCGTGTATGTAGGTTAGCGGACGGTGGTCAGTGAAGAGGGTGAACTTTCGTCCCCATAAGTATTGATGAAAACGATTGAGTGCAAAAACGATCCCAAGTAACTCCTTTTTGTATGCTGGGTAATTCTTCTCGCTTTTGTGAAGCGCCCTGGCCTGGAATGAGATGTAGTTGATCTTCGACTCGTCTCCATTGGGTAGTTGGTAGAGCACTGCGCCGATGCCAACTCCGGATGCGTCAGTCGCGACATAGAATGGTAGACTGAAATCGGGGAAACATAGACAAGGAGCGAGAATGATTGATCGTCTCAGTTTGTCAAAGCTGCGTTTCTCTTCCTTGGAAAGTGAAAACGTGCCCCTCTTGTTCCGTAAGGCTTCTAGAGGTGCTGCTAGCACACTGTACAGTGGTATGTACTCGCGGAAATAATTGAAGAGACCGAGATACCTCTGGACCATCTTCTTGTTGCGGGGGTATGCCCAAGAATAAATGTTTGCAATTTTCTTCGGATTGATCATGCGGCCATGTCGGTTGACGATGTAGCCGAGCATCAATATTTCAGTGCTGTAAAAGTTACACTTTTCCTGGTTGATAATAAGTTTGGCCTCGGTTAGACGTTTTACGACCGTGATGCAGTGCTCCAGATGACTTTCAGTTTCGTCTGTATGGGCAACAATATCATCGACATAATTGTCAGCAAAGTCGGCGTCTCCGAATAGCTCAGCCATTCCTCGTTGGAAGATGCTAGTGAGTGGTTTCAAACCAA
Organism: Entomortierella parvispora; assembly: GCA_963573315.1. Classification (NCBI taxonomy): domain Eukaryota; kingdom Fungi; phylum Mortierellomycota; class Mortierellomycetes; order Mortierellales; family Mortierellaceae; genus Entomortierella; species Entomortierella parvispora. Next base: position 473,628 of record OY752146.1, read on the forward strand.
ATGGTGCTCGAGCGAACTTGTACTGCTGGTTGTCGTATGTAAACGCGGTCAGGATTTGACTCAGCTCGGCAATTCTCATGCGATGATAAGCCTGAGAGAGGTCAAAGGTAGAGTATCTGGCTTTGCCTGCGACCTTGGTATGCAAGTCTGCGATCTTTGGGAGCGGAAATTGGTCCGTGTCCAGCAACTGCTTGTTGAGTGTGCGCGGATCCAGGCATACTCTGTGCTTTAAAATCTTCCCTTCTAGGTCTCGTCTCGCTGCCATGGTGAGCGTGCTATTATATGGGCAATGTCCCTTTACGGGTACTATCACTCCGTCTTTAAGCCATTGCTTCACGGTCTTGTCAACCTCGTCTTTCTCTGTCTGCGAATAGAACTGCCGTGGGCGTTCTTGCACTTTGCAATCGGGTCCAACTTTTAGTTCTACAACCATCGATGGCAGTGTGCAGTGAGATGATGGGTCGATCTTGGCGTTTTCGTCCAGGTAGGGTTGCAACTGCCTCATGAATTCAGCTTTCTCCGCTATGAACTCGGGTGTCAATTCCACTTCTGGTGTTTTTAACGGAACAATCGGTGGTTTCTCGTCTGTTGGTACCCACAGGAAGTCTTCTCTCCGCGGCTGCTGGAGACGAATACCGCCGATGGTGAATCCTAACAACGAGAATAGGTCCATACCTATGAGTACGTCAAAGTAGTCGAAGTCCATGACATGCATGTGAACTTCCAGCGACTTTTTGTTGCAGATGAGCTGTACTCTATCGCAAGTGGTGAAGTCCGGGACTTGCGTTCCAGTTTTGATTAGCGCTACAAATTCGTCCGGTATGGCTCCAAAACGGATGTCTGCATCCTCAGCAAGCCCTCTACTAATGAGTGATATTGTGGCGCCGGGATCTAATAGAGCAGTACACATTATACCATTAATCATACAGGGCACCGTGAGTCGGTTGTCTCCTGGTTTTGGTTGCCTGAATTCATAGACCTTCTTCAAGTCCTTTGGACGTAGATAGTTTTGACGGTTGTCTTCTTTAATGGAATCAGCCTCACGCATGTGAATGTCGTCATGTCGATCAAAAGCTGCGACTACTTTATGCTGTGTCTGTCCGTAGGATCGATCGGAGCCACGATTGGTTTGAGTGTGCTCTTGAGCATCGCCTCGGCGATCGTCCTTGTTACCGTAGCGGCTGCGGTGATCTTGGCGTCTGCCACCGCCAGCACGACGCGATCGGTCCTGCGAGCGTGATCGTGAGCGAGAGCGTTTGCGACCGCTACCATTACTCTTCTTCTGCTCTTGGTCGGCCTTACGCTTGAAGCAGTCCTTATAATTGTGTGGCGTTCTTGCATTCTTGCAGGCATCGGTATACCAACAGTCCGATGCTGACCCAGTCGAGGTGTTTGATCGGCCCGACTTTGTTGACGACTGCGACTTAGATCGGCCTCGCTGTGATTCGTCTCGTCGGTGCCCTTGGTTGTGCTTTGTCGCTGTACCTGATCCGGAGCCCGATGTGGCCACGTCGGCCTTAAACTGGGACAGGAACCATGCCGTATGGTCAGTTCTGTTGCCCTCGACCGCGCCAGGGGTCTCATGGAGGAATTCGAGGTACGCCTTGACTGAGGTCACATTTTCTAACGCGCCATACCTCTTCAGAGTAGCTTGTTTGCCCACGTCCGAGATATAGCAGCCTAGTGGTTTGATCAGCCACTGGCAGTCCGAGTCCGGGATGTCTGCTGCTTCCATGAGAGGCAAAATCCGGTCGGAAAACGCACGAATTGATTCCCCGTGGTCAGGTCGCATCCTGGTGACGATGTCGGCTACTTTGGAGCTCACCGAGTCAAACCGGATGGCCTTGTGGAGGGCCTCGATGGCTTTGCTCCAGGTCCTCTTATCAATGGGAACTTTCGCGATCTCGGACTCATAGTCCTTGGCGAGCCCAATCTTGACAAGGGACATCGGAAGGTAGGACCATGCTACCTTATCGAACAATGCATCCGTGAGATGCAGTCGTAAAGCGCGCTTGATGTCCTCCTTGAACCGGACTACTTTCTTAGCAATCTCGAGTAAGGCTTGGTCCTTGTCGGTGCTGAGAGTGTCACGCTCGATGTCTAGTATCGGCTGGTTCTTTAACTCGACATGTTTTAGTTTAGAAAAATCAATAGTTTTCGTACCTTTAAACACCGGGATATGGTCGATCTTATAGATGGACTTAATGGCTGCGTGAACTGGGTCTGACGGGTCCCATTTGATGACGTAATCATCGATGGTTAGCGCCGCCCGTTCCGCGCCAGTCATTTTAGCCTCAGACGACGAGGTCGATCGGTCCCCTTCGAGATCGTCGGCATTGGCCTTGAAGGCTGCTCGGAGAGCTCGCTCGGCATCGTGGCCACTGTCCTCGAGAAGCCGGACTTGGACTTGGATGTCCCCTCGGATCTCGGTCCTGGTGTCATCGAGTATCTTGAGCTGAGCCTTTTCACGTGCCGAACCGAGCCGAAGTGCCTTGACAGCCTTGACCGCTTGTCTGTGTCGGTTGTTGAGGTGGGTGATGAGGAATAACTTACGCGACGCCTTGGCTCGATAGCTCTCGACTTGTCTGCGTAGTCCTTGCTCAGACTCGTCGTAGTCGTCCTCGTCCTCGGATTCGGATTGGGCCTGATCATCTAACTCCATGTCCTCCATGATTTTCGAGAGGCGGTCACTGATGTCGTCATCATGCGAGTCGTCTTCAGTGGTGTCATCATCCTGGTGCATTTCCGTATCTTCGTCGATGTCGTCTCTTTGGTCGGTAGTTTCTTGATTGACCGCACTGTCTGCCTGCTGGCCATCAGTCTCCGAGATTGGTGCCGTCGCGGTGGTCTTTCGTTTAGGCGGCATCCTGAAGCTCTCCTTTCCAGATTATGATGGAGTGGTTGGTCCGCGGAATGGCGATGAGATGGTGGTGAAATTTTTCTCAAGTTGGTGGGAGTGACGTTTCGTAAACCGGCCAATCACAGTTCCTGAAAAAATGAAATGTCGGGGGTCTGTACGTCAGGAAGAAAGAAAGGTGCTGTTTAATGATAGAGAGCGACAGCCTGATATGACTGTCGCACACTACTTAAGGGGCGCGCAAGCGCAACTCTCTCTAACTAGAAATAAACGGCAGGAGAAATACGTCGGTATTGCACCGGACGTTACAGTAACCAACAGGTTGGAGTAGTACCTCACACAATACCAGATCCAACCGCATTTGCATGAGGAATCAGATTCAGAGTAGATGAATATCTAGGGGTATCTAGTGATGTCTAGTGCTGTCTAATGGTGTCAAGTGGTGTCAAGTGGTGTCAAGTGGTGTCAAGTGGTGCCAAGTGGTGTCAAGTGGGTCTAGTGGGTCTAGTGGTTTTCGTTGGCACTAGGTGGAAACCTTCTTTTGCTTTTCATCGCCATTCCTTTCTGCCTTCACCCCTGCCCGTCTCTTTCCTTCTCTCTGAAAGCTCCTTTTTTTCATGCATCCCTTCCTTTTCTTGCAGATCCTCCTTTTCTTGCACCTCTTCCTTTTCCTTCATTCCCTTTCTTTCCAGCATTTTGGCTCCCATGAGCTCCTTCTCTCCCCAAAATGTTTTTCTTTTCTTACATTCCTTACATCCCCTGCATCCCTTGCATCTTCTTGGCCTAAGTCTAGTCAATGCCAGGCAGAGAAGACATTAATTTGCATCACATATAAAAGGAAGATTTCATGCTCTCCATTTTCCTCAACCGACGCACTTTCTTTATACATATACAAGTAAAAGCTTTATACGCAATATCATTTTGAGGTGAGTATGAGAAGCTGGGTGCCATATCGTTGCAAGTTCTTTTGATTTGGCAAGCACTAACCATGCGAGTTTTAACTTTTAAACACTCTCTTCTCCTACGTCTACCATACAACTTGCCATTACCTTTAGAAACTAGCCCAGCCATGCTTGTGTACAAAGTCGGATTTTTCATTCTCCTCGCCCTCAAGATCAACGCCCAGAACGAATGTGGAAGTGACTGTGATACGACCACCCATTGCTGCGTGTCAGAGGGCTATGGTGGAATGGATGGAACTGAAAATTTCGAATGCATTGAAAAGCCTGGGCTGGGCAGTATGTGTGGAGCTTTCAATCCTTGCGCAGGTTCAGGAGAAGGGGATGTTTGTGCGCCAGGGCTCAAATGCCATGCTGTTTCAAAAACTTGCGTGACCCCTGACACTGATGACAAGTGCACTGCTTGTGGCCAACCTTTCAATTCGAATGGTCCTTGCTGTGCACCAGGAGTTAAGGGTTGGCATAACGAATGCTTCTGCGCCCACGGATGAGCCTCTTAGCGGTGGAGCAGTAGCCACACATTTATCACCATGTGCAGCACACGCTTTGAGCTCAAGGCTACTTTCAGCTAGCAACAAAATGCAGTTTTTCTATAGTTAGCATTCCGTATTAAAAAGTAGCATATAACAGCAGCCAGCTTTCTTCACATCTGCGCTGCTTAAACCAACAAATAACTACCTTGTTTTACCCCTCACCCTTTTTCTTTTTCTTTTAATTTGGATTCGCAGTCTACAATACCAGCGTCAGGTAGGCATACCATGTTGAACACCATCATAAAATTCGCTCAACGGAAGTCAAGGGTGCGTGCGATGCAGAAGTTCACCTGTCTCCGGCGGGTCTCTACGACATATTACTACAATATGTTCTTCATAAAAAAAAAGCGCGTAAAAAATTAATAATAAATTTTACTGGACACAGCAATCTTCATCCCCCCGCCCCCCCAAAAAAAGCCCGTCAACCGCATGGGCTATCTCCTATAATCATCCCTGGTTGCTTAAAGTGAATATCTGCCCCACCCCGGCTGCACAGGCGACCCAAGTAATCAATGACTACTCGCAAACCCCCCACGTCGGCAAGAAATGCATTGGCAAGATATTTTCAACAAGACTTGTAAACATCTCATTGATGAGCCTAGGCTCCAGTGTGACCACCAGACCGCACTCCAGCTGCGCAGATGACCCCAAACATACTTGACGTACTCGTTGAATCACCCGCGTCGAGAAGGAAATACATTGGCAAGATGTTGCTCAACAGTTTGGACATCACAATGGTTGGCATCGACTCAAAATGGACCATCCTGCTCCACCACTCCCAACTGCACAGGCGACGGAAGTCCCCAATCGCGCAATGTCGAGAAGGAAAGGTGTAAACAAGATGTTGTTCGACAAGATGCTTGAAGACCTCAATCATTACGAGCCTTGGCTCTACGGTGACCACCAGACCGCACCCCAGCTGCGCAGGTGATTACGAAGTCGGATTACTCGTGAATCACAAACCGCGTGGAGAAGGATCTGCATTGGCAAAGTGTTTGTCCAGTAGTTTTGAACATCACGATGGTTGGCACCGGCCATAAATGTGAACACGGAACCGGACGGCACCCCAACTGCACAGGCAACCCAAATGCATGCACTCATGTACTCGTAAATCACCCACGTCGAGAAGGGCACGCATTTGGGGAGCGATTACATTGTTTCGATGCAATGAGAACGAGAAATGAGGATGGTGGTGCAGCAGATGCAACAGAGTTTCAAGCGATGAGAAGGAGGAGAGGAATGAGAAAGGCAAGTTGTCGCGTTTTTGTTCGTGGGGAACGTGTGCATGGGTATCGGAGTCACGTGAGACAGAGTAGGTCGGGTGGCTTTGCTGTCTTTCCTTTTTTGGGTTGGTTTTTCTTCCTTCTTTGCCCTTGCCTCAACACCAGTGCCGCCACTCCTGTCGACATTTGCTCACCAGCGTCTTAACAACACTTTCGAGCTGCATGGAATTGGACTCCCCACGCCTATCATCTCCGTCATCGGCACTCGATTCACTGGCTGCACGAGCTACGTTAGTAACTGGATGTAAAGTTGGACTTGTCCACAACCCGCCTACCGCAGATGGATGTCCAAACGAAACGTCATGAACATGACGCCAAAGACAATTTTACGGACTTGCATTGTCAACAAACAGTCTAGCTGGGGTCAGCCTCATCTGTTACTGGAAAGTGCCTACAACAAAGAGAAAGCTTTCAGGTTTCAACGCTTTCACTGGATATTCACTATTCTGTACGCGAATCCAACAACGGCTCTATCCTGTCTGATGTCCTGGATTTGATTGCAGAATACAAGTACGACGAGGAGGCACGGTGCAACTGGTTCACAAAGGTTCTGAACTCGGATCGTAGCGGCCTTCACCGTAGTCCGGAGGAGGTGTTCTATGAGTATGTACCTAATCTTTCCAAGATAACAACAGAGATCTTGTCTCGCTGCAGTAATCCTCTCTGTCCCAATCCTCTGACTGAAAAGATTCGACACCCCGAATTCATCATTGTTCCAGCTTGTTGTATTTGTAGGCAGAGAGAGGTGGATAATTGGTTGTCCAGAGACCCCAGCTCTGCGGCGAACCTGTAAGGGCCAAGCAAAACCTTCATATTAACCAAAAACACTATCAAGTTGATCTGGCTCGGACTGATTGGGGATCACTGATGGAATTACCTAAAAAATAGTTTATTCCAGCTATTTCACTATTATCGATAGTTGATTTCAGTACTGTCAATGCTTGACGATATGTACAGGTAGTAGCCCAAGATCGAGTAGAGAACTAAAGATAAAACGAGGCGAGGATAAGTAAGGAAAACGAAAACACACGCCCTGTGCCAAATTGGGAACCGCTCTTGTCCTTCAAGAACCCACCGCAGGCTTCTCGCTCCAGTTATTCCCCATGCTGTCTTCGGCTTGATCGCAATGAGGCCGCCATGGTGCGATCATTGATAACCTCTGTAACTGGAGGCGCTTGGACACAGAACTTGTTTGGAGTGAAGACGCCACTGGGATCGACCCTCGCTTTTACCCTACACAACCGCTCGTATTTTGTTTGCCCGGGGACAGGGGCAGCGTTGTCAAAATAATGGACATGTTCCTGATTCAAGTCCAGATCGTGTGAGCCCCAGAGCATACGGCGATCCTCTGGGCAAAAAATAGCGCTTGGATAACCTACGGTGGCATCATTTTCACGTTGCCACGCGATTGCGGTGTTTTGAGCACTGGAGTTTTCCTCGTCATAAAAAATGTCCAGGACGCAACAGATGCTCCCGTCCCTCCAACTGATAGCGGTGCTTCCATCATTGTTTAGGAAGGTCGCCGAGTTGTCGCCTCCAAAGTGTTGTATCTGCACCGAGAGGTAGCATCCATTCGTCTCATCCGCTTGGATTCTGTCAATGCGATTACAAACATCTTCTGTCCAGCCATCCTGCATCGGCTGAGAGTTGGACATGTATACGCGCTTGACATAGGGCTTCTCGAACTCGCGTACATTCTGGAATATCCAGTCACCAGTTAGCTGAGATAGCGGAATGTGTTGGCTATCATCGACTTTCTGGCCCAAAAGTCCCTCGAGCCCACCCAGGATCGAGGGTAATTCTCCAGCTTGTTTGATCTCTTCAAAGTACGCGTTATTGTAAGGTTGATTTTTCCCGTCACGGTTGGCCCATTGCGCATAAACGAGAATCATTGGTGGCCAATAAAGGAAGTCATCTGGACCTTCAATGTTGGGATATTCCTTTAGGATCTGCTCCTTGGGAATGGGTGACAACGATAGCGGGAACATAGAGCCGCCGCTCAGCATCGTTATACAGTAGTCGTAATCGCCCGGGGTTGACTTGTCATTGGCCTTTTGCACCATGACATCCAATAGTCTCTTGAGACGATTGCGATCGTAGGGATAAAAGATCCTCATGCCGCGCGAGTTTGGGTGGTCTTCGTCGCGATGAACTTTAAGGGTGACGTGGGTCAAGACCCCAAAGTTTCCAGGACTTCCGCCCAAGAAAGCAAAGAATAGGTCCTTCTCTTCCTCGTTCGATTGGGTGCGTTCAACCTCTTGCACTTCTCCATCAGCGTTAATGATTCGGATCTTTTGGACGTGATCAGCAAGAAGCCCGAAACTTCGTCCCAGCTGACCGTAACCGCCAGTTTGGACATGCCCGCCGAGATGAACATCACTGCATTGGCCATGTGGCACGAACCTGTCTTCTTTCGCTAGCATGTCATGGAACGTGCGCAATGAATAGCTGATGCCAACTGTCACCAAGGTTTTATCGTCGTCTTCCCATGCAAAGTCCAGGTACGTGTTGGACAGGTCAAGCTGGATGTTGTTTCCATTTGTGGACGATGCACCACAGTATTGATGACCACCCGTGCGAATAGCGATGGCAAGCTTGTTGTCTTTAGCGTATTTTATAGCTTTGGTTACTTCGTCGTCACCTTTGGGATAGATGATGTACTTTGGTTGGATGAGACCCGCAGGGTAGGAACTGGAGGCATATTGATAGCTGTGATTGTGGTAATCAGGCCCGCCTCGCACGAATATTTTAGTGAAGCCGGTCAGCGGAGCGATTGGGGGGACAGCTGCCATTTGCGTGAGTGAGTTGTTGTTGGGAGTGGACCTTGATCACCGCTCTTAAATAACCAAAAAATAAAAACGGTCACTGGCTGCTGCATTACGCGTGACACGTTTAGAGAGACGCTCGTTTGGACTGGCATCAAACCTGATTGGCTGCCTTACGCGATGTTCACTTGCGCGAAATTTCGACGTGTTTCGGAAAGGGCGACTGTGTGGGGTCGAATTTTTCTTTCTTTCGCAGGATCAACCAGAACTTGAAATTTATTTTCTGAAACTGAATTACTGTAACCTTCTTTCATGCAAAAAATCATGCAGACCAGAACGTGGACAAGAGCTAAAAGTCAACTGCTATGCTGAACAAGTGACAGATGCTGTGGCTCAGTACTAAAGTTTCAGAACTCTTATTCTTTGCAGATATTGATGCTTGGTCCATGCATTGGTGGGAATGTTCGATTCCGTTTTAGCTTCAATGACTGGCGCCCAGGTTTGGATCAAACTCAATTGCTCAAGCTGTGAACAAAGCAGAACAGAAAAACAACCGTCTCGCTATAGTAGCAATATCTAGACGAACGTGTTAACAAAAACGCGTGCTGGGAACGTTCCGGCGCTTAATCTGACGATCCTGGACATAAATCAATGTCTCCAGTGTTTGACGCATGACTTCTTCACCGCATGGTACCCGAAACATCCTTCTCCCTTTTTTGTCCTTGCGCAGACCATCAACGACTATTATCAAACGATTTATAAGGTTAATTACTACCCACAGGCCTTTCAATACTATGTGCCATTTCAAGATGTGAAGGTTCGTTTGACGTGCCTACCTTTGGTAATATCCACGATTGTGTACTGGTCAACTCGCCCTCTACTTGTTACATGAATGAACGCTGGCACCTCCTCCAGCTTGCAATAAACATTCCTGTTGAAAAACACCAATGGTTTGGTAGGAGTGACATGGTACGGAAAGTCCTGTTTGGAATACTCGTCATGTTTGTCGCAAAAGTCCTGTATGTCCACGATCAGAAATGTTATTCGTTTTTGTAGGAAAGAAAAGGGATGGGGAAAGGAAAATGAGGAGTATCAACATGCATCTACCTTGAATAAAATTAGTGGCAACCTGCAACTTTCTTGGGTGCTCGTGCTTCCTCGCTTGTGCCTGTGCCCAATGGCGTCGTCCCGGGCCTCGAATTCCTCTTCAAGAAGGGCAGGCGAGTTGGAATCATTCTTTCTATTGTCCTGGTTCTTTCCACCAAACGCCAAAAAGAGGAGCGTCTTGAAATCCATTTTTCTAGACAGTAAGAGTGATGTTATGATTCATTGTATCTTGAGCTGTCTCTCATTTATGTTTCTTCAAACAGACGTGTTCGTCCCGCGTTCTCTTTAATGGTGGCTTCGTTGGCGCTGCTGCTTTGACCAGTTTGTCCCTCCTGGGATCTTTCGCCTTCAATTTCAGAGTCATCTTTTGCTTCTCTCTGCTCTTCTTCGTATTTTCCATCTCCCTCGCTGCTGTCACGATACTGTAGACGAAAGGAATACAGAATTAGTTAAAAAAAAAAAAGGAATATGTTCAAAAGTCCGGCAAAGATATGCATCAGGTAGACATACCATATTGAACACTATCGTAAACCTTGCTCGTTAGTGAGGGGATAGTGTGATGCAAAAGGTCGCCTGTTTCCGGTGGGTCTCTAGGAAATATTAATGCAGTACGCGTCCGCCTCCATGTCGTTGCCAAGGATCCGAAATTAGTCAGAGGACAACAAGGTCGCCGAAGTTATCCCATCGACTGTTTTGTTCTTTCCAAAAAAAAAAAGCGTGTAAAAAATTAATAACAAATTCTACTGGATACAGCAATCTTCATCTCCCAAAAAAAAAGCCCATCAACCGCATGGGCTATCTCCTATAATCATCCCTGGTTGCTTAAAGTGAATATCTGCCCCACCCCGGCTGCACAGGCGACCCAAGTAATCAATGACTACTCGTAAACCCCCCACGTCGGCAAGAAATGCATTGGCAAGATATTTTCAACAAGACTTGTAAACATCTCATTGATGAGCCTAGGCTCCAGTGTGACCACCAGACCGCACTCCAGCTGCGCAGGTGACCCCAAACATACTTGACGTACTCGTTGAATCACCCGCGTCGAGAAGGAAATACATTGGCAAGATGTTGTCCAACAGTTTGGACATCACAATGGTTGGCACCGACCCAAAATGGACCACCCTGCTCCACCACCTCCAGCGAGAAGGAAGGGGATAAACAAGACAAGATGTTGTTCGACAAGACACTTGAAAACCTCAATCATTACGAGCCTAGGCTCCACGGTGACCACCAGACCGCACCCCAGCTGCGCAGGTGATTACGAAGTCGGAGTACTCGTGAATCACAAACCGCGTCGAGAAGGATCTGCATTGGCAAAGTGTTTGTCCAGTAGCTTTGAACATCACGATGGTTGGCACCGGCCATAAATGTGAACACGGAACCGGACGGCACCCCAACTGCACAGGCAACCCAAATACATGCACTCATGTACTCGTAAATCACCCACGCCGAGAAGGACATGCATTGCAGAGGTGCTTGGACAGAAAATGGGGAGCGATTACCTTGTTACGAGCAATGAGAACAAGAGCTGAGGATAGTGGTGCAGCAGTGTTTCAAGCGATGAGAAGGATGAGAGGAATAAGAACGGCGGGCAGCAGAGAAAGGCGAGTTGCCGCTTTTTTTTTTTTTTTTGGTTTCGTCGCGTTCAGAAGTGTCCAGCCATGCAGTTCTGCAGCCATGCCAAATGAAATGAAGACTGAATTTCTTTATTGATTTCACGTGACTCTAAAGAAAAAAAAGTGCTCCATGAGGACCACGACTCTGATGCATCTCTTGATCTCCATCTACTCACAAAGCAAAAAGAGATCAGGGAGAGTTGGGTGGAACATCTGGAGTCCTTTGTCGGTGCCGAATAAATGTGTTTCAGCCTTCAATTCATTATTGGGTATCGCTGGGCATTGGCCTCCTCTGTGCACTCCAACCTTACGCGCCAAGACTGATGTCTCGGTTCTAAATTCAGACAATTAATAAGATCAGTTGTTGTGATGTCCTTCGAATGTCGCCGCCACTCCTGCAGCCAACGGGCGATCGCTTGTTGGCCTAATGAACTCTTGATGTTCCTGGATCTGGCCCAGTTGGAGTCAAAAAGTAATAGCGCGATCCCGGAATCGGCTCCTGAGTCCGCAGCTTGCGGCCGTCCACGCTCCAAGCTTTTAGCTGCCACATGGGGTTGTACTCCAGAGGTAGTGGGCTGTCCCCTGGAGCTGCTGTTACCATTGGCCATGGTACCGGGATAGGTTCGTGCGTTGACATGGCTCGGATCATAGGGGCACCAGATCATTGCAGGTTAGTGATGCGTGATCACCGTTGCTCTGACATCGTCCATCCTGACCTTCTGCAAGACTCGATTGAGAAGGGACCATGGGTGGCAGATGTATACTCGTCTTAGGTCCTTCCAGCTGAAGCTGAACGCGTCCTGCTTCCACGCGGTCTCCTCGTGTAGCCATGGCACGTACTTGAGCGTCTTCGCGTTCGCTACCGTGGCGAACAGATCGACCGAGTGTGGACCCCAAATGGAGACGAGCTGTTGATAGAACGAGTTGCTGATCGACCACTCCAACTGTGCTGTCTTTCGTTTCGATGGAGAGTCGGTTGGATTGAGATGGTACGTACGTCGTCACGAGGCGTGCTCCCGTCCTTACGCAATAATCTCAAATCCTTGTGGCCAAGTCTAACAACGGTTGAAATCTGGCCCCTCCAAATTAGTTGATCTGCGCAGTCGCAGTCGTATTATCACCGATGACCTGGATTGTCCTACCGCTCATGTCTGGGAGGTTCACCAGATGCCACATCACTTTCAGTTCGTTGTAATTGATGTGATGAGGTTGCGCTGGCGTCCATAGCTGAGACCTCCTTGTCTTTATAGACTTTTCTCGGGTTTTCTGTGATGCATCCGTGAATATATCGATTTGAGACCTCCGAGAGAGAAATCCCTGACCATTCCATGTCGACAGGCTCTCCCTCCACCAACGCAGGTCCTCTCTCGATCGGTGGTTCAGTGTGACAGATCCCGTCCATTGGCAATTCCTTGCCAGAGCTTTGTTCTGGACCTGGATGAGCTGTCGTGTCTTGAGCCTCGCTGGGAAAATGGTCACCATCATGGCCATGGCTCTCCCTATGAACGATGCCAACCTCTTGAGCGGAACGGTGGCTGACTGCATCAGCTTGGTGGCTTCTCTCCAAAGGTCACGGATCTTGTTCCCTGGCACTGACAACGCCATCTTGACGGTGTCTATGTGGAAACCCAGGTGAATGATCTGTTGCGATTGTATCGACTGCTCGTGTTTGATGAGATCTACAAAGCATTTTAGCTGTTGCTGCACCATAAATGTGTGTCCCTCCGACTCTTCTTTGCTTGTGGTGGCGACCAAAGTATCGTCGAGATATACTGAAATGAGGATCCCCTGCTTATGTGCCCATTGCAGGATGGGTCATATGTATCGTCGACTTCCCGATTCTACTACGACGTAGAGAAAAGCGTCGCTCAAGTCGATAGACGTCATCCAATCCTTTGGTCGTAGCATCTGGCAGATGTGAGTGAGCGTCTCCATCTTGAAATGTGGCGCCTTCAGGTACTGGTTGCGTGGTCAAAGGTTGAGAACAACTCGGAGTCCCCCTGTTTTCTTTGGTATGGTGAAAAGTTCATTTCTCCTTCTCTGCAGGTGTAGTGTAGGGGTCGTGAATTGGTGGGAGGCGCAAGGGCGGTAGTTCGCTGAAGATGATCGAGTATCCCTTGCTGACAATGTTGTTGATCCAAGTGGAATATGTCATCTCCTTCGGTTGCCGTTTGAATCCGCGAAGGCGCGCCCCTATTGGTGCTCCTCCTCTGATCCGTTTCCCTCGTCTCTTGTGGACTTGCTGTCGTTCCGGACAGGCTTCCTGTCCCTGTAAGAGCTACTGTACTTTCTGCCATTGCCGCGGCTGTTTGACGACTCCGCTTACGTGTCGGCTGTTCTCCTGTCCGATCCTCTCTCCGGGAGTGTTTCCTGGAACCTGGGCTTCTTGGATGCTGGCTTGTCGTTGCCCTCCTTGCTAGTCGGCTTATTGTATGTCTTTTTGATGGGGTCTGCAGTTGCTCAACGTCTGCCACCTCATCAAAAGTGAACATAGCGGATTCCTTGGTTCCGTATTCAGGACGCCCAGGTGGCGGGAGTAAACATCCTGAAGCACGACTCCCAGCCTAGAAGCATCATTGGATGCCAGGATGCGAGCGGCGTTGAGAAACGAGAGTACTTTCTGTCTGCGAGCATGACGTACATCCGAGTGGTATTGGTGATGAAATTCTGAGCTTGCCCAGATCCTGGTCATGTCTGCGGGCTGCTTCTGGCAAATTTATGGCCTGATGATGCTGTATGACCTGAGGGGACTTGCAGTCCATGCCTTCGGTGTAGTGATAATCACTCCGATCGAAGTGCTTATGTCCTGGAGGTAGGACCCTGCTGTAGAACTCGGTTTAGGTGATCGTAGGGTTTCTGTAGTTCCGGGTACCGTAAAAGAGTGGTTGCCCATTCGATCTTGCATACCACCTGTCCAGGTCGGGGTCTCGCTCTCGGGAGCAGCTTTCCGAACACTCTTGATCGTCTCGTCCTGAACAGAGATCCTACTGGCATGCTCAGAAACTTTGTTGGACAGGGCCTGGACCATTCCCGGCAAGGAGGCAAGATCGAGGGGAGGTGGATTGGTGGCATCGGGTATGAGGATCAGGATCAGCCTACTGGATTTCTCGATGGGGATGCCCAAGGCGTGAAAAAGAAAGATAGAGATCAGCGGATGCATCAGAGCCCCTGGAAGAGAGAGGAATAAGGGTGGCTTGCTCTCTTTGCCCTGTGTCCCTGCCGAGGACGCGGCACAGTCTCGTCACCCCTTCGTTCAGTAGATCACCCTTGCATCACCAACCACCTCCCTTGTCACTTGATCAGGTTGCTAATCTTGCAAGTTCATCGGTTGCAAGCATTCTCAGGTAAACTGCTCGTGAATGTCCCATGTCACTTGGACGTCTTGTCCTGTTAGGCGTGTCGTCCTTTAGGTCCATCATGGATGTGCCACGCCGACCGTGAATGGCCGCAGGCAAGATAGCTTTCAGTCTGGAGGCACGACATGCTCGTGTGGCCAGGCTGTTAGGCCCATGTGATGAATCCCCTGAACTTCAGCGGGGTTGATGAACGGCCACTTTTTGTCTACGTGTGTAATTCTCTTTCTGGACCGCCTCTAACCATTTCTCAAGCTTTTCCAGACTGCACCACCCTCTCCCGCGCCCTCGATTCCAGTAACAATGTCCTCCCGATTATATGAACTGCCATTGAATCCAAGCATGTCAGTCATGTGCGTCCGCAACATTGACACCAGGAATGGCCTCTGGAATGGAACGAGGCTAATTGTCAATGAAATGCGCACTCATATCGTCGTCGCCACTTTCTGAACAGGGGAGAAAGCTGGTCAGTAGGTCACCTTCTGCCCAATCTATCACAACGTTCAAGGACAACCCTGCGCCTGTTCCCAGAACGCGACTGCAGTTTCCCGTTAAGCCTGCTTCCGCCATGACCTTCAACAAAAGACTGTCGACCATGTGGGTGTCTTCCTATCTCAGAGAGTTTTTTTTCGCAAGGTCAGTTATATGTCGCCCTTTCTCGTTGCATCAATCCCGATAACTTGAGGGTTTTTGTAGCCGACATCTCTGTCACCAAGGCACATACACAGATAATATAGTATATCCTCAGGTTCTAGAATGGTAAATCGTCGGTTTTTTGTTTAATAACGAGAAAGAAATATCATTTCGCCTCGAGCGAATCTGTTGGTATTTATTAAAAGTAGTCTCAGTAGCTGTGTCATTTGCTTACTGTGCATGAGTATGATAACTCAAGAGCAGTTAATGGTTTCCTGCACCATTCCCACTCAAGACCGGAATTTGGTCTAAAATGTGTGATAATGGTTCGTCGCCTTTTCCCTGGGTGCTGTTCTCTGTGCACTGTTGGTTCTGTGGAGCAGAAAGGACCGGCACGTCCTGTAGCACGGAAACAGGGACCACGCCCACAAGGGAAGCCAAATTCGCTTTCACGGGGACACCTAGGCAAGGTTTGCTCAGAGTACCTTGAACGAGGGAGAGCTGTGGACTTATATCACCCTCGGTCCTGGTATTTCCAAATGCCTGCTTTGCATCATTCGATGACAGCGACGTAGTTCCCCCATCGCCTCCAATTGGTAGGGCTGTGACAAAAGTGGTGAACAGAAGCGCGACGATGGTGTGGAATTTCTTGATAAACATGATGGAAATGTACTATCGCGTTGCTGCGGTCAGGATAATAGATCGTGTGTCGTTCAGTATGTGCACGGAAGAAGAGAGTTGGTCGGTACGGTACTTGGTTCTAAGTAACTCAAGGCAGACTATATATATGTGTAGAATCCACCACATCCATTCATGGGTTCTTACATTTTTGTGGGACTTATTCAAATCAACTTAGTCCATGCCTGGCTCGCTCGGTTACACAAGAGTAGCGCGAACCTCAATTCAAAAACCAATTGTAAGAAATATAAGAACTCATGAAAGTGTTTGGAGAACACTCTGCGAAGAAGCTCGCTACCAAAACGAAACGAAATGACTTGTTAGTTGGAGCTGGGCGGAGAAACCGAGTCGGACATATGGCGTTACCAACTGGGAACAAGAAAGATCAAGGAGTCATAGTCATAGTCAAGGAAAATAAGATGAAAACCGAAGGATCAAGGGGTCGCAGCCAAGGAATAAGAAATGGATGCCGAAAGATCGAGACGTCATAGTCATAGTCAAGGAAAAAAAAGAAAACCAAAAGATCAAGGGGTCGCAGCCAAGGAAAAAGAGATGGATACCGAAAGATCATGGGGTCGCAGTGATGGAGATACTAAAACTGGCTTGTGGCGGCCAAGCGTTCATCGTGACGTTGCCTTTGATCCTTCAATGTAGGCTCATCCTATCATACTGAAGTAGAATTGAATAAGCGTGGGATTTTCACAACTAACAAGGGGCCTTATGCTGAGTTCAGACTGTCATAAGAAGAACTAATATTGCCCTACCGATGAAATGTAGCTGCAGTGGTAATCATGGTACGAGAAGAACACTTTATTCAAATGGCTGGTATTCGGGCCTACTCGATCAGCAAATGGTCCGAAACTATTATCGCCGGACTATGGCTGAACATCTCAAGCCCAGCATCCGTGTTAGGACGCGACGAACACTGCTTTTTCCGAAGCTTAGTTGGATACGAATAGGACTTTGGTCCCCCTGAATCGTGTAACGTGGGTGGCCTTATAGAGCAGAAAGGCCTTATGAAGCCCATGCAAATGCTAATCTCAAACATTGGAAGACATAGATCTATTGCGGGTGAAGGTAATTGAAGGGGGTATTGCTGAGATCATTGTTCTGTGATTTTTGTCCATTGACATCATGCTTGTCTCTTTAGTTTCATTTGACGGGTTTAGCTGCATATCTTCCCTCCCTTCTGCAGAACTCTTTCCTGGACAACTTCAATATTTTTTTTTTTTTTTTTTTTTAATTCTGTTAAGCTATTGGTGCACATGGTGCACATGGTTAAGGAGACCTGAACAGTGATATGCGATTTACATCCAGATCCGGCTCTCCACTTGAAGCTACAGGATGCTCGGATGAACAGCAAACAACTAGTATACAGCAAGATCCCCCTGCAATAGAGGATTTAGACACTAGTGAAGGATTACGGTACGTGCGGGATGATGATGGTGAGGAAGGACTGACGCGCAAGATCTAGCTGGACTACAGTGACTGTAACGATTTGATTACGTAAAACTGATCCACCACAATTATCCTTGCACACAAAAGCTTAACTGACATTCGATCCCACCATCGCAAGGACAAATGTCGCGATAGACTCCTAAAACAGGGCCAGTGCTGCAACGTTCACCGAGTCGTGCCAATGGTTCACAGCTTCTATTTCCATCCGTGTCAACACAGCATTTTCCAGATCCACATGGATCACCCGGTCCACATTGACTACAGCAATGCCAAGAAACAGGCCAAGTCAGAATCGTCATTATGAAATTACCGCAAGTTGTTCTTTCCTGCTATAGAGATATGAATCGACTTACCCGCTGGTAGAACAGGATGGATAACAAGCGTAACAATCATATAATCATATTAGTTATTGTGGTACCACTTTCGACACTTCTTTTCTTTTCTTCTGTTTCAAGCTAAGTGTTGGAGACGGACTTACGAGCTAGCAGTGGAGAGATGACAATTTCAAGAGACAGGAGGAAATAAGGATCAAGACAGTTAGTGGCTGCCACCATTGACCAAGTTTCTTGACATCTGGTGTCCTCTGTTAACGATTATTGTCCAAGTCATTCGACTTTTTCGCCTGTATTTTACAGCAGGGCCAAGTGTTTTCTATTTGAATTGCTTTTGAGGTTGAAAGTGAACACACCTACACATAAGAAACGGCCATAAGACCCGAAAGGACAAGGAGCCACTGTTTGAACTGCATTGTAGAAAAGGGTGGGTTGGAAGGTAAACAGTTTTTGGGACGGGAAATGAGTGTAGAAAATCGGTCGGAGGAAAGAGTCAAAGAAACGGAAGAGAAGAGAGGCAGATGGAAAAGAGATGTGGGTGAGTGGGAAAGAATGAACATCATTTTCGGAGAAGAGAGGAGTTGGGAGCATGAATTTCAGTGAACTTGAAGGGTAGCTGACACGGGTACCCCAGATTGTACTAGAAAAGCATCAACGGCAAAAAAAAAAAAAAAAAAAAAAAGGGGAAAGGGGGGGAGAGAATGGTGGTGGAAGACGCTAGACTAGATTACAGATACGAAGATGTCAAATAGACCGATGGCATTCATAATGAATGAAAAAAGGAGACAGGCAGAAAAAAAACAAAGACAAAAGGGAATGAGGAAGGGGAAAGGGTGGACCTCAAAAACATTGAGGGGAAGGAGAAAAGATCGAGGAGGACCAAAAAAAAAAAAAAATAGGGAGCCTGGATCCATGCACAAGAATACAAGCTCAGAAGAGATAGTTGGCTTGTGGAGCCAAGCGTTAATCAGGAGCATGAGCAGTAAACAAGTGGATAGCAGTAAGTGGATCAAATGAGCGGGCGGAGTCGACGCCACCAATCGCGTCAAACGCCACCAAACGCGTACAGATCATTTGGCGTTTGGTTTCGCTTAAGGGGCTTTACTCTAACATCATCCAGTCGCAGCACATTCCACATGCAGATCTTCCGCCAGCTCTCTCTTTCCTTCCCCCCATGGCGACTAATAGCTCGCGGAACGGCACCCCTGCTACCAACCCCGTTCCTCATACCAATGATCCTCCCCCGTCTCGACGTCCGGGACCTCCCCGCACTGGTTATGCGGATGCAGCCCGGGGTCAGAAATCCATCAAAGCTTTCAACACCCTGGTTTACCAGGATGGCACCCTGGGGAGATATGCAACCGTGGACAAGGTCCCGGCAGCTTCTTTCTCCCGCCGAGCTGTCACCTACCTCGGCATACCCCATGTACGCCCCATTTTGTTCTCCAAAGAGGTCCAGTCCCAGGTGGGTAAAGTCTTTACTGCAGTACCCTCCCAAGTGGAAGGAATGGGCCGCTGCCTCACCATCTCTTTCAAATCCCACGCCAGCCACAGGAAGGCTCTGGAGCAACCTGTGGTCTTTGATGGCATTCAGTACGAAGCATTGGAGCCGGCTCCCGTGAACATTAATATCCAACGTCTCTTTATCCAGAACATCGACTTTGGAGACCAAGACTTCGACGACGACGACGAGGACAGTTGGAAAGGCCCTTTGACAGAGGCCCTACAGGGAGCTTTGGCTCCCTATGGACAGGTGATCAAGATCACTGTCCCAACACTTCGCTGTGAAGACACTACCACAATCCCTCGACAGGCCCATGTCTATCTCAACACGACTCCTGATAATACCCTTCCTCGAGAACTCCCTCCCTTGATGGTCAACGGATGGATACTACCAGTGAAGGCTAGAGTCTTAAACACCCCACCATGCGGATTCTGCCACCAGGAGGGCCACGAGCGACTGGAATGTCCATCTCGCTTGTGACTCATCTGCAACACTTGCCGGGTTCCAGGACACTTGGCCCGAGATTGCGCTCGGTTTGGTGAACGGGATCAGCAAATTGCAGCCCAAAAAGGACTTAGATATCATCTTTCTCCTCGCCCTACCAACACTCGGGAGGTTCCCCCACCACAACTCCAGCGACCACAGCAACACATCCCACAACAACAGCAACAACAACAGCAACAGCAGCAGACCCCAACTCAAGAAGAGGAGGATTTTCTCAGTGCGGAATTGGAAGGTATTCCACCCATTGATCCATCCCAAGCTTCAGAGGTAATCCCGCAATCTCCCTCGGTGGGCAGAGAGCGGTCGCCACCTCTCAGTGAGCAGCTGGAGAGCAGAGAGCAATCGCCTGAAATAGATTTCAGCCTGGATTTCTTCACTCAGACCCCCACGGTTGCCGGACAGGGAGGCAACAATACCAACACTACTTTATCCATCAACGACAAGAACAGCTCAATTACGCGAGATTCTTTGGATGGGATCGATTCATTGGACAGCTTCGGCTCACCAGCAGGATCTTTCCAGGAGTCAGTCCGAACTACCTCCAGCAAGCGCAAATGGGGCCTGGCTGGAGCAGCCAGGAAGACCGTAGCCTTCTTCTCAGGATCCCAGTTACAGCCGCCAACTAAAACCCAGAAAAAGGACAGAGAAGGTTCCATCAGGAGTGTTCGATCAGTCCGGAGCCCTCTGTCCACCAGAATAACCCGATCCACGACTGGCCTACTGCCTGAGAAAGGAAAGGGTAAAGCGCAATAATAACTAATCGCAAGAACACGCTTCCACATAGTCGCCACATCACATAGAAACACATCCACTGCAACGCCACCGATTGGAATCATATGTAAATAGTCCCACAAAAATGATTAAAATTCGGCGAACCCCTCAAAAAAAAAAAAGATCTTCCGCCAAAAAAAACCACTAGATATTACAATTAACGTAATCCAGAAGAAGAGGGATGCCCAAAAAAATCAATGCTATTGAAAAATCAAGGACATGCTGAGAGAAAAGGGGAAGATCGAGGGGACTGGCAGATACAGGAAAGGGAGGGTCGTCCAAAAAATCAAGGGGACAGTCAAGGGTCGAGGGCAGAGCAAGGGGATTAAAGCACTCGAACTCCATTCAGTCCATTCTCTGTCTTCCTCAATGTCTTCTCCGTTTCTTTGGAGCCACTCCTAACGGTCCGATGTTTTAAACCTGCCGCTGATGGGCTATAAAAGGATGTTACAATCGCAAATCCTCGTCTGGATTTGCTCTCATTTACCCTTTTATCATAATATTCACAGAAATCGGAGCATCTTTGCTTCCTGATTACACTTCTTAGTGCCAGTATAAAATAGACCAGTCAAAACCCCACACAATGATGTCCAAGGCTCTACTGGTGTCCATGACCTCGCTTGCCTACATCACAGCTATCATCCCGCCCAAAGCCTCCCATCCAGAAGCGCTGGACTTTGCCAAGTCGGAAAATTCAAATCATGGCATAATGGTACCACCCTTACATATTGGCAGCAATCAATGCGCTAGAGACTGGACTCTACCTGATGCTGATGACGCGAGACAGTGCGCCGCTCCTAAAGCGCGGAGATGGAAGGGGGGCTATTGATGCAATTGGGCAGTTGCAAGTATTGAAGCCCTGGCATGTGATCATTGCATTCGTCGGCATCACAGGCTGTGTCTTGCGGAGGGCAGCCTTTGCAGCGTTGGGCTGGTTCTTTACGGTAAGCTCACAGTCATCCAGTATCCTCTTTGTTACCGTTTTTTCAAGTCTTATTCTCTTATTTTCGCATTCTCTCCCTCAATCGCGCAAGAAGGGCCAAGTTTTAGAGTGACATGGGTAAGCACGCGATTCTATTACTGAGCGTCCCAGCCATCTTTGCAATGCAACATTCGGTTAGACTGTTTCCTTCGAACCGTTCGGTCTTGCCAATCTACTTTTGGAATTATGGACTAACAGGACTTGTACAGTATGACGGAACAAGCTTTTATTATGAACACACAGCACATGAAATAATTATCGATGTAGATGATGAAGGAAGGCGGATGATGAGTTCATTGATGGAGAAGACAGGTCATGAAGAGATTAAAAAGGAATATTAAATCCACCCAAGGGCTGCCACGATCCGTCTTGGAAGCCCGATAGTAGAGGACAAAGGAAATGGGACCGTCGAACTAGACTGCCAATGATGTCGAAGGCAACGGTGTGGCAGCAGAGGTTGGGGATGGCGACGGCGGCAAAGTTGTACTAGCCGCCGTAGTCACTGTTGGTGAGGGGGCACTTGTGGTTGCAGTTGCGGCCGCAGTCGCAGATGGCGTAGGTTGGACGGTCGGGACTGTCGAAGACGTAGGGGTGGGATCCAAAAGATTTTGGAAGAACGTAACAAAGGCTTGTATGAAGTCGGGTCCTGTGGTGAGCGTGGTCGTACAAATGGATGCTCCTGTCATGGCATCCTGTGGATCAGCGTACCAATTCATGCAACCCCAATCGGGACTTCTTGCAGTGGGATCGTCGCCAAGCAAAACCATGGGTGTGAACTCGGGGAACATGTTCGTTGACCCATTAGCTGCAGCGTTTGCCATTCCGGTGATATCCGCAGGTTGCAGATTGGCATTGTTTTCAAACTGCATCTTCATTGACACTGTCCGTGACGTCGTGTCATTAGCCTCGAAAATAATGGGGAAAGAGCTGGGATCTGGATACCAAGTCGCGACTTCTCTCAAAGAACCGTCCGTAGAGATGATCTGGAAATAATCCGTGACGCCAATCACGCTGGCGTCAGGAATGAAACTTAAAATCTGCAGTCTCAGTCCGGGGTATGGGTTGGAAAGTTGGACCTCCATGTCGAAAATGCCATCAGTGGCTGTCGTTGGAAGCACCTTTGGAGTCCAAACTGGAGTGTAAGGAGGAACCAAGTTCGTTGGAGTTTGCATGTTAACATAGACAGAGGTTCTCAGATCAAGCAATCCGGCTGACAAAGCAACGTTTGACGAGGTACCGGGGTATCCGTAAAGATAAGCGGTGACGGGCTGACTGAACATGATTGTAGAAAACGTCGAGCTGGCAGGGTACAGGCCTTGGTCCATATCCAACTCTGATATGACAACATTATCCCCGGGAGCCAGAATCAGGTTTTGGAGGCTCGCAACGCCGATCTGATTCGCTGGGGTATAGTCCATTCCTGCATACAGGCTCATGTTCCCAATGTTCAGTGTGAGCTTGCTGGGGTTGTGAATGTTCATCTCAGTGAACGCTTGCAAAATGAGACCATTGGCACCAAAGGAGATGGCGATGTCCGGAAAAGCGACGAATGTAATGTTCTGGAGACCTTGAAGACCGTCCAAGTTTGTCGTGATATCCAATGCAATGCCTTTGACCTCGATTGTACCGAGAGAACTCAAGTCCAGCTTAGCATTTGCGGTCCCTTTCAGACCGAGCGAGTATTGTGTGGTATTGGTCAATTCACCAATAAATTGTTCGTAGATCGCGTGTGATCCATCGGAGACGACAAGGGTTCCATTGTCTGGTGTTGTGCATGTCACGCTGTTTCCGGTGGCGACTGCGGGGGCGTAATCAGTGCTCAACAATCCAACCTCTTGTCCATGCTGATCGAGGACCATGACGTTCTGACTCAACGCGATAACAGGCGCTCCATTTTTGAAGGGAAGATTGGTAACTGCTGTGATGGTCGAAATGGCACCAGGTGACCACGTGCAGCTATCGCATGAAAAGTCCATAGTCATGGCATCAATGCTCACGCTCTCAATTGGCGGGTCCGTCAGAGGAGGCAGAGAAGTCGACAAAAGCAGAGACTTGATGGCAGTATCGAGCCACGAGATGCCTGGTGCGCCAACACCTTGAGCCTGCAATGGCGTGGCTACTCCTGTCACTGCGTTGGTGAAGATTCCTTCAAGGTAAGGAACCATGTTTCCATTGCCGGCCGCGATGGTAGCATTCAATGAAAAGTCGGAGCTCGAATGGGGAATGAGCGTCAGGCCAGCTGCAACTGCTGGTCCGAGGACTGTGCCTTGAAACTCGGTGTTAAACTGCGACAATGGGATGGTCATGCCGATTGTTGAGGGGTTGTCGATCGTGGCGCCAATAAGCATGTGGAGTCCGACGTCATCGATCGACTCGATCACGTATCCGGGATTCAAGACGAGACCAGCCAGCTTGTTGAAACCATCGAGCGTGACAGTCTTGGTCATGGACACACCGGGGATCGGGACGCCCATGGCATTCACAACCACATCTGTAGTCGATATTGTCCAGTCAAACTGCGCATTGTTGAGGGCAAACACTGTGAATTCAGTGTAGGCGTCAATGTCCGAGATAGTAAACTCAACTCCAGTCAAATTAAGAGTAGCACCCTCATCGGCAGTGGCAGTGACCGTGGGCATCATCATCGAACCAATGGTCTTGCCGCCATAGGCAACGGCAACAGGGCTGGGGAACACAATCTGGGCATCCAGTGGACCAGTGTTGGCGATAGCACCGTTGATGTCGGTCTGGAAGCTGGTGTCTGAAGGCGAGATAAGCTTAATGGATTCAAACTGAAGGACGGATCCATCAACCAAGACTTGAGCAATAGGGGTGCCGACAATGGGAATCAGCTTCAACAAGGAGGCATCTGTGGCAGTGGCTACTCCAGTCTGAGTGTAAGGAATGGTGACTTGGTAATCTCCAACCTTGACGGTGGTAGTCATGGTGATGTCAACCTCGAGACCGGCCATGGCCTTTAGAGTGAAATCGGCAACATTGAATCCAACAAAGAGACTGGCTGGAGGCTTGCCACCGGACTGGAGTGAGATCAGACCATCAAAAGCAGCCGTGCTCATTCCATTCTTGATTGCCTGAGTGCGGATCAGGGTAATCAAGTCTGTGGGGTTGGTATTCATGGTCAAGGCGGCGGTAATGGTTCCTTGGCCTACACCAGGTATCACAGGTGGAGTGGCAAAGGTCGACACTACAGTGCCAACCGAGACTCCGTTGTACGTGATCTGGGAATTAATCGAGAGAATGGTCATGGCAGGGACAAAGGGATTATTGACGGTGACAACAGTCTGAGCGAGACCATTGACGATCGTCGTGTTAAGAACTTCCAAGGATGCACCAGCAAGTAACTTGGACTGGAGACCAGGCATCTGGGTCTCGATGTTCAAAGCACCAAAGGCCAAGCTAAGAGAATCGACAGCGGTACTGGTAGGGGTGCCGGCAATGTTAACGGAGGCACCGGCGCCACTGGTATACAATGTCAGCAACTCAAGACCCTCGGGCGAGCTGGCAGGGTCAATGGTAGAGGTCGTGTTGACGGTGTTAGCACCTGGGACAATAGAGAGGTTGGGCATGGTCACAGTTCCGAGGTTGACGCCCTTGTACACTAAGGCCAAGATCACATCGCCAGCGCTGAGAGAGATCGACGAGGGATTGATAATGATGACAGTGATGGCCATGGTAAGACCTGTGGTGGTGCCGGACTCGACTTGGAGCGAGGTGATGGTAGGAGCGGGGTTGGCAAGGCTCTGGAGACCACTCAATTGAGTCGAGGCATTGAAAGGGATATTAACCAGGTTGACGACACCGATAGAGGTGTTGGCATAGACCGATGCCTGACCGACTACATTGAATGGCAGATCAACACCAACAGTCAAGTCGCGATTGAAATCTTGAAAGGGTACCTCCGAGGCGGCAGGCACCAAAAGCGGGGTGGCCAAGAGGTTGAAAGTCAAAGTACCAGCGGCCATGTTTGAGGTCGAGGGGTTGTAGGAAGAGTTGAGATTGGCGATGGTGACGCCTCCACGAGTCAAGGCGAACGAGTTGGAGACCTGCTGGAAGGAAATGTTAAAGTTAAATCCATCAGGGAGGCTGTAGTTGGCGAGGACACCGGTTGAGGTTGTGACGGGCGCATAGGCAGTGGGAGGAGTGAAGACCAGACCCAGGGCTCCGAGGTTCAAGGCCTTGATGAGCTGCAGAGGGACAGGGCTCTGAAGAGGGACTGTCAGTTTGAGGCTCTTCACAGCATCCGATAGCCAGCCCAATTCGTTGACACCGTCCGGTTTGACATCCACACCGGTAGCCGTGGTGTTGGTGAGCTCATTGCCAATGTACCGCGACATCATCTCGGAAGTGGCGGCGAGACCCGCGGTGGTGTTCTGAGGGATCAAGACTCCAGTCATACTCATTGTCTGAGGGCCACGGGCCATGGTCAGGTTGGTCGAGGTAACATAGCCCATGAGCACATTTTTGTACGAGATGGCGAGGGTCAAGCTGCCCATGTACATTTGGATGGCCGAGGGGTTGTTGACGGTAGTGTCGATCTGGATGATGATTCCCTTGCCGTTGGGGTCGTCGCCGGGAAGCGAGAACTTGTCAATCTTGATGCCGTTGAGACCGTTGAAAGCTAAATCGAAAGGAAGGGTACCGGACAAAGGGGTTCGGAGTGTAAGTAGTTTGAAGCTAAAGTATAGACTGCCTAACTGCCTGGTATTGTTTTGCTTACCATTGACTGTGATATCTTTCTTCAAGTCCAAGTTCTTGACAGTGCGGCTCAAGGCATGGACGTTCAGTTTGCCTTCCAGGTGCCATACAAAGGTCTGAGCGTTGAGCATGTAGGACGAGAACTCGGTAAATCCAGAGGTATTGGTCACAGTGAAGCTGCTGGCGAGGTTGAGAGAACCATGGCCGCCACTAGGAAAGAAGGATCAACCATCATAGCGAGTTAATTTTTCAGCTCGTCAATAGGTAAAGTTCCAGTGCTGATTGGCGGGGATGGATGACTTACGATGCCTTGCTTGAGCCGGGGATCTGGGTGGTGCCAAGCTCAATGCCGTTCCATGATACAGTAACCTCACCGGGGAAAGAGATCTCCGCGGTGAAGGGTCCAGTGTTCTTCATGTCACCGACCATGGCAATGTCCATGGTGGAGGCAGTGGGATTGGTAATGTCCTATGGAAACAGGGATGGATATTAGCTCGTAAGAATGGAGTAATCTGTGGATGAGGGATGTTCATTCCTCTGTTGTCAAAGTCATGGATGGGAACACTTCTTTCACTTACAATCTGGTTAAACTCGATGGTGGCCTTGTTCATCAAACTCTGGGCAATCTTGGGCATGATCACATACAGGCCGAGAAGAACGGCGACAATGGTGGCAATGATCAGGTTAGGGATGCAAAACATCCAGAACTTGCGCCTGCGATAGAACTTTGGCGGGGAGGCCTGCTTCACATCCTCATACTCCTCAAACTCGTCCGGGTGGTGTTCCTCTTCATCATCGCGAATATCAAAAGCCATGACGGAAACTGTACTGCTGGCACTGTTTAGACACTAGGTGGTCCGCAGGTGGGGGGCGGCTATCGGCAAGAAAGACGAGAGGAAGGGTGATCGAGAAGAGAGAAAGATGGAAAGGCGGGGGAGGAAGGGAGGAGAAGAAGGTAACAGAGCACCGATGGAGACGAAGGGAAAGGGAGCGGAACAAAGAACGAGGTCTCGGCGGAACAGGCGTAAGCAGGAGCGCAAACTGTCTTCTTATACTTGGAATCTTGTTGTCGACGCTGTTTAGAGTGACTAATGGATATGGTTCCTCGCCTCTTGTCCACTTGGACACCCAAACAGCCAAACAGCTCTTGTTCAAGCAAAGCCGTTGTAGAACAGCCAAATATGTTGCCCAATCGACTCACTTTTGTCCAAAACAATGCCTTCGAGAAATAGCCGACCGTGTTTGTCTTTGCTCTTTTGTCTTTGGTGTAGACGGAGCATCCACCCTGGTTTGCTTCGGATGAACACATTGAGAGCATGATTGGACAGCTCTTCAGTGAAGTGGAGAAGAAAAAGACATATTTTATCCTTTGTTTGTTTCCAGACAGTACACATTGAGAGCACCACTGGTCTCTTTAAAAGAGAAAAGGAATACAGTAGACGAGCACAATGTCCTAAGGCAGAATACAGACAGTCGCTTGTTTCTTGTTTTGCCTGATGGGGCCAATGCATCCCGCCTAATTCAGTTTCCTCGCACATACATGGTAATCCGTTGCTTTGCAGAATCCCAGAAGAGCTAAATTTGTCTAGAAAAATCCAGGTTGCATCGGTGGTAGTGCACATCCAGGGTGTCCCTGCAAAGACATGCGGACGAGCACCCTCGCCCTCGTAAAAAATGAAAAAAGGGTCGAGTTCAACGCTTTGGCTTGCTGATGTGGAGAAATGTAAACGAATTTGTTGTGAGCAAAGGGCACAAGTGATCGAAAAGAGAGAGTTTTTTTGCGCTTCCTCTTTCTCCACAGGGGAGCTGACCTGAAGGTTTTTTGCGCACAAAAAAAAAAGGAAAGCTCTGCAGCTGCTTGTAGACTACACCTTGTGAACCTTGTGCAAGGGACATTTACCAGCAAACACTGGTCGTTTTGCCCTCCCGTGGCCAACGGAGTGCGTCTTGTAGGTCACACAAAGAAAATTTCAAGGGAACTGGCAAAACCTCGAGAGTCTGTGACACAATGTGGCGACTCGCCAGGTCCTCTTTCACGAGCCTGGATTCATCTGTTGACCTTCTGCTCTTTGCTTTGCCATCAGTGAAGATGCCAACAAGAAGAACGTTCCATGGGTCCATGATTTGGGCCGAGGGCGAAGATTGTGAGCACGATCACGCTTTTGCGCATCACCCCTAACTTTCATCCTTCAATAAAACTTTTTTCCGATCGTTCCAGCTTCCTGTTTTCATCCTTTCCTCTTCCTCTCCACACATTGGACCCCCAGTCAAACTCCTGATCCCTGGTATGTAGCTTCTTTTCTACTGTCTGCTCACTTTTCTTTAGACTACACTCTTTCCTTTGTAGCCGGTCCTGTGGTGTCCATCACTTCGCGCAAGGTTTTCCTGGCACACAACAGCCTCCAACAATATCAAACTGGCATGAGCATGTTTTGTGGGGAGCGCGACTTGAGCGAGCGCGAAATAAAGAACGAGACTGACCCAAGAAGAACTAAACAGGAGTACTCATGAACCTCACTCAAGCGAGTCGCAATCGTGCTAAACTAGCTGTCCAATCTTCGGAGCCTCCCGGTGAACGACTTATCGCCAGCCTTCTCCTTGATCGGTAACGATATGACTTATTCCACAGTGTTCAACAGACTAGCCGCGACATCAAGTTCAATGTTAAGTATTATAGTATCATGATCCTGGCTACAAGGAGGCTCACGCGGGCAAAGTGGATACACTCGTTCCTGGAGGAGAGCACAAAACTGGGAGCCCGATTGGTAATTGTGGTACCATGGGCCATCTTTTCCTCATTGCGAATGATAGGGATGATTTCGAGGTGACGCATCACGAAGAGGCGCAGAAAAGTACCGCAACCTCACAGCGAGAACAACAGCAACCGCCTCCCGGTGGAAGCAGCGAATGCAACAATAAATGTCGTTTGCCAACATTCTCTCACGTTCATTCTTGGGTCGAGATTTTGAGACGATCGAACAAACATTGCGTCCTTGGGATAGCTGGCTTGCGGCAGCCAGGCGTTAAAATTACGTCCTTCAGACTTATAAAGCAAAGTTCAAAAACTGTCATTCACATCAATTGCGCTACCATTTCTTATTCAAGTGTTCTGATTTTTTCTCCGACAGATGCTCCTGCCAATGTTCCATCTGGATCTGGGAAAAATAAAGTCAGCTTTGCAAAAGAACCCCTGTGCTACAGTACTCCCTGTTATTATTTTTATTGATCATAGTTTATCCTTTCAGATTCTCTTTGACCTGCTCTTTTTTTGATGTCTGTTGCCACCAGACCATCTTTCACTTACTGCACCTACCACCAAAAGCGCACTTTGACATTTGCAGGAGGATCCCACCTCAATGCTGCGAAACTCGGGATCGCAAATCATTGGTTAAAAGGATCAAACAAGAGAACGAAGAGGACATCTCGCCCAGCCAAGGAGGTTGCCCAAGATTTATCCTTGCAAAGCTGACGCCAAGAAGAGTTCTTCGAAATAGGAGGGTGTAGGCTACATTATTCGAATCAATTCAAATATGGACTCGCAGCTCTACATCCAGATGCTTGATGAAGACGTTTGAACTTCTATAGAACAGTGGGGGTACGAAGAAGGAATGTCGTCTTTCAACATGATAATGAGCCCAAGCATACCTCTGGCCCCACGGGACGGTTCCTTGAAAACAAGGGGCTCGCAAAAGATGAAGGCAGCATCCTGCTATTTTGACCAACAATCTCTCGACCTGAATCCTCATTGAACACTTTTGGCATTATCGGGATCTTGGACATGGAGAAAAAACTGCCCTGAAACGACTCTAGAGTCCATTCCAGACAATTCAGTTTGAACCATATCCTCGGAATGCTGAATCCTTTGCCTTTTCTATGCATGTTGGATCAGTCTGCTCTTTTGCACTTCAATTTATGATTAAGATGGTGATCCAGTCCGTCCATGTTTTTCCATCACGAGGTCGAGATTCCTTATACTTGTGGAGAACCGCTGGAGGCCGTCCTGATTGTTCGTTGAGTCGATGCTCTGTCGAAGAAGAGTATCAGTCCTGGCAGGTCCTTAGATCAACAGAATGAAATATGAGCCAGGCCAAGAAAAAAAATCCCTTTCCAAGCAAGCTGTTTGCTTCTGTCACGTGGACCGACGAGCAGGCGGAGCAGCAGCCTTCAGGCTGCATTCCCTTAATTCAAACGCGCCATGTTTGCTCTGCTCCCCTCCTCCGCATCTTGGACCCCGACCTCATCGCCGTAGCCGACACTGATGCATCCGATTTCGCCATCGATGTAGTCTTGCTGCAGATGGACCGACAGGGCAATGCTCATCCCATCGCATTCTCTTCCAGGAGGATGCAATCAGCAGAACGGAACTACCCCGCCCACATGCAGGAACTGACAGCGGTCATGCACGCTTCACGCACCTGGCGCTACTACCTCGACGGCACAATGTTCACTGTCAATACCGACCACGCCACCCTCATTGACTTTTAGTTCAAGCAAAGAGTCGACAACGTTGTGCCCAAAGCTCATTCTCCGCGACCGGACCATCGCGATCCCGACCCCGTTGAGCTGCACAACCTCAGTCTCTCCCTGTCCTCCTATATCAGCGACCACTTGTTGAGGACTACAGCAATGACGCCCGTCTTGGACCCATCTCCAACGATTGTCTCCAAGGATAGATCGCCAATGGGAAAACGTTGCGTAACAACATCCTTTCCTTCGCTCGACATGGATCAATCTCCTTGGCCATCCCACACCAACTATCCCATCCTTCTCACCCTCTTGCATGACACGACTCTGTTGCTGCTGGACACTTTGGCTTTTGGACAACCTGCGCTTGTTGATATATATTCCACTATTCAGACCTAACTTGGCACCATGTACCTATGGTATGCGTAACATTTACGCCTTGGCATCACAGCATGGGTTTATCTTCAACACTCACCCTTACATCTTGGACACCTTCAGTCGACACTTGCCTTTACCTTTTTGCGCCAACACTTGCCTTTGAGCTATCACTTGCCCTTGCATCACATCTTGTGGCGAACCACTCATCTATCACATCAACCACCTTCCTTGTCACTTAATCAGGGCTATAGTCAATCACGATCAGTTCCCTTGTCGCCTAATTAGAGTTGAAATCCGCTTGCAAGTTCACTGGTGGCAAGCATTCTTAGGTAAGCTGTTCGTAAATGTCCCATGTCACATGGAAGTCTTGTCCTGACAGGCGTGTCCTTCTTTAGGCCCAGCGTGGTTAACGGTTGATTCTGTGCCACGCCGACCGGGGAGAAGTAGCCGCAGGCAAGATAGTTTTCAGTCTCGATGCACGACATGCTCGTGTGGCCGGGTTGTCAGGTCCATGTGATGAATTCTTTGAACTCCAGCGGGGTTGATGAACGACCACTTTTGTCTTCGTATGTAATTCTCTTTCTGGACTACCTCTAACCATTTCTCAAGCTTTTCTAAACTGCACCACCCTCTCCCGCGCCCTCGATTTCAGTAACAATGTCCACCTCAAAGCAAGACAGCCGACGGTATTAATTCACAAAAGCTGCACACCCAAGCTTTAGAGGAGGAGGAGGGTTTGGAAGAGCTGGATTCTTAACCACTCCTTACATGGGCACTTCGCTTTGAAAATAAGAGGGCACATTTCATACACCGCGTTTGTCGAGACCCTCAACCTCAAAAATTCTCAACAGAGCCAAAGGTAGGGTATCGTTTTCAATATTTTACGTCAATCGTAAATTGATCGAGGTCAGTCCCAGTCAACGCACGAATACTTGTGTTTCGCCAATCTTAGGGCGACGACCAGCGACCTCAACTTCGTGTGTGAATGAGAAGATTCTCATAGTTATTTTTGCAGGTGACGCCGGGACAGGGCAGGGCAGTCGCATCCGAGGACAAATGATTCGCGGGGGCAATGTTGTCTGGAGAAATCATATGCGATATTTGCCCGTATTGATGGCAGATGGATTCCATGCAACTATGACATGTCCCTTCTGTTGGCACCGGATTAAGTTTGGACGTGTTAGCGTCCCGGATGGATTGATTCGGATTACGAAGAGGATTGTGCGTTGTACAAACTCATCTTGTGTTCCCCTAAAGGCAGGCTACGCCAGGCGTGGATGAGATAGTAGCGCAGCACTAAACATATTGCTGAGAGGTGAGATGGAGGTGTAGTCAAGCGACCGACAGATACCAGACGTCTTTAGCAGACACAGGCGAGCCAAGGTGCCAATCCTCAGATACGATGAATAGTAGTAGAAGCACGATGACAATAAATTGCGCAAAAAGATGGCACTTTGCAGAAACGGATAGGGTACAAAGTCGATCGAGAATGAGGCTTTATTATTGTTGGCCAGCCTTGGCATGGTTTGTGTATTATGCCACAAAGGCAAATGCGCGTCAATGTCTCTCGAGGTCTTGTCTCCGATGGTATCAGGCGACAAGGTTTCTAACCGGATTGCAATCTCAATAGCGACAAGACATCAACGATCCCAATTATCCTCCTTAATGCCAATTCCAAAGATCTTAACCGCTCCATCCAACACCCCCCTATAAGAGTTTTACGTCGTTATAGGCTGTGCCGCAGACGGAGAGCTTCCATGCACTAAAAAAAACAATCCAATAAAAGGCACGCATTCTATGACACATTTCATGGGGACTGGCGAGCCATGTATTTAGATCTTGTTGATACTTCTCTTGAACTTCTCTTGAACTTCAACGTCTTATATTTCCGTGGCTAAAAGATTTATTCAATTGACCACTGTGGCACGACTGTTAAAGGATCGGCATCAAACTTGCGATTTGGGGAGGATCCCGAGGATGTCACCAACAAGCGACATTTTCAATGAGGCGAAGGATGACACCCTGGCAGTGCAGTCAGGACTCGAATAGAGTGCACACAGACAAGACGGCACAGATGCCTCCAAGATCAAACATAAAAAATGGACACGACATGACACAACACCAGAGAGATTGTCGGCAGCATGTGTGGTGAATTTAAAGCACACGGTGCCTAAGGGTGACGCGATCTTCTGGTGTCCAATTCTTTATTTTCGTCAGTTCCACTCTAGCGTTGGATATTTTTCTTGCCACAGACACAGCTTGTCTAGTAGTGCATATATATCCCTGACAAGTCGATCTCGGTTTAGACAGTATTCCTTACGGGATCGGAGTGACGTTTCTTGCTTCCGGACCTTTTGGACCTTGCACAATGTCGAATTCGACATGTTGATTTTCCTTGAGCGTTATGAACCCCTGTGTCTTTATGTTGCTGAAATGAACAAATACATCCGGTCCTCCATCATCTGGCACAATGAATCCAAAGCCTTTTGCATCGTTAAACCACTTGACGGTGCCGGTCGCGCCCATGACTTGAGCAGAAACGAGTAATAAACCGAGCACACACAGAGCGATTGTATGATAAAGTTGCATGGTGGGAATTTCAACGAAAAAATGTGTTGCTTATGACCTGATGGCTGCTATAGATGGAAGAAATATAAGATTGGTTAGAGAGACGCTCTTGAATAGAACCATCCGTAAATGATAGCAACAAATGAGGATTGCTTGTAATGAGTTAGGAATGCCAAGGAGGAACAGAGGTGCAAGAAAAAGGAAGAATTCTCATTGTACAAGAGTGATAGGATATCCTGACTCTGGGAAAGACACACAGTGTGATGATACCCGACCGCAACAGTCGACAGTTGTGAAGGATAGGTCAAGGGCAGTGATGAGGGAAAGACTGTAAAAATCGCAAAGATATACAATGGGGGAAGTGTATCATCTACAATCGGGTGAGCACTTACCTGGAAAAAAAAGGGGCGGATTTGAGCTTGGGAGACAGAAAGGCAGACAAGGCAGAGAAAATAGGGCCCTTTTATACAGAAGAGCAAGACGGCTTAACGCTGAGAATCGACACACACTTGGGTCGGTTCGTCAACCTCAGGGTAGGGAAAAGCAAAAGCAAACAAAGGAAAGTACAGGGCAGGGAAAGAATGGGTAGGAAAAGAATGTGCAGGAACAGAAAGAGCATGAAATGGGCAGGGAAGAAAGGAACAGTGAGGAGATGCAGAATAGATGAGAACGTCAATTGATGGAGATGACCCACAAAGTTCTGGGGGTTCTGGGGATGCAAAAAAAAGGGGGTAGGGACGTCAATCGACTGCCCCGTCAACTATCTCCAGTCGCGATGACGGCCGATTCTTCACGGTGAGCATCTACGCTTGGCTGCCACGAGCCGGCTATCTCTGCTGTGACACCCCTCTTTTTTCCAGGACGCGATCAACAGATCATCTCAGTAACTTCTTGCACGTTTTGAGTGCAATTTAGGAACTTACTGAACTACAGTAGCTAGACAACCCAGTAAGTACCCGCAGAACAGCACTCCTATTTGAGAACATCCTTGCCCGTTTATTAGACAGTTTTCCCCCATTCCTCCAAGGACTTCAGCATCCGCAATCAGAGCATCCGTGGGCAAATACCAGCCACAGTTCCAGCCACCAGAACATGGTCATCATTTCGTACACGCGTCCCACCTTCCACGACAGCAGGTCCATGACAGCACATCCACGGCAATTACTACAAACTGGGGCAACGTTTCGTTACACTTTACCCTTTGTAGTGTCAAGCCCCACTGTATTGCCACCAGATAACCTCGATATTTTCCTCCATGGCACCGACAGGGACAGTTTGACCATCAAGGCTGATTACGAAGAGCTCCATTCTTTAGTAAAGCCTGCTCTCATAGAATTTTGGGGTCAATGGTCGAAGAACACGACAAAACAATACCGTCGTAGATTGGAGTTCATCAAGCTAGTTGACCAGGAGGCTGAAAGGGAAGGACAAGAGGTCTTATCTATCTTGGACGAAGAGTAATACAGAGGGATGATAGTCAACGCGTTCAAGCCTCGGCTAAAGACAGAGATTTTATTCCAGTCAAGTGGGCAAAGGGGTATGCAGTGAAAGATTAGCTTCTCCGCTTCGTGGAGCAGTCCTCATAGCTGCTGTCATCGTAGTCAGCAGGGCGTTTTCGCGCATTCCTGAGTCGGTCAATGAACTGTACCACTGTACATGCATGATCCTTGAGGAAGACGTGGCTAAAGTTGGTGCCGCTGACATGTATCACGGCCTGCTGTGCGCCACGCGCGTCCTTCTCGGGAACTTCAACAGCTGGTGGCAGCCTGGGACCACTTACCATGGGGTATGCAACGACCAAGCTAATAGAGAGATGTTGTTAGGGCAGAATTTCCCGAAGTCCTTGACATGGTCCTGAATGTAAGATGCCGAAACCATAGTCAGTGCCTCCTTTTCCCAGAACCTCTTGTAGAGTGTGGCTGGGCTCTGATGCAGCTTCATCCGGATGAAGACAGGGACCATCCGAGGCGCTGTCAATCTGGATGAAAAATACTGTGTCTGGTCCCGACGGCTTGTTGCTGAGGAAGAAAAATGAAGCGACAGGCGTGTTGTTGCGAGCTGAATGGTGGTTGACATGTGCGTCCATAAACTCCTCCATCGAGCATGCCTTGCAGGAGTGCAAGTTCTCTCCAGACAAACCTCCACCTAGCCGACAAGATCAAGACACATCTCCAAGATCGAGGGCTGATGCTGGCAATCAGAGAGACGTCGCGACTTGAATATGTCTCACTGAAAACGCCCCTCATGTACCACCCAAAGGTGTGTCCCTGAGCAGCTGCGTCCATCCGATCCATCAACTCCTTGAGAGCCGTCTGAAAACTGGGGTCCGTCGCGGTGAAGTAGTTCTCCAGAGCCTACGAAAGTATAGGCCGAGAATTTCTCAAAGGCAGTCTTAACAGACGTGTCAACACGTGCGTCTTTGTGCCATTGGTCAAGGTGGTCAGCTCACGGTGGAGATTGCGTTTGATGGTCCTGTGCTCCCATGCAACGGTCTTGTCTGTGTCCTCGATGAGAGACTTCCATGAGCCAAGTATATAGCAATTGTACTTGCCAGAAAAAGGAGTATTAGGACGCGAACCATCCGAAAGAGAGCCAGGGAGGGGAGTTAGGGCTCGAGAAGGGACAGGTGCATGGACTATGGCATACAGTTGGAGAGGTGAGCCAAAGTTAGTAAAGCGTGCGGTGTGGACAAGAACAAAGCGCGTTTGCATTACAAGGTGGCGGTCGCTGGAAGAAGTGATGCGGATCGTTTTTTTATGCAACTTGTCCGGGAACATGTCCGAGAGATTGTCTGTTTCATCGAGCTCTTCCTTCAAGGGAACGTCGCCTAGCGAAATGTGTTTGCGGTCCTTCTTTGGAACAAGAGGAATGGAGACGCGCCAGAGGGCAAGGTCTTTTGCTGCAATGTCATTATGTCGTCAAACTGAGGAGACATGTTGTTGAGGTCATCCGCAGTGGCATGCGGCGTATTGGGAGGGATTGACGGAGAACGCGTTGGACCTCCGTCGACAAGGAAGAAAAGAGTCAGAGGGCTGTTGTCCATGTGCAGCGAAGCATCCATGAAAAGAATGTCGAAGAAAGAGCGTGGTGGCGATGGCAAAGACAAAGTTGATGAGAGACACCCGTATGACGCGGCTGAAGAAGAGGAGCATGAGACTTTGAGAATGAGTTGCCTTCCTGCATGTGATGAGCATGACTTGTCGGGCACACTCGTGGACAAGAGAAGGGAGAGGTTCAGGGCGGGCAAAGATCAAATCACAGCGACGACGGGGTGGCTTGGCTCCTTTTTTTCTTTTTGGACTGCACTGCACGCGTTTCCTCTCTCTCTCTCTCTCATTCCTGGCTTCTGAGAAACCCATGGGACTCACCGATAATACTACAAACTCCCTCATGGGCTTTCAAGGACGTGGACTTGACGACAGCCAGCTGCAGGACAGAGGGTTCAACGCGACAAGCAGGGACCTGACGACAAAGCAAAAAACGTTGCGTTGCACAAGTGGTTTTTTCCAACCATCTGTTGATCTCTTTTTGCTTCGCCAACACTTGCATAATTCCATGCTCCAGACTGCGAGCACTGCCTGGTCAACGAGGAAGCGGTGGGAAGAACCCCTCCGGGAAAGAAAGTTTCCATCCTACTCTTCTTTCTTTCTCTTTTTCGCTCCATCCCCTTCCTCAGACTCTGTTCAGTCATTTGTACTATTCGACAATTCCCACTGTCTTTCACTCGTTGCTTCGATTTCTAGAGCAATCGACAATTCCCAGGTGCCATGAGGACGACGACCACAAGTACGCAAGCTCTAAAAGTCGACAAGGATCTAACACCCGAGTATACTTTTGTATGTAACAGGATTCAATATGCCACTCAAATGGTGGTCGCTTCCTGCAAAAGAGGCTTTGACCCGCGCAAGAATCAGCATCGAGGAAGCCCGAGGAGCAAGATCCGACCGCGATATCACTAAGCTCTACCGCAGTGCCAAGGAAGAACTCGATAGAGTCGACGAAAAGAAAACGGATACCGCCGCATTGACAGAGATTGTTACTGCCTTCCAAGAACTCGCCGAGATACTTGATCGAGGGGGAGAAAAGTCTCGAGAGAGGGCTGAAAAGTGCAGACAAAAAGCAAAATCTCTGAAGTAGGTCCTTTTTTTGCTTTTCATGGGCGACCTGCGAGACTCTCTAACTTACAACAATGTCGCGTTAGGCAAAAACTTGACGAGGTAAAGAAAACTGATTCGACTGCCGTTTCATCATCCTCAGTCGGACCAGGGTCGCAGGCGATTATATCAGACGCTCTTCTGAACACTTTAACAGATAAGTCTTTGTCGTAAAATGATCACCAGCGCAACTACCACTGCTATTAACATTTCTGCTATAACTTCATTTAAAGTGTCAGTCGCAGCCGTTGTCGACGATCCTCAACAGCAGCCTCCTCCTTCCTCTCAAGCGATAACGTCTGTCTCCACTGCCACTGAACTGCTGCCATCACCGTTGTTCTTTAGTAAGGACGTAATCCCTGTACCTTATGCGTGCCTGCTACCTAGTCCAGGCGAGTCATTCCTAACCACCCGCCAACTCGCTTGTGGCATCACCCTGTTGCAGGATTCGGTTCAGGAAGATTTTATCTCTCCCGATACTCGGAGTTGGCGACAAAGCACCTTGAACAACCCGGATGAGAAGGCTCGACTGGAGATCATTTCTTTTCGCATTATCAGGGCATTTGCTGACGGTACCATGAAGGATGCTACATCCATTGCCGAGGTCGTCCAATTGGCGCCTGTGCTAGCTAGTGATCATTTTCGATCTCTTCTCGAGGCTTTCGTCGGTGCTGTTGACCAATCAAGGATTCTCCAATTCGATTTATTGGAAGGGCTAGCCAAGGTCATTCATGGAGCTGCTCCATGGCCCTTCAAGTCAGATGGCTCCAAAATGTCCCAAAGAGCTGCTCCAGAATCCATTGACTCGGACGACCTCTCGAGAATTCTTGCGTGCCTTCATACTCAGCTTCAATCTACCCACTCAGAGAGTCACCGAAATCGATATCGGTTACTGCTTGCCATTTCGCAGATTTTAGATGCGATGGTGGATGCCAATATTGGCGATCTCAGCCGCATCGACCTCCATGGGCCATTGATGGATCTTCTTAGAGAACCCGTATTTAACCTTCCAAGCGGCTTATGCCTTGCAGGCACTGTTCAATGTGTCTGATGATGACAATATCTGGCGCGCAGGATCCAGACGACTATGGATTTTATTGAAAGGCGGTGCAGGATTCACCACAGTACCCGATCTGAAGGGCGCCTTGGATAGTCTGGAGACCCTATATGAAGCTGGCAAAGGAGGCTTGGAGTTGCTCAATAATATCTTAGGGGCGATCAAAACCCGCGAAGGCCCCACATTCTCGGTGAAAGACGGTCTTCAGTTCAAGGAGGCGTGGTATCGCGCCATTCGCATGGCTGAATCATACATCGAACATGGCAGGCTTACGTTGTTCAAGGACCTGGTGGTCAAAGCGCCTTGCCGAGACCAATTCATGTTTCAGTGGGGAATCTGTCAATTGCTTGGCTTGTTCGCAGCCGATGCTTCCCAGTGGGACCAAGAGCCACGGCAGGAAGCAATAGCTTTCCTTGGAGCACTCTATAAGGACATCGGACTTTGGAATCTGCAAAAGGGAGTTGATCACGTCATTCTCGACGCGCTCTCCAATGTGACGTCTAGCAATGATACGAATCTGAAGGGTATGTCAGTATGTCGTGTCATGTCCATATCCATGTATTCATGTTTAGGCAACAGGAGTTTTCTTTGGTATATGACCCTAATTTTTTTTTCTCACTTTTGATCTTCATAGTTGCTGAACTCTTGCTGATGGATATCAGAAATCAAAGCCCTGCCCTTGAACCAATGGCTGATCTGCAGTCACCACTTTGGGTTCATATCCGACCTGCGGATCCAGCTACATGTACAGTGTCGCATGTCTCCCTTTAAAGTCTGTTCAAGATCAGGATCGTCGGAACGCAAAGGTGGAGAACCTACCTGATCCATCTCCGGAGCCAAGTCTCGACGTTATTAACGCCGCACTCAAGGCCTACCATGCACGAGACCTCACTATCCTTAGAGTTTCAGGAGAAAAACTGGATCTGGAGACATGCTTCGTCAACCTTGCTATCGTCCAGGCGCCTGCACAACGAGAAAAGGAAAAGAAGGACCTCAAGGAGCAGGCGATGGTCTTTTATCGGATCCCAAGCTCTGAGAAAGTGGAAAACACAGATACCCAGTCATTGATCCCATTGGAGCAGCTTTTTAACAAGCGAAGGTTACGAGATGGAACGGAGAACGTCCCCAGACGGATTTTGGTGCAAGGACGAGCAGGCGTTGGAAAAACAACATTGTGCAAGAAGCTTGTCCATGCTCATCACAAGGGACTATGGAATGATGTATTCGACACCGTACTGCGAATCCCATTGCGCCAACTCAGGGGATTCAAAGGCAGCACCTTGGAATCACTATTTCGCGAAAAGATTTTTATCAATCAAAATTGTGATCAAGAACAGGCAGAGTTGGCCAAAGCTCTTGCAGTTCACGCTGAAAAAGGCAAGGTGCTTTTCATCTTAGAAGGTCTCGATGAGATTGTGTCAGATACTGAAGGCGATGAACGATTGGTGTTCAGGTCATTATTAACGACCTTGATCAGCCAACAACATGTTGTTGTTACTACAAGACCTTCTGGGGCGGATAGTGAGCTGTTGCAAAGAATTGATCTGGAGCTTGAAACCGTTGGATTCAGTCAGCAGAATGTCAACGACTTTCTGGTCAATGTTTTGAAGCCTGATGCAGCGAAGACAGTCCAGAACTTTATTCGACGAACACCTTTGATCCAAGATCTTGTCAACATCCCTGTGCAACTCGACGTGATCTGCTTCAGGTGGGACTCGCTTCCTCAGGACGGACTACAGATCACGATGACGGGACTATATCAACTCATGGTGTGGAAACTGTGGTGTAAGGATGCTATTCGACTAAAGAAGAAAACCGAAAACGGGAAGGATCTCATAGAACGACATGTACACAACTATAGTGCCGAGGATATCGATGAACTGATGGCCAACGAGGCACAACATCTTGGGTATCTCGCGTTTAAAGGGATGAGCAGCAACCATCAAATCGAATTCTCCGAAAGAGACATCCTCAGTGCATTTGGACAACTCAAGTGCAAAGAAGCGGCCAAGCAGCGGCTCTCACTCCCAGAGCTCGTGGATATCATGAAGGAGACATCATTTTTGCATACATCAGATGTGGACCTGGATTTCAGAGGCGGCAATTTTCAACAAGCCTGGCATTTCCTGCATCTGACCTTTCAAGAATACTTTGCAGCAACTTGGATAGTCCGCCATTTTTGCCGCAAACAATCACACCCGACAGCCGGAATGATGACAGAAGATCAAATGATGACATTTGTTCACCGACACAAATACAACCCTCAGTATGAGATTGTATGGACGATGGTGGCAGGATTGTTGGAAGGAAAACCGTTGAAGGATTTCTTTGACCTTTTACAAGCAGCACCACGCGATTGGATCGGGGGCCGGCACCAGCAGATACTAGCATCCTGCTTGAATGAGGCTCGAGCTCGATTGGACCCGACAGTCCGGGAAGATTTAGACGCAGAGCGCAAGAAGTGGCTACGCTTTGAGATGCAAACAAGCCGATATGATAACTACAGCGTAAGTATGCTGGGCAGTCGACTCTCATGCCCAGAGGACTTCGTGATTGAAATACTAGGCGCAGTTTCATCGTGGAAAATGACCCTTATCCGAACGTTGCAAGCTCGCCCTGTGTTGTCAGATTTATCAATCCAATTTCTCATCTCTGCGCTCGAGGACGAAGATGAAGATATCAGATCTTCAGGAGCGAGAGCATTACACAGGCAGTCTGAGTTGCCAGCATTGGCGATTCAGCCTCTACTTTTAGCGCTCAAGGACAAAAAAGAGAATGCCAGGTCTTTAGCAGCATCATCATTAGCAAACCAATCTCAGCTGCCTGAATCAGCAATCCAACCACTCACTGCTGCACTCAAGGATGAATATCAGCTGGTCAGAGCTTCAGCAGCATCGGCACTAAGCAGGCAAAATGCGTTGCCAGAATCAGTCATCCAGGCCCTCATTGAAGCACTCAAGGATAAAGATTCAAACGTCAGATCCACTGCAGCGTTAGCATTGGGAAAACAATCCGTGATACCGGAATCAGCCATTCAGCCGCTCATTGCTTCACTCAGAGATGAACATAGGAAACCCTGGTCTTCAGCCGTAACTGCGTTGGGCGCACACTCCATGTTGCCCGAATCAGGCATCCAAGCTCTCTTTGAAGCACTCAACGATAACGATGAAGACGTCAGATCCTCAGCAGTATCGGCATTAAGCAACCAATCAACATTGTCGGAATCAGCCATCCAGTCTATCATCGCAGCTCTCGGGAAGGGAGAGGAGGATACCACGTATTCAGAACCAGTATTGAGCGAGCTCCCTACGTCGCCGGAATCAGCCATTCAGTCCCTCATTGTAAAACTAAAGGACGAACACAGGGATGCGAGGTCTTCAGCAGCCTCGGCGTTACGTGAACGGTCTACACTGCCGGAATCAGTGGTGCCATCCTTAATTGCCGCACTCAAAGACGAACATGAGGACGTCAGATCTTCAGCAGCAAGGGCCTTCGGCGGGAAGCTTGCGTTGCCGAGATCAGCCATCGAACCCTTGATTGAAGCACTCCGGGATGAGCATAAGGATGTGAGGTCTTTCGCTGCAGAAGCACTAAGCGAGCAATCCACGTTGCCAGAATCAGTAATTGAGTCCCTCATTGCAGCACTTAAGAATGAAGATGAGGATGTCAGGTTTTTAGCAGTATTGGTATTGGGCGGGAAAGTTGCATTGCCAGAGTTCGTCATCCAGTCTCTGATTTCTGCAGTTAAAGATGAGAACGAAAAAGTCGGGTTTTCGGCGGCATCGGTGTTGGGCGAGAAGAGTACGTTGCCGGAATCTGTCATCCAGACTCTTATCATTTCACTCAATGATGATCGTAAGTATGTCAGATCGTCAACAGCAAAAGCATTGGGCGGGAAATCAACGTTACAGGAGTCAGTCATCCAGTCCCTCATTGGTGCACTTGAGGATGATGATGTCAGTGTCAGATCTTCAACAGCAAAAGCATTAGGAAGGAAGTTGACATTGCCGGAACTAGCCATCCAGCCCCTTGTTGTTGCACTCGGGGATGAACATGAGGACGTCAGATCTTCAGCAGCATCGGCATTAGGCGAGAAGTCCAGGTTGCTAGAATCGGTCATTCAGCCCCTCATCGCTGCACTCAAGGATGAACACAAGGATGTCAGATCTTTAGCTGTATCGGCATTAGGCAGGCAATATGCATTACAGAAACAGCCTTGCAGTCTCTCATTGCTGCACTCAATGACGAACACAAGGATGTCAGATCTTCAGCTGCAAAAGCATTGGCAAGGAAATCGAGGTTACCGGAAACAGCTATCCAGCCTCTTATCATTGCACTTGGAGAACATGAGGATGTCAGATCTTCAGCAGCAGAAGCATTTGTCAGACAATATAAATTACCGGAGAATGCCATTCAGCCCCTCATTGTTGCACTTCGAGATGAACATAAGGATGTCAGATCTTCAGCTGCGACAGCATTAGGCAACCAATCCTGTTTGCCAACATCAGCCATCCAGCTCCTCAGTGCAGCACTCAGGGATGAGCATGAAGATGTCAGATTATCAGCAGCATGGGAACTCTACTTGCAGTCTACGCTCCCGGTATCAGTCATCCAGCCCCTCACTTCTGCACTCAATGATCAACATTTGGATGTCAGATCCTACGCAGCTTTAGCATTGGGCAATTGGCCCATGTTGCCGGGATTAACCATCCATTCCCTTGTGGTGGCACTCAAGGACAAACATGAGGATGTTAGATCTTCAGCTGCGACAGCATTAGGCAACCAATCCTCTTTGCCAAAATCAGCCATCCAGCTCCTCAGTGCAGCACTCAGGGATGAGCATGAAGATGTCAGACCTTCAGCTGCGGAAGCATTAGGCAGCCAATCTGCGTTGCCAGAATCAGTCGTTCTGGCCCTCATTGAAGCACTCAGGGATGAGGATCAATTTGTCAGATTTTCAGCAGCAGGAGCATTAAACAAGCTGTCTTTGTCAGAATCAGCCATCCAATCTCTCGCTGCTGCACTCAAGGATGAATTCAAGTATGTCAGATCTTCAGCAGCATCGGCACTAGGCAGACAATCTGCGTTGCCAGAATCAGTCGTCCTGGCCCTCATTGAAGCACTCAGGGATGAGGATCAATTTGTCGGATTTTCAGCAGCAAAAGCATTAAATAAGCTGTCTTTGCCAGAATCAGCCATCCCAGCCCTCATTGCTTCACTGAAGGACGAGAAAATCCACGTCGGGTTCTCAGCAGCAAGAGCATTAAGAGGGCAATACATGCTGCCGAAAGCAGCCGTCAAGTCCCTTGTTGTCGCACTCCAAGACGAAGACAAGAATTCCAAAAAATATGTTTTTCAGATTCTTCAGGATCAGTGTTATTCGCTTTGTACTGCGCTTCCGGACCTAACAAAAGATGAGATTACGAAAACCATCTATTTCGCTATAGCTGCAGTCGAGTTTTGTATCTGCAGGTGCAGGATGGAAGATTGTGTTTATACACGGAACGAGGCATGGTGGACCTGGGAACCATTGGCAGCCACTTCGAAGAGATCATAACATCGGCCGTTGCATCAGTCCAGAGCAGGGCAGGGCTACAGTCGTAATTTTTATACGTTCCTGTTGCAGGACCATTTCTTTAATCAACAGAAACCAATAAAAGTAAAGTGCTCCAACAGTCAAGTAGACCAAGGATTGGATGACAATTAAGGTAGAAAGGACATTCAGGATTATGACAGCGATCAAGCCGTAGGACCCTCCCTCTCCCATTTAGCTAATAGTGCAGGCCTGTGTCGATTGACAACGGCCTGATCTATCTAGATGGATTACCTCACAAATGTGCTACAGTGTGGCAAACCAAGGTCCAGTCGTCCTTTTGATATCCGATATGGCAGAATGCAGAATGACTACCGAGACAGTAGCTATTTGGTAGACAATGAAATAGGAAGAATATTATCAGTTCCAGACAAGATCAATCATCGATCTATAATCCCATTTGCTTCAAAATGGGCTTAGTCCGTGTCCAGCTCCGGCCACCAGGTTATGCCCTGAATTGAGGCACAATGATACGAAGTGAATCGCCCAGCAGCGGTCATTGGCCTGCCATTTGACAAGAG
Organism: Entomortierella parvispora; assembly: GCA_963573315.1. NCBI lineage: Eukaryota > Fungi > Mortierellomycota > Mortierellomycetes > Mortierellales > Mortierellaceae > Entomortierella > Entomortierella parvispora. Next base: position 518,417 of record OY752146.1, read on the forward strand.
CAAAAGGCACGAACGCCCATTAAAGTCCTCAAGATCTTTGGTGTGCCTCATTCTTTGTTCTTCCAGTTCATGTTGGGTCAGTCTGCATACTCTTCCGCTCTCCCACTGCAATAAAAGATGTTGTCCTGTTTTTCCATGATGACTGGCGCCAAGTCGAACCCCTATCCTACGTCTAAACCGGCCTGAGTGATGCCGTCCTGAATTGTCATTGCCGAGGTCCATGCAAGAGAAAGAGACTGACCAAAAAAAAAAGAAAAGAAAAAGCAGAACCGAGCCGTGGCTTAGCTCCTCTTCTCGCTCTTTTCTCGCGCGCGTCGCCTTTTCTGCACACACCTCACACTCAGGGCAGAGCAATCATCATCATTTGCATGTCTGCATCCTTCTCTTCTTTCTTCTCTTGATCCCTCTTGTCCTTGTCCTTGTCCACTTCGACTTCTCCCTTCTTGTCCCACTCGACCGCGCTCCATCAGCACGCATCTACCTTACCTCTGTTCTTGCTCTGATCCTCTTCCTCCCTCGCCTGCTGCCCACCATGTCTCTCTTCCAGGGGCAAGTCTCTTACATGCAATATCTCGCCAGCAACCAGCGCGATCAGCTGCTTTCCTCTCCCAAGACTAACTTGCCATGCTCCTCCCTTTTTCACCTCTCACCATCTAGTTTCGGCTCTACTCCTGCTGCAACTTCTGCTCCTGCGAATCCATTTGGCACACCCGCACCCGCCACATCAGCGCCTGCGAATCCATTTGGCGCCTTTGGATCAACCCCCGCAACATCTGCACCAGCAACCTCGGCAGGATCGCTCTTCGGTGCTCCACCTGCTGCTTCTGCCCCTGCAAGCACTTCTTCTTCTCTCTTTCCCTCTTTAACCGCCTCCACCTCGAGTGCGCCCCCAGCAGCCACTGCTGCACCCGCTTTTGGAGGCAGTCTGTTTTCTGCTCAGCCTGCCACTACCACACCAGCCGCTACTGCCTCAACCCTCTCTACTGGGTCGCTCTTCAACAACCCAAACTCGACCGCTGCCGCTAATGCGCTGACCAATGCTGCCACAAAGAGCGCCTTTGGAGCCTCCGCAGCTACAGCAGCAGCAGTGTATGTCTGCTGCCTGGCCTGCTCGAGATGATTTCTGATACAGCAACTAACTCCAAGAAAATTCTCGTTAATTCAACCGATAGTGCCCTGACCCCCGATACAATCGCAGGTTCGACAAAATACACAGAATTGCCCGCAGACGCAAAGTCGACTCTGGATCAATTTCATACGTTCCTGCAAAGTCAGATCCACCTCTCGGCGACATTGACCTCTAGACCGTCAGATTCATTGGACAAGATTTCCAAAGATACAGTAGAGTTGTCCAAGAGACTGGGCACATTGAACGACGCTCTGGGTCGGGATACAAAGGTGATCGAGGCACTTCAAAGCAAGGTTGGACAGGAGCTGAAGCAAGCAGACTCTGCAGGAAGGATCATCGAAGCCTACAACAACACATCACAAGCAAACTTTTTATATGCTGGAAACAACTCGGCGGGACAGTAAGATTTTCTCGATTCGTGTTTGTATTCCTCGGTTGATGTTTTTGAATAGCTAACAGAGTCCATTCTTTCATAATGATAGATACTTTTTGGACCAGTGTCAGGCGTTTGAAGATCAAATCAGACAGTTCCGGAGCACCATCGAGGTTAGAACTGGATGAAAGAAGAATATTGTCGATACTCACAGCAACAACACACTGGGATGAGGCACTAATCGACAGGACATTTTGGTTTCCGTGGATGTTTCTCTTAGGAAATTGAGCGCCATTTGGCCTCGTTTGGATCCAAGAACCCGCAGGTGGCACATGGTACGATTGCTTGATGGAGCGTATGCAAGGTGCTTCGTTCTTGTTCATTTGATTTTTTGTACTGACGTGTTCATTGGATCGTGTTCATTTGATTTTTTTTTTTTTTTTTTTTTTTTCACTTTCACTAGCGTTGCCTGAAGTATTAAGGAATCAGCATGAAGGATTCTTGTCTGTTGCCAGTCGTGTGGCCGTACTCCATGATGAGATCAGGGACAGGGAAAAGGCATACTTGATGTTCCGCCGGAAATTCTTTGATGACGAATCAGATCCATTTGAGGCGCACCATCAGCACCAGCAACAGCAAAAGCACAGAAGGGCCGAGAATGGTCTCAGGAGTTCAGAGGGTCAAAGGTCTGTGATGATGGAGCAAGGCAGTTTGAGCCAGAGCGCCAGCAGTCAAAAGTCGTTCAGAGATATCGCAAAGGAAACTCTTCGACCCGGATCAGCAGCAAGCGCGACTGCTCCAGCCAACGCCGCTGCGGCCTCTACAGCCACCAAACCAGCCTTTGGTGGTAGTCTCTTTGGTGGAGCATCAACAACCTCGGCAGCCCCCGCGACCACAGGACTCTTTGGATCGACCACTACCCCTGCTGCTGGAGGTCTCTTTGGATCGGCTGCACCTGCAACCTCGGCCGCAGGATCATCTCTCTTTGGACAGCCTGCAGCAGCCAGCACTAGTGGATTCGGAGGTTTTGGAACCGCCCCTGCGACCTCGACGGCTCCTGCTACTGGCGCGTTTGGAGGATTTGGACAATCAGCAGCCTCAGCCGCCCCCACTTCAGCACCGACATTTTCACTCACAGCTCCTCCAGCTGGTTCTGCAGCAGGCGGTTCGAGTCTGTTTGGTGCACCAGCCACGACAGCTTCTCCCTTTGGAGGTGGATTCAAGCTGGGTGGCAAGTGAGAATGAGACTGAAAAAAAATTAATTGCATGAAAACAAAGACTAGCCCTTTCGCTCTCAGCAAACTCTGGTTTTGTATTCACAATAAAGGGCGAGGCCAATGGATTTGCGGGACCACTTTTGTAAGTGACATGAGAGAAAAAGATCGACACCCATAAAGGTACTCAAAGAACAGCACGAAAACAAAATCTGCTTTTTTTTTTTTTTTTTTTTTTTTTTGGGTTCGGACTTACAAGAGTGTAGCAAGTATTTACAGTACGACTGAGATCAATTCGAGTGAAGAATGAAGGTTGTATTTGGATGAATTGGTATTCTGAAAAGCTAACTATGCATGTGAGCATGCTAAAGATATCAAGTGTGTTCTGTTACACCCACAAATACTACTTGTTACTTGTAGCTGCACGTGTCTTCAGGATTTCCACAATTGATCTCCTCCCCATCCTCATTGCGACCACCCTCAGGGCAGATATTATCGATATAGGGATGTGTCATAACACCTGCACCGTCCGTGGAGCAACAACTAAAGAATTTGTAATACCGATCGAAAGCAACCGAACACCAGTAGCTTTCGTCCACAGGTCCCCAGGAAGTGCCACACTTCTGGCAACAAGCAGATGACAATGACATTAAAGGACCATTGCCATCTGTACACCGCAATGGGTCCGTTGTTCTTTGTGCCATACGGACGTGCCAAGTAAGAGTGAATAGAAACAGTATTCCTCTCAATATTAAATCTGAACAACAAAGATTTCGCGTACTGAATCTGTAGCTTGTCAAGTAGTTTTTTTTGACTTTTTGGTATTTTATGTACGTAAATTCATATGTCACGTGTTCTCGCTCAAACTCCATGCTTTTCATCGACGCGCGTTTTTCTTTCCGGCCTCCCGACATGCCGCCCTACCATCTCCATCCTGACCACGGCCAGTTTCTTGACACACATTTGACCCAGTAGCAACATCACAACAACCGTAACAATACTGCCAACACTCGAATGCCAAGCCCCCAATCCGCTCTTTCGGACCATCCCGCGCCATGTTGTTTTCACGCTTTCATGCAAGGCATTCATGACCATGTCAACGTGAGTAACACGAGGTAAGGACAAAACACAGTACTGATAAAAGTAGAACTTTTTTTGAAAGAGTGAAAGAGGATCTCATATGGCGGCTTCATGTGGATGTCATACAGGCACAAGCATGATTCCGTGAGCAGGCAATCCGGCAACGCGGACCAAATGTAGAACCATGTGGATTTTAACGAGGCATATGGTGAACAGCAGGACAACATAACACAAAGGGAGAATAGAGGAGTATCATTTGACGGCTGCCTTCCTTAACTTAGGCACACTGACATGTCATAGGTTGACCTCACGACAGTGTAGGCGAACGATCATACTGAAAGTAACGGATGGTGGACGAGTGGCAGTATCGGTGGCCATAAAGAGAAGTGCCAATGAAGCTTTTCCCTCCTCCCTTTATTCATCACAATTCATACTGACACGCCCCGCATTGCGTTCGTTCTATCAAAAAAAAAAAAAAAAAAAAAAAAAAACAGGCGACGGATTCTCCAAGAGACATTCCCCGATGTCTAATGCTCAGAAAAGCAGCCGACGAGTGATAACATGTTCGCACCGGCGTCTCGTCCATGCACCCTCACTACCTGTAGCGCCAGCAGCGCCAATCAAGACAAGAGAAAGAGACAACGAGAGAAGGACGATGATGGACATGACGATATGGTTCAGGTCAAACTCGAGTACCCGTCTGCAAAAGGGCCCGAAAGCCATGCCTGCCAGCACGAGCAGCACCCACACAAACAGCTCTTCTTCACAGTTAACAGTCGACTTCAAGAAAACCAAGGTTGGGTCTCCACTAAATTTGTATCAGGCAAAAAGCAGACCTCGGTTGCAGCCACACAGGTTGCATGCGAAATGTGTCATGGGACAGGACACAAATCTCTTGACTGCGAGTAAGTTATGCAAACTGTTACGTTATTTTTGTGTGTTTGTATGAAGCAAGAACGAAGGGTGTCATGCCCACTAACAACGCGTTCCCTCTGATGCCGATGTGTTAGATTTCGAGATCTGCTCGAGACTAACGACATGCAACTGGCATCCGTTACAGAGTCACTCTCAAAGCCAACATCGTTACGTTCGGAAGCCAACGTCAACAATGAAACGAGCCGAATGCTTGCAATAGGTTACTGGGAGATGTAGGTGTGGATCGCGTGATGCCACCGAATTACTACTGTTGCAATGCCCCTAACGTTGAGGATGGCCCACACCAGGGTGTTGGATTTAGCAAAAAAGGGTCAGCCACCTCCTCTTGATTTCGCAGCTTTCGAAGGGCGCGGGATCCAACCGTACAAAGCGTCAAAGACCAATAGAGCTCAGGACTTCGCCACTGATTGCGATGTCATTAACAGAAGTAATCAGCAGTTACCAACTCTTTCTCAACTTGTGAACGGGGGACTCCTGGATATTGACACAAGCTACCAGGTCGCTGAGGACGACGACCATGACAGTATGGAAGATGTTGACGGTGTTGAGGACAATGACGACGACGAGTCGTTGATCCGTACCAGACATTTCCAAATAGAGATCGCGAAGAAGAAGGACAAAGCGCCCAACAAATCCAACAAAAATCATCGGCCTCAGTTATCCCCACTGAAGATGAATGAGCTCGTGGAAATTGACATTGGCGTTCAGATCGCTGAGGAGGGGAAGCAAGAAGACGAACCACCGACCCGTATAGATCCAGAGGTCAACAGGTTAGGGTCAGCGTAGATAAAGCGCCAGCTCTTGCCAAACCAGCTGCTGAGCAGCGGCCGAAGGATCAATTGATAGTCTCCAAACCGCCGATTCGTGCCAGGTCCAAACTTCGCCAGGTTGAGGTCAGCACTATCACGAACAGACACGGGAGGAAAGGGTGGATACAAGGAAGGAAGGTAGGAAGAGGATAGTGATTTAATGTATATTGTGAGCTGCAGACTGAAGAGTAGGACTAACAGGAGATTTATATACTAAAAGGTGAGAGTCCCGTAGTGGTTACGGATACAGGCCAAGAGTCAGAGAAGAACAAGATAGAAACAGATGGAAGGCGACTATTGACAAGATTCATCATGGCGATGAGGATGGACCTATGAGTGAGTGACTGGATGGATTCGCTGGTGGGCGGGGCGACAATGGACATCGTGATGGACCGGGGGCAGACCGACGGTGGATGACCATAGGTACACCATCGATCAGGAAGGCGACGGACTGACAGGAATTGGTGCGGAGGGTAGCTGATCGGGACTAGAGGCAGCGGCCCAATGAACACGAATGCAGAACCCAGGGGTACAGTCCAGCGACGCGTACTAATTTAGTCCGGGTAATTTACAGTCTCCGCCGATGGCTGTTTGGAGAAGGACAAGGGCAAGGATAAAGCGCCGGTCCTGCCAAGCCCATCCGCTTCTCGTCCTGGGCCATCTTCCCTATCAGCTTCGCTCCCGATGTCTTCAAGACTGCGAACATGGGCAATGACAAGTTTCCGGCTAAACAGTCCTCGTCTCCCGTTGGCAGTCCCGCCAGTTCCAGCGACATGCTACTGCAGCTCATGCTGGTCCACCTGTAAATGCTCTGCCAACTTGGATCTGACCAGTGTGCCTCTCCTACACAAATGTAGAATGTCCATTACCAACGAACCCTGCCAGCAGGACGCCTCGACGGCGGCAAAAATGCTCCAGTTGGACAAACGGGTGACGAAAATAGTGGCATCCTACCTTGACATCGACAATAAACAGCCACGCCGGATTTCGTCGACAGAGTCATCTTCATCGTTCGCAATACTCGAGCTGAATGCCTCAACAACTTTGCAAACGGAAACGTTTTGTCCTGACCAAGAAGCGGCAGTTTTTGCAGTAATAGACAACGTTGCTAACACTTTCGCAACGGGGGAGTAAGCTGGTCAGCAGGTCACCTTCTGCCCAATCTATCACACAACGTTCGAGGACGGCTTTACACCTGTTCCAATAACACGATTGCAGTTTCCCGTTAACGGCGTTAAGCCTGCTTTCGCCATGACCGTCAACAAGTGTCAGGGCCAGACTCTCAACCATGTGAGTGTCTTCCTATCTCAGAGTGTTTTTCAGCACGGTCAGTTATATGTCGACCTTTATCGTTGCACCAATCCACAAATATTGGAAGAGATAGGGTATTGTAAGCAGTAGAGTAGCCTTGTTGCTACGATCTGCGGAGATTAAGCCATTGTTCTACAGATTTGTTCAACATCTCTCTTTTTATCTTTCTGGCGGTGACTCTGTTAAGGGGTACTCGGTTTTCAGAAAAAACTCAATTGAGCGGAATTTGTGGTGGATTGTGGAAGGCAAGGGCAAGGGGAAGAGAAAGGCACATAGACACGTAATGTAGTATATCCTCGGGTTCTAGAATGGTAAATCGTCCGTTTACGATATCCTTTTGTTTAATAAAGAAAAAGATCCGAAAGCAAAGTGGCTCGGGGCGACAGCCACGAGCAGATCTGCTACTATAGTCTTGATTAAATTAGCTGGCGGTGGCCAAAATAAAGTTTCAGAAAATCGTATGTGAATGAGCCCTTTTACACCTTTTTACTTTTGGAGAACGGAGTGAAATTAGTTACACACGATTCTTTTAATTTTATTCCATTTCTCTGTTCCTCCTGTTTTTTCGCACAATTGCATTCTTCATTCTCTTTCTCTTTCTCACTTCCATCTCCATGTATCCGACAGGCGGACAAGATGAAGATGAGAATTAGAAGGATAGCTGGAAGAAAAAAGAAGCGTTCTCTTTGTCCTGTCATAGAAACATCCTTTGACTGTTGAACGTTGCGCTTGCACGCTCGCGCGTTGTACTCGCTCTGTCTTCTGTGTTAGACAGGCATGCGGAGCAGAATGTGGAGCAGAATGTGGAGGATATCAATTCGATGGGCGTGCGGAGTAGAATGTAGAGGACAAGAAGGGTGGTATTTGTAGGATAAACTCTTTATTCAACCGTGTCAATCATATTTTTGCGGTCCTTTCACGAATGGTGTTAGTAAATGCCTCCACCGAAGCTGCAGTCTTCAGCTCTTGGTCAAGTTAAGGCGTCCATATCTTTACCGCTCTTTTTCTGCAGTTTCTCAATGTCCCTAAAAAGCGCTCTTCGACGCCTGGGGGTACGATTGTCCCCAAGTACTCCGTTGTCAACAATCAGATAGTCATGGTAAACATCTTTGAGGGATCGTTTCGATTTGCACTTCAAGGAAGTCGTGGCCGGGCCAACGACTGAACGCTACAAGGATGGGTTGGCGGCTGGGGCCACCATGAATCGCCAGGGGGCCGTACAGAGGCCTGGCACCACTGCGAAGGTTGCTGCTGTGGATGATGCAATGGGAGCATCTGTTGTTGGTAAGGCTGCTGCAGCAAAGGCGGCTGAAAATATAAAAGCTCTGACGCTTGGTCCTCTTGCTGCTCTGGCCCGGAAAAGAGAGGCGCTCCTTGTTGCTGCTGTGGTGGCCCTGAAGGTTGATGCTCTCCTTGTTGATGCTGTGGTGGTAGGGGCATTGTAGTCGACATGACCCGTAAGACCAGCCCTGTTCGATGGTGAAAATCCAAACTAGTTCGCATCAACTCTTTCAGGTGGTGTAGTTGCTGTAGCATTAGATCTTGGCTCTGATCATGGCTGGGAGAGTGGCCTGCAAGGCAGAGGTTGTTGCAGTTAGCTGCTGGACCCTGTTGGCGAGACCATTGACCGCCCCGACGACGGCGTTGCCATCAGTTGCAATATCTCTGGGGAAAAGATTGGCCTGCTGACAATGCCTCTCAATTGCAGCCAAAAGATCCATCTCGAACTGGAGAAAGAGAGGACTCTCGAAGATGTCAGGTCTTGAGGTAATGAAAGAATTGGTCAGAGTTCGTCCCTGACTATCTTTCTTGTGGAAGATGACTGCATCCTGAAGGATAACTCGACGGAGCCGAACAAGGAGCTGAAGAAAGGCCTTTCTGTCAACAATTGCACTCTGGACTAAATCCTTGGCTGTCTTCTCGTTTGAGTCAGAGTCAGGTGGGACATAATGTAAGTCATCTTCAGTCGGCACGCTTGGATCGATGGCCATCATCTGGTTCTTGCAGTCCTTCATCCAGCTATCCCGCAGCTCAGGGTGATCGGCATCAAAGGTCTCTTCGATCCAGCTGAAAATCTTCCGTTGAAGTTCGAGAGGAGGGGTGATCAGGTCGCGTTCAATAAAATACGGTTCGTTTTTGAAATGGGCTATCGCGAATGCACCGTTGGTTTCATTTCGATTGTATCACAGTGATTACCTCCAGACTGCTGCAGAAACTTGTCGGCTACAGGGTTCACTGGCAGTTCAGGAGTCAGTGCATCGGATCATGATCTGACAAAGTGGAAAAGGAAGGTAAAGAAGGTGTAGGCCTGGTCACGACGATAGTCCTTTGGGGCCTTCTTTTGCTTTCTGGAGCGTCGGTGGGGGGAGTGCAAGGCTTGCTGTCGGTTTGATTCCTGCACACTTCATGTCGCTTAATTCGAGTCCTTGGTACTTTTTCTGGGCACGAATGTTTAGTCAATCAGAGCAAGGGATTAGAGAAACAGAGCAAAGGCGGACCCCCCATTTCCCTGATTTTTAATGACTCTCGGCATCACGTGAAAGGATTAATATTTACGTAAATGCTATTTTACCTGCATTCGCGACAAAACACGACTCCAGCGCCTTTTTCTTTGCCACCGATCCACAAACTCCACAAACCACAATCCTTCAGTGGCCTTCTCGTTCGTCACTACTGAATCTACCCCCTCTCCAAAACCCCTTTCTCTATCTACGTTACCCACTCTTAACTCTTGACTCTGTCCTAAGCTACGACACTTTGGTATATATCTATGATGGTACTTTCGAAAACAATCTTATTGACTCTATCTTACTAATGAAAGCTTGCTTCTTCTCCTATTCTCTTCGCTACACTTGTGCGTGGACAAATAAAAGCACAATATTCATAGTAGGTGCATAAAACGAAAAAAATCGGAACCTGTTCGAATGTTAACCAACTCTGCCTTTTTTCTTTAAATTACAAAGCCTCGAGGTAGTCTACCAGTTAAAAGCCGAGACCTTCCCCCCCCCCCTCTCCCGAAAAGTAAGCAATCTGATCAAAGGTTGACACGATCAATATGACTGAGCATTCGGGTCTGGGTACACTTTATACTAACGAGTTTATTTATGGTAGGTGCTACGCGATGGGAGTGCAGGGTATCTTTCCCGTGTTGCGAAAGAAAGGGATATCCGACACACCTCCAGACCTCCAAACCCTCAATATTGATGCTATCCACTACGATGTAAAAGCAGTACATTATGGCGATATCACGATGCAACTGACAAGTGTCGACAACGTCGAAGAGGATGGTTCATTTAACACCGACAAGGCTATGTCAGTAGTAGCTGTATCAATCGACAACAAGATCCAAGCCTGGCTCAAACATATGTCGCTAGAGGTCAACATAACTCTACATATCGATGGATTTGATAGTGCCGCGAAAGGAGGCACTCATCAACAAAGACATATAAAGCATGAACAAGCTTCAGCCAACATCAAATCCAACCTTCGCATACTGGAGCGCAAAGTCGGGCACTGGGTTTCAACAAAAGTCACCGACAAGATCGACAAGAACTTGAGGAAAGCTTGTCAGTTAGACTCCTACTGTAGAGAGGTCCTTGCCGCCAAACTCCGTGATCTTGACCACAGAGTTTGCCTCTGCAGAGCTGAAACAGATCCCTGTATCGCAGCCTATTGTACAAATCACACGGGACACGGAAAAGCTGCCGTCCTCTCAATTGATTCGGATTATATCTTCTACTCCGGTGTCAACATTTTACTTCGGCCCAACCTCAAAGGTCCCGGACTTTTGTGCTACGAGCGTGTTCAGGTCAAGAAAGCGCTGGGTCTGATTCATGACGAAGAGCTGATACTCTACGGGTGCGTCAATAAGAACGATTACAACTTGAACGTGCCTACTATTGGCCTGATCAGGAGTCTCGAGATTATCAAGCCTCCCGCCGACGAGGATGACGACGATGTGAGCATGGGGGTTGATGCTGATGATGACGCAGTCTCTGGCGATTCGGAAGAACCAGGTTCAGCTGAAAGCAACGCGGAGGAAGCTGGATCAGATGAAAACAACACGGAGGAGTCGGGGCCGGATGAAGAGGATTTGGGACCGGATGAAGAGGATTCGGACGCTGCATCTAGCGGTGACGACATGGGTCATGATTCGAAAAGTACAACGTGGGGAATTGCATCGGTTGCTGTCACCTCTAAGCCAAAATCAGCTCTGGGCAAACGCAAGGCCAAAGGATATCAAATCAACGATAACTCATATTCCAGCTCTAATGATGAAGGTCCATCTGTCAAAGCCACGTCCAGGCGCTCGAAACCTGATCAGGGGGTACAAACACCGGTTGCTGGTTTAAAGGAAAGAGACACTCCTGGTATAAAGCCAAGCTCGACCGCCTCAGTATCCGAATCCGACGCCATTCCTGACCTTCGCCAACTTCTACATCTTTTTTGCGAAAAGGTGTCGTCTGTTGTCCACAAAAGTGTGTCTCCTTTGTTGTTCGAATCATCTATTCGCACTTTTGGATTTCTAAGTCAGCTGAAGACAGGAGAGACCCCAAGCTCCCATCCCGAGCATATACCTCTTTGGAAACCATATCTGGATGATCAGACCTCGACGTCCCTACCACCACTGTCATTCCCACCTTTGCCCGAGCCAAAGATGTCTGAGAGTGAGCTGATGAGCCAGGTACAGTTTCAGCTTGAGCGGTATTCAGCTGCTAGAGCAGAGAGAAGAAGGTTCAAGGTGGAAGTGCTCGATCAAGGTCCAACAAGGTAAGAAAGCGACTTGACAAACAACAGCATTTACTATGGATCAGCCCTAACCTTGTACTGAATTATTCTTTTCCAGGCCTCATGAGCTGCACCGTCACGGCAATCGCAATCAGTTCAGTCACGTCTACCGGACCACAGGCAAAGACAGCAACTTCTTAGGAGGCTGCAAAGTTGACATCAACAAACTAAGCGACCCGACAAGACCACCTCCAGGCCCATCTAATCCAGTTATACAGCCAGTCAAGGATAGTCGCAAGAGTAAGCGCAAGAAAAAGCAGAAGGGGGGCCGCAAAACAAGACGGAAGGGCGATCATGTCAAAGCCCAACCGAAAGGTACAAGCGGTGTCAAGGCCTCGTTTTCGACCCAAAAATCTCGTAGCCTTGATCAGAGATTCGAGAAGCGCGCTTTAACAGTAGGAGCCTTCGAGAAAAATGTCACCTTGCGATTAATGAGACGCGAGGGAAACTATGAGCACGGAACGGTCGAGTTTGACGAGGCTTACAAACGCGCAAAGCCGCTTGCTCAGGAAATTACCAAACGACAGCAAGCATGCATTGAAACCCGCGACCTCTTATTATACGACACCTACGCTGCAATCTTGTTGGCCATTGAAGACATCAACGATCCAACCGATCTTCAGAGGCAATCTAAGGAAATTCTGGAACAAAAATCATCCATCGCCGCCGTGTCGTGCCCGTCCTCATCCTCGTCTTCGTCCATTTCAAAAAGACATCGGTGGGACCTCCCTGAGAAATATCCAGACACAATGATGAAGGACTTGGTGGACAACAAAACGATCTATTACGCGCTGGTCGCGTTCTTTTTTCATGGAAAGGCCGCCAATAACTCGGAGGACAATAGGATACAAAAGCAAGCAGCTAAAGACGTACTCTCAACGGATCAGGTGGCAAAAAGAACCAGGACCACCCAGAAAGGAGGATCGCCAAGATTCGACGACCGACCTTTCTTTGCTAGATGGATCTATGAAAGATATCAAGCGAAAACCAATTTTGTGCCATATGACGAGCGCGGCATACAGCTCTTTAATACCAACGCAGCCTACTCGACGCAAGCAACGGTATCTAGGGCCGTCTCCTGCCATTATAAGCACGCTGTTGTATGTAACCCTTTGCATCGACTCTGCATTCCTGGTTGTAAAAAGAGGGCAGCTAATTAATATTTTCATTTGTAAACTAGTTTGACGGTACGGTCGAATGGTCTCCGAGTACAACGCCTGGTGAATTGAGCACACCAGCCATCCAGTGGTTCCAAGAACATAACACGGAAGGGGTTTTCAAGGATTTTGTGTTCGGGAAGTATGCCCGCAACGTTCAAATCGTAACCGAGCAGGACCTACTATACTTTCTCCATGCCGATCCGCCGTCTCAGCCCCAGCCAGACTATTTGTCGGACACCAGCTACCGAGATTTCGAGCCATTCCTCAAAGAGTTGTTCCCAAAAAAGTCGGTCGGAAAGGGCAAGAGGGCATCTCAGAGGGACTTTACACACCAAGAAAGAATGGGCCATATCATCAAATACAAAGGATGGTTCTTGACATCCGTCGCGTATGACCTTTCACGAGAAGTGTCACCGTCCACGCCTACTGGAGGTTCATTAGAAAGAAAGACGTGGGGCCATCGAAAGGATGGTTATTGTCACAAAATACGGCTGCAGTCAGAACAGCAACTAAGACACAGCCACAACTACATCCTCGGCACTGGCTACCAAACTGACGGCCTGGTCTTTACGCTCCTGGCCAACGACACCCGGGCGCCGAAGACACGCCAAAAAAAAATCTCTCTCATTTGGTCCCGACGAGGAGGAGTTGGCGGCGGCAGCGGCAGCATCAACGGCAGTGACGGAGGATGACGAAACGGAAGACGATGGACTCGACGATGACGCGAAACAGAGCATTAACCTTTCGGAGCACTTGTACGCCCTTGACCCCGACAAACAATATGAGTTTGAACGTCCAGCGGATCTTAGTCAGTTTGCGGCTGGGACAAAGTCTGGTTACAAGTGCAACTTGGCCGCTCGAACAAAGCTCCTCCCAAACGCCGCCGTACTTAAATGGAATGTCGAGCCCAGAGTCATCATCGGTGCGGATCCCGGAGAGATTGTACCAGTAGCAACAACAAGACTGGACCAGGGCAGTGGAGAGCGGCATACGATGAAGATCAAAAAAACGTTCTTGTATGAGCCAACGTGGCGTTTTAAACGGGCTTTGGATAAGAGGAAGAAGGACCACTTCATCGACCGACTCGAATCACTCACACCTTCCAGGACACTGGGTGCTGCAAGTGAATTCTTGATGTACATGAACACTCCTGCCAAAGACATTCTACTGCCGCTCGCAAAGTCAAGTCCTGAAAGAGAAAAGATCGACACGATGAAGGGGACGGTCCGTGAGGAGATTTTCTCATTTACCACAGCAAATGGATGCGCAAGAAACAATGGGATCATAACAAGGCAAAAAGATCTGCAGTGGATCTTGCAGTCCACCATATACTGGAGCAAGCAGGGTTGAACCCAAACTGGAAACCACAGGTACCAGGAACAGCAGCCCTGGCGTATGGACTTTCTGGTTTCAATACAAGGCGCGGCCCTTCGTCCATGGCAGAAGTTATACGAAAACAGCTCGTGCATGCCGTAAGAACTCCTTTTTTTAAAAGAGCCCCTTCCATCACTTTAATTCTTTTTTTTAACCGCTGGCTCCTTTGATTCATCTCTAGTTTCGTAGGCTTGGACAGCCGGCTGTAGGCATCCATGAATACAACAGCACTCAAAAATGTCCCCGACGAACATGCGACCGATACCTCACGAAACATGGGAAGAGATCCATGTACTGTGAAGGCTGCAATCGATTTTATGACCGTGACGCAGTCGGCTCGGAGAACATCGCCTACATTCTGGAGGAAATGGTCGCAGGGCGCGGTCGACCAGCAAAGTTCTTGCCAACCTCAACCACACTTATTTAACATCATTGACGGGGTGCCACGGAACACCCAAAAAAAGTTGTAAGTACTCTCCCAATAGTCCAACTTATCGTACTCTTTCTGGTGCAACTTTCTCACAAGTATACCTTCTCTCCATCTACTTCTCCATCTACACCTTTATCGTTCAAAGACGTAAGTATTAATACTCCAATTTTGCCTAAAAAGTGCTATCGCAATTTCATCTTCAAAACGGGACTAACATTTTGACTTGTTTCACATTTTCCGAACTACTAGTACAGTATCCAGCAAAATGAGGAAGAAAGGAACAGCCTCTATGATAGAAAGAGGAAATGATACATGTGGAAACCGGTCAGCCATGAGTAAACAACGCGAACAAACGCTACTCCTTTTAACTTGATGGTGTCATCCTGTAATATAGCCTTACGAAAGTTTTTGATGGAGAAAGTACACACTTGTATCCAACGGGTTACACAGTTTCTTGAATGCTTCCGTCACGTTATTCACGGATGTCTATGGGGCACTTGAAGGGGTTTAGTGAGGGAGACTGTTCTTGAACGGCTCTTGCGATGATGGTTGCGATGATTTTTTTTGGTGTAGTCGTCAGGGAGTGAAGAGTGCGAATCTTGAGACTTGAGGGTTGGAAATTGATATGTGTCGATGCAAAATGCCTGGGCGCTTGACCTCTTTATATACGGGTCACACGTTTTTACTTGACACCTGTACTTTTTATGTCCAGAACCTTGTTGCCTGAAGTTGGAATAGTTTTCACCTCCTCACTTTTTTTTCCGGGGTACTTCTGGGGAGAGATGCAATTTGCTTTATTCTTTTGCAAGGAAACGTTTTGAAGTATGGGTCACCGAATTGCATCGGAGAGGATTCATCATAAACCAGGCGATCCACTCAGGTGTCAGCTCCAACTTTGTGATAAAAAAAAAACATCGGGAGTCGTGATGTTCATGTCCTGAAGGAAAGGGTGGTAGATGATGCTGAACTTGTGATACAGGGAAGGGATCGCGGTGCCGTTTGGCAATCTGCAAGTCTATGTTCACGTCTGTGTGGCTGGAGAACGACGACATCCACACTTGAGATTCAAAAAACGGGGTAAAGTGGAAGTGCAATTGGCAGGAGAGGATCTTCAACTTCAATTATTCACGAAGAATTACTCCAGAGGAGAAAACTACTCCAACTTCCGCTAACAAAGTTCTGAACCTAAAAGTACAGGTGTCAAGTAAAAACAATACACCCCTATTATAATAGTATTCGCGACTAGGCTAGGATTTCTTAATCGCAAATAGGATACTACTGACCTACTTGAATATCTAGAGTTAAGAGGAGGAAGAGGATGAGCGGAAGCCGTTTTTGTATCTTGCTTGGATACTTTAATAGGACCACGGCCCTGAAGTTTAGGGAGTATAGGAGATACTAAACGTCCTGCAATTCTCTCGAGAGCGTGGGTGAGCTGTCCACCATCGTTGACGTCCTTGACCTCCACATTGACGGGAACATGGACAGGAATATGAGCATTCTCTAGACTGATGGTATCGCGATGGCCCCGGCGACGGATATCATTAGTATTGGGCATCGGAGCAGCTTGGACAGTGGCAAGTGTGACGAGGAACGCAGCAGCGATGGAAATGCACTTCATTGTTGTTGGAATCGAGAAGAAGGGGAAGAGGTTGGGGCAATGGGGATGTAGAATGGAGTGGGTGAAGAGAGGGCGGTCGAATGAGTAAGGTGATACTTGGTGAATTTCTTGACAATTGTGCGAGAAAAGAGGCATTATAAAGGAAAAAAGAGAAAAAAATAAAAAAGCTAGAATGAGATCACGATTAAAACTGAAAGTATCAAGAGAAAACAAAGGGTGGGGAGAAGCAAAGGATGGGGAAAGGTAAGGGATAGTGAAGCGCAAGGAATAGGGAAAAGTAATGAGTGGGGAAAGGTATGGAATGGGAAAAGGTCAGGGTGGGAAAAGCAAGAGCAGAGAACAGCGAGAGTGGCGAAAGAAAGGCGCCAGGGAGCTGAAAAGAACAATACCTGGGGACAACACCAAGGGGACCATCTGAAAGGACGGAAAAAAAGACGACAGGGAAGGAGAAAATGAGAGATATCGTACCCCGTCAAAACTCCATGGAGCAACTGAGTTAGTTATCGACCGATCTGGCGACTTTTGGGCTCACAAAAAATTGAAGTATTAATACAAGTCCCAATAGGCCCTATCTCGGGTTCCAAGATGGGAACCACTCAGAGTGTTGCGATCTTGCTAGGAAACCCGGCAAAAACAGTCCCGAACAATGCATCTGCCAATAACCATCAAGCACACAAAAACACAGGGTGGGCAGGGAGGGCACATGAGACTGGGTCTTTGGCGATAGTGTGGCAAGGGCTGCAATATCAATCGGGAATGAGAGAGAAATGGAGACCGGTCGACGTGTAACTCAGTTATTCCAGGAGTTTTGATGGGGTCGACAAGCAAGCGAAAACACACCCGCACGACTAATAGACAAAACGAAAAAATGATAAAACAGGAGATTTGAAAAAAAAAGATTTGGTGGGACGGAGAAAAAAGAAAGATTTGAGGGGAAGGAGAAATAAAAAAGTTCAGGGCTGGGACAAAAAATACAAAAGATTACCTTCAAATACGGAGGAAAATGGTTCCCCGCAAAAGAAAACAAGTCCAGGGGAGACACTATAGCTGCTTGTGGCAGCCAAGAGTTCATGGTGACGTTGCTTTTTGATCCGTCGATGTCGGCTCTTATCATACGGAAGCAGAACTCAGTGAGCGTTGGATTGTTCACCCACTAACAGGGAATGTGAGCTGGGTTGTTGCAATAGCGTCTTGCGAACAATTAGACCATGGAGCCGACCACTCAACGCGAACTTTTGTCCATATGCAGTAAGATTCTCCAGCTGTCTGATTTTCAAGAGACTTGCGCTGTTAGAGCTCTCCTCAAGAGGCACACTTGCCGAGAATCCTTTTCCTTCCCAGACGAGTTTTTGCAATGGTGAGTCTTTGGATGCCTGTTTAAGAGTTGACTCGAATAGAGCATGGCTGCTCAAATGCAGCTCTTGCAAGGACGGAGTACACTGCAGAATCAAGGTAAGGGTTTCTTGTGCATTCTTGTGCTTAGGGACAGGCCCTGTCTCGAAAGATAGGTAACGGGGCTTCGGGGAGGCGGGTTTCCAATGAGATTGAAAAAGTCATCAGAGTCTTTAAAGCTGAGAGACTTGACTTGGTCGTTGAAGAGAAGCTGCATAAGAGAAAGGACCAAAGTCGTTGACACGATCGAGCGTGGGATTTTTGAAGGACCCTCCGTTTACAGTCAGCTGATGAACGGGTGTTCTTGAGAGTGCGAGGACAAACGCCTCGATTGGCCAGGCAACAAATTTCGCTTGCACTCGAGGGTCTGTTCCTGCTTCCGGTAGAGAAGAATGGCGGCAGCTTCGGAACGGCCGACAACAATTCCGATAATGGGAGAGTTCAGCTGGCTGATCATATAATGTTTTCGGTGGTGATGGGCCGTTGTGACTCTCTAAGGTTTCTGGGGTTTCCCCGTGATACGGCACATTGCTGCCGTATGGTCAATATCCTTTTGTTGTCGTTTCCGGATAGCTCAGGCGACTGTGAAGAAAGACTGGCTGCAGTTTGACCGGACTAGAGTAGAGTCATGGACGCCAAGCCGATTCCGCAGGGAGTCCATAAGTTACTTCAAAACGAGTGCTTTTGCTGGATCGCTCTGCTTCATTTCCAACTTGGCGCACGATGACGATCCAGCCCGCTCAATGGTCTCTAGCAGCACGTTCCTGATTGCTCATTGGTGGGTCAACTCTATGAATCAGGAGAAGAAGATGAGCCTTTGTACTGACTGGACTTGGGTCGATCCTTTCCCTCGCACGTTATAAGCATCACCCACCACTGCACAATTGTGGGGGCAGCTCATGCAATAGCAGCATGAGTAGAGAACGGAGGAAGGAAGAAGGGTGATGAGAGAGGAGAAGGGGGGAAAGGTGCTCATGCATGCAGTGCGCTCTCAATAGCAGCGTGTGTCGCGATCGACGGGGTGGCTTGGCTCTCTTCTCTCGCCTCTCGTTTTTCGCGTGTCGTCGCTCCTCTTTCTCCTTCTTGTTCGTGGCCTCATCCTTTACCCTTCTCCTCTCAATCTCGCCCTCCCCCGAGCGTGATCCATGTCGAGAGTGTGATCCTGGTGCCGCCGAGTAAGTAGCGCCAGGTGCGTAAGCGCGGATGACCGTCAACAACATCTGTTCCATTGAATGCATGCATCTAATGGATGGACGGGAAAGGCGGTCATGCGAACGAAAGCAACAGTATTCCATGCTGGCCTCCCACTCTTGCCCTCAATCTTCTACTCACTCAATCCTGTCCTCGTTATCCGCCCTTTCCTTTTTCTTGTAATTGATGCTATCGCTCCTCTCTCACCACCATCATCTCACAAAATCCAACCTTCACTCTGCCATCATTGCAACCTCAGTCTTTCCATCTGGTAAGTAATCAGTTCTTTCCTTTTGGAGGTGGTCTTTTCTCGAGATTTCAGTTTCCTATCCTCATACTCCTCTGCGGCTCTCTGGCAAGAAGAGATGGCCTCCT
This sequence comes from Entomortierella parvispora, assembly GCA_963573315.1. Classification (NCBI taxonomy): domain Eukaryota; kingdom Fungi; phylum Mortierellomycota; class Mortierellomycetes; order Mortierellales; family Mortierellaceae; genus Entomortierella; species Entomortierella parvispora. The sequence continues at coordinate 537,600 of OY752146.1, forward strand.
GGTGCCTTGCGGCCCTACCCTTGGCGGATGCATCAAGGTACAGTATTGTCTTTACATGGCCCTGATGAAGGTGTCGTTTGTTTCAGTCTTCTATCTGCATACTCCCCTGCTACCCTAAGGCTGATGCTTCAGTCTCAATGTGATCTTGTATGAGATGAAGAATTCATCTTTACATGCTGGACTTAAGGAATATACTATCACTCCGCTCTTTCCTACTGCTACAGAAATGGAGCGGCCCAAGTATTTCGGGATCGACACCTTCGTTCATGCAAAGGCCAAACTTTCCAGTCATTTCACCCATACTGCAGTAGGTGACTGGGATCGAACGCCATAGATGCTATTCAGTGAGGATGCGCAATCTTTTTGCGGTGCGCTTGAGCGCAGCAGTGGCTTCCAAATTGTTGTTCGAAATATACGAAGGCATGCGTGGTCATTACGAAGATTTTTTAGCATCGAACAACATGTCGCAATCACGACAAATCAGATTGAGGAAGCCGAAAAAAGCTCACTCTCCAAGGATACCAAGCCCGAGAAGTCCAGGAGTATCTGCGATCGTCACTCGAGAAAAGTTTGGTAAGAATGTCTCTCCCCAACACCCCAATATTAGGGCTACTCTGACTATATCTTTTGGCTTTGTATGTAGTCCAAAATAGGCTGTGAGCATAAATCTATAGTACTACCCGCACAGTATACTGTGTTATGTAAGAGATTAAGAAAAGGCGCTCTCATTCATGTTTTTGCTTGACTAATTGCGCACTTCTGTCGCGGCTATACCGGCGACACGAGCATCTGAGGCTACAAAGACCTCAAACTGCTTATCAGAAAGGGGACAAAGTGTGAGTACATCAGGTAGCGAAACCAGGAATTTTAATGATATATGTTAGCTATCTTCCAGTCCATGTGCTGGTCATCTATGTTCCTTCCATTGTTTAATAGATGGTTGGGTGATTGCAGATTCTGAAAAACGGGGACGAGGTTGACAACGCTGAAGTTCAGTTACTGCCAATGCCAGGAGCAAAACACTACTTTTATCTATTTCTTGATCTCTTGCTTTCTTAGCTGCCTCATGTCTGGCATCATGTATACACTGATGCCAATCAGCCATTCTCTGAGTATCTCGCCAGCAAATGAGGCGGCGTCCATTGCTCCGCCTCTGCTATACGAGTCTCAAGCCATTCGGATGCAGGAGGAGCTTTTGGCAGCTCTGTACCCTGATGCTGAAGAACCTGTCCCAGTGGACATATCCAGTCTGCGGCGTACAGTTTATCAGCCCTTGGCAGATGCAGATGCAAAGTAAGAGCTCAGAAAGAGCAAAGGCGACAAGGAACGCTATGCTGTCCTGCTGATCATCACCCGTTGATTCTTTTTTGGCTACCTAACAGGAAAATCGAGAAACCCTCACGGGAACACGTGTCATAGGCGCATGGCGCATGGACGTCTTGACGTGTTTAACGCTCTTTTTCAAGGCACCAACCTTAGAGCTGTACCGAAAGTTGATATCGTAACCAGCCTTTGCAGGTGCTTATTTGATCAAGGGTGAATCGTCTGCTGATCAACGATGGTTGACAATAGAGGGGAGTTGATATCTGAAGCCTACAAAAGGAATCGGCTGCTAGCTTAAGACGAATTTGGCGGAAATACCATCGAGAGCAAAAAGAGGTCGAAAGGTTGATTCAACCCTGTGGATCATGGTAGCAGATGGCTCATGGAAAAGTGTGATGGCGGTTTTTGAAGGAAAACCGTAAGTTTCCGACAAGATGTGTGATGTACATCTACAGCAGCAGAAATCTGTCAGACTCAACATAGCTATTCTGAGTGATCTCGAGAACCTTGGACTGGATATCACCAAGACGTACCTTGTGGTTACCGAGATCCGTGCTCTTGCTGTCGACTTCTATGTACTCAAAAGATGTGGAAGTGTCTGTCTTTGGACCGGCGGCGCGACTGAGCGACGTGTTTGGCTCCCTGCACATCCAACAGAGCCAAAGATCTTTCTCAGAGTAAAGATGTGAAAATACCAGGATAAAGCGAGTTCTTGTTTGTTGGAACTATGTCTAAATCATAGATATCTCCTGAATTCACAACCCATAAACAACTCCATGTTGGCGGGAAATTTGTGTTGCTACTGTGTGTTTGACCTTGGTGATGTAGATTAAAGGGAGAAGGATATTCACAAGGGAGTCGAAGGAAAGAGGATTACTTGCGAGGGGGAGGATGGACAGTGCTGGATCTCACTGTCAACGGTGTGAACCAAGTGTCAATAGCGATCTCAGTCGCGTGGAACTTGGATCTTGCAGAGACGCACGTTGATTGGCAGAACGGGGTACCTGTATCTGTTAGGAGTCGCCAAGAACTCAGATCAGAATCGGTGGACATCTCTTGTACTCCTAATCTAGAATCTCGGACCTAGGATATGTATTCACCCTACGGATCCTGCCTGTGATGGCATCTGTACTAACAATGAATGACTCCCACGAAATATCCTGTTCTCTCGTATTCTCTCTGACTCCCAGGCGCCGGTCTCTAGTATATAGTTCACTCTGAGTCCAATTTCTTATAAATACCACATCAGTCATGTAGATGCAAAGCTGGAAAGGGGATAGACCTTTTGAGCAGAGTAACCACCTGTATTCATCGAATTGCTGGGTCAACTTCAATTGTCGGATAGCTACCAGCTGGAATGGCGTAGTCGAGTTTTGGAAAATCAACTAAGAGGGGCATTCCTAAACTCAAAGTAAGCAATGTAGGGGAAATTCCAGATTTTAGCGCGTACTATCTAATATAGAGTCCATTTTATCCCCTGGAATTCGTAGCTTTGATCTAGAATTCCATTTTGTGTTTGGAGGGTCGAGGATGGAGGGTGATGATCTCGAGCTTTTCTGGCCTGAGGGTCGCTCGCCGACCGTCATCAATTTATTTTAATTTCAGTGAAAGGTCCTTATCTTTCTATGACAAGGCTGGAGACTTGTGTGCTCCGACTGGTCCATGTACACACACGATATACAGTTTATTCAAACTTGTTTTACAATTTTGAGTATAAACTGGAAAATGAATCGAGACTTGGTACTGAAGTGAAGACTGGAAAACGAATAGGAGACGATAGAGCGAAATGAAACATGGAGAACAGCCATGCAGATATTTGGAGTTCAGCTCGAGAAATTGAAGCCAGACAGACACTGAGTCTGCGCAGCAATTCTGTTGGTTATAACGTTTTGCTGCTGAAAAGCTAAGGGCCATAGTATCGAAAGTACAAGGGTAAGTTGTTGGCATACCGGAGGACTTCCAATCGCTGTGGTCTGCGCTGCGGTACAAGAATATCCTTTGGATTTGGCTTGGGCTATCATACTGTCAAGGCTGGTGGTGATCGTGAGCAAAGTATTACACTGCTGTTCGAAAGCCACTGGCCACACTACATCGCCTATGATGCCCAAGTCGTCCGTCCCCTTGACAACGTCCATCACAGCAAAGGCGAAGCAAAATAAGAGTGCTGCAGAGCATTTAAGCTTGAAAAACATTATGTTTCTACTAGTACGCAGAGAAAAAAATGACAAAGGGTATGAGCATTATTAAATAACTTAGAAAACATTTAAACTTTGATAAGGTGGGATTAGTAACTTGCCTTGTAGGAGGGCTGTGAAAGGTAAAGATTTGTAAATGGGATATGGTCATTATTTATAGTGCGAGCATTGATATGGAAGAGGAGAGAATAAGAAGCAAGAGCATTCCTTGTTGTGGAAAACAGCAAGGAATGTGGAAGCAGGGGGCCGGGAAAACTAAGGGAGGGATAAATATGCAGGGAAAAGCAATGGCAAGTAAAGCAAGGGCAGAGAAGAATGAAGGCAGAGAATAGTGAGGGCAGAGAAGAATAAAGGCAAAGAAGAGTGAGGGCAGAGAAGAATAAAGCCAGAGAGGAGTGAGGGCAGGGAAAAGTGAAGGACAAAACCAAGGCGAGCTAGAGTCCCCCCAGAGGTTTTGGAGATGAACTAATTTGGATTAAAAACCTCTTCTGGACTCTGACTTTGTGGAGCACAAGTTATTGTAAAATATAAAAAATCTCCAAAACCCCTGGGGGGAACTCTACAAAAAGGCAGGGAAGAGAAAAAAAGGGGAATGACACGAGATGATGCAGAAAAAAAAATGGGGATGCCAAAAAAGGAGAGGGGTGCAGAAAAAAAGATGGATGCAGCGTGGGGAAAAGCGGAAGGACGCCAGAAAGATCAAAGTGCTATACGACTGGATAACTGGCCTGTGGCAACGACGTTGCTTTTTGATCCTTCGATGTCGGCTCCTCCTATCATACTAAAGCAGAATTCCTTGAGCGTTGGAATGGATTGTTCACCCACTAATAGGAAACGCGAGCTGGGTTTTGACCGTCGTGAGAAGGATTAGTTTTACCCTTGTGCATTCTTGCGTTTAGTGACAGGCCCTGTCTCGAAAGATACAGGAACACAGAAGGCAGGGCAGAAATTCTGTTTATTTCAACGCGATTTGAAGCCATGAGATCTGAAGGGGTGAGAAGAGTAAACAAGAACTGTTGGTAAATAGGGGTGTGGGATAGGCTGGAACTAAGACTGTCCGTGAACTGGGTTGAGGAGAAAGGGCGAAAAATGTGGAGAGAGGAACCCCACTTTTTGCTCGTCCACAGTAACAAACGGAATATAGGGAAAGTAACATAAAATCGTCCACTATCACAGCATCGAGCACTAGTAAATTCATAGTAACGTGTGTGGTTTTCATATGGGGAATTGGCTACGAGGCAAAAAGTCCCTCACTGTAACGGGGGTAGACTATAGGTAGGGGAGTTTCGGAACCATTAACGGAGGCGGGTTTCCAATGCGGTTTAAAAAGTCATCGAAGTCTTTCAAGCTGAGAGACTCGACTTGGTCGTTGAACAGAAGCTGCATGACATCAAAGCCGTTGACACGATCGAGTGGTGGGATTTTTGAGGGACCCTCCGTTTACAGTCGGCTGATGAATGGGTGTCTATCGAGAGTGAACAAACGCCTCGATAGGCTAGGCCATAAATTTGGTCTGTACTTGTGGGTCTGTTCTTGCTTCCGGTAGAGAAGGACCGCGACGGCTTCGGAACGGCCGACAACAAGGACGATAATGGGAGAGTTCAGCTTCGGTGGTGATGAGCTGTTGTGACTCTCCAAGGTTTCTGGGGTTTCTCTGAGATACGGCACATTGTTGCCGTGTGGTCAATCTCCTTTTGTTGTCGTTTTAAGATAGCTCTGGCGACTCTGAAGAAAGACTGGTTGCAGTTTGACCGGACTAGAGTCATGGACGCCAAACCGATTCGGCAGGAATACCATAAGTTAATTTAAAACGAGTGCTTTTGCTGGGGTTTTCTTACTCTGCTCCATTTCCAGTTTGGCGCACGATGACGATCCAGCCCGCTCAATGGTCTCCAGCAGCACCAGACTCAATTCCTTGCCATGTCTAGAGCCGTTCAGTCATCCTGAGTGTTCATTGGTAGGTCAATCCTATGAATGAGGAGAGGAAGATGAGCCTTTGTACTGATTGAACCTGGCTTGATAAAGGGGTCGATCCTTTTCCTCGCACGTCATAAGCATCACCTACCATGCACAAGTGTGGGGGCAGCTCATGCAACGGCAGCATGGACTGCACGAAGGACACCGACTCCAAAGCCGCATGTTGGTCGAGTCAGACTGGGCATTCTTTCCCAAGCTGAAAACGAGGAATGCGCTCTTGGCTGTTCAAGGCGGAGAAAGGGGATCCATGGGTCGATGGGCAGAGGAGGAAGCAAGGTAACGAGAGAGGAGAAAGAGGATGTCAAGCGCGCTCTCCCTTGCGCGTCATCTTCCCATCGCACCCTGGCCGACTCGGTGGCTTGGCTCTTTTCTCTCTTTCGCACGCGTCTTTTTATTCGCTCTCACACTTCGCACCTTGACCACCTTGTCCCATGCTCTGCACTACTCCAACACTCTGTCCCTCTCCTTCCTCCTTCCTCGTTCCTCCTTCCTCCTTCCTTCCTCCTTCCTCCCGATCCCTCGTTCCTCCTTCCTTCCTCTCCTGCTCAGCATGTCTCGCATTCGACATCCACCAGCAACCAGCAGGATCATCTGCTTTCCTCTGCCAAAACTCCCATGCCATGCTGTCTGCTGTCCCCATTGACTTTAATCTCCCTCCAGTTTCGGCTCTATTCCTGATGCGACTCTGGGCCTGCTAATCTCTTTGGAAGCTTTGGATCAACTCCCACGACAGTCGCGTCAGCAACCTTGCCAGGCTCGCTCGTCGGTACCCAGCCTGCCGGGTCTACTGCTGCAACCGCTTCTTCCCTCTTTCCTTCTTTAACAGCCTCCACCTCGAGTGCGCCCCCAGAAGCCACCGCTGCACCCGCTTTTGGAGGCAGTCTGTTTCCTGCTCAGCCTGCCATCACCACCTCAACCCTCTCCACTGGATCGCTCTTCAGCAACCCAAATTCGACCGCTACCGCTAATGCGCTGACCAATGCTGCTACAAAGAGCACCTTTGGAGCCTCCACAGCTACAGCTGCAGCAGTGTATGTCTGCTGCCTAGCCCCTGCTCGAGATGATTTCTGATACAGCAACTAATTCCGTAAAAATTCTCCTTAATTAAATCGATAGTGCCCTGACCCCTGATACAATTGTTGGTTCGACAAAATACACAGAGTTGCCCGCAGTTGCAAAGCGACTTTGGACCAATTTCACACGATCCTGCAAAGTGAGATCCACCTCTCTGCGACGTTGACCTCTAGACCATCAGATTCTTTTGACAAGATTTCGAAAGATACAGTAGAGTTGTCCAAGAGACTGGGCACATTGAACGGCGCTCTGGGTCGGGATACAAAGGTGATCGAGGCACTTCAAGGCAAGGTTGGACAGGAGCTGATGCAAGCAGACTCTGCAGGAAGGATCATTGAAGCCTACAACAACACATCACAGGCAAACTTTTTATATGCTGGAAACAACTCGGCGGGACAGTAAGATTTTCTCGATTCGTATTTGTATTCCTAGGTCATTGTTTTTGGAAAGCTAACTGAGTCCATTCTTCCATACTGATAGATACTTTTTGGACTAGTGTCAGGCGTTTGAAGATAAGACCAGACAGTTCCGGAGTACTATCGAGGTTAGGACTGGACTCAAGAAGAATATTGTCAATACTCACAACAACACACTGGGATGAGGCACTAATCGACAGGACATTTTGGTTTCCGTGGATGTTTCTGTTAGGAAATTTAGCGCCATTTGGCCTCGTTTGGATTCAAGAACCCGCAGGTGGCACATGGTACGATTGCATGGTAGGGCGTATGCAAGGTCCTTTGTTCATGTTCTTTAGATGTTTTATACTAACGTGTTCGGGACCTTTTTTCTTTTTCTTTTTCTTTTCTTTATTTTTTGTTATTCACTTTGACTAGCATTGCCTGAAGTATTGAGGAATCAGCACGAAGGATTCTTGACTGTTGCCAGTCGTGTGGCAGTACTCCATGATGAGATCAGGGACAGGGAAAAGGCATACCTGATGTTGCGCCGGAAATTCTTTGATGACGAATCAGATCCATTTGAGGTGCACCATCAGCACCAACAACAGCAAAAGCACAGAAGGGCCGAGAATGGTCTCAGGAGTTCAGAGGGTCAAAGGTCTGTGATGATGGAGCAAGGCAGTTTGAGCCAGAGCGCCAGCAGTCAAAAGTCGTTCAGAGATATCGCAAAGGAAACTCTTCGACCCGGATCAGCAGCAAGCGCGACTGCTCCAGCCAACGCCGCTGCGGCCTCTACAGCCACCAAACCAGCCTTTGGTGGTAGTCTCTTTGGTGGAGCATCAACAACCTCGGCAGCCCCCGCGACCACTGGACTCTTTGGATCGACCGCTACCCCTGCTGCTAGTAGTCTCTTTGGATCGACTGCACCTGGGACCTCGACCTCAGGATCATCTCTCTTTGAACAGCCTGCGGCCAGCACTAGTGGGTTCGGACGTTTTAAAGAGAATTCTTTGTAACTGGCCTTTTTTGCAACTGAGGTGGTTGTACTAAGCCAGGTTTGACTGTAGACAATCCCCCTTCCTTGTCGTCCGATTCTCTTATCTGTCGTCCAAACGATCCAATGCGTCCAAACGGTCCAATGCTACTTTATTTGTCGTCCAATGCGTCCAAACGGTCCAGTGCTCCTTTATTTGTCGTCCAATGCTCTCTTGTCTGTCGTCTGGATCTCTGCACCGTGCCCTGGTCATATAGACACTTCCCCAAACGAGGTTTTTAAGGTGCATGACCAGGGCGCGGTGCAGAGATCCAGACGACAAATAAGAGAGCATTGGACGACAAATAAGAGAATCGGACGACAAGGAGGGGGCTGCTGGACTGGACGAACTCCAATAGGTACAGTTACACAAAATATTTTTGAGAACTTTCTTGGAAACTGAATAAACGATGGGAACCAATTATCTCGTGACATTCTGCACCTTGCCCTAGTCATAGACTATAGACCCCTCCATAAACAAGGTATTTTGCGGCGCATGACCAGGGTAAGGTGCATGGCCAGGGCAAGGTGCATGGCCAGGGCAAGGTGCATGGCCAGGGCAAAGTGCATGGCCAGGGCAAGGCGCAGAAATCCAGACGACAAGTAAGGGAGCATTGCACAAAATATTTGAAAACTTTCTTGGGAACCGGATAAACGATGAGCACTAATGATCTCATGACAAATACCCATTACTCAGAAGTGATCACTACTATAAAAGGGGAGACTAACAGACTTTTTTTTCGCTTAAATCAACACAATCAACACCACACCTCCATCAACCCTGTACACAAAACTCAACTCCAGTACATTCTCCAAATATGGCCTATTGCATAACCGATGCTGAATACCAAAGGCGAACCTATATCAAGAAGATCGGCCTCTACACTTTGACCGTTGATAGAGAATATGACCTAAAGGATGAAACCGAGCTTTCGCTGGAGGAGGAAGCTGAGGCCGTTGAGAAATTTGAAGAGATTATTATATTCTTCAAGACTCATCTCTACATTCATAGCTTGAGAAAGGTGAGATATATTTATGATACCTGGATGTAATACGGATAAAAAAAAGCGGTGCTCCTGTCTATTTAATTTATTCAAGGGTACTAATACGCGCATGCTCTACCAATATCCAACAAAAGGCTTCACCTGTTACCCTTAGGGTCAAGAGCGGCAAGGAAATTCTGTTTGAGTTCGATCAAAAATACTGGGATGACTACTTTGATGATCTCACAAGAGCAGAAAAATGCAACGGTGTGGTGTAGTGGGACGGGAACCCCTCTTTTGGATCGAGACTTGTTGTAGTCGTCTCGGAGACGAGGCGTCAAGTAGATACAAATAAAATGAAAAGATGACACCCCTCCTGTTGCCAAACCGCATCCAAAATCTGATTTTTACTTCCCGGTGCTTAGGCTTCAGACGAATCCACCACAGATGACAGAGAGCGAAATCTTCACTGTTTCACCTCCAGCACACCACCAACACGTCTCTACACTGTCGTCAACACATGCCTGACAGTAAAGAGCACATCTTGCTCAACCACCGCGATCTGTAACCAAATGGCGTGGTTTTGTCACCAAGCTACGGATTTGCCACCAAATCTAAAGGCCCGCCACCAATTTACGCGACTTGCCACCAAATACCATGCTGTCGCCCCCAAATAGCGCGACTTGACGCGAAAAACGATCGCCAACAGGCTGGGATGTTACTGTTTCTACGGTTCCCACGCCTTTCGGGCGCGCTTCCTATGCAAAATGCTTCCAAATAGCATTCTCGACCACGTGAGCACCAACATCTCCATGGAATTGCCGATTTGCCCTCCATGGTAGAATGAACACAATCTCTTGAATCTCGGTGATTTTTCCTGAGCTTTCCTAAAGCCCTCTAGCCCTACATGGATGGAACCAGTCTCCTTGTACCAGATGCAACAACTGCGATGAAGCGGAAGAGTTGTATGAGGCAAACACAACTCTCTTCAACCTCGTGTCCATCTTATATCCTTATATATCTGGCCCACGGTGGCTCAAGATAGAGTACGCGTAATTGGCTTGTGCGAGCCAAGCGTTCATGGTGACATTGTTTTTTTGATCCTTTTATGTTCGTTCTCCCTTATATGTAACGGAACAGAAATCAACAACATCGTCGAGGCCCACATCCCACTCCCAAAGAGCCGCCAGAAAGAACACCACGATACCACAAGTCAATTTAAGATCAACATCTGCTGCATCCCCACTTTTACAGACGAAGATGAGCTCTTCAGCATACTCCAGCAGTCCATACCGATCCACAGTCTGTTGGACGACCTCCACCCTTAACATGGCTCTCTCAAGACCCCGGATCGCTCGAGCACGAATTGCATCTGCTCTAGGGGGGGGGTCTATTCCTGCTTCTGTAAGAAAAGAACGGCAATGGGTTTGGAAGGGATAACAACAAAGTCGACAATGGCGGTCCAACTTGTTGATCGAATAACACGGAGGTGAGTGATTATCCTTATATATCTGGCCCACGGTGGTTCAAGATACAGTACGCGTTGGCTTTTGCTTCCGCAGAAGGCATACACTGTAGACGGCAAAGTGAAGATGAGATACGCTACACCGTGTACAACATAGCAGAGGAAGGTCCAACAATCGTACATGATGTGACAATCCGACTTCACAACTTTCGCGAAGGCGGACAACCAGAGTGGAGCATGACAATCATCAACATTTGGTGCAAGTACATGATGCGACATTGGAAGGTTGACAAGGACAAATGTTTCGACAGATACGTGCGGGCGTACCTCAAAAAAACAGCGCGCAGAAGATTTGAGCAGTGTAACCTGCAATTCAACTGGTGTCAGTTGGTGGGATGTCAGAAGTTGCCTCAAGAAGCACCAAGGTGTAAGAGCCGCAACATCAGCATCGTTATCAAAGCGTGAGGTGTAAACAAAATTTCAATAGGGCCATGGTCATCCAAGGGTCAACTGAATACCACGTCATTTTCTTTATTATTTCGCATGACCCCACTACTGCGTTAGTCCCAGAGCATTACGTTAGATACCAAACTGAGGTCTCTCTACCATTTTATTTTCAGGTTGATGTTGATTTTGAGTGCCTCTGACAATGCCTGAGCTTCAGAGTCTTCAATGGAGTTATTCTGCAAATTCAAAAAGGTCAGAGCCGAGTAGGTCTTGAGTGCCTCACCCAACATCTGAGCCCCATTGTCTCCAATCGAGTTGCAATCCAAGTTCAAAATGGTCAAAGACTTGTTGATCTTGAGTGCTTCACCCAGCGCCTGAGCTCCGTTGTCTCCAATCATGTTGAGTAGCAAGTTCAACGTGGTAAGAGTTGAGTTGATCTTGAGTGCCTCTGCCAGCACATGAGCTCCCTTGGGTCCGATTGCGTTGGAGAATAAGTTTAAAGTGGTCAAGGTCCAGTTGGACTTTAGAGCCTCAGACAGCACCTTTGCACCATTGTATTCAATCGAGTTGTTCCCCAAGATCAAAGTGGTCAGAGTCGAATTGGTCTTGAGTATCTCAGCCAAGGCCTGAGATCCGTTGTATCTAATCGTATTGACTGCCAGGTCCAAAGTTGTCAAAGTCGAGTTGGTCTTGAGGGCCTTAGACAACACCTGAGTACCATCGGGTCCAAGAGAGTTGGAGGACAAGTTCAAAGTAGTCAGACTCGAGTTTGACTTTAGAATCCCAGATAGCGCTCTAGCTCCGTTGGGTCCTGTCGAGTTGTGGTGCAAGGCCAAAGTGGTCAGAGTCGAGTTAGACTTTAGAGCTTCACACAACACCTGGACTCCATTGTCTTCGATCAAGTTGGAGCACAAGTTCAAAGTGATCAGAGTCGAGTTGATCTTGAGTGCTTCAGACAGCGCTTGAGTTCCGCTGTCTCTGATCGAGTTGCTGTCCAAGTCCAAAGTAGTCAGAGTTGAGTTGGCCTTGAGTGCTTCTGATAGTTCCTTTGCTCCGTCAGGTCCAACTGAGTTGTCAGTCAAATTCAAAGTGGTCAGAGTCAAATTGACCTTGAGCGCCTCTGATAGAGCCTTAGCTCCGTCAGGTCCAATTGAGTTGTACCCTAAGTTCAGAGTGGTCAGAGTCGAGTTGGCCCTAAGTGCCTCAGACAGTGCCTGAGCTCCATTATTTCTAATCCCGTTGAACTCCAAGTTCAAAGTGGTCAGAGCCGAGTTGGTTTTGAGTGCTTCTGAAAGTGCCTGAGTTCCACTGTCTCTGATCGAGTTACAGTGTAAGTCCAAAGTGGTCAAACTCGAGTTGGTTTTGAGTGCCTCTGACATGGTCTGAGCTCCATGTGGTCCGATCAAGTTACTCCTCAAGTTCAAATTTGTCAGAGTCAAGTTGTCCATGATGTAAGAGACCACTCTGATTCGTGCAGATGGCGATGATCGTTTTTCATAGGCAGAGACGTCAACCGCCAAGCACTGTATAAGGTGCCTATTTCTCTCAACAGACTCCATGCTTAGCCCATGTTTCGACAAGATCACAGAGTTGTAGAGTGGTGGAGTAAATGAGCCGTTCCAATCCTGACTCACACGCGCACAGGAAGCAAGGTCTTTGACGCCAAGGCTGCTGGCAATTCTTGAGCGAATCTCATGAAGATCGAGAGGATGTGTCTGTATCATCGTAGTCACAAAGGAAAACAACTTGACTAGTAGCACGAAGTAATAGGTAGAAGTAGTGAAGGAGAAGTGAGGAAAAGGAAGTGGTGAGGAAGAGATAAACGGATGATGAGGATGATCAACATGACATACGTAGGTATTTCAGTGATCTTAATCTTGCTCTACAGTACTTTCCGTGACTCGTATTGACCCTTACACGTGCTCTGTCGACATTAAAGGAACTGCGGAGAAAATCAAGGATACAATAACACTTCTCTCTTCCTTAGGAAGGGCCGTTGTCTAACGGGCCTGTGGCAGCCAAGCATTCATAGCGACGTTACTTTTTGATCCTTCGATATCGGCTCTTCCTATCATACTCGAGCAGAATTCAGTAAGCACTGGCAGACTTGCGCGTGGCTATCGCTCCGTGCCACTTTATTTTCGGAATTTTTTTCTTTATTAAACACGATTTAGAACCTGAGGACATATTACATTACGTGTCTATGTGATTGGATTGATGCAATGATATAGGGCGACATATAACTGACCATGCGAAAAAAAAAGCTGAGATAGGAAGACACTCACACCGTTGAGAGTCTGGCCCTGACATTTTTTGACGGTCATGGCGAAAGCAGGTTTCACGCCGTTAAAAGAAGAGATAATAAGTGTGTGTGTGAAAGAGAGAAAGAGAAAACGAAGAAACAGCCTTATAGGACATTGAGCGTCTCAGGGCATGTGAAGCAGTCTGGGCGTAACCATGGCTGGCCACCAGGTCGCATTCCAGATGCACGAGCGACCCAGCGTACTTGTAAATTACAGATATCGAGAAGGCAATGCATTGGTAAGGTGTTCAGCAAGGAGGAAATAAAGTACTTGAAATAAAGAACCATTTACCTTAGAATGCTTGCGTAGATGAGAGACAGGGTTACCGTGCAATTTTTGTGAGGGATGTCGGGCTTTCAGAAAAATCCTAAAACTGAGTTGTGAGGTTTTGTCAGACGAATCACTCAAGGTCAATGTAGAAGCGATTTCAACAGCGAGTGAAGGAAACTGAAGTGCTGTGGCTGCCATGAGATGATCGAGGGTCAAGATACGAATATCTTTTGCGCAAGGCGTACTTGATTGTCATAAGCATGGAATATCCGTGTCGTTTTTGCTTTGTCGAGGATCGATGAGATATGGGTGCCCAACAGGGTCAACGGACATCTTGTTGACTTTCTCCGGTTTGCTTCTGCATCCTTGAAAGTTCTGTCCACAAGATCAAACACTGCTCGGTTCCTGGCAATATAGCAGAGAGTGGGTTTGGGGAAAGTTGGCTGAAGTTTCCCTGGTGTTTGCTGTAAGTACTGCAACTCTGAACTCAGTGCTAACGTTATTGTCGTCCTTCTCGAAAAAAAGTCCAATTGCCTTGGTCCCTATATCCTGTTGTGACATCTTGGGATGGTATCCAATCATGATGACTTTGTCAAGCCACTAGAAGTAGCACGACTGGTATCACAGTGATGCTTGAACAGAGGCACCTCGCCATGTTTAGGCCCACGTTTCACCATCCGACATGAGCAGAGTCATGAACACCAAACTGATTCTAGGAGTCCATGAGTTTCTTCAAAACGAGTCCAACTTGACCATAACTTTGGCATGCTTCGTTCTTTCTCTGCTGGGTGACTCTGCTTCTTTCCAGGCCGGCACATCAGTCCGACCCGTTCATGGACTCCAGCAGCGCCAGGCTCAATTCCTTGCCATGTTTGGAGCGGTTCGAGTCATCCTAACTGTTCTTTGGTAGGTCCATGCTCTGATTCAGGAGAGGATGATGAGCATTAGCACTGATTGGACTTGATTTAAGAAAAGAGTTGGTCCTTTCCTCGCACGTCATACCTATCACCTACCAGGCACAATTATGGGCAGTTCATGCAATAGCAGCATATAGCGTGGACTGCTCAAAGGATCAAAGTTGCGTGTTGGTGGCGTCAGATTGGAGCATTTTTCCTTGAGAGAAAACGAAAAGTCCGCTCCTGGCTTCCAGAAGTGAAGAAAGGGAATCCATGGATGGATGAGTAGAGAAGGAAGGATGAGAGGGTGACGAGAGAGGAGACGGAGGGAAGGGTGTCCACGTCAATAAAATGACAATGTGCGCCTCTTTTCCCATTTGAACTTGGCTGAGAAAAAGCCAAGGAACAGAAGAGCCAAGCCACCCGCCGCGTCATAGGCTTGCCTGGTGCACTGCACGCGTGTCCTCTCTCCTCTCTCTCGTTCCCAGACTTCTTTGCCAAGAGACTATCGCCAACATCCTCACGGCTGGCTTTCACATGGACGTGGGGACTGGTCTTAATGACACTCGGGCTGCATGACAAGGCAACAGTCAGGAGTCTGGCCACAACCCTCTGCTACATGGACTGCGCGCTCGTTTGGTTTGCTTGGTCAACCACCAACATACCCACATTGTCCTGCGCACTGGATCGCGAATGCTCATAGGAGTAACAGATAATGAGAGAAGCGGTAGGAACCCAACACTCATGGGAAACTGTCTAGGAAAACATCTGGGAAGAAAACATCAGGAAAGGAAGCATCGGGGGAAACTGAGTACTTCCCGACCTTATTCTCTTATTCCTTTTACTTTCCTCTTTCCTCATCACCCTTTCCTTTTCATTCAGTCTCGATTTGGTCCGGTGTGCTGATCGTTCTACCCTCATTCTCATTCATCGTCACTAACATCCAAATTATCCAACAATCTCCAGGTACAGTGAGGACCTTAAAGACAACCACAAGTTACGAAGGTTCAAGAAACCGAGAAAGATCGAATGCTCATTTAAACTTTTGAAATAGATTCAACATGAAGCACTTCTTGCGGTGTCTACCAGCTCAAGAGGCTTTGACGAGGGCAAGACCTAGCATCGGAAAGGCTCGAAAAGCAAGATCGGACCAAATGTCACAAGCACTATCACGATGCCAAGAGGGCGATCGACTGAATCGACGAAAAGCACACGGATGCCGCCGCATTGACAGAGATGATTGCTGCCTTCTAACAGCTCGCCGAGATACTTGATCGATTGGGGGGGGGGAACATCTCGGGAGAGGGCTGAAAAGTCAGGAGTGCAGACAAAAAGCAAAGTCTCTTAAGGTACTTTTTTTGTCCCTCCCCTTGGACATCTTTTTTTTTTGTCCTTCCCCTTGGACATCTTTTTTTTTGTTCTTCCCTTGGTGTCTCTGATGGCGCCTTACTCTAGATGTTATCTACTGGTGTTGTCCTTTTCTGCTCCTTGGCCTTTCTTCTCACTACCTTCGCTGTTCCCAGACCTGGCTCTTCCCATGCTTTCCCCTGCCCTTGACATTTGCCCACTCCTGCTTTTGACTGTGATTTATCTCTTTTCAACACCCCTCATTTTACTTAATTCCTGATTCAAATAGAAGTCCTTTGATTTTTATTACTCTCAATGCTCAAATAACAACAACTCTGCTTGTCCATGACCCACTCCACCAGTCTCTCTGTGTGGTCCCCTGAATTGGCGTTACTCCTTGGTGTGGTCCAAATGCCCTTAAGGCACCAGGATTTTTAATACAGTATATAAGTTTTCGATTGTTTCTCGCAGACTGCAATCTCACCCACACTCAAATCAATTCCCTCACTTTCACACCATATCTGTTTCACATTATCTCATCTCCCAAGGTTGAAAATCATCAAGTCTCCACCATCATGATGTACAAGACATTCTTAGTTGGTCTCATTTGTGCTAGTAACGTTCTTTGTCAATGCTCCTGTTCTGCAGTTTACAATGTCTAGACCTGCAAGAGACATCTATCTAATATTACATGAATGTCGTTTGCATCATCTCAGCATTTCTAGCACTAGTGCAGGCAGCATGCCAAGTGGATCGGTGTGATTTCTACTCATGCTACATCGTCTGTCCTGATGGAAAGCAGTTTACTGTCGCTTCTCAAGAGTATAAAACTGGCTGTATTCCGACTGGCAATGCTTGTGGCGAGGATACGACTTGCTGCAGTGGTAAAAAATGTCCTGACACTATGTTTCCAACTTGCATATAACATGGAAAAGCCAGAACTTGGTCATTGGCACTCAGCGACCTTAAGTACCAACAAACTCTATAGCCCTCATACTGTAATACAGCGGCGCGGCAAAATATTGGTAGTGTGACTAAGGTGAATTCAATTTCCTATGATTGCTGCCTTCCAACAGCTCGCCGAGATACTTGATCGATGGGGGGGGGGGGGGGGGGGGAACATCTCGGGAGAGGGCTGAAAAGTCAAGAGTGCAGACAAAAAGCAAAGTCTCTTAAGGTAAGTCTCTTTTTTTTGCTCTCGTCAGCCTTGAGTAGGCTTGTTGCTACGATCTGCTGAGATTAAGCCCATTATTCTACACATTTCTTCTTACTAACAACATCTCTCTTTTTCTTTTTTTCTCTGTCAGTTGTCATAGTTGAGGGGCACTGGTCAGAAACGCAGCTCTGGCGTTGCCGCCATTTTATATGTATGTAAGGAAATAGAACGCTGCTGCAACTGCAGTAGGTGCCCTAAGGTGTCCTAAAACCCTTTGGCGAATCTTGCGAGTCCTGCACTGTCACCATTAAAACGATCCTGATCGCCTGGGTTTTTACCTAAATCTGCATATTGCCAGAAGGTAGTGAAAGTTTATCCAGCGGGAAGTTCACCAATTGAAGTACCCCATCTCGCGATCCACAGAGGATTATTGTTTTGAAAGCCACCAGCATTGCCTGTGCACGTTTTCCACCAGTCAGTTGTGGTGTAGATGACGGGATAGCGACCTGTTCTAGATTGGTATGTATTGGAAAAGTCTCTAATCCATGCTGACATGGCAGCCATGCTCAATCCATAGCAGCGAGGTCCTGTTGTGTTGGGGTTGTATTCGATATCAAGAGCGCCTGGAAGAGTTCTGCCATCGGCTTGCCATCCACCTCCATTTGCCAAAAAAAAGTTTGCTTGTGAACTGCCACTTGATGTATCTGGACGGGCGAAATGGTAGGCTCCACGCAATAGACCAACATTAGTGGCTCCACTATATTGGCTGTTGAATACGGAGCTCTTGTAGGTCGTACCCTCCGTCGCTTTGATATAGGCGAAGCTAATGCCATTCGCTTTCACGGCGTTCCAATTGATGTTTGGTTGATGATCAGACACATCAATGCCCTCTGGTTGTACACAGTACGCGACAGAAGCAAATAAAAGAATGGCGATCTCCTTCATCATTGCGGAGTCTCTTGGAGGATCAGATACGTGTTGGTGAGGGGCGGTAGGTACGTGGGCCTTCCTTATGGGAACACCCCTTCTTTATATACGTGAGGAGAGTTGGAGAGGAGGCGAGTCAAATCAAGTTGTCATTTGGGTTTAAGGAGAGAAAAATATCTCTCGAGGTGAAGGAATGAGAAAAATCAAAAGTGCAAGAGAAAATATGGATGGCGAAAAGTTCAACAAAAGATGAGGAGGGATGGGCGCAGAATGAGAAAAAGGGGAGGGGCCCCAAAAAAAAGGTTGGGATACAGAAGAAAAGGGGAGGGACGCCAAACAAAAGATAGGGAAGGACGGACCAGGGTAAGAAAAAGGGGAGGGACGAGACAGGATGCAGAAAAAGATGAAGAGGGACGCCAAATAAAAGATAGCAATGGATGGATGCAGGGTGAAAAAAGGGCAGAGATATTGAAAAAATGGGGTTGTAGAAAAAGATGGGAGGGACGCCTAGATATCTGGCTTAAGGCAGCCAAGCGTTCATAGCGGCGTTACTTTTTGATCCTTTGATATCGGCTCTTCCTGTCGTACCCGAGCAGAATTCAGTAAGCACTGGCAGACTTGCCCGTGGCTATCGCTTCGAGCCACTTTATTTTCGAATTTTTTTCTTTATTAAACACGATTTAGAACCTGAGGATATACCACATTACGTGTTTATGTGATTGGATTGATGCAATGATAAAGGGCGACAAATAGCTGACCATGCAAAAAAAAGCTGAGATAGGAAGACACTCACACCGTTGAGAGTCTGGCCCTGACATTTTTTGACGGTCATGGCGAAAGCAGGTTTCACACCGTTAAAAGAAGAGATAATAAGTGTGTGTGTGAAAGAGAGAAAGAGAAAATGAAGAAACAGCCTTATAGGACATGGAGTGTCTCAGGGCATGTGAAGCAGTCTGGGCGTAACCATGGCTGGCCACCAGGCCCCAATCTAGCTACACGAACGACCCAACGCGCTTGTAAATCGCAGGTGTTGTTCAGCAAGGCGGAAATAAAGTACTTAAAGCAATGAATCATTTACCTTGGAATACTTGCGTAGATGAGAGACACTGCGATGCGGTGTCTAGAATGGAATAGACGTGAACGAAAGACGAATCACTCAAAGGTCAATGTAGACTCGATTTCAACAACGAGTGAAGGCAACTGAAGTGCTGTGGCTGCTATAAGATGATCGAGGCTCAAGATATATGAGTATCCTTTGCACAAGGCCTACTTGATATTCATAAGCAGTGAACACTCTTCGAAAGATCATGTCGTTTTACTTTGTCGGGTATCGATGAGATGTGGATGCCTGACAGGGTCAACGCACATCTTGTCCACTTAATCCGGTTTGCCTCCGCAGGGCTTGAAAGTTCCATCCAGCGGAGCCAAACAACGATCAGCTCCTGGCAAAAGAGCAGAGAGTAGGTGTTTGAGGAGTTGATTGAAGGTCAACTAGCGTTTGCTGTATGTGCTGTAACTTTGGACTCTGCCCTGCTGTTATTGACGTCCGTTTCAAAAATCCAACTGCCCTGGTCCTTCATCCAGCGTGGTACGAATCCTGTTCATCCGTTTCGATTTTCTTCTCGTTATCCAGGAGCTACTGAATGATAATCTCTACATCCTTCCAGGTCTTGAGATGGAATCCAATCACACTGAATTTCTCAGGCCACCAGAAATAACTTGACTGGTATCACCATGATGTTTGAAAGAGGCATGCCGCCATGCTTAGGTCCAAGTCTGACCACTCGACAATAGCACAGCCGTGAACGCCAAACTGATTATTCAGGGAGTCCACAAGTACCTTCAGAGTCCAACTTGACCATCCTTCGCTTTTGGTAGATAATCTTGCTTCTTTGCCACCTCAGCACACGATTGGAGTCCAGTCCATTCAAGGTTTCCAGCAACACCAGGCTCAATTGAGCCGTTCATTATTGGTAATTCAATTCTATGAATCAGGAGAGGAAGATAAGTCATTGTACTGATTGGACTTGGCTTGGTCCTTTTCCTCCCACGTAGTGACTAAGCATCACCTACATTGTGGGGCAACTCATGCAGTGGCAGCATAGAGCATGGACAGCACGAAGGACGCCGCATGTTGGTGGTGTCAGGCTGGGCATTCTGTCCCAGGACGAAAATGAAAGTCCGCTCCTGGTTTCCAGAAGTGTCCAGCGATGCCGAATGAAATGAAGGCTGAAGCACATTTATTCGACACCGACAAGGGACTCTATCTGTGTGTATCTTTCTTTTATTGATCTCACGTGACTCCAAAGAAAAAAGTGCTCTACACTAAGGGACTGATGCATCTCTTGATCTCCATCTACTCTCAAAGCAAAAGAGACCAGGGAGGGTTGGGTGGGACATCTAGAGTCCCTTGTCGGTGTCGAATAAATGTGCTTCAGCCTTCATTTCATTCGGCATCGCTGGACATTATTCTTCCCCCTCCAAGGGACTCTATCTGTGAATCCCGATGCAAAGGAAGAAGAGTGTTGGTGAAGTTGCTGGCGAGTGCTCTCGAAACGCGGTAGTAACCTTCCACCATTGTGGGCGACGACCAATTGCCTTGAGCGGTCACGTCGTCCACTGGAACGCCCCGACTGAGGGCATTCGTAGCTGCCAAGGCGCGGACCTTGATACGAGACTGTCCCTCCTCCCGAGGCAGCTTGTCCAAGAGCCTTCCGAGGTACTTGGAAATCCTCTGCGCGCTCAACCCTGACGTGCCAAAACTGACATCCCGAATCAGGGGTGTGAAGTCCAACTGCAGTAGCTGCCTGTCAAACTTGTGATGTTGGCCTCTCGCCCGTGCGTCATGCTGCTCTGTACGCCTGCGGTATTCCTGATACACGCTCACAGGGCAGAGGATCCGTTCCTCGTGTGGGTGGATCATGACATGCTTGACAATAGGCTGTCCGTTTCGGCGCTCTTTCGGTGAAACGATGACCATCTCTAGGGATCCTTTTCTCATTCGACACTGTGCTGCGTCCACGCATGCCAGATCGTCCGCTCTGAGGAAGCCAACCAATCCCAGCAAGAAGCAAGTCTTTGCCGTCAGTTGCTGGATGTCCATGGGCTCGTTCTCGCCCATGTCTCGTATCGCCTTGATGATCGGGTCCAAATCGGTGTCGAGGTTCCGAACACGTTTGAGTGTGTTGCTCCCCATGATCCTGAGAAAATCTGTCAAGTTCTCATCCGAGCGTAGCCCTTCCTGCCTATCCTGCGGGAAGAGCTTGAGAATTGTTGCCAGATATGCTCGAGCTGTCTGGGGCTTCCAGGACTTAGACTCGAGCCCAAAGTTCAGGTAGTTCATGAGGTCAGTCGAAGTGGTGTCGTCTAGTTGTCGCTGACGCTCCTGCAGCCAACGTACGAATGCCTGCTGACCTGATGAGCCCTTGGCATTCCTGGACCTGGCCGACTTGGAGTCAAAAAGTCGGAGCAGGACCCCAGAATCGGCTCCTGAAATCACAGCTTGTTGCCGTCGACGCTCCAAGCTGTTAACTGCCACATTGGGTTGCGTTCCAGAGGCTGTGGGCTGTTCCCTGGAGCTGCTCTTACCATTGACCGCGGTACTGGAATGGGCTCGTGCGTTGACATGGCTCGGATCGTAGGGTACCAGATCATTGCAGGCCACTGTGGTGTGATCACTGTCGCTCGGACCCTGTCCGTCCTGACCTTCTCCAGCACCCGATTGAGAAGGGACCATGGGGGGCAGATGTACACTCGGCCCAGGTCCTTCCAGCTGAAGCTGAACGCGTCCTGCTTCCACGCAGTCTCTTCGTGTAGCCATGACACGTACCTGTGTGTCTTCGCGTTCGCTGCCGTGGCGAACAGATCGACTGAGTGAGGACCCCAAGTGGAGACGAGCTGTTGATAGAACGAGTTGCTGATCGACCACTCCAACTGTGCTATCATTCGCCTCGATGGTGAGTCGGCTGGATTGAATTGAGACGGTACGTACGTTGTCATGAGCCGCGTACCCGTCCTGATGCAATAATTCCAAATCCTTGTGGCCAGATCTAACAACGGTTGAGACCTGGTCCCTCCGAATTTGTTGATCTGCGCAATCGCTGTCGTGTTGTCGCAGATGACTTGAATTGTCTTGCCCCGCATGTCTGTGAGGTTCACCAGATGCCATATCACCTTCAGTTCCTTGTAATTGATGTGATGAGGTTGTTCCTCCGGTGTCCATAGCTTCGAGATCTCCACGTCCTCGTAGACTATTCCCCATGCTTCCTGCGACGCATCCGTGAACACATCGATTTCCGACCTCTGGGGGAGGAATCCCTGACCATTCCATGTCGACAGGCTCTTGCACCACCACTGCAGGTCCTCTCTCGATCGGTGGTCCAGTGTGACAGATCCCGTCCATGGGCAATTCCTTGCTAGGGCCTTGTTCTGGACCTGGATGAGCTGTCGTGTCTTGAGTCGCGCTGGGAAGATGGCTACCGTCATGGCCATCGCTCTCCCTATGAATGACGCCAACCTCTTGAGCGGGACGGTGGCTGTCTGCAGCAGCTTGGTGGCTTCCCTCCGAAGGTCGCGAATCTTGTTCCCTGGCACTGACAACGCCATCTTGACAGTGTCTATGCGGAATCCCAGGTGATTGATCTGTTGCGAGGGAGTGAGCATTGACTTCTCGTGTTTGATGAGAAATCCCAGTCGTTCCAGCTGTTGACGTACCATAAGCGTGTGTCGCTCCGACTCTTCTTTGCTTGTGGCTGCGACCAAAATATCGTCGAGATATGCTGAAATGCGGATCCCCTGCTTGCGTGCCCATTGTAGGATGGGTCGTATGATCTTGGTGAAGACGTACGGAGATAGTGACAGGCCGAACGGTAGGGTCCTGAACTGATAAGTCTTCCCGTGCCATCGAAAGCGTAGGTATCGTCGACTTTCCGCTTGTACTGCCACGTGGAGGAACGCGTCGCTTAAGTCTATCGATGTCATCCAGTCCTTTGGTCGTAGCATCTGGCAGATGTGAGTGAGCGTCTCCATTTTGAAATGTGGCGCCTTCAGGTACTGGTTGAGTGGTCGGAGGTTGAGAACAGGTCGAAGTCCCCCTGTTTTCTTCGGTATGGTGAAGAGACGGCTGTAAAAGCCCATACCGCTGCATTCTTCGATAGCCCTTTTTTGTAATAAAGAAAGGATTTCTTTGTTTATCTCCTCCTTCTCCGCCGGTGTGGTGTAGGGGTCGTGAATTGGGGGAAGGCGCAATGGTGGAGGTTTGCTGAAGATGATCGAGTATCCCTTGCTGACAATGTTGTTGATCCAAGTCGAATCCGTCATCTCCTCCCATTCCCGTTTGAATCTGAGAAGGCGTGCTCCTACTGGCGCTCCTTCTCTGATCCGTTTCCCTTGTCTCTTGAGGACTTGTCGCTCCGGGCTGGCTTCCTGTCCTTGTAAGAGCTACCGTACTTGCTGCCACTGTCGCGGCTGCTTGACGATTCTCCTGATGTGTCGGATGTCTTCCTGTCCGATCTCTCTGGGAGCGTCTTCTTGAACCTGGGCTTCTTGTAGGCTGTCTTGCCGCTGTCCTCCTTACTGGTCGGCTTACTGTAAGTCTTCTTGATGAGGTCTGCAGTTGCTCGACGTTTTGCCACCTCCTCAAGAGTGAGCATAGCGGATTCCTTGGTTTCCGTGTTCGGGATGCCCAGGTGGCGGAGGTGAACGTCCTGACGCATGATTCCCAATTTCGACGCGTCATTGGATGCCAGGATGCGTGCGGTGTTGAGGAACGAGAGAACTTGCTGTCCCCAGACTGTACGCACAAAGTCAGGCGAGGAGACAATGTCGTCTGCAAGTGTGTCGTACATCCGAGTGGTGTTGGCGATGAAACTTTGAGCCTTGCCCAGGTCCTGGTCGTGTCTGCGGGCTGCTTCTGGCAGACTGATGGCATGATGATGCTGAATGACCTGAGGGGGCTTGTAATCCATGCCTTCAGTGTAGTGATAATCGTTCCAATCGAAGTGCTTATGTCCTGGAGGGAGGACGGTGTTGTAGAATTCGGTTTGGGTGATCGCAGGGTACTGTTCCTGTAGTTCCGGGTACCGTAAAAGAGTGGTTGCTCGTTCGGTCTTGTATACCACTTGTCCAGGTCGGACCTCGCTCTCGGGAGCAGCTTCCCGAAGCTGTTTGATGGTCGCGTCCTGATCAGATATCTTACTGGCTTGGTCAGAGATCTGGTTGGCTTGCTCAGAGACCTTGCTGGACAGGTCTTGGACCATTGCCGCCAAGACGGCAAGATCGAAGTTGGGTGGATTGGTGGCATTGGGCATGAGGATCAGGATCAGTCTACTGGATTTTCAGATGGGAATGCCCAAAAGCGTGAAAAAGAAAGATGGAGATCAAGAGATGCATCAGTCCCTTAGTGTAGAGCACTTTTTTCTTTGGAGTCACGTGAGATCAATAAAAGAAAGATACACACAGATAGAGTCCCTTGGAGGGGGAAGAATAATGAAGAAAGGGAACCCATGGATGGATGACTAGAGAAGGAAGAAAGGGAATCCATGGATGGATGAGTAGAGAAGGAAGGAAAAAAGGGTGATGAGAGAAGAAAAAGGGGGGAAGGGTGTCCATGCATGCGGTGAAAGGGCCAACACAGGAGGCGTTTGAAGCAAAAAACCAATGGGACACCTACCGTTCTGCACGATTTGGCAAGTCTTTCTTAGACGCAAGAAACGACATCGCTCACTAACATCGCTCCTCTCTTGCAAATTGTGTAGTCGAACGCGCACAATCTACGATTCTTCCGAAGACTTGAATCAAAGGAGCAATGAGGATGCATGTGATTCTGTGCTCTTTCTCATAAATTTCTCATAAATTGGTTTTAGCCCGTGAAAATTTTTTGTATCTCTGGCGAAGGATAGCTTTATGGGAACCGGGCTCGTTGTCTTCCCTCGAGCTTCTTAGGATAGGCCCCATCGTGGAGGATGAACGGGTCAAGTTTCAGGACTCCAGGTTCTGAAAAGAAGGAGCAATGCTGCTGCATGTGATTCTGTGCTCGTCATTTCTGCTCTCCACAGGCAACAGCTCGATGGCCAAAAGAAGACTGTGTTGCCTTTGTGCGACTCATCGCGTGCTGTCTATGTGTCGAATCCACCAATGAAAGGCAATTCCATAGGACAGGTGGTCATGCCAATAAAATGTCACAAGAGCACAGCGACTGAAAACAGCTTCTCCAACCGCGAATCGCGCTTGCAAATGTGGGAGGTCACAGGATAAAAAGGCCGTACTTTGGCAAAGAAAAAAAAATATCTTACTTCCCTCATTAATCATGTCAAAACAAGACTCCAAAACTGGTGTGGTCGCCGCCGAAAACCCTGACCTTGCATCCGAAAGCGTTGACCGTGCCGCCGAAAACCTTGACCGTGTCGAAGCCCCAGTTACATGGCGCACTTACGCCATGTGCGTTTTCGCCTCCTTCGGAGGCATCTTCTTCGGTTACGATTCCGGATACATTGGTGGTGTCCAGGGTATGGACTACTTCATCAAGATGATCAACGGCCCCGATGCCACTGCACTTTCGTCTTCGCAATCATCTCTTATCGTCTCTATTCTCTCTGCTGGTACCTTCTGCGGTGCTCTCATCGCTGGTGACCTTGCTGATTACTTTGGTCGTCGCTTTACAATCATTCTTGGTAGCGCTGTCTTCATTGTTGGTGTCGCCCTCCAAACTGCCTCTGCTGGTCTTGCTCTTCTTGTCGTTGGTCGTGTCGTTGCTGGTTTCGGTGTTGGCTTCGTCTCTGCCATTATCATTCTTTACATGTCTGAAATTGCTCCCAAGAAGGTCCGTGGTGCCATCGTCTCTGGCTACCAATTCTGCATCACCATTGGTTTGCTTCTCGCTGCCTGCGTCACCTACGCCACCGAAAAATTCGAAAACTCTGGCTCTTACCGTATTCCAATTGGTTTGCAAATGCTCTGGGCTTTGATCCTTGGTACCGGTCTGATACTCCTCCCCGAATCCCCCCGTTACTTCATCAAGAAGGGAAAGATCGAGGAAGCTCGCAAGGCTTTGGGCCGTGTCCGTGGTCAAGACCCCAACTCTCACTACGTCGAGGATGAATTGAACGAAATCCGTGCAAACCACGAATTTGAAAAGCGCATGACCCCCGAGACTGGCTACTTTGGCTCCTGGCTCCTCTGCTTCAGCGGTTCCATCGGTCTCGCTAGCTCCAACGTCCGCAAGACTCTCTTGGGTATCACTCTTCAAATGATGCAACAGTGGACTGGCGTCAACTTTATCTTCTACTACTCTACTATTTTCTTGCAGGGAACTGGCGCCGTCAGCAACCCCTTCCTCATGTCCCTCATCTTCACCCTCGTCAACGTACTCTCCACTCCTTTCTCCTTCTATTTTGTCGAACGCTTCGGTCGTCGAACCATGCTTATCTGGGGTGCCATCGGTATGACTGTCTGTGAATTCATTGTCGCTATCGTCGGTGTCACTGTTGGTTTCAACCACACCCACGTTGTTGATGGTGTCACCATCGCCAACAACATCGCCGCTGTCAATGCCCAGATTGCCTTCATTGCCATCTACATTTTCTGCTTTGCCACCACCTGGGGTCCCGGTGCCTGGGTTCTTATTGGTGAAATCTTCCCTATTACCATCCGTTCTCGTGGTGTCGCCCTTTCCACTGCCTCCAACTGGTTCTGGAACTTCATTATCGGTTTCATCACTCCCTACTTGGTCGGTTCCCAATATGCCAACTTGCAATCCAGCGTCTTCTTCCTCTGGGGTGCTCTTTGCGCCCTCTGCGTTGTCTACGCTTACTTCCTTGTTCCCGAAACCAAGGGTCTTACTCTTGAACAAGTTGACCAAATGTTGGATGAAGTCTCTCCTCGCAAGTCTGCTGCCTGGAAGCCCACCACCACCTTCGTCACCATGGAGAAGAAGCATACTACTGCTTAAAAGAAATAGTTCTAAGCTTGCACAGCAACCTTTTTTTCGTTGAACTTATATGAATAGTTATTTACCTGGAATTATCAATACAATCAAAAACACAATTCCTATTTTTTTTTTTTTTTTTTTTTTTTTTTTCATTCTGGCATCCTTTGGGATTGTGTGATCGTTCTTATTTTACCAATCCCTTCGTCTCGTGTCGAGTCGCCTGGAGAATCTTGACCATTTATTCATGGCTCCATCAAAGACGCAAAACTTGAAGAAATGATCTGTTTTATTGATCTTCAATATCTACAAACGCATGTTCTTTTTCCTTAGTCCCTCACGAATAAAGTTGATCGTTTTATCTTTGTAGGTGACCCCGAGTGTTGCAATAACGAAACATCATCTTTCTTTACCTTGGCCACAATGATGTCTACAAGCTGACTTTGCCTCTGCAGAGCCTTCTTGCGCATGGGTATAAAGGTAGGCTGGATCGATCTCCTTCGTCTCTGCAATTAAGCCATGATACACGATCCAGAGAACACGAGGGGTCAGATTTTTGTTATCGGGAAGCATTAGATATCCTGTAGTGGATAGATCAGAAGAATTAAGAAGCGAGCGAGCCAAGTTTGAGTATGTGGTGGTGGTGGTGTTTTTATCAGAGATAAAGAGAAGATCGAAGAGTTCGACTGTGATGGTTGATATTGTTGTTATCTCTGTTGTTGCAGTGGTGGTGGTGTTCCATAAGGAGGTTGGGGTGGTAGTAACTGGCGCGGTTGTTGTTGCACAGCATACTTGAGATTGGAAACCGTCGCCACTGACAACGAAAGGTCATCTTATTGATGCTAGAGGTGGGACTGAATGCCGAAGATGGACCCAGTGCTGTAGTTGCCACTCATCCTGCCGATTCTGTCGTTCCTCCTGTTGGACAAACTTTTCCATGCAGTAGTCCTGAGAGTAATAGAGGGACGATTAGAGTCATATCAGAAACGTACCCTCCAATCGGCGATGCGGCCGCGGTATCAATACAACGTCCTGTCAAGGTCCGGCGTTGCCTAAAAAGTCATCAAGGACTTTTAATGCGGAGCTCTTGATTGATTTTTTTCTTTCTTCTGGCGTCATAATTTCCCGTCTTTCTCTCTCTTCCTCCGTTTCCTTAGTGGGTCTTGCTCTCTCTTTCTGAGGTATTGACTTCTTTGGTGCGCTTGCTTCGTGGCCGCAGGCGCCATAAGAGTTGTCTGTGGTTGAGCTCCTTGTTATATCCTTTCGGACCCCTTTTGTGCGCCTGAGGCTTGGACATTAGGGATGCCAGGCTCTGATACAGTGACAGTATCTTTAGCCAGGTGTTTGTTCGAGGCGTGTCGTTTCCGAGATGGTCCTGGCTCCAGCTAAGAAGGTAGCGTTGAATTAACATGTGGTGCTTGTCCCTGCAGAACCCCGTCGGGCTACATTATTAAGAATGAAATGAGATGCTCCATTTGTTAGCACTCTTTGGTATCTTCCATGCCATCCATGGTGGCCCGCAATTTTGCGCTACTACCAAGATTCGTCTCTGCATTGGTAGAAGATTTCTTTGCTAAGTTGTCGTCTTCAGTCTGCGGGCTATGTTGGTTTGATTGATCGACGACGGTGTTGTTTGTTGCTCTCACAGCGAAGGAAGAAAGGAATCAATTGAGAGATTGTGTCGAAATGTAGGACCAGGATGAATCAGGAGACAAGGAGAAAGGAAATGATTGAAGACGCGAGCGAGATGTGTTCGTAAGAGCCGACATCGAAGGATCAAAAAGCAACGTCGCCATGAACGCTTGGCTGCCACAAGGCCAGTGCTCTCAATAACAGCGTGTGTCGCGATCGACAGGGTGGCTTGGCTCTCTTTTTGGCATGGTGCATCGCATCGCACGCCCCTCTCCGGACCCAATGAAATTACATGGTCGTACTTCGGAAGTCCGCAAAAAATCTCATGTATAACACTTTCTATCTCTACGCACGCATGTTGTGAGAAGTCCGAAGGTCCAGAGTGCGGCTCCTTCAAGGAAATCATCGGTTTTCTTGATAAAATTTCAATATGGGGAGTGGTTGCCCACCCGGTTGTCGAGATTTAGGGATTGTTTAGGGATTGAGCTCAAATCCAGCCGCTATAGTAGTCGGGTAAGGACACTCTAAATACTTGGAGCCCACTC
The DNA here is from genome assembly GCA_963573315.1 of Entomortierella parvispora. NCBI lineage: Eukaryota > Fungi > Mortierellomycota > Mortierellomycetes > Mortierellales > Mortierellaceae > Entomortierella > Entomortierella parvispora. The sequence continues at coordinate 566,494 of OY752146.1, forward strand.
GAATTCATTGCGGGAATACCGACCACGCGCCGACGCAAAGTGTCACCTGTAGTAAAGCTACTATTCTTCTGTTGGCTGGATAAAAGATCACGCGCGATCACGTGGTAAAAGACTTGCGCAGTCTTGCGTCGTCTTCTGACGTGATGGTGATCCGTGCGTTAAAAAGGGACTCGCTGCGCTCTTCTTTTCTCACGCTTACTTCTCCACACACACGCACGCACACGCATACACACATACACAATTAAACACACGCACACATCATGGCCACATTGTCTGCATCCAAGAAACTGTTTATTCCACAGATTCCATCAAGAGACATCTCACTGGCTCTTCCTGGGATCACTAAGCTGGCCAGAGAGACTGTCGCTGAGGTGCTGGAAGAGAATCACTACAAGCATCACTGCTTCTTCAACGAACGAGGTTTCCACAATCACTTAGTCCACGGGGTTCTTGCAAGCTACTCCCTTGGGGTATCTCCGGAACGACTCCGAGCCATTTACGAAAGCCATGCCGTGGATCAGCGCCCCATTGGTTCTGTGAAAAAGAACTTTACGTCTGTTGATTGGAAATCTGAGGCTGGTAACAAAGAGTTCTACGCGTCCTACTTGCAGTTCTTCCGCCAAGAGGTCCTCAGTCTTGGTCGCGTTGAAGCCATCGTCAAGTATGCCTTTGATACCGACCTGATTGGTAGGACCTTTTCTGGTGCCTTCCATCCGCTCATCCATCTGGGTTATGGTATCGATTTTGGATTAGACGCTATCGTTGCAGAAGGCCTGGCAATGATGGCAGTCACCTCAGAGATGATGGCTCCATTCGTCGTTGAGCCTGCTACGAAGGTCGAAAAGGTGACAGCCAAGATCGCGTCCCAACTTTCAGTTTCTGGGAAGCCCTCTTCTACAACAACAGTTGTGGATATGTTGACCGCCCTTCGAGAAGATCGTGAGTTGGACAGCATCACTTCTTATCCTGAGGACAACAAGATTGTGGATGTTACCAAGAGCAAGGTGGCAGCTTCAAAGGTCCAGAAACTCCTCTCACAATGGAAGATTGAAGGTATGGGTATGTCATAAAAGTCGTTCGTGCTTTTGTAAAAGTCAAAGTACCAGTAATAATAGTTTTTTTTTTTTTTTTTTTTTTTTTTGGTATTATTCAGACACCATCGAAGATATCGATATCAAATCAAAGGAACTATACAAGGCATGTCTTTTAGCCGTCGGTGGCACCGGGTTGCGCAATGGAAAGGTGAAGCAAGACTTTTTCTTGTAAGTAGAGTTGAACTATCTTCAAGTTGATTCATTTAGGTAACACGAACTTTGCTAACAACTGGCCGTATTGTAGAATGCATGCCTTGACCTCGGTTCTATTTGCGCACAAACTTGCGCATGCTCTCCCTCCAGCACATGCCATTTCGTGTTTGACGTCTCACCTTGGTGTGTGCCTCGCATATTACATTTCGCGCGGACGCCCTTCAATCGATGTTGATGCTTTGCTGAACTACCGTGGAGAGCAGACTATGGACTCGTCGAATCCTTGGCTGTCTGTTATCAAGCGTGCTATCGACATTGACGAAGTCCATGTCACCAAGGTCGTCCGTTCATGTGCATTCGGTGATACTTTATTTGGTGCTGAAGAGTCGTTTTCTAAGTTATTGTTGAATACTGCGCAAATCTCATTGGACTTGAAGGGCGACTGGAACTTTGAGGGTGTAGGATGGCCACAGACTTGGGAGTAATGGTCCGTCATAAGAGAACATGGGATTTGAGTCTGGGGTCGTCCAGTTGGGGACCTGAAAGGCGGCATGACGAATATGTCATTCTTCCTCATTGCATCTTCAATAGCTCGTGTAAATAAACAAACACTACCGAAGTGACAGACAAGCAAACATTGGAGGGCTTGAGAGAGCGAAAGGGCAAATCAGATATTTCCCAAAAAGAGGGCACAGTTTGTCTAGTGGACATTACCTCTACCAGTGTCTAAAATCCCACGGATCAACCACTATGACGGCTATTGGTAGTCTCTTTAGATCGGCTGCGCCTGCGACCTCGACACCAGGACCATCTCTCTCTGGACAGCCTGCGACCAGCACTAGTGCATTCGGGGGTTTTGGAACCGGCCCTGTGGTCTCGACGACACCTACATACTACTGGCGCGCTTAGAGGGTTTGGACAATCGGCAGCCTCGGCAGCCCCACCTCCACCTCAGCACCGATGTTTTCACTCACAACTCCTCCAGCTGGTTCTGCTGCGGCGGTTCGAGTCTCTTTGGTGCGCCATAAAGGACGAGGCGAAGTAATGCTATAGTTCTACTCTTGTTGGCATGAGAGAAAAAAATCAACGGCCATGAAAGTCAAACACCAGCACGAAAACAATAAGCTATTTTTTTTTATGGATTCATGCAACTTCGAAATTGAAAGAGTTTATTTTGACACACTGGTTGCCGATCTTTGTGGTTCAAGTTCCGGCCTTTTGAAACGTTATATAGTTTATTCAACTGGAACGTGCGGTGAGCAATCGTAACCCTCGGCTTTCACTTGCATCCTTCTTCCCATCATTCATCATAGACAGTTGTAATCTCGGTAAAACGGAACTAGTAATGGTAACTCACCCTGCACGCTGAAACCGCGATTTTTTTTTTCAGGGATAACATAGGTCTGACTCACATGGGTTTTGTGCGGGTCTAGTTTACATGAAAATCATGCGTGAAATGTGAATCCAAAAAAATTTTAATCCAAAAATTTTAAGTTCATGGCCAATATAAAAGTGCATCGCCTCAAGCACCAAACAATCAATTTTTTTCCAGGACAACAACGCAGCTTTTTTCAAGACCCACGCCTTAGCACCATCACAAGAACCCACACAAGGAACTTCACAGGTAACATCATGACAACAATCATTCCGTGCATGCTTGCACTGTATTAAAGCAACTAACAAAAGTGCGTTTTATTCAGCAATGCACCGCTACGCGATTATTATCTGCTCCCTTCTATTCATGGCAATTGCTTCTGCCAAAGGCGATTGGGGTGGTTATGAACGCCCTGGCTGGACTGACCCAAGCGACCCCTATCGCAACGATTGGCACTGTGATCGCCATGGTAATTGGCACGATGATGAGCACGATCGGCACGGACACCATGATCACCGCTGTCACCACTGGTAATAAAGTGTTCGCACGATATTTGTATCGTCATCCCTTGTTTATCAAGTTGGAGACTTTGGCAACTATTAGTACTGTATTGTTAATAACTTGAATATTAATAAATACATTGAACACGTAAGAAAGCTATGGTGGTGTGGCCTTACAGGAAAAAGTAAGATTACGGTTACTCATGTTAGATGTGGACTGAACAGGATATCACCTCGATGTCCCAGTGAGAAATGCATCCTCGGATCTGCAGGCCCTCCCGTGACACATCGCACGATTCAGCCCATATGTGTCTTCCCAATGCTCAAAGCAATCTGCACTGGCTTTGCATTGCATTGAAGCTGAGTGACCAATCCATCCAACACTGTACTTTCTTCAATGTCAAACGTGTACATGGTACATGGTCTTCTGCAGAAGTGGTGCCATCACACTGTTGGGTAATTGCTTCACCAAATGTGGAAACTCGTCCAAGCCACACGATTCGTCTAGAAAACTGGCGTTTTCAAGGACGGTGAAATCTAAGGCAGATATCAAAGTTGACCAGTCTCGAGCTTCCAGACGGTATCTGACCATAGTAAAAGAAGTGAGTTGCTGCCGTCGATGGTTACGGAAAGTTCCGAACCTCTCCGCTGCTGTCCTGAAAATAGGTGATGTCAGAAATCGTGTGGAAACCTTAGACACCAGGCACTGTACGACGTCAGGGTCAGTGATCGATACAAAACCAATGACAAGAGTCGCCAAGTTATGAAATTCGTTCTTTGGGGGCATAGCCTTGGACAGTTCGGAAAGCCAAGGGAAAGAAAGATGGCTGATCAGTGTTGCCGCAGTGACCTTTCGGGTGTGCCGTTTCAGAACTTGGACAGTAACCTCTCGTTGGCTATCCTCCTCTAGAGTTCCAACAGTCGAATCCAACTTACTGAGTGCCGGGCTTCATTATCGATAAACTGGCCGAGAGCATCCAAGGCAGTGTCTCCGAGTAGGCCCGGTCGTAGTTCAAGGTATGATCTCTGCACGTCGATCCTCAAAGTCTTTGGAGATGATGATGCCCTTCACATAAGAGCCATACTTTTTCAAGTAGGCTGTGATAATGTTTGGGTCGATGATGGGCTCGTGCAGCGTAATAAGACTTGCCTCAATTGATCGCTTTGCAGTTGTCTTTGAGGCGTAGTTAATGATCATAATGTGGACGGCCTTATCTTGGGTTGCCGCGAGGTCCGAAATCGATACATACGTCAGGTTACATGTCTTGTTCACGGAAAAAAGCTCGTCTCTACACGATAATAAAAGGTTGAGCACAGGAATTATGCTTCCGGTAGAGAAGAACGGCGACGATCTCGGAACGGCCGACAATAACGCCGATAATGGGAGAGTTCAGCTTGTTGATCAGGTAACGCAGAAGTGCTGGTAGCTATGGACCGTTGTGACTCTCAAAGGCTTCTGGGGTTTCTCTGAGAATCGCCACCTAGCTGCCGTGCGGTCAATCTCCTTTCGTTTGTCGCTTCCAGATAGCTCAGGCCACTCCGAAGAAAGACTGGTTGCAGTTTGACCAGATAAGGGTAGGGCCATGGGCGCCAAACTGATTCCGGAGGGAGTCTACAAGTTAATTCAAAACGAGTGCTTTTGCTGGATCACTCTGCTTCTTTTCCAGTTCTGTGCACGATGACGATTCAGCCCACTCAATGGTCTCCAGCGGCACCAGGCTCAATTCCTTGCCATGTTCAGAGCCGTTCAAGTCATCCTGATTGTTCATTGGTAGGTCAATTCTATGACTCAGGAGAGAAAAATGAGTCAATGCGCTGAAAATTGCACGATTGTAGGGGCAGCTCATGCAATGGCTGCATGGACTGCATGAAGGACGCCGACTCAAAGTCGCATGTTGGTGGAGTCAGACTGGGCATTTTTTGGATGTTAGAAGCGGAGGAAGGGAATCCATGGGTAGAGGAGAAGGAAGGGGAAGGGTGTCCATGCAACGCGCTTTCACGATCGACGGGTGGCTCGGCTCTCTTCTGTCCTTTTTGGGCGCATTGCCTCGCACGCGTGTCGTCTCTTCCCTTCTCTTTCTCTTTCTCTCTTTTGCCCCCGAACCTGGCTTCTCTCTTCACCTCCATCTTCCCCCTCGTCATCTGGACAACTGGACAACTGGACATTTGAACATCTGGACTTGCTAAAGAATTACACGAGTACAACCATCCGACATGGACCAGTACCACACTCCAAATTCAGGAATCAGCACTCGTGCATGGAAAGTACAGAAGACGCTGGAACTGCCTACAGTAATTGCTCGTGCCTGTAGGAAATCCACTCTACTCCAATGGTCCGATCAGCCTTTACATCTGACAAACCAGGTAGTCTTTTGGTGGAGCATCGTTAAGTTTGGCGGTCCCCGCGACCACAGGACTCTTTGAATCAATTACTACCCCAGATACCGGCAGTCTCTTTGGATCGGTTGTGCCTCGACGGCGTCTGCTACTGGGACGTTTTGAGAGGTTTGGACAATCAGCAATCTTAACAGTCCCCCACTTCAGCACCGACATTTTCACTCACAGCTTTACCGGCTGGCTCTGCCCTAGGCAGTTCGAGTCTTAGTGGTGCGCAAGCCGCGACTGCTGTTCTGTGACGGGACGTGAGTAGTGGTGTCGTTGGTGGACGAGCTGTTTGGCAACAAGATGATTGTAAGTACCGTTTCTGAGCAATCAAAATACGAATGCGAAGTTCATGAGTTTGAGTTTGATTGAGAGGCGGTGTGAAGAGTAGCAGAGCACCCAATAAAAAAAATCTCGAGGTTCTTTTTGTTTGCGTTACCTGGAAAGAAGCAACCGTATACCTTGTCTCCGTAGAGCCGAGGAAAGGAGCTTGAGGGTGGTTTGTGATCATCATGACCCTTGCAAAGAGGAGTGGGTACTTTGTTTTCTCCCTGAGAAATGGTCACAATTGCCCTCCCACCACACTACCTGACGCGACACGTCGTCCCAGATGGAATTTCTGACTGCCGATGCTTCCATGAATTGCTCTTGCCTAGGGCGTACTCGAATTCTTCAGGCGGCGGGTATCCTCTAGGGTATTCAAAAGACCACGTATGCTTTGCTTCGTCGAGTGTCCCGATGAGATATGGAAGCTCGACATGTTCAGCGCACATCACGCCTCCCTCGTTCGGCTTGCTTTTGCAGGGCTCAAAATTCTTGTGTAAAAAGGCCAAACAACGATCCGGCCCCGGTAGCAGAGCAGGGAGTGAGTTTTGGAAGGATTTGCAGAAAAAAATATCCTTGCGAGCAGGAGATGGGACAACTAACCTCTGGCAGCCACTTCAGTTTGTCCTCCGGCAGTCTGCATTGAACTGCGTCTGGTCTCATAAACCCAATGATGCCCAGTAGGAAACAAATCTTCATCAGCAGGCAGTCCATACCCATGGACTTGTTTGGAGCCCACTGTGGAATTGCTGCTAATATTGGCTCCAGGTCCATCTCATAATGTAGAATCCTCTTCAAGATGTTGTTGCCCGATACTCGGAATAACTCCTTATAACTGCTATCCTCCCTGATTGCCTGTTGTTGGTCTGTCGGGAGTAGTAGTAAGATGCTAGTGGCGTACATCTTGGCTGTCTGAGGTTTCCACGATTTGGCGTCCAAGTGAGGGATGACAAAGTTCAGAACTCCCTGTAGGGTGGAAGGATTATATTAGTTGGTCGATGATCCCAAAAAAAGACGCGACTAATGACTAACGACTAAAACCATGCAAGATGCAGTTATGGTGCTCAAGTGGAAAAAAGATTGCTGGGGTGGCGAGACCTTTAACCGTCATGACCCACTCGACACCTTCGCCATCCCTCCATTCCTCCATTCCTCCCTCCCCCGTTTCCTCCGTCCCCATCCTTCCATCCCTCCATCCCCCCTTTCCTCCATCCCTCCATTCTACATTCGTCCTAGGTACTGTCTCCGCCTATACTAACAGTTTAAGATAGTAATCCTTTTTTCCAGTGACTCCTACTCCCTTTCTCCCCTCTTCTCACCAAAAAAAACACCCCTCGGCACTTGAGCAGCTCAAAGCACACAGATTGTCACCAAAGAACCCCTAAAGCAGCCCCGAAGCCACAGACGAAGATACAAAATGGAAAGTCTGAAGCGAAAGATGAAGGACATCGATACCATCGATTCTCTCTCTAGCAACGGCAGCAGCAGCAAGAGCGCGCCATCTAAGGTCCCGAAGATTGACGACGTGTAAGAATATCGTTCCCCTTGTTATTCTCAAATCGCAAATCCTTCTTGTACTCTCTTTTATTTTTTCTTAAGATCTCCTTCATTGATGCCTGGAGTTGAAAAAAAAAAGTCGACTTCACGATTTTTTCACGTTCTCTTTTTTTTCTTTTGTTTTCTTCTTTTCATCTTTTTTCTTTTCTTCTTCCGTCTTTTTCTTCTTCTTCTAATAGCGGGGAGGAGTTCAAGGAGCTGAGAAAACTGATGGAGCTTGCACCAGACCAAATTGGGTCAACGGCGGCGCAGTTTCACGGGCACTTTGACAAAATTGCGACCTACCTGATGAACTCGGTGGCGATGGTGGTCAACAACAAGCACTACTACAGGCTTGTGGAAATCGAGTTCTACCTCAACGGTGGGAAGCACCTGGACGTGTTCACACACAGCGACAAGGACCAGAAGACATGCGGCGAGTGGTACTTTCACAAGATGAATGGGTCTTATAAAGGTGGGTCCTACAAAGGACTAGACATCACCTTTGGGAGGAATGATACGTGCTTCGGGGGGATCCTGATTCGTGGGATTCAGCTCTCCAACGATCCGACGGCGACAATTATCGAAGGTCCGTGCCTGGTAGTCGACCAGGTCCTCAAGCATACTAACTCCAAGATGATCATCAACCTGGTGGACAACGCTGGCTTCTCCAAGTCCGTCTTCTCCGAGTCATCTCTCCTCAGGATTGTTCCCACGAAGCAAAAGATCATCCGCCCGCTTATCAAGGGTCCCAGGTACACAAACCATACCAAATGCCAAATGAACCAAACCAAAAAAAAAGAAACCCCACCTAACACTAACCTCAATCCTCATTAGGGTCGGACTCACACTGAAAAAGAATGACAAGGAGAGGGTAGACTACCTTATGAAGGAATACAGGTACCTGAACATCCCTGAGCAGCACTCTAAAGGCAAGCCGTACATTATCTTGGCGCTGCACAGGCAGGGCAAGACGCTCCAACATATCTGTGACATCACAAAGACCAAGCAGTTCCACGCCTCGAGGTACATCAACCTTTACGAGAAGAACAAAAACACTCCGGACTTCTTCGTCGGCAAGACCCTCAACACCAACCTCATGTGTGAGATCTATGCAGCCATCTGCAAGAGCTAACCTCCTGCATTTATTGAGAGAGAGAGAGGGAGACATATACATCAATAAAATACCACTGGTCTGATCCCATGATCCCAAGGCAAAAAAAAAGCTACTATCTTTTTACGTGTAAAGTCCACGGTTCGCTTGATGTTGTCTTTGAAATCGATCCGATTCTATAATGAATTCAAGTCCATAACCCTTGCACGACAATCTCTACGTTTTTCAAAATGAATAACGCGCAGGTAGGCGGTGCAAGATCTGGCATCCTGATGAGCTGCTGCTGTCCTCAGTTGATTCAGATCAAGAGCCAGTGGCAGACTGAAGACTCGGGTTCAAACAGTTGAGAGGAGCGAGCAGGACATCGAGTGTGTCGAGTATTCACGTTGCCGTTGACTCAGGTCTGCCGCTACAAAACTTGCTGGAAGAGGAGATTCTGATTTTGCAACTTGAACAATGCTCGATGGGCTTGATGAAGGTAACTCGTCCAATGAAGAAGAATACAGGGGTTCGTGCTCCTAACTGAACCGAGGAAGAGACGCAGTAAAACATGTATTCGCACTGATCCACAGTCCACTGAACGACTTCCACCATCAACATGGCGCGTTCAAGACGTTGACCGGCTAGATCATATGTTTCGTCTGCACTTGAGGGTCTGTTGCTGCTCCAGATAGACAGGAAACGGCGACGGCTTCGGAACGGCCGACAATAACGCCGATAATGGGGGAGTTCAGCTTGTTGATCTGGTAATGCAGAGGCGTGAGAGGTATCGGTGGTGATGAGCCGTTGTAACTCTAAGGTTTTTCGGGTGTCTCTGGGAAACGGCACCTAGCTGCCGCGTGGTCAATCTCCTTTCGTTTGTCGCTTCCAGGTAGCTGAGGTGACTCTGAAGAAATACTAGTTGCAGTTTAACCAGACAGGGGTAGAGTCAGGGACGCCAAGTCGATTCTGAAGGGAGTCCATAAGTTAATTCAAAACTGTGCTTTTGCAGGATCACTCTGCTTCTTTTCCTGTTCGGCGTACGATTGTGGTCCAGCCCCTATTTTAATCTTTGGGATATCCGCAGTTTTTCGCTCGGAGGATAGCTTCTCTCAATCACCTTTTATCCCCATATTCGAAGCCTCCTTGCCTCATCACCCGCTTCTTCTTCTCTGCGCAACCCACCCTCTCGCCGTTACCCTCTGAGTACTATACTTTACTCAAGCAATGTCTTGCGTTAAACCAGGGAAACAAGAAGGGTGTGATAGAGAATGCTCTGATCATCCCGATCGTTCAGAGCTCCGTGTTGTAGAATTCCTTTCTCGCTATGATTTCCAGGTTGAAATAAAAAAAAAAGGACGACGTTCCATCAAAATTCAAACAAGGCGGACAGTCAGGATGTGAGTGCAGATGCCAAGAAGAATTTTGACCGAGTGAAAGGGGTCTTACTAACACTACTGATAATTTTTGAAGGGGAGAAAGGGTCGTCAACGATGGGCTCATTAAATTTTGACTCCCCGTCTGCATTTTGATGGGAGCGGTAAGAATTCGGAGGGGCGACCCTTGTTCTTGGCATTGTGGCGAGACCGTACCTCCCTACTGACCGGCCGGTGTCCAGGAACTTTGCTGCCCGGAATATTCTCTTTGGAGTTGAGTAAAAGTAGGCCACCATGTTAGAGCCCATCATTTCTTGTGGCGTCTTTGTGGCTGTGCATGAGATCAAACCTGAACAGGTTGGCACAGGAGATGGCTTGAGAATGAAAGGCTCTCATAAGAACAAGAGCTTGTGTCGACTCCCAAAGAGAACAAAGAGACTAACTCCTAACTGTATCACGGAGAAGTGAAGAAAGACCAGACCCTTGGTGATGTTCCTTCCATGAAGGATCAGCCCCGTGAAAGTCGGAATTGACAGGCGAATCGGCCGCGAGATTTTTTGCCAATATTTAAGCCGTGACGAGTTAACTTGATCGACTATCTCTTCTCGCTCTGCAAACACCCACCAGCAAATACCGCCCCACTCACACCATCACTTTCGCTTGCATTCAAACTCACAATTACAATCTCTCTCGTACTTCAGACACGCGTACTGCATGTACTTCACGCTTCCCAAAACGATTATTTTCACAGACTGATATTGGGAACATCTTTTGTCCTGCTATTTTCCCCATAGATCCACAATGGACAAGTTATCGATTGTAATGAGTTTGGTCAGTTATTTCTTCTGTGCCATTTTTGCCGCCACTTTCAACCTGATAGTCAGTCACGTTGCCAATGAGCGCAGGGTCAAACAAAGAGATTCGCTGAAAACCCTTCTGCGAAGTAAAGCGATGCCATCTCTTGACGAGGAAAGAAAAATCTATGACCTAATTCGAAGATGCGAGAACAACAGGATGAGGTTCAACAAGAAATATTTTTTCATAATCCGGATGATTTATTGGTAGTGCTTGCGCTCTTTACCTTGAGAGCCTCAGCAGAGACTTTGATGAGGCGATATGTACCGCCAAGGAGGAGGCAGGGATCGCCGAAGACGAAGACAAGGGAAATCCACAATGTAAGAGCATAGCTGGTTGAGCTTTCTGCCAGAGTCCTTAATGACGTGTTCACTTTGTATGTTGTAGTTCATGCCGCCGTGCAGATCGAGGATGAGTGCTCACCGCTGGAAACGGAGGAGGAGATTTTGGTGCAGATCGAGGAGCCGATCGCTGAGATGGTTTTTATATATGGGGATCGCGAGAACTACGCTTTCCCATGGGCCTTGAGCGCGCTAGGTAGAATGAAGTGTATCCAAGCGAACATGAACGCTGGAGTATATCACTCATTCCGTATCCGCTGCCTTGGAGCATTTTCGATTGATTCATTCAAGATTTACTTTCAAAAAAAGTACGGCAAAGCCATTCAGGTCCCTTGTGTCAACGAACGTTGTAGCACAAAGCGCCATTGGATGACTCCTTTTGATAAACACTATGATGAGTTCTTGGCGTTGATTTCGGCAGATCCCGCGATCGAAATTCTTGCTTAAACATCCATCGTGCGGCCTCTCTTCTCTACTTCGGAATGAAATAAATATTTACTTACCCACAAACCTATACTTGATTTTGTGGAACTAGCAAAGTCCATCGAGATACAGTTTAGGCAATTCAAACAGACTTTATTTTGTGGCTATTAATATAAGGACAAGGACAAGGACAGGGCAGGGGAAGTTTTGCATTTTTTTTAAAAAACAGTGAACTCTTCTTAATACTGCTGTACTCACTGATGACCGCTGTTCGCTGCAGTCTACAGGATCTATAATGAACTCAGGTCTAGTAGGCCTCTTAACTCTCGAACAGAAACCACCGCATTTTTCAAGACTGATGGCGCGTAGGTAGGCAGCACAAGGTCATCGTGCCCAGCCGAGCTACTGCTGCCTTCAATGAATCCATACCCAAACCCAGACCCAGTCTCAGATTGAAAAGTCGGGTCCCAGCGGTAGAGAGGAGCGAGCATGATATCAAGTGTCTCCAGAGCTGGCATCCTGTTTCCAGATTCACGTTTACGTTGTTGGTCCAAGCCAACCGCCGCCCCAGTAGTCATTGGAAGAAGCGCCTCGGACTTTATATCCTGAACAACTCTCAGTGATGGAAGCAACTCGTTCAGTGCAGAAGAGTACACGAGTTTGAGCTCCTTCTCTAGCTGGATCTGAACTGAAGACGAAACACCGTAAAGCATGTACCCATACTGATCCACAGCCCATTGGACGACCTCCACCATTAACATGGCTCGCTCAAGACCTCGGATGGCTTGATCACAAATTGTATCTGCGCTGGAGGGTCTATTCCTGCTTCCAGAAGAAAAGGACGGCGATGGATTCGGAAGGGCAGACAACAGCGTTGATAACGGGAGTTCAGCTTGTTGATCAGACAACGCGGGGGCGTGGGAGGCATTGGCGGTGAGGGGCTGTTGCAGGGTGGTTCCATGTTGTTGTCCTTCAGATCGGTCCTCCATGATATCATCGATGTCCTGTGTCTGAATGGCAGGTGTGTACTGAGCAGGATGCATGGGATTGGGAGAATGAATGGGTGGATGGTGATGATAGTGATGAAGATGACTGGCGCCGCTTTCCTCACTTCGGCCTCCAAGACTCTGCACCGTGTTTCCTTTTCGTGGATCCTGTGATTTGAAAAGACGACGATCTCGCCTGACGCCGCCATTGTCGTCCGTTTCCGTGTCCGTTTCCGTCGCGATAGAGTTTGTGTCTGTATCAGTATCTGCAGTAAAAGGCTCAGGTCCGACAGAGAGATCCATTGGACCCGAGGACGACGACGTTGCAGGTCGAGAATATCTTTGTCCCAGCATCCGCCCGAGATGTTCCCGTGTTTGGTCCAAAACCCCGGCGGGGATATCGCCGCCTCGTCGGATGCAGTCCAAGAGGGTTAGCCCTCCCGAGGATGATACTCCAACCCCTGATCCAGCCCCGCGTCCTGATGATCCAAAACCGAGATTCTCTCCTATCCTCCAGGCCCTTATGACATCAAACAGCGCCTCTTTCAGGTCGATCATGGCATGCCCCAGATTCACAGCGTATTGCATCATTTGTTGGTTATTGCTTCTCAGATCCCGGTCCTGAAACGGAATCTTGGCCATTGATTCTCGGAAGAGCCGCATCCGGCCTTGCTGATCGTACTGGCAGGTGTGCAAGACAAAGAACTGGAGAGTACTTGAATTTAGCAATGTGATAAAGTACATCATCAGCTCTTGTGAACTCGTTGCCAGATGTAGGGCGTCTCGGTGGAGGGAAAATGTGTTCAAGGTGAGATAGATGCACTGGTTGGTGACTGCCAGTGAGGCTCGGTCCAGGAAGAATCTCTGACGAGGCTGAGATTTTGAAAAGTAGCCGTAGTTGATCGGATGGACAATCTTTTCCGGCACATCCGCCCTACAGCAAGTAAACAACAGAGGTTAGTATCTCTTCGTTGGACAGCTACATCACCATGATGCACCAACTATTTACCCGCATTGGTTTGTGGAGCAAAACGCAACCCGTTCATCCTCAATGGCGGCGACCCCAGGCGGTGATTCGTCGCTTTTGGTGTGTTGCAGCTCCACCAGATAATCATTAGTCATTTCTAGAAATCCTGTCCCGCCCTCGGCCATAGCTCTTTTAACGTCAGCACTCTGGGCCGCCTTTCTTGTCCCAGTAGTTACCCCTGCCCCTGTCCCAGAACCGGTGGCTTTCTTACCCTTTGAAACTTTTGAAGCTGCGAGTCCGGGTTGGAAATGCTGTCGGACGTCTACCAGATAATCCCACAGAGCCTGCGCACCCTTCACGCCTCCTTCTTTCTGTTTCTTCAGGGTTTTGACGGCCTCCTTGTCAATCATACAAAGCGCATACCGGTGTCGGTGTTGAATAGATCCAGAAGAGGTAGAAGAATAAGATCCAGTAGACGAGCGGGGGTTTGGAACAAGATAGGACTCTGCAGGAGACCCCTCCTTCCTACTGAGTCGGAGACGATCCCTGTTCTGCCAGAACTGACCCTCCTTATGCAAAGCTTCCTCTGTGTCCTCCTGAGGAGAATTTTTTCCATTCCAGTAGAGGGCCGGACGGAACCATTGTTCAGTCATGATGGGCCCAAAGGCCGATTCGGCATACTCCATTCTGACTACCAAACCATAGACCGGGTTGGTGTTGGGTCCTCGATGCCAGAGCAAAGGTTCCAGAGCCTGGACCCGATTTTTTTTCTTTGTTCCCGCGGAGCAGATCCCTCCAAGGCCCTGTGTTAGTCGGAGCATGTGCTCCGTTAAATTCGACGTTGGCATCATTGGGGCAAATGAATAGTTCCAGCCGCCAGAGAGCATTCGTGAACTCGATTGGCGTCCAGACGCATCGTCTGACGGGAGGGTGCGCGGAGGCATGATAGCTTCCAGCAAACCCTGTCGACTCTTTTTGGAGAAAGCGATCGAGTTTTCCTGATCCATCGTTTCGCTGTCTTGAGGTGGCGAGGGCCCGAGTCGGACCAAAAGATCCCTGTAGTCCTCCAAGATCCCCAAAAGTGATCGTTGGCGCACAAGATGGCGAAGGAACAATGTTTCGTGCAGCTCATCGTCCCTGCGATCGAGGCGCGTTGAGGGTAAAGACCGGATCTTGAAAATCAAAGAGTCGGTTTGGACTTTTGCAAAGACCTTGAAAGGCTCGAATTGGAAAAACTCGTCCATCAAGCAATTCTCAATCATCCAGGAGCTATCAAGTGGCATGCAAAGGTTGTAGTCAGAGTGTTGGTATCAGAACCACTCAGCAGATTCATAGAACACTGTCAGTGCACCAATACCTACCGCAATTGTATGGCAAAATCCAGAGTCAGCCATTGGCTAGCTGTTCAGTACAGCAAAGAGAAGATTAGATCCCTTTTTTTTGGTTTGTTTTGTAAAGGAAGCACTTGAAAGTTGATGGTGAAAACGATGCTGCGTACCGGTGATCATGCACAAAACACCGTCCGTGGGTATAATTCTCTGCGCTGCGAACCAGATAAAGTATCCATACGCTTGCATCATTCCACGAGTGCTGCCACTTGATTTCAAAGACTTTGTAGTGCCTATATTCCTTGACTGCTCTGATTGTCGGGACCTCTGCAGTTTTCCACTTGAATCTCCAACACCGAACTCGTCATTTTGCACTAATCCGATGGACTCGACTGCATTCAGGGGCGGTCCAGACCCTGCAGCTGTAGCCTCATCAAGTCCTAGTGCGATTAGAGTCGCTGGTGCCCCTAATACCTTCCAGTCATAGATCAATGGATCCGGAGCGCTGAAAGTTCCAGTCTTGCGGATCATATATGGTGGATTGGTCACAATAAAGTCAAACAGTAACTCACTCGGATCACGTAACCTCCTGATTTGAGCTCTCTCCCAGTTCATATCTTCAGTTTCCATTCCCGTGTCGCGTCGATTCGCCGCGCCAACTGGTATTGTCAACTGCAGTGTGTCATTGCAGAAGAGATGCATCCGAGGGAGATTTGATTGCTTTGATGAAGAGCGATGAACAGGCGAATTTTCCTGGTCAGTGAAAGCGGAATGTGATTCCATCGGGATATCCTTCTGCGTTCCCCCAGCGTTGTCCATGTATCTAGAGGGACGCTCCTGAGAAAGAAATTCGATCCTTTGTATGAGCGGTATCAAGTTTGCCATAAAGCCACATCGAGCTATCCAATAAGCAAAGTCATCGAGTTCCATTCCCCAGGCATTCTCGCATATCTGGCACAATAGTAGCCGAAGACCTGAAGCAGAATCCCAAAGCATGGTATGGGTAGATCCAGAGATGTCCATATCCACCTCTATTGTCTCGTCCGAAGCGGCAGACTGTGGTATGGGCAACATCCGATGACGAGCTTCCTCGATCAACAACCGTGCGTAGCGCGATAGAAATGTGGACACCCCCAAACATGGATCCAAGACCTTTGGGATCAAAGATATGGAGTTGGCCTGCTCAGAAGTAACCGTGCTCTCCACTAGGTTATTTCTGTTAACATATAGATACTCCACAAAACTGTCTAGCAGTTTTCCCTCTCGTCCTGATATAGCCCTTGTCCACATGAAATCGACAACTGCCGGTGGTGTGTAGAACTGTCCATGGTCTTTTTGGTGGTCCTTGGCCGTCAAGGCAAGAACTTGTGTGGAGTACAACTCGTTTAAAATAACGTCGAGGGCCAGAGGTTCGCCTTCTGTCAGGGAACAACTCTCCTGTAGAGTAGTCCTGCTTGACGGCCATTGCAAAGGTGATTCGACATCCTCCGAGTATAATAAGAAGTGCCACGTGAACAGTCCACCTCCTTGGCCAGTGAGTGACTGAGAGGGTAGAGATGGTGAACCCGACTTGGAATCGTTCACGTCAAAGTTCTCGGAGGCTGGCTTCTGAATATCGCTTTTAACTTGTGTTGTTGCCAGAGCATCTTGTATTGGCTTCAGGACGTTGTCTCTGTCATGAAAGTGAGAAAGGAAACGCGACAACTCTCCATCCTCTCCAAGGGTCCCGACACGCCCATCGATCTTTGAAAAAGAACCCCCTTTCCTGACCACACCTTTTTCAGATTCCTTAGCCAGTCTGGATTGAAAGAGCCAACAGACCACGCTCACAAACGCAGTCATCAAGGCCAAGAACTCTACTGTAGACTTGTACTCGTTTGCTCCCGTTCCAGCTAAAGAAATGGGACGTGTAGAATTATCGGCAGGGTGTGACAGAGTTGTGTCTTCAATGTTGTCGGACCCTCGATCCATCAGACTTCCACTTGTATCGCCCATTAGCTCTCTCAAGTGTGACAATGAGAGGACGTGTATAGGTTGGAAAGTTGCGGGGCGCTCCTGAGATGAAATATTGTCGCGCACAAAAGACGCACTGTGTAACATGAGCATATCGTTGACAAGATCCACGAGTACATGCTCCAATCGAGGATGCCTGTCGTGGGCTATAGCATGGGTGGAAAGAGAGTATGTTATTATGACAGCTCGTATTATCAAACTCTGATCGTTTCAGTCAATTCACTTCGAGGGAAAGGATATTACCGACATGATGCCCCTCCTTTGATAAAAATGACAGGAGCAAACTCATTATGTGCTCCTTGGTTGCAACCAATAACTTGCCAAGCTGTGTTGTCAGAGTTGAACTTGTGTCGACGGAGGAGCTCAGACGGGGTGATTCATTAATACTAGTTGTTGTCTTGCCTTTCCCTGTCCCTTCAGACGATGGACCGCCATATCTCCCTTTTGGAATACCAGTGCCAGGCTTGGTCAAGGGCGCTTGTGACGTTGGCGGTGATGACTGGCGCTGTGAGACTGGTGGAAGCATGTTACCGTAGGAAGAGTCTGGCATGAATGATTCGTACTGCCGGTGCTGGCTCGGCGAGCTACTGGATGTCGGTTTAAGGACCTGTTCGTGGATCGGAGCCACTTGACGAAGCGACACATCCGTTCTCTGTGATGTGGAAGAACTATGTAAACCGGAAACTCCCTGTGTGTTGCCCACGTATCCTATTCTTGAAAGCATATGTTGTTGCTCGGGAACTATTGGCTGGCGCTCCGCTACTCCGTGTGGATGCCGAAACTCCGATGGGTTCGGCTGCCGGTCGAAGGGTAAGGTTTCGAGGACCCGACTTTCAGGGAATCGTTTCGCTTTTAAAAACAATTGAGGTGACACGTCCAAGGGCCGTTTGTTCTGGAAATTGAACACGGGTTCTTCCAGAGGCATAGCTTGCGAGGAAGGGAAAGAACCAGGATCGTGTTTTGGCGAACGTCCAGGGATTTCGCTACCGAATGATTCTGTTCGACTACCGAGATGACCCTGTTGAGTGTACAAAGATTGAAAATCACCGCTTGAAAGTGGCTGGTGCTTTTGAATGCTTTGATAGCGAAGACTGCTAGTGCGACCCCTCTTTCTATGCGGGATCCTGTCTGAGTCCAAAGGGAATAGTGCAGGTATAGCAGATGTGTAGTGGCTAGGATCTAGGGGTAATTCTGACGTCGCAGTAGCAGATGAAATCATCATTGACGGGGGCTCAAGGCGGTGCAGCTGGTATGGAGTCGGAGTGGCGGACGAAAGGGTCCTGGAGCGATGTCGATAAGGCGAAAGAGCGGGCCGCTCATGACTGGACAGTATGGGGCTACCTGGCTCTGAGACTGACAGGGGCTGGGCTTCGGGATGCGATGACAGGCCCGAATGGTCAATGTGAACCATACTGCGATTCGCTTGGGACCATACACGCTGACTATTCATACCAATGTTGTCAGTAGGCAGAGCCCAAGTTGCTTCCAGATCCGACACTTGATGCGAATGAGGATGAGAACGGAATAGGTGTGGAGGTGGGTATGGATATGGGTATGGGTGTGGGTGTGGGTGTGGGCGGTGCTGCTCATGGCCATGGTCATGGTCGCGGCTGAGCTGGTGCTGATGCCGATCTCCAGGAGCTGGCTGGTAAGATCCGGAAAATTGTGACTCCTGCTGTCGCAGCTCATGTGGACTCTGCCCCGGCTGAAAGATTGCTTGGTTCCACCGAAAATGGTCCGCATCTGGGTGTGTTTGTGCTACATGAGTTTGGGCAGCGGAGCGTTCGAGGGGTGTGTGCATCTGCTGCTCCCGCCATTGCGGCTGCTGCCATGTGAGGGGTTGGGGCTCTGTAAAAGGCTGATGTTGTTGTTGGGTCTTTGGCGACCTCTGCCACTGATACTGGTCCATCGAACGCCAGTATTCCTGCTGGTTCCGAAATACGGGAGGTAAGTTCAAGAGACGGGAGGTTGGCGTAAGTCGAGGTTCGTCCGATGAAGGCAACCCTGCTGTGCTCTCATAGCGTCGCTCCTGGTCATGGCTCTGGTTGTTTTCGTCTTGGTCCATGGCCTGGACCTACTAAACTGCCGGAGGGGGTGAGAATGAGGGTCGAGTGTCAGACAACACTCTTGGGCTTAAAAGGTGGATCGAACCAGCAGGGGATGCAGCAAGGCGCAATGGCAGAAAGGCGGGCACGGGACTGAAGAACAGGAAATGCTAATGACCATGCTCAGCAGATCGACGTGGGTGAGATAGGAACGATAAGACGATGGTTGTAGTGTTGTAGTGTGTTGCGACTATAAATCTTTTCACATACTGATGACGGTCGCGATGGTTACTGTATTCGCTACTCTTGTCGATGTTGTTGCTATTGTTGTTGTCAATGTTGTCGTTGTTGTTGTTGTGGTTGCTGAGGCAAAGCTGATGATCACGAAAACAAGGTCAAGTGCGGCAAAGCAAAGGGGAGGAAGCAGAAGAGGAAAAAAGGAGGGGAGGAAGAAGACCAGACTGGACAGGACTCACCTGCACTCCTCCCTTCTTTCACCCTCACTCTCTCTTTTCATTTTACATCTTTTCTTTCTTCTCTCTTCTCTCTTCCTTTTTTTTTTTTTTTTTTTGGCTCCCTTTTTTTCTCTCTCTTGATCTGTCCGCTGCTCATGCCCTGGTTGACTTGAAGCATAAATAGTGTCGTACTTACCGACGTGCCGACTGGCGTGCACCCGACCGCTTGCTCACGATTCCAGTGGGAGGAGCCTAGGTCTCATCTCCATGGCGACTCGACAAGGGAAACGGAGGGCTACCATGAGGCGGGGACTCCAAAAGTGTTTTAGGCTGCTTGCGGCATACAAGCGGAATGAACAAAGTCATTCTTCATAAGCAAATGCGACTGCACAGTGAACGGTGATGTGTTCAGAGGGGGTGCAATTCAGATAAATGAATGGAGACATGAGAGGAGAGGAGAGGAGCTGGAAGAGAATGCTGGGACTTTAGGGGAGGAAGGAAGCAGAAAAGACATGCGCGCATTCGTCGTCGTCGCGACATGCCATAGTTGTCACGTGCAGTGCATAGTTCTGTAGATGCGGGATGCCTCCTTGTATCGCTCTCGCACGGTCCAGTCGACGCGTGCACACCATGCTCGTTTCACTCTCTTCTTTGTGTCCGCCAACCGCCGCATCCCTAGTTGTTAACACCATGTGTGATATAAAAAAATGCAATCGTTTATTAACTGACCGTCCCATCTGAAAAATGCTAGTGTTCTTTTCGATCCTCCCTTGACGCTCCGCCCACATTCCATTTACTTGGAGCGAACATACTTTCCAACCACCAAGGCGTGGTCTCTCTCAAAAGGCTCAAGAGTCAACTGCTCCTGGGGCTTGATGCGTTGCTCCTGGAGCTTGGGGATCTCGCCGGCAAAGACGGTGGCAGCATCGACAGTCGAGTCGATACAGTTGGCCTTGATCGAGATAACAATGTGTCCGTTGTTCTTCAAGAAGTGGTGGGCGTTGATTCCAATAATACGGGACTGATCGGGCTGAGCAACATCGGCAAAGATGACATCGACCATACCGACCAACATGCGGTACTTGTGGGGGTGGCGAGCATCCTCAATGATGGGGATGACGTTGGTGCGCTTCTTGGCCATGTTGATCAAGTCACGTCCAGAGCGGTGAGAGAACTCGACGGCATAGACGAGACCCTCAGGTCCGACAATATCAGCAACGTGGGAGACGGTAGTACCTGAAGCAGCTCCGAGATAAAGAACCTTCTTGCCTGGGGCAATGTGAATGTTGTCAACACCTCCGAGAACACCAGCGGCGACCTTGGAACGGAAAGGGTTCCACACACGGTACTCGACCTTGGCGCCATCAGCACCCTCGATCGAGATGCGCTTCTCACCGTAAACAGACTCGCCGGGAACCAAGTTCTTGGTCAAAAGGTAATCCTCCTTTCCATGGGCAACAAAGATACCCTCGTGTCTGTGAGGCTCGACAGTGACCTTGGCACCACCCTTGGCACCTCCACGGGCACCACCACGTCCACCGCGGGCACCACCACGGGCACCACCACGCTTCGCAACACCTACAAAATACCAATAGATCGATTCAATGTTAGTCCAATATATCCAAATGCGATCAAGGTAGCGTCAAGGTTTAAGGTATTGAAGATAAAAAACAAGGAATTACCACCACGACCGCCGAAGCCTCCACGACCGCCGCCACGACCGCCACGGTCACCACCGAAGCCTCCACGTCCACCGCCACGACCGCCACGGTCACCGCCGAAGCCTCCACGGCCACCGCGAGCACCGCCACGGCCACCACCACGATCACCTAGTAATCATAAATAATACAAAGAGAAAAGAGTTAGAAAGCATATAGCAGACAGACTGGATATTGCTGGGTACAGCCCATGAGCTGTGGCTTGATTTTGCTGCATGCTTGTTGCTCTGCAAGGCCATGGTTCTGTTTGACTGTTGTGTTTATCGGCAGAACAAAGCAGCTATTCCTGAAGAGATGCCGAGTTGACAGGTTGTGGGGGGGGTTGTCCATTGTCGCAACAGTGCTACCATTGCCCAATGCTGTTCCTTCCATGTCCCATGTGCCTGTTTGAGGATCCATTGCTTTGATGCAGCGAATGGGTAGTGAGGATAAATAAATAGGTGCGGAGGGTTTTCACATACCGAAACCCATGGTTAATATATATGTATTGAGAGAGAGGAGGAGGAAATAGACAGAGGAAGAGATGCAGACGAGGAGAAGAGGTCCTGTTTGCTTCTGATGATGGGATAAAGGGAAGGATGGAGATAGATGGATGGATGGAAAAGGACTTTCACAGTGTGCACAGAGATGCAAAAAAAAAAAAAAAAAAAAAGCGAGAAAGCAACAATGACTGCCTTTTTTTTTTGTATGTGAGTGTGCGTGCAAGCACAATCCGCAGGCTGCAGTCACAAGGCACGTGCTGTGTGACTGTGACTTGTGCTGCTGGTGTGAGACCCAACTGGCACACGCTCTCTTTTTTTTCTTTCCTGATCTTGACCGACAATTCGACAGGCTGGTCTGGCTGGCTGTGCAGTGGCCCAGCAGTGGTGCACACACGCACACAGTGACATGATACATGCGGCAGCAGACGCGCTCTTGCTCGGCGTTGGGTTCTTCCTGTCTCGTTTGCCCTTCTCTTTGCCCTTTCGCCGTCTTACCTCCTCCTCCTCCTCCAAAAGAGTCTTGGCCTTTGCTGAGATCTTCCTGCTCTCTTGGTTGCCTGCCTCATACCCTTGCCTGCTCATATACATACTCTCCCACTGTTTCCCCCTCGCATACACACGCTTCCACTCCTTCCCGCCTGCTAAACCATCTCCGCACACACTCACCGCGTCTCCTCTTTCCTCACACCCAACTTCAACATGGATCTTAACCCTTCGCCGGACAAGCCTCGTCCAGTCTCGCCACAATCACTCCTGGACCTTCCTTCTTCATCAGAAACTGCCAGAACTGGGCCTCCTCTGCCGCACACTGGAACGCTGCGTTCTTCGGCCTCCAAGCTAAAGCTAAATCCAAAGTCTATGTCCGGCAAGAAGGAACATAAAAATGAGGACCAGATATGCACGCCGATGATCAACATCGCACCATACATGTCAAAGTACGCCGCAGACAACCGTGAAGGGAAGGGGAGGCAACATGGCTAACGAAGAACTATGCACCTGCACTTGCTGACTGACTACGACTACCATCTGCGCCTGAATAGATTTGTGCGACATCTCCATGCTGAAGACGAAGAACCGATCGGAATGCCGTTCTCATACACGCAGTTTGGAGCGGTACTCATGGTCGACATTGTCGGTTTCAGTCAAGTATGCTTTGGTTCTAGAGTTGAATCGTTTTGATTAGTTTGGGCACAGTTCTTCTCTAATGCGCTGCGCCCATACCTTCGTAGATGACAAGTATTGCTTCATCCAAAGGCGACGTAGGAGCCGAGATGCTCTCGTCCCAGATTGGCGCATATTTTGACCAAGCAATCCGCATCATCGAGTACCATGGGGGCGACGTGGTCAAGGTAAAGGACCAAGCAAACGTCTCGTTCGCTATACCGACTTTTGGCACTAACCTGCAACGAGAAACTGAACTAGTTCCTTGGAGATGCCCTGCTCGTTGTATTTCAGGCAGAGCCTGATATCGACAACATCAACCGCTCACAACAATCCGACATCTTGGATTCAGCCTCGGCAAACATCCTTAATTCCCCCGTCGAGGATCCCGCCGCCACGCTTCGACGCAACAAGATTACAGTCCGAAAAGCGGTAGAGTGCGGTTTAGAGCTCTTGGCCAGGTTATCAAACTATAGGATATACCTCTCTGAACGAGAGTTTTCCAGAAAATTATCTGGCCAAAGCTTCACCCCAGATGACTTTTCGATGGTATCCTCTGGTGGAGCTACGAATGAGGATGGACAAGCAGCGGGTACGGGCGCTCATGTACTTAATATAACCGGCATCCAGGGCGAAAACAGGACATCAGAAGGGAACGGTATTCATTCACATTCAATCTCAAACACGGGCATGGGCAGCTTGAACCTCGGCTTTGGTAACTCTAGTTTGACCTTCTCACCCCTCTCACCGTCACGACGGTCTTCTCTCAACACGGAAACAACCAACAGTCCAAGGCGCACTAGTCTTTTGCACAACCCGGGGACTCCCCAACACGATCACCCGTCCGGAAGCCCACGAGTGGGCTCACAAACCAGCATTCCCACTGGCAGCGGTAGCAACCACCGCTCCAGTCTCACTATCCTAGACTCTCCCGCGAGTAACAGATCCTCTTCAAAGACCGCACCAGCAAATATTCCTATCATCGCTCTCCCCGACTCTACCGTAGGATCTACTGTATCCTTGGCTTCTAGTAACGCGTCCAATTCAGCTTCCACTAACAATGGAGTCCCAACAGCTACTCTTGGACCTGGCGGTGTCGCTGGCTTCCGGAAGCGAACAGAATCGATGAACTCTTTGTCCCCACATCGCCCTGGGTCAACCTCTTCCAGGAGTAGAGCCACAACCTTCTTATCCAACGCAAAGACTTTATTCGCACACGGGAACCCAAATGACGCCAAACCACTAGCAGGCTCTGGCTTCGCAGGAACACCTGTTGCAAATACCGAAGGGAGTGAGGGAATTGAGGATGCAACTGCCACAGAGGAATCGCATGATTTGCAGTTGCACATGGCTTTGTCCGCGGGAGACATTGGTAAGCGGCCTTCCATCCTGTGCCTATCCCCTCCAGTTCGAACTGAGACGATACTCCAATATAGCTAACAATTCGTTGTGTCTACGGAGTAGTCAACATTATCATTGGAGACTCGGGTCATGATGAGGGTCTTGGAAATCTATTGGTTCAGGAGACAGGACGGTTAGAATATGCAATATGTGGCGAACAAATGGCAACCATCGATGAAGCTTTGAACATGGCGCGTGCTGGAGAGGTGACGATAACAAAGAGTGCGTGGAAGTATGTCAATCCTGATTCGTACCCCTGGAGTGAGCCTCGCCGGAACTGCTTCATCCTCAGGAATATCCAGGCACCGACGACGGCTGACTTGCCGCTATTAAGACGGGTTCGAAACGAGAAACTTTTAAGTACGTCGATTGAGAGCAACTCTCAATATTACAAGTAAGTGGTATTTGAACTTCTTTTATTTCTCTTCATTTTTTTCTTCAGGGCTGGCAATGTTTTTCTTGCTCACAGAATAAACACTCTACCGGCCAAATCTCAATATTCAAGGTATATCAACAAGTCGGCAATCCACCGTCTGATCCTGTACCCTGACAATACATTCCCAGCGCAGTTCAGAAATTCTACAATCCTATTCATCAGTCTTGGAGATGTCAAGCCCTGGACCCCCGAAGGATTGGCTCATTGTCAAAAAGCCATTCTTGCTGTTCACAAAGTAACAGCAAGATACGAAGGTAGGCCTCCTTCTTGCAACTAGATTCATAAGCCACATATACAAAGGTTTCTTGCTCTAATGTGGACATTTGGGTGCGCACTTTGAATCCATCACCTCAACACAATAGGGTTTATTCAACAGTTTGCCGTCGATGACAAAGGCGCCACATTGCTTTGTGCTTTTGGACTCCCTTATCCACGGTCCCATGAAAAAGAAGCAGTTTTTGCTGCAAAGTCAGCGTGGATGATTCGACAACGTTTCCTTGAGGAGGAAATCACGGATTTCAAGATCTCACTAGCGACGGGAGTTATTTTTACAAGCATGATTGGGAATGAGTTCAGGCGGGATCCAGCAATTGTCGGAGACACTATCGTGATTGCCGTCAGGATTCTCAAGTTCGAGTACGCTACCGACTCTATTGTTTGCGACGACGCGACACGAGTTGCCTGTATTACTGAACATGACGGACTCTGCGAATTTGAAGATATGGGCGACGAGTACGTAAAAGGAAAGCTGTACCCGTTAAGGATATGGCGTTTGATTCATTTCGGAGCCAAGAAACAAACACGGCGGCCAGATGATGGCATGGTGGACGAGACTATTGGTTATGAGCCAGAGCGCGATCGGGTTCAAAACTTCATTTCTGCTTGGGCGGAACTCCCATACCACAACACAATCTTAATAACGGGACCAAGGGGTTCAGGCAAGAGTATGTTTTATCAACAGATTATCCATCTGGCTGACTCGCTTGGTTATCAGATCTGCTCGGCCGCATCTGCAGAGGTCGAAAAGAACACCGAGTACTACCAATGCAAGTTCCTGCTGCTTGGATTGTTTGATATCATGCGAACGTACCAAATTCCCTACGCCTCCAAGTTCCTATCACAAGTGGTGGTGCCACCTCTTTCAGATGACATCAGCAACTCACCGGTTCCTAGTGCGAGCAATCCCACCAATCAAACGACACAGCAGGGAATCAATCGTGGGCTGTACGTCCAGGCCACATCACCTGCAGCCCCCCCACTGAAGTCATTTGATCGTCGCAGATCTAGTGCATTCTCGGCCGATATGAGCTCAAGTCCCAGGATCAGTCAATATGGGGAGCCGTCTTCCCGTCAGTCCACGGCAACTACAAAACTACAAGCCTTCATAACCGTCTGCCTGAAGAAGATGGGCGTAGTTGATTTGATGATGTTGCCTGTCCTAGACGACATCATCTCAACAATCTCCTTTGACAACTGCTCACCAATCGTCAACAAAGCGGATGACGATATCTTGACGGATTTCATAACCAGGACTCTTAACTATGCAAGCCAGTTTGTCAAGATCATCGTCATGTTCGAGGACATTCAATGTAAGTGCGAGGCATTTCGCGAATCGATTTCACCACCTAGTTTCTAATCATCATGAGTATGGCTATTTTTTACGATTAGGGTGTGATTCAAAGTCTTTGGACGTTATCCGCGCCATTCATGAACGCTGCGCCTCTGTCCTTATTATCTTGTTTTCACGACCTCCACGCGACTATGGAGGTGGTCTTGGATTGCAGGGTATCACCAATCACCCAGGCCATCTTGAGATTTCTCTGGAGGGTCTTAAACGGCGTGAGATTGAGCTTGCTTTGCTGCGAACGTTCAGGCCAAATGGAGTCACTTCGATCAGCCCAGAAGTCATTGAGCTGGTACAAGAACGGACCAAAGGAAACCCCAAGTTTGTCAAAAACATGTCCCTCACGCTCAAGGAGTTTTGTCATGTCAACATCGTGGATGGCGAACTTTTGACCACTGGACAAGAGGCTACACCCAGTCCGTTGTCCAAAACCTTGGATGAGATGATCATGAAGCAAGACAAGAAAAAGATGATTTTGATGCAGTACGACCGAGTTCGACCAAAATTTCAGGACTTCCTCAAGATTGCAAGCTGTCTTAGCGAAAAGTTTTCTCTTGCGGAGGTGAACGCAATACGACCTCTGGAATCTATGCTGGGAACACCTGAAGCAGGCCGCTCCTTCGCCACAATTATAAGCGATATGGATCCTTACCGGTTTCTTTCGCTCGCCACGGACCAACAGGCGAACATGCAGTTCTCCGACAACCCAGTCCTCCAAACAATCTACACTTTTGGATTTGGCTCCACAGCTCGGGACATATACGATTCGATCCCATACGAAGAGCGGGTGAACTATCATCTGAGGATGGCCCAATTTTACGAATCTTTTATATCTCCGAGCGATGACGAGTCCACTACAGAGCCTATGAACTGTCAAGACCTTTTGCCCAATATCACGCGACACTACATGAAGACAGAGGTCACTGAGAAGAAGATCAAATACCTCAAGGCTCTAGCAGCGTTCGACCTCAAAAGCAACATGTTGACAGATTCCAGCCAGAACGTGTCGGCCCTGATTAATATCCTGGATACGGTGCCTGGTGCAAAGGACATGGTGAGCCAGGAGGACCTGGCCGACATTTACGGCATGAAGGGTGAATCTTTGTCAAAACGCATGCGTATAGAAGAGGCTGAGCCTGCATTATTGGAAAGTCTGATTCAATACGGGATACACTGGCCTTCGACTCATCTTCAATGGAAGTCTGAGATGATGAAAGAAAAGTGGAAGTTTTTGTTCAACTATTTTCGAGGAGCCACTCCTATTCAGAGCGGACGCTCTGGCAAACCCCCGAAATGCAAGGTCGGCGGCAAGGCGCAAGTCCGACTGCAGAGAATTATCCGCGTCTTTTCTTGCCTACAAAACATCTACTTTTGGAGGACACAACCTGAAGCGGCAATGCTCTCCAGTTTATATACACTGCGCTACAGCAGAAAGCTTGGACTTCCCTCTGGAGACCAGACCGCATCCTTGGGCCGCATTGCGCTCCTGCTTTATTTTCAAGGCAAAAAGCACTTGTGCGCAAGGTACATGAATGTTTCTCGACAAATGAACAATGCAGGACAAACAACCGAGGGTATGCTACCATCCATGGATGCCTATGTCGAGTACTGTGAAGGTCGTCAGACGGTGGCACACCAATTGTTGGACACGGCCATCGATGAGAGCAAGACATTTGGTGTTGTAACCCACCTGGCCACATTCTACCGGGCTGTCACCATGAAATCAGCGTACAGGACATGGGAGGGATCACTCAACGTTCACCCCGAAGACTGTCAGATTTTACGCACCCTCTCCGTAGCAGCCATTCAGAACGGAGACTCGGAAGGCGAGACATTGTTTGCCATCCCCACATTGTCCAACTTGCTCATCCAAGACCGACTCCGGGACGCAGAAAGCTGGGTGGTATTGATTGAGAAGTTCATTATGCCAAAGGCTCGGCTGATGAATTTATTGATCATCCATGGTATCCTCTCCTACTACTATTCAAAGTTGGGCAACTACGAAAAGTCACGGATCTATGTGGAGCTCCTGTCGGAAAACATTGAGCAACAAGGGGTCGGAGCACATCCATTCCCGCTCATGGGCTGCATGTTCACGCTCATGTCCATGTACGAGATGAAGGATAACCCGCACAGGATATGCCCGCCAATGGATGAAGACCCACAAATCCGCGAAAAGCGGAGCGATAAGGTCCTTGGCCATGTTATCGCTTATCTGACGACAGACCCGTTCAAGACTCTGGCCGATTCCTTTATTTGCTGGGCAGATGCGATGCGTAGTTTTGTTCAGCCAGGACGCGAAAAGGAAGGAGCAGAAAGGCTGGCTCGAGGATACAAGGAGCTTGAAGACCGACTGGAGGGCATCAACTTTGTCAAAGCTTTTTTTCTCGCGCAACTGGGTCGCTATTCTGATGGAGTGACCAAGGTTGAGTATTACAAGAAGGCTCACCAACTGTTCTTGATCATGTCCATGAACCCTGCTCTCTGGTTGACCGATCCAACCACATCTTGGCGGCCACTGCCTATGGACGAAAATCAATTCGATTTTATCTTTGGTGACATTCCAATGCCGGCCAATGCTGAAACGTTGAAAGAAGGCACCCTTGGTTGGGCTGCGGCTGAAGCCACTGGGGTTTTGATTGTACCAGCTGCAGAGAGCACACAGGAGCCTGAAGTGTCAAAGGTGGTGGAGGAGGGTGGAACGGTTGTCCCGTTGGACGTTGCGAGTGAGGTGAAGCAAAAGCCGGCGCCGGTTGTCCCAAGTAAACAGAGTCAACTTGGGGCCGAAGATCCTTATGGTCGCCATTACGTGGCTCGTGATTTCTTGGCAATGGAGGAGGGTTCTTTCGACTGGATTCTGGCAGAGGGATCATCGAAATCGGCCAGACGGGGCCGCATCCCAGAGGCACCGATCTAGCCTCGTATTCTTTTTTTTTTTTTTTTTGGGTAGGACAATAAATTCAAAAAAAAAAAAATGTAGACAGTGGCAGTGGCCAGCGTGAGGATCTTGGCAAACCTCCTGATTGATACGGACATGAATGAAGAATGGTTTGGGATGCCAACTATTGTGGACTTGTCATTGGCACCGCGTGCTCATGAGCGGAAACTTTATTTTTCACTGGGCAACTTCGGGGTTTCGTTTGTCATCTCTCATACCGGGGTTGAACCGGTTCGTACGCTTAACGTGCTCTGTTTTTTTCTTTTTTTGCGTTCAGGTTGGATTATGTCTCCATCTTTGAGGTTATCGTAAACAAACAGAAAAAGAAAAAAAAATTGTTTTATTTTTGGTTTCCCGGTCTATGGGTGGGCAGACATGCAGCCCCATTACTCGTGAATATCGATGGCAACGTACTCGGTGCTGGAACCACCGGCACTCGGGGTTTTGTGCTTGTAAGCCTTTCCTTTGACAGTAATGGGTGACTTCCATATTGTTGGTGTTGTAAGCAACGGTCATCTCAGGCAGATTGACGACCTGTGCGTTTTGACCCCAAAGGACATTTATCCAACTACTGCACTTGTTGGGCCCAATGACCATTTGGAACTGCAGATATCTGGGACCCAGCACAATGCCCATGTTTGGGCTAAAGTCCTTTCCAGAAGTGAGTGAGTTGTACTTTGTAAGAATGTAGATGAGGCACGAGTCAGCCCTCTTGGTGATCTGGTGAGTGCTGTTAAAGGCACTATAAGAAGCGAAAGAAAACGTCCAAAGGGATGTCAAACATCATGGTTAGAAAAGGTTGAACTGGAGACACAACGCTTGGGATTTTTGAATGCTGAGGAATGCTTACGGAGCAGCAGAGGCGATGATGATGGCCAATAACGCAATGGCAGTGGCGGTAATGGGGAATTTCATGTTCAGGTGTCCTCACCCTTTGCCTATTGATGCGTTTTTCGTTCTCTTTTCCAGACTACAAAAGTACCCATCCAAGCAACACTGCGTCTGTTCATATTCAGCACACCTGTCCAGGATGCAGTGAAAGATGGAGGAGCGGCGGTCCGATCGCTCTCTCAAGGTCTAGTGTGTCATGTAAACTCTGTCGCCGCGGTTTTGCTATTAGGGACGATCATATAAAGGACGAGATGAAGACGTGCATCCTCAGTGTCTTTCAACCCACCACCACCACCACACATGAGAGTAAAGCAAGACGCGCGTATAGTTTTATTAACGAAGTACGGATCTTACCAAGTAAAATTAGCCGAATGTTGGCATAGAGTAAAGGGAGGGTGACTTCAACCGTGCTTGGACTTGTCATAATTAACACCGCCGCAGTTGTCAAAATCAGGGTCTCTCCTGTTTTCGGCCCCAATGGACGTATAAGGCTCAGTGGCCACTAACCAGTGCAGATCATGTCGAAAAGAGTCCACGTCAGTGGTGACATGTTCGGCCTTTGTGTCTGAACCGTAGAAATCGAGATCGAAGGATGGTTTCCCTTCCCCGAATCCACGAGGGTAGATTATGACCTTGGAGAGGGCTGTGAACTCGGGCTGCCTTGTCGCCTCCATGAAGATCTGATTCCATCGGCGCTCGACATAGATTTGGAACCAAGGGTTGTAGGGATGGGCGGCTCCAGAGAGTACTTGCTCGTGGATTTCGACGAAAGAGCCATCGCCTTCCATGGTTTGTTCATCACCCCTGGCCTGTCGAAACGTCAGGTGCTGGAACATGTATGTCTTGTATCTGTTACACATGAAGGGAGATGGATTAAGAAGGGGAGAAAGATGGGTGATCGGGTGATTACTTGACTAAAGAATGGAGGAGTGGGAGAAAAGACTGGCAATGACCTTTCTGGATTTGTGGAAGAAAAGAGAAACAAATAACATGCTTTGCCTTTGCTTCGCCTGAACCTTGTTGCACAAAGAAAATTTCAAGGGGCAGCTCGGTCTACTAGCAATCATTGGTCATTGCCACCAAATCCCGGATGGGCCTTCTAGAAGCTCTGAACCCATCCTCCTCGGCTGGAAAAATTCCTGCTGCCGAGGGGCTGGGACGAAATCTCCCAGTTTACCAAGGGTCTCCCGCATCCGAAAAAGGAAGGAGCCTTAACACGGCCTGAGACTACTTTTGTTGGACAAAGGTATTCTGACACCCCAGTCATCGTAATGTTGAAAGATTCTTTTTACTCTCCCGTCAAAATTCAGTCAGAGTGAATCTTGACTGGGGTTTCTCCTGTCAGAATTCCCACCGCCAGAATCTTGACTGGGGTGTTTACCCCCGTCAAAATTTCGTGTCCATTGAAGATCTGCCTCGCGTCAATTTTGACTGGAGAGTAAGGGGTCACTGGGAATTGTCACTGGGGTGTAACTATTGATTTTGACTGGGGGGGGGGGGGGGGGGGGTAAGAATTCTTTGAGGCCTCCTCTTCACGGCAAAGAGGCACAAAGCAACACACAAATGAGAATAAAAAAGAGAAAAATTAAACACAGGATGTGCGAATGCTTCTGATGAATGTGAGATGCGCATCTGTACCTGAGCGGTCTTTTGGTTGACATGCTGTGTCTTTACTTTTGCGAGTGAAGCAGGGTTGTGGATGAAGATGACTGCATGGAATGAAAGAGCGACAGGAACAAAAGTGGTCTCGGGCCGTGTAAAGGCTCCTTCCTTTTTCGGATGCGATTTCCTTTTTGGTCAGCTCTCCACGAAGGAGACCTCTTGGTAAACTGGGAGTTTTTGTCCCAGCCTATGCCCCACGGGGTTGGTGCGAACAAATGGAACCAGAATAAATTTCTTACATTGACGTGGAAGTCTTTAAGTTCCTTGCATGTGCTAGAACCACTTTGATCCATCGACTTTGCCCAATTCCCTCGCCATTGGATCTTGACTCCGTCTTCGCTCTCACATCTCTTTCCCTCCCTTGCCCTCGGATCTGGTTGCTGTCTTTGCCTTCTTCTCAAAATAATACGAAGAGGTATGGTGGACGTGGTGTAATGTGCAGCATGATCAGATTAGATGTACCTTTGCATTTGCACTGGATATTTAGGAGTAGTTTATTCGAATGTGACCGGAGCAATCATCACTCTCTTATCTTGCGGACAGTGTGGCAGATCTATTCTGCACTCCTATTTCATCATCCTAAATGAAACGTAGAGATATAATTAGGGAATGAAAGGTAGAGCAAAAAGTGAACCTCCAGCGTTAACATATTCCTCCACGTCTCTGACGACATCTCCTACAGTCATTGAAGCCCATGCTCATCAACGACCTGACGGCACCCTTGCACACAGCAAAGAATGGACAGTCATATGGTGGTCAATGCCTCTAGACGAGGTGATGGGCCGACGTGATATAGAGGACACTCACCTTGTTGTTCAAGAACAACAAGACAACGATAGCGAATTACAGTTGCCTTCTCCTCTACACACATCCTTTGACGAGAATCCATGGTTTGATGCGAGGGTCACCCCACCGTACCATACCACAAAAACGGGTCGGACGGTCTGATTGACAAACACAGTATAAGTGAATGTCAGCAGAACTGGTCACATTTCACCCAGAGAACTCAAGCTCTGTCGTATCTACGCTCTCTGGAGATGAAAGATGAAAAGCAGAGTGAGAGCAAGATACTGATGCATGACAGGATGAGACACTCCGTGTGCTATCTGCATTAAAGAAACGCACACGGCTCCGGGCGGATGAGGAGAGGATACTCTGCTTTCTTGTACTCAAGAAAGTCACCGTGTCGGGCTGGTCGCCAAAGCACTGTGATATTCTGGTAGATGACTCCATCGACGGTATCCGTGGCAATCTTGCACGTCTGCCTCTGTTTAACACGGCACGACGGTCCATCTAGATGTTATTTCTCAGAAATACGGCCAACCCCAGTGCTTCTGGGTCCCATCGAGATGTTTTGGCAAGTTGCCTTCAGATGTCGGCAAAGTGTCGTTTTCTGATCGGAGCGCCACTGGCGATTCGTTTTGAAAAAAAGCTGATCGATAGTTTTGCTTCTGATATCCTGTCGTCGGTGTTGAGTCAAAAGCTCTTCTTCGCATGGACTGCCGTCAAAGTAGAGGATTACCGTGGTTTAGTCTTTGATGTATAGATGTAGATTTTTCAGAACGATGAAATGGGTGACTTCGAGGTTGGTACAGTTTGCGTACGCGTAACGGATCGTGGAATAGAAGGAGCCTTACATGTCCACTCTGTATTTGTTGTTTGGTCCAACGAGAGCGCGAAGTGAGCTATTTTGATCAGGTGGTTTTCGGTAAACTGGCGTATGCATGCCTCTTCTTTGCTGACACGAAGCGCTTCAATGAGAGGCAACCCACGGTGTAAGCAGAAGTTGGTGGCTGAATGGAGTTTTTTTTAATGGCGACATTTGATTAGCAACAAGGGCAAAGACCTGGCCTGTGAGTTAGAATTGAGATGCAATGGAGCATAACACGAACCTGTAGCAGCAATGGTAAACGGAATTGCCAGCTGGTAGAGGTGTAGCAAGTCAGTGATTTGGTTCAATGAATGGGTGGGCTGATTAAGGATGCGATACGAGTACGAATTCGAATTTATAAAGGTGCACATGGGTGGGAGAACCACTCACAGGGGAGGGACACTGAAAATGTTCCGAGGGACACAGTTTCCCTGGAGTACTGTAACCTGCGCTCAGAAGAAATTTGCACCAACGGGCTATTCCAAGTAGGGGATCTGAGCGATCCTTTTTCTGTATCCCCATCTTTTGTTTGTCATCCCCCCCGCTCTTTTTCTGTTCCCCTCTCCTTTCTTCTTTTTGGGAACACCCTCGCTTTCCTTGGCGTTGCTTTTCCCTGCCCTTGACATCCACATCCCTTGTCCTTTTCCATTGGCGTCATCTTTGGCGCTGTCTCTGGTGCTGTCTCCAGTGTCTTCCCTTGCTTCCTGCAATCGCTTGGCTTGTCCCTCCATTTTTTTCCTTTCTTTTTTCCCTGCTGAGACCTCGTTTCTGTCCCTCTGTTTTTCCCTCCCTTTCTGTCCCTTACTTTTCATCGCCCTTACTTTTCATCGCCCTTCTTTCTGCCGCCCTTTCTTTTCCTGCCCTCGCTTTCCTTGCTTTCAACTTTTACATCTATTGTTTTCCACTGGTGTCCTACACCGGCCGCCATCCATTTATGTTGCCTCTAGTGCGGTCCCTTAGTGTTGTCTCTAGTGTTGTCACTAGTGTTGTCCCTTAGTGTTGTCCTTTCTGCTCCCTGCCCTTGCTTTTACCCTTGTTTTTCTTCCACCTCTTTCGTTTCTATTCTCCCCTCTCGCCATCTTTTTTTTCTGTCCCTTACAGTATTTTAGATCTCTTTTTTCTGTTCTTAACTGGTATAAATAGAAATCAGCATCGAGCAACCTTGCCCATCATTCAACTGACATTCTTGAAGACATCGCACTATACACAACGCCCACCACAGCCTGTTCTCGTGAGCCACCCCACGAACCATAACAAGAACTCCATTATAACTGCTGCAACAATATCTCATAGAAACCCCTTGTAAGAAACCCTGTAGGTGACCTTCCGACAACATTAATAACATTCATGTAAATAAACAATAGGGACATGGCCGCTTTCTTATAAATAGAATTAACATAAATTCACGGTATTCATGCTTAGGGAAGCTCTATCCCATTCACAATGTTGCCAAGAAACTTGATTTTCCTCTTCGCTCTTTGGGGCTTGACTAGTGCGTCCCCTATTCCCAACATGATTGGTAATAATGTCGGCGCCTTACTCATCAATTCGCAGCACGAGGCTGCCAATACTGGGAACAATCAGGGCAACGTTGCGCATGGAAATAGTAATTTAAATAGTCTTGCTAGCAATATTGCAGACGAAAACAGTTTTTCACTCATTAATGCAGTTGGCAATTTGGACGATGCAATAATAACAGCCCGTTAAATAGCAGCCACGGAGCCTTATCGGACACGCTCAAACGTAAACATTAAACATCATTGTCACGGATCCAGTCTATGTGGTACTAACCTCAACTCTCGATACTTGAGGTTTATTCCATCAATTCTTACATGGGTTTAACACAGGATATTTAAACGTGCTGGAATCAATTATTTGAGAGTGACTGAATTCGCCCAATTTCTTGCCGTTCAAGTCAAGACCAACTTTCTTCTCTGTTCCGCTTCAGGCCGGCCATCTATGCCGCCAGATGAGGGATAGCTCCATCCCACCCCTCCAACTCTGTACCTTCCTTTCATACTGATCTGGACCCCTGTGTCAAGACTGACGGACAGATGTTCAAATAGATAAAGTAGATAGGCAGAACAGTCACTCGAACGTGGTCTTATAAAAGACCGCGTTCGAGGTCATCTAACAAAGATCCTCCCCTAGTCTCAAGAACTCATCTTGTCCCCTACTTGTAAGTGAAATCGTGTAAAATATCTCAACAGATAGAGGTAAAATGTGTACTAGGAGTGTGTTCAGAAAGGTGAGTAGGCAAAGGGCCAGACTAGGGTCTGAAGGTATTGCAGACTAAGGAGAAAGTAGTGAGAATCCATCTGGTATTTTATGAAGGAGGGACGGAATGCTCAGTCCGAGAGTGAGGTCTAGAATAGGACTTCAGGAAAACCAAGCCGGGGCCTGACACTGAGATATTTTACACGATTTCACTTACAAGTAGGGGATAAGACGAGTTATTGAGACAAAGGAAGTGTCGAGAATCACGACTAGGCAGGTTAAGGAGGGAATGATCTTTTCAAGGGCAAGGCAGGACAGGGTGGGGTGAAGAAGGTTCAAGGCGGAGGGAGGGTTCAAGATGTTTGAGAGAGGGTTCAAGATGTTTGAGGGAATGTATTCAAGCTACATTTATATTACAAAGAGGAAGGGGCGTGTATCAAACGAGCATGCCTGTGTGTGCCTGGGGGTTTGTCACTATGTGTTGTATGGCAAAGAGGTGACAAACAAACAAGATCAAATGAGACTGACTGTGTGCGACCGCTGGCGAGGTGGATCATGTGACACGTTTCAAATGCTGTTTTTAAGCATCCTATTGACCAGAGTCGATACGCAACAGATGAATCAAAAAAACGATGTAAAAAAAAAAATCTGTGGCATTAAACACGAAACAAATGTGTACGCACCAACCAGGTCAACGCGCCAAACTGGGTTTGCTCAACAGGTGGCGTACCAATACGTCTTGCATTGAGCGAGTAATGGAAGTGCATGTTCTCCTTTTGTAGCATTTGCGATCAGAAGTAGACAATCTTCTTCGGATCGTAAAAGCTGCATCAGACAGTCTTCCTCTTTGTTTTCAGAAGTAGAGTTCCCCCAGAAGTTTCGTATGTTCTTATACTGTAGACTATTTCGTGTGACTGAATGACCTTTTGTATTGAAGGTGCGTGCTAACGATAGTCACAATAACACCGATTCGAAGCTTCTGGGGGGACTGCACTGCCATCAATAGTCATTCGCAAAGACAGCTCTCAGTGGCAGGACAAGCTCTCATCATCAACTGCTTGCTGCTCTCAAAACTGTGGCCTATCAACAGAGTACACCAGCCGTCGGAGGATTGGATAAAAAGATTGAGAACCTAAATGAACAAATTCGCCCTCAACCTTTTCCTTAAGCCGAGCATGGACACAGCTGAAATTCCCAAGACGAAGGGTGGTCTAGGAATCAGCAACATTAAGCACCAGCAAACCATCTTCCGACTTGCAATCGCCAAGCACCTTTGCTCAGACTCTCTGTCACTCAGTAATGTTTTGATCCAGCACCTCATTGAAGTTCGCACGAAGGAACGATGATGGATTTCCGTCCTTTTGGGCCCCGGTCGGACTGAAGACAGGAAAGCCGTTCGCCCCATCTCGATCATCAACATTCTGAATACTATACTCCGACATGTCACCCCAATGGAGGCGGTAAAGATTGGTGTAATACTCTTTACGAACATGGAAAAGCAGCATTGGCAAGATGTACTAAACACCTATCTCTCAACGACGATGGCAGGGGCTCCTCCCAAATTCTGGAAAAAGTTCTGCTCCGAGCTGACCCCTCACGTTGGTCGAAACATCCTATGGCGCTATTTGGACAACAAGCTCAGTTTTAGGGCCAACCTACACAAGATCAGCCCAAACACATTTGCATCGCTACATTGCGCAGACTGTGGATCGGGTAGAGGACCAGGTCCCTATATTGGTGACCTGCCACTCAAAGTCCGCCGTCTGGAAGACAATCCTGGCCGAACGTACAACTAAGACGACTTGTCCGATCAAGCGACCCTCTTTCTCCTGTCCCCAGCTCCGATCCAGACAAAGCTGTTTGGGTCCTGTCCACTCTCGATACGAAAGCTGATGACGGCAAGTCGTCCTTGGTATCTGGGGGCATCACTGGACCCAACGCTTTGACGATACAGCCTTCGACCAGACAGCAGCAACAAAAACGTGTGTTCTTCAGTATGATAGGAAGAGCCGATACCGAATGATCAAAGTAACATCGTTATGAACGCTTATACTATTTATTCTGCACCAATTTCCCCCCGCTATCAACTTTGAACCAACGTGCTTCTGAGCGCATCGTCTGATCTCTATGGTTCGCAGATAAGCTTGTGACTATATTCCTTCCAGTCCAAGACTTGGCACTCCTTCGAACAGTATTTGGACCGTCTACACTTTGCGCAATTATACTTGGATTGGCCTTTTCCGCAATAGTGGCACATATCCACTATTTGCTGCGGAGAGACCATGACAGAGTTTGGATCGTCGATTCTGATGAGGGGCCTGCCGTCCATGGCAGTTCGAAGATATGGGTTGATGACGCTAATCTTGGCTCCAATCATCAAAGTGTGTTTTTTGTCGAAGTTGTACAGACTAACCCGCTGCACATTCAAGTTGCTATCCTCTGCAACAAAGGAAATCGACATGATGTTGCTGAATGGCACTGTAATAAGCGTGAGCTCCAGCACGAAACCGTCAAGCACATGGTCTGAAGAAGGGTCGATTTCGTTCAGATAGATGGGCTTTAGTCCAACCCACGACAGTGGCGCGCTCTGACTTTTCGGAGGCTTTGCTGTGAAATTAACCCTTGTGTGTTTGTCACTGCTCATGATCTTGCTGTACTCGTTGATGCTTCGTCTGTGGTCCACAATCAGATCTTTCCTAAATGGATCGGCCAGCTTGACGACAGGTTTTTCCTTTCCCTTACTGAGCCCTCCCATAGTCCGCAGCATCAGTTCAAGCATCTCTTTGCTCGTTGACTCGTACGGCAACAAGAACGGAATCTGCTTTTCCTCTGCCTTTAGTCCCTGTTCGTAGTGTCGCACGATGCTGTCTCTTTTTCTGTTCTCTATGCTACAGACCCCCATGGAGTAGTAGGCTTCGGGCACCTTTCTGTGGTCCGCTGACGCAACAGATAGGAATTTGGTGAATGCGTCTGTTGCTTGCTTGTTTCGGCCCATTAGCTTCAACGTGGCGGCTTTGTGATATAGGTTGTCCACATCGTCTTTCGAAATCTCCTCAATGCGATTGAAGTCTCGCAGTGCAAATTCCTCTTTGTTGATGAAGTTGTATAGACACCCGCGAATCTCGAGGAAGAACTTGTTGTTGGGATACTTCTTGATGCATTCTGTCAGAAAGTCCATGTTTTCGTCCGACTGCATATTTAGTACCGCATGGCAGATTCTACAGTCCTGGTTAAACGCCAGCTCGTCGATGCTTCCGCTGTGTTTTACTGCGCGGTCACTACATGATAAAAGCAGAAGAACGTGCTTTCGGATGGCCTGGTGGATATCGATCGGAATGGTTCCGACAAAGTGCTCTAGCTTGTAGCACATGGCCAGCCGGCCAATGAAAGACCTTGAATCGCTGTCGAGAACAACAGTGCTGCGCCGTGAAATGCTGTGAAATGAGTCCAAGGCCTCCATAAAGCTTAGCACAGCGAAGTACATCCGGTTGCTAAACTCTGACTTGTCTTTGCGCTTGGCCAACACATCCAAATCGAACTTGTAACCATTTCTGGTGATTTTGGTGGCTGACACGCTTTCTGTTTTGTTTTTGATGTTCTCCCAGTCATTCAGCGTTTCCAAGACTTCCGATTTGTCGGGGTATTCGTATGAAAGTTTGCGGAAGATTCTCTCACGGATAGTCATGTTTTCGAACGGCAGATTGAGCTCCTTTTCCCAATCGACCACGTCCGAGATGTTTGCGTTGCTCTCCAGTGCCATTTGGGCTATTCCTTTCTCTTTAAGGCGCGCAAATTTCGACCCCTCCTTTTTGGATTTCTCATTCCATTTCTCGGCCTTGTTGATGTTTCCAGACGCCAGATAGAGATTAACAAGGTTGTCCATGGCGTTCGGATCGCCATAGTTCAGTGCACATAAAAACAGCTGCTCGGCCTGTTTCAAGTTCTTGACCACACCATCTCCATGCATATACATAAGCGCCAGATTGTTTGCCGACATCCCATTTCTGTGCGAAATCGCCTTCTCATACCATACTACAGCCAGCTCAGCACTTTTCTCCGCAATGCTGCCTTCGTGGTAGCCCAATGCAATGGAGTGTTCGGCCTCCATCACCCCAACGACAGGAGCGTTGTGTTTGTCGAATGCGTCGAACTTGGAGACCTCCAGCAGTAGTTTAAGCGCCTGTGGGTAGTCTTTGCTGACACCGTGCCCGTTGATCATGAACAGCGCCAGATTATACATGCCTTCTGCACTACGCATACCGGCTGCCTTTTTGTAGCACTCCGCGGCCTTGTGGTAATCTTGATTATCGCGGTATTCGTGGCCGGCCCAGACATGTTTCAGTGCAGGATTGATTTTGAACAGGACCTTTGTGATTTCGTCCTTGTTTTTCATGTCTTTGAACTGCTGTCTGCTTTTCACATTCAGATCTTTGATTCTTTGGTCATTGTCTCGTTCCTGCAGCCCCTTCAGTTTTCTAGCGTTCGATCGCATCTGCCGTATTTCGTCATTGTTCATATCCAGGCTGAGTGCTTTGTCGAAATTCTTGATAGCCTTGTCGTATTTTTCCAGCGACTCGTACGCCTTTCCGAGCCTGATATACGCCTTGAGATAATCGGGGTTTAGGCGTTTAGATAGCTTAGCATCCTCCAGGGCCTGAGTGTTTTTGTCTAGCTTTAGATAGCAAAACGACCTGTTGGAGTACAAAACCGAAAGATCTGCGTCCGAAATGCCCGGCAGGGTGATGGCGTCGGTGTATTTGGTCGCCGCCAGTAGGAAATTCTGCTCTTTCA
The DNA here is from genome assembly GCA_963573315.1 of Entomortierella parvispora. Lineage (NCBI taxonomy): Eukaryota > Fungi > Mortierellomycota > Mortierellomycetes > Mortierellales > Mortierellaceae > Entomortierella > Entomortierella parvispora. The sequence continues at coordinate 606,712 of OY752146.1, forward strand.
GCAAGTTGTTGCCTTCTTGCTTGAGTTCGATCGACTTCTTGACGTTTTCGTTCATAATATACATTTTGGAGTTGCTCGAATGCGAATGTATAATGTCGTCCAGTTCTTCATCCGTAACGCCTAGGACCAACAGGATGCCTTTCAGTTCGTTCCAGTACTGCTGGTACTCTTCAGTACTGATTTTCTTGTCTGAATGGTGGGCAATGCTGTTTCGGATAGGCATTAAGCGCTTAAGACTGGCTTGGAACACCTTGTCTTTGTTGAGATCGGTCATGGTGAAAATGGCGTTGAAAATCGTCAGGTCCCATTTTCTGATGTCGCCGCCTTCCAAATAATCCTTCTGAATCTTGCCTACGTGTCGGTATACGTATAACCCGTCGTTGTTCGTGAAGTGCTGTCCAGACTCAGGCGAGTTGCTCCACGCCACCTTGTATTTGTGTTGCCAACTTTGCTCAAACGTCTTTCTCAGACATTCCGACGCCTTCACAAGCAACAGTTCGATCTTGCACCAGTTATAAAACTCTGCAGAATACATGTTGCAGTCTACGTTACATTGAACAATACGGTTTATCAGTTTACTGTTCAAACCCTGTCAGCAGTAGACGGCACCACAATCAACCCAGAAGCCACGTCCAGAGAGGCTGCTGCACTACGATGTTCCCAGGAAGAAAATGCGACCGCCGCAATGCATACGTGTACGCCACAGATTTCATCGAACATGTCGAGCTACAGCGTCCGGCGTTGAAAGTGCGAGTTGTCGTCGAAAGAGAATTATTATAGCGTTGCGCTTTACCTTTCACAGCAAAATAATAATGAGATGAGGACGAAGAGATGAAGGCTAGAGATGAAGGCTAGAGATGAAAATGATACCGGTTGTAGAGAGGAACAGGATGAAGACAAGAAGAGGAAAAAATAGGGGCGACGGAAGAGGGAAAATTGTTTGCCTTTTACTTTGCCTTTTGCTTTGCCTTTTGCTTTGCCTTTTGCTTTGCCTTTTGCTTTGCCTTTTGCTTTTGCCTTTTGCTTTTGCCTTTTGCTTTGCCTTTGTTTGAACGTGGATCATTGTTGCACAAAGATAATTTCATGGGTACCTGAGGCAAGGTGTCCTCGAAAGCCTGGCTTGGGCAGCTAAGCGTTCATTGCGACATTGCTTTTGATCCTTCGAAGTTGTGTTAATAAAATTCTAAGTATTAATTAATTTGATCGACTTTATTCGGATAACTGGTATTAATATGGACCTAGTTTTAAACATATAATACTCGCGTATAGTTTTTCTGTCATAATGATGGCCCAGCAACGCTCATTCTGGTTGAGACGAGAGGAAAAACAAGAACCATCACCATCAATAGACCCCACAAGCGCAATTGTGTGAATGGGCCTACCGCTCGAGCGCTATACCAGGCTTTCCAGAGTCGCTCTACGGCCTGTAAGCGATTGAATGAATTTTGTCCACCAGGTTCCCATGCGCCTGCAGCTCCATGTATTTCTATGGGTTCCATGCTGCTGAAATATTGTCGCCCTTCTTAAAATGTTCGTCTGCTTTCGTCCCTGTATCCATCGTCATCCACTGAAGAGTAATTTTCAGACCTCTCTAGATCATGAGTTGGGAGCAATAATACTAACCTTGATCAGGATGGTATTGATGTACTTACGCTCTTGAACATGAGGCAAGTCACTCTATTCAGGCCAATATTTGACCCTCCAACAAGAGCTGCCTTGAATAACAAATCGACCATGAATCAAGTCGAGTTCCTTTAAGACGAATCCAACTCGAATCATATCCTTAGAATGCTTCATCCTTTGCTCTTTTCGTGAAAGCAGAATCACTCTGGCTATTTCCTCTTTAGCGCGTAATGGCTGCGAGATCACTGAGACCGTTTGTTGTTGAGTTGATGCTATATGAAAAGAAGAGGAACGTGAGTCTCGATGCTGGCTGAATCTGGCATCAGAATTCGTGCATCTAATGAGCATCGCTTACCAGGCAAGCAGAGCGGCGGGGCAGCTCAGCACAACGCAGTAAGAGATGGAGAGTGGACATTCTTTCACGATCAGAAATGCAGAAACCATTCATGGCTGTCTGAAGCGAGGGCGGAGAGAAAGAATCCATGGGTGGTTGAGAAGAGAAGTATGGAAAGGAGAAGGGGGAAGGGAGTGAAGGAAGAATGGAGGAGGGAGAAGGAGGCAGGGGAAGGGGAGAGATGGTGGAGAGGGAAGGAAGCGGGGGGAGAAGAGGTGAGACGTGGAGTAGGCTCAAGATACATGCATGCAAACCGGCCTGTAATTCAGTTCAGTTGTACGCCCCTTGAGAAACAACGATGGCCGCTTTAAATGGGTGCATCATCGTTATGCATGTCCTCATCTCGTTCCCCTCTCTCCGTCTCTCTCTCTCTCTCTCATTCACTCTCTGTCTCTTTCTCTTTTTCCCTCTTTCTCTTAAACATCAATCCTCTCAGTCAAAGACAGAACAGAGCAGTATGGTTTCACACACCCCACTGCTGCTTCTGCCTTTGCTGCTTCTGGCGGCAGTTACACAAGCCTTTTACATCCCTGGCCTCAGTCCAAATGTCTTTTACGACAATGACCGCGTTCCCCTCTTTGTCAACAAGATCTCTTCCAAAAACTCCCCCCTCCCTTATGCATATGCCGACTTGCCCTTTGTTTGCGACAAACCCAAGGATGCAAAGCGTGCCTGGCTAAACCTAGGCGAGGTCCTTCGTGGCGACCGCATCTCCACCTCTGACTACCAGGTGAAAACTTGTCCTCATCACATTGGTATTTTTTTAACTTGAGATGCAGATGCATGGTACAATTCCCATTAACCCTTTGTCTCCTTGGGACATGTTCAGCTGATAGTCGGGAAGGACATCGCATGTGAGACGCTCTGCACAAAGATCGTCTCTGCTGAAGGCGCCGCCATGGCCCGCGACTTTATTGCCAACAAATACAACGTCGAGTGGTGTGTACAACAGCACTGTCGCCCTTGGACCTGATCTGGCCAGTTTGACAGCCATTAATAATCCCACCCTATTCCTGCTGTAGGATCGTTGATAATCTTCCAGGTGCCACACGATATAACCTTGCTGATGGCCAGGCCAACAAGCAGCGCACCTACAGAGCTGGCTTCCGTCTTGGCAAAGTGAAATGGGTATGATGCAGCGTGTTCTCCATTCTCTGGTCGTTGTAGAATGTATGATCTCACCAATTGTTTTTACTTGCGGTTAATAGGAAAAGAGCAACATTCACAACCATGTCACCATCCGCATACTCTATCACTCTGTGCCAGGAGGGGGCAAGACCATTGTGGGATTCGAGGTCAATCCATTCTCGTAAGTTTCGATGTGGACACCACAGCCTAGAATTTCCTCGACACCATTATTAATCACATCTTGGATATAGTATCGATCAAGGGGATTCATGCCCAGAAGATCCTCTGAAGGTCGGAACATTCCAGCCTGTGTCAGACAAGGAAGTTGACATCAAGTATACCTATTCAGTTCAATGGATCGAAGACAAGGAACTCACCTGGAACCATCGATGGAATACGTATCTTGTCAGCACAGACGTTGAAACTCATTGGTATTCGATTGTGAATGCTCTGGTGACAGTGCTTTTCCTATCGGGTATGGTGGCTCTCATCATTTTAAAGACTCTGAAGAAGGACATGTCGATTTACAGCGAAGAAGACATGAAGGACGACCTGGATGACGGCGCCGGATGGAAGCTTATCCACGCAGATGTTTTCAGAACCCCAAGATACTCTTCAATTCTTTGCGCCATCTTGGGATCAGGAGTGCAGACACTGGTCATGGCAGTGGCGACAATCAGTAAGCACCTTCGATATAAGAACATACCTATTCCTTGCAGATATAACTTTCTCACTAACTTCAATCTCGGTGTAGTTTTTGCTGTTCTTGGAGTTTTGAATCCTTCGTATAGAGGCGGTTTTGTATCGTTTGGACTCTTTTTGTTTGTATTCGCAGGGTAAGGATCTACTGATGACTCTAGTATCTGATTTGACAGAATCGGCCTCTGTACTTTGTTTTCAACATTGGAAAGTCTTACAAAGTCCACCAATGAACTTTTTACAGAGCGTTTGCGGGATACTACTCTGCCCGCCTCTACAAGGTTTTCAAAGGCACGTCCTGGACCAAGAATGCCATTTTGACCGCCACGCTTGTTCCAGGACTCTTGATGTCCATTGTCTTCTTGGTGAACCTATTTGTCTGGTCACAGAACTCCTCGAATGCCATCCCATTCGGCACATTCTTGGCGCTGGTTGTGATGTGGTTTGGTATTTCCTTGCCTTTGACCCTCGTCGGAGCCTTCTTTGGCCAACGGAAGGCAGTGATTGAGCACCCTGGACGTACAAACCAAATCCCAAGGCAAATCCCAGAACCCATCTGGTATCTGCGTCCTCGTTATATGTGAGTTGTCCCTTCCTACAAGTGCCACCGTTCTCTTGATTCTCTTGCTGACATTTTTGTTTTTTGTGTTACAAGAATTACTCTGAGTGGCCTGTTGCCATTTGGTATTATCTTTATTGAGCTCTTTTTCATCTTGAAGTCCGTCTGGGAGGATCAATTCTACTACATGTTTGGCTTTTTGAGTCTGGTCTTTGTTACACTGCTTGTAACTTGCGTGGAGATCTCGATTATTGTGGTGTATTTCCAACTCAGTGGAGAGGTGAGTGCCATCCAGGAATGCAGTAATGAAGTATGCCTATTGTATTGTTACAGTTTGAAACTTACTCTCCGTGGACATGTACTCTCCCTTTAGGACTACAATTGGTGGTGGAGGAGTTTCTTTGCGTCGTCCTTCTCGGCGTTCTACATTTTCCTGTACACGCTAGTGTTCTTCACGAAACAACTCTCGATTGACCACTTTGTGCCAGGGCTAATCTACTTCTCCAACAGTCTGATGATCTGCATCGTCTACGGCCTGCTCACAGGCACGACGGGCTTTATCAGCAGCTACTGGTTTATCAGGAAAATATACGCCGCCGTCAAGATTGACTAAGAATAAAATTGGTGGCAATTCAAAGTTCTTGAGTGACTGCCCAAACAAAACACGAAGCCACTTTTTCTTTCTTTTTGAGGTGCCTTCGGCCTTTTTCTTGCATGCATTCCTCCTTTTCTCCCTTTCCCTACAACTCTCTGCATCTCGCGCCTCCTTTGGACGGATTAATTAACCCCCCGCCCCCCTCTCCCTACTCAACCTCTCGATTGCCAGTGCAGAGACATCCCTACCACCATCCACAAAAACACACGTTAGCATTTCCCTCCTTCAACATACTTACACACCATGTCCAATACTACTGAGGACCAGGTCTACGCAGAGTGCCTGAAGACAGAGTCAAAGGCAAGGAAAACAGTTGCAGGATCGTGTCGTATATAAAAATGATCAATGAAGATGTTTAGTTGACATGATTTTTTTTTTTTTGGATTTTGGTCTCACGCGTGCCTTAGGGACTGACATACAGCGACTACATGAATATCCACCCAGATGCCAAAGTAGAACAGATCGTGATGGCGCTGAACTCGCTGTTGACCAAGGTAACAGACAAGGATGGCGTATGAAGAAGCGATACTGAATATCTGACGAGAATATTAACGCAGTTTTCCACTACGTGTCAACCAACAGGGCATGGTAGAGCTTTTTCACGTCAGGAACGAACTGATCTACAAGGCGGTGAAGAAGGAGGATGTCGGAAAGTACGGATCTTTTTTTTTTTTGGCAGATTGTCAGTTGTCCTTTTCTTGAAGGTCCCTCTCCGTACTTACTCACGTTCCCTGATCACTCTATTGTTCTTTCTTAGGGCAGGAAATCTTAATGGAGAGGAGCAAGTGGTTTACAGCACCATTCGCGCATCAGGAAATGAGGGAATCTGGACCAAACACTTGAAGTCAAAGACCAATTTGCACGAGACTGTGATCAAGAGATGTTTGAAGGTCTTGGAACAGAAAGCCCTTGTCAAGGGTGTCAAGTCGGTGAAGTTCCCTACCCGAAAGCTGTACATGCTGATGGAGTTGACGCCCTCAGAAGAAGTCACTGGTGGTCCATGGTTCACGGATCAGGAACTGGATGTTGAATTTGTGGAGCATTTGACGCGGTCGTGCTACAACTTTATTTTGATGAAGGTGAGTCTTGTGCTTCGGAGGCGCAGAAGGTTTTTTTTTTTTTTTTTTTTTTTTTGGTCTATTATTTTGAAATCATCTTGACTCACCCTTGCCACCGTCTCCCCCTATCAGTCTTTTCCAAAGAACCCTAGCGTTGTTTTCGCCAAGGAACACAGCTCCTATCCTACCGCCGCTGCTGTTCGTAAACATATCATGGACAGGAAGATTAGTCAGGTCGAACTCACAGTAGTGGATATTACAATGCTGTTGGACGTTCTTGTTTACGACGGCAAGGTAGAGCGGTTTGTTGCACAGGTTGATGACGACTGGGATGACGACTTGGAGCCAAATTCGGACTGGGTGTACAGGGCTGTAAGGGACGGGAAGACCGAGTCGGCTTGGCAAGAATGCCCCTGTGGCGTGTGCCCTGTAGTAGAGTTCTGCACAGAAACAGGACCCATTAATCCAGCAGGATGCACTTACTACAACAAGTGGCTGGACTTCTAGAGCGGGAGACCTACCCCGCTACAAATATAAAACAAGCATAGCACCATACATTGTTCATTGTTCAAATCGCCTTTTCAGCTCTTTTTTTTTTTTTTTTTTTTTGTTTGTTTTCAGCACATCCCGGTTGCAATCGCCTTCAGCTTGGTGTGTTCTTAATCGGGGAGAGACTTCTATAGAAGTTTTTATTCTTCTCAAAGGGTTGCATGAGTCCCTAATGCCGTTATGGTGAAAGCACGGCGCGGATTAGGGATGAGATGAGAGTAGAACGAAAGATCGGATAAAGCCCTGATTCTCTACTTTGTCATGCTAATTGCACACACAAACCGCGTTCGCATCACAATGGCCACCGTGGAAGTCGCCGTGCTGGATGTAGCAGCTTGCAGAACACGCGGCATTCCCAGCGTTGGCTGGCCCAATGGACCCGAGTTGGCATGAGGTCCTCTTGTCCAGAACTGGGGCAGCCAGAGCGGTCGATAGAATAAACAGGGCAACGATGTATCCTTTCAGCATTTTGTGTAACGGAGAAAACTTAAATCTGTATGCCGATGGTTCGTGTGGACGGTGAGCGTGTAACGAGTAAAAAAGAAGGCGACTGTGGATCAGATCTTGTCAGAAAAAGGTTCTCTGATAGAATTTTCTCTCATATTTAAAGGAAGTTGACAAAGAAGCGGATGCTGAAAGCATCAAGGGGAGATGGCACCAAAGTACAAGGAAGGATTGGAGGAGGGAGGATGGCAAAAGACGAAAGCAGTAGGCTGAAAATTCAAAGCATTGGAACGAAAGTAAGGGGCGAAAGGGCGATATCTTTGACAGCGGAAGGGGGTGAAAAAAGAGAAAGAAAAACGGGCGAGATCTCAAGGTGGACCCATCAGGAGGCACAATCAAAGGATAAAAGTAACGGAGGTGAAGGTAAAGATAGGGCCGTGGCAATGACAAAAGTGGAGACAAGAGAGCGAAAGTGTACAATACTCCCCTGATCAAATCGCGCGCCGTATTCTGATCGAAGTCTCCTGCCCCCTATTCTTTCAGTTCAGCACTGATAAACGAAGGATGAATACAGGTTCCATTCGCGTCGTACCTATTACCAGTATTACAATTCATAGCACCGTGCTCCACGTTACCTCAGTCCACCACTGCCTTTATTGCATTTATCCATTAATGTCAGCTCTTTTTCTCCGCCTTGAATGCTGTGATCACTTGTTCTACTTAAAAGAATGAATTTGGTCTCCACAGCCGTTGTGGTAGAAGTGATGCGAATCAGGGATGATATTGGAGCAGAAAGAACAAATATAGGGTAAAGCCATGATTCTCTTCCTTGTCATGTTAATTGGAAACACAGACTCCGTTTGCGTTGCAAGAACCTCCAACATAGTCGAGGCCCTGCGTCACACAGTACTGATTGCATCCAGCATTTTCAGAGTCATATGTCCCATCGCTCCCGAGTTGGCGCGAAGCTCTATTCTTCAGAACTGAAGCTGCCAGATCGGTCGATTGAATGAGCAGTGCAAGGATGTATCCTTTGAATATTTTGTATGACGAAAAAGATTGTAATCTGCATGCCGGCGATTTATGAGGACGGTGAGTGATAGGCTCTAGACACCCACATACAAAAAACTGAAGGAGAATCTTACCTTATTTGCTGAGGAAAGGGTGCGAAGAAAGGACAGACGATTGAGGTTCTGTGTATCAGAGGGGCGACAGGCGTTTTCACTTGTGGAGCGGAAGATCAGATTGATAAGTTGTCAGAAGGTAGTATCAGTGGCGAAAACCAACTGTAGTGTAGACCACGCGTGCTGTCATCTAGTCGGAATCTGAATCTGATTCCTCATTCAAGTGCGGTTGGATCTGTGGCTGGTATTGTGGAGCAATGACTGACACACAAGACTTGAACAGCTGAAAGTGCGAGGTACTACTCTAACAATCGTTGGTCGCCTCTCTTAAAACTAACCGACTTGTACCTCGATCAATTTGCTGCGCACATGTTTTTGCACTTCGACATGCTTCCTCACCACCAATTCCAACGGCACCATTATTTTGTAATTCCCAGTGTTGGCCTAATCTTGCAGGGCGTCACATTGTATCTCTTGTGTCACAAGTTTTAACCATCTCTTTTCCTTCATTTGTATCAACCCTCATAACTTCACTCGTTATACTTGTATCGCTCCACTTACTTATACCGATAGGTATTTCAAACGAGCCCACTGCAAGAAGTTCTGTAGTTCGTGTTTGTTGTCCCCATGCATGGGGCCATTCATGGTTGTTGTGCATGTCGAAACTTCTGCAGATTTTACTTGTTACAGGATGTGGCTGCAGAACACCATGGTGAGGAAGTGGAATGCAAAAGGTGGAGAGGAGAGTTGGAATGGCTTCGGAATGCAAAAAAAAAAAAAAAAAAAAAAAGCGAGCACAACGGCGCGCCCCTGTTTCTGTTGCAGACCACGTTCACAAGTGGGTACCTATTAGAAAAAGGAACTAGCAAATAGGAATGCAGGATCACAAATGAGGTCCACCGAACGCGCTCCGACCGCAGCCCGCTGAATGTACAAAACTGCACCGCCCAACTCAACGCCCTCTTCATTCTTTTCTCCCATTCGCCTCTCCCCCTCACCGGCAAAACCCAATGCCAGAGAAAAATGCATTTGCATGGGAGTCTCCAGAGACTCATGTCCCGCATTCCTTTGTGAAATACACGGACCCAGGTGCTTCGGCTTGTTCACCGCCCGCCTTGTTCAGCAAGAACATTTTTAGCATCCTCGATATCCCGCATATTCTGATAGCCGTCCGGGGCCATTTGTCCAAAAGCTCTATCCGATTCTGCTGTCTGGTTTCGCACGATTTTCACGAGCTCTTTATTCCAGGACTATGGCAAAAACTCGAAATTGGCTTTTCAATAAGAGAAAATGACCACGGCTACGGAGGGTATCCATCCGTTAGCTTTCGCGAAGCCATTGTTCTCTATGGGCACTATGTACGTCAATTGAGCTTTGTAGCGTGTCCCACAAGGACACTATACTTTTTCAGGGGAGTAAAAACCCAACAAGATCTTCTCAAAGAGGAACTTACTTTGTCCCAGGCAGCATATGTCCCTCCTCCCTTCTTTGTCACATTGAAAGACAATGCCAAGTCGAAGATCGCTTCGGCGCTGCATTCCCGACGATGGAAACGAAAAGTGCCTCGCGAAGAAAAAGCTGCTCCCTCTACACCCGTCGTCACAATGGCCCAGTCGCCGTTGCCAATTGCAGCCTTGGGACGCGAGGACCCACGTCGTGATGGCGCCACAGGAGAGTTGTGTCCTAACCTGACCTCTCTTCATATCGAGATCTCTCCCCGCATGAGCCGTGGCTGGATTATCCAAGAGTCTGAGCTCGTGATCCTCTTTGTGGCGAGGAATCAAGGACTTCGGTCATTGACCATCGATAACTTTCCGACACGGTCTCAGACAATGGTGGCACTCTTTTTTCGCGTCCTGAGCGAACAGGCTGGTCTACAGGAACTGAGACTATGGCAGGCACAAGAGGTGTCGGGGGGATTGTTCCAGGCCCTGCTGTTGAACCTGCCTCGCGCTGGTCGAGAACACGATGACAAAGCGCGAAACACATCTTCCTTGCAACTCTTGGAGGTCAAGTGGTCAGTCGATGACGACAAGTATACCGAAGGCTACTGGTCTCACGGTGAATGGCATCAACATGACCCTAACCATCCAGATAGACTCCAGGCACCGACTCTTGGAGATGGGCCAGACGGCCCAGGGAGTGTCTCGTGGCCAATCTATAGCACTCTTAGCGTCGTTCGATTCTTGGGCAACCTGAAGAGATGTGAAGACAGTGTGCTAATTCCGTTTTTGAAGAACGCGTGCCTGAACTTGATGGAGCTGCATTGTCACAGAGTTCAAGCTGAGAAACGCGAGGCGATCCGTCAGGCGACCAGGGCTACGATCTGCTGTTTCGAGGACGAGAACAATTGCATTTGCAATGAAATTTCAGCTTAATTTTACATTCATTTATTCTGGGATGATGCCCGTGCCAAGTGTGTCTAACGGCCATTTGGGAACAATGTCAATGTCGTACGGATCAACGAGTCCAAGTTGAAAGCGCTCGATTCCCGTCCAAGCAATCATGACTGCATTGTCTGTGCATAGTTTTGGTGGTGGACATATTACTTGAATCGCCTTTTGGGGCAGCGCTTGCAGTTGCAGTTTTTGCTTTTGTTTTGAGGACTTTTTATCCTGGCGCACCGAGGCTGCACACACTTGCTCCATCGTGCTCCGAACAGTCGCATTTCTACCGACACCTCCACTTATCACTAGACTTGAGATATCTAGGCCCTGTTCCCTGCATTGTTCTAATCCCTGGGCGACTTTTTGTCCAACGTGGGTGACAGCACAATGCTGGAAACCAGCAGCTAAATCTCGCCTCTTTTCAATGTCCATAAACTCGATCTCGTCAGGGCGCAATCCTAGGGCTGCTCCAGCCAACTCTGCCTCCCTTCTTTCCTGTTTCACGATCCTAGTGACAGCAGCTTTGAGTCCTGCAAAACTAAACTTCATCTCTCGCTTGTTGTTTCGAAGACTCATTGGGATGGGCAACTGATCCAAGTATCGCTCGGGGTTTTTGGAACCCTTTGCAAACTCTTCCAGACTGGCACCAGGGCCGCCAGCTCGTCCAGCCAGCCAAGGGATCTGCAGCTCGCGTGCACTCTTGTCGAACGCGTCGCCGATAGAATCGTCCACGGTCGTGGCTAGGGTTGTGTAACGGTCTACACTGTGTGCGATCAGCAGCATGGTGTGGCCCCCAGACACCAAGAGGGTTAAGAATGGGAAGGAAGGGTATGGAGCGGATCCAGCGAGGCGCTTGTTGTGATCAGCCTGACTCCATTGGGAAGGCGAGGGCTCTGCTGCCGCCATTTTGTTATCGGAACTCTGATTGAGCAGATGGGGATCTTGAGAGGTCAGACGAGCTGTGAGAGCATGAGCCTCCATGTGGTGGACTCCGATCAAGGGTTTGTTTAGGGCTGCTGCGAGGGTCTTTGCGGCGTTTAGGCCAACACCAAGACTGTGGGCCAGGCCGGGGCCGCGGGTGACAGCGATCAGATCAATGGCTTGGACCCCGCGCTCGCCCAGGTTGGCCTTCTGGATGGCCTCCTGGACCACAGCAGGCAGGTTGCGCATGTGTGCATGGTGGGCGAGTTTCGGGACAATTCCGCCCATGGGCTCATGGAGGTGGTGCTGGGTGCGGAGGACCTCGGAGAGGATCCTGCGATCAGAGGTGACCACAGCTGCACAGGTGTCGTCGCATGAGGTTTCGATCCCGAGGGCGATCAGCGGTCGGTTAGGATCGAAGCAAAGACCTTTGGAGGATGTGGAGGATGAGGAAGAGGAAGAGATTGGCGGCAAAGACGAGAGGGATCGCTTTGGTGGCAAACGGGCGATGGAGTTGGATGCACAGAGGCGGCGGATGATGCGGATCTCGAGGGAGATCATGGAAGAGAATGGGGGATGGGGAGGGCGATCGAGGGCGAGAGGATGGACAAAGGTACAAGGGACAAAGGGACAAAGGGACCAGGAAGGCGGGTGTGTGGATCGCCGTTTTGTGCGCACTGCACACTCTTTTTCGCCCGTTCATACCCTGCGGGGTGTGCTTTTTTTTTTTTTTCCTTCTTTTACGGTACCCCGCCTTTCTTCATCACATCTCGCTGCACTCTCCATCATCATCATCATCATCTCCTCCTCCTCCCCTCTGTGCTCGCTCCATCACTCGCCACCCTGGTCTTCTCCATCCCCTTCTCCCTCTTACTCCCGCTTCCTCCCTCCCTCTCTCCATCATCCTCATCTCCCTCGACACCCAATCCCCATCTAGCCTGGCATGACCACGGCCCCGCATCAGCCTCCCACGCGTGAGTCTCGTCCTTTAGAGCCTGGCAGTAGAACCTGCTTCCCCCCGTCTTCCTTTCCTTTCTGCATGTGTGTGTATCTGGCTGACCTCTTCTCCTTCTTTCTCCTTCTTTCTCCTCTCCTCCTCTTCTCCCCCTTCTCTCCCCTGCAGCTGCGTCCGCGTCCCAGTCCCGCAGACGCCAGTCCACTATCATCTTCCCCTCCACCTCCTCCTCCATCCTCGACGACTCGCCTGTGGCCTCTCCCGCAGGCTCCTCCTCCTCCCTCAAACCGCCTGCTTCCAGCAATAACAATCGCAGCTCCTTTGGTCTCTGGGGCGGCTCCAAATCAGCCGCTAGTACCCCCAATCTTGGAAATACCAACAAGAGCACAGAGTTTTTGGCACCTCCATCTTTACCTTCCCACAATTCAGCATCCGCGGTACCAAGTCTTGCCTCCACAGCTCACATAGCGGATGGCTCTGCGCTCGATCACAATGGCCTGTCTTTTCAACAACGACGTAAACGTAGCGAAAGTATCAGTGGGTTAAAGGTGAGCCACGGCAGCGTCTCTTGACTAATTGACTGAATGGTTTTCCCCTCGATGGACTGGCGGACTAATTCGCCTCTTGGATTGGTAGACAACCGCTGGCAACATCTCAAGAATCGTCCGCAAAAGCAGCAGCAACTTTTTGCGTAAATTGGTCAAGGTACAGAGCACGTTTTCGTCGCGTGCCCCGCTTTTCAAGGGAGAGGGCACCAACACTCTTTCCTCCTTTATTTTCATTTCTCTCCTAGAATTTTGACGACAAGGATGCGCCTCCCACGCCATCGATGCCCTCTACTGTCCACACAACAGCTACAACTCACAACAGCAACAAGGCTCGGAGTCTGCACGCTCCTTCGACATCCACTATTGACGTTTTGGCCTTACCGGGTCTCCCTACCATGCCAGCTCCGATTCATGCTCACGGCATTGGCCCCTTGGACGGATCAAGGTATGCAGACAAACCAGCTCCGCCCGTTGCTGCTCACAAGACGAGTTGCTTACGACCGCGCTTTTTTTTTTTTTTTATTCAGATCCACCAATGAACGACACAACTCTAGTCCTCAGCAGGATCTGGGGGCAGAGCCTTCCGAAACGATAGGCAATGTCGAGCCATGGCTGGCCCATGACAGCAGCAAAAAAGAACAGAGCGACAATGCCTCCCCAATCACGACAGCCTCACCCAGTCACAGTTGGGCCATCTCAGCAGACACTGTGGACAGCTCATTTTCAACATCCCAGAGTACCACAGAGGTACATACGCCCTTGACTTCTACTGGATCGAACTTTTCCAGGCCATATCAACAACGACGCCCCTCTCAAAACTCCGCCATATCGGTCACAGATGACGGATCTGTTGATGAAGAGGAAGAGGAGAGTCTCCCGCTTGCAGTTCAGGCAATAAGTGCAAACCGCATTTCGAGGATCTATGAGGAGGAATCGATGCAACAGCAACTCAACCAGTCCCAGACATCTCTTTATTGCTCCGCACAGTCGACCCTCTCTGAAGATGCCGATCTGGGATCAAAATCAATATCCGGAAACAGCTTTGGAAATCACGCTCGGAATTCGATTCGATTTTCAGAATATGGCATCATGTCTGCCAAAGATCTCCCCCTGGCGCCTCTTTCTATTACAACGCCTCTGAGTGACAGCTCTGAACTGGACAAGCCATTGCCACGGAGACCTGCTTCGATGTTTATTCCTGTCGTAAGCGATCTAGGAAATCATGACTCAAATACTGGGGCATTGGAGCCTAGTGCCATGGAGGATACGGCGACAACCCCTCAACCAACCGTCGATGGCTCAAAAGATGTCTTTATAAACATGCGATCGCTCACTGTCCCAGGGTCGTCTACAACAGGAATTCGACCAGCAACAATATGCATCAGTGCAGAGGAGGCCTCCAAGCTGCCAAACTCACTCTCGAACGCAACAGAGTCAGGACTAGGCGCGAATTTGTCGCCCGCGGCGCAGAGAGAGGCAGCGGAGACTCTTGCATCCCAGACTGCGGCACGCTGCTTCAAGGAAGACGATACTTTTATGAAGCGAGAAGACATTTCGTGCTACCTTGGAACTGCAAAACCCTTCAACCGACGAGTGCTGACATTTTACATGTCCCATTTCGACTTCTCAGGGCGAAGGCTGGACCAAGCTTTCCGTCAGCTTTGCCATAAGCTCATCCTCAAGGGAGAGACTCAGGAGGTGGATAGAATCTTGGAGGCGTTCGCACAACGATTTGTTGAGTGCAACCCAGAGTCGATATTCGGGTCCAAAGATGTGGTCCACGCCATCTCGTACTCGATTTTGCTTCTCAACACGGACCTTCACGTAGTCCAGCAATCGAGCTCCAGCAAAATGTCAAGAAGTGCCTTTGTCAAGAATACTTTGCAAGTCGTGCAGGCTCAAACTCAATACCAACTGGACCCCCGACCGTCAGAGGATTCGTCTGGACATGGATTGACTCTGACAAGGACCATGACTGGAGAGAACAGTATTAATGGTTCTCTCTTGGGGTCTAATCTGTCGAGCGGCAATAGTCCAGGATCATCCGCGAACAAGAAGAAAACACCAAGTATCAAAAGCTGGAAATCAGGGACTTCTTTCCAGGGCAAATCATCCAAAATGGGCACGGATCCAAAGGCCAATGGCGGACATGGCAATGGCAGGTTCTGGATTAGTGAGCTAGAGTCATTACTCAAGGACATCTACTCGACCGTAAAGCACAACCAGATTCTTCTCCCTACCTCGTCAGCTTTGCAGCACCATCGGTACACGCAATTGCACCCCCAGTCGCCAACGGTATCTATACTTCCCCACACTGGCTCAGGCGCCCATTTGAGCGGAATGCCAAGTCCATCAAAGTCTGGAGGATTCTTGCCCAGACTATCGAGGCAGGTGCAGCCCACAGCACTGACAGATGCAGGATACCATATTGGCGCTGGTGGCATGGTCACCAACCTTAACTCCGTAACACCCAAGATTGGCATCGTCCGACGCAATTCTATCAATGCCCGGACAAAGCAACTCAGACTCGACGCCATGCAGCGACTTACAGCACAAGCAGCAGAGGGTCAAACATCTAAGCACCATCCCAGTCACCGGTTCAGCGTTGCTACAACCAGCGCGACTTCAGTCACGGCTAACCGTGGTGGATTGAGAGAACCCGAGCATCATGTCAGTCATCGCCACTCTACCTTTGTGCCCACTTTGTCTCAGATCCAAGGAACTTCTGTATCTAGGGCGGCAACTCTGATGGGTCACCCCGCTCAGGAGGCAACCATCAACCCTCAAAGCGAATCTCAGATCGAGCTTCAACCCTTGCAGAGAATGGAAGGAATCCTCTTCCGAAAACATCTTTTGGAGCGGGCGGATAAAAAGGCGCCTCACCGTGCCTGGCGTCAGCTTTTGGTTGTCTTGGATCAAGCGGGATTATCCATGTTTAGGGCGGACGGGCAGATGGGTCAGGCATTTGAGGAACAGGGCATTCTCTTTGACGAGATTCGGCTGCAGCACACTATCACAAACATCTTGCCTCCACCTGGATACTCTGCGTCGAGGCGGCATGTCTTTGCGATCCAGCTGTACACTGGGGCCGTCTATTTGTTCCAAACCTCGACTGCAAGAGAATGTGAAGACTGGGCTCGCACATGCAACTACTGGGCTGCACGTACGTCCAAGGAACCGTTACCTGGCGGAGTCATCAATATGGACTACGGTTGGGGTCGATCGTTGGATATGTTAGCTAATCAGCAGCAACAGCAGCAGCAGCAGCCCGGATTCCAACTCTCGCATCTTCAGGCCAATGGCTCTTCCACCTCTGTCCTCAACTCCAGTAACGACAGCGGAACCAACTTGGCGAATCTGACGTCAGATACTGTCGACACTGCGCCAACCGCAACATCCTCAGCGGCGTCGGAGGATGACAGAGACGACCGGTCGATCCGCACGACCAATTCGCTCAATGCTGGAACCAGCTATTTGAACCATCCTCCTCCAATGCAATCACCTTCTCTCAGTGCAACAGGGACAACCACACCGATGACTTCATCTGGATCCATGACTTCATCGTCTCCTTACCCCTATGGCAACTCTGGTGTTGGCAGTGGTCGATCAGCATCAATCAAATCAACCACATCATCCAAGTACGGCGGTGCGGGCTCTTCCAACTCTGTTCCTCTGGGAGATCGCGTGATGCTCTTTGAGTGGTCTCCACCGCTCCCCACAATGAGCATGGCGACCCTTACCGAGGTCGAGCAATGCGAAGCATTGAAGCGTTTCAGTGCTGGACTCGAGGCCGAGATGGAGGTTCATCAAGCTCATAGGATACCAATGACAGCGCTGGTAAGACGTTTTTCTTTCTTTAATTTCTTGTATTTATTCTCCCCTCGAGATTTACTGACTACCTCCCATTTTCTGTTTCTTCTGCTAATATAGTTTCTGCCAAAGTCCCACAACTACGCGAAAGCATTTAATAATTGGGAACGGCGGTCAAGGTACCTTCTCAAGGAGATGGTCAAGTACCAAATTTATGTAGAGTGTCTAGAATGTAACATCAAAGAGGCTCAAGCCGCCAATGAAGGATTGGCCCTTGAGTCCCCTCCTCCGGAAATTCAATAAATTAGTGCTCCGGATCTTTTCCCTCTGCCTCATTGCTCCATACTTGAAGAGGGTCGCTCTTTGGCTTCCATGACCTTGTCACGAAATCAATCTGTTTTTTTTTTTTTTTTTTTTTTTGCATAGCAGGCTCAGATAGAATCTGGTTCTGCGACGGGCGTTAATGTCAGACTGTTTTACGGCGATTTCAGAGCAAATAGAAACAGGGGGATGGACAGGTCAATAAGTAGATAAAGTCCATCACCCGGACAAGAATAGAAATACAACTTACGAAACTTACACAATTTGGGGTATCGCCGGATAAAAGCCGAAGTTGCACTCCAGTCATCTATAAGGCCGATGATGATGGGGTGCTGCAAGAGTCACTTGAGTTGGTAAGATGGGTATGAGGATTATGGGGATACCATAAAACGGCGATGATTAACGCTATATCATATCTCTCGCTACGATGGATGATAGTTTGACCATTGTTGCGATTGGCAGCACCGAGGAGGACAATAATATAGATGCTGGTTTGATCATCTCCCTGCCTTCGCATGCAGCATCTGCCTTGTCTATCTATGTGGGTCAAGAGACAGAAGGTGGGTGTCGCCCCCCGTAACACCATTATATATGATTGGGATTCGGCGATATATTTTTTGCCTGACACATTTGTTCATCACCCACCATCCTTGCGGACACGAGCACCTCCCACGCCCCCCTTTTTTTTTTTTTTGCAAAGCTCACTTTGTCCAATCATGAAGTTGACTGGAGACAGTTGACGAACAAGGACAATAGTTTTATTAAGCTACCGATGTCGGCACTGGCGACGGTGGTCCTCTACTTGACAGTCCACTAGTGGCAGTACTTCCGTTCATCTCACTATATGCATGCTGCAGTTGTTGTTGTTGTTCTTGGTGTTGTTGTTGTTGCTGCTGTTTCTGCTGCTGCTGTTGTTGTTGTTGTTGTTGTTGTTGCTGTTGTTGTTGTTGTTGTTGTTGTTGTTGTTGTTGTTGTTGTTGTTGTTGTTGTTGTTGTTGTTGTTGTTGTTGTTGTTGCTTAATTTTGTTCATCATCACCTCACGGTATTTATCCGTTCGAATAAATTTCGGAACAGAGTCTGTCGACATCAATCGGAAGACGTGCTCATGGATTCTGTCGAAAAGCGAAATGTGGATCAGTTCTTTTGGTCCTGCTGCTGCTCGATTGCTGCTGCTGCTGCTGCCAAAACTACCGGCTCCACCCGTCGAGTGTGAAGAAGAAGGTCCTGACACCCCGACCATGCCGCCGGCAGCGCCAACATCGCTACCACTGCTTCTACTACTACTACTACTACTACTACTACTACCGCCCTCACTTTTGGCCGACTCTGTGTCAAGAGAAGCACTCTGGAGATTAGCCGCTAATGAGCTTCCATCAGTGAGGGAGTCTGACGCCGGCGTCTCCATGTTCCTGACCACTGCCTGCATATAAGAACTGATATATTGGCGCATCTGATGTGGCAAATTCAGCTCCTTTGGGGCGCCAGAGATCAGATAGGTCTCGTGAATGGAGAATGCTTGAGTGCAAATCTGCTTTTCGAGTTCCCGCAACGTGGCTGGATGAGGCGCTGACTGAGGAGGAGAAGAGGAGGAAGCCCCTGCGGCTTGCACATCTGCGGCTTCTTGTTGTCCAGCGAGAAGTGCCAGGGATTGCGCGTAAAGCCGACTGGAATGGATCAAGGTGTGGAAGCGACTCTTGTAATCCAGCACCTCTAGGTAGAACGACAGATTCTCCTCGCAAATATTTTGCTTCAAAAAGTTCTTGAACATCTCTCGCAAGGTCTGGTTGGACAAGATCAATCTGAGTCGTGCCGATGTGGTCACTTGAGAGGACGAGGACGAGCCTGAAGCGAGCGGGGACGAGACGATCCCCCCTCCACCGGCAGTATAACCTGCTGAACCACCATTGCTGCCGCTCTCTCGATGACCGACAGAATCCTTTCCAGAGGAAGAGGGCGCATAGTTGGACTGTGCATCAGAAAATGAGAATTGCAGTGCAGGATCGTTGAGGATTTGAGAAAGGCGCTTGCTGGACTGACTCAAGGTATCTTCGGAGGGGTAATTGGAGGACGACCCGTTGTGAAGAGACGACTCATCTGACGATCTTCTCTTCTCCCTTGCGACGGCGACAGAGATGGGAAGTCGAGGGAGGGTGCTGGAGGTCAACTTGAACTGGGCTGACAGTGGGTGTATCTCGTGGTGGTGCTTGTCCAGCCTAGGTCCCAATGGTGATCTCTCTACGAGGCAGCGTGGACAAATCTTTTTAGTATGGATCACGGATACTAAAGAACAAAAAAAAGGAGTCCAAAAAAACTTACCATCCATCCAGTCCGTGTTGACACTGCTTCCTCGACTCCGGACAAATGTCTCCCAACCAACGACCACGCGTCCAAGTTCTGTAAAGTGATACAAAGCAGAATTCCCGCTCCTGAACAAAGATGTCCCCAATCCCAACTCCTCTCCTACTTGTTCAATGTATCGCGCCGAAACCATTTCTTGTGCTATCCTGATCGCCTCCTCCTTGCTGATGACTGTCGTATAATCCAAAAGCCAGTCGACAGCCGCCTTTCCGTAGAATGTATGTCTGTAGACGTCATAGTTGTGGTGCTGGTCCTTCACCTCGATACCATTGCACCGATCAGCATTCATCTGAATTCGATCCCTTTTCGGGCTCGATGCCGGACCCTCTCCGCCTGGTGAACCCGCCAAGGACGTCGGAGCCACGGTGTTGGGACGGAGTCCAGCAAAGCGCTTAAAGATAGCATCGACGGCCTTTTGGTTCAAAACAATAGTGTCTTCATCCTCGGCTCTCTCAAGAAACAAGATCCGAGGAGTCGCATTTGCGGTGATATGCCGAGTCGCCTCCACAGACAAAGAGTTTCTGTGCACAAATTTCTCGACAATGTGAGCACCCTTTCCAGTGACTTGATACACGCCTTTGGATTGGAAATCTCGCTTGCCGGGGTCTGAGGCGCATTCGCATAGTCGGGCATCCATAAACGTCTGGCACAAATTCTTGGCCATGTCAGGGGCCAGCGAGAATTGGGTGGTGACCACTCGGGTGATTATTCTAGTCGGATCCTTTGGGTCGGTCTCCTTGTGGGCCTGGATGAACTGCAGTCCTCTCAAGTTTTTGATGGCTTCCTCTGCTGTGAACGAGTTTGGATAACTCTTGAACATGCTCTTGTGTGTCTCAATTGGCAGTGAGATCATCAACGTTGCAAAGAGGTCGAAAATGTTCTGTATGATTATATGCAACCCAGCAGAAAAATGATACCCTGTCAGTGAGCTTTCCTCCTGTCCTTGCACCTTCCTCGGCGCACACCTGCCTTTTAAAAAGTTCTCTCTCTTACCTTTGCGAACGCTCGACCCGATGTCGTGGTCTTCATTTGTGATGATCCAGCAGCTGTCATGAGGAGGATCCAAGTGTAAGTACGAGGGAATATAGGAAAATGAAGATCAACAAAAAAGAAAAAATGAACAAGGAGTAGGACACCACCGATCCGTTGCTCCCTCGCTTCCTAGTCCAGCCCATCTATCATATCGGCAATCTCTTGCCCCTTTGCTTCTCTTCTTCATTTGCCCATTCTGACTAAAGCCATCTCCCTTTTGCCAAAGCCTTTCCATAGTTCCAATTGCTCCTCGTGAGGAAAGGCAAACTGAAAAAGGGGCAGGTGGCCAAAAAGCGAAAGAAATCTCCTCCATTTAATGTAACAGGATGGGAGGAACAGGAGAGACGAAGCTCCCCTTCGGTTCTAACCTTCTCGGCGCCGATGCTCGTTTTTTTTTTTTTTTTTTTTTTTTTTGCTGCCATGAAAGTATGAAAACGGGGGAAGGGGTCTTGTCAGCAAGGAAGAGCAAGGCCCAGAACGGTGAGCGCGCGAAGGACGCGAACTGCCACGCGAAAGTCTCCACGCGGAATGTCAACGCGGTGCATCTCTCCCACGTTCACGGGCTCGTCAAGGGAATTGAAATGACTCTGAGAGCAGAGAAGGAAAGAGGAGGAAGAGGAGGAGAAATTCAAGGGCATGCTAGAACAAGGACTCGAAGTGTCGACAAAGCATACCTATCAGGAGGCCTTTCTTTTAGGATGATTAGAGTGGAAGAAACGGGATGAGATGAGAATGGGGGATGAGGATGAAGATGAGAAGGGGATGAGCAAGAAAGAGAGTGGAAAAGGGTCGAGTCAGGAGCGAGGACAAGTGGCCCCCTTTTCTGCAACCAGCAAGCAACACGGCCAGGCCATGGCATGTCCCCGTCCGTCTGCCGACCCCTTGCGCGCGCGCACCGTCTCATCCTGTCTTACTGCCCCTGGGCAGTGTGTGTGGTCTGGACGGGCATCCATTCATTCATCCCATCCGTGTGTGTGTTTCCTACCTGGAGGGGGGATACAGCATCGACGATGGGGCGGGGCAGGGGCAGACACACAGACAGAGGCCAGGCAAAAGACACAGGCTGCTGCTGGAGAGCAGTGTGGTCGGTCTGTCCTGCATGCATGCATTGTGGGCATGCTCTCTCGCTCGCTCTCGCTCTCCGTCCGACCGTCGCACAAACAAATCGCAGCAGCAACAACAACACTGTTCACCCCCCTCCACTCCCTCCCACGCCCTGCCTGGGTGTTGTCCCTCCATCCCTGCCTGTTTGGCTGTTTGACTGTTTGACTGTCATCCACCGATCGTCCATTGTTCGCATCCCGCTGCATCCTCGTCTTTGGAAAAAAAAAAATAAGCCAGCCAGATCATCCAACGCGACACGACCAATCGGCATCCGCCTGATTGACTGTCCCTCCCTCCCTTCCATTCAACACATACCAGTCTAACTCAACCCAACGTCTGCAATGGCTGATGCTCGGGCTCTTACTCCACCCAAACGCGGCCGAGGACGACCCCGCAAGTTATCTGCCCCGGACCAAAAGAGCACTCTGGACACCAGTTGCAAGCCCATCAAGGAGACGTGTGAGTCCTGCAGTGCCACAGGCGTAAAGATTCTCAGGCTCGGCCTTCTGAGTGTCTGTGCCGGCTGTCACCGCCTCATGCGTGGCGCTGCCAGCAGCAGCAGAAGACAAGGTCAACACAGCTCTGGTCGTGTGCATGACGCGTCCAAAAATTCTCTTCTCCACCGCGAGACGCCCGAGTTGAACGCCAACGTCGCGCCAGGTGAGTTTTCTTTTGCTTTTTGAGCAATTGATTCAGGTCAATATATCCGGCCTATTGACGCCCAAGTTTCTCTTTCCAATTGCAGCGCCACTCCTTCCCGAAGACCCTCCAAAGTGCGCGCCAGAGAACACTTCGGCGTCTGTAATAACGACTGTAGCATCCGACAACTCTGATGTGGACATTGCGACTCTCGAACAGGGGGAAAGCAGCAAAGAGAACAGTGACTCTATCCTGGAACCGTCCAGGGTCTTGTCTTCCATGGTCTGCCCGCCAGGAAATCAAGCAGCAAAGGGTAATTGATATTTGATCAACCGTCGGCTTGAAGACTATTTTGATAAATGACATCCCCATGTCCAGGGTTCTAATTGTCGTCCATTTGCCTTTGATTGCAGCCAAAAACATCGCCGCGAAAGCGACAAAGCGTGTTCCTTCTCAATTTCACTCGATTTTTCCTTCTGCCTTGGCCTCCAAAAACCAAATCAAGAAATCAAAGGCGACTAAAAACGACCATATTAAGGATGCAGGAAATACTACGATAAACTCAAATCGCACCATACTACCCGCACCGCTTACGGCAGACAACCCAGCAACAAAAAAGCCTGTCAAGCAAATAATTAGGAAGTCCGCGTTTCGCCCTATTGCTCCCCTTCCATCAGCAACTACAGCCTCAAGAGTCATTGAAGGTTCAATTTCCACTGAGTTAAATGGAAACATTTTTGAATACAAATTCGGCCGTCCAGTGAAGGTCCACCTTGCGGATGGAACATGGTGCTTTGGATCTACGATGGGCCAAGAGAATGGAAAGATCAAGGTCCGTATGGATGGACGAGATGCCAAGCAGGACGAGTGGATCGCCTTGGACAGTCCAGAGCTGAAATTGTTGACCGAATTAGAGATCGCGGATAGAAGAGCCAATATTCAAGAATTGGAGGGTAATTCTTTTCTGGAACCCGAAAAAACGTTGTCGACGGTGTCGGCAAACTCAGAGGTGGAAAGCACTGTTGCATTCTTACAAAAAGACAGGTCAAGGGACCACATTGCCACATCGAAGCGCAAACCGTCTTCCCTACATTCAGATCTGCTTGTGCGTGAGTTATCCGTGGTGCACAGCACAGAGAGCATTTCACCGGAGGCCAGTGGAAAACGTCGCAAGATCGACTTGAAGAACGAAGAGTTGGCGGCCAGGGAGCGACAGTCAAGCGAGGCATCAATAGAGTCCACGTTGAGCAGCGATTTTTTATCAGAGTCATCGTCCTCGTTGTCGCCAGTGCCACTAGACGAGGATGGAGACTCACTACTAGATGTGGACATTGAACAAGAAAGTGCTTCTATTGACTCAACTGAGACGCCACCTACTGTCGAAAAGCCCGTGGTCCAAACCACTCTAGGTTACCCCATCCACCTTGGTCTACCGCCAGTTGAGATTGTCCAGTTCAAGTACGAGGACGAAGAATCCGAAATCCGAAGGCTTCTTCTTCGGGTCTTGGACACTGGGCTCATTGTAAACAAAATAGTGGAGGAACCGCCAGAGGAGATTATACGAACCAACAAAAAGCCTGGTGCAGAGAATGGCGACGGGAAAGACGGCGCAGAACCCGAGGATGATTCTTACAAACGGCTAAAGACTAAAGAAAAGTTCGTGGCAAGATTGGAGGCACGGCAGGAAGCTCTCATCACGCGCGGTGGAATAGACGTTCCTTTTGCAGAACCAAAACCAGTGTCAGAAAAAGATCTGGAGCGAATTCGAGAAATCCGACTGTTTGCAGTACGGAATATGTGTCACACTCCAATGATGCAGTTTGTACGCCAGGTCATCTACAACGAGGAAGACCGAAGGGATGCTCTTAACAATAGCGCGGAGCGGGGCAAATCCAGAGCTGCCAAAGTTCTTTCGGTTCGCAAGCCAGGCATCGGCCGACCAGGATCACTCTCATCACGGATCCTCGGGATTTCAGGAGAAGGAGCATCCGATCTCTTGTTCAATGAGGCCGGCTATATCGAGTCGACAAAACCAGTTGTAAAGTCCCAAGAATCGCAGGATATTAAGAAGGCAAAGCAAAAGCAGAGGAAGCTGGCGAAGCTAATGAAAGAACGCCGGCTAGTCAAGTCTATGCTCGAACTCCACCAATCTCAAGAGGAAACCATGGACCGGACCTTTCAAAGTCTTCGAAGTCTCACTAGGACTAATACCAAAAAGCGTATCACTGTTGACGACCATATCACTTTTCTGAGACAGACCATGGTTCCTGGAACACGAATCCGTGCTCGAGATAAGCAGCTTGAATGGCTAACAGCTATAATCGAGGATGTCAGAAATAGCCGAGTGCTTGTTCATTACGAAGGATACCACGCTGTTTACAACGAATGGATCGACATCAACAGTGAACGACTCCAATACGACCCCACGTTAGAACAGCCAGACCCCACGACCCAAACTGACATTGCCACTGTTGAAAAGGAGAGTGAGAGTATAGTCGACACTCAAAATGATGTAGATCTTGGGATTCAGGAGAGTGTACCGTCGGAGGAGCGAACGAGTGACAAAGACGAGCAGCCCCCGGCTCTCTTATCTACGGACGACAGCGAGGTTGTCGAGAACCCGACTGCATCTGCTGCAGAACTGATGGACCTTGTCGACGTAGTCCCAGCGGAAGAAGCCTCGATAGAGGTCAATTGCATTCAGTGCAAAGTCAAGATCAGTCAGTTTAGGTAAGACATACTCGACTTTGACCGTTCTTTTGTTCTTTTCTTTTGTCCATGCGAGAGTACGAACATCTCTTTTATAATCTAGGATTTACTGCATGTACTGTGAGGCTGAGTGCAAGTCGGCTGAATCTGACGGTCAAGCGTTCAACCTTTGTCTCTGGTGCTTCTCAAATGCATTTCCGGAGCACCACGACCATCCTCGGTCATCTTTTGCCACCAAAGTAATCGTGGGACCTCATGGAGTTCATCCTGTTAAAGGTGGAATCATTACTCGCTTTGAAAAAGATCAATTGGACCAGGCCTACACTGCACCCGCACCACTTAAACCTGCCATTTCAGATACAGGAGATAGTGAGTGGCTAGGGTTGGATGCCGATCAAGGGTATCTGATGACAGAGAGGTGGAAGACCAAGAAGATATGTGTATTTTGTAATGACGAAGGTACAGACAAGGACAGCTTCCTCGGACCTTTACCTTTTCTAATGTCATCCACTAACCGATATGGGGAGACAAAGAGGAGATCGTTCTGGGCCCACAACAACTGTGCGCGGTACTCCCCTGAAGTCATACAAGCTAAGAATGGAACTTGGTATAATGTCACGACGGCGATGCGGCGCGGGCGGACTGTGGTTAGTGTCATCCCTTCAAATCCCAGCATGCATGATGAAAAAGCGTGCAGGTCTAACGCTCTTTCTTATTTGTTAGAAATGCTCGGTTTGTAGAGAGAGAGGCGCCACAATTGGATGCTTCGATCCAAAATGCTTTCGCAGTTTTCATGTGCCTTGCACAGGCAAACCCATGACTCACTTTGAAGACGGCGTAATCTTTTGGTGCCCACAGCATGAGAAAGCTCTTCTTCAAAGAGGTATGTTTATTCAGTTTGTGAATCACTCACAAATGAATTGTCGTCTGACCTCCTTCATTTCTCTTCATTCAAAGATGCGTACGACGAGACCTTTAGTTGCGACCAATGTTCGAAAATTCTTGGCGTATACCCCTGGCACAATTGCATCAAGTGCAGCTCGGATTACTTTCATACGTTTGATCTCTGTCGTGAGGTAAGAGATGATATCTGTCAAGTTCCTAATGTCCAAAATACCTCTGTTAAAATGATCACTCGCTTACCTCGTTGGTCCTCTATGCTAAAACAAAATGGTGAATGTTGGTTATTGGTTGTAGTGCTTTGCAAAGGATACCAGCGGACATGAGCATGGCAAGGAAGAGTTCAAGATTACATGTATTGTACTACTTGGACCCATCGTCCCCTGCTTCTTGATTGCAAACTCGAAAAATTGGATTTGAGAGACTGATAACTGTATGATTATTATTACTCAACCTTAGCTTTGGAAATGATCCGGAGCGAGCAAGTTGCCGCTGAAGAAGCTTTAAAAGCAAGTCTGAAAGATGAAGATGCCACCACAAAGAAGAAGGTCAGCTATAAGCCAAAGATGCGCAGCCTCGCTAGAAGAGTGTGCTCCTACTGTTGGTCATCAACCTCTTCGTCGTGGAGAAAGGGTAATACAGTACAAAGCAAATAGAGGAACTGAAAGAATTGGAATGTCCTTTTTTGTCAATGCCACATCATTATTAATACCTTTTCGATGTCCACTCACTGTCTGCTTGATTTTCTGGATGTAGGATACCAAGGTGTGCTGATGTGCGAGGATTGTTTTCTGGCGGGTCCTGTGAATGGGTCCCAGCCTCTCCAACCAAAACCTGGCCTGGAAATTGATCAGCAGGGTCAAGAACAGTCATCAGAGTATCAGGGCGAAGAGAGCGGCCTCTTGGCAGGCGGCCTATTGGCAGGCGGCCTATCAGCAGAGACCTATCTTGGCGTTCAGGAGGGTAGAGACCATTACGCCACCTCGGCAGAAGATTATTCACACACGCCATATTTAACTCGAACAGCGGTTTCTTCTGTTCGCTTCGATCATTCTTCATCGCAGGCGGTCTATCTCGATTCCTACGGGCCAGCTGAGAATCAGCTGTATTCCCTGCCAGTTGACACCACCTACTATGATATTCCTGGTCGAGCTCCTCGTTGTAAGGTTCCAGTTTTTTTTTTTTTTTTTTTTTTTGTTTGCGATACAGCTATTCGACTCTCACACTAAGAAACTTACTCTCGTCGAACGTCTTAGGGGCAACTCATTCTGGAACCGATTATCATGGAACTTGGCTCCCTCAAACTGTGCGAAGGTATCATAGAAGACTTGACTCCAACACTGAAAAAAAACAATAGATGCGAATACCTTTCTAATTTAATGGATTAATCTGCAGGGCCGTCACTCGATTCACGAGGCCCAATTCCAGGATTTTGTCAAACTTTCTTGGCCGTGGCACAGATGCAATTGAATGCTTCTTGCTTGGCCGCAGGTAGGAGAAAAGTCAAGCAGCGATGATGATACTACCATGGTCGAAGCTCTGGAAACTAACTGTCTTTGTATGGTTCAACTGAACTACATAGGTGCACCGCAGTCGATATCAACCCTGTAAGATACCCGTACCCGTAATGATACCGAACTATGATGTACTTTACGTCTACTGATCCCCTGCCCCTTTTTTTAGACTGCAATCACATTGTCGATTCGAAATTGCTCGTTTGCTATTCCACAGGACGGATCGATAAAGGCAGAACATCGTCCTATGATTCTTCAAGGAGATGCGAGGCGACTCCAAGGCCCAATGTTTGCAAACGAGAGTTTTGACCACGTCCTCTCACATCCGCCTTACAAGGACTGCGTCACTTATTCCACGCACATTGATGGTATGTCCCCTACACGCAGAGATAACCCTAGCTCTCAAAACTTGTTTTCCTGACGAAACATACATTCCATCTTCAGGCGACCTCTCGCGCTTTGGAAATTCAATCGACTTTCAGCGCGAGATGAGCCATGTTGTGCGTGAGACATACAGGGTTTTGAAGATGGGTCGCCGATGTACACTTGGTATTGGCGATAACCGCGAGCACTGCTTCTACGTGCCGGTGAGTTTCCAAATGATCCGGCAGTATATCAACGAAGGGTTCGAGCTCGAGGAGCTGATTGTGAAGCGGCAGCGGTACTGTGCCATGTTTGGATTGGGCACATATCTTTGTGTTCAGTTTGACTTTCTGTGCTTTACACACGAATTCATTGCAACACTTCGTAAAGTGCCAAAAGAGGGACATGACACTATGATCCTGGAACCAGGTACAGTAGGACATTGCGTGAAGACTATGGCTATGATATGACTCTCCTTGGTGCTGTTCACTGATCTCAATCATCAGACTACACCGTCCTGGAGCAAGTGCAGATTTCCAATATATTGCGCGCGACACCAAGCTGTCCCATCGAAAGAAAGAGCGTTGTAATGGGCTCAGTTTGGACATTCAAGCCCACCGAGGAGTTTGATTTTCCGACACTCTGTGCATCAAGGATGGTAAGCTGCTTGATGGAGCGAATACCATGGTTTGGAGATTTGTGGTTTACATGGAAACTAACGCTTGTGGTTGACATTATTTTAGGTTGAGCGATTTGGCAAGAACGAAACCAATTGGGAAGAGTTTAAGCTGCAATTTTCACTTGACAATTCTCAGGAACCTCTGGTTGACCTTTGGCGTGAACAGCCAGTAGGCAAGTCTTTGGTTTGATACAAAGAGCCTTCACTGCTCTAAGAGCCTAAAATCTAACTTGCTCTCTCCTCTCTTCTTTCGCAGAGGTTTTGCCTCCGGAGGAAGACGGTATGGTGACATACGAACGCGATCGGCTTCAAAAGATCCAGGAGAATAATAGGATGCTCTTGGCTTTGGTAATGTTTGAAATGGTTCTCCGACATGTGGCAGCTAAATTGAAAAATTGAAATAGCGCATCACAACTCACTTTATTCTAAAAAAAAAAAAAAAGGGACTTATAACGGATCTTGGAGAGAAGTCGGACGATATTGGCCACCAGATCAAGATTGCAAAAGACTCGCCGATTTTCCCACTACCGGCAGCGACGACTTTACGGCTGATAGCCCACATTCCATGCTCCGTCCTTCGTACACCTCAGATAACGGCCTACAGGACTGCAATCATGCATATCAGTGTCAACGCTGCGCGGGAACTGCCCATGGCAGGAGTTTTGGTTGTTGGAGCGCAGGACTTTCGAACCGAGACTGGAAAATTGGTGCCGCTTAGCATGCTCGTCATGGAAGACGTTATCAGAGTGGTTGGCGAGTGCTTAAAGCTGAAAGAGCTGAGTGAGTTCTGATAATAATTGGAAATGAATGTTTTAAGTTTCTCTTGTGAAGAAAAAGAAGCTAACCAAAGACCTTTTTTTTTTTTTGGTACATGAAGTTGAAGCGGTACCAGACGGGTACCAAAAAGACCGACGCAAGGTAGCAACATGGGATGAGTTCCAAGAGGAAACCTGCATTCCTGACGACGAAATCCCCACCGTGCACTTGCCAATTGTTCATGTAAGACCCGTCGTCCTACTGGAGCGTGGCCAATGATTTCTTGCGTGATATGTGTTATCGGCTCTGTTATTTATCTTTCTGCCTGCCCCATTTCTTGTCACGTAGGCCTGCTACCTTGTGTTCACCAAGGTGAAGGAATGGCCCAGCTAGACCCTGTTGCCTGCGTCAGAGAGGCTCAGATGCCGTGGTCCGTGGGAGAGAGAGAGAGGGAGAACATGGTACAAGAGCACCGCCAGAGAGCAGTTAGAATACAGTTTGGGGCACGAGTTTTACCAGATTGGTTCAAGAGACGGCTGATGAGCACCGAGAGCAATGGATGGATGCTAATGATGGTTGCAGATGTGTGCTCCTGCTCATCCATCTCTTGGGTGCGTTTGTGTGTTCACAGTGAATCATGAATGAGCGTGGTCTCGAGTGAGCGGCTCAACCGTGCGATGCGATGCAATGGAGGGATGGGAGTGTGTGTCCTCCAGCAGGAAGCGAGGTGCCTTTGGGCAGTGCAGACGAGAGACGAGACAGACGAGACTCTAGCCGGCGGGCCGGAGAGCAGCAGTTGGCCAACAAAGCAACAGAGGCGGGGAGGGCGCAGACAAGGACGCGGTACCATTGGTGCAGAGTGCAGCGGACCGGGCGACAACGACAGGGCAAAGAGAGAGGGAAAGGACAGGACAGAGGGATACAGTAGAGGCAAGAGAGAGGATGTGTGTGTGTGGGTGGGTGTGAGCCCGTTCTTGTTTTTTATTTTTTTTTCCCTCTCTCTCTGTGTGTCTTCTTTTGTCCTGCTGCTGCTGTCCCCGCCGCGGTTCATCTCTCTTTTCTCTCTCTCTCTTCGACCTTCCCCCTCCTCCCATCATCATCATCCTCCTCATCCCCATCCCCATCCTCATCCTCTCGCCTTCCTCGCTTCATCCCTCTCCTCCTCTTCCTCTCGTCATCTTTCCATCCTCGCTAACGAACCCCCCACTTTGCATGCACTGCAATCAACTCTGATCCATCATCTTTCCTCTTGCCTCCCTGTCCTCCCTCTGCTCCTTCTCCTCTGTTCTTACACCATTCTTACTCTACTCTTCCATCTTTTGTAAGTGCACCCATGCTTGCTCGGTTGGACTCACTCTCGCCCTTGCCCTCGAGGCGTCGACTGGCAAAAAGTCGACGAGCGCGTTCAGCGCGACCTCTCTCTCTTCTCTCTCTCGTTATTCGCCGGGTCTCTCGGGAATAAAAATCCAGGCACCAAAGCCCCTTACTGACACGAACCCCTTCTGTCTCCGCCGCAAAGTAGATACCATGCCCTCCTACGAGACAACCATGTTCACGCCCACGTCTCTTGGCTCGGACTCCTTGCAGCTCCACCCCGACTCCGCGGTCATGTACGGAACCGACAGTGCCATGGCTCCAAAGCCCGAGGACAGGATGCGACTCAAAGGGATTCTCAACAACGCCTCTTCGGACAATGCGCAGAACCAGCACCAGTACCAACACCAGCACCGGAATCACTCTTTCCAAGAGCATGCTCCGAGCCCCCAGTCTTTTGGTAGTCCCATGGACTCTATGCAGGTCTCCACTTTCCCCGTGTCGCCCGTAGCGTCGCTCTCCCCGAGAACACCCTTGCCAGGCTCGCCTGTTCCAGTCGGTATGGCGTCGACTCTGGCCACCATGACCCCTCTCCAGGGCGTTAGTCAGCCCAACATGATGTTGGGCGAGTCAATGCCTTACCCCTACCACGTGCCCCAGTACTACACCGACAATCACGACCACGGCTTCAAGCATGCAGGACATGGCCGATCGATGAACCAGGTCGAATATGGCGCTGGACCTGCCCAAGGCCATCCTGGACAGCACTACTACTACGACTACAACAACAACCAAAGCCCCGACCCATCCGGTGGTTCGTCGCCTACAGAGTTCCCCTCTTACCCTCAACAACGTCCTGAGGGTAATCTGATGGGCCACTCGTACGCCTTCTCGAACTCACCATCGGCCGACTACTACGGCCAGCAGTACATGTCGAGTCCGTTTGGTGTCGACCGTCATGGCCCTTACGCCAACAGCTCTTATTCGTCGTCATACAGCACTTCTGAACCACAACAACCTTATTCTCCAACGTCGCCAGCAACACCCCTTTATACCACAGACAATCATTATGCGGCAGGCGTTCCATCGGTGTACAGAGATCAAGCTTCAGACTCGATCCACTCAGTACCCCGTCCCAAACGTCCCTCCGCTACGCGCGCACGAACGATGCCCACAATTTCAAAAGCCAATAAGTCGATTGAGCGCAGGTCAAGCAGTGACGCTGTGCCCCGTCGCTTCCCGTGTCAAGAGTGCGACAAAGCTTTCCCAACAAAGGGAGAGCTGGCTTCGCATTCTCGATGCCACTTGAAGGTACCTGCGTTTCTGTGTGGGGTGTGTGGACGTCCTTTCAAACGCCGTACAGATTATGTTCGTCATGTCCGAAATGTGCACGAGGAAGTTGGCCGATATAGCTGTGGTCAATGTGGTGAACGCTTTGGTCGTCTGGATAAACTGAAGCGGCATGAGAAGCAAGGATGTGACCATGTCAACGAAGAGGACAGCTCCAGATAGGCCTACCTCTGCCATATTATCTCTTTCTTAAAATAAATGAATAAAAAAAAAAAGTTTCCCTCATCCTATGTAGATATTTTTAAGCTCATATCACTGGGCTTTTTTTTCGATCTTCTGTTAGGTCTTGATGAGGATCGACATGTTATCGGCAACAGCTGAGCCAGAGACAGACAATCCGTATCGAAGGAAGTCATGAGAGGACATGTTGACCCTCTTTTTTTTTTCTTTTTTTTGCAACATTTTATTTGCCATGCCGAGCCAAAG
The DNA here is from genome assembly GCA_963573315.1 of Entomortierella parvispora. Classification (NCBI taxonomy): domain Eukaryota; kingdom Fungi; phylum Mortierellomycota; class Mortierellomycetes; order Mortierellales; family Mortierellaceae; genus Entomortierella; species Entomortierella parvispora. The sequence continues at coordinate 639,032 of OY752146.1, forward strand.
AAGTGGATGCAGCCGCATGGTCTAGCGATCAAATGCCACGACTCGTCGCCGTGTAATATTGGGGAGTAAATTGTTACAAAAAATGGATCTTCCAATGTCGATAGGTGAACTGGCCGCGTGTTCAAGCCAACAGTCGATGGTCCGCCAAAATAGGGTCATCTTGGACACCAGGGCAGAGGCCTTGGCGAAGAGCGCGCCACACGGGCAAGTGTCAGGGGGGGGAATATCGCCCCAGAAGCATTGTTCCATGGCAATGTCACCGTTAGACAAGAACAAGAAAACGAGGGAAAGATGTGGTTTATTGTGAATTCAGCTATTTATCCCAAGTCATAAGGGGCATGGGGTGGCGCCGGAACATTAGTGGTGCTGGATCTGGGGCTGAAACATGGGTGGGGCTGGTCTTGGCTCCAGGGTCTTGACTCCCGGGATCTAAGTGTTCCAGGAGGGACGGGATAAGCTCTTGAGAGTTCGTCATAACTCGGTCAGGGGCAGGAACTAGGAGCGCGTGTCGCGTTTCGTGACGAGACGCGAACGAAGCCCAATTTGGGTTCGTGTCAGGCAGGCCAGGTTGTATATGTCGTTTCATCTTGGGGCGGATATTGCGTTCCTTTTACCATACAATTATGACTTCGCAACGGTGCTTCTACAGTTTAGCGAGGGCGTCCCTATCCAGGTGGCGGACAAACTGGTGTGCGACCGCGACTACAATCGATTGTGGAGCTTTGAGTATTGGGATCCACGTGTCGATCAAGGCAGAGTATAGTAATCCTTGGTATGCAGTGACTACCGAGCGAGCCGAGTCGGAAATGGTGGAGTGTCCTCGCCAAATTTTGGAGGGCTCCAATACGGAGTTTCTGGTATCTCCGCTTCCAGCTCTCGGGCATGCTGTCTGCTGTGTCTATAGATTTTTCCTTCATTGGCCTTCTTAATGGCAGGTCGGCCTCACTTTGGAATCGAAGCCACGGCGCCCTCCCATGTTGGCCTCTGTTGTTTTAAAGACTCTGGACAACCCAACATGACTCTTGTCCTCCGGTGCCCCGCAACACAGACAGCAGAGATTGTCAGGATACAGGTCAGGATATCTCGCCTGCATAACTGTGAGTGTCGGAAGAATTCCATGCAGCGTTTTGATATGTTAACGATTAGTGTCACTGCGCAATAGCGACTAAAAGCGATAGGAATGGTGCGTCTATGGCGGCCTGTCAGAAGGCGACTGCAGAGGGGACCTTTCAACTCCGCGCGAAAGTACGTTGTTCTTGGCATCGTTGGAGCCTTTAATGAAATCCAGTGCTACCATTGGCCAAGACTGTTCGTCCAACTTGTGCAATGCAAAGTGATTGTTGTTGTAATCCTCGTAACAAGTCCACGCAGTACACGAAACCATCGCGACTTTACTGCAAAATTGTATCTTGAATTCCTTCATTGCAAATCTCGTTACCGCACTTCTTGTGCGTGTTACTTCAAGCCATTTGTGTTACTTCAAGCCATTTGCCTTTCCCCCATTTGCTTATTGACGCATTGAGCAATACTTTTCTCGTGAAGTTAAGGGGCTTGCGTACAACTTTTGCTATTCGAGTCAGCCTTGAAGGGCTATGGAGGCTTTTTTTTAAAAACTTTGCCGGGCCCAAATGGGATAACGGACGGAGTGCATATAATAATAGCAGCCGGAGGACTTCAGATGACCTGTGCCTATTACAATCTGCAGCGTGAGAGACCTTGGAAAGTCTGCATGAACTTCAATTAACAACCAGAGGCCCTCAGATGACCTGTGTCTTGAATCTCAACCTGACATGCTCTGTGTCACGAAACGTCGCAGACTCAGATCGTACGAAGTACGCGTCTCTTGTACCTCTGGTCTAGGATCGCGAACCTAGGATCTGTATCCGCACTCATTGGCTTGTCCTCTGATCTCCGACGAGTACCCCTGGCGTCCAGGTTCTGGACCTAGGGCTATAGCTACCCTTAGTACGTATCTCTCAGCCGCACCTATCAGGACCTCCATCTCGTTCTCCTTCATCTATGTTGCCATCCCGGACCCTACTCATAGGTCCGGCTTATGATTAGTACCTGCCCGGATATGTATCCTACTCTTTCGTGTCATCTCTGACTCAACGTAGGCCTGGGTCCAGGCCTTCATCACTCTCTAGTATATAAACCCCCCTGTCCTCTTGCTTTGTTCCTCAGTCTGCAATTCACAATAAACCACACCTTTCCTTCACCTTCTTGTTCCTGCCTTGTCTGACCGTGACACTCTGCATGTGTTGATGCTATGTCGGAATACGACGATGCAAACAACGACAATGGTTGATTCAACTAGGAAAGATAGCTACAGCTTGCCTATCAAGACCAGGAACAAACTGAAAAGGATTATATAGCGCTGCTGGAAAAAAACACAAATGAGCATACGTACAAGACGTGCGCTCAAATGGAGCTTTTCGAGATTTACCGACAATTACGGCGCTGAGTTCTGGAGCATGAGGCGTCTTGAGAGACAGCAAAGGTTTTCAAAACTGGTTCTCCAAACCTGCGCTTCTAAAACCAAGGCACAGCAACACTTGGCAGCATCAACCAATGTCATGGACTCGGAACAAAAGTAGCGTTATAGAACACATGCACAGTTCCTCGGATTGGAAGCAACGCAAAGATAGGACCACAATGTCGCTGCCGTCGAGACAAAGGCCATGACATACACCCCTTACAACGTTCTGCCAGATTTTGATGCTACAAAGCAACGAAAATGGGTTGGCCAGATGCGCCAGGATTGCGACTTTCCATCCTTTGCTGCTTATCTCGCATATTAGAACCAAGTAGAAACGGACTACAAAGCGATCCTCTCCGACACGAACACGAACATGAACACGAACATGAGAAACACTACCGGAGGCATTCTGAAGTGGAAGTTTTCTCGATTTATGGCGATCAACTCTGCCGAATTCTGGGCACTACGGCAACTAGAAAGGCAACAAAGTTTACAAAATTGATTGTCGGAACTTGTGCACTCAAAAGTCACGGCAAAGCTACACCATATGGCATCAGCAAACACCACGAACCAGAAGTAACGGTGCAGCGGCATTCCTCTCCACCCTTGTCAAAATAGCATACTCATTTTATGCTTGAACTCGAAAAAAAAAAAAAATTCCAATGTAAGTAAGCTCTTCCGTCGTTCTTCTTGCACAGAAATCTTAATCAGGTGAGTAGCTCTCCTGAGCCTTCATGTCGTTTTTCTTGGTCCTGAATGAATGTCTCCCTGACCGTTGTGGTGTAGTGGATCCAGGTCCCAGATCCACGCGAGCGAGATAGAGAGAGTTATTTTTAGTATTTAGTTATTTTTTTATTTTTGTTCCTGTTTTCTGTTTTCTATAAAAAAGGGAGCAAAGTCCACTTTGCTCCTGGTTGCCTTTTCCCCTTACGATTCCCTCCTGTACCTTGTTGATCACCAGAACACCTCCCTTCTGCTCGTATCTGTCTCGCAGTTACCCTTGGCGTTGCTGCAATATTCAACCCCATCAGCCTTTGGACGCCGTTGCAATATACGAATCCCTGGGCCTTGACTGTTCCCTGGATATCCCCCAGACCTTTTGTGTTCCCTTGATCCTCCCTGCCCACTCTAGCAGCATATCCATCCGTGTGCCAGCCCTCCTTGATCAAGTCCTGTACCGCCCTCCGATCGCTCCGTAGGATCACCTGGACCCTCGCCTATCCGATATCAATTGGCCATTTGCGAGGTATACTTACGATGTCATATCTCTTCTGAGTGGACCTGTTATGATCTTGGCAACCCACCCTGAGGCCTTCATTGGTGCTTGGGGACCAACCATCCTCCTCGTTATATCTCGGAGTCTCCTCTGAACCCTCAGTTAGGCGACCTTGTCCCCTTTCCCAGATAGAATCTCCTTTGCCTTGCTTTACTGACTAGATCCCATCCCATCCCCTGTGTTGTTATTAGTATAGTATAGTCGCCGTCGTGCTCTTAGCCTTGTAGTCTTTGTTCTCCTGTTTGGATCCCGTTAGGACCTGCCTGCTCTTCGGTATGTGGTCCTTGGTTTTCATCCAGTTCGTTCTACTTATCTTTTGATCCCTTTGCTGACTCTCTCTCCTTCCTGTTTATCTCCAGTACTATCTCCTTGAGACTGTATCTGATCATACAACAGCGTTGTGCCTGATTCCCTGTGGCCCTGAGAGCAAAGTCCCTATCAACTGTAAGCGACGATTTTTGTTAGTCATCTTTCTTCTCGTTATCAATTTCGCTTCCAGCTCATTGCTGACCTTAGACTATACTTACATTAGACAACATCACACCCGAAGCCAATTTGGTGGAGAACCTGGGCAAAAAACAAGCTCAACCGTCTGAGATTAAAAGAAGGCTCTGATCATTCGAGAACAACTAGTGTCCCACATTTGAATCCAGCCCCACCCTGACAAACCAATCAACCATGTCAGACAACGCCAGTAGTCAGGAACAACCATCCCCTGTGTTGGTCGATATGCGTATGGAAGGAGAAGTCCCGAACCACCTTCTCAACCAACCGCTGGATTCTACGACAGGCGGCCCCAATCACTTCGTGGCCACGGAAAGAGAGGAGAGAGTCATTGAGAATGCAGTAAACCGGATCCTGAGAAGAATCGAGTTAATGACTGCAAACCAACATCCGAGATACGCGCAACCCTTCGACTCAGCCCCAGAAGCGGAGGAGCATTCTCCCCAACAACAATTTAGACCGAACACGAGATCACCCAACCTACGAGATGACGGAGCCCGTGAACCATGGGACCATCAATATCAGGATGCCCCCAGAGCGCATATGTCGCACATGGATTTCAAGGACAGAAAAGAGCCACGCGTTTGCTCGCACGGAAAGTTCAATCCAAAAAAGCACAAGGCAGAGGTATGGTTACGACAATATCAACTATGGGCTGGTACTCAATTCACCAACCTCAGCCCTGAGGCGCGTATTTCAAGAACCGTCGAGTCCTTTGGAGCTTCGATGGGGACCGACGAGACCCAATCCTGGTTTGTCCAACTCCTCCAAGCGACTCCCCGAGCTTACCCTGAGGCCATTTACCGAGACTTCCGTCAAACCTTCATGTCCGTTCGCGATCAACTATTATCGGGTTCCCTAGTCTTGCTAGACAAGTGCAAACAAACCAAGAAGGAATCAGTGAAAGCATTTAACAACCGCTTCTCTATCCTGAACCGCCAATATCTGGAGGCAACACTTCAAGGACAAGGGGTATATGACGAGGCAGGCGTTCGAAGGGCTTATCTCAAGAATCTCTTCTTACCGGACATCGCCAGGAGGATTCACCACGGGGACAACCTAGATTGGATGATGGCCCAGGCCGATAAATGTGCCCTCAAGATGTACGAGCTGTATTTAGCCCGCCATGATGACGAATCGGACGAATCAAGCGATGAGGAAGAATCACCCGAAGACGAGGATGAAGCCGAAGCTAGCAGCACCATTAAGAAGACTCCCACCGATGATAGAAAGACGACCGGGACCAAATCCACGACTGTCACAACCTCCAGGGCTGGTACTACCTCGACAACTACCAACAAGGATAAGACCGACCTGAAGAACTCTGTATCCAAGGACGAGTTTGATCACCTCTCTCGAGAAATGGAACGCATGAAGATTCTTATCAGCAAGGGTAATCGATCCATCCCTAGGCCCGCCGGGCCTCCCACCACTCGATACTCTGGCGAGAAGAGTGCCCCGGAGGTTAGACAATGCTACAATTGTCAGCAGACAGGGCATTTAGCACGAGACTGTCCTGCTCCGAAGACAAACCAGACTCTGTTGGTTGAGTCCATGATTGACAACGGTATTGGCGTGGAAGACTTCAACGTTCGCTGTTACTACTTTGGATACGTTGAGGTTGAGATGGATTTTTAGAAGGGGACCATGGAACTACTCCAAGCCATGAACCCCCTGACCCTATCCATGGAGAAACGTTAGAAGAAGAAGAAGCAAACGTGTTGGTAGCAGCTCGCTCCTCCCCACGCAATCCAACCAACTCATTACCTTACGCAAAAGCACCGCCGCCTAGAGGTATACCCCGACCGACCGCTTCCGCCCAGGTCCTAAAGCAACCCCCGGCTTTGACCAACCGCCTCGGCCCTCCCAGCATGCATCGCCCGAAGACCATTCAACATGCTGAATCCAAGACATCCACGATGGATGTAGATCCTCCTTCTCGACGAGAGATGATGACCGCCGTCGAGATCCCTGTCCGTCCCAAGAGTAATGTGACGTTTGCGGTCGAGGGCCCATCTGCTGCGGAAAACCTGGCCCGGCTCGAACGTACAATCGCTGCCCAGAACGCAATCAAGGCGCAGAGGGACAATGGACAAGCCAAGAGAGATGAGAAGGAGGAGGATGAGGTGGATGGAGGCTTGCGAAGGATGATGGTTCCCCCGAGGGAGGGTCGAAAAGCAATGGCGGCAAGAAAAGTGAATGGAGATGGAGATGCTGGCCCGAGCATGAGTGCGTCAGCAGGACCGAAGAACACTTGGGACGAAAAAGACCGAGCTAAGCCACCCCCGCACACTGGAACAAAAAAGAAATCAGAGAGCAGCAAGAGCCAAAAAGGGAAAGAGGACAGCAAAAAAGGGACGGACAAGAAAAAGAAATCTGGCCGGACACGCGAGTCGGACGAGGCATTTCTAAAGTCTCTTCCCAACCCCATCGTCTTGCAGTTGAACCAACAGCCGTTTGACATCCGTCAGTGCTTAAGGACCACTAAGGTTGAGGGTCTTACCATCGGTCAACTAATGGAGTTATCCCCCAGCATCCGCCGAACCGTTCAAGCATCGTTGAAGACTGTACCGCGTGAGGAGCGAATTTTACTCAGTGAAGAATATCCGTCCCTGCCCCTCGGGGAGTCTGAAGCGGAAGAGTTGCGTGTATTTTTGAATCGTGTTGAACGATCAAAGACAGACACTCATGGATTCCGAGCCGCAATTATGGGAACCAAGTGCGATATCTTACTTGATGGAGGATCTTGCGTCAATGTCATCCGTCGCGGGTTCTTGGAGCAGATTGGCATCACCAACCACACTCCATATTCGTCGTTTACTTTGAAAGGGTTGACGGGGAATGCAGGCGTGGCTGGAGAGGCACCGAGCGTGCCTATCGATATCCAAGGTATCATGATCCCGGCCGGTTGTGTGATCGTCGAGTCCGTCGACTTCAATATTCTGTTGGGTCGTCCTTTCCTTGAAGCCTGTGGAGGATATACAGATTGGGCCACCGCCGTTACTAGTTTGCAAATACAAGGCTTCAAGATCGTGATCGATGGACGTGCTCGAACCACCCCGAAAGTCTCTCGTCTCCCCATCCAAGATAAACAACAGGACCCGGTGATAGAAACAAGTGAAGAGGGTGACACCGCGGTTCATCAGACGAGTCGGACACAGATGAGGAGGATTCTTCGACCGACGACAAAGAAAACGACGACGAAGGGTATGCCCTACTCATTCGAAGCATTCAGGAGGGCAAGGTTGAGCGGACTGATGCGCGACAACTCAAGAAGGACGATGAGAATGAGGAGATCGTCAATTGTTGGTTCTTGCGCGCCGTCTTCCCTGATCCCCCTGCCTTGGATGGACGACAACCCACCTCTTGTTTGTCAATTTCAGATTCTTCGGATACGGCCTCATCGAAGATCAGCGATCCTATGTTTGATGCGGCCCCGATAATGGTCAACAATTCATACGGATTTCATTTGGAGGCTCCCCGCTGTCGTGATCGTTTGACTAACACCCCGGTCATATTGTTGCCCGGCCTGGAGGAGCGATCAGTATACGTGGGAGATATCCAAGAGGTTCACGACAACTTGCCTGAAATCCAACGCATTTTTCAGGAGCACCAGGAGTGTTTTCCCAAGGAAGGGGAGATGTCTAGGACGTTGGATGCAGATATGTTGGAAGCCCCTGCCTCTTTTCACCTCAAACCTGGGTCCAAATTTCCGCGCGCATATAACAAAAAATACTCGCCCGGACAAATTGCGACCTTGTGCGAGTATCGAGACCAGATGGTCAGGGCTGGAAAAATGAGGCGATCTGGCTCACCTGCTTCTTGCAACCCTCTCCTGATTCAGAAGAAGGATGGATCTTATCGGGTGTGCATTAATTTTATCCCTGTCAACAAATTAATTGCCCCCATGGCCTGGCCCTTACCGGACCCTATCACTGAGATATACAAGCTGCAAGGATGCGAATTCTTATCTTTTTGGGATTGCAAGGACGGATACCTCCAATCGCCCATTGCCGAAGACAGTCGCTTTCTCACCGCCGTTGCTTTCCCAGACGGACTGTACGAGTACAATGTATTACCGATGGGCCTCATTGACTCCATGCAATGGTACACTCGACACATGGGCGAGGTCTTTAATTCTATCAAGGATCGACTCAGCAATTTTGTGGACGACATGGCTACCGGAGATGCCAAATTCCCCCTTCATTTTCGGACTGTGGAAGAAGTGTTGGTGCGGATGGATGAGTTCAATGGATCGTTCTCTGGCAAGAAATCAGCATTTTTTGTGAAGCAGCGCGAGTTTTTGGGACGGATCGTCGGGAATGATCATATCTCGGCCGACCCAAAGAAGCTATCCAAGATGGAATATTGGCCGGTTCCGCAAAATGTGACAGAGTTGCGCGGATTTGTCGGGTTTGCCTTATTCCTCTGCGATTTCATATCCAACTTTTCTGCCATGGCTGCTCCACTCTTCCCGCTGTACAAATTGCACAAGGATCCCAAGGCCTTTGTCGACAAATGGTTGTCAGACCCCAAGTATACAGAAGCCTTTCGTGCCATTCAAATCGCTCTGGTTACTGCTCCGGTTTTGGTCATGATGGATCATAGACGCCCAGTTATTATTTCGGCCGACACCTCAGATTTTGCTTCTGGCCATGTAATTGCACACTGTCTGCACCCCGAAGATGATGAGCGGATTGATATCCATGTCAAGTATCAGCCGATAGTGTTTGGGAGCCGAAAATTATCTGGGGCCGAGTCAAGATATTTCGCCACTGAGCGTGAGCTGTTAGGATTGGTGTACTGCTTAACCAAGCATAGCCATCTGTTGGAGGGAAAGGAGATTCATGTCTTCATCGATCATCGAGCGTTGTTATATCTGCACAACCTCTCTTCCAAAAGTGCACGCCTCACTCGATGGACCTTCATCATTGCTCAGTTCAGGATCACCATCCACCATCGTCCGGGGCGAGATATGAAAGACTCGGATCCGCTCTCCCGTATTCATCATAAGAACATCACGGGTGAAGATTTGCCAGACATAGGAATGGAGGATGCAATGGAGATGGAGGAGAACAAGCGGCTTATGAGGACTATGCTGATTTCAGAGGATCAGGAGCCTTTTGTTTCGATTGTGGCAGCTTTGCAAGGGGACCCATTGACATATTTGGATAAGGTCACTAGGGGGAAGATCATGAGCATGCTTCCCAAGTACTTTGTCACTCAAGGGCGTTTATTTAAACGCACATCTGGTGGTAGCCCACGCCAGTATGTACCACCAGGTGAAGTTTTGAGCGTGCTGGAGAACACTCATGGATCTACTGTCATGGGTCATCTCGGAGTGGTCGCAACATATACACTCATTGCCGAAGGGTACTTCTGGCCGGGCATGTACGCAGACGTTAAGAAGCACCTTTCGACTTGCGACGCTTGTCAACGCTTTCAAACGCGCGATCCAACACGATATCGTTTCCATCGTTTGCCGCCACCTCAAACGATCTTCCATACCTTGGGCCTGGATGCAGTTGGACCCTTACCGATGTCTAATGGCAAGCGGTTTGTTTTGAATATGGTGGATTATCTCTCTGGATGGGTTGTATCTGTCGCCCTTGCTTCTTTAGCAGGAAATATTATCGTCCGGACTGTAGAAAAGCATTGGGCTCGACAATATGGATACCCCCATCGCATCATCACGGACAATGGATCATCTCTATCTGCGGGAGCCTTCAAGGAGTGGTGTATCAATCATGAAATCGATCTCGACCCTGCTTCTGCATATCATCCAGAGACCAATGGAATGGTGGAGCGATATAACGGTTTTATGGTACGACAATTGGCTCGTATCATTCAGCATGATGGTTTGGCTGAGAGTGCCTGGGCTACTATCTTGGACCGTGTTACATGGACTTGGAGAACTCAGATCAAGCAGACTAGAGGCGTATCTCCTTTCGAAATCCTCTTTGGTCAACGAGCTCGCCTCCCATGGGATATAGATCACACTCGGAAGATGGATATGAATGAACGCGAGGAAGTCGACGAGGAGAGACGTGAGATCTTGGAAGTTTTGCGTGCTGAAGTTCATCAGAGGATTATTAATGAACACAAGTGGTCCACTGAAGCTGCTGATCTACCCCTCCCTCGGAAATATGAGGTCGGAGACGAGGTCTTGGTCCATCAGTCCGCACTTCTGAAGCAATGGAGTGGCAAGCTATCACCTCGTTGGAAGGGCCCTTTAACCATCTTCGAAGCTTTGCCTGGAGGTGCCTATCGATTGGGCGAGAAGGTTGAGGGGCAATGGCATCGATATTTTGGAGGTCGCCCTGTCAACCATGCTCGTCTTAAGCCTTACAAACGTGACACCCAGGATTAAATAGATCTGGAGGACGCCTTTGGGGATCAGCTTCCCTAGAGACACTCGCTGGCTTGCTCTCACATAAGACGATGTGAGAAAGAGACCCTGGGATCGGTGTGGTGTAGTGGATCCAGGTCCCAGATCCACGCGAGCGAGATAGAGAGAGTTATTTTTAGTATTTAGTTATTTTTTTATTTTTTTTCCTGTTTTCTGTTTTCTATAAAAAAGGGAGCAAAGTCCACTTTGCTCCTGGTTGCCTTTTCCCCTTACGATTCCCTCCTGTACCTTGTTGATCACCAGAACACCTCCCTTCTGCTCGTATCTGTCTCGCAGTTACCCTTGGCGTTGCTGCAATATTCAACCCCATCAGCCTTTGGACGCCGTTGCAATATACGAATCCCTGGGCCTTGACTGTTCCCTGGATATCCCCCAGACCTTTTGTGTTCCCTTGATCCTCCCTGCCCACTCTCGCAACATATCCATCCGTGTGCCAGCCCTCCTTGATCAAGTCCTGTACCGCCCTCCGAGCGCTCCGTAGGATCACCTGGACCCTCGCCTATGGCGACCTTTCAAGGACAATATCCCCGGCAAGGTTTTTAAAAAGCATCCAATGTCCTTCAAGGCTGACTTGAGTAGCAAAAGTTGACGTACACCCCTTAACCTCGCGAGGGAAGTATTGCTCGAAGCGTAAACAAGCAAGAGAAACCCTTCACCAATGTACTTTCCATCTGCTCTCAAAGGCGAATAAGAGGTGTGAAAGGCAAAATGGTTGAAGTAGCACGTCCAAGAAGTACAGTGGCGAGATTTGCAACGAAGGATTTAATTCAGTGGCAAAAGATGGCATTCAAGCTGCAATTGTGCAAAAATGTCGACACTCTTTCGCTTCTACGATGGTTTGATAAAACTGCATGGACTTGTTGCAAGAATTATCACAAACACTCGCTTTACATGGCGCAAGATGGACGAATACTCTTGGTCAATGGTAGCAATGGATCTCGTCAAACGGTCCAAAGATGCCAAAGACAACGTATTTGCCCGTGGAGTTGAAAGGTCGCCTTGGTGATAAAGCAAAGCAGCATACTCCCCTTGAGTGGACTGAGAAGAATTGGTAGAGGAACTACTATTACGTTCATCTTCTACGGATACTCTTCCCAACGAAAGAACCTACTCTTCGCATTCATCCTCAGTTTCCACTGTTACTTTACGACGAATGGACTTGGACTTTGGTGGTTCTTCATCCTCACTCGAGTCCTCATCCTCACTCGTGTCCTCATCCTCACTCGTGTCCTCATCCTCGCTCATGTCTTCATCGTCACTCGTGTCTTCATCGTCACTCGTTTCCTCATCCTCACTCGTTTCTTCTTCATCTTGCAATCTCTTCACGAAATCCTCACGGTCATCATCGTTCATGGAGGACAACCCCATGACAAAGACGATTTTTCGCTCCTTAGGAGTCATCGGTTGCATTTCCTCGTCACCTGCTAGAACCTCAGGAGTTACCAACCCATAGACCAAATCTTCTCCTCGTACCTTGAGGATGAGCTTGTTGTTGACAACGTAGTTCGTAGAGTACTCAAACAGCTCATTCCATTCCATCCATGTCTTTTTCTTTGGCATCGCATCCTTCGTTGAGGTCATGTTGAAGACCTTGGAACTCATCGCAAGTTGTTCACCATTTTCATCGTCACTGCTCTCCACTTTGGACCGCGTCTTGGAACTCTTGCGATCCATCTTCCTTTGAGGTGCCTCTTCCTCACTGCTTTCTTCCGAGTCCACCACTTCCTTTGGTGTATGAGGCTGCGTCTTGGTACGCCTTTTGGTTCTTTTGGGTGCCTCATCATTGGCAGCATCTTCGTCATAGCCCACATAATCGGGATGAAGAGGCCACTTGCTCGGATCGAGCTTTGGTTGCACCTTCTCTCTTTTTTCTTTGCGATTTTGTGCTTGATCTCCATGCCTCCAGCAATATTCTTCGCCAATCTTCGCGACACTACCGCAAGAAGCACCTTTGTTGGTGGCGCCTTTGCACTTGCGCCTGGGGTCGTGTACATGGCACTTGTATCCTTCTCCGTGAACCACTTTCATGCAAGTACGCTTGGACTTGCACTTGGCTCCACAGAAGTGGAACTTCTCAACCTCGTCGTCGTCAACGAGGGCAGTAAAAATCTTCTTTACATCTTTCATGGTTATATCCATTCCTTTGTTAGTGCAAAGCTGCTCGATAGCTTTGGAAACTAGCTCAATGGTCAACTGAACGTACATTGTTGTTTTGAATGCGATGTGAGGTGTGATACCTTGCACTGGCTCGCCAAAGACCACTTGATCAATTACCACCCAATCTTGGTTTTTTAAAAAGTCTCATCCCTACTACAAGTCCTCATCCTCGTCATCTCCATCAACTTCCATTGGTTGCTTCTTCATCGCGGGAATCTCGATGATAATACCGGGCAGTTTCTTCTTGGGGGGTTTCATCGCGATATCGACATTACCAAGGGCAAGGCTAAGGAATTCTTCTTGTAGCTTGGCCATTGCATTGCCATCCTCAACAAGCACACTAACGTCGACGGGATCCAACGGGTGCTCAACCTCATTGTGCTTAGTAGGGTACTCAAAGCCTTCTCGCAACCACGCGGAATGCATTGGCTCCACGGGGATCTTCAACGTGGCAACCATCTTTTTTACGTTGAGAAGGAGCAAAGACAACTTGAGCTGCAGATTGTATGTTTGCTTCTTGTCAACCAAAACGGGGATGCGATTGTTGTGCTTCTCAAAAGTAGAACCGAGGTTGCCAAAGAGAGACTCCATCTGTGAACGAAAGCTCCCAAAGGTGGCGTTGAAAAACACCTCTTCTTCGGTGAGATCTTGGCCTTTCTTTTTGCGGTATGGATGGGCAAAGTTGTGCAAAGAGAGAGCCTCGCTTTCTTCAACTAGCCTGGGCAAGAATTGGGTGTATCCTCCATCAACCGCAATACAATCCATACTGTGCACCTTCTTCTCCATCTTCATCGCCAAAAGCATCGTTCCATCGGCATTGCTCTTGCATGAAGCTGACTTTGACACCCAAAGTGCCATACCATTGCAATCCATCGCCACTTGAGTGCGGAGGCCCGACTTCTTGAGCTTGTACGAATACATCTCGGCGCCACTCTCACCTTGGTATGTTGCTCGCGTGTCGTGGCCATCAAGATGCAATGTAACATGTCGGAACAATGGCGGGTTCTTTTGCTTTGCAGACATCAAGCGTATGGTGATGGTGGAAAACATCGAAGCAAGGGAATTGGTGATAAACTTGTTGTGCGCATTGTACTCCGTCACGTAAAACAACTTGTGGATACCGTGGAAGGAGCTCTTGGGCAAATGGGGTTCCATTTCTTCCATCGATAAGCCTTTGACAAGATGATAAAGGAGCAAAAGACCTTTCTCCGCCTCCTTGTATGGCCCGGGATACCTGCACCTTGGCCAAATGGTGGTGAGGAAGAAGTACACTGGGATGAAACCGAGACGTTTGCTCAGGGTCTCTTTTACTTGTGCAATAAAGCCAACCTCTTTCTTCATACTGCGATGGTTGGTACTTGGTGCCAATGATGGCCATCCTTTGTCGAGAAAGTCCCATTGCTCCTCAAGTAGTTGGTTGAAATGCTTCTCCAATGCCATTGTGATACTGCAAGCTTGTCCCTACGTTTTAAAAAAGAGTTATGTCATTGTTCTGCCTCACAAGGCGACCTTTCAAGGACAATATCCCCGGCAAGGTTTTTAAAAAGCATCCAATGTCCTTCAAGGCTGACTTGAGTAGCAAAAGTTGACGTACACCCCTTAACCTCGCGAGGGAAGTATTGCTCGAAGCGTAAACAAGCAAGAGAAACCCTTCACCAATGTACTTTCCATCTGCTCTCAAAGGCGAATAAGAGGTGTGAAAGGCAAAATGGTTGAAGTAGCACGTCCAAGAAGTACAGTGGCGAGATTTGCAACGAAGGATTTAATTCAGTGGCAAAAGATGGCATTCAAGCTGCAATTGTGCAAAAATGTCGACACTCTTTCGCTTCTACGATGGTTTGATAAAACTGCATGGACTTGTTGCAAGAATTATCACAAACACTCGCTTTACATGGCGCAAGATGGACGAATACTCTTGGTCAATGGTAGCAATGGATCTCGTCAAACGGTCCAAAGATGCCAAAGACAACGTATTTGCCCGTGGAGTTGAAAGGTCGCCTATCCGATATCAATTGGCCATTTGCGAGGTACACTTACGATGTCATATCTCTTCTGAGTGGACCTGTTATGATCTTGGCAACCCACCCTGAGGCCTTCATTGGTGCTTGGGGACCAACCATCCTCCTCGTTATATCTCGGAGTCTCCTCTGAACCCTCAGTTAGGCGACCTTGTCCCCTTTCCCAGATAGAATCTCCTTTGCCTTGCTTTACTGACTAGATCCCATCCCATCCCCTGTGTTGTTATTAGTATAGTATAGTCGCCGTCGTGCTCTTAGCCTTGTAGTCTTTGTTCTCCTGTTTGGATCCCGTTAGGACCTGCCTGCTCTTCGGTATGTGGTCCTTGGTTTTCATCCAGTTCGTTCTACTTATCTTTTGATCCCTTTGCTGACTCTCTCTCCTTCCTGTTTATCTCCAGTACTATCTCCTTGAGACTGTATCTGATCATACAACAGCGTTGTGCCTGATCCCTGTGGCCCTGAGAGCAAAGTCCCTATCAACTGTAAGCGACGATTTTTGTTAGTCATCTTTCTTCTCGTTATCAATTTCGCTTCCAGCTCATTGCTGACCTTAGACTATACTTACATTAGACAACATCACACCGGGTAGAACTAATAGTGGCTAACTTTACGGGGATAAAACTGTGGAAAACCCCTTGATAGATTGACGAGGATAAAATGTAGAAAACCTCTTGGATTGATAGGTGAGGGAAAATCGGGAAAACCTCTGAATTGCGAGATAATTGCGAACTCCTTGTGCTGTGCATAGAGAAGGTGTAACTCTTTTATAGCTTTTAACGGGTGTAAAATACGACCGGTGGCCAAAAAACCCTGTGATCTGGCATCTGGTGCTCTGTCTGTGTGAGAGGAAAACGCTGACCTCGTTAAAACCTCTTGGCTCTGGTTGACTAATTCCTCACTTTGGCTTTGCGGCTCTTGTTGGCCTGAGAACTCTGGGCTTTTGCTTGCTCGTCTCGTACTTGTTTTTGGAGTTTCTTCTCCCTGTTGTCTCTGATACGAATTATTCTTTTAGCTGCATGCGGATTGTCCATGCGCTTACTCTTCCAGTATTTGTCGATGATGTTCTTTGAGTCAAACTGGTCATAGCTGAGTTGCTGGTTGTGTGAGGAGTCATATCCTTTCCACTGCACAGTGTACAGCATCCCCTCCTTGGAGAGCGAATGGTCAAGGATCATGTCGATCTCATATGACTCGGCACTTTGCACGTCTAGCGCTTGGGTGACTTGCTTCAGCTGCTCCGGGGAATATTGACGGGGCAGTTTCTCAGACATTGGATCGAGGAGAGTGTATGAGCCATGTGTTGAGCGGGAAAGAACCTTGTATGGGCCGTGATATTTGGCGTCAATCTTGCTACCAGGTACGTCTTCCTTGGCCATGACATAGGTGCCAGGCTGGAAGTCACGCAATCGATGAGTCCTATTGAACTTCGAAGCCATAGCTGTCTGAGTCCCAGTACTGTAATCCGAAATTGCAGGGTAAAAAGTATACGGCACACAGAGTCGGTAAGAATGAGAGAGGGATCTCTTGATTTATTGTAACGATCAGGTATATGTACCTGATCGGGCCTCTGTGACTGCCTTGCCGCCAGCAGCATTATTTGGTTCCAAAATCTTTGCCTTTGCCACCAAATTATGCGACATGACTTCCCCTCCCATGGAGAGTGTAGCGAGATCTGGCGCTGCTGGCAGCGTAGAGGGTAAAAAATAAAACCTCTTTGCTAACTCTAAGATATTTTGAGGGAAAAATATGAAAACCTCATGTGATATTGTTGAAGGGGAGGCTATGTGGGATCGAAACCCTTCTTGGCATTTGTTGCCGTGATTTCAGCCCCTTGGTAAATATCTCTTTTGTCTTTGCTGCGATGGATTCTTCTTTTCTTTAACAAGTTTCCAGTAGTCTCGAACGCATTGTTTTTCGATGAAGTTTTCTTCAGGTTCCCATGTGTAATCCTCTTCTGAGTAGCCTACCCATTTTGCTTTGTATTCCCACTCCCCCCCTCGGGAAGGATGTGGTCGGTGGTCAAGAATGTATTCGATTTCAAAAATTGGCAGAGTCGCCAGATCTTCTAATACCAGTTTGAGCTGAGAAGGAGCATAGTTGCGGCTAAGAAGTTCGCCAGTACCATCACGAAGTTCGTATGAACCACCGGATGTGCGGCGCACTACAGTGTATGGCCCTTCGTAGCGAGGCGTAAGCTTGTTGCCGAGAATTGGATCAAGCGTCATTACTTTGGCGCCGTCTGGGAAATCATTCTGCAAGACGGTCGCATTGAATCTCGCAATCATTCTCCTTTGTGTCTCTTGTGATTTTTTGTCAATGGCAGGGAACACAACTTCTGTCATATATTGGAGTCTTTCGCAGAGGTCTGCGTGAGTCATAGTAGTTTTTGTAGATTTGGAGTAATTTTGGAAGCCGTTGGCCTTCCGAGCAAAGAAGAGAGAAAACGGGGATGAATTATGGAGGGCGACGATCCTTGAGTTCATTGCAAGCTGTGCCATAGGGACATGAAGGTCCCAGGAGTCTTGTTTTTGTTGATGCTCCTTTTTGATGATGTCGACTGCAATTTTGACGTGTCGTTCTGCGACGCCATTACCTCGAGGGTGGTATGGTGTAAGAAGCCTGTGATCGACACCGAACTGAGTAGTCATTGTGTGCATAAGTTTGTTCACAAATTCTCTGCCGTTGTCGGATTGTAAAACGCGAGGAAAACCAATAGTACAGAATATGTCAAAGAGGGCGCGTGCCACTGTATTGGCCTGTTTGTCAGGTATGGCCTTGAGAAATACGAAGCGGGTGCAAACATCCACTAGGATGAGGAGGAAGACATTGCCTGTTGTAGATAACGGGAATGGTCCAGCCAAGTCCATTGCCATATGATCTCCAGGCAAGTTTGCGTGGATAGCTTTCAGTGGATGGTAGCCCTTGAGACTAATGTTGTATTTTTGGCAATCCGGGCATTTCTTAACCCAAGCTAGGCAGTCATCCGTGAGACGGGGCCATGTGCATTGCTCAGCATGGATGGAGCGTACCATCGCATTTGCTCCTAGATGTCCTAGAGCATGAGTCTTGTGGAGGATTTCGTCCTTTATTTTGTTTTCGTGTACCGTGCGCATTATGGTGTCACTGTTTTGCATGATGTGCATGTAGGCATTGACAATATACGCTTGGTTGGAATCGTAGCGCGTTTGCATTGATGCTGGGAATAGTCTGGACAAGTGGTCAGGTAGGATATTCATGACTCCAGGTCGATATTCTACGGCGAAGTCGTAGCTCAAAATAGTCTCATGCCATCCTGTAAGCATGGAATTCAGATCCTTTTGGGTATGAATGTATATAAGAGCGCGGTGGTCAGTATAGAGTGTAAAATGTCTGCCCCACAAGTAATAATGAAACTTTGTAAGTGCGAAAACGATACCCAGTAATTCTTTTTGGGTTGCTGAGTAGCGACGTTCTCGGTCCTGTAGTGATCGTGCCATGAACGATATATACCTGTTCTGCCATTTCTTCTTGGATTCGTTATATACTCGTTGGTATAGCACCGCTGCGACGCCCACGTTGGATGCATCAGTGGCAACGTAGAACATCAGTGAAAAATCCGGGAAGTGCAGGATGGGAGCCATGCTCAGTAATTTTTTAAAAGCATTGAAGGCGTCCAGTTCATCCTGATTGAGCTTGAAAGGTTTTGTCTCGTGCCTTAATTTGTCTAATGGTGCCGCTAGTGTACTGAACAGCGGAATAAACTCCCGGAAGAAATTGAAGGTGCCCATGTATGATTGTACTTGAGTGCCCGTCGTTGGGGGTACCCATTGCTCGATATTGGCAAGCTTGGTGGGGTCGACACGCTTACCAGCTAAGTCCACCACGAAGCCCAAGAGGACAATTTGTGTGGCATAGAAATGCGACTTATCCGGGTTGATAATTAGGTTAGCTTTTGTAAGCCGCTCAATTACGCATTTGACATGTTCTGCATGCTCCTCTCTGGTCTTAGAGAAAATGACGATGTCGTCGATAAAAACCAACACGAAAGGCAAGTCGCCCAGGATGCGCGTCATTCCACGTTGGAAAATACTGGAGAGAGGTTTTAGTCCGAACGGGGCTCGCCGGAACATATACTGAATTCCACGGTGCATAAAGGCCGTCAGTGGTTGGTGGCCTGCTTCAATAGGTAGGCGATGATAAGCTTGCGTAAGATCAATTGTGGAATATATTGCATGCCCTCCAATTTGTTGCAGGATATCCAATATCAATGGTACAGGGTGATTGTCATCCTTGAGTAGCTTGTTCAAGGGTCGTGGATCGAGACAGACTCGCCATTTCGTTTTATTGCCTAGTAGGTCTTTCTTGGCCGCCAGAGTCAACGTATTGTTGTGGCGATTATTGGCCGGCGCATGTGTGATGACTCCATCCTTAAGCCATTTGTCAACTTGCTCATCGAAGATATGTTGCTGCTGTTCGGCGAATTTTCTTGGCCGGCGATACACCGTGGTACCTTCTGGAACGTCTAGGAAGACATGCATTTCAGGTAGTGTGCAGTGGCTATCCAGAGGAATTTGGGCATTGCCGTGTAACGCTCCCTCAATTTCGTTCATAAATTGTGCCTTACACTTTTTGAATTTGTCCGTAAGTTCTTCATCTGGAGTTTCTAGAGGTAGCGTCGATGGCTTCTCGTCCGGTATCGGAGGTGGGAGGGTATGTGCGTGTGCACGACCATCTGCTATGCCTCCAATGGTGAACCCGAGTTTGTTGAATAAATCCATTCCGATGACGAAAGGATACTGCAAGTCAAAGACTTCGAATGAAGTGAGCAAGAAGTGTTCGTTACACTCTATCTCTATCTGTTCCGTTGTTCCTGTACGGGCCACATGGATTTCCTTGTGTCCTAGGAATATATTTCCGTGTGCTTTGTTCACATTTAGTTTGAGGTTGTCTACGATTGATTTGTCAATGAAGGACTTGGTAGCTCCTGAGTCAAGTAGAGCTTCAAACTGATACCCTTCGAAGTAGATAGGTACTATTAATCTGGAGTCAGCATCCTTTTCATCTACGAGTTCGTTGTACACGATTGTTTCATGAGTACTCAATTGTTCTTCGTTTATTGTCATACTGCCTTGTAACTCTGTACTTCCCCTGCCTGCGTGCCCCAATATGGAATCAGTCAGATGAATTAACTTGATGAAATTTTCTTCCAGTATCGGTGGTACGTCCTTAGCCTGAGGTGAGTTAAGGGCAGAAGTTAGCATGTTGAAGTGAAGATCTTGGTAAGGCTTCCATGCTTTTCCGCGAAGTATATGAAGAGGGTTCTTACGATAGTTGCGGTCTCGTGAGTTATTATTATCCTGGTCTTCTCGACGGTTACGAGAATCAGATTGGTAGGGTTCATAGCGACCTGATCCTCGGGCAGAATACCCTGGGTTCTTGTGGTCGGCTCTGTCCCGGTTGTCATTATAATTGTTTGAGCGACCTCTGCTCCGTTCTTCGTTCATACGTGTGCGGCACTTGTCCATTGAGTGACCAGGTTTACGGCAGTATTCGCATTCAAAGTGGTTTTTTGTGGTATGGTTACCGTTCTTCTTGCAGGTGTCACAGTACAATCCTTTGGTTCCGGCGGTATCCTTGACAGCCTTTTGATCATTGATGGGCACCAAAGGGGCGCGGAAGTCATCGCGTGCATTGCTGGGCCCTGTGAGTTTACTCAAGGCGGCGCAGAAATCGCTGATAGTAAGAGGACTGTCCGGCAGCTGCACCAAGTGGCGGTTAGCCATCTGGAACCGGGAATTAACAGTGTCCATCTCCTGGGATGAAATGCCTTGACGCAGTAGGGTGAGGATGAGGTCGTTGTCATCTTGAATGCGGTACACTCTGGTAGCGCGCGCGATACGGTGGGCGTAGTGACGGTACGGTTCCCCTTGATGGCGGCCAAAGTTGGTCAGGTTAGACAAGGCTGCCTCTCGCTCTTCAGTGGTTAAGCAAGTTTCGAAGAATGTTCTTTCCAGGTAATCGATGGTGATCACCTCTTGATTGTCTGCAAAGATGGCCTTGAGTTTGTCGTGAAAATGTTGGCTCAGAACAAGATAGCACAGGTACCTGTCACCATGAGATCGGAGGTAGGTTTCTCCAAGGTATGGCACCACTTCTCGTTCGAAGTGAGCCCACCAGTCATAAGCGGATTTAGTATCAGCTTCTCCAAATCGCTTCCATTGAGGCAGTGGCTTGACTGGAAATCCTGCTTCAGAGCGCATTGGTCCTTGCGGTGTCGAGGAAGCAGCGTTGCTGTCTTGAGCCGGTGCCTGCTGACTTGCCCACTGTGCGGGAACAGGCTGGCGCATGTCACACAGCATACGATAATTTATCTCCAAGGCGTCGTGCCTTTGCTTAATCATCATAAGTTTCTTCCTGTACTCATTCGTCTTCCCTTGATCCAGGTCGAGAGTCGTATTGGTAATTTCATTACGTGCGATGAGGATCGTGTATGACCGCATTTGTTGCTTGGCGGTGGTCATTGCCAAGTGCATTGTTGCGATCTCATGTTCTAGTTGCTCATCTGAGAATAGCACAAGATCGTCTTCCTGAGGAGGCGTGGTTACGGCGCCTGTGATTGACATTGGCATCCCAGGCTGGCGCTTAGGGATTGAAGGCAGCTGTGAAGGCAGTGTTCCTTCAAATGTCGTGACTTCGTCGTCGATATCCATACTCTCAGCTGTTGCCTCGTTGCAGGGTTCTGTCACGGAAGTGGCGGTGGTAGCGAAGGTAGCATTGGCAGCATCAGTAGCTGAAGTAGCATCACCTGTGTTGGCGATCTGTCCAAGGTTGGGTGCGGGCTGAGCACTAGTAGCCGACGCCACAGGGATGACTACCGCCGTCAGACGGGCACGGTTGACCTTTGGGGTGTATTTCGTCATGAGTGAGAATCCGATCTAGTAGATCCGAATGAATGAATTGCGAATGAGTGAAATGGGAAAAAAAAACAACAGTCACAAAGTTGTCACGTGATGATGGGGTTCAGTGCGCTCGGTAGCTACAGCTGAGGGGAATCTAACGAGCTGTTTCGTTTAGATGGATGGATTGGATTGATGGTCGGATGGGTGCTCCGAAGTTGAGTGCATGAGTATGCGGAATGGGGGCTAATTCCGGTGAATCGGTGGTGAGATCAAGGTTGATCCAAGTGAATTTCGTTGTTGATCCACGTTAATGGGTTGATCCAACTGAATGTCGTCGTTGATCCAAGTGAATGCCGTTGTTGATCCGGGTTAATGGGTTGATCCAACTGAATGTCGTCGTTGATCCAAGTGAATGCCGTTGTTGACAATGGATGTGGATGTGGATGACAATGGATATGGATGACAATGGATGTGGATGACAATGGATGTGGATGTGGATGGATGTGGATGTGGATGGATGAGAGATCCTCTTCTTTACCGAAAAAAATAAAAAGTATACGGCACACAGAGTCGGTAAGAATGAGAGAGGGATCTCTTGATTTATTGTAACGATCAGGTATATGTACCTGATCGGGCCTCTGTGACTGCCTTGCCGCCAGCAGCATTATTTGGTTCCAAAATCTTTGCCTTTGCCACCAAATTATGCGACACAGGGTATACCAGTTTCGTGAGATACTCTAGACGCTGTTCGTTCTCCTCATCTGTCAATAGATGGGACTCAACCGCGGAGAAATCCGTGAGAGTAGCAAACGATCTACCGTAGAACAATGAAAACGGCGTTGAGTTGTGGAGACTGGCGGCCCTGGTGTTGAGCTGTAGCTGCGCCATGGGTACATAGTTATCCCATTGGTCGCGCCGTCCTTGAAGTTGTTTCTTGATGTTGTCTTTCATGGTGCGCACAAAGCGTTCAGCCACGCCGTTCGACCTTGGGTGGTACGGTGTCGACAGTCTATGATCAATTTTCAACTTTTGATTCATGAGCTTACACAGTGAATTAACGAACTCAGAGCCGTTATCACTTTGAACGATCTTTGGGAATCCGATGCCGCAGAACAGCTTAAACAATGCTTGTGCGATTGTCCGGGCTTCCTTATTCGGCAAAGGTTCAAGGAAGACAAACCTGGTACAGATGTCTACGGTCACAAGTACAAACTTGTTGCCGGATGTACTGGTATCGAATTCAGCAAGATCCACGGCGACATGCTCACCGGGTAGCCGTGCATGGATGGGCCTGAGAGGATGGTAACCCTTTCGGGCGATGTTGAAGTACTGGCACTGTGTGCATCCACTGACCCATTTCAGGCAGTCTTCTTTGAGCTTAGGCCAAGTCTTACCAGTAGCCTGGATGGCTTTGACCATGGCTCCCGTACCTGGATGTCCAAACTCATGGGTACGGCTGAGAATAAGTTCTCGCTCTTCCTCTCGGAGTACAACTTCGTGGGACACATCATCAGAGACGAATTCTTGCATGTACGCTTCATCCATTACGAACCTGGTGCCAATCTTGAGATCTGGCCCGGAGGATGCTTCTGGTGATGTGTTGGCCCTGTCGATGGTTGCTGCTTTTAAGGCCCGGGTGACGGCGGCAACAGATGGATGCCCGTCAGGGACCATGTCCATGTCGTAGTCTTCGCGTTCTTTTGTGGGGTCGTCCTCTTCGGTAAATGCACGGGACAGTGCATCCGGTAGGACGTTCAGTATGCCTGGTCGGTAGATGCACTCGAAATCGTAATTAAAGATCGTCTCCTTCCAGTTCGTAACAATCTGAGGAAGTTCCTTTTGCTCGTGTATGTAGGTTAGCGGACGGTGGTCAGTGAAGAGGGTGAACTTTCGTCCCCATAAGTATTGATGAAAACGATTGAGTGCAAAAACGATCCCAAGTAACTCCTTTTTGTATGCTGGGTAATTCTTCTCGCTTTTGTGAAGCGCCCTGGCCTGGAATGAGATGTAGTTGATCTTCGACTCGTCTCCATTGGGTAGTTGGTAGAGCACTGCGCCGATGCCAACTCCGGATGCGTCAGTCGCGACATAGAATGGTAGACTGAAATCGGGGAAACATAGACAAGGAGCGAGAATGATTGATCGTCTCAGTTTGTCAAAGCTGCGTTTCTCTTCCTTGGAAAGTGAAAACGTGCCCCTCTTGTTCCGTAAGGCTTCTAGAGGTGCTGCTAGCACACTGTACAGTGGTATGTACTCGCGGAAATAATTGAAGAGACCGAGATACCTCTGGACCATCTTCTTGTTGCGGGGGTATGCCCAAGAATAAATGTTTGCAATTTTCTTCGGATTGATCATGCGGCCATGTCGGTTGACGATGTAGCCGAGCATCAATATTTCAGTGCTGTAAAAGTTACACTTTTCCTGGTTGATAATAAGTTTGGCCTCGGTTAGACGTTTTACGACCGTGATGCAGTGCTCCAGATGACTTTCAGTTTCGTCTGTATGGGCAACAATATCATCGACATAATTGTCAGCAAAGTCGGCGTCTCCGAATAGCTCAGCCATTCCTCGTTGGAAGATGCTAGTGAGTGGTTTCAAACCAAATGGTGCTCGAGCGAACTTGTACTGCTGGTTGTCGTATGTAAACGCGGTCAGGATTTGACTCAGCTCGGCAATTCTCATGCGATGATAAGCCTGAGAGAGGTCAAAGGTAGAGTATCTGGCTTTGCCTGCGACCTTGGTATGCAAGTCTGCGATCTTTGGGAGCGGAAATTGGTCCGTGTCCAGCAACTGCTTGTTGAGTGTGCGCGGATCCAGGCATACTCTGTGCTTTAAAATCTTCCCTTCTAGGTCTCGTCTCGCTGCCATGGTGAGCGTGCTATTATATGGGCAATGTCCCTTTACGGGTACTATCACTCCGTCTTTAAGCCATTGCTTCACGGTCTTGTCAACCTCGTCTTTCTCTGTCTGCGAATAGAACTGCCGTGGGCGTTCTTGCACTTTGCAATCGGGTCCAACTTTTAGTTCTACAACCATCGATGGCAGTGTGCAGTGAGATGATGGGTCGATCTTGGCGTTTTCGTCCAGGTAGGGTTGCAACTGCCTCATGAATTCAGCTTTCTCCGCTATGAACTCGGGTGTCAATTCCACTTCTGGTGTTTTTAACGGAACAATCGGTGGTTTCTCGTCTGTTGGTACCCACAGGAAGTCTTCTCTCCGCGGCTGCTGGAGACGAATACCGCCGATGGTGAATCCTAACAACGAGAATAGGTCCATACCTATGAGTACGTCAAAGTAGTCGAAGTCCATGACATGCATGTGAACTTCCAGCGACTTTTTGTTGCAGATGAGCTGTACTCTATCGCAAGTGGTGAAGTCCGGGACTTGCGTTCCAGTTTTGATTAGCGCTACAAATTCGTCCGGTATGGCTCCAAAACGGATGTCTGCATCCTCAGCAAGCCCTCTACTAATGAGTGATATTGTGGCGCCGGGATCTAATAGAGCAGTACACATTATACCATTAATCATACAGGGCACCGTGAGTCGGTTGTCTCCTGGTTTTGGTTGCCTGAATTCATAGACCTTCTTCAAGTCCTTTGGACGTAGATAGTTTTGACGGTTGTCTTCTTTAATGGAATCAGCCTCACGCATGTGAATGTCGTCATGTCGATCAAAAGCTGCGACTACTTTATGCTGTGTCTGTCCGTAGGATCGATCGGAGCCACGATTGGTTTGAGTGTGCTCTTGAGCATCGCCTCGGCGATCGTCCTTGTTACCGTAGCGGCTGCGGTGATCTTGGCGTCTGCCACCGCCAGCACGACGCGATCGGTCCTGCGAGCGTGATCGTGAGCGAGAGCGTTTGCGACCGCTACCATTACTCTTCTTCTGCTCTTGGTCGGCCTTACGCTTGAAGCAGTCCTTATAATTGTGTGGCGTTCTTGCATTCTTGCAGGCATCGGTATACCAACAGTCCGATGCTGACCCAGTCGAGGTGTTTGATCGGCCCGACTTTGTTGACGACTGCGACTTAGATCGGCCTCGCTGTGATTCGTCTCGTCGGTGCCCTTGGTTGTGCTTTGTCGCTGTACCTGATCCGGAGCCCGATGTGGCCACGTCGGCCTTAAACTGGGACAGGAACCATGCCGTATGGTCAGTTCTGTTGCCCTCGACCGCGCCAGGGGTCTCATGGAGGAATTCGAGGTACGCCTTGACTGAGGTCACATTTTCTAACGCGCCATACCTCTTCAGAGTAGCTTGTTTGCCCACGTCCGAGATATAGCAGCCTAGTGGTTTGATCAGCCACTGGCAGTCCGAGTCCGGGATGTCTGCTGCTTCCATGAGAGGCAAAATCCGGTCGGAAAACGCACGAATTGATTCCCCGTGGTCAGGTCGCATCCTGGTGACGATGTCGGCTACTTTGGAGCTCACCGAGTCAAACCGGATGGCCTTGTGGAGGGCCTCGATGGCTTTGCTCCAGGTCCTCTTATCAATGGGAACTTTCGCGATCTCGGACTCATAGTCCTTGGCGAGCCCAATCTTGACAAGGGACATCGGAAGGTAGGACCATGCTACCTTATCGAACAATGCATCCGTGAGATGCAGTCGTAAAGCGCGCTTGATGTCCTCCTTGAACCGGACTACTTTCTTAGCAATCTCGAGTAAGGCTTGGTCCTTGTCGGTGCTGAGAGTGTCACGCTCGATGTCTAGTATCGGCTGGTTCTTTAACTCGACATGTTTTAGTTTAGAAAAATCAATAGTTTTCGTACCTTTAAACACCGGGATATGGTCGATCTTATAGATGGACTTAATGGCTGCGTGAACTGGGTCTGACGGGTCCCATTTGATGACGTAATCATCGATGGTTAGCGCCGCCCGTTCCGCGCCAGTCATTTTAGCCTCAGACGACGAGGTCGATCGGTCCCCTTCGAGATCGTCGGCATTGGCCTTGAAGGCTGCTCGGAGAGCTCGCTCGGCATCGTGGCCACTGTCCTCGAGAAGCCGGACTTGGACTTGGATGTCCCCTCGGATCTCGGTCCTGGTGTCATCGAGTATCTTGAGCTGAGCCTTTTCACGTGCCGAACCGAGCCGAAGTGCCTTGACAGCCTTGACCGCTTGTCTGTGTCGGTTGTTGAGGTGGGTGATGAGGAATAACTTACGCGACGCCTTGGCTCGATAGCTCTCGACTTGTCTGCGTAGTCCTTGCTCAGACTCGTCGTAGTCGTCCTCGTCCTCGGATTCGGATTGGGCCTGATCATCTAACTCCATGTCCTCCATGATTTTCGAGAGGCGGTCACTGATGTCGTCATCATGCGAGTCGTCTTCAGTGGTGTCATCATCCTGGTGCATTTCCGTATCTTCGTCGATGTCGTCTCTTTGGTCGGTAGTTTCTTGATTGACCGCACTGTCTGCCTGCTGGCCATCAGTCTCCGAGATTGGTGCCGTCGCGGTGGTCTTTCGTTTAGGCGGCATCCTGAAGCTCTCCTTTCCAGATTATGATGGAGTGGTTGGTCCGCGGAATGGCGATGAGATGGTGGTGAAATTTTTCTCAAGTTGGTGGGAGTGACGTTTCGTAAACCGGCCAATCACAGTTCCTGAAAAAATGAAATGTCGGGGGTCTGTACGTCAGGAAGAAAGAAAGGTGCTGTTTAATGATAGAGAGCGACAGCCTGATATGACTGTCGCACACTACTTAAGGGGCGCGCAAGCGCAACTCTCTCTAACTAGAAATAAACGGCAGGAGAAATACGTCGGTATTGCACCGGACGTTACAGGATGCAGATATGTTGGAAGCCCCTGCCTCTTTTCACCTCAAACCTGGGTCCAAATTTCCGCGCGCATATAACAAAAAATACTCGCCCGGACAAATTGCGACCTTGTGCGAGTATCGAGACCAGATGGTCAGGGCTGGAAAAATGAGGCGATCTGGCTCACCTGCTTCTTGCAACCCTCTCCTGATTCAGAAGAAGGATGGATCTTATCGGGTGTGCATTAATTTTATCCCTGTCAACAAATTAATTGCCCCCATGGCCTGGCCCTTACCGGACCCTATCACTGAGATATACAAGCTGCAAGGATGCGAATTCTTATCTTTTTGGGATTGCAAGGACGGATACCTCCAATCGCCCATTGCCGAAGACAGTCGCTTTCTCACCGCCGTTGCTTTCCCAGACGGACTGTACGAGTACAATGTATTACCGATGGGCCTCATTGACTCCATGCAATGGTACACTCGACACATGGGCGAGGTCTTTAATTCTATCAAGGATCGACTCAGCAATTTTGTGGACGACATGGCTACCGGAGATGCCAAATTCCCCCTTCATTTTCGGACTGTGGAAGAAGTGTTGGTGCGGATGGATGAGTTCAATGGATCGTTCTCTGGCAAGAAATCAGCATTTTTTGTGAAGCAGCGCGAGTTTTTGGGACGGATCGTCGGGAATGATCATATCTCGGCCGACCCAAAGAAGCTATCCAAGATGGAATATTGGCCGGTTCCGCAAAATGTGACAGAGTTGCGCGGATTTGTCGGGTTTGCCTTATTCCTCTGCGATTTCATATCCAACTTTTCTGCCATGGCTGCTCCACTCTTCCCGCTGTACAAATTGCACAAGGATCCCAAGGCCTTTGTCGACAAATGGTTGTCAGACCCCAAGTATACAGAAGCCTTTCGTGCCATTCAAATCGCTCTGGTTACTGCTCCGGTTTTGGTCATGATGGATCATAGACGCCCAGTTATTATTTCGGCCGACACCTCAGATTTTGCTTCTGGCCATGTAATTGCACACTGTCTGCACCCCGAAGATGATGAGCGGATTGATATCCATGTCAAGTATCAGCCGATAGTGTTTGGGAGCCGAAAATTATCTGGGGCCGAGCCAAGATATTTCGCCACTGAGCGTGAGCTGTTAGGATTGGTGTACTGCTTAACCAAGCATAGCCATCTGTTGGAGGGAAAGGAGATTCATGTCTTCATCGATCATCGAGCGTTGTTATATCTGCACAACCTCTCTTCCAAAAGTGCACGCCTCACTCGATGGACCTTCATCATTGCTCAGTTCAGGATCACCATCCACCATCGTCCGGGGCGAGATATGAAAGACTCGGATCCGCTCTCCCGTATTCATCATAAGAACATCACGGGTGAAGATTTGCCAGACATAGGAATGGAGGATGCAATGGAGATGGAGGAGAACAAGCGGCTCATGAGGACTATGCTGATTTCAGAGGATCAGGAGCCTTTTGTTTCGATTGTGGCAGCTTTGCAAGGGGACCCATTGACATATTTGGATAAGGTCACTAGGGGGAAGATCATGAGCATGCTTCCCAAGTACTTTGTCACTCAAGGGCGTTTATTTAAACGCACATCTGGTGGTAGCCCACGCCAGTATGTACCACCAGGTGAAGTTTTGAGCGTGCTGGAGAACACTCATGGATCTACTGTCATGGGTCATCTCGGAGTGGTCGCAACATATACACTCATTGCCGAAGGGTACTTCTGGCCGGGCATGTACGCAGACGTTAAGGAGCACCTTTCGACTTGCGACGCTTGTCAACGCTTTCAAACGCGCGATCCAACACGATATCGTTTCCATCGTTTGCCGCCACCTCAAACGATCTTCCATACCTTGGGCCTGGATGCAGTTGGACCCTTACCGATGTCTAATGGCAAGCGGTTTGTTTTGAATATGGTGGATTACCTCTCTGGATGGGTTGTATCTGTCGCCCTTGCTTCTTTAGCAGGAAATATTATCGTCCGGACTGTAGAAAAGCATTGGGCTCGACAATATGGATACCCCCATCGCATCATCACGGACAATGGATCATCTCTATCTGCGGGAGCCTTCAAGGAGTGGTGTATCAATCATGAAATCGATCTCGACCCTGCTTCTGCATATCATCCAGAGACCAATGGAATGGTGGAGCGATATAACGGTTTTATGGTACGACAATTGGCTCGTATCATTCAGCATGATGGTTTGGCTGAGAGTGCCTGGGCTACTATCTTGGACCGTGTTACATGGACTTGGAGAACTCAGATCAAGCAGACTAGAGGCGTATCTCCTTTCGAAATCCTCTTTGGTCAACGAGCTCGCCTCCCATGGGATATAGATCACACTCGGAAGATGGATATGAATGAACGCGAGGAAGTCGACGAGGAGAGACGTGAGATCTTGGAAGTTTTGCGTGCCGAAGTTCATCAGAGGATTATTAATGAACACAAGTGGTCCACTGAAGCTGCTGATCTACCCCTCCCTCGGAAATATGAGGTCGGAGACGAGGTCTTGGTCCATCAGTCCGCACTTCTGAAGCAATGGAGTGGCAAGCTATCACCTCGTTGGAAGGGCCCTTTAACCATCTTCGAAGCTTTGCCTGGAGGTGCCTATCGATTGGGCGAGAAGGTTGAGGGGCAATGGCATCGATATTTTGGAGGTCGCCCTGTCAACCATGCTCGTCTTAAGCCTTACAAACGTGACACCCAGGATTAAATAGATCTGGAGGACGCCTTTGGGGATCAGCTTCCCTAGAGACACTCGCTGGCTTGCTCTCACATAAGACGATGTGAGAAAGAGACCCTGGGATCGGTGTGGTGTAGTGGATCCAGGTCCCAGATCCACGCGAGCGAGATAGAGAGAGTTATTTTTAGTATTTAGTTATTTTTTTATTTTTGTTCCTGTTTTCTGTTTTCTATAAAAAAGGGAGCAAAGTCCACTTTGCTCCTGGTTGCCTTTTCCCCTTACGATTCCCTCCTGTACCTTGTTGATCACCAGAACACCTCCCTTCTGCTCATATCTGTCTCGCAGTTACCCTTGGCGTTGCTGCAATATTCAACCCCATCAGCCTTTGGACGCCGTTGCAATATACGAATCCCTGGGCCTTGACTGTTCCCTGGATATCCCCCAGACCTTTTGTGTTCCCTTGATCCTCCCTGCCCACTCTCGCAGCATATCCATCCGTGTGCCAGCCCTCCTTGATCAAGTCCTGTACCGCCCTCCGATCGCTCCGTAGGATCACCTGGACCCTCGCCTATCCGATATCAATTGGCCATTTGCGAGGTATACTTACGATGTCATATCTCTTCTGAGTGGACCTGTTATGATCTTGGCAACCCACCCTGAGGCCTTCATTGGTGCTTGGGGACCAACCATCCTCCTCGTTATATCTCGGAGTCTCCTCTGAACCCTCAGTTAGGCGACCTTGTCCCCTTTCCCAGATAGAATCTCCTTTGCCTTGCTTTACTGACTAGATCCCATCCCATCCCCTGTGTTGTTATTAGTATAGTAGAGTCGCCGTCGTGCTCTTAGCCTTGTAGTCTTTGTTCTCCTGTTTGGATCTCGTTAGGACCTGCCTGCTCTTCGGTATGTGGTCCTTGGTTTTCATCCAGTTCGTTCTACTTATCTTTTGATCCCTTTGCTGACTCTCTCTCCTTCCTGTTTATCTCCAGTACTATCTCCTTGAGACTGTATCTGATCATACAACAGCGTTGTGCCTGA
The DNA here is from genome assembly GCA_963573315.1 of Entomortierella parvispora. NCBI lineage: Eukaryota > Fungi > Mortierellomycota > Mortierellomycetes > Mortierellales > Mortierellaceae > Entomortierella > Entomortierella parvispora. The sequence goes on from OY752146.1 coordinate 670,244, forward strand.
TTCCCTGTGGCCCTGAGAGCAAAGTCCCTATCAACTGTAAGCGACGATTTTTGTTAGTCATCTTTCTTCTCGTTATCAATTTCGCTTCCAGCTCATTGCTGACCTTAGACTATACTTACATTAGACAACATCACAGCGTCACGATCGGAGACAAAGGTTGTGGGCATACCGTGAAGTCGGAAGACATGATCGAAGAAGATGCGAGCGGTCTGTGCAGCAGAATCTGTTGTGTGGCAAGCAGCAAAGTGAACCTGCTTAGTGAGCTTGTCAACAAAGACAGCAATGCAGTCGTGGCCACGAGGGGTCTTGGGAAGAGGTCCGAGGAAATCCATCGTTACTGTGTGCCAGGCCCTGTCCGGGATGGGCAGTGGTTGGAGGAGACCCAAGGGGGAGCGGTTGCTTGGTTTCGACCGTTGACATGATTCGCAGCTTTGGATGTATTGTCGTGTGTCTTTGGCCATTGACGGCCAGTAGAACCGAGAACATAGATGCCCGTAGGTTTTGTCGAAGCCGAAGTGACCAGCTATGGCGGAGTCGTGGGCATCATGAAGGAGAGATAGGCGAATGTCAGAGCTGGCAGGGATACAGACAAGGAGGGTGCCTTTTCGGCGGACGCAAAGGATGTCATCAACAAGGGAGTAGTTTGAAGGAGGACTTCCCTGGAGGCAGCTTTCATAGATCGGGTTAAGGCGGGGGTCCGCTTTGTACCCATCAATCAGGCGCTGCCTAAGCCCGGGGTCGAGTTGAACAGAGAGTTGGTTGAGTTCGCGGTGATCAGGCCGTCGTGAGAGGGCGTCGGGGACGACGTTATCCGATCCCTTTTTGTACTTGAAGGTGAAGTTGTATTCTTGCAATAGTTCCATCCATCGTGCCTGCCTACGAGTCAACTTGGGCTGGGTCGGAAAGTGTTGCAAAGTGGCATGGTCGGTGTAGACAATGAAGTGTGATCCATCCAGGTAATAGCGCCATGTCTTCAGAGCGTGGACGACGGCCAGGAGTTCCTGTTCGTGTGTGGGATAATTCCGTTCCGCTGGGTGAGGTGAAGGCAACAGGACGCGACTCGCCGTTGGCGTCAGTCTGGAAGAGGACTGCTCCAAGAGCAAAGCCGGAGGCGTCAGTCTCAATGGTAGTGAGAAGGTCAGGGTCGAAGATGCGCAGGACGGGGGCCTGACTGATCGCCTTTTTGAGGGCTTGGAATGCCGCCTCCTGTTCAGTGGTCCAAGAGAAAGGGACACCTTCACCTAAGAGCGCGGTGAGGGGTAATGCAATGGTGGCGAAGTTAGCGATGTACTGGTGGTAGAATTGGGCAAGGCCGATGAATTGCTGAACATCCTTTTGTTTCTGAGGGCGCGGCCATTCTCGGATAGCGCGCACAAGTCCCCCACTCGTGTGGATTCCGTCTTTGGAGATGACATGTCCCAAGAATTCAGTTTGTTCCTGCATGAAGGAGCACTTCGACAGTTTCGCGTAGAGGCCATGCTTGCGGAGGAGGGTTAAGACTGAGCGCACATGCTTTAGGTGTTCCTCCTTAGTGCGAGAGTAGATTAGCAAATCGTCGAGATAGACAACAACCCATCTGTCCAAGACCGGGTCCAGTACACGCAACATCATATTGGAGAATGACGCTGGGGCGTTTGTCAAGCCAAAGGGGACGACGTTGAATTCAAAGTGACCGTATCGGCAGCGGAATGCTGTTTTGTGAGTGTCTTCCGGGGCGATCCGTTGCTGGTGGTAGCCTGAGAGGAGATCCAGCTTGGTGAAGTACTGCGCGCCGCGGAAGCGATCTATAAGTTCATCAATGCGGGGGAGAGGGTGTCTGTTTTTGCGGGTAATACGGTTCAAGCCTCTGTAGTCCACACATAGCCTTAGGCTGCCATCTTTTTTTCTCACGAATAGTACTGGTGCACCATAGGGGGAGGTTGAGGGTTTGATGAATCCTTTGCTCAAGAGGTCGTCCAGTTGCTTCCGTAGTTCATCCAGTTCGGCGATAGATAGACGGATGACGGGGCGGAAGGGTGGGTCAGCAGTGGGGTCGGTTTCGATACGCATGGCGTCTCCGCGATCCGGAGGTAGTCCTGAGGGGAGGGTGGAGGGGAATACGTCGGGAAATTCTTTGTGGACAATGGAGTGTATTTCGGGAGGTAAGGGAGGGGCAGCAGGGGAAGGGGCGTTGTTGTCGTTGTCGTTGACATCCGAGGTCAGAGGGGTTGTTTTAACAAGAGCAAGGAAGAGGGTGCTTCCTGCTTGGGCAGCAAGGGAGTGGAAGTGGAGATGTGAGAGGAGTTTACCCTGGGAGCGAAAGGTGACGGAGTTGGCCTTGGCACCACGACAGCGCCAGAGAACGGAAGTACCATTGTGGGTGAAGTGAAGGTCATTGTTACGCCAGTTGATGAGAGGGTTGATGGACGTGAGCCAAGGTTTGCCGAGGATGAGGTCGTAGTTGGAGAGGGGATAGATGAGGGCTTCGAGGTGGTCGGAGTAGGAGTCGCGGTCGATGGAGAAGGAGGTAGTGGTGGAAGAGAGAGAGGAGGAGCCGTCGGGTAGGACGATGGGGATGGCGGGGCCTTTTGTGCGAGTGAGGGTATGTCGTTTACAAAATGATGACGCAATCACATTTCCTTCTGCCCCGCAATCGATGAGGATGCGAGCCGGGTTACCAGCAACATTACCGAGGAACGACAAGAGTGTGCGCGAGGCCTCCTTGAGGGTGAACTCGTGCAGGCGCACGGACTTTTGGCGGAGGCGTCTGGCCCGTCGCTTGGACCGGATGCGATCTAAAGCAGCAAGAGAGGGGGATGGGTCCAGGTCCACGCCCTCAGATGAGTTTAGATCAGTCGGGGGGACCGTTGATCGTGGTGCCTCATCGTCAGGGGGTACCGAGGTGGGGTGAGTGGGTTGGTCATGGCAGTGTGGTTGTTGTTCGATGTGTTCATTGTGGGGGGAGGGAGTGTATTCTGAAGCGGGGTCTTTATTCTTTTTTGGGAGACTTAGCTTGGGGGAAGGGACACTCCCTTTGTCCAGAGGAGAAAGGGAGGGGGCTTCGACGATCAGGTCCTGGACGTTTACTGATCGCCGGGGGCTTTTCCCGACTCGGGGGGGTCGCCCACGTTTACTTGATTGATCCGTCGTCGTCCTTGGTGGTTGTTGTTACCGTATTTAGGGCAGTCCCGCCCAAAGTGACCAGGTTGACGGCAGCGCAAACATCCTCCGGTGTTCATGAGGTGGTCACGCTCGTCGGGGGTCAGGGGCGCCGGGTAAGCATGGTTGTTGGTGTTGCCGTTGTTGTATCGGAAAGAGTGGTTGGCATTGCGGTTGTTACGGTGGAGGTTGTTGACTTTGTTGGTGAGGTTATTGATGGCCACGTGGATAGTGTCCAGATCCATAGGAGAGGGTTCGTTTTTGGGAGTGTTTACTGTCGGTCCCTCAGGAAAGAGGATGGCATGGATCAGGGTAGCTTGGGAGATAGCAGTATCCAGGGAGTCTGGCTGGCGCAACTTGACCTCCTTGCTGGTGTCAGGCACAAGGCCTTTCATGAACCAATGGAGAGCTGTGCCGTCGTCAAGGGTGGGTACACGGCGTCGTAGTTTGCGAAACTCGTGTGTGTAGGCGGCGACCGTTCGCTTTCCTTGGCGCAGGGACTCCAGGGCTTCACGAGCAGCAGCAACGGCATTGGGAGGGGTGTGGAACGCGAGGAAGGCCTTCTTGAAGTCGTCCCAAGGACTGGCAAGGGTAAGACCACTAGATCGCCACCAGGACTTGGCCTCATCAGTGAGATTGAGAGCAGTATATTGGACCCATTCAGCGTCGGCAAGTCTGACAACGGTGTAGTATTCCTCCTGGTTGTCAATAAAGTTTTGGCAAGCATCGGCATCAATCGCACCAGAATACGGTGAGGGGTTTTGGGGCTTAAGGATTTTGTTCAGTGTGCGGGCAAGATCGCGCTGGTCGGCTTGGATTTCTCGTTCAGTGATGGCAGGGATTGCGGCAAGGGCGTGCTCGAATGCTCCGCGTTGTTCAGGAGCAAGAGTAGCGACAAGGGCACGTAACGCAGCAGACATAGTGGTTAGGGAAAAGGGAGGGAATTCGTAGGGTGGGAACGGTGAGGCAGTGAATCGAAGGGACCTTTGCTACCATGTAATAGGCACAGAGGGGAATGCAAGGGAGAGACCGGGAGAGGGGACAGGGATAAGGACCAGGGACAGGGACAGGGGAAGAGGTAGAGTTGGGAGAACGAATGATGTTTATTATGTAGGGGGGATGGGGGTATATATATACGTCTGTGTGGCTGTGTGGCTGTGGTGGCTATGATGGTATTGTTTGGAGTGTAGTTTTGGAGTGTAGTTTTGGAGCGTAGCTAATCTTCTGTTGCAGAAGGTTACTTGTCTGACTGGGAACTCTTTGCCGACCTCCTCAACGACCTCTATGGTAACCACCTTCACGCCGATGATATCAACAATCGACTCATCCGTCTCCGCCAGAACGGCACAGTCTCGGAGTACATCGCCAAGTTCCAGCCTCTAGCCTCTCAATCCGGTTGGAACGAGGTTGCTCTTCTTGCCCGTTTCAAGGATGGTCTGTCATCCGATGTCAAATCCCTGTTGACAGCTCAGATGCACAACCTCAAGACCCTCCGTGACGCCCAGGCTGCTGCCTCCACTGCGTACCAAAACCATGTCTCGCGTGCGCGCGATCAGCGTTTTGGCACTCGAGCTCACCACTCGAACAACTCTTGGTCCCGAAGATCCACTGCCCCAGCCGCGACCTCCTCTGCCGCTGCCTCCTCCTCAACTGATATGGATCTTGATACTGTGCGTGTCAAGCACATCACCGCTGAAGAGAAACAACGTCGTCGCGACAACAAGCTCTGTCTTTACTGTGGTGGAAAGAATCACTTTGCTGGTGATTGTCCTGTCAAGAAAGCCCGCCTTGCAGCTGTTTCCGTCGAAGGTGTGTCTTTCGAATTTGATTCGGAAAACGAGTCGGCCTAGATCCTACCGAGGATTGGATCTTAGGCCACGTCCTCGCTACGCCTACCCCTCCGGGCCAGCCCGCACTTCCTCGTTACTGTCTCCTCATTCCTATTACCGTTCACCTTCCTGACCGACCCCCTGTCAAGACCAATGCTCTCCTCGATTCGGGCGCACAAAAATCCTTTGTTGACGTCGGTAATATGGAGCAAGTTTTATTTCCCCGGGCCATACAGAGCTGTTGACAAAGGGATCACGTTTCTGTACTATTTCGTGGCTGGACAAACGATGGACTCCATGTCGCAGTTCATGCCACGAACATCGTTCCATTTGCTATATGCGACATTTTTCAAGACGGAGAAGGCATTGTTCGACAGATTTATCACGGACAAGCTAGCGCACATGTTTTCATCATCTGAGCTTCGTGTGCGTTGTGCAAATTGGAAGAACCCTCCATTGTTCAGGCATGTTACGTTACTTCTTGATGGTCATGACACACGAGCTTCGTATGGCGAAGACAAAGTGGACATGTATTCATACAAACTTCGCAAATCAGGATTAAGAACGCAAGTGTGCATCGACATTAATGGCATGGCGATATTCGTATCCAAGTCCAAATCTTGCAAGGATAACAACGATGGATCGATGCTAGAGGAAATGCAGATTGGCCAACTTTTGTTTTCCGATACGAAAGAAGCGATTGCAACCACTTCACCCAGAAGAGGCAGTTTTCGATCAGCGGTGGAGAATACATTCTCGGAATTGGGCACTGCATTTAGCAAACACAACAACAACAAGGATCCGATTCGCGTTGATAGTAAGCGTGAGTTTAACATGGGGCATGCGCCTGTGTTTGCTGCTTTTAAATACCAAGAACTTTGTGGATTTGGTCAGAGTTCAGGGACTGAACGAATCAGCCCATCTTCGCGCCTGGATGGAGGATGATTTCGACTATCCAGTGGACAAAAGAATTATACCTGATCTGACAGAAACCTACACCGTCCAAAACAAACTGGAGCATGGAGATGCAATGTTGAAAATGCAGCAACAATTCTTGGCAGTGACAGTCGATGAAGGTGCAGATGAGGATGAAAGTATGTAAGTTTTAAAAACTAGATCCTACACGATCTCACATCTCATGTCAGTCTTTCCTCGGACACGTACTTTTTTCACAGCGCAAAACGTCATCTGCTCTACTCCAGTCACCCTACCAATTTTCATGTCCACTCCAAGGAATCTTTTTCTCCACGAATTCCAAATCCTTCGGAACGATTCACCACCTCGGACTTTCAGGCCGCATTCTGTGATGAAATGCCACTCTCGTTCACGCCTATATTCTCCCATTCCAGCAGCAACAACAATATACTCTTGCCCAGGACGAAGGACGTTGTAGATGGCTTTGTATGACGAATTGTGGATGGATGTGAGATGGCTAACAAAGGTATTATCCACATCGTCATGGCGAACGACAATTTGGGCGATTGGAGGACTGCGTTTGTCCATCTCTTTCTTGGGCCATGCGATGGAGATATTATCCACTTCCACTATGCCAACGTCCGAAAATTTGTGGACGTTATAGCCATGAGATTGCCGTGATGGAAACATTCCTTTGTGCGATCCAGCAACAATGGTCATCTCAGTGGATCCTCGAACTCGCTCATACACGACCTTGTCAGATACGCAAGCACGACCATTCTTGACATGTGCCTTAAAGTAGTTGATCGGTCGATCGTTGAAAGAATAGTTGGCTAAAAGTGTAGGGACGGTATTACTTGGAACTTTTCTCCATATTTTTTGGATGTGGTAGAGTTCCACCAATGGCAATAAGCAAACAGTTCTTTCTTTGGAAAATGCACTGCAACCATGGATGTGATGAGCTGAGCCCTCTGTCGCCACTGCTCTTCGTGAGAGCACCGGAATGTGGTGCAAGAGCCTAGCATTTGCCTGGTTTCTTCCATCCTTTCACGGTACTCTACTGTGGACAGAAGTTTGGAGCCGTAGAATGTCAACTCCAGACGTGAGTATCCACAATCTTCGTATCGTCGCAAATGGTCCGCAAACTTGCCCTCCTTTTCCACAAGATTCTCCATTCGCGAACCCAAACTCTTTCGTACCTCCGCACTCTCCAACTGTTGCACGAACTTGTTATACACCTTGTACCGGATATTTTTGGTGTGTTTCCGATTTCCCATCCAGGAAATGCAGTTATCGCCAACTTTCTTGCGGTCTTGGATGATGATACCAGCCTTTTGTTCACGAATGTAGCGTTCCAGCTGCTGTCTCATCGTGATATTGCCACAGTCTTGCGCAAAGTCTATGTCATGTAGAGCGATGCACAGCATCCTTACTGTCCTGCGCAGATGAGCGTAACTCAACGACACCTTGATCGCAATGTACTTGGCAATGTACTTTTTACCACACTGTTTGCGATGACGTTTCCGCATTTTCTCAGAAACGATCTTGTGGTCATCATCTAACAATCCGGTGTGTGTCATCATGATGGACTCTACCTCCATGTCCGCCTGTTCAAATGTCACCCGTAATTCGGCGATATACCTTCCCACGTTAGCGCCCTTTGTATCTTCTTTAACGCCATTGTACAACCCCCAAAAAATAATAGAGTCGTTGCGCACAGATTCCTTTGGAATTTTCAGCCTACTCATGTCTGTGAGTAAGTGCGAAACTTCCGTTAGGATGTCGTTGATGAGTGCCTCCTGCGATCAAGTCATGTTGTCCGCCTGAATAAGAAAATTCTTATGCAGTGGGCGCCAATCGTTTTTCTTTTTCATCATATATTTCCCAGCCGATGTCGTGTTAAGGACACCAATATCACGTAATCTCGAGCGAATTGTATCGTATGAAGCATCCAAGAGAGCCCTGATTCCTTTTGTCCCGAACATATTACCAGCCTGTGGATGATCTCGGCGATGAATATCAAGAAACGCATCGAGATAAATATACATGCAACTCTCCATCTACAAATTCAGCAACAACTTCCTGTTGTTGTGCTTTGGTAAGCCTAATGTGCTGCATTTTAACACTGGACTTGTGTCTGTGAGTGTTGATCTAGGTGGCGAAATGTCATCACATTTACCTTTATAAGCCTAAAAGCCTACCCATGATGGGTGTCCGATTCTTCATCGCCAGCTTGTGGCACTTTCGCAATATTTTTTCGGAAGGATGCTTTGTGCCAAATTCTGCCTTGTGCCACTGGCAATAGATCCTGTACTTATTAGCTAATGTCTTTCGGACAACGCTGATTTCATCAGATCCATCAACATAAGAGCCAACGACATGAATATCTCCAGCCAATCGTAGCATTTCAAGCAGCAATCGTCTGTCCTCGTCTTTGTCGTATAAACCATCCAACACGCTTTCATCGGGTAGCACATCAGCATTTCCATCACCAGCGTCTTTGATGATGTTTTCCAAAAGGGTAATTCTGGTTTCCAACAGGACCATATCCGCAAGGCTTTAAAAAGTATACGGCACACAGAGTCGGTAAGAATGAGAGAGGGATCTCTTGATTTATTGTAACGATCAGGTATATGTACCTGATCGGGCCTCTGTGACTGCCTTGCCGCCAGCAGCATTATTTGGTTCCAAAATCTTTGCCTTTGCCACCAAATTATGCGACATGACTTCCCCTCCCATGGAGAGTGTAGCGAGATCTGGCGCTGCTGGCAGCGTAGAGGGTAAAAAATAAAACCTCTTTGCTAACTCTAAGATATTTTGAGGGAAAAATATGAAAACCTCATGTGATATTGTTGAAGGGGAGGCTATGTGGGATCGAAACCCTTCTTGGCATTTGTTGCCGTGATTTCAGCCCCTTGGTAAATATCTCTTTTGTCTTTGCTGCGATGGATTCTTCTTTTCTTTAACAAGTTTCCAGTAGTCTCGAACGCATTGTTTTTCGATGAAGTTTTCTTCAGGTTCCCATGTGTAATCCTCTTCTGAGTAGCCTACCCATTTTGCTTTGTATTCCCACTCCCCCCCTCGGGAAGGATGTGGTCGGTGGTCAAGAATGTATTCGATTTCAAAAATTGGCAGAGTCGCCAGATCTTCTAATACCAGTTTGAGCTGAGAAGGAGCATAGTTGCGGCTAAGAAGTTCGCCAGTACCATCACGAAGTTCGTATGAACCACCGGATGTGCGGCGCACTACAGTGTATGGCCCTTCGTAGCGAGGCGTAAGCTTGTTGCCGAGAATTGGATCAAGCGTCATTACTTTGGCGCCGTCTGGGAAATCATTCTGCAAGACGGTCGCATTGAATCTCGCAATCATTCTCCTTTGTGTCTCTTGTGATTTTTTGTCAATGGCAGGGAACACAACTTCTGTCATATATTGGAGTCTTTCGCAGAGGTCTGCGTGAGTCATAGTAGTTTTTGTAGATTTGGAGTAATTTTGGAAGCCGTTGGCCTTCCGAGCAAAGAAGAGAGAAAACGGGGATGAATTATGGAGGGCGACGATCCTTGAGTTCATTGCAAGCTGTGCCATAGGGACATGAAGGTCCCAGGAGTCTTGTTTTTGTTGATGCTCCTTTTTGATGATGTCGACTGCAATTTTGACGTGTCGTTCTGCGACGCCATTACCTCGAGGGTGGTATGGTGTAAGAAGCCTGTGATCGACACCGAACTGAGTAGTCATTGTGTGCATAAGTTTGTTCACAAATTCTCTGCCGTTGTCGGATTGTAAAACGCGAGGAAAACCAATAGTACAGAATATGTCAAAGAGGGCGCGTGCCACTGTATTGGCCTGTTTGTCAGGTATGGCCTTGAGAAATACGAAGCGGGTGCAAACATCCACTAGGATGAGGAGGAAGACATTGCCTGTTGTAGATAACGGGAATGGTCCAGCCAAGTCCATTGCCATATGATCTCCAGGCAAGTTTGCGTGGATAGCTTTCAGTGGATGGTAGCCCTTGAGACTAATGTTGTATTTTTGGCAATCCGGGCATTTCTTAACCCAAGCTAGGCAGTCATCCGTGAGACGGGGCCATGTGCATTGCTCAGCATGGATGGAGCGTACCATCGCATTTGCTCCTAGATGTCCTAGAGCATGAGTCTTGTGGAGGATTTCGTCCTTTATTTTGTTTTCGTGTACCGTGCGCATTATGGTGTCACTGTTTTGCATGATGTGCATGTAGGCATTGACAATATACGCTTGGTTGGAATCGTAGCGCGTTTGCATTGATGCTGGGAATAGTCTGGACAAGTGGTCAGGTAGGATATTCATGACTCCAGGTCGATATTCTACGGCGAAGTCGTAGCTCAAAATAGTCTCATGCCATGGCGACCTTTCAACTCCACGGGCAAATACGTTGTCTTTGGCATCTTTGGACCGTTTGACGAGATCCATTGCTACCATTGACCAAGAGTATTCGTCCATCTTGCGCCATGTAAAGCGAGTGTTTGTGATAATTCTTGCAACAAGTCCATGCAGTTTTATCAAACCATCGTAGAAGCGAAAGAGTGTCGACATTTTTGCACAATTGCAGCTTGAATGCCATCTTTTGCCACTGAATTAAATCCTTCGTTGCAAATCTCGCCACTGTACTTCTTGGACGTGCTACTTCAACCATTTTGCCTTTCACACCTCTTATTCGCCTTTGAGAGCAGATGGAAAGTACATTGGTGAAGGGTTTCTCTTGCTTGTTTACGCTTCGAGCAATACTTCCCTCGCGAGGTTAAGGGGTGTACGTCAACTTTTGCTACTCAAGTCAGCCTTGAAGGACATTGGATGCTTTTTAAAAACCTTGCCGGGGATATTGTCCTTGAAAGGTCGCCTTGTGAGGCAGAACAATGACATAACTCTTTTTTAAAACGTAGGGACAAGCTTGCAGTATCACAATGGCATTGGAGAAGCATTTCAACCAACTACTTGAGGAGCAATGGGACTTTCTCGACAAAGGATGGCCATCATTGGCACCAAGTACCAACCATCGCAGTATGAAGAAAGAGGTTGGCTTTATTGCACAAGTAAAAGAGACCCTGAGCAAACGTCTCGGTTTCATCCCAGTGTACTTCTTCCTCACCACCATTTGGCCAAGGTGCAGGTATCCCGGGCCATACAAGGAGGCGGAGAAAGGTCTTTTGCTCCTTTATCATCTTGTCAAAGGCTTATCGATGGAAGAAATGGAACCCCATTTGCCCAAGAGCTCCTTCCACGGTATCCACAAGTTGTTTTACGTGACGGAGTACAATGCGCACAACAAGTTTATCACCAATTCCCTTGCTTCGATGTTTTCCACCATCACCATACGCTTGATGTCTGCAAAGCAAAAGAACCCGCCATTGTTCCGACATGTTACATTGCATCTTGATGGCCACGACACGCGAGCAACATACCAAGGTGAGAGTGGCGCCGAGATGTATTCGTACAAGCTCAAGAAGTCGGGCCTCCGCACTCAAGTGGCGATGGATTGCAATGGTATGGCACTTTGGGTGTCAAAGTCAGCTTCATGCAAGAGCAATGCCGATGGAACGATGCTTTTGGCGATGAAGATGGAGAAGAAGGTGCACAGTATGGATTGTATTGCGGTTGATGGAGGATACACCCAATTCTTGCCCAGGCTAGTTGAAGAAAGCGAGGCTCTCTCTTTGCACAACTTTGCCCATCCATACCGCAAAAAGAAAGGCCAAGATCTCACCGAAGAAGAGGTGTTTTTCAACGCCACCTTTGGGAGCTTTCGTTCACAGATGGAGTCTCTCTTTGGCAACCTCGGTTCTACTTTTGAGAAGCACAACAATCGCATCCCCGTTTTGGTTGACAAGAAGCAAACATACAATCTGCAGCTCAAGTTGTCTTTGCTCCTTCTCAACGTAAAAAAGATGGTTGCCACGTTGAAGATCCCCGTGGAGCCAATGCATTCCGCGTGGTTGCGAGAAGGCTTTGAGTACCCTACTAAGCACAATGAGGTTGAGCACCCGTTGGATCCCGTCGACGTTAGTGTGCTTGTTGAGGATGGCAATGCAATGGCCAAGCTACAAGAAGAATTCCTTAGCCTTGCCCTTGGTAATGTCGATATCGCGATGAAACCCCCCAAGAAGAAACTGCCCGGTATTATCATCGAGATTCCCGCGATGAAGAAGCAACCAATGGAAGTTGATGGAGATGACGAGGATGAGGACTTGTAGTAGGGATGAGACTTTTTAAAAAACCAAGATTGGGTGGTAATTGATCAAGTGGTCTTTGGCGAGCCAGTGCAAGGTATCACACCTCACATCGCATTCAAAACAACAATGTACGTTCAGTTGACCATTGAGCTAGTTTCCAAAGCTATCGAGCAGCTTTGCACTAACAAAGGAATGGATATAACCATGAAAGATGTAAAGAAGATTTTTACTGCCCTCGTTGACGACGACGAGGTTGAGAAGTTCCACTTCTGTGGAGCCAAGTGCAAGTCCAAGCGTACTTGCATGAAAGTGGTTCACGGAGAAGGATACAAGTGCCATGTACACGACCCCAGGCGCAAGTGCAAAGGCGCCACCAACAAAGGTGCTTCTTGCGGTAGTGTCGCGAAGATTGGCGAAGAATATTGCTGGAGGCATGGAGATCAAGCACAAAATCGCAAAGAAAAAAGAGAGAAGGTGCAACCAAAGCTCGATCCGAGCAAGTGGCCTCTTCATCCCGATTATGTGGGCTATGACGAAGATGCTGCCAATGATGAGGCACCCAAAAGAACCAAAAGGCGTACCAAGACGCAGCCTCATACACCAAAGGAAGTGGTGGACTCGGAAGAAAGCAGTGAGGAAGAGGCACCTCAAAGGAAGATGGATCGCAAGAGTTCCAAGACGCGGTCCAAAGTGGAGAGCAGTGACGATGAAAATGGTGAACAACTTGCGATGAGTTCCAAGGTCTTCAACATGACCTCAACGAAGGATGCGATGCCAAAGAAAAAGACATGGATGGAATGGAATGAGCTGTTTGAGTACTCTACGAACTACGTTGTCAACAACAAGCTCATCCTCAAGGTACGAGGAGAAGATTTGGTCTATGGGTTGGTAACTCCTGAGGTTCTAGCAGGTGACGAGGAAATGCAACCGATGACTCCTAAGGAGCGAAAAATCGTCTTTGTCATGGGGTTGTCCTCCATGAACGATGATGACCGTGAGGATTTCGTGAAGAGATTGCAAGATGAAGAAGAAACGAGTGAGGATGAGGAAACGAGTGACGATGAAGACACGAGTGACGATGAAGACATGAGCGAGGATGAGGACACGAGTGAGGATGAGGACACGAGTGAGGATGAGGACTCGAGTGAGGATGAAGAACCACCAAAGTCCAAGTCCATTCGTCGTAAAGTAACAGTGGAAACTGAGGATGAATGCGAAGAGTAGGTTCTTTCGTTGGGAACAGTATCCGTAGAAGATGAACGTAATAGTAGTTCCTCTACCAATTCTTCTCAGTCCACTCAAGGGGAGTATGCTGCTTTGCTTTATCACCAAGGCGACCTTTCAACTCCACGGGCAAATACGTTGTCTTTGGCATCTTTGGACCGTTTGACGAGATCCATTGCTACCATTGACCAAGAGTATTCGTCCATCTTGCGCCATGTAAAGCGAGTGTTTGTGATAATTCTTGCAACAAGTCCATGCAGTTTTATCAAACCATCGTAGAAGCGAAAGAGTGTCGACATTTTTGCACAATTGCAGCTTGAATGCCATCTTTTGCCACTGAATTAAATCCTTCGTTGCAAATCTCGCCACTGTACTTCTTGGACGTGCTACTTCAACCATTTTGCCTTTCACACCTCTTATTCGCCTTTGAGAGCAGATGGAAAGTACATTGGTGAAGGGTTTCTCTTGCTTGTTTACGCTTCGAGCAATACTTCCCTCGCGAGGTTAAGGGGTGTACGTCAACTTTTGCTACTCAAGTCAGCCTTGAAGGACATTGGATGCTTTTTAAAAACCTTGCCGGGGATATTGTCCTTGAAAGGTCGCCCATCCTGTAAGCATGGAATTCAGATCCTTTTGGGTATGAATGTATATAAGAGCGCGGTGGTCAGTATAGAGTGTAAAATGTCTGCCCCACAAGTAATAATGAAACTTTGTAAGTGCGAAAACGATACCCAGTAATTCTTTTTGGGTTGCTGAGTAGCGACGTTCTCGGTCCTGTAGTGATCGTGCCATGAACGATATATACCTGTTCTGCCATTTCTTCTTGGATTCGTTATATACTCGTTGGTATAGCACCGCTGCGACGCCCACGTTGGATGCATCAGTGGCAACGTAGAACATCAGTGAAAAATCCGGGAAGTGCAGGATGGGAGCCATGCTCAGTAATTTTTTAAAAGCATTGAAGGCGTCCAGTTCATCCTGATTGAGCTTGAAAGGTTTTGTCTCGTGCCTTAATTTGTCTAATGGTGCCGCTAGTGTACTGAACAGCGGAATAAACTCCCGGAAGAAATTGAAGGTGCCCATGTATGATTGTACTTGAGTGCCCGTCGTTGGGGGTACCCATTGCTCGATATTGGCAAGCTTGGTGGGGTCGACACGCTTACCAGCTAAGTCCACCACGAAGCCCAAGAGGACAATTTGTGTGGCATAGAAATGCGACTTATCCGGGTTGATAATTAGGTTAGCTTTTGTAAGCCGCTCAATTACGCATTTGACATGTTCTGCATGCTCCTCTCTGGTCTTAGAGAAAATGACGATGTCGTCGATAAAAACCAACACGAAAGGCAAGTCGCCCAGGATGCGCGTCATTCCACGTTGGAAAATACTGGAGAGAGGTTTTAGTCCGAACGGGGCTCGCCGGAACATATACTGAATTCCACGGTGCATAAAGGCCGTCAGTGGTTGGTGGCCTGCTTCAATAGGTAGGCGATGATAAGCTTGCGTAAGATCAATTGTGGAATATATTGCATGCCCTCCAATTTGTTGCAGGATATCCAATATCAATGGTACAGGGTGATTGTCATCCTTGAGTAGCTTGTTCAAGGGTCGTGGATCGAGACAGACTCGCCATTTCGTTTTATTGCCTAGTAGGTCTTTCTTGGCCGCCAGAGTCAACGTATTGTTGTGGCGATTATTGGCCGGCGCATGTGTGATGACTCCATCCTTAAGCCATTTGTCAACTTGCTCATCGAAGATATGTTGCTGCTGTTCGGCGAATTTTCTTGGCCGGCGATACACCGTGGTACCTTCTGGAACGTCTAGGAAGACATGCATTTCAGGTAGTGTGCAGTGGCTATCCAGAGGAATTTGGGCATTGCCGTGTAACGCTCCCTCAATTTCGTTCATAAATTGTGCCTTACACTTTTTGAATTTGTCCGTAAGTTCTTCATCTGGAGTTTCTAGAGGTAGCGTCGATGGCTTCTCGTCCGGTATCGGAGGTGGGAGGGTATGTGCGTGTGCACGACCATCTGCTATGCCTCCAATGGTGAACCCGAGTTTGTTGAATAAATCCATTCCGATGACGAAAGGATACTGCAAGTCAAAGACTTCGAATGAAGTGAGCAAGAAGTGTTCGTTACACTCTATCTCTATCTGTTCCGTTGTTCCTGTACGGGCCACATGCATTTCCTTGTGTCCTAGGAATATATTTCCGTGTGCTTTGTTCACATTTAGTTTGAGGTTGTCTACGATTGATTTGTCAATGAAGGACTTGGTAGCTCCTGAGTCAAGTAGAGCTTCAAACTGATACCCTTCGAAGTAGATAGGTACTATTAATCTGGAGTCAGCATCCTTTTCATCTACGAGTTCGTTGTACACGATTGTTTCATGAGTACTCAATTGTTCTTCGTTTATTGTCATACTGCCTTGTAACTCTGTACTTCCCCTGCCTGCGTGCCCCAATATGGAATCAGTCAGATGAATTAACTTGATGAAATTTTCTTCCAGTATCGGTGGTACGTCCTTAGCCTGAGGTGAGTTAAGGGCAGAAGTTAGCATGTTGAAGTGAAGATCTTGGTAAGGCTTCCATGCTTTTCCGCGAAGTATATGAAGAGGGTTCTTACGATAGTTACGGTCTCGTGAGTTATTATTATCCTGGTCTTCTCGACGGTTACGAGAATCAGATTGGTAGGGTTCATAGCGACCTGATCCTCGGGCAGAATACCCTGGGTTCTTGTGGTCGGCTCTGTCCCGGTTGTCATTATAATTGTTTGAGCGACCTCTGCTCCGTTCTTCGTTCATACGTGTGCGGCACTTGTCCATTGAGTGACCAGGTTTACGGCAGTATTCGCATTCAAAGTGGTTTTTTGTGGTATGGTTACCGTTCTTCTTGCAGGTGTCACAGTACAATCCTTTGGTTCCGGCGGTATCCTTGACAGCCTTTTGATCATTGATGGGCACCAAAGGGGCGCGGAAGTCATCGCGTGCATTGCTGGGCCCTGTGAGTTTACTCAAGGCGGCGCAGAAATCGCTGATAGTAAGAGGACTGTCCGGCAGCTGCACCAAGTGGCGGTTAGCCATCTGGAACCGGGAATTAACAGTGTCCATCTCCTGGGATGAAATGCCTTGACGCAGTAGGGTGAGGATGAGGTCGTTGTCATCTTGAATGCGGTACACTCTGGTAGCGCGCGCGATACGGTGGGCGTAGTGACGGTACGGTTCCCCTTGATGGCGGCCAAAGTTGGTCAGGTTAGACAAGGCTGCCTCTCGCTCTTCAGTGGTTAAGCAAGTTTCGAAGAATGTTCTTTCCAGGTAATCGATGGTGATCACCTCTTGATTGTCTGCAAAGATGGCCTTGAGTTTGTCGTGAAAATGTTGGCTCAGAACAAGATAGCACAGGTACCTGTCACCATGAGATCGGAGGTAGGTTTCTCCAAGGTATGGCACCACTTCTCGTTCGAAGTGAGCCCACCAGTCATAAGCGGATTTAGTATCAGCTTCTCCAAATCGCTTCCATTGAGGCAGTGGCTTGACTGGAAATCCTGCTTCAGAGCGCATTGGTCCTTGCGGTGTCGAGGAAGCAGCGTTGCTGTCTTGAGCCGGTGCCTGCTGACTTGCCCACTGTGCGGGAACAGGCTGGCGCATGTCACACAGCATACGATAATTTATCTCCAAGGCGTCGTGCCTTTGCTTAATCATCATAAGTTTCTTCCTGTACTCATTCGTCTTCCCTTGATCCAGGTCGAGAGTCGTATTGGTAATTTCATTACGTGCGATGAGGATCGTGTATGACCGCATTTGTTGCTTGGCGGTGGTCATTGCCAAGTGCATTGTTGCGATCTCATGTTCTAGTTGCTCATCTGAGAATAGCACAAGATCGTCTTCCTGAGGAGGCGTGGTTACGGCGCCTGTGATTGACATTGGCATCCCAGGCTGGCGCTTAGGGATTGAAGGCAGCTGTGAAGGCAGTGTTCCTTCAAATGTCGTGACTTCGTCGTCGATATCCATACTCTCAGCTGTTGCCTCGTTGCAGGGTTCTGTCACGGAAGTGGCGGTGGTAGCGAAGGTAGCATTGGCAGCATCAGTAGCTGAAGTAGCATCACCTGTGTTGGCGATCTGTCCAAGGTTGGGTGCGGGCTGAGCACTAGTAGCCGACGCCACAGGGATGACTACCGCCGTCAGACGGGCACGGTTGACCTTTGGGGTGTATTTCGTCATGAGTGAGAATCCGATCTAGTAGATCCGAATGAATGAATTGCGAATGAGTGAAATGGGAAAAAAAAACAACAGTCACAAAGTTGTCACGTGATGATGGGGTTCAGTGCGCTCGGTAGCTACAGCTGAGGGGAATCTAACGAGCTGTTTCGTTTAGATGGATGGATTGGATTGATGGTCGGATGGGTGCTCCGAAGTTGAGTGCATGAGTATGCGGAATGGGGGCTAATTCCGGTGAATCGGTGGTGAGATCAAGGTTGATCCAAGTGAATTTCGTTGTTGATCCACGTTAATGGGTTGATCCAACTGAATGTCGTCGTTGATCCAAGTGAATGCCGTTGTTGATCCGGGTTAATGGGTTGATCCAACTGAATGTCGTCGTTGATCCAAGTGAATGCCGTTGTTGATCCGGGTTAATGGGTTGATCCAACTGAATGTCGTCGTTGATCCAAGTGAATGCCGTTGTTGACAATGGATGTGGATGTGGATGACAATGGATGTGGATGTGGATGACAATGGATATGGATGACAATGGATGTGGATGACAATGGATGTGGATGTGGATGGATGTGGATGTGGATGGATGAGAGATCCTCTTCTTTACCGAAAAAAATAAAAAGTATACGGCACACAGAGTCGGTAAGAATGAGAGAGGGATCTCTTGATTTATTGTAACGATCAGGTATATGTACCTGATCGGGCCTCTGTGACTGCCTTGCCGCCAGCAGCATTATTTGGTTCCAAAATCTTTGCCTTTGCCACCAAATTATGCGACAGGCTTGTTTCCAGTTCTGCCACTCTTCCTTCGAGACAACTGTCCTGTGCATTTATGGGTTTTTTAGAGTGGTATCTCTCCTTCATATACGCCTTTTTGCATATTTTACATATACCTCTATCCGTTTTATAGAACTTGTGCTCGGACTTTGTCTTGCCGCAAGTAGAGCAATGTCTCTTTACATTGGCCATCTTGATATATTTTTACAATTGTTATTCAACGAATGTAAAGGAACAGTCACTCATACCAAGATACTTTGTGACACACCATTTTCTGATAGTTTCAACAGAATGACAGAATTGCCAAGAACAATTCAGGTGAATGACAGAATTGCTTACAAAAATTCAGGTGAATGACAGAATTGCCAAGAACAATTCAGGTGAATGACAGAATTGCTTACAAAAATTCCCACATAAGTTTAAAAATATTAGATCACCACAAGCATATACCATGGAAACAAAAATCTGTACTTTATGTGAGAAAGAAAAGAAGATCAGCAAGTTTTATAAACACCGCAGACAGTGTAAAAAATGCTATCTGTCTACGAGAAGAAAACCTGTTGATGAATCTCAAGACGAATCTGATAGAGATACACCTATCTCCGATGATGAAATATCTGACAAAAAAGCGTTGAAAACTATGGACACACACATTACAATTCTAAGTGTAAGTGCAGCACAAATGGATGAAAAATTGGAAACGATGGATGAAAGATTGGAAACGATGGAGGAAATGGCAAAAATTGGAACAACAGCCATAACAAATATATTTAGCAAATTGGATACGAATCATGCACAAGTTGTTTGTTTGGATGGTTTAGATGAACTACGTGACAAAATAAGCCAATTGGAGACGAAAACAAGCAAATTGGAGGTGATGATACAAGACTTGCAATTAGAAAATAAGATCTTGGAACAAGACAAAGAAAATTTGCAGAAGCAGCTTACTGCGCGTGATAGCATAATGTCATCGTTCAAATAAGTGCGAAATTGGAGAATAACTTGCAAGATGAGAAGGACGGAACAAACGTCTAAATGGAGGTTGCGGGGGGTCGAAACTCCGGTCCTGCTGAGCGTCGCAACAATTGTGGGAATTGTTGTGTATTTTAAAAGCTTATTTTCCACATCTCTCCTTCAGAGGACTGTTTGGGTTCCGAATTTAAGGGCATTTTGTCATCATCAACCAAATTTCCTTCCCGTTCCAACTTTCTTTTCACACTTGAGTTCGTTAATAACCCCATTATGTATTTGTAAAAAATATTCACGATGAATATAAGCATATTATATCGCATGTTCGTTTCAGATGTTACACCACCCACATTTTCATCTACATCCCTGTCACGATCAGACAAGACAGGAACAAGAAGGTGAAGGAAAGATGTGGTTTATTGTGAATTGCAGACTGAGAAACAAAGCAAGAGGACAGGGGGGGTTTATATACTAGAGAGTGATGAGGGCCTGGACCAGGCCTGCGTTGAGTCAGAGATGACACGGAAGAGTAGGATACATATCCGAGCAGGTACTAATCATAAGCCGGACCTATGAGTAGGGTCCGGGATGGCAACATAGGCGAAGGAGAATGAGATGGAGGTCCTGATAGGTGCGGCTGAGAGATACGTACTAAGGGTAGCTATAGCCCTAGGTCCAGAATCTGGACGCCAGGGTACTCGTCGGAGATCAGAGGACAAGCCAATGAGTGCGGATACAGAGCCTAGGTTCGCGATGCTAGACCAGAGGTACAAGAGACGCGTACTTCGTACGATCTGAGTCTGCGACGTTTCGTGACAATCCCGCGATATTCTTTCTTCATATACTCCATCTCATTCCCGGATGTTGTTATTCGTTCATCTTGTACATCCATAGTTGTTATTCTTCTGTTCCAGCAACATAATTTTTTTGGACATTTCTTCCAGTTTTTCTTCGATGCAAATTTTCGCTTCATGTTACGAGGATCCACTGTTCGTTGACATTTCTTGGAATCCTGATGAATTCCCAAAGTTCTTGTAAGGGATCTCTGAGTTGTGGGAATCGTCATATCCTTTCCACTTTACTAAGTAGCGTGTCTCCCCCTCAGATTCGAGATGACTCAGGATCTTCTCTACTTCGAAGTGGGTGGCTTCATCAGTGGGAATGTCTCGAGATTGGGATACAGCTTTCAATTGAACAGGGGCGAAATTGCGGGCAAGAAGTTGACCAAGGTTGTCACGTAAAATGTAGTTTCCTCGAGTATTACGGCGGACTACCTTATAGGGGCCATCATATTTAGGGTCAAGGGCTGATGTAGTAGTTTCATCTTTAACCATGACATATGAACCAGGTGCAAATTCCAGGGTATGATGAGACTTTTGGAAAGCATCAATCATCTTTTTCTGAGTGGCCTTAGCTTTCTCAGAAATGGCAGGGAATACAACGTTGGTAAGGTACAAAAGACGCTTATCAAGTTGGTCAGGGGTTAACAGATGACTTTCGGCGGAGCGAAAATCCATAAGTCCAGGGTATGCTCGACCATAAAATAATGAGAATGGTGTAGAATGGTGCAATGCTGCAACACGATTGTTGAGTTGGAATTGTACCATTGGAAGGTAGTCGTCCCAAGCAGGCTTGTTACCATGGATGAGCTTCTGTAACAGTTCTTTGGCAGAGCGGACAAAACGTTCAGTTAGACCATTAGCTCGAGGATGGTAAGGGGTAGTAAATCGATGATCGATTTCCAAGGTGGATGCAAGATGAGTAGCTATTGCATTCGAAAACTCAGTGCCATTATCACTTTGGAGAATCTTTGGAAATCCAATTAGGCAAAAGAGTTTAAACAGGCGACCTGCAACGGTGGCTGCGGTGCGGTCAGGTAGTGCTTCCAAGAAAACGAAACGCGTACAGACATCAACGACGATGAGTGCATACACGTTACCTTTTTCACTAATGGGGAATACAGCAAGATCAATAGCAATATGATCACCAGGCAGTTGAGCATGAATAGCAGTGAGAGGGTGGTAGCCTTTCTTAGCTATATTGTAGTGTTGGCATTGAGGACATTTGGAAACCCAAGAAAGGCACACTTCTTTGAGTTTAGGCCAGGAAAAGCCACGCGAGTGAATTGCTTCAACCATGGCATTGGCACCTAGGTGGCCAAAATTATGGGTTTCATCCAAAAGAGAGTCTTGGTCTTCGGGAGAAGGTACAACAAATGATTGCTCAGGGTCAGGGATTTGATGTAAATAGGGTGCATTGGGATCGATAGTTTCACCATCCAAGATTTGTACAAGTTGGGTAGAGGTGATAAATTCTGGGACCAATGTGGAGTGTGTTTCAGGATTGAAACGAGAAGTTTGGACAGGGGCAGGTGTTTTCTTAGGGGTGCTAATCTTGGAGGCTTTAGTAGCTCTTCGTGTAGAAATAGCAGCAATATCACAACTTTTAGCCTTGCCATGCCGGTAATGACGGGTGGTGTGCGCAGATGCTACTTGATACTTGGCCTGGGGTAGAGGAGTATCAGAAGCCTCACCAGAGGTCTCATCCCATAGTGCAGGTGGGAAAGCACGGGATAGAGCATCAGGGATGACGTTCTTAAATCCAGGACGGTAGACACATTCAAAATCAAATTTCAAAAGAGTCTCACGCCAATTGGCAATAGTTGTAGGGAGTTCTGCCTGGGTGTGCATGTAGGTCAGAGGCCTGTGATCAGTGAACAATGTGAAATGGCGTCCAGTTAAGTATGCCTCAAACTGAGTGAGAGCATAGACTATACCTAGGAGTTCTTTCTTGTATGCAGGGTAGTTCAATTCATGTTTCTTGAGAGAGAGAGAGAGAGAGAGAGCGAGCCATGAAGGAAATATAATGAACTTTGGATTCGTCACCAGGACCATTGGGCAGCTGGTAGAGGACGGTTCCAACACCAAGATTAGATGCATCGGTAGCAACATAAAATGGTTTGGTGAAGTCAGGGAACGTTGTGATGTTGTCTAATGTAAGTATAGTCTAAGGTCAGCAATGAGCTGGAAGAAAGATGACTAACAAAAATCGTCGCTTACAGTTGATAGGGACTTTGCTCTCAGCGCCACAAGGATCAGGCACAACGCTGTTGTATGATCAGATACAATCTCCAGGAGATAGTACTGAAGATAAACAGGAAGAAGCGAGAGTCAGCAAAGGGATCAAAAGATAAGCAGAACGAACTGGATGAAAACCAAGGACCACATACCAAAGAGCAGGCAGGTCCTAACGGTATACAAACAGGAGAACAAAGACTACAAGGCTAAGAGCACGACGGTGACTATACTATACTAATAACAATACAAGGGATGGGATGGGATCTAGTCAGTAAAGCAAGGCAAAGGAGATTCTATCTGGGAAAGGGGACAAGGTCGCCTAACTGAGGGTTCAGAGGAGACTCCGAGATATAACGAGGAGGATGGTTGGTCCCCAAGCACCAATGAAGGCCTCAGGGTGGGTTGCCAAGATCATAACAGGTCCACTCAGAAGAGATATGACATCGTAAGTATACCTCGCAAATGGCCAATTGATATCGGATAGGCGAGGGTCCAGGTGATCCTACGGAGCGATCGGAGGGCGGTACAGGACTTGATCAAGGAGGGCTGGCACACGGATGGATATGCTGCTAGAGTGGGCAGGGAGGATCAAGGGAACACAAAAGGTCTGGGGGATATCCAGGGAACAGTCAAGGCCCAGGGATTCGTATATTGCAACGGCGTCCAAAGGCTGATGGGGTTGAATATTGCAGCAACGCCAAGGGTAACTGCGAGAGAGATATGAGCAGAAGGGAGGTGTTCTGGTGATCAACAAGGTACAGGAGAGAATCGTAAGGGGAAAAGGCAACCAGGAGCAAAGTGGACTTTGCTCCCTTTTTTATAGAAAACAGAAAACAGGAACAAAAATAAAAAAATAACTAAATACTAAAAATAACTCTCTCTATCTCGCTCGCGTGGATCTGGGACCTGGATCCACTACACCACACCGTTTCCACTCTCGCTTCCCGCTCAAGCCAGGTCCACCCCCAGTCACTCGCGGAGCTCGCTCCTAGGGGGAGGATTGTCACGAAACGTCGCAGACTCAGATCGTACGAAGTACGCGTCTCTTGTACCTCTGGTCTAGGATCGCGAACCTAGGATCTGTATCCGCACTCATTGGCTTGTCCTCTGATCTCCGACAAGTACCCCTGGCGTCCAGGTTCTGGACCTAGGGTTATAGCTACCCTTAGTACGTATCTCTCAGCTGCACCTATCAGGACCTCCATCTCGTTCTCTCTCATCTATGTTGCCATCCCGGACCCTACTCATAGGTCCGGCTTATGATTAGTACCTGCTCGGATATGTATCCTACTCTTCCGTGTCATCTCTGACTCAACGCAGGCCTGGTCCAGGCCTTCATCACTCTCTAGTATATAAACCCCCCTGTCCTCTTGCTTTGTTCCTCAGTCTGCAATTCACAATAAACCACACCTTTCCTTCGCCTTCTTATTCCTGCCTTGTCTGACCGTGACAAGGTACTAATCATAAGTCGGACCTATGAGTAGGGTCCGGGATGGCAACATAGATGAGGGAGAACGAGATGGAGGTCCTGATAGGTGCGGCTGAGAGATACGTACTAAGGGTAGCTATAGCCCTAGGTCCAGAACCTGGACGCCAGGGGTACTTGTCGGAGATCAGAGGACAAGCCAATGAGTGCGGATACAGATCCTAGGTTCGCGATCCTAGACCAGAGGTACAAGAGACGCGTACTTCGTACGATCTGAGTCTGCGACATTTCGTGACACTAACATGCTAGAAGTTAGATCTCGTGTGTAATCAACGATCTATCTCGTGCCATGTGGGTGTTATGAACATACCTTATTACGATTTCTATATCGGAATAGACTTGTTCCCTCGGTTTGGTTACTATATCGGAGGAGTCCGTATGCCTAAGCCAGCCCCTCTTCCTGAAATCTGGATTCATGATGATGATAAGCCGCCTATCATCCCAGATGAGCTTCCAGATGAAGAGAAGACAGAAGCCTTTATCAAAGACAAAGCCAAATTCTTTCAAGAAATCCAGGATCTCCTGGATCAAAACTCTGCAATTGATCCGAAAAGCCACTGTGACTTGGAGATTATGAAAGTTGAGTTGAAAGTGCCTCCTGACTTCAAAGTGTATGTCAAATCCAGACAGTTCCATGCACAGACAGCGAGCGAGTGCTGAAGTGTCACAACAAATCCTCAAATGGTGGGATAATGGTGTGATTGTGCCTTCACCTAAGGGTAATCCGCACAACAATTCATTGACTCTTTCGGCTAGAAGAGATCTAGAAGGCAATGTGTTGAAATACAGAGTTTGTTTAGATCCAAGGATGCTAAACAAACAATTGCTGGAGTCAGACACGTTTCCCTTACCACTGATAGTTGATATCTTGAAAAAGACAGTGGGTCATAGCTATTTCTCTTGTTGCGGATCGCTACTTTTGAGTTGACGAGGATTCTTGATCAGGTGACTGACGCCAGATTATAATTTGGCGTCACGACCGTTGCAATAAAGAGACCTTCTTCCTTCCCGTCATCATCGGCCCACCATTGACTTGACCTGACCTGAACATTTTTTTGACGTATCAGAAGAACCAACATCACCGTTGTTTCCGACGAATCAATGGACCCAATTTGAACTCCATTCCACTCCATTTGACTCCATTTCACTTCATTCAACCTCTTTTTTTCTCGCCATTTCACGCGAACCTTCCCTGACATTCCAATATGTTCTCTATGAATGAAGAACTCAACCCGTCCATACTCCAAGAGACAGATGACGACATCGACATCGACATCGACATGGCTGTGCCATCCGAGCCATCTGCGCAACAACCTGAACCCAAGAAAGTTTCCCTGGATGACTACAAACGCTACCAAGAACTATTCGTACCCAAGTTGTTGTCTGAAGACGACATGCGCAAGGCGAAACAACAAGTACAGAACGCACTTCATGCCGACGACCAAGATGATGTGATGGACGAAGAACACACCATTGAAGGCACTCTGCAACTGTTGAAGACCAATCTAGAAGTAGCTCGAGCTGGAGTTGAGAAGCTTTTACATGAAGGTGCCAAGCTCACTGCCCAACAGCTCAGGCTCCGACAGAACCCTGTACCCAAGAAGGAAGCTGAACGTGCCATCTCTTCATTGATCGATGACAACACCTTGAGGCTTTCAGAAGCTGAAAAGGTTGTTACAGACACCACAGCCAGAATTAAAACTCTGGAGTCTGTACGCAAAGCTGCCCTTAGCCCTGTCCTGCACGACACTGCCGTAGATGAGTCAAACTCAACACATGTAGCCATCAAACGCATCTTCAAGTATCATTTGATCCCTGTCCTTGCTGATGGTGCTTCAATTGACTGGGATCGTGTTCGTCACGATTCCCATGTTGGAGGTCCCACGTTGAATTTAACCTCTGCTCTGTCCAAGGCCACGACCAAGGAGAGCATGGCTTTGCCTGCTGCCCAAGCCGTCTCCGCATTCCTTGAGTCCTTCCGTACATTCTACAAAGGCAAGCTGGTTGAGCTTTTCGAGTTCCTTGCCTGGAGATATATGGAAAGTGCCCTGAAACCATCTGGTCTCGATAAGGAATACAAAGTCCTAATTGAGATGCTACCTGTTGGAGATCGATCATGGAACATGGTGACTGAGTATGTGATCAAACTCACGAACTTGGATAGCTACCGCCATCTAGTCAAGTCTCACCTCTTCACATTGAAACTTGAACCCAGCCCTTGCTTTCACCACTCGTGTCAAACACCTGGTACGAGCTGCACATGCTGATGATATGGGCCACCATCTCTCTGAGTTAATCTTCCATGCCCTTCCTCTACAAGGTCAAGAAGAAATCACAAAGATATATCCCAAAGGACCTAGTACCATAACTGACTACAACGCCCTACTTGAGTATATCAACACTAACCGTTCCTTAGTGACGGGTGACCCTGCCGATCCTCTTGACTACCTCTCCTTGCGATGGGCCAAACGGTACATCACCCCAGACTCGTAAGCGAACTCATTCTGCTACTATGTCCACTGGTTCAACTTCTACGAACGAACCTGCAATCACTGACGGCAAACCAGTGAAACCTGCCAATCCCCAGCATCAAGCTATTAATGCGGCACCTTGCACCCATGTTCTATGCAAGACCCTCAATCTCAAGCACACTAATGGTGCTTGTTATCGAAAGTCTGACAGCGATGCATGGCGTAATCTCATTGTCACTAATCAATTGATCGTTAACGAATTGAAAAACACTGGAAAATGGCCTGTACCTTTTGGAAAGACCTTTACCCCGGTCACACCAAAACCCACCAACGCCGTCGCTGCTGTTACTATCACTCACCCGCCGAAAAAAAAAGTGAAGATAGTTGCCCCGTTGTAGCTTCTGCTATGACCACTGTCGTAGCCTCTGCCAAGAGAGGTATCGAACCTGACCTGCAGGCTAATGAAGAGCGTGAAGATATGACTTACGATCTCAGAGCCATGCAAGAAGCTACCCAATGTGAGTCTTCCACTGTTAACCCTGTACCTGTTACTGATTTGAAAATCTGCGCTACTCAATCTGACAAGACCACTGAATCCCGGTTAATTGTCCCTGTAGAAGTCAATGGCCACTGCTTCAATGCTCTTATTGATCCGGGTGCCGATACTACAATTTTTGATCGTGCCACTGCTCTCAAAATACAGTTACCATTAAATGAATACCCTGAAGCCTCAGTGACTCTTGCCAATAGCACTAAATGCCCCATGGCAATCTCTGTTAATCCTGTTGACATTCTCTGCAATGGTCGAAAATTGAGTGCACATGTCACTGTCATGCCCCTGCATGGTTATGAACTCTACGTAGGCATGGATTTGTTCAACAAGTTTGGATACTACATTGGAGGCGTGTCCAATCCTGTTCTAGGACCTTCTGGCGTGTATAGTGAGCTCCTCATTGAACATGACAGCCCTCCAGAAATGGTCGGTGTCCAACGTCCTATTGAAGAACAGTCTGAAGAGTTCAAATCAGCACGTAGTGCATTCCTTGAAAGTATTCAATCATATTTGGAGGACAATGCTGCAATTGACCCCACTAGCTTTTGCCCTCACCCTTTGATGGAGGTGAACCTGTCCATTCCTCCCGGAATCAATGTATACCAGAAACCCAATGCTCCCTTTCCATATGCGGAGAGAGCCCCTGTTCAAAAACAAATTGATGACTGGCTTGCTGCTGGAGTCATCACCCTCACTCATTTCCCTGTTGTTCACACGAATCAACTTGCCTTGTCCGCCAGGCGTGACTTAGAGGGGAGAATCCTGAAAACCCGTCTTTGCCTTGACCCACGCAACTTGAACTCTCACCTACTCGATTGTGACAAGTTTCCACTACCTCGCATTGACAAAGTCATTAATGATGCTGTGTGGTCATAGGTACTTTACCACCATTGATCTTCGATCTGCATTTCTTCGACTTCCCTTGAGCAAAAAGAGTCAGCCGCTGACAGCGTTCTACTATGATGGAAAACAATACATGTTCCAGCGAGCTCCTTTTGGACTCAAACCCATGACAAGCATCTTCCAACGAGGCATGATGTCTATTCTTGGTGATCTGGACTTCGTCGCAGTATACGTAGATGATATTGTGATCTTTTCCAAGACAGCTGAGGAACACCGCATCCAAGTCCAGGAAGTCCTTAAACGATTGACCCAAAACAAACTCATCGTCAACCTGAGAAGTGTCATTTCTTCTGCACTGAGATTCTACTTCTAGGCTTTGTTATCAACAAGCATGGTCGCAGAATCAACCCTGAAAAGGTTGCTAATGTTCACAAATGGGCTGAACCCACCGATGCCAAAATGGTTCTCCGCTATCTTGGTATGTTCAACTACTTCCGTGAGTACATTCCTATGTACAGTACATTATCTGCGCCTCTCGATCGTTTACGATTCCAGAAAGGTACCTTTGTCCTTAACAAGATTCAAAAAGCCTGTTTTGAAAATCTAAAAAAACTTGTTCAACGTGCCCCTATCCTCACGTTGCGGTGTAGTGGATCCAGGTCCCAGATCCACGCGAGCGAGATAGAGAGAGTTATTTTTAGTACTCTGTTTTCTGTTTCCTATAAAAAAGGGAGCAAAGTCCACTTTGCTCCTGGTTGCCTTTTCCCCTTACGATTCCCTCCTGTACCTTGTTGATCACCAGAACATCTCCCTTCTGCTAGTATCTGTCTCGCAGTTACCCTTGGCGTTGCTGCAATATTCAACCCCATCAGCCTTTGGACGCCGTTGCAATATACGAATCCCTGGGCCTTGACTGTTCCCTGGATATCCCCCAGACCTTTTGTGTTCCCTTGATTTTCCCTGCCCACTCTCGCAGCATATCCATCCGTGTGCCAGCCCTCCTTGATCAAGTCCTGTATCGCCCTCCGATCGCCCGTAGGATCACCTGGACCCTCGCCTATCCGATATCAATTGGCCATTTGCGAGGTACACTTACGATGTCATATCTCTTCTGAGTGGACCTGTTATGATCTTGGCAACCCACCCTGAGGCCTTCATTGGTGCTTGGGGACCAACCATCCTCCTCGTTATATCTCGGAGTCTCCCCTGAACCCTCAGTTAGGCGACCTTGTCCCCTTTCCCAGATAGAATCTCCTTTGCCTTGCTTTACTGACTAGATCCCATCCCATCCCCTTGTATTGTTATTAGTATAGTATAGTCACCGTCGTGCTCTTAGCCTTGTAGTCTTTGTTCTCCTGTTTGTATACCGTTAGGACCTGCCTGCTCTTTGGTATGTGGTCCTTGGTTTTCATCCAGTTCGTTCTGCTTATCTTTTGATCCCTTTGCTGACTCTCGCTTCTTCCTGTTTATCTTCAGTACTATCTCCTGGAGATTGTATCTGATCATACAACAGCGTTGTGCCTGATCCTTGTGGCGCTGAGAGCAAAGTCCCTATCAACTGTAAGCGACGATTTTTGTTAGTCATCTTTCTTCCAGCTCATTGCTGACCTTAGACTATACTTACATTAGACAACATCACAACGTTCCCTGACTTCACCAAACCATTTTATGTTGCTACCGATGCATCTAATCTTGGTGTTGGAACCGTCCTCTACCAGCTGCCCAATGGTCCTGGTGACGAATCCAAAGTTCATTATATTTCCTTCATGGCTCGCTCTCTCTCTCTCTCTCTCTCTCAAGAAACATGAATTGAACTACCCTGCATACAAGAAAGAACTCCTAGGTATAGTCTATGCTCTCACTCAGTTTGAGGCATACTTAACTGGACGCCATTTCACATTGTTCACTGATCACAGGCCTCTGACCTACATGCACACCCAGGCAGAACTCCCTACAACTATTGCCAATTGGCGTGAGACTCTTTTGAAATTTGATTTTGAATGTGTCTACCGTCCTGGATTTAAGAACGTCATCCCTGATGCTCTATCCCGTGCTTTCCCACCTGCACTATGGGATGAGACCTCTGGTGAGGCTTCTGATACTCCTCTACCCCAGGCCAAGTATCAAGTAGCATCTGCGCACACCAC
This sequence comes from Entomortierella parvispora, assembly GCA_963573315.1. Classification (NCBI taxonomy): domain Eukaryota; kingdom Fungi; phylum Mortierellomycota; class Mortierellomycetes; order Mortierellales; family Mortierellaceae; genus Entomortierella; species Entomortierella parvispora. The sequence continues at coordinate 700,082 of OY752146.1, forward strand.
CCGTCATTACCGGCATGGCAAGGCTAAAAGTTGTGATATTGCTGCTATTTCTACACGAAGAGCTACTAAAGCCTCCAAGATTAGCACCCCTAAGAAAACACCTGCCCCTGTCCAAACTTCTCGTTTCAATCCTGAAACACACTCCACATTGGTCCCAGAATTTATCACCTCTACCCAACTTGTACAAATCTTGGATGGTGAAACTATCGATCCCAATGCACCCTATTTACATCAAATCCCTGACCCTGAGCAATCATTTGTTGTACCTTCTCCCGAAGACCAAGACTCTCTTTTGGATGAAACCCATAATTTTGGCCACCTAGGTGCCAATGCCATGGTTGAAGCAATTCACTCGCGTGGCTTTTCCTGGCCTAAACTCAAAGAAGTGTGCCTTTCTTGGGTTTCCAAATGTCCTCAATGCCAACACTACAATATAGCTAAGAAAGGCTACCACCCTCTCACTGCTATTCATGCTCAACTGCCTGGTGATCATATTGCTATTGATCTTGCTGTATTCCCCATTAGTGAAAAAGGTAACGTGTATGCACTCATCGTCGTTGATGTCTGTACGCGTTTCGTTTTCTTGGAAGCACTACCTGACCGCACCGCAGCCACCGTTGCAGGTCGCCTGTTTAAACTCTTTTGCCTAATTGGATTTCCAAAGATTCTCCAAAGTGATAATGGCACTGAGTTTTCGAATGCAATAGCTACTCATCTTGCATCCACCTTGGAAATCGATCATCGATTTACTACCCCTTACCATCCTCGAGCTAATGGTCTAACTGAACGTTTTGTCCGCTCTGCCAAAGAACTGTTACAGAAGCTCATCCATGGTAACAAGCCTGCTTGGGACGACTACCTTCCAATGGTACAATTCCAACTCAACAATCGTGTTGCAGCATTGCACCATTCTACACCATTCTCATTATTTTATGGTCGAGCATACCCTGGACTTATGGATTTTCGCTCCGCCGAAAGTCATCTGTTAACCCCTGACCAACTTGATAAGCGTCTTTTGTACCTTACCAACGTTGTATTCCCTGCCATTTCTGAGAAAGCTAAGGCCACTCAGAAAAAGATGATTGATGCTTTCCAAAAGTCTCATCATACCCTGGAATTTGCACCTGGTTCATATGTCATGGTTAAAGATGAAACTACTACATCAGCCCTTGACCCTAAATATGATGGCCCCTATAAGGTAGTCCGCCGTAATACTCGAGGAAACTACATTTTACGTGACAACCTTGGTCAACTTCTTGCCCGCAATTTCGCCCCTGTTCAATTGAAAGCTGTATCCCAATCTCGAGACATTCCCACTGATGAAGCCACCCACTTCGAAGTAGAGAAGATCCTGAGTCATCTCGAATCTGAGGGGGAGACACGCTACTTAGTAAAGTGGAAAGGATATGACGATTCCCACAACTCAGAGATCCCTTACAAGAACTTTGATTCTAAGAAAGTGGTTGCTGATTACTACACTAAGTTAAACATGAACAATCCTCACACTCTGACCAGAAATGCAAAGAGACTCCAAAACAAACAACAAAAGTTTGATCGTGAACGTAACAAACGCATACGCGAAAGTTAAGTTGCACATTGCACTGACCCTGAGTGAGTTTTTAGTACGTGTACCAAAGGTATAAACGTTTTTTCCTCATACCACATGTCTCCTGCCCAATGTCATGTACCCTGCCCCTGCTGAAGTTTATTATTTTCCTTCAAAACCATGCTCTCTGATGAGGTTTATAATTTTTTCCTCATAATACCACATGTCTCCTGCACCAAGCCATGTACCATGCCCCTGCTGAGTTTATTTTTTTCCTCAGAACACTGCCCACCTGCCTGCCGTGTTTATTTTTTTCCTCAGAACACTGCCCACCTGCTTGCTGAGTTTATTTTTTCCTCAGAAAACATGCCCTGTTATATCGAGGTTTTATGATTTTTCCTTCGATGATCCACTATCCCTGTCCGAATCTTGGGGGGAGCTGTTGCGGATCGCTACTTTTGAGTTGACGAGGATTCTTGATCAGGTGACTGACGCCAGATTATACTTTGGCGTCACGACCGTTGCAATAAAGAAACCTTCTTCCTTCCCGTCATCATCTGGCCCACCATTGACATTGACTAGACCTGACTTGAACAAGTGTTCATCACGAAAAGAAACTAGGTGCTTTTTCCAATGGATATGAGGGTTGTGGATGTGTAACCAGTCAATTCCAAGGATAACAGCATGGGTCTGAAGAGAGGTGACGTGGCAATTGAGGGTCTCATGATGGGAATCTGAGATAGTGAAACTCAAAGGACAGGTCTTGGTGACGGGGCCCGAGGTGCTTGGGGAGCCATCCGCCATATGTAAACGGACAGGGTGATTGAGTTCCGAGGTTGGTAGAGATAATTTTTTGATAAATGCGGCGTCAACAAAGGATTTTTGTGCGCCCGAATCGAGGAGAGCATTGGTCTTGACAGGGGGTCGGTCAGGAAGGTGAACGGTAATAGGAATGAGGAGACAGTAACGAGGAAGTGCGGGCTGGCCCGGAGGGGTAGGCGCAGCGAGGACGTGGCCTAAGATCCAATCCTCGGTAGGATCTAGGCCGACTCGTTTTCCGAATCAAATTCGAAAGACACACCTTCGACGGAGACGGCTGCAAGGCGGGCTTTCTTGACAGGACAATCACCAGCAAAGTGATTCTTTCCACCACAGTAAAGACAGAGCTTGTTGTCGCGACGACGTTGTTTCTCTTCAGCGGTGATGTGCTTGACACGCACAGTATCAAGATCCTTATCAGTTGAGGAGGAGGCAGCGGCAGAGGAGGTCGCGGCTGGGGCAGTGGATCTTCGGGACCAAGAGTTGTTCGAGTGGTGAGCTCGAGTGCCAAAACGCTGATCGCGCGCACGCGAGACATGGTTTTGGTACGCAGTGGAGGCAGCAGCCTGGGCGTCACGGAGGGTCTTGAGGTTGTGCATCTGAGCTGTCAACAGGGATTTGACATCGGATGACAGACCATCCTTGAAACGGGCAAGAAGAGCAACCTCGTTCCAACCGGACTGAGAGGCTAGAGGCTGGAACTTGGCGATGTACTCCGAGACTGTGCCGTTCTGGCGGAGACGGATGAGTCGATTGTTGATATCATCGGCGTGAAGGTGGTTACCATAGAGGTCGTTGAGGAGGTCGGCAAAGAGTTCCCAGTCAGACAAGTAACCTTCGGTATCTTGGGCGCGGCCGATGACGTACGGGGCAAAGAACTCTGCGGGAAGGCCTTCCATTGACTGTAAGGCCAGATTAATCTTGTCGACGTCAGTTCTGAAAGATCTGGGATGTCTCGAGAACACGGTGTTGAGTTGCGACATGAACTGGTTCAGCGACATGCCATTGGGATCACCCTTGAACTTGGTCGTGAGGGCGTTCGGGACTGGAACGTTGAGACCACGCTGAGCCAATTGGGCAAGGATCTCTTGGACTTGGAGTTGATATTCTTGTTGGCGGGTTTGGTTCTCGGCGAGGGTCTGGATAGCCTCTTGGACAACAGAGGCGGACGAAGTGCTCGATGTGGCCTCGGCCATGGCAGTCATCTGCTGTTGCAGAACTTCTACCTGTTGCATGGTAGCTTGCAGATGCTGGAGGACAACTTGGGGATTAACGTCTGAGTTCTCAGCTTGCTCGGCGATGTGGTGCAGGGTGTAGATACCCTGCTGGTCGTGTTGGTTGTGGTCCATGGTAGCGAAAACGGAGAGGGAACAAGTGGACGAGGGCCGTTTCCAGCGGATTTTGATAACAGAAATGTGGAAAAATAAGCTTTTTTAAAGATTTCCTGTGCGCGAACAATGCAAGTTTTCGCGGGCCAAGGAGAGCAGGAAATGTGCAAGAAGAAGAACGGTGGAGAAACAAGAAGTCGACCAGTTTACTTTTATCGAACGCGAATGACCCCGGACGGTGGATTGCGGACAGTAACCCTGGGACAGGTGAACTATTACTAAAAGGGAGTTGCTGCAAAATGGAAGCAGCAAGAGTGGAGGAGTGTGTCTGGAAGGAAAGCGAGAAGGCAGGATGTGTTGAGTCTGCAATGTCACGGTCAGACAAGGCAGGAACAAGAAGGTGAAGGAAAGGTGTGGTTTATTGTGAATTGCAGACTGAGGAACAAAGCAAGAGGACAGGGGGGTTTATATACTAGAGAGTGATGAAGGCCTGGACCAGGCCTGCGTTGAGTCAGAGATGACACGGAAGAGTAGGATACATATCCGAGCAGGTACTAATCATAAGCCGGACCTATGAGTAGGGTCCGGGATGGCAACATAGATGAGGGAGAACGAGATGGAGGTCCTGATAGGTGCGGCTGAGAGATACGTACTAAGGGTAGCTATAGCCCTAGGTCCAGAACCTGGACGCCAGGGGTACTTGTCGGAGATCAGAGGACAAGCCAATGAGTGCGGATACAGATCCTAGGTTCGCGATCCTAGACCAGAGGTACAAGAGACGCGTACTTCGCACGATCTGAGTCTGCGACGTTTCGTGACAGGTACCAGGACCGACGGCAGGCCGAAGAGGATTATGTGGTCATGCTGGGCAATACTGCACTGCCCCTCACAACAAGAGAACAACTCCGCTGGGGGTTCACAAGATTCATCAACAACCAAGGGGCCGAGTTCTGGTTACTGAGAGGCTTGAGAAGACAAGAAGAAATCTCGCGACTTGTTCTTGAGAGTTGCATCTCGAAAACAAGGGCGCAGCTGAACCAAGCGGCATCAAGCATGAGTCAAGGCCGTCCAGAATAACGGTGGATCGGTGGATCGGCAAAAAACAACGCCTCTATCCCTGGGAAAATAAGTCCCTATCGCAGTACAACCAAGTCCTTAAGCGCACAGGAGGTCACTCTGGCTCTGAAGATACCTCTATCAAGCAGCAATAAAGGCGAAAAAGTGCAAAAGTGATCAAGTGGACATGGGCGAATTGAGCGGTCATTCATTTCTCATTGCATGCATTGATCTGAGCTCAAACCTAGATTAAACTATGCGGAAAATACCAAGGAAATGTTAGTAGGGAAGGGGTTAGGTGAAACTAGATGGAAGGAATGCAAATGGCATTCATGTCGAAATCTGCGAATCATCTGATCACTTTTGTACAGCACTGTATATACTGGATCGAAGTGTGGGCCAGTTAAGCCCAAAAGGATGACTGACAGGTGTTAGATCTGAGAGCAAGAAACAAGAGACGAGTACTAACTATTCACAAACCCAGAAAGTCTCACTCTTATTATCAATGACATTTTGAATAATACATAGATCTCTGTAGACTGGAGAGTGACTCAATCCTGCTGGTAGTGTTGTACTCTCATTCGACGGACGGGCGTTTATTAATAATACAGTGTGATGACCTTCTTGCACTGCTCGTGAGCAGGGAAGCCTTTACGCTTGGCGAATGACAAGACCCCAAACAGCAAGAACTATTTTCAACAAACAAAAAAAAAGGGAAAAGGGGAGCATATGAGTCGTCTATCACCTAGTGAATGCAAGTCGCCGAATTCTGAACGAAGTAGTTGAGAGAGCGGGAGACCGTAAACTCTCTGCAATGGAATAACATCAGACAGGCGAATGGAGGCACTGCGGCGTAAAAAATGAACTAACCTTTCTGACAACTGATACGGCAGTGACGAGCTCGGTCAGAGTCCCACTCGCCAGCTGCATAAAACGCACGGGCATGCTTGAGGCACGACTCCTCATGGAACTTTTGGTAGAGTCGAGTGTTAATGGTTTTCTAAAGTAGAACAGGTAGAACATGGAAGATCAGAGTTCGATTCCTTGGCGGATTTCAGCAAGTGAGCGTTACCAAAACTTACCTCACGTTCCGTGACCTGAACCTCACGTCTAGTGCCTGTGTTCACAGTGAAGTCAGAGGGGAGCACCCAAAAGTCTGCACCACTAAGATAAAGTTCAAACATGCAGGCCGCATGGTTGTCTCCAAAACGTTCTGGGCACCAGAGCATCTTGTCTCGCCGAATAACAACTGAAGGGCTGAAATACGGGTCATAGTTTTGGATAGCGCTAAGATGGGTTTGTGTCGCCCAGGTATTGTAGTCGACGTTCCTGATCGTTCTCTTCCACGTTTTTTCTGAGAGAACAATGGAGCCATCCCGGATATTATCCAGTAATGCCGTCTTATCCGTAGGGATGGTTGTTTGACTCAATGCTGGGACCAGCTCAGCGGTGGGGTTCTCCTGATCGACCGGCGTCATGGAGACAGTGAATCCTGGTAGCACAAATACGTTTCCAGTCCGCAATTTCTCCATCCACCCTGGATAGAGCGCAAAACTTTTGGCAACATCCGTCACAGGTAAGGCGCCGTCAGCATCCAACAAGAGGACATAGTCTGTGCGAGCAAAGAAACGGGCAATGTTGCGATGTAGATTTCCTTGCTGGTTCACGTTCGACTGGCGATGGGTTGCAGGAGTGGTAATAAGGTGAACATCAACCTGTTCGCGAACCTTTCGATTGCTGGCTCGAAGTGTTTGAAGAGTTTTTATAGGGCTGGTAGCCATACCGACATCTGGCGAGTGGTCGACATGAATTACCACAGAGATGGGTCCTAGAAAAGCTGTATGTAAGTACACAGCCGTAAAAAAAAAAAAATCCTCCCTTTTCGAAAAATGCAGGTTGTAGAGACTGCATCATGAAGCTATGATTGGTGCACAAACCTGAAAAACGATCTACCAACGCCGAGAGCTCAGAGAGCTCGCCTTGAGGCACAAAGGTAGCCAGAGTGATCTCTTCGGGGCGTGGGGTTGAGGTCGAGCGGAAGAAGAATGGCTGAATGTTGTCGGTGATGTCAGGTGTGCTGAATGCGAACATCTTTGAAAGAATTACACTGGAGGACAGGTTCGACACGACCGAATAAGGCTGATCTAGTTTGCCAGAAACAACCGTGGACGAAAAGCGAGAGTGGATGTTAGTCGAGTAAAAGGGGTCATGGTCTCCCATCGGGTGGACATGCATTCAGGGCATACCTGCATCATACGTCCGCTGGAGGTCATAGTGTTTGTACACGGTCGGTTCCGGTTGGGCTCGGTATGTGAACAGATGCTTCGTCATAAAGAGGGCACAGAAGCCCACATAGGCGAGGAAGATGGTCCTGACCACTCTGGACTTTAGAGCTTTGCTGACGGGGTGACTGGGGCGGAATGTCGGCGAGGACACGCCAGAGGCAGTTGGCAGGATAGAGGATGGGTTGGGCGACTTGTACATGGTGGGAGGAACATGCAGCAGCGGAGGAAGGAGGGGAGGAAGGGAGGAAGGGAGGAAGGGAGGATGGAGAGACGAAGAGGAGAGGGAGAGAGGTAGAGCACTCTAGCATGCCATGATGATGATGCATGCATGCCCCTGTGGTCTCTAAAAATAGGCTTTTAGTTGAGGAAATTCACAATTTGAGCGAATATTACATCACGGAGACAATTACTGTCGCAAATGCTGCCATCTAATCTTACGCTGTCTGCAGCCTAAAACGATATAATACATCTCTGCCCCCAAACCAGTGTCGCCTAATGCCTCCCATATCTCTGGCTTGCGTGTCGAAGGTAAAACATTACTCTCTTGCACCCCGCTAGCACTTTTTCTTGTCATTGACCTTTTTGGTGTGCGGGATAGGCCACTATCTCTGCTGTCCATATGGCCAGAGGTGGTGGCATTTCATGTGCTTCTGCAGGACGGCTTTGGCATCGTTGATCGGCTGTGCCCGATTGACAGCTTATTGCGCAGGCCATGTCTATTTACCTCATGTTTACATGTGGCAACCCCTATCTGATGGTCTATTTGAAGGATAATATCGAGGCTACAGTTCAACGAGATTTTCAAATCTTGAAAGCCTGTGAGGAAGGAACAATCGCAGGCGAGATGTATAGATCAACAGAATTCAGACAAATGTTACTTCGAAGGCAATACGGAAGTTATTAAAAAGAGTGTTGCTATGATCTTAGTCAGAGAGGTGAGACGAAAGAAAGTATAAGCGAGCGAGGAGATGCGCAAATACAAGTGGGTGCATTTGAGACTTTCAACGTCCCAAAGATAGCGCCAGATCTGGAAAGCACAAGCACCAGATCTAAACCCTGACCTGCCGCGAACAGGCGTACATTGTCCAAATCTTGAATGAGTCGAGTGATAATAGCGTAGGATTCGAAATGGGAACTAGCAAGGAGCTCGAGAAGTATTTCAGGTCGCTCTTCAAGAATGGCAGCTGGGAGACGCCGTATGTGTCATGAACACAACTCGGATTCGCGGTCGAATTAGTATGCCTTGACTGTAATTAGTGGAAGAATTTGAACGGTGCCACCAAGGAATACCGTGACCCTGGTCTGACAAGATCCTCGGCCGTGAGGGCTAAACCCTCCATAATGAAAGAGAAAGAGGCGTTCAAGCCCTACTTGGCATTCCACTCTCGAACAATTGTTTTTTATTTTTATTTTTTTATTTTTGGGACAAAAAGGTGCATCTCTCCAACATCCCACTCGATGCTCTCTTGACAGGCGGCTCTGGGCCCTTTGCCAAGGTCCACTCTCTTATTGGCAGTCTGCCACAGCATCACAAAAGCAAAAAAAAGGTTTATAGAGTTTTTGGAGAGTTATTGTCTGCAGGGTACAATAAAAAAAGAGAATCACCGCTGCTGGTTTGCCCGCATGATCTGGCGCTGGTACGCCATCTGATCCCGCTTGGCTTGTGCCCGTGCCTCGCGCGCCTTGGACTGGGTGTCAATGGCCGACTCCAAAAACGTCTGCACCCCTTCCTCGTCGCGCGTCCGCAGAATCCTCAAGATAGTCTCGGGGTTGGGCGTCATGGAGTCAATTCCTGGACGCCTGACAGCTCCTGCTGACCGTCGATCAAAGTCACTCTGCTGCCGGACAAGACGACCTCGACCAGGGATGGTTAGAGATCGGTTGTACTCTGCAATCAGTTCCGAGGTCGAAGAATCATAAATGGGTCGAATATTGAGCAGATCTCTGTACTTGGGGATCTCAAGAACTTTCAACGGGAATCCATCTCCTGCATCACCGCCATTCAAGTAGAGCTTGATAAACTATGTAAGAAACAAAAGAAAAAAAAATCAGCAACAGGATTTGGATAGGTATATCACGGTCCTGACAGAGGCAGCCTTGTTACCTCTATGATCTTGAAAACAACGTGCATCTCGAGCTCAGTCAGCGGCGTCTTTCCATAGACCTCCGTAGAGAGGGGAGGTATGAGAAGAGACTCGATTGTGGTCAGGATCTCCTTCCAAAGCCTGGTGATCACCATTGTCATTCCTTCTGTGGTAAGGTAGTCGTACAGGATTGGTAGTGAAGCCTCCAAGTAATCGATGAGTGCACCTAGAGCATTATCACAATCTTCATCTGACACGCTCGTGACCTTTGAGGAGGATACAGAAGAGCTGAAAAAAGAAAACACTGCTTTTGATCGGAAATTATTGAAAAGAATCTTTTCGGTCAAACATGCTTGCATGCTTGGAATCATCTAAACCATTCAAGAACAACGCAATTATTAGTATTAGTCACAGATACACAGTCGTTAGACTTGACAACATCAAGTTCAGTGATTGGCCATACCGCATCGACAATCATTCCGCTCAAATCGGCCTCCTTTCGTTTCAGCGACCGGAATGTTCTTCCGAAATAAAACTGAATATCGTCCCGCTCGCCCTTCATTGTCACACGAAGCAAAAGACGACCGATAGGCACAAGATCAAGCCAGACATCGTGAGGCATGTAGTCCTCATAGTCGGAGGGATCAATGCTAAACTGTTGTCGGCCACAGAGTCTGTCCTTGTGCATCTTGTCTGCGTCAAAGATCCGGATGAGATAGTTGATTTCCTTGGTCAGCGTTACATTGTAGACTTCGTTCCATCTCGGATTAATGTTGGCGTAGATGGTCCGTGTTCTGAATACATCTCTGCCCTCGTTGCTAAGGACTACAAATGGATCGCTTGCATCGTTTGAATCCATGGGGAGCAGTCGTTCAGCACCGACAAACACAATCTCGAACTGATGTGGCGCATTTGGATCTGTCTCTGGTTCGGTATCATGTTCCTGGAGAATTTGAGCAATCTCGTCAACGTCCATGTTGCGATAGAGTTCATCTAACCGTTGTCTGACGGCCTCAATATTGTTGACTAGAACACACATCTTATACAGTGGACGTTACATCAGAGTTAGTACGGTAACGTAGAAGATAGTCATCGTGAACTTGAAGAAACGGAGATCTACCTCTGGCGTAAAAACAAATTGATCAGCTTTCTTGGCCTCAGCTGTCTCTGACCTGAATGCGAACGAAGTTAGCTGTTCAGTCAATGTTTTCGCCTCTGTTGTTGTCACAGCGGTCACGCTTGCAGGCATTAAGCCAATGAACTTGGTCTCCATGACCTGAGCGTAAAGATCAACAGCTTTACAGAAGACCTTTGCCAGCTTGGAAATAAACGTGGCGCGCTGGTATTCATCTGGCCAGTTCAATCCTTTCGCCCATGTCAAAGGTTCATAGAAGAACGCAAAGAGGTCGCTTGCCGATGAAGAGTGTCCAGCGCCTACAGTCACTTCTTCAAACTAATATGCGAAAACGTCAGTGTCCAAGTAAACGGAGCTCGTGAATTAGGTATTGAAATAACGGCGCTTACTCTATCTTGCTCAATTGCAGCTGTCACCCATCCGTTGATTGAGTTGTCCAAGGTCTCCAGGTACTTCAGTACGTACGGCCTGAACCACGTGGATATATTGAAGTGGGCGCTGGAACTAATTGTCGACATGGGAGAATAGTTGTCAACTCCAGGCAGAACTCTTTTACTTGAATCATAAAGGCACACGTTCCGACTTTCCATACCTTGGCGCATACACCTCAAACAGCGCAACCAACTCTCGGCACAGCTGGTAGAGTGGGAAGACGTCGGCCATTGGTAGCTTAGTTGCATCCATGTTCGCCATATTCTGCATCAGGGGTACAAAATTCTTCAGATTACTCTCAACGACGATAGCTGCCACATCCACGCTTCTATATTGTTTTTTTTGTTAAAAAAAAGGTGCTTTCAGACGTTATTTCATGGCTGGCACAAAGATAGATGTATCCTACCAAAATCAAAACTTACCCGAACAGAGGATTAGGGAATCGCTTCTTCATAATTCCGTGGTCAGACACAATATACAAAGCCATCTTTGTCAATGGGACGGTTTCGTTCTCGTATCCTTCCTTCTGCACTTCTTCATCCTTGGAGTTGTATGTGTGGATAGCTTGAAGCAAGATCGTCTCTTTGATGTCCTCAAAGAACGGAGTCAGATCTATGTTCATTTTCTGATACACTTCCTGCTGGTGAACAAAGTCCAGAATATCCAGCATAGGTCTGAAGTAGTCAGCGCTCACGGACTCCAAGTTTTTCATGTCGTGGTTGATGTTGTCAAAGATCATGTGGTTCAAGCCTCCGTATACGTCACTGAGCATGTTCACCTACAGGGAGCGCGTAGTGAAAGTTAGTAATGCCATGGTGCCGTGACAACACATTGATCCACTCAATTTGGACTCTTTGAATACCTCAGAAATGTGCCACTGATTGACATCACTGTCTTTGTAGAATTTAGAATGCAAAAAGTCGAGCAAGAATGCGACAGACACCTGACCATCTCTGTAGCGTTCCTTCACGACCTCCATCAAAATAATTTCTCTCCAACTAGAGGTCAGTCTCCAGCGGACGCCACAATCGATCAGCATGGCTTTTATGGTCGGAGGTATAAGGGTCGACGCGGGGTCATTCTCGCGCCTTGTGGCTAATGCGTGATCGACACACATGTTAAGCAAAAGGTGATAGTACGCTTTGGGATCGTGTGGGATAAACACGAGCTCGCTCTATTACGGTCAAAGACGGGTCGTTAGATTCTCCATCCTAGTTGCTTGGCGCTGAGCGAGCATTAGCGTGAACTTTGAACAAGACTTACGGGGTTGAATTGCCTGGAAGGAATATCTGTGGACACAGCACCAGGGTTGCCGGCCGAAAGAACACGAATAAGTCCCCCAAGAGCAGACCTTTCACGATTTTTGAACTCATCGTGATGTTCTTTAGAGTGATAGTCTGGTGGACCGGGATATGGGAAGCAATCCAGTTCTAGGTTTGAAAGGCACTTCTTGAGGTCATCAATTGCAATCTAAAGGAAATGTTGCTGGATTAGTAACTCTTAGTTATCAATTGAACTGGCAATTCAATCCGGATTTTTTTTTCACTTCGGAAATATACCTGCTTGGACGACGATCGGCGGAGCTCATTCATGCGCGACTGTCGAACATTTTCCGGGAATTTAAAGATATCTTTGATCACTTTGGTGAGTTCTTCTGCCTGAGCCACTGCGTTATTAGGCTTTGCTGCCGTCGTTTTAACTTGCTTATCCAACCGTTGGAGTACAGCCTCACTGCCAACGAAAGGGTCCTGGCGGATGACATCCCGAATCAATCCTACCATGATGGCTATCTGTGCATCACGATTGTTGGTGGGTATATTCATAGTCTGCTGAATTCGCGACATCTCAATAGAAAAGCCTATCATCAGCTCTTCTGCGTTTGTTGATGCCTTGAACTGCTTTGGTTCCATGTTTGCAAGTGCCTTCTTTACGACGGTATCCTGGTAAGCTGGAGTTTGATCTCTTCCGGCGAGGATATCCTTCACTCGAGCACGCAAAGCCTTTACCAGATCTTTGTGCACTGCAAGAGTGACAGGCAATGCTGGGGTGGGCGGTAGGGCAACTTCATCAGCTTGTGCAAGGAGAATGAGCCTTAGCAAATATGGGTAAAGATCGTCTCGAGTAACTGGCTGAGTAGTGTGATTGAGCGAGGTGTTAAGATCCATAGGGGGGGCGACACCTGTAATCCCGGCGGCTCTTTTCAAGGTTTTGCCACGGCGGACCATGGAGGGTATCTTTTGCACCGGCCTATCCGAGAACGCTGCCATAGACGTAATCGGCGTCTGCATAAACTCTGGTCGAGTAAAGAGCTGCATTGTTTCGCCTCCAATGTGGCTATGATTGTGGTTTGGCTGATGGGTTGTCCGTGGTTGGTATTGGGTGAATGGTCGAGGTTTATCATCCTGCGCGCCCATGGCAGGTGGCGGTGGCGGTGGGGTAAAAGGCTGAAGAACGCTTGTATTCTGAGTAGGGGCGTGTGTGATGTTCTCGGGCACGGTGGGATTGTACGAGTCGTTCCGCGGTAGGGAAAAGTTTTCCGATTTCGGAGGTGGAGGCGGCAAGTACGCACTAGTGGGTCTCTTGGGGACTAGACGTGTGACGGCCGGTGGTTGCGGGGAGGGACCGTCGCTTAATGAGTATCGTTTCTGAACCAGTCCATCCTCGCTGATCACAGGCAGAGGCTTGAAATAGTCTGCCGCCCCACCTTGTCCTGGCTGAGGAGAGGGTTGGGTACTGCTGAAAGGTTGGCTCGAGCTTGAGCTTGAGCTTGGCATTGTCATGGCTTCCAAACTCTCCATGAGGCCATCGAATGATATTGGACTGTCCAAGGCAGAGAGTTGTTGGGGTTTCTGTTGAACAGAAGAGGGCAAATCGCTCACTTCCACTTTGATCGAGTCGCCGCGAACGCTAGCACTCAAACTGTTTGGCCTCAATTCAGAGACTTCCACTTTGACAGCAGAGTCAAAGCCGCCCGTATTGGTAGTAGGTTGGGCCAAATTGGATTTTGTTGCGTCTTTCTTGGTAGAGATATAAGAAGTGGATGGAACAAATGAGCTGGCGGGGTATGTTGGTCCTCCTAAAGACGTTGTCGCTATGGGTGATTTTGCAGGGAATGTCGGTGGGAACACGGGCGCATCCTGCAATTCTTTTGACCGGGTGGCTGTGTCAGACAGAATTGGCGAAGCAGGAAGGTATGAGATTGTAGCGAAGGATGGCGAGGGGGAAACCTCAGCCGATGTTGGCTTGGGTGTGGACGAAGGAGACTGCAGTAGAGAGACACCACTTCCTTTAAGTGGTAGCGTTGGTGTTTGAGATGAAAATTGAACACTGCGGTCCTCTTCAATTGGAATGAGCTCAGTCGGTCTATCGTCGGCGTCATACGACTCTGCGGGGTAGAGGTGCGGTCGATGGTTGCTGTGCGATGCCTGGTATCCACTCTGGCTAGATGGTGGCGTTGAGGCTGATGGGTTTTGCCAAGAAGGGCTTCCAGTGGGAGCTGCTGCCTCCTTCTTTGGTGAAGGTGCCGGTGGCGCCTGATAGGACGTCTTTGGTTTGTAGGATGAAGGTGCTGCCGACATTGGATTTGCCAATGGATTGGAGGGAGAGGTGTTTGAAGTTTGCATAGGAGCACTGGCCTTGAATGTTGGTGTTGGTGAAGGGAGACCTGAGCTAGCTCCAGGGCTGGTAGGTGGATGGTTGGAGAGATTTCCCCCTCCCATTCCTGCGCTGCCTACTCCCGAGAACGAAGGTTGGCCTAGCTGATTGACTGGAGGAGCACCATGCCGCGGGGGAAAGGCTGAAGACGGCGAGAGTGCTGGGCTGTGGCTAAAGCTAGGCGATGCTACAGCAGGCGGTGCATGGTATCCCTGGCTAGGATTTGCAGGCGAAAAGGTGGGAGGGGGTGCAGGGGGTCGGCCGACCGTGGGCCAGTCTTGATGTCTAGGAGGGTGCGGCGATTGTGGCATCATCATCGGTGAGGACATGGATTGCGCCATTGGCGGCGCACCTGGTCCAAAGCTCGGCTGAGGGGGCATAAACGGGGGTCGAGGGCCCATTCCGCCACCAGGATAGCCCTGTCCTTGACCTTGACCTGGACGTTGTGGCGCGAACCCAGGGGTGAACTGAGTGTTGTTGTTATTGAAGTGGCCATTGTTGTTGTTGAAGTGACTATTGCTGTTATTGTTGTAGGCTTGGTTGGGGCTATAGCCGGCGTTACTGCCTGCATTGTTGCTGGGGGGATATGGCGCTGACGACTGCTGGTGGTTATGAAACGGCTGCTGGTGGTGCATAGGCATGGGCATAGGCATGGGCATGCCAGCTCCAGGGCGTCCAGGACTCCCACCAGGTCCAGCAGCTCCTGCTCCTTGAAAGCTCGGACGCGGTTGTTGAGGCATGAATCCAGGGTGATGCGGCATCTGATGCTGCAGTTGCGGCGAAGGATGATTAAAACCTCCATGGCCATGTGGCAGCCCCTGACCGTGTCCTTGCTGTCCCTGCTGTCCCTGTCCTGGCCGAGGCATCATTGGGTATCCTGGAGGAGGCGGACCGTTCCCGAATGGCTGCTGGAATCCGCGCGGGTCGACCATGCCGTTAGTTCTAAAAAAGAGAGAGAGAGATGGAGCACGAGATTAGTTTTACTGCGATGGATGGACATGGATGGACATGGGTGTGTGTGTTTGTACCGTGGCTCGTCTCACAAGGCCGGGAGAGATGCAGAGAAGAGGATGTTGGGTATGCGGATGGATGAGAGGATAGCGGCTGCAAAGAAAAGGGGAAGAGGACGGCGGCAGGGGACGAGAGACCGAGAGGGAGAAGAAAGAACAAGAACAAGAAAAAGAAGAAGAAGGAGAAGGGGAGGTGCATTCGCCCACAAGACCATCCTTCCATCCATGTCGTCTTGCGTGCAGACGACAAGAATAGACGGGCGCTCGCTGAGGACAACCTAAACTCGCACAAAGTGAAGGGAAATCGAGCCAAACGACGCGTGCTTTTCACAATACATAGGTTTTTTTTTTTTTTTTTTTAGCTTGTTTTATTTTTGTCCAGACTAACAACTTGCATCGGGCTGGCGTGCGCTATCGGCATGGCATGGGGGGTTGTTCTCGGTCATTTGGACTCAGACTGCACTTTGGGTCGTACTCGTCTCACAGTAAGGCTCTCAAGGACTGTCAGAGAGCAGAGGAGTGCGATCCAGGGCCGCCGGAGGTGCCAGGTTTTGTTTAACGAGAAGAAGAGTCTCTGGAAGTCGAAACTTTGGATCACTTCGATGGCATGGATTGGCACCCATACCGCCATGCTCAGAATGATCTAGTACTGTCACTGTCAAGAATAGTAGCAAGGGTTCGCGTTCAAAGCACTGAGCGAGCGATTTCGAATCCTGAAGAGGCTGCAGAGGTACCGCCTGTTTACGGGCTGATGCCTTGGCAAGTGCCGGTGATCTCGCCATAGAGGACTTCTTGGTCACAAACAGTGATCAAGACATCCGAGTGGCTGCGTCTCTCCAGTCTAGACGTTGCCTTGTCTTTAGAAACACTTTTCGTCAGGGTCCATGCTTGCCTGGTCCATCCGTTTACAGAGGGCGGGGAGCGATCATTTGCATTTACCAAGGGTCCGCGGGGTCTTCGCCGTCGTGTTCTTTCCTCGTTCGCTTGTTCATTCGTCCGTTCGTTCGTTCTTTCTCACTCATTCGTCTTGCTACCATCCAATCAAATCCCCTTGCGATCGCTCCCTCTTGCATCTCTGCTCTGCACATCCTCTTCTCCTGTGGCTCCTTTTGCCTGAATCCTCTCTTCACCCTCTGTGCTCTCCTCCCCTCGAAAAAAATAGACCATCCCTCACCCTCTCTCTCGCCTCTCGAATGTCCAGTCTGGCTCGGCGTATTGTCATCAATGCATTGAAATGCGGAACCGTGCCCCAGCATGTCGGCTTTATTATGGATGGAAATCGTCGCTATGGACGCAAGGTCCATGTCGGCAACGGAAAAGGCTACTATCTCGGATACGAAACTCTAGAGGAGGTAATTTTGACCCGCAGCCAGCCGTCGACCTGCCCTGTCAACATCATCCCTGCATTCGTTGCTTACTTTTTTCTGTACCATGGTCTGTGAACGTGAAATGTGGACAGATCTTGGCCGTGTCCATGGAACTAGGCATCAAGGTTGTAACAGTCTATGCATTCAGCATTGAAAACTTCAAGCGGCCGCCTGATCAAGTCGAGACTCTGATGCAATTGGCCAAGGACAAGCTTGCAGAGCTCTGTGAAAACAGGCAAGTCGAGGCCGGTGGTCAATTGGGAGTTCAAAGCGTGTCGATTTGCACATGAAAAATGAGATAATGAGACGTGTCCATATCCTGTGAATCGGGCTCCCTGTTTCCTGTTTCGAAGGCGGAGCGATCATTAAACGCATGCAACACCGTTGGGCGCTGGGACGCTGCTCTCTCACGCTTAAGCGATGGCACTGACGAATTGCTCTTCTTATTCATTAGTGAGCTTGTTCGACAATATGGAATAGCGATCCGTGTTCTCGGCGATGTTTCCTTACTACCAAAAGACGTTCAAGCAGTGGTCGCTAGAGCAGTGGATCTAACGAAATCCAACAACAGAGCAGTACTAAACATGTGTTTTCCCTACACGTCTCGAGATGAAATGGCCATGGCAACACGATCCCTCTCAGAGGGAATTAAGACAAAAGATCTGGATCTCAGGTACTGAACGGCATCTCCCCTTCCCCACCGGCAGTATTTATATGGATTATCCGACTGTTGGAGCTGACATTTTTTTTTAATTTTTTTTTTG
Organism: Entomortierella parvispora; assembly: GCA_963573315.1. Lineage (NCBI taxonomy): Eukaryota > Fungi > Mortierellomycota > Mortierellomycetes > Mortierellales > Mortierellaceae > Entomortierella > Entomortierella parvispora. The sequence continues at coordinate 717,562 of OY752146.1, forward strand.
TATCTGACGGCCCTAGTGATATCACAACAGGAGTTTTTGAAAGCAGTCTGTATACCAGATCGTGTCCTCCAATGGACATTTTGATCAGGACGTCGGGAGAGATCCGCCTCAGTGACTTCATGCTCTGGCAAACCTCCCGTGCCTGTCACATCGAGTTTATTGACTGTTACTGGCCCGAGTTTACGTTCTGGAAACTTTTGCCCATCCTACTACGGTATCAAGTGCGGGCAAAATCCATCGGGGAGACAAGGCAGAGGATTGAGATGCTGGAGACAGAACGACGCAGCCCATCCGAATCGACGCTGGTCGCCGAGGCCGAGGCTGAGGTAGGCTGCGAACAAGTCTTGGAGAGGCAGCAGCGCATCAGGAGCTTTTTGACACACAAGGGCCACCTGCCAAACTGCCCACTGGTGCACTTGCAAAAATAAAAATGAAAACTGTCACGTGCCCATAAACGCGCTTTTGAGGGATGACCAACGTCCCATTGTTTGCTTCCCGCCGCTCACTGTCATCAGAGGACGCATCAGGACGCATCAGGAACACAGGAATGCGCATCGAGGAGCTCATCATTGACGGCTTCAAGAGTTATGCGACTCGCACGTCCATCACCGGCTGGGATCCAGAGTTCAATGCCATCACGGGTCTCAATGGTTCCGGGAAATCAAACATCCTAGACGCCATCTGCTTTGTTCTGGGCATCACCAATTGGTCGCAGGTAACAGGCAGCAAAGACTCATGCCAGGACCTGTGTAGTATGTATCCATACTCGTGCTCAACATTTCGTGCATGTCGACACTTAGGTTCGCGCAAGTAGTATCCAGGACCTGATTTACAAGCGTGGCCAAGCAGGTGTGACCAAGGCATCCGTGACCGTGGTTTTCAACAACCAAGATCGTGAGCAAAGTCCTGTTGGATTCGAAAGCAGCAAGCAGATCACTATTACTCGTCAGGTAAGATGTCATCCCCATGATCTCCTCTTTTCCCGAGGAGTCTGCCACAGGACTGATATTCTACTATGTCTCCTTTACTGTGCCAATAGATCTTGATTGGAGGGCGGAGCAAATTCCTTGTCAATGGACACACAGCACAGCAGCAGGTCGTGCAGACACTCTTCCAATCTGTGCAGCTCAATATCAATAACCCCCACTTTCTGATCATGCAAGGAAGGATCACGAAGGTTCTGAACATGAAACCCCCAGAGATTCTCTCCATGATCGAGGAGGCAGCTGGAACACGTATGTTTGAAGAAAGAAAGGAAAAGGCTCTAAAGACAATCGCCAAGAAGGAGAAAAAAGTGGGCGAAATCACCCAACTCCTTTCTGAGGAGATTGTACCAAAGCTTGACAAGCTCAGGAGTGAGAAACGTGCCTATCTCGAGTTTCAAAAAACACAGACCGAAATTGAACGTCTCTCCAGGATTGTTATCTCTTTTGACTATTCTCGTTACGAGGTGAGACTCTGACGGATGTTTATAGAAACGGGAAAGGTGGTTGATTTCATTGTTCTGCTAAGCAACTTTCTAACCGATTATCATATTCCTTCAATGCATCTCTTGTAGCAACGACATTCAAAGTCCAAGGCCGAATTGGATTTGAAGTTGTCTCTCACGGAACGCAAGACGGCGCAGATTCAACAACTCCAGTCAGCCATTTCCAACATTTCTCAGGATATCGAGAAGATCACAGCTAGCCGAATGAAGGAAATGACACAGGGTGGTCGATTCCAGACTCTGGACAGTAGTGTGAAGGAGTTGTCAAAGAATCTCGTCAAGGTCAAAACTCAACGAGATCTCAAAGGAAAAGAGTCTGAGGAGGAGGCGTTGAACAGAGCAAATTTGGTTGCCATGCAAAAAGAGGTAAACGCTTTCGACCTCTTCAAAGTAATTGATCGAATGTCGACTGAAGCGACCAAAAAAAAAACTAATTCAATATTCTTCTTTTAACCATGTGGCAGACTGATAAAGGCATGCAGGAAAAGCGTGTTCAGGTCCAGGAACTTCAAGGGACATATATGGATCTCAAAAGGAAACACGATGCACAAGAGGAGCAAGTACGAATGAACGAAGAGTTGATCCAAACACTTTCTACAGGACTCGCTGCGGAGGAGGGACACGAGAACGGTTACATGGAGCAGATTCAAAGGATGAAGGCTACAGCCGCTCAGGCAGCTACTATGATTGAGCAATCCAAACTCAAAATTAAGCACTTGGAGACAGAATTGGTCGACACCAAAAAGCACGCGGTGGTGGCTCAGCAACAGAGTCATAGCCTTAGTGCAGGAATCGAGACCGCCAAGCGCCAAGTGAAGCAACTAGAGGACTCTTTGAAGAGGCAGACCTTTGATCCCGAGAAGGAACGTGGCCTGTTGCTCGAAAAGGCTTCAGAGTCAGAGGCCATTGCAAAGATCTCTGAGAAAATCGAATTCAAGTCAAGGAAGGTTTCCGGCCTTGACTTTCAATACCAAAACCCCACCCCAAATTTTGATCGCTCTACTGTAAAAGGCCTCGTTGCCGAGCTGTTCACTGTGCCCGCTGAAAACTCGAATGCAGCCACTGCGCTCGAGATTTGTGCTGGTGGTCGTTTATACAACGTAAGGTCCCCGTTGTTGCCTCTGGATAACGTTCGATATGTGTTGGTTTAACCTTGCCAATTAACACGAGTTTATATCTCCCTGATAGGTGGTTGTCGACAACGAAGTAGTGGGAGCACAGCTTTTGCAGAATGGAAGACTCAGGAAGAGGGTGACCATCATTCCGCTCAACAAAATCTCGGCTTTCAAGGCTCACGCACAGGTATGTCTTTTGTGAGCCATTTCTTGACTAAGAGTGCCAGAGCAGTAGATCTGCGAGCTGAATCGCCACTGATACTTTTTGCCATTAGAAAATTGCCACAGCACAAAGATTGGCCCCTGGCAAGGTCAATCTCGCTATGAGCCTGATTGGCTTTGAAGAGCATCTGGAGACCGCGATGGCGTACATCTTTGGAAACACTCTTATCTGTGCGGATGCAGAATCTGCGAAGCGTGTAACGTTCCACCAGGAAGTGAGGATGAAATCTGTGACGCTCGATGGCGACGTATATGATCCTAGCGGAACCCTTCAAGGTGGATCTAGGCCTTCTGGAGGAGGTATCCTCTCGAGTTTGCAAGAGATGCATGCGCTCAAGGACCAGTTGGCTATCCACCGAAAGAGTCTTCAAAATGTAAACGAGCAGCTTTCGAGTCTGTCTCAAGAGGGTCGCGCCTATACAGACTTGCGACAAAAGTTGGAGCTCAAGATGCACGAGCTTCGCCTATGTGAACAGCAAGTCTCTGCCAGCGAACATGTACGACTTACAGAGCACGCGGAAAAGCTGGAAAAGGATATTGAGGCGTTGAAATTGGCCATTCAAGAGGGGCATCTGAAGAAGTCAGAGGCCTCCAGTCGATGCGAAGAGATTGAACGGGAGATGAACGATTTCAAAAACAACAAGGATGGTAAACTGCAGGAGCTGACGGTAATTTTTGTCGTCCTTTGAAGGCTCTGCATGCGACTTTTCTTGAGCTATATTATTTTACTCATCAATGGCTTTATGAATCGTTAGGTTAAACATGCGAAAGCAAAAGCAGAGATGACCAAGAACGCCCCTCGGGTGAAGGCCATGCAGCGTGAATTCCAAACATTGCAGCTGGAGCTAGGTAAAGAAATCTGAAGCAGACCCAAGGCATGGTGCAACGATAATACAGGACTGACAGATAAATACTTGTTTTACATCTACCTGAAACAGAACAACTGGAAAAGGATCTCAAGACCGCGAACCAAGAGTTATCAGAGAGCGACTCTTTGATCTCCAGACTTCGCGAGGACCAGAGTGATCTTCAAGCAGAAATCAAGGTGCTGGAAACATCACTCAAAAAGGCTCAAGCCGAGCTCGAACGCGAAAAGGCTCAACTCTCTGCGTACGACGAGGAGCTGAAGGAATTGGAGGCACTCTCCAAGCAACAGTCCAAGACGGTGGCCGAGAGTCAGCTGGAGCTTCAAAACTTGACACATGAGACTGAGCGACTTTCAAAAGAATACCAATCCTTGTCCAATGCTATGAAAGACCTCGAAGATGCCCACGACTGGATCGAGGACCAGAAGCAGTAAGCGAAGATGACTAATGTTGCACTTCACTACAGGTACCAGTTGACACTGACACTGACCGCTTATTTTTTTTTGTTTTTCTCCTAGTTTGTTTGGTCAAGCCGGTGGACCCTATGACTTTAATTCTCAGAATCCATCCGAGAGTCGCAAGAAATTGAAGCAGTTGGATGAGAAGCATTCGGCAATGAAGAACAAGGTCAATCCTAAAGTCATGACCATGTTGGAGAACCAGGAAAAGCGAGAGGCGTCACTGAAGCAGATGCTTGCTACTGTGCAGCGAGACAAGACCAAAATCGAGGATACCATCGCTTCTCTGGACGACTACAAAAACGAGGCTCTGGAGAGGACCTATTCCAAGGTGAATGGTGATTTCGGAGCCATTTTTGGCGATCTTTTGCCTGGCAACAACGCCAAGCTTCAACCGCTCGAGGGCCAAGGTGTGACGGGCGGATTGGAAGTCAAGGTCTGCTTGGGAGGAGTGTGGAAGGCAAGTTTGACAGAATTGAGTGGTGGTCAGCGATCCTTGATCGCCCTCTCCTTGATTCTCTCACTGTTGCAGTTCAAGCCAGCTCCCATGTATATTTTGGACGAGGTGGATGCAGCCCTGGATCTGTCCCATACGCAAAATATTGGACAGCTGCTCCGAACACGATTCAAGGGCTCGCAATTCATTGTCGTATCGTTGAAGGAGGGCATGTTCAATAATGCCAATGTCTTGTTCCGAGCCAGATTCAGGGATGGAATCTCTATTGTCGACGTAAGTTTTGTTGCTTGTCCTTTTGAACTTTTTTTTTTATTTCGCGAGAATGCTAACCGCTTTCTTCTATCTCTCTCTCTTCCAGCGAAATGCACAAAATCAGCGAGCTGCTCCAAAGCAACCACCGGCAGCTCGTCGTGTAGAGGCCGCTGCTACATCCAACTCAAATATGGAAGCTGCAGGGTCAATGGGTCCTCCATCTGCGCCCGACAAGAAGATGGCCAAACGTATTAAGGTGTAAATGTGTTTTCGTTCTTTTTTCTAATATACACTGGTTCAATTTACAAAGATTGGGGAGGTCAATCATGATTGTTCTGCTTTACAGAATCAGAGTGATCGGGCGGCTTTGTGTCTGGGAGAGGAGACGCACTGGATCCTTCTTTGTCATTGTCAGGAATGACAACCACCTCCTCTTCCTCCTCTTCTTCGTCTTCATCGTCTGCTGTTTCGGGCATGTGAAGAGCAGGAGGGCCACCTCCTGTGGACAACAGACACAGTCCGTTGACAAGCACTCGGAACGCAAAGGTGATGGATTCCGTGGCGCGATTAAAGGTTACAGCTATTGTGACAGAAAAGAAGAAATGAGTCTTGGTAACTAAAAAAAAAGTATCTCAGAGGGTAAAGACAGGATGAATCATAGTCATACATAGCAGAGGGAAACTTACTTAAAGAAGGCACCGTTGGGTTCATTGGCACCATTCGAGTGCGGTCCGAACCTCCAAAGTGCACCAGAGTATATCCGACAACGGGCTCGGTTCTCCACCGATGACCAAACAACTCGCCCACAGAGGCCTCGCTCTGGTACGTCCGGATATCCAAATCATCGGCTTCGGGAACGCTATTTGGTGGAATACGCTCATCGTCGTCATCCTCAATTTTGATGACAAGGTCCTCTGGGATATTACTAGCTTTGGTAGATCCTGAAGTCGTCGATGTCGGGTTTGGTGCCTTGTCAGAATCAGGGCTAGGGCTGCCTGCAGCCTTGGATGACGACGAGGATGAAGAAGCCGGCAACGCCGTGGCCTCCGCTGTTGTTTCTGCTGCTGTTGTTTCTGCTGCTGTTGTTTCTGTTTCTGTTGTTTCTGTTGTTTCTGTTGTCGATTCCGCTGATGTTGATGTTGTAGCAGTTGCTGTTATTGCTGTTGCTGTTGCTGTTGCTGTTATTGCTGCTGTTGCTGTTGAAGTAGCTGGCCGTTGTAAATTGGCAGCATCCGCCTCATCCAATCCGTTGAACACCATCTGAAACTCTTTTTCATCCATCCTATCTTCAATCTCGAGAACTTGTGCATCCTGCCATCCTTGGAACCGCACATCTTGAAGTTCCCGCTTGAACCGTGTATGGATCTTTTTCAGAAAGTTTGTCCGGAAGGGCTGTACAGGACGAGGTTTTCCATGGACCTGGAGATATTGTGTGCAGGCGGGACACAGAATCGTGCTCCTTTCCTCGGCGGATGGCTCATTCTTGCTGGTCGAATCTGCTTTTGGTTTCCAAGACAAGTTATCCAAGGTCATACAGTTTGCGCACTCCAATGGCCGCGTTGACTTTTTGATGGGTCGATCCACTTGTGATCCAAAGACACGAGGTGGAGTGGGCGAGTGAGAGCCTGGGGTGGAAGATGCTGCTGCTGCTGCTGCTGCCAAGGCAGACGGGGAAGAATTGGCTTGCGTTGGGTATTGTGCCGAGGACTTGTTTCTCAGATATTGCAATTGCCGTAACTGCAACTGCTTTTGCTGTAACTGACGTTGTTGTTGATATCTTTGCATCATCAATTGTTGTTGTGAAAGTTGTCCCTGAGGTTGTTGACCCGGCGTCGACCGCAGAGCTTGGGCCTGCTGTGGACCCGGATGAGGCTTAATAGGGATAGGCTGTTGATGGACTGGATACATTTGTTGATGAGGTTGGTAATGCCGCTGAATAGCGCGGAAGCCTTGAGCACTATTTTGTGGATGCTGTTTCTGTTGTAGCAGCTGCTGTTTTTGGTGATTATGTTGCTGTTGTTGCTGCTGTTGTTGCTGTTGCTCCTGCTGCTGCTGCTGGAAATGCTGTTTTGCCGCCAGTTGTGCTTGGCGTTGTTGGTCAAGCATACGCATGTGTTTGTGCAAATGATACGACCGAGAATGCGCCGACTGAGCCTGCTGTTGAGCGCGATGTCGCTGTTGGTGAATGGATTGGCGTTGCTGTTGTTCTGCCAACGCCGCAGTGGAGATGCCGTTAGGGAGCTGCGGTCGTGGTGCGATGGACTGAGGCATCGGCTGAGACTGAGAATGAGACTGAGGCTGTGAATGCGGATGGATATGACCTTGGCTCGGATGAGGGTACGTCTGTGATGAAGCACCAGATGCCTGTTTCTGTGGATGCTGAGCAGGGTGTATGGAACTCCGGGGAGGTGGTACGCCGTGATTCGAAAGACGGTGTGCCAGTGGGTGAGATGAATGTACGCCGTCAACAGCGGCGGATGTCGAGTGTAACCTTTCATCCATGGCGTATCTTTCTTCTATGGTCGCTGGTGCTTGCTGGCGGTTGTGCGTATGAGGATGTCCCGATGGTGGCGGTGGTGACCTGACTGATCGGATGGGTGGGAAATTAGAGTGTGGCGATTCAGGGCGCGACGACGGATGCAAGTCATGACCGGTCCGCGGATCTACTGACGGGTAGTCGATCTCTCTGTCTTTTGGATATCTGTCAAGACCATAAGCAGCTCTTGAACTGCCTGTGTACACCTCTGGTGTGTACCATGACGGATAGGAGGATGATCCATGATGGCGAGATGGTGGTCCTGGGTAATGGTCGTCATCCGAAGGCGCAGAGGATCTCAATGGATGGCCGTGAGAATCCACACGATGACCATACATGGGTCGCTTTGCATAATGTCCTGGCTCGTAACGGCGATCATATCCTCCAAAGCGGTCTGCAGTCTCCTCGATGCCTGCCCTATCCATGGACCGTTTCCGAGAGTGGGAGAATGGCGAGTAGTTGACAGATTTGGCCTCAAGCTCAAAGATACGGTTCCTCATGGCGATGTACATGTCCTGGTTGAACTCCAAAGGTACCTCGTCCAAAGAAAAGAGAACTAGATGCAAGGTTAGATTTTCATTCACTTGGCCGCGAGTTCGCCCTGCAGTTATATGGATGGTTGGCTGTACCTCCTCCAAGGGTCGACAGGGTATGCTGCGAGGCAATAGTGTGCCGCGTCTGAAAGTAAGGCTCCTGCAACGGCGTTGTTTTCTAACAAAAAGAGAAAAGGGATAATGAGTCTTGTGATGCAGCAGACAGTTGGATCTTTGCTGTTGCTTTACACGCATACCTTCCAGAGCGAGGACAAGGCGTCGCTGCCATCGGCACTGTGGGGCTGATCCAGCTTGGCTGAGATGGAGGGGATCGAAAAAGGGTAGCGGTTGAGGGCGTTAGGATGATGCGACGCAGACGCAGAAGAGCGCGAAGGATCGCGCGATGGGAAGGAAGGGGGACGGATCTGGACATGCTGCTGCTGCTGTTGCTGGGTGTGGTTGCTCTCTTTTGCCATGCGACCATGTTCCTGCTCCTGGTCCATTGTGCTTCTAGGGTGGTGAGGATTATGGACGTCCATTCTAGACGGATCGTTATCAAAGGGAGCACGGTCATGGTCGTGGTCGTGGGGGTGGTCGTAGTCATGGGGATGTTGTCGGTAGGAGGGTTGGTGTGAACGATGGTGATGGGGTTCCGAGGGTTGTTCGGCTGGAGGAGGTGGGGAGTGGCGGTGGTGGCGGACGAGGGCAAGGGCAGCAGCATGGGCAGCAGCATTGTCCTCTCCGGAGGACGGATCCATGGGGATGATGCGATGTGGAGGGGAGAAGGAGGTGGAGAGAATGGGAATGGGACAAGGCAGCAGACAGACAGACAGAAGGAAGGAAGGAAGGGAAGAAAGATAAAGAAGGTGAAGATAAAGAAGGTAAAGAGAAAAAAAGTAAAGAGAAAAAAAGGTAAAGGTGGAGATAAAGGTGAAGATAAAGAAGGTGAAGAGAAAGAAAGAAAAGAGCAGAATGGAACACCTATGCATAAAGAATACATACCTCCATCATCATGGCCAGGGCGACGACGACGCTGCCCCTCTTGCTCTTTCTTCCCGTCGTCGCCGTTGTCGTCGTTGTCGTTGTCGTTGTTAGCATTGCCTTTCTTGCTCTGGTCCCGCCGCTCCTTCTCTTCCTGCTCTTCCTGCTCCTCCTGCTGCTGCTGTCGAGTCGACGTAACCATCGAGTATGCAATAGCCAGTTCCTGCATTGTGTACGACGCTGCCGCTGCAGCTGCCGCCGCCGTGGCTGTCGGACCAGCATCGCCCAATGGTGGCGATGGGGGCTGAAGACCCTTCAGACCCTTGCGACTCTGAGAGCGGCCTTTTTCGTTATCGTCGTCGATGGTCGACTTTTGGCCAGCAAGGGGTTCTGGCTGTGTTGACGAAGGGTTACGGTGGTGATCCTGTCCTTGGTGCTGGCGGTTGTCCTGCGGGGACGATGAGAGGTTGGTACTGTTGTGAGGAGAGTGCATTGTCTTGGCCGGGGCCAAGGGTGGGAGAGGCGGAGAGGGCGGAGGAGTGGAGGTGGAGGAGAGACGATGCGGACGAGAGCCCGGTGGTCCTGTGGACATGGCTCGGTTGAAAGAAAGAAAGAAAGCAAGGAAGGAAGGAAGGAAGGAAGGAGGCGAATCAATCAGAGAATGAAACAATGAAATGGGGGACAGTGAGAGAGGGAGAACTTGTCGCCGGTCTGGTGTGTTTGCAGTCCTCATCAGTATTCACTCCATTCACAGACCAAGCTCCTGTCGCCCGGAGAAAGAAGCAGCGGCGGCGAACGAACTCGAATGTGCAGACAGGAGGGTGAAAGAAAGAGAGAGCACCCCTGCTCGGGTGCTGCCGGAGCAGGGCCGGGCGGGAGTGGGGCAGCACCCGTCGCACAAGAAAAGCTTCTTTTGTCCTTGGTTCCAGATTTGTGTAGTGTTTAGTCCAACTTCCCCGCACTCGCTGTCTTTTTTACTGTTTTAATTTTTAAACTTATGCTAAATATTTATCTGAGGTGGTGAAGACTTGTTTGCAAAGGTCACCAGGACACTGTAGCCGCGAAGGACGCGCCTTCTGTAAAGGTGGTTCTGGACATGTAAAAATGGTTCGGGACATGTACAGTTATAGCAGCTCTTGAGGAACTTTGAGGGAATCTCCCCAATGAGGATAGGCATGATGACGATGACGGGTAACCGGGCCGTGACACACGGCCGTGGCCAAGTCTGTGTCAGCAAGCGTAGGTGAATAGCTCTTGCCCGCAGTGCACATACACGATGTGGTCAAGGGGACCAGTCTTGGTGGCCTGGGAAAAGAGCCTCTCGAGCTGTACAGTACTCAACATCCTCGCGGGTGAGATCAACAAAATGGCCGCTAGGAGAGTCATCATCTTTGAGCCTGCTGACTGTGGCATCCAACCCTCTCCCTGTTGGACGAAGCAATGGTGACACTGGCCATTCCAACGGGGGACGGCAAAACAGAATCTTAGTAAGCCAAGGTGAGTTTCGGCAAACTGCAAAGTTGTATCAGTACTATCTTTTCCCTTGCACTTACTAACAAAGGGGACAGGACAACGTCAACGCCCAACCGTGAATCTTGGCATTTAAGAAGGGCACCCTCACGAAGCAACAAACGCCCTGGGTGGCTGCGCAATTTTATTATCCGATCAATGGCCCCACTCAATTCTCTCAGACGTAAAATTATAAATTTTATGTCGAATGCGCTTTGTGCCAACCTCCACAATTGTAACACCAAAAACATATGGTGATTTTTTTTATCAGGAGACAATTGAATTGGGCCAATGCACAAACAAATGTCCACTGTGGACGCCCAAACGAATTGATTTGAACAAACAAATTGATTGCAACACGAACGTGAAATTGTGAATGACGCACAAAAGCAAGAGTTGATGATGAACACAAGAACAAACAATTTTTATATACAATATTCTGTGTCTAGAATTTATCAAACAGTCGCTGCTGCTGTTGTTGCTGCAGCAACGCAATGAGTGCCGCATTGGATTGGCCGCAGATGCGCTGGTGCCGGTGGAGTGCGTCGTTGCGCATGAACCCGCTTCCGCAGCTCTGACAGCTGTATGGCTTCTCGCCAGTGTGCAAGCGCACATGTCGCTCGCGGTCGTGGCGACGAGCAAAAGCAAGCGGACACGAATCGCACAGGAACGGCCTGTCCTCAGAGTGTGTCTTCATGTGCGATGTCAGGTTGTAGGCTCTGGAAAAGACCTTGCCACACCCCGGAGATTCGCACACAAAAGAGTTTGGCTTGACCTTGAATTTGATCTGTCGGGCTCGACGCTTGCGCGTGGCAGGAACCTCGTCAATCTTTTCTTGTGAAAGGGACTCTAATACCGCGTTTTGTTTCCGTACACTTGCATTGGGATCGGTTACTTGGCAGTTGTTGGATTCGGGGTGGCCGTAAAGAGTGGAAGAGGTGATTCTGGAAGACGCCATGGTGGGCCGCAATACGGATTGCTGTCGCTTACTGCAGTTGTTGCTGTCGTTGTTGTCCACGTTAGGGACACTTGGATGTGAAGTCCAAGAAAGGGCCTGGGATTGGATCATGGTCGGTGCCGCAGAGGAGAGAAGGGCCGAGTGGGAATCCAGCTCGGAGGACATCATCATACCCATCTCAGGAATAGTATTTTGCAAGGTTGGGCGGTGAATAGGTATACTAGTTTGATGAATCATCGGCTGAGGTAAAGGTTGGGGTACTGGCTGGAGGTAGTACTCAAACTGACCAGGAAACTGTGTCAAGGAGGGATCAGCCAGTGGCAGACATGTCACGCTTTGGGGTCCACAAGACCCAAACTTGACCTGATCGTAATGCTGGTGAATTTGTGGCTGTTGTGGCTGTGATTGTTGTTGTTGTTGCGGTTGTGACTGATGCTGCTGTTGTGGTTGCTGTTGTGGTTGCTGTTGTGGTTGCTGATGCTGTTGCTGTTGATGCTGATGCTGATGCTGCTGTTGTTGCTGTTGTTGTGAGGACATCTGAAGATCTAAAGGTGCAAAGGACGACTCAGGATAGGCCATTTGTTCCTGAGGGTAAAATGACTGAAAATCTGCTGTGGGTCCAAAAGCACTATACAAGGAGGGTTGTGGCTGACTTTGTTGAAAGATTGGACGGTTGGGCTTCAAGATTTGCAGGGGCGCTGTTTGCTTGTCGCCTTGACTGTTAAGGTAAGACTGAACATTTTGCTGCAAAGTGTTGGGGAGGAAGAGATCATATTCGTCCAAGTCGTCATCCTCGTCATCGTCTTCACGACCATCGATTGAATCGGGAAGGTCCTGAAGGGACGAGTCGGGGGACATCAAACTGGGCAAGCCCTGCATATCAAGTCCGTCAAGAGAATCGTAAGGAGAATATGAGAGAAGCTGTGCCGCATTACTGGGGTCGAAAGCGGGAAACGCAAAGGAACTGTCCAACGTGTTGTAGTCGAGGGGCAGTTGAAGGAGAGGCAGGTGTGAAGAGTATTGCTCGGGGAGATGTGAAGTAGACTGCATTGAAACGAGAGAGAGAGAGATACAGAGGAGAAGTGCGTGCGTGAAAGAGAGAAGCTGTGGGAGGGATGTACTGAGAAGGAGAGAGGGCTACAACTCCGAGTGACAATGTTCTCAAGCGCGGGAGAGTGAGTGGTGGTGATGAAGGGTTGGAAGATGAAAAGGAAGAAAAGAGCAAGAAGAAAAAAAAAAAGAAAGAAAGGAAAAAAAAACATGGGCACGCAGACTCCCGCGGTTTATTTGTACTTGGCTGTGTTGTGCTGGGAATGGAGGAAAACACACGCACCTTCACACCGCCCCTTTGCTTTTTTGCTTTCATGCAGTGCCAGATTCTTGACCTTTCGGCCTAGGTGCTCTGTTTCTTTCCCACTGTCACTCTCCCCCCTCTCCTCTTCTCTTCCATTCGCTTCTTCTTTTTCCACCCTTACCTATCCTCTCCTTGCTTTCGATCTCCCTCGCTCCTGTGAAGCGCTGCGCTGGGTTTGGCTGTCTGTCCTGGTAGTCTACATGAAGATACGTGAAGTCCATTGCAGGTGACGCAAAAAAAACTAAATTTAGCGTCTGTTCGTGGTAAAAGGAAAAAAGTGAACACAAACCAAGCCCCGTCCCTCGGATGGTAAGGAGTTGAGAGCATCTTCTATGCCGCTGCCCCCTGAACAGTGTATGAGGGCACTGCCACGCGGTTTTACATGAAGAAGATTTTGTGCGCGAGCGCGACAGACTAACGGCACTGCTGCAGGCGGGGATCTACCTTTTTAGATGGCATCCTTGGCCCTGATCCCGGCGCCTGTACCAAGTCCTGCGCGCTGTCATTATCAGCTCACACAAAACGCTGGACGGAGGGATGTCGGAAAGTACAGGGCTAGGAACCCTGCAGAGATCTGAAGAGAACGTAAACAGTTGCTGGTGGACACAACGACCGGAGGACAGAGGTTCGTCCATCCGCGGAGTTTGTCTCTTTGATAAACTACCTTCACTTGCACGTTTTCTTTTCAATGTGACGTCCATGCTGTCGGAGAGAAAACGGGTTGAGAGCAGGCAGTCGGAAAGCGATTGCGAACAAACAAAAAAAAAAGCAAAACTTGGGATGAAGAGAGTGTCCAGACCGTCCATGTGCCCCTGGACCAACGCGTCGCGTCTGCAGGGCGAGTTCCCGCCTGGGGCGTCAAAAACAGAGACAGATACGCGTGGTGTCTCGCGCGTCGGCGGGTGGCTTTGAAGTTGTTTGTTGTCTCCATATGCGCACTGCATGCATCTGCTTGTGATACATCAGCTTCTACTGTACTTGCATCTACACCGACATTCATCCCATTGGCCTTCATCCTGCCATTCCCTCTCCTTTCCACCCGCTCTTGCTGCCGTCTCTTGCTCGAGACCATCCTCTGCATCTTCCCGTGAGCTGCACATTCTCTTCTCAACACAGCAACTCCTACAAACAATACCTGCTGAACAGCAGCATCGCCGTCAGGTTCCTGAGCAATGGCGACACAACGAGATCCCCTCGATGTCATCATTGACAGTCTATCTGATCCGCGTCACTACCATGACAATCTGGTCGACGATGTGAAACGGTTGCTCGATCCAAGCCGATGGGATCGCGGCCACAGCTCGTCCCGCGGAAAGCAAGTCAAACGCCTGGTCAACATGTGCATGTCGACACTCACTCAATGGTCCAAGGTGCATGAGAGCGCAGCCTCTGTCTCGCACACTGGCAAGGCCCCAGCTCTTGAGAATGTCGCGCAGGCCAACTCTGCAACCAAGCCAGCCATCGGCACTACTGCAGCAAGGGTCTCCACTCTTCCTCGTGTTTCGAGAGCGACCGCAACGACCGAGCATGCCTCGTCATCGTCATCGACATCTGCTATGCCTACCAAAACTAAACCGACTCCCAGGACTCGTGGCTCGAGCATCTCTAATCGTGCAAACACAACGCTTACTGGATCGAAAAAGTTGACAGCGCCGCGACCCTCCTCATCAGCTCTTCCTCTAGCAAATCCTCCCCGGAAACAAAAGGATCTGGGATCAGCTCCCAGTACGGAAAAGCCCACTGAAACGCCAAAGCCCGACATCCCTCAGTTACCCTGCTACGACCATATCCCCAAGCTTGTGGAGATCAGCTTTCTGGCTGTTGGCACCCTTGAATCAATGGGCGACAGTGTCTCGACAGGACTATTTGATATCGAAAAGGCGCGGTCGAACCTCATCACAAAGACCATCGAGATCGGAATGGTAAGATCAGATGGAACAAGCGTTCCTGCAGAACCGAAAACCGAGCCACTTGTACTTGCTGATATTTTGTACTCTCTTCTATGAATTTTTCTAGAAAAAAAGGGCGTTTGAAGAGTTGGGATTGTTGCGCAACCGTTTACTTCAAAGCGCACAGATCATTTGGGGCGAGGTAGACCTGGTAGCCAAGGATAAAGAAGCAATGAGCACCACCCGACGCAGACAACAAGGCGGTAATGCTGAAGATCTCGATAGTCCCATAACCGCATACCGGGACCTCCTCCGGTTTCCGTTCCCACATGCATTAAAGTCGGGAAATCCAAAACTATCTGAAGTAGCGCAGTCAGCGAATGGAGCAGATCCTGTACAGACCTTTGTTCTTTTAGTAATTGCATTGCAAAATAACGCAGTTCGATGCTGGATCGATGCAAGGAATGGAACCTTGGCCCATGTAAGTAAATCTCGGTGCTATTGTTTTTTTTTCCAATGATGACAGGCACGAAATCTAACATGCGTCTCCAATAGTACCTCCACGAAATGATGCAACAACAGGACTCGCCCTTGGATTGGTGTAGGCTATTAGCCAAAATTCAACCTCAGGCAGCGTATAGGCCACTGGATGCTCTTTATCGGCTGCTTTTTATTGCGGCTGGCAAGGTTGTGGAGGCAAATCGCAGGAGCGGTACGTTTTGTTTGGTTTAGGGACACGGAACATCCGTTGAGCAGCGTTCTAAGTACTCTATAATTTGATCCCTCTGTAGAAGGTCACCGACAAGCATTCCTACTTCGAATGCTCGCAACACGGTACTTTGCTACCTGCAGCCACACGTCCGGAGCCATTAATGGCGTGGTTTGGGAAAAACTTTTAAGATGCGGGGTGGAGTGCGATAAAGAGACTAAGGACGACAAGAATCCGCAGGACGGTGCTGTCATTATCCAAGAGTACACGTCTATCTTTAAGTTTATCCAAGGCCAATGGACAGTCGACGTGAAGAATCCCTGCTTTCAGTCTTGGTGCGATCACTTCGCATTCCTGACGCGAAAGGTAAGTGGGCTTTTCTCAAAAGTAAGAGCGATCGATGCCATTCGGTCTACTCACGCACTCTTGCCTACTAGACAGGAAATACTGCGGCAGCCGACTTTGTTCAAAACATCCGTTCGCCTCTGGAAGACATCGATATGAGCGACCCTAAACCACTACTCAAGGCTTCTTCACCACTTGACTCTCACAGCCTACCCTCAACAGCTATTAATGTTGCTGCCACCTATGCCCCCTCATCCATGAAAGACGCCATGCCCCCGACGGATGCACAGACTAGCGAGAAAGTCGTTGCATGCTTAGAAGAGTCTGTCAAAACATTACGAAAATATGAAGAGTGTCTACAGGATTGGATGTCAAAGTCGAAAACAGGTAGTTGACTCATTATCTGGCGCATTATTTCTTTGGATGGGCCTTTGTCCACACCTGGATTTTCTAACGGGTGCTCAAATAACATGTCTTAGCTTCCGAACTTGATACTTGTGTCGAAAACACCAAGAGGGTGCTCACATTATTGGAAAGATCGCTCTCGGCATTTCCGAAAGAGAAGGTCGCGTTGGCAACATTGCAAAATATTGCAAGAATATTTCGATCAATGGATACGTTACGGGGCATCGGATCCAAGGGTATAGACAGCTATGAGAAGGTTGCGCAAAGCAAGGCTGTAGTTTCGGGAGATGACCATCGTGCCGCTACGCAAGGACACATTGGCACAGCCAAATACGTGCAACTTTTACAATCGATTGAGCCAGTGCTGGAACTCTTGTCCGACGTCACGGCGGGACTGTGGCGGCAAGGACATACGTCTTACTTGGTAGGCAATCACCAGTTGCTTTGAATATGCTGGAGTTGGTGGTATTGGGTACTCATGATCTATGATATAGTCCTGGTATAGATCAGATCCAAAATCAAGTCCATCGCCCGCAAAACTCTCGTGTGCTAGAGTGGACGCAGTTTTACTGCTTTTCCGACTGCTGAGCCACGAGACGCTAAAGCCCAAATCTGTGGCTTTCAACCATCTTGTGACTCTACTGGACTCTGCACTCACAGTGGCGAGAGAGATGGGTGATCGCGAGTCGCTACCATGGATTTCAAATGCCATGTACAACTACAGCAGTGTCCTTTTCAAAGCCGGCAACCAGATCGCCGCGATTAGACCTTTAGAATCTTCAATCTCCACATACCGAGAATGGATATGTAAGGATGACGACAAAGCTGTTTCAAGCGACGATAGACCTCAGAGCGGCGATCAAGTCGAAGCAAGGACGACTTTGGCAAACAGATACGAAATCCTTGGTGTTTGCTTTCTTTCAGTTGACAAACCGAGGAAAGCGGCGGAGAGCTTCAATTCCGGTCTTTGCGTCCTGCCTTTAAAGGAACTTCGACTTGTGGACGGTCTAACACTTGAAGACATGAGAAATCCTACCACACCCATTGCAAAGTTACTGAATCGTCGGGCAAGAGCGCTTTTGGCACAAGAGGGTGCTCGATTCGAATCGGTGGTGACATCCGCGCCAGCTTTTATGGAAAAAATGGCCCAACCATGTATTCCAACATACTTTCGTGGAGCCATCCAGGAGTTCGAGTGCGGCCTTTTGTCTATTCTCGGGATCAAGGCCAATCAGATTGGACAGCGGAATCAGGAGCAAATCGAAATTTTGACCCATTTACGCGAACATGTGTTCGTTGGGGGCCGCGCTTTGGCACACCCTATTCGCAGAGCTCGGGTTTTGATCCAACTCGCGGCACATTTGCAGACTAACACGGACGAGTCAGTACAGCATGAGGCCATGAGATATGTGGAGGAAGCTATCGATATCCTGAAGGATCGAGACCTTAAAGCCGATTCAGAGTTGGCTCATGTACTGAACCACAACTTGGCTATGGCGTACACGTGGTACGGAATCCTGGACCGCAATCGGGACGGTGGCCTCAGGAGGAGATCAAAGCCTTTTCAATTGGCACTTCAACTCTGGGAGATAATTCTTTCGGAAGTAGATTGCTTTTATTCGGTTCAGGATGCCACCATGCCAGACCATCGTGCGAAGATTGAGAAGGTCTTGATGAAGTTGCCTGACCCTGAACTGCTCTACGAGCATCTGCAGATGCTCGCAGATTGCTTGGGTGTGATTGATTACAAAATCATGCAGGTTCAAATCCATTGGCTCATGCTTCGTTTGTGTAATGGAGTGCTCCCTGTTTCCGAGGGAACTTGTCTGGGTATGTTTTGATCCATGGGTACTGGGGTATATGCAGACTCTTGAGTTACTGATGCTATAATGTTTAGTCCCCTTTTGTGTTTATTTATTTTGCCCGCTAATACTTGGAGATCATTGTTAGACGCTGCTCGGATATACTCCAGGATGGCCCAAGCCTACCTTGCCTTGGGCTACACAGGCAAGGCCAAGGCGGCACTCGGTCACGGCAAGCGGATACTAGATGAAATAAGACGGATATCTGAACGACAGACAGCTCTGGAAAGCGAGGTTGGAATCACCTGGTCGCTCTCACGAAGTCTTTATCTTATGGCCATTGGACGAAGGGCTGAAGGCGTGGAGGTGTTCAACAGCGCACGGAAAGATATGTCCGAGTTTGAACGACGGGCCTCATTCGAACAACGCTCAGGATCGATCAATGCGCCTGGCCACAAGCCCAAAGGCGGATTACTCTCGAGAACGGCTGATATGACGGCTCGCAAAACATTGGCGCTTGCTGAAGCTTCACTGGCAAGATCACGACTGCTCCATGGTGAGGGCAATATTTCGGGAGCCATTCTGGATGCTGTCCGTGCCGTTCGACAGCTGAGCAGCATTGTAGCTGCGGTGTCTGCTGCAATCAAGGACGCTCTTCGAGACAAGAACATCATATCACACCAGCCTATGGAAAATCCATTCCTGGACCCGCAAGAATCGATCGATGGGGACCAACAACAGCAGCATTCAGCAGACGAATCATCGAGTGAGACCCGAAAGCTACGCCAAGGGTTAGAAAATCTGGCGAGCCTGAGATACCAGTGGCCTGTGTTCAGACTCTTGGTCGATGCCTATCACCAGCTCGCATCACTCTATCTGATCCAAGGTTGTGCTCATGAGGCTCAGTATTTTAGAGAGGAGGGCAAGCACATTGCCCTTCTTTCCAAAGCCGGCAAGTCGGTAGACCAGTTCACTCTGGACCACGTTGAGTTTTGCATCCGAGAACACGACTGGAAGGAAAGTGAGTCGCTCCTCAAGGAACTCATCCTGAGGCAGCAAGAATCCGTGTCTGGCGCAAATAAGGCCCTGGCATGGGAGATTCAGGATGCAAGGGTTCGAATGGTTCAAGGAGATCTTCGCATGGCCATGGGCGTCAATGATCTAGCAGTGAAGGACTATTTCAAGACGGATGGAGTCCTCACGCATCTGATGGATAAAAAATTTATCTCTGCACTGGAGGAACTGGTCATTCGCGAGCCACAGACACCGAGGGAGAAGAAGATGGTTCAATTTTACGACCGACGTTCAGTTTCAACAAACATGAGTGTGTCACGCCTTCGTTCCGATGTTGGACTTTTGCTTTTGCCGTCGGCAACTCCAGATCAGGGGGATCTCGAGTGCCTTGCTTTGAGCGAGATGAAGGCATCTCTGGGCTATCGTATGGGTCTGCTGATGGGCGAGATGGATGAGCCCGGAGCTATGGATATGGTGGAAAAGGCGCGGAAACAGGACCCTGTTGCACTCACATCTGCGGAATACCACACGGCCATGGCTAAGCTTTTGATGATGTGCTTGAAGGACTTGACAACCTTCCATGCTATATACCATATGTTATCCGAGTCTGTCCTATCTGTGGGCCTCCTCGAGAGGACCCCTATTCCTTCTGCCAGCCTGGATGCCGGTCGAGCATTCCTTTTTCCTCATGCCCAAGACATGTCACCATCCGTTCGAATGACAAAAACTGCTCGGCGCCGATCAGCACGGCAGGCAGCATTACTTAGTCCAGAGGCGCAAGGGCGACGAGATTCGAGTTGCTTTGAGGCGACGCAGTCATCAGACAAGTTCCTCGAAGTGATTTATGAAACCAAGGCCCACCTGAGGCAAGCCTACCGACTTTCGCTTGAAACCAGTCCGCCTCATGTAGTTGCCGATATTTGTACATGGCAAACCCAACTCAACTTGCTCGAATCCAGTATACTCATGGAGACCGAATCTTCTGGAGGACCTTGGGCTGCTGCCAGTAACGCTGCCTTCAACCTCGAGATGGCAAAGGCGATTACGCAGCGACGAGAGATGCATGGCTTGATCAAACACAAATTGAATCCTGCCCTTCCGCGAGATGACCAATCCTGGCCTCAAGACATCGGATCCAACAAACTCCGGAAGGCTCTCATCACAAACCTGAATCGGCCAGACAATTTCGGGGGCCATATTCTGCAAAAACCCCGACCTTTGAACCTGAGGCTGCTGAGGGCAAGCGACGACTCTGCGGAAGAAATGGATGTGGACGCGCCTGAGATAGATGAAACAAACATGGATATTTTGGAGGTCGGAATGGAGCCCAGCGATCTGCGAACGCGACGTGGCAAGCGAGAATTCTTGTTTCGACAAGACGCTCTCCGCCCCTCCAGCTCTAAGGGTAATGAGCGGTCATTCCTACAGGTATTGGACGATGTGTACACGCGTGATGCCTTGTTGGAGGAGAGAAGCGGTGGGTTTCAGGAGGAATTGGTGGATATCATCCCGTCCAGTTGGGTTGTCGTATCAATGTCCATGGATATTGCAAACGACTGCTTATTAGTGACACGACTGCGAGCAAAGGCCATGCCTATTGTCGCTCGCTTGCCTCTCAACCGCATCAAGCTTCGCGAGAGTGACGAATCATCTCAAGGATTAAGTCAAAACCAACCCGATGAGAGCGACAGTGTACGCTACCTCTCCTTCAAGGAAGCTGTCGCGGAGTTGCAGGATGTTTTGAAGAGAAGCCAGGAAACGATGTCCGCAACATCATCGTCCACTCCAAGCGAAGGAGTCCAGCGGCTGACTCGAGAGATGACGCCAGAGGAGAAAGCAGATTGGTGGAGCCAGAGGCAGCAACTGGATGGCCGTCTACGCCAACTGTTAGAGGCCATGGAGGACCAGTGGCTCTGCGGTCTTCGAGGTTTGATCCAGTCTCACAACAAGCCTTCACAAGAGAGAAACCTCTGGACATTCAAGAGTTCCTTGGAAGCCATCATGTTTGAAGCTGTCAAAACTCAGTCGCACTCGGACTTTCACTTGGAGATTAACGTGGATTTGTGCAGGGTTTTCCTTAACTTGGGTGACACACCGTCCTTGGTGGATATTAAGGATCTGATATACTTCCTCATGGACTCTTATCTGTTTAAAGGGGCCGCCGCCTGCACGTCCTCTACTTCCTCACCAATGCAGTCTTCAATCGAGTATACTGAGGGCAAATTTGAGTGGATTGCATTGAGAATTCAAGAAGCTATGCGACAATACTGGGAATCAGAGATAGCAGCCGGTAACAGCGGATTTGATGACGATGCACATGTTATCCTCATTCTCGACAAGCATCTACAGGTCTTCCCGTGGGAATCCTGCCCTGCTTTGAGGGGTGAGGCAGTGTCAAGGATGCCGTCTATTTGGATGCTACGAGATCGTATCCTGCAACAGAAACATGCAATCGGATCGTCGACTGGAGGCAACTTTTGGCAGAGACAGGGCGACATGGATCCAGTCATCTCGACCTTGTCTGTGCCTTGGAAGGATGTCGAAGTGGATCCTAAGAGGACGTTTTACATTCTCAATCCTGGAGGTGATCTTACGAACACGGAGGGGGAGTTCAGAAGATATGTGGAGAGTCAGAAAGGATGGGAGGGCGTTATTGGACGAGAACCGATGAGTCTGGAATGTGAGCGGGGGCTGTCTCAACATGAGCTCTATGTGTAAGTTTCGAGATTTTTGCACTGCTGGGCATCTCACATCTTCAATTCTGTGGTATAAGGTTACTAATACTTGCCTCCTCTTCCACATTTGATAGCTACTTTGGCCACTCGGGCGGAGAGCAGTACATCAAGTCGAAACAGATCCGGGGAGTTGGCAACTGTGCTGTGGCTCTACTTCTTGGTTGTAGCTCAGGATCGTTGAAAGGCAAAGGCGAGTTTGATCCCTCTGGCTCTGTGATGCACTACCTTCTTGCTGGAAGTCCTGCGCTGGTAGCCAATCTCTGGGACGTGACAGACCGGGACCTGGATCGGTTCAGCAAGTCCTTGCTTACCCTGTGGGGAATGGATTCGAACCTAGACAGCCGTGCGATGGAGGTTGACCAAGCTCGCAGCAGCTCTTCGGATGGCGCTACAAACGTGCTGGCTCTACCCTCTGCAACGAGGTTGTCGCTGGTAGAAGCTGTCAAAGGCGCAAGGGACACTTGCAGGTTGAAGTACCTGGTTGGTGCTGCATCTGTGGTCTACGGCATCCCTTGCTTTTTGAAGGCGAAGCAATAAAACGCGCAATTTTTTCCTTGCAACCAATGATTTTTTTTCCCTATTGAACTATCGAGGTTCCTTCGTGACTACGATGCAAAAATCAATCTAGGAAGAGCCGCTCGCACAGCCGACCCTGCATCGAGTGGAGCAGCGAGTTGTGTCTTGTCTTTTAATTTCAGTGCACTCCGCCAAAAAGGTCGAATGCTTGACAAGCAGGAGGCCAAGAAACTAGGATGTGTCCATCCGTTGTGCTTTTGTAGGTGCGCTGGTCCTCTGTCTTAGCTCTATTCAAGGGCTGCCAGTGGTTTTAGTAGCTGCACCTCCTGCAAGCCACCAAATTATCTACAGTGCATGAGTCGTCAGACCAAGAGCAACCCCCAAGGAGATGATGGCACAGTCGCCCCAAGCAATTGAAAAAAAAAAAAAAAAAAAAAAAAAACAGCCCACACCCGCCGGCTCTCTTTTGTTTCTCTTTTTCCGCTGTTCCTGCTTCCTCTCCATTACCCCACACAAACGACCTTCCCTTCCTCTCCCGTTCTCTCTCTCTCTCTTTCTCTCTGTCTATCTGTCTGTCTCTCTCTCTTTCCATCGGTTTTGGCTCTCCAAAGTGTCTTCACGGACACCACACACCCCTCCTATCGTCTTTTTCAATGCCCTCACCCGCACATGAGACAACAGAAACAAGCAGATACTTGAAGAGGCTGGGCCACAATTGGCCCCGCCTCGTCGTTGCACTGGTCTCGCTCTACGGGGCGTACTACGCACTCAACATCATCCAGTCGACTAGCCTGGAGATCAAGGCCCTCTCCTTCAGCCCACCATCATGTATGGACCCCCTACCCTCTGCTCCGTGTTGTTTGCTGGCCTGCTTATCTCGCAACCCTCATTTTGACCTTCAATACTCTTTTGACTACTCGCACACATAGACCAACCAACAACGGCACTTCCCATGCTGTCAGGAGCAACAAGCCCTGCCTCCGACTCGCCGCAGCTGACTTTTAGCCCTGAAAGCTCCTTTGGACAAGTCCCTCCGTCGCACAGCCGCGTAAAAGGTGATTTTGGCAACGCCAAGGAGAACTACAACAGTAACAACAAAGAGAACGTGACCAAAGACAACAACAGATTGCTTCTGAGAAAGATCCCAAGGACAACCCTCCCCCTCTTTGGCCAGATCCGACTTGTGCGAAACCCCGAAGTGGATACAGATGGACATGCGGAGGCAGCGGCAATCTACACTCTCTTGGTCATCTCCTCCCTATCCATCATCGACAATACAGTGGGACTTATGGTGGCTACTCGCCGTTCACTTCGACTCACCCAAGTTGCCTTTGCGATTTGGTGCCTCCGCTTCGTGTTCCGCATGCTCTCCTTAGTCTCGGTCCTCTTCATGCTGGTATTGAGCACTGAAGTCCGGAGGAGACTGCCCCTGAACGTAGAAATAGTCGGCGGTGATAACGGATCCAGAGCAGGATTAGATGAGACTGAAAGGGGCAACTCTATGGTCGTTGTGACGGTGCTGGAGTTGGTGGTGGCGCTGGTGCACGGATGGTCTCTGTTGGTGCTGATTCGTGACCTGAGGAACCAGCCAAGGCCGAGGACAGTGGTGAGCCGAGCCTGGAAGTGGTTCTGCGAGACGCGATGGGGAGGACAGAGAATGGGCTCAAACCCGTACCAAGGCATCGGCAGTGGCGAGAACAATAGCACTAACGGTAGCAACACTTGCCTTCCACCCCCCACGTCGCAGAACCCATCTTTCTCATCATTGTCATCTCTTGGAATGTTTTACAGAGACGGCAATACTCTTGATGAGGATCTGGAGAATGTGTGGGCGAGTCGCGCGAGTCGCGCCAACACAGAGACGATGAGTATCCGGAGCGTGCGGAGCGCGAGGAGCATCAGCACGCTGGGCTCGATCATCCTAGGCAGGGCCTCGCCCGAGATGGTCAGCGTGACGCCACCCGGTCGCTCGCGGGCGTCGAGCGTCTGCAGCGATGAGAAGATGTGAAAGCAGCCGTGTACAGAACTGAGCTCTATTTATCCACAAATTTAACCAATGGTGCCTGAGGGAAAAAAAAAAAAAAGAAAAAAAGAAAAAAAAGACAGGGTCCCCTGTGCCACCAAGGCACGACAACGACCAGCTATTTGCTATTTGTCAACGCCGAAAATAGATTCCCTTGTTGATGATGACTTTGGGCATCGGCTCATCCTCCCTCCTCATGCTTCTCTTCCTCATCTTGTCCAGACTTGATCCCCCACCACCACTGCCGCCATGAGTTTGCCAGGAAGGAACCCGTTATTATTACCGGAAATCCTGAGACTAGTCGGTCCTCTTCTCTCGAGAAACCAGCTTCTAGTTTCCCTTTGTGTCTGCAGCACCTGGAACAGCGCCCTCAACCCATTGCTCTGGAGTAACGTTCCACTGCCTCAGCGATGGAAGATCAGCAAGGACCCTTCGCTCTGTCCGTCCACAGAGACCCTCCACCGAAATGCCAATTATATCCTCGAACTCACATGCTCGGACCTGTTCTTGGTAGATCAATTGATCCCAGGATGCTGTCGCCTTGAAAAACTGGTCATGCAATGTCTAGGCCCTCAAGTCTGCCAGCTCCTGCTCCAGAGTCAAAAGACGCTTAAGGAGGTCCATCTTCGCCGAGACTCTTTTCAGGACAATGGTGAGGTCATGACAGAGGACATCATCAATGCCCTCCAAAAATGTGAAAACCTCGAGCGCTTGGTCCTGAACGATTTTCTCATCAAATCCCGCGATGACCGCGAAGGTGCAACCGAGTCAAACGTGTCCCAGGACTTTTACCAGTTCCTCAAACGCGTCCCTCACCTCGAACTCCGCAATACCAACTTCATGGAGCCACCCCAACCAGTGCTCAAGGAGACAGAGGGTGCTGTCGGGGACTATGTGCCCATGGTCCAGATCGACCCTGTCACGACACAAAGCTTCCCGATCTCTCCGTATGCCTCCCCGCTCTTTGAGCCGTCACTCCCAGGACTCGAGTCTTTGGTTCTCTTTGGAAACCGCATGAACCTATTGGACCAATTGAAGCTTCTCCATCATTGCGATCAACTGCAATCTCTTTCTTGGACCATCTTGGGATTCACTAGTCCGGTCAATAACCTAGGTGCCGATATGCATTTCCGTTTCCAAAAGCTGACCCGGTTAGACCTCTTTTGGACTCAACTTTCCGATGCAGAAGTCGCGGCGTTGCTGGCTAGAACCCCTAATATCGCTCATCTTAAGTTGAAGAGGACTCAGATTGGCAGACACACGATCGAGCGGATCGTGGGGCATGGAGTGCTGGAGGAGGACGACATTGCGAATTTCCAGGTTTTGGAAGCAGCCCCCCTCACCCATACAGAGCCGACTGTGGGGGACAGAGGGCTGCGGGACAAGCTGGTTTCGCTTGATATTTCGGATTGCCAACTTGTCACCAGTCGGCAAGTCAGATCTATCCTCTGGCACTGTTCGGAACTAAAAGAGTTGCGTGCTTCAGTGATTGTTGCGGGCGATCTCTTTGAATCGGCACCAGATGCCAACGGTATATCGGTGGCCACTAGCAATGTTGAGATCAGGGATTGGGCCTGCACCAAGCTGGAGATGCTTCATATCAACATTGTGGATGTCCCAGAGCTGCCGAGGATCCAGGATCAACAGCGTGCCATCCTGGCCCAGATTGGAAGACTGAACCGTCTTCGGGCTCTCTCCATCGAGCCTGCGACTCCGGACAGACAGCAGATAAGTCGAATCAAAAAGACATCTCTCCAGTTGTCGCTCCAGTCTGGATTGGATGAACTGGCCAACTTGTCCGCTCTTCGAGCTTTCCATTTTGGAGCCGTGGCACATTTGATGGGAGCTGACGAGTACGAGTGGATGAGTCGTCATTGGCCAGCACTGAGAGAGCTAGGAGAGACGCTTGCACCGAACGCGCAATATCAGGATGAACTGCAGGCGATGAAGGATTTCGTCGAGCAGTTGATGCCAAAGGTCAAGATTGTGAGACAGTCCAACAGTTGGACTTGGCGTAGAGGTCATGATAATGGGGAGGACGAGAATGACGACGATGACGACGAGTAGTCACAACAATAAAATTGGTGGCGGGAACGCGTCGCGAAGAGCTGTCTTGTATCTTAAGGGCCGCATCACTTGCATGACATGCATTAATGTAGACTTCTTTCATGACATGACAACGCACTCTTTCCTTCACCATTTCTCCCATTTTCCGTATTGTTCTACTTTAGTCCTGTCAGCTATCACCCAAATATTCTTTACTCCTCAGTTCATAAACACCTTTCTTGTCTTCTATCCGTACAACAGCAACAATTAGTGACCAATCAATCCTTAACATTGATAATTCCCAAATTGTAATTTATGCTGTTATTGTTATTGTTGGATGGTTTACTGCGCGCGACTGGTAGAGTGGGCCGAACGCCGGAGAAACGGTGCTCTTTTTCAGCGCGCTTTCTCAGTCACCTCTCTCATCGTTATTCTGTGAGTCTGAGAGGTGGACATGTCGTCCGAGGCCATTCCGATGGGGTTCCCGCCTGCTACGCCCGTCATAACAGAGGCCTCGTAGCAGGAGTGGGATCTTCCGCCAGTCTGGTAAGTACTGCGCGCGACTGGTAGAGTGGGCCGAACGCCGGAGAAACGGTGCTCTTTTCAGCGCGCTTTCTCAGCCACCTCTCTCATCGTTATTCTGTGAGACTGAGAGGTGGACATGTCGTCCGAGGCCATTCCGATGGGGTTCCCGCCTGCTACGCCCGTCATAACAGAGGCCTCGTGGCAGGAGTGGGATCTTCCGCCAGTCTGGTAAGTACTGCGCGCGAATGGTAGAGTGGGCTGAACGCCGGAGAAACGGTGATTTTTTCAGCGCTCTTTCCAGTTACCCAACATTTCATTTCTCTTTAAACGTGAGAGGCACCTATGTTGTTCCGTCACGTCTCTTACTCTCCAACGCCACGAGACAAAATGATGGATGATGGTGGCAGAATTTGGATGTCCTTCCAATGTGAACCTGAGCGTGACATTTATGCGTTTCTTGAGATCCCAGCCATGATGTACTGACCTGTCTAGTTATAAACTAGAGTCGGATCGATTTACCACAATGTCGAACCGAAAGAAGTCGCCAGCCTGGCATAACTGCGTTAATGATCTTCCATATGCCCAGTATTTCTTCAGCGCAAATAGACCTCAGAACTTTGACCATATTGCGTTTCTTCGAAGAATCAAACCATCGAGTGACTTACGCAACGAAACATCGAACCTATGGCTGCAAGTTATCATTCCAAGACTGAATGGAAGCCCCCTACTTGAACTTCGGCAGGCTGGCTGCCGCCTGATGAGAGAATGGACGACCACGGGGCACGCCCGAGAGGCATTTTGGGCTGAAGTCGCCGCGGAGGAGGCGAGGAAGGTTAGGAGTCAATAGCTGAAGGAGGCAGGAGAGAGGCGGCTGAGGGCTGCAGAAAACTTTCTTGTTGTTGAGTCGGAGCATCATTTCGGTGAGTCCATTATGACTATTCATTTTCATTACTAGCGATTTCTTGATTATGTGCCGAATCTGACCATTGAATCGACCTCGCTTGAACAGAGAACGAGACTGCTCAACTGAGAAACTACTCCAGCCATCAGGCTGACTCCAACCAGCATCAACAGCCACAGCAACAGGAAGAGAGTGACCAAGAAGAGGTGGATGCATTGGATGTATTAAATGCCAATGCGGAGGAAACCCAGATGCCCCTCGAAAAAAGCTTACCTCGAAAAAGAAGAAGGGAAGACAAGGTATGACAGCAGTGCGAAGGGAGGTATCGAAGCAATCCTCAGCTACGCTGACATACTCTTTAACTATGCGTAGGTTGTGCACGAAGAGGATACTTCTGGAGATGATAATTGCGTCGATAATACTGAAGTCACGGAGCTCATCGCGAGCATCACATCTGTTTCCCACAATGAGTGCAGCACGGTAAGTCCATTGTAAGTTGGCCTTGCCATCTCGCTGTTATTTGCTCTTACCTTTGCTATTAATTGCTGTAATCACTGACACCCATCCATTATATTCAGTGGGTTATCGATGATGAATGTATAGGCTGCCTTGTCGAC
The DNA here is from genome assembly GCA_963573315.1 of Entomortierella parvispora. NCBI lineage: Eukaryota > Fungi > Mortierellomycota > Mortierellomycetes > Mortierellales > Mortierellaceae > Entomortierella > Entomortierella parvispora. Next base: position 745,819 of record OY752146.1, read on the forward strand.
AAATATAAGAAGGAGGTCATCGATATGATGCGGAGATGTGAACTCAAGAAGAAGAACCCGGCAGATACAATGTAAGAAAAATTGACGCTTTGTGCAAAGACCAGAATTCTTGAGCTAAAATATTTGACTTCAAATGTTCAGGATCTTGGCAGGAACTTTTTCGCCGTGGCACCCCACTGATTGTATGGTTAAGGTGTTCACTCACCGAAAGCTACGAAAAATACAAGAGTCCCTGAGAAAAGACTTGGATCCCATTGACATTGAAGACAAGTGCATTCCGATCGCAATCCGTGTAAGTCTTCCACCTTCAAGATGTAATCTATAAACTACCACTATACTAGCTAATGTGACTCCAAATCTTTATTTTACTTACTGTAGCACAAAATGAATAACAACACCGCCTTGGCACTTCAAGAGCTTGGAGCTTTGAAAGACTACCGTCTCCAGATGATGTTCGAGCATTTGTACGTTGAACAAGGAAAGAAAGAAATGAACCTGAATTACATTCTGGAAATGCGAGAACTGCTAAATCATAGGCATTTTTTTTTTCTGCTGGATTTCCTTTAGAATCACAAATCTACCTCGGAAAGAAATGAAAATGCAGTCCGAGGAGACGCTGGTGGTCAACAACGTTGCTCCTATTTTAAATGCTTTCGCGAACCATGTCGACGATGAAATTCACGCGCACTTGTAGGTTGTATCTTGTATGGGTCTTTCGTCTTCGTCCTCGTGACAATGACTGAACATGCCACCATTTCTATTCCCATATTTTGTATATATTAGTCCAAACACCGATTCAGTCGCTCAGAAAAAACGAGGTCTTAAAGCTGACCGTCCGGACTTCAAAGTGCTGATCGGAGATACGGAGGCCTCCTTCGGAGAGGTGACCGGTCGCAATCAAAGGGCTGATAAAGCCAAGAACGGCTGGGATTTATGGAGGCTCGTAAGGTTTGGTAAAAGCGTACTGGACGAAGGCGCCCCCATGGTTCCACTGATCCAGATCATTTATGATGAAGGTACGATTTACCGTCACTTTGTGAGAATCCGTGGTGTGATGGTGCTTGCCGAAGTGGGTGTTTTTACGGTGCCTGTGCACCTGAACAGTATTGGCGCACTTCAGGCCTCCTTGCCGGTGTTGACTTGGTACCAGGTAATTTTACTGTTTTTGCAACGACAAGGCACATGGCTACTAGGTCAACGTGACCACATTCACTCAACATTTGATCCTATTTTTAGGGGGCCCTCAGGTGGCTGGACAAAAATCGGGAATGGGCCAAGCGGTCATGGAGGACAGCAGACCTCGAGAACATCAAGAAGTACCATTGCTAAGGCTATCCCGCCAAACCACTCTGCCAATAATGGAGAATGATTGCTTACTCCTTGTAACCCAGTATTTGACGAGCGAAAACCTAAATAGGTAGTAGTCGTTCTCTTGCCAAAATAATAATGTCCTGTATGCGTCAAATCCAAGTGTACTTCAAACCTCCAACCATGTTGCTACAACCGTTTGAGTCATTGCACAAGCAGCAGTTCCTTGGATATTCTAAATAGGGATCTTACAAAAAAGTGGCTACGGTTGAGCGCGACAGGGGGCCAGCCATTGTTTTTTAACTAAAAGAGGAGAGCGACCAAGTTTTCGACCAAGCTATCGACCAAGTTTCCTTTTCGAGTTTGCGACCAGGTTCCGTTGCCCATATAAGGAGAATCGACCAACCCCTGTTCAAACATAAAAACTTGGTCGCACCTCATTCCTCGTTATTCCAATTGCCAATCGCTCTGCGAAGTAGTCGAAGGTGAAGAAAAACTGGTTGTGTTCAAGAAAGGATTACACCTCTTTGGTTCTCGCGTACAGCCAGCAAGATGGGCAAAAATCTCTCTGTGTCAGTGCTCCAATTTTTATGTGCTCTGCTCAGGGTTTTCTTTTGGTCATTGTTCCTCTAGTCCGGGTAAAAGCACTCATTGCCCCACTGCTGTGGTTTTCCTCCCTGGGTAAACCCTGTACGCCAGTGCTCTCATCCTTTTCTTCTGCAGGGTGAAGCTCATTTGTGTCAGTGCCTACCTTTTTCCTTTTCATATGCTCTCCCTTTTTATTTTTCTGTCGTGTTCTTGGGGGGAAGGGGTTTCTATCAAGATGATTGCAAAGAGAAGAGACTCCAACTGCCTGCCTGCCTGCCTGCCTTTTTTTTTTTTTTTTTTGGGGGGGGGGGGTTCTACAGTACTGCACTGTGCTACTCTCTTTTTTGTTGATTCTTTGAGTGCCGCTTGTGCCCTGCTCAAGCTTCCGTTATCGATCTTGCTCACTGTCCCATTGATCCAAATCACAGGCTGATGTCCTCAGTGTTGGTGGGATTGTTGGCCGCTTTCTACATGGATCCTTTCCAGACTCGCCGTACCAAAGCCGAGATTTGTCGCTCGTTCAAATTTAAATGGTCAAGTTTATTCTGTTGTTTGATATTAATAACATATGAACGTGGATATTTATCGCTGCAGCTCCTCAATTCTCCCTGCCACAATGCCTCCAATCAGCGCGATATTCTCGGGGTTGCCCATCTCTGTGTGTTTACAGTCAACATTGTGCACATGGATCTTGCCGTTCGTGTAAGGTGTCCAAGTGGCAGGGTCGACCAGAGGAGCATTCTCGTTCTGCTGGACAGTTGCTCTGAAGAAGAGAATATCATCACTGTAGACTGAAGGGGTAAAGCGCTTGGCCAAGCCGGAGTTATTGGAAGCAATGGGACACATCCTCTTCCAGAGCGCCAAGCCATCGCCAGTGGAATATTTGTCCCCGAGTCGCGAAAAGATCAATTTGGCACCATCCTCCTCCTTGAGTTCATCGTTGTCCATGAAAGAGACGTCCACCGTAGAATCCATGATAACAAGTAAAGGAACCCGTTCACTCTGCTTCTCGAGCTCCACAGCTATATTATGTGCAGCAGTGCCACCGAAGGACCAGCCAAGGAGGTGATAAGGTCCATGAGGCTGAACCTTGCGAATCTGGTCAATGTAGTCTAGAGTCGCCTCCTCCATTGATGCTGCCACTGGGGTCTTTCCATCTAATCCACGCGATTGCAATCCGTACAATGGTTGCTCGGGGTGCAGGTGCTTCACAAAGCTCATGTACTGCCAACTCAATCCCAATCCAGGATGAATACAGAATAGTGGAGGTCGACTTCCTTGGGTCTTGAGAGGGAGTAATACGGCGTATTCATCGTCTTGACTGTTGGCACCAGAGAGCAACTTCTGGGTCAGCTCGGCAATTGTAGGGGATGTGAAGAACGTTTGCAACTTAAATTCAAATCCCAGACGGGATCGAATAGTGTGAATCATTCGCATGGCGAGGAGAGAATGGCCACCTAATGTAAAGAAATTGTCATGGCGACCAACTTTCTCAATCTTGAGCAGTTCCGACCACAGTCCTGCCAATGCAACCTCAGTCTCGCCTTGAGGGGCCACATAGTCTTGAGTGAAAAAGGAAACACTATCAGGTTCTGGGAGTGCACGACGATCAACCTTGCCGTTGTTGGTCAAAGGGAAGGCATCCAGACGCACGAATGCCGAAGGGACCATATACTCAGGCAAGATGGCGCCAAGATGCTCGCGCAGCTTATGAACGAGGTTTTCGTCAGGTGTGGACACTACATAGGCCACGAGTCGCTTGTCACTGCTCTTCTCACCTATCGCGAGCACTATAACTTCACGCACTTCAGGGTGTTTCGCAAGTTGCTCTTCAATCTCCTTGAGCTCAATGCGGAAACCACGGATCTTGACTTGATCATCACTGCGGCCCATAAAGATAATGTTTCCGTCTGAGAGGTAGCGAACCAGATCGCCTGACTTGTACATCCGAGCATCTGGCGCATTGCTGAAAGGATCAGGTAGGAACCTCTCGGCCGTGAGGTCTGGACGGTTGAGATAGCCATTGGCTACGCCAGGTCCACCAATATAGAGCTCACCAACGGTACCAATAGGTACAGGATTGCAGTGCTTGTCGAGCACGTAAACCTGGGTGTTGGCCATAGGGCGACCGATGGGCAAGCGATCCAGCTGTCTGATGGCACTAGTCACTTCGTAGTTCGTAGCAATCACAGTTGTCTCCGTAGGTCCATAGGAATTTATGAGCCGAACAGGGCCGTTATGGCTCATTACCTCTGAGAAAGCCTCAATCATTCCTTGTTCGCCTCCACATATAATGTACTTTAGCTTCGATAAGGCATGTCCAATGATGAAGGCATATTGATGGAAGAGCGCCGTGGTCAAGAGGAGTGAAGTAATCTGGTAACGATTCAAAGTTGCCTCCAGAAGATGGGCATCCAGGTAAGTCTCATGATCGATGATGACGATGCTAGCACCGTTCAGCAGAGCAGCCCAGATTTCGTATGTGCTTGGATCAAACGTAGGGTTGGTTGCGAACGACATACGATCACCGGGACCAACGTCAGCAAATCCATTGTTGATGGCAAGGCGAGCGATACCGCGATGAGATACCATGACACCCTTGGGAAAACCAGTCGTGCCAGATGTATACATGACATAGGCGGTATTTCGGCTGGAGGTCGTGGTCTGAACAGAAACATCTAGTAATATTTGAATTAGGAGAGTGGGAACAAGTAGAATAGTAGGGTTAGTTCAATTCTGCATGAGTACTCAATGAATAAATCACTCCGTTTCCATCATTCCTATCGTATCAATGGCACATACCATGCATCTCCTCAGCGTTCTCGTGATCCGCCTTGAGACGAAATAAAGGAACTGGAATTTCCTCAGGAACCTTTGTGCTCTCATCGGTGATCAACAGCTTCGCATTGCTGTCACTTGTAATGTACACCTGTCGATCCACTGGCGCCTTGCCATCAATCGGAACATATGCTGCACCGACTTTGAGAATCGCCAGCTGGGCAATGATCAGCTCAAACGAGCGAGGCAACAGGATCGCGACGCTGTCTCCATGTGTGACCCCGGCTGCAACGATCTGATGGGCGACTCTGTTGGCTCGAGAATTCAACTCGTGGTATGTAAATGTCCAGTCTCCGTGCATGATGGCAATGGCCTCTGGCGATAACTTCACCTGACCTTCAAAGAGATGGTGGATGCAAGTGTTTTCAGGATAAAGCCTGTCGGTCATATTCCATGTTTGTGTCAAAAGCTCCAGTTCCGTCGATCCAAGTATCGGGGCCTCAACTATCGCTTGCTCCGTACTGATAGTCATCCACCTCAACATCGCCTCCAGATATCCAACGTGGCGCTCCATAGTGTGGTGGTCGAAGAGAGCGGTCGAGTATACTAGACATCCTACAACTTCACCATTATTCTCGCCAATGTGGAGCTCCACGTCAAACTTGGCGATGTTGCTCTCAATCTCCTCCAAAGAAATGTCCACACCCTGGAAATTCGGCGTGCCAATATCATTGTCCTGCCAGTCGAAGAATACTTGAAAGATCGGCGTCTGATCCGCTCGGCGAGGTGGTTGAATAATCTCCACCACTTGCTCAAAAGGCAAATCCTGGTGCGACTGAGCTGCGATCGTGGTGCTTTGCACCCTCTTGAGAAGCTCCTGTGCTGTTGGCTCTCCACACAAGTCGATACGAAGCGCAAGAGTGTTCACAAAGAATCCAATCACCTGTTCAACTTGAGGATGGTTGCGGTTGGCAGACGCAGTACCGATGACAAGATCGTCCTGTCCTGACAGACGCGAGAGAACAGCGCTCCACGCAGCGAGCACTGTCATGTACATCGTGACACCGTGCCTCTGGCTTAGACTGTTCAGAGCACCACTGAGCCTTGCATCGAAGCGGATTGGAACATTCGCACCAGCAAATGATTGTTGGTGAGGACGAGGTCTATCGGTAGGAAGCTCAATCGACACAGGTGCATCTGCAAGCGTCTCACGCCAGTGGGTTGCCTGTTGTTTGTTTCGGTCTCCCACAAGCCACTGTCTATGCCAGGCAGCGTAATCGGGGTACTGAATAGACAGCGGAGGCAGAGGATTAGGCTGACCAGAGCAGTATGCTGTATAGAGTTCGTTGAGGTCGCGGAAGAGCACATCAATGGACCAGCCATCGGTGATGATGTGATGTTTGGTCAAAAGCATGAGGTGCTCATCTTTAGCCAACTGAAGGAGCTTCACTCGAATCAATGGGCCTCTTTCCAGATCGAACTGTGTCGTAGCTTCCAGAGCAGTTAGCTGCTTGACCACGTCTGCCATATTCTGCTCTCCCTGTATATCACGGAAGGACAAAGGCAATCCTATATCGGCGCCCAAGAGTTGAACCTTGGGCTGGCCATCGACAGCGATGAATGTGGAGCGAAGGGATTCGTGCCTGGCAAACAGGCTGTCAAATGCCTTTTCCAAGGCTGGCATGTTGAGTGTACCATGCAGAGAGAAAGCCATAGGAACATTATAGGTAACGCTCACACCTTCCAGCTGCGCAAGAAACCACAGTCGGTGTTGAGCAAATGATAACTCCAAGGGGCCATCCCTCGAGATAGGAGAAATGCTCAGGTGCGACAGATCGTCCTTCGAGGTGTTGGAGCTGATCACCTCTGCAAAAGCAGAGAGAGTAGGAGTGGAGAACAGCGTGGACAGAGGCAACTGTACTCCAAGAGCGGACACACGATTCATCATGCGGATGGCAAGGAGAGAATGCCCTCCCAACATGAAGAAGTTGTCTTGGCGGCCAACTCTCTCGATCTTGAGCAATTCGCACCAGATTGCAGCCAATGCCACCTCAGTAGAGCCTTGAGGAGCAACATAATCCTGACTGACAAACGACATGCTGTCAGGCTCAGGGAGAGCACGACGGTCGACCTTGCCGTTGTTTGTCAGTGGCATGATATCCATACAAACAAATGCCGATGGAACCATGTACTCTGGTAGGCTATCCATGAGATAATTGCGAAGGGTGCTGGCAAAGTTATCAAAGGGTGTAGCAACGACGTAGGCAACTAATCGCTTATCACCGCTCTCTCCAACTGCCAGCACAACAACTTCACGAACTCCAGGGTGCTCAGCAAGGCGTGACTCAATCTCGCCAATCTCGATTCGGAATCCACGGATCTTGACTTGGAAGTCGGTGCGGCCCATATAGACCATGTTGCCATCAGGCAGATAGCGGACAAGATCGCCGGTCTTGTACATTAGCGTGTCAGGCTTGTTGCTGAAAGGATCAGGGAGAAATCGCTCTGCGGTGAGGTCCGGTCGGTTGAGATACCCATTGGCCACACCAGGTCCAGCGACATACAGCTCACCAATGACACCTATTGGTACCGGTCTGCGATGCTTGTCAAGCACGTACAACTTCGTGTTGTTGATGGGCTTTCCAATGGGCAAGCGGTCCGACAGACTGAGAGCATCAGTGACAGGGTATGATGTACAGTACACAGTCTCTGTTGGTCCGTAAGCGTTGATGAGACGAACTGGTCCACCGTGCCGAAGCACCTCTGTGCAAGCCTCGATCAGTCCCTGCTCTCCTGCGAACAGGAGGTATTTCAGCTTGGACAGGGCAGGCCCAATGACAAACGCGTATTGGTGAAAGATAGCTGTAGGCAATTGCAGAGTATTGACTTGATGTCGCTCCAGTGCTGCCTTCAGCTGATGCGCATCCAAGAGGGTGTCCTGGTCGATAATAACTACGCAACCACCATTCAACAACGGTGTCCAGACATCTAGAGTGCTCAGATCGAACGCAGTGTTGGATCCAAACGCCACGCGGTCTCCTGGCCCAAGGTCGAGCCATCCATTGTTGATAGTAAGACGAGCGATGCCACGATGAGAAACCATGACACCCTTCGGAAGACCTGTAGAGCCAGAAGTGTACATGACATAGGCTGTATCCAAACTCGATTTTGAAACGCAATGGGAGTCGAACCGGTCTGGCGGTAGCATTGGCAAACCATGTACAGACGCCAGCGAGGGTTAGAACGTTTGATCAAACAAGAGTACTAATGGTTCATGTTTTTTGTAAAATGCGAAGAACATTACCTTGCATATCTTCTGCCACATCTGTTCCCACATGATGAACTGCCGCCTCGGTATCAATTGTTGCGGGAACATGGGCCACAATAGCGTCTAAACAAAATAAAAAGAGCATAGTTGATAAAGACTCTGAATGGTTTATCGAGACATGAAAATCAATTGCAGCATGCAAAAAAAAATACCTTGCAGAGGATCCACCAGATTCGTTCCGAGATGAAACACCGGTGCCTCGGTACCAAATAATACGGGGTCTTCAGTTTCAATGTCGACTAAGCCAAAAAAAAAAAAATGAAGAGTCAGGTACGATTCCGCAACAAGGTTCACAACCTTATTGCAAAAAAAAAAAAAAAAAAAAGGTTCACAACCGTATTCATGGAAGCTAGAGTAATTTTTCTGGAGTTGGTCCTCTTGAATAATTTTTGTGGAGGTACCCGTCCCCACCCTCTCTTTTCGCCCCATTTTTGAATTTCAAAGTGTGGCATCGTCGTTTTGCATTCTCACGGTCACTTGCATGAGCTTTCCAATTGCCAAACCGCGTCGTGCTCATTCACCTCAGTCAAAAGCTTTCACTCATCTCTCACGGTTCTCTTCAAGACGGGAATTATTCATTCCTCACGCGTTATTTGCATGGGGTTCGAGCTGACACGGGTGCAGACTCTCAAGCACATGACACTGCCTCTTCTGGTTAAACTCCATGTTCTCACAAATCGGACGCTTCCTCTGGCAAAATAACGAAGCTCCCTCCCCAGCTGAAATTATTCGAACTGGTCCACAACAAGGTTTTGCGCCACATGTCCCATTCGTAGAGTAAAATCCATATAACATTACCTTGCTCATCCTCTGCCACATTCGTTCCAAGGAAAAGCACTGAGGCCTCCAACTGGTTAGGGACAAGGGTCGCTTCGTTTGTCACCAATAACTTGGCACCGCTGTCAGCCACCATATATGTCTTACGGTCCATTGGCGCCTTGGCATCAATCGGCACATAGACCGCACCGACTTTGAGAATCGCCAGCTGGGCAATGATCAGCTCAAACGAGCGAGGCAGCAGGATCGCGACCCTATCTCCAGACTTGACTCCTTTGTCCACAAGCCTGTGGGAAAGACGGACAGCACGGCTGTTTAATGTGCGGTAGGTCATCGAGCGATTATCATGGACGACGGCAATTGCTTCTGGAGTCTTCTGAACCTGATCCTCGAACAGTTGATGAATGCATCGCTCGCTAGGGTAGGATGCATTGGTATCATTCCATGAGTGAACGACCAGGTTGTACTCCTCCGCGGACAAGATTGGAAGGGTCTGCATAGGAGTCTCTGGAGCATGCTCGAGAGCCTCAGCCATACTCTGCAATGCCTGCTGCATGTATCCGCATAGAGTCAGGGGGTCGTAAGGATGAATAGCCTGAGCAGTCAAGCCAAGAGATGATCCAAAGTCCTCGACCGAGAGCATGAAGGGATAGTTGGTGCGTTCATCGCCCAAAACGACCTCCATGCCAGGGCTGACGCTTGATTGTTTGAGTGCTGTAGAATTGTGTCGGTAGTTCAAAATAGCACTGAAGAGAGGCGTGCCAGATGGCACACTACTGCAACGCTGGGCAAGAGCCAACGAAGCATGCTCATGCTCCAACAACGATGCCAAATCGGCCTGGACTCTGCGGACAGTCTCCAAAACACCTGCACCACCCACATGGACTCGAAGGGGAAGAGTGTTGATAAAGAGACCCATTGTGCGGTCTGATCCCGAGCCTCCTTGCATGCGTCCAAAGAGCACTGTGCCGAACACAACATGTGTCTGTCCGCTAGTAGCAGCTATCACTTGTGCCCAGGCAAGATGGCACAAACTAGCAAGATTCACTCCGAGACGCTTGGCATGGTCACGCAGATTGTTGTTCAGCTCCTGAGGCAACATTCTGTGATACTCAGTGACACTTTCAGTGTCAATGTGGATATCGGACAGTCCATATGGCAAGGAAGGAGTGTCGATGTCCTCCAACATATTTCGGAAGAAATGCTCGTGCTCTTCAACACTGATGCCCAAATTCGCTTGGGCAATGAGGTTGCGGTAGGGTTGTGGTGTTTCAAGCGACTCGCCCCTACCCTCCATGAAAGCCTGGATCTCCTCTTCCATGACTTCAAGTGTTGAATGATCGCCAATGATATGATGCAATTGATGTGCAAGAATCCACCTGCCATCCACATCTTGGACAATGCTGTTACGAAGCAATGGAGCCTGGGACAACTCAATGCGACAGTGGCGAGAATTGTAGAGCTTTGACAGTTGCTCAATAATAGGCCCATTGGCAGAATCCAGCGAGAGTTCCTTGACAGGTATGGCGGTCTGACGCAAGACAACTTGTACTGGTGAAGTCAGATCCTTCCACATGATGGCGGTACGTAAAATATCATGACGATCCACAACCTTCTGAAGAGCGATAAGGTAGCGGTCCAGCAAGTCCCTGCTGTTAAACGCGGTACATCCAAGGAGTAAGTAAGGGTCACCCTTGGTGGCCATCATATGATGGAATAGAATACCATCCTGTAGTGGCGACAATCCATAGATATCTTGAATATTGGCCACGCCTCCAGGAACTTGGTCAATGATGTGATCGATATCGTCTTGACTGAGGCTAATGAGAGGCAGCATCTCTGGTGTGATCGAGGTCGTGTGTGCCTCGATGAGATTCGATGGTGCCTGAGGAGCCTTTTTATGCTTGCTGAGAGTTGCTGCCAAGACCCTCAAGACAGGGTTGTCAAACAAGACGCGTACAGAAAGTGAATATCCAAGGACATGAAGGCGTGCAATCATTCGGACTGCAAGTAGAGAGTGACCGCCCAACATGAAGAAATTATCGTGGCGTCCAACTTTCTCGATCTTGAGCAGTTCCGACCACAGCTCTGCCAATGCAACCTCAGTCTCGCCTTGAGGGGCCACATAGTCTTGAGTGAAAAAGGAAACACTATCAGGTTCTGGGAGTGCACGACGATCAACCTTGCCGTTGTTGGTCAAAGGGAAGGCATCCAGACGCACGAATGCCGAAGGGACCATATACTCAGGCAAGATGGCGCCAAGATGCTCGCGCAGCTTATGAACGAGGTTTTCGTCAGGTGTGGACACTACATAGGCCACGAGTCGCTTGTCACTGCTCCTCTCACCTATCGCGAGCACTATAACTTCACGCACTTCAGGGTGTTTCGCAAGTTGCTCTTCAATCTCCTTGAGCTCAATGCGGAAACCACGGATCTTGACTTGATCATCACTGCGGCCCATAAAGATAATGTTTCCGTCTGAGAGGTAGCGAACCAGATCGCCTGACTTGTACATCCGAGCATCTGGCACATTGCTGAAAGGATCAGGTAGGAACCTCTCGGCCGTGAGGTCTGGACGGTTGAGATAGCCATTGGCTACGCCAGGTCCACCAATATAGAGCTCACCAACGGTACCAATAGGTACAGGATTGCAGTGCTTGTCGAGCACGTAAACCTGGGTGTTGGCCATAGGGCGACCGATGGGCAAGCGATCCAGCTGTCTGATGGCGCTAGTCACTTCGTAGTTCGTAGCAATCACGGTTGTCTCCGTAGGTCCATAGGAATTTATGAGCCGAACAGGGCCGTTATGGCTCATTACCTCTGAGAAAGCCTCAATCATTCCTTGTTCGCCTCCACATATAATGTACTTTAACTTCGATAAGGCGTGTCCAATGATGAAAGCATATTGATGAAAGAGCGCCATGGTCAAGAGGAGTGAAGTAATCTGGTAACGATTCAAAGTTGCCTCCAGAAGATGGGCATCCAGGTAAGTCTCATGATCGATGATGACGATGCTAGCACCGTTCAGCAGAGCAGCCCAGATTTCGTATGTGCTTGGATCAAACGTAGGGTTGGTTGCGAACGACATACGATCACCGGGACCAACGTCAGCAAATCCATTGTTGATGGCAAGGCGAGCGATACCGCGATGAGATACCATGACACCCTTGGGAAAACCAGTCGTGCCAGATGTATACATGATATAGGCCGTATTTCGGCTGGAGGTCATGGTCTGAACAGAAACATCTAGTAATATTTGAATTAGGAGAGTGGGAACAAGTAGAATAGTAGGGTTAGTACAATTCTGCAAGAGTACTCAATGAAGAAATCACTCCATTTCCATCATTCCTATCGTATCAATGGCACATACCATGCATCTCCTCAGCGTTCTCGTGATCCGCCTTGAGACGAAATAAAGGAACTGGAATTTCCTCAGGGACCTTTGTGCTCTCATCGGTGATCAGCAGCTTCGCATTGCTGTCACTTGTAATGTACACCTGTCGATCCACTGGCGCCTTGCCATCAATCGGAACATATGCTGCACCGACTTTGAGAATCGCCAGCTGGGCAATGATCAGCTCAAACGAGCGATGCAACAGGATCGCGACGCTGTCTCCATGTGTGACCCCGGCTGCAACGATATGATGGGCGACTCTGTTGGCTCGAGAATTCAACTCGTGGTATGTAAATGTCCAGTCTCCGTGCATGATGGCAATGGCCTCTGGCGATAACTTCACCTGACCTTCAAAGAGATGGTGGATGCAAGTGTTTTCAGGATAAAGCCTGTCGGTCATATTCCATGTTTGTGTCAAAAGCTCCAGTTCCGTCGATCCAAGTATCGGGGCCTCAACTATCGCTTGCTCCGTATTGACAGTCATCCACCTCAACATCGCCTCCAGATATCCAACGTGGCGCTCCATAGTGTGGTGGTCGAAGAGAGCGGTCGAGTATACTAGACATCCTACAACTTCACCATTATTCTCGCCAATGTGGAGCTCCACGTCAAACTTGGCGATGTTGCTCTCAATCTCCTCCAAAGAAATGTCCACACCCTGGAAATTCGGCGTGCCAATATCATTGTCCTGCCAGTCGAAGAATACTTGAAAGATCGGCGTCTGATCCGCTCGGCGAGGTGGTTGAATAATCTCCACCACTTGCTCAAAAGGCAAATCCTGGTGCGACTGAGCTGCGATCGTGGTGCTTTGCACCCTCTTGAGAAGCTCCTGTGCTGTTGGCTCTCCACACAAGTCGATACGAAGCGCAAGAGTGTTCACAAAGAATCCAATCACCTGTTCAACTTGAGGATGGTTGCGGTTGGCAGACGCAGTACCGATGACAAGATCGTCCTGTCCTGACAGACGCGAGAGAACAGCGCTCCACGCAGCGAGCACTGTCATGTACATCGTGACACCGTGCCTCTGGCTTAGACTGTTCAGAGCACCACTGAGCCTTGCATCGAAGCGGATTGGAACATTCGCACCAGCAAATGATTGTTGGTGAGGACGAGGTCTATCGGTAGGAAGCTCAATCGACACAGGTGCATCTGCAAGCGTCTCACGCCAGTGGGTTGCCTGTTGTTTGTTTCGGTCTCCCACAAGCCACTGTCTATGCCAGGCAGCGTAATCGGGGTACTGAATAGACAGCGGAGGCAGAGGATTAGGCTGACCAGAGCAGTATGCTGTATAGAGTTCGTTGAGGTCGCGGAAGAGCACATCAATGGACCAGCCATCGGTGATGATGTGATGTTTGGTCAAAAGCATGAGGTGCTCATCTTTAGCCAACTGAAGGAGCTTCACTCGAATCAATGGGCCTCTTTCCAGATCGAACTGTGTCGTAGCTTCCAGAGCAGTTAGCTGCTTGACCACGTCTGCCATATTCTGCTCTCCCTGTATATCACGGAAGGACAAAGGCAATCCTATATCGGCGCCCAAGAGTTGAACCTTGGGCTGGCCATCGACAGCGATGAATGTGGAGCGAAGGGATTCGTGCCTGGCAAACAGGCTATCAAATGCCTTTTCCAAGGCCGGCGTGTTGAGTGTACCATGCAGAGAGAAGGCCATAGGAACATTGTAGGTAACGCTCACACCTTCCAGCTGCGCAAGAAACCACAGTCGGTGTTGAGCAAATGATAACTCCAAGGGGCCATCCCTCGAGATAGGAGAAATGCTCAGGTGCGACAGATCGTCCTTCGAGGTGTTGGAGCTGATCACCTCTGCAAAAGCAGAGAGAGTAGGAGTGGAGAACAGCGTGGACAGAGGCAACTGTACTCCAAGAGCGGACACACGATTCATCATGCGGATGGCAAGGAGAGAATGCCCTCCCAACATGAAGAAGTTGTCTTGGCGGCCAACTCTCTCGATCTTGAGCAATTCGCACCAGATTGCAGCCAATGCCACCTCAGTAGAGCCTTGAGGAGCAACATAATCCTGACTGACAAACGACATGCTGTCAGGCTCAGGGAGAGCACGACGGTCGACCTTGCCGTTGTTTGTCAGTGGCATGATATCCATACAAACAAATGCCGATGGAACCATGTACTCTGGCAGGCTAGCCATGAGATAATTGCGAAGGGTACTGGCAAAGTTATCAAAGGGTGTAGCAACGACGTAGGCAACTAATCGCTTATCACCGCTCTCTCCAACTGCCAGCACAACAACTTCACGAACTCCAGGGTGCTCAGCAAGGCGTGACTCAATCTCGCCAATCTCGATTCGGAATCCACGGATCTTGACTTGGAAGTCGGTGCGGCCCATATAGACCATGTTGCCATCAGGCAGATAGCGGACAAGATCGCCGGTCTTGTACATTAGCGTGTCAGGCTTGTTGCTGAAAGGATCAGGGAGAAATCGCTCTGCGGTGAGGTCCGGTCGGTTGAGATACCCATTGGCCACACCAGGTCCAGCGACATACAGCTCACCAATGACACCTATTGGTACCGGTCTGCGATGCTTGTCAAGCACGTACAGCTTCGTGTTGTTGATGGGCTTTCCAATGGGCAAGCGGTCCGACAGACTGAGAGCATCAGTGACAGGGTATGATGTACAGTACACAGTCTCTGTTGGTCCGTAAGCGTTGATGAGACGAACTGGTCCACCGTGCCGAAGCACCTCTGTGCAAGCCTCGATCAGTCCCTGCTCTCCTGCGAACAGGAGGTATTTCAGCTTGGACAGGGCAGGCCCAATGACAAACGCGTATTGGTGAAAGATAGCTGTAGGCAATTGCAGAGTATTGACTTGATGTCGCTCCAGTGCTGCCTCCAGCTGATGCGCATCCAAGAGGGTGTCCTGGTCGATAATAACTACGCAACCACCATTCAACAACGGTGTCCAGACATCTAGAGTGCTCAGATCGAACGCAGTGTTGGATCCAAACGCCACGCGGTCTCCTGGCCCAAGGTCGAGCCATCCATTGTTGATAGTAAGACGAGCGATGCCACGATGAGAAACCATGACACCCTTCGGAAGACCTGTAGAGCCAGAAGTGTACATGACATAGGCTGTATCGAGGCTAGATCTTTCCATGTTGCCATGGATTTCACAATCACCCATACTGGTGAGCGCGGCCAGGTCTGCCGTTGAGTAGGATAGCAGAAAATTGAATTTAGTTAACAGCGAGTTGGCCAATGAACAGAAGAATTGGTAACCTCGTGTGACCTACCAAAGCGAAGTAGCGGGCACTGCAGCTTAAACGGGACCTCAGTTTTAGTATCGGTGACGACAAGCCTAGCAGAGCTATCCTTGATGATAAATGCCTGCCGATCTACAGGAGCCCTGGAATCCATGGGAACATATGCGGCCCCGACCTTGAGCGCGGCGATCTGGGAGGCGATTAACTCGACAGATCTCTCGAGAAGCATGACAACAAAGTCCCCGTGCTTGACACCGGCATCGACAAGCTGGCAGGCGAAACGATCGGCAATGGCATTCAGCTCGAGAAAGGTGAATGTCTCCTCTCCTTCGATGACAGCAATGGCGTCGGGTGACTTGTCCACCTGGTCTTCATAAAGACGGTGAATGCATCGATCCGCAGGGTAGTCTGTGGTCGTTTCATTCCACTTCTCCAGAAGCAACCTTTTTTCGGTTGATGATACGATGTTGAATGAGGTAACTGGATGATTACCGTTGGTAACCATGTTAAGCAACACCACCTTGAGATAGCCTGCATATCTCTCCACGGTGACCTTGTCGTAGAGATCGGTTGCATAATGGATGCTGAGAGCCGCATCCTCCTTGCCTTGGAGCAAGTGCAACTCGAGATCGCCCTGGATGGAAACGTAGTCGACTGGTGGTTCGGCAAGGCCTCCGTTGTGCGAGTAGAATGCAATTTGGAAAAAGGTGAGGGTCTTCTCTGCTTTGGCGTCGTCATCCTCAATGAAAAGTCGGTTGTCTGCAACCCCAAGCGCAAGTTTCACGCGGTCGATGAGTAGTAATGCGCTCGGCTCTGCTGAGACATCAAATTGCACCGACACTGGCTGGGTTGACAGTCCATTCTCGTCAACATAGCCCATGCCGATGATGAGGGTGTCTTCACCAGAGAGTCGATACAAGACAATGCTCCACGCGACCAGCAGAACAACTGCAAGGTCCGTGTCGTTGTCGTACCCAAGGACTGTAAGCAGCTGCTTTAATGGCGTCTCAAGGTCGAATCGGTACTCTGCTCCAGCAAAGGAATGCTGAGCAGGACGACGACGGTCAGTGGGAAGATCAAGTACTCGAAGCACGCGAGTGTCACTCTTTTGCTGAAGAGTAGGTTGGATCTTGAAGTCCTTACTGGCGTGCTCACTGACGATGACTCCATCGTCCGATCCACTAGCTTGGATGGTATTAACTGACGACGTGTTTGAAGACTGTCGAGACATGGGCTTGGCATAGTAGCTGTTCATAGTTTAAAGGCACCAAGGTTAGCATTGCTCTTTTCAATCGCGACAGGTAATGCATGTTGGGGAGAGCGTGATCTGAAGTTTTTACCTTTCACTAACTCCCTTATGATTCGCTAGGATTCCAATGCTGTCTGAAGACCATTTGGTGTTGGTCGATCTATGGCCGTTATAGATGGTCTACTCCAAGGAGGTTAACACAAGTTCAGTGTTCTACCACTACTTGCACCTGTATATTGTCTTGGATAGTCTATTGTGAACATACCTCATCGCTCTCAGTCCTCAACCTCTTGTCGTTGTATCCAGTACGGATGTAGTCGTGCGAGCTGAGAAGATGCTCAGTGACATCGGTTGTCTCTGTTGAAGGTGATGGTATGGGCAGAGGAAAAGATGAATGAACAGGTCTTCTCACCAGCAGTGATAAAGGAGGCAGACACAAAGTTTAACGCTCATTGTTACCATCGTGGGAGTCTACATCGCTCTGTGGGCGGGGAGACTAAATTGTAAGATTTCGCGCCAAGACTACCTACATTTATTCTTTGCAGTGCAGCATGCAATACCCTTAAAGTCACTCTCACTTACAGACCATGCCTCAGCTAGTTCCTGAGAAGCGTAAAGGGGGGCAGAGCCTTGGGTTCTAGCAACTTTGGTCACTTGGCTACTGGATTGTGAAGGCAACTGTAAGCTTGCCTTGGGCTAAACACTTTTTTCCAGCATGGTCTGTGCTTATGATTTATGGTTTGTCATGAACTTACGGTTCTTTCGACGGCCCGAGCATCTATTGTTTGGAGCGGTTAGATGTTTGTGAATACACGCTGCGATCTCCTGAGCCGTCTCAATGCCCATGACCCTCATGTCATGTGCAAGGTCATTATTAGCGTTGATCAATATTGACGTGACAAGACATAAGGTACGCACCTTGATAAAAATGTCGATTTTGTTTTTGAGAAATACACGGGTAGTAGGGTAGCCTAAGGAGTAATGAGATGCAAAGGAGCAAAAAAGTCTTCTTTCTCCTTCCTCCCTTTATATCGCGCTGCATCCAAGGCGTTCTAATGTTACACTCTTCATTTTTGATTGTCCAACGAATAGGCACTGAGGCACATGGGAGCTTAAAATGGTAGTCCACTTCAGACCAGCTTCGATGTGCGACCACTGCAGGTACCCTGTCCTCTCTTCACAACGCCCGATAAAATTGACTCCCTGGTTTCCTGCGTTCTACTGTACTCGTAGGGCGTGAGAATGAGGCGCAATTGCGTTCTTGCATGAGGCTAGGGATTAGATTATTTGCAGCTTTTGGGACAAACGTCCTACAAACCTACGACTTTTGCCAACAAAGAGAATTTTCGAAAGGGGATTGGCTGCGGCAAAAGGACACACAAATAAACAAGCGTCGATGATAACGGCTCAAATTTGCGACCCCCTGCGGCGTCTGCAACATACTGTGGACTACGAGAGCAAACATCAACCTTTCACTGCGGAATCACCTCAGCCCTGTGATCACACCTTGCACTGCGGAATCACCTCAGTCCCTCTTCTCCCCAGCCGATTGCCCTGCGATCATTGACCTTGTACTCTCTCAATGACCCCAAGAAAATAAAAATCGCTTGATTTACATTAAGGCTGAGGGAATTGTACAGCATTCCTATGCATTGCTGAGCAAATGCCCGCTCTTTGGCGCAGACAACTTGGCGCTACAGAACACGAGAAAACTTTCAATCCAGTGCATGGATTCGAAATGTACACAAACGATGCCCCCGCCCACAGTTCCTTCTTTTCACGACTGCCATCTGCCACTCAACCGCTGCCCTTTGCTACCAACTCTGTCGCCATGTGCTATCCAATCACGCACATTTGGACCCTGAACAGCTTGTAAGCACCCATACCGACTTCAATTCTTATCCGCAACTACTAACCTTTCTTTTGAAGTGTTAACGCCTATAGGAGACAGAGTGTGCAAGCTGAGCAGGTAATTGTTGATACTGAGAATCCCTTGCCCTCCCACTCATAGAGAATGTACGTACACTACTATATTTCAGGTGTTTGCAGGCAGGAGACAAGGGCACGGCAGTACCCTTCGTCGATTTTTTTTTCTTTTTCTTTTTCTTTTTGCAACTGCCTCAAGCGGTGTATCATGAAATTTCCAAATAAAACGTAATTCTACTCTCGCATTTAATCCCGTAATGCTGTTGTCGACAGCGGTTCTTTATTCACTGCTTGAGGGGATGTGCTGTGTGTTTGATAAGTCTTATTTGGCCACACAGGAGGATAATTGGACTTGACGACTCGGAGGCGCTGTTTTTTGCAGGTCCTGAGCCGCCCAATCTTGGATTTTTAAGGTTTTGGCCAATGAAAGCCCGCCATCCCATTCCACTTCATAGAGATGTTGTCTTTCCAGGTCAATTGTCGATGCTACAGAGGCGACAGACTGTAGTGGTAGTAACGGAAGTTATAGATATGATTCAAAGGAGTAATTGGAGACTTTGAAATGAAATCCATGGAGAATTGGTGACACTGTGATCATATTTTTTAAAAAAAAAAAAGTACGACATTTTTTTTTTTCAAGTTACCCGGTTGTGCAGGAAACATGGTGAAGAAGACTCCCCAGGAGAGATGTGGAGATGAGAATGATGTTACCTCTTACAATGGTGGTCTTCAACAGTTCTTCCCATTTTCAGAAAAACTGATTGATATTCATCGAGTTTTCGCAGTAGAGCGAGAAAAAAGGGTCCATTTTTCCAAGCTAGTGACCTTTCAGGGTTGCCCTCTATTTTTTCATAGCAGAAAGTTGATGATTTAACACGTCTCGATAGATAATTGAGAACCATGCACGTTCACGAGGTTTGAGGACAATTGGATGAAAAGTCATCCCCGGTCAATCATTTTTGCAAAAGTCGTGCATTCGAAGTCATCGACCTGCCAGTGGCGAAGATTCAGGCGCTTTTTGTCCATTCTGGAGCAAGAACATGTTTTCAAATCGTTCTAAACAGCTGATTCTCGCTGGAGACCTTGGAACTTGGATTATACGCGTTTATACAGACTTTGGTAATGACCGAACTTGATTCCATCGACTTTTGCTATAGCGACTCCTATTCACTTATGGATCTTAGGGACTACATGGCATTTTAGGTGTGAGCTAGGTTTAAACCTCCACAGCCACATTTTTTTTTTTGAGCCACACGTGGAGCCACCACCATTTATAATAGGCTGCTTTGAGTTCAAGACTGACGTTTGAGTTTCAAGACTTACTTCAAGCGCATCGTCCAGCGCACTCGGTCAGATTCAAAAACTTACTTTAGCTAAGACATCACACATCATTGATCCACTTGCTGCGCCATGGTGAACATTGAAGGTCTTGGATAAGAAACAATTACTGGCAGTGCGTTATAATGGCACTCGGCCGCAGGGAATGGGGGTTTCTATTTGGTGCATTTGTTGTGCATCATAATGGACATAAGCGGAAAGGCGACACTGTGAAGGAGAGCATCCTAATCTGGCCCTTCACCGGAAGGCCGCGTGGAAATGAAGGTGGAAGGAGGGGAGGGGAAAGGCATGAGATAGTGAGGACTGGAGAACGGTGCCCGAGTTCGATCGTGGAGGGTATTGCCCCGGATCTGCATGACTACCATGGCAAATTCAAAGCCAATCTGTTTGAACGTCGCTTTAAAAGTCTCTGCAAGACCCTTGCTGACGAATTAGCTGAAGTCAAGCAGTGGTTGCCAACACGTCAGAATGGCAAATCTATGACACGTCTAGAGCTTTTGGAACATATCTCCGGTCTATGCATCCTACGAAATCGCGAGCGAGCATCGTCATACGACAATGAATAATCAATACACCTCCTTATCTTGCAATTGCAGCCCATCGAGATGCTCTGGGGTATGGTTAAGAATCCGATCGCCTACAGTCCAAACTTGAACGAAACGTGTCTTTCCCTCAGAAATCGTCTTCTTGATGGGTTTGCCAGAGTTACCAGCTGGTGGCCATCTTGACTAAGACTGTCAAGATAGGCGAAGACTATTGGGATATATATGCATCAGGGATCTTGAGAATGGCCTGGATGCCGACGACGATAGCGACGAGGGTGTGCTAGACGATTTTTTCTCCAACTTTTTTGTAATAAAGGGTCACACGATTTTACTTAGAGCCATGCACAGGTCAACAACATGCCTTTTTTTCTTGTCCCATGTGTGCACGTGTCGTACACCCTGCCTGAGCAGGGTATAAAACAAACATGGGCGGATGTGGCAGAGATGCTGGGCAGGAAGAATACGCAGTCACAGAGACATGCATGCGCGAGCAGGTTCTACAAGAATCCGTTCCCTGGCCCGAAGGCTAACGATCCCCATCCACAGCCCACAACCCATTGCCTTATCAACCATCAGATCTCAACAGATTGTTTTTATTCAATCATCCGCTCTCTCCGCCCTCTCAAGTTCGTCTTTGATATCGCCAAAGCTTCTAGCGAAGATTGTATTTTTAAAGTTGCGGTCTGCCATGTTGGATCTTTTTGGCGCGAGAATCATTCCTGTCTGGCTAAACGCTCGCTAGGCGGAAGAGGATGTTGCTTGGATTCACAGATACCGTGGTGCCACAGCTGCCAAGGTGGAGAAAACCTGGAGGTTAGCCATTTTGAGCCACCAATCATGTGGCTTGTCAAGGAATTCCGCGGTGTCTTGTTTCCAACCCCCCCGCTCGGTGAACGTAGGAGTTAATGGACGATCGGGACATATCTTCCAGAGTGTCATCATCACCTTGAATGGCTCTGGGACATTCTTAACCCCTCTGGCATTCTCCCTGTGCTGTTTCTTCCTCTTCAAAAGTAAGGTCATTCCGTTAACAATCCTGCACATGAATTCATCCGTAATACAGTCAGCTCTCGTCGCCTGTGATCACTGTTCAGAGCCTTGATGTCCCTGTAATGAAATATCACAGGAATGAGTTAGACTGGTCCTTCCCGTCATGTGGTGGATTCAAGGTGTCTTCTTTTCAGTTGTACACCTCTCTTTCTGCGTTGTTGTTGCTCGCAGTCTTTGAAGGACAGACTAGTTTCGACGGGGGTGAGGGTTTGGTGGATATTTTGGCGTCCGAATTGATCAATGACAATGGTCGCCAATTGGCCAGTCTCCAGCTTCGCCCTTCTTGAAGAGCAGGATCATGATCGTCTGTTTCCATGAAGCAGGTTGGATGTTGTGTGTTGTGACGAACAGCGGTCCATGACCGTGGTCAGATGGGCTGCAACTCATTTAAGCGTGATGATCCTCGTATAGAGCTCAAGGAGGAAGCTGTCTTTTTGCGGGTGCTTTGTTGTACGCGCAGTCTTTGAGAGCCAGTAGTACCTCCTCCGTCAACACTGGGGCTGTCAGTTTCTGTTGGGCTTCCTCTGTCAGTCGAGCATCCGGTGGGAGGTTGGACTTTATTTCCTGAACGGGTCACTTGTGCCACAACGGTGCGTTGGTCCAGAGAAACGTACGAGTTGACAGGAGCACGAAGCGGCTGTTCATGTACAGGAGGGCGACATGTTTGGTCCACACGGAGCGGAGCTGTGGGTGTAGAGAGTTTTGTGAAGGAAGTCGGATTGGTTGGGGTCGAAGTTGCTCATGGGCGCCAGGATGTTCAGGCGTGGAGGTGGTGCGGCGTTCTGCTGGTGAAGAGGCCAGCAGTGTGCGCGCGCCTAAATCCAACTCCTGTAGACCAGCATCCCTTCTGCGACTCGCACCCAGTGCATGGATCACAACTCGAGAACAAAAAATATTTTCCTTGTGGAACCATGATACAAATCGGCCGAAATGCGTCAACAGGATAAGGCGACGTTGAAAAGGCAAAGTAAACGAACACATCCTCTTTCCTTCTCTCGCACTCGTCTAAACTCCCGTCTCTCTCTCACTCAACTGCTCTTTCTGCTTTTCTTTATTCATCGGCACCCCGTTTATTTTCTTCCATTCCTAACCCATACATATATCTCCTCCCTGTACCCCACTGTTCTACCGATGATGAAAACCATGAGCAACAATACCCTAACTCTTTTCTGCCTTGTTGAAGGCGAGTCGGTCCCCTTTCCTGTTGAAATCGAGCTTACGAGGACAGTCGGTGACCTTAAGGATGGAATCAAACTCAAGAAGGCGCCCGAGTTTGACGACATCGCCGCAGACAAGCTCACTCTTCTTCGTGTCTCGATTGCTTTTCCCTTTCTCAATGAGGATGAAGTTCAGTCTGCCATCAATGAGATCAAGTTAGCCTCCGATTCTTCCGAACAACTTTTTCCAATGGACGACCTCTCTGAGGTCTTTGCAAAGGCACCGTCCAAGAAAACAATCCACATCATCGTTCAACCACCTTCCACAAGTAAGGACGATACCATGAATAATCGAGATTCTTTGAGACATTTTGATTCTTAACATATTAACAATAATCACAGAAACGAGCAAAAGACGCTGTGCCTATGCCAGTCCGTCTGGGAACAAGAGAGTTGCCACTGGACCATCCCAAGAAGAGTCAGACAGTGAGGCGCACTCAGAAGAAGATTATTTGGATGAATCTGCCCTTGCTGTGCTTCGTGACAGGATTCGCAACGAGGTAAATAAGACAGCACAAAAATGCAACTTGCGCATCAAAAAGGCATGCACACTATGCATCTGCACATTGACAGGAAACAGATGGTCTAATCGAGAATCCGCTCCTCATCTCATCAACTAGCTGCGCGTGAAATGTCGCTATAGGACAGATACCCGAATTGTCCTGGTCAGTGAGAATGCATCTTTTCGGAGACTCGTCCAACGCATTCAAGAAAAGTTCCAATTGGACGAACCCCTCAAAATCATGTACGGGAACGGCATTGAAATGGTGTCCATGGTTGATGACGAGGATTGGCTCCTGGCTCAAGATGCTCAAACGGAAAGCTTTGGCGACGTTGTATTATACTGTTCTGAGCAAGACGACTGACGAATTCTGTGCAGAGAGTATTCTCTCTCTCTGATGAGAGTAGAGGCATATTGTACAGTCACCAATATGAGATCGATTCCCTTGAAATTACGTTGCGAACGAGCTTTAAGCCTGCGAGTACCGTTTGCCGATGCTGAAATACTGAAATAAACCACTTCGTTAAAGAGAATGTGCGCCCAGCAACATGCAGGCTCAGGCCACTTTGCGTGACAAAACACGTGAAAACTTTAATGCCCCAATGGCAACGTGATGTGCAGTCCAAGCACACAGTTGCAACCAAGCGTCAACTCAAAGTGACCCTGTCAAGCAAAGGTCAAATGAGATTTGATGCACCGCCTCCTTGTGGGCTGTGCATAGGTCCAGTATAAAAATGTAGAGCAAATTCCACAAAAAAAACCTCCCTCCCCGGACCTCTCCTCAGATTCACCTCTACCTCTGTTCCCTATATCACTACCCACCACCGCACAAGCAAGTCGACATGAAACCACAACTTTCTCAGAAAAAGCCTCTCCAAAGCCGCCACCGTGCCGTCCCTGGTCAAGAAGGTTCAAGCGGACATTCTCAAACGCCACGAATGCTCCGTCGTATGACAAGCGTACGATCCTTTATGGACGTAGACCTGGAATACCTTTTGCGATGCGATCCATCCACCCCTGACCCATTCGAAAACGCGTCACCGTTGCTATCCGACCCGCCCTCCCTTTTTAGACCACTGCCCCCTGTTGCTGCGGCCGCCCAAGCCATTGCTCAGGGCGCGGCTCCCTGGATGTTCCAACGCGAACTGGCCCTTCAACATGAACAAGAAGCGCTGAGGTTTAAATATTTGCAATTCCTTCATCAATTGCAAACAACGAACGCGCACAGTTTCCTCAATCATGTGACAGCCTTTGCGGGAGAACACCCACAAGAGTTCATACAGCTTCAGTCCTATATCCAATATCAAGAGCAATTGGCGCAGCAGCAGCGAGACGAGCAACAGAAACAGGCGGAATTGGTTCGATACCAACTCGAGCTCGAGAAACGAAACAAGCATGAGCAAGACTTTCGACGATTCCAACAGTTCCAGGAGAATCAGGAAAGGCAACAAGAACAGCAAAAACAGCAGGAACTCTTGCTGGAGTGGCTTCTTCGGCGTCAACAACATCGGTCCACGCAACGAAAGGAGCCAGACCGTGCCGACCTGTTCACACTGGCGTTTCAGAGAGACCCTCAGCTGGTTGGAAAGATGGTGTCAAGTCCTGGAGGAATGGATTTGCTATTGACACCGCAACAGCAGGTCGAGTTCAACCAGTTCATGCAGTGGAACCGGCTCGAGGAGCAGCGCCGACAACAACAGGATATCCTCGGAAACATGTCGTACCTCAGCGCCGCTACTTCATCGGCGATCTCAAACCCTCTTCCTGTTCTTCCTCAGCTTAACTTCAACTTTGGCAGTGGTGGCGATAGGAACGGCCTCCTAGGAAATAATATCCCGAGAAACAATGGAAAGCCTCGATTTTTGAAATAAAAAAGACAGACCGCGTATCGCACGTGACTTTTTGGCATGCATGCAACACTTCGGCTCTTGGCGCAAATGGGCAACCCCTCTTTCCTCTCTTCAACCCACGCTCCCAACCGCACAGTAGGAAATGAATGCCATCACTGCTCTGCAGTTCTACATTGACAAGATGCTCGGCGACACGCCGGGCATGAAGGTCCTATTGCTGGACGAAGAGACGGTAACCCACAGCCAGCCTAGTCGCATCATCGCCTCAATTGCTCCTGAGGAACAAGGAATTGTTGCATGCACACTCAATTGTATACTGATGCTGCCTAATGCCCGGAACCCAATAGACCCCCATCATCTCCATGGTCGCAACACAATCTCATCTGCTGCAAAAGGAGACTTACCTTGTTGACAGGATAGAGAACAACTCAAGGGATAAGATGCGTCATCTCAAGTGTGTCTGTTTTCTACGACCGACAAACGACTCTATCGAGAAGCTGATTCAAGAGTTGCGAGACCCCTGCTATGGCGATTACTATCTCTGTATGTAATTCAAGCCGTTTGGTGCCCCGTTTGCAAAGATCAATGCCTTGTGTCGTTACAAGAGACTAATATTTGGATGCCACAACAGATTTCAGTAACCGTATCAAAAAGACGGCGATCGAGCGGCTGGCAGAGATGGACGAACATGAAGTCGTTCGTGAGGTCCAGGTAACAGAGCTTTCCTATTTTCTATGGCGCCTCTTGGTGACTAGTTTGTTGAAGCTTACTGGAACTATTTGCTTCGAATAGGAATATTATGCCGACTACTACGCCATCAACCCCGACTGCTTCTCGATCAACCTCGACCCAGAAATGTCACCCCTCTATGGCGATTCCTGGACAGCGTGGGATCCCACCAGCTTCAACAGGACAGTCGATGGGCTAATGGGCTTACTACTCTCCTTGAAGAAGAAACCGCTCATTCGTTATCAAAAACAGAGCGCAATGGCGAAGAGATTGGCGACAGAAATTCAGGTATCGACCATTCTTCAAAAAGTTACTGAAAAGCGAACTTAGAGGTGGCCGTCTGACACGTCTATGTCTGCTCATCTATGCATTGCATTTTAGTTTCAAATCCAACAAGAAGGCCAGCTCTTTGACTTCAGGAAGGCAGATACTCCTCCTATTCTACTTGTGCTGGATCGCCGGAACGACCCCGTCACTCCCTTGTTATCGCAATGGACGTATCAAGCGATGGTTCATGAATTGATTGGCATTCGGAATGGACGAGTGGACCTGTCGAATGTGCCGGGTATCAAACCAGAGTTGAAGGTATTGGCGGTTTGAGGCAGTTGCACTCTATATTGCTATTTTGGAGGTCTAATTGGCCCCATATTTATATTTTCACTCTAGGAAATTGTGTTGTCGTGCGACCAGGATGCTTACTTTAGCAAAAACATGTTTCTTAACCTTGGAGACCTTGGTGCTAACATCAAAAGCTACGTGGACGAATACCAAACAAAGACAAAGTCGAACATGAATATCGAGTCGATTGCAGATATGAAGCGCTTCGTGGAGGACTATCCAGAATTCAGAAAACTTTCCGGCAATGTCTCTAAGCACGTCACACTGGTGGGCGAACTGAGCAGACTGGTGGACCAAGGCAATGTTCTGGAGGTGTCTGAGCTGGAGCAGAGCCTGGCTTGCACTGATTCTCATAGCAATGATCTCAAGGTAACATTGGAGTGTGTGTGGCACTAGCCCGGATGGCTAATTATGTCCGACTACATTGCTGACATATTTTGTGTACTTGTAGAACCTTCAAAGACTGATCAGCAGCCCGAAAGTGAGCGACGCCAGCAAAATCAGACTTGTACAGCTCTACTCTTTACGCTATGAAAAATTCCAGGGCAATGCCGTCGCCTCCTTGATCGATCTGCTCTACAAAAATGGGTTGAGCGAAAGAGAAATCAGTGTAAGTTGCCATTATTTTCGCGGACGTTTTACTTTTTCCCACAGGACATTCGCTGATACGAATATATTTTTTCTTTCTGTATTCGATAGAGCTTGGATACTTTAATGCAATACGGAGGCGCGTCACAACGACAGGATGATTTGTTCTCGAATGAGAGTATTCTCTCTAGAGGAAGAAGTGCTCTGAAAGGACTTAAGGTAACATATTGTCCTATAGATCTTTACACGGTAAGAGGATCTTTTTAATTGTCACTAACATTTATTTTCATCAATAGGGAGTAGAAAACGTGTACACCCAACATCAACCTCAATTGGGGCAAATCATTGAGCAACTTTTGAAGATGAGACTCAAGGAAAGCACATATCCGTTCGTGGAAGGTACAACGAGCCGTGACCGACCTCAGGATCTGATCGTGTTCATGGTCGGCGGCGCCACGTTTGAAGAGGCACGGTATATTTCTATGCTTAATGCTGCAACCCCGGGAGTACGGATTATTCTTGGTGGCACTACCATTCACAACAGTCAGAGGTAAGCCCAGTTCTCAAGGTTGCTTATGTCTGGACATAAATGTCTCCTTTACTGACTCTGCTTTATCCCGCTGCATGTGTTCATAGCTTTATGAACGAACTCGTGCACACTCAACGGAAAATGGCGCCCATCCGCGGCCACCGATCTCAAACAGGAATGCAGCCTTAACAAATTTTTATAGAAGATTTTTTTTGTATATCATGGACGCGCGCTTGGGTGTGAAGTCCGATTCTTTCAATTGTTATAGTCCAGCACTGGAATGATCTAAGCATTGAAAGATGCCTCCGACGGGATGACTTCCTTCGGATGCTTGGCCTCCATGTGTTGGACGACCAGCTTGTAGTTGGCAATCATGAGCTAGAGATCGAAAGAGAAGAGTGTAAAAATAGGGCACAATTGATCATGGAAAGGTTTAGCAGTTTGTTCCGTCAAAAGTTACCATGCACTTGGGGCATTTGAACTTGTTGCCCTCAGCCATGGCCTTGAGCTGCGACTTTGGAGGGGCATGGGCAGCAGCGCGCTTGTCAGCGTTGGCTCTACGGAGAGGTGAAGAGTGCATCCGATTTTAGTATGGATTTCATTTTATCCTGGGCGCAGCAACTCGCCGGTCTTGATAATGCCATCTCGTCGAGAGTCATGAAGAACATGTCCCTTTACCTGGCTTGTTGCTGTGATGAGGGGCAGATGTAAGAGTTGACGCGGGCAGATGGTAAAGAAACGAATGAATGGCAAGAGCGGTTAGCTTGGCTTTCGGAACGGACCATGCATGGCACAAAAAAAAAAAAAAAAAAAAAATATAGAAAAAAAATCCTCTCAATCTCTCTGCTTTGTTACCTTTTGCAATCCGCGGGTCATGGTGATTCTCGAGGGCGAAGGTCGCTTTCCAAAGAGCAAAGGATGGACGACAAAAGGATAAGGAGATGATGAACAACCATCGTGAACAGCATGGAGAACAAAAAAAAAAAAAAAAAAAAAATGGCTCTGGGTGGCTTGGCGCCCTGCCCTCCCCTCCGGTGCCTGCGTGGTCGCCTGGACACAGAAAGACCCTGCAAAGCGCAAGGATCGACCAGATTAGACCAGACCAGACCAGACCCACACCCTCAGCGCGATCATCATCCGCACAACGCAGCGCCAAGGACAAGACGAATCACCATGTTTGTAGGGATTGTCGGCCCGTCTCACAGCGGCAAGCATGAGGTCATGAACCTGCTCGCCGACCTCTATGGATTCACTTCCTTGTACCTGAGCACCACCCCGTCCTCAGCTGATCTGATCCCTGACCTTGGCTCCCGCCTACAACTCCAACCTCAGGACAACGCCGGAGACCAGGCCTCCGGCAATGAAGGTCCTGCGCCTGTAACGGAGACCTCTCCCTTGTCGAATCGACCGAGACTTGTGTTCAGGACCGTAGAAGCCATGCTGGACCATGTCACTCTGAACTGGATGGAGCACTTTGCAACGTGCGATGTCAACACGGTCCAAGGGATCGCTACGTTCCGAAAGCGACCCTTCTTTTTGCTGTTGTCGGTGGAGAGCCCAATGATGGTGCGCTACCGCCGCTGTATTTCAAAGTATGAGAGACAGACACAAAACGAGGCGCGTTTATGGGCTGGTGCACCTGCTGTTGTTCTCAACACCTTCTTAACCTCCTATTGATATATGAACATAGGCGCCGAGCATTGGGCAAACCAGAACTGTCTCTGGAGGAATTTGTCGAAGACACGGACAACTTTTTGTATACCAGTCCAACCGTATCTACAGAATCTTCATCATCACCATCCTCGACGACGTCTGTTATCTCTTCCCCGCAATCCGATTCTTCTGCAGAGGTGTTTGATCGGGGATCTCCTGCGTCGACATCAACGACCTCTACAGAACCCACTCCGGTCCCACATTTCATGCAACAGCCCCCGCCTTACAAACTGTTGTCTATGAGCGATCTCGCTTTACTCAATCCATGGGATGATCTCCTGCCTCTGAAGACTGCGCTCCTTGGGCTGGACATTACCAACCCAGACCTGTTGCGACCCTCGTGGGATTCGTATTTTATGTACCTAGCCAATTTGGCAGCACGTCGGTCCAATTGTATGAAGCGACGCGTTGGATGTGTCCTTGTGCGAGAGAAACGGGTCATTGCAACGGGGTATAATGGCACGCCCAAGAACTTGACCAACTGCAACGACGGAGGGTGCAATCGATGCAACCAAGCGACACCGTGTGGCAAGGGACTGGATCGGTGTCTGTGCATGCACGCAGAGGAGAACGCGTTGCTGGAGGCAGGGCGGGAGCGTGTAGGGAAGGAAAGCACGATCTACTGCAACACCTGCCCGTGCCTGGGATGTGCAATCAAGATTGTGCAGGTGGGAGTCAGCCAGGTCGTGTACTCAGAGTCGTACGGCATGGACGACCTGACGGCGGAAGTGTTTCGCAAGGCCGGCATTGAGCTGAGGCAGCATGCCACCCCGGGCATCAAACTCGACCAGTCAAATCCGTGAATTACTATACTCCGACCGCGCCACGTCCTTTTTCTGTTTTATGTGCCTGCCCCCTGTATAAAAAAACCCCCTTATTATAAAAATTTACCTCTTCATCATCTTCTCATCCACTCTCGTCCATCCTTCTTCATCATCCTCATCATGGTCTCCTTCAAACGCGCTTTCGTCTTTTGCATGGCCGTCGTCGTCCTCGCTGTCACCGCCCAGGCTGCCAAGGGACCCGTCATCACCAACAAGGGTACAGTCCGTCAACCTGGAGAGCACTCATGCCGACATTCGCTATTCTTTTTTTTTCTTTCTCTCGGTCAACCTTTTCTAACCGCTGTCTGATGTTACTGCTGATTGTGCAGTCTACTTTGACATTGAGCAGGGTGGCAAGCCATTGGGTCGCATCGTCATTGGTCTCTTTGGAAAGGTACAGTTCGTTTACATGCAAAGAAAAAGAAAAAACAGAAAGAGCAGGCCATTCATCTCTGCTTCCATACTTGTTTCCGCATGTGTATAGACTGTCCCTAAGACTGCCGAAAACTTCCTTGAGCTCGCCAAGGGCTCCAAGGGCTTTGGATACGCCGGCTCGTCCTTCCACCGCGTTATTAAGGTAAAGGGTCTTTTTTTTTTTGTTTGTTTCCGCCTCGGTGCTGTGCTGCAATTGATCAATACTTTGTCCGCCGACCCCCTGAATAAATCTGATGCAACGGTTTTTTTCTCTCTTTCTCTCTGTCTGATAGCAATTCATGATCCAAGGAGTATGTTTTGAAAGAATGCGTCTCTTTGGACTGCAGGTCAACGTGGAGGTTACCGTCCTTACCTTTTTTTTTTGTTTCCTTCCTCTTCTCCTTAGGGTGATTTCACTGCAGGCAACGGCACTGGTGGCAAGTCGATCTATGGCGCCAAGTTTGAGGATGAAAACTTCAAGCTTCGCCACACTGGACCCGGTATTTTGAGCATGGCCAACTCTGGCAAGGACACCAACGGATCCCAGTTCTTCATCACCACTGTGAAGACTGCCTGGTTGGATGGTCGTCATGTTGTGTTTGGCACTGTTGTGGAGGGCATGGATGTCGTCACGGCGATTGAGAACACCTCGACCTCCTCAGGCGATCGCCCCAAGGTTGCCATCACGATCGCTGCCTCGGGCGAGCTCGAGATGGAGTCTGACGAGATCTTGCACGCCGAGCTCTAAGCGAGCAGAGCAGGAATTCCTGGAATCCCTTGTTCAAATGGTTTACGTGTTTGTTGTATATCCTCGTGCGAACCCAATGCGAACCCAATGCGAATAAATAAAAAATAAAACTAGAAAAGTCGTTCTTCTAAAGATCTAAGCCACTGAACACTGCACACATGAGTGCGATCCATCCCATCGCCATTCTTTTCTTTTCATTGCATGCGTCGCTTCCTTCCTTGCCTCGTTTCCCTTCATTCATTCTCTCTTCATTAATAGCACCTTCCTTGCTTCCTTCCTTCCTTCCTCTCCCTTTTATCATTCTTCTTCCCCACCCGTCGCGCAACTGTTGATCTCTCTAGACATTTCTCTCTTGCTCCAGTCCACTAGGCGCTGCCAGAATGTCGCAGGTCCACTACAAGTTCAAGTCCTCGAAAGACTACGACTCGGCCACCTTTGACGGCCACTCCATCTCGGTCTTTGACCTGAAGAAGGAGATTCTGATTGCGAAGGGCCTCAAGGGTCCCGATGATCTGGCTCTCACCCACGCTGAATCAGGAGAGGGTAATAACATCTTGTTCTTTCTTTTCTTTTCTTTTTTGCTCGCTCCCCATCTCGACCTCTGTCCTTGCTCTGTCTCTACCCTGTATCCGAATAAAGAAAAAAACACAAAGAATCAAAGGAGAATACCCCTTGTCCACACAGCTTTTGGTTGTCTCTTGTGTCCCTCCAAGAGGCATATATAAGCCTTTACTTTGCTGCTCACCCAGTCTCATGCTCAATACATCCTTGCTGCTGCGATCCTTTTTTTTCTTTATCCCGACACACACAACTCACTCTCTCTCGTGAATCTAGAATACTATGATGATGCTGCCTTGATCCCCAGGAATACCTCCATCTTGGTCGCACGTGTGCCTGCAAGACCCGGCCGAGGAGGTGCACAGCGTTATCTCGAGGGCTCAGGACCAACCCCTCGCGGTGGAGGCATGACCCGAAATGTGTTTGAGCGACCAGGTCAGAACCCCGTTCGCGAGCCAATGGGCGGTACTCAGGTGCGTGGACTATTCTATTACTGCAGCATATTTAAATAGAATCGCCTGGGAGAATCTAACGCTTCTCTCAATGACAGGTTTACAAAAACACGACATCGCTCTTGCCTCAGGATGGTCCACCACCACCAACTGTAGACATGTCCAATATGACGGAAGAAGAGCGCATGAAGCATGTCTTTGAACAGTCGGCCTCTTACTGGGACAGGACGCAGGAAGGCATGGCCAGGTAAGAATCACCCAACAGATCCTATAGTGGACAGATGGCCACACGTACTATTTCAGCCAATCTCACTCTTCCCTTTTCTTTGAGAATAGTGCACCCTTTCGCCCGCTCGGAAAGTTCCAAGGAGCAACCAGGAACACGCCATCTGCAGGAGCAAAACCAGCTGGTGCAGGCGCTGCTGCTGCCCCTCAGTCAGGACACCCCTCGTTCAACAGACCGGCCATGGATCAACAACAGCGTCCCCCCCCAAACACCTATGTCTGCTACAGATGCGGCAAAAAGGGGGAGCATTGGATTCAGTTTTGTCCAACAAATAATGACAAGTCGTTTGAACCCATTGGAATTAAAAAGACCACTGGTATCCCCAGGTCGTTCCTGAAAACGGTCGAGAGCGATACTCTCCAAAGCAAGAAGGGAGTTATGGTCACTCAGGATGGAAACCTAGTTGTCGCTACTACCAACGAGTACGTGCATTTCTTGTTCATAGTCATTTTCATCACTATTTTGTGGGGATATCATTTAACTAAACTGCGCCCTCTTTGTCCATGTAGTTATGAGTGGAAAAAGTTTCACGAAAAATCCAAAGGCACCTTGACGTCGGATGAGGCATACGCTACCGCGCCTGTCCCGGATTCAATGCGGTGCCCGATTTGCCACTTGATTTTGAAAGGCGCCGTCAGGGCTCCCTGCTGCGGAACAAACTTTTGCGATGAGTGTAAGATGGCTTAATGACCCATTTCATGAGAAAATCTTTTGGGGGGACTTGATATTAACCACTTTTTTCTTGTCTTTATAGGTATTCGAAATTATCTTGTTCAGCCTCCAAAGGGTGAAGAGCCGTTCAAATGTCAACACTGCCGAAAGTACTTGGTGCCTGATCAACTCATTCCAAATATCGACCTCCGTCATCGTGTGGAACAGCATCTCCGAGACTGGGCCAAGAATAGACGAAATGAAACAGACGACCTGGGATCATCGGCACCAGCCCCTAGCCCACACGTAGATTCCTCGGGCATGCCCGATCGACGAACAGGGGCACTCCGCATGTCTAGCCCATCCGGCTCCAACATGGAAGGCCAGCATGGACAGGACAATGCTGCGAAACCAAAAAGACGACTGTCTGATGACTTTCAGGACGGAAACAGTGGCAGCGATCAGTGGAAAAATAAAAGGCCCAACAATGTCAACAATAACTACGGTGGCTACAATCAACAAAACTATAACAGAAACCGCCCCGCAGAAGGGGCAGCAAACATGAGCAACAATATGGGACCTAATGGGATGGCCGAAGGCATGCCCCCTGGGTTCTTGGGTAGGTGGCATCAGAAATGGCCATTCGTGCCCTCAGCAGATTTCGATTGAAAATTGTGGACTAACTCAAAGGAGGCAACACCTTTTTCCATCCGCTTTAGATATGATGCAACAAGACCCTGCCATGTTCATGGACCCAGCCTTTTTTAACGGACCTAATGGAATTCCACCCTACATGATGCAACCAGGATTTATTCCTCCTTTCGGCGGTATGCCAGGCCCACAGATGGGAGGGCCAGAGTTGTGGGGTATGGGGCAGGGTTTGCCTGGTCTCCCCCCTATGGGACCAGGGTTCCCAACACCCCGTATTGGATTCGGCGATAACTCGGGTGGACGAGGACGCGGTCGAGGACGAGGAAACTGGAACGACAATCAATCTAATCAACCACCTGTGGCGCCAGGGGGGCGAGGACGTGGATATACAAGCCCGGCTCCATCAGGTCCGTCGCAAGGTTCCGGAATGGATGATCCAGCAACTAAACCTCCTTCTTCGGGCGATCCAGATCGAAAAAGTACGAGTGGCATGAACCGATTCGATGATCGAGATGACGACATGAGTGAGGTCCCCAAGGGGCCACGTGGGGGCAGACGGTATATTACTTTGACCAAACATGATTGTGTTGTTGGCCATCGGTAGTTGACATTGACACCATTCCTTTAAATCCTATTTTAAATGTAGACCCTCCTTTGACGACGATATCCCTAAAGGACCACGCGCAGGTGTTGAGGATGATATCCCTAAAGGCCCCCGTGCAGATAGCCTTAAGGTCGGTGGCGACAGCTATGACATTCCTAAAGGTCCTCGTGTTCTAGAGCGGGAATCGAGTGCGGCCCGCTCGGTTTCCCCCCGAAATCGATCAACGAGCAGAGCCAGAAGCGACAGAGCGGGACGTGAGACTCCAGAACGGGATTCTAGCAGACATCGCGAGAGCCGAAGTGGACGCGACTACAGAGATCGGGAGAATGATCGAGAGAGAGGAGGAGACCGGGATAGAGATCGTTATGACAATAGAGAAAGAGATAGGGATTATCGCTCACGAGAACCAGAGGATCGCGACCGACAAAATGGTCAGAGCTGGTCCTCTCGATCGTCAAGAAACGATCGTGACCGAGATCGTGATCGCGACCGTGATCGCGACTACCACAGTTCTCGTCGGGAAGAATCCTCCAGGAAGGAAGACCGTCAGGATGACTATTCTTCTAGCCGCAGTGACAGTCGCCGTCGAACGGACCATAAAGAAACAGGATCGAGTCGGTCCTTGAATGACCAACGCGGATCAGATAGCAGCCGTCGAAGCCAGCAAGCCACTGCTGCGTCATCGTCGTTGTCGCCTTCCTCTTCTACCAGGACCAAATCCTCTGACCCGCAGAAAGATTATGAATTGCGCCGACAGAGCGCCTTTGGGGCATCCTCGGGCCGTAGCGAGTCGACTTCACAAAGTGGATACCAGGCCAGCAGCAACGGTCGCCGTGGCTATGGCCGTGAACAGGATGCAGACGAGGAAGAGGAGGACGACTATCAGTCCTCAAACCATCGTACCCAGGAGGAAAATGAGGAAGTGGTTCATTTCCGGAAGCGAGATGGGGGTGGAAATGGCAACAGCGGACGGGGCGCATCGGATGTGTCGTTGACAGGCTTGGTGAGCAGCAGCGCGCGCGAACGAGAACGGGAACGACGCGAGCGTGAGCGTGAACGGGATCGACGTTAAAATTGAGGATCAAGGAATTTCTATCCTTGTTTTTTTAAAAAAAAAAAATCGCCGCGGTGCCCTGAGAGAAGCTCTTGCCATAGAAAGAGAATGTAGTCCATTATATTTCTTTTTTTACGCGTTTTCATTATTATAAATCCTTGTAGCTGCTTTCACTTGGAACCATTCCGAGATCTAGGTTTACTTGTTGGGAACACCTCTGCCCATGGTAGTTAGTGGCAACGGAGGATCTCTGCTCTTTTTTTTTCTTTGCAAAATAGTTCAATGAGAGTGACACATCGGCTCATTTGTAGGTTCAGCCAATTGAAATAAATCTCATAACCCCTATTTCAACAGGTCCAGTCCACAAAACTTATGTCTCGAGTTTGGGGTGCAGGGTAAAAGAAATGCCATGACAAGCAAAGGACGAAAATGGAGACCTCTAGTGTGGGTCTCGGCGGTATAGAATTCTTGCAAGAACTCAACGTGAACTTGGGAGGTGGCCGAGGAGAAATTAGGCCTCCTTGTGGAGAGCAACTAACGTAGGTAAGTAAGGTCGATCCAAGAAAGGAGTGGTGTGGTGGATGTGGATAACGGGATTATGTTTTTACGGCAACGTGAAAGAACTCTTAGTGTTGGGGGCAGAGGTGTTTGCGTAGGGAGAGATTTTGGTCTGGCATGTACCTCTACTGAGGGTACGCATCTCCGAATTCTTTGGTAGTGCTCCCAAATTGACCTACAGGCAAGAGAGATGAATCTACTGCAGATGTTCCTTGGCAAACATACACTCTGAAGAGTGACCTAAACTGTCGAGATCTGTACTTTTTTAACATCCTTTTGGCTCTCTTTTTTTCACCGGGGTTGGATCGGGGTCGATCGGACAAATTGAGAAGCAAGTCCATGGGGTCAATGTACTAAAACGAAGGGTACATGGTGACGCACATGGGTTTCCCGTGGTTCGTGCTATTGGATTCAAGTGGAGGATGTATGTTGGGAAATTAGGCCAGGCTCCTCTACAATTGCTCACATAGCCAAGGTCTGCATAAGGTAGGCCTGGGAACTTCTTTCTTGATCTATTAAAGTTGTATACGACCTTTCTGACAGTACCCTAACAATTGCACCACCTTGTCACCTTTGTTTTTTTCATAGCACGACGTTGTCTTTCAGCAAGATTGGTTGTTGACAAATTGATAAGTTTTGTTTACAGAAGCGATAAGTGTTGTTGAAAAAGGAAGATGCGCGTATCCTGCTGAGGGCACCTGTAGTATCTTACCTGTGGACATGTATACTGGCTCACAGACACGAGCTATGAAGCTGTTAAATGCATGCTCTTGTTGTTTGGCACTTGGAACATCATTCGACGTATCTTGAACGCCCTGTGGTCACCAGAACAGAAGAAGGCCGGCCCCTGTACTCCTTCCATCTGGTATAAAAGCAAATCATTCTCGCCATCTGACTCCAAATACGCAATATTTCAAAACTGTCGACCGACTTACAGCTCCTCTACTATGAAGTTTTTACCTATCCTCACTACCTTCGTGGCTGCTGTTGTCATGGCTAGTCCTGCCAAGGTACGTACAATCCTTCAGATATCTAGCGAATGAGGACCCAGAGAACACAAGTGTACTTACTGCAGTGTATTTCCTTCTTGCCTCCACTCGTTTCAGGAACGTACCGCATGTGTCGCCACGTCCTATGATCAAATTGCAGGTACCAAAGGCTGCAGTGTGATCATCATTCAGGGTCCGTTCACAGTGCCTGCCAACAAGAAGATTGACCTCACTGGACTCAAAACTGGGTCCACTCTTATGATCAGTAATGACCATGCAGGTTTTTTTTTTTTTTTTGGTCATTGACATCTCCGAAGGAGATCTTGGATTCTGACCTTTC
The DNA here is from genome assembly GCA_963573315.1 of Entomortierella parvispora. Taxonomy (NCBI): domain Eukaryota; kingdom Fungi; phylum Mortierellomycota; class Mortierellomycetes; order Mortierellales; family Mortierellaceae; genus Entomortierella; species Entomortierella parvispora. Next base: position 783,208 of record OY752146.1, read on the forward strand.
AAGGCAAAAATCAACCTCTGATATTCATTAGCGGGCACCATTACCTTTGCCAAAGGAAATTTGAATGAAGACAACGATCTTGTAACCATTGGTGGCACTAACATCAAGATCGATGGCACCCGTGGTACCTTTAACGGCAATGGTCCAGTTAAGTATTTTTACTTTTTCTTTCGCGACATTTGCGTCCTTCATTGTGGAATGAGCTACAGATCTGCCTGGTCGCCTGTGCTCATCGATTTCATTGCTGTCGCCAAATAGCTTTACTGGGATGGAAAGGGCAGCAATGGAGGCATCAACAAACCAAAGTTCGTCAGACTCAGCAAGTTGAGCGGCTCCATCACCGGTCTGACCATTACTGCATCTCCAGTGCAAACTTTTGCCATCAACGGCTGCCATGGACTTGCCCTCACCAACATCACCATTGATAATCGTAAGTAAGGCGATGCCACCTTTTCATAAAGTCTGATGGGCTTTTTCTTCTAACATTTTGGGGTGTGATTCCTCCATTGCTCTCTTACTTTTTTTCATAAGGAGGACCCAAGTACGCTCTGGGTCACAACACTGACGCGTTCGACGTCGGCTCCACTTCAGATCTCACCATCACCGGAGCCAAGGTGTACAACAGTGATGACTGTCTTGCTGTGAACAGCGGCACGAACATTGTTTTTAACGGCAACTATTGCGAGGGGGGCCACGGTATTTCAATCGTAAGAAGACGCTTCCTTTATTCATTTCGCCAAAATTACACCATCCTGGATCACGATGAGTGGACCAATAACATTCCTCATTCATTGGCAAACAGGGCTCCATCAAGGCCGGATCCGTTGTGGATGGTGTTGTGATCAAGGGAAACACGGTCGTGAACTCTGCTAACGCGGTCCGTATCAAGGCATACGCGAACGCGATCGGCGGCAAGGTCAACAACGTCACGTACTTGGATATCGCCATGTCTGGTATCACCGACTACGGCATCGTCATCCAGCAAGACTACACCAATGCCGGAGCGACTGGCAAGCCCGGCGGCAGTGCACCCATCACCAATATCAACTTGAGCAACATCCATGGTACCATGACCAAGAAGAGCAGACAGGATGTCTATATTCTCTGTGCCAAGTGCAGTAACTTTAACTTCAAGAAGATTGCAATTACTGGAGGTGCTGTTGCCAATTGCAGGTAGGTCTTTTAAAGGGGGGGAGGTGATCGAGCTGCATGTTGATTCTCTGCATCAAATGCCAAAAGAAATGTTTTGATCTAACACTTTGATACTCTTTTTTATTTGCGCGTCATAGTGGGATCTCTCCTAAGCCCTTGGGTTGCTAAGCTCTCACGGCCATGGTGGTGGATCTGTGCTATGTACCCTATCATCGCCGTTTCAGTGTGGCGCCTGAACCTGTGGAACGAGCAGTTGAAAGACAATAAATTTGGTACACTTTTTTTTTCTCTGAGGGCGTCGTCCGCTTTCGGATTTCAGCGCATGGATGCCCGGACAAAAGCGTGGGAACCATTCAATTGACCGTGATAGAACACAAGTGGTTACTTTCAGGGGGTACAGTGAGGGAAAGCCAGCTCTCTGCTATCAAGGACGACAGTGTTGCAGTGGTCGGGTGCCGCGTGTTCTCCCAGAAAATAATGATTCGCTTCTCGTTGTACGCGTCATGTGTTCAGAAAGGCGGATGGCAAAGTAAGGCAAAATGAAAAGTACAAGGTAAAGCAAAAGGCAAAGCGAAAGGCAAAGTAAAAAATGAGGCAAAAATGAAAGAGACCCCCCTGCTTATAAAGGAGAGTGAGAATAAGGAGAGGTAAGGCAGACACCTCACCCCACCCCACCCCCTCCGTCCCGACGCTTTATCGTAAGTCAGGATGTTTTAATGCAGGATCTGCTCGTCTTCATCCTATAACAACATGCGAGTGTAGTACTTAGCTCTGGAATTCTGACATTGTCTACTAGCAGCTATAATAACTCTATGCCGCCTAAATCTTCACCATCGGAGCCTTACTGTGAAGGCCAGCCGGCCATTGCCGTGATGTTCATTGGCAACATTGGCGCAGGAAAAAGTACACTCCTCTCTCAGGTAGGAGGCAGATTCGTGTCTGGTGTCAGGTTTAGACAAGGATTTACAAAGGCCATCTCGGAAACTCGCGTCATGTTGGGCACCAATCCGCCTGTACCCGCCGTGCTTATGGACATACCAGGCTTGTTTGAGCCCAACGAGCAAGGGACCAAAGACAACTGTGAGGTGTTGACGTGTGCACTTAAACAGGACTACAACTTCAAGTTGGTCTTTGTCTTGAAAGCTGATAACCGCGGCCCCAGTGATCAAGACTTGGTTCTAATGTCAAAAGTAAATAGCTGTGTTCGGGAAGCTAAAGCTCGGGAAAAAGTTGAATTCCAAGTCATTGTCAACCAGATCATGGACACGGACGTATATAATATGTACAAGCAACACGTCGCGCACGACAATTTCCGTTCCTTTTTTGACAGCCTTGAAATCAAGGATTTTTCTTTCGACATCCGGATCAAAAGTGTCTTCTTGCTCATGTTCGATAAGAACAAGGTCACCAGAAATGGCTTTGTTAACGAGATCTTGATGGTCCTTGCTGGACAGGTGGCAATCAAAATTTCACTTTTGAAACGCATCTCCGTTACCAATGAGGAACTTACTCTGTTTGAGACTGCACGGGCTAAAGCTGGCTTTTTTGCCGGTGTGGCCACTGGAGCAGTCGGTGCGGTGGGCGTCGTTGCGTGGGTCTTTGCTAATGTGCAGGCGATTCGCGGGGTGTAGACTAGCAGTTAGATTCGCCAGCAGAATTTAAAGTCGCAATCTTGTTTCGTCAACGAGAGAACTGGAATTCATAACAACTACATTGGCGTGTGTATGGAGTGAAAACAAATACAAAGGTACTACTCTGAACAAGACAGCGCTGCACTTGGTGTTTCACGCGTGAATAGACCTTGTGTTCGCGCACTCTGTGACTTTATGAAGTGCTGACAAACGGAGACAGGGTCACAGGGTCATGGATTAGGTCAATGAGGAGATGGAAGGGCCGATGACACAAGGCAGAGTATCGAAAATAAGACCAAGGGAGATTCGGGGGGGGGGGGGGGGGGGGACAATCGTGGCAAGAGCAAGACAAGAGAAAACAGTGGATGGGCATTGAAGTGAGCAGGATCGGGAATGTCACGCCAGAGACAAATATGGGTTGGCTGGTACCTAGAAGATCGGGTACTGAATGAAAGCTGGTAAAGGAGAGCTGAGATTAGGCTGCAGCCAAATACCCGATCCAAAAAAAAAGTGCTTACGCGCTTGCGACTTAGGGAATAGGGGACTTAGGGAATAGGGGAAGAAGTGCGGTGTGGAGGAAGGTAAGGTTCCGACGTGGAGGATGATAAGGCAGTCGATGAGAAGCTGGACAATGGTAAGGAACGCGTCCACGACGCGAGAATGAGCTCTGTGCTTAATCTGAAAGAAGGGATAGCTGACAACAATGCAGGACAGGGATTCAGGAGTGAGAAGGACTGAAAAATGTGAGAAGATGTGGAGTGGAGAGAATACGAAAGGCAATAAATGAAGAAGGAAAAAAGGAAGAAGGACGAGGAGAAGAAAAGGAAGAAAACAACCACCTTGACTGAAGCACTGAAGATCAGTCCAGTTTACCACTCTGAATGTATTTAACTCACAGCTGGATAGAAGAAACTGGGGCATGCAGGTCCTGTCACTTTGTAGGAAGAAAGCAACCAGACATATACCACTAGAGCTAAGGCTCCGACTGAAGAGCCAGCTCACCGCTTGCCATCTTGAATCCACTCAGCAAACGGATCGATGACAGTAGAGGTGCAGGAGAACACCATAATTGTAGATGATGGAACTCAAGCCCTAGCTCAGGCGCTCAAGGTATGTCCGATCCTGACTAAATACACTGAACTGTGAGGAAACAGGACTGGAAATAATACGGCTATGTCTTGGCACACAGGGCAAGTTTGACTCCCACCACTTCCGGCATGAGACTGCGGCAGGCACCCCTGCAGTAACCCATTCTCACGGAACGCGGTCAGCCCTCGCAAATGGGAGGCGTCTCGCAAGCAGCTGCGTTTTTCCTGCTGCGCTACTCTGGCGATATTTTTCAAGTGCTCTCCACATTGTGTCCTTGCCGGGGAAATTGGGGCAGATCAGACAGAACGCCTACTCAATGTTGCACACAATCGTTACAGTTCCAGGATAACTCCCCGTCGACGTATTTAAACAAAAACTGCGCTAACCGGCCTCTGCATACCAAAAGCAGGTCAGCACCGAAATTGCTTTCTATAAGCAAAGACTGCGCACTTTCCCCGCAGTCAGGTGTTGGCAACGCGCTTTCGTCCTTATCGAAAACTCGCTATTTAAGTCGCTGCTTTCGTCAGCCCCAAATCTTCTCCCCACAAGAAAACTCACACACAATAAACATTCTGCTCACCAACGCAAACATGAAAGGCACCACTGACTCTACAGATTTCGAAAGGTCCTTGACTTCTCTGGACAACTACCTACTTCTTGGGAAGTCTGGTCTTCGCGTCAGCCCTCTGGCGCTCGGTACCATGGTAATTATGATGAGGTCACACGCTGTTTGCCTTTGCACTGTAGTCCGATTGCCATTAACCCGTCGCTTCTGACTTCTTTCATAACCATCAACAAGACCTTTGGCCAGCAATGGGTAATCATCACCTCATTAATCATTTTGAGCTTAACCGACCTATCTTGGATCTGAATATCCACGCTTACTTTTTTTTTTACGAATCTCTTCGATCTCTGAACACTTTAGGGATTTGGGAGCAACAAGGACATATGTAAAAAGATTTTTGACAGATACTACGAGGAGGGTGGAAACTTCTTTGATACTGGTAAGGACACATGAGCACGCGATCACAGGCAGACTATCCACCATCCACTTGTTATTACTACTGGCATGTGTAAATACTAAGTTGGTTTTGATATTCCCAGCCAATTGCTACACGAATGGTGATTCTGAGCGATTCTTGGGCGAGTACATCTCTGGAAAACGTACTGAATGTGTCGTCGCTACAAAGTATTCCAGTAAGTCCCTCCACCTCTACCTGTTTTGTTTTGAAAGCCAATGGTTTCTTTTGAAAGGAGGAAAATGACTTGAATACAATCATTTCACATTTTTTAGTCAGCCCGGCTTCTGAAGACCTCGCAGACAAGTATTTTCGCGTCTTCCCGAACTATGGTAGAGATTCATCCGTGCTCTTCGCATGTTTGCTATAGGAGGGACAGCGTAAATATTTTCAATTGTTTCGAACAACAGGTGTGAAGTCTGGGACAAGGCGCCCAAACCCCAATGCTGGTAGGATATCGCGAACTTCATGTTGCATGGCCTTCACTTACTCTTCGATATTGAAGGAGCCTACTCTTACATAATCTATTCTCTCTATGAACTATTCAGGTGGAAACCACCGAAAGAGCCTTGTCGAAACTTTGGATGGCAGCTTGAAGCGTATGGGCATTGGCTACACAGACATTCTGTACGTCCACCTGTGGGAGTATCGGACTCCGATTCAGGAAGTCATGAGGGCCTTGGATGATGTTGTCCGATCAGGCAAGGCCCTTTATGTCGGCATCAGTGATGCTCCTGCCTGGGTCACTGCCAGTAAGTATAATAGTTGAAAAGTGTGGAACCTTCGGTCCTTCGCTTTTTCCCTTCGTCTCATGAACTGCAAAAAAAAAAAAAAAAATGATCGATCAAACCTACAACCATTCCTTCGCTTCCTGATAATTTGGTAGCTGGAAATACTCTTGCTGACCTCCGGTCGCTGACGCCCTTCATTTCCATGCAGTCCCGCTTCAACATGTTGGACCGTTCACTCGAGGCCGAGATCCAGCCCATGTGTGCAGAGCACGGGTTAGGTATTGTCCCATGGGGTGTTCTTGCCGAGGGTTTTCTCACAGGCAAGCACACCAAGGACGCTATAGCAACGACCAAGCGACGAATTGACGGCCACTTTGCAGACCCCAAGAACTGGAGAATCTTGGACGAGATGCGCGCGATCGCCACAGAGTGCAAGAAGACCCCTGCCCAGGTGGCTCTGAACTGGGCCATGCAGAAACCAGGAGTCACCTCGCCATTGTTGGGCGTCCGCACAATGGAGCAGTTGGAAGATAATCTCGGCGCGCTCGAGTTTGCACTTGGCAAAGAGCAGATGGCGCGGTTGGACAAGATCAGCGACCCGGTTTCATGGCCATTCCCGCACAGCGTGGTCCAGGACCTGAACAGGTTCGTGGGACTTGGTCTGGAGATGGAGATGCCGAAAAAATATCATGCTCTTCAAAGTCTCCGTACAGCAAGCACAGACGCCTAGATACTCTGTGTTTAATAAAATTGTCGTTCAAAGCTTGTGGAAACTCATTGTAGATGACTCATCAACGAAATATATATCATAAACTGTCTAGCCGCAGCCACATTGTATTGACACTGACACCATATCCCCCGGCGCGTAGACGCGCCCTGATGCCATTCAGATTGGGAGAGATCTTCTGCCTCAATAACACTACTCACTTTCTGGAAGCCCGTGCCAACTTGTTTCACCATCATTATTTATCCAGCCCTCAGTTCCCGCCATTAGTGCAGGAGGTAAAAATTGAGTACCCAATGATATTTGAATTTTCAAAGAGAGAGTGGATAAAAGCATTCGCACAAGGAAAAGCCCAGTAGAGAGGTAGATTAAGGGAGAGATGGACTATTCTCTGCGAAATATTCAAAACTATCTGCATTATTAACTGCCACAGCAGGGTTTTGTTGGGCCAACTCCCTGCAGGCACTCTGTCCAATAAACTTTTTTTTTGTTCCACCGTTAGCACTGAATTGGCTTGCTTTGTGTACCAAGATTCCGCCCTTGTTGCCTGTGCCTGTGATAGGTGCATGCCAAAATGCTCCGCATAAAAATATCTGACCGAACTTATCTGGATAGACGTAGGCTAGGTCATGAGGCTTCGTGCAGGTGCAGTCATATGTGAAAGATGAAAATCTATTCCCTTTGATCAAGTTGAAAATGCTAGCCACGGTATTGTGCCTTGTGGCAGTATATGGGCCAAACCAAGTAGTGTAACGCGGGGTGGCTGAAGTGTGCGAATTGACATAACCGGCAGCTGCAGCGGCGTAGGACTGTGCGGCCGAAATGGCAGAGTTGAGTTGGGATTCTTGAGAAGCTGAGCAACCAATGAATGTGGCTGCGTTCGCTGCAAGCGGCAAAACCATGAGTGCTGAAACTAGCTTCATCGTTGCGTATCTGTATTCAGAATGAATGTTTTTTTCTGCGTCAGTCAGTAACATCACAATGGAATTATATTTCTCGTCACGCCGGTTTTCTTACCGGTAGGAATATGTGTGAGGGTTCCGACAGCGGTATCTAAGGTGGGCAGTTGAGGGCTTGAGGAAGGTTGGTTGACTGTTGGTCCAAGCAGCGCAAGCGTGAATCCTTTATATAGGTGGATTTTGTAGCAGGGAGAAAAGAAGGATGCATTGAAGAGATAATAAATGAGATGCATAATGAGAAAATAAAGGAATGCATAAACATCAGGCTCTGGAAACACCAGGGGGATGGGGAAAGAAAGAGGTAAAGAAAGGGAGTGATCAAGGAGAAGGAAGGAATACAGAAAGAAAGGCACGCCAGGAAGATAGGGATGAAGGATGCCATAATAAAAAGAAATAGACTACTGAAAAAACAAGGATGCAGCAAAAGAAAGGAGAGGCAAGGGGGCTGGAAAGATGAAGGGGCCACTGAAAAAAAGAAAGACGCGAAGAAGATCAAAACTTAGCTGGAGCACCTAGACTTTAACCAAGGAGAGCTCGTCTGTACTTGGGTAAAGTAGCACAAGAAGCCCAAGTAGGGCGACCTCTTCCTAAAGCCAAGAGGGACTGGCCTGCCATCCCAAGCCTGATGAACTTTAGATCCATCGAGGTGGACCGGACGGGACCTGGGCCTCATCCCGAAAGGAACTCTATGCCTCCGATCCCGGACGAAGAGTGGAAGGTGTGTTGGGAGCGCTTCTGGGCGACCGAGCGACGCCCCAACGAGCGCCACTTTCTGTACCAGCTCCATCACAGAGCGGTATGGACCAAGGGATTCAAGTCGACCATAATACTCAATCAACCGGTGGAGAACAAGTGGTGCAGGAGGTGCATCGCCCATGACCCACCGATACAAGTCCATGAGAACACAGTCCATGCTTTTCACGACTGCCCACAAGTGTTGGCAGAATGGGATCGAGTCCGCGAGAGGATCGAAACCCTCTGCCAGACAGGACCGCTATCCACAATAGTGTATCACGATATACTCTGTTGGCCCCGAGTAGTGGACCTGCCACCTCTGGCCATCCACCTGCATTCTACCGTCACTCAAACCATATGGCAAAGCTATTGTGCCCTTGGAGATGGAGAACGACAGGCGGATATATACCTGAGAGGAGCAGTTGTATCAGCGTTCAAGACACGAGCCAAGGTAGAACAGGCGCGAGCCATCTACCGTGATCAAGTGGAACACCACCAACGAGCTCGAGGCCAATTAGGGCAAGAGCCGTCGACAAAGAACTACGACCAGTTTGTGTCTGTGTGGCACCATCCTCCTCACATCACGGTCTTTCGAGATCGGCTGGAATGGGGAGAGATGTGGAGCAATTAAGTTTGCACGCACGGTCCCGAACGATAAAAAACAAAATCAGGGACGATCGACTCCTGCAATTGACCGCCCCGCCAGAAAAACAGACCCGAAACACAAAAACCAAAAAAACAGAAAACGCAAGGTCGAGAACGCGAGCGGGTCTCCTTCTCCGTCAAGACCTCCAACAGGCATCGGTTCGTCTCTTTACCAACAAGAGATGAGCAGGAACCGACCAAAAAAAATAAAATCTGCGGTCGCTGCTTCTCCCCGCCTCTGAGAAGCAGTGCTCGTGAGTAGGTGGCTCCCTGCCCTACTCGAAGAGCACCCCTGGATCCTTGCAAGATCCAGAAGATCCATGCCAAGGGCTCTGACGCTCCTCTCGGGTGTCACTTCCTCACTTGTCATGACCAAGGGCCGCCGTTTCCGTCGCCTTTTTCCTAAATAGTCTTCCACCCCTACCTCCCTGGGCCCGATCTGTATGGATCGTGAAGCCCTTGTTCCCGCTTAGCGCAGGGCGAGCCACTTTTTTTAGAAAAAACAGATAGTTCGGCAGTAGTAACCTTTATCATTACCAGCGAGGGGGAACACTTTGGGAAAGCTTCGGCACCCCCCCGCATGGAATAAACCGAAGAGTATCTCTCTCTTCGCCCGGCTAGCTCAATCGGTAGAGACGGTCTTTCGAGATCGGCTGGAATGGGGAGAGATGTGGAGCAATTAAGTTTGCACCGCACGGTCCCGAACGATAAAAAACAAAATCAGGGACGATCGACTCCTGCAATTGACCGCCCCGCCAGAAAAACAGACCCGAAACACGAAAACCAAAAAAACAGAAAACACAAGGTCGAGAACGCGAGCGGGTCTCCTTCTCCGTCAAGACCTCCAACAGGCATCGGTTCATCTCTTTACCAACAAGAGATGAGCAGGAACCGACCAAAAAAATAAAATCAGCGGTCGCTGCTTCTCCCCGCCTCTGAGAAGCAGTGCTCGCGAGTAGGTGGCTCCCTGCCCTACTCAAAGAGCACCCCTGGATCCTTGCAAGATCCAGAAGATCCATGCCAAGGGCTCTGACGCTCCTCTCGGGTGTCACTTCCTCACTTGTCATGACCAAGGGCCGCCGTTTCCGTCGCCTTTTTCCTAAATAGTCTTCCACCCCTACCTCCCTGGGCCCGATCTGTATGGATCGTGAAGCCCTTGTTCCCGCTTAGCGCAGGGCGAGCCACTTTTTTTAGAAAAAACAGATAGTTCGGCAGTAGTAACCTTTATCATTACCAGCGAGGGGGAACACTTTGGGAAAGCTTCGGCACCCCCCCGCATGGAATAAACCGAAGAGTATCTCTCTCTTCGCCCGGCTAGCTCAATCGGTAGAGCAACTCTTTCTTTCCCAGTTCCGCAAATAATTGAATTAGCAGTCACTGTTACTTTCAGTTTTTTGTTCATCCTCATCGCTTTTTTGCTCATTGCATTTCGTCGGTCATTAGCAAAGTGCTCAGCTCCGGGAAGGACCATCACACCACCGTGAATCAACAACTCGTCACCATGGACGACCCCAACATGCCTGCGTCTCCGCATCTGGTCACTACAGTTGCCGGGATAGACCCTTTGGGGGTGGGATCTATGTCCACCAACGCTAGTGTCAGTGCCGAGGCGGCCGCATCGGGTCAGCCCATTTCGTCCGTTAGGACCACCCTCGCGGGTGAGCGATCACCCCTGAACCAACCTGCCACGTCGCATGATGCCGATAGGCTTGGGAGACCATCCGCATCATCCACCTCTGGCAGGGGTTCAGGAGGGACCGCCGTAGTCCACAACACAACGGCCAAGACCACCCCTGGGGGTGAGCCGTCTTCTTTGTCCACCACTACCATGTCTGGTCGTGCCGATGAGCCTGGGCAGCCATCCGCACGCCCCACCTCTGGTAGGGTGCCATTGAAATCGGCTTTAGTCTTGGAGAAGCCTGCAGGACAGTCAGGAGGGACTGGTCCTGTGTCATCATCATCGTCGAAGTCTGCCGCTTCATCTCCCTCGGGTCTGAGGGATGAGGAGATGGAGGAGCAGGCTCCCATTCCTCCCATGCCCGCGGCGGGTCCGATGCCGATTCGGACATACGCCTTTGCTGCGGGTGCCCGTGCAGAGTCCAAACGCAGTCAGGAGGTTCTTCGTCGCCGAGTCGAGGCCAGGGTACAGGCCCAACTCCCCCAGCACTTTACACGGCTTAGAAGGGGAGCGGCGGTTATTATTTATGAGAACACGAAGGTCAGGGCAGAGGACCTGCAACTGGAGTTGAACAAACTCCTAGATGCACGCTGTGTCCTGAAGAACGATACATACGGGATCTCAGTTGTCGGATTCCTCCATGCAAAGGACCTGGAGGAATTTCTCGTCACCCCTGTGGTGGTCAAGGGCGTCCGTCTCCGAGTGGAAAGAGCGGTGCACTCGACGGGGTCTCGACTTCAAATCCGAGCGGAATCGGTCTTTGAGTTGGACCCTGACGACCTTGAGAAAGAATTGAAGCGGATCTTCCAGGAAGCAGGGGAGATCAAATACATCAACCCGCACTATGTGACGGGATCAAAGGAGACGTTGACAGGAGTGGTGGATTTCATCCTGGAGATCCCCTCTGGAAAGCTCAAGGACCTGCGGCTGCCCCGGATGGCGGCGCTGTCAGGAGTAAACACTCTGTTTACCTGGCCCAAGGGAGGCAAGGTCTGTTACAGATGTGGGACGGACGAGCACATCAGGAGGGAGTGTCCTCATCCAATCACTTGGTCGGTCGATCAAGGAGAGCCGTTGGAGACAGCGATGATGGTAAAGGCATTTCCGGACACTGAAATCACCCAGCCAACAGTCAACACCCATAGTCAGTCAGGCAACAAATCCACAGCCAATAAAGCTGGTTCAAACAAACTCAATACGCAGCGAGACAATGAGGAGGAATGGACTACGGTAGGACAGAAGAAACGTCCTTACAGTACAAGATCCCGTCCTGGCCCGCAATCCGACTCGGACAACCCTGTGGAGAGGAAGAAGACTCAACAGGGAAGTGCCAGTGGAGCAGGCAATGGAGGAGGGAAAAAACCCGAAGACGGCGGTGGAAGCAAAGGCAAGGGGAAGGCCAAAGCCAACACCGACGACCACCAGGAGCAGAGGAAGGAGTCCGAAGCTCGGGTGGACGTGAACAGGGGGACAGAGGAGGGCTCTGCTGTATCCAACAGCAAGAGCACTCCTACTGCTACCAAAGCTAGTGTGACCTTTGCACCATCTGGAAACAGCTCTGGAGCAGCAGGGTCAGGAACGAGCGGTCCCACTGAGACCGTCAAGGGTACTAATGCAGTCAGCAACGGTAACCAGACTGCAGAGTCCACCTCTGCCGATATTCAAACAGCAACATCATCCAAGATCGCACAGGAGCAAGAGGCGGCGAAGGTAGCAGCTGCCCAACAAGCTATGATCAGGGCAGAAGAAGAACAGGCCCGGTTAGCACAGGAATACGCCCGCCAGCAGGAAGCCTGGTTAGCACAGGAACAGGCCCGTCAGCAATGGGAACATGCCCAGCAGGAAGCCTGGCAAGCAGCTGCGGCAGCAGCTGCAGGGGAAGCTGCAGATGAGGCCTCGGCAGCGGCGGAAGCTTTCAGGGCAGCAGACAATACCCATGACATCTTCGACGAGGATGACTTTATGGATGATATGGACCCGGAAGAGGTAGACATCGAGATGTATATGAAAACATCAGGACGGTCTAGAGCCGAGGTGGAGGCGATGATAACGCTCAAGATGGCCGCCCGAATCAGAAAAAAGTCGACTGGGAAATCAATTGTGAAGGCAGTCGGGAAACCAATTGGAAAGCCCATTGGAAAACCGACGACGAGAGCCAGCAAGTCGACTAAGTAGAGAATTGTCTCTGCCCGTCGCCTTCTTCCAACTGTTTTTTCCCAATGCCTGTACAACCTATACCACCGAACGCGTCCACGTATGCCAACCTTCGGGTAGCGACGTTGAACGTAAGATCTATTCTCAGCGATGAGAATCGCCGTGCATTCTTTGCATGGTTAAAAAATCAACCAATTGACATCATTGCGATCCAGGAGACCGCAAACTTTGGGATCTTTAATGACACCGTCAAAGCCAAATGGACAAGAGATTGGGGGGAGAGGGGCAAGTCCCTCTTTACCCGATATTGCGGCCTGCTGGTTTGTCATGAAAGATTCTTCCTCACCGACACTGTGGAGCTTGGAGAAGGCCGTATCCTATCGGCCATCCTCAAAGCGGCAGGACAGGACGAGGATACTCTTAGGATCACAAACTTATATCTTCCAGCCAACGACAGAGAGCAGCCAATTTTTCTTGCCAGATTGGACGTGGGCAGAATTGCACACCCTCTCACAGTCGTCCTGGGAGACTTCAACAACACAATGCACCCGATGTTAGACAGGAACCCTCCACGAACAGTAGAACTTCAACAAGAATACCGCTACACTGCACCCTGGCAGAATGTAGTGGACGCCTTGATGACGCCGCTGAACCTGGTGGACACTGCCCTCCCTCGGACAAAGAACAAACCATACTATACTCACTACCACGTCAGGACTGTCGCCGTCACCCCCCAGAACATGGCAATCCGTCGCGCCTTTTTGGAGGCCGCGGATCCGCTAGAGCTGGAGAGGGAGAGGCCAGCGATAGGGGATGGAGCGGAGCTGCTAGCCATGCTAGACAGAGACGATGACCTGGTGGAGAACCCAGCAACTCCGGGACAGCCCGGAATTATCTTGAACACAAACTCAAGGATTGACTATCTGATGGTGTCGGCTACAATGCTTGGATCAGTCTCGGCCCAGGAGGTTCGCTCTTGCGACATTTACTGGCCCGACAAAAAATCCAAGCTCGACCATCGACTAGTCTCTGCCACACTTTTTACTACGGACAAACCTCCATACTGTGCTTCCGAGGTACTGGATGAGCGTCTGTTGCACGACCCGACCTTTGTGGAAAAGGTGAACTCTCTCTTTGCGGATCTGGCAGAGAAGAGGAGTCAGCCCGACTCGCCACCCATGTCCACCTGTTGGGACGAGTGCAAGACCAGGATCTTGGAGGAAGGTCTGAAATATGCAAAGAAAAAACGAAGAGATAACATGGACAAGCGTCGAAAGTTGACCAGGGATCTCGCGCAAGCGGACGCTACTCTCGACCAGCACCCCAGGAACAAGAAGGCAATTGCAAGGAGGTTGCAATGTCTTGATGACCTGGGTGAGCTGTCCAAGTACGAACTTCAAAAGGTGGCGCTGATGGCCAAGGTGAAATGGGTGGAGGAAGGAGAGAAGGCCACGCCGTTTTTTACCATGCTTCTTCACGCACGCCGCAGGAAAGCAACTATCGCAGCTCTTAAAAACAGGGAGGGAGAATCAAAAGAGGACATGGACTCGATTGAATCGATCGCCCGCGAGTTTTATTCTGAGCTATACACGTCAGAGCCGACTGACCGGACCGCACAGGAGACGCTCCTGAGTGCAGTCCACACGTCGGTGAACGCCAGAGATAAGATCGATCTGGATGCGGATCTCACGGAGGGAGAGATTACGTCTGCGATTCAAGCCATGGCGGCTCGATCCTCTCCAGGAACTGACGGGCTCACCTACGCATTCTACAAAGCTTTCAAATCCAAGATCACACCGGTCCTCATGGAGATATTTAACGATATCAAGCCAGGATCAGTCGCGTCTATGCCCGAATCGCATGGTCAGTCTCTGACTATCTTGCTGTTCAAAAAGGGGGATGCGGAGCAAATAGGGAATTACCGCCCTATTTCCCTCACGCAGTGTGATTACAAGATTTTTACAAAGGTCTTGACCAACCGGATGAACCCTGTTGCCGACAAGATCTTGAATGTTCATCAAACGGGATTTATCCCAGAACGACAAGGACACGACAACGTCATGTTGCTGGAGTTGCTGGTTCATTACTTTCAAGACGGGAGCAAGGGAGACGCTTCGATCTTGAGTCTGGATCAGCAAAAGGCGTATGATAGGGTGGAATGGGGATACCTGCATCTGTGCTTGGAGCGCTTTGGATTTGGCCCGAGGCTCAGGCACTGGATCAAGCTTTGTTACACAGAGCTAGAGGCAACCATCCACTTGGGGTCGCGCAAATCGGATCCGTACCAGATCAAGAGAGGACTTCGCCAAGGTGATCCCCTCGCGCCGATCTTGTTCAATTTTGTACTGGAGCCGTTCCTTTTACATTACACACGAACCGCCAGGGGGCCCATGGTCCCTGGCATCCGTCCCAAGGTTGCCGCCTTTGCAGATGACACCAATCTGCTGATGGGACCAGGAGATGATATCCACGCTCAGAATGCAATCCGGCTCCACGAAGCGGCGTCTGGGGCTCGCATCAACCACGACAAATCCACTCTGATCCCTCTGACCGAGACCGCTCTGAAATGTCGGGGGTCTGTACGTCAGGAAGAAAGAAAGGTGCTGTTTAATGATAGAGAGCGACAGCCTGATATGACTGTCGCACACTACTTAAGGGGCGCGCAAGCGCAACTCTCTCTAACTAGAAATAAACGGCAGGAGAAATACGTCGGTATTGCACCGGACGTTACAAACTCCCCCCCCAGATTGATACCGGGTAGAACTAATAGTGGCTAACTTTACGGGGATAAAACTGTGGAAAACCCCTTGATAGATTGACGAGGATAAAATGTAGAAAACCTCTTGGATTGATAGGTGAGGGAAAATCGGGAAAACCTCTGAATTGCGAGATAATTGCGAACTCCTTGTGCTGTGCATAGAGAAGGTGTAACTCTTTTATAGCTTTTAACGGGTGTAAAATACGACCGGTGGCCAAAAAACCCTGTGATCTGGCATCTGGTGCTCTGTCTGTGTGAGAGGAAAACGCTGACCTCGTTAAAAACCTCTTGGCTCTGGTTGACTAATTCCTCACTTTGGCTTTGCGGCTCTTGTTGGCCTGAGAACTCTGGGCTTTTGCTTGCTCGTCTCGTACTTGTTTTTGGAGTTTCTTCTCCCTGTTGTCTCTGATACGAATTATTCTTTTAGCTGCATGCGGATTGTCCATGCGCTTACTCTTCCAGTATTTGTCGATGATGTTCTTTGAGTCAAACTGGTCATAGCTGAGTTGCTGGTTGTGTGAGGAGTCATATCCTTTCCACTGCACAGTGTACAGCATCCCCTCCTTGGAGAGCGAATGGTCAAGGATCATGTCGATCTCATATGACTCGGCACTTTGCACGTCTAGCGCTTGGGTGACTTGCTTCAGCTGCTCCGGGGAATATTGACGGGGCAGTTTCTCAGACATTGGATCGAGGAGAGTGTATGAGCCATGTGTTGAGCGGGAAAGAACCTTGTATGGGCCGTGATATTTGGCGTCAATCTTGCTACCAGGTACGTCTTCCTTGGCCATGACATAGGTGCCAGGCTGGAAGTCACGCAATCGATGAGTCCTATTGAACTTCGAAGCCATAGCTGTCTGAGTCCCTGTACTGTAATCCGAAATTGCAGGGTATACCAGTTTCGTGAGATACTCTAGACGCTGTTCGTTCTCCTCATCTGTCAATAGATGGGACTCAACCGCGGAGAAATCCGTGAGAGTAGCAAACGATCTACCGTAGAACAATGAAAACGGCGTTGAGTTGTGGAGACTGGCGGCCCTGGTGTTGAGCTGTAGCTGCGCCATGGGTACATAGTTATCCCATTGGTCGCGCCGTCCTTGAAGTTGTTTCTTGATGTTGTCTTTCATGGTGCGCACAAAGCGTTCAGCCACGCCGTTCGACCTTGGGTGGTACGGTGTCGACAGTCTATGATCAATTTTCAACTTTTGATTCATGAGCTTACACAGTGAATTAACGAACTCAGAGCCGTTATCACTTTGAACGATCTTTGGGAATCCGATGCCGCAGAACAGCTTAAACAATGCTTGTGCGATTGTCCGGGCTTCCTTATTCGGCAAAGGTTCAAGGAAGACAAACCTGGTACAGATGTCTACGGTCACAAGTACAAACTTGTTGCCGGATGTACTGGTATCGAATTCAGCAAGATCCACGGCGACATGCTCACCGGGTAGCCGTGCATGGATGGGCCTGAGAGGATGGTAACCCTTTCGGGCGATGTTGAAGTACTGGCACTGTGTGCATCCACTGACCCATTTCAGGCAGTCTTCTTTGAGCTTAGGCCAAGTCTTACCAGTAGCCTGGATGGCTTTGACCATGGCTCCCGTACCTGGATGTCCAAACTCATGGGTACGGCTGAGAATAAGTTCTCGCTCTTCCTCTCGGAGTACAACTTCGTGGGACACATCATCAGAGACGAATTCTTGCATGTACGCTTCATCCATTACGAACCTGGTGCCAATCTTGAGATCTGGCCCGGAGGATGCTTCTGGTGATGTGTTGGCCCTGTCGATGGTTGCTGCTTTTAAGGCCCGGGTGACGGCGGCAACAGATGGATGCCCGTCAGGGACCATGTCCATGTCGTAGTCTTCGCGTTCTTTTGTGGGGTCGTCCTCTTCGGTAAATGCACGGGACAGTGCATCCGGTAGGACGTTCAGTATGCCTGGTCGGTAGATGCACTCGAAATCGTAATTAAAGATCGTCTCCTTCCAGTTCGTAACAATCTGAGGAAGTTCCTTTTGCTCGTGTATGTAGGTTAGCGGACGGTGGTCAGTGAAGAGGGTGAACTTTCGTCCCCATAAGTATTGATGAAAACGATTGAGTGCAAAAACGATCCCAAGTAACTCCTTTTTGTATGCTGGGTAATTCTTCTCGCTTTTGTGAAGCGCCCTGGCCTGGAATGAGATGTAGTTGATCTTCGACTCGTCTCCATTGGGTAGTTGGTAGAGCCCTGCGCCGATGCCAACTCCGGATGCGTCAGTCGCGACATAGAATGGTAGACTGAAATCGGGGAAACATAGACAAGGAGCGAGAATGATTGATCGTCTCAGTTTGTCAAAGCTGCGTTTCTCTTCCTTGGAAAGTGAAAACGTGCCCCTCTTGTTCCGTAAGGCTTCTAGAGGTGCTGCTAGCACACTGTACAGTGGTATGTACTCGCGGAAATAATTGAAGAGACCGAGATACCTCTGGACCATCTTCTTGTTGCGGGGGTATGCCCAAGAATAAATGTTTGCAATTTTCTTCGGATTGATCATGCGGCCATGTCGGTTGACGATGTAGCCGAGCATCAATATTTCAGTGCTGTAAAAGTTACACTTTTCCTGGTTGATAATAAGTTTGGCCTCGGTTAGACGTTTTACGACCGTGATGCAGTGCTCCAGATGACTTTCAGTTTCGTCTGTATGGGCAACAATATCATCGACATAATTGTCAGCAAAGTCGGCGTCTCCGAATAGCTCAGCCATTCCTCGTTGGAAGATGCTAGTGAGTGGTTTCAAACCAAATGGTGCTCGAGCGAACTTGTACTGCTGGTTGTCGTATGTAAACGCGGTCAGGATTTGACTCAGCTCGGCAATTCTCATGCGATGATAAGCCTGAGAGAGGTCAAAGGTAGAGTATCTGGCTTTGCCTGCGACCTTGGTATGCAAGTCTGCGATCTTTGGGAGCGGAAATTGGTCCGTGTCCAGCAACTGCTTGTTGAGTGTGCGCGGATCCAGGCATACTCTGTGCTTTAAAATCTTCCCTTCTAGGTCTCGTCTCGCTGCCATGGTGAGCGTGCTATTATATGGGCAATGTCCCTTTACGGGTACTATCACTCCGTCTTTAAGCCATTGCTTCACGGTCTTGTCAACCTCGTCTTTCTCTGTCTGCGAATAGAACTGCCGTGGGCGTTCTTGCACTTTGCAATCGGGTCCAACTTTTAGTTCTACAACCATCGATGGCAGTGTGCAGTGAGATGATGGGTCGATCTTGGCGTTTTCGTCCAGGTAGGGTTGCAACTGCCTCATGAATTCAGCTTTCTCCGCTATGAACTCGGGTGTCAATTCCACTTCTGGTGTTTTTAACGGAACAATCGGTGGTTTCTCGTCTGTTGGTACCCACAGGAAGTCTTCTCTCCGCGGCTGCTGGAGACGAATACCGCCGATGGTGAATCCTAACAACGAGAATAGGTCCATACCTATGAGTACGTCAAAGTAGTCGAAGTCCATGACATGCATGTGAACTTCCAGCGACTTTTTGTTGCAGATGAGCTGTACTCTATCGCAAGTGGTGAAGTCCGGGACTTGCGTTCCAGTTTTGATTAGCGCTACAAATTCGTCCGGTATGGCTCCAAAACGGATGTCTGCATCCTCAGCAAGCCCTCTACTAATGAGTGATATTGTGGCGCCGGGATCTAATAGAGCAGTACACATTATACCATTAATCATACAGGGCACCGTGAGTCGGTTGTCTCCTGGTTTTGGTTGCCTGAATTCATAGACCTTCTTCAAGTCCTTTGGACGTAGATAGTTTTGACGGTTGTCTTCTTTAATGGAATCAGCCTCACGCATGTGAATGTCGTCATGTCGATCAAAAGCTGCGACTACTTTATGCTGTGTCTGTCCGTAGGATCGATCGGAGCCACGATTGGTTTGAGTGTGCTCTTGAGCATCGCCTCGGCGATCGTCCTTGTTACCGTAGCGGCTGCGGTGATCTTGGCGTCTGCCACCGCCAGCACGACGCGATCGGTCCTGCGAGCGTGATCGTGAGCGAGAGCGTTTGCGACCGCTACCATTACTCTTCTTCTGCTCTTGGTCGGCCTTACGCTTGAAGCAGTCCTTATAATTGTGTGGCGTTCTTGCATTCTTGCAGGCATCGGTATACCAACAGTCCGATGCTGACCCAGTCGAGGTGTTTGATCGGCCCGACTTTGTTGACGACTGCGACTTAGATCGGCCTCGCTGTGATTCGTCTCGTCGGTGCCCTTGGTTGTGCTTTGTCGCTGTACCTGATCCGGAGCCCGATGTGGCCACGTCGGCCTTAAACTGGGACAGGAACCATGCCGTATGGTCAGTTCTGTTGCCCTCGACCGCGCCAGGGGTCTCATGGAGGAATTCGAGGTACGCCTTGACTGAGGTCACATTTTCTAACGCCCCATACCTCTTCAGAGTAGCTTGTTTGCCCACGTCCGAGATATAGCAGCCTAGTGGTTTGATCAGCCACTGGCAGTCCGAGTCCGGGATGTCTGCTGCTTCCATGAGAGGCAAAATCCGGTCGGAAAACGCACGAATTGATTCCCCGTGGTCAGGTCGCATCCTGGTGACGATGTCGGCTACTTTGGAGCTCACCGAGTCAAACCGGATGGCCTTGTGGAGGGCCTCGATGGCTTTGCTCCAGGTCCTCTTATCAATGGGAACTTTCGCGATCTCGGACTCATAGTCCTTGGCGAGCCCAATCTTGACAAGGGACATCGGAAGGTAGGACCATGCTACCTTATCGAACAATGCATCCGTGAGATGCAGTCGTAAAGCGCGCTTGATGTCCTCCTTGAACCGGACTACTTTCTTAGCAATCTCGAGTAAGGCTTGGTCCTTGTCGGTGCTGAGAGTGTCACGCTCGATGTCTAGTATCGGCTGGTTCTTTAACTCGACATGTTTTAGTTTAGAAAAATCAATAGTTTTCGTACCTTTAAACACCGGGATATGGTCGATCTTATAGATGGACTTAATGGCTGCGTGAACTGGGTCTGACGGGTCCCATTTGATGACGTAATCATCGATGGTTAGCGCCGCCCGTTCCGCGCCAGTCATTTTAGCCTCAGACGACGAGGTCGATCGGTCCCCTTCGAGATCGTCGGCATTGGCCTTGAAGGCTGCTCGGAGAGCTCGCTCGGCATCGTGGCCACTGTCCTCGAGAAGCCGGACTTGGACTTGGATGTCCCCTCGGATCTCGGTCCTGGTGTCATCGAGTATCTTGAGCTGAGCCTTTTCACGTGCCGAACCGAGCCGAAGTGCCTTGACAGCCTTGACCGCTTGTCTGTGTCGGTTGTTGAGGTGGGTGATGAGGAATAACTTACGCGACGCCTTGGCTCGATAGCTCTCGACTTGTCTGCGTAGTCCTTGCTCAGACTCGTCGTAGTCGTCCTCGTCCTCGGATTCGGATTGGGCCTGATCATCTAACTCCATGTCCTCCATGATTTTCGAGAGGCGGTCACTGATGTCGTCATCATGCGAGTCGTCTTCAGTGGTGTCATCATCCTGGTGCATTTCCGTATCTTCGTCGATGTCGTCTCTTTGGTCGGTAGTTTCTTGATTGACCGCACTGTCTGCCTGCTGGCCATCAGTCTCCGAGATTGGTGCCGTCGTTCGTTTAGGCGGCATCCTGAAGCTCTCCTTTCCAGATTATGATGGAGTGGTTGGTCCGCGGAATGGCGATGAGATGGTGGTGAAATTTTTCTCAAGTTGGTGGGAGTGACGTTTCGTAAACCGGCCAATCACAGTTCCTGAAAAAAATGAAATGTCGGGGGTCTGTACGTCAGGAAGAAAGAAAGGTGCTGTTTAATGATAGAGAGCGACAGCCTGATATGACTGTCGCACACTACTTAAGGGGCGCGCAAGCGCAACTCTCTCTAACTAGAAATAAACGGCAGGAGAAATACGTCGGTATTGCACCGGACGTTACACGCTCACACGGTCATCGCTGTCCCAAATGTCAATGCGGTGCCCTTCGGGACCGCATTTGAGCACTTGGGAATCGTGTTGCAGTCAGGTGAACGCGACATGAAGGGGATTGAGAAGGGAATTCTCGGAAAACTGGAGAACGCAATTGCTGGATGGCGATTGAGAAAGCTGACGTTTGAAGGTCGTGTGACGGTACTGAACACGTACTTTTTGTCAAAGCTGTGGTATGTCGCACCATTCTACACCTTTACGGCGTCGTTCTACCAGGAGTTGGACAAGCTGACCCGTCACATTTTGTGGCCAACAACAAACGCTCGTGTGAGTCTGAATTGGTACCGCCAGCCCAAGAAATGGGGTGGATACGGACTCTTGCACCCCGAACACCAGATCAAAGCCCTGAAAGCAAAATGGATGGCACGCCGACTGGAGACCCCGGCCCAGAGATGGGTTCCTCTGTTGGAGACGATTGTCAGAGAGGGGACAGCCAACGGCGGAGGTCAAGCCATTTTTGCTCTAGAAAACCCAACACAGAGAGGGACAAGGCTATTGGGCCTGTCAGACCCCCCTCTCCCAGCCAGCATCCTCGCCAGTGTCCATGCGTTCCAGGAGCTGGACATCAAAGAGGCCCCGCGCCCAGAGCGAAGAATTGGATATCGCTTCCAACTCTTTGATGGCGAGTGTGCGACCAACGCCTTTGAGGTCAAGAGGGCTCGTCTGTACCTGGGCAAAGTAGCACGAGAGGCCCAAGTAGGACGACCTCTTCCTAAAGCCAAGAGGGACTGGCCTGCCATCCCAAGCCTGATGAACTTTAGATCCATCGAGGTGGACCGGACGGGACCTGGGCCTCATCCCGAAAGGAACTCTATGCCTCCGATCCCGGACGAAGAGTGGAAGGTGTGTTGGGAGCGCTTCTGGGCGACCGAGCGACGCCCCAACGAGCGCCACTTTCTGTACCAGCTCCATCACAGAGCGGTATGGACCAAGGGATTCAAGTCGACCATAATACTCAATCAACCGGTGGAGAACAAGTGGTGCAGGAGGTGCATCGCCCATGACCCACCGATACAAGTCCATGAGAACACAGTCCATGCTTTTCACGACTGCCCACAAGTGTTGGCAGAATGGGATCGAGTCCGCGAGAGGATCGAAACCCTCTGCCAGACAGGACCGCTATCCACAATAGTGTATCACGATATACTCTGTTGGCCCCGAGTAGCGGACCTGCCACCTCTGGCCATCCACCTGCATTCTACCGTCACTCAAACCATATGGCAAAGCTATTGTGCCCTTGGAGATGGAGAACGACAGGCGGATATATACCTGAGAGGAGCAGTTGTATCAGCGTTCAAGACACGAGCCAAGGTAGAACAGGCGCGAGCCATCTACCGTGATCAAGTGGAACACCACCAACGAGCTCGAGGCCAATTAGGGCAAGAGCCGTCGACAAAGAACTACGACCAGTTTGTGTCTGTGTGGCACCATCCTCCTCACATCACGGTCTTTCGAGATCGGCTGGAATGGGGAGAGATGTGGAGCAATTAAGTTTGCACCGCACGGTCCCGAACGATAAAAAACAAAATCAGGGACGATCGACTCCTGCAATTGACCGCCCCGCCAGAAAAACAGACCCGAAACACGAAAACCAAAAAAACAGAAAACACAAGGTCGAGAACGCGAGCGGGTCTCCTTCTCCGTCAAGACCTCCAACAGGCATCGGTTCATCTCTTTACCAACAAGAGATGAGCAGGAACCGACCAAAAAAATAAAATCAGCGGTCGCTGCTTCTCCCCGCCTCTGAGAAGCAGTGCTCGCGAGTAGGTGGCTCCCTGCCCTACTCAAAGAGCACCCCTGGATCCTTGCAAGATCCAGAAGATCCATGCCAAGGGCTCTGACGCTCCTCTCGGGTGTCACTTCCTCACTTGTCATGACCAAGGGCCGCCGTTTCCGTCGCCTTTTTCCTAAATAGTCTTCCACCCCTACCTCCCTGGGCCCGATCTGTATGGATCGTGAAGCCCTTGTTCCCGCTTAGCGAAGGGCGAGCCACTTTTTTTAGAAAAAACAGATAGTTCGGCAGTAGTAACCTTTATCATTACCAGCGAGGGGGAACACTTTGGGAAAGCTTCGGCACCCCCCCGCATGGAATAAACCGAAGAGTATCTCTCTCTTCGCCCGGCTAGCTCAATCGGTAGAGCAGAGCAACTCTTTCTTTCCCAGTTCCGCAAATAATTGAATTAGCAGTCACTGTTACTTTCAGTTTTTTGTTCATCCTCATCGCTTTTTTGCTCATTGCATTTCGTCGGTCATTAGCAAAGTGCTCAGCTCCGGGAAGGACCATCACACCACCATGAATCAACAACTCGTCACCATGGACGACCCCAACATGCCTGCGTCTCCGCATCTGGTCACTACAGTTGCCGGGATAGACCCTTTGGGGGTGGGATCTATCTCCACCAACGCTAGTGTCAGTGCCGAGGCGGCCGCATCGGGTCAGCCCATTTCGTCCGTTAGGACCACCCTCGCGGGTGAGCGATCACCCCTGAACCAACCTGCCACGTCGCATGATGCCGATAGGCTTGGGAGACCATCCGCATCATCCACCTCTGGCAGGGGTTCAGGAGGGACCGCCGTAGTCCACAACACAACGGCCAAGACCACCCCTGGGGGTGAGCCGTCTTCTTTGTCCACCACTACCATGTCTGGTCGTGCCGATGAGCCTGGGCAGCCATCCGCACGCCCCACCTCTGGTAGGGTGCCATTGAAATCGGCTTTAGTCTTGGAGAAGCCTGCAGGACAGTCAGGAGGGACTGGTCCTGTGTCATCATCATCGTCGAAGTCTGCCGCTTCATCTCCCTCGGGTCTGAGGGATGAGGAGATGGAGGAGCAGGCTCCCATTCCTCCCATGCCCGCGGCGGGTCCGATGCCGATTCGGACATACGCCTTTGCTGCGGGTGCCCGTGCAGAGTCCAAACGCAGTCAGGAGGTTCTTCGTCGCCGAGTCGAGGCCAGGGTACAGGCCCAACTCCCCCAGCACTTTACACGGCTTAGAAGGGGAGCGGCGGTTATTATTTATGAGAACACGAAGGTCAGGGCAGAGGACCTGCAACTGGAGTTGAACAAACTCCTAGATGCACGCTGTGTCCTGAAGAACGATACATACGGGATCTCAGTTGTCGGATTCCTCCATGCAAAGGACCTGGAGGAATTTCTCGTCACCCCTGTGGTGGTCAAGGGCGTCCGTCTCCGAGTGGAAAGAGCGGTGCACTCGACGGGGTCTCGACTTCAAATCCGAGCGGAATCGGTCTTTGAGTTGGACCCTGACGACCTTGAGAAAGAATTGAAGCGGATCTTCCAGGAAGCAGGGGAGATCAAATACATCAACCCGCACTATGTGACGGGATCAAAGGAGACGTTGACAGGAGTGGTGGATTTCATCCTGGAGATCCCCTCTGGAAAGCTCAAGGACCTGCAGCTGCCCCGGATGGCGGCGCTGTCAGGAGTAAACACTCTGTTTACCTGGCCCAAGGGAGGCAAGGTCTGTTACAGATGTGGGACGGACGAGCACATCAGGAGGGAGTGTCCTCATCCAATCACTTGGTCGGTCGATCAAGGAGAGCCGTTGGAGACAGCGATGATGGTAAAGGCATTTCCGGACACTGAAATCACCCAGCCAACAGTCAACACCCATAGTCAGTCAGGCAACAAATCCACAGCCAATAAAGCTGGTTCAAACAAACTCAATACGCAGCGAGACAATGAGGAGGAATGGACTACGGTAGGACAGAAGAAACGTCCTTACAGTACAAGATCCCGTCCTGGCCCGCAATCCGACTCGGACAACCCTGTGGAGAGGAAGAAGACTCAACAGGGAAGTGCCAGTGGAGCAGGCAATGGAGGAGGGAAAAAACCCGAAGACGGCGGTGGAAGCAAAGGCAAGGGGAAGGCCAAAGCCAACACCGACGACCACCAGGAGCAGAGGAAGGAGTCCGAAGCTCGGGTGGACGTGAACAGGGGGACAGAGGAGGGCTCTGCTGTATCCAACAGCAAGAGCACTCCTACTGCTACCAAAGCTAGTGTGACCTTTGCACCATCTGGAAACAGCTCTGGAGCAGCAGGGTCAGGAACGAGCGGTCCCACTGAGACCGTCAAGGGTACTAATGCAGTCAGCAACGGTAACCAGACTGCAGAGTCCACCTCTGCCGATATTCAAACAGCAACATCATCCAAGATCGCACAGGAGCAAGAGGCGGCGAAGGTAGCAGCTGCCCAACAAGCTATGATCAGGGCAGAAGAAGAACAGGCCCGGTTAGCACAGGAATACGCCCGCCAGCAGGAAGCCTGGTTAGCACAGGAACAGGCCCGTCAGCAATGGGAACATGCCCAGCAGGAAGCCTGGCAAGCAGCTGCGGCAGCAGCTGCAGGGGAAGCTGCAGATGAGGCCTCGGCAGCGGCGGAAGCTTTCAGGGCAGCAGACAATACCCATGACATATTCGACGAGGATGACTTTATGGATGATATGGACCCGGAAGAGGTAGACATCGAGATGTATATGAAAACATCAGGACGGTCTAGAGCCGAGGTGGAGGCGATGATAACGCTCAAGATGGCCGCCCGAATCAGAAAAAAGTCGACTGGGAAATCAATTGTGAAGGCAGTCGGGAAACCAATTGGAAAGCCCATTGGAAAACCGACGACGAGAGCCAGCAAGTCGACTAAGTAGAGACTTGTCTCTGCCCGTCGCCTTCTTCCAACTGTTTTTTCCCAATGCCTGTACAACCTATACCACCGAACGCGTCCACGTATGCCAACCTTCGGGTAGCGACGTTGAACGTAAGATCTATTCTCAGCGATGAGAATCGCCGTGCATTCTTTGCATGGTTAAAAAATCAACCAATTGACATCATTGCGATCCAGGAGACCGCAAACTTTGGGATCTTTAATGACACCGTCAAAGCCAAATGGACAAGAGATTGGGGGGAGAGGGGCAAGTCCCTCTTTACCCGATATTGCGGCCTGCTGGTTTGTCATGAAAGATTCTTCCTCACCGACACTGTGGAGCTTGGAGAAGGCCGTATCCTATCGGCCATCCTCAAAGCGGCAGGACAGGACGAGGATACTCTTAGGATCACAAACTTATATCTTCCAGCCAACGACAGAGAGCAGCCAATTTTTCTTGCCAGATTGGACGTGGGCAGAATTGCACACCCTCTCACAGTCGTCCTGGGAGACTTCAACAACACAATGCACCCGATGTTAGACAGAAACCCTCCACGAACAGTAGAACTTCAACAAGAATACCGCTACACTGCACCCTGGCAGAATGTAGTGGACGCCTTGATGACGCCGCTGAACCTGGTGGACACTGCCCTCCCTCGGACAAAGAACAAACCATACTATACTCACTACCACGTCAGGACTGTCGCCGTCACCCCCCAGAACATGGCAATCCGTCGCGCCTTTTTGGAGGCCGCGGATCCGCTAGAGCTGGAGAGGGAGAGGCCAGCGATAGGGGATGGAGCGGAGCTGCTAGCCATGCTAGACAGAGACGATGACCTGGTGGAGAACCCAGCAACTCCGGGACAGCCCGGAATTATCTTGAACACAAACTCAAGGATTGACTATCTGATGGTGTCGGCTACAATGCTTGGATCAGTCTCGGCCCAGGAGGTTCGCTCTTGCGACATTTACTGGCCCGACAAAAAATCCAAGCTCGACCATCGACTAGTCTCTGCCACACTTTTTACTACGGACAAACCTCCATACTGTGCTTCCGAGGTACTGGATGAGCGTCTGTTGCACGACCCGACCTTTGTGGAAAAGGTGAACTCTCTCTTTGCGGATCTGGCAGAGAAGAGGAGTCAGCCCGACTCGCCACCCATGTCCACCTGTTGGGACGAGTGCAAGACCAGGATCTTGGAGGAAGGTCTGAAATATGCAAAGAAAAAAAGAAGAGATAACATGGACAAGCGTCGAAAGTTGACCAGGGATCTCGCGCAAGCGGACGCTACTCTCGACCAGCACCCCAGGAACAAGAAGGCAATTGCAAGGAGGTTGCAATGTCTTGATGACCTGGGTGAGCTGTCCAAGTACGAACTTCAAAAGGTGGCGCTGATGGCCAAGGTGAAATGGGTGGAGGAAGGAGAGAAGGCCACGCCGTTTTTTACCATGCTTCTTCACGCACGCCGTAGGAAAGCAACTATCGCAGCTCTTAAAAACAGGGAGGGAGAATCAAAAGAGGACATGGACTCGATTGAATCGATCGCCCGCGAGTTTTATTCTGAGCTATACACGTCAGAGCCGACTGACCGGACCGCACAGGAGACGCTCCTGAGTGCAGTCCACACGTCGGTGAACGCCAGAGATAAGATCGATCTGGATGCGGATCTCACGGAGGGAGAGATTACGTCTGCGATTCAAGCCATGGCGGCTCGATCCTCTCCAGGAACTGACGGGCTCACCTACGCATTCTACAAAGCTTTCAAATCCAAGATCACACCGGTCCTCATGGAGATATTTAACGATATCAAGCCAGGATCAGTCGCGTCTATGCCCGAATCGCATGGTCAGTCTCTGACTATCTTGCTGTTCAAAAAGGGGGATGCGGAGCAAATAGGGAATTACCGCCCTATTTCCCTCACGCAGTGTGATTACAAGATTTTTACAAAGGTCTTGACCAACCGGATGAACCCTGTTGCCGACAAGATCTTGAATGTTCATCAAACGGGATTTATCCCAGAACGACAAGGACACGACAACGTCATGTTGCTGGAGTTGCTGGTTCATTACTTTCAAGACGGGAGCAAGGGAGACGCTTCGATCTTGAGTCTGGATCAGCAAAAGGCGTATGATAGGGTGGAATGGGGATACCTGCATCTGTGCTTGGAGCGCTTTGGATTTGGCCCGAGGCTCAGGCACTGGATCAAGCTTTGTTACACAGAGCTAGAGGCAACCATCCACTTGGGGTCGCGCAAATCGGATCCGTACCAGATCAAGAGAGGACTTCGCCAAGGTGATCCCCTCGCGCCGATCTTGTTCAATTTTGTACTGGAGCCGTTCCTTTTACATTACACACGAACCGCCAGGGGGCCCATGGTCCCTGGCATCCGTCCCAAGGTTGCCGCCTTTGCAGATGACACCAATCTGCTGATGGGACCAGGAGATGATATCCACGCTCAGAATGCAATCCGGCTCCACGAAGCGGCGTCTGGGGCTCGCATCAACCACGACAAATCCACTCTGATCCCTCTGACCGAGACCGCTCACACGGTCATCGCTGTCCCAAATGTCAATGCGGTGCCCTTCGGGACCGCATTTGAGCACTTGGGAATCGTGTTGCAGTCAGGTGAACGCGACATGAAGGGGATTGAGAAGGGAATTCTCGGAAAACTGGAGAACGCAATTGCTGGATGGCGATTGAGAAAGCTGACGTTTGAAGGTCGTGTGACGGTACTGAACACGTACTTTTTGTCAAAGCTGTGGTATGTCGCACCATTCTACACCTTTACGGCGTCGTTCTACCAGGAGTTGGACAAGCTGACCCGTCACATTTTGTGGCCAACAACAAACGCTCGTGTGAGTCTGAATTGGTACCGCCAGCCCAAGAAATGGGGTGGATACGGACTCTTGCACCCCGAACACCAGATCAAAGCCCTGAAAGCAAAATGGATGGCACGCCGACTGGAGACCCCGGCCCAGAGATGGGTTCCTCTGTTGGAGACGATTGTCAGAGAGGGGACAGCCAACGGCGGAGGTCAAGCCATTTTTGCTCTAGAAAACCCAACACAGAGAGGGACAAGGCTATTGGGCCTGTCAGACCCCCCTCTCCCAGCCAGCATCCTCGCCAGTGTCCATGCGTTCCAGGAGCTGGACATCAAAGAGGCCCCGCGCCCAGAGCGAAGAATTGGATATCGCTTCCAACTCTTTGATGGCGAGTGTGCGACCAACGCCTTTGAGGTCAAGAGGGCTCGTCTGTACCTGGGCAAAGTAGCACGAGAGGCCCAAGTAGGACGACCTCTTCCTAAAGCCAAGAGGGACTGGCCTGCCATCCCAAGCCTGATGAACTTTAGATCCATCGAGGTGGACCGGACGGGACCTGGGCCTCATCCCGAAAGGAACTCTATGCCTCCGATCCCGGACGAAGAGTGGAAGGTGTGTTGGGAGCGCTTCTGGGCGACCGAGCGACGCCCCAACGAGCGCCACTTTCTGTACCAGCTCCATCACAGAGCGGTATGGACCAAGGGATTCAAGTCGACCATAATACTCAATCAACCGGTGGAGAACAAGTGGTGCAGGAGGTGCATCGCCCATGACCCACCGATACAAGTCCATGAGAACACAGTCCATGCTTTTCACGACTGCCCACAAGTGTTGGCAGAATGGGATCGAGTCCGCGAGAGGATCGAAACCCTCTGCCAGACAGGACCGCTATCCACAATAGTGTATCACGATATACTCTGTTGGCCCCGAGTAGCGGACCTGCCACCTCTGGCCATCCACCTGCATTCTACCGTCACTCAAACCATATGGCAAAGCTATTGTGCCCTTGGAGATGGAGAACGACAGGCGGATATATACCTGAGAGGAGCAGTTGTATCAGCGTTCAAGACACGAGCCAAGGTAGAACAGGCGCGAGCCATCTACCGTGATCAAGTGGAACACCACCAACGAGCTCGAGGCCAATTAGGGCAAGAGCCGTCGACAAAGAACTACGACCAGTTTGTGTCTGTGTGGCACCATCCTCCTCACATCACGGTCTTTCGAGATCGGCTGGAATGGGGAGAGATGTGGAGCAATTAAGTTTGCACCGCACGGTCCCGAACGATAAAAAACAAAATCAGGGACGATCGACTCCTGCAATTGACCGCCCCGCCAGAAAAACAGACCCGAAACACGAAAACCAAAAAAACAGAAAACACAAGGTCGAGAACGCGAGCGGGTCTCCTTCTCCGTCAAGACCTCCAACAGGCATCGGTTCATCTCTTTACCAACAAGAGATGAGCAGGAACCGACCAAAAAAATAAAATCAGCGGTCGCTGCTTCTCCCCGCCTCTGAGAAGCAGTGCTCGCGAGTAGGTGGCTCCCTGCCCTACTCAAAGAGCACCCCTGGATCCTTGCAAGATCCAGAAGATCCATGCCAAGGGCTCTGACGCTCCTCTCGGGTGTCACTTCCTCACTTGTCATGACCAAGGGCCGCCGTTTCCGTCGCCTTTTTCCTAAATAGTCTTCCACCCCTACCTCCCTGGGCCCGATCTGTATGGATCGTGAAGCCCTTGTTCCCGCTTAGCGAAGGGCGAGCCACTTTTTTTAGAAAAAACAGATAGTTCGGCAGTAGTAACCTTTATCATTACCAGCGAGGGGGAACACTTTGGGAAAGCTTCGGCACCCCCCCGCATGGAATAAACCGAAGAGTATCTCTCTCTTCGCCCGGCTAGCTCAATCGGTAGAGCAGAGCAACTCTTTCTTTCCCAGTTCCGCAAATAATTGAATTAGCAGTCACTGTTACTTTCAGTTTTTTGTTCATCCTCATCGCTTTTTTGCTCATTGCATTTCGTCGGTCATTAGCAAAGTGCTCAGCTCCGGGAAGGACCATCACACCACCGTGAATCAACAACTCGTCACCATGGACGACCCAAACATGCCTGCGTCTCCGCATCTGGTCACTACAGTTGCCGGGATAGACCCTTTGGGGGTGGGATCTATCTCCACCAACGCTAGTGTCAGTGCCGAGGCGGCCGCATCGGGTCAGCCCATTTCGTCCGTTAGGACCACCCTCGCGGGTGAGCGATCACCCCTGAACCAACCTGCCACGTCGCATGATGCCGATTGGCCTGGAGAACCATCCGCATCATCCACCTCTGGCAGGGGTTCAGGAGGGAACGCCCTAGTCCACAACTCAACGGCCAAGACCACCCCTGGGGGTGAGCCGTCTTCTTTGTCCACCACTACCACGTCTGGTCGTGCCGATGAGCCTGGGCAGCCATCCGCACGCCCCACCTCTGGTAGGGTGCCATTGAAATCGGCTTTAGTCTTGGAGAAGCCTGCAGGACAGTCAGGAGGGACTGGTCCTGTGTCATCATCATCGTCGAAGTCTGCCGCTTCATCCCCCTCGGGTCTGAGGGATGAGGAGATGGAGGAGCAGGCTCCCATTCCTCCCATGCCCGCGGCGGGTCCGATGCCGATTCGGACATACGCCTTTGCTGCGGGTGCCCGTGCAGAGTCCAAACGCAGTCAGGAGGTTCTTCGTCGCCGAGTCGAGGCCAGGGTACAGGCCCAACTCCCCCAGCACTTTACACGGCTTAGAAGGGGAGCGGCGGTTATTATTTATGAGAACACAAAGGTCAGGGCAGAGGACCTGCAACTGGAGTTGAACAAACTCCTAGATGCACGTTGTGTCCTGAAGAACGATACATACGGGATCTCAGTTGTCGGATTCCTCCATGCAAAGGACCTGGAGGAATTTCTCGTCACCCCTGTGGTGGTCAAGGGCGTCCGTCTCCGAGTGGAAAGAGCGGTGCACTCGACGGGGTCTCGACTTCAAATCCGAGCGGAATCGGTCTTTGAGTTGGACCCTGACGACCTTGAGAAAGAATTGAAGCGGATCTTCCAGGAAGCAGGGGAGATCAAATACATCAACCCGCATTATGTGACGGGATCAAAGGAGACGTTGACAGGAGTGGTGGATTTCATCCTGGAGATCCCCTCTGGAAAGCTCAAGGACCTGCAGCTGCCCCGGATGGCGGCGCTGTCAGGAGTAAACACTCTGTTTACCTGGCCCAAGGGAGGCAAGGTCTGTTACAGATGTGGGACGGACGAGCACATCAGGAGGGAGTGTCCTCATCCAATCACTTGGTCGGTGGATCAAGGAGAGCCGTTGGAGACAGCGATGATGGTGAAGGCATTTCCGGACACTGAAATCACCCAGCCAACAGTCAACACCCATAGTCAGTCAGGCAACAAATCCACAGCCAATAAAGCTGGTTCAAACAAAATCAATACGCAGCGAGACAATGAGGAGGAATGGACTACGGTAGGACAGAAGAAACGTCCTTACAGTACAAGATCCCGTCCTGGCCCGCAATCCGACTCGGACAACCCTGTGGAGAGGAAGAAGACTCAACAGGGAAGTGCCAGTGGAGCAGGCAATGGAGGAGGGAAAAAACCCGAAGACGGCGGTGGAAGCAAAGGCAAGGGGAAGGCCAAAGCCAACACCGACGACCACCAGGAGCAGAGGAAGGAGTCCGAAGCTCGGGTGGACGTTAACAGGGGGACAGAGGAGGGCTCTGCTGTATCCAACAGCAAGAACACTCCTACTGCTACCAAAGCTAGTGTGACCTTTGCACCATCTGGAAACAGCTCTGGAGCAGCAGGGTCAGGAACGAGCGGTCCCACTGAGACCGTCAAGGGTACTAATGCAGTCAGCAACGGTAACCAGACTGCAGAGTCCACCTCTGCCGATATTCAAACAGCAACATCATCCAAGATCGCACAGGAGCAAGAGGCGGCGAAGGTAGCAGCTGCCCAACAAGCTATGATCAGGGCAGAAGAAGAACAGGCCCGGTTAGCACAGGAATACGCCCGCCAGCAGGAAGCCTGGTTAGCACAGGAACAGGCCCGTCAGCAATGGGAACAGGCCCAGCAGGAAGCCTGGCAAGCAGCTGCGGCAGCAGCTGCAGGGGAAGCTGCAGATGAGGCCTCGGCAGCGGCGGAAGCTTTCAGGGCAGCAGACAATAACCATAACATCTTGGACGAGGATGACTTTATGGATGATATGGACCCGGAAGAGGTAGACATCGAGATGTATATGAAAACATCAGGTCGGTCTAGAGCCGAGGTGGAGGCGATGATAACGCTCAAGATGGCCGCCCGAATCAGAAAAAAGTCGAATGGGAAATCAATTGTGAAGCCAGTCGGGAAACCAATTGGGAAGCCCATTGGAAAACCGACGACGAGAGCCAGCAAGTCGACTAAGTAGAGACTTGTCTCTGCCCGTCGCCTTCTTCCAACTGCTTTTTCCCAATGCCTGTACAACCTATACCACCGAACGCGTCCACGTATGCCAACCTTCGGGTAGCGACGTTGAACGTAAGATCTATTCTCAGCGATGAGAATCGCCGTGCATTCTTTGCATGGTTAAAAAATCAACCAATTGACATCATTGCGATCCAGGAGACCGCAAACTTTGGGATCTTTAATGACACCGTCAAAGCCAAATGGACAAGAGATTGGGGGGAGAGGGGCAAGTCCCTCTTTACCCGTTATTGCGGCCTGCTGGTATGTCATGAAAGATTCTTCCTCACCGACACTGTGGAGCTTGGAGAAGGCCGTATCCTATCGGCCAT
Source organism: Entomortierella parvispora (assembly GCA_963573315.1). Lineage (NCBI taxonomy): Eukaryota > Fungi > Mortierellomycota > Mortierellomycetes > Mortierellales > Mortierellaceae > Entomortierella > Entomortierella parvispora. The sequence continues at coordinate 816,754 of OY752146.1, forward strand.
CCTCAAAGCGGCAGGACAGGATGAGGATACTCTTAGGATCACAAACTTATATCTTCCAGCCAACGACAGAGAACAGCCAATTTTTCTTGCCAGATTGGACGTGGGCAGAATTGCACACCCTCTCACAGTCGTCCTGGGAGATTTCAACAACACAATGCACCCGATGTTAGACAGGAACCCTCCACGAACAGTAGAACTTCAACAAGAATACCGCTACACTGCACCCTGGCAGAATGTAGTGGACGCCTTGATGACGCCGCTGAACCTGGTGGACACTGCCCTCCCTCGGACAAAGAACAAACCATACTATACTCACTACCACGTCAGGACTGTCGCCGTCACCCCCCAGAACATGGCAATCCGTCGCGCCTTTTTGGAGGCCGCGGATCCGCTAGAGCTCGAGAGGGAGAGGCCAGCGATAGGGGATGGGGCGGAGCTGCTAGCTATGCTAGACAGAGACGATGACCTGGTGGAGAACCCAGCAACTCCGGGACAGCCCGGAATTATTTTAAACACAAACTCAAGGATTGACTATCTGATGGTGTCGGCTACAATGCTTGGATTAGTCTCGGCCCAGGAGGTTCGCTCTTGCGACATCTACTGGCCCGACAAAAAATCCAAGCTCGACCATCGACTAGTCTCTGCCACACTTTTTACTACGGGCAAACCTCCATACTGTGCTTCCGAGGTATTGGATGAGCGTCTGTTGCACGACCCGACCTTTGTGGAAAAGGTGGACTCTCTCTTTGCGGATCTGGCAGAGAAGAGGAGTCAGCCCGACTCGCCACCCATGTCCACCTGTTGGGACGAGTGCAAGACCAGGATCTTGGAGGAAGGTCTGAAATATGCAAAGAAAAAAAGAAGAGATAACATGGACAAGCGTCGAAAGTTGACCAGGGATCTCGCGCAAGCGGACGCAACTCTCGACCAGCACCCCAGGAACAAGAAGGCAATTGCAAGGAGGTTGCAATGTCTTGATGACCTGGGCGAGCTGTCCAAGTACGAACTTCAAAAGGTGGCGCTGATGGCCAAGGTGAAATGGGTGGAGGAAGGAGAGAAGGCCACGCCGTTTTTTACCATGCTTCTTCACGCACGCCGCAGGAAAGCAACTATCGCAGCTCTTAAAAACAGGGAGGGAGAATCAAAAGAGGACATGGACTCGATTGAATCGATCGCCCGCGAGTTTTATTCTGAGCTATACACGTCAGAGCCGACAGACCGGACCGCACAGGAGACGCTCCTGAGTGCAGTCCACACGTCGGTGAACGCCAGAGATAAGATCGATCTGGATGCGGATCTCACGGAGGGAGAGATTGCGTCTGCGATTCAAGCCATGGCGGCTCGATCCTCTCCAGGAACTGACGGGCTCACCTACGCATTCTACAAAGCTTTCAAATCCAAGATCACACCGGTCCTCATGGAGATATTTAACGATATCAAGCCAGGATCAGTCGCGTCTATGCCCGAATCGCATGGTCAGTCTCTGACTATCTTGCTGTTCAAAAAGGGGGATGCGGAGCAAATAGGGAATTACCGCCCTATTTCCCTCACGCAGTGTGATTACAAGATTTTTACAAAGGTCTTGACCAACCGGATGAACCCTGTTGCCGACAAGATCTTGAATGTTCATCAAACGGGATTTATCCCAGAACGGCAAGGACACGACAACGTCATGTTGCTGGAGTTGTTGGTTCATTACTTTCAAGACGGGAGCAAGGGAGACGCTTCGATCTTGAGTCTGGATCAGCAAAAGGCGTATGACAGGGTGGAATGGGGATACCTGCATCTGTGCTTGGAGCGCTTTGGATTTGGCCCGAGGCTCAGGCACTGGATCAAGCTTTGTTACACAGAGCTAGAGGCAACCATCCACTTGGGGTCGCGCAAATCGGATCCGTACCAGATCAAGAGAGGACTCCGCCAAGGTGATCCCCTCGCGCCGATCTTGTTCAATTTTGTACTGGAACCGTTCCTTTTACATTACACACGAACCGCCAGGGGGCCTATGGTTCCTGGTATCCGTCCCAAGGTTGCCGCCTTTGCAGATGACACCAATCTGCTGATGGGACCAGGAGATGATATCCACGCTCAGAATGCAATCCGGCTCCACGAAGCGGCGTCTGGGGCTCGCATCAACCACGACAAATCCACTCTGATCCCTCTGACCGAGACCGCTCACACGGTCATCGCTGTCCCAAATGTCAATGCGGTGCCCTTCGGGACCGCATTTGAGCACTTGGGAATCGTGTTGCAGTCAGGTGAACGCGACATGAAGGGGATTGAGAAGGGAATTCTCAGAAAACTGGAGAACGCAATTGCTGGATGGCGATTGAGAAAGCTGACGTTTGAAGGTCGTGTGACGGTACTGAACACGTACTTTTTGTCAAAGCTGTGGTATGTCGCACCATTCTACACCTTTACGGCGTCGTTCTACCAGGAGTTGGACAAGCTGACCCGTCACATTTTGTGGCCAACAACAAACGCTCGTGTGAGTCTGAATTGGTACCGCCAGCCCAAGAAATGGGGTGGATACGGACTCTTGCACCCCGAACACCAGATCAAAGCCCTGAAAGCAAAATGGATGGCACGCCGACTGGAGACCCCGGCCCAGAGATGGGTTCCTCTGTTGGAGACGATTGTCAGAGAGGGGACAGCCAACGGCGGAGGTCAAGCCATTTTTGCTCTAGAAAACCCAACACAGAGAGGGACAAGGCTATTGGGCCTGTCAGACCCCCCTCTCCCAGCCAGCATCCTCGCCAGTGTCCATGCGTTCCAGGAGCTGGACATCAAAGAGGCCCCGCGCCCAGAGCGAAGAATTGGATATCGCTTCCAACTCTTTGATGGCGAGTGTGCGACCAACGCCTTTGAGGTCAAGAGGGCTCGTCTGTACCTGGGCAAAGTAGCACGAGAGGCCCAAGTAGGACGACCTCTTCCTAAAGCCAAGAGGGACTGGCCTGCCATCCCAAGCCTGATGAACTTTAGATCCATCGAGGTGGACCGGACGGGACCTGGGCCTCATCCCGAAAGGAACTCTATGCCTCCGATCCCGGACGAAGAGTGGAAGGTGTGTTGGGAGCGCTTCTGGGCGACCGAGCGACGCCCCAACGAGCGCCACTTTCTGTACCAGCTCCATCACAGAGCGGTATGGACCAAGGGATTCAAGTCGACCATAATACTCAATCAACCGGTGGAGAACAAGTGGTGCAGGAGGTGCATCGCCCATGACCCACCGATACAAGTCCATGAGAACACAGTCCATGCTTTTCACGACTGCCCACAAGTGTTGGCAGAATGGGATCGAGTCCGCGAGAGGATCGAAACCCTCTGCCAGACAGGACCGCTATCCACAATAGTGTATCACGATATACTCTGTTGGCCCCGAGTAGTGGACCTGCCACCTCTGGCCATCCACCTGCATTCTACCGTCACTCAAACCATATGGCAAAGCTATTGTGCCCTTGGAGATGGAGAACGACAGGCGGATATATACCTGAGAGGAGCAGTTGTATCAGCGTTCAAGACACGAGCCAAGGTAGAACAGGCGCGAGCCATCTACCGTGATCAAGTGGAACACCACCAACGAGCTCGAGGCCAATTAGGGCAAGAGCCGTCGACAAAGAACTACGACCAGTTTGTGTCTGTGTGGCACCATCCTCCTCACATCACGGTCTTTCGAGATCGGCTGGAATGGGGAGAGATGTGGAGCAATTAAGTTTGCACCGCACGGTCCCGAACGATAAAAAACAAAATCAGGGACGATCGACTCCTGCAATTGACCGCCCCGCCAGAAAAACAGACCCGAAACACGAAAACCAAAAAAACAGAAAACACAAGGTCGAGAACGCGAGCGGGTCTCCTTCTCCGTCAAGACCTCCAACAGGCATCGGTTCATCTCTTTACCAACAAGAGATGAGCAGGAACCGACCAAAAAAATAAAATCAGCGGTCGCTGCTTCTCCCCGCCTCTGAGAAGCAGTGCTCGCGAGTAGGTGGCTCCCTGCCCTACTCAAAGAGCACCCCTGGATCCTTGCAAGATCCAGAAGATCCATGCCAAGGGCTCTGACGCTCCTCTCGGGTGTCACTTCCTCACTTGTCATGACCAAGGGCCGCCGTTTCCGTCGCCTTTTTCCTAAATAGTCTTCCACCCCTACCTCCCTGGGCCCGATCTGTATGGATCGTGAAGCCCTTGTTCCCGCTTAGCGAAGGGCGAGCCACTTTTTTTAGAAAAAACAGATAGTTCGGCAGTAGTAACCTTTATCATTACCAGCGAGGGGGAACACTTTGGGAAAGCTTCGGCACCCCCCCGCATGGAATAAACCGAAGAGTATCTCTCTCTTCGCCCGGCTAGCTCAATCGGTAGAGCAACTCTTTCTTTCCCAGTTCCGCAAATAATTGAATTAGCAGTCACTGTTACTTTCAGTTTTTTGTTCATCCTCATCGCTTTTTTGCTCATTGCATTTCGTCGGTCATTAGCAAAGTGCTCAGCTCCGGGAAGGACCATCACACCACCGTGAATCAACAACTCGTCACCATGGACGACCCAAACATGCCTGCGTCTCCGCATCTGGTCACTACAGTTGCCGGGATAGACCCTTTGGGGGTGGGATCTATCTCCACCAACGCTAGTGTCAGTGCCGAGGCGGCCGCATCGGGTCAGCCCATTTCGTCCGTTAGGACCACCCTCGCGGGTGAGCGATCACCCCTGAACCAACCTGCCACGTCGCATGATGCCGATTGGCCTGGAGAACCATCCGCATCATCCACCTCTGGCAGGGGTTCAGGAGGGAACGCCCTAGTCCACAACTCAACGGCCAAGACCACCCCTGGGGGTGAGCCGTCTTCTTTGTCCACCACTACCACGTCTGGTCGTGCCGATGAGCCTGGGCAGCCATCCGCACGCCCCACCTCTGGTAGGGTGCCATTGAAATCGGCTTTAGTCTTGGAGAAGCCTGCAGGACAGTCAGGAGGGACTGGTCCTGTGTCATCATCATCGTCGAAGTCTGCCGCTTCATCCCCCTCGGGTCTGAGGGATGAGGAGATGGAGGAGCAGGCTCCCATTCCTCCCATGCCCGCGGCGGGTCCGATGCCGATTCGGACATACGCCTTTGCTGCGGGTGCCCGTGCAGAGTCCAAACGCAGTCAGGAGGTTCTTCGTCGCCGAGTCGAGGCCAGGGTACAGGCCCAACTCCCCCAGCACTTTACACGGCTTAGAAGGGGAGCGGCGGTTATTATTTATGAGAACACAAAGGTCAGGGCAGAGGACCTGCAACTGGAGTTGAACAAACTCCTAGATGCACGTTGTGTCCTGAAGAACGATACATACGGGATCTCAGTTGTCGGATTCCTCCATGCAAAGGACCTGGAGGAATTTCTCGTCACCCCTGTGGTGGTCAAGGGCGTCCGTCTCCGAGTGGAAAGAGCGGTGCACTCGACGGGGTCTCGACTTCAAATCCGAGCGGAATCGGTCTTTGAGTTGGACCCTGACGACCTTGAGAAAGAATTGAAGCGGATCTTCCAGGAAGCAGGGGAGATCAAATACATCAACCCGCATTATGTGACGGGATCAAAGGAGACGTTGACAGGAGTGGTGGATTTCATCCTGGAGATCCCCTCTGGAAAGCTCAAGGACCTGCAGCTGCCCCGGATGGCGGCGCTGTCAGGAGTAAACACTCTGTTTACCTGGCCCAAGGGAGGCAAGGTCTGTTACAGATGTGGGACGGACGAGCACATCAGGAGGGAGTGTCCTCATCCAATCACTTGGTCGGTGGATCAAGGAGAGCCGTTGGAGACAGCGATGATGGTGAAGGCATTTCCGGACACTGAAATCACCCAGCCAACAGTCAACACCCATAGTCAGTCAGGCAACAAATCCACAGCCAATAAAGCTGGTTCAAACAAAATCAATACGCAGCGAGACAATGAGGAGGAATGGACTACGGTAGGACAGAAGAAACGTCCTTACAGTACAAGATCCCGTCCTGGCCCGCAATCCGACTCGGACAACCCTGTGGAGAGGAAGAAGACTCAACAGGGAAGTGCCAGTGGAGCAGGCAATGGAGGAGGGAAAAAACCCGAAGACGGCGGTGGAAGCAAAGGCAAGGGGAAGGCCAAAGCCAACACCGACGACCACCAGGAGCAGAGGAAGGAGTCCGAAGCTCGGGTGGACGTTAACAGGGGGACAGAGGAGGGCTCTGCTGTATCCAACAGCAAGAACACTCCTACTGCTACCAAAGCTAGTGTGACCTTTGCACCATCTGGAAACAGCTCTGGAGCAGCAGGGTCAGGAACGAGCGGTCCCACTGAGACCGTCAAGGGTACTAATGCAGTCAGCAACGGTAACCAGACTGCAGAGTCCACCTCTGCCGATATTCAAACAGCAACATCATCCAAGATCGCACAGGAGCAAGAGGCGGCGAAGGTAGCAGCTGCCCAACAAGCTATGATCAGGGCAGAAGAAGAACAGGCCCGGTTAGCACAGGAATACGCCCGCCAGCAGGAAGCCTGGTTAGCACAGGAACAGGCCCGTCAGCAATGGGAACAGGCCCAGCAGGAAGCCTGGCAAGCAGCTGCGGCAGCAGCTGCAGGGGAAGCTGCAGATGAGGCCTCGGCAGCGGCGGAAGCTTTCAGGGCAGCAGACAATAACCATAACATCTTCGACGAGGATGACTTTATGGATGATATGGACCCGGAAGAGGTAGACATCGAGATGTATATGAAAACATCAGGTCGGTCTAGAGCCGAGGTGGAGGCGATGATAACGCTCAAGATGGCCGCCCGAATCAGAAAAAAGTCGAATGGGAAATCAATTGTGAAGCCAGTCGGGAAACCAATTGGAAAGCCCATTGGAAAACCGACGACGAGAGCCAGCAAGTCGACTAAGTAGAGAATTGTCTCTGCCCGTCGCCTTCTTCCAACTGTTTTTTCCCAATGCCTGTACAACCTATACCACCGAACGCGTCCACGTATGCCAACCTTCGGGTAGCGACGTTGAACGTAAGATCTATTCTCAGCGATGAGAATCGCCGTGCATTCTTTGCATGGTTAAAAAATCAACCAATTGACATCATTGCGATCCAGGAGACCGCAAACTTTGGGATCTTTAATGACACCGTCAAAGCCAAATGGACAAGAGATTGGGGGGAGAGGGGCAAGTCCCTCTTTACCCGATATTGCGGCCTGCTGGTTTGTCATGAAAGATTCTTCCTCACCGACACTGTGGAGCTTGGAGAAGGCCGTATCCTATCGGCCATCCTCAAAGCGGCAGGACAGGACGAGGATACTCTTAGGATCACAAACTTATATCTTCCAGCCAACGACAGAGAGCAGCCAATTTTTCTTGCCAGATTGGACGTGGGCAGAATTGCACACCCTCTCACAGTCGTCCTGGGAGACTTCAACAACACAATGCACCCGATGTTAGACAGGAACCCTCCACGAACAGTAGAACTTCAACAAGAATACCGCTACACTGCACCCTGGCAGAATGTAGTGGACGCCTTGATGACGCCGCTGAACCTGGTGGACACTGCCCTCCCTCGGACAAAGAACAAACCATACTATACTCACTACCACGTCAGGACTGTCGCCGTCACCCCCCAGAACATGGCAATCCGTCGCGCCTTTTTGGAGGCCGCGGATCCGCTAGAGCTGGAGAGGGAGAGGCCAGCGATAGGGGATGGAGCGGAGCTGCTAGCCATGCTAGACAGAGACGATGACCTGGTGGAGAACCCAGCAACTCCGGGACAGCCCGGAATTATCTTGAACACAAACTCAAGGATTGACTATCTGATGGTGTCGGCTACAATGCTTGGATCAGTCTCGGCCCAGGAGGTTCGCTCTTGCGACATTTACTGGCCCGACAAAAAATCCAAGCTCGACCATCGACTAGTCTCTGCCACACTTTTTACTACGGACAAACCTCCATACTGTGCTTCCGAGGTACTGGATGAGCGTCTGTTGCACGACCCGACCTTTGTGGAAAAGGTGAACTCTCTCTTTGCGGATCTGGCAGAGAAGAGGAGTCAGCCCGACTCGCCACCCATGTCCACCTGTTGGGACGAGTGCAAGACCAGGATCTTGGAGGAAGGTCTGAAATATGCAAAGAAAAAACGAAGAGATAACATGGACAAGCGTCGAAAGTTGACCAGGGATCTCGCGCAAGCGGACGCTACTCTCGACCAGCACCCCAGGAACAAGAAGGCAATTGCAAGGAGGTTGCAATGTCTTGATGACCTGGGTGAGCTGTCCAAGTACGAACTTCAAAAGGTGGCGCTGATGGCCAAGGTGAAATGGGTGGAGGAAGGAGAGAAGGCCACGCCGTTTTTTACCATGCTTCTTCACGCACGCCGCAGGAAAGCAACTATCGCAGCTCTTAAAAATAGGGAGGGAGAATCAAAAGAGGACATGGACTCGATTGAATCGATCGCCCGCGAGTTTTATTCTGAGCTATACACGTCAGAGCCGACAGACCGGACCGCACAGGAGACGCTCCTGAGTGCAGTCCACACGTCGGTGAACGCCAGAGATAAGATCGATCTGGATGCGGATCTCACGGAGGGAGAGATTGCGTCTGCGATTCAAGCCATGGCGGCTCGATCCTCTCCAGGAACTGACGGGCTCACCTACGCATTCTACAAAGCTTTCAAATCCAAGATCACACCGGTCCTTATGGAGATATTTAACGATATCAAGCCAGGATCAGTCGCGTCTATGCCCGAATCGCATGGTCAGTCTCTGACTATCTTGCTGTTCAAAAAGGGGGATGCGGAGCAAATAGGGAATTACCGCCCTATTTCCCTCACGCAGTGTGATTACAAGATTTTTACAAAGGTCTTGACCAACCGGATGAACCCTGTTGCCGACAAGATCTTGAATGTTCATCAAACGGGATTTATCCCAGAACGGCAAGGACACGACAACGTCATGTTGCTGGAGTTGTTGGTTCATTACTTTCAAGACGGGAGCAAGGGAGACGCTTCGATCTTGAGTCTGGATCAGCAAAAGGCGTATGATAGGGTGGAATGGGGATACCTGCATCTGTGCTTGGAGCGCTTTGGATTTGGCCCGAGGCTCAGGCACTGGATCAAGCTTTGTTACACAGAGCTAGAGGCAACCATCCACTTGGGGTCGCGCAAATCGGATCCGTACCAGATCAAGAGAGGACTTCGCCAAGGTGATCCCCTCGCGCCGATCTTGTTCAATTTTGTACTGGAGCCGTTCCTTTTACATTACACACGAACCGCCAGGGGGCCTATGGTTCCTGGTATCCGTCCCAAGGTTGCCGCCTTTGCAGATGACACCAATCTGCTGATGGGACCAGGAGATGATATCCACGCTCAGAATGCAATCCGGCTCCACGAAGCGGCGTCTGGGGCTCGCATCAACCACGACAAGTCCACTCTGATCCCTCTGACCGAGACCGCTCACACGGTCATCGCTGTCCCAAATGTCAATGCGGTGCCCTTCGGGACCGCATTTGAGCACTTGGGAATCGTGTTGCAGTCAGGTGAACGCGACATGAAGGGGATTGAGAAGGGAATTCTCAGAAAACTGGAGAACGCAATTGCTGGATGGCGATTGAGAAAGCTGACGTTTGAAGGTCGTGTTACGGTACTGAACACGTACTTTTTGTCAAAGCTGTGGTATGTCGCACCATTCTACACCTTTACGGCGCCGTTCTACCAGGAGTTGGACAAGCTGACCCGTCACATTTTGTGGCCAACAACAAACGCTCGTGTGAGTCTGAATTGGTACCGCCAGCCCAAGAAATGGGGTGGATACGGACTCTTGCACCCCGAACACCAGATCAAAGCCCTGAAAGCAAAATGGATGGCACGCCGACTGGAGACCCCGGCCCAGAGATGGGTCCCTCTGCTGGAGACGATTGTCAGAGAAGGGACAGCCAACGGTGGAGGCCAAGCCATTTTTGCTCTAGAAAACCCAACACAGAGAGGGACAAGGCTATTGGGCCTGTCAGACCCCCCTCTCCCAGCCAGCATCCTCGCCAGTGTCCATGCCTTCCAGGAGCTGGACATCAAAGAGGCCCCGCGCCCAGAGCGAAGAATTGGATATCGCTTCCAACTCTTTGATGGCGAGTGTGCGACCAACGCCTTTGAGGTCAAGAGGGCTCGTCTATACCTGGGCAAAGTAGCACGAGAGGCCCAAGCAGGACGACCTCTTCCAAAAGCCAAGAGGGACTGGCCTGCCATCCCAAGCCTGATGAACTTTAGATCCATCGAGGTGGACCGGACGGGACCTGGGCCTCACCCCGAAAGGAACTCTATGCCTCCGATCCCGGACGAAGAGTGGAAGGTATGTTGGGAGCGCTTTTGGGCGACCGAGCGACGCCCCAACGAGCGCCACTTTCTGTACCAGCTCCATCACAGAGCGGTATGGACCAAGGGATTCAAGTCGACCATAATACTCAATCAACCGGTGGAGAACAAGTGGTGCAGGAGGTGCATCGCCCATGACCCACCGATACAAGTCCATGAGAACACAGTCCATGCTTTTCACGACTGCCCACAAGTGTTGGCAGAATGGGATCGAGTCCGCGAGAGGATCGAAACCCTCTGTCAAACAGGACCGCTGCCCACAATAGTGTATCACGATATACTCTGTTGGCCCCGAGTAGCGGACCTGCCACCTCTGGCCATCCACCTACATTCTACCGTCACTCAAACCATATGGCAAAGCTACTGTGCCCTTGGAGATGGAGAACGACAGGCGGATATATACCTGAGAGGAGCAGTTGTATCAGCGTTCAAGACACGAGCCAAGGTAGAGCAGGCGCGAGCCATCTACCGTGATCAAGTGGAACACCACCAACGAGCTCGAGGCCAATTGGGGCAAGAGCCGTCGACAAAGAACTACGATCAGTTTGTGTCTGTGTGGCACCATCCTCCTCACATCACGGTCTCTCGAGATCGGCTGGAATGGGGAGAGATGTGGAGCAATTAAGTTTGCACGCACGGTCCCGAACGATAAAAAACAAAATCAGGGACGATCGACTCCTGCAATTGACCGCCCCGCCAGAAAAACAGACCCGAAACACGAAAACCAAAAAAACAGAAAACACAAGGTCGAGAACGCGAGCGGGTCTCCTTCTCCGTCAAGACCTCCAACAGGCATCGGTTCATCTCTTTACCAACAAGAGATGAGCAGGAACCGACCAAAAAAAAATAAAATCTGCGGTCGCTGCTTCTCCCCGCCTCTGAGAAGCAGTGCTCGCGAGTAGGTGGCTCCCTGCCCTACTCGAAGAGCACCCCTGGATCCTTGCAAGATCCAGAAGATCCATGCCAAGGGCTCTGACGCTCCTCTCGGGTGTCACTCCCTCACTTGTCATGACAAAGGGCCGCCGTTTCCGTCGCCTTTTTCCTAAATAGTCTTCCACCCCTACCTCCCTGGGCCCGATCTGTATGGATCGTGAAGCCCTTGTTCCCGCTTAGCGCAGGGCGAGCCACTTTTTTAGAAAAAACAGATAGTTCGGCAGTAGTAACCTTTATCATTACCAGCGAGGGGGAACACTTTGGGAAAGCTTCGGCACCCCCCCGCATGGAATAAACCGAAGAGTATCTCTCTCTTCGCCCGGCTAGCTCAATCGGTAGAGCGTCAGACTCTTAATCTGAAGGCTGTGGGTTCGACCCCCACGTTGGGCGCTTTCTTTTGGTCAGATTTTGCCTCCTCCGACCATGGGTGACTTTCCTTTTTGGGTCGCCTATCTGTCGACCATGCCATTCTTTACACCGACCCCTAACAGTCGACCCATGTCTAAACCGCCGACTTCTGTTTTTCTTATTCGTCGACCCTTCCTAAACCGTCGACCAGTCTTCATAATCATCATCCAGTTTTCCTTGTCCACTGACCTACCAGCCTCAAATTGAATCGACCGACTCTTTGGTTTCTTGTTGTTCGCCACCGACCCTGAATAAGCAAGCAGCTTACCCCAAAATAAAGGATCAATTGGCCAAGCGACAAATAAGATCTGGCGGTGGGGTACACTCACGGTCCGTAGAAAAAAAACTGTAGCAAGTGGGAGAGTTTTTACAAGCCAGCCGGCAAGCACTTTTTTTTTTTGCCGGTTAGGTCGGCGGTTATGGGAACTCGGTGGTTAAGAAGGTGGTTAAGAAATAGGCTGGTCGGCGGTTTAGACATGGGTCGACTGTTAGGGGTCGGTGTAAAGAATGGCATGGTCGACAGATAGGCGACCCAAAAAGGAAAGTCCCCCATGGTCGACGGTTAGATTAAATCCTTGGTCGACCAGGGAGGAACTCTTTTTTTTGGGTCTTTAACCATTGACAACCACCACCACAGACTTTTTTTTCGCTATCCGACGACTAGGCAAGACAAGGGGGAATGAATTTTCCAAGGACAGGACAGGGCAGGAGTTGGCGAAAGGAAGCGATATGTTCAAGTTACTACGTGAAGAACTAAAACTTTCTGAAGAAGGAGGATGTATGGTTGTGTCAAACATGCGAGACTGTATGTCCCCGGGGTTGCCACTGTTTTGTGGTGACTTGACAAAAAAGGTGGTGACCGACGAAAAGATCAAACGGAACGACTCTGTAACTCAAGGTCCGAGAACACGACAATATGGTTATGAAAACTGGTCAGCAAACAAGAAAAAGAGAAGTTGGTGGATACGAGTATGACTATGAGGTTAGGTCGGTAGCTATCGAGATATCCGTAGTTAAGAAATAGGTACGTTTAGAGAGGAGTCGGTTGTCAATGGTCGGTGGTTAAGAATGGAAGGGTCGACTGGCCCCCAATGGATTGGTAACTGATGGAGCATGCCACAGCTGGAAGTGCAGTTACCGGTACTATCGGCCACTGCATGCAAATCACCCAGAGCAGTGACCGGGCTGCTTTAGATTAGGAGTTCCTTCAACATTGGCTCCCAAGCTACCAAGCTAGCATCTTTCTCTCTCAGCCTTCAGCAGATTCGGATGCAGATCTCTGGGGCAGGCTGGATATCTTCTAACCCCCCCCCCCCTCCCCCCGTAAGCCACGCTGATTTCATGGACGGAAACGATCGATCCATGGGAGGATAGCGAGGCTCTGTGCAAAACGTCGGCACTATCCTTGCCTTCGATGACCGACAACGTTACCAGTACCGGAAGCATCAAAGCTCCGGACGGAACAGTTGAGTTACTGGCAGACGTCGCCGGGTCGATACAGTCACCCCTAGAAGTACAATTGGGGATAGCGTCCAGCAAGGGTAGACTGGTGGTTAATGGTGTAGCGGACACACCCGCGTGAGCAAGTGGGGGCGCGCTGGGCATCAGTTCGATGCAGAATCTGAAATATTTTTTAAAAAAAAATCGCGTCTGACGCGTAGTTAAGTTAACTCCGGGCGAGATAACGAAAGCAACCAACTTTACTGAAGTCGTGCATTCGGGCGTTGCAAGGTAGGGGGTGGGGAAGTTTTCGCGGTCTGTCATCGTCTCGGGCCATCTGTCTTGTCGCCTTGTTCTTTGCATTCTCTTTTGTCTGCATCCATCCTTACCTTCCTCCTCCCCTTCTTCCCATCCCATGGCGTCATCATCAGGCTGGCTTAGGACCCTGGCTCTGGCCCTCCTTGCCATTTTCTACGTCGCATCCTCATTCTCAACCACACCTGTCGATGCCCAATCCACAGCATTGCTTGGCCGCAAACTTGCAAAATTGCAGGAAAAGGCAATCAAGGGCAAGGGCGTGATCGAACTTGACTCATCCTCATTTGAGGATGCCCTCTCAATGCCCCGCAACTACTCCATTATTGTCCTCTTCACTGCCATCAGCCCAGAGTTCCAATGTGTTCCTTGCAAGTAAGCTTTATACGGAGCAGTCTCCAAAGCTGCCACGTCTACAATATCCATGCTCAACTGCATTCATGTATCCTCCCTTTATTCTGCCACAGGAATTTTGACCCTGAATACAGACTGGTGGCCTCAGGATGGTCCAAGTTGAAAGACAAGTCTCAACTTCTTTTCGCAAGTTTGGACTTCAAGGTTGGGCAAGCTGTCTTTTCAAAGTTTGGAATGAACAGCGCTCCCTCAGCTCTTTACTTCCCGGCGTCTGCAGATGCTATTCCTGCTGGCACCCCACCTTCATTCCAGCGCTATGATTTTGGAAAGAGGTAATTGCTCGGAAATAAGATCATGACTTTTGGATAACACCTGGTCGATCGAGTCCCGCGAAGTTCATGTTTTATACATATCGGAATAACCAAAGGCCCACCCTTACCCCTTTTCTACGCATTCAGTGGTTTCCAAGCAGAGCAGTTCGCTGCATGGCTCAGTGCTCGATCTGGCGTTTCTCTGGGCGTGAAGAGACCTTTCGATGTCTTGGGCTTTGCTTTGAAGATGCTTGCGATCTTGGGTTTCGGAGCCATTGGTCACTTCATGTATAATCGTGCTGGGAAGATTCTTCGTAACAGGTACATTTGGGCTGCTCTATCGCTGGTAAGTTTCTCTATCCCTGAGTTCGGCAAAATATCAATCGACCAAACACAATGAATTGATTCCTCACCTACCTCTTCCCCCACGACTCTTCTAGTTCACGATTTTTGTAATGATTTCTGGACACATGTGGAACCAGATCAGGAACCCACCCTACGCCATGCCCGGCCGTGATGGTCGTCCAGGATTCATCGCGCAAGGATTCCAGAACCAGTTTGGAATGGAGACTCAAATCATTGCCATGATCTGTAAGCATCTATCTCGTCTATGGACCATCTGTCGCTTTCCTTCTAACCAAAAGTCCCTGTATTGTAGATGCTGTCTTGTGCTGCTCTGTCATTTCCCTTATCAGCAGTATTCCACGGATCGAGGACCCCTCCAAACAACGATTCGCTGTGTGGGTCTGGATTGCGATCTTTGGCGTCATGTTCAGCCTGCTGATGCAGTTCTTCCGTCTCAAGAACCCCGCATATCCTTTCCGCCTGTTGTTCTAAGGATGTTGTTTATATCTATCTACACACAAACAAAAACATACACGTAGCCTAAAATGAAGCACGAATTGTCCGTCCTCTTTTTCTTGTGGCCTGTCGCCATTGTTGATCCAAATACGGAGCGATTGGTCCGAGCAAGTGACAACTGTTCCCACTCCTTTTTTGGCGTATGCGTGAGCGCTTTGACCGCGCAAGTGGTTCTTCCTTCTCTTTCCTCTCTTTATCTCCCCAGTGTCCCCACTTTTCTTGCATAACCTGACCTCCTTCCCCCCCGCCCCCCTCCCATCCCCTTCTTCTTCCTCCTCCTTCTCCTCCTTCTCAGACAACATGGCAACCTTCCTCGCCCTCTCGCCTCCCTTGGGCTCTCACCAATCCAGGCAGGCTCCCGACCTGTTCTCAATTGAGCTCGAGCTTCTGCTGCCGGACGACCATTTCCTTCCTGCACAGAATATCGTGGCGCAAGTCTGGACGAACCTCATCCATCGACTAAACCCAGACGGGCCAGAGACTTGGGCCGCCGTGCCAATGAAGCTCTCGCACGTGAGTTCCATTTCGGCGTCGACTCTGGAGGGAGGAAAAGGAGACGACAGCAACAAGCGACGGAGCGTTGCAGTGTTTGCCGCTAGAATCCAACCCACTGGGAGAGGCGACTTTGGTCTAACAGCCCGGTGGAAGGCTCATACGGATTTAACAGAGTGGCAATGGGCCCCTACCGCGGTCGACCCTAGTCTAGAAGACGAGCAACAGCCCGACAAAGACGGGGGGCCGATCAAGAATAAGGACGTGGGCATCACAGTTCGAGTCCCAAGGTCTATCTCTGGCACAAGTTCATGGACGATGGGACCTCAGTCGGTGTTGGTCTATGGGCAGCACGGCCCCCGCCTGGACGGTCTGCTCGCAGCGCCCACCGCGTCTGCGCCCATCTCCCCCTCGGCCCTTGCAGCTGCAACCACCACAGGCTCCGCAATGGCGATGATTGGCGGACCCGGTCTCTACTTGGGCAACCACGCAGCCGCCACCCGTGCACGGATTTCGGGATACGAGGCGGTCTTATCGTTGGTGGGTGACCTCCTGGATTTCGACGAGCGGATCCCCGAGAATGATAAGGAAGTCAACAAGAACGCTTGGCTGGAACAGGCAAAGGCCAAGGAGGAGGCCCGTACCCCCCCGAAAAGATTTTCCGTCCTCTCTCGATCGTCCTCCATCTCGCTCTCTGCAGCTACCAACGGAACCCTAGAAGGGGATGGTCCTCGTGCTGGATCTGAGCAGGGATCGCTCGAGAGAATAGGGAGACGCACCTCTGTGTCTGATTTCATGGCTCGATATGAACCCGGCACGACAAGCGGACTTGAAGAGGAGCTGTTCCTGGCAGGCGTTGTCAACGAGCCCGAAGAGGGTCCCAGACTGACAAGGAAGACCTCAGTGACTGAGATGATGGTGCAGGTCCCAGTATCGACTTCCCCTCCTGTCTCGAAGCGGTTGAGTCGCTCATTTCACTCTGTGGGTTCAATTGACTCCATTGCCGAACTGGAAGGTGTAGCGCAGACTGCGAAGGCCACCTCCATCTCAACAGACGATGCCACGACTCCTGTTGCTCCTGGTACTTCTGCAATCCCTCAAAAAGAAATTCTCCATGCCAAGTCCAGCAGCGTTTCAGGCCCAAACGGCAATGGGACCGCAAAGGCCAGTCCTACCACGTCGAATCCGCCTGGCAAGAAGGGCTCGAAAACCGGTTCCACAAATACGGCTGCAGATGCTGCAACCACAGCTGCAACGGCAACAGCTGCAGGATCTCTTCCACCACCCAATGCAGCTGTAACAACTTCTACTCCTCCCTTGTCCAAAAAAGAAAAAGCAAAAGCTGCATCCGCCGCCGCCGCTGCTGCCACTGCTGCCGCCCCTGCCCCTGCCCCGACCAACGCGGCGTCCTTGCCTCCCGTGTCTTCGAGCAAACTCACTTCATCATCCTCGTCTTCGGTAAGGTCTAACACGAGTGTGGCTTTATCTTCGCCAACCATTGCATCTCTTGGCATTGGAAGGGCTTTCCCTTCCGTGGAGAGCACAAGCTTATCTACACCCTCCTCCTCAAAGGAAAACACAGACAATGAACTTGAAACCGCGACGGCCACGAAAGGTGACAAGGCAGAAGATACCGCGACTAAACCCCCCACAGTGATCAATTCGAGCAATGGTACCTCCAATGGTCTGGTGACAACGACCCCTCCACCGTCCAGTGCCAACGTCATGTCGACCCTCACTTCTTCTTTCTCTTCATCGGCCATGATTTCCTCTCTCGTCGCAGACTCCAAAGGCATATCGTCGTTCTCTGCAGAAACCTCCAGGGGTACCACTGGTGCTGTTGCTGGTCGCCCCTTTAGTCATAAGATCATCTCTCTCCCACCAGGTGCGCACAACAAGATCTCAGATGCAGCTTTGAAGGAGGCCGTCTATTTTCTGATGGATGAGATTGCACAGGGCAAGAAGGTGCTGGTGCATTGTCGGGATGGTCATGGCCGAAGTGGAAGTGTCGCCATTGCCTATATTGTGGCTCGAGAACAGCTTCAACAGCAAAAGGACCTTCAGGATAAAAAGATCCCGGCTATTTCGAGAACCCCAGAAGAAACCTACGAGGCTGCTCTGAACGAAATCTGGAAATGGAAGTGTGATGTATACCCACATAAGGGTTTGCGCCAGAGTCTGGAAAGAATTGAGTGGGAGTCGAAGGCGTAACAAAAAAACGTGATTTCAAGTTGTAGGAATGAGTTTTGAGATAGTAACAAAAAGAAAAAGAAAATACAACCGATTCGATTTTAATATAAGAGGTCAGGCGGAGACGGAGGGTTGATGCTGGTCGGCTGAATGTGAAGAACCTGCACCAGAGGTGGTGGGGGTGAGCGCGCCGCTATGATGGCATCAGAGGAGCTAGTAGGTCGAGGTGCTGGGTGTGGAGGAAATTTGCGGGCAATTTTTGGGATGTTAGGAGAGTGGGCCGTTCGGGTGGATTCAAATGTCGACACTCGATCCATTGACGTCTCCAGGTCTTCATCAATTTCACTTTTGCCCACAGGTACGGAGGGCGACATCTTTGGTGTTTTCGTGCTGGGTTCTGCAGACTTGAGTCGATCAACCTTCTCTTTCAGAATGTCTATTTCCTGAAGAGCGTCTCTGATCTTTTTCTCTGAACTCAAGACACTTTGGGTAAGCGACTACACAAACCAATAGATTTCAGACAAAAAAACATGTTAAGAGGAGTGTAAATTCGTCATTCGGTGAAGATGTCCTCGTCGCCTTACCCTTGTAGCATCAAAGGAATCCCTGAACATTGCTTCATGTCCGTCCACAAGTAAGGCGGTAGGAACAGAGTTGATGGTGTTCATCATCATAGTACTTGAGATATGTCTATGGTTGGAATGACCAATGTTAGTTTTGTCTCATCCTTGAAATGGACTAAATGTGGACCATTCGCAGTTCGTGCGTACCTTGATGCCTCTATCGCCAGGTTTGATTGGAAGGATTGGTAGTCCTCTTGTGGACTCTCTATCATATTTGATATCTCGACTGGCAATGGTTCAAACGAGCTGTAGGATAACAAGAGACGGTCGTTAGTCATTGCTACTCCAAGTAATGTCGACAACTGGCATCCAATGCACTGTACTGCATGAGTACCTCTCGTCGTCCCCAATGGACCAGAAGGTGTAGTCGTAGTCGTGCGTTGACATATTCTCGTTGGTTTTTGCGGAAAAAAGTGCCATAGCAACAGGTCGCGGCTGGGCCAAACTCGGTCCTTGGGCAAAAGGATTGGAGGTTGAGTAGCCCAGTGCCTGTTTTCGCTCCAGATACATTTTGAGTTTCAGGGCGATGGTTGTGTCGCGCAATGACAGCTGGTGCACTTCTGATCGCCTGTATTTTAGATATCCTAAGATCGTCAACTGCAAGCATGGAATCCGTTGGTAGTAGAGTATTCTACAGTTTAGCGAACAGAGAACGCACGGTTTCTTCTCCAGTTGTCAACGGCCTGTTGTTGCTGACCTACATTGGATGGGATACTGTAGTTTTCCAGAATGTCTTCCCGAATGTCACCTGAGCGTGTATAGAATTTTGGAAGGTTGGGCTCTAGCTTGTAAACGCCTTGGACAACTATGTTTAAATGCCAGGAACAGGGTCTTTGTTAACTGAAGCTAGCCTGCAGTGAGCCACTCTGGGGATGGGCAGGACAAGAGGAAAGGGTACAGACAAACTTACCAATAGTGACTGATACAGACTTGACACGCAGGTCCGACGTGTCATCCACGACAGACCGAGTCTTGGGTACAACCGCGCCAAGGATAAGCCCTTCCTGATAGAGATAATAGTCGCGAGAGAGGAGAGAGTGAAGGCAAGATGGACCATGAAGGAGTTAGGTTGCTGTGCATGGCCAAACGCGCCTTGGCGTCGGACATTGTTCCTGATGTGGTGCCTGGGTAGCAATGACCAGCGCAACATACATAATCCACGCGGGCATTGGCGCATTCGAAGAGCAATGTCGACAGCAAAATTCCATTTATTTGCACCCGAAGAGGAGGTGGTGCGGTCATGATGATGGTGGTAAAGGTGGTGGTGCAGACGGGGCTGGAGAGGAAGTGAGCAAAGGAGGGAGTGAAGAACAAAGGAAAGGCTGTCGCCCGTGGGCTGCATGCATCATCTCGACATCTCGCATCTCGTGACTGGCGCTCTTCTTGGCAGTTGCCACCAATTTTTATTGCGCGGTCTTCCAGAACACCGTCTCCGTGTGTAGCCTTTCCATGATCCTTGTGGATGCACTCAACAGCGGATTCAAAGGGCGGATCCCTGGTTCGCCCATCAAGGCCAGACCCGCAAGTCCCATATACGAGTGCATCACATCTACCCGCAGTCAACAAGTAAGGAAATCGTTAGCACTCATACTTGATAGAATCTTGTAAAAAAAGTGAATAGTTTACCTGGGTATACGTCTGGCCACTTTCCAAAGCCACCTAGACTGGGATGCTGCGTCTCCATGAGGTACCCGCGGTTGTACTCAAAATTAACAAGGTCGTAGCTGCCCAAGATCGCGAGTGAGCCACCAACCCAGAACGAGTAGCACGTATCTGTCGGCTTGTTGATCCGTCCTTGGAAACCAGTCGTTTGTCTCTGCATGCACCAGCGACGTGTCCCTTCTTTGTGCACGTATCCAGATTGGCTGAGAAGTTCCTCCAGCGATTCCTGTGATTCATTCCTGAGCAGTTTTGCGGCATGCTCGGCCATGATTGTCTTCTGGTCCTTTGTAGCATTGCCACCCAACAGACCCAACGTAGCGATTGCGCAATATGTCGTGCCTCCATGGGCTTCCTGTCGAGGGCTCTGAGAAAATCCATGCTCGTATGTGTTGCAGTTTCTAATGAACTTTAGGGCCCTAGCTTTATCAAAGCCAGACCAGTCATTCAAAAGGTATGATATCGCTGCCGCACTGTACACAAAGCGGAGGTCTGACTGCTGGTCTGTTACACAGGGAATAAAGCACCCATCTTCTCCTTGAAGCCGTCTCAATGACCGCAGGATAGGTTCCTTGGCTACCCTTGACAGGTCGTCTCCCAAGAGGACCAGTGTCATCAATGCAGTGTAGGTCATCGTAACGTGAGCAGTGTCATGCAAAGTCGAGTGCTCATCACATTCACATCCTCTGTTTTCCTTACTACCACCAGCCTCTTGAAAGCGAAGTCCCGAGAAAGGACCACCTCCGAAGCCATAAAGGGCTTCATTCTCATCTAGTTCAAATTCATGTATTAGGAGTGTTCTATACCAATCTCAAAAAAAAAAAAAAATCTTTGGGCTTACCTTCACTTTGGGCTTCTCCATCTGCTGGGATTCTTTGCTGGGAGTAGACCCACTCAATCCAATCCTTTCGGTTGGCCTCCGAAACTATATCTTCCAAGACCCCAAGAAGTTCCAATCCGCTTAGCGCAAACATGCCCAGCATCATTCTGTTCTCAGAGCCGGGTGCAAAATATGACAGCGAGAATGTGAGACTTTGTGGGAGATGATATCAAAGAGCCTACCCATTCGTTCTCTGATATAGAAAATGCAAGCAGGCGACTGTTTTTTACCGATGGGTATCCATGGAGGTGTATGGCTGAGGAATCATCTGAAGAATACGTTTGAAGTACTGAATGTGTTTTTCTCTGCTGAACGTTTTTTGTTCGACAGTGGACTCGGTTTTGGCAGCAGCTGAAGCTGCCTCTGTAATGGCGCCGCCCTCTTGCGATGGTGGTGGGTCTTGGGAGTTCAACATGGTTGAGAGTTGGGTATTTCAAAAGATGAGCATGAAGCATGCAGTTCAGCGTGCGCGCGTGGGACAAATGGCGACACCAGGAACCGCAAGCGGCAAGCGCGGTACACACGTGATCATTTACTTTAGCTTGAATAAAGTATTTTTTAGTCGAGAGGAAGGTCCATTTTGGTGGCGCTCCGATCGTCACGGAAGGGTTTATTGTCGTACAAGCTGCGCTCGAAAATTTGTTTATTTTTCCAAACCAGAGGTCAGACCAGAGGTCAGATCCACAGGCTGATCCACGCCGTGCAAGACGCCTGCAACGGTTGCACGGCGCTACTGCGGGAAAGCTTGTAGGGCCTCTGGGCAAGCGCACAGGGCGTGCAGGCACCGTCTGAGTGTTCTTCAGTGGCAGTTTTTCATCCATCCATCCATCCTTCCATCCTCCCATCCCCTTACTGCTTCAGCGCGCCCACTCCCCCCTCTTTGCATTCTTCTCCCGAGCAGGACGCATCATCATCCATCATGGCCGCCCAGTACGATCTTACCTCGAAGATGATCCCCTTCCTGGATCTCCACCTCGTCTTCCCCCTCCTCGAGTTCTTGGAAATTAACGAGGTACTGCACCAACTCAGGATCGGTCTGGAAGCCCATGCTGCTGTCCACGCACATGCGCTCACGACAGGACCGCTCTCTTCACATGGAGGTGCTGCGGCATGGATTTGTACTGTTTGCATCAGCGCCACTAATCTCTGGAATCACAATCTCTTGTTCGCCACCAAAACGAAAACCAATAGCTCTTTTACACTCCCACCACTCTGTTGGAGGCCCGTTATGAGCTCTCTTTGAAGACCAACATGATCGACTTTATTGACAAGCTCAACGGCGAGTTGCAGGAGGCTGGTGTCACTCCCGCTGGTGAGTTGATAAAAAAATACCGACCACGCTCGAGCGACTGTTAAACTCGTGTTGACCTATTCCTTCCCTTGAATGATAGCCATTGAATTGGTCAAGAAGCGTGAGGACATTTTGGAGCAGTTGCAGAACTCCCAAGCTGAGGCGCAAAAGGTCATGGATGTGATCGAGAACCCCGACGTCATTGCTGCTTTGCGTCAGGATAAGCTCCAGAACTTGCAGTTCTTGAAGGACAACTATGGCGTACGTGATAATGCACTCTCTTCTTATGGACTAGCTCGGCAATTATGGCATTTGTAGCATGTGCAGTGTTTAATCTCGATTGCGTTTTTAGATGACCCCCGAGATGATCCAGACTCTCTACAAGTTCGGCCAGTTCCAGTACAGCTGCGGAAACTATGGTGGAGCTGCTGATATGTTGTACCATTACCGTGTCTTGGTGAGTGAAAACAATTGCTTGTAAATATCTCAAACTGTCAAAGATTTCTAACCCGTTCCCTATTCTGTCGGATTGTTCTAGTCGACCGACGATACTACTGGTCTCTCTGCTCTTTGGGGCAAGTTGGCCTCGGAGATCTTGATCGGAAACTGGGAGGTTGCCTATGAAGCTATCCAGGAGTTGAAGGAGAGCATTGACAAGCATGTATGTTTTCTGAATTCTGGCGCCTTGGATTCTGTTTGTACCGGCGTGGTTACTAATGACTACTCAATGTCACTCATGTCCCAATAGCACTTTGCTTCGCCCCTTCATCAGTTGGAGCAGCGCACTTGGTTCCTTCACTGGTCTCTGTTCGTTTTCTTCAACCACCCCAAGGGTCGCGATGCCGTTATTGACTTGTTCTTCCAGCCCGCCTACATCAACACCATCCAAACGTCATGCCCATGGATTCTCCGTTACTTGTCGGCCGCTGTCATTACTAACAAGCGCCGCAAGAACTTGCTCAAGGATCTTGTCAAAGTCATCGAGCACGAGTCATACCAATACCGGGATCCCGTCACGGAGTTCGTTGAGGCTCTCTATGTAAACTTTGATTTCGAGCTTGCCAAGCAAAAGTTGGTCGAGTGCGAGGAGGTTTTGGAGAACGACTTTTTCTTGGTCGCCATCCAGGAGGATTTCATTCAGAACGCCCGTTGCTTCATCTCGGAGACGTACTGCCGTATCCACCAAAAGATCGATATTGGAGATCTTTCCAAGACGTTGAACATGACCAAGGAGGAGGGTGAGAAGTGGATCGTGAACTTGATCCGTGACACGAGGGTGGACGCCAAGATTGATTTCCAGGAGAACACGGTCTTGATGAACACAAACCAAACGTCGGTTTACCAGCAGATTATCGAGAGGACTAAGGGTCTCTCGTTCCGTTCCCAGGTTTTGGCTACCTCCATCGACAAGCGTGAGGCTGCTCAGATCAAGGCTGCTCAGCACGAGAAGAACCACCCCTCCACCGCTGTCGCAACGGAGTCTGCTTAGACTATTCGGAGGTGATCGTATGGTGGGTAGTGATAACGACGAGGAGGGCGGCGCGATGGTAGTCAGTCAGAATATCAAAAAACATTCATATTTCACATAAATGTTGTCAATACACAAAGTTCACAAGAATTCACGAGGACACAGCACAGGGCCATTGTCGGTTCGCTTCAAAGTTTTGGACGGCAGAAATAATTTCTCTTTTCTTCTTTCTTTTGAGCTCTTTTATCCTTCCATCCTCAATATCCCTTTAATATGGTCAAAGAAGACCCCGCAACGCTCATTCTAGTTGAGACGAGAGGAAGAACGAGAATCATCACCATCAATAGACCCCACAAGCGCAACTGTGTGAATGGGCCAACCGCTCGAGCACTATACCAGGCTTTCCTGGACTTTGATGCCGATCCCACGGTAAAAAAATGGATAGAGTTAGGTAAAGATGCGACTTCAAATCCTCATGTATCGCCACTAACCAGCCAGTCCATGATCAGGTTGTAGTCGCCATATTGACAGGCGCAGGTGGCAACTTTTGTGCAGGGGCTGACCTTGCTGCGATTCTGAACCAAGACGAAGCGAATCCCATGTCCTCAGAGTGGCCGGACACTCTGCCAGGACCTATCGGACCGATGGGGTAATCACTTAGACCGACAGGAGTTTTACTATGTTCGTCACCTTGATCTCCGACCCTGACGCAGGCAGATGTCCTTTTGTCTAGGCCTTCCCGCATGGTCCTATCCAAGCCAGTGATTGCTGCCATTTCCGGGTTTGCAGTTGCCGGAGGTATCGAGCTGGCATTATGGTGCGACATTCGTATCGTCGACCCCACGGCTACCCTGGGTGTTTTCTGTCGACTCCGAGGTGTCCCACTGATTGACGGAGGCACTGTCCGACTGCCCCAGGTTGTTGGTCGTGGTGTGGCCATGGACTTGATGCTAACAGGGTAAGCATGCTATCCAGTGCCACGTTCTTCCTACTCCAGAGGGGTTTTCTTCTAACCCACATCTTCGTTGCGTTATACAAAAAAAAAAAAGTCGTGCTGTCAAAGCGCAAGAGGCCCTCAAGATCCAGCTAGCGACCTGCTTCCCACCATCGTACGAGACGGTCAACCAAACTCCGGCCTTGCAGCAGGCACTGGCTTTGGCCGAATCCTTGTGGGAACATCCGCAGACATGCATGAGGAACGACCGTCTGAGCACACATTTCGCGAACCCGATCCGAGAGGCGATGATTAAGGAGTTTGTACTTGGGCTGGATACGCTAACCAGCGGCGAGTTCCAAGAGGGGATCACAAAGTTCTTCAATCAAAACAAGAAGAGAGGTGCCCGATTGTAAATTAGTGTACAGCAGTTAGTCGAGAGGCCATGCCAATGCCATGCCATAAAAAGGCAAACAACTGTTTCGGCTCCTGCAATTGTTCGTTCGTTTCCCCCCTTCCTCCTTCTTTGCTAGATCCTTTTGTTCTAACCCTTCCTCCTCCTTATTTTCCATCATCCTCACGACAGCAATGGCAACCAAGGCTAAGCATTCCCACTCGCCCACCCACAGCCATGGTCAGCCCCACGATCGCAACCATGCGCATTCAAAAATGGCCCTGAAATCAAAACCAGCGAAAAAGATCGACGACTTTCTGGACTCGCCTGTCCTGGCCTGCTTCGCGCGTAGCTCCCTGCCGTTTATCATGACCGTGCCAGACTCGGACTTCTCGACCGTTCAGGAGCATTTTGTCCCCAGTGCCGACCTTAAAGCTGCGACGGCTCGTTCGGATACAACAAAAGCTGCGGGCTCAGAGATCATGTCAAAGACCTTGGATCACAACGCGTCTGCTGCATCGACGCTTCACCGAGTCAGACTAGATCGTCGGTTCAAGATCGGCTACTCTAAACTCTCTGGTCACTCGATTGAGCTGAAGAGAGACATCTCAAAGGAGGCAACGGCAGCCGCAGAGGCAAACGGAAGGGTCGAGTCGGGAACGAGACTGTTTGAAAAGGACGAGCTGCCGTACGCGTCGCTTGTCGAGGACGTGTGGCGAGGAAAGCTGTGCGACGAATGCCTTCGAGTCCTTCCGGAGGATAGGAGCCTATGGAAATCTTGCTCGGATTGTCCAACCCCAACCCCAATCCCAGCGGATGCTGCAGCGGCTGATTCTCCATCAAAATCGAGATCTCTGTCCCTAGTTGACGACGAGGAGATCTACAAGGGCGATCTTGAGAGACATGACGGGCCTGTACTCTTTTGCAGCGATTCTTGCCGCAATGAAGCGTGGGTTGCATGGCATCAATTCGAGTGCCAGTTCGCAAACGAGTTGAAGCAGCTTTGCAAGCAGACACGGCTGGCCTTGAGGATTTTCTGGAAGAATCGTCGACACAACATTCGTATGACAGGAGACAACAACAGTCCAGCGTCGAGTGGCACAACAGCAAACCCAACAACCTTCTCCCCAAGCTCAACTATGAAATCATCTCTTCCTTCCCTTATTCCAAAGTCTACGTCCGCAGGCTCATCTGCCTCGTCCGTGTCATCTCCAGGTTCTAAGATCGCCAAGCTTACAAAGGCCGCTGCAGGGTTAACACTGGATAGCGATGGGGCTCGCATCCCCGCTTCGGACACAGACGGATCGAGTCTTACACCTGCTCAACTCTGTCATAACTTTCACAAGATCAATCAAATAATGAGGATGTCCTACATCATGACAGGATACTACCTCCAGCATCTTCTGGGTTTGGCTCGAGACGATACGCGTCCTAATCACGACGACTTGAATGGAGAAGATGTAGCTTGGTCTACAGTTCCAGTAGTAACGATGGAGCTGGCTTACTTGCAGGCTCTGGTCCAATTTAACTCGTTTTCGATCAAAGCCGATGTGACGGAGCCTGCTCTTGGCTCGGACATGATGATGCGCGTCAACCACTACGTGATTGGATCCGGTCTGTATCTTCTAGCCTCGCTTTTGAATCACAGCTGTGCACCTTCAGCCATGACAGTATTCGGCAACAATACCAAGACTCGGATTCACTCCGATAGCTTTGGAGACAAGGAGTTGGAGACGACTCTGCCGGACCCTCGAAAGATGAATGTCGTCACGACAATGCGGATGCAGCTTGACCTAACAAAGGAGAAGAGTTTGCCAGTACCAGTCGAGATCTCCTATGGACCACAACGCGGGAGAATGGCGACTGATTTAAGAAAGGAGATGCTTCATCAGACGTATCTCTTTGAGTGCAATTGCTCGGCCTGTAATGATATGTAGGTACACACCTTTGGATGCACACAGTACGGTTCTTCTTGCGGCTAACCTCGTTCTACTAGGTATGCTGAAACGATGCGGCAGAAGATGTTCAAATGTCCTAAAGGCGGTTACGCTTGTCGGGCAATGACGGATTCAGAGACAACATGTCCTACCTGCGGAGCTGAGGTCGATATGTCTTTGAGACACAAGGTAAAAGTCTTTCCGTGTAATTTTTGTCCATTTTTTTTTTGGCTGCTACTGACTGGTTATACTTGTTCAATTATTTCCAGATGACCCAACTGATGGCTCGACTCTTGACAGAGTCCCAAGACCCTAGCCTGACTCTCCCAAAAAGACTGACTATCCTCAAAGTACTAGAGAGCACGCAAGCAAAGACATTCGTGAACACTTGCGTGTTATACGGCAACACTTGCGATCAGTTGGCAATGGTTCACGCTCAATCCGGAGATCTTGGCCAGTCAATCGAGTGGTGCAAGAAGGCCCTCAAGGTCGTCACTGTCCACTTCCCACATGATTCCATTGAAGTTGCCCAGGAGACGCTAAAGCTTGCGGGATTGTACTTTAACAAGTAAGGCCTTCACTATCCCTTTACAGCGTTTGAAATGTATATATATTAATCACCCTAATTGTTTAATAGCTTGCAGCCAAAAGAAGCAAAGGCACACATCCAAGTCGCTATCAGACTCTACCAAGGCCATTATGGCACAGAGTCCGAGCATCCAGATCTGATGGAGCTATACGAGATGGACAGGACCTTGCAGACTCTACAATAAAACGTCAACTTACATTGGGCAAGGGAAAGCCCTTGCGCGATCCCTCGGTACCCTGTCTTGGCCAAGATAGGTACGCAGAATGCGCCTGTGATTCCGCTAATGAGCCAGCTCCAGGAGGGGTTTTTATGTCAGAAAACCAGTTCAGACAAATCCACTCCAGATAGTGTAAAAGCCAGCCAAAAAAATAAAAACGCCTAGGTGCCGCGCCTGTCTTTTCATCTACCCCTTAAGTGCAAAGAGCATGATCACTGGCTACATTATTGATTCATTTTGATCTCTCATCCTGCCATTGCCATCGCCCAACCGCCACAGCCAAATCACAGATCATGAAGCTCACACCGGAACTCATTGCACAGGCACCTTGCTACCTGAATGCTCTTCAGGATAGAGAACTTGACTTGCGCAGTATCTTCTTTCGTGTCGTCTCGTCTATTGACCATGTTGCTCGTTGATTGTTCTTTCTGCTTTTTCAATGTCCATTTGTCGCGATCAGCTTGTTCTTCCATTGTATGAGGGCTACCTCTGGGAAACCTATATGAAACCCTTGACTGCATGCACCACGATTTTTTTTTTTTTGTTTGTCTAATTTGATCCTCTAGGTCACAAGATTCCTGCCATTGAGAACCTCGGCGTGACAAAGGTAAAGGACAGCAACGGTGCTGTAATTTTAGCCTGCGTACATGCATTAATCTCACATATAACTAACGTTGTTTCCTCTCTAATCGAATGCAACGAATCTCTCGGAAACCATGGTGTTCTTCAACAATTATCTTTTTATTGAACTTCAGGATTTGAATGACTCTCTTGATCTGACAGACAACGACATCCGAGCACTGTCCAATTTCCCATCACTTCCACGACTAAAGTGCCTTCTGTTGAGCAACAACCGGATCAGCAAGATCGACCCTAATCTGAGCCAATACTTGCCCAGCCTGACAACTGTGATCCTGACCAACAACTCGATTGCGGAGCTTTCAGACTTGGATAACTTGGCTGGCTGCAAGAAGATTGATATTCTGTCTCTCTTGGATAATCCAGTGACGAAAAAGAAGTACTACCGCCAATGGGTCATCTGGAGGCTGCCAAGTGTGCGTGTCCTGGATTTTGAGAAAGTCAAGAAGGCAGTATGTTTCAGTTCTTTTTATCGCAGTAATGGCTCAATGGTTATAATATCGACATTGACTCCCCTCCTTTCATTTTTCACCTGGTCAAAATTTAGGAGAGAGACGAGGCAAAAGGACTATTTGAAGGCAAATCAGGACCATCAGCATTGGCAGAGTCTATTTCAGCGACTAAATCTTCCACATTTGAGCCCGGTGAGGGCGTGCCATTGCCTTTGAAGTCGAGCATACCTACATTTACGCTGTCAAAGGAAGACCAGGAGAAGATCAAGGTGGCATTGTCCAAGGCAACCAAGCTGGATGAGATTGCACGATTGGAGAGGGCTTTGAAAGAGGGCAAGATTCCCAGCGACCTCAAGGATACACCCCCTGCAGCCAAGAAGCAAAAAGTCTTAGGCGACCAGGACGAGGAGATGGAGGACGACGACGAGTAAACCTTTGCTTCTATGACTACGTCACAGAAATGCACTTCCCGAACGCCAACCATGTAGACTTATTCAACAATTCAATACAACGTTTTGCTTGGCAAAAATCGCGACAGAAACACCACTGAAAAAATGCAAGAGTAGGGTGACTGGCGTGGCAGCTAAGCAAGCATTCTGCACCCAACCATTTGCAATGTTCAGCAATCTTTTATTCTTTTGTGGCAGGTTATCGGGGGTTCGTTGAATACTTCTCCCATCAAATGTATAGGACACAACGGGGCTCCATGTTCCATACGAAAGCATCCTGCGCATTTCAGTTCGTTGATGTCCGATGTACAGCTTGAATTTCGACAGAGAGCCTCGTAGATCGCGAGGAGGTGCTAGGAGCACCAGTGAACAACTTCGCGCATTTCGCACTGGAGTTCATCTTGATGTGGACTGC
Source organism: Entomortierella parvispora (assembly GCA_963573315.1). NCBI lineage: Eukaryota > Fungi > Mortierellomycota > Mortierellomycetes > Mortierellales > Mortierellaceae > Entomortierella > Entomortierella parvispora. The sequence continues at coordinate 846,335 of OY752146.1, forward strand.
ACAATATCCTCCTTGACCAGAAATATAACCTAAAAGATCGTCACATTACAAAACTCTCGTAGGTAACGGTTAGTAACCAGCGCCTTTGAAACAGCCAACTTTTTTTCCGCTCTTCTCTTTCTGCTGATTTCGTCGCTTTGTGCTCTCGATCTCCTAACTTTCACCTCCAAGAGGGATAAAGTTGGGAAGATCATAAAACAGGCAAGATGCTCCAGACATTGCTGCTTCAAAACATCCACTATCAAAATATTTGGCTGGATGTTGTACAGATCGGCCCTAAGAATTGAAAAAAGCAGTTACAAATAATGCGACAGAAGCTCAAAAAGCAAGTAGTAATTAACATGCCATTTTGAGATCGAGTCAAAGACCCATTTCAGCTCATAATCTCATAATCCTTTGAAAAGACATAGCTTGTGCCTAGACGAGCAGGTTAGTCCTACAGAACCTGACATGATTTCAGCATGCTCGAAATACCATCATCATCCTGGATACTCTCGATGTCTCTTTTATAATAAATGTTCACTCGACTGCACACCGTAGTCACTTTCATTGATGATAAAGGAATGTATCAAGTAGAAAACAAAATCTCTGCGCGAGACCAAGGCGGTATTTCTTGGGTAATCCTTGGTACTCGATACTTCCAGAATTACATAAATGCACCTGCGCGAACCTCTACACATAGCGAGTCGCAGAGCCAGGCTGATGGGCGACGCGAGACAAAGTCTTGCCAGATCCACACTGCTTTAACGTAAATCATGCCACATCCCAATGCACTGAAGTATTGGCTGGTTTGAAAGTAAGCACAACAAGAAAAACAGGAGTAATGACAGTAAAGTATCAAGTTGAAGGCGCGAAAGGGTTTGATTGAGATACGGGGAAAGAGCACTGACGAGTGTTTGTGAGCAAGATGTATCGGAAAGAGAAGTCTTCCCGCCACGTTCACGTCCAATAAATGCACGTGATGTGCGCCACCATCTTCGACGGTCGAGCGATACATGCTTCACTTGCATGTATCCTCCACTCTAACAATGGACTCGACCTTATTCCCTGACTCACCTGCGCTCCGTAGAATCATCAACCACCACTCAAAGGACGCCTTGATCGATATTGTTCAGGAATGGTTGTCCATCTATCCGATCTCGCGTATTGACGTAGAGGAAGATGAATTGGACCAGCAAATGGATCCTGATGACGACGGCGGCATGGTTCGCTCGACGCGTTTGTGGAGTCTATCGAAATACAAGAAGCACGTAGAGAAGCAGTACAACTCATTGAGAGACAAGGGCCAAAAGAAACGCGTGGTCGATCGAATGTTGACGATTGAATGGAACATGGGACTCAACGTGCGACAGGTCGCTGAATTGGACCTACGCTATTACATGCAACATGCGCACCTGAAGAGCTGGAAGGCTATGCGGCTAGAGTTTGATGATCCAGGTGGGTGAGGGTTGCCCTTTCGCTATGACGTAAGGCAGAGTCTCGGATCAAAATATCTAACCATGTGTAATCCGTGGTGCCGAGCAGAAGGTTCGAGGTTCCATCTGGACCCTTCCAAGATTGAAAAATCACTCACCTTCCACTTAGCACCATATTTCAAGCATGTGAGTCCCCTCTTTCTTTATGCGTCTGCATGTTGACCTAATGTTGCCTTTTTTCACTTATGCAGTTGGCAGTAAGAGCAATCCATACTAAGATATATCGAAACTATTTTAGCACGTCCAAGTACGCCAGGAACAGGAGATGGTCTGGATCCGGATAAGCATACATGATGGACTGAGGCCCAATATACTGCCTGCACCGCCAATGATCGTTTACATTATTTGGTTCGCAAATTCAGAGTATCTCCTTAGTGGGACTATCAAGGCTGAGTGGAAAGAATATATTTTGGAGGTAAACAATTCGAGTCAACTTTTAGTGGATCCTGCTCCTAGAGATTCAAATATTGAAATGTTAGAATGGCTCCATACATCTCCTAGGCGGTCATGAGGCTGTTTAAGGCCAGTGAAATCGACGAGTGGCCACTGACAGGACGGTCGCCTTCGTCTCTTGCAGAGTTATTGTTGCAAAGGGATTCTCAAGGAGCTCACAGTCGATATCGACTAAATCAGCTCGACGATAATCCTCTCGCCAGTACACCAAAAAAGCGAAAACCAGAAGGTATTAAAGGCAGTGGAGACGACTCGGACGATAACTGTTTTGTAGACATTGAGGCAATCGGTCACTTACTCGATGTTTGCGTGCTATCACTTAGATCTGCATCACAAGTACGCAAAGAACATCCCATCATCAGATATCCAAGCCGAGGACATGTCTACGATTGTCCGGCGAGATCGATTTCTACAGAAAGAATTTGGACCCAACCCTCAACCGAGCTTACAAAAGGTCGATTTGCAATTGAATCTGCCATTTACAAGCGACTCGGAAGGTTTTCGCCTGGGACAGTTATCACGACAGCCATTCCCTATCAAGGTTGTATTCGAGGGTAGTAATGTGATAGAGGGAGTGAAGAACCTGATTCCGCTCGGCATTGCGTCCAATCCAATGCCCAGCTATCTCACCGATATTCATTCGATGGCCACAAGCAGTTTGACAGTTGACCTGGATGAGGACAGACAACTTCGCGTCTCCATCGGGTAAAATAAATGAGCATGACCAAATTGCGAAGACCATGATGTGCAGGAACGAGCCTCTTGGCCCAGGGCACGATGGGAAAAGGAAGACCATGGTTGGCTACTCGCGGGAAAAAACACCCCTGCCTCCCCCCCCCTTTTTTTTTGTCTTGTGTGTAAGCACAGACGCTGACGAGCGAGCGAACGTGAGCTTCCCAATCTCAATCGTTATGGTCAGACGCGCCTGTCGTCATGGCACTCTTCTGTTGTGCTACCATGGAGGGAGAGCACAGGAGCTGGCTCTGGACTGATACGATCTTTCAACGCGCTAAGGCAAAAAAAAAAAAAAAAGAGTCGCGCTGAACGAAATGGATTTTTTCGCTTGAATTGCATCCTCTTCTCCTCTCTTCCTCATCCACCCCACTCCTGAGAAGACCCAACCGAACGCAAAGGAGGCGCACAGGCCTGTTTTTGTCCATCGCCCACCCTTCACCCCCTCTTTGCTTTTTTTTTTTTTTTTTTTTTTACACAGACGCAGCATCTTGCTCATGGCCCATTCCCCAGATGCAACGCAACTCGACTCTAATGCCAGCGGTGATGGCGACATGTCCGGTCAGCATGGAGCCATGCACACGAGTGTCGAAATGAGTGGGGGTGATGGGAGTGCGCCCCTCCCGCCCAGCAGAATAGAGGTTCTGCACGAGCAAGACCCTGGCAGCAGCCCACTCCGCACCTCGTCCTCCTCCTGCCCCACAAACACAAACACAATTTATACAAACGCAAACGCTAACGCAAAAGCTGGAACCATCGTCCCTGTTCCTATTCTCGCTAAACGCCAAGGATCGACCGGATCCACCGGATCCACCGGAACTGCAGCAGCAGCTGGAGGTAGCAATACCATCACTTTCTCACCGTTGCCCTTGGGCCGTTCCTTTCCAGACTCTCAACAGTCACCCCCGGCACGTCGTGTGCACGAGTTTACACCCTCACCTGCACGCTCGTTGACTCATGTCCTCGAAGCTGCTCAAGCAGCCGACGCAGCCACAGCGCACTCAAGGGAGACAAGGGGCGACGAGGGGCATCGTGGTTCTTGGTCAGCAAACTCCTTTGTTCCAACAGGGGCTTCAGCCGTCCATTTTGAGCCTCAGCGTGGCCACAATGGCTGGCGGTCTGACTCTGCAGGGGGCGGCAGTTCAGGAGCAGGGATCATGGGGACTAGCATGGCAGAGAGTCGATTCAGCGAGTTCGAAGTGGTCTATGACGATGGTGTTCGTAAGCAGCGGACCTTCAGCTTGACCACTGAGCCGGAGGTCGATGATGACGAGTAAGTCCCTTGCCACATACACAACAACCACAAAAAAAAAAGATAAGATGTTGGGCTGATTCGAACTCCATCGCTGAGATATTGATTCTTGTACCTTTCAATGATAGAGAACGCACCAGTTCTGACAACGACGATAGTGAAAACAATCCGCTGCTGGGCCTGCAGGACGATACGCCAGTCCATTCCTCCAGAGATCCGGCTACGGACGAGCATTGGCACGGTGGCTACACAGGCATGCTTCACGATGGGGAAACATCCTTTCCTCCCAGGAGCCCTCCTGTGTCACCAAGGTTTGCCCATGCGACCACCCCTCTGCTCGGAAAGAACAACTCGTACCAGTCCTCCAACACACCCTACATTCGAGGAGGTCGTTCTCCACCGCGGCGATCTGGCAACAGCGTGTTCTCTAGGATGGGGGACTATGCTCGACAGAAATGGGATAGTTTGCAACTCTCGATCCCTCAAAAACGTATCCTAAAGGCGTCTCTTGCCTACCTTTTTGCCTGTCTTGTGTCCTTCACGCCTTGGTTCAAACCGTATATTGGAGCCTCGGGTCACCTGGCAGCCTCTTCAGCTGTTTTCTTCAACCCCGCAAAGTCCCTTGGAAGGATGGTCGATGCTGCGACGGCGGGACTCTGTGCTATTTCGTTTGGCGTGGTGGTCTGTGTGGCTAGTATGCTGAGTGCGATTTGGTTTAACCAGCGAGACCTTTACATCTGGGGACACGTCGTCAGTGTAGTGGTGTTTGGAGGAGGCTCTACGTTTATCGTCGCGTACGCAAAAGCTCATTACAATCGACCCACTGTAAACGTCGGCAAGTATACATAACAGTCATTTCATTTCAATCCATTCAAATGATGGGTGTCTAACAAGCGACTTACCGTGTCCTCGCATAGCCTGCACTCTTTCACACATCATGATCATGGTCATTTTGACAAAGGAGGGAGCACTGTCGCTCGGAGAGTTCAGCCTCGCGCGATTGTCGGCCATTACAGTCTCCATGCTCCTGGGCGTCATTATAGCAGTGCTGACGTGCATTTTCCTTTGGCCAGAGAGTGCACAAGAAACTCTTAGGTAAGAAACGACCCAACAGGTATTCTTGTGTAAAAATTAGCAAATGAACTCTTCCCTAACACCCAGCTTCTCTGCTTGGATACTTTCTCTTCTTGATATCATTTAGGCAGGACATGGGCAAATCTCTGAGCTCCTTCAGGCTCCTGCTAAAGTTGCTGACAAAGACCTTCTTACTCGAGGCAGACACGTCACCCTTTGGGTCCAAGTCTGTTCAAAGCCTGATCGAGTCCCAGGTGAAATCATTCTCGGCGCTTGCGCAATCCTTGGAAGAGGCGCAGCTAGAGTATCCAGGTACTGACATCAAAAAGTATGAGGAGTGTGTCAAGTCTCTCAACACTTTGGCGCAGTACCTGAATGGTCTTCGAAGCTCATGTGGTCTTCAGTACGATATGCTCAAAAAGGACGAAAGGAGGAAGGAGGACGAGGCGTTATCTCGACCCTCCAATGGTACATCAGCAGCCGGTACACAACCTGCGGGACTAACTGGAATCAACGGAAGAAGAATGCTCGGCACAGGGATGCGAATGTCATCGTATAGTCTCCTGGGCAGTCTCCACTCTGATCTGGACCAGAGTGCAAGTGTAGAGTTGATGGAGTTTTTGGACCACGTGGGAAAGCCCATGAAGTCTCTGGCCCTCACTTGCAAGCTGACTATCGAGCATCTGCAAGATATCTTCACAAGTACAGGCGCAGAGCTAAAGGCATCTTCCTCTATCCACGGCGGACACCGAGCAAAGGGCGTGCAAAATCCACAGCAGCAACCACAGAGCGGGCCTGAAGGTCTTGAGGTGTTTTCAGACCCTGCCTTTGACGCGCGGACTAGGTCGTCGCGGACATCAGCAGCAGGACTGGGAGAAAACGGTTCCACCGATGGGCTCAAGAAGAATCCAAGTCTGGTCCTGATGCAGATCAATCTGGCTCGAGCATTGGATATTTTCGAAGCCGCAAACTCCAAGGCGCTCAAAAAGTTTTACTCTCAACAAAACAAACGACGGTCTGGGATACATAAGCGACCTGCTGGGTCGCAGTATCAACAACCTGACCTGGCAACTGTAGTTAAGCGAATGAGTGAGCCGTCCTTCCAGGGCCTGCTGTCCGGTTCTTCCTCCTCAAATCTGGCAGGATCTGGCTCGCCTGAGAGCGCTTTAACAGAGAAGGCGCCCGTGGGAGAACAGATTTTTTTAGTCTACTTTTTTGTATTTAACCTGATGGAGTTCTCCAAGGAGCTGGCCCATTTGGTGAGCTGTGTTGAAGTCTTGGTCGACGGCGACGAGGGGCTGGAACTTTGGGTCCAGAGGAACAGATTGCCCTGGTGGCGTCGCATCTGGTTCGCTCTCACTGGATTCCCGCGTCGTCTACGAAGGCCAAGTCCGCAACGCAACCTCTTTGAGAGTTTTGATGACGGTAAGTATCAGTGAGGAGAGCTGCATAAGATTACATTCCTTAATTAATCTAAATACTTTTTCGTAGATCCAGAGCCTGGGTTGGCGTCGCCCCAGTCTCATAATCTTTCTGCGGATGGTCGCACACATTTTTCGCCTAATACCCCCACTCAACAATCATTCCCAACTGCCAACCCGGAAACAACTGCGAGCGGTCATGGCAGTAGCCGACGAAGACGTCGCAAACAACGATTGTTTCCTAAACCTAATATCCACAACAAAACCAATACCCTTCACACTCCTACGCCTTCTACGACGCTACAGAAATGGTCCACGCGACTATGGAAGTTTCTGCATGTGTTCCGGTCCTTCAAGTTCAAGTACGCAGTGAAGTCGGCACTGAGTGCAATTGTCCTTTTAACCCCAGCGTTTGTCGACTGGTCACGACCTTACTTTGTGCAGTACCGTGGCGAATGGGCTTTGATCTCCATGCTGATCATCATGGTCCCCACAGTGGGAGGAACAAACGTGGTCGGCATCTATCGCATCATGGGCACCATTGCAGGATGCTATGCAGGCGTTGCTATATATCTCCTCTTTCCTGCGAATGAGATCATGTTGCCACTGTGCTGCTTTCTCTTTGCGGTCCCAAACTACTACCTGGTCCTGTGCTCGAATTATCCAAGAATCGGTCAAGTGACTCTCCTGGCTTTCAACTTGGTCTTGATTCAGACTTACAACCGGAGACATGGAGATGGCACCGTTCCACCTGATGATGACGAGGATGATGATGACGATTTGTCAGGACAGTTTTGGTCGTCTTCCTTGCCACGACAAGTCCTAAAGTCAGTATCTCCTCTGTTGGACAGAACTTCGACTGCTTTCGGTACAGGAGGTTTACCAAACGACCCCTCTCATGTTTCGGACGTTTGGGCCATTGCTTTTCACCGTGCAGTCGCAGTCAGTGTAGGAGTTATCATTGGTGTTGGAGTGACAAGTTATATTTGGCCGTACGAGGCTCGTGTTGAGCTCCGCAAGGGACTCAGTGACCTGCTGCTAAACATCAGTTGGCTTTATAATCGACTTGTCTCTGTGTACTCCACCAACTTGGACAGAGTCTCGATCTTGCCTCAAGAAGACCACTATCAGCAATCGCGGTCGCGTATCCGAGCCTTACTACGGAAAACCACCTTCCAAGAGCGGTTCCAGACAAGCGCTCAAGAGCAAGGTGAATCGGATGCTTTGAAAGAGGAGGAAGCGACCGAGATGGACATCGGAAGGATGAACAGGGAGTTTATGGCTATCGAGCTTTCGCTTCAGCTCCAGCTTTTGCGACTCTATGCATTGTTGGAAGAGACTCCCAACGAACCTCGATTGAAGGGCAAGTTCCCAGTGGACACTTATAAGAACATGCTGGGAAGCTGTCAGAACATCCTGGATCGATTCTTGTCGATGCGGCTGGTGATCACGAAGGATCAATGGCTCGAGAGTGCCAGAAGGGACTTTATTGTCCCTGTGAACAAGGAGCGGCGGGAGATGGTCGGAAACGTACTTTTGTATTTCTATACCATTGCTTCGGCTCTGCGGTTGAAGACGCCATTGCCACCGTATCTGCCTCCTGCAAACAAGGCACGGTTACAGTTGATCCAAAAGATTCGACAGTTGCCCGTGGTCCAAAACAAGGTGGTTTTGACGGAAGACAGCGATGAGCGCTATATCTTTTATTACGCGTACGCGCTCGTGATGGAGGATGTGATTCGAGAACTGGAGCGGTTGGGCCATTGGTCTCAGGATCTTTTTGGAGTCATCACTCCGTCTTCAGAGTTCGAGGCTTGGTTCACAGAGGATGGAAACCCTCCAGGTGGGACTCCACTGTCTCCAGATATGATAGATGAAGATCCATCAGATCCACCGGCCGGAGGTGGAGGGTACTTTAGAGCGAGAGGACGCGAGGCTTCACAACCGTTCCTGCCATCGAGTGCAACTCGAGAAGCGCCTCGTTCCCCTCCCGCAGATGTGGAGGCTCCTTATGAACACTTTTCTGGAACGTCTTTCTCCAAGCCTTTGCCAATGTCAACCCCAGGAAAGTATCGATATCATCCCAGCGATGACCGTCCCAGAAGACAACAACAGCAACAGCAACAACAACAGCAACAACAACAACAGCAGCAACAACAACAACAACAACAGCAGCAGTCTCGTCAGTACCAACAACCTCCGATCGACGATGGTCAGTCTTCGCACTCTGTGGACGATATTCCCCATGGTTCTTTGAATGATCAGCGGAGCGATATGTTTGCATTTGATGAGGGCAGTGTTGGCAGCGGCAACAGGTATTCCAATGGCAGAAATCCTTTCCGGGAAACTACTCCTCAAGTATCGTCTGCCTTTTTGCCTCCAAGAAGACAGGATAGCTCAGGAACCGGCGTGAGCAGTATGAATGCGAGTAGACGAACTTTGGCCTCATCCAAAACGAGCCACCGGTCAGGTCCACCTAGCAGGAGCCAAAGTTTGCAGCAGAACGATAAACTCAGCTCCCGCGGCGATCTCACGGACCATGAATCGATACCCGACGAAGAACAGATTGATTAGTTTTTGGTGGGATACGTTTGTTTGACCTACCGTTTAAATCCAAGTCCCCGCGTCATCTTTCGTACCATGCCCGTCATCCTCTAGTAACGCTACCAGCATCCATGTGTTCCCCGTTCCATTACCAACGCCGCCGAGATGACTAACAATCATACTGGTAACGCCATTACCGCCACTCCACCGGCTCGTACCTTTCCAACTCACATTTTCTTTTGCTAAATTTTGAGTAAAACTTATATCGAATTTACAGAGGTAATTTCTCTCTCTCTCCTTTAGTTTCAATTTCTGTGTAAACCTCTCTCTCACTCTCATTTTTTCCCTCTCTTTTGAGTCCTTATGGATCCCAACACTAACCATACATGTACAATGTTGTAAACGAATAAAAAGAAATGATGGCGTGCAGCAGTTTATGGGTTTGATGGGTGACAGATGCAGAGGTGGGTGGTGCCTGACACCGGAAAGAGGGTGGAGGTAGACAAGTATCTTTGATTTTTGTTTTCTTCTTTGAACTTCCTCCCCCCTTTTCCATGCAAGGCTGGGATCGTTGTTCCTGGGCAGACTTATTTCTTGACGCCAACGACAGGCTTTTTCCTCTCCGGTATCCTGTCCTTGAGGTTTTCGGCCTTGGTATGTTTCCGCACGTTCTCTTCCTTGACTTTCCGGCTCTGGATCATAATAGCCTTCTTTTTTGTAGCAGTCTGGATAGCCTTTGGTACATTGCGATGACGGTTGATCCTCCTGATCTCGGGTACGCTCGAGAACTTTTCCTTGAGCTTGTCTGCATACTCGAGATGGGCACGCTCCCTGTAATCCTTGACACCCATCTTCTCGGACGCACGAGCCTTCCACAAACGCACGTTGCCATCATCGGAGCCTGACAAAACATACTTGTTGTCCATAGTGTATAAAACAGAGAACACTCTCTGCATACGGTTGGTGTGGTAGATATCTCTAGAGTGTCCTTGACGAGCGTTGAACAGGCGCACAGTACGGTCATATCCACCAGTGACAATCTCCTCTCCTGTAGGCGAGTAATCGACAGACATGCTAAAAACAAACATTGGAGAAAAGAGATGGGGTTGATCGTCAGTACAAGGGATCATCTACCGTAAATCGCTCTAGTAAAACAACAAACGTAAACGTACACAGCAGACACATGGTCCTTGAGGATGTTTTGTGCCTTATCCATCTTGCGCATATCGAAAGCATAGACGTTGTGATCTTCGTTGGCGGCCATAAAGTTGAAGGCTTCCATGGGGTTCCAAGCGATAGCGTTTGTTCTCATGGCAAGGACCAACTTTGTGACGGGTTGCGAGGTTCGGAGATCGTACAAGATGATGGTGCGATCCGATCCAGTAGAGGCAATGATGTTCTTCTCAGTCTGGTTAAACTTGACAGTGTTGATGGTATCGACTCCCCAGTTCAAAGTTTGTACAGGCTCTGCACGGTCATGGTCCCAGATATCAATGGCAGATCCAGAGGTTGCAAAAATGTTGTCGGAGCGATGATGTGAAATGCCACTGAAAGCATTCTTGCCTGTGTACATTGCTACGGGAGTTGTAGATCCTGTCCCGTTCTCTTCTGGGTCCCAAATCTTGACTGTCCTGTCGTTGGAGCAACTCAAGAAGCGTGTTCCTTCCAAGAAGCTGGACACACCCGTGATCATAGCCTTATGGCCCACAGTGGACCAAAGGGATTTTTGCTCTGAAAGACTCCACATCCTCAAGTCGCCGTCACCTCCTCCAGAGACGAGCCAGTCCAGTTTCTTGGGGTGTTTGGCCATGCAGTAAACACCGTCCACATGTCCTGAAAGAGCGCCGATGAAGGGCTTGGCAAACATGCGCTCGACTTTGGTGGCATTGAGGGCACGCTGGTACTCGCGAGCCTTCTCAAAGGGATGGAGGGTGGGGTCGAGGTTACGCTGAATCTTGTGGATATCATTGGAACGCTCACGGGTGGCCTCCTCCGCGCTGCGAGAGAGGACCTTTACTTTCTGTGAATGGATAGGTGTAGAAGATGGTTAGAGGGGGAGTTGAGGGTTTGCATGCTTGCATGCATTCAACCAGTATAAAAGTCATGCATAGACTCGAGAGGGTAAGCTAATGCATGTTTGTGTACACGAACCATGATGAGCGAGAGCGGTAGGTGGTTGCTTTAGTAGTCAGGGGGGTAGAGCGTCAAGTATAAAGAAAGATGGAGGATGAGAAATGGACGGATGGATGCTATGGATGGTGTGTTGCGAGCGGTTGTTTGCTGTCAATGGACACTGTGTGCCAACAGAAAGTAGAGGAAAAAGAAAAAAAAAAAAAGACAAACAGGTGGCTTGGCTCTGTTGTGTTTTTTTCTTTTTTTTTACTAGGGAGCTTTCCTGCTTCTGCAGAGTTCATTCATTCACTTCCATCTCCATCCCCTTCCCCCACCCCTTCGACTCACATAATGGCAAAGGCAAAGAAGGCGACCATCAAGTTCCAAAAGAACCATCTCAAGACTGCCATTGAGCAGCGCCGGAAGAAGCAGAAGGCCACCCAGATTTACAAGAAGCGCAATCCCAAAAAGTTTGGCCGTGGTGCCACTGGTGGCGACGACAATGAGGCCGAGGAGAACGACGAAGAGATGCAGGATGACGACGCCGAGAAGAACGACTCTGGCGATGAAAAGTAATTCCCTTTCCCCCCTACCCCGAACTTCTTCTCCTCTTACACGACCCCCATGCTGCTACTCGTATCTTGCCTCTCCTTCCTGTCCTTGCAACACCAGCCCCTGGGAGCGAGCACTCTGTTTTGTTTGACTATGGCAGATCAGCAACATCATACACAACGTTCAGAGTACTAACCGCCTAGGTTTTGATTTCCTGCCTTTGTTTTATTTTCAGGTCAAAGGATGTGAGCGTAGACGAGTTCTTCAACAACGACCTCGACTCTGATGACGAGGAACCAGAATCCGACAACGAGGATTTCGCTGGCATTGACACAATCGTCGAGGAGGATGACGGATCAGACATGGAGGCTCCAAAGCCCAAGAAGCAGACTGCTGCCGAGAAGCAGAAGCAAGCTGCCAAAGAGGAGGCTGCCAAGAAGATTCAGTTGGATGCTTTGAAGGAGAAGGACCCCGAGTTCTACAAGTACTTGCAGGAGAACGACCAAGAGCTTCTTGCTTTTGACGGTGAGATGGAGGACTTGGTCAGCGAAGAAGAAGAGGAGGACGAGGATGAGGATGAAGATGAGGAAGATGAGGAAGATGAGGATATGGAAGGCAGTGATGAGGAGATGGAGGATGTTTCCAGCAAGGTATGTTGACTGAACATGTTCAGCGCCTTTATTATTTTGACGTTTACACGATCCTCTTCGAGTTCTCTCTATTAACATCTTTTAATTTGAAACTTTTTAGAAGAAGGGCAAGAAGGCTCGTGAGGTGGAGGAGGAAGAAACCATGGACGGCATTCCCTTGGTAACCAAGGATATGGTTGCTACGTGGCAGGCCGCCTTGATTGAAAAGAAGTCTCTCCGCGCTTTGCGTCGACTTTTGCTTGCTTTCCGTGCTGGAGCTCACTTGCACGACGCCGAGGATGACCGTACATACGCATACAAGATCAACAGCCCTGTGGTCTTTAACAAACTTGTGGTCGCATGTTTGAAGCATATTATCCCTACCTTGGATCACCACTTGCCCGTCCAGACTACCTCCGGCGGCAAGGCAAAGCCCGTCAACTCTGGATCCAAATACACCACCCTTCAGCCCTTGATCAAGTCTTTCCTTCAGAACACATTGTTCTTGCTCAAGGAATTGACCGATCAAGAGATGATTTACTTTGTGGTCCGCGAGTCCGAGAAGGCTATTCGTTACCTCGTTGGATTCCCCAAGATTGCCAAGGACTTGTTGAAGGTAGGATTCGGGAACTTGTTTTCCATAGAACACAAGTGAAGTCAACTGTGATATGATATTGATTTTAACCTGTATTTTGTTATGTTCTTCAGCACTTGTTGTTTTTGTGGTCCACAGGCACAGATCGCGTCCGTATCATCTCATTCTTGACCATCCGCACAATGTGCTTGCAGCTCGGTTCCAACTACTTGGATTTGGCTCTTAAGGGCGTGTACCTCACTTTTGTTCGCTCCGCTAAGACGACGACCATGCACACCCTTCCTCACTTGCACTTGATGCAAAACTGTGTCGCTCAGCTCTACGGTTTGGATATGGAGCGCTCATACCAGCATGGATTCGTCTACGTTCGTCAGCTCGCCATTCACCTTCGTAATGCTGTGTTGGTCAAGACCAAGGAATCGTTCAAGGCAGTTTACAACTGGCAGTACCTGCACTGCTTGGGTCTTTGGGCTCAGGTCGTTTCCACTCACGCTCTCAACAACGCTGGCCAGCCCACTGCCATTCACTCGCTCGTTTACCCCTTGGTCCAGGTCTCACTGGGAGCCCTGCGCCTCATCCCCACCTCGACCTATTACCCTCTTCGCTTCCAGATTATCCGCAACTTGATCCAGGTGGTCGAGAACACGGGTACGTTTATTCCCCTGGCGCCTTTCCTGTTCGAGGTCTTGGAGGGAGGAGAGATGAAGAGACCCGGTCGCAAGGGAACCTTGAAGCCATTGGAGTGGGATTTGGGCTTCAAGTGCAGCAAGGATTATAAGGGCTCGCGCGTTTACCAGGACGGTACAGGAGAGCAGGTGTACGAGCTCATGATCGAATACTTTGCATTGTTCAGCACGTCCATCTCATTCCCGGAGTTGGTGATCCCCGCCATTGTTCAATTGAAGCGTTTCATCAAGAAGTCAAGTCTGGTCAAGTTGACGAAACAGTTTGCAGGCTTGGTCGACAAGTTGGAGCAGAATGCTCGGTTCATTGAGAATGAGCGCAACAAGGCCGATTTCTCGCCAAGCGACGCTGCCGGTGTTTCTACATTCTTGAAGCATCAAGAGAAGGAAAAGACGCCCCTCGGTGCTTACTGGAAGGGTGTGAAGCGGAGTGTTATGGCTAAGCGCAAGATGATCGAGGAGGCGCGTCAGGATAGGGCAGCACGAGAGCTGAAGGACGACAAGAACGGTTCCTCATCAGCGGGATCAAGGAAATCCAATGCTGAGAGCGAGGATGAGGATGATGAGTCATCTATGGATGAGGACGACTTGGAGGAGGTCGGAGGAGATGATGATGAGGACAGCGAATAGAAGGGCTATCCGTCCAAAAGGATAAAGAGAGGATGAGCAGAAAAAGCAAACACAACAGCTACAGCAGCCTCGGAACGTGTTGGCGATTTTAAGGTTGCACGCTCACCGCGAGATTGATTGTCTATCTTTGTGTCCGTATCCCCGTTCATTTCGTTCTTGCATCAATTCTCCACAAACCCCTATTCTCTCGAGGTTTCTCTTTGACCTCGCATTAGCATTTTGTTTTCTTTTGTTACATTCCCCCCATACATATTTTCCATATAAGTTTTTTTTTTAAAAAAAAAGACATTTCGCGTCGGATAACTTTTGCATTTTTCTTGTTATTACAAAACTTATCAAGAAATTATCCATGACATGGTTTTTGTTTGTTGTGGGGTGTCTGCTGTATGAATGTTCCCATTGGAGCACAACGCGAGGGCTTGTGCAACCAGGCGCAATTGATGGCCTCTTGAGTTTGTGGACAAGCAGTCAAAGACAGACTAGCACTACACCCCAAGAGCAAAATATATGAAGAAGGGCGAGGAGGACGGACGAGGAAGCCGATAAAGAGGAAGGGAAGGGGGAGCAGGGGGCCCCGAGTGAGCAGCCTCACTGCTCTGTTCGCAAGGTATATGCTCAGCATTGATCAGCATAGTAAAGACGAAGGTCGAGATGACCTGGATACGGTGTCTCTAGTGAAAAAGAGCCCGCAGTCAAGTGACAGGGACAAAGGGATGGAGAGTTTGTTGGCTTGCTCAAGGTCCAACAGCCGAGCAGTGGTCTAGGAACGGCCGCACAAATTATGACAAAGTAGTATCGTTGGCAGAAGACAGGGTGGCATACAGGGGTCAGACAGGGGTCAGACAGGATTGGTGGAATCATGGTCAAAAGGCACACCCCACACTCACAGACAGACAGGACAGGTGCCTCGCAAGTGGATGCAGCCAAGGACGCAGGTCTGCAAAGAAATGAACATCGTCAGTGACACCCTGCAGCCATCGCTCTCGGCTCTCGGTCTTTGACCTTGTCCCACTCTCTTTCATCCTTTGTTGCCTGGCTCTGCTCTCTCTGTTCACCTTTCTTCTTTTCGCTCTTTTCCGTTTTCATTTTTTTCTTCTCTTTTCTTCTCTTCCCCTCCTGTGGCCCTCCATCCTTGTCTCCATCCCCCTACCTCCATTCTCCCACCCATTCGTTCTCAGTTGCTTGCATCTCCCTCATTCATCGCTTCTCCTGTCGTCCATTCCCCTCTCTTTCTCTCTCAATCTCTCACGACTACCTCTCCGCCTTCCGCCCTTGTCCTCCTCGCCGAGTCTTTCCTTTCTGGCACACCGCGCCCTTCGGACATCCAATTCTATTACATATCACCCGCCCTGCTGTATTCTCACAACAATGTCTGTAGAGACTGCCGCCGTGGTCGACTCTGGTGAGGCCGATCCACAACGTGGGATTCGAGTTTACAGGACATACAAGATTCGATTTTTTGGCCTCTTTTCCATCGTCCTCCTCAACATTGCCACAGGTTTCGTCTGGCTCTCGTACGCGTCCGTGGCCACCTATGCAGAGGACTACTTGAACTGCGACTCGACTGTCGTGAACCTGACGTCCATCATTTACTTCATTGCATACGTCTTCATGGCCCCGGTCTCTGGTTGGATGTTTGAAAAGTATGGGATCAGAAAGTCCTTGCTCTTTGGAGGTGTGATCCAGGTGATCGGATCCTGGTTGCGGTATTTCGCCAACTTTATCGATTCTACCCCTGAGAACAAGGGAGGTCGCATCGCTTTGACATTGATCGGTCAGATCATTGCCTCGGGCGCTCAACCGTACTTTTTGGGTGTGGTCCCCAAGTATGCCGCCGTCTGGTTCTCAGAGAACGGAAGGACGACCGCAACCATGTTGGGATCAGTCTCGAACGCATTTGCAGCCGCGCTGGCGCAGCTCATCATCCCGGCCATCACCAACTCGGGCGATACCATGAGCACGACGGTCTTGGTGTGTGCTATCCTGTCCACAGTCGCCATCATCCCAGCATTCTTTATGAGTGAGCGACCCCCAACACCCCCTTCAGCCTCGGCCGAGCAGGCCTTGCAGGAGACCATGGAGGAGCCTTTCTCGGTTTCGTTGAAGAAGGTCCTGGTCAACAGACAGTTCTTGTTGCTGATGATTGTCTTTGGTTCCTTTGTGGCCGTCTTCAATTCTGTGACCTCGTTGATCTCTCAGTTCACGAGCCCATTTGGATATTCGACGGACGAGGCTGGTTATATGGGCGCAGCAATGGTTGTGGCTGGATTGGTCGGTGCCGGTATCGCAGGACCTGTGATTGACAGATACAAACAATACAAGTCCTTGATCAAGACCTTGGTCCCCGTCACGGCCTTGTCCATCGTGGCATTTGTCTTTGCGGTCCGCAAGAACGACATGGTGGGTATCATGGTGGTCTCGGTCATCATGGGCTTGTCTGCTTTCGCCGTCCTGCCTGCTGCTTTGGAGATGGCCGTCGAGATGACTTTCCCAGTCACACCCGCTTCTTCGGCCTCGATCCTCTGGGCTTTTGGACAGTTGATGGGCGTCATTTTCTTGTTGGCCCTTGGAGCTCTTCAGAATGACAGCTTGTCGGCAACCAAGAATATCAACCCTCCGCTCATCTTCATGGCTGTCTGGTGTGTCCTGGTGATTGTGCCCGTCTTCATGATCAACTCTCCTTACAAGCGGATGGAATACGAGAAGCAGTCGCGTATTAACGATCAGATCGCTTATGACCAGTCCGCAACCGTACAAGTGCAGGAAGACAAAACCAAGGAAGAGTTTGTTGGGGAGCAGACCGAAAAATAAAAACGTCGTCGCGAGAAGCATGCCCGTCGCCACACAAATGGTGGCTTAGCTGGGCAAAATCGTGTTTTCATTTGACCATCTCGTTTGACCGTTCACTTTCACGTCACTCCTACCAGGATGAACGCTTATACCGTTGCACATTGCACATTGTAGACATTGAGCTGAACTATTGAGATATTGAACCATTCTCATGTTAAGAAAAACGCTGGAAAGAAAGTGGGTCAGGTTTCCAACGACGGGGTTGCCCGCGATAAGTTCATGGTTTCGTGGTGTCTGTCCTTCAAGGCTCTTATTCACGCTAAGACAGAGGAGGACTTCGAGCCCCGTCTTGTTTGTCTTGGGGCTAATGCAGGCCTACCGGAGAATAGGTTGAAGACCACTTTTATCTACATCAACACTCATTGGATCGGACTCAAACAACGGTCCGTTCACGCATGGAGAGACATGCATCGTCGTTTTGACCACTTCTCGACATCTATCTACGATGGAGTCTGCAAAAAGTTTATTGACCAGCGTGGAGGGTCCACAGCTCATTCACTGGCATGCCTTGAGGACTATCTCAACAATTAGTTAAGAGGATCATGAGTGGGCATGGGCGAGAAGACGCACGCCTCGCACATCTTCGAGAGGTTAGGGGCCAGAAGGATCTCCACACCAGTATCTTCTGTCGAGACAAGAACAGAGCAGTCGCCCACAGAGCCAGATACAGGTTGGTGCGATGTTATGTTCTGGCCCTGAAGAGCCAATCTATATTGTATTGAACCTGCATCCATTACTCATCCGGCGTCTCTGATAATGATGATGTGCTATAGATGTTGATATATCGTTGTTTACTCACGCGTCAAGTCGACGCCATTTCTATACCTTGATAGATGTTATCTTTCAGAAGGTATAACAAGCACCCGTGCTGACTGTTAGCAATGGCAATTCTGATGCTAACTTTGAGGCTCTTGCCTTTGTCCCATGTAGTCAAAAAGACACCTGCGAACCTCCCGTCATTGATCCTTCCTGGTCTCTCGAAGAACCACAAAGAACTCTACAAGGCGGCATTATGCGCAAGCCTGGACGACAGGTTACTGAATCTGAGTTTGGGTCCATAACAACGACTGTGTCAGGAACAAAAGTGGATATGAGTCTAAGGATCAAAGTCAACAACGAATGGCGGAGCGAAATCATAGTGTTCGAGTTCAAAACTGCGAGTACCAGTCAACATGCCTGCAATATCCAGCAGAGGAAATCCGTCCGCTTAAATGCTGCCATTCTTGTAGATCTTGGGGACCGCGGTCTGGACGTTACTCGTCATTATCCAGTAGTTGCGGAAGGCAAAAGCCTCAACATAACTTTTACACATTGAGGCGATATGGCGATGTACTTTTCGACATTATTCGACTCGACTGGTAATGAAGTCGAATAAGCACCGAATAAATAAAAATCGGATCGGATAATATCTCTATCAGTCGAGTCGGATTCGAATATGTCTTTTGGTTATCGAGACAAGAAGAAGGGTCTTTATGTTTTCGTGATGCTAAACTATGCTGTTGAAAAATACAAAGTTTTCTATGTTTTAAGATGGGTGGGAGAGGAGGGGGAATTTGAATTAATCCAAGGGGATGCCAGTGTACTCGCCCAATCCCAAGGCAAGGTTCAAGTTCTGGACGGCCTGAGTGGCAGCTCCCTTGAGCAAGTTGTCGATGGTGGCCACAACTACGACACGCTTGCCGTTCGAGTGTACACCAAAGCCGCCGATCCTAGCGAAGTGCTTTCCAGCATTCTCCTTGACCAGAGGAACACCCTTAAGAACATGGACCAACTTCTCGTTCTCGTACGCAGCCTCGTAAATTTCACGGACATCGCCCGAGGTCATGGTCTTGTTCAGGGGCATGTTGACGGTCAAGGTGATGCCTTGGAAGTAAGGAGCAACATGGGGCATGAAGTTGACCTCAGTGCCCAACTGATGAGAGACCTCGCGTTCGTGAATATGGTTTGTCAACGAGTAAGGAATCAGGTTGTCCTTGAGATGGTTCACATCATTGTTGGGCGAAGGTTTGGTGCCTGCTCCAGAATAACCAGAGACACCAAAGATCGAGGGCGCACCAGCGAGATGTCCCAAGAGAGGGCGGATCGAGAGCTGAGACCCAGTGGCATAGCATCCAGGGTTAGAGATACGGGTCGCCCCAGGGATGTTGGCGCGGTTGAACTCTGGAAGACCGTAGGTCCAAGAGTCGGTAAAGCGGAAATCGGCACTAAGATCACAGAGGACCATCTTCTTGCCTTCCTCCACACTCTCGACCGCTTCCACAAAGGGCTTGCAGATACCGTTAGGAAGAGCCAAGATCCAAGCATCCACCTCACCGCTCTGGGTCTTTTCCTTGACCTGTTCAGGCGAGAGGTTCACGTAGGTGACGGGACTCTTGGTGTAGCCTTCCAGAGGCTTGCCCTCGAGTTCACGCGAGGAAACGTACGAGATCTCCATGGAGGGGTGGTTGTTGACCAAGCGAATAAGCTCCTGTCCAGTGTAGCCACGGGCTCCAATCAATCCAATCTTCTTCACCTCCCTGTTCGCGGCCGCACTGGTCGAGAACTGACGACGACCTCCCGAGAAGGGGCTGGTCGACTTGGTCTTCAAGGTAGAGAACGAACGACGCTGTCCTGCAGCAAAAGCAGACGCTCCAGAAGTGGCGGCGTCGACGGCATCCTTGGTTTGAGCCTCCAAGAATTGAGAGACAACCTTTTCAATCTTGCCAACATCGTTGAGGCCCTTCCAGAAGAGGGTCTTTCCGTTCTTGGTGAAGCTTCCCTCAGCCTTGTCAAAGTGCCATCCCTTGTTGCCATCAGTCTCATCCACAATCCAGGTCAGAGCAGGGTAATCCTTGGAGAGCAAAGCCCAGACGTTGTCCGTGACATTGTTCAAGACGGCGGCCTTGGTGGCAATGAACTTGTCCAACTTGGGGACATCGCTCCCAGACTCATCATTGTTCTTGACAACGGCAAGAACCTCGTAGGGTTCATCACCGTAGGCCTTGAAACCGCCCTTGATGTTCTCGAGCTGGTGCAAGTAAGAAGAAACGCTCGTCTGACCCGAGGTGACCTCGGGGTCTTCCTGCTCCATAATCTTGCGGACACGATCCCGGTCCAACTGATCGAGAGAGTTGTGGTGGAACAGCTTGAATCCACGACGGATCAACGTGCCGGCACCAGAGTCTGTGAACAGCTCCTTGTGGAGATGCCCTGCAGAAATGATGGCTACTGAGGAAGACCTGGGCAAGTGGTCCAAAAGTTCCTTGATCTCCTTGATCTTGAGCTTGGTACCGTATTTGACCCAGGGCTGCTTGAGCAGATCAGCGTATTCCTACATGAAAACAAAAGGGGGGCATTCATAAGTACCATTGTTTTTCAGTTTTTCCGAGGCTTTATCCTCTACAGGATTCCCTCCTCCCTGTCCATAGCTTTTGCTCAAGTCAATACCTCATCCAGGTTGATCACATCAATCTTCTTGCCAGTGTCTCCATTGTAGAGCCCATTCTTTTCGTTGAGATACACAATCTTGAGGGGCTCAAGCACGCGAGCCAGCTCGCCTGCGGCCACATCTGCATTGACGTTCAAGATCTGACCTGCGGGGGTTTCAGCCAAGCTGGTCAAGATGGGCAAAGCCCCAGCACGGATTGAGGCTTCAATGACCTCCTTGTTCACGCCAGTGATTTTTCCCACGAATCCATACTTTTCCCGATCCAGGTACTCGGCCGTAAAGACACCGCCGGGCAAAGGACGGGCGCGAGTGCCCATCTTCTCCAAGGCTTCGACCAACTTCAAGTTCTCGGCCATAAAGACCTTTCGAGCAATCTCGAGCGTCTTCTCGTCCGTGATCCGGATGCCATCGTGATAATCGGGCACGACGCCAGCCTTCTCCAACAGGTTGTTCAGCTGAGGTCCTGCGCCGTGCAGGACAATGGGGTAGAGACCGACCCTATTCAAAAAGGTGATGGCGGAGGCGAGCGTGTCCAGCTCGTCCGTCAAGACGGCGCCTCCGACTTTGATGACGGCAAACTTTTGAGACTCGACCGAGGAGAAGTGACGAAGGTATTGCTCAACCTCTTTGCGCGATCCAATGTTGTAAAGTAGTTTGGTGATGGTTTCCTGCAGAAGAAGGAGGAGAACAAAGACAAGGTTTGATGTCAATCTCGAGTCTGCAAGCCTGCAGAGCGTCTTTTTTTTTATTCCCCTCAGTGTCAACTTCACACATTTTTTTTTATCGCATCTGATATTTCAAAAAGAAACAACAGAAATCCCTCATGGGATCAAATGCTTTTCTGTGCGCGCGGAGTTTACCTTCTCAGACTGTGCTGCGGTAGCGCTTCCGGAGTAGGACGCGGTCTGTTGCTGGAGGGTAGTGTCCCGCCATGGGGCGGTGCGCTTAGACTGAGCCAGGCAGCGGGTGGCTAGAAGAGGATAGGAGGACGAGGACGAGGACAAAGAAGCACGGAGGATGGCAGTGCGGGCCAAGTGCTTGGCCACAACAGAACGTGGGATCATGGCTGTTGATATAAAAAGTGTGCAGGAAGGAAAAGAGGGAGTGGGGAGCGTAGCGCAGAAGAAAAAAAAAAAAAGAACAGGCAAGAGACGGAGAGGAAGGATGAATGAGAGGAATGAAGGAATGAAGGAAGGAGATGAGGACGAAGAAGAGGAGAGAGAGTGTGTGTGAGAGTGAGACGGAAAGAAAGAAAGAGAAAAAAAAGAAAGTAGGAAGCTACCAGGGGTCGGCTAGTTCCCGAGGCCACTTTTTATCTTTGTTCGCATGTGTGTGCGTGCTTGTTTCCTTCTTCAGATAACATTGCGAACGAATCGCGTGGGCGGACCATGACTGCCCTTTTGATCTAAATCATTGTGACTCTCCGAACTCAAAAATGCGGGGTTCCAGTTTTTGTATTTTTCGTTTGCTTGATCTTTGCTGTTTGACTACGAGAGGTCAAAGCCCGCTTCAGAGTGGATCGCGTACATCAGCTTATCCTTCAATCGCTGTCGGCTCGTAAACGCCGGCAACTTCAGCAGGTTCATACATGTACTACTTGTCGGTAGTCGGTCTTCCTCCTGGCCCGCATTCCGAATGCACAGCTTCGGGTTCAGCTCTTTGAATCCAAGCAGCGGCGGCCGCGCGCACGAGGTTATAAACTTGATCAGTAACCGTCGATCCTCTTCGCTCATCTCCTGCACCACAGACCAAAAGTACTGAATGGTTGGATCCGTCTCTTCAAAGTTGCTGTACACCACGTTCTTGGCCAGATCGGTCAGAGAAATGCCTGTCTGTGCTCCTCCAAGCATCACCTGTAGCTCCTGTTGGTTAAACATCCAGAGCCATTTTGGATCAATCAAATCTGACAGTCCTCGGAAGAATGCTTTACACTGTCGGTCGATTTGTGTGTTGAGTCTGTAGTGAGCTGTAAGATAGATATATCGGATACGGTTCTGTCTTGTTACTAGAGTGTTGCTTCCATTCGGGACAAGTTCTCGCGTCAAGGTGGTGCCCATTTCTATTCAAGGGCCAGCAAAAGTGAATCGGTGGTTAGAAGAAAGAAAGAGAAACCATAATATAAAGACCCTACAAAGAGCGCATCCATTACCTTCGTCATCCACGGTAAAGTAAAGGGAGAGGTCCTCGACATTGCCTTCATAGTTCTTCAAAAACATCAATCCTTTGTACAGCTCTGGATCCAATGAAGGAAGATCGTCCAGATAGTTAACTTGTCCCAAACATTTGCTCAAAAAGAATCCTGCAAACGCTGCGTCAATCAGGATGCCTTCATACAAAGCCTTGCCCAGGATTCGTCCCAAAAACTCGTAGTGTCTCAGTTGGGTCTTCTCTTGAGCAAAGCCATGAGGGTTAGGGTATAAAAGTTGGTCCGACGTGTTCATAAATAGACCATAGTTGGTGTCGAAGGCTTGCAGAACCAGAGACGTCAAGAATTCCTTGAACACTCCACCGCCATCGATGCCGGCTTCTGGAATCCCGTACTGGTCAATAAAGCTGATCGCAATTCTGCCTTTCAGCTTGGAGCCAAGATGATTTAGCTGTTCAAAACCGTCCTCGAAAACTGAACCACGTTGAATGTTGGCTACACCAACGGCCTGGGGGTGATAGCCTGTCACACCAGTATTCCGCTTACGGTCTGATTCCACAAACGATCTGAAAATGGTGACTCTGTCCTCGAATCGTATTACAAAAGGAATGTTGTTCAACACGCCGAGACGAGGGCTAAGTCGTGCCAGCTGCGAGCTCCGTTGCCGTCGATTCGTGTTTTGTCGAACCCTGACATCTCCTGGTCCACTCATAATCGAGTCTCCATCATGCTCATTATCATCCTGGTCCTGGTCTTCACTCAAGCTTTGCTCGTCCTGAATGACAGCCTGCTGAAAAGCCAACATGTCCAGCGGCATAGACAGAAGCCAATGATCCTTGGGACAGTAGGAACGCCTTGAACTACAATGCAAATTAGACCATTAAGTTTTAAAAAAACATATTCAAATGTTCAAATGCATGTGTAACACGACAGCCTCTTTCAGTACTTACTCGCGAGCATGAAGTTGACGAGTCAGCTTAGTGACGATTTCACGTAAATATCCAACTTTCATATTTTTTGAACTTCCGAGAATCGAATCCATATTCAACGCATTGTCGTTCCACCACAGAAGGAACGCAATGTCCTACCAACATGCCGTAAGAATACCATTTTAGTCTCAGCAATTCATTCTAGAGCGGTGGCGTCAGTGTGTGAGACCATGAACTTACCCGCACAATTGAGGACAGTGTGATCACGCTTGGTATACTGATTGGATTCTTGGTGTCATCGTGAAACTCGTCGTCGCCCATCGTCACGAGGATCTGGCAGTAGAGTTCGGACACAAATGCTAGCAAATTCCAAGCTTTTGCATGTCCAGGCTCAAGCACAAGTTGGACACTCAAAGGCGTACCCTGTTGCATGGAGTGGAGCAACTGCTGGTATAGTTGTGTCGACATGAACGCGTCCAAAAATATCTTTGTGATCGAGACGCCGAAAAACTTGCCTCCACTCTGCGTTGCCCCTGACCCCGTAGACTTTCTACCGGTTGACCCAAACCTGAAGTACATCAGGTTGCTCAGAATGTTAATTTTGTGTGAGGGGAAGAGCGTGATGAGGTTCAACAAGAATAACGTAATGTCGCCAATTGCCACAGCCGACAAGACATCGGAAAGTTCGTCCTTGGTCGAAGATGCAGGGACTAGGGACCCCAAGATATCATTCAAATGGTTGTTATCATGTGCTAGTGATAGCCATTTCATAATCCGAGAGTCCAGGGCTGTATTTGATGTGATGTTCCTGGGGGATTTTGAAGGTGACCCTGGAAGATCTTCCGTACGCCACTCCAGATCATCCAAGTCATCATTGTCTTCGTCCCTCAGTGGCCTTGCGGGGGCTTCGATAGAGTCCACGGGAATCAAGCCCAGTAAACAGGTAAGGACTTGCAGGTAGGCACTGGATATTGTGGGGTTCATCTTCGACACGCGTTGGTACCCGAACGCCAAAATGTTCGCCAGCAATGAAATGACCTTGCGTTGAGGCAGGCGAGCGACACTGGAACATGACGTAGAGGCAAGGTGCTGAAGAATAGCATCCAGTGGAAGTCGAGTCGTGAATGCCGTTAGAGTTGTGAGGGATACCCGGTTCGGTAAAAGAGGAAGCGCCAATATGCTGGTTATAAACTGATCCAGAGTACCCGCGTTCCCATCCTTAGCATAAGACGATCGGCAAATCCGAGTTGATAGCAGAAGGCCTCTAGCGACTGATGGTCTGTCTTTGTCTTCCACGGGCTATCGAAGGATACCACAAAATCAGTTTCATATCAAAGAATACGAAACACGGCCACCAAGCTACATAGTTTATCCTTACAATCCGGTCGACAAACAAAGAGACGTCCAGGAGGATACTTGAGATCGTGAAGGTCTGAGAGAGTTCCGTTGCTCGCGTGGCCTCTATTGACGGCAGGTAAGATTCTGGGGATGATATTGTGTCCAACAGTGTCACAATCTGATCCGCCTCTTTCTCGTCCCTAGCGAAGCAGTCAAGTCGGTTACTGGACTGTTGGTTTTTCAATATTTGTTCAAAAGCCAAGCTCATACCAGTTATCATGAGATCCTAGATACTCGGAAATCTTTGGTACAGCTCGCTTTAAAAGCAACAACCAGGACGACTGCTGGCCAAGTTCCATATGAAAGGGTTTGATGAAGAGAGCAACTTTCTTTGGACCTGAAGGAATAATAAGCAATGAGCAAAGACGGATAAGACGCAGGTGATCGACGGCAGGTCGATAGAAAATCAAAAACTTCCTGACAGCAGACTTCACTCCATCGCATTCCTGTCCTAGGGCTATGCTTCCGGACTGAACAGACTTTTCGAGAGCAAGGGTTTCCAGATCCCATGCATGGCGTAAATCCTGCCGCACTGTTCTTGCAACCGTTCTTCCACGATACCATGCCTATGACAGTAAGTATAGCATAAAGATTAGCAAATCTATGTCAGTCGTGTCGACTCAGAGCAGATAGACACAGGTGGGTACTGATGACATGCTGACATTGTCCTTACCTGGATGCGCTCAGCTGATTTAAGTCGAAGTCTCTCTGCTTCTCGAAGACGTCTCTCCTCCTGGGCTTGACGGAGTAGTTTCTGTTTGTCGACCTGCTGTTTGTTTCCACCCAGGTTGATGGTCCTTTTGGCCTTGAAGCTGCCGTCGAACATGTCGAAGGACAGAGGATGCAGAAAATGAAAAACGAAAATGGGATGAAGGGAATGAAATGGAGGGAGGAGGCCGTCTGCGCAAGATGGTGGCAAAGAAGGAAGACGCGCAACGCGGCCGCCGACTGCGCCTGATCACGTGATGTGACTGCTCCCTCCTTTCCTTTGGTTTTCTTTTTTTTTTCTTTTTTGTCCTTGGTTGCTTTGGAGGCGCTTCGCTGCGGTTGAGTCATCGCTTCCATCGCCACCTCGACCTTTCACCATCTTCATCAACCGCATCGTCGCTCCTGCTCCATCCTCTTCCTTTGCCCAACCGCGGTGCATGTTTGCTCAAAGGATCCTTCGCTCGCCATTCCCATCTCTTCTCATTCTTCGTCGCCTGTCCAGATCTCGCACCATGACCCGCTTGAGTCCTGCCGCCACCAACTCGGGCGCAGCGGCAGCCTCCTCTGCCTCGTGTCCCCAGTCTTCCTCGGCCGCGCCTCTCTTCACAACCCTTCTCGAGACCATTGATCCCGCCTCGATCACTTATACCTCTTCCTCCGACCTCGAGGACCCTGTACCTATTATCTCTGATCCACACACTCGGCAAGTTCTGGAGAGTGCAGCAAAGCTCTTGCGAGCAGGGCAAGTCGTCGGCATGCCTACCGAAACCGTTTACGGGCTAGCCTCAAATGCTCTCGACTCTGTAGCTGCTAAACGCATCTTTCAAGCCAAAAACCGACCCCAGGACAATCCATTGATCGTCCATGTCTCGTCCCTCAAGATGCTTCGATCCATGCTCAAGGACAATACGATCCCAGAAGTATACTCAGAGCTTATCAAGGCCTACTGGCCAGGAGCATTGACTCTTCTTTTCCCTAGATCTACTTTGATCCCCAATGAGATTACCTGTGCTCAACCCACCGTCGCCGTCCGGTTCCCATCGCATCCTATTACGAGAGCTCTGATCACAGCTTGTGATCTGCCGCTGGCAGCGCCTTCAGCCAATTCATCTGGGAAACCATCCCCAACTCTGGCATCGCATGTGATGGACGATCTTGCTGGCAAGATCCCTATGGTAATTGATGGCGGACAATGTAGCTTTGGAATCGAATCGACCGTCGTGGATGGTCTTCGTGTCCCACCGGCGATCCTGAGGCCCGGAGGAGTTACATACGAACAGATCCGAATGGTCAAAGGAATGGAGGGTGTTCAGGTCTACAAGAAGCATTTCACGGACGTCGCCATGGAGCAGACGCCGACCACACCTGGAATGAAGTATCGCCACTATTCTCCAGAAGCGGAGGTTGTCTTGGTCGAATACGGAGCAGCCACAGCCAACAGTGGATCAACGACATCAGATGCTACGACGGCTCAGTACAGTGTTATCCTCAAGGAGATTGGCAGGTTAAAGAAGGAAGGAAAACGTCGATTCGGTATCTTGCGGACATCCTTCAGTTCAACTGTCTCTCTGAACAGCCGTGAACCGTCTTCGTTGTTGCCGGAGTCACAGTTAAACGAAGTGATCGAGTTTCCGCTGGGACAGGGATCCAAGCCTGAAGATGTTGCTAGGGAGCTGTTTAAGGGTCTTCGGTACTTGGATGGTCAGAAAGTCGATTGCATCTTTGTGGAGGGTATTAGCGAAGACGATGAAGGACTTGCAGTCATGAACCGACTTCGTAAAGCAGCCTCTCGAACCATTTCTTGAGTGTGGTCGAACAAAAATAAAATAAAAAAAAAAATCAAAAAAAATCGTTGTGATACGAGATCCAGATTTTGGTGGCGCAACAAAAAAAAGAGAGAAAGAGGAATCGAAGATGAGGCTCGGCATCTTTTTCCTTGTTCTTATCCTCCCTCGTCTTGAGAAGAGCAGGCCTGTGGGGCTTGATGGAAAGAGTGCATATAATGCCCCCGAATAGCTGGTGGTTTATTACATTCCTTTGCGAGTCTTAAAAACGCCAATAATAGACCCTTCCCTCTCTGTCCATACTTCCACAGAGAATAGCGCCCTTTGGCAAGTGACCCTGCAAGTAACATGCTGCATCTTCGTTTCAATGCGAATGACTTCACTATCAACAGGAGATTTAAGCCCCTGGTCTGGACAAAAGTCAAAACGAGAGACGGGCAAAAAAATCCGTGTTTCGATCTACCAATTCATTGGGATGTGGTTCGGGATAGGGAAGAAATTGCCATGCAGGCAAGGAAGGAAGACTAGGGGGATGAGTGCAAAGTTGGTTGCCGTTAGGTGGCAGTAGTGACCAGCCCTTTTTTCTTTTCTCAAGACAGTGGGGTATTTGCAACAGAAATGAGAAGGGAAGCGATTCCAGTCCTTGTCGATGTCCACCTCAGGTGGGTTCACCACATACTTTCCACATTGGACATACAATTCCAAGAGGCAGAAAGACCAGTCTGAGCGCTGCGGATTTTTATTAATAGTAGTGCTGATGGGGATAGACGGTGGTGATTCTGGACAGAGACCGAGAGAGATGGAGAGAGAGAGAGAGAGAGAGAGAGAGAGAGAGAGAGAGAGAGAGAGAGAGAGAGAGAGAGAGAGAGAGAGAGAGAGAGAGAGAGAAAGCACAGCTGGAGGGTCAGAGGAGTGGTTCAGCTGTAGTCTGTCGCAGAAGGTGGGCCATGTGATGCCATTTTCTTGACAAAACTTCCAGGGCGGCGAATACCCGAGGAAACTCTCCTCGGTGACTCGTGTTCGCGTAGCTGTCCATTCGAGTCTGGAAGGTGTAAGGTGTATTTTTACGTACTGCAATGCACCATTGCGCTCGAGCCATCATTGCCCCTTTGGTCTTTGGTCCCGGGAAGGCAGCTGGAGGAAAGAAAAAGCAGGGCCATTGAGGACCGACTTGAACATGGGTGTGGTCTTCAATGCCGTGGACTGGACCCCTGTCTGTCCTGCACCTTCATGGTCGATGCACGCTCACCCACGCAACGTAGTCCAACTTCTCCTCCTGCCATGCACAAATAAAATGCGCGTGGTCAATTTCTCGTCTTTCTTTGTCTCCTTCCATTGTCGTCACCGCCCCCCCCCCCCCCCCCCCCCCACTACCGTCCTTGCCATTTCTTCATCCCCCTAATCCCCTACTGTTCCCGCCTTTGCACGTTTCTTTTATCTGCCCATCCCCCTTTGGCGTCCTTGTGCTCCCCTCATCGCTTGTTTCCCCGCACAGGCCCTAATTCCCTTTGCTCAGCTCACCCCCCAAACCCGCGCGTTATTTTCAAACCTTTTGCAGTCCTTGCAGTTTTTCCTTCTCGCTCATTTCGTTGGATTCACTCATTCGTCTTTGCATTCGTTGCATTCCGCGCGACTCATGGAAATCATATTTCTCATGCATCTTCTCTGAAAGGATCTTATTTTTTTTCTCCCCTTCCCTCTATCCTTTTTGATCAAGATTGACTGAGAATCTCCTCTTCTCCTTTCCCGCGATTCAGACCCCTTTATTTGTTGATCAAAATGCCTGGTCAGCCAAATGCCACCCTTCACAGAGATATCCACTTCTCACATCTGTATGAAAATGTTCTTGGCGATGCCTCGGCTTCTGTTGCGCGAACTGGGTTGGATTCGTCGAGTCAGCAGACGTCCCTGATAGACATTTCGACAGCATTAATGTCTGCGCCTATAAGTAAGGTCGATGTCAGGGAGCATGAGAACTCGGTGGTTTCGAGTACGAGTCAATCTTCATCGCCATCCTCCCCGTGTTCACTCACACTTGATCTTGAAAGCGCATCACGAGCCAGGACTATCCTTTCGTTTGATGATAGCCGCCCGTTCACTTTGGACCACGAGATCTCAACTAGCGCGTCTCCCGGACTTGCCTCTCGGAGTTCGGTTGTGGAGAGCAGGATCAAGACTGCAATTGAAGTGCCCAGTGATTGTGTACCTTTGTCAACGACACAAGAAGTGCACAACGATGATGGTGCAACCAAAACAACAGCAGCGGCATTAGCAGAAAGCATGAAACCGACCTGTACCGCCATGCAACCGAAGGCACAGACGTTACAGGTTCAAGCGCAAAAGTTGCAACCGCTACCACACCTGCACCCCCAGTCCAGAGAACAACACCTGGAAGAGCCTCAGTTGCAACCTTCTCCGTCCCCAGGCCAGGACATTGGACAAAGACGAGGCGAGAGAGCTCTCGCTGTTGAGAGCTCTACTCAGTACACGATTGGTGTTCATCCGCGAGATGAAACAGATCATGGAAGGGGATTCGAATCGGAATCGACATTACCATGTTCAGCTGGTGTCAACACCGATGGCGGGACAGAAACGTCGCCGTTAGGATCCGGAGAAGGGGATAGGGCGGTGCATCCTTCCAAGCGATTCGACATTCTGGAAAAGCTTGGGTTTGGGTAAGTGGTTCAATGGGTTTGGGGATCCTCCTCCTGTGCGCACCGAGAGCGGATGTGGCTAGCCAGTGGGCGGAGCAGGGGAAAGACCAGCGGTCTTCCCGCAGGCCTGGGGATGCGCACTGACGTCCAGCGGGTATATTGCGTCCGTGTTCCAGCTTCCAGCCCAAGTGGTTTCGCCACCAAAAACGCGCTTTCCGTGTTCTCCAGAAGTGCTCAATTTTTCTTTTCCCCCTGTCCCCAGCGCGTACGCCACGCGGTCGTTCTTTCGCTCCCATCGCACAACACCCCCTTGTGTCGGTGTCCCAGGCAGGAAGAGAACACAAAACACCCGGCCCCTTTACTCCCAAGCTCCGTTATCTCTGAAGTCCAGATGTTGCAATAGATAGACGCTAACAATCGTAAATTCCATTCTCTGACTCGGGTACCGTTCACTATAGCTCAAGTGGCTCATCGGTCTACAAGGCCCTGGATAAGCTCGACGGAGACAAGATTGTGGTCATAAAAAAGGTTCCATTGTCTACCCTGGCCGATGTCATTGACTCAACTCTTCCTGGGAGTGGGGGTGGAAGCAATCGTCTGTTTTCTGGAGGGCAACTTGGGTTCGGGAACAGACTTGGAAATGACGTCAATGGGTCTGGCAAAGAGAGGCTTCTGCTGGATGACCA
The DNA here is from genome assembly GCA_963573315.1 of Entomortierella parvispora. Taxonomy (NCBI): domain Eukaryota; kingdom Fungi; phylum Mortierellomycota; class Mortierellomycetes; order Mortierellales; family Mortierellaceae; genus Entomortierella; species Entomortierella parvispora. Next base: position 877,069 of record OY752146.1, read on the forward strand.
GGTCGACTATTTTGTAAGTTGGATCGTTGATCACTGCTGCGAAGAGGGTCAAGTTGGTCGCTCCCTGGGTCTATACCAAGAGGCGAAACATGAGCACCAGCAGCAGCAACTCCTAGACTCTACCGGCTATCCTGATAGTACTTTGCCAGAAGCCCACGTCATTGACATGGACGAGTTACAAATACCATCCATCTATCCGGATTCTAAAATTACACAAAGCTCCACAGCAACGTTGATTACAAGGCTGGAACCACGAAAAAAGGACACATCTATTAAAATCAATGGACTCGACCAAATAGTGAAGTGCTTAGGATGTCATCGCACAGAGTCTGAGCTTTGGGTAAGTTGCAGAAATGGTCCACTGGTCATGTGATATATATGTTGCGCGAGAAGAGCAAAACTGAAAAGCATACCCATAATTCCTTTGTCTTAGCTTTCACTCGAGTTTTGTGGCGCTGGTTCAATTGCAGATCTCATTCGACTTTCCGATGGCCCTCTGACTGAAGCTGAAATTGGATGGATGATGAGTCAGATTCTCTTTGGGCTTGCCTATCTTCACAGCAAAGATCATGTCCATGGGGACATCAAGGCAGGGTAAGAGGGGAAAAAAAAAAGAAGGCTACGTCATGTGCTAGTGGTTAACCTTGTTCTTTTCTGCGCCCCATTCACACACCTTGGATATTAGAAACATTCTTCTAACCCCAGAAGGAAATGTCAAGCTCGGCGGGTCCGGCTCGATAATGAATCACAAAGAAGGGGCTGGAGAGCGGAAAAGACGTCGGCGCTCTATGACCATGACAGAGTTTCCAGCTAGCTGGCTTGCTCCCGAATCTGTCGTCTCCAATCCATTATCTCCAGTTTCACCGACAGGAGCAGTCTCGCCCATCCTTCCAGGCACGATACCAATGACAAGATCTTTATCCATGTCTTCGATCAATGATGGTGAGAGAGCGGTCCCAGAAGCCAGTGCGGAAACCGATATTTGGGCTTTGGGGGTAGCTTGTATCGAATTGTCGCAAGGTCGCGCCCCAGGGCCAGACACTCCCATCTTGGCCTCTTTCGGCGCGCACAAAGGCAAACCTCAGTTCAACAATACCAACTTGTATAGCCAGAGCCAGGGTACCAGCACAGACCTGAACGGGTTGCATGGTGTATCGTGGAGCAATTTTGGTCAAAGGATGATAGGCGGTGTTTCCGGTCTTCTGGGCGGCGAAGTTTACGGGCCAGCCGGTATGGGAATGTCAGAAGAGATGTGGTGCTTCATCTCAAGATGTTTGACGCCAGAACCAGAAGCTCGACCAACTGTGAGGGAACTATTGAAGGTGAGCCAATCATCAACTGCAGTTGCGCTTGAGGGGTAAAAGAGATTGAACTCTGACAACATGGAAAATCTAACCATGGCATAGGATCCATTCATCGAAAAACATGGAGCTCAACAAAGCACAGAGTTATTAGAGCGCATCCGACGAATGATGGAATTTGTAGACCAGTGCGCAACTATATCCTTGGACAGCCAGCCTCTGTTGGCTCCTGGGTCACCCACTGGTTCTTTAACACTGTCGCCATTGAAAGCGTCGCACATGGTCAACGACTTTAAGCTCGAAGAAGAACGGTGGCTTATTCCAATGGTCAGACCTCGCGTAGACTCTGTTTATGACGAGTCTAGTTTCTTTGACGAATCCGGATTGCCCATTTCGCCGGCTGATATAGACATGTTGTCCAGGCCAGGTGAGATGGTTGTTGCTTTGCCGTGCAATCTGTATTGTTGGTATATTTACAAGAGAGAGAGAGGGTGACAGGGAGAGAGAACTTGTATCGACTTGACACTAACTTGTGTATGTTCCTGCGCAATAGTCTCTGGTTGGAAGCATCAGCGGATCAGTCATCCTGTTGTAAAGCAAGCATTACTGTGCGACAGAGCAGGATACATTACTTTTCGACACTCGAGGTCACCATCGCTCGCAACGATAGTGGAGAGCCAGCTAGAAGAACAGCTGGATGACAGCGAAGATTCTGTGAATGACAAATCTGACGACGAACAAAGCGAGGAGATGGAAAGACATATCCAGTACCTGTTAACCACGGCCGCGACAGCAATATCGGCTTCAAGATACTCTAAAGACCAGCCAGGAGTGAGTCAACAGGGTTTGGGGCTTAAACAGGATGCAGGATGCGGCGAACCTGCCTCTTTAGACAATACCCTACCAATACCGACATCGTCATCACCTCTGCCATCTTCATCATCGGTCTCGTCGTCATCTGTTCCTTTACAAATAACCTCATCAGATCAGCATTTCGTTTCAAGTCCTTTCTTACCTGGACCTTCACCCCCATCCTCCTTAACGGGTACGTTTAGCACATCAAGGGGCGACAGAGACGACACTTTGTTCAGTCGGAGAGCAGGCTCTGGGAGTGTGTCTGGAGGAAAGAAGAAGCGGAGGGCTACGTTGTCGAGCTGGTTTTCAAGTAGTATTCCAGGAACCGCATCCCCATCGTCTGAGCCGCTTTGCGCCGTTGAGGACTGTCCACGAAAAGCTTCCTCGTCTATTTCTTCCAGGATAATATCGAGGACGCATCGTGCGACCATGTCCAATGCGACCATGACTTCAGCAGGGACAACGAACTCGAAATGGAGTGAGCGATCGAGATCGGCCTCATTGAAGTTCCAAGGGTTGTGGAGCTGGCTTAAAGGATGGCCCAGGCGCCACAAGGTGAAGGTTGAGGGCCAGCAACCTACTCTGGTCGAGATGACAGATGGGAGCTCACTGTCGCCAAAGGCGAAGTCAAAAGAACTCTCGGACCCCCTTTGGGAAGAGTAGAGTTCCAACAAATCACACGCGCCCTATTGCCTTTATTGAGTTCGATTTTCGGTAGATTTTCTCCCATGCGACTTTTTTGTTTGTTTGTCAAGAAGGAGATTATTTTTCCTTCCTGCCTGCCCACAACAACAAGAGCCCTCGGCCGATTTCAAAGAGATTTGAATTCCGATAAACAAAATTCTTTCAATTGAACAAGAATTTCCAAGAACTACAACAAAGGGGGTGGAGCATTGAGCACAAATTGACAGAAAAAGGAAAGAGGCCAAAAGGCGATTTTTACAGTCCAATCTGTTGAGTGGATATTACACCAACATGAATCTACTATTCAATCTAGCTACGTTTCTTCTGGGAAGATTCAGTCGAGGTAAAAGGAACAACACGGCTTGGCGTTATTACACTCGACTACACACTGTAGTCTAACTGTTTATTAATATGCTCATGAACATGAAGAAGTCTGAAGCGCAGGAAAGGAAAAAAAGGAAAAGGGAGAGCTTCAGAGGACAATTGTTGGGGATGTGCAACAAAAAAGAAGGCACAAAAAAAAAAAAGACCTGTTACACTTTCCCGCAGGGAGTTTGTGGGTCGTACGTCTGCAGCATGGCAGTCAATTACGTGCATGTGCAGAAGAAGCAAACAATTGTCATTCGCATTTGTCAGTGTTTGATTTTTGTTCTCCAGAACTGAAAAAGCCCAAAAAAAGAGGTACTGTAGGTACGTCCAAGAAGGAAGAAACAAAGAAGGGGGTTGGTGGTGCCTTTGCGCTTTTCTTCCCGCCGCAAGAGGGTCTTTCGAGATTATTCAATCCCAGCGTTTTTTTTGTTCTGTTCAACTGAACGTGATGGTCGTTCCGTCCCTGTTTGCTCACCGCACGAACCTTGGGACATGCTTGGAAGCACAACGGGTGCAGGACAACTCTTTTTTTGTCACAGCCAACAAAGGAAATCATTCACAATTCTACCCCCTTGGAAAATGCAAAAGAAAAAAAGAAAGTCAAAGTTCATATAGTCAAAGCATTATTCAATTGAAGAGGACCGGATAGAATAGCACAAGGAAAAAGATATAAAAGCCAAGGCGCTGCCTCGATCCGGATCCAGAATAGAATATCCTCTGGACCACGCTCCTTGTCAGCCCCCTGGATACATCCCGGTGCTTCGTCTTCTTTGCAGTCTTGCAACTACATGCGCATGTGCAGAGAACAAGGGTTGGGGGGCTGCGGGTGGTCAGAGTTGGCTCTGACTGATCCTCGTCTGGAACGCGTGCCGCGGGGTGGAGGGACGAAGGAACCTTTTGCTGGAACCCTTCTGCTAGGTTCAGAGGACATGTTGCTTGGACAAGACGCGGAACAAGCAAAGACCACATCAGGAGCACCAAGAGCAAACAGCGCCAGCAAAAAAAGAAAAAAACAACAATCATGGACTGAATTGAACCTTGGTCGTTGGCAGTCTGCCAGTCTGTCTGTCTGTCTGTCGGTCCGTTCGTGTTCTACAAGAAAGCGCGCACACGCGTGCGGACAGACGGACAGACAGCATGGACAAGGGTGACAGGAAGCAGCATGGCTGACTTGTTGTCTCCACCCGTTTCGTCCCCCCACTTTCTCACTTTGCTCGTTCCTTTTCCCGCCTCCTTCGCTGTCCCATTCATTCATTCGTTCGTTCGTTTTTTCTTTCTTTTTTTTGTTTTTCTTTTCTACCCATTCACATCCTCTTTTTCCCTTTCACCATTGATTCGCCTTTGAATCTGGCTTCCCCGTCTTTCCCTGACAGCCGCTTCCTCAGACCTGGACTAGGCAACTCGCACCATGTCGTCCAAGCCTGGCTTTTCCATGCCTCCCGCCACCACCTTTATGACTGAGCAACAACATCCCCATCAGAATTCACATCAGTATCCACAGCACCATTCCCAGCAGCAGCAACAACAACAACAGCAACAACAGCAGCAACAGCAGTTCTTTGAACATCGCTCGCCCCAGGTTCATAATGGTGCAATGGACAATCAGCACCCCGAATACAACTACACTTATGGTAGTCAGCATGCACACTTTCAACCGCAACAACAGCTGCACCAACACCACCACCACCAACAGCAACAACAGCAGCAACAGCAACAACAGCAGCAACAGCAACAACAACAACAGCAGCAGCAGTTCCAGCTTCAACACCACCGCCACAACTCGCATCATAGTGCCAGTCCCCAGCAGCGCAACAGTGCCACTGGGTACAATCCGGCCGTTGTCACCCCACCCCTGTACACTACTACCCCTGGCTTCCTCTCCCCACCTCCGCATCCACGCACACCTTCGGACCGCATCCCGAGCCCGGGCCCCCCTGGTGCCAGGACGCGCAAACACGAATCGCTCCCCTCAATGAGCCTCGGCGGCGGTCCTGCTGGGACAGCGACCGCGCGCAAGGCGTACGACTCGAACGACTCTTATTTCACGCTCCACCCTCACGCGCCTCCGCTCGCGCGTCCTCACCCGATCCAGCCCTCTTCGCCGCAGGAGCAGCACCTGCATGCTGCACAAAGGGCACCTTACTCGGCCGTCATCGCTGGTCCCGGTGCTGGAACAGGAACAGGAGCAGAGCGGCCCTATGGCGACTCCGAGGCTGGGCAGCACCCCTCGGGACAACCCATGCAGCCGCCCTTGTCGCGTCTCTCCTCGATCCACGCTCCTGCTGATCGTACTGGCCGGTCCTCGCCCTATGGGTCGCCCCCTTTCAGACCATCAACACCGTCGCATGCTGCTGGCATGCAGCACCCCTCCAGAGTAGACCCGCAGCCATCGCACCAACACCACTACCACCAGCAACAGTTGCCCGGTCAAACGCCTGAGCCAAAGTATGCTCCGCAACCCCCTCACACTCCAAGCGCTCATCCCCCACCACAAAAGCACCCAGATCGCCATCGTCAGCAGAAGCACCACAGCCTCCAGGATCATCACTATCGTGCACAGGAGCAGTATCCGCCTCATGTTCAACCAAAGGCCGCTTTGTCCAACTCCTCGGGTGCACCGGTGTACGAGCACGGACCAGATGGACGGTATCCAGCGACCGGTCGATCGGCTCAATTTCCCTCGGATGAGCCGCCAACACAGTCCGGTGCTCATCGCCCATTTGCTCGCAACAGTGGCGACGGCAGCTTTGGCCTTGCTGGTCGAGAGATATCGCTGGAACACAGGGACCAAGCCGTTCGAGAGCAGCATTTGGCCCAGCGACAGGATCCTTCAAGGGAAATGTCTGGGACTTTTGCCAACGAGGACCGTTCTGGTCCCTCTCAGGATGAGAGGATGCAGGGCTTTGAAGATGACTACCGTCGGCAGAGAGGGGTCCCAGCCCCATCTCAGCCCTCGCAGGTTCCTTCAGGTGTTCATGTGGAAGAAGGGTCGAGCCAACCAGCTGCTTACTATCGCGCTACCCAGGCACAGCCAGGGCCGGATCCCAGAGCCTCAGGGGGGGCTTTCGGTCCACGGTCAGAGTCCCAGCCTCAGATGCTCCATCGACACAGCCATAGCCACGAACGTTTTGATCTCATGCCACCAAATACCCACCAGCCACCCAAGGACATGACCATTGTGCGGCAAAGGAGAGACCAGAGTCCATATACCCCACGCGAGTCTGAAGGGTTTCCTCAGGTATGTGACAGGAGTACGGAAACAGATCTATCTAAATTGGTATCAAATGGTCATTTTTACTAATCAAATCTTTCTCCCTTTAGCATGCAGATGTTCATACCAGCGTCTCTCGGTTTGGCCAAAATAGAATAGACACTGCGACGCAACCACCAGGGTATCTTCCTCTCAAGGTCGGTCGGAATCAAGAACGCGAGCTTCAGGTAGGACAGCCAGCAGTGATGTACGATAACCCTGTCCATCAGCGGCCATCGACGCCAGTACATCCACAACCCCGGCAGCACCACGAGCAACAGCAACAAATTCGAATGCAGATGATGCAAGAGCAAACAAGGACATTTCGCTCTCAGCATTCTCCCCAGCACCCACAACCAAGAGCTGCAGCCCCTACCCTGAACGGTATGCCTGTGGGTGATGCAGGGCATAATCCGGCCAATATACGTTTCACCTCCGGCCCGCGCTTCAACGCTGACCATGTGTTGCCTCAGGACACTGATGGTTATCGTCATCCTGTAAGAATGCACAGTTTGTAGACCTCTTGACTTGTTTCATGGACCTTTACTTACCTCTCTACTTCCATATCTGAACTAATCAAAGGACGAACGTCTTCAACAGCAAAGTATACCAGGCTTCGAGCAGCACGAAAGGTCAGATCCCCGCAGTATGGTGGCACGAACATCAAGTCTTACAGAATCGAATCAGAGCCGGCTACATCAATCCGATCATTCTGGCCCTGCTTCTGCCCCGGCAGTAGTAGAGCACGACGCTCGCTCACTATATGGGGCTCGACAAGAACTTGAAAGCGTTGACTCGATACGCGCTGGTGAATATCAAGGAAATCTTGGGCGCAATGTGGAGCAATCCGGACAGCGTTTGCAGGCACACCCATTTGATGCCCTTCCAAAGACTTTCCGCCACCCGTCGCATTCCCAGCAGGAACCTCAACAACAGAGAGCCCTCCCGTCTTCCCCACCCTTCATGTCTCCAGCCGATAGGCGACCGTCTGATCCTCAAGCCAACGACAGGGTATCGAATATGAGCCAAGCTGTTCATTTCAACGACCACAGAGACAGGCAATCTCAAGTATACGATGAGCGACAATACCCAAACAACAATATCGCCTCGCAGCAGCCTCACAATGGACCCGGAGTTCACTCAGAAGATACCTATCTTCAGCAGCCATATCCTCAAGAACAAAGTTCATTCTTATGTCCTCCGCCTCCACCATCTGGTTGGCAAAACGAGAGACTGCAGAGAGAGCAGTGGGATCACTTAGATGCGGAGCCAGCATATCAGATGCAGGAGCAGGCTGCAGGGAGAATGAGCGATTTGAAACATGACGATCCTTCAGATTCCAAAGGGGATGGGCGCTCGTCCTTGATGAGAACAGCTCCGTCAACCTTGCATTGTCATTCACACGATGTGAGTTACAGTACAGGATATCCAACACAGATGGTCGGCTTAGCACGAGAATCACCCTCAGTGTCAACCCGATCTCGATCCCCAGAGTCTGGAAAGAAGAAAGGAAAAAAGTTGAAGTCCCGTGTAGGGACGGACATGCAGCAAGATTCCACGATGTCGCACCAGGCTTCTGAACATTCACCAAGGTCCGCGCCTGTTTCGTCTTCTGGAAATCAAAGTGAGCTGACAATAGTCATGGAAAAACAGTCGCCGACATCTAAGAGACAAGGTCGCAGGAACAAGCCAGCTGGGGATCCAGAGACGGAAATGAAGATAGCCATGCTCAAACCTTGGAGTGTCATTACCCCTGCGAGTCACCGCAAATCAGTTGGCGATGGAGATGTACCTGCGCACCCATCTCGAGCATTAGACCCAACAGCAACTCTGGGCAAGCCTGACAGAGTCCCGGAGCATCCTCAGGCTGACAGCGCTGCTTTGTTCCATCAGCAGTTGCCTTCAAGGAGTGACATGGGGGGGCGAGGATATGATCTTAGAGAGTCAGCTCTGGTGGATGATAGAGGTTTCGCTATGAAGCAAGGCACTAGCCCGTTCTCTCCCATGGAATACGAGAGACAGCAACCTGATCATCAGCTCCGGACCCAACAGCACCACATGTACCCTCCGCCATCCATGACGCACCGTCCTCACGATATTCCTTCGAGCCGTAATGAGTATGGCTCCATTGAGGAGCTTGAAATTCAGCAAAGGCAACATTCGGAGCAAGTACGGCACCAGGAGCATCTAGAGAGACAACATCAACAGCACATACACCTTCAAAACGAGCAAAGTGGGATCCACCAAGGGCAATTTCCCAGACAGCCGCAAGATGAGGAGCGATTGCAGCAAGGACACTCATCGCATCTATCACACCCGCCCTCTGGTGCTCCAAAGTATGGCATCCCTCCCGCAGAGGCCACTGCAACCTCAACAGCGGCTACTCATATCGCGGCTACTCATATCGCGGCTGGCCATTTGGAAGCAGATGTGGCAGATGCATTGATCAATTTTCAACACCAACACCAACATTCGCCACACCAACGTCACTCTTCACATGAACAGCTACACTCGCAACATCCCCAGCTTCAAGCTCAGCATCCATCAGGTTTTCACACTCAGGAAACCACACCAAACCACGTGCACGACTCGATTGTGGCCATTAAAGCCAGGGACACAAATGAAAAGAGAAAAGTTCGTCCGGAGACAGTCATGCGGCCGTTGGACCCCACCAACTGTCAGGGCGCATATGATTCTGTAATGCAAGAGGAGAGCGGGTCATCCTCATCACATCGAGGACATTCATCCCAGCAGCTAGGATCTTTGACGGCTGCAGCTCGCCCTGACTGGGCTCCAGAAGAGCAAGAGACAGCTCGTATCTTGCAGGATATGATGAATGATCGGGCTCAGCAGGAAACGTACATGATGGAGCAGGAGGGACCACATCACTCTCATCATACCCGCAACTACAGTGGGCCTGATTCTGGTATGATGACTGCAAGATCACCGGAGCCGCATCGACTGGACTCTAATTTTGGTCAAAACGGACCATCGCGGATGATGTCTGGCCGTCCACAGCAATTCCTGGCCGGTGAGGAGATGGATATTGACCCACTGCACCCAGATAATGCCGGCGCTATAGAGCAGCAAGGGCAGCAAAGGCAACAAATGCACAATCAAAGTCACTATCGCCCCCATCCCACTGAAATTGATACCGTTCCACGCCAAGCAGCTACGGAGGCAGAACCTCTTCGGTTTTCACATCATCCAGAGCCAGCAGTTGGTCATCATGGACCATCACAGTCCCAGAAACATCCAAGTGCACAGCCTGTCGCTTCTCATGAGCACATCCCGCAAGGCTATGTAGAAGGTGGGTCTCGCAGAAAGATCTATACCGGCGTGGTGTTGCAGGTACTAACCGGGATCAATACCCTATTGCACCATTATCATTGTGTAGAGCTTCAAGAGCGTGATAGACACGACCACCGTTCGTACGATAATGCACAAGGGATGTTTAAAAGTGAAGGCCAGTTGATGGATGACCAGATGGGGGCTGGTCAGTCACACGGACGAGGTCCGCCCATAGACCCCTTGAGTCATGAGCGGCACCAACCCCATATGCAACAGCCGGGAATTCATCGCCATGATCTACAGCCACACCCAGGACGTCGTCAGCACATTCAACAGCCTTCTGAGTCTCATCCTCAACATCATCATTATGCACCACCGCCGCCGCAGTACAACCCGCAACTGCATCATCAGGAGGGACAAGTTCAATTCCAACATTCTCAAATTCAAAATCAGCAGCAGGTTTCTTTAGAGGATGAGGCACGGCAACGTTGGCTTGAGGAGAAACATCGCGCTCAAGACCCCCATTCACAGCACTCTTACACTAGTCGCCAACAATACCAGCACTCTGGACAGCCAATGCAAGTTGACATGGATCAGAGCGGGACCCAGACTTCAAGAATGACGGTTCCAGAGATTCAACAGTCAGTGGTCCTAGTAACAACGACTGCCGGCAACACCAGTTCCCAGACGTCGGCTCCCGCTACCCCCACTGGGAAAGGCAAGGGTAAGGGTCGAGGCAAAATTCTAAAGGCCTCAAAAGGGCAGACTGGGGAAACTGTCTCGAACCAAGGTACTTGTTCTACTACACTGTGAACAACTCGCAGTATATTGTGCGTCCCTTGCTCATCTGTATCTGTTTCGTATATTTAGATTCTCAAGAGTCAACTCGCTCAGGCGTAGCTATTCAAACAGCAGCAGCAGCAGACGATAGATCGACAATTCCCAAGCCTGGACGAAAGAAGAATGTTCGCACCAAAACGTCGTCACAGGAGCAGTCGTCCACAGATACATTAGATTCAACTGCTATGGATGCGTCTGCCCAGCTGAATGGAGGGGACTCCGGTCGTTCGAGAACAGCGACACGAGAAGAAAGCTCCCAAAGCCATATTCTTTCATCACCTAGTTCGGATCCTAATGGCCAGGAGAGTGCCAAGGTCTCACGACCCAAGAGCATGCTCTTTGGCTCTGGCGTAATTCTTGTGGACAAGCTACCAGGAGATTCCGACCCTGATGATGACATGGGAGAAAAATCCCCCGTGAACTTCCCGCCTGCCAAATATCTTTCAGAAAAGACAAGAGCAGCACTGGGCTATACCCCAAAAAACCCTGCGGACGAAAATGCTGGTCAAGCAAGTGGGGATAAGACCGCAGTATCCTCGACTGTATTCTCCTTGAAGAAACTGCGGGCTGGCGGCGCTCACGACATCCAGACGCTCAGCACCGAGCCGCAGAAACAGGAAGGAGAAGGTCAACAGGAGCATTCGGTCCAGGAGGGCGCCCCTTACTCCAACAACAAGACAAGTGCAAGTGTTCGAACCCGCAGGATTGCGATCACTAGAAGCGCCGATGTTGATATTGAGAAAAGCAACCAAATCGCAAGGTCAGCCGAAGGGCATGCGTGGATGCACTCAAGTTCTCCAACGGCTAGCGTAACACCCAGTACATCAATGACTTCGGAAGGGGATGCCAGCAAACGTCGGGTCAAAGTCAAGCCAAAGAGACTTCGAATTGATGATATTGACTTGCGACAGCAGCTCCAACGCTCGTTGTCTTCTGTAACGGACCCCGAATCAGCGGTGGTGTCTGAACAGCCTCTTCAGAGGGATGTCGTTCAGCCCGAAGCTGTCTCGTGCGACGATCTCGAAGGCACTGAGGATGAAGGCTGTGGAGTGGACAAAGATGACGACAAGTCTGTTCACAGTTTTCGTGAATCAGGAAGCTATAGGCGTGACAACGATTACAACAACCACGAAAATGAGAACGATGACGATAAAAGTGGAGGAGGGGGAGGTAATATGACGCGTCGAGGCGGTCAGCAAACTCTCGTGGACAGTGGATCTAATAGCAAGAGCACCCAAGGAGGGACCAGTGGCTCCAATGGTAGTCAGAGGAGCAAGCAGGGTGGTGGCGATAACAGCACCGGAAAACATTCATTATCAGCTTCTGTTTCTTCTGGCGTGGACTCCTTCCCAAATGATGAAGGTGATGCTAGCGAACCCGACGAAATTGGCAATGAAACTGCCATCAAGTCGGAGGATTCACAGTTGGAGACAGCGTCTGTGATTAACCGCTTGAAAATCATGAAGCGCAAGTCCAACTCCAACCTGACTGGTTCCAATCTGTTCAAGAAGAGCAAAGACATGTCCAAGGATAGCACCTCTGCAAGTTTTCTGGCCTCTTCCGCTGGGTCGCCAACCTCTCCATCGATTTTGAAAACTCAAGAGAATGACATGAATGTCGAGCCACCAGCTGGCGATGCCATAATTCCATCCATAAAGCTCAAAAAGCAGAAGGAGGAAGAAGAGGATGAAATGATGGACTACCTTCCGATGGAGGATGATATCAGCTGCCCTCATCTTTTTGGTATTGAGGATTCAGAAAACGAGGCAGAGGAGGTTGATGACGATCGGGATGAGGAGGATGTTGATGAAAACGACGATGAGAACGACAATATGGACGAAGGCCTTGCAGAGGGATCTTCACCTTCTGCAACTGCTAAAGATCTTCCTACACGCCAAGGACCTCCCACATCAAAACCAGAAGATGAAGGCAAAGTTGGTTCGAGAAAAAAGTCGATCAGCGGCGGTGGCACAAAAGGTCAGCAACCAGTCAGTCCATCAGATCCTATTCAGGTCAAAGGTCGCGACTGGGTCAAGCGCTTGGCCATGCCTGAAACTGCATGGGTAAATATGTGAAGGATTTCCTCTTGTATCTGGTGGTCAAGTTCAAATCTTCCCAACTAACAATCTAACAATTTATTATTTTTGCACATTTTTCTTTTTGCACATATCACAGGAAGAGACCTTCAAGACCTATGAAAGTGTCAAACGATTTAAAGAGCTCAAAAATCGACAGCCAGTGCGCAAGCGAGAAGCGATTTTGGCTGCCATTTTGTACATTGTCTGTCGTAATCAAAACTCACCGCGAACGTTCTCGGAAATCTGTACTGCTTCTGGAGTGAAGCGCGGTGACGTTGGTACTTATTACCGCCTGATGCTCAAGATCTTGGAACCTTCCCAGAACGCCACAGCCAGTGCTCGTGATACAGATGCAGAGGCATTCATGGTAAGGGGGAGAGAAGCTCGTGCCTTACTACTTGCTTGAATTTTTATTACACTGGTAAGCCATTCCAACTTACTCTTTTGTTCTACCTCTCTAGACTCGCTGGTGTGAATCACTCTCATTACCACCCCAGGTTAGACATGCAGCCGTTCATGTTTTTAGTCTTGCCAACAGTATGAATCTGACTTCGGGGAAGTGTCCTTCCTCTGTTGGAGCTGCGGCGATCTATCTTTGCATCTTTTCATGGAATGACGCACGTAGACTTGCAAGATGTCAAAGATTCAGCTGCTCGGGTTGTCAAGGCCAGGGTGCTATTGGATCTAATCAACAACAGCAAGGGGTTATCATCCAAGCTAATGGCGTCTCATCCGTGACTGCCAACAACAGTAACAGCAGCAGCAATCACAGTCCAGTCATTTTCGGCGCCGGTGCTGGCGGTGGCCATCCAGGAGCTGATCAAGATCAAGGGTGGATAAAGAAAGAGCACAAGGACGTCGCGGCTGCTGTGGGCGTTGTTAGCGCTACACTGCTGGGATGTTTTCGTAACCTGGCACCGGAGCGCGAGAGGCTGATCCCAGAAGAGTTTTTGAGAGCGGCGATCGAGGGTGTGTGAGGGGTGACTCTTCGTCAATGTTCCAAAATAAACTGCTTTATTAATACTGATAGCACTGCATGGGTGAATACAAGCGCCTTTCCCGTTACCGTCATTGTGGAATCGAACTTCCTGGCATTACGCCGGCCCCCAACCGGCAGCTATGGATGTGGCCTCTGGACGAATCAATGCCCCGATATTCTCGGCCGCAAAAGATGTGAATGACTACTATGGGCTGTACCGAGAGGGCACACAGAATGAACTTGAGTTTGAAGGAGTGGCAAATCTCGGTTTTGGTGTCGACCCAAATGCAAAGGATGTCAATTGTCGCTTGAACGCAGCACGACTCGATCTGTTCTCAAGCTGGTTACAAAACTGGCAACTGCTTCTCACCACGACTGGACTAAATCTGTGCCGAGAACATCAGCCTGTCTTTTTTTTTTTTTTTTTTTTTTTTTTGGGAGTTACAGAACGCGTCTGGTGCGAAACGCGTTCTAATCACGTGCATTTTTTTTTTTGTTTCTGAAGACATTTTTTTCCCTCCTGTTTCTGCTCCGCATTGTTTCTGCTGAAGCGAGTCACTCGCGCTGGGAAGACAACTTGTGTACCCTTTCAATCTCTTGATCTCTTGAACAACAACCCTCACCCTACACTGTACCACAGACATGGCTGCACCACCGCCACCCAGCAACAATGCCAATTTCCATGTCGGCGGCGTTGGTGTTCCCGGTGCTCAAGTTGAGATCTTGGAGAACATGCAGCCCGAGAAGCATATCCTTGAGCAAGCGCACCAACCTCAGTCTCTACCACAGCCTCAGCAACCACAACCCCAGCAACAGTACTATCAGCAACCTCATCAGAGTCAGCAGTTTGAGCAGCAGTATCAGCAGTCATTTTTCACTCAACCAAACACGACAGAGATGTCAGCGACCGCCAACGCAATCCAACAGCAGATGGCCCCTCCTACCACCGTTCCTTTGAACACCAACACGATCGGAGATGGATTTCCTGGTTACTCTGTTGGAGGCGTTGGTGTCCCTGGAGCCAAGGTCGAGTTGATGCCTTTGGTGCAACCTGGACAAGATGCTGCATTGGAAGGTCAATTGGACACTGTCCAACACGTGTCCGCTTTGAGACCTCCAGTAGGACCCTTTGATCCCCCAGCACCTACAGCTACGACAGCGCCCATCCCTCTACTTCAGTCCGAATCCTTCTCACAGAATGCTGGACCACCTATGATCCAAATTGATCGCCAAGCTTCGATGCTCCAGCAACAGCAGCAACAGCAGCAATTATATCAGCAATTACAGCAGCAACAGCAACTATATCAGCAACAGCATCTACAGCAGCAACACCTGCAGCAACCTTTTGGGAGTGCATCTATTTCGCCTTTCTCTGTTTCTCCCTCCGTTTCTCCCCCCCTTTCTCCAAAGATTCACATCGCATCTGAGAACGCCATCGCAGCGGCCGCTGCAGGCCGTGCAGCCGACGCCAGTACGCGCGGTCGACGTCGATCTTCCTTTGCATTGTTGGCAGACAAATTCCGATCCGCTTCCCGCTCCCGATCGCCTTCATTGTCACGTCGCCTGTCTCGTACACTCTCACGTCATTCGGATGATGGGGATGAGGACTATGAGGCCGCTGGCCCCTATGCGGACGTCAAGTTGGCCCAGAGGGAGCATTTATCTAAATTAAGAGCGGAGCAGGCAAGGAACAACGTCACCACCAATGTCGATGGATTGCCAATCCCTCCTCCTCCAGAATCCCAGAGTCGCCGCTCCAGCATCAGCCACCTTCTGGGATTGGACAAGCCATGGTTGTCACGTTAAAATTTGGGAGCAAGGGTGGGCTGAGCTGCTACAGTTAACACTGTCCAGAGTTCTGTTTTCTTTTCTTTTTTGTGTCCTCTTTCCTTTTTTCCAAGAAACACCTTGATGTCTTGCCTCTAGAGGATCTCAATATCGGATAGTGAATAGTGTATAGACTACATGGAGTAAAGGGTTCATGGCACTGTGCCTCACAGACGGCGCTCTAATGAAGGACCCATAACAATAAATCCAATTAAGGTATCATCATGTCACATCCACTGTGCCAGCTTTGTGATTGTATTGTTTTTATTGTTCATACAGGGTGCGACAGATTACTTCCTGGCAAAAGTAACCTTCATCTTGTGCTCAGGCGCAATCTGGTAATCTGCCAATGCTGTCTTGGCCGCCGCAGAGTAGTATTCATTGTCGTATTCCACAAATGCAATCCCAGACTTTCCAGGAACTGTACGGACCTCCTTGAAGCCAGGGTACTGTTGAAAGAGTGACACCAATTGAGCTTCCGCAATGTCGTGGGGCAAGTTTTGCAAGAACAGGATGCTGTTTCGAGGAAGGTACTCGTCTGGAACCATGGGCACATTGGCTCCCGCACCAGCCGATCCCGGTACAGCACCTGGAGGAAGGCGACCTCCATGCATCGCCATTTGTTGTTGTTGTTGAAGCATTTGTTGCTGATGTTGTTCCGCCAACTTTTGTTGTTCCAGTGCCAATGCCTGCTTTTTGGCCAAAAGTCTTGCCTGGATTTTCTTTGGCTTGAAATCGTTTGCGAATTTTTCTGTAGAAATGAGCCAAGCAAGGAGAGGTATATAGGAGTACAGTTAGTTTCGACAATGAACCAACTATCCCTGAGAAAGTTCAGGATCTTTTTGATAGGATGATGTACTAACCTTTCCTCAGAAGGCGCTCACTATGATGTTGCTCGAATGTGCCGTCCTTCTTGGCGTGAATATCAGACTTGTTTTTAGAGTATTGGATCACCTATTCACGAAACAATGAAGAGGGTATCACAGTCAAAATCACGGACATTGGTATTGGTCGGTATCCCATTATGATCATCGACAAAAACACTGAGAGGTCCATTAATGTACCATTGGTTTTCCGTAAAGAGGAAAGGATTGGACTTCTGACATAGCTTTTGTTGCTGTTTGACTGTCTTCAAAGATAACAAAAGCCTGACCACGCATCCTGATGTTGGAATGAGCAACGATATCCAGAACTTCTCCATATTGTCCGAAGATTGCTTTGAGAGACTTTTTGAGAACTGTTGCGGTACGCCCATATCCAGAGTCAAGAAAAAGGAGGGACAAGGAAAAAGGAAAATAGAGGAGGTGGGGAAGGAAAAGGGATGCAGATGTTGTTAGTTGACGCGGTTCTGCACTGGGTAAATGTTTAAAGAGGCAAACGGGACGCCGCAGAGAGGGAGCTTTACCATCCAGCTTGATTTTTTCGTTCAGGTTTTTGATGTATAATGAAGGGCTGGCGTCGAGCGCAATCTCAGACGTGGCAGGCGATGCCTCGCCCTGAGCGACGTCTGGCTGGGCCATGGTCTCGTCCTGGTCAGGTCTTTGCTCGGTCATGGTTACGTCCTCCATTGATGTAATCGCGTGGCGGTTCTGTGTGTGTGCGGGGGTGCTGGTACTTTTCAAGGGTGGTCAAGTTGGCCGGAGCTGTGAGTGTGTATTGTAGAGTGGCTAGTAGTGTTGGTCCTGGTCCTGGTCTTTTGGTCCTTGGTCAATAGTAGTCCGTGTCGAGGGCGCGGGGGTGGGGAGAGAATGGCGATGATGTCTGCGATGATGCGATGCTGTTGTCCCTCTTGGTGGTGGCTTGGGGGGAACAGCGTGACTGCCCACTTTCTTTCTTCCTTCCTTGTTTGCTCGACTGTCCCCTTGGGAGCCCTTGTCCCTTTGTCCTCACACTCTTCCTCCTCCTCAACCTCCTCGGCCCTCTTCTTGTCCTCTTGTCTCCCTCTCTCAACAGTCATTCCCACATTCCTCATTCATCGGCATCCTGCAGCTAATCGTCCTTATGAATCGTCACGCAGCCAAGCAGTTGCAATGTGTTCGCGCTACTCTTGCTTGTCGCACCCGTGGTCTTCTCCTGCCTCGTGCCTCGACCTTCCCAGCGGCCCTACTTCCTCGTTCACGTACACAAACATGCACGCAAGGTCCTTTCACAGCCTTTACTAGGCACCTATCGTCCAAGTCATCTTCTGCTAAAGCATCATTTGAGGTGAATATCCAACAAAGAGAAACGATTTTTAAGCTTGCTGTTGGCCTGATCCAGCGATCCAGCCAGACACGGCTTGGAGCCACTCCATTCTGATAAATCTGTCAATCAATCTCTTTCGCAGTCATTAGGCGTCTTCCCACCTCTTGCAGCCAATCTGAAGAACCGGATGTCGATCCAGGAACCCACTCTTCTTCAACAAACCTTTATACCACCCATTCTCCAGCATCAAGACGTCCTGATCCGCGACACAACAGGATCTGGAAAGACATTTGGCGTTTTACTCTCACTCTTGAACAAGCCCCGCGTAAAAGACGCCGCAGGCCGTCCAGGCATCACCTCTGTAGTCATTGTGCCAAATCAGGAATTGGCATTTCAACTCTTGTCCTGGACCAGGGATCTGTTCCCAACCTTGGACGATCCTGATCAGCTGAACAAACTCATTCAAGTCTTGGTTGTCCCCTCATCCTCGCCCACATCCTCACCTTCTGAGCCAGCACGGATATCAAAGCAAAAGAAACTTGCAGAGGAGGCCAAACAACTAGAGCGACTTTCGGCGGCATTGCCTCATGTCCTTGTGGCAACACCAAATCGTCTGTGGTCATTGATTGAGCAAGGGGTTTTGGATCTAAGTGGGATCGAAACTTTGGTCTTGGACGAAGTAGACAATTTGATTCAGCTGCCGACCCGCTTTGCACACCAAAAGAAGATTATGAACAGGAGTCTGCACCCAACGACAGCTGAGCTGGCTGTTCGCGAAATTTTACGCTCTGCAAAGGCCGCAGGTCGGTACAAGGAGTCGACGGAGGCAGAGGCAACGGGATCAGAAGGAAACAATGGCAGCGAGGAAGTCTCTGTGACACCTTACAATCGTATTCAATTTGTGGTGGCATCCGCCACTATGAATCGACCTATCCGTCATTGGCTCGAAACTCAAGGCTGGATCCAGAACGCAGAGTGGGTGGATACCACCAAAAGCGTGGTTCTGCCCGAGGGAATCCGCCATCATTGCGTGATGGTAGGCATTGATTCTGTCCGAAACATGAAAAAGGAACCTAGCGTGCCTTGGAATGAAAGAGACGCTCACAACCAGACATCAGGACGAGTAGCAGGAGCTGACAACGATTGGCAGGCCACTGATCAGCAATGGAAAAACGACAGCAAAGACCTGGATTGGAAGAAGAAGCAAATCTCGACCCTAAAGGTTCCTGGCGCACCCCAAGGTGATGGAATCGACGGTGACTCGGCCGCTATCCAAAAATTCAGAGATGATGACGATAGGATGTTGGAAGGTATTGCAATGGCGTGCATGCTGGATAAGGTGGAGAGCGCTTGCGTCTTTTTTTGCTCCCCTTTTAGTCTGCGCGAGATTGCCAATCGACTGGAGTTTGAGTTTGGGCTACCCGTAAAGCAGATCGATGGCGCTTTTGGTCAGAAGCAGCAGCAGTCTTTGGAGTCACAGCCTCCCACTAAAGTAGGGGATAGATTCAAGGGTATCTATGTGGCGCACGAATCCAATGCGCGTGGATTGGATCTTCCAGGACTATCGCATGTCTACATAGTGGGTCTGCCAGCCGCCCCTTCGAGCTACTTGCATATGGCCGGAAGAACTGGTCGCATGGGTCAGAAGGGAACTGTGGTGACCATCCTGAGAGATGACGACCATCTGGAGGATCGAGCACGCACCCTGTTCAACACGCTCAATGTATCTATCGAACCTTTTGAACATGTCGAATAAACATTGCTTATAGGAAAACTGGTCGTCTTACAACATAGTTGGGCTGGTTGACTGACCAGTTAATAAAGTGAGCACAAGCTAATCACGACTGGTCGAGCTTGGTCGAATGCTCACAGAACAACCGGTCGAAACCAATCAAACCTGCTGCTGGGCGTGCATGCAGGGGGTCGTTCCGCATCCAAAGGGGCCAGCTTGGGGCACCGACAGTGCCTGGGAGGTTCTTGAAGCATTGCTTCTCATGCGCGTTGTTTTACACCTGGACCCACTCTTCTGTCACGATCCTGTGCTCTTGGATATCGTACGTCCACATGAGCGCGAACTTGTGCACCGACGCTCGCTGTGCCGCACCGAGGTCTCTGACGCCAGACGACAGTTCCTCAAACTGGTCTGCAGCGCTGATGCACCCGCGGTCCGCCGATGCATGGTGGCTGTGATCTCATCCTCCTTCTCCTTCAAGTTGTCGACGATGGGATCGTCTTCGTCGAGCTGGTTGCTCCGACCTGTCACAAGACAGCCAGCTTGAGTCAATTGCAAAATTAGTCGCGACTGGAAATTGTTCATCGAGGGGTGCTTCAATGCTGTAATATGGCAGCACATGCGATGGTACAAGTCATCAGGAAGCTCTGAGTTGGTGTTGTCGTCAAACCCAAACTTCAACGTGGGACTCAAGAAGGTCACGCCCTGACAAGATCGACCTGGTTGCAGAGCCACTCCTTGATCTCGGGGACTGTGGTTGGGAAGATTGTTGGTCACAGGTCCACAAACACCCAATAGGTCTTGGATTTAACGTGTGGCACGCGTCGCAACATCCGCATGCTGATTTCGACGTCCACTTGACTGTGTGTGCTGAACAGCCCCATCACGTAGTCCACATGGTCTTGGAGGTTGCAGTCCACTCCAACGCTGACGGTCGGCGTGTGGATGAAGTAGTCGAGGTCCGCCGTTATGGCGTTGAAGTTCTTGCCGATGTCCTTCTTCACGCTCTCAGGCTTGTTCTTGGTCACACAGACGCCCTTGAAGCCGGCTTTCTCGAACATAGCATGTACAGCCTCTGTGTTGGTCGCGCTCATCGAGCTGGAGATCCATAGTCTCTTGCCGGCCCGGAGCACCTCCTATGCTTCTGCGACCAGCTTCATCTTGGACTCGAACAGCACAACCTTGTCCTCTTTCTGCTGCAGGAACGTGTTGTTGATGATCACGAAGTCACCACGGAGGCTCTTCATGATTCCAACCTCCTCTTCGCACAGGTCTGCATCGAGACAGATCACTCGAGTCGTCCGTTCGATGAATCGTCCGAAAACCCGGAGGTGCAGGCTGTGCATGTTGCCCATTGTGTTGTCGCTTCACATCTGCTTGATCAATGAGCTGACCTCGTCCAGGATTAGGATCGTACTCTCGTCGCAATAGACCTTCAAATCGAGCTTATACAACGTCTCGGCCTGCACCACAAGTCGATTACACGATTACAGTCGATCCTGCCTGGAAGGTTCTGGTAGTTCTCGCGCTTCCACCATGTCTGCGAGTGTGCGACGGCACGACACAGCGACAAATTGGGATTTTGGGTTGGCCTTGACCAGGGCCTCTGTGAACACAGTCTTGCCGCCGCCTGTGTCGCAGCGAATCAGCAAGCTAGGGCCTGTAGTTCTGGGATGGTCATCTGACACTATCTAAGCTTCAAGAGTCCCGGCATCAGGTGGGCGGTGCGTCAGGAAACGAGCATCGTCATGATGCCTACGTGTGGGAGTCTGCGAGTCGTTGGAGCGACTGCTGCTGCCTCAGTTTTAACCGCCAGGCCTAGATCTTGCCTGAACAGCTCGACACCCTCTCGGTCCACAGACCGATGGCAGTGCAAGAAAATGGCGCCCGACTCTGCAAGTTGCAGACACGCATTGACCTACGCATTGTCCCTTTTGTGCTTTCGTTTGCAGACAACACAGTCGCCTGGCTCTTTGCGCTGCAGCTTGAAAATCATAGCGCGGTTGGCAACACACTACTGCATCTCGAAGAACTGTGCCGCTTGTGGAGTCTGCTTGAACTTGGCTCACACTGCACGAAGATGTGTTTGGGCAGACTTGACTGGACAGCGATAACCTGTCAGGACTTTGGCGATGCTGTGGACAAGGATCGAAGAACTGGCAAGGTTGTGGTCTCCTTGTCGTTGGGCGCCTTGATGCAATCTGGATCGACGTTGCTGATCAGGAAATCGTGATCCTCAGCAGCCATGGACGGCTCGTGCCACTGGGCTCGCTGTAGCGGGCGGGTTGCGTCTTTGGTCTTGTGGCTCCCAAGGATCCGCATGAGTCGGTTCTTGCTGTAGACGCCCATGTCGATGTGCTCGAGTAGTGCAGAGTCTGTGTTTGAGTTGTCAGCAAGCCAGGCCACGCGGAGAGCCTGCACAAAGCCTTTCATATGACGATTGTTGTTCTCAAACACCTGGCTCGGGTGCAGAGACACCTTCTTAGAGCTGGATGCGCTCAGCACGCGGCAGTGCTGGCTGGGCAGAGGCTCTTCCTTGGACCGCACGTCCAGAAACGCGGCGAACACCTGTTGCTCCATCACTGTAATTTGGGTTGGGTCTGCTGGAGTTTCAAGCACCCAATCGATGTCCTGCAGACCTGGCCTTGGCGGACCTGCTCGAAAAAACATCGATTTTCTTCAGAAACATCACGTGACGATGAGTGTTGAGAGTTGTTGACGCGAGTGCTCGACACCATCAACAAAAGAAATGGGAAAGATTCACTACTTTCCTTCTCCCATTCACACACCCCGCTTTTCCTCTATAACCACTCCTTCATGGCGACAGACACACTCACATTCTTCTGCCTCATCAGCGGTGAGCTACTATCAGCCCCATTCCCTGTCGAAATATCGTCGGGTAAAACAGTTGAAGCACTCAAGAAAGCGATCATAAGAGAGAAGCCAAAATCGTTCGAGCAGATTGAAGCCAACAACTTGGTGCTCTGGCACGTGGAGATTCCTGACGATGGCAACATTCCTACGCTCGAGTCTGTGGATAAGAAGATACTTAGGATGACTACCGAGCTCTCCAAAGCCTTTGGCACTGAATTGCCCGAGGACACTATCCACATCATTGTTGAGCGACCCAAAGGTATGCCTGGGGTTTGCTAGAAGGGCGCGTGTGAGTTTAGTCGGTGGCTAGATTGCAGAGTAGCTTTCTAAGAAAAACTTCTGCATTCTGGCCACTGTGGCCTGAGCGCGCTTACTAGTCAACGTCAATCTTATTGAAAAGTAATTTGGGCTCTTTCAGGTAGTCAACTACCACCAGTGCTAATGTAATGTCCATTAATTCAACTTCATGTTTTCTTTTTCTTCTATAGCCAAGAAAAGAGACTACGAGGAAGATGAGGAGATGAGTGAGTAATCTGTTTACGCGGATATCTTATAATAATACATTTATTGATATTTATATAATTGCTGTTTACTCTTATTAGACGAGTCGCCATCCAAGCGACCAAGACTTGTCCGACACACTTGTGAGCATTGGCTCAAAAAACTTCATTCAACCGTGGCGATTGGCACTATTCCCGAACTGTATCCTGACAACTTGCAGAATAGGGCTGGTCGGTTTCGCAAGGCAATGTCTCGGGTGCCATTTAGTGGTGCAGATTTTGTGGATTTGCGCCTCAACGAGCAGCCTAGCGACATGGGCGAGACACTCACCAAGCTATGCAAATTCAACTTGGTGCATGTGATTTTTGCGGTATCAGGCGCTGGAAAAACTCGATCTATTTTCGATGTGGCAATGCGGGAGAGGAGTTCCGTGTTCTTGATGTATATTGAATGCAACAATGCAAGTCCTTTGATGAGTGGAGACGAGCCAACAGGGGACCGAAACTTCATGAGATTATACCTGAGGATGAGACATATGGAACGGACGATCGGATTATCTACAAAGAATGGCCAGGCAGAGGCTGATCGACTTATTGCTCTGGAATTCACTTCTCGAATCTTTCATCTCGCACTGATGTTTGAAAGGAAGAAGGACCTCACTCCCAGAGATTATCTACTCTCTCAACTTAACAATGGACAACAGTCCATCACAGAGATCAGTAATTGCTTAGACGAGTTGGACTGCGATACCTTAAGAACACTCTTTGAAAAGGCTTACGCTCGGCTGCAGGTATAGAATCCTAATAATTTTCATGCTACATATGACAAAATAACCGAATTATTTCTGTGGTGTTTAGACCTCGGTAGCAAATTTCCAGTTTGCCATTGCGATTGACGAAGCCACTGTCGGTAGCGACCTCTTTGATGGACAATTTAAGAACTACAAGGATCACGGAAGAGGCATTCTTACGCCGATGTTGGAACATATCTCACGATACCCAATTCCTGTACTTATTGCTGGCACCTCATTTACCCTCCAACATGGTCAGAAAATTAAGAGCGATATTGGCAAGGGGGTGTCCGAGAACTTCATTTCAGATTATAAGCCACTGTCGATGGCTAAGGTCGAAGCTTACATACAGAAGTACTTAGACTTCTCGGACTGTGACTTGACCGCGATTGAAGAGTGGAAATACCTTGCCGGCCGTCCTCGTCTAGCTTCTCGGTTATTACTGGAGATTGTGAAAGCAGAGAACAATTATGGGAAGTCTCAAACGAAGCAGTGGATATTGGAAAAAGCAGTTTCAACAACTCTGACGGCTGTTCAAAGGCGGTTGACAACCCTTCTCCAAGATTTGGCTGAAAAATGCATCGACTCGAAGGATCCTTTGGACAGTCCCATGAGAAGCATTTTGGAGGACCTCTTCATCTCATGCCGGTATGTGCTGCATTAATTCTTATTATAGCATTTCGTTTCACGAAGTATGGAAGACTGACTGCCAGTTTAATATCCAGATTTTTTGGGGGATCTGCTCGATTAGGAGAAGTTGATGATGATAGGACCCGTCTTGTGAATTGCGGTATTGCCTTTGTGCAGACTTCGCCAAACGGATTATTCATCAAGGTCGACGAACTCTTGGCGGTCAGGACAGTCGTTTCAGCGCTTAGTCCCCGGTACTTCCAACCTAGTACAACGCTCATTCTCAATCTGCTCGACAAATTGGCTGCATCCTCCATGGCTCTCGACACATCTAAAGGCAAAGCATGGGAATATCTTGTCATGTCCAGATTATTGGACTACGATGGCATGAGTGTCTCCAAGCTTATTCATATCTTTTACAGTGACAACCAAATACTGACCATGACGCGTGAAGGTATTTTTGATGGTATTTATGATATTTGAGTCATATACTATGTATTTTCTGTAGTTTGTTAACGTGATAGTTTTGTTCACATCTCCTAGCACAAGGCAACACTTTGACTCCAACAGCACTGCCGGGATGAACACAAGATGCTGTTTTCAAAGCAAGGTCCTTTGGGGATGCAGACATGTTCAGTCAGCTGCACAACGTTCCTCATAGTGATGATGTGGATATTATCCACTTTTTGCTGGAGGATCCGAAACGCCGGGACTATATTCTTCAGCCAGCCAATATCATGCGTCCTGATGGTGTTTACATTGGATTCTTTAATGATCGCCCTATTAGACAATACTGGACCCTACTCTTAAGTGCAAAGTTTTTCAGCTCAGCAATGTCAAGTTCAGAGACGATCGAAAACGACAAAAAATCCACAGAATGGGCCTTGGCCTACCACACCAAAGCAGGAACCGTTAATAGCCAGAAGCTGGTTGACAAACTACAGGGACTATGGGGTTATATTGGCCACCAAGGCTCTCTTCGCATTCATTTCGTGATGCCAGGTCTGAGTCCAAGTATTGATGGATCGGATCGAGGTGGATGTCGAGTAGAAGGCAATGATGTTGTTATGTACATTGAACAACCCATGCTGGAAACGTTATTTCAATCCGTACCCAGAGCTGCCAATCGACTGAATTTGCTACTGGCTAAGTGCTGAAATCATCTGCAAAAGCACCATCTCGACGACAGCCAGGTCAAAGATATTCTGGCGAATTTGCCTTATCGTTCGTACGATGACCTTGTTCAAAAGGTTCCTAAGATGGATTTCTTTCCATACCAAAATTCTCGGGCGGAAAAAAGGCGTCGACTCTTATAAACGCATTGGGCTTGTTCATGGTGTGTGTATACATAGCACTAACAACGACAGAGAAATAAATGACAGCTCTATTCCAATGAAAAAGTATGGCATTATCATTGACGCCTTTTACTGGTTTCTGTGGAGTGCACCATTCATCAGTCGCAAGAGTCGTCCAAGGACCGCCTCAAGTACAGGATTCGAGACTGAAGAACATCGTCAACTACAACATGGACACTTGGAAAGCCGAAGCCGAGGCTGTGTTGGGGCAGATTGTGTGGCTCATGAGAAAATGCACTCAGAAATCCCAGTGCGCGAGCTCAGGACCAAAAAAAACAGAAGATCATCGTAGCTGAGCAGTCTGCAAGCAAGATGCTGCGTGTGTAGCTAAAAAAAACCAGGTTTTCTTGAACCATAGTTGTATTTCTAGCCGTTCTGTAACAAATATGCCAAAAAAATGCCGAAAAGTCTCAATAATTTTATTTGAAGGGCAGCACAATATGAACATGCCGGTTCTTGAAATTCCAATGGGATTCGACTATCGGAATCCTCCCTGGCCACTGTATCGGTTCTCGAGATCCGAGTAAAGTGTCGCCTCGAACTGCGAGTCCCCAGATCCATTCGCAGAGTTCTTGTTATTCTTTTCACTCCCACCAGCACGGCTGGAAGCGCTGTCCGCTGCAGAAGGGGAAGATAAAGCCATAGCTAGGCCGCCGCCTTTTTTGTTTGCCCCGCTTTTAGATCCAGCCGACGAACCAGGCAAAGGAGGTTTCCCGCTGCTCAAAGCGCCGCTGCCAAAGACTCGTCCCCCAAGCAAAGTGATGCCTAAGCTTGACTTGGGTGACGATGGCGTCCCTGACTCAGAGCCTGAAGCAGAAAATGGAGGAGGGTACAGTCCCGGGTAGTTCATGGTCAGACCAACACCCATCTCTGCGAATCGTGTCATCTCAGACTGACGAATCCTCTCCAATTGGCACCTTAGCAACTTGATTCCATCTTCAGCCGCTGTCAGACTCAAATGGTGGTGTTTTTTCGTTCCTGCAGCAATTCCTGGATTAAGTAGGTTGTTGGAAGGAGAGGAAGAGGTCATAGTCGTGGGTTCCCCTCCAAGATGAATCGCCCCGACAGACGTGGAGGCGTTTCCACCGGTACGATAGCCGTTGTAACTGCCGTTATAACCATAGCTACCAGTGTTGTTACTGTTATTATAGCCATGACCAGAGGAACTTGTGGAGTTGTTGGCCGTAATAATAGCATTGATAATATCATCCTGGCCGTCTGCGGTCCAAAGTCGAACTCTCTCTCTATCCAAGAGGGTCGCAACCAGCTTCAAATTTCGATCCTTTACAACTGAAATCTGCTTCTTGTACTCGGTAATGGTCGAGAGTAGATGCAAATGGACTCCCCTCAGTTTTTCCATCTCTGCCGATATGAGGGCATGTCGATCCAGTTCTGAGGTAGAAGCTCCAGCCATAGAACCTCGATCGGAATACTCATGACTGACACGAGATGTTGCCCCATTGCTCATCGTCTCCTCGTCATTCTCAGATAGGATCGGGGGAGATGACACTCGGCGGAGAACCGAAGCTCGCTCTGCACGGGAGATAGAAAGCGATCGAGCTACGGCAGAGTCGCGGTCCCTACCTTCACCCTCAACACCAGCGACGACTACAACAGCAGAGCTGCCGGTTTCTCTACCGGCACCCTCTTCAGTGCTCTGGTGTCCTCCATTCTCGATGGAGCTTCCACCCGCTACAACGGTCGTGCCGGTCAGTGATCCATTCGTAACTGTTGCCAGTGCGGTTGAATGTCTCACAGACGTGGCCAGGGCTCGACTTTGGATCGATGCACTCTTACGATGAGTGCCTGCACTTGAAACCGAACCTTCGTCATCTTGGTCATGGTCCATCCCTGCACCACCATCGCTGCCGCCACCGCCGCTGCTTGCCACCCCATTCGTTAGCCGGACCTCGCCTACAATTTCCCAGACCTTTTCGACTTCGGCCTTGCGATGCTGAATCAATCGGTCCAGTTCATGTTGAAGGTCACGAAGTTGGCTCCGGAGAGTGCCGACTTCGTCATAGAGTCCTGCGATCTGATCATTCAAGTTGGAGAGCTCCTGATCGGCCAATACGAGCGAGGCCCTAGACTCGGCCAAGGACGACTTGAGACTCACAATTTGATGTGAGGTGGTCATCTGGAGAGCGTAAAGAGTCGAGCATAAAGATTGAATAAACAGCTTGTGATCACTGATTGAGCAGGATTGGGTATAATAGTCGATCGAAGCCGTCTCGAGTCTGGAATCGATCGCGTCTTGTACGTCGCCCTCATCTATAACACTGCAAGAGTTCCGCCACAGGTGAGATGCAACCCGGTCGCCTCCTAGGAGAGATCCGCCTCCGTTCTCTTCCTCCTCTGCTGCCAATTCTGCCGCTAGCTCCATGCCTTGGGTAACCGCTGCCGCGATGGCCTCCCTGCGAGCCTCGTTGACTGCTCCGCCACCTTCTGGATTGGCGATCTCAAGCTTGACCAACAAACCCCGCAGTAGCTCCTGAGGTCCGATCTTGCGCATCAGCTCCCGAACCTGGTCCAGCTCCTTAAGCCTCGTCTGCTTTTCTTCTTTGTAGTCTTGTAAGTCTTGCTTAACTTTTTGATACATTTTCGTGACCGACTCGGCCTGGGCCATTAACTGATTCAACTGAGTTTGCAGTTTGAGCTGCTCTTGCATAAAGTTGGGCGGTTGAGTGTCGGCTTTGAACGGTTGCGAGACGATTTTCTCCACGTTCTCGTCTAGTTTTCGCTGTAAGCCGTCGAAATACAAGCACCGCCTATAAATTTGTTCTTTGGCACGGGTGCATTCTTGAAGGCGATCGTCGGCTTCCTCAGAGTCCCTTGAAATCTCGGCCAGATTTGCCATCAAAATTTCAAAGACAAGTTCAATCTCTTCAAGTGTAGGAGAATCTGGTAGGGGCTGGCCACCCTCATCCAGGGTCAGCATTAAAGGTTCGTCCTGCTGATCACTCTGAGGTCGTTTCTTGGCGACAAAGACACGGGTCACCCTTGGTCCAGCAACGTTCTGAGAAAAGGAGATGACAGATTCGGTGCCATCTAGACCAGCACCCACATCAATATTGCCGCTAGTGTTTGTGCTCCCAGGGTTACTGCCATTCTTGTTTCTGTAGGTTGTGGTAGAGTTGACGGCCTCGGACTGTTGAATATCATCCAAGTCGCTCATTGCCTGAAGCCATCGCTCCTTCAGGATGGAATTGGCCATCTCCAACCGTGATGTCTGGACCTTCGACTGATCCAATTCGTTTTTCAGGGTTGCCACAATGTCTTTGTTGCCTTTCCCTTTCGCAAACCCGGATCCAGCTGTTGTTTTCAGCAAGATCTTCCAATCGACATTCGCACTTCTCTCACCGCCACCACAGGCCGAGAGACTTGCAGGGATGATCCCGATCTCCATTCTCTTCTTCTTCGTTTGCTCGTCCTCTTGGAGCATCATCTTGACAGCCAATTCCTCCACCAGAGACTGAGCTGACTCTCCTTTTTCGATGCGTCCAAGAACCTCAGTCAAACTGCCGATTCTCTCCTCGCGCAATTTGAGTTCGTCGTCAAAAGCACGAGACTGCTCTTCAATCAGATCCGAGAGCTCACTGACCAAGAGATCGCGTTCTTTGATATCGCAAGTCTTGGAGGTTAATTCTTGTTCCAAGAGGGATACTTTCTGAGAAAGGACGGCGATGGAGTGCATAGTAGGCTCGTGTTCCGAAGACATGACTGTCAGCGTTGGAGAATGTGGTCTCGGAATGGTACGTGCTGCCTCCTCCTCCTCCTCTTCATCTTGTTCTTGTTGACGCCTGATCTGATCGGCATAGGAGCTGTTACCGGAGAGGGCGTCCTGAGACATCAGAACCATGGAAGGTCGAGGCAATCCCTCCAAGCGCCCACCACCCGAGCTCTGTGAGACCTGCTCCTCGTCCAGGGAAGTACTTGCCAACGAAGATTCGTTGTTCTTCTTGATAAGAGCCGCCTTGCGTTTGGCCAACGAGATACTAGTTCCATTCCTAGACCCCGACCATTGTCCGCCTATCGCACCATGCACCAACCTACCCAAACTAACGAGACCTCGTCGTTTCTTTTCTTCGAGCTCCGTTTTGAGTCCCTCATTCTCTGCCTCAAGCTCCTCCAACTGCTCCAGGAGTCGAGTGTAGACGGAATAGAGGCCAGTGACTTTTGATTTTTCGGAATCATACGACGTCAGGACTGCCAAGTTCTGTCGGGTCATCTCGTCCAGCTCTGTCTCATAGAAAGTAATTACATCCCGGTACTGCTCCTCTGTGATCATCAAGAGCTCATATGTGCTTTCCAGCTCATATTTGAGATTCTCGAGCGAGGCGACCAGGTCAGCGTTGTATTCTTCCTGGGATTGACCATAGCCATTCGTACCTCCACCTTGGTTCTCTGGTGACCAACCGAGTAGGATTTGGTCAGTGATATACTGCAAGGACGTCTCGATCGAGACAGAAGTGTGGTTTTGGTAGTGCTCCAGATTTTGTAGCACTTGGTTGAACTGGAAATCTACTTCGTGGAGTGTCTCGGGCAGGTTGAGAGGCTTGAGGATGCTGTCTCGGGTCTGATACGCAGGGACTAAAGTGTTGGAGACTAGAGCTCCGTCCTCCTTTTTATCCCCAGCAGCATTAGATCGACCGCTCTCTTTCGTAATGTAGAAGAAAAAGGGATTAGGACACGCTGAAGAGGAAAACTCTCTCTTCTAGAAAGACTGACGAGTCGCTCGGACTTACCCAGGATACGTCGCATTTCCTCGGACTGCTCGCCACGAACCACATCAAGTGGCTTTAGCCCTTTAGTGTTTCGTTGCTCGATATCAGCACCCTCTTTGACAAGTACACTAACAACCTCGAGTACACCGCCATACTCGACTGCGAAATGTAAAGGTGTGTTTCCATGTCTATCCGCAATGTTGACTAAAGAGCCCAAGCGCAACAGCAGTCGACAGCAGTCTGCTAAATGTTGAGATGCTCGCCGAATCTCTTCTGGTGAAGCCATCTTCACTGCACCAGTGTCCATCAGGGTGCCGTGTGGGTGCCGAGGCCCTGTAGAGAGGTCGTTGGAAGAGGTAGTCGAGGCCGCTGAAGATCCAGGGGCATCTTTTCCGTTTGTGGGCGTCAGATGATTCGAACCAACGGATCCATTTGTGTCTGTTCGGTGACGGTGCTTCCTACGATGGGGCTTGAAATCCTCAACCGTCGAACCGGCAACACCCCCAGTACTGTTTGTGGAAGATCCTTGAGGTGTGGTGGTAGAAGCTGTGGTATTATTGTTGTTGGAGGCGGAGTCGTCGACAATAGGGGCTAGAGCGTGTTCAAGACTGAATCTGCAGAGATGGTGAAGCGCGGTACGTCCGTAGTGACTTTGAGCATTCATATCCGCGCCAGCTTGGTACAGAATCTTGACAGTTTCCATCGAAGGCAAGGGTCTGGTTCGGAGGGCATGGTGTAGAGGGGTGAGGCCAGTCTGTGGATCGTGATGGTTCACAAGTGCCACGTTGGCTGATCCACCCCCTCCTCCTCCAGCTCCACCTCCACCACTGCTGCTTGGTCCATCGTTTAAGGAAGGCGATGCCATCAAGAGGGACTGGAGAGACATAAAATCCCCCAGTTTGATAGCTTCCAAAAGCGCCGTGTGCGTTGTTCTTTGAATTTGTTGTGCCAATGCAACTTCAGAGGAAGTCTTCCGCCCCCCCGGCCCATTGGCACTGTTCACACCATTGTTGACAGCCCCTGCAGGAGAAAGTTGAAGGGTCAGTGCGCTTGTTCCATCTTTGTTGTTGTTGGAGGTGCTGACGATGGTTTGTGCCACTGGTAGAGAAGACAGCAATGACGAGAGCTTGGAATAGTACAGAGGGTATCGAACCAGGCTCTGTGAGAGCGCAAAAGGTAATGCTGAGTTGCTCGATCCATCGGCCGATCGGTCCAGCGATGAAACGGCGAGGCGTGGTTGAGGGGATTCAGGCGGAGTGAGCAGATGCTGCGTTTTATGCAAGAGAAATGGAAATCAGTTGGGAGGTCACACAAAGCGTTCTGTTCTATTCACAAGAAAAGAAATCAAACGAGATCGATACCAAAACTTCGGGTCTTTTGCATCGCAAGGTCTCCTCGAACATCTGCACGATCTCGGGGTATGCTTGACCGTACTGGATCGAGGACCAGCCGTTACTGTCTGTCTGGTCAGGTGAGGCGCCGTGTCTCAACAGAGTCTTGACCACAGCCATGTGTCGATCTCGCGCTATTATTCCAAGTGTGGATTATTTGTGCAGTAGGACGTGAGCAACGGTGTGATGTGGTTGTGGTTGAAGACACTCTCCAACTGTAACTCAAAGCACAAACAGACAACCACGAATCACAGCTCAATTGAGCACAGGAGAAGACGTTACCAGCATACATGAGTGCCGTTGCTCCCTTCCGATCTGTGGCGTCAACATCAACTTTGCCGGCCTCAAGCAGACATTTAACCACAACATCCTTGCCGAGATAGCTCGCCAGGCAGAGAGGGGTAATGCCTTTTATCTCGTCTTGGGGCGCATTGAGAGTGGAAAGAGTGATAGAGGGGTGGGGAAGGATACAGTGGCGCAGGATCGAGAGATGGGCCGGGGACGTCTGCGAAATGAGCGCCAGGTTTGCAGGAGTGATCGTGAGGGTATCTAGGCCATAGAGGGCGCATAGTAGTGCCGTCCTGCAGCGGGATGTTAGAGAGCTGATACAGAGAGAGAGAGAGAGAGAGAGAGAGAGAGAGAGAGAGAGAGAGAGAGAGAGGAAGGGGAGACGAAAAAGACAGCTTTTCTCCCGTACAGCGTTTTGTTCTTATTTACCTTCCTCGACCGTCTTTTTTGTTCAGGTCTGCACCGGCATCGATCAAGACTCGGACGATTTCTTCGTTTCCGTTCAGAACGGCGAGGTTCAGCGGCGTGGCGCCATAGAGAACGTCGTCCGGTTCAAAGTTTTGGGCATGCCCCATGATCGGTTGAACTGCATAGGCAGACTGCCGGGGACTGCAAGCAAATGTCTGATTGGGATCCTGGCCGTTCTGGCAGAGCTCCTTCACGACCTCGAGATCATTGGATGCGACTGCCTGAGCCAGATTCATTGGTACACTGGCTTTCTCGGGGGTATGGAGGTCTTTGTTTTCTTTACAGATCCCTTTCGGATCGATTATGAGTGCAACGACGAGGAGATATGAGTCAAAGGCGAAGGAAGGTAAAGAAGAGAAAAGGCTTATGCTATATGGTAAGGTCTGCGTACACGAATGAAAGGTTCATTCAAAACGGAATGGGCGGGAAGGAAGAAGGTGAATGAATGAATGAGAGTGAAGGGAGTAGGAGGAGCGAAAAAAGACAGAGGGAGAGAGGTAAGCATGAAAAAAGGGCGGCAACAGACATGAGTGCACGAGTACAATGCAGCAAGGGGGTCAGAGACCATTGACAAAACAAAACAAACCCCCTTGGAACTGTTGCAGAGACGAGAGCCATGCACCAATCCACCAAGTCATTGGGTCTTCACAACTGCTGTCCCTCCTTCTCAGCTAATCTCCTTATCCTCTATCACTCTCACTCTTTTGCTTTCACACACATACACGCAGCACCCACACACACACCCTCTCCCCCTCTCATTATTTCTTTCTCTTTTCTCTCTTTGTTCATTCTTTCTTTCTGATGGACTCGATGCTATGCTGCCGTTGCTGCCGTTGCTGCCGTGCACACAGTGAGCAGCGATTGATCGATAGCTCCCGACCCTTCGTTTCATTTTTTTCTATCCTCTGGGATTGGCAAGCGCAAACACACGAACAGGCCGAGGCTGTGAGCGATAAAGGAGAGTATCCTCAGACTATCCTTTATTATCCTCAGATTATTAATATCTACCCAAGATAAAAAACATTTAAAATGAATCATCGTCGTCATCATCCTCTTCTGAAGGACTGCCACGTGTGCGCTTGGAGGAGCCTGTGGATACCTAGCTAGCCGACCCATTGTCGTCTTAATGTTGCACAACAAGAGTCCCTCGAACTGACTAGACTCATTATCCTCTGGGAGCATGTATGGCATGCTACAACTGTAGGGCTCTGACTATGAGAAGGGAACAGCTTGTGCGGTCGCTTGTCTTCGAGTTTGGCATCCGACGGCTATCTGAAGAGGTTATTCATAAGTTGAAGATGAGACAAAGTCGTCTTCGCGCCTGATAAGGATAGAGGTTGGTTGTCTGTGCATCGATCTGATCGGCTGGCCTCTGCTTCATTCTCCCTCCCCGACCGTTTGGCCGCCTCTAGCAAACTCGCCTCCGATGAGTCGAGGGCGCCACTTTCGGTATGTATGTTGGGATCAACCCCGATATAACATTCCTCGAAACGAGGCTGTAGGGGTTCTTGGACACATCAAATGCTGTCCAGGTTTCTTGGCTTGGTACTTTACGAAACGGCAGCCAGCTTGAATGCCCGTGGAACCTCGCAGGACTAGCGACGAGAGATTCTACACAATCTCCCAACCTGATCGAATTTTGAGTCCATGATATTCTCCAAAAACTCCTCTTCTGTCGATCAAGTGCCGTAAAGTTCTCGTCTCGATTATTTTCATAACATAGTGCTTGGCACTGTTCGTAACGGAGACGGCTTCGTTCAGACGCTGGACTACTAGCTTGGTCTCCTCCATCCAAAGATCTGTGGCACGCAACAGGCATCCAAGCACATACCCTGTAGTCAGATTTTTTAGAGCCTTGGGGCCCGTGGTCGGCGATAAGGGAATGGAGAGTCCCTGCTCGCGCTTTCTGTGGGCCAGTTGTTTCTCCAAGGACCAAGAATCGTCAAAATGAGGTGTTGTTTGGTCCATGTTCAGGTGCGACGAAAGGATTCCATGGATAGCCTTTCCCCCGATCGATAATCCTATTGAGCAGTGAACAAAAACAAAACGTTAGCTACTCTGATCGAGAAAGCTTGACTCTTTCTCTGCTTAGTAGACTCTTCATACTTGTAAGTTTTCTTGGCTGAAACGGATCTGTGGAGGTTGTGCTGCAGGGGGAGGTGTGGCTGGTGGGATTCAGCCGGGCGCTGTCTTGGCCTCATTTGTACCTTTACGTAGGTCTATTTCGATTCCATGAGTCGATTTGACCCGAGGCCTTGATTCCCCATGTTAACCTATGATGTAGTTTTGCTTGTCAAGCCTTGACGACATTCCAAATGGTGGCAAAATGCAGCAAATAGCATGGAATCTTACCGAATTGATCACGAAGAGGAGTAAAATCAAAGGAGAGAAGGAAGAATAGATGAATGGACAGTCCCCTTTATTTCTCGGCACATATCAGTTTGCTCGTGTGGTTGATGGATCGTGTCATCATCCAACAGATGATCCCTGCAACCAAACACACTCCTGTGCCAGACACAAAAAGTAGAGTCCCAATTTCCTGCTCTCCTTGATGATACCCCACAGCAGATCCGGCACATAAGTAAACGCCACTCACCACTGCTCTTTTCCTACTCTATGTTCACATGGTTAAGCATGAGAAGACCAAGAAACAGCATCTCATCCTCAAAGCAGTTACGACCGCCCTTTGTGCAAACAGGGACCTTGCAGAGAGAATAGACTCGCTGGGTGGGTCGAAGCTGTGCTTGAGTAAAGCCTTCTCATTTCTTGTATCGGCAACGATAGCAATAGGGGCGGCCATTGGCAAGGACAGGGAAATGGAAGCCTGTCATGAAGCGTTCAACGCCTGGTCTTCTAATTTTTTGCAACATGTGGGGAAGCTTCTCTTCTGTTGACTGTCGCAGTCTATATTTGGTCATGCGCGGCTGTTAGCGCCCCACACACTGCCAAGCCGGGTTACAGAGCTCACTTTCAGCGCGCCCGCAGCGAAAGATGTGGAGAGCGCCGGAACAGGGCGAATAAACGCAACTGGCGGGCCTTCAACTGCACGCATGTCGCACAAACAACCCTTCTCTGCATTTGCAGCGTGAAAAACCTGATGTGACTGTAACGATGGCACAACGCTTTTCATGTATATTCCCACAGCAGTTCCTCGTCGTAATGACCATCATTTGTGCGCAACAGCTTCTCTTTCTTCTTGACGGCAACCACTACCGGTTATCATTTCGTCTGTGCAAAGAGCAACAAATCAGCAGCTGCAACAACCTCACGTCTTGTTTTCATGAGGCGCAATGAGAAAGAAAAGAACGTTTAGCTCATTTACGCAAGCAATTACAATCCGCCTTGCGTGTTCACATGGAATGAAAGATTCATGTTATAAAACCCCCCAGCCCCACGAAGGCGAATATAATAGGCTGTACGGCCAGTGTGCTGCACGCCTTGGGAGAAGGGCGGAAAGAAAGACTAGCAAAACGCAAGGGCTGTCTCTCGCTGAACACTGTCGGAGCGACAGAGACAAGGAGGAAGAGCTCTCATGGTGACACAGCTCGCAGCTCATGCCTTACAACCCATCGACCCACCCAAAAGAACATTTGGAAGTTACCTGGTCAGGTCAGCAGATGGCAGTTTGCCCTTTCTACTCTGTCTCCAGGGCGCATGGCATGGTCTGCGGCAATGCAAACTACATGCACCGCACTGTACAGAATATCAAAACAAAACACACTCGCCCACTGCGAGCACCCGGGATATGGTAGTCTGTCTGCTATCAATTCCAGGTCGACAGGGTTACCGCCCATCGTTATCCGGGGCAAAGCAGGGCGACTATAACAGACTGACCTCAGAAGATGGTTCCTACTTCTCTCTTCCTCTCTTTCTCTCATCGAGGTCTCTTTCGCCCCACCTTCCTTGGTCCCCTCTTCCTTTCTATCCGTCCACTCCCCCGACCCCTTCCTCTCCTTCCCCCCGCTTCCACCCACCTACGCGCTTTGCACAAGCACTTTTCGTCCCCCTTTCACGACCCTCTCGAATTCTTGATACCCTTGTCAGCGACCCCTGCTAATAACATTCATCCACAATGGCCTTTGACATCCGCGAGGAGGAGGATGACCACCAGCACGACGAGTTTGACGAGTACGATGTGCAAGAGACAAAGCCGCCACCAAAGTTCTACCGCCGGCGCAAGT
Source organism: Entomortierella parvispora (assembly GCA_963573315.1). Taxonomy (NCBI): domain Eukaryota; kingdom Fungi; phylum Mortierellomycota; class Mortierellomycetes; order Mortierellales; family Mortierellaceae; genus Entomortierella; species Entomortierella parvispora. The sequence continues at coordinate 913,661 of OY752146.1, forward strand.
TCTGGATGTTCTGCATCCCAAACTTGATCATTACCACCATCGTTGCTGTTCTTCTCGGACTGTATGTGATAATGCCCAAAATTGCCCAGAGCCTGATGAACAAGGCCACGATCGAGTTTAACGCAATCGTAAGTACATTTGCCTGCTATTGTTACTTTGTTTTTATGGTCTCTATTTCTCCTTTTCTAATGTCTGCTGCTGCTACTACCTGTCTGTGGATCGAACTCACATCCAGAACATTGTCAACCCCTCGCCTACTTCCATGGATATTACTATGAAAGGAAACATGAAGAATACTGGCCCATTCAGTGCGGAGATCTCTTTCCCTGGCACGGTCCATGTTTCCTGGAGCGGCATCGAGCTCGGCACCACCGATATCCCCGGCACCAGCAAAGCCTCGTATGTTGTTGTTCTATCCGGCGTCTGTTTATTTTCGATCTCTATTCCTCATGTTCTTATATTCGTCCTAACCGTATATTAAATGCACCCCTTGTTTCTAAACAGCGGCGGCCAGGGTTCGTTGGACCTCGGAAGCAAATTCACCATCACCAACACCACTGCCTTCACAGAGTTCTCGTCCTTCATGCTCAACGCAAAGTCCTTTGTCTGGCACCTTGAAGGAAAGCTCAACGTCAAGGCTCTCTCTCACACTGTCAAGAACCTCGATCTCAGCAAGGACATCACAGTCAGCGGTATGTTGGCCCCACATCGCCATCATTCACTTCAAGTCCCATCAGAGTACTTAAGCATGCAACCTGCTTTTCAACTTTCTAATCATTGTATACCGTCCCTTCTCTTGTTCTACAGCGTTCGATGGTCTCAACGGCATCAAGATTGAAAAGTTTGCTCTCCCTGGTGATGATCCTTCAGGCAAGGGCATCACCATTGAGATCGACACCACTGTCAACAACCCCTCGGCTATCGAGATGTATATGGGCAGCTTGACCTTGGCCATCTCATACAAGGATGTTCTCATGGGCTATGTCACTTCTAGTAACTTGACCATGGTGCGTGGAGTGCAGACCATGTCCATGAAGGGAGTGTTGATCCCTCAGAATACGACCGAAGGCCTTGCTGTCACCTCGGAGATGATGTCTCGCTATGTCGGTAACGTGTTGACTAACACGACTGCGACTGGTGTGGAGGTCAAGCCAGACGGTGTCACCTCACTCGAGTGGCTATCGGCCGCGGTCAAGAACTTGAAGCTGACTGTTCCACTGCAGAGTTCTGTTCCCCTCCAGCTCATCAAGGGACTCAATCTTGGGGCTCTTGGACTCGTCTTCACCCCACCCACTGCCTATGAGCCCATTACCACCTCGACCGGCGTTCTTGCCAACTACAGTCTCCCTGATGGATTCGGATTTAACATCCAATTCCAGCAAGTTTCCAACTCGTTTTCCTTGACTCGCGGCGGCGTCATCATTGCCAACTTGAACTCGTCCTATAACCCCTCAACGTCCGACATGGCTACCGGTACTTTGACCTTCAACCTGTTGTCTACTCCCCTCTTGGTTCCTGACGTCTCTCACCTGCCCTTTCAGGAGTTCAACCGTGATCTCACCGTTGGTGCGGACCTCCTTTTCCAGGTCACTGGTCAGGCATCTGTCTTTGCAAACACCTCCATCGGTGTCGTCAACCTGGTCAACATCCCATTTAATGCCTCAACCCAGTTGAGCGGTCTCCAGAGCCTTGCCAACCCCGCTCCTACCATCACGTCGCTCCAGGTCGTGTCTGGAACACCCACTGGCTTGACCATGAATATCTCTGTCATCATTGTCAATCCCTCATCCATCTCGCTTTCTGCTGGTGATGTTGTTCTTGCTCTGATGTACAAGGGTGTCAACCTCGGAACTGTGACCATGCCCAACCTGTCCATTGTCCCAGGAACTAACACCGTCGCCACCACCTCCACCATCGACCCTGCCAAGTCCCCTGAGGGTCTCGAGCTCCTGACCCTTTACACTAGTGGTGCCGGCGCCACTGTAAACATTGTGGGAACCCCCACCAGTACGGCCATTGAGTCTTTGAACCTTGCCTTTGGTGCCTTGAACATTCAGACCCAGATGCCTGGTCTCCATTCCAAGTTGCTCGCCGGTGCATCTTTGCTCGTCTTGGATACTACTCTTGTCAACGGCCTTGCTCAGACTGTTGTCACCGTCAACAACCCATTTGTCCCCGCCATGTCTATCCTGTCGATCGACTCCAAGATTACCTACAACGGCGCGCTGGTGGGCTCTGTCGTATCGACCTTTGCGACACCCCCTGTAATTCCCGGTGTCGGTCAAGGCACTATCACTGCCGGCTTGGCCATGAACACCAACCCCACTGACCTGGTCACTTTGATCCTGACGCAAGCAAAGAAGAACGGTCTGAACACGGACGCCTTTGAAGGTCTCCTCTCCCTCCAGCATGGTGGTACCCCTCCAGCCAGTCTGTTTGTAGGATTCAATGTTGCTGATTTCACTCTCAAGGCCATGGCTGGGCTTTTGGTCGATATCACTATGACGACCACCGTCAAGGTCGGTGATTACCAAGTAACCATTCCCTATACCCAGATCGGTGTCGCTACGACCACGGACCAGTCGCTCCTCAAGCTGATCCCCATTGTTGGTACCCCTATTGCTCAGACGATTGTGGATGCCTCTGTTCTTGCATTCAGTGCCATCACCATCAATGCCCCTCAAGAGACCAGCTTCTTGACTGACATTGTGGGGGCAATCACCAAGACTGGTCCCTTGGACGCTGAAATTCTGTTCCCGAACCCCGTCGTCGTCTCTTATAATGGAAAAGCTATCGGATCCATGTCCATGCCCACGGTTAAAGCTATTGCAGACCAGGGTGCTGCTCTGGATCTGAAGGGTGTCCAGTTCACGATCACGGATGCTGCAGCTTACACTGATTTCACGACCTTTGCTTTGAACAACGCCAAGTTTGACTGGACCATCTCGACCACAGGCATTGTTGTCAACGCCTTGGGCGCCTCCATGCCAGGAGTCTCCATGAGCAAGACGGTCACTTTGGACGGATTCAACAAGCTTGCTGGTCTGCAGTTGATCGACTACATCATTGAGTCGTACGATGATGCTGGTCTACATCTGTCCATCAGTGCCTACGTCCAGAACCCTTCAACTATCGGCATGACGATCCCAGTCTCCAACTTCCAGACTTTGTTCCATGGCACGGTTCTCGGCCCTGCAGTCGCTACCAACATGCAATTGGTTGCTCACTCACCCTCGAACTTTGCCTTGAACGCTACCATCTCTGCTGGTCCCAACCCTGCGGCGTTGAAACCCTTGCTCGAGGGTATTTTCCATAATGCCATCAGTAATGCATCAACTCCCTTGCAGGCTAAAGGCATGGGTGCACCGGGACTCTCGTGGTTGGATGCGGCCATCCAGACTTTGAGCCTTGACACCGCCTTGCCACCTCTGCCATATTCTCCTATTGTTGCTGTCAAGATTGATGCCATGGAGATGGATTTCAGTTGCAGTTCTTGTATCTGGCAACCGAATGCGATCTCAACAATCACGGCTCAGACCAAATTGCCCTTCCGTAACCGCGCACCCATTGTGGCTTTGAGTCAGAGTGTACAGATTCTTGACACGGAAGGCAACATCGTCGGTACTCTGGACACTGGCTACGCTGATGCTACGGCAACAGGAGATGACCTAGTTACTGTTACAACACCACCTGCACCCCTGGTTGTTCCAGATGCCTCGCAGAGGACATATGAGAACTTCATTGGTAACCTTACTGCAGCTGACCTATACACACTGGGCTTGAGAGGCACTGCATCATCCAAGTTGCGCTTGGGACCATTTGGAGACATTGAAGTCAAGGGAATTGCACTTGACGTCAGAACAGACATTGCTGGTCTTCAGGGACTCAAGAATATCGAGTTTATCTCGATATTGAATATGGATGTGGGAATTGACCTTGGCAACATCTGGATTTTTTCGCAGGTCATTGTTCACAACCCTAGTCAACTGACGCTCACGATCGGCGATATGAATTTATTGGCAGGCCTTGACTATCTCCCTACTGGGTTGTTCGGAGAGTCTACTATTAACGGTCTAAAGCTGGTTCCTGGTCCCAATAATATGGCGGCGATCCTGAAGCTTATGTCGAAAACATATCCCGAAAACGCAAGTAAAGTCGCCAGCGCTATCGTCAATCCGAACGTCAACTCGACTGCCGTGTACCTCTATGGATTCTCGGGTTCCAGCTCGAATCCGGCTTTAGCGGCTGGCTTGGCCAACCTACGCACCTCTACGACCATTTATAAAGGCAGCGCGATAAACGTAGTCCCGCCATACGACCCTGTTTGGGACATGAAGATGCTACCAAACACAGGAGTAGATGGTATCTTCGAGTTATCCGCAATGTTTCACAACCCCTACCCAGGTATTGAGATTTCGATCCTAAGTCTTGATTCCAATCAAGACTTGTTCCCCGGTACATGGGAAGACCTTTGGATTGGAAGTATTGCTGGAGCCCCGACTTCCCTGGGAGATTGGTTCCCCGATCCAACATTCGAGCCGGTTGTCTTTGGACTTAATGAAACTTCCAAGAAGGTCACTTGGAAGGCGAAAATTGGCCTGACCGGCATGCAAGGGAGCTTCTTTAACTTTCCAGATGAGGTGTGGGCCTCTTACGTCCAGACTTGTATTGCGGCGCCTTGCATCACCAACAATATCTTTATGCCCGTCATTACCATTGGTCAAGACAAAACACCTCGGAGTGTGGACTGGTCTTGCCTCGGCTACTATCCCAGCCCTTCAGGTAGCGCGTGTACAACTACAATTAAGGCACCTGCAGATTTTGGAGTCATTCGTCAGTATCTTGATATTCTTCGTGGCCCTACCCCCAGCCCGCCGCCTACGTTGTCTCCTTCTCCAGTTCCTGTAAGCCCTTCGCCATCAATCACAGCGATCCCTTCGCCATCAATCACAGCGATCCCTTCACCAACCTCCTCCTCCGTAATGAGTTCCGCAACCGAAGCCCCTTCTGCTTCCGTGCCTGCCCCCAGTGGCACGGCCACCATTGCTCCTTAAGGAGATGACAAGTTCTTTTCATGATCCGTTTGCTCTAGATCTATTTCTCCTCCTCCTCCTCCTCCTCAATCCCACAAAAATATAATACCCACCGCGTTTCTTAATTATAAGAACCGGCCTCGATCTGCTACGTATGAGCCTGCAGATGAAGGCAAGACTCATACTCCTTATTGCTGCTGTCACCCCTGCAAAGTGCTAGGATAATGAACTCTTTCGTCTCAGACCTTCAAGGGGTAGTTAATCGCGACACCGATTACCTTCTTCAGACCAAGAGCGCCAACATGCTGCATCCTAAGACGAAATGCGCGTGATGGGTTGAGTATCCAAGAAACCTGTGTTGGAGATAGCACCTTCAATGTCACTCTGGAGGTTGGCATCCTTGAGTGCTGGGATTGTTCGAAACCATTCTGGTCCTTTATAGTCAAGCATTTGAAGGGTCAATGGTAAGTCTTTCTGGCTGCCAGGAGTGCCGTGCGCAACGACCCCTGTCTTTTTTCATTTACGAAAGTTTTCATCATCATATTCCAAGAAATCTCCATTCACCCAGAACCTCCCCCGACGAAAACTCTTTGAGCGGGCTGGCAGCTTCTCAACATTGTGCTCACGAAACCTGTCGGAGTAGTGACTCTCAAGGCAAGAACAAGGGACGCGAACAACCAGATGACGCGCCACATGCATGTTAGCGGCACTGCGTCGGGGAGAGGATAGGAACACGAGCACCATGCAGCAGAGAAAGAAAGAAAAATGAAAAAATGAGCTCGGACCGCAGTTTCATTTCCTCTCTTTCCTCCAGCCCGATTGATTGATAGATTGACATCTTTCTTTCTTGTTCATCTCTCGTCTCCATCGTCTTCCTCATTCTCGTCTCATTCTCATTCGGACATCACGTCACTTCAGCCCATTCACCCCTCTCCAACTCATGGCCCACCATTCCTTCTCAACTACGCAAGCGGCTGCTGGCTGGAAGACACAGACGCGCGAGCAGCTCACATACTGGGTTCCCGAGGTCGATATCAAAGGCATCCTTCCCCGCGACCTTGTCGGTACCTTTTTCCGCAACGGTAAGTGGGCGGATCCATGACTAGGCAGTTCTCTCACACCTCTTCATGTCAGTGTAGACTTGACCCCTCTTTCTCCCAAAAAGTTGTTCTCTTCTTCACGCACACAAACGCAGAAACACAGAAACACACGCCCATTCGCAACCCACACCCAAGTTATGCCTCACTTTCACTTCCCTTTCACTTTCAGTTCCAGAAAACTGACACGTGACAACCTTTTCATGTGGGGAACCGACCGTGCTTGTCGCGTCTGACAGTCTTTTTTTTTTCTCGCCTGCCCTCTTTAGGTCCTGGCAATGACAGCGTGGGATCAACGCGGCTCACTCATCCGATCGACGGGGATGGTCTTGTCGTCGCCCTGACCTTTCCTGGAGATGGCCATGTCCACTTCAACTCCCGCTTCGTTCAATCCCGCCATCGAGTGGAGGAGCAAACTGCTCGCAAGATGATCTATCGTGGCCAAATGGGCACTGACCCCAACTCCTTGGGCGCCAACCTCAAAGCCCTCGTAAAGATCAAACTGGGTTGGGAGAAGAACTCGACCGTGCTCACTTTCAGGAACCCGTCCAACACCAATGTCTACATGTGGGAGGTAAAAAAAATCAGACAGAGAGCAATCTTTTTTTTTTTTTTTTTTTTTTTTTGGCTGAATCAGACCCTGGCAACCAACAGAAAATTTCGTTTCTAGGGAAAAGTGCTCAGTGCACATGAGACTGGTGCGTAGCCCTCTTTTATTTCAGCGCACTCTAACGACGAACGCAGGAAACTGACGTATAAACCACTCTGATTGAGTATAGGACTGCCTCATTGCTTGGACCCGACCACGCTGGAGACGATTGGCGAAGAAGACTTGGATGGAACGCTCAAGCTGCGTGTTCTCGGAGCTCACTTCCGATATGACCCCCATTTGGATCGACTCGTGACCATGTCCGCCAAAGCAGGTGTTAACCGCTTGCCTTCGCTTCAGATCAATGAATATGGGCGTGAATGGGCAGTCAAGAGTCTGCAGGTACCAAACATTATTAGTGCACACGTCCCTTGGTTTGCAAAGGAGATTCGTCTCTTTATTCACTCGGACCTTTTTTAGACGTTCCGCATCCCAGGACTCAACTACGCTCACGACCTGTTGATGAGCAAAAATTTCTACATTGTTCAGATCACACCCTTTGTGAATGTCTCGACCGTGGACGCCTACATGTTCTTCTTGGGTCTCACGTCTCCCGGGGATGCCATGCGTTATAACGACCACTTGCCCTGCCGATTAGTCATTATCGCGCGCTCACCCGAGATTGCACAAAGAGTATTAGGAGGCAAAGAATGGATTGAGGCTGATATCCCTGAACCTTGCCACATTTTTCACTTTGGTAACGTTCAGGAGATCTTTTCCCAGGAAACCGACGCGGACGGACGACAAAGGATCATTGGCCTGGATCTGACGGCGGTCTGTTTAGGCAAGAAATTCAACATGGAGTTTGAAAACAAGACTTGGCTCAGTAATGCCTCCAAGGCCCCTGGACTCTTGACCGAGTTCAAGGTTCAGTTGGGAGCCGATCCTTCCAAAGACAAGCCAAAGGTTTCGCAACGGCTTTTGAGCAATGCCTCGGTCGAGTTCCCGGCTGTGCACCCGTACAGACATGGATTGCCCACCCGGTACACGTACATGATGGCGTCGAGTGATCCCAAACGACCCCATTACTTCACCGCTGTGTTGAAACACGATCTGCTGGATGACAAGAAGACGAAGATCTGGGAGAGCGAGGGCGTGACAGGCGAGCCTTGCTTTATCCCCCGAGGAGGTTACTCGATTGTTGGGGAGGACGACTCCAAACGAAGGGAGGAAGATGACGGTTATGTAGTCGTGCAGGTCTACCATCCCAGGAAACAAACTACAGATTTCGCAGTCTTGGATGCCAGTTCTATGGAGTTGCTGGCCACCATTGGCTTGAAACATCACGTCCCTTTTGGATTCCACGGCACTTTTACGCCTGAAGTATTCCGGACAGAATCCGCACCTCCGAGCTTGATCAAGGCTAAGATCTAAAAAGAGGATTTTTGCTTTTGCTTCTTATGGCCGAGCGATACCCAGCCAAAAGAAAAAAAGAAAGGAGCAAATAATAAAAATGAGTGCATGGGTTACCATTGACACCTGCAGAAAGCAACAACGAAATGGCGCTGCATTTGCAGTTTGGGAATGATGCCACGGTTCTTGGAACTTCTCACTGTCGATGACCAATGACAGGACATTTCGTAGGGAAAAAAAATCTTCGTTGACTCGCGGCGTATGAATCCCTAACATCTACTGAGAGCTGGGGTGTATGTGTGCAAGGCACTCGGCACGTTTGCTTGTCTATTGCAGCAAATACTTGATATTTCTATGGCTATCATTTTTCTCTATACTTCACCGGCTTGCTCTGCCAGTTTAAAAAACATGGACCCTTTGTCCTGTAGCAAAACCTCTGGGGTGTCATACTCGAGAACACGCCCTTGGTCCAAAACCAAGATCCTGTCAGAGTCCATCACAGTCTTGATCCGATGAGCAATTGTCAAAACGGTGCGATCCGCAAACTCTTTCCGGATGGTCTTTTGGATCAGCTCGTCAGTCTGCACATCCACAGCGGCAGTAGCTTCGTCCAAGATCAAAATACGGCTCTTTCTCAGCAACGCTCTTGCCAAACAGATCAACGACCGTTGTCCGACCGAGAAATTCTCTCCTTGAGGAGCGACACCGAATGATAGCCCTCCCGATAAACTTGCAATGTACTCTTTGAGATGGGCTCGCTCCAAACACTCCCAAAGATCAAAGTCGTCACGTTCCGAAAAGGGATCCAGATTCTCACGAATCGTTCCTGCAAAGAGGGTGGGTTCCTGTGGGATAATAGACAGGTGTTGTCGGAGATCCCGCAATCCCAATGTTGAAATGTCAATTCCGTCAATCTCAATCTTTCCTTGAGATGTAAAGTCCTGAGAATCTAGACTTGGTGTTTCTTCCAGAGTTTGAAGACCTGTGTTGTCGGTGGCTCGAGCCCAATAACTGTCTGCTGCTTCGATCATCCGAAAAAGAGCCAAGGTCAACGACGACTTGCCTGCACCGGTGCGACCCACAATGGCCACCTTCTCTGCTGGCTTGACTTCAAACGAAATCTCTTTGAGCACTAAATCCAACCCTTCGCGGTAGCGTGTCGAATAGTGATCAAACTTGATCCTGCCGTGAACTGGCCATCCGCCTCCCAAAGCTCTCAGAGTTTCGGCAGAACCTCCAACTTGTTCCGTCTCCAAGGGTGCCTCCGTCTTTAGTTCGGCGTATTCCTGAATTCTCTCCACAGCGACCAGTTGCGTTTGCAATTCGCTATAATTGTGGACAGTCCAAATCATGGCATTGGTGATGGTCATTGCAAAATTCAATGCCAATCCTGCAGTGCTCGCGTCCACAGATCCCCTTGGTGTAGCCAGAACGAACCAAAGGGTCACCATAAGGATCAACCCAGAGCTCATTATCTGTGTTCGACATTCCATCCACCGGACGCAATGCGTAAAGACCACAGACGCGTTATTGTGATAATCGATCTTGGCATCATTAGACTGTCGGAAACGGTCCTGAACCTGCATCGCTCGGATGGAGGAGAGACCTCCCAGGGACTCTGTAAAATGTTGGAAAATAGGCGATTTTGCAACAGACTCGATTCGCTTGACGGATCGGGAGGCCACCAAATAGTACTGCTGGATATTAGCAAAGGCTAAGAGGAAAAACGGTAACACTAGCAAAAAGATAGGAGTCGTGACTGCAACAATGATAATCGCCGCCAAAAGTGCTGATGCGTTGTTTACAACCTCGTAAAATTTGTTGGGGATTCGTCCATCCACGGTGGCAATGTCACTCGATAATCTGTTGAGAATGCGACCGAGGCTGATAGAAGAGTAGGGGATAGGCAGAGTTTGTTAGTGTAAAGAGTTGATATGAAAACAAAGAGAGAAGAAAGGGCGTCCTGTACACAAACTTACGGAGTGGTATCAAAGAACGCAGCAGGAAGACGCAAAACCCTTTCAATCAGGACCTTGTGCAAGATTTCAGATGCTCGGATGCGTGCCACTGCAAAAATGATCCACATTGTAGCGATGACGACAAAGACATAACCAAGAGTCAGCAGTGCAAAGACTGAAAGGAACACACCAAGCGAAGGTGGGGGAGGTCCAGATTCTCCATGTTCCTTGTATTTCTCATTGACGTTGATCCAATACTTGAGCCAGAGGTTCGTGGAGACCAGAAAAACTTGAGTGAGCACCAAAGAAAGCAAAGCCAAGATGGCATTCTTGTATGATCTAGAACAAAAATACATAGACTATATCGGTCAGAAACATTGAACAGAACAAGTGCTGAGTTGTTTTGTAAGGTAGATGTGGTCACTTACACCGCGCGGATGTATGTCATAAAGACAGCCCATGTAACAGCGCCATCTTGGATCTTTTCGGCTGCAACCAGCTCTGCTTTTTTGTCCTTTGTAGTATCGTTGGACTTCGTTCCACTTTTGGAGATACGGTCGCTGGCATCACTGGCTATCTCGGAGCAATCGACGGTCGAAGAGTCCCCCGTGGTACATGGATCGAGGTCCTCTTGATCCACAGACGCGTGTGACTTGTTCTTTCTGCGTCGATGCTCCACAGAGTATTCCATAATCAAACTTGAAAAGGTCCTCTCCAGAGCCATAAGGCCATTATAGCTACCAGATTCAATAATCTTTCCCTCCTTGAAGACTGCAATTTGATCCATTTCTTTCAAGTGATGGATTCCATGGGTTACCAGCAGCCGTGTTTTGTTGCCAAGCAAGCCCTCTGGACCAATCAACTCTTTCCAAAGATGTTGATCTACATGGGCGTCAACAGCGCTAAGAGGATCATCCAGTAGATAGATGTCCGCGTCCTGATAGGCTGCCCTCGCCAAAGAAACACGTTGTTTTTGACCTCCAGACAAGTTGATGCCTCGCTCTCCAATTTCGGTGGCGTCCGACGCAGGCAAAAGCGCAAGGTCGGGCTCTAAGCCGCATGCAAAGACAATACACTGGTACCGTTCCTGATTGAAAGGCTTCCCGAACAAGATATTGTCCCGCAGTGACATATTGAGGATCCACGGTTGCTGAGGAGCATACCCTATACTGCCTTTGACTAGCACATGGCCATTTAACCTGTACATCTCGCCAATAACAGCGTTTAGTAAAGAAGACTTGCCAGCTCCAACGGTACCGATGAGTCCCACCAATTGACCCCTGGTAGCCGTGAGACTGATGTTTTCGAGCGTAGGCTTGAAAGCATCAGCTGCCACTTCTGCCTCTCCTACTCGATCGACGGATGGCAGCAGGCTGCAATGCTCATCTACAGCTTCCTCTTCATGGCCGTGTTCAGATGTTCTGTCTGGTTGCTTGGACCATGAAAACGTCGCATCTGTCAAAGCCACCACAACTTCCCCGGGTTGTTTAGGGACGTTGTCCGGAACTCTATCAACTGCCTCGGGGTCGATTTCTTCCAGCATGAGGAACTTTTGAATACGTTTCGTCGACACGGCAAGATCCATGGTTTGTGAAATTGCCTCGGACAGACTTGAAATCGGGACGCGAAGCATACCAAAGAGCGCCATGCTGACAAACACGATCTGGGGTGTCAATTCACCCGGTGTGAAATTGGGCCCTCCCCATGTGGCATAAACAGACAGTGTAACCAGACAAATGACCAGAGTGGAGGACACGTAGAGAAAAGACATTGTGGCTGCCACGATACCGATCCGGCGCAACTCAAACAACTCTTTGTTGCGATATCCCAGGATCCTTTTGAGGAAAGCAGACTCCCTGTCATTTAATGGTCGTTGCTGTTAGAAAGAGAAATTTGGATCCTTGTGTACCAACATACGAAATCTTTTTTTTTTTTTTTTGATATTCAACATTACCAGGAGTAAAGCTTCACCACTTTGATTGCTGAAAGGACTTCGGTTGTAACACGGATCCGCTCATCCATCTGTCCAAGCTTAAGTCTCTGCAGCTTGGCCGAGAGTTTTGCTCGATAGAACTGGATAGGGATCAGACTGATCATGGCGAGTAAACCAACCAGAGTGCTCCACCCAAGCAGATCGTACACTAATCCAAAATCATTTTCGACAAGGTGTCAGTAGCCACAGTCACTGCTTTGGCAAACGAAAGGCAAAGATAAAAGGGCAGTACTCACATAGCCAGAGAGAGGAGCCAATCTCGATAGGGAAGGAGATCCACATGCTCAAAAAGACGAATCCCTCGCTCCAACGCTCTGTAAAATGGGTGTAAATAGTTACCTCACACGCCCGAAGATTGGCTAGACAACAGCATCCCCATAAACTATACCTGCATCGACCGACATTAGATTTGTGATGGACACAGCAGGGGACGATGACGGTTGACTAGTCGGGCCCTTGCCGCTTGCAACAGCCGCTGTCGGGCCATCCGTCTTTGACTTCTTCTCTAACCGATCTTGTTGCTGCTGACGGACGGCAGGCGAGAGTCTCATGGACTTTTGATAGATTATCGAAATCAATTGCGATCTCGTATGGAAACTTAGTGAGATGGACTGGTCTCGATTGAGTACCAACAAGATCGCGCTAGCCAGCGTCATCAGGAACATACCCACGGCCAAGAATAACCCGTAGGAAAGCGATGGGATCTCTCCCTTCCTTTCAGGATCCGTGGGTTGGACGCGAATGTCTTGTAGATACGCAAGAAAGAGACTCAGGATAACAGGCACCGCGAACGTTGCTGCAGGTCGCAAGATCCTGGTTAAAATGAGAGGCCAAAAATAGACCGACTCTGCTCGAAAGATGGCCCAGAACAGGGAGGGTCCGTCACTGTGGTTCGACTCCGAGGACGACGACGACGACGACGACAATTGCTTGCTCTGGCTCGCAAGTCTCCACAACAACAGGGCTTGATCCCAACAAGTTTGCAGTCTTGCATTCTTGGATTTGAGGTACTCGGGCAATTGATGCTCGATATTCTTGGGTGTCAGGGAACCCCTTTTCATCGACAAGGTCAGGATCGGCTGCTGGTAATGAAACGTGCACCGGGAGCAAAAATTGGCCTTGTCGAGATACGAAGCGCCTGCAGCCGTGGCCCGCTTCTGAACCAAGGTCTCCCCACGTGGCCAGGCTTCAACTACAAAACCTAGCACGAGCACCCCCGCCAATGTCAAGAGTGGCCATCCAATGGTCGAGATGATGTCCTCAGCACGCTGTCCATGCCAGGATGAGGAAATGAAACTAGGATTACCAGCCTCTGCCAAAAGGTAGAGGGTTCGGATGTGGATTAAGACGGAAGCGATGAAAAGGATGAAGAGTGAAAAAAGGATATTCGAGGACCGGATCGTGTATAGGTGCTCGTAATAGTTTACAAACGGTGCCAAAGTCTTGAGAGAACGCGCCAGAATGTAAAAGACGAGTGTGAACAGGAGGTACAGTACGAAATATACATCCAACCACCAACTGCGCCGATTGCTCTTTGTGATCTTACCCAGACGATGGCGATGCTTAAATAACACAAGAATGGCAGGGGACCCGTCTGTGCGCCATAGTCCATTCCAGCAAGGAGGAGCGCGCTCGCGGCAGCCGCAACCATACACACCTGCGTGGGCCAATAGATCCAACCGGTGCGGCCATACGCGTGGACTCGACCGTTCCTTGACAGGTAGATCAATCGACCTGCGAGGAAGATAATGGCTATGATAGACAGGGCACCAAAGAGGATACTTTTTTTGGGACGCCGACATTGACCCCAATGTTAGTCACATATCAATGCGCAAGCTTTTGTTTGCCCCGACAACTGTTCCCACACCAACCTGTACTCGAAGCAAAGAGTAAAGCCAAACCGGTGCTGTGCTGCAGGGCCCTGGCATAGTTCATTGAATAAAACGTTTCTCGTTAATGTCGATCGACGAATGGGCAACCGGACTCATGGAGGACAAAATTACAAAAAGAGGGCATACCCATCCTCCTAGCAGTCGGCAGGACAAAAGTCCAGGGCCCTTACTATCGAGCTCGGGCCAGGGGTCCAGGGACGAGTTCAGAGGGGCAGGATAGTTGAGGAATGGATGTTGCTGCGCCATAGGTTCGGGGAGGAGAGAGGAGTGAAGAAATATGGAGAGGAACAAGGAAAGCCAGAGGCAAGGAGGGTCTTCCTTTTGTTGAGAACTAGGAATATGAAATGTGGCAAGGAGGGTCCCTTTTATCGCATTTCGGCGCAAGAAGACCGTGGGCGCATTTCTTTTTGGGTTGGTACCACGTCAATCCTTGCGGACGATAAAAATAACAAGGGCCGGCGGAGAAGGGGAAGGGGTTGGCGCCGAAGGAGGAGCGAAAGAAGCAGAAGACGAAGAGTCAGACTGGATCCACAACGCCGGGATACCGAATCTATACTGACCTACACCAAAAGCACCGTTCTCCTATCTTTATCTTGACGGTCGGCATGCCCATGCCCATGCCCATGCCCATGGGAACAAATGAACCAACCAATCGCATCTGACTTGTGCTCTCATCATCTTCCTAGATCATCTCTCATTCATTTCGGATCTCGTTTGTTTGTTTGTTTGTTCTATTTTCTCCCCCTTTGTTGCTCCATCATCAACCAAGCTATCGTGGTCAATGTTGTCTACAGGATCTATGGCGCAATCACATCAAACTGCAGGTCGACCGTCTGATCCATGCCAAGATATCCGTCGCAGTACAAGTGTAACTTCCACACATGTCGCCCTGCTCTCTTGGGCGCAACAAAGGCCAACTTTGTCGTCACCCTGTTGAGGAACGAGCCTTGAGGACCTGTCCGCATGTTGACTCTCTTCAACGCCACTAGGTCGCCATCCTTCTGGTCCTCCACCTGCTGATCCCCGTCGACTCTGGTATCCACACTTTGAACACCAGCCTCCGGGTCCTCTAGGACAGCCCACCAAGACTCCCATTGAGGTTTGGGGAACTTGGGACAGTGCACGCGTCCGTCGTACATACGAACACTTGCCCGTCTCACACGCGTCAGCTCCAAGGTGACAGAGTAAGTAAGTCCTGCTACCAGGAACGACTTGATGCCTGTCTCGATCTGCGTCTGGATCTGGAGCAATGGCAGCTTCTCCACTACCTTCCAAATGTCGTTCAGATGGGCAGGCGACAGAGAAGGAACCTTACCAAAGTACGCCTTGACATCTTGCTCAGACATGGACGTCAGATCAAAGAGTCGCTCCACGTTCTTCTTGGTCGCATTGCCTTGGCCCTTGCCTCCGTTTCTACTATTCTTCTGGCCCTGGCGCCCAGAGATGCTGGCGTTCAGGGTGGGAAGCATGTACCGTTCAACGCGGGGCAACGTCAGCAGAGACTCATCGCGCCAGCGAGCCTGCTTGACCGACTGCAAAATGTTCATGACGGACAAGCAAGGCTTGAGCATGCCCTTCTCTGCAGTGATGTCAATCATGGCCTGCAACACACGCACGGCCTGATCTAGGACAGAGACTGTATCCGTGATAAAATCCGCCACAGGCAAGTTTCTAATCCGCTCAAAGTAGGCTTGAAGCAACAAGAAAGACTTCGCATGGGGACTGTCATAAGTCATTGACGACTCAATCAGCAATGGCAGCTCCTTCTCCAGTTCCTTGTTCACA
Organism: Entomortierella parvispora; assembly: GCA_963573315.1. Classification (NCBI taxonomy): domain Eukaryota; kingdom Fungi; phylum Mortierellomycota; class Mortierellomycetes; order Mortierellales; family Mortierellaceae; genus Entomortierella; species Entomortierella parvispora. The sequence continues at coordinate 929,421 of OY752146.1, forward strand.
ATATCCTCATTATGTCGAACAGGCAATTCCGAGTATTCCGTTGCTCCGCAAAGGATCATGAGCAAGTCCTCATAAGTCGAGTCCGTCTTAAGGTTGTCCTCCAAGTGTCGAATGGTTGGATGCATCAAATAGTAGAACGAGCAGATCTTGCCCAGCGCCGTTGGCTCAATCTCGACCTCATCCGTAACCTGCACACAGCAGGATCGCTCCAAGTTACTGATCGACTTTTCAATCAAGTTTGACAAGAACGTGTTCACTCCGCGAGGTGTCAAATCCTCCACACCGTAATAACTGGGATTCATTTGGAGTCGACGGTAAAAGTAGGTCCACGTGAGATAGTCCATCGCATCCTGCTTTGATTTAATGGTGCCGCTGACAATCTCCGCGTTCAGATGGTCGTCCAGGTGAAGGTGAAGACTCGACTCGACAGGGAAAGGTTCGTGCAAAAACTTCTTGTAAAAGTTCTTTTTAGCGTCATGAACAAAGATCCTGGCAATACCTTCTTGGTCGAACTGTGGACGTCCAGCACGTCCCATCATCTGCAACACATCCGTGATAGGGAAATCGACGTAGGTGCGCGTCTTAGCGTCGTAAAACTCTGTACCCTTGATAACGACCAAATGAGCAGGGAAGTTGACACCCCAGGCCAACGTGCTGGTAGCAATCAGAATTTGAATCTTGGTGCTCACGAAAAGCTCCTCAACAAGTTTGCGGTCTCCTTCTGGGAGACCCGCATGATGGAGACCGATACCGAATCCGAGCGACAATCTAAGACTCGAATCTTGAACCTTGGTCAACAAGATTTCGAGATCCTCCTCAGGCATGTGTAGGAAACGACGAGGGTTGTCTTCCATAGCACAGTATGCGATGAGGTCCTGAGCTGTAAGACGCGTCTGACGACGGGATGAGACAAAAACGATGACGGGCTGGTTGGGCGAGTGAGTCTTGATGGCTGCATACGTAGGCTTGTTCATGGTAGCCATGCGAGGGCAGTAGTGCTTTCCTGGGAAACCATCAATATAGATCTCCAATGGAACGGGACGCACAGAGTGTCTGAAGTTGAAAAGACCGACTTCCTGAATTCCCAGCCAATCAGCCAGATCGTGCGCGTTAGCCAGCGCAGTAGACAGACCGACCAAACGAATGCGCTTGCCGAGCTGTGCGCCAATGTAGTTCATACGAGACACAATGACCTCCAAAATTGGACCACGATCGCCTCCGAGTAAATGAATCTCATCAATGATGACCAAGGACACCTTCTGAACGTAGGGACGAGTCTGCCAGTTACGACTGATACCATCCCATTTCTCAGGTGTAGTGATAATGATGTCTGCACTCTCGATAGACTTGATATCAGGTGTGACATCTCCTGTCAACTCGACCAACTTCTTGCCCATGGGACCAACAAGGCGCGAAGTCCAATCTGTAACACGTTCTCGAACCAAGGCTTTCATGGGTGCAATGTAAACGACCTTGCTGCCGGGCTGATCCTTGAACGCCCACCACATTGCCAATTCGGCAGCCACAGTCTTTCCGGATCCGGTGGGGGCACCAATCAGAGCGTTGTGGCCAGTGTTGTACAAGGTATGGAAGATCTGGGTCTGTACAGGATTGAAGTGGGAGAACCTCTTTAAGCAAATCTCCTCCAGGACATCATTCTGAAGAGCAGTGACCGGCAAAGGCTGCAAGTCCAACAGATCCGTATGAGGAGGGTAAAGCTCGGGCAAGATCAGATGCTTGAAAGAAATGGCATGCACAGACTCGGCCCCGATCCACTTGTCCGAAACCGCACGCACAAAGATCTGAGGAGGCAGAGGCTCAATGACTGGGATCGTAAACGTGATCACCTGAGGCTGGCCCAGCTGCTTTCGAGATAGCAAAAAGTACTCAGAGTGCAAGATCTCTGTGTTGTTAGAGTCTTCCACCCAAATCCACCAAGGCTCGTTGAAGCCATGAATCCTGTCATTCCAGACGAAATCAGGTGTGATCGTTAAGGCTACGCGGAGGACGTTCCTGGTAATAGGTGCAACCTGCGCATCCATCTGAAGGACTGGGAACTGATCAACGCATTTGGAAATAGTCTCGCCCATTCGATGGAAGCGGACAAGTTCGCCGAGCTCGTTGACAGTCATCTCACGCATGTCTTCAATCGATGGTGGGTAGGTGCGAGCCTCCAACTTGGATATAATATCACGAGGCAGTCCGAACTGTGACAGAGGATGTTCAAAGGACCACATCTTCTTGTCTACCGATTTGCCGAGGGACAACAAAACGTTGGCAACAGGACCCCAGCTGCGGTTCACTGCAATTTCGAACATTGCGCGGATGATACGGGATGCGTTTTGTGCGACATATGCACTATCCGAGACCAGAGCAAAGTCTTCCAAAGGGGCTTGAGTGATAGCCGCCTGCAGTAGAATGTTGACCTTGGAGGGCGATGCATCCAATCCTCCCTAGAGATAAATAACAGTGTTAGACACTCTCCTATGTAAATCCAATTCCATTCGTTAAAGTGGCAACCACTAGTTACCTTCACATCGCAAGGGCAGGCTTGTTCCAGGAGTTTGGCCAGCTCCGAGTGTTCGTTATCTCTTGACTTGACGTTCTCAAATTCAGTACTTCGACTGACCATAGCCAACACATCGGCTTCCGTCATTCGAGGCTTCATCAACTCGTTGTACGTATTGACACTGTTATACGAGACGTAGTAGTTTGACGCAATACGTCCCAGATCCTTTGGCGTCAAGTATCCCGTCTTCTCGTCATAGATAATCATTTGGGCCTTATGAAGGTTCCTGGCGGCAGCAACGATAATATCGCGACGTTTCTTTCCCAACAAAGGATCCTCTGCCGGCTCCGTGTGATCCATGCCATAGACCAATGGGTTTTTGCGCATGCGCACGTACAAATAAGTATAACTCAGCCAAGTTACTGCTTCATCCACATTGGTAATTGTGCCAAGCGACAACTCTGCGTTAAGATTGTCGACCATTTTTTCAATGAATCTTGACTCGATTGGAAGTTGTTGGGTGATGAGCGCCACATAGTGATTCAGTTTGTCGTGGGAAGTCAAGATGTAACCAACACCATGACTCTCATACTGAGGACGACCAGCACGACCAAAGATCTGCATGACATCCAGAATAGAAAGGTCCACAAATGCACCTTTTTGGGTATTGTACACCTGTGTTCCTTTGATGACGACAGCATAAGCTGGCAAGTTAACACCCCAAGCGAGAGTTGCGGTACAGCAAAGGACCTTTGTAAAAGTAAATCAATAAAAAGGATCAGATATCAAAATAAAATATGAAGTACCCCGAAATATCACGGAATTGCATGCAGTCAATTCACTTACCCGAATCAGACCATCCGCAAACAGCTTTTCAGTCAACGTCCTGTCTGTCCTGAGCATACCAGCATGATGGATTCCGAAACCGTAGTTGAAGAGCTCCTTCATCTCCCTGTTTTTAGACCTAGCAAGATCTCTCTTCTTCAGCTCATGTTGAGGGTCGTTTGACGTATCAAAGAATTCGAGTTCACCCTCGTCGTTGGCCTTTTCTTTGAGCATCTGCGCGGTCTTAACAGTATCCTTGCGAGCATGCACAAAGACCATCACTTGATGTCCTTCCTTCACTAGGTCAGCCACCTAATGGAACAGCATTTGTTTTGTTAGTTTGAATAATATCTAGTGGTCCACCTTCACTGCTCTCGTCTTTAACTCACCTTGTCATAACAAGTCTGATCCAATCCTCGAGTGTAGGTGGATGAGCCGTATTTGCCGCGAACACCACAGAAATGCTGTTCAAGAGGAACAGGACGGAATCCTCCATCAAAGTAGAACAATCCTTGGTAAGGGTTGACCCTCAAGAAAGAAGCCACATCGACATAGTTGGGAAGCGTAGCTGACAAGCCGACAATACGAATCATAGATTGGGAAGTTTCCACCTGACGAAGAGTACGGGCGACAATACTCTCCAAGACTGCACCACGTTCATCGTGCAACAGATGGACCTCATCAATGATCAGCAATCGGACCTTCTGGGCTAGTTCAACATCGCCAGTACTCTTACGTGTCACCACATCCCACTTTTCAGGTGTAGTGACAATAATCTGAGTGTTGGCAATTTCCGCCTTTGTGAGTTGCATATCTCCTGTCAGTTCTCGAACTTCGACACCGAGCCACTTCAGTCGAGAGCTGAATTTGCGAACGATTTCAGCAGCGAGCGCCTTCATTGGGGCAACAAAGACAATCTTGAAATCGTTACGGGCAAGAACATACTCCTTGGGGTCGATTCCTTGTCTGGGAGTAGGCGTACAGTGCTGGTAGAGCGTCCTGAGGATTGTCAACAAGGAGACATCAGTTTTACCCTAAAGAGCATACATGGCAAACATAAAAGCATTAGACACTGAAAGAATATAAAATTTGCAAAAAACTCGTGTAATACAATATTCGTCAAAAACTTACAGCTCCAGTGGGTGCACACATCAGAATATTCTCATTCGTCTCATATGCCACAGGGTATACGATGGATTGGATACGATTGAGGGACGTATAGGCTTTGAAGGTAGTGCTGCAAAGTGTATCCATTTCCGCTAAAGTTATGACCTTTTCACCAGCGCGGCGAGGGGCTTGTTTGGTAATAGGAATGGTGACCTCTTCGTAGTCCTACAATTCATGAAAATAGATAGAACCGTCAGACTCTTGTTCATTAACAAGTTTGAACACAAATGGCACATAGTGACCAACCTTTTCATCGGTACGGGTGGTGCCGGCAGGCAGCGCAAAGCCCTTTCCAATGGATGACAGCATATTGCCACCCTTGCTCGCTTGGTATACATGGGGGTAGTCAGGGCCAGCAAAGTTGGTTCTCTATCAAGTCAATTATTCACACTGTAAGTTTCGAACAGCTTATGCCACTTTGCTAATCGGTCATACTTCACTGCATGTACCTGCTGGGAACTGGCCAAGGGCATGGATGCATTACTCCGAAGCTGCTCTTCTCGCGCCTTGCGAAGATCTTCCTGGTCGAATCCGAGCATTGCAGACGAGATAGCCGCTTCATCCTCTGGAGATTATGCCGTGCCAAAGTAAACAAATAAATACGTGTTAACGGTATGCCCACTGCTACCCTTTCTCTCCTCATTGCAGTCAAAGTTAGCGCACCTTCATCGCGGTTCCCGTGTTTTTTGCGCTCTTTGCGAGCAAGCTTGGCAGCCAGCTTTTCGTCCTCAGTCTGGACCGTAAAGTTGGAGCCAATAGCAGAACGGTAGACTTCGTGCTTATCGTGTTTGTTGCTCTTCGGCAATTCTACGTCAGGGTTATACGCCGTCTGGGAAAAGGAGGAGTAAGTCAACTGCCTCGACAATTTTTTATGTAATAATGAAATACAGAGAAAACCAAGCGTTGATTTGCTTACCTGCGCGAGAACATTGTCCACAATGGTGGTTCTGTTCGTAAGCAATGCAGTAATGAACTCGAAATTCTCGAATCCCAAAAGATCCACGAGCGTGATTTGGATGTCGTCGTCTAGGAGATTCAATTCAAATACAATAAGTGACAATGTCATTTTCACAAGAGCAGAACAGATGAAGAACCCTCCGAATTTTTACAGTACCTGGCTTGCCAGATCGAAGGATGGTGAAAATGTCAATCGACAGGCGCTTGGAAGTCATGGCCGCACTGGGATCAGCAAAGGCTTCCAGATGAGCATTGCATTGTCCGATCAGCCAGGCGCGATCATACTCGACACTAGATTGAGAAGACGCATGTCCGCCAAAGTCACCCTGATCCAAGCGCGGTGGCAGCAGAGGAGGAGGAGTCGCCGTTGTTGAATGGCCTGGGAACTGCTGCTCGGAAGGACGACGAAGAGCATCGAGAATGGATCCGCTCTCCGAGATTGTGTCCGTGTCGTCGCTGTCGTCAAAGGCAGGCCAGATCGGAGCCTTGTACGAGAAGCCAATGTCCTCCATGCCATATTCGACCTCTTCTTCCAGAGGCGGGAAATCAGAGTCAAAGACAACTTGATCCTTTTGTTCCGTGTGTCGAGCGGCGATCTTTTTCTTGAATTCTAGAATACGACGGCTCCATTCGTCGTGAACCTTGTTGAGCGCACGCATGACCAGCTCGCCATCTTCGTCGTCTTCGTTGTAGTCTTCATCTACGTGACTAGCTTTGCCGTTTCCTTTCCCATGAGAAACTATTTCCTCCGAGATCTTCTCGGACTGGTTGCTTACTTCGGCATCGAGTGTCTTGTGCGCCTTTGAGGTAACACGCAAGACATTGGCCAAATGGAATCCCTCTAAGTCAGCCATGGACGATTGTGATGTAACAGTTAAGTGAGTTGAGGGTATTGTTTGATGAATCGTCGATGGTGTGGTTTGGCTGTTGAATGAATGCGAGCTTAGGAAGTACTCCAGTAGGGGAAAGTGAAAGAGATGTAGATCAAAGACAAGCACAAGGAGAAACGCTCTTTTCTGCATCAAAAAAAAAAAAGGATCCGCAGCACCGCGTTAGATGTGCACGTGACCATTTCGCGTGTGAAAACTCCAATCCACCGCACGCCACCAAGACTGGTGCAATCCTGAAGGATCTTCTCTTCCTTCCCTTTCGCTTCATAGAGCAGACTGTTCATCTTGAAAGACAAAAGAACTGTATAAAGAAAGGCTCTAATGAATTATATTCCGCAACTCATTATCTATTTGACCATGGAAGACAAAAAGATGGACTTGATGATCTGAGGCAAGTCCTTGGTATCCAGGCAGACATGGGCGTGAGAACCCAACGCTCCTTTGAGTTTGTCAGCCTGATCAGAAAGAGATCCGATAAAGATCATGGAAGATGTAACTCGGTCGTCCGAACGAAGGACTATGATGCAAAGAATAAGTAGAGATTGTAGAGAGTTAGTAGGTGTGCATTTAAAATGAAAAATGACAACACCTTCCCGACTTACTGCGGGCAAGATCTTCTGGCTTGATGTTGTACTGTCCAATGTTGGCATCCGAGAGAACAACCACAATGTAATCATCGGCATCCTCCTTGACAATCTCCCTCATAGCCATCGAAGTCGCCGAAAGGGTGTTGTCACCGGACAAGCAGTACTGAGAATGGGCACTCATCTGAGAAATGACCTTGAAGACATCCTTCTCCGTCTTTGGGTATCGACCTTCCTTCACAAACTCGAGGTTGGGAGAATCGCCAGAGTGTCCAATGATCGAGTACGCAAACTTGTGCTCAAAGTTTCGGAATGACTCCATGATCATCAATGCGACTTCCATTGACCGCTCCAGCCGGCGATCATGGTTGTTGAACCGGAACATGGACGCAGAGAGATCAAAGACAAAATACATCTTCTTGGGCTTTTGCTGGAATCCCATCTCTGGATCCTGATCACCTCTCAACTTGTAGATGTTGTGGTCGCCAGTCAGACCTTCGATCAACTTTGTATCGTCAAGATCGCCCGAAGACTGGCTCTTGAGCCAGACACGCTCCTTATTCTTGGCTTCGATCGACTCCAAAATCACACGAAGCTCACGAATCTCACGTTGGACATTTTCCATATACGACATGTATAACTTGGCATCACCGGCAGTCATATCCATCTGAGCGAGATGCTTACGCATCGTCATGTTGTGCATCTCGATCTGAGCATCGGAGACCAGCTTCGGGGGAGGGGCACTCGTGCGCTATATTTTATTCAAAAAAGGAAAAGAGAATTGTCAGCATCGGGAATAAATTCACTTGCGATGTATTACTGAGCGAGAAATGATCACTTACAATATCGAGCTTGGAGACATCATCAAAATTAGGCTTGCGGCCGTCCTTAGGAGCCCCTGTTCTCTCTCCCGATCCAGAGCCAGAGCCGTTACCATCGCCGTCACCGCTGCCATCGCCTTCGCCATCTCCTCCGCCGCCACCACCACCACTGCCTCCACCGCCGCCACCGCCACCGCCTCCGGCAGAGTCGTCACTAGAGCCATCCATACCTGGAGGAAGATCGCCAGCATCCAAATCACCTCCGGGGACAACGAGCTGTCCATCCGGTCCGACCAATTGACCCTCGGCGTTCACGAATCGACCCTGCTCGTCCTTGTATAGAATAGCAAGAGTTCTTGAATCCAAAGTTCCGACCAATTTCTTCCATGTGCTCGCGGACTGGAACAAGTCCGCGGCATCAATTTGCCAGACACGGACAAATCCAGAGTTATCCATCGTCAACAAATTTCCGTTGTCGAGCTCCGCCATGGAGGCCACCACTCTGTCCTGCTGAAGACCCTTGAAACCGGTCATGGGCGCATCTGCGCGCAAGGTACTCGTCACAGGGATGGACAGGGGAATTAGGACACGCCAGATACGACGCTCTGAAGGAGAGAAAAGCTCAAGATAACCCTCACCCTTTCCACTCTAATAGGGCAAATTCAGGAATAGATTTTGTAAGTATTTTGCAAAAGAAAGGGAGGGGGAAGCATGTACCAAATTCCTTGGTCTACTTACGGGCGAAGGGATGATCTTGGCCATCTGATGAGTCTTGCTCATATACATGGAGGCGCTCTGCAAGTTAGAGTAGAGGTTCTTGACGTTCTCATCCGCAATGGGTCTCATGAACGAGAAGACATCCATGGCAGCATCAGGGTTAGGGGCCAGGATATGCTCCATGTTCTTTGTCATGGCCATGACGACGCTGTCGTTGGTGGTGTGCATCATACGTATGTTTTCACTAGGAAAATTATAAAATAGCTTCTCGTTAGTGCCGGGCGCTCATGAAGAATTAAAAGAAATGATCCACGGTAAATAATTAACTTACGTGTTGTTGGTACCGGGCTCGACGACGGGCTGCGAGACATAGGTCAAACGATGTTTCGCTTTGGCGCCCAAACCCGATACAGAAACATGCTGGATACGGTTAGGCATAGGCACATCGGCATCCGAGGCATAGACCAAGTGATAGTCCTGGTTCTGGCAATCTTTGACCAACCACAATCGTGGATCAATCATGTAGAAACCAGAAACTTGGACTGGCAACTCGATCACGTACTGGGTTCCTGTATTGAAGTCAACTACAATGACGTTTGATCGGTTTTCCTGGAAGAAAGCAATGTATCCGAGGTGGGCCAAAGACTTGTCCATAAGCGACTGGACAGGTGCCAATCCATTGAGCATCACAGAGACGATCGAATCTTTGTCAGTATCCAGGGACAAGAAAGAGTTGTCGGCAGGGTTGTGCATGCACAAGAATCTGCCACCAGCTCGAGTTCTGACAAATGCTAATCTCAAACGAGGGGGAGCCTTCTGCAGAGGGAAGTATTCGTACATATCTGCAGAGCGGACTGTACGGTGGGCTTCGTCGATAAAATGCAGCGTCACGGGGTTGGTGGAAATTGCATAAAGGGTACCTCGGTCGGTCGAAATGATATCCAATGCCTCACCACGGGTAGGAACCTTGAAGTGATAGAGCTGCTCTGAGAAGACCACAGATCGTCCCTCGGATCTTTCCAGATCCCGAGCGACTCCAGGAGTGACACTCCAGCCACCTCTAAAAACAATGGGCTGGGACTTGACAGTGCACTCCAAGGCCTTTTCCTGAGGGGCTTTGGTCCACGTCTCTGTCAGAATCGCTTCACTGACTTCGACCTGCTTGCCGAGCTGGATTGTGAATTCGGACTCAAGTCCAACAGGGATTCCGTGCTTTTGGAAGGTCTCGATCAACATCTCCTTGGAATCGGCGTCATACTGATCGAAATCGAAAACGTTCTGCAAAATACGCGAGATTCCTTCCTCAGGGTAGATTTGCATATGACGGACCACATTCACAAGCTCACGAGTCGAGTAAGGATATGAGAGCAAACCCTCGTCCACCAACACACGAAGATCTTCAAAGGCAGCTGTCAACTTCAACAACAACTCTTCTGGAACATCGGGTCCATATTTGCGAAGCAAGAACATCTCTGATTCGGCGTCTGGATTGTCGACGGCATGGCAAGAGAAGACATCGCCCACCTCGCGGAAGAAATCGTTTCCGAGGAAGGGGAATCCAGGTCGGTTCGCCAGGACCATCATTCGGAAGTTGGGGTGGATAACGATCTCGACCTCATCTGCTCCCTCTGTTGGCTTGGAGACGATACGGCGTCCATCACTGAGGACCATCTGACCATCCTCAAGCAAATTACGGATAACACTGGTCACATAGGTAGGCGCCTTATCAGCTTCGTCAATCACAAGAATGTATCCATCGCGGACGGATTTTACCAGAGGAGAGTCGTCGTACTGGAGGACACCATCGACGATAGAGGGTGTTGCCGTCAAACTTTGGACGGTGGTATCACGGTGCAGTTGAATGTACTCTCGAGGCAACTTGAGGAGCTGCAAAAAGTAATCCGCCAACTTGTTCTTGCCAACTCCCTGGTTACCAATCAACAACAAATGTTCGCCAAGTTGGAAATCCTTCAACATTTCCATTAGGATCTCTGTTTGCTTGGGGTTCTCGTGGAAGACAATGTTGGGAATCAGGACAGGGTTTGAGTCCTGTCGGACGGCTTCCTCAATGTGTCCAATACGGAGTGACTTTGGGTTCTCGCGGCTGGGCAGAACTTGGATTTGGAGTTCGTTGGCCTTGTAGCTCTTGGGCTTGACGACAATACCGTTTGAAGCCAAAAGCTGGTTCAAAGCATCCTTTGCGATTGAGGGCAAGAATCGCGATAAAGAGACCTTATGAACAGCATCGTGCAGACTCTCATCCGGGAAGACAGCCAAACGACGACAAATGCGGATCAATTGACTATACAATTAAGAGTAAAGTAGTAAAAATAATTATTAGAGGATCGATGCATGATGTTGTCAAAAAGCGTACACATGCGCACAAGGCTGCTTCCTTACCGAGTTGACATGGCAGAAGAAAGTGTTTTGATGGTCTCGTCAGGAGAGTTGCGCAAGTGGTTAGCGAACTTGAGCAAGAGGGCCAAGCTTTCTGGAGCGACGCCGGGTGACAGAGTCTCCAAAAGCTGCGTCTCCTCCTGAAGAGAAAGTGGACGCACGGTAACGAATTGGAACATGCTCACAATCTCGGGCGCAAGCCAGGATCCAGGCTTGCCTCCTTCCGTGCCGTTAGAGACAGGTCTAGCAAGGGCAACAAGGCGGAAAGAAGGAGAAATTCTCAACAGACCCTTCTTCTCCATTTGTTGCAAGGTCCATCCTTGACTGGCCTGAAGTTGATCAAAATGGGTGTGGCGCAAGAGCTTGCGACCATCGGGCATGGCTGTCTCACGCTCGTGAATGAGTCTCTGCAACGAGACCATGGTTCCGAATGAGAGAGTATCAATTCCATCCATAACAGCCAAGGCTCCGCTCATCGCGGCCTTGACCAAAGCAGAGTTCTCCCAGATGGTATCTCCCGAAAAAGTGGTGCTACGGCGTTGAAGAAGGTCGCGCGACGACATGTCCTTGTATAGAGGGATGAACTCGACCTTGTATCCCAGGTTCCGTCCAAAGTTTCTCATCAGCGCGCTCTTGCCGACACCCTTGGAGCCGATCACGCAAAAGTCTCCAACGGAGTGAGCAAGCAGCATACTGACAAGCGTCGCCATGTGGTATGGGGTCTCCACAAAGTACTCTGCAGGCTCAAATGGATAGGAACCGCAGTGCAATTCGACAGAAGTTCTTTTACCAGAAGTATGCTCAAAAGTCGCAAGAGCCTTCGCAGGACCCGCGCGCTCAATGCCGATTACCTTATAGGTTGAGTCGCACTGGTGAACTACAGCTCCTTCATCCTGATCGAATCCTTCGTTTTCACGGCCCAGTCCCAAGACACCGAAACGTTGGTAAGTGGATTCGATTAAGCTACGCTGCTCTGCTTCGCAGGTTGGGAGAAGAGACCAAGGGTAAACGAGGTCCAGAAGGAATCGAGGCTGGGCATCTTCAAAGCTGTTCAGTAACTTGATGGCACTTTCAATCGACACGGGAAACTCTGGGATCTGAACATTGCTCATAGTCGATGCTGTAGACTCGCTTCCAAGGTTCTGGTAGTGTTGATTGCCGAGGACCATGGCTACAGAAATCAATCGTTCCATCATCTCCTGTGGCACTTTAGGACCCAGGGTTCTCAGCTGTTGCATTTGAGATTCAAATCCTGGGGCTTTGACATCACGCGATTGGAAACGGGAACGAAGTGGGGGATCCAAAGGATGGCCCACATACTGAGGTACAGGCAGTCCCAGAGCAATGACTGTAAAGTTGTCGCTGACTTTGACTAGCTTGTGCTCCTCCATAGTATCCACAGCAGATTGACCTCCCTGTTTGACCAACATGTCGAATCGCTTTGGGTTCACCAAGAATCGTCCATCTTCTAAGGCCATCTCTCGGTTCTCCAACAAGTTGTTGAGTACAGGTAGGACGTTTCGCTCTGCCTTTTCGATTCCATCCAAAATAAGGATACGACCTTCCGTCGCTGCTCGAACACAGGCTTGATCAACGTAGTATGCTGTACCTCCAACAATCTCGCGGCGTTGCTTCAAATCACTTTCAGTGACATCTTTGGAAAGAGGAACATACTCGACTTCGCGGTTGGTACTATACCGATATCAAAAAAAGAGGATGCCTGGGTCAGTCTCTTTCTATCCTGTGAGTAACAAATCCTGGCTACACTGGTAATGATCTTGTCCCTGCTAAAGGTCCAAAAATCAACAGCTTACAGTTCAGCAAACTTGAGAGCAATAGAGCGACGAAGATGTCCGGGAGGTCTATCCAAGAGAACAATCACAAGAACACTCATTGTAGATTAGCAACATGCCACTTCCTTTCGAAATCAGGATGGCAACCAGAATGGGCCAATATCCTACCCAATCAAAAACATATCCTGGCCAAGCTTGTCTTTTTGCATCATCCTAAAGAAAAGTCGAAAAAACCACCAATCCGAGGTGTAAGTTGTCACGTTGTCTATCGTCCAGTCTCTTAGTGCTACGTTATACGGGGTGCATGTTCCAGAGCCCAAGACTATGTCCCTACCATCGCAAGTGACGAAGCACTTCCTATAAACGATAAAACGATAAGTAGAGGCGAGGTCAGATCAAAAAATACGAAGTGACATTGTCTTGTCGATTTGATCGCGTACCTGAGAGTCCTCAAAGAGAGGCTGTTCATAACTGGGTACAAATTCAGGATTGAGGGCTGGACTGACAGCGACAGTGACATCGCCGATCCGAACCTCGCCATAGTCTTTAATAAGATGGATCAAAAAGAGAAAAATGCAAGGAACAGAGAGAAGCCGTTAATCCACAAGGACTTTGTATGAAAAAAAAAAAAAAAAAAATCTAATTTCACGTGTGTGATCGGCGGCAGAACAAAGCCCGAGAGATCAAAGAGACAGGGATCGGGTGTGGCTCTCGCTCCTCGTTACCCCCCATGGCTTCTTTTTCTCTGTATAATACACAGCCCGGTGATAGTGGTCAGGCGTGGATGGTAAAACTGAGCTAAGTACATACCGGATCCAGTTCTGCTCTTGGTGGCGGAAATGATTAGTCCTCCGGATCGGTTTGGGTTCTCGGCAATCACATAGTCTGCGCTGTGTGATAAGGCCCTGGAGAGCTGCTCCAGACGCAAACGGGCCGATTCGGACGTTGGGTCCATTTGGGGAGGAAAGTAATGACAGAAGGTATGAATGTATGGGCGAGAGATAGAGAGTGGTGCAGAAGGTAGTAATATACAGAACGCGAAGGGCAAAAAGCAAAGGGGAGGGAGGAGCAAGAATTGAGTGAGATCAAAAGGCGAGCGGAGAATTTATCACCGACGCACGAGGGAGCTGTTGAGGAAAAGGAGAAGGGTGAAAGAGGGGAGGAGAAGGCGGAGGAGGAGGAGGGATGAATGAAGAAAAGAGAGGGACAAAAAAAGAAGAGAATGCGAATGAGGTCAGAAGGAGAGGAAGGGAACAACTCTTTTTTTTTCTTCCCCAAGAAACATGTCGCTTCCATAAGCCGCCCGGCTGCCCCGGCTCCTCCCTCCGTCTCTTGCTCTCCCTGCCGTGCCTGTGAGTGTGGAGGGATGGGCATTGGCTTTGAGTGGTTGCTCCATCTTGTCTCTTCTCTTTCTTTAGGTTTTCTTACTTCTGCTGCCTGCCCGCTGTGTTCGCTTTGCAGAAAAGAAAAGTGATCGGGTCACGTGGCGCACCGGCGGTGCGGTGCGGTCCTTCCGCCAATTGATCGGACAGGGGGACAGCCGCCGTCCCTGAGCCAACTTTGCAGTCGGCTTGGTCGGATTGGTTTGGCCTCCTACACCTTGGCGAGGCTGCTTTGCGCAGTATCACCTTCTATCCATTCCTTTCCTTCTCCGAGAGACAACAAGACCCTTGCGTGCAATAAAAAAAAATGATAAAAAAAGGTGCCATCTTTTGCTTTTTGCTTTTAAAATTTATTTATCTCTTTTTTTTTTTTAGTGGCGTCTGGAACGTCTGTGAAATGCGCTATCTGACAAAAAACGATTTTCTCCCCCTTTTCTACTTTCTGGAAGGACGTGCGGTTAAGACCTCGACACCAGTCTTGGTCACCACCATGGTCTCCTCAAACTGAGCCGATCGCTTTCCATCCTGGGTCACAGCAGTCCAGTTATCAGGCCACATCTCATCCTTCCAGGTACCTTCGTTGATCATGGGCTCGATCGTGAAAACATGTCCGACCTTCATCACACCAATGGCCTTGTTGCGGGCATAGTGAGGAATGTTGGGCGCGCAATGGAACAGACGGTGAACTCCATGTCCACAATATGTCTTGACCACAGAGAATCCTTCGCTCTTGGCGTGCTTCTCAATGACATTTCCGAGATCTCTGTACAGTGCGCCGGGCTTGACTATTAGGTCCGCATAAAGACATTAGAAACTACACACGACAACAAACAAATATCCAACAACAGGATCCCATGCGATATCGCAGAAAAAAGAAAACAGAAAACGTACCAGTAGCAATGGCCTTGTCAAGACACTCGCGTGCGTTCTTGATCAACTTCAATCCGGTGGCATCGACATTACCGACGGCGACAGTCTCGTTCAAGTCAGAGTGGAATCCATCCTTGTACACAGACACATCCAGGTTCAAAATATCACCGTCGCGGAGTGGGCGCATATCAGGCACACCGTGGCAGATGACCTCGTTCACAGAGGTACAGACCGACTTCTTAAAGCCGTTGTAGTTCAAGGGTGATGGGTATCCGCCGCGCTCGATCGTAGCCTCATGAATAATCCGATCAATCTCGTCCGTCGTTACACCGGGTTTGACAGCAGCAATTCCAATATCAATAACCTCACGAGCAATCTAAATAGCACACAATAGATCAGATCAGTCAAACGTTTCTTTGTCAAAATTAAGTGTTCGAAATGAAAGATCAAAAAAAAAAAAAAAAAAAAAACAGTATCTCTCGTTACCTGGCAAACCTTGCGCAAGATATCAATGTCCTTCTCGGGAAGAGACTCGATTGTGGAAGAGCTGCGAATGTTTTGTTCTGACACAGGAATTCCAGTCTCGGCATAGTCGGGCTTCACGATGTTATCTGGGACAGCACGACGGGGCGAAAGAGGGTAGACAGGTCGAAGGGTTCCTGTGTATTTGAAGCCAGGCCATGGGTCTGATCCACCTTTCTCTACATATCAAGATGCCAGCAAAAGATAAAGCAAATGTCAATCACCTTGCCACACACATCTGCCCTGTGTTGTCTGTATGCCAAAGACAAGAGTCCGTGCTGCAAAACGACAGGAAGAATCATGAGAAAATAACGCACCTCCAACGGGCCCATTGGCCATAGCGGCGATCTTATGGATGGTTTTGTGGGTAGCCTGTCAGGGTGAGGTGAGGATAGGGAGGATGAGTTATTTGAGCTCTAAGGCGCAAAAGCGTTGACTAAAACTCCTTCTTTGGTCTTCTGGTTCGTTACCCAGTTGTCCTTGAAGCAAGTCTGAGAGCAAAAGAACGAGTTGGGAATGTTGAGCTTAAGACAGCTAGGGCACTGAAGGGCAGCTGGTTTTGAGCAGTTCAAGCCCTGGCAGAGCTGTTCCGATGAAGTCGACATTGTGGAGGAGAGTGGAAAAGAGAGGGGAATGAACAATGCATCGCATGCACCGAGAACTCAACAGAAAAAAAAAAATCTTGTTGATATGAGTCACGTGATTATATTTTTTTGCTGTGCCTGTGCCACCTGTGCCAATGTAGCGTAACTTTTTTTTATTGCCGTTCTGCAGGACAGATACACACCACCATACTAATGATGATTCACAGCCAAACCTCGAACATTGACCGCAACATCGGGGTAGCGCTCCATAATCGCATTGAACAGATCAGGCTTGGTGTCAAGAAGAGCCTGAGGATCCTCCGCCAAAGCAACAAACGTCGTGGTCACTCCCGAATCGATCACATTGTTGGGGACAGACATCATTACAGCACCCAAGATCATCTCTACAACGACCACGGCACCAATGACAAGAACCTCGTCCTGGGGTTCATAGAATGAAGGCTGAACAACCTTAATGAAGAGGTAGCCATACAATCCGCTCATGATAGCGACAGCGAGCGAACCCATGCCAAGGACATTGCCGACCAAGCTGTCGTTAACAATGGCATCGACGCCACGATCCTTGATCAGAGCCCAAGTATCGCTGGCAGCCTGAACAAATGGCTTGCCATAGATAGCCACCTGTGTGAATGCAAACTTGTTGAAGATTTCAAAGAGACCCTCGAGGCAAGAGAGGATACAGCTGGCGCACATGGCAATAAACGCCATCAGTCCATCGTCTTGGTCCGATCGAAGCGAGTTGAGGACATAGCGAAGAGTCTGCAAAAGGGCGATCAAGAGGGAACCGAAGCAGATACTTCCAAAAGATGTCGTGAGAGCACGCTTAGCAGAGGAGAGGGTAGGCGAAGATGGGGCACCTGCGGCAGAGCCCTCAAAGAAGTAGTAGACGCCAAATACTCCCGAGATGGTAACATGCACCACATTCTAGAACAAAGAGAGGCAGAGATATGTGAGAACAGTGTTTCGGAAAGTTGCAGGGTTGATTCAACCGGAGGTAAACGACAGATACCTTGATCACTTCAGAGTTCCAGAACATGACAAAGTTGAGGTAAATCATGACCATGTAGAGAGAGTTATTGTCGCAGACCATCCTTGACTTTTTGTCCTCGCCCTCTTCGATCCTGCAGTTGGACACTCGCTGGAAAACAGAATAGTTCACAGCCAGGGAAAAGATCCAGAGGAATGACCACACAATCTGAGTAAACAATCCTGAAAAGGCGACCTTAGACGTGAGAAAAAAAGAAAAAAAAAAAAAAAGATGCGTCGAGTGAGCATGGGAAGCACAAACAAGCAACAGCCCAGAGACGCGAGCCGTGCCCTGGGGCGAAGTCACTGACAAAAAAATCACTCCTTCATCAACTTACTGCGAGAGTTCCTGGGTACTTGCGCGTGACTGAAGTGACGGTTTCGAGGATGAGGATCGAGAAAGGCATACGTGCAGCCCAAAGCCTGTAGCACAGCAAGACGACCACCGTGCTAAGCAGGAACAACCCACCCCAGAACCAATGACCAGACAAAATCTGGAAGATGGCCAGAAGGAATGAGATTGCGATACTGAAAAAGAACGAGAACTTGACGAGGAAGGCAGCCTGGCGCTGCATCAATACAAAGTATCCAAAGGAAAGTCCAAAGGAGACAGCGATTGAGGATAAGGCCAGAACGGTCAAGCCATGGTCAACAGCAAAGGCATTCGTGGCAACCTCGGTTCCATCCTCGAGAAGACGGAAGGGGTGTGCGAGATTTTGGTTGTAGGACCTGAACGAATACACGTTCAAACCGATGAACGCGGCAGCGTTGGCGACGAAGAGAACGGTGGCCCAAACGTCGTTGTAACGAACAGACGGAGTGAACTTGTCGCTATTGTCCTTTGGAATCAGGGGAGCATTCTCCTCTCGGTGGGCGTAGTTGGGCGGCAAGCTGTTGCCTGCGCCGTACGATGGTGCCTGCATGGTATGGAAGGGGTATGTGGACGTTATTTTTTTTGGGATAGATTTTTTTTTATGGATGTCAAGTGATGGCAAAGAACACAGAAAACGGGAGAAGGAAGACAAAGAAGAATAGGGAGGAGAAATCTGGTGGGGAGTGTGGTGAAGAAGAAAAAAAAAAACATGCACAGCTCGAATCCGCCTTTACACATTCTCTTGGCGACCATTTAGGCCGACGCGCGTGACTGCGAGGAGTCGTGCAACATCCACAAAAAAAAAAAAAGAGTCGACTTTGACTTCAATGCAAGGAGACGGACAAGCAAGTGACCATCCACATTGGAATCGCCTCATTCGCTGCTCAAGGGGATCAGAAAGGTGACCTACCCTCGGCCATGGCAAGTTCCTCCTCTGCCAACGATTCCAACCGAGCCAAGGCGAATCTCAACCTTGCACAGGACGCGATCAAGAAGCAAGTTCTGCAGCAACAGGAAAAGATTCGGCGGTTGCAGGATGCCCTGGTGACCAAGAAAGATATTATTGACGACTGCCAGGATCTTTTGACAGGGCCACTCCACTCTGTCTTTGTGACTGGAGGGGGTCCTGCAATGGGGGTGTCGTCAACCTCATCGTACTTTGAAAGCGAACTGGAGCTCTTCAAACGTACTCGGGATAGACGTCGCAAGAAGATCATGGATCGATTGGTGCCGATTGTTGGAGATACTGTCGCCCGATCCTTTCAAAACGAATCCAATGAGCCCACAGACACTGACAAAGATTCTGGTCAGCTGGATGTATGGGATTGCACAGCTGGATGGATCACATCCAAATCAAGGACCATTCTCTGGCTTGGAGCAAATTGCAAGAACAAGTCGGATATTATCTTGCACAACGTCTCTCTTTCAATCGCACTTCAGGAGACGTATGGCACCGTTATTTCAAGTCTAGCGCCTCAAGAATCCTCGAAGGTGATGAGTATGATGCAAGTTGATTTGATGTCAGTACAAGATGAAGAGTATACCCACCAGAACCAAGCCATCCGTCGAATACTGTCCAACCGTATGCTAGCTCACTATATACCAGATTGGACGGGAGGAAAAGACGGAGGTTCCGAGGAGCAAGAGTGTCCTGTATCGGTATCAATATCAATATCCGACATCTCTGTAGAAAAACAGGTCCCAAATCGATGGTTCCACGAACTTGGTAAGGATCAGTTCTAGTTCTACCTGCAGAGTCCATGTTGTTGAGGTGAGCATGCTAACAGTTCAAGCTGATGAACATAGTGAACATTGCACTACCAGCCCAGTACTCTTGCCAGATGGATGGAGTCACACGAGAGGTCCTGGGGCAAGTTTTACAGGATGAGCTTTCGCTTTCTCATGACAAAGATACAGGAAATTTTGGGTCCATACTTGAGGAGCTCTTGGTGACCATTGACGTGTCCACTGAAAAACCCCCTCAGAAAGAATCGAGATCACTGCGAGTAGAATTCTTTGCTCCTACAGAGGCATTGGCATTTGCCGCAGCTAGGAGGGCAAAATTACTCTGTCCTCGTCTATATTAATGGGTTTGATAAAAATACACTACTGGCACTGCTACTACTTCTACTCAATGTTCAAAAGCTTGCCCTGTCTAAACCGATACCACATTTTAGCGGGCAAGAACCATTCGCGCTGCTGAATACTAGGTGCCAAAGGGTTGAAGTCTGCTTGCTCTAACCTCGTGAGGTAGGACTCTGTTGGGATACTGGGCATGAGCACAGGCAGAGCTTCATGTGGCAAATTATTCATGTAGGATTGAGCGGTGGCAAGGTGAACATGAGCAGCAGTGGCAACTTCAAGTGTTGCATCCTGAAGCGCTGCTGTGATGGTTGGGTTCCTGAAAAGAGCCTCCTGTGAGAGGTTGTGCTGGAGATTGGCAAGGGAGAGAGTAACGTCAATGTAAGTTTCAGAGGGTGTAAAATCCATGTTTGCATTTTCCTGGAATAATCTTACCTTGGCTGTGATTTCTGCTGGGATCACCATACGGTTTTGATGCATATGAAAGGGAAAGGCTCTGAGCATGGTGGCAATGCCCATGGCCTTGGCCAAATGACTGGCAGCATGATCAGCCTCTAATGACTTGACACCGACAGACTCCAACTGAAGATACAGCAAGGATCCAAACGTGTTTTCGCAGTATGATTCCATCTGCGCCAGGGTAACAAACTGAGGATCAGACAGATTGAGCTCTCTTTCTGTAATCATCCGCTTGAACCAGATCAGCGACATTTCGGGATCCGACAATGTTGCAGAGGGCTTTCTATGACCCTGTTGTCCCTGGTGCGCGAGCTTCTTTTGGTGGTATATTTCTTGCTCCTGGATAGCATAAGCGAGGGCCAAAGCGACGGGCTGCTGAGGAGGAACTCCGTCAAATATCTTGACAAGAGAGTCTCTCCAGAATTGCATCCGCATGCGCCCAATGTCCGTATTGCTGACTGACTCCCTGATGGAGGCCAATTCGATGTTGAAAGCTCGCAGAGCCATCTGTGTTTGTTGCTGATGCTTTGGGAAGAACTGGGTGCATAAAAATCCTTCATAATCAGCTTTCCTGTAGCGTGCGGAAGAAATTGCATGCATGTATTAGAAACGACTCTAGTTCAACGAGGATACGGGGGTGAAATCATGTCACTTTTGTCCCTTACCGAACAAGGTTCTCGCAATATTCGATCGCACCCGTCGGCCGAGGGATCAACTCTTTAGCCTTTTTTGATCTAGAAGCACGTCCGGGAATGCTGTTGGCTCCTAGGGTGAATGGCGATTGCTTGTGAGCATGGTCGTGGCTATGGTCATGGTCGTGGGTGTGATCGTGGCCACAGTTGTGGTCATGGACGTGAGCCTTTGTGGCAAGTGCTCGGACGAGAGGGCGAGGGAGAGTGAGGGCGGTCTGGGCCGAGGCCAGGGAGGCTCTTGCAGAGCGAGCAAGAAAAGGACGCATGGAGGGAGAGGAGGAGGGAGATGGAGGAATGAGCGGATTCGATTCCTCCGAGATCAGATTCAAAGGGCTGGCCGATCCGAGAGGGGAAAATGGCGAACAGAAATATAGGTCACGTGCACGCCTGCGATGCCCCTGACTCCTGAGCGCTGATGATTTGCAGGCCGCGTCTGTCCGTGTGTCTGTCTGCTGGCCAGCGGTGTCTCGCACCTCACTCATTCTGTCTCTGTCAATCCGTTCCCACACCCATTCGTCCATTCGTCCATCTTGGTCAAGAGTGACACCTTCAGCGCCACTTTATTTCACCTCTTTTTTTCCTTCCTTCCCTCCTTCCTTCCTTCATCCTCTCTCTCACTCTACCTCCCTCTGTCCTCCCTGACTCTCTCTTCCACACCAGCCACTTTCTTTCCTTCCTTCTTTTTGAACCCACCCCTTCCTCTCCCCACACGCTTTCCTCTCGTATCCTCATATGATGGCCGACGGAAAAGCACCAGAGAACAGCATGGTCCCCAAGCGACCCATGCACCACCGACGCAACTTCACTGGTAACAAAACTTTTTCCTTCTTACTCTCCTCTTCCTCTGCTCATTCTTGCATAAACGACGCGTCAAATCGGGCAAGATCGATGTACGCGTCACTAATACTTTTTACTTTTTTTTTCTCACACTCTTTTTATTTCTGTTGTGCTCTGCCCGATCTAGGCTTGACCACCAAGGAACTCGATGCCGAGAAAGCCAAATGGCCCAAGGAAACCGTTGAGCTCTGGGAGCAACTGAGCAAGAAGGAAGCCAACGGTATGTTGCTGCAGAATCCGCGGTGTCTGTTTACCTGTCTGTCTCCAGTACCCTAACCCGATCCTCTTTCCTATCCCATTTTTGCCCGCTCTTCTTTTGACTTGACCCAACAACAACACTTGTCCACACCTGTCAACATCCCGCAAATACACATGTCTGCAATCAGACATCCACACCGTGCAAAAGAGCATCGTTCATCATGTCACCACAACCTTGGCCCGTGCTGCGTACAACATGGACAACTTTTCGGCCTACCAGGCCGTGGCTCTCAGGTAAAGATTTCCCTCCGCCTGCCCGGCTATCTATCTTCTCTCCAGCAGAGCCTCCCCCTCCGCCTCCCGAACCCGCGCAGCGCCCTTTTGCTATCGAGACCATTTTGAACTCAGAGCTAATCTATTTGTCAAACCCACGAAACCTTTCTTCTCACAGCACCCGCGACCGTCTTATCAGTCGATGGAACGAAACCCAAGGAGTAAGTCACGTTCACCACTTGTGTGGAAAAAAGGACGTTGCTTTTTGATGCACCAATGGACCCTCGTCATTGTTTCCCCGCCCAACATCAGAATTGAAGGTTGTGGGGGGAAAGAACCACAGCGAAACAAATAATGGCATTCGCGCGCCTTACGTTGAAAAAATTGCTACCGGTGCTCAGGCCCATGCGGCCATCTGGTCATTTTTCTTTCGCGAAGGGAAAACTCAGGCTGACTTGACCCACCATTCTCTCTTCATTGTTCACTCCGTAAATGACTGGCTGTCCATAGCAACTCTCAAAGGCCGATCCTAAGCGCGTCTATTACCTGTCACTGGAGTTCTTGCTTGGACGATCCATGGACAATGCTTTGCTCAATATGGGTCTCAAGGGCACCTATGGCAGTAAGAAACCACCTCTTTTCCCGCGATTGACACCATGATGAGGCCTTTGAAAAAAAGGTGCAATAGATTAACAAAACAAACTGTTGCAATAGAGGGTATTGAACAGCTCGGTTTCAACATGGAGGATGTGATCGAGTCTGAGGTTGACGCCGCTCTTGGTAACGGTGGTCTTGGACGTTTGGCCGCCTGCTATATGGACTCCTTGGCCACGCTCGACTATCCCGCTTGGGGATATGGTCTCCGATACAACTACGGTATCTTCCAGCAGAGGCAAGTTCAGAGCATAATTTCTCTTTTCTGACACGCTCTCCTGCTCGATTCAGTATAAGGATGCTAACACCAGCTCTTTACTCTCCCATTTTCGCATGCTCAGAATCGTTGACGGCTACCAGACAGAGTACCCCGACTACTGGCTGAACTTTGACAACCCCTGGGAATTGCCTCGATTGGATATCTCGATCCAAATCTCGTTCGGTGGTCATGTCCAGAGCACTGAAGATGAATATGGCGTGACTCGCCATAACTGGATTCCCAGTCAGAGTGTTCAGGCCATTGCGTACGATGTGCCCATTCCCGGATATGACACTGAGAACTGCAACAACATTCGTCTCTGGCGCAGTAAGCCCACAAAGACCTTTGATCTGACCAGCTTCAACGAGGGTAACTACGAAAAGTCGGTTGAGGACGCGACGAATGCCGAGAAGATTACCAGCGTCTTGTACCCTAATGACAACACGATGGCTGGAAAGGAACTTCGGTTGAAGCAGCAGTACTTCTGGACCGCAGCTTCCCTCCACGACATGTAAGTTTAACTCTAAGGATCGAAAGGCGAGAGGATTACCCCTATTACTAGCACTGACATGAACCTTTTTCATTGAAACATGAAAGTGTTCGTCGTTTCAAGAAGTCAATGCGTGAATGGTCTGACTTCCCTGAGCAGGTGGCTATTCAGCTTAATGGTAAGGCCTTCCATCCTGCAAAAACAAAACACTCTTGTTATATTTTTTTTAATCCTGTTGGTGTAATTGTTTTTGATTAGACACTCATCCCACGCTTGCCATTGTTGAGCTCCAGCGTCTCCTTGTGGACGAGGAGATGCTCAGCTGGGACGATGCTTGGGAGATCGTGACAAAGACCTTTGCCTTCACCAACCACACGGTTCTTCCCGAGGCCATGGAGAAGTGGTCCGTCCCTATGTTTGAGTACTTGTTGCCCAGACACTTGCAGATCATCTTTGATATCAACCTGGTAGGTGAAACCCCCTTACTTTTTTTCATCTCTTTATTAGTATCTTTTTTTTTCTCGGTACAAATCTAACCTCTTGACGATTTTTTTCACATCTTTGAACGCCGTTACAGTTCTTTTTGCAAAAGGTGGAGAAGAAGTTCCCCAATGATCGTGGATTGTTGAACCGCATGTCCATCATTGAGGAGGCACAGCCTCAGCAGATCCGCATGGCCCATTTGGCCGTTGTTGGTTCGCACAAGGTGAATGGGGTCGCCGCTCTGCACTCGAACCTCATCAAGACCACGGTAAGTGGGCTTCCAGCCTGCCGCGAAGCGCCATGTTTTTCTTTGTTGAATTTTGCCAACAGCAGTTTTTCTAAACTTTTTTACTGTTCTTTTTTCCTGTCCCCTCTCACCTATCAAGATTTTCAAAGACTTTGTGGATTACTATGGAGAGGACAAGTTTGTCAACAAGACCAACGGTATTACGCCCCGTCGTTGGTTGCATCAGGCCAACCCTCAGTTGAGCACGTTGATCTCTGACACTCTTGGCAGCGACAAGTGGCTCAAGGATCTTTCGCTTTTGAAGGGATTGACGACCAAAATTGAGAACCCTGATTTCAGAAAGAACTGGATGGCGATTAAGCGCCATAACAAGGTCCGTTTGGCAGAGTTGATCAAGATCCGTTGCAACGTCGATGTCAGCCCCGATGCCCTCTTTGATGTCCAGGTCAAGCGTATCCACGAGTACAAGCGTCAGTTCATGAACATCTTGGCGTAAGTGTTTTGGGTTTGTGGGTTTGTGTGTTTGTGTGTTTGTGTGTAGTTCAAACGCCATGCCCTCCCTTCGCCCGATCCCATCCAACGATATTCGTTGACATTTATTTTTTTTGTTGTTGTTGTTGTTGTTGTTGTTGCTAGCGTCATTCACCGTTACCGAACAATCAAGTCCATGACCGCTTCCCAAAAGGCGAGCGTTCAGCCTCGTGTGGTGATCTTTGGAGGCAAGGCTGCCCCTGGTTATTACATTGCCAAGTTGGTGATCAAGCTGATCAACAGCGTGGCTGCCGTTGTCAACCGGGACCCCGCTGTGGGCGACCTCTTGAAGGTCGTTTTCATTCCTGACTACAACGTCTCGGTCGCCGAGGTTATTGTCCCAGCCAGTGATATTTCTCAGGTAAGATTTGTATATGGAGGACGAGGCTATCATGATGTCCTGTGCTTTGTATTTTTTATTGGTACTGACTGTGGACTCTCTGTTCTTTCTTCCAATTAGCACATCTCCACTGCCGGAACCGAGGCCTCTGGAACCTCAAACATGAAGTTCGTGCTGAACGGGGGTCTGATCATCGGAACTATGGACGGTGCCAACATTGAGATCTTGGAAGAAATTGGCGAGGACAACATCTTTATCTTTGGTTGCCTCGCTCATGAGGTCGAGGACCTTCGTCACGCCCAGAGGTAACGAACGACCCAAGGGGGATTCATTTTTTGGGAAGCTTTGTGGGAGTATATTCTCATATTCACTCCTGGTGGCCCTTTTTTTTCGAATGTTTTTAGATACCGTGGCGTGCCTATGGACCCTGCTCTTCAGGGTGTGATCTCTGCGATTGAGAAGGGTGTATTTGAGGATCCAAAGATCTTCCAGCCCTTGATCAGCACCTTGACTGTCGGAAAGGACTTTTACCTGATCTCGGCGGACTTTGCGTCCTATATCGCTGCCAATCAGGCTGTCGATGCCGCCTACAAGAACCACGACGAGTGGTCCAAGAAGAGTATTCGCTGCACTGCCAACATGGGCAAGTTCTCGTCGTAAGTTATCAGTATCAGAGAAAATGGAGATAAGACGCCTCTTTCATGTTGTTGAAAAGTCGACAAAACAAACGTATCTTTGCTTCTGACTTTTTTTGTTCCATTCCTTATCCCTTTTTTTTTCTTTGTCACGATTGTAGTGATCGCTCTGTCAAGGAGTACGCTGATGACATCTGGGGAATCAAGCCCTACTCTGTGGAGGATGAGGGCCACATGTAAAAAAAGATCGAAAGGACTGCAAAAGGCAAAGCCCTCCAAACCCTGCGAAAGCTGCTCTGTTTGCCTGCATTGTGGAGTTTGCACCCTGTCGGCAATGATTCGAGTTTTTTTTTTTTTTTTGTGTGCAGTTTCTTTGGTGAATTAAAAAAAAATCAATTCAAAAGTCATCTCTCACCCTTCTTCCCAGTCCCGCCCTCTCTCTCTCCTTTGTCTGCATCAAGAGTCGAAAGCAGATCAAAAGAGAGGAGAACACGCGTTGTAGCACGCTTTTTATCAACGGTTTAGAAAATGAAATGGGTGGACATGCCCCCTTTTTCCCGATCCTTTTACTCTTTTTTTTTTCTTTGCGCACCAACCCCCCCCTCCTTCTGGCATTCTAATAATACCTTCATGCAGGTGAAATCTTGAAGGTTCTCTCCCCTAGTTGTCCTTCCTTTGGATCTATGAATGAACATGCAGTCGTCGTCCAGTTCTCGATTTTCTTCCCGCGGTTGTGGCTTTCCCCTATGTTGAAGTCAAAATGACATCTTCTAATGGCAAGTGCGTGTGCCTCGACAGGACTCCATGTGGGCATCAAAGGGGCAAGATGAAAAAGACAGTGAAAGCAGGAAACACGGAACGGCAGAAGACAAGGAGAGGGTAGGTGCGCCACCTTTCAGAAAAAAAGAAAAAAAGGGAAAAGCTACTCAAGATCTTCCAAAAATATATTTTTGGACCAAGCGGAACTCCCAAAATACCGCGGGACATCCCCTCCCCCCAGACTTGTACATCATGTCGAGAGTGACGAGAACAATCAGGGCCGAACTCCTGTCCACTGGCCTTACAACGAGGCAGGGTTTGAATTCCCTGCCCTTAAACCCCTGTTAAAATCGATGAAATCGATGATATTGATTCAGTCTGTTGTGCCGACAGTTGGGCCTTTTTTTTCCTCAAAAGTGAGAGAGCAAGAGAAAGAGAGAGCGCCCAGGCACAACCCCCTGCACATGTGCTCTGCTGTTCTGTCGTGCATCTGCAAAGATACCGCTCCTCTTGCGCAAGGTTCAGACCACGGTGCGGTCGCACAAAAGGAAGGGGAGAGGATGCCCAAGAATGACAGTATCCTCTCTCTCTCTCACACACACACACACACACCCAAAGAATCGGGCGTATTCGGCTGAGCGACTTGGTGTGGTGTGTGATGTTGGACCATGCTGATACACAATTGGTCTCAAAGCTGCGCGACGAGGAGCTGCATGCACCGAGCCAATTGCCTCGGAACTCCTTTGCCAACAACCTAAACACCCAAATACTCACAATGACATGAAGGCTGGAGCTTCTACTGAAAACCACCTATTAGGGGAGGAGAGGGAAAAGAACAAACCCTCAATCAAAAGAAAAGGCAAGGACCACATCAGGAGAAGGAAAAAAGACAAAGAACATGACGGAAAAGGGCACCCGAAAATGATGCTTGGATCTAGCGGGTCTGGCATCACCTCCCTTTTTTTCCCATCATGATTTTTCTTTCTTTCTCTTCACGCGTTGTTGATGTTGAGATGGTTGATGCTGTTGATCTCGACTACGAACTCTTTGGTTTTGTTGACAGGACTGTAGTCAATCCTTTCCCCTATGACTGGAGCATTTCAGCACACCTAACAGGCTCATATCGGAGAATGGGAAGAGCCTTTTTCTTTTCTCTTCACGATCTAAACCTTCGTTGGCCAAAGGTTTTGATCAATTGGTTCAGGGTACGCCTCCCATAGGACACACTAGCACTAAGGCTGCTCAAGCTTCTGAAGAACCCACAAATCCCTATGGCAGCGCTGTAGACAGACGGGAGAAATATTTTTGGTTTTTTTGGCTGTACAGCAGACCAGCAGGGCGGAACCAATGTGACGAAAAACGAATCTTCTTGTGAGACGTACAAATGCAACGTCTCTAGAAACGCGCGTTCGGAAACGACGCGAGCTGTGGTTTTTTTTCCTTTTTCTTTTGCAATCTCCGAGAGGACTTCTTGTTCGGAGGGGAGGGCTATTGTTAGATGCAACAAGAATGACTTTACGCTCTCTTAACAACACGCACGCACACGACCAAAGAACTGGAAAGATGAAAAGAGGAGGTTAAAAAAAAAGAGGGAGTGAGTGATTGAGAGTCGTTACTTCTATCGAAGAGGAAAAAGTGACATATGAGCCATGAGCCATGATGGATGGCGGGAAGAGGGTCCATTAGACTATTCATTCATACTGTCGTGTTGAGAGCCAAGCAACACGAATGAGATTCTATCAACCAACCTGGATGCAAAAAAAAAAAGTTGAACTCCTCCCGCGGAGGGAAGAGGTCTTTTTGTTTTTCCCCAAGGGTCTTTTCTCGTCCTCTCTCGCTTGGTTCTTGCCTGAAAAGACGATGAGATTCTTGGATAACCAAAACGCAAGAGTCCATGCGCATTTTTGTTTGTTTAGCGTGGGTGAAGTCGGTCAGGCTCTGGTTGTGGCGAAAAGAAACAACGACGGGTCAAAGGCGCAGGGAGTCCACACAGCAACACTCCAGTCTGTCTGTCTGTCTGTCTTGCTCTAATAGCAGGGCGGAGGAAAATTGTCGATGCTTTGCTAATTGGCGGTAACCATCCCATGCACAACGACGACAAGGACATTTGTTGTTTGTCTTGGACAAATCGCTCGGGGGTGGGGGGACGAGAGCAATTTTTTTTTTCTTTTAATCTTTTTAGTCTCTTGAAAAAAATCCTAGATTCTAGAAGAGGGATGGGAGAGGGAAAAGAGAGAGAAAATACAGTACCTTTCTCTCGTTCTGCTTACTGCTTTCCTCATGCAGGCGGATTTGCGAGAAGCAAGAGAGCGAGGCACCGGGAGATGGCTAGGCGGAGCAAAAAGAGAGAACGAGCAACGGACGGAGCGTGGCATGGGCCAAGTCTTGGTCATCGTCCTGTCATGGACGAAGGGGATTGAACCCGAAGGTGAGGGCAAAGCAGAGCAAAACGAGCGTGCATAGGGATGGGTGGGGATCCATGCATTGCATGTATCGACCTATTGACACTGAGAGTCAAAGAGACAAGTCCAGGCAGACAGACCTAAAAAAAGAAGCGACCTCCAAAACATGTTGAGAGCATCCCAAAAGCAAAAGGGCCCGCCATGGGGCAATCGACCTTGTGTTATTTGGCACATTTCACACTCAGAGAGAGAAGAGCGCTTCTCTTCTTCTGGAGTCGAGTCGAGTCCGAGTCGAGTCGAGAAGAACGAGGCAAGGAAGCAACGAAGGAAGGAACGAGGCAGGGAAGGAAAGGAAAAGGGTCACCTTTTGCATCCACCACCACCATGGCACCATTGGCAACACCCAACCCACACAGTGCGTGCAGTACACACATCCAGTCCGACTGCACCCTTCCCGCCCGCTCGCTCCCTCCTTGGTCCATGGCCCATGGTCCTTGGGTCCTTGGTCCTTGGTCCTCCTCCTCGTCTTCCGCCTCCTCCTCCGCCTCCGCCTACTCCTTCCTGTTCCTCCCCGGCTTCTCTCTCTCTCTCTCTCTCTTTTTTTTTTCTCTTCCCCTCTGTTGTTCATCCCTCCCCCTTCCCTCCCCCCTTTCATTTCTCTTTTCTCTCTTCTTGTCCATTTCTCTGCTCTCTCTTTCTCTCTCTTTCTTTCTTCTCTTCTCATCCCTTTCCCTCCCTTCATCCTTTCCTTCCATCTCTTCCGCTCATCCTCCCTTTCCTTCTATCCGCCCTCCTTCTCTTCCTCCCATCCACATCCATCCATCTTTACTCCCGGGAGGACCCTTTTTTTATTTACCTAGTTCTCATTGTCGCTCCCCTTCGGCAATCGGCTCTCCCAACACAGCAACAACTCTTCTCTTTAATTCCCTCCGAGGGCAGCTCTCTCCCCCATGGACATTCAACGGAACAAGGCCGCCCTGGTGTCGTTCCTGGCTAGTGTCTTGCTCGCTGCGCCTGTCTCGGCCATTGTCGATATCGATGTCGGTAAGGAACAGAACCGACCCTTTACCCAGACCAATCCAATCCAACTCAACTGTTCCTCCTCCTCCTATTCCTACAACCCCTCGAGCCGCCAACCCCCCTCCTACTCACATTTCCATTCGTCGCACCCCTCGCACCCCCCCTCCTTCCCTCTGTCCCTCCACCACCCTCCTGATAATATCATGACGACTGTCTGGACCCGCTTGGTTTCATGGTGTCTGTCTTCCTTGGGAAGGAACCACAGGCAGAGAAGGATTCTTTTTTCTTTGTTACATCAATTATCGCTCCTGCCCTGCCTACCCTTTATTCCTGATTGCCCTAACAAACGGACAACATTCGAACAAAGCCGTTGTCGTTGTTGCGGTTGGTTGCTGTCGTGTTTGCAGTGGGTCTGGGCGCTAGGCCTGATCAGGGTTGGGAAGGTGGATATCTTTGCAGAACAACAAACAAGCTGGCTGTGGGCGTCGCGCTCCCCCTTGTCCCTTTTTTTTTGTCCCTCGACCACATCTTTCGTTGCGAGACAGACAAGTACACCCAGCTGGCTGCTCCCCCCTGCACCGGATGTACCCTGTGTGTGTGTGTGTGTGTGTGTGTGTGTGTGTCCTTCTCTTTAGTAGCCCCCCTTTTTTTTGTCCTTTTCCTCCACTGCAAGAGATCTTCCCATCCAGCCTGGACACCCGCCCCCTGCCCTCTAGAGCTTTCTTGCAAAAGAGCGCTCTTTCTTGCCAGTGTGCCCGTCAATGTCACAAGAGAAAAAAAAGCTATTGTTGTTCTTTCGGTGCTTATTTTTCAGGCACAGACTGACTGGCACAGACAGGCACACAGACAGGCACAAAGGGCAACCGTGTTTTCCAGCCAACCGGCTGCGTTGCGGTGTTTCATCGGCTTGTTTTCCTCGCTTCTGTGTCCTTCTCTTCGCGTGTGGTTCGCGTTCCCTATTTCATTGCCCCCCGCTCCCAATTTTGTGTGTCTCTTTGTCTGTCTGTCTTGTCAGCTGCAGCGTGTCCAGTCCGGAATGTAGGGGCCGTCCCCGTCCCTGTTGACAACCTTTACCTTCACGCGATCATCATCATCATCATCGTCATCGTCATCTCTCCCTCTCCATATCATCGCCCCTTCCTCCTCAGGCTCACCGCCTTGTGCCCTTCTCTTGTTTCTGCTCCCGCTCGAAAAGTGCTCTCGGTTTTTATATTTTCTTTATGCTTTTATTATCCCCTGCACCTGGGTGCTCTCGGCGGCCCTTGCAATTTCATTCCTACCAGCCTGTGGTACCTCTGTGCACCCCATCCCCATGATGTGTGCCCGCCCGGGGGCCCTCGTCCTATTCCAATGTCACATCTGCTTACCATATCACATTTTTTTTTCCATAATCTTCCCTAGGCAGCATTCCTGGCGCCATCAAATGGCATCCAGAACCCCCACCAGTGCTTCAAAACCCATGTGTGGTCATTGACTCGGTCAACAACCTGACCTACATGCTCGGCTATGACTCCACAGGCGCCATTGTCTTCAACTTTATTCAGCAGTCGACTTGCTCTTCCAACTGGACCAGCGCTACCTGGACCTCATTGCCTTACCCCGGCGGTGGAAAGCCCTACTACACTGAGCAGTGCTTCTTGACCGCCAACCACCATTTCGGTGTTCAGTTCGAGGGAGGTATTGCCGTCTGGAACCAATGGGCTCGTACCTGGACCTACGAGACCATCTCCTGTCCCTTGACCTACCCCAACAACCTTGCCCCCGTCTTCCAGGACAGCACTGGCTTGGTAGATGACATTTTGGTCCAATGGCAGGATTCTAAGGGTGTTGGTCATTTGACCGGTATCCAGCTTTTGAACGACACTGTTCACTCTTGCAACCAGCTCACTACCACGTAAGTTGCAGGCGCTCTTTTGCATTGATGACAATGGCTATGGGAATGCAAGAAATACTCACGAAATTCTTTTCCCCTCGAAACGACAGCAATGTTCCCACTGACATGAAGTTGGCCGCGGCTCCTTTGACTGGAAAGTCTTTCTTCCTCTTCGGACCCAAGTCCTCTTGCTGGTACGACATTACTGCTGCCTCCTCGGCCTCGGACCAACCCGTCCTTACCACCAGTGACTGTCATCCCTTGCCAGCCATGCACATTGACAACCCTCGCGCCACCAACTACAACGGCTCCATCTGGATCTTTGGCGAGGTAAAGAAATGAGCTTGTTTTTAGTCACGTATCATGTCTCCCACATTGGGCGTAGCCCTTTGTTGATGTGGTTGCGAGAGAGCACTTTAAAGAGAATTGATCGATAAGATGTAACCATGGTGCTACGAAACAAGATATTGACCGTTACCTTGATTGTTACAATCTTGATTTTTTTTTTTTTTATCGATGAATAGAACAATGTCGGTGTTGGTGCATGGCAAGTTGATACCACCGTTCCCGAGCCTTACACCATCGTACCCGTTTCCCAGGGCGCACCCATTGCTGGCAACTTTACCCTTGCCAACTGCGGTTCTGGAATCATTATTTACGGTGGCTGTGACAGCGCTGACCAGTGCTCGACCAACCTCCAGCCCGGCGAGGCTATTCCTCCAGGCACCATCTCTCCTCCCACCGTGATTTTTGTTCCTCCTACTGGTGGTAACAACGGTGGTAGCGGTGGTGGCGGAAGTGGTGGCAGCGGCAGCGGTGGAAGCGGCGGCAGTGGTGGAAGCGGCGGCAGTGGTGGAAGCGGCGGCAGTGGTGGAAGCGGCGGCAGTGGTGGAAGCGGCGGCAGCGGTGGAAGCGGCGGCAGCGGTGGAAGTGGCAGCGGCGGAAGTGGCAGCGGCGGAAGTGGCAGCGGCGGAAGTGGCAGCGGCGGAAGCGGCAGCGGTGGAAGCGGCAGCGGTGGAAGCGGCAGCGGCGGAAGCGGCAGCGGCGGAAGCGGCAGCGGCGGAAGCGGCAGTGGTGGAAGCGGCAGTGGTGGAAGCGGCAGTGGTGGAAGCGGCAGTGGTGGAAGCGGCAGCGGCGGAAGTGGTGGAAGCGGTGGTGGAACTTGGATTCCTCCCGTTCCCTCAACCATCCCCACTGGTCTCCCATCCGGCGGTCCCACTGTTGTTCCTCCTACAGCTCCTGTTGGAACTGCAACTGCACCTAGCGGCGGCGTTCTCCCCACCTCCGGCGCTGGCCTGCCCGATGGTTCCAAGACCTCTGGAAGCGGAAACCACACCGGCGCTATTGTTGGAGGTATCATTGGAGGCTTGGCTTTGATTTGCTTGATTGCCCTCATGTTCCTCTTTGCTCGCCGCAAGAGACGCCAGAGCGAGATCATTGCTGGCACTGGCGGTTACGGTAGTCCCGAAGAAGTCACCGCCGGTCACCTTCCCAGCAATGGCGGAGGACTCCCTCCTCTGATCCCTCTTGGCCCAATGACCGATGACGACCTGAACCAGGTTGTTGTTGATAAGGAAGAATTTGCTACTCCCCCTGTTCACGGTGGCCCAGGTGAGACCTCCTCGTACCCTGGAGGACCCAGCGATGGCTCCTCCTTCCCCGGTGGACCCACTGGCAACGGCTCCTACCCCGGCGGCCCCTCTGACAACTCTTCGTTCCCTGCTGGTCCTCACGGCTCTGGCGGTGTCGTCCCCCCTGTTGGCGAACACCATTCTCATATTCCCGAGATCATTGGTGGTGCTGCCGTTATTGGTGGCCTCGGCGCCATTGCACACCACAAGAAGAAGGAGGAGGAGCGTGAGGAGGTTACTCATGGTCATGTTTCTCCCGTTCCCGTCCCTGTTCCTGTTGGCAGTCGTCCCGTGAATGAATATGAAACGACAAATGGACGCGGTGCACCTGTTCCTGGTGGACCCATTCCCCATGATTCGACTCACCAGCCATCTGGACCTGGTGGTATTATCCCTGTCGGCGGTCGCAACACCTCGACTACCGAGACCACGACGACCGAAGAGATTACTGGAGGCAATAGCCACATCGGACGCGATGTCCTCATTGGAGGCGTCGCTGCTGGTGTTGTTGGAGGTGTCCTTGCTGGACGCCGCACCGAGTCTCAAGAGAAGATTGTTACCTCCAAGACCACTGTTCGCGTCATCAACGGACGCCGCGTGTACACGACCACAGGAACCAGCGGTCGCACCGTTGTGACTGAGCGTGATGAGACGACTGGTGCGGCTCGTCATGTCCTGACCGGTATTATCCCTGGAACCACGACTATTCGCACGATTACCCAGCGCACTGAGACTGGGGAGGATCTCTTGGTCCCCGTAGATTCCCCCGAGGGTGAAGAACGTGAGGTTGTTTCCGAGCGCGATGCAAACGGCAACATTATCCGCTACATCATTGGAGGCCTTATTGTCGGTGCTGGTGCCACCCGAATCATTTCTGGCGGTAACTCGACCATGACCTCTTCGACCAAGATTGTTACTGAACGTTCCTCGACTGGTGAGATCCGCTACATCATCGTCGGTGGATTCACTGGAAATGCCATCCGTGTTATTACCGAACGCTCTTCGACCGGAGAGACCCGATTGATTCCCACCAACGAGCCCACTGGCGAGCTCCGCCATGTTACCCAAGAGCGCAGCGAGTCTGGAGAGATTCGCTACATCATTGGAGGCATCATTGCCGGAAGCACCACCCGTACCACGACCGAGCGTACCGAATCTGGCAATGTCCGTGTCATCCCCGGAGGCTCCATCTCGACTGTCTCCTCATCGACTCAAATTGTGACCGAACGTTCCTCGACTGGTGAGATCCGCTACATCATTGTCGGCGGATTCAGCGGTAATGCCATCCGTGTCTTGACCGAGAAGACCTCTACTGGAGAGATCCGTTTGATACCCACTAATGACGAGGCTGGTGAGCTCCGCCATGTTATCCAGGAGCGCACTGAATCGGGAGAGATCCGTTACATCATTGGAACCGTTATTACGACAAAGACGATCACCCGCGTGATCATGGGCCCCCGCATCGTGACCGAGCGCACCTCCACCGGTGAGATCCGCTACGTGATTGTTGATCAGTACAACGGCAATGCCATTCGCACCAAGTTTGAACGCAATGAGGAGACTGGCGAGATGGTCCATATCCCCGTCAAGGAGCCCGAGGGTGAATTGCGCTATGTGACTGAAGAGACCACCGAAACTGGCGAGATCCGCAAGGTTATTGGCGCTGTTATCACTGGAAATGTCACCACTACTACTCGCATGGTCAGTGGAGGCACTGTTACCACCGAAGGTCCTTCGACCTCGACCCAGACCCGTATTGTTTCCGAAACTAGCTCCACTGGAGAGACCAAGTTTTACCAGATCACGAACGGACCCAACGGTGAGGAGATCCGCACCGCTGTTGAGCGTACTGCCGAAGGTGGATTCCGTATTCCCGGAGGCGCCGTTGTCGTCGGAGCCGGCGCTACTTTGATTGGCAACAATCACCAGACCACGACCACCACCCGCGTTGTTGGAGGAGGTACCTTGACTGCAGCTGAGCAGGCCGCGAACAGAACCCAGATCACCCTCAAGTTGAGCATCATGCGTTACGAGCGTGGTGATGCCGATCAGGCCGTCCCCACCGCTGCCGTTGGCACCGTTTTGTTCTCCAAGTTCAAGATGCTCGGTGCCGGTGATGTCAACATTGACGATGTTGCCTTCTCCCATGTGGAGGAGGTCAAGATCTCTGCTCGTCGTACCATCAAGTGGATGAAGACCGAGGCCCACTGGAAGCGTGAGGCCGGTATGCTCCAGCACTTGAAGTCGGACCGTTACATTGCTGACCTGTACACGTTGTACTCCCTGCCTACCTTTGCCTCTTACCGCTTCGTCTCCATCTTGGGCCCCTTCTCCCGCACTCTCGAGTCCTACATGGCCACTGAAACTCTTTCGAGCGCTCAGATCCGTCAATTGACCTTGTCTCTGTCCGATGCCCTCCGCTGGTGCCACGAGCACCATGTTGTCCATTTGAACGTCCGTCCTGCCTCCTTCTATCTTGAGGGTGTTCCCGGCGAGGATGCTGTAGATGGAAACGGTCAATTGGTCTGGAAGCTCTGGAACTTTGGTCACGCCCGCTTTGTCGGCGAGCCTGTTGATACCGCTGTCACTACGGTCACGTACGCGGCCCCTGAGATCTTGCGGGGACGCGAGTCGTCTTCTGCCAATGTCTTGTCGGCTGTTTCGATGGATCGCTGGTCCTTGGGATTGATCCTGTACGAGTTGCATGCTCGCAAGCCCTACTTCTCGGCCAGCAACTTTGCAGAGTTCCAGTTGACAAACAGGGAGACCGTGTTCGAGCCTGCCTTGGATAACATTCCCGAGCAGGATGCCCGCAAGGCCATTCGTGGTCTTTTGGAGGTCGATCCTGAGAGACGTTATGCTCACGAGACCCTTCGTGAGGTCTACTTTGGACGGTCTTAAAAACATGGTTGACCTACTTCCTTGTCGTTCCATCCTCATCTCCCTCTCAAAAAAAAGTAATCTTAATCATTTATTCCATATTTCTTTCCATATTTAAAACAAAAACCCCTAAAAACACGACAAACTTGGTGAGGAAAGTGTCCACCGGCACATCACTCCCATGTTTATTCCGTTGCTCCAGAAGGAAGAAAGAAGCAGAAAAGAAGAGACATAAAAGCACACACGTACGAAGCATACACTATTATCTCGATATATTTTTCCTTGGATTTTGAGTTCTGCAGATTGTGTCTTTTTTTTTCTCCCCCTCGATGGACCAATATCCTATATGTTGGCAAGCTTCAGACAACAACAGACGACAGACTAAAAGCATGAAAGGGTCTTGCTGTATTGTACAATTTTATTTTGGGCAAGGTGATTAGCCATGAGACGCCCCTGTATCATGAACACCGATGTGGGGGCGTTCATTGATATGTCCTCTATGTGCTTTCGGTTACGTAACGATCCAAAATGGCCTGTTTTCTCCTCTTGACAAGATACTCTTCCACTTCAGCCTGCGAGGGGACATAGAGGGTTCCCAAAGATTCTGTTCGTTCGCCATCGACTTCCATTCCATTACTTTCTTCTTCCTCTGCATCCTCGAGAGCTTTCGCCAAGGCTGAGAAGAATAGAATATCAAAGGACAAAGAAGACAGTGTTGTTAGATGTTGATGATCATGCATCAAGTCCAGTAGAAAAGAAAAATGAAACCAGTTTACACATACCAAGTTCTTCTTGCTCCTTCTCAAACTCCAATATTGACCCATCCTCTTCATCTCTGTATCCATAATAGTCAGCATCCACATTCCGGTGCAGCTCTGCTCTAGTCTTTTCCTTCAGCGTGATTTCTAAAAAAAGACACAATCAGTTTTGATTTAAAGAGGGAAAAAAGCAAGCAAGTCAGCATAAAGATTTGTTTTCTTCCTCTCTTGTTCTTTGCACCGCAAAAGTGTTGAGAGGGACACGGAGAGGAGAGGGAGGCTCTTACGTTGAGGCTGGAAAAGCTCCTTGACACCTGGCAAATCCTTTGCACGACCGAAATATTTGTATCCACGCGCCCCAGGCACTTCCTTTCCTTGTGCATCAAAAGTTTTTGGGCCTGTGATCTAATAAAACAAAAAAAAATACTCAATCCGTTAAAAAAAAAACAGAAATACCACCTGCAATCGTTTTCTCCCGCAAAGAGAGAGAGTGAAGAGACATAGAGGAAGGACTGTTCATAGGACCATCACATACTCTGTAATCAACTCCTCCAAGATCCTTGATCTGCATCTCCCATCGGTATTTCTCGCGCATCAGCTTGTTGATTTCGTCGTTGAGATCGCGGATCTGGAAATCAGAAAGGCCGACTAATAACAGATTCACGAAGAAGCATGAAAACACGAAAATGGTTAGCATAACGGTTTGAAAACCCACAATGCCCTATAAAAAAAAGCGCAAGAGAAGAGGAGAAGCGGGGCGAGGGGAAGGTAGACAGCGAAATTAGGTCATATTTACCATCCTGGATCTTGGAGACCTTCTTGGAAATGTCCCCAATGGTATTACGACGCCACTTTTCTGCCTCAGCTAACGAGGTAACTTCTGAGATACGGTATGGTCTCCTTTCCAGATGTTTTGATCCGCCCAGCTCTGCATTCTTTGCTTCGCGAAAGCGATAGAGCATAGACCTGGTTGTTTTTAAAAAAAGAAAAACGACTCCCGATTAGGTTCCTGAAAGCCATTTCGTAATTTTTCTTTTCATTTGTGAACAAGCTTGAGTAATGTAGGTTCATTTACTGTGCTTTTTCTTCGTTTCTGGCCATGATGAATCCTGATGGTCGTTCCTGAGGTGAAGGCTGAGAAATTGACAAAGATTGATGGGCGATGCGTTTCCATGGTGAGGGTTGATCGCAGCTCGTGCGTCAATACTGCCTTCCAAGACGAGGAAACCAGGGGAATTTAAGGGTTACCTCCAAAAAAATCAGTCACGTGCGCGCTCTTTGAGCGACGCCCTCTCGAAGAGTATTCTCGAATTTTTTTCACTGCTGGAGACTGAAATCAAAAAGACGATATCGAGTGAAAATATGAAAATGCAACAACAAGCAGCTAAAAAAACATCAAGTAGGACAGGAAAAATTGAAGGATAGAAAAAAAAGCGATTCGAGGACGAGTACACTAACTGAAAAGTCGGACGGAAAGCAACGAGGGACGAGGAACTCTAAAACAGGCAATATGAAGAGAGCACCGGGGAGAAACCAAAGCGAGCCTCTTCGGAAAAAACGTCTAAAAGCTACAAAAGCGACAAAGCTGGGAAATGACTCTGCTTCACTGGCTTGCGGCTGCGAAGCATCCCTCAATGTCGGCGCTACATAACAATGGAATGTCGAGCTAGGATGGCGCTGTTGCTGTTGCACAACCGAAAGTGAGAAGTGGAGTGAAGACGACTGCTGATCGGGCTGTGCAGCGCAGCGCCACCAAAACCAAAAAATTCTTTCCTTTTTTGGTTTTCATTTCTTTATTTTTCTGGTTCCTTTGAGTCCTGGGACCCAATTGGCATGGTGAGTCTGTACACGGCGGCAGCAATGAAGGCTATTTAGTCAAGAAGGAAGACATGACATTTAGAAAGAAAGTAGCGCGAGAGCGAACAAGTCTGTAGGACATATTGAGACTCGATCCAATTTTATATCCAAGGCGACTATTTCCAATGGATCAAAGCGACAAGTTACCTGATCCCATGACACCAAGACCTAGTCTTCGGGCGACCAGGTTCTTGGGCAGTTGCTGCGCTTGGTAGAATGAATAAAGACCCAGGCCTCCGAATCCCGTGCACCCGACAATTTTACAAGGTAAGCAATCTCCAGGCAATTGCTGCTGTTGCTGATTTTGCTGCGGAGGGTGTCGGCTATACTGCTGCTGTGTCTGTCCTCTCTCTGCGGATGATACCAGAGTCGTCTGGGGGGTATCAGGCTTGGCCTGGAGGACGGGGTGTAGATTAACAATGTCAATAAAAAGAGCTGCCGTCAGGTTCTCCGTTCATTCCATCGAAAAGAATAGAGATCATCTCGTTCTAGTGGAGAAATGAGAGTGGTACCTCGGTGGCCATTGGCAAAACTTCTTTTGACATTGTGGACGAAATATGGAGAGGAATGAGCTTGCAGAGTGATCTGCATGCGGTAATGTAAGCTTCAAGCCTGAAACTCATGGTCACGTGCCAGAAATTTGCCACCATTCGCTGAAGCATGCCTCCTTTGCATTTGCATTTGCATTCACCCTTCACTCATCCTCGTCAACGCTATCAGGATCCCAGTCACTCGTGCCATTCGACCTCAGCTCCACAGAAACACATTTCATCATGGAAAAGGTTGTTTCGTATTTTCTTATTGTCAACAGCGACCTTGGACCAGGGGCTCATAACGACCATGTTATCCAGACCATTTGGGAACCCTGCGGAGGAAAGGCAAAGAACGAGAGACAGTGCAGGATTTACGTGATGAACTTCAGCACTTTTTGGACAGGGATTTGTGAGTCGTCGTCTTTGATCGCCTTTTTGCCTCGGAGGAACGCTTTGCAGGCAATCGCCTTCATAAATCCAGGATATTTACCTCTTCCTTTTTTTCGTTGCCTTTTGTAGTGACCCGCGAAATGTGGGAGGAGCAGCGAGAACAGACAAACGGCAATCAAATAGAGGAAATTTTGTACAGGCGACTGACTGAAGACGCGTTCAGTGGTATTGAAAAGTCGGGAGGCTACAACTTGTTGCTCCAGGTGAAATCTTCGAAAGAGTCGCGAGATGATCTAGAGGTAATGCGTATTCTCCTTTGATGAATGCGGGAAATTACTTACGCCAGCTGATAAAACGCGTGTTTATATTTTGTAGCTTACATGGACTGGATTCTCAGAAAAGACTCTGGCAGGACAAGTCATTCAGCCGAAGGTATGACCGTACAGTTGGCATAAAGAACAAGTCAACAAAGTCAAGTAACAGCAACTCGTCCTGTTTGTGAATGATAGTCTCGCTTAGGCTCCATGCAGTTGGAAATAGTCCCTCCTGAGAAATCGCAAAAACTCATGCGCGACTGGATCAGGACCACGATTGAAGATCGGAGAAGGTTTGAGGTGAGGCACTCACGCGTTCAGGATACAACTGAAAACAGGTCTATGGGGACTAATTAGTGACTCTTTATATATATATGCTCGACCATTTACTGGAACGCAGAGGTTAAGCGCTGAGCTCAAGAAGCACTGGCAGCAAATCAACGAACAGCTCAAGGATCGACAGCACGCGCTAGATCGCTTCATAGAAGACGAGAGAGAGTCGAAACGCAATTTGATGGAAAAGGTTAGGAATTTAGAGAAACTGACACAGCGGTCTTTATCGTCCCTGGTTGTGACATCTCCTCCTCCTCTAATGTATTGTTTCTGTTTTAGTTCCGAGCTTTAATCAATGCAAAGAAGAAGAAAATTGGAGAACTGGTCAAGTCGAACGACAATATGAAAACCAGGATGCAACGATTAGAGAAAGGTACTTCTTAATTATGTTATTCAATGTCTTGTCTTTGTTTTCTGCTGTACTCACTGACATGTTTTTCTGTAGCTCTGTTGGAGGAAAGACGTACGGTAGCAGCTCTTAAAGGGCAAAAAATCGAGGCAGGAGATCTTGAGATTGCTGATATCAAAACAAAAGAGGATATCGATAACAGCGACTACACCTCAACGACATCAACCATGAAAGGGGCTAACCGAGGACGTGGTCATGGTATTGGGCGGGGGAAAGGTCGTGGGCAAAATCCGAAAGTCAATCCAGAATCTTCGTCAGATGAAGTCGACGGATCAGTCAAAAGGGAGAGTGATGGTAAGATAGATGGGGGGCCCAACGCCAACGATGACGTGGAGCCACAGGTACCGCTTCCCCACCCTCAGGATACGTATGGCTGGGACGACGACCAACGGGACGCAGACAATGATGAACCTCTGATACGCCGAGGCACACGCCCCACATCATCCGGCAAACATTCCTCGCGCTTGAATGCTCCAGCAGGTGGAGGTTTGGATTTAATTGAACGTGTATCAAAGGCCGCGCAATACCGGACTGAAAGCCCTCATCCTCAGTCCATTCGAGCCGTCAAACAGGAGTACACGGACAGTTCTGATAACGCGCTTCTGTTACGAAAACACGACGTGGATACCGATTCTCCGCATGAAGAGTCAGGTTCAAGCAACACCAAACGTAAAAGGCAGAGGAGTACCAGTAGTGACAGTCTATCAACAACAGATGTGATGCTGCCTAGACCGCGGTCCCGATTACCAGTGTTTTCAATGTAAGTGCGCTACGCGGGTGACCACTTACTTGGGTTTACCGAGAATGATCTTTCTGACCTTTCTAATATTGTCTTTGCACTATTGTGATCACAAGGAGGAAGGCAGGGCTGGATAGGTCCGATACAAAGCCTTCACCAGATGGCGCAGTGTACTCGCAGGTTCGAGCCAACCTCAATTCAACAGCTTCGCCCTCTAGTGCTGAGAGACGATTGCGGCTGGATGGTCGCTCTGCCTCTGATGGCGTCAGTCGAGCAGAATCGATCGACGAAGAGGACTTACTGAAGGAATTGGAGTGACTGAGCATTCCACTGCTCGCGCTTTTAATTCTTGCGACTCAACTCACCCAACCCCAATAAAAACTCCTTTTCTCGGCAATTCTCCATGACGCTGTCAACCGTTATCTTCTGTTGTCTTGCCTTGACTGCAGCGTTTCTCAACACACAGGCGCCGACCCAGGTTCACGCCCTCCCGGTTTTTATAGTGATCACGGATGGTCAGTCAAGATCCATGGACAACCTCACCCCTGATCAGACAAGCAAGGCAGCCTCCCTCTCATTGTCGCCCAAACCAACGTTTGATATGCGAAGGCCAATATGCATGGGTCCAGCGACCCGGGGCCGTCTTTGGAACCGGATGGCTGGTGGACACCATGCAAAACCCAGCGGCCAGGAATATACTCCCCCTTAAAATAGCGTCGAGAATGATCCGTGACAATGTCTCCTTGATCCCTCCCTCCAAGGGTCTTGGCCTTTTTGTTTTAAAGAGTACTGTAAATTTTGAAGTTGCAACATTAACATTCTTTCCTTTCTCCTCACATTTGTCTCTTTTCAACCAACATGAAGCTCCATCTCTGCACTGCACTCTATTTGGTCGCCCTCATTCTTTCGACTAAAGCAGCTCCTATGTCCCGCGAAGCATTCTCTTTGGTCGAAAGATCTGAAACTGGAACCGCCGCCAAAGCCAAAACCTTCACCGAAGGAGATGTGGACAAGTCTGACACGAACACGGCATCAGGGAAGGAGGTCGTACTCATTAAATGCCCCGAGTTAAAGGAAAAGGAATCGCCTTTCTACGGCGTCCTCCACCGCGGTCCCGGCCCGAGGTGCCAACCATGAGCTCAGCCTAATGATTTTCGGCCAAAGGGAAAGGAATGTCTTGTGTGCTGACGAAGAAATGTAGATCAGATCTTTACGACCCCACCCTTCTAGCCCCACCTCCTTCGGAGGATTATTCGATGATCTCCTTACAGAGAATAAAAATAGCCATCGTTACCAGATTGCCCAAAGCAATCAGCTGGCACCACTCTTGTTTTGTGAAGACTGAGCTGGCGAAGACCTGCTACATCACATCAACAGCTACATTCAATCTGGAAAATCCGCCAAGCAATATCAGGTTGAAAGCATCGGATCCTACGGCTACCTTTCATTTACATTCATTCTATCAAGACAACAATACTCTTGCGCACACATAGGCATGGAATAAGTAACATCGTCTTTAACACACAGCCTTTAGTAAGGGCCATGAAAATCTTACAACCTACTCTAGGAACTAGAGGGAGGAGTAGCAGAGGGACTCGGTTTACAGACATACCCGATGCCACCATATTTTGGCCAATGATCTGGACAGGGCAAGGTTGGCCCACTCCAGTTATTTGCTGTATTGGAAACTGCAGAGTCGGCGGGGTAAGCAGAGCTGCTTCCTGGGGAACCCTTCGGTGATTTACTGGGTTCACTTGTCTGAGTAGGATTTTGCCTTGGGGTATTGTTGATGTCCTCGGTACGTAGGTTAAAGAGAAGTGGATCTAGCGTTACCCGAGTGCCAACAGGGGCCGCTGATGCCGTGGTCAATGTGGAAAGCGCAAGCGCAGCGATTGCACAAAAGAAGGTACACGAAGCAGACTTCATTCAGGGAAGCGAGGCAGAAGTATGTTTAGGGATATCGTCTGGAGAAAAAGGGACAAAAGGTGAGATGTTGATGTCCATGAGGAGTCAGATGTGGAAGTACAAGGAAAAAGATCTCCGTTTTCTGGCGCCTCTGCAAATGGAGTCTGGTTATTGAAGGAAACACGGGGGAAGGGGCTGAATCCATGGCAAGATCTTTCAACCTCCTTTCTTCCCGCTGTCTTTTTGATCGGTTGCACGATATAAAGACTTCGACGTTTTTGAATAATCTGGGGGTTGGACTGCAGCCCTTTCTGCCGTAAAGCTAGATTCAAAGCACGGGCCAAGAGGACTGTAGCTATCCTTTCCGCTTGATTGGTTGACACGCGTTCTTTTTTTTTTGGGGGGGGGGGGGGGGGCACAACACCTCATTCAAAAGTGTCTAGCACCCGTGCATGAGGACCCAATTGAGACCCTGGTGTGGAGAAACAGTAATGTCAGGTCACTGGATTATATGCGGGTCAAGTCTTCGGCAACCCTTGCCAGCGACGTTAATAGTGCCCCACCTCGGGTTCTGATAGAGTGCATCACAGATGTTGATAGAGTGTATGCACGTCGATCTCGATTGCGGGGTAGGAGGGGTAGGAAGGCACTCCGTCCTCAGCACACCGTCTACTTATATCTACCTTCACCAGTCCCGTTTCTGTTCTTTCTTCCACTCTTTTCTTCCAAACGACCTTGTCTACACCCCAGCACTTTCGACCGTCCAACTCTTCAGCTCTTCGGTCTTCAACGATCACAAGGACCTGCGAATTTTAGCCATGAAGATTGCGTCATTTACCCTTTACACTACCGTGACAGTTCTGGCAATGCTGGCACTCACAATGACCAAGGTCGGGTCAGCTCCAACTCCCAAGCATGGATCGGACACCGCCTCAGACCCGATCTCCACGACAGGCGACACTGCACTGTCCCCGTCAGGGCTGATCGGTTGCGCAGAGCTGAGGAGGTGGAGACCCGATATCGAGGGCATTGGCCCGGAATGTGATCCTAATAAGTAAGCGGGGTAGGCCCCATCTTTAAGCCCTTGGCACAGCCAATAAAGATTGGTGGCGCACCAGCTGATGTGTGACCCAGAGGACGAGAGACCCGAGGATGAAGAAGATCGTGTGATGTCATTTCAATTCCGAAAGCTCCCAGGGGCGGTCTCAGGAACAACGGCGGGCCGTGATTGGCCCAGGGGTGAAAATCGAATTTTTTTTTTTTTTTTTAGCTAAAAGAAGAAAAAGAAGCTCCGAGGAAAGAAGCTCCGAGGACTACATAGTGGCACATACACGCACACACATATACACACATACATGGGTGCATCACCACCTTGCTCAGCCTGCCTTGCCCCGCCCTGCCCTGCCTTGCTTGTGTGCTTTTTGTCTGCTCTTCTGTCTTCTCTGTTGTCTTCTCTCCACACCCCCACCATGCCCCCTTCATCCTACCAGCTGCTGCCCCTCTCCTCAGCAGCAGTGGACAAGACCTCGTCGACCCCAGGCCATGTCCGCATCTTCTCCTCGGTCATCAGC
This sequence comes from Entomortierella parvispora, assembly GCA_963573315.1. NCBI lineage: Eukaryota > Fungi > Mortierellomycota > Mortierellomycetes > Mortierellales > Mortierellaceae > Entomortierella > Entomortierella parvispora. The sequence continues at coordinate 974,413 of OY752146.1, forward strand.
AGGACTCGCCGTCGCTTCATCCTCATCCTGCTCATCTTTGCCATCGGCTTCACCCTCCTCCTCTCCATCACAATGTCCAATGAGGACCACTGGAGGGGTGGCACCTCTGCCTTCGACTTTGAACTGCCCGAAGGATCCTGGACCTGCACAGACGACGGACTCGGCGATGTGGCCAAAAACACAGAGTACAACAGGCGCTCCCGTCAGTGCATCGTCGAAAACTTGTGTGTCGATAGAAAAGGTAGGCAGATCAGGATCATAGGGTTCTCAGAAACCTCCTTCTTTTCTTCCATTTCTTTGCCGTTGCTTCTGCTTTTCAAGATAACCTAATACTCATTGCCTCCCATTCAATAGGAGCGTTTATTCGAAGCAACGGCCTCCACCGTCAAAACATGCCAGAGGTCAATCTCATGTCATCCGATCAGTCCTCGGACGTCTTTTGGCAACCAAGACTTAAACGCTACCTCGGAAGATCCATACGGGCGCACTATGTCAACGAGACTCTCTTTGTTCATGCACTCTACTCGCCGTACCATTTCTCGCACTGGCTCTACAATGGCATGACCCCCCTTTACAGGTAACGCAAGTGACAGAGAAGATCGTCTTGGATTGATGTATATGTATGAGATTGATCTAATGCGTCCTTTGTCTTCATCGATAGTACAATGAAGAGGTTCGGGGGGACAAAAGACTCTTGGACATTTCGTGCTGCACGGTATCACAACGATGATATCCGCCGTCAAGGCACCTGGGAAATGGATCATTTCTTTCGATCTGGAAAAGAGCTTGTTTTAAACGCGGCCGAAGTCTCGACACCCTTCCAGTCATTGCCTCCAAGCGATGCTCCGATCTGTTTCCGGCGCGCAGTTATCGGACTTGGTTCTCAATGTGCACTGAGCTACTGCGAGAACAACATTCCGACCGAGATTTACAAGACTTTCCGGGAAGAGGTTGCAGATTACTACTGGAAGACACCCGAGACATGGCAGAGGCATCTTACCAACGCTCAGTACGCCATCGAAAGCGGGATGGACCATCAAGACCATGGACACAAAAAGCGATGGCTCCTAGAGGAAGAACATCTGAAAGCTGCTGTGGTTTCAGTCAGTAAGAGACAGGAGACGGGAACACAACAAACCAACACCCAGCTGCGATGCTTGCAAACTGCAAAATACTACAACTTTGAGCGTGCAGGGCCCAACCACGGACTCGAGCAACGAGAGCTTCGTAGTCGATTTGGGCAATTGAAACCCGATGAAGCCGATCCAGAATCGGACTACCAAAATCTATACGCCTCTGGCGTCAGTGATGCCCAAGGAGGCAAACGCCAGTTGGTGGTTGGAATCCTGCAACGTGAAGAGTCCAGGCGACTTGTCAATGTGGATGATTTGATTGATGGACTTGTCAAATCTGGGTTCCGAGTCAAGTGGATGAGCTTTGACCATGGATGTGGACTCGCAGAGACAGCCTATCTTCTCAGGGATATTAACGTGATGATTTCACCCCACGGAAATGCGATTGGAGCTTCGATCTTCATGCCAAGTGACGATCCTGTCCCAACTATTATCAGTGTAGATAACTCGAGACACTGGGAAGGCTGGTTCAAATTCACAGCGACTGTCCTAGGCCAACGATTCATCCACACCACTTGCGGACCTCATGAATTCTTGGACGATACACAAAAGAAGAGCTGCAGTCCACACTACAGAGATCTCGACAGCGCGAATAGGCTATTGAAGGTAGTGGGATTGGTCCTTGGGGTTCCAGATTCAATGGTCAAAACCGACAAGGAAATTGACGAGAAGGGCCTGTCGCGTGGCAAGATCCGCGATGGATATCGAAAATACGTCCAGAGACATCCCGAGTCTCAGCGATTGGCACAAGAGGAACTCGAGATCATGATCGGCCCCAACCCTTCGTATGAGCTGATGAACAAATACGGAAATGATGCCTGGGTTTTCCAGGACGAGTACTGGAAGGTAGCAACGCGCTACATTGATGTGGGACGAACCGTCAAGTTTGTTCAGGGGCTGCAGACCGACAAAGATCGAGAAGTACTCTCCATGAGTAGCCCGCAACAAGCCTACATGGAGTACGTGCTGAGAGGAGAAGCCTGCGGATTCCAAGGATGCGCCGACATTTTGAAAAGAAACGTTGCCGATATGAACACGAGTGCGTTTGGAAAGCATTCGATTGACGATATCGCACTGTGGGGCCAGCATACAAGAGATAGTGCGTCTCTCCATGAAGGATTCACGCCCAATATCCTGGATATGCTCTGGAAGATGACTTGAGGAAGCTATTCACTGTAGCCAATATGTACCATAGATAATAAAACACGCGCCAGCAGTGACTGCTCTTGTACCTCCTATCTTTGTTCTCAAGATGATGCATGTAGACCATCTTCCCATTCGCTCGCCTTGACTGCACACTCATCCGTTCATCTTACTGCTCATCTAATCATGTCGACCGAAGATACCTCCAATGTAACACCCTGGTTTACGGGCTCTGTTTCATCAGCTGTTGAAACCGCGAATGCAAAAGGCATCGTTCTCCTTGTCTGCCTTGTCCAAGGTATGTTCTCCGGCTCCGCCTCTTCCCTCCAGACGACAAGGAGAGCCCCAATTACCTGAAGTGGATCGCCCCTATGGCCTCCCTGTATATTTATGACATGGCCTCCCTGTATATTTATGACATTCTAATATGTAATAGATGGCGAGGACAAGACTGAAAGTCGTCAGTTTGAGGGACGCTTTGCCGAGGACGCATTCAAATCCGAGTTCTCCAGTCTAGATCTGGTTCCACTGCGACTTGTCCAGGAGTCGCCCGATGGCCTCATGTTTGGCCAGATCTGTAAGTGATCTGTTTCTTGATTGTCCAGTTTTCTTGTTGCCGAGATTTGTGTTTTTTCATGTCTAATATGCCATTGTTCCTAGTCCCTATCTTGACCGTCCCAGCTCTGTACCTCATCAGGAATGGGCTGTTAGCTGACTTTATGAATGGATCTGTGGATAGCGATCAAATGCTGGAACGAATCAAGAAGGCGGTTCAGGGACACTTTCAGATTCCCCCACCACCGGGCACTGTTCTACCGGACGCTGGATCCTCAGCAGCAGCAGCCACAGAGACAGCGACGACTACTCATTCCAGCTCAGAAAATACAGCTTCCGTGATTTCCCCATCTGTCAGTTCCTCAGCGAACTCTTCTTCAACTCCATCTTTGGCAACATCAGTGCCTGTCACCTCAGCAACGGCATCGACTTCATCTGCCGGGGCGGGACCAAGCATTCTTGCCCAAGCTAACGCAGCACCTCGAGCAGAACAAGCCCAAGTGTATGGGAAACATCCCTTTCAGCTCTGTGCCAATAGAATGCACTCGGAGGGTCTGAACTAACGGAAATTCTGTTTTTATACACTTAGACTGAAAGACTTGATGAAAGAAAGAAAGTTGAAGCGGGAACAGGAAGAGCGTGAGGTGAGCAAAGTTTACTCTTCTTTCTTTCTTGTAACTCGCTGGGGTTTCTCGATTGCGAGACTTATATTGGTTAATCACATTAGGCTGCAAAACAACGCGAGATCAACAGGAGAACATCAAGCAAGACCTTGTCAGAGGCCCAAAAAGACTTGGCAGACAAACAAAGCAAAAAACTCAAGGACCAGATTGAGAAAGAGAAACGTGAGGCAGCAGAGTACAAGCGAAAAGTCAAACAGGACTTGGAAGAAGACAAGGCCAGGAGGCGAGCCGAGAGAGAAAAAGCGCAGGCGGCAATCGCTGCATCCTCGGCTGCGTATTCGTCTCCCTCACAAGCGTCATCTTCAAGCTTTGGCGATGCTGAGGTTGTTTTACCGGCTGAGGTCCGCGCTTTGAATTCTGGGTTAAGAGAAGCCCGAAATGACGCTGCACCCGCATTGGCGTTCGATTCAAGTCGACTGAACATTCGACTGTTTGACGGCTCCAGTATCCGGAATACCTTCAAAGCCACAGACACTTTGGAAGCGGTTCGAGAGTGGATCAACCAGGTATTATTCACAACACGATATCTTGGGCTCCCAATGGGGGTAATGCAACCGAATCGTTGATTCTTACACGTCTACACGGTTTTGTCTTGTCATCCCGGTTACAGAATCAAGAGGGTGAGGACAATGCCTATAACATTGTCCAGTTGATTCCTTCGAGAACCTTTACGGACGAATCGAAAATGCTTCGGGACCTCGAGCTTTGTCCAAGCGCCACCCTTGTCTTGAAGGTATTTTGAAGTTGAAGTATTCATTCTACATGTCTACTTGTTCTGACTCCCTTCACTGGATGAATAGCGAACACACACGTCGTCTTCCGCCTATGGCTCAGATGGTAGTGGTACAGTCCCCACAATTTTGGGCTACGGTTGGTCAGCTCTTGGATTTGCAGGAAAGATTGCATCTTCCGCTCTGTCCACAGTTGCTGCTTACAACCCTCTTTCGACATCGGCTCAGTCCGGTTCATCGTCTTCAGCAAGCACTCCCTCCTCGGCAGCTGGCTCATCTTCTACAGGGCAATCAAGTCAAACAGCGAGAACAGCAGCGTATGATTACACACTCATTTGCCCTTCCCGTTCATGATCCCTATCCTCATGAACTAACGCATCTTATATACTTGTCTTCCCTGGCCAATATCCATAGATCTAAAAAGAAGGACACGGAAGTGAGCTACAATGGGTAACGATCATCTCATACAAAAAAAACCTGGCCTTTTGTATCATTTTCCGTGACTAACAAACAATCTTTTTCTTTTGTAGGAACTCTACCAACTTGGAATGAGTACCACGTACTCACTATCAAAGCTAGAACTGTCAATAAAAACAATCAAACCCTCGAAACTACCTATAAGCGCTCTTCTCCACCTTCCCACCGTCCGTCCATCCAGCGCAAAAAAAGCATCTTTCCAATCAGATCGGAAAGATGCAAAAAGAATGGCGTCAACAGCAGGATTTGAACCTGCGCGGGAGAACCCATGAGATTTCTAGTCTCACGCCTTAACCGCTCGGCCATGTTGACTCACTTTGATATGAGAAAATTTTTCTAGAAATCTATGATCGTACGATATCACGTGACTAGATCTCAGTAGTGACGTAATAATCGCGCCTTTTGTGGTGTCATAGCAGATCGCCGTTGAATACAAAGAAAAAATTGTGGCGTCATGCACGCGTCTTGCTCAGCCCTCTCCTACAGCAAGTGTTCCCTGGACGGGCATTCAGCTGTACAGGACTACCATCCCGTTCACTGACCGAAAACAAGGGAGTTCTTGGACGATACTCAAGCGACCGCGACTTTGACGATTGCTCGGTGCAGTAGTCTTGTTGATAGAGGAGTCAAGCAAGATACGCGGCTTTAGAGGCCTCGAGCAGAGGGCGTACTTTTTGAACAGAGGTTGATTCCTAAGCTTTTAGAGTTTCTAATGTCCGCCAAACCAAGAACAAGCGCGCCGCCTTCACATTCTCTGATTTACATATTCTAGTAGATGACATACTTTAAACTTATGCGCAGCGATCGTAGAATACCTCCTGGTCTCTTGAGCTGGACGAAATCAAAGAACCAATCGTGGACATGTTCAGAACAATGGAGGAGACAACTATGACTCTTATGCTAAGAAATATCATTCGCTCTAGCCCTACGCCCCCTCCACTCAAATACCGTAATCTACTGGATAACTCATGGTTGGACATGGGAAAAGCTAAAACAAGTTCAGATGATGACCTTTTTTTTGAACTCATTTCAATTTGAAGTCGCGCACTGGGTCTTCAGTTTCAAGGAAAACGGTTAATTACAAAGCAGTTAGAGCTCCATCAAAAATCTCATAACGCATCCTTGACTATTACTAATGCTTCCCCTCAGCCCATTACTCGCATCATGTATCCTTCTTTAAACTTTTTTTCGTGTAGACTACCTGTGGCTGCCTGTCGGTAGGTTCTGTAAAAGAGCTCGTATTCGCTAGCTTGCTGTAAACTTCTTTTCGCCTGAAAGTACCCATGGCGCAAGGCGCGCAGTCAATCGATGCAGTGGGTTGGGAGTCTGCAAACGGATTGCATTCTCGTCTCGAGGCCCTGTCCTCCCCTGATGCCTTCGAAAGCTTTGTCATGTTCTCCCTCACCCAAAAGCGACATTGACGACACCAGGCGACGCGTGCTATACTGGTCGCTCAGCTTCACCTAAAGGGAATAACGCATGGTGTTCGATCTCAGTGTTCTGCATGCGCTAGGAATAGCTGCCACAAGATCATTCACCCTTGTTCCTCCTTGCTGGTACCGATTCGTGGCTTTAATCTTTGATGGGGGGGATCAGGTTGTAGTTCTATAGCGAACTTTCTGTTCCATAGTAAACAGGTTATCACCGAGAAACACGATTTCATAGACTTGATTTGGTTTATTGGGACTTGCTGGCTCACTGAAGAAAAAAGTCTGCAATACCCATTAGGGTCGGCAATTGTGGATGAATCTCAACTACTCGGCTTTAGTATTGGGCGTTGGGTTACCAAACTTGTTTGATTTGTCCGCTAATTGCTCCGGGATTGATGAGCTAGATATATCGGAGGCATCGGAGGACACTGACAGTTCGCTTGTGAAGTCTGGGCGTCCTCAAGTTCTTCGAGGCCGCCAGAGATTGGGAGATTAATGTCTTTACCGTTAATAATCTTAACGTAGTAGGCTATCTGACCGCCAACGGCAAGCGAGTACTTGAGTGGATACTGGAAACCACCAGAGCCAACAAGCGTTAGATAGGGGGCTGCTCCCACAAGGTAATACTCTGTGATGCCATGAGGACTGAGTATCGTGACAGACGCTCCATCGTCCATTCTGTCATGAAGAATAGAGGACTTGGTCACTGTTGGGAGGCTTGATCTGTTTGATCCGTCGACTCAATATACAGGGATCGACAAACTGCGGAAGTGGTGATTTCTGGAGGTCAGGGGACGATCCGCTTGAAGTTGGTGTGCCGCTGCTGCAGGGAACAAATGCCGACATCATGGAGATGACAAGAGGAATGAAAAGGATTGCACGAGCGATCAAGGCTGAAAGGAAATGCAGTGGCGGTGAAAAGTTAATAGGAAAATTTGTTTGTTTTTTTGTCATTCTGGTTTTTTATACCAGGTTGCTTTCTTTGAGTCGAAGGCATTGATCACATCTTGCTGTTGAAAGAGCAATCTCTGGTTCCCTTTCGCACCGAAGGCCCTTCTGCATTCTTCTGTAGTTTTTCGGCACAGGCGGCCTTCTCCGGGTTCTGTTCCCATCATCTCTTTTTTCTTCTATCTCTCCCCTCAGTTCCTCCTATCGAACGGCGTCTACGATGGCTTCCCCATGTCGCCCTCTCTGCTCTTTCTCATATTTCGCGTAAATCACAAGCGCCCTTCCATAGGCTTCGATAGTACATCAAAGAGTTCGCGTTTGCTTGTTTGCTTGTAGAAACCTAGCTAGAGGTTATTCAGCTCCAAACGATCCAGTGACGGAGGGCGCTGAGGAACTGACGTTTTCATGACAAAGCAGCTGGGAAGATTGTCGTCGACATACTGTTTATAGATCCTAAGCTTGATTCAAAGTCCTGCGCCCAGAGCCTTTCGGCGTTTTCTGCAGGATTACCGCCAGTATTGTACCTCTCAGAGATATCTGATAACGCGCATCATGCTCACAGCAATGGACATTTGTCACTGTACCGATAACCGCATGCTGTTGGAGGTGTCAAAGGGCCTAGAACTGCCACATCCATTATCAGTTCTAGTCGGTGCTGTTCGACGCTGTGTATTTGAGGAGGTATTACAATAATGGATGGACAGGATGTGTTTTCGTGTGTGATTTCGCCATAGTAGATCTTCTAGACAGCGGGAGAGGGACAAGCGAATTGCCGGTCACCTGAGCAAATAACAAATTGGCGGCGTGTGGCCATTCTAGTTGACACGTTGGCCCATTGAATAGAATGCATTTTCTCGTCTCAAAGACGATTCATTGTGAGTGCCTTTCCCCCGGATTTCCTCCATCTTCAATCCGTCCTTTGAGTGTCCTCTCCAGCAACGGCTAATTGGACGCGAAGGAGCTTCATTTGTGTGTGTGGTACAAGGCCGTGAAGATTTTTCTTTCTCAAGAGCAGGAAAATTTACTGAGCACAAAAAAAGGAGTCAAGAGGTTTGTTATTTTGTGACCTCGAGGGTCCAGTCCTCAATGAAATGGCAAAAGACCACTCACCACACAGGGATGTGATAGGGGACATGGAGGTATCGTCGTTCCCGTCAAAGCGTGAGGAAAAAGGAAAGAAGACAGTTTCCCAAGCCAAAAGCATTTGGTAATTCATGCATTCGGGCTCTCATCCATAGCGCCATCCGTAGCCTACGTCCAAGGTGTAGGTAGAGTGCCATGTGCTTACTGATGCCGCGCAGACGTGACATTTTTTTCCTTCTTTTTTTTTTTTTGCTCAAAAGGCCGAACGTTTTCCTTCCTCTTTTTTTTTTGCTTTTGTTTTTGTTTGTCGCTTTCCAAAACTTGTTCATTATCCTCCACATCCTTTCCCACCAGTCTTTCTCACCAGTCTTTCCCCCCCTGTCGATCCGTCTGTCCCGCAATGACTCCAAACGCCGATTCTAACACCACGAAGTACCATCAGCTCGGGGACTTTGAGCTCCAGTCCGGTGAGGTCCTTCCTTCGGCCTATATTGCTTATCGCACTTATGGTTCTCCCACGAACCCTTGCATCGTCTACCCTACCTGGTACTCGGGAACGATCGTTGAGGGCAACGAATGGCTCATCTCCACTGCTGAGCACCCCCGTCAGGCCCTGGATCCCGAGCGTTATTTCATTGTCGTCCCCGCCCTCTTTGGAAACGGTGAATCTACTTCCCCTTCCAACACCTCCGGACCCAAGGGAGGCGTCAACATGCCCAAGACCAGTTTTTACGACAATGTTCGAGCTCAACATGATCTTGTGACCAAAGGACTCGGAATCAAGGACCAAATCGTCGTCCTTGGTTGGAGTATGGGTGCCGCCCAAACCTTCCAATGGGCCTCTCAATACCCATCTATGGTCAAGCTCGCCATTCCTTTCTGTGGCGCCGCCCGAATCTCTATGCACAACTGGGTCTTCCTCGAAGCCGTTAAGGGCGCCATCTTGGCCGACACGGAGGGTTATTGCAACGGCCGGTACATGGAGGAAAAGGGTCAACAACCCATGGTGGGTTTAAAGACCTTGGGCCGAGTGTATGCCGGCTGGGGGTTCAGTCAAACCTTTTATCGCGAGAAAGGGTTTGAAAAGTATTTTGGCATCAAGGGCGCGGAAAACGCGATGGTTCAGTTCTGGGAGAAATGGTCCACAAGCAAGGATGCCAACAACATGTTGCACTTGCTCTGGACTTGGCAACATGCCGATATCTCGGCCCAACCCCTATATGCCGGTGATTCGGGTCTCTCCGAGGCCGGAGGACGGCTCTCGGACAGGGGCGAGGGAAGAGCCGGCGCGGGCTCGGCCGAGGATGAGGAGGCCTTTATGAGGGCCCTGAGGGGAATCCAGGCCAAGGTTTTGATCATGCCCTGCGACCATGATCTCTACTTCCCTCCCGACGACAGCCAGATCGAGAAGGATTACATGGGTGAGAACGGAGAGTTGAAGGTTATTGAGAGTATCTGGGGTCATTGGGCTGGCGGTCCCGGCGACAGCAAGGAGGATGCCAAGTTCATCGACGAATCTATTCACGTAAGTCTTCTGATTACACCTAAAACATGGGGACAGTGGGGCAACAGAGACGCGTCTATCGCTGACAGCGACGGCTGACTGACTGCGTATTTTTTCTTTGTTTCTTAGACCTTCTTCAAGCAGAACGGGTTCTAAAGCAGACTGAACATGACGGGTTTTTACAGACACAACATTGACTGGCCCTTGCCACACAGGAGCTGGTGACCTGACAGTGATCAGATCATTCATCCCTTCATTCATTCATGGAATAAAACAAAAAAATAATTTTTTGTAGACTGGCGAATGTTGTGATTAGCAGAAAAAGAAAGAGTACAACTTTTTTTGTATGATTGCTTGCTTGCTTCAAAGACAGAAGAGTAAATGAGAATAGAATAGAATCGAAAAAAATACATGGATATAAAGGTTACTACAAGAGTATGAGAGTGCTGATGTTGGTACATGACAAGCGGGATGAAGGGATATAAAATAAAAGAAGGGGGAGAGGCGATCAGCCTCGGAGTTGTTGTTGTTGGCTGAACTCAATTCATGGAAGGAACGCGCTGCGGCAAAGCAGCAAAGACGACCATGACCAGCGTGGACCAAAAGATACAATAGCTCAACATCCAGTAGGCACGGAGTTGATGACGGACACGAATTGAGGGCTCCAAAATCTTTCTAGTTCTCAGGATGTGCTTGTCCTCAGACCTACAGGAGAAGGCAGCAAAAATATAAGTAGGAAGACACAAAGACTGACCGTCTGAAAAAAAAAAAAAAAAAAAAAAAAAAAAAAAACCAGCTTTCCAAAGAAACACTTACATTTTACCAAGGATTCCAAGCAGGGGCGAGAACCCTTTGACCCCTGTTGCAAGGAAAATAGATCCGGGCCATCCACCGACGATACCGACGACCCATACCCACGGGCTCTTCCATCCACCCTTGTTCATCAAGACCAACATCAGCTGCAAACCAAGGACCGCTAACCAGGTCAAAATACCGATCCACATCGCTCCACGACGCTTGATTCGATTATTGGGGTGTCCTTGATTTAGCAATCCAAGATTTTGTTGCTCAACGTACTTCAGAAACAATGGGTAGTAGTGATCTTGAAGGACCACATCCAACACGAATCCTTTTGCTGGTCCATAAAGATAAGGGGCCTCTGTTCTACCCTCTTCCTGAACCTGGGTATGGATCCGTTGGCGACATTCTAATGGCAGATAAAACGCTGCCGCCGCTGCAGAGGAGGCCACAGTCGCAGACGCAGGACCAGTAAAGAGGGGAGGCGGGCCGCCACTATCAATTGCGGCATTGGATTGTGTGGGTGAGGAAGAGGAGCTCGAATTACTCCTGGTGGGGTTGGTAGTGGAGGAGGTCGCTGGAGTTAAGAACGATTTGGGTAGTTGTAAGGCAGACCCAAGTGACAGGTGATGGTTGATAGAGAAAAGACCATGGTCGTTTCCATGAGATCCATTGCCCTGCCGGCCATTGTTCGTGTTGCTTGCTGGAGATAATGTTAGGGGATGTCCTTCCGGGTACAACTGAGTAGAATGGAGTCCAGTCTTGTCATCGTTCCAATGTTGATTTTGGTTATGGATCTGACTTTGACTGCTGCTGCTGTTCATAACGATATCTGGGATCTGAAATCTGATATCGCGTCTCTCAATTCTAGGCGACGTAGTAGGTGTGACGCGGATGACGTCCAAGCTGTCGGAGCTGGACTCCTTTCGAAGAGATTGATTCAGAAGCACTGAGAGCTGCCAGCCAACCTTTTGAGCCGTCCTAGAAGCCATGTTTACCGCTCTTCCTGCCGTTCTGGCCCGGATGCCACGAACGCCTCCACGCTTGTAAGGGGATGAGCGTAATGAGGCCGTGGCAGGAGATGGCAGGATTGATACTAAAAGTTAAGAAACGTAGACCGTTAGTAGTCTGTTAAGAAAGTGTAAAGACACTCTCCTACATACACTGACACCCGACGACTCACCAGACTTTTCCACGTCGCGTTTGCTGATCTTGTCCCAAGACGACGATAGGGATGATGCCGACGAATGTCTTCGGTGTCGAGAACCAGGAGACTTAGCCTCTCCAGAACCAGCGTCATCTCCTGCAAGCTGATCCTGGAAAGTGATCACAACCGGCGTTTTTCCAGGGGCAGTCTCAACAGCATCGTTGTTCCCACTAATGTTGTTCGGTGGTGGTAGCGCAGTGGGCATAGATATGTCCAAGATAGCCACTTCTTCATCACCGCTGTGCGCGCCGGTTGATATCGCTTTCTCCTCGACGGTGGGATTTGCCGAATCTTTTCCGTGGACGTCAGCCTCGGATGGCTTTTCAGACAGTTTTTCAGGCGACTTCTCAGACGACTTCCCGGCGATATAGGAGGCGTCTTGCTTCGCCTCATTATCCTCGTCTTCGGTCTCGTTCTCTTCATCAGAATCGTAGTCCTCTTCGTCATCGTCCTCATCATCTGAATCGTCCTCTTCAGACGCCTCCGGAACCGCAGTTTCCTCTACTGTCGTGGTGTTGATGGTCAATGTGGGCAACTCAACCACCGTTACTTCTGTGCGGAGAATCCTAGACAAGAACGGTGGGAGAACTGAGCTAAGACCTGTGCCAGCTCTCTTCTTCAACCTTGGGCTGGTTGGACTCTTGGGATTTATGGCGAGATCCCCGGCCTCTTCAACCTCCTCATCTCCAGCGCCAGAGTTATCAGTGTGAACAGTCAGATTGGGTCCCGCAGGGGAGGAGGATCCATCCTTTTCAGTTCTGGCATCGTCGTCCACAGTACTCGCTTGTCCACTGGCGCCTCCTAGGCCGCTCCTCGATGCAAAACTTCTGCGGCCCGAAAGTCGGTTGGCTCTCCTGCCTCTCCAATTCTCGTTCCATTGGGCGATCATTTCTTCGGCATAGCCATCCCATCCAGGCACCATTGTCTTGTCCAAGCTGACTCGATTCAGATTTCCGTGCGCTCCATTGAAAGTCTTTATGGAGGATGCTGCCGCCTCTTCTTCTGCTGCCATGGGTGCAGTTCGCAACTGAATGAGATACTTTCGATAAATTCTTAGAGCAGATTCTTGTAAATCCTCAAGACTGATGGTCCTAAAACTCTGTACCAAAAGAGCCTTGCCCTCTCCATTACTGAAGATACTGGGGGCATATGCACTTTCTCCCGACCTGCGAATAGCGACCGGTGCTTGCAAGGGTCCAACGCCTCCGGTGATCCTGGCCATGGATGGTCGACGGCTCCAGTCTGGTTCCTGAATACTTAGTGACTGATGTGATATTTGTCGGCGAGGTCCCATAGGACTTGACATGTGTTCCATGTTGTTTTCCCCATCGTCGAGCGTGTGTCCAGCCTCAGAACCTTCCTCGGCTTCATTGGATAGAGATGGGTGCTGCTGATTCTGAAACTGCTGGGAGGTTGTACGTCGAATGCCGTTCCCAAAGTAGTCCTCCGAAACAGATGGTCGTACACGAGAACTCCTCGAATTTGATCTAGGCATCATATCAACAGAACCGCGGCCACGCATCATGAGGTTGTAAGAATTAGGGGACGAGTGTGTACTGGGTATAGTCCCGCTTCCAACATGGCCGCTACTGTCGTTGTTCTGTTGATAGCGCAAATGCGATGATCCATGTACGGGCATGGGTCGATAGAAATCAAAAGACCCCCGTCTAATATCTTCTCGACTGGTGTTGCTGTAATCGTATTGCTCGCCTGCCTTCTGCTGCTCTTTAAGCGCCACTACAGCTGCTACAGCGGCGTCTTGCTCCGAGATATGCTCCTCTTCCAGAGAGGGTCTACTCCTCTCTCCAGAGATTCTTCTCCCGCCGATTCCAGACAACAGTCGATTATAGGCGCCAGAACCATGGCTGCTACCATGAAGGGTCGACTGCAGTGGAGGAAAAGGGGCAGACGAGTCGTGAAGTCCGTATCGCCGACTTTCCTGTGGGAAAGAGAGGTGATCATTCAAAGGCAGTTGAAGGCTGGATCGACTGGCCAGGTAGAGATTAGAGCCATCGATTTCTTGTCCACTGGCACCAATGCCGATACCAGTTCCTGCACCAATGCTCGCATGACCAGGTGTTAAGAAGTCGGTGTCTCCACCGAGCTTTCCTGATTCTACTGCCGCCAAGAGGGCCATTCGTCGTCGGTCTCTGGCGATGGCTCGCTCCTCCAATTGTAACTCTCGTTTTTGTCTGCGCTCCGACACATCAAAGGTCCTGCACAGTTGCTCATGAGCAGTAACGTCCTAAAAAAGATTAAAAGTTCATTTCGATGTATTTGAGTGCCGATGCTCTCCATACCGAACTTTTGCTGTCAGAGTCCGATCCGTCTTCTGAGAAATGGCCACTTACTGTCCAAAAATTGAGGTATTCCACAGCGCGCCGACTCCGGAGAAATGCCTCGAAGTCGTCATAGCTGAGGGGATAGCGAGTTTTCTTTTCCAAGACCTGGAAAAGAGTTGGCAGAGAGAGATCCTCTTGTTTGGCCAATTGCTGTTGCTGCAACTGCTGTTGTCGCAGCTGTCGTGCAGCAGCCTCCTTGGCTTTTCTCTTTTTGTTGGCTCGTTTTTTCTTCTTCCCATTCTTGTTCCTGCTGGATTTCTTTTGTTTGTTCTCAGTACCAGTGCTGCTGTTATTGTTCAGGATTCGGTTATTGCTGCTGCTCCTGCGGGGGCCTATACTTCCGTTGCTGGGTTGTCCGCTGAGGCGGTTGGGGTCATTTTGGAGATAGGAATTCATGCCCGAACCGTCGCTCTCTTGCCTGATCAGGGATAGCGAAGGTCTCCAAGCAGATCGACTCTTTCTTGGTTCCTGTTGTTTCTCCTCATCAGAAAGATCTTGTAGGACCTCCTTTCCAGGCAGAGAGGTGGAGGAAGAGTCCCGGCTGTTTCGCTGCGCCCGGTCCGATTCCTGACTCGTCCTGTACGGTCGTTGCGAGGGCGATGCAGAGGCGTCATCCCCGAAACTCATCCGACTCGTGCTCTCTCTCAGTCGACGGAGAATGCTTTTGCTGGTGGAGTGCTTTGATGGTTCCGGCCGTCTTTTTCGTCTCTGTCTAGAATCTTCCTCTGCCTCGTCATCCGAATCTGTATCCTCCTCAGAGTCCGTCATCTGAGCGGGCGATTCCATGCGCACACTGCTGTCCCAGGACTCTTGGTGTTCCTGCTGTAGAGGCGAGCCTGGTCGGGGTTGAGCGTCATAGGAGCCCCTGGAAAAGTACGACGATCGCGGCTGATAATTTTGATCGTACAGGTTGCCATAGAGCTGGGGCGAAGGAGAACGAGCGGGTCGAGGCGTTAGCGAGAAGGCAAGTCGAGGAGGACCGGGAGAAGACGGACGGGGAGGACCTTGAGAATAATATCCGTCCTGCGGGTTCTGGGGGTACTCTTGTTCTGATCCCGAGGCAGGAGTCGCGGCTGTTATTGCCCCTACCCCTACTCCTCCTCCTACTGCGCCCGATGTGGATGCGCCTGCTATTGAGTACATCGACACGGATGTCTGTTGCTGCTGTTGTGGTTGATGCGGAGACGGTGAGGCAGGTCTCGAGTACTGGTCCGCAGACAGGGGTATAGACGCAGAGGACTGGTGAAGACCTGCAAGCGTAGAGTTGGTAGCACTGGAGTTGGCATAGTAAGGATGGTGGGCTAGACCGTTGTGGTGGTTCGGATGGTGCGGGTGCCTCGGCGTGCCTGGAGAGGTCGAGTGGCGACTGTAGGCTGAGGGCACGGCAGTGGCGACCTGAGACGCGGATGAATGCGGTCGAGGGATGAGTGCCTCCTCAGCCGGGGTTAGGGCGATGCGCGGCATGCCCTGGAATGCAGCTCCATCCATCGCTGCTTCTGAAGGGATGGCCTGTCCAGGAGGAAAGGAAAGGAGAGACGCGTATGTTATGCGGCCGAAGAAGGAAGACCGGTGTTCTATGCAATGCTCTGCTGCAATGCTTACCTGCTAAAGGGACGACAGGGCGAGAGAAATGAGCAAGGGATGAGCAGGGATTGATGAGTGAGGATGGGAAGAGGGCAAAGAGTAAAGGCAGAGGGGAAGGTGAACGACAAGAGTTGAAAGGGGCAGAACCGTAGCAGAAAGACAGGGGCAGAGGGATGGATGGATGGAGTCCGTGTCAAATGGATAGATGGAGGGAAGGATGCAGAGAGACGGAGAAAGGGGAAGGAGACGACACGGGCAGGGGATTGGCGACTGGGTGAATGGCACGAGTCAGGGAAGCAAGGATGGGGGGACGGAAGGAAGAAAGGAAGGAAGAAGGAAAGAGGGAGGCAAGGAAGGAAAAGGGCGGGCTCGCAATGGCATTTGGGGCCATGGTGGTTGGTTGGCCCTGTCCTTGGGTGCCAACGGTCAATGCTCACAAGCCAGAGAGGGCGATTGTCGAAAGAGAAGAGAGAGAGAAGAGAGGAAGAGAGAGAAATGAACGAACAAAGGTCGGCGGGTTTGAGAGCACTTGCTTTGTTTTCTTTTCTTCTTTTCTCATGTGTGTGGTTGTTGTGTTTAGGATGGGCATGGGTAGATACGGATGGAAGGAAGGGCAGGCAGAGGAGACAGAAGGAGACATGGCAATGATGCGACGATGATCATGGCAGTGATGATGATGATCCTGAGAATCTACTGCCTGCTCTTTTACTCTTTTTCTCTCCCTATCTCTTTCTATCTCTCTTTCTCTCTCTCTTTCTGCCAAGAGTGAAAGACGCGTCAACGACAAACGGGTTGCAACCATGCACTTGAAAAAGAGGTGACTGGGCCGTTGCGCGTTAATGGTTGCATTGGCCTCGGTGTGCTCGTCATGTCTTCCTCAGAGAAGGGAGAGCCTGTCCATTCCATTCTCGGCCATGTAGGAGGAACTCTGCACGTCGTATTCCCCTTGTCCCTGATAGGAATGCTCAGGGTCTTCTGAACATGTATTTTAAAGACTTTTTTTTTTTTTTTTTTTTTTTTTTTTTTCCCTTCCTTTCGTCGTCGCAACCATCCGTCTTCCAGCTTCTCCCCACAACATCACAATAGCAGAATTACCAGACAGACAGTCAGTCCACCAGCCAGCCAGCCATGAAGACCTCTTTCCACTCTCTTCTGTGCCTCTCACTGTTGTTCACATCCCTGGCTCTTGTTCTTGCGGCACCGATTGCCCAAATAGAGGGGCAGCCCAAACCCGCCACCGAGGACCTGCGGATCCCTTGTTCCAGTTTGAAGTGGAATCCTCGCTATGGCACTGGTCCAGTGTGCAAGCCCACCGCCGTCCCGACCAACCCTTGAGCAAGAGCAGAAAGAAAGAAATGAATAAAGCACCACTTCAAACCTTCCACTAGTCTCTCGGTGTGTCGGACGCGTCTTCCCTCGACGCGTCGTGTCCGCCGCAGGTCTCGCCACGCGCCGAGTGGGCATTTGCTAGAGAGGGGTGGGAGTCGGAGGGAAGGGGAGAGGAAGAAGAGTGCCGCCCAGTTCCCCTTTATTATTCTCCCATTCCCCCCCCCCCCTTGCTTGCTCATTCTACATCCGTGCATCCGTTGCATTTTCTCCCCATTCTCATTTCTTCCATCGTTTCTCTCTTCACATCCAGGCACCATGAAGAATGATTCACCCATAAAATTCATCCTGGCTATTCCTGAACTGGCAGAGGCAATTCTCGTCTACATGACACAGTCCCAGATTCAGCTCTTACGCCTGGTCTCCAGAGCCTGGTTCCAGCTATGTGAACCCCATTTCAACCCACACTACCGTGTCGGGCTCGGACAGTCGCTCCTTGAGCTGACCTGGCCAACCTTTGAGCAGGACGACGGAGAAACAGTCGACTGCACACTGCCGATTGCAAGCACAAGTGACAAGCTTCGGCATCGTCAGTGTATTCGATCCGTCACCTTGAACGGGTACAAGGACGATCCAATTCGTCTCCTCGGTCAGTTCTGCCCCAACTCTCTGACCACGCTTATCTTGAAGGAGGCGATTAAACAGGATCTCGAGACACTCGGCCAAGTAGCCCATCTCTTGAACGAACTGCGGACTCTTGAAATCCGACCCTCGGAGGGAGACATTGGAGCCGATATCCTGTTGAACGCTTTATCACAAATGCCTAGCAGGAGACTCGAGTCCTTCAAGCTGGGTCCTCGTCGTCTTGGAATGGTATCACTACAGTGGGATTCCTTGGTCTGCTTTTTAAAGTCGGCTACAGGTCTCAAGAGCTTGTTCCTGTGGACCATCGATTTTTTGGCAGAGGATGAACACAGTGCAACTCAAGTGGACACTCAAGATGAGAGCCAGGATACCATTCGACAGAGAATAATGGCCACCGCGTTAGCAACCAGTCGAGGATCCTCGCCCTCACCTGGACCGTTTACAAACATTAAGCAGCTCCAACTTGGCAACAGCATCATGTCCAAGAGCCAAGTCATGGATTTCATGTCCATGCTTCCAAATCTATCGACCATTGACCTTCATTTTGGACTCGGATCCTGGTCGCCTCTCCTTCTAGACAGCCTAATGGCCACTGGCTTGGTCCATTTACCAACCCTGAGGCGATTGAGCCTGACTTGGTACACAGAGATCGAGCTTCTGGTCCTGATTTGGTTTCTGGAAGCATCCCCTAACCTCAAGCATCTCAGCCTGGCGGGTCAGTGGACAAACGATGGCTCAGGTGGACTCTTTAAACTAACAGAGATCTTTCAAAGGACTCAAATACGACTACATGGCCTGAAGTTTCTATGGTGGGCACCGTGGGACCAGAGTTCAGCAGATATACTTGCTTTCTTGAACCTGAGGGGATGCCAGGACCTGGAGGAGATTGAGTTATCGCAAAACCCTTCATTCTTACTCGATATCATGAAGGCTCAGGAGATACGCCCTAGAAAACAACAACTGCAGCAGGATACTTTGTTGTCAGTCATTACTGAAGGGTCGACAGGCTTCTCTATACCACAACACCACCGACCTCACTTGTTACAGCAGGAAGAGCACCAATGGTTTTTATTTTGTCAGTCGCTGACTAGCTTGCGGCTGACGGGACACCTCGGACTAGGCTCCAGTCTCGAGTTGACCAGGGCGTTGAACAAGCTGCTTCGACAGCTCCCCCGACTGGTCGACTTATCCATTACAGCCAGCGTCTCAAGCTATGCGGTTTTTGAAGGTCTTGGTCAAAGCCCCAAAATCAAAAGAAACAGGAGTGAGGAAGAGAGTTCCCGAACAAGTTGGCTAGGCGAGCGGCCCTATCTGCAGTCTCTTACGTTCCGGTTGCAAGACGGGTTCAGGGTCGTCCCGGAGGACTTTCAAGCCGAGGTTGTGGAGCGGTTTCGACTCTTGGATACAATACAGTTGGTGGCAGATGTGAAGGTCGATGAGGCCAAAGTGCTGGAGGAGTGGCGGCGACGACAGCTACGGCCTGGGCTGCAGCTTGTGTTTCTTTGGAAGGGCGAGTGCCTTGGCGAACAAGTACTGCTGTGAGCTTTTGCGGCGGGTGGGCCCCTCAGTGCAAAAAAGAGGGCGAACAAATAAAAGAGCCACAAGACGCAGATGGGAGTCGTGCATGGATGCAGCAATGAGGAATCTCACTCAATCCTCTCCTTCCGGTCCATTTGGTTGCATTCCGGTCCTCAAAGTTCCAAAGACCGTGCGTGCCACTTGTCCTGTTCCTGAGGAAGCATCTCGTCAGCCAACTCCACAATGTCATATCCACAAGCGCCCTTTTGCTTGGCGACGGACGGTCACTCGATCTTTGGCGCGGGCTTTGCCTTTAACCTCAGTCTGAACTTGACCGACTCTGGTGCCAGCACCTACCCCGATTGGCTGGTGCTCCTCCAGTCCACCTCAACTCAGCTCCCCCCCGCGCTAGAGTCCAGCCCTTTCTTCAATATCTCCATGTATACGCAACTGAGCGCTTTAAACTGGACAATCATCTTCAGTACTCCTCGTGTTGCCGTCAATCTCTTTCCAAACATATCCTATGCCTTTTCTTGCGGGCTTGCTTTGGATGGATACTTTGGGATTCATGCTCAGCCTTATCCTGATCTGCATGTTCAATTGGTGCCTTCTCTCCTCATCCGGATACCAACCACAAACTCAACGGGCGAAAGTGCAGTCGATAACAGTGCCAACGAAATACTCCACGACAGTGGGGTCCTTGGTACCGACAACATCGAAGCCAAGAACACCGAGATATTGACTCTGCACAATGAAAACTCTGACTCCTCGTCATCGCCAATGAACCTGGGAACATGGGTAGGCTCCAAGCCACGCGAGACTTTCCATTGGTATTCACAGCCAGGAAGCGCCACCGCGTTGGTGGCAGCAAATGATATCATCGCCGCCAATTGCACCGAGAAGAACTGCACCAGAGGAGAGTCAACAGATCCTCGTGAATGGGTACAAATTTGGTCAACCTGCGCCACGGACATGAAGAACCTAGATCAGATCAATATCCAATTTGCAGTCAGTAAAAATGGACTCTTCCGCACCACACCACAGACAACATGGGAGCTGCAGGTACGGTATACGACATTCATCAAGCCCGATCTTTTCGAATCCATTCATTCCCTCACTCGCTCACTCACCCTCCTGCTCGATGATGAGGGAGACCGCAAAAGATTTTATACTATCACTGACCTCTTGGAATATTTTAGAATCCTGAATCTCTTGGACCTAGAGTACTAGGAAGCCGGTGCCCAATTTATGTTTGGAATAGCACCCTCTTTGTAGTTGTTCAGTTCTCTGATCGCCTCCGGGTCTCTATCTTGCCGGTCCGTAGAGTTCTTGCTCAGGGTAATAGTGGTCTGGAGACAATATCGATCTCACAGCCCTATCAGACTACAGACCCCATAAAGGCGGTCGAGTTTCCTCCACAACCGAATTGCACCAACAGTGACAAGGGGATGATCTCTTCGTTCGGAAACACAATCCACGTTCTGTGCTTCCGTGTAGGTCTAAAGGAACAAGGAAATCCTGTCTTTTTTTCTTTTCCTTTTCTTTTCTTTATTTTCATTATCGATATTATTTGTGTTTGTCATTCATTGAAACGTATTCGCTCCCCTCTCTGAACAAAAATTAGGATACGGTTCCAAGTCTACACCTGATGTTTAACTCGAGGACAAATATCAGTACAACTCGAGTTGTTGATCCGCAATTGTATTATTATTACGATTTGGATTGGCCATCGAGCATGAGATTTTACCCTTCCATGTGTCCTCTCTACGCTAACGCCGATGGCTTTGCTTTATCTGTCCTGGTTTCCAGGGGTCATTTCATCGATGTGGATATTCCTTTCTCCGGAAGACGCGATTTACCATCTATTACGATATCATGGAACTGGACTGCCACCTTTGAGCTCTATGGCGCCCGAAGCCAACAAAGTGGAAGCCAAAATTTCTCCTCCTACTTGAGCAACAATAACGCATACAATTCTTATCAGTATGAAAGTTCCTCAGATAACCCCGATTTGTCAGCGTCTCAGATCGTTCTCATCGTCATTTTCTCGGCCTTGTTACCATGGTTCATCTATGGCGCTGTTTGTTGTTGCAGAGCCCAAAAGAAGAAGAAATCGGTTGGAATTGAGTTCTTCGATTTTAATATCCCCATCCAGCCCACAAAGAAGAGCAAGAACAAGAGTAAAAGGAAAAAAGGAAAACAGGAATCAAAAAAGTCAGCGCGGACCAAATCAAAGGCATGGGGTATCCCTTCTTGGAAACGAAGTAGGAAACATGAGGGCGGCGTCGGTCCAGGAACAGGAGGATCAAACCCTAGACCTGGCCTCTTAGGTCAAGAGGAGAGGACTGGAGATAGTGATGAGGACGACCTTGCGAAAGAGTCAGAAGAGCCGCCTGGATCTAAGATCTGCGAGGCCGAGGTGACCCATGCCATGGCAGCAGCTACTGGATACAACCTTGGGTTGCCCGCGGCCACCGCTTTCGGGGCCACAGCGATGCATGGAGGTCTAGAAGATACGAATCCACAACTTTTTCGTCGACTGAACGCTGGGAGAGTCGCCGACATCAGAATTAGCGGAAGTAGCACTGCACTTCGCGATGACCAACCTCTAAGACCTGGTCATCCACCCGAAATAGACAATCGGTTCTCAAGTCCCTCAGAACTCATACCGCTCACAAGGCATCGACTCTGGAGCGTGGTCACCTCCCTCTCAAACCAATCATCTCTTCCACAGCAATCAAACCAAGGGCAGCAGCGTCAGTCATCCGAATCTTCTGTCCAAACGGCAACCATGGCAGGACCTTCTATCCCATCGACAACAGACGCATATGTAACATTGGCTGGCATCACCATCGAAGGCACAAGACCTTTGCCTCTGCTAACTGGAATCGGCGCAGCCCCTCTCGTATCTATACCCATGTCAGTCTTTTCTTCCCCTGAACACTCAGGGCAACCAAACCAACGAAGATGGGCGCGGACCAATTCCACTTCAGGACCACATCTTACTCTATCAGTAACCCGAACCACAGATCTGTCAAGCGCTAGTCCCACAACCACTTCAACATTCGCTCCTCCTAGTGCGCCTCCTCTTCCTTGAGTTTAGAGTCAAGAATTCCATGAAAAAACAAGGTTTTCAAAATAGAATAACGATCATAAAATAGTCAGCCGACCCTCAAAAAGAAGATCGTTATTTTTAAGATTATCGACGCAGCCTGGATAGAAATTCATATTGATAATTACAGAGCGTTGATGTCTTCTTGTTACAATCTCGCTTTATTGAACCATAATCACAGGAGATCGGCCAGGTGAAGCACAAAGGTTGCTTCATCTTGGAAGACCCAAACCAAACGACGTCAAGGATCCAGTAAGAAATCTCACACAACAAATCACCTAGCAGGAGAGCTAGCCTCCTCTCTCGCCACATCTAAGTAGAAATTTAAGTTACCATGTGGAGATAAAACGCGAAGGTGTAGCGAGACAAAAGCTTTTATAGCCCGGTGGCTTAGCTCTCAGGACAAATCCGCCACCTTGCCACACTCACACTCATTTGTGGCCGAATCGGTTTGTGCCCAACATAACAATCAGCAACGATCAGATCAAAACAGCACAGAATCAGCCATGTTCAAGAACACATTTGTGGTGGGTGACCCCCGCCTGATTCATTCTCTTTGCCAATCTCCAGATCCGATTTCAACCGCTCACATTGTCTTTCTTGTCTCCAGTCTGGATTCCTCTCTGTTTTTTACAGCCTAGGGTTAGTTTAGAAATGCAGAATAGGAGGCTTTTCTTCATCCAAGATGACGATACCTAGGAGACTGTATTATGGATGCTGACCGTACGTTATCCCCTTGCTTGTAGGTCTGATCCGCTCCAACTATGGGCGAAACGCGTCGGATCTCCAACACCTAGGACACAAGGATCCAACAACCCCAATGACGATAGCAAAACGGAAGGCGCATCAACAGATCCAGCATCCTCGACCCCACCACATCCAGAGCCCCATATTGACTTTGTGATTGATGATACTCTGAACTCCAAGGTTCTGGAGCTCATCTCGACCCATCTCCCATCGACCTTCATTACGACCCCTTCACTCGCCACAAGGACTCTTGGAATTAAGCTGCCATTCTTGGTCTTTATGGTCAAAAATCTGGGCAAATACTGGACGTTCGAAGTTACAATCTTGGACGATCGAGGCGAGAAGCGGCGATTTCGGGCATCCAACTTCCAGGTCGGGCATCTTTTTCTTTATCTTCACTTTGAGTCCTAGCATCATGCTCTAATGTTGTAGATCTTGCGCGCCAGTCTCTCATTTGAGAGATGTAAGAGCGTTTGACGATGTCCAGACTCTCTTGGATCGATGAATTTGGATTAGGATGTGGATCGGAACGAAAAATGCTACTTTATGCCAGCCCTTTTTTTTTCATTGGAACTAACGGACAAAACACTCTCTTCCCTTGCTTGCCCCTTCTTTCTCCTCGTGGATACAACTACTCCTGTCGGATTTGCTTTTGTCTTTTGGATTGTTTTATGAATATAGACGACAACAAGGGTTAAACCCTACATCACCACAATGCCGATGCGCATGGATCCAGGTTGGAATCAGATCCAATTAAACCTGGCCGACTATACAAAACGTGCCTATGGCACAACTTATGTGGAAACCCAGAGGATCACTATACACGCAAATTGCAGGATACGAAGGATCTATTTCTCTGACCGACTTGTTCCTGAGAATGAGCTACCGGCAGAGTTCAAGTTGTATTTGCCCGTTGTGAAGTAGTATTAATAGGAACGGATTTGAAGACTCTGGTTGTAATGACCAGGTCCCTTCATTAAAGCATTGCCTTCAGGACTGAGAGGTCACTCATTGTTAAATGAACAACATATCGTCGTAGATAGTTGCTGCCAACAACATGTGGGTTGCAGGATGTGAAGTGGAGATGCTAGCTCTACATGGGTGGATGGTATTTCCATGCAGCTTGGGCTTTAACGACAAGTGAATGTGTAAAGAAAGCTGGACCAAGGGGGGATCGCTGCATGCTGCAACCACCAAGGCTCAGATTGACGAGAGCGGATGAGTTTCGGGACGTCGCAGTGTCCTGGACAAAAAAATCGATATTTATGTTCGTGGCCCTTTGGATTGACATTTCATCATTCCTGGCTTTTGTTCAGGCTCTGCTTGTGCAACGGTTGGTCAGTTTAATTGAAGTGGGCGTTGCAAAAATTTAGGTTTTTATCCAGGACTCTGAGCTATTGTATGCATTACCCATCCTTTCCTTCTCTCTCTCTCTCTCTCTCTCTTCTCTCTTTCATTCTCCCTTCCACACCCTCTGATGCAATCCGTACGTCGAGATAATCCTTGTCCTCATCTTCTTTTGGTTTTCCTCTTTGGTGGTCTTCTGACATTTCTTGCCGCCTGCTCATGCATTGCATCATTGATGAAACTAGCAGAGGCCTGTGCTCCCGACCGAGGTTTGGTGGAATGTGCTGGACCATCTAAACACGTGCGATCTCCTCATCTTGTCCAGAGTGTCACATGGCATGAGGAATGTGGTCCTCACATTCAAACCAGGGAAACCTCTGGACTTGTCCATTCTGCCGCCCAAGAAACGACATTCATTCAACACTGACCTCGCATTGACCGACACTCTAAAGCAACTCATCGCCAACCACGACGGCCTGGACGTGTCTGGAACTCCTATTTCCGCGTCAGACTTGAAAGCACTGATTCACTTGAACCCTAGATGGATCAGTATCGCTCGCTGTGTGGCTTTTACCAACCGGGCCAACACGATCAACCGTAGAGCAATGGGCGTCTTTATCAGCGCTTTACAAAGCCATCCACGAATCACGACGGACATGTATATGCTGGATGTCAGGATGCCGCTCGACTTGGGCCATTTCGGCGCCCTTAGAAAATACAATGACAGAGCCTGCGCCTTTATCCACGAATGTTGTGGGAAGTACGTAGATGCGACTTTTATGATGGAGGAACAGATCGATGAGATGAAATCTTGCCATCAATGCGGCTCAAGTACATGCATGTATAGTAGTTGTGGCTCTTGTGCGCTCTGCACCTGCGACGATTGTAAGACAAGCAATTGCAAATGCGAACGTGATTCAGATGGCAGGTTGCCCGATACTCATGGCAGAGAGTGTGCAGGGTGCGCCAGCATCCAGAATTGCACCATTTGCCAATCGTTCCCTTGTTTTTGGGATAAGACAGATAACACCAGGCTCACGACGTGTGTGATATGTGGGCTGCGATCCTGTACAACTTGTACGCCTAGCTCATACACGTGCAAGAAGTGCCGGTTCGAATACTGTGGACAATGTTTTGAGAGAGGCGAAAGCGAACATTGTGGATGGAAGTGCTCATGAATGGGTCTTGTATCATTCACATCTTTTTTCGAAATAAACATCACTTGAAAGAACAACTTTGGCCGTTTTGTTTGTTAGGAGGGATTTCGGTTTCCGCGATCTCTAGTGAGATTGAGTACCAAATAATCGAGGAGGAGGGATTTTTACGCTCGGACAGGACTATTTGTCGGCCCGTCCAACACATACTTATTCATCGGCCATGGTCTCAATTGATCCTATTTGTTGCGCGGGGATCGCTAGACCACGCGGCTGCGTCAGGTCGTAGATAGTTCAGTTTATATACTCCACTTCTTTGGCTCGGCATGGCAAATAAAATGTTGCAAAAAAAAAAAAAAAAAAGCAGCCGCGTGTCCCCCGCAACAAATGCCACGACTCGTCGCTGTGTAAAATTGGAGAGTAAAATGTTACAAAAAATGGATCTTCCCCATTTTTTCTGGTGTTGTTAAGTGTACTTGGCCACGCGTACAGGCCAACAAGTACAGAGTTTTTGGGTGTATCACAAACCCGCGACCTCGTGGGTGGTGTCTCCTACTTGCCTGAGCGAAGCTGGGTCCTGTCTTGAGAAGTGCCTAGAAACACATACACAAAGCAAGAGAATCGAAACGTGAGTCTTGTATGCACAAAACTATAGCAAAGGGTCATCCATGTGTCAGGGAAACCACACTTACCACCATGCCAGTAGCCTCGTCTAAATACATTCATGTGGTTTCAAAGAAATAAAGAAAGGGAGCCCAAGGTCAGTCAGTCCGTCTGCGAAGGACACTGCGAAATAGATACCACCAAATCGATTAGCTATCTTACCAAGAAGGGTCGCTAAGAGACCACTATGGATGATCCTGTCATGACCGCACAGACTCCGTCCCAAATGCATAAACAATACGATCGCCTTCTTGTCCTTTCTCTCAAACTTCAATGGATGCACACTCAACATGTTCTCTCCCCTCAACGTGCCCGCAGTCATATGATGGGGTTCCGTCGCTTTGGTCAGGTACCAATACGGGTCGGCTTCCTTCCATTCTCCGTCCTTGACTCTGACCTTGTACTCATGGACCAGATCCAATTCCATCATCTCACGCTCCAACACCACGGATCGCTTCAACTCCTCGACTTTTTCAGGTGTAGGTTTGTTTCCCAAAGACAAGGGGATCGCCCGATTGAGAAGGTGGAGAGGCAGTGTTGAAGGAGGAAGAGCTTTAGGAGCTGGTGGAGTAGAGACCGGAGCGACGAGAGTGTTGAAGAGGGGTTGTTAAACGGATCCTGCTAGATACCACCAGGCGCCGAGCGACCCGGTTTAAAGGCTGGCTGGGGACAGTTTTGAGCATGGAGAGCTGGAGGGATGTGAGGGTGATGTGAGAGTGGAGAGAATGCAGTCAGAGAGGACCTGCAGAAAGAAATAGAGGAGAGTGGAAGTAAGAGGGAGGGAGGGAGGGAGAAGAGGAAGAAGGAAGGATGACATGAGCATGCAACTTGTCATGGCCAAGCGAGCTCGCAAGCTTCAAGGCAGGCCATCCAGTCGCTGCTGTTCCCGGCACACACGGGCTTGGTGATGCTGGCCATGCAGGGACGGACCACGGACAGATTTGCACGCATCGGATATGTGGGAGCATCGCCCTCAGCTGGTTCTCCGCCTCTTTAGTGTCCATCCCGCACTCATTCCAGCTTCTTCAAGTCTTTGGACAAAGACAAGTCATCAAGCGACTGGGCCGTCGAAAGCTCTTGTAAAAGTGACATGTCTTTCGGAAGCTTGTTGAAGACACGGATATCCGTTTTCCCCTGGGATGAATCTGCACTAAATCAAAGTTGTCAACTTTTCAGGGTTCTACAAAAAGGTATTGTACGCGTTGGTCTATGAGTCTATGGTGTTAATAATTTGATTAAATAATAACTGAATTTTTTGACGACCGATGTGAGGCGCGTCTTCCACGCTCTGGGACTTGGAAGGCGACAACAGGATGATGATGGCCAAACTCAACCCTGCAGCCTGATAATCCAAAACCCCGAGTTGTGAGCAAACTTCCGTGCCAAGAAAAATCATGAGGTTCTCCTGGTGGTCCTTGAACTTTGCACCGAGCGTCAGGTCCCGAAGATGCCTCGTGGTCGGTCCATCGACCTCGCTCTTGCTATTATTGTACTCCTGCCTTGCCAAACTATTTATCTAATGAGACAATTCCAAGACTTCACAATGGCTCATCTCAGGACACAACACCTCTCCACCGAGACGCAACACGTATTCCCACTCGTACGAGTTGGCCCACACTGGGTCAAGGTTCACGAGACCGGAGGGGCGAACCTTGGTAAAAGGTTGACTTTGGGAATCGAATGAGTTAGAGTCGCCATCGCCTCCATCCTCATTGCCTCCAACATCTCTCTCTGTCTCCTCGTTTATTATCATGTGACCTGGCCAAGGTCATCCACCTGGACTATCGTGCGCGCAAGGGTGATGGGCTGGCTCAGTCCCAAATATAGCAAATGAACGTGCGTGTTGGCAGACGTGGGCGGGTGAGTGCTTAAGCTTTGGCATGCACAACGTCTTGATGGTCATCTTCTGGTCTTCGACTCTCTTCATAGTGCGTCAACGTGCTTAAAACAACAGCCCAGGGCGGAAGCTCTCGTTTGCTGTCCAGTGCTGTTATAAAGTCTCGCAGCATGTACAGTACAGTACATGTATACAACGAACGCCAGGGCCATCCGACTCTGAAGAGGGCAGCATTTGTTACCAGGGCGGCGAATGCCACAGCCCAGCAGCGGACGAGGTCGACCGAGGAAAAAAGAAGAATGAAGGTTTTGGATCAAGGTTCGACTGTGTGCTCTGAGCTCTGAGCAACCTAAAGACCAGGTTGGTACATAAGCGCCTTGTTTCCCATGTCCATCCACTTCTTCTTTATACCCCTCACTTCCTGGCGACTCTCCCTCATCCACCTTTCGTTCTTTTTCAACCCACATCTCCACAATGGCATCTCTACAGCCATTCTGTATAGCTTCAAGCAATGGCACCGTCTACGCCGTCTCCTTTGCGTACGACCTCAGGTTCACCACCACCAGCTCATACCCAGACACGTTTGTCCTCATCAAGGGCTCAACACCCACTGGACTTCGACAGGACATGAACTGGACAGCCATGTCATCAGCCCGTCGAACGGATGTGGGCATCTTTCCGGAACCAATCTTCCCTTATAGCCATGTATGCGGAGTCAGCCGTGATGGTTCTCTGTTCATACTGCACAGCGCAGGTCCGGTTCAGGCGTTTAGCGTTCATATCCCCATCCGGGACAGTAATGTGATCACTCCCGTGTGGACAGTTCAGGACTTTTTCCCGAACTCCTCAGTGACAGATGAAGTGTCAAGCTGGGAGCGGGGACCATCCTTGCTGATGCCTACAGTCGATTTCAATTCTGAGAACGCAACCGCGTTGGATGGTGCGGAATTTGGAGATTGGATGCACCTATCTAGCCTACAATCGGATCTTGTTATTTTTCGATCAAACAACAGCTTCCCATTGTCGCCACAGAAAAGCTTTAAAGGGATGGTAAGTCTCATTAACATAAAAACATTTCGTGATCCAGCTCCTCATCTTCTAATGTATCTAGGCCTCCGCTTACATTCTGACATTACCTCTGTTTTTCAAACTAGTTCCCGGGAGTGGACGACTTGACGGCAAATGCTCTTGGAATCGCCTACGCCAACAAAGAACTGTATCTTCTTTCGTCCACAGATCAAAGAGCAACTGTGCGGTCCATGCCTTTCGAATACAATGCCACCAACCCCAACTGGTTCGACACAAACTCATCGGGAGTTGTCGTTAGCGAAATTGAAGCCTGCATACCCTTTCTTTATGCCATGACCGTGCTCGATAACTTCGTTTATGTCGTCTGCTCACAGTCTAATGTAAGCCAAAGTTCCTATCTTATTTCTTTGGACCTTTGTCTTCTGGCGCTCACACGAACTGTTCTCTACGAAACATAAAGGACAATCCTTCCCAGGCGACGTTCACTATCATCAATCCTAGAGCCAACACGACCCAAAGTTTTTCTATCAATGTCCCATCATTTCATTACAGGAGAGGCTACGGTTCACCTCCAAGTCTCGTCCCTATTTCACATTCGACATTTTTGTTGTCGGATGGCATCAAACTCTTCTGGATCGACACTACGGATGGCCACCCGACGATTGATATCTATACTCCTAATCCTTTGAGGCAGTTCACTTTCAACAACCAAAATCCAGACATGACTTCCGAGCCCCTGACATTTTCAGGGACAGATACCTTTGCGATCGTAGTTGGATGTCTAGTATTGGCCGCGCTATTGGTCTTTGCGCAGCGTCTGTTTTTCAAGTGGAGGGCTAGCAACTGGGTCGATGATAGCGACATTCCAGGCTCAAAAGTCGCGGAAGAGGTACAGGATGAATCCCATGTCCAGAGTTCTGACGGTTTCCAATCACCTCTGAGCCTGTACGTCCCTCCTTCCTACTCTGACATGGACATCACGAGGACCAACAGTCACACATCCATGACACCCCTGTCGACAACAGGCGATAGAAGTCCCGGTTTGCGAGCGGACGAATTGGAGCTCGTGCCTTTCTCGAGCCATCCGCGACCCAATGTTGTCACGACCATCACTGATGGATCCTCAGAAGATACCAATGTTCCTAGAGAGTAAGATAGCCAACAATTCAATCAATAATTGACCTTTAATTAAGACTTGCTTTTTTCGCAACAGTTGCCGCGGTTGCAGCAGTTGATAGAGCAGACGGGATCTAGAACGAATCACAGCTAAGAGGCATGGGTACAGTGTCTTGTAACCTGATCTGTTTGGAATTCAAAAGGTGCTGCGCGCGTTGAAGGGTTACTGGAAGAGAGAAAAAGAGATAGCGAGTACAAGTATCTGGTAGTGGATAGTCTCTTGGCCCTGTTCTCAAGTCATTGGTTCGCAATGGGTATTTTAGGGGACGGGACTCCCGATCGTGGTTATCATTGTGATGATAAGCCAAGCGGGCGAGTGTGTTGACGTGGGCGTCATATTGTTGTCGGAGTAATATAGTCCCACATTCAACGATTGCTACTCCCCATGGCTGGACTGATTATTTCCACGCGTAGCATCTCATTTGAAAAGCCATAACAGGAACAAGCACTACAGCAATTTTCCTTGAAAACTCGTATTTTTTTTTATTAGTAGAAAAGCGCCATGGTATATATCGATTATATGAGATGGGAATTAATGAATATGCAAATGGTGATGACGATGGGATGAAATTACTAATGCAAAAGACTGGGAAATCTCAAGTGATCTAGGGAATGGTGTGGCAAGGTAGGTATGGTATGTGTTTTTGAGAATCAAGGATGGAGGAAGGTGGGGTATGTCTCTTTAGGCAACTGGCTTGCAGACAAGTCCCTTTCCGAACTTGGGGTTCCAGTTCTTGGGGCAAGGCATGAGCTCGACATTGGCCTCAGTTTCAGGGACAACGGGCTCGACGGGCTTGCATGCAGGACCCTTTCCAAACTTGGGGTTCCAGTTCTTGGGGCAGGGCATCAACTCGACATCGGCCTCAGTTTCGGGCGCAACAGGCTCGACAGGCTTGCAAGCGGGGGGAAATCCGAACTTGTAGTTCCAGTTCTTGGGGCAGGGCATGAGCTCGACATCGGCTTCAGTTTCGGGCACAACGGGCTCGACAGGCTTGCAAGCGGGACCCTTTCCGAATTTGGGGTTCCAGTTCTTGGGGCAGGGCATGAGCTCGACATCGGCCTCAGTTTCGGGCACAACGGGCTCGACGGGCTTGCAAGCGGGACCCTTTCCGAATTTGGGGTTCCAGTTCTTGGGGCAGGGCATGAGCTCGACATCGGCCTCAGTTTCGGGCACAACGGGCTCGACGGGCTTGCAAGCGGGACCCTTTCCAAACTTGGGGTTCCAGTTCTTGGGGCAGGGCATCAACTCGACATCGGCCTCAGTTTCGGGCACAACGGGCTCGATGGGCTTGCAAGCGGGACCAAGTCCGAACTTGGGGTTCCAGTTCTTGGGGCAGGGCATCAACTCGACATCGGCCTCAGTTTCAGGAACAATGGGCTCGACAGGCTTGCAAGCGGGGCCAGGTCCGAACTTGGGGTTCCAGTTCTTGGGGCAAGGCATCAAATTGTTGATGTTGTCACCGTCATCACGCT
This sequence comes from Entomortierella parvispora, assembly GCA_963573315.1. Lineage (NCBI taxonomy): Eukaryota > Fungi > Mortierellomycota > Mortierellomycetes > Mortierellales > Mortierellaceae > Entomortierella > Entomortierella parvispora. The sequence goes on from OY752146.1 coordinate 1,006,058, forward strand.
TGAAGGCAAAGGAGGCAGGAACAGGGGCGGCGGAGACCTTGTTGGAGACGAGGACCAGGATGGCAGCAGAGCTGAGGAGTACGCATGTAGAAAACTTCATGTTTGGTACGAATGTTGAGAATCGGGAGTTGGGTGTTGGGAGAGTGTTTTGAAAGTGCAGAGAAGAGAAAGTGAATGAGTGTTTGGTGAAGAAGAAAAATACCGATCCAACCTTGACTCCTTTTATACCCGCGATCAGTGTATTATCACGACTACAATATTGAATAGTTTTTTTTTAATGGGAAGGCGAATGCATCATCGACATCTTCAAGTCCGCACAAAGGCCCTATGGGAACATATGGGAGGCCGTTCCGGAGGGCGTCTTGCTCAGAACTTTTTCCTTATTGCCGGAGTGCGACTGAGAATGGACAGTAACTGGCCGCATTTGTCCACATACGATGAGCGCATGGAATAAAAGTATCTGCATTTGAACGCGAGTTTCAAAGACCGATCTGAACGGCTCTGTTGCGTACCGTTTTGAGAAGGACGCATGGGATGGACCGTGGGTTGCGACGAGAGGAGTTTATTTCCTTCTTTCTGCATCAGTCTTTTTTTAAAGGGAGGGTACTGTAGTACCTAGTGAATGAGTGGGTAAAGTCAAAAGTGCACAACGGGGCGGAGAACAAAGGCGCGAATTAGGTATTTGAAAGACAGCCTGTAAAAAACAATGAGCGCGAAAAGGAAGAAGAACGTACTGGACTGTAGTTCTTGTCTGACCCATATTTGGAGAAACCGTGGGATGGTGCAAGATGACGGCAGATGAGCTGGGGTGGAAGGACATTGAATGCGGAGCACCAGTCCATGGTCAAGAGGAGCCAAAACAAGTTTTAGAAGACCGACGACGGGGGGCACTCAAAGGGCGAATGTCACTATGCTGACGGGCGAAGCGCGTTGCACTTGTCCTGTCCAATGAGACACATCTCTTCCCCCAGTTCTTGGCGTTTGGGCTATCCATGGACCGCTTGAATCCCCATCTGAGCGCATCGAAGAACAAAAGAATGAATGAAAACGGAGCATGGCGCGGGTACATGCGGCTGCCCCAGTTATTGCTCGGGTGCACTCAATTGTTTTTCTGTTTTTTCTGTTGGCCTCCACAGCTCAGCTCTGTCAAGCGTTGCACGACCGCACTTTGAAAACGTGTATCCTGTGGATGTACATGTAAAAGACGGCATTGATGGAAAAAGAGGGCATTGATGGAAAAAGAGCTCAGACAGGCCTGGGAAAGTGAGCGGGTTTGTATGTGAGAGAGAGCCATGGAAGAAACACGTCGGCGTACGAATACCTTGTGCGCCCGGGTGATTGTCCTCGTCTCTTCATGGTCCGTCCGCCCCAGGAGGGCTCCTTCTTCTTTCCTTCCTTCTTTCCGTTGTCCCACACAGACCAATTGCACAAAGCGAGGAAGGAAAACTCGAGGTTAAAAAAAGAAAAGAAAAGAGTACATGATCATGTATGTACCTCTTCCTCCACAGGTCGACGGTACGATGTTCGATCCGCACCACTCGTTCGCTCAAGCTACAGAGTGGCCAATGTAGAGACACTGTCGCAGTGCGTGCTTGCTTGATGGCGGTCTATGTCCGTTTTCTCAGGGCAAGGTAGTGTTTAAGTTAATGTCGCGTCCATTTGTTCCCGTAAAAGACTATGGCCACCAATAAGGATGAGATTCTCCTTCCTCTCTTTCCCTCCGCCCTCGTCTTGCAAGAAGACAAAGAGGCAAGAAGACGTTAATCGCGAACCTTTCAAGAGCCGCACTGACGGCAAGAGAGATTCTTATCGATGAGAGAGCGTGGACGGGCACAGGAATTTCTCAATCCGTCGCTTGGGTTTGGTTGCTTGAGAGCACTCTTTGTCCCTCCATCGTGTCCTCGTCTTCATCAGAAGAGGAATGGGGATGTGCATCATCATCATCTCTCCCACTCCTCATCCATCGTCTATTTGTCCATCAGCATCGTCCGTCGTGCCATGCAAGCTCAACCCATTCAGCCCTTCTGCGTAGTCGCCTCCAACGGAACAGTCTATGCTGCCGCGTTCGCGTACAACAGGAGAGCGATTAGTACAGCTCCCGACCCCGACTGGTTTGTCCTAGTCCAAGGCTCACTCTCGCCACCCTCGCCCGCGGCAACCGTTGCCAAACCGTTGGATGTGACCTGGACGGTCGTCTCCCTCACTCTCCGGACTGCGCTCAACCTCTTCCCTGAAGTTCCCTTCTTCTACAACTGTGCCCTCAGTCCTGATGGAGCAACGTTCCTGCTGAGAGTCGCTCTGGAGACCCAGCAATTCACTGTCTCGTTGTCCACCATCGCCAATTCTACCGCCCCAATCGGATATGTCCCAGATTCGGGAACAGGGAACGGCACCTCGAATCCTTTCCTCGCCACAGGGCTGTCCATACTGCTACCGGTTCAGGAACCCAGCCCTGTTCTCTCCAGCATAGACGCGACGACTGATCAAGAGTGGATTCAAGTGCAAGTGGAGAGGTTGGGCAACATGATGTATATTTCGCAGACCACCCAAGGGTCATTTCCTCGAACGCCACAAATCTCGGTCCCTATCACGGTAAGATTGAGGCAAATGTGGGAAAAGGTATTGTTTTCTTTCCTTGGTCGAGATCAGCGTTGTTGATCCTACTTATTTTTTGGTCTTCTTATCCCGCAGTGGACGACAGCCTGCTATGGGTTGGCGTATGATCAGGACGCGCTCTACATGTTGTCGACCAATACATTGATAAACGGCACTACTTTGATCCAATCGGTACCATGGACTTACAACGCCAGTCTCCCAAATTGGATTGCGCCAATCCCTCTTTCCAGTGTTCTCAACTTCACTGCGGCAGAGTCTCCTATCTGCGCAAGCAACCTTACGGTAATGACGACTCTAGGTTCAATCCTTCATATGATCTGTTTTTCGGACGAGGTTGGTTTTTGCAAAAATGATTGAATACCCTGCATTGACAGCAAACCTTGCGCAACAAACAGCTGACCCTTACCTTTTTGAATTAGCCCAACTCTTATACTCCGTCATACATGCAATGGGACACCAAAGCTGCGAAGTTGAGGGACGCAACCACTCTGGGTTCAATAGCGACTAAGCCGCAAATCGGAGGGACCGCCAACCCAACACTGGCTGTGTTCAACGATAACATCTCATTATACGCGGATGGACAGAGTCTCTTCTGGACAGACCTCTCACAAGGATTGCTCCAAAAGTTCACGATAGACGTCGATGCTGCCTATACGAGTAACAACATGAACCCCGACATGACCACGTCACCCATGACGCTCTCATCGCTGGACACCTTAGTTATTGTTGTCGGCGCTTTGTTTTTGGGCGTTCTCTTGGTCTGTTTCCAGCGGCTATTCTTTCGATGGCAAGCTCGTCGGTGGCTCAAAGAGATGGAAGCACTGGGGAGCAAGGTGATGGTAGAAGACGTGGAGGCTGAGGATTCTGACACTGATAGAGAAGACTTGCCATCGACCAGACCAAAGCTGCGGCGAAGGACAACGTCAGCCCCAACATTCGCCGAGAACAACACGGGCCATATATCGACGCCGAGTTCTTCATCCCAATCAACCGCTGTGAACGGGTTGATGTTATTTGAGCCATCGGCACCTACGATGCTTGGAGTTGGGGAACCATTGTCTGCAGAGGGTCAAAGTGCGGGAGAGGTTCGGGATGGGTACGAGATGCATACGTTTTCAAATCACCCGCGACCGACGATTGTCACAACCATTACAGATGGATCAACAGATGAAATTACTCATGAATAAAAAGAACAAAAAGATGAATGAAGATCTGTCGTTTTTATTCTACGCGATTTTTATTCTGGTCTCTCTCGTGATCAAACGCCAACTGCAACTTCCTTCTTCTTTGCTTCCTGTTCTAGTGTGTATCGGACAGAGGGCTTCAAAGGCAGTAGATCAACGGTGCCTCGGCGAGGCGCTTCGGGCAAGAAAGCAATCTGAGGGCGGTAGGCTGCACTCTTGATAAACATTCTCGCGTGTGCCCAAAGTGGCAGGTAGTTGAAAACGACCTTGCGGATAACACGTTCCCACCAAGTCTACCAGGAAGAAAGCCGAAAAAAGAACAAATGGGGGGTCAGTGCGATAGTTCCGTTTAGGTTTGGACAAAGCGAATCCTCTGGTCAACACTTTTTTTTTTCACTCGTCTCTTTTGATTTGATTACCTGACCGCTCATGATTTTGCCGTTGAACTTGCTGACCTCGAACTGGAACTTTGCCTGAGGATGCCGTTGTTGCCAATAGTCGTCAAAGGCAGCCGTCAATGCCTCGGAGCTATAAGATTCCAGATCGTAGAGACAGTTGGCCAAGATCACAGCATCTTGCATTGCATTGACGGCACCTATGATTGTTTTACAGAGCAAAGCGTGTGAGAGATACTTGCCCAGATTCCCAAGTTCTGCCTCTTTTCATTGAGCCCTGGTTGTCTCATGTATCGCTATTTTACCTTGACCTGCGCTAGGCAACATCTTGTGCGCCGCTAACCGAGTAACCCAAACCAAAGAGAAAACGCGTCAATAAACTCAAAAATACTCTTTGGATCTATCACGAGGTCTCTCCCTCTCCCAATGCGATCAGAGAACAAACATCAAGCGATTTTCTTTACCATCTCCAATGAGGACAGTTCGTCCGTAATACCAAGTCTGGAAGAGCTTCTCTTCCAGCATGACCTTTGAAATATTTTCTCGGGGTGTGTTCTCGATTAATTCTCCCAAGGTTCCTCCGAATCCATTCGTGAACGAGGATACCTCCTGTATCGTGCTCTCGCATGCCTCAGGTCCCCATTCCGAGTTGCGGATGATGTCCTCTTTTTTCAGGGTGTCTGGGAGCTGTTGCACTACGGACCAACAGATCCTGTTTTCTTTTACAGAGATACTGGTCCACTAGAAGACAGAAAAAAGAAAAGGGGCCAGTGAGAACTAGAAAGTGTGTGTGTGAGAGAGAAAGAAATAAAGAGACGATTTCCCTACCGAGTATGACTTGTTCTCGCCTACGACCTGGGCCACATGGGAGATGTCATCCTTCAACACTGGATATTTTTCAGGATCCATCGGCTCGCTAGTTCCCACCATGCAAACATAGTTGACCGCCAGACTCTCCTTGTCCGATTGTGGCAGTACACCCTTGCGTTCCATTTGGTCATAAAGGGCTTGTCGGATCCCACTGTAGGCACCATCAGCTCCAATGAGGATGCTTCCCTCATACGAGGTCCCGTCCGAGCAATGGATCGTGATGCCGTCGCTCGAGCCCCCAACGGTCCCGTCCTCTTTGGTCTCAAAGGACTCTGTGAAAGAGACAATCTTTTTCGAAAACGAAATGCGCTCTTTAGGGACCTTGCTCAGAATGAGGTCGTACAACTTTGGGCGAGGGAAGGCAAGAGAGTCGTATCCTGCACTAGAAGGAAAAAAAAAAAGAAATAACGGCGGGGACGAACATGCGGTGAGCCCAGAGTTGACACAGTTGCATATCGAGAAACAGATCAATCGATGAAAACAAGTGGGTGAGGAAGAGGAGGAGGAGAAGAAGGAGGATGCAGTGTGGACTCACATCTCGTTGATGCCCGCGGGCCCATAAATGCCAATCTGTTCCATGTTCTCCTTGTATAGCGTCATGCCCATCATGGGCAGTGAAATGTCGATCAACTCATCGTAAAAGCCCAACTGTTCAAACACTGCCAGGATATTGTTTCCCAAAGACATGAGCGCACCTACATCACAATTGCAAGAGTTTGGTGTCAATTTCAGGATCCTTTTCGTTGTTTTGACAAAAACGAGATTGTCACAGAAAAAAAAATATAACAAATCGAACGCTGGCTTTTACCGAGAGGTTTGACTTTGGCAGCTCTTTCATAGATTTGATAGGGAATGTTCATCCGCTCGAAAAGGATGGCCATAACGAGTCCTGCGAGGCCGGCACCGACAATGATTACAGGCTTCTTTGGTTGGATGGCAGAGGACATCTTGTTATCGTTGAGACAGGGAAGGGATTGATTTTTTTTTTTTTGGATTGAATCGGGACGTAACGAAGGTAAAGGGGGAGTAGGGGGAGAGAAAAGGGAATGGGGAAAAGAAAAAGAAGAGCAAAAAAAAAAAAGTAGACGAAGGAAGCGCCAGTGCAGTGCCCGAGTCTTGATCCTCTCTCTTCTCCCAACTCGCACAAAACACAATAGACGCCATTCCAGCTCAGAACCCAATAATGATGGTACACAAAGCTGATTTCGTCCGTCTGCAATATTTTGTGGCCACGACAAGACCAGGCACATGTGTTCAAGCTGCACTTGAAAAACATCAAAACCTTTGTTGAGCTGCATGCTTGCTTGCATACAAACTGGCGCTCCGCTCGTTTCCTTGGGCCTTGTGCAACCTAAACTTCTTGGCCGTTAGTTGACTCGGAGACTGGGCGCCAGTTCGGGATCAGTTCCCTTTCCAAGAAAAAGAAAGGCAGTGACCGGGTCTCTGATCAGATGGCTATTTGTGTATTATATGACTTTATTGAGGCGAGAGAAACAGAAGTTTGTATGTAGAAGGGGGAGGTGCTAAAGTTGTGTCTAGCCTTGTCGGCAGTCGTCTTGTGTATCTTGCTTTGATCCTGTTTAAAGGCCAACACCAAAACTATAGTGGCAGAGAGAAAAAAGAGACAAGAGTTGATGAGTAATGGGTTTTATTTTGGAGGGGGTCAATGTTTTTTTACTTTTTGGAGAACCAGAAACCAAGTGCAAATGCAGTCAACACAGCGAGTCCAGCTCCAGTGTACACGCCCGCACCACCACCGTTCTTCAGCTTTCTTTTCTTTTCTCCATCTCTGCGACGACGCTTTTGCTTCTTGTTGGCCGTTGATGATGGTGATGCGTTCATTGTAGCACTGGAAGGGGATGAAGAAGATGAAACAAATCCTACGTACCCAAACGTGCGCTTGATCTCGGCCCAGTAGTAGTTGCTCCAGTTCTGGCGGGTAATATCCTGTTCCCCAACGGGCACGCCCTGCTGCTTGACCTTAATAGTCGTGGAATTTGAGCTCTGGGAAATGTCCATAGTAACCGTCGAGTAATGACCTACGCATAAGAATAAAAAGAGGCGCAATACAACTATCATCAGTTTCGCAGCATCTCAAAGGGCCTTATATCCCATTTCTAGAAAGAGACCAACATACCTGCTGGCCAGGAAGTCAGGCGCCAGCTCTGAACAATCTTCTTGTCCTCGATCAACTCCTTGATCTCGCCAGACACGGAGCCACCAAACAGACTGAACTTGGATCCGACCTTGGGTTCGATGGTCGACTTGTTGCTACGGGTCCAGATGATAACCTTATCCTGGTTCAAGAGGACATCGTAGATATCATGTGCGGAGGCCTGCATCTCCACAGTCTCCTCCAACGTCGTCGTGTTGACAGTGCCGGGGACAGCAGCTGGCTTTGGCGATGAAGCGGATTGGTTGACAGAGGGGGAGGCGGGGACAGGGGTAGAAGGCTTCGAAAAATCAGTTTCCACCTGAACATCCTTTCCGTGAACTAATAGTTTAGGGTCGGCGGTAGGAGAGTTAGGGTCTACATGGTCTACAGATCGTGTGCATCCATTGGTAATAGTTTAGAAGAGACAGACTTCCATACCTTTGATGAGATCCGAAGCGAAAAGGTCAAGCTTCTTGCGGAGAATGGGGGCAAGGGTCTTGCGGATCAGATCGCGCACGGGCTGCTTGGATCTGTTGTCTGCATCGATGGAAACATCAAACTAAAAGCCGTGATCTATACGTCAGTATAAGCTGGTTCCTCGCTGAAGACAGTTCTGAGGGTAGGGCGTCCTACTTACGACATAGTCATCCGTGTCGGTGTCGTGGGCGACCTCGGGAATCTCAATCTTGCCAGTGACAGCGGTGCCGTCGGCGGTGGTTCCTGAATTTTGCAATCGATCCAATTAGTCTCGCTACAGCTGATCTGATCTTTAAAGCAGCAAAGCCGACAGTGTTTCTCCTTACCCTCAAAAGTCATGGTGATAGCAACATCAAAGATGGTGATGATCTTTCCCTTGCGCTGGTTGACGTCAACATCGCCGTTGACGGAGGTGACAGCCAGGGTCTTGACCGAGTTGCCCTCTGCCTCTGCCGAGACGTTGCTCAACTCGGTTTCGAAGTAGGTCTTGGCCCAGTTGATGCAGTTTTTGTCAACCCAGTGCCTGAACAGACAAGCAGCGGAATACCGTCGTTAGAGAGAGAAACAGAGAGAAGGAGAGACGGAGAGAGAGAAAGAGAGAGCGGGCCATGGCATGGCAGGTGGAGTACTGTTTCTCCTCCATCCCGACCATCAGGGGCAAGAACGAGGTCTGCCTTTCACCTTTACCAGTTGTTGACGTTTTTCATATCCTTGGCCATGATGCGAGTGTGAGAATGAGGAAGGAGGGAGGGGAAGGCGAGTGGCGAGTGATCCGGCAGATGCGTGCTATGCAGCAAGGGGTCAAGGAAGAATGAAAGAAGGACGATTGACAAATGGGAAAGGTTTCGTCTGAGTCCAGAAAGTTCCTCGAAAAACAACCGCTCGCTCATCACGTGCAGGGGAGGCTCAGAGATTTCGCGTACTGAATCAGCAACTGCCAAAGTGCTTGTACGTAGAGCCATATTTGTCACGTGCTCTCGATCGGAACTATGCTTTTCATTGACGCGTTTTTTTTTTTTTTTTCCCACCTCCCGACGACCATTCGGAAGAGACCCACATGGTTGAGAGTGTCTTGTTAAAGGTCATGGTGAAAGCAGGCTTAACACCGTTAGCGGGAAACTGCAGCCGTGTTATTGGAACAGGTGCAATGCCGTCCCCAAACGTTGTGGATAGATTGGGCAGAAGGTGACCTGCTGACCAGCTTTCTCCCCCGTTGCGAAAGTGGCGACGACGATATGAGTGTGCGTTTCCTTGATAATTAGCCTCGTTCCATGACAGAGGCCATTCATGGTATCAGTGTTGCGGATGCACAAGATCGGCATGCCTGGCTTCAGTAGGGAAATCGGGGGAAACGAAATCCTTAAGATCGTGCCGGCTATTGACGCGGCTGGCTTCTCCACATTAGCAACGTTGTCTATTGCTGCAAAAACTGCCGCTTCTTGGTCAGGACAAAACATTTCCGTTGCGAAGTTGTTGAGGAATTTAGCTTGAGCATTGGGAACAGTGAGGATGACTCTGTCGACGAAATCCGGCGCGGCTGTTTTGTCGTTGATGTCAAGGTATGATGCCACTATCTTCATCACCCGTTTGTCCATATGGAGCGTTTTTTGTCACCGTCGAGGCGTCCTGCTGGCAGGGTTCGTTGGTAATGGATATCTTAAATTTGTGTAGGAGAGGTACACTGGTCAGATCCAAGGTTAGCAGCACACTTACAGGTGGACCAGCATGAGCTGCAGTAGCATGTCGCTGGAACTGGCTGGACAGCCCAACAGAAGACGAGGATCGAGTAGCCGGAAACTTGCCATTGCCCATGTTCGCAGTCAGGACGACATCGGAAGCGAAGCTGATAGGGAAGATGGCTCAGGAGGTGAAGCATATGGGCTTGGAAGTACCGGCGCTTTACCCTTGCCGTTGTCCTTGTCCAAACAGTCGTCGGAGGAGACTGCCAATTGATAGACCGGCCTCTCACCTGGGTTCTTGACCACATTATATCCCAAGGTTCTTCGCTCATGTTCATTGGACCATTGCCTCTAGTCCCGATCGGCCACCCTGCACCTCAGTCTATAACTCACATAAAGCACTACTCTTGTCATTCGAGTGTTTGCAGTTTTGTGGTTGTTGTGATGTTGTTACTGCGTCAAATGTGTCAAGAAACTGGTCATGGTTAGGATGGAGAGGCAGGGTTGCATGGTTTTTCTCCTTTTCTCCTTCCGCTTTACCATTTTATCTTGCCTTTTCGCATGGCCTTTTGCCTTGCCCAGCGATCACAAAGCCACTTCAAGGAACTGAGAAAAAATTCAAGAGCGCGGGCGGTCACACGAGGTTCATCTAATCATTTTTCCTCAGTTCTGCAAGAACACAATGCAATTGTAGATGGAAAGAAGCTATTGTTTCGAGATCAAAAGAGTCCAATGAACCCTATGATTAGCGAGCAAAAAAGAGCAACTGGTGGCGGCCGCTACGTTGGCACTTGGTTGTTCAGGCTCTTGATATTTCTATAATGTCGTTGCTATCAAGTACTGAGGAGACTGATGTTCAACAAATTAATTATGAAAGGACCGGCACATTTTTCGTCAAAGGTCCCTCGTGAGTGTGGGTGTTTATTATCTGTAAAATAATTTAAAGTAAACGCGTTTGACCCAAGGGAAACGGACCAAATAAAATGCTTATGAACTGTACGACCGGTCTACAACGGCCATGCGACTATCTACCTGCTGGCTTGGTCCAAACTCAAAGCTCTCTCCGGTTCACCCACTGCTCCCCCCTGCTTCAGAAGAGCAGTGTTAATCCTGCCCAAATCCTGTACTCCTTCAAGAATGCAGTCCTTCGTCTTGAGTTTTCCATGGGGTGATATCCAGCAGAGACGCAGCTCGATCCTGTTGTCTTGGTCCAAGACTTGCCATTGACGAACCAATCTGTCTGTTCCTCCAGTGATCAAATACGAACCGCCGCAGGTTATCCGCCAGTCAACACTCAATGTACTCTCATCAAAACCGTCGACATCAACAAGACATTCGCCTGATATGGCATCCCATATACGAACTCTTTGGTCATCACCCCCCGACGCGACCTGCAATCCACTCGGCGAAAATGTCAGACTATTAACGTTGTTTCCGTTACCCTCCAATGTCCGCTCAAAGGCACCAGTTTGCACGTTCCATAGCCGTATCGTCTTGTCTCTACCTCCTGAGGCAATTCTATCGCCAGTAGGCGAGTATGCCACACAAAAAACAGCATCGGCATGGCCTTGCATGATATGTTCGAGCGCTCCGCTTTGTACGTCCCAGACGCGCACAATGTTGTCCCAACCCCCTGAAGCAATTTTTGACCCGTCTGGGGAGAACGCGACGCTCCAGACATAGGCTGTGTGCCCCTGCAAGATTTTTCCAGGAGCTCCGCTCTGAGCATCCCACAAACGAACCGTTTTGTCCGAGCTAGCCGACGCAATCTGGGTGCCATCTGGAGAATAAGCAACACTCTTGATCCAACCAGTATGTCCCTCCAAGATATGGCCTGGGGCTCCGCCCTGTAAATCCCAAAGCCGGATCGTCTTGTCAAAGCACCCCGAGGCAACTTGTAAATTGTTGGGCGAAAGCGCAACACTCATGATTGCAGAAGTGTGTCTGAAGACTTGACCTAGATTTCCACTCTGAGTATCCCAGAGCCGAACTGTCTTGTCATCACCGCCAGACACGATCTGTGTACCACTGGATGAAAATGCTACGCTGGAAACGACGTCGGTATGGCCCTGTGGGATACCTTCAAGAACTCCTGACAAATCCCACAGACGAAGAGTTTTATCGCCACTTCCTGAGGCAATTTGGGTGCCGCTAGGAGCGTAGACCACGCAATAAATTTCCCTCTCGTGTCCTTGTAGCGTCTGCCCAAGTGCTCCACTGTGTGAGTCCCAGAGGCATATCGTATTGTCCCAACTACCCGAGGCAATTTGTTCACCATTTGGCGAAAATGCCACACTCCAAACGTAAGAGGAATGTTCCCGCAGAACATGTCCTGGTTCTCCATTTTGAGTGTTCCAGAGACGAATGGAGTTGTCGGAGCTGCCAGATACAATCCTGTCGCCATTCGGTGAAAAGCCCACGCTTTTGACCCAGCCGGTGTGACCCTCCAAGACACGACTTACAACTCCACTGAATGGGTTCCAAATGCGGATAGTCTTGTCGTTGCTTCCTGAAGCGACTGTCATTCCGTCTGGTGCATACACCACAGTGTTGACCTCATCAGAGTGTCCTTCCATGATACGCTCCAAAGTCCCATTTTTGGTCCACAGGCGAACCGATTTGTCTTTACTGCCCGAAGCAATCTGCGTGCCACTTGGTGAAAAGGCTACACTGTTCACTTCGTCAGAATGCCCCTCCAGAACGTGCTCTGCGTGTCCATTTTTGGCATTCCAAAGTCGTACTGTTTTGTCGTCACCGGCAGAAGCGATCTGTTGGCCGCATGGCGAATATACAGCACTGTTCACGACGTCTGTATGTCCGTCCAAGGAGAGGAGACTCTCCCAGTTTGAGGAATTGTAGATCTGGATCGCATTGCCTACTGCAATGGCGCATGATTTGCCATCCAACGAATAGGAGCAAGATCGTACCGCATACTCCTCTTGAAGACAAGGCCATTCCCCAAACTTGACTCCTGCCATACGTGCAGCGGTAAGATTTGTCTGACGCAGCCAGCAACTCCTAAGCTTGACCTTCCTCAAATCTGCCATGTGGAGTTGCGTGGCATCAAACACACCTGTACTGAGATCAGCACCTGGGATTTGGATCCCCTGCAGATCTAAGCCATTGAACTGAACACCAGCTCGGACCAGGATGGTGATAGCATTTGCAGCTGCCCTACGAACGTCCTTGTCGGATTTCGAGCGATGGAGCACAGCTAGTAACTGTGCCTTGAATAGAGGTTCATGGTGGACGCGCTCAGCCAGGAACTGCATGACAGATTTTTCACCAACAAAATCTTTCTTGGCCAGGATTGAGTTCAGAAGGGGCTGCTCGACTGCTTCCACTCTTCCTTCCGAACCTATCCCATCTTCGTCCTCGGCAACCATAGCATCCAACTCGAAACTAAAAGCGGAATCGATACTCTGTCGTCTTTGTTTCTTGTCCATGTCTGCTTCTGGCAACTCTAGTTTGAGTCCAGTCCGTCTTTGTGGCTCGTAAATGGCACGACTGACTCCATACTCGAGAATTGACCGATGAATAAATCCATAACGGCCTCCGTTCCTTGTTAAGGGGAGGGCCTTTCGTAACAGTCGAATCTCATCATCCTTTCGGCCAAAGAACTGCTCCTTCCAGGTCTGCAGATCGCGAGCCCTAGAGTATTCAACCAAAGGGTTGCCCTCCTGTTCCCTGTAAATTGCTTCAGAAAGATCCCTGAGATATACAAGACCTTGTTGAGTAAATCCATCATCGGACAGACTCTCAAAAGCCTCCTTTTCCTTATAGCTCAAGTCCTGCTCCCCGATCCGTTTCTTGTTCCGTTCCAACCATTGAGCTACGAACTCGTCGTACAGCTGGACGCGCGTTATCTTGTTGGCCGCTACCTTTTGTCCCGGATCCACAAGTCGAGGGAGTACTTCCAAGGAGAGCGTCAACAGGAATGGGTTTTTGACCAGTTCCTGCAAGCTGGGAATCTGGTCAAGGATGCCCTCATAGTCAGATGCCTCCCACAGCGGTCGTTTAATAGAAACGTACTGGCCAATGTACTCTTTGACCTGAGGTGTCGAGAACGGAATCAAAGCTGCTTGTTGAAACCAATCTGGGTCATAGGGACTCAATCGGGTCGGCTGAAAGAGGTCACGGTAGTCCATGCCAAGACGCTCACTGCGACAGCTGACAACCATTTGAGCTTTCCAGCCCCCATCTTTGTTCAAGCTATTGGACTCGTAGAGATTTTGGGTCTGCTGGCTCTCATCGTATCCATCACAAATCAGGATAAACTCGCGATCCTTCAGTTCCCTGATCTGTGACTCGGTGAACTCGCACAAACGAAGGTGTTTGGGAATCAAATCCTTTTCGGGTCGATCGATGGCTGGCAAGCTGATGAGGAGAGGAATCCGACCTGTCTTTGGTTTGTACGCCTTCCAGATTTTCAGATCTAATTCTCGGTTGAAGGTCGACTTTCCTGCGCCTGAATCTCCTACCAACAGCAGGACCTTGTCTGCTCCCGCCAAGAAACCGTCGACCTTTGGAGTAAGTGGGAAGAAAACCTCATCCGGAGCTTGAACGTTGGCCTTGGCCATGGGAGGAACGTATATTGTTCCTCCTCGTTCCTTGATTCGGAAACGAGCCAAGCGACGAAGGTCAGCCTCGACATCAGTCTTTTTTTGAACACGGTCAAGCAGAGAAGGCGATGCGAATTCTGAGAGATTGGAACCCAGCAAGTGCGAGTCGTATCCTTTGGCAGAGCAGGACCTGTAAATCTCCTGTTTGGCGGCATCCCCGTCTGTCGAAAGCATCTCGAAAAGTGCATTGGCTTCTATGAATACAGTTGTTCGTAAGCAACCGAAGAATATAACCCGGAGCCGAAAATGACATGTTTTCTTGCTTACCACTATTACCATCCAAGCTTTCAGAAGCTGTTGACAACTGTTTGAGAAGGCCGAGAATATACCCTTTAATCGGAGGGGACCGTCCCCAGTCACTGTCACCACGGTAAATTTCACCCAAGAATTGTACTGCCTGTCGCCGCGTCTCTGGGTCCCATCTCGGATTATTGGCAAGATTTCCAAGTCGCTGGCATACCCCCCACTGAAAGGCAATCTCCAAGCGGCATGGAGCCTCGCAGACAAGAACCTTGAGTTTCGCCAATTCTCCCACGTCGATCAATGTGTCCATACCACGCAATGCAGAGTACCAGGCTCGTTTGCGATTAAATGTCAGCCCTTCTTTTAAACTGACCATCAGGTCCTGTTCACCCTCGTAAACCGTAGAGATACTTTCATAGGCAGTAGTGGCTATTTCAAATACTTGCTGGAATCCCTCGAATCCTTCCTGGATGTTCTGCAGTCCTGACAGGAATCCATTCAAGTCAAGACCCTTGACCGCACTAACAAGTCCAGAAATACCCTTGACCACCTTGGTCGTCCGTCGAATGGTTTCCTGCCAAGGTGACTCATCGTCGGGAATACACAAGAGCGCCTGGAATGCATAGGACGCGTAGTACTTTAAATGTGGATCACTGCTGCCCTGAAGTCCAACCAGGAAAGCCAGCAAAGGCTCATGTAGCTCAACTCTTTTCAATCCGGTGACCTTGGCATCAGCCATGGCGTCGAGGACAGCACAAACAGCGACTGTGAGTTCAAAGATTTGGTCCTCCGACTGAGAGTGAGTCTCCTGCAGACGACTACTCATCGGCCCCAGGATCTCGATCAAGTCCTGCGCTGTGAGATGACCTGGACATGCATCTCTCAACAACCGCGCCAATCCTCTAAGTGCGCCAATGTCAAGGATTGGCGAACCATTGACATTGTTGAGAAATAAGCGTAGTAGGAAGCGAAAGTCGTCCTCCTCCAGGATGGGTATGAGGCAGAGGACTTCGGCCACTGCCATGTCGTCTTTGATCTCGTCTCTGGTAAATGTCCGGATAAGATCCGCTACCAGGGTTTCAAGACGAGTCCTTTCATCAGCGCTTTGTCTTGTTTGCTTTAACCATCGTAAGGCCTCTGCCTCGAGGGTTCCATCGAGCGATTCCGCAAACCCTTGCAGCAGACTGAGGCAAGATACCAACTGCGGGGTATCTGCAATACGGCCATCTGCTTCCGGAAACGACCACGGCAGAGCGGGGGGCAGGACATCCTCCGAGAATATACTTTCAGATACTGTGGCCACTTGGACAATTTGACGTCTCTTCTTGACTATAGGAGCATCGGGCCCTCTAGGAGATTGTTGACAACCGTTAGGACGCGGGTGGGGAAGCATTCCCTTATTTTCGAATGAAACGACAGCCTTACCCCCACTTGTCTGCTCGTTTGCGACTGGTCTGCGCCAAATCCTCATGACCAAGGTCCGCAACTAGGCCGGCGTGGTCAAGGTAGGCCTGTGCGATCGCTGCTCTGATGGTTTTTTCATTCTTGTCTGCTGTGTCGCGCTGATGATCGTCAGAAGACCGTTGGACAGTCCTTTTCATGTGCTTCAGGAGTGCGTCCGCGTACTCGCAAAAGACCATCTGGATGGCAATATCTTTAGATTCCCGAGCATTCTTGAGAAACGTCTGGATAACTTGAAGGGCCTTGGTGGCAGGGAGAGCGTGCTTCAAGCTGTGGTCGAACATGGGTTCCTTGTCCTTAACAGCATGAAAAATACTGAGCGACGGAGTTAGCGGAAGAGCGAGGGTTACGACATGGTCCAGCGGCGATTACCAAGACGAATGAATAGAGCTTGCTCACAATGGAGAATGAGAGAGGGAGCAACAGGAAGAAAAAGAATTAGGGAGAGTGAAGATGCAGAGAGGTAATGTTTCCTGCGAAGTTGGTCGAAGCAATGCAGCCCATGCAGATGGACCTGGGCTGAGGTTTTCTTTTTCTCTGTTTTTTTTTTTTTTTTTTTTTTTTTTTTCCAACTTGCGTAGTCAAAACGATGATCCTGGTGCATGTCCTTTGTTCTCTCTTCGGTGGTCCCAGCTGTTTTCTGTTTGTAGTTTTCTGTTTGGCCTACATTTTTTAGCATGCATCCAGCAGCACACACTCCTAAGTTCTAACTTCACGAACGCGTCTCGTTCTTTCAATATGCGAACAGGAGAGAGAAGAAAACTAGAGTAAATTTAAATCTAGGAAATATTTCTTTTATTCTTTTTTTTACAATAAATTTACAAAAATGCCTTAGTATTGCGGTAGCGTATCCCACGGAAGACGTAAACACTGCGTTCGCATTCTTTCTGGATTAGCTTCTTCTCTGCATCCAAGGAGTCCTTTTCCGCTGCCGACTCTGACTGAACTTCATCCATGATTATAGAAGAGGACGAGGACAGGGTTGGGGAGGAGGATGAGGAAGAAGAAGAGGAAGAAGAGGAAGAAGAAGAATCCTCGCCAAGTTCACAAGCGCTATCCACGCTTACGCAGCGACTCCTATCCTTTGCCAAGCTCTCATCCACCTCAGCGACAGACTCAGCTGAGACGTTGACTTCGGCTTCCATGACGTCCAAGTTCGTGAACGCGTCCTCCATAGTTTCAATCAAATCCTGAACACCTTTTATCGCCTCTGCATTTTCACGTTCCCAAGTCTCCTGCTCCAAGCGTTCCAACTTGGCCTGTTCTCGGGTCTTGATTACATGCGATGCCATCGCCTGAGCACGGTAGGATCGATCCCACTCACGGTCGCTCTTGAAAGTCTCCAACTCGAGACCAAGCTTCCAGGCATCGTACTTGGACATCCGAGTCCGGGCCAATTGAGCCTTGCGCAAAGACTTCAGCGAACGAAGACCTTTAACCGTGGATTCTGGAGAGTAAAACTCGGTCTGCGCAATGAAAAGATAAGCCACAGTAGCCAAGGCAGGGAGCCGAAGAAAGGCCGGGAAGATCGAGGGTGATTCCGTAAAGACCCAGCGACCCATGAGATTGAGCTCCAGGAGAGAAGCACAGGGCGCGTCAACCGAAGAGCGGTTTGAGGGGATATCACGAGCAAAAGTGACAACCCGGCAGACATCTTCGCCCACATCTACGGTCAAGCCCTTCATTCTTGGACACTGGTCGAGCCAAGAAAACCGGAAAAGATGAGCGTGCAAGCCGCGAACGCAACAGGACTCGAGCACAGGCATTGGCCAGTTCCTTTTTTTGGGTGGAAACAAAAAAGTAGGTAGAGGTCAGAGATAGGTCTTCTGGCGATTACAGTCCAAAGTTGCAGGACCAAAATAAAGAAGAGAGTGGCTTACCATGACCATTGACCGAGATATTCTTGAAAGTGCTCGTCCACGGAGCGTACACCCATGTACATCGATATCATACTCAATCACCAGGGATTTCAGCCGAGGAGACTTGGCCAATGTCCAATAATTAAACATGGCAGCCATAGATCCAATAAGCTCCAAATCCCTGAGCATTGGCAGATCCCAAGCCTCCTGGATACCTTCTCCAATGGGTCGAGGTAAAGTATCAATCGTATAATCCACATAATCCATATCCACCAGCCTCAGGACCTCCAGGGCAGGACAGCCTTTAAGGAACGCGGCTCCATTTGTGAACCGCTGAAACCGAGTGTGATGAAGATTCAGGACAGTCAACCTGGGCATGGCTGTGAACATGTCCAAGTCCATCATATGGGGGGCGTTATGGATGCGAGCCTCAATCCATTCCAGGCTAGCATCGAATCCCTCGCAGATATCCTTCAGCACAGGGACCAATACATTCTCGTCGGCATTCCGCATGACGACCTTTTTCAAAGGAACCAGTTCCAAGCAAGGTTCATCCTCAAAGGGCTTACGCGCGATGCCTTGTCGGATCAGCTCCATCCTGACGAGTCGATCCTTCTTTTCCTCAAGCGCCCACCGGAATATCCTGTTGTCCTCAAACCGAGAGCTGAACCGCTCCAAATTGCGGCATCGTTGAAGGAATCGAGCCATGTTGACAGTGGGTTGGTTACCCCAGTCGGTGCAGAATCTGCGGAGACGCTTGACACGAGAGAGAGAAAGATGATCGATATAGGTCGCATAGTGCTCCCACTCTTCAAACTCGATAAAGTCGGGGGAAGAGATGGCGTCCAAAAGTCGTGTGTACTTCTGATCATGGGTAGCCTTGCCGGACCAGTTTGAATGGGTCCAGTCGGCGGGAGGGAGGATCTCCTGGAGCCATGGCTTGGGTGCAGGGGCGAAAACGGACAACTTGGCTGGTGGCTGAGGAAAGTGCTTGCGATGAGCCTTCAAGAAAGCAGCGCCCAAGATGGATGTATCCGGGGGAGGACGGGCAGGGGCTGCTGCCTCTTGTTCTTGTACCTCCTCCTCCTGCTGGACAGCTGCCAAGGGTGCATCCTGCTGAACAGGTTCCTGAGCTGGAGGGACAGCCTGCTGGACTGGGGCAACAACATGAACAAGAGTGACCTCATCTTCAAGATCATCCTCGCCAAAAGCCATCAACATGAATGTGTCCAAGGTCTCCTGGATCTCCAACTCCTCGCGGATTTCACCCCAAAGCGCCATTTCTGAAAAGGACTCAAACCTTTCCCGTGCTTCCTGGTCAAGACGCTCCTGTTCCTCCTCATCTGAGACTGGAAAGGGCATAGCAGCGAAAAGTTCGAGGATATCCTTTGACAGCAGTTCATCCAAGGTGTCGTCCCAGAATGCAAGCTCTGAAAATCCAAAGAAGTCTTGTTCGATGACATCCTTGTCACCCACTTCAGGCTCATCGCTATGGTCCTCAATAAGATCGTCCTCTAAATCAAAAGCAAAGGCCAGAACAGAGAACAAATCGCGCTGGTACTCCGTTTCCAGCTCGAGCCTTGTATCATCACCAAAAGCAAGTTCAGCGAAGCCGAGGAGAGGATCCAGCTCCTCTTCCTCCTCTTCTTCGGTCTCATCCTCCTCCTCGGGCGAAAAGGGCAACTCGGTAAAGAAATGGATCGTGTCGAGGATAGAGAAGAATGCAGGTCCGTCGCGATCATCCAATGCATCGATATCGATTCCGTCATAGGCTAAATGTGCAAACGCGGCGGTATTGACAGTCCCAGGATCCAGCTTTTCGACAGGAACGCGATCACTGATATGGAGAACTACAGCGACGGATGGCTTGACTTCTTGAGGCTTTTCTGTGTAGTCAGGTTCTGCAAAAAGAGAGTGCTCGACAAAGATCCACTCCTGATCGTCATCATCGTCGACTTCATCTTCGACAGCATGAATGGTGGGGTTCAAAAATTCAGTAACAAAAAGAGGCAACACAACATCAGCTTCGGGGTCCTCGGGTTCAGCGTCCTCAGCAAGAGCTGCAGCTGCGGCCGCCAATATTTCTTCAGCTGCAGCAAAAGCAGCCACTTCTGAAGCCATATTTGCTGCATCCACAGCCGCTTCTATTGCTGCAACTGCGGCAAGCAGATCCAGCTCCTCTGCTGTTGGTCCTGAGGGCGTGACGGATGCATCGATTACTGATCCTGTTGTGCTGTTGATGTTGTCCTCGAGTGGTCGCTCCATGTTTTCCGTGTTTTCTTGTGGCTGAACCTGACCCGCAGACTCTCCCCCCTCCGCCACCACCGCCATGACTTCAGCCACTACTGGCTCCTCTGCCTGCACCGCCGCGGCCGCCTCTTCTTCCTCATCGAGGGTATCCTCATAAAACTTGACCCTCTTCAGATTCCTAAAGCTGCCCACCCATTTTAGATAGGGTTCCAAGTGAGTGATGGGGATCGTCAATTGCTCCACTCTTTCCTTGTGGTGGTCCAAGAACAAGATTCTGAATAGTCGATAAGCGCGCTGTTCCATGACCGTGTCGATTTCCGGGAGGAGATGCTTTAGTGTGGCTGTCCATCGGTCAAAGTCCAGATCGCCCAAGAAATCAATATACCGGGCTTTCAGTTGCTGGCCTTCCTTCATGTACAACGGTTCCGGCCAGTCCAGGGACAAGAAAGGCACCAGATCATCGGCCTGTCGACATGAAAGAAGCAAGAGGTGCAAAAGTCGCTTCGCGGGGAGTGAGGATTCAAAGGCAGAAGGCGAGGTGTTGGGGTGTTGACGGCGGTGTTTCTTCAGGATTTGTCGCTCGAGTAACCGATAGGGGTCGTCATAGAGAATTGGGAGAGTGAAGTGGAAGAAGGATTTGCTGACTGTCAGGAGGTTGGCAAGGGTATGAATGTCCTCCCGAAAATAAAAGACGATAGATCGAACACAGGGTGGCGGAAGTTGAGCCATGGCGTCTCTATGATATTGAAGGAATGTGTGTTCTAGTGTCGAATGAATGGTATATGTGGGGGGCGGTGGGGGAAAAAAGAAGGAGCGAGGGAAAGAAGAGAAAGAGAGGGGCGAAGGCAGGGGGCAAAGGAAAGACAAAAGGCGTAGGATAAAAAAGATGGCAAAGTGTGAAAAGAAAAAAGAAAAGAAAAAAAGTGGCAAAAGTTATGTCGCGAGAAAGAAGGGAAGGGGTGGGTGCGGGGCGCGGTGTTCTTATCCGTTTGCAAGAGGGAAGGAACGACGTGTCGATTGACCATTTTCGATCTCTTTACTACGCCACAACAGCATCGCATTGCCTCAGAGCTGGTGGCAAAGACATTGGCCGAGCAGAAACCATGGTCTTTGGTAGTCTAGTGCCATGCAGGAGGGCATCATCTTCCACTGCGGTAAGTCCTGGTCTAGAATCCTGCTCCAGCCCAGCGACAGGTCTCGGTGTCAACTGCGCCATGCTTCATGGCCCACCTTGCATATGGATCAAGTCCTGAGTGATGTACTGTCTGGATCTTCAGCCATCGATGAGCTGAAGGCGTGGCGTCGTGAATGAACCTTTTGGAGTTTGGACCCCGGGTTTGTGATTTTCGTTAGCGCAAAGAAAATTTATTTTGACAAAACGGATGGCCACGTAAAACTGCGGCAGGTATCAGGAAAAAAAATGGGAGCTCTGTGGCCCGTGAATTTATTCTCCAAACGACACGCTACTAAACATAACTTGCTGCTCGTCTGCTACCCGCTATTTCGTCTTCCACCTTTCCATTTCGTTTTTAGTTTCTTTCAAAGTTCAAGGCGCATCAATGAAAAGTGAATGTCCTCCTGCTTGGCTCGTCTTGCATCTACGAAAGGAACCTTCTCCCCAAAGTCCACAAAACCCAACTTTTTGTACCAAGATAACAACTCAGGTCTCTGGAGAATCACATAGACGACAGCCTGTGTACGACCCATGTTTTCCTTGGAATGGCGCAGGGCCTCGTCCACCAATTTACGACCAATTCCCCTGGACTGTTGCAAAGGATCCACAGAAAACAAGCCGATAACGATCTGCTTGTTCTTGGGTGTGGGTTCGACGTGAGTGCACTTGTAGCCCTCGGCCTTGTACTCGCCAAAGTCGGGGTAAGTCTCTGCAGGGTCCAATTGAAGAGTGCCAAGGGGCTCGTTTGTCTCTGAATCGAAGGCCAACAACAGAGGGTTGGCCTTGTCGAGAATAGCATCCTTGAGATCGTCAATAGAGCATCGTTCCTCCGAGACTATTGATAAAGATGGGCAGGGGGACCAGAATCGGGAGGAAGCAGGGAATATGATTAGGCGAAAGACAAGGAGCAGCGACAACAGCCCTGCACGTCAATTGATGGCGCAGTCAATGACGAGAAGGAACGATGGTCAGCGCATGGATCAAGAGTGGTGGCATACTCACCCAAGTGGGCTTCGGTGGTCCAGCCGCCTTCTATTGATTGCAGTCGCACGAAGAACAAAGAGGGATGGTTAGAAACATACATTCACACTGCTAAAAACGAACAACAACGTCCGAGGATTAACTGGGGCCTCTTTTCACTGTGTCCTTCGGAGAATTCTTTTGGGTTCCTTTCTCCTGGCTGTGTATGACAAAAACCAAGGATTAAGAGATGGGGATTACCTGATCTGTAGGCTCTGTTAATGACAGAGTGGATCTGGGTGATCTGGTCAATGTCCTCGGGCTTGGCCAGGCGGACAATGACAGAGGCCTTGGGGGCGGGGCGGGCAGAATCGGTCATGGTGTAGAGATGGGGATTGAATCAAGAGTGAATGGAATAGAGGAAAAGAAATGAACAAGCGAGCGGGTCGAGCCGTTGTGGGCCAGTTTTATAACAGAACCCTGTTGCTCTCTTGCGTCCATTGGTCGTTCTTTTGACTGGCGGGCAGGCACATACCAACCTAATCAGACCCCAGGTTGTGCTCCATGTCTGCGCTCTTTTCCCTTTTCCTGCTCTTCTCAAGGACGAGAATCTTCTCGTTCTTTCTCTCTGTTGCAGATGTAGTAGGTACTGTACTATATTATACATACTCATGATACCTACTTAAGAGGCGTTCTTGGTGACTCAAAAGTCCAGCTACTTGTCTTCATTCACTTAAGATTTTGCACAATGGCGTCTTTGTGTTTCTCACGCGGAGCTGCTTTAATTTTTGATCGCTGCCATATCAGGCTAACAATGCGAACGCGTGTGCTTGTTTGGGGGCCTTGCATTCTACAGCAAGACTAGCGACGCATGCGTTTCTTAAACCGCTCCA
Organism: Entomortierella parvispora; assembly: GCA_963573315.1. Taxonomy (NCBI): domain Eukaryota; kingdom Fungi; phylum Mortierellomycota; class Mortierellomycetes; order Mortierellales; family Mortierellaceae; genus Entomortierella; species Entomortierella parvispora. The sequence continues at coordinate 1,028,896 of OY752146.1, forward strand.
TCACCAAATCGTCTGTTGCCATGCCACGGCCAGCGCCTCTGCGATTTGGGTCCCCACCAACGTTTTGGAATCGATGGTTGGCAATGCCTGCATCTATGCCACTGTTTTGACTATTACTTTGGTGGCTTCTATCCTGATTATTGTTGTTACGTCGGTTGTTTTGCTGGTGGTGAGATACTCGCTCCCGATCTGAAGGGACATACGCTGGCGCAGAAAACTGAAAGAAATGAAAGATTCAAGTTAGTGTCACCTCACCCAACAGAGAGAAAGAACAATTATTCTCCCTATCCTTGACCTACCCTCTCCGTATTTATCCTCGTAGTAGAGCGCTCTTCAAGCAGCTTGCGTTTGGCTCTTTCAGTTTCTTCAATATTCTTCAATCGCGCCCTATAGGCAGAAAAGATATAAAAATAAAAAAAAAAAAAGCCCCAGTCATGTCATTAGTTTCTATGTGAATGTCGCAAGCACACGAGAAAACTAGACTTACTCCATGCCCAGATCAATTTCTGGAATAGCGGTGAGCATAGTAGTCGACAGCTGTACGTTTCCTTCCTGTTCAGGTTTTGGCGCTGTCCGCTAATTGTTTTTGAAATAGAAAAGATAAACAGGGGACAATCGCTTGGTTAGTTTTTTGAGCGAATAAAACAACACAGTCGATCATGAGCGACCATGTTACCGTGAAAAGGAGGATGGGTCTTACCCTAATTCCCAGCTCATCTAAAATATCCATGTCCGCATGGTATTCTTGCGCTTGGTCTTTAGAGTCTGTCTCTGCATCTCCTGTATCTCCTCGGCGCTTCTTCAGTTCCTCTTCGATGTATTTCATCATGTGCTTGTCTACATCCAAGGCGTTCGTCTGTTTCGTGAATGAGTTTAGAATTCCAGTCGACTTTGATTTATCCCTATGAACACAAGCAAAGCCAACAAATTTCAGCTGCTGGACAAGAAACGCTCTTTAAAGGATCTAGACCCATTGCACCAGATGGATTACCCTTCGCGAACTTTGTCGAGATCCACAAGTCCTCCTCCTGATGACATCTTCCATGGATCCTCTGCTGCTACCGTTTTGTCCTTTTTCTTTTTCTTTCCTGTCGTATCTCCCAACAGTAGATCTGCTGCTGCGATGCCTGTGGGTCGTTGGCGCAATTTTCGAAGTTCGACCAATTCCTCAAGCCTGAAAAGATTTTTTTAAAAAAAAAGATATTAGCAAACGAAGAGTGGTTAGGGGCATTCTTGAAAGACAACAGATCAGTGAGGGTGCTATTGTGGAAGGCAGCGGTCGGAATCGGCGCTTGTTCACGTACGAGAGTCCCTCCTCCTCTTTGGATTGTGCCAATGACTCGTCTGCTGCTTCGGGTGTGGATGGACTGTCCTCGCCTGGGGTCGTCTCCCGCTTGCGGTAATTCCTCCTCTTGGCGGTGCCTGCTTTAAAGGTGACTGAGCTCATTGTTCCTGGATCCGAGTGTCGTTCCTGGTCGTAGGGAGGGTTGAAGAAGAAAAGAAAGCGGCCATGCATGGTGTCTAAAGGGGACAGTCAGACAGGGCCAGATCTCCGCATGTGCGCCTGGGTGGCTTTGCACATCCTTCTCCTTTGGGCCATTGCACCTTTTGAGGCACCGAACTTCTTTTTTTGTTTCCGACCAGCCTTCCCTTCAACCGTGCGTTGCATCCCGGGAGCAATCGCCATCAGTCAGCACGGAGCAAAGACCCACTTTATGCAATCGCCCCGCAGGATAGCAGGATAGACTTGGACACACATTACAGACGGCATTCCTTCCCCCACAGCCTCATCATTCATTGATTATAATGTCCGATTCAGGCAGCTCAGCAAACCAGGGGCGTCGAACTCCCAAGGTGGGAGTATACGTTCCCAGGCATAGACGCGGAGGCGGCGCAAGCGGCAATGTCAGCAACACAACATCTCCTTCACCAGTACACGAGCCAGGTGACTGGGACCTGAACTCGGGGTCATCCTCCCCATGGCGCGGCAGCAATACCCCTAGTGGAGCAGAGGACGGGTCCTCCACGTCGTCAAGATCTGGAAATTCGTCCGCTAGCGACGTTCAGCGGAGAGGTCGGGGCAAGTTCATGGGCCCCGGAGGAGGCAGCGGTAACAACCCTAATTCGAGTGGAACAAGTGGAGGCAGTGGAAACGGTGGCAACGGACGGAGGCATACCCGGGATCGTGCTTTGGGTTCACAACCACAGCGGGAACCTCAGCAGGCCGCAGCACCAAGACATGCTCCCCGAGGTCGCGATTTTGATGCCACAGTTTTGAGACGGTATAGCGATGACGAGAATAGACCAGGATCGTCCTTCTCCAGGTCAAACAGCTACAACAACACTCGATCCACCACTATTGGCGGCAACAGCAGCTTTGGGCAGGACCAAAGCTCTAATGATGGCTCTGCCTCCAAAAACAGATCGGATGCTCGTTCATGGCGGAGAGACGAGGCGCCATCAGACGACTTGGATCTGACTGAGCAAATGGATCGCCTTAATGTCGATGACCGGTCCTCCAAGAGCGACGCTGACGCTTCTGAAGAATTGGAAGACTGGGAGGTGGCTGCAGCCCAGGCATCGGATGATGATAACGGCGATGGGAATACCCCACGGATAGTGGCGCCAAAGCCCAAACACGCAGAACGTCCACATCCAGCAGAGATTTTGATGAGTAGCAGTAGTAGCCGCAGCTCGAGCCCGAAGCTGTCTAAAGTTGGAAACTGGTCTGACAGTACGTTTTGAAGGCTCTTCTTCTTGGGACAGCGCAAAAACATCAAATTCTCTGTATACTTACTTACCTGTTCATTTTGCTGCATGTTTGCATAGTTGTCAACGACGACATGTATATCTTGGAGTTGTACGACTTTTCGCCCAACATCAAGACCGTGCACTTAACCGACATGTTTGCAGTGTATGAGAACCGGTCAGGCGGATTCCGGATAAAATGGGTTGATGATACGAAGGCCTTGGTTATTTTTGAGTCTGCAGCCGTCGGTATGATTTGAGTTTCATCTGGGATTGCTCAACCTCCATGACGGGAATGCTAATGACTGATGTGCTTTTAATGGGATAGCTAAACAAGCATACGCAGCTAATGTCAACAACTCCATTGCGAAGATCAAGCCTTATACTGGTGCTGACAAAGACACCATTCGTAACGAAGGGAAGCCTTCCAGCGGGGCTTATAATGGAATTAGACCTGCGAAAACAGACTCTGTGGCAAGGCGACTTGTCCAAGGCGCTTTGGGCCTGCGCGTGCGACGGACCCCCGAGCAGATTGCGGAAGAAAAGGCAATGCTTCAAGCTGCCAAAGGTTTGTTTGACGGGCCTATTTATTCTTGAAAAATATGTTTACATAGCGCAGTGACTGATATCCAAGGCTTTTCCTCTGTCCTAGATGCGCGACATGCTCAGCGCGAAGAAGAGAGGCGACAACGCGAGAGTATGGACGCGGTTTTCAATTCTTAAATTATCAGGTTCCACTAGCTTTTGCTTTTCGTCACGCCTAATTGGCGAGCCTTGTACCAATACACAACACGCATCATATTTATCAAATATCGATCTAAATACCCAGACCACGGATATCTATTGCACGTCAATCGGTGAAGGATATGAGGGGCTCTTCGACTTTGAGAACGGTGGGTCCAGCTGATGTAGAAGTTGTGTTGAGGGGTATAATATCGACTGTGTTCCCTAAACAATTTGAGCTACAGGGTTAACATATGATACAACTGATCTCGCTTGAAATACACCTCCTGCCCAACCTTCTCGCAGATACATAGACACATAATAAAGAAGACCACTTACTGTCCGTAGATGAAAAAACTCGTAGGCATTTTCTTGTGGATCCCAGATTAACTTCCATCCTTCGGGAGCAGCCTCTTTCTCAACTTTCATCATGGTCTCCAGCATGTTGCCTACGACACCACTGTAAGGAGCAAGTTCCTCTGTTCCTTTGCTATCGTTGTTGTTGGTGTCTTGTCTATCCATCTCGTCGTTGTCCATGTCCCCGTCCATGCTGCTGTCTCTGTCGATACCCTGAGAACCCAGTTGTTTCCGGCGATCCAGTGCTTTAGATCTCTCCTCTCCGAGAAAGTAACTTGCTTTGAGGCCATTCTTCTCCCAATCCAAGATTCGAATCGCAAACTTGATCAGAGCCTTTTCTAGTTCCTTGGATTGAGATTGAATTAACGGACTAGACAGAAGAGAGAGCTGATGGATCCGACTGTAGATGGATTGTACGCTCGCTTCTTGTTGCCATTGCAGATCGAGCTCGGGCAATGCTCCAGGATTGGAAGAGGGAGGCGGCCGAGACTGATCCTTGAGGGTAAGAGGTAGGGCATTGATCCGGGCCATGAAGGAATCAAAAAGCTGCTGCTGCTCCAATGTCATTGTGGTTGGAGTAGGCGGGGGGTCGTCGTCTTTGACAGTTTCAACGGTAGCTTCCTCCGACACAGCAGATAGAGCAGCAGGCTCTGCTTCAGACAAGAATGTTGGTTTTGTCTCTGCGATTGCTTCATCCATGGGTGTTGATGCCTTGGTTTCTGAATCCAGAGCCGCTTCTTGGTCAACAGAGGCTGCAAAGTCCTGAAGGAATTTCAAGGAAGTGGAAACAAAGTGCTCATCCTCGCTGTTATCTTCCATGACTACATCCTCGTCATCACTATCTGCGGGATCGGTCGAGGTTTGTGTCACCAAAACATCTGACGAAGAGCGGGCTCCTGGAGCAGAAGGTTCAGGGACGCCACCGAGAGGGGCTGATCCCTGGGTTCGAGATTCATTCTGACGAATGGGCGTCTGTTGCTTGGGCACAGTGGGCGGGGTGGTGTGTTCCGAGTCCGACTCCGAGTCGCTCGCGTAGTTTGCGAGCATGTCCATCCTGGCGAGACTGTGGGTAGCAATGCGGATGCAGAACAAACAAAAAGAAAGTGCAGACATGCAAGAATGGCGCCCGGATGCATGCACGCACACTTGCCCGCGCGCAGATCGAAATTGTCACGTGGATACGAAAAATAAGCTTTCCGTTTCAACTCATTGCACAACGTTATCTCATATCTCAGGGGCGGGTCTCCACTGGTGGACGCCGTTCATCATCTCTGTGCTTCTTTTCTCTTCCTCTCTTCCCTACTTCTTTTCAGTCTTCTCATACCCCCCGCCATTCACCATCACCCATTCACCATCACCCCGTCACCATCGCAATAGCATCGGCCACGAATGAACGCGACTATCTTCTCTCCGAAAAGTCTCCGTCAAAAATGTATAGTGACCATGGGCGGATTGGTCCTTGTCAACATTCTCGTCTGGGCCCTCGCTGGAATCATCGCCAAGAAATACCCTGAACTCCTTGGCTCTATGGTTGTTGCCTACACGCTCGGGCTCCGGCATGCTGTCGATGCTGACCACCTCGCCGCTATTGACAACGTGACGCGCAAACTGATCTATCAAGGCATGCTCGTCAACGCACGTAGTCGCGCCGTTCTGCAAGCAAAACAACAAGAAAGAGAGGAAAAAATAGACGCAGGGCAAATGCCACAAGAACAAGAAACACCAAGTATCGCTGGACAGGGTGAGAAGGAGGAGGAGGGGGCAAAGCAGGATGAGGACGATGGAAAATGGTCACCCCCCGTTTGCGTGGGATTATTTTTTTCTCTTGGACACTCGACCATCGTTATCGTGGCCTCAATTGCCTTGGCTGTGACGGCAACGGCAATCAAGGACAAATTTGAGGCCTTTGGTGCCACAGGAGGAATCATCGGGACATCCGTGTCGGCCAGTTTCTTGTTCTTGATCGGATTCATCAACTTGGTCGTCTTGATCCAGGTCGGACAAGAGCTGAGGAGGGTCAAACGGACCGGGGAGTATCATTATCAAGATCCCGTCAAGGAGATGATTGACGCCTCGGCTGCAGCAGTGGATGATATCGAGGCCAATGCCAATCCAGATGTGCAGAAAGAAAAGGTTCAAAGCAAGAACGAGAACGATATCCAAAGTCTTGAGGACGAAGACAACAAGTCCGCTGCTCGTCAAGTCAACAATTCAAAGTTCCAGCCCGGGGGTCTCTTTGCTCGTATCTTCCGACCCCTTTTCAACCTCATTGATCGATCTTGGAAAATGTACCCATTGGGGGTTCTCTTTGGTCTTGGCTTCGACACGGCGACAGAGGTCGGGCTCCTCGGTATTGCTGCCACCAATGCCCAAGCAGGGTTCCCAACAGCTGTTATCCTCATCTTTCCAGCTTTATTCACTGCCGGGATGAGCCTTATCGACACTCTGGATGGGATCTTGATGGTCAACGCCTATGGCTGGGCATTTGTCAATCCAGTCAAGAAGCTGTGGTACAATTTTGTGGTGACCCTGATGGGTGTCATTGTCGCGTTTGTGGTTGGAATGGCGGAACTCTTGGGTCTCTTGGCAGAAAAACTGGATCTAGGGGGGCCGTTCTGGGATTTCTTTTCCATGTTAAGCGACAACTTTGGTCTGATCGGATATATTATCCTTGGCGCGTTTGTTCTCACCTGGACGTTTGCGGTGCTTTACTATAAATATGGACCGATGAAGGATCTTGAGCGTAGGGTCGTTGTAGTGGCCGCCTAGTTAGAATATCCAAAAGTAAACGCCGTTTCTATATCTTTCCATCTTTGACAAAGAAACTTGGAGAGAATATTTCAAGGCGATGCAGGAGTAAGCTAGGTGGATCACTTGATCTCTTAACGAGTTGGACGAAAAACACGAATGATCTACAGCAAGAGAATCACCGCGCGCTGTCACTCAAGAATAAGACGACATATTTTATTTCTAGCTCCTGGTGACTGGACGCTACATGACTTGTCCAGTCATCTGATCGTATCGCTGGGATTTGCTTTCTCATCGTGAGAACAACGTTATTCGTTTATGATGTGTAGATCAGTCCTGTTTCGCGTAAAGCTATTGAAAAGCGATCGAGTTACCAGTCTTAGACATCACTATCGTCTTCTCCACCATCACCGTTATTTCCCCCCTCGTCGGTTTCATCGCCGCTATTATCGTCACTTCCATCATCACTCCAATTGTCATCGCTCTCGTACGTGACATGACCCCGATGCAGTAAAGCTGCAGAGCCCTCATCCAAGCTGAACCCACGGACTGTATCCACTTTGGGCCAAAATCTCTTCATCCACCGCACTTCTTCTTCCCTCCAGTTTGGCCCATCGGTGTTATAAACGACGATGCTTCTCAATTGTCCAAGAGTTCGTAACCGATCCAATCCACCTTCGAGCTCTAATCGATAGCCAATCGTCCTTGATTCATTCAATGCTGCACAAATACAAAAGGTCTCCAATCGAACTAGTTCCGAGACTCGCTTCAAGAACATTCGTTGCGCTTTTGTCGATATCAACTCGACATCAACCACCAGGACCTTGAGTCCACGACAGATCCATGGACGATTGTAGTCGCCTAGGACATGTGGATCTTGAATATATCCATCCACGCGAAGGACTTCCAGGTTGGGCATCATGCACAACATCTCCACGGCTTGTGTTCCACCCAAGCGTGAACAGCCATCCAATGACAATTCAGTGATGGTGTTCAAATGCCTGGGGAACAGCCTCAAGATCACCCACGATACTCGACTAAAATTCGTGCTGCTCATGTCAAGTTTCTTGATAAGAGTCGCAGCGCCGAGGAAAAACCAAAAGGATTCTTGACTAAAGGTCTGATGGTGCAGAATAAAGGACTCCAAAGGAGATCGACCCCCGACGGTTCGCCCAATGGCTGTTGCTATACGCCGAATAGGTGAGAATACTCCAGGGATTGAAGAACTGCACTGTAGATGGGTCAACTCGGGACTTTGTTGAATCATCCAGCTGTAAAGATTAAAGTTTGTGTCATCATTAACAGAAAGTTCGCGAATGCGTGAGGGTCCCGTCCGTGCAGCAACTTGGTCCAAGGCCTCTGGGGTGGGCACAGTGGGCATCCAATTCACCAACCCTTGGAAAGTGACCGCTTCAAGTCTTGACCATAGTCTTTCGTACGCCGTCAAGAACAGAGGAACAGTGTCCACTCCCACGCACTCCATGTGTTTCAATCTCGGGCAGTCTGCCAGAGCTTCAATGAGTTGTAGGGTAGCTTTTCCTGAAAATGTTACACTCTTCAATGTTTTTCGATGCCGACGAACAATCGTTCCAAGGGAACGGGTGGATCCGAGATGGCCTTGCTTGACAGTCAAGTGGGATAGGTTAGGGCACAAAAGAATACTTAATGTGTTCCCATCTCGCCAAAGCCGATCCAAATTCCAGTATTCGGGCTGGTTTCTGTTGCATATGATTTTCAGCTTTCGGATGAAAACTGCGTTATTCCAAAAGGCGAGAGAAGACGGTATTTTGCATGGGAATTTGAAGTTGAGGCTGATGTCGGCCCAGATTTTGGGAGCGAGCGCTCTGTACCAGTGTCGCGAGACTCGGATGCATACCGTCAAGGTATGTACATCCAAATACTGGCCGAGTTCAAGAAGGAGTTCGCCAAGATCAAAAGGGTTGCGTTGGTGGTGTCCTTGTCTCCATAGATAGCCGGGTTGTTCTATCAGACGGAGGCTTCGACGGAGAATAGGTTTCGAGGATCGCTCCATTGCTGGTATTATCGTGGAGGGGAAATAGGGTGGTACGGTTCAACAGGGGGCCAACAAAAAAATGGAAGAGTGTAAGAGAAGGAGGAGAAAAAACCATGTGGAGAAAGAAGCAAGGTTCTCGTCTTGCAGTTGCCATCTCTGATTGATACTCGCGCCACGATCACGTCTTTCCTCAGACAGGAGAATTGTGGGAACATTGACTATGAAATCTAGGACCTAAAAACGAAACTCTTTGTCGGTTGAAGTATCGACCCCTGATCGGCGGACGATGCTGTGGATAGCTCTCGGAGATTACCACAAATGTTTAATCAGCCGTCTTTGTATCCATCTAGGTGTAGGATGTTTGCCAATGGTGAGAGAGCAAACCAACCACAAAAACAATGAAGAGTACACAATTGCAGATCAATCAAAGACGCGTAAAGAACGCGCCTTTTAAGGTTCAAGGGGGACAATCGTTGGCGCAATGACAATCCAATTGTCGGTTTGATGGACACACCTATAGGTTGTTTACCCCTTCTCATTCAAAACTTCCAGCACTTGGCTAACGGCTTTGAGTAGTGGCTCATGCGCAGTATTTTCCTCATCAATATTGGTAGCTTCTCCTTGGTATTCTCTCTTTTTGGTCCTTGCGTCTCTCTTTGCCTCCCGGCTCTCTTTTTTAGAAAGTCCCATTCCGAAAACCCATCCTCACCCTGATCTCTTTCACAATCTTATTATGTATTACGTATGACTAAAGAGAATACCTGGCCCCAAAGGTTACTACCCCTCGGATTGTTCGATACGGATACATCTCAACGATCAAAGCGTCTTTTGAAATTTCAGCGTTGGTGGCACAATTTTTGATACCCTTCTCATTGGTTTGAATGGCATTCTTCAAGTTATTCCAATACAATTCTAGTTCAGAAGCATCAGCAGATACAGGAGGAGCTGAGAAGTACGGTCCAGTAGGGTTGAAGAGTTTCTCCATCGCTGGCCAAGTTATCACATTTCTTTCATAACAAGATTTGATCGCATCAATTTTTTTGAGCTGGGCGTTATTGAGGGCCACAATGGAGAAGACAACGAGGGGATAGGCGAAGGACATGGTCATGGTTGGAAGCGCTAGATAATCAAAGCTTGATGAATGAAACTGTGTGTGTAAAGAAAGAAAAGCTGCTCCTTTGATGAAATGAAATTGAGGGGACAGATAGGCAAGGGAAGTTCTTTTTGTGGCGCTCTCGCTACTGACACTTGTCAACGTTCCTGCAATAGTTTTGGCTATGATTCTAGTACAAGAATCGGGAGTAGGATCAGTCTCACAGATGCAGTTGCAGACGTGAAAGACATGATGTGCACCAAAGCTCCAGCAGATTACGCGGTAGACCAGAACAAGCGCGTGCAACCTCGGTTCAGATGCCGCCGACATGAATCAACCTCAACCTTGACCCTGTCCAGAACTGGCGACTGAAGTGTCTTTGTCAGGTTTCACCAGTGTCCACGGCTTTGGCTTCCTCGACTGTACAAGTACCCTTGACAACGTTTTCTCGTAACGTATATCTATCTATTCTTATACTCCCAGGTTCGACATCAGTTACGTTGTTCTTCTCCTACGCCTCAACTTTGGCCACTTTATCTGTATCTGCAATTGCATCTCTCCTTCGAGGCCAGCAAGGCACTTTTGAACAGGAATCTCGTGATCGGTGTTTATATAAAGTACACCGCACAGTCCACATTGTTGACGCGGAGGGCAATGATGTTTCCCTTCTGAATAACCTTTTCAACCTGAATTCCAAAGAGACAAGAAAATTGGTGTGCAAAGAGAACGTGAAGTATGCGTTCTTGGGTATATTGCAAGGGACAGCATGCAGTGCGGAGGACTGTTAAAAGAGAAGGTGGGTGAGAGAGAGGGCGAGGAGGAAAACTCTAGTCCAAGAAGTGGAAAGGAGTCTATGCATATGGTACAGAAACAAAGAAAGAAAGAAAAAAAGGACGAGGAGTGTATGTCCTGGAAGAGTGGAAGAGAGAAGGGTTGTTTGATTTAAACGCCCTTGACAAGGACGACGGTGAGGGTGTCACCTCGCGCACCCCAGTTGAGTCTGTGGTCGACAAAGATGCCGTACCAGGTGGCAAAGATGACAAACATTGCAATGGAGAGGATGGCGGACATGAGCAGGTCTAGAATGAGAAATGAGAAGTGAGAAGTGAGCTTCAGAGGCAAGAGGAAGGATGTTGTTCAAAAGAGACAGAGAGACAAGAGAAGACAAGAAAAGAAGTGGGGCTTACATTGTCGCACCTGTGGACTGAGGTCGGGTCTGTTGCGAACAGGCCAGATGTAGAGGATGTTGTACAGCCAGAGGAAGGGCAGGAGACAGAAGCCGCCGAGAAAGAGCTTTCTGCTGACGGCGAGGATCTCTTCGGGGGGCATCTTTTCGATTGGCTTTGCCATTGTGGATGTGTGCGAGTGAGGGTGAGTGTGCAAGTGAGTGATGAGTGAGTGATGAGAGTGTGTGTAGCTGGAATTAATAGAATGAATGAAATGAAACGATGAAAGGGATGGAAGAAGAAGAACAGGGTTTTGGCTCAATGCACACGCTCGCACTGTTCCAATGTGCGGTGCAGTGTGTGCACTCACTGGATGGATTTGCACACAGGTGGACAGTGTGACAGCACACTGTGTTCACTTCTCCACACACACACATATACACACACACCTGCATTCATTCATTCATCCGTCCCATCCACACAGGCACAGGCACAGGCACACGGAGGGACGCAGGAACACGACCAGGAACTGCCACTTTTGCTTTTTTTTTCTTTTCTTTTCTTCCTTTCTTCTTTCCCTCCTTCTTTCTTTCCTTCTTTCCTTCCTTCCTTCCTCCTTTCCTTCTTCCCTCCCTTCCCTTCCCTTCCTCATCCCTCTTCCTTCTTCCCTTCTTCCCCCCCATGCTCATCTCCTCCTCCGCAAGACTCATTCTCGCCAGAAACTCCGCCCTTGCGGCCACGCACTCGCTGCCAGTGCGTTCCTTGTTTCCCACGGTTCGTTTCATCGCTTTCTTTCTTTCTTTTGTTTGTTTGTTCACCATGTAATACACACGCATCTTCCTTCCCTAACCTCTCCTGTCCTCTTGTTCCCCCCACACTTCATTATCTTTAGCGCACATTCTTGACCCCGTTCCACACAACCGCCTCTCGGTCCTCCCATGCCTCCGCTCCCTCTCCCTTCTCCATCCCTGTCGAGGAACAGGACCAGCAGCGACTGCTGCAACAACACCTGCCCTCCATCACCATCGCACGCGACTGTGCCTCCGTCATCGTCTCCCCTCCTCCATCCTCAAAGTTCTATCGGCCTCTTCATCCCACCACAACCCTGAACCCCGTTTGGCTCAGAGACAACTGTCCATGCCCAAAATGTATCCATCCTTCCACACGACAAAAACTGCACGCCTCCTCACAAGTGCCCTTGGATGTCTCTGTCTCCTCTGTCCAAGTCTACCCTGAGGGGCTCGAGCTGACTTGGTCCAAAGGACTGGACGACGTGGGCGACTGGGAAGAGCCTGCAAAGTCAAAGCCCGGTCACAAGAGTTTATACCCATGGGAAATGATCCTCGGATGTTACGGAGGTTCTCCCTCTGATCACAGACAGGAAATTCGCATGAACAAGACGCCTGTTCTTTGGGATGACAAGGCCATGCAGGACAACGTACTCTGGCTAACCTACGACGAGTACATGAACACCCCTGAAGGTCTCCTCAAGGGATTGAAGCAACTGCAGGACTATGGTCTCTTCTTCCTCAAGGATGTGCCCACCAACGACCAGCAAGTCGCCACAGTCGCAGAAAGAATCGGACACTTGAGACACACCTTTTATGGCCCGACCTGGGATGTCAAGAGTGTCCCCGAGGCAAAAAACATTGCCTACACAAACCTGAACCTGGGCCTGCACATGGATCTCTTGTAAGCAACCGTGGTCACTTGGTCACTGCGATGCACCCCACACACACACAAACACACACACACACACACACACTGGGATCTCTTGGGATACTTGACTGATCAGGTCATATATTTACAATATCATTATAGGTACATGGAAGCTCCTCCAGGTCTACAGCTCCTCCACAGTCTGGAAAACAGGCAAGTCAGGAGATTTGTATCTACAACTGAATAGCTTTCGCATCAGCCATTAATCTTTGATCACACCTTCTCCGCATAATAGTGTCCCTGGAGGAACCTCGATTTTCATGGATTCTTTCAAAGCAGTTGAATTGTTGAAGAAGGAGCATCCTCAAGACTACGAAATCTTGACAAAGACACCCACAACCTTTCACTACAGGAACGCAGACCACCACCTACACTACAACCGACCTACCATTGCCTTGGACTCTATGAACGATACCCTCACCGTGAATTATGCCCCGCCGTTCCAAGGACCCTTGGAACTCCCTGTGGATCAAATCAAGCCGTTTTACACCGCACTGAAGCGCTTTGCGAGCTACATTGAGAGGCCAGATCTTCAGTACAGGCATACAATGCGACCTGGCGAATGCATGGTATTTGCAAACAGAAGAGTTTTGCATGCACGCACCGCTTTTGATCCTACAAAGGGCAAGAGACACCTCAAAGGATGTTATGTTGACTTGGACATGTACAAGGACAAGTTGCGAACTACTCTGCAGGCCAGGGAAGACGGATTGTTCTAAGGCGTGGCAGTCACTGCGCCTTTAGTTGCCAATAAAAGCTCAAGAGTTGACACTATATGAACGACAGCAATCTTTAGGTACCACAGCCTTACAAAAATCTGATGCAGCGCAGAGGACCAAGTCCGACAATGGAGACACTATCGATCACCCTCGAGCTGGGACGGGTAGCGGCTATGGCGCCTAATGTCGGCCTGCCTTTCGATGGTCCGACCACCGCTACAAAGGAACAAAGGCTTTTCAGCGTCCTTCCAACACCAGGGCCTTACTTTTTCCAACTTGTTGGTTTATCTTTGATTATCTTGTGGTTACTTCTATCCCCCTTCTTGACCCTTTTTTTACCTCTCTCTTCTTCTCATCTCCTCTTCCCTCCAGTTTCAGCGCCATCAACACTTGTTTCCATTTTTCAACTTGCTCTTTTGACATTGCAAGTGTTCAAACTTATAGGAGACCTATCGACTTTTGCCATTGCCCAAGAAAAGGAAAATCATAGCCATGGGGAAAAGTAACAGTCCTCCCAAACGCGACCGAATCCAAGCCCAGTACAGAGAGATGAGAGCCAAGTACATGCAGACACCCGACAACGAATTCAATTGTTTGGGTTGTCGTGGCACAAAAACTGCATCCTACACAAAGTAAGTGTCCTTGTCATAGAGTGGACTCTTCTTCTCATCCATCTTTCTATTTGTCGAAAGTTGTAGCTGAAAAGTGAGCTACGGTAGATCTGTTTTCCATCTCTTCATATTCTGAAACAAAAGACAGAAAAAACAACAAAAAAAAAAAAAAAAGAAAAAAAAAAAGGAAAAAGATGGAACAAAAGAGATACAGAACAGAGGTTAACATGCATCTTTTCTTCTTTTGGTCGCTGGTGGCGGACGTAATTGCCTTTGGGTAAAATGAATCAACCGCAAAACTCATTATCAGGGATCTCAAGAACAAGACTGGCTCTTTGCAATGTGGCAGCTGTAGGATCAAGTTTACTTGCGAAATTGAATGTAGGTCTAAAAAGATGTCGTATCCTTTGTGTGTAGAATTCCAAAGGTTGGACGACTTTTTTTTGACTCTGGCTTTCCAACTTGCATTTGACATTGTCTTTTTCGTGACCATGTGTTCCACTGGCCTGGATTTCTAGCCCTCGATAAAGCGGTAGATGTTTACTGCAAGTGGCTCTATCGTCATGAACTTGACATTGAGAATGGATTCTGCCAGCCACAATTGCAGCCGCAGTCGCCTTCAGAGTCTCCATCAAGTCAAAGTGGCATCCATGTCATCCAGGGTCAAGAGGAGTCGCCATCTACCTTGGGCCGCCCTGAGCTCAAGTCTGACCTAAAGAGACAAGATCAGCAACCAGAGGACAGTCTCAAGATCAAGGCTTCCTCCACTGCCCTCAAACGCAAGGGTCGACCTACAAACCGGGTAGTCCAAAAACGACCTCGTAATATTCTCAACGGCAAACGGAACAAAGGTGACGCAACTGGAACTCAGGAGCTCGTCTGGCCACAACAGTCAAAGCCATACGACTGCCCAGAGGATACTACAAGCCCCGAACAAGAGCCTTCATCGAGTTCCCCTTCAGAGAACGAGCTTTGGGATCTTTACGGGGAAGCGTTACAGTTGGTCAAGGATGAAGGTCACCAGCTCCGATTCAAATCACCACCTCCCAACCGGCTCAACTCTCCTTCAGGAGGACGGACGCTAGCTGTGGCCAGCCGTACGGTGGGGTCTACCAACCCCGCTGAAGCATTGAAGTCGGTCAAGAATGAAGGCCACCGGCTTCGATCCAAATCGCCGACTCCCAAACGAGTCAACTTTCCCTCAGGAGGGCAGACGCTAGCTGTGACCCGCCGTATGGTAGGGTCTGCCAATCCCACTGAAGCATTGCGGTTGGTCAAAGATGAAGGCCACCGGCTTCGATCCAAATCGCCGCCTCCGAGCCGATTCAGCTCTCCCTCAGGAGGACGGACGCTAGCTGTGGCCAGCCGTACGGTGGGGTCTACCAACCCCGCTGAAGCATTGAAGTCGGTCAAGGATGAAGGCCACCAGCTTCGATCCGTATCGCCGCTTCCCAACAGATTCAAATCTCCTCCAGGAGGACGTACGCAAGCTGCGACCCGTGGTGCTGTAGGTTCTGCCAACCCCGCTGAAGCATTGAAGTTGGTCAAAGATGAAGGCCACCAGCTTCGATCCAAATCGCCGCCTCCCAACCAATTCAACTCTCCCTCAGGAGGACGGACGCTAGCTGTGGCCAGCCGTACGGTGGGGTCTACCAACCCCGCTGAAGCATTGAAGTTGGTCAAGGATGAAGGCCACCGGCTTCGATCCAAATCGCCGACTCCCAAAAGAGTCAACTTTCCCTCAGGAGGTCAGACGCTAGCTGTGACCCGCCGTATGGTAGGGTCTGCCAATCCCTCTGAAGCATTGCAGTTAGTAAAAGATGAAGGCCACCAGCTTCGATCCAAATCACCGGCTCCCAACCGATTCAACTCTCCTCCAGGAGGAAGGACGCTAGCTGTGACTAGCCGTATCGAGAGGTCTACCACTGCCTCTGAATTCAGGGCTTCTCTTTCACCTCGATTGATTCCACTTGCCCTGTCTCCTCGCTGTGCTAATCGCCAGTCTTTCTTATCGGGCAATCGACTCCAACTCTCTATGCCTCTTTGAGCTCTTTGGAAGGCAATTCTTTGTACTCTTTTGTTTTTTTCTGGAAGGCTCAATTAGAACTATTCTATTTCGCCCTCCTTGCACACAATACTCTGTCTTGTTGCAAAGTTGCTACTTTGCGATGACCCTTTTCTTTGAATTAAGAAGAAAAAAAAAAAAAAAAAAAAAAAGAAAAAAATGACTGTAATCAAGTCACCAAGATAAAAAGAGATATAGAAAGCGGTGTGGTCCACGAGCAAGGATGCATGGGCTCTGGGCTCTGGTTTCTGGAAAGGAGAGCCTGCGCCTCCTCTCTGACGCGCGCCGTTCGTGCTGAAAGAAGGTGAGAAGAAGAGACCAAAAAAGAAATCCGTCGAGTCATCGTCCTTCAAAGGGACAGGGACAGGGACGAGGGCAGTCACACATTTGGACTTTTTGTTTCCCCAATCTGCCCCTGCACTCTCTGTTCAACATTCATTCATTTCAATCTCTTTTTTGTTCTTTCCCTTTCACCCCCATACAACCACCGCCATGGAAGACATTGAACAACGCATCACTGCCCAAGCCGACGTCGTGCGCTCGCTCAAGGCCGACAAGGCCCCCAAGGACCAGATCACCGCCGAGGTCGCCACTCTGAATGCCCTCAAGGCCGAGCGTGATGCCCTTGCGCCCAAGGATGCCACCGTCCCTGAGGTCAATGTCAAGGCCAAGGAGCCCAAGAAGAAGGCCGAGGAAGACAAGAAGGGCAAGGGAGTCTTCACCCTCAAGAACGCCAAGGTACGATCCCCCGTCTGTTGTCCTTGTTCACTCTCCTCCCTTCTTTTCCCTCACTTCCTCCTCCATGGACCCTATGCTATGACTCACTCATTCTTTTCTCCTTGTCAACAAAACAGGGCACCAAGGATTACTCGCCCCAGGAGATGGCTGTCAGGGAAAAGATCTTCTCGACCATCATCTCAGTCTTCAAGAAGCACGGAGGTATCACTATCGACACCCCAGTCTTTGAGCTCAAGGAGATTCTCTCTGGAAAGTATGGCGAGGACAGCAAGTTGATCTATGATCTCGAGGATCAAGGAGGCGAAAAGTGCTCCCTTCGTTATGATCTTACCGTTCCCTTTGCCCGCTTCTTGGCCATGAACGGAAAGGAGTACCAGAACATCAAGCGCTACCACATTGCAAAGGTCTACCGTCGTGACCAGCCTGCCATGACCAAGGGTCGCATGAGAGAGTTCTTCCAATGCGTAAGTAAAAAAAAAAGTTGACTTGCTCAGGGCCAAGGAGCTGAAAAAAGTTCGTTGCCCAATCTGCTCTTCTCCATCTAACAACCCTTCCACGTCATTTTTTCCTTCTACTCTGGTATGAACTATTTCTAGGATTTCGATATTGCTGGAACATATGATGCCATGATTCCCGATGCAGAGATCTTGCGTGTTCTCTCAGAGTGCTTGTCGGCTTTGGATTTGGGCGATTTCACGATCAAGATCAACCACCGCAAGATTCTGGACGGTATCTTTGCGGTGTGCGGTGTGCCCGAGGACAAGATCCGTACTATTTCTTCAGCTGTGGACAAGCTGGACAAGTTGCCCTGGCTCGAGGTTCGCAAGGAGATGACAGAGGAGAAGGGTTTGGACCCCGCTGTGGCCGATTCGATTGGAGAGTATGTTCAGCTCAAGGGAGGCGAAGAGTTGTTGGAGGTTCTCTACAAGGATGAAAAGTTGAGCACGAACGCTCGTGCCAAGGAAGGTCTGGATGATATGACGCTCTTGTTCAAGTACTTGAACGTCTTGAACGTGACAAAGCACACTTCCTTTGATTTGTCGTTGGCCCGTGGTTTGGATTACTACACTGGATTGATCTATGAGGCTGTCCTCGAGGGATCTGCTCCCCCAAGTAAGTGCTTGCCCTCTTTTCTTTTAATCGATTTTTTCCCCCATTTTTTGCTGTGGGCATTGCAAGAACCTAACCACGAACCATCATTTTTTTTTCTCAATCCTCGTATAGCCTTGGCTAACGGTGAAAAGGCTAGAGCTACTGTCAAGAAGGGCACGGACGAGTTGGATGAGAGCACTGTCGGTGTCGGCTCTGTGGCCGCCGGTGGACGTTATGACAACTTGGTTGGCATGTTCTCTGGCACAAACAAGAAGGGACTCCCCAACTTGGTGATCCCTTGCGTCGGTGTCTCGATCGGTGTCGAGCGTGTGTTCTCGATTTTGATGCAGAAGCAAAAGAGGGATGAGATCAAGAGTAACGAGGTCCAGGTCTACGTGGTCGGTCTTGGTGGCGTGTCTGTGGAGGAGAGGATGAAGATTTGCACAGAGTTGTGGGATGCCGGCATCAAGGCCGAATTTGCCTACAAGTTGAAGCCCCGTACCCAGAACCAGTGGGATGTCTGTGATAGAGACATGATTCCCTTGGCGGTCATTGTCGGAGGAGAGGAGATTGAGAAGGGCGTTATCAAGATCAAGGATATGAGAACCAAGGACGAATCCCAGAAGGGAGGTATCGAGCATTCCCGCGCTGATATGATCTCGGAGATCCAGAAGCGATTGGAGCAGCTCTAAGATTCCTCCGCTTTCCTCCAAATTTTTCGCCCACTTTTTTTTTGTTTCCTCTTTGCATCTTCTCCTCTACACCGCCTTTCCCACTACCATCATCATCATCATCATGTTAGGATGTTTGTCTACATGTAATATTATTCACAAAGTACCCACGAGGAGACATTTGACTGTATTTTTTTTTATTAAACATGTAAGATACAGTGCATGTTTTTCTATGACCGTCTTTTACATGCAGATCATGGCGATCCCTGGTCGTCCATCCGTGCAGACTTGAGTATAACGTCCCTCGAGAGATGCCTTTGTTCCACAACATCTACATCCTTGCTCAAATCATACGCCAAATCATCCTCCAAGTTTTTTTCCACAATCGCATTGTCAAAACTAGGCGGACTCGACTCTGACTGCAAGTTCTGGTTCTGGTTCTTCCAGCCCAATTCTGCATCGCCGAAACTTTCTGAAAACTCGAGACTATAACGAGAGGAAGCTGAGCGAGGAAACCCAAAGCGATGACGGTCCTCGTCCTCTTTGTATTTCACCAGATCCCGCTTTTTCTGGGCCAGATCCCCGATCCAGAGGATGACCACGGGCACAGCAAGGAGGAGGATGCCGCCCATGATGAAGGTCATGATCTCGAATCCAAAGTTCTCATAGACAATTCCACAGACCACGGGACCCACTAAGACGCCGATCGAAAAGGCCATGTTGAAGATGGCGTAGGCGCGCGCAAAGCCGTCGCCTTGACCTGTGATCCGGACCACGGCCGAGAGCTCTCCCAGGACGGGGGTCAGGATCGCGGTTCCCGTGATGCCAATCAGAGCGAACAGGAAAATAATCATGACCAGCGAGTCGGCGACAAGCCCAAGAATGACCGCGCAGGCTCCACAGACGATAAGGGAGATCAAGCATACGATCTTGGCGCCGAACCTGTCCGACAGAGCACCTATCAGGTGGTTCAAAAAAGAAATGGGTCGAAAAAGCAAACGAAAAAAATATGTATAAGTAATACACGCCAAATTACAGACACATACACACAAACACGAACAAACAAGAAAAGGAAGGCATCCTTGTTGGTTTTTTACCTGAAAGAGGAGCCGTGAGGGTGGGCAAGGAAAAGGCCATAAAGACCAATCCAATTTTCTCCGAGGTCATGTCAAAAGTGGAAGCCAGATGCAACGGTACTGTGGGTTCAGCGCCCGAGAACACAAATGCGTTACAGGCCGTGACCACCACACAAGCCAACAGACGTTTGTTTTGCAACAATCGCCAAAAGCTCGTAGAGTTTTCTTCACGTTCCTTTTTGCGCAGGGCCACGACTTCTGCCTGTTCCTCATTGGCTTCTTCCTGTTTGCCTTGTTCCTTTAGAACCTTGACAATCTCTTCCCGTTCCTCAATGATCAAGGCCCGGCATCCGAAATCAATCATCGTGATCACACAAACAAACAGGAACGGAGCCTGGTACCCGCCTCGCTCGTACAGGATTCCGCCTAGAGGAGGGCCCATCATCAATCCAAGGGTGTAGCCTACCAGGGCCTTGCCCATCTGAACGCCCAAAGTGTGGGCTGGAAAGACATCGGTGATCAAGGCCAAACCGAGCGTCCAAACCGAGCCACCAGCAACGCCTTGCAACAATCTTGCGGCCAAGAAGACGTAGAAATTGGAGGCGACCATGAACAGGATTGTGGAAATTAGCATCCCGACGAGACCGATCAACATGGGCACGCGTCGCGATAGAAAACTGTCCCCGAGGATGCCAAAGAGAGGGGAGGAGAGCAAGATGCCAATGGCGTACATGGCCAACAACAGTCCAGTGTCCGTAGCGCCACCATTGAGCTTGTCCGAGACGATGAAGGGGATGATGGGTACAATGATTCCATACTATGACGCAAAAGATGGAAGATATCGAAAGAGTATTAGTCGTTTGAACTGGGAGAATAGAAGGACAAGGCGTAAAATATATAAAAAAAACTCTTTACCGTAGCCATGTCGACAAAGAGGGCCAAAAACACTGTAAACAAGATAAAGTTGGGCGATCGTCGTAGTCGACCAAAGCAACCTCGCGACTTGACTGTAATGCTTCCTTTACTAGCCGACTTTTTCAACACGCCACCACCAGCCCCTCTTCCGCCTCCTCCTGCACTCAATCCCGCCTGACCTGAACGAGGAATAGATGTTTCGATTACATCCTGCGGTTGACCGGTTGCAGCAGAGGATCCCGCGGGATGTACTTTTTGTTTTGACCACAGACCCCGGTTCTTGCGTTGAGAGGACGATTGAGGGTGGTATTCATGATGTCGGTCATATTGATGACGGCGATCAAAATGTTTATGGTGGCTGCTGGGGTCTTGCTCTCCTAGATTCCCACTGGATCCTTGTTGCTGATCTAGATCATCATTCTCATCGTCTTCATCGTCTTCCTCTTCATCACTACTTGTCGCACTCGCTCTTCTTCCTCGGGCACGGGCTTGTTGAATTGAAGAAGAAGAATAACTGGAGTGGAATGAATGTCTGGGACTGGGCTCAATCTCTACAGGGGGTAAGAGTATACTGCCCGTGGGGCTTGCTGTGGTCGAGAGAGGGGCTGATGATGATGACGATGTTGCCGCTGCTGACGATGGCGGAGGAGGAGGAGGGGGACTTCTTTGGATTGGGGCGACAGACGCTGGCGTAGGTGCGGGTTGCGCTTGTGCCTGGGACGCTCCTCCACCTCGGCCGGTTTGTCTTCCAGTTCGCCGAGTCATTACTGTTTTTTTGATTTATGAGTTTTTTGTCTCTTTTTTTTTTTTTTTTTGGGTGGGTGTAAATGGTCCTGCGGCGATCAAGGACAAAAAAGAGAGTGAAATGGAAAGCAAGAGTAATCCGGGGAAGGAAGAAAGTTGAGTGTATGGGGGTAACTGAAATGAAAAAAAAACTAGAGAGAGTGTGTGAGAGAGGGAAGGAAACAGGGGCGGGGGATGAGGTTTGTTTCTGCTATGTGCGTCCCAATCCGACATTTTGTCTACCATTTATTTTCATTCCGATCGATCCTGCACGAGACAAACATAATTCAATACCGAAATGTGCTCGAGCGGGAATGTATTTTTTTTGCGCAAGTGCGTCCTTGCCAACATTTCGCCCAGATGGAGATATCAGACTCGTCATTATTGCACACGACCCTCATCCTAAAGGTGCCGATCCAGCCCTGCTTTTGCTTTCATCATCGTGCATCACACCGGTCGACCGTCAAGTTTTTTTCTTTTTTTTTTTTTTTTTTTTTTTGAGGATCATCGTCACACAAAGGTAAAAAGGTAACATTCAACAATGTGTATTGTCCGTCCCTTTCTCGCTGTACCTTTTTTTTTTTCAATTGCTTTTTTATTATTTTTTTTCAATCCAAGCAAAAAGATCGATTATTCTCCTTCCTTGATACTAAACACCGGTGTGGTCTCTCGCATCATTGGGGAATGCATGTGGTTCTGATGATTATTCGCCATCAGCTTTTCCTTGGATCCATGAAGCGACTCTCTTGAAAAGCCTCCAGAGACTCCTCCCCCGCTCAAACCCGACGACCCAGGCAATCCCAAATGGTGGGCTGAAAGATCCGAGCCCGTGCCCCGCAGTTTCCGTGTTAACCGGTAATGTGATGGTGTTCCTGGGCCTGCCATGGTTGGAGTTGTGGAAACATTAGTCCCCACTGGTGAATGATCCTGCGCCATCGTTGCTGTCCTCCTCGTTGTAGGCCCTGCCCGGTTGTGAGCTGCCATATCGCTCAGAGGATCCAACATTGCATCTGTGGGCTCGGGCATATGTCCATGGTGTAATAGCGTCCGCTTTGTCTTGGACGGTTCTCTATCGGGCAAAATGACGCCTCTGCGACCCCGAGTCTGTCTCCTCTTTCGTCTATTTTCCAATAAAAATCGCAATCATATATTCTTGGGTTAGCACTTCAAGGTAAAAATCATCAGTAGAGGTTCAATATCCTACATATAGCCAATGCTGTTTACCTCTTGTCTCGTTCGCGGTCCCTCTCCAGTTTATCGATTTCAGGTTCAGTGAGTTTCTCAAGGATCGGTGTAAATTGCTCCACCGATTCTTCTTCTCGGAGGATGGTGGAAATCTTGGGGAGGAAGCTAGTGCGGAGATCCTCGTCGTGGACAGAGCTGCCATCGTAATTGTAGCCGATCAAGTTGAGGCATTTCGTGTGAATCTGTACTTGCTCTCGGATCGAGTGAGCAATCGCAGTCCTAAAAAAAAGATTGGCGGCCAGAAAGGGCAGACCCTCGATGAGTGACATTTCCTTTGCTTTTTTCTCTTGGTTTCTGATCAACATGTGCTTTCACCCCTGAGAAGGTATTTGCTCCATTGTTTCTTGTCTTCTTACCGAAATTCACCACCGAGTCCAAGCTCATTAGCGAGCACTTCCGAAAAGTGTTCAGGGTCATTATGAGGACATGAAATATCCCATTCGAATTGGTCCACAAGGGACGTATTAGCGACGGTAATATCGATCTACAAGGGGAAACAACGAGTCAGTCTCTCTTTTCATCGAGGACTTTTTTGGCGTTCAAAGGCAATGACAAAATCGGGGGATGATGGGGTTTTCCCTTACCTTGATTAAAATTCTTAGTTCCTGCGTTGGTTTCTCTTCCACGACAGCCGATCCGGTCTCTCCATCGGCCAGAGCTGGGCTCGGGTTGGCAATCACTGGCAAATGGTAATCCTGTATCTGATCCCGGATCGATTTCGAGATGAGGGGTGCAAACTGCTGAGGTGAAAACTGCATGTCCTCGCACATCACTTCTGCAAAATGTTCAGGCGTAATCAAGGATTCTATCATGGGATAAAAGGAATGGTGACGACATGATGAGCATATTCGTCCGCAAAATACTCAAGGTCGAGAATTCAAAAACACAAGTGCAAGATCCATTTTTTTTTTTACCATGTAGGTTCCAAGTAAAGGTATCTCGAAGAATCAGTCCGTCCACTTCAATCTCGAGACGAATCGGTACAAGGACATCCTCCTTTTCTGCCTGCTCCTCTAATGACGCCTTTCGACTGTAGAGTTCCAGGATATCCAAGTAAGCATGAAAAGAGAGTTAGTTCTCTGATATTTCGGCATGAATACTCCACCTTTAGAGAGAGAGAGAGAGAGAAAAAAAAAAAAAAAGAAAAAAAAGAGGTCATCCTTACAATGAAAATTCCTTGGACTTGCGAGATCGCTTCCGTTGCGAGGGGTAAATGATGTGGGGGAGATGATTCCCTGGAGGATGAAATGCATGGGTTGATTGCAGTCCTGATCCGTTGCCGAATGAGGGGTTGTAGCCTGGACCATAGGATGCCACCCTTGTCTGGGCTGCAAACTGAAGCTCGCGCTGTTTCTCCATCAGCAGCGCACTTTGTCGTTGCCGCTGTTGCTCAAAAGCAGTGACAAAGACAGAGTCCCGATGCATATGTTTCTCCAAGGCCGTCCGTTGTGCGTCGGTCAGGGGCGGTGTGGGTCCAATCTGGACAGAGGCGGTGGCTGTGGATGATGACGGCGGCAGGGCCATCGAGCCCATGTTTGGAATGGGACCTCCAACGCCTTCAGACATGATTGACATTTAATAATCAGAGAGTGTTTGAGTCGGGCGAGGTCGAGAGAGAGAAAGAGAGAGAGAAAAAAAAAAAAAAGAAAAGAGAGGGAGGAGGTGGGCCGAGAGAACGCCGAGTCAAGGACAGGATGGATGGTCAAGGACAGGATGGATGGATGGATGGATGGGATGGCCCCTTTGCCGGCTGCCATAAATCACCGCAGAGCGACTGAGAGAGATCATCTCCGTGGCGCAGCACATGCGATCGGGATATCTTCTGGTCACGTGGATTTTTTTCTCTTTCTTATCTCTCTCCACCTGCAAAGAAAGATGAACGCGAAAGGACCACAACAACAATGGGTTCAACGAATGAACAACAATGGGTTCAACGAATGAGCAACAGGGATGCAATTGGACTCTTGTTTCAAGCCCACCTTCTTCCATGACTGACTGCCATATATCACATACAGTACTGTGCCATGCAGCCTCAAGAGAACAATCAAGTGTGTTTGAAATGCGCGGCGTCTTTTTTTTATTTCATTTCTTTGCTGTACAAGGTGGAAGCACAATAGCCACAAAAAAGAAAAAAAAAAAAATAGCAGGACGCTTCTACAATGGGAAGTGTCGACCCAGTCTTTTTTTTCTTTCAGACTGTGTTTTTGAAGATTAATGATACAACGGGAGTGGGAGAGAATGGGGAATTGGGATTACAAAGAGGTTTTTCAAAACTTCTTTAAGTACGCTCGCCACGGAGACGACGGGCCAAGTGGATATCCTTGGGCTGGATGGTGACACGCTTAGCGTGGATGGCAGCCAAGTTGGTATCTTCAAAGAGGGAGACGAGGTAAGCCTCGGAGGCCTCCTGGAGGGCACCGATGGCGGAGGACTGGAAACGGAGATCAGTCTTGAAGTCCTGGGCAATCTCACGGACGAGACGCTGGAAGGGCAACTTGCGGATCAAGAGCTCGGTCGACTTTTGGTAACGACGGATCTCACGAAGAGCGACGGTACCGGGGCGGTAACGATGGGGCTTCTTGACACCTCCGGTGGCGGGGGCGGACTTGCGAGCGGCCTTGGTGGCGAGCTGCTTACGGGGAGCCTTTCCTCCGGTGGACTTGCGGGCGGTCTGCTTGGTACGAGCCATTGTTATAGATGTGAGAGTAAGATGGGGGGTTGGTTGCGGATGTGAATGAGAAAAGGAGAAAAAAAAAAAGATTGGGATTGGCGGTGCGAATGAGCCCCTCCTTTTGTAGTGGTTCGCGGTCTGTACTCCGGCCCTCCTGTTCCTTCTGCAAGGACGCGTCGGTGTTTACCTTTGGCGGTCATTTCGCTTAATTTGCGATCCAGGGCGAAAACACCCAAAGTCGCGCGCGTGCACTAAGGGGGAGGCACGAGGCCCACTTAACTTAACTCGCCCGCTCTCATTTCCCCCCTCTCCGCCCATGCGAAAACACCAAAAGTCGCCCTCCCAAAATTCGCCAATTTCGTTAATTTCGTTTTCGTTTTCGGGTCCGCCCCAAATTCGATTTTCGCGCCCTTCTTCCCCTTTAAAAGGACCGCCTTCCTCCCGCCGATTCCAGTCTTTTTTTTTTCCCCTTCTCTTTTCCTATCTCTCACACTCTCTTGCTTTTAGCAAACCTCAACTTCTCTCTTTTTCTCCCCCTCCTTCAACAAACAACAACTCACATCATGTCTGGCCGCGGTAAAGGTGGAAAGGGTCTCGGAAAGGGTGGTGCCAAGCGTCACCGCAAGATTCTTCGCGACAACATCCAGGGTATCACCAAGCCCGCCATCCGTCGTCTCGCCCGTCGTGGTGGTGTCAAGCGTATCTCCGGTCTCATCTACGAGGAGACCCGCTCCGTCCTCAAGGTCTTCCTCGAGAACGTCATCCGTGATGCCGTCACCTACACTGAGCACGCCAAGCGCAAGACCGTCACCTCCCTCGACGTCGTCTACGCCTTGAAGCGCCAGGGACGCACCCTCTACGGTTTCGGCGGATAAGCGCTCGGAATCCAAAAATATCAAGTCTTCAAGGCGTGGTCCCTTTCTCCTGTTCCCATCGGTTATACAGGTCGGGGCCACTTCCTTGGTCAGAGCCGGGGCCTCATTGTCTCGTTTGCCTCTTGCAGTCTCTTCAAGTTCATCCTTTTTGGGTCCGCAAGTCCCCCCCAAATCTTCAATGGCCTTTCTACGGACTCTGTCTTTGTATTCCTGCTCTTTTTTGTATAGCACCGTAAAAAAGATCCCTTTTTCTCATTTCTAATCGCCCTCGTTCAGCCTCTTTGCTCGGGTCGGCCCTTGTAAAATAAATCAGATTCAAACAATATCTACTGCTCTTTGCGACCTTGTGCTTTTTGCTTTCTCTGTTTCAATTTCGTTGCTGGTTAAAGAGAGAGGATGGTGGTAATGATGTCTTGCAAATTGAAATTGTCTTCTTTTTTACTCTTTTTATTGAAGTAAAAATATTAAACAAAGTGAGAGCGGGATTAGAGAGATCTTTTGTTAGCTCGGTCTCGAGAGCGAATGTCCTGCACTCGAATCGTCCTCGGCGGGACGTATGCCAGCACGGGAGGGAGATGGGCTTGATCACCACTAGGAACAGGGGTCGAGCTCAAGGGCCTCCTCCTCCTCTCGCTTGAAGAGTTGCTCAGTCTTCTTTCATCCCGCTCAAGACCCGAGCCACTGTGATGGTCATCCCCTGCAACAGATGTCAGGTCCTGTACTACGGATACCTTGCCCGGTGACCGATCTTGCAGCACTGTCACCTCTTGAGCGGTCTCCTTCGTCGTGCCTGATAATTCCGTGATGTCTATAACCCGTTCCGCCTCTTCTTTGCTCCCAGACTCTTGGATAGGATTCCCTAAAGGATCGGCTTCCTCTGACTGATCAGATACAAGAACAGAGTTCATTTCTGAATCCGTGTCTTGACTTGTTGACAGCTGCAATATCTGCTCCGTCGTTAAAGCAGTGTCATCCACAGTGTAATTTTCGTTCCCTGTCAACTCATCTGAAGACTGGAGACGGTTCAAGTCGATACCACTGACAGAGGCCGCCAATGCATGTTCAGAGAGATCATCCAGTTCCTGTTCGTCATCTAGACCGATCATAGATCGAAGGTCATGAGGCTCAGCTGCCGATCCATGGCAATAGTCCTGCATCGATTCGCTGATGGATCCATGATTGCTGGTGTCGTTACGAAAGTTACTGTTAAAGTCGGTGCCAAAAATACCAAGAGAAATCTTTTCGATGGTCGATTCAATCCCTGGCCCCAGCTCCGTCATGTCGTGAGAAGACATCATGGTGTGTTCCTGAGATAGGGATGCCTCGAGTATTTCGCTTTCTGTGGGTTCTTCAAGACCGTCCATTGCAGTGGGGATCATCGACTGTGAGGAGGCTGAAATGGTGGAGAGTGACTTGAACAGACCGCTATGACGACGGTCTTCCTGTGGCTCCTCGAATAAAGGTTCTGCCGAGGCTTCTTCTAGCACGACATTATTCGACTCCTTGAAGAAATCCTCCATATGTTCATCCTCAATAGGTTCATTCTCCTCCATCACTGAATCATCTCCAAAGAGTAATTCCTCGATATTCTCTGCCGACAGTGGTGCACGCTTAACGTCCGCTCTTTGATCCTCCAATAGGTCCACGTGTTCATTTCCATTGTGGTCGACATTGGGAAGTTCCTGACCGTTATCCACCTCAAGGCTAGATGTCATGGGCTCATCCTCAGGCCCGGCCGCGGAAGACTCTTGTTTGGCTATTGTGCTTGTCGACCCTGATTCAGCAATATCACCAGTCGGTTCTGCTTCGGCAATATCACCAATCGGCTCCGCTTCAGCAACATCACCAGTCGGCTCTACTTCGGCTTCGACAACATCACCAGTCGGCTCTACTTCGACAACATCACCAGTCGGCTCTGCTTCGACAACACCAGTCGGCTCTGCTTCGACAACACCAGTCGGCTCTGCTTCGACAACACCAGTCGGCTCTGCTTGGGCAACATCACCAGTCGGTTCTGCTTGGGCAATATCACCAATCGGTTCTGCTTCAACAATATCACCAGTCGGTTCTGTCTCGGCAATATCACCAGCCGGTCCTGCTTCAACAATATCAACAACAATATCACCAGTCGGTTCTGTCTCGGCAATATCACCAGCCGGTCCTGCTTCAACAATATCAACAACAATATCACCAGTCGGTTCTGCTTCAACAATATCAACGACAATATTGCCTGTCGATTCTGCTTCGGCAATATCGTTGGTCGACTCTGCTTCGATAATATCACTTTCGCTTGTCCTCTCTGCTTCGGCAATCGCACTCGTTTTGGCTTCGGCCATTGTTCTTGTCGTCTCTGGCTGAACCACAGCCGTGGATCTTAACGCGCGGGTGTTTAGTACGAGAGGTCTTTGTACGAGATGTTGTACAAGGGGTTCTACTTGAGGTCTTGGTGCGAGGGTTCTTTTTACAAAAGGAAAAAGAGAACAAAACGTTGTGTTAGATTATGACGCGGACGTCAAGGACATGAGGCGATAAGAATGAAGAAACCAATCTGTCTTACAGTGCCTCCGTTCTTTTTTTTCTGTTGAGGGGACATTCCTTTGCGGTGTTCCTCAAATGACCAAGTTGCCTGCATGACGCGCATCGAATCTCGGAGCGCCCGGCGGACTTTCTGATCTTCCTTTCTCGAGGCACAATATCCTCTATACTTGCTTCTGGGAGCGGACTTGACTCTACAAGAACTCGGTCTACTGTGTCGCCACTTTGATCGATTTCAGCCATTTCAGTATCTTGCTGCTGCTCAGGCTCTCCTTGATCAGTTCCATCACCCTTATTATCAAGTGTTGCCTCTGCTTCTGTTTCCGTTGCTGCTTCAGGTGACCGGAGTTTGTGTGCGGGCATGGTCAAATCGACAGAGACACGAGTAGAGGTCCTTTTTTCTTGAGATGGGTTCGGCGGACTCGGTTTTAATGATACCGACCTTGGCGATCGGAACGTTGGGATCACAACAGCGACCATACGTTCAACAATCACGGCCGGTTTCGCCAGAGGGAGAGGATCCTTGCTCTTTGTCCTCTGTCTACTGGAACGCGTACTAGCAGAAGGCGGCGTTTCGACGGTGATATCTGCTGTATCAGCAGCATTTCCACGCTCGACCCCTTCCATTTGCTGAGTTACAGATGCAGACGCTAGTGGTTCCATTTCCGTTTCAATTGCACTATGAGCTTGGTGATTATCCTGGAAAACTCGTGTAAGCAGGTCCTTCCAGTCTTTAGGAAATCCGCCCGAAAATGCATCTATAATGTCCATCCCAAATCCTAAAACCAAAATAAAAATAATATGTCCAGTCCAGGTCAGCACAAACTGCACAAGATGGCTCCAAAAATGCACAAAAAAATACAAAAGTACCGTCCAGGGGAGCACTTTACCATTGGCAGCCATCTTCTCGTGGTCCACTTTTCCCTCGAGAGCATAGCGTGATCCGGAGCGAGTTACCACCAACAATGGCTGTGGAGCTTCTTCGATGCAAGACGTGTGCCAAACCTACGGCCAAAAAAAAAAAAATGTAAATAAAGCCAACGTTAGTTGAAGCTCTAGCGATTTGACCAAACATCTTTCTTGGTACCATGACTTTGAACAATATACCATCGTCTTTGGTTCGGTCATGTGTCCATGTACGCTGATCATGAGGTCGTCCTCCGTGCTTGCGCTGATGTATTGGAGCCACCAGTCGCGAATGACCTTTACGTTCTTTTTTCCTGTTGCAGCAGGGTTACTCGCTGGAGATGCCTTGGGCTTTGGAGTAGGAGTAGGCTTCTCTGACATGGGTTTCTTTGGAGTCGCCTTTGGCTTTTCCTGTCGATCAATGTGCTGAGGGTCCATGTTCGAAACATGGACAGAGTCTATTCTCCTTCCCGATCGAGTCTGCCGTCCCTCCATGACCTCGATCTGAGAGTTGCTTTCTTTTTCCGGTACCTGTACAAGGGCAATGTCTTTGTTCCTACTGCGAAGGCTTCGCTGAATGGGCGAGTTTTCTCTTTCTGGAGCAGGAGTCTTGTCTTTCTGTCGAATAGGAGTCTTCTCTTTGCGTTTAGCAGGAGTCTTGTCTCGCCCGAAAGTAGCCGCCATTGAAGAATCCACCACAGGTGTATCCGCCATAGAAGTATCTACCACAGGGGTAACCGCCACGGAATCATCCAGCACAGGGGTAACCGCCACAGAATCATCCAGCACAAGGGTATCCGCCATAGACTCATCCACCACAGGGGATTCCACCATAGACTCATTCGCCACAGGGGATTCCGCCATAGACTCATTCACCACAGGGGATTCCGCCATAGAATCATTCACCATAGAGGATTCCGCCATAGAATAGTCCGGCACTGGAGACACAGCCAAATGAGAATCTATCATAGCAGCATCCGATATCCGGACGTCGCCATTTACCTCGACATCATCCAACTCGATCACAACTCGAGTACTCGACGCGGCTCTCTCGGTTGCGGGCTTGGAACTTGGTTTGCTTAGCACTGGAATCAGTACATAGTCAAGGCGCTCCACTGGTCTATCCGATCGCTTCTTTGTGATAATGGTTTGTCCACGGGGTTTCTCCTGAAACGAGAGAGAAGCAGCGGTGTCCACAGTATCCATGTCCGCGTTGTCTATAGTCTCAATGTCTATGAATTCCATACTGTCCACAAAGTCCATGGTGTCGTTAGAATTGGTATTGCCGACGACTCCAGTAGTGGTGTTGATGGTAGCGGTATTGGAGATCGCGGCGATTGTACTGGCTGTACTGGCTGTACTGACGGAGGGAACAATGAGCGTCGTTTCACTTGCTGCGCGATCCGTACTTGCTCCCCGAGATGGCGCCTCGTTCAATTTGCCGCTCTCCATTGAAGCTGTTGATACCGACGAATTCTGTCTTTTATGGGATCTCACCCGGCGAACTGGGGACTATTTTTTAAAAAAAGGAGAGAGTCATAAGTTTGATATAGAAGAGCCTTCCATTTTCAAGTGTTTAGGACGTAACATTATCATCATCAACAGCAACATCGCAAAATGTATTACCTGCTCGATTGACCGAGAGTGTCTACTTCCCAAGTCCTTGCGGATCAACGATGCAGAGCTCATCTTGCGAAGCGAATAGTCCACATCACGGGTTGAAGTCCTTTGACTCTTTCGCGGCGGCGACATCGGATCACTCATATCCTCATCTGAACTCTGGATCTGCCTCTCCATAATAGAAGTGATCAGTCGCTTGGAGGCCGGCAGCTGTTTCCGCGTGTAATAGGATTGTCCCCAGGCATGCGTTGGATAGACCAACGTGTACTCGACCTCCTCATCCCTTGTGGTCTGCGGTAGTACTGGCAGTGCTAGTGCCGGGACTACTGATAGTGGTGGTAATGGTGGTAATGGCGGTAGTGCCGGTAAAGATGGTTTGACTGGTGACTCTGATAGTGCTGGTGACATTGGCTTTACTGGTGCTACTTTTTGTGTTGAAGCAGCCGGTTGCACTGGTGCTGGTTGTACTGGTGCTGCTGGTGCCGCTGTTTGTGTTGAAGATGCTGGTTGCACTGGTGCTACTGGTGCTGCTGGTTGTGTCGATGATTCTGGCTGTGCCGAGGGTGGAGGTGGTACTGCTAGCACTGGCAGCACCGGGGGTACTGGGGGTGGTGGCGGCGGAGGAGGTGGAGGCGGAGGTGGCGGCGGTCGTTGCGCTGCTGGATCCAGATCTCTTGTTTCTGGAACTCGGGCCTGGCCCAGTACTGACGGGATCACTGCCGGCCTAGGATGGGCCATTTCACCTACTCGGTTGTGCTAATGACACGAAAATATGATTAAAAAGTAAAAAAGCTTTAGTTATTAGCATGTCCTTTTTGTCAACATCCACCTTCGCCTTCGCTTCGCTCTTTTTTTTTTTTTTTTTTTTTTTCTTCTTGCGCTGCTCCTCGAGGAAAGGAACCTACAGTTATTAGAGCATGCCGGGATGGGTTAGCGTGGACAGTAGCGGCGGCGGTACTACTGGCGCCTCTGTGGTTGTCAACACTCCGATAGCTACGGCTGCTGCTGCTGCTGCTAGTGCTTCGGTTCCTGTAGGTATTGGGTCTATAGTTGCTGTTGCTACCACTGCCACCGTTGTGATAACTGTCCCTGTCCCTATCCCTGTCCCTGTCTCTGTCCCAGTCCCTGTCCCTACCCCAGTCTCTATCCCTGTACCAGTCTCTGTCTCTGTCTCTGTCCCTTTCCCTGGAGCGGCTCCAACGGTGCCTGGAATCAGGCCATCCATGGGTAGGTTTGGCGGTGGTGGTAAATGACGCGATCGATTCATCAGTAATGGACTGGGTCCATTCCAGGGAATCCGACAGCAGGGGTAATGTAAACTCTCGGGACCCGTCCTTGTCTGTGGCCTCCATCTCGTCTCCAGAAGGACCCGACTTGTTGGTCATGGTCAGTTTCCTCAGTGTCGATAGCCTTGTCGGGGTGTGCCGCGCGCGCGCCTCTTTGCCTGTTCTTGTTTTGGGAAGGGCTCAATGGGTGGCTGATTGGCTTGAGTGAGCTGTTTCCTCTTATTTCCTACTAGGAACGCGCCGAGGACGAGGTGGAGGTCGAGGCGATGCGGTTGTTGGGTCGAGAGCAAAGGGGGGTTTCCGTGTTCCCTTGCCCATGCAATGAAGAAAAAAAAAAGAGGGTATTCTGTGCAATGTAACGTCCTGTGCTTGCAGGGGAACCAAGCCACAGCCCATGCGATGATTTCCCATACCGTGACCGTCATCATACCCAAGTCAAGGATACCCTTGGTTCTTTTCTTTCCTTTCCTTTTCCCGCCATTGCTTAGCCGAACCCAAGATCAAGTATTTTGTTTGTTTCTTTGGTTTGTTTTAATGTTTCTACAGAAAGAAAACGGGGGGCTATGATTACAATTGGAGTGGTGTTCTATTTTTTTTCTTTTGGTATTGAAGGTCAAGAAAAAGGTTTCCCTCCTTCCTGTTCCAACAAGAAAAGAAAAGTGAAAAAGACGCACCACGGGTGACTTGAACTTATTACAAAACGAGCGAGAAGGGATCAAGGACTATAAAACAGATTGGTCGTTCAAGAACCCACCAAGCAAGGAAGGAGGGTGGATGTTGACGGGGGAGGGTAGGCGTTGTTGGTGATCAAAGGTCGACAAGGAGAAAAAAGGCTCAAAGGTGCCCATGGAGTCCAGAATCCAAAGTTGATTGATGATCCTGGTCCTCCAATTGAAGACGTCCGGGCCAAGAGTCGATGTTGTTGCTTCAATTCACTTTCTTTTTCCACCGGAGACCGTTTACTTGGAGGAGGTGTACTTGGTGACGGCCTTGGTACCCTCAGAGACGGCGTGCTTGGCCAACTCACCGGGAAGGATGAGACGGACAGCGGTCTGGATCTCGCGGGAGGAGATGGTGGAGCGCTTGTTGTAGGCAGCGAGCTTGGAGGCCTCACCGGCGATACGCTCAAAGATATCGTTGACGAAGGAGTTCAAGATGGACATGGCCTTGTTGGAGATACCGGTGTCGGGGTGAACCTGCTTCAAGACCTTGTAGATGTAGGAGGAGTAAGTCTCGGAGCGAGTCTTCTTGCGTCCCTTGCCGCCCTCGGCCTTGGACTTGCGCTCCTTCTTCTCAGCAGGGGCAGAGGTCTTGGCGGGAGCCTTGCCTCCGGTGGAGGGCTTCTTCTCGGCGACAGCTTTTGGTGGCATGTTTGAATATAGAGGTGGTGAGGGGGGTGAAGTTTGAGAGTTGGTATCGTAAGAGAAGAGAGGAAAAAAAGGGAGGGGGGAGGAGGGCAACAAGTCGGCTCTTATATACCAGGCCCGGGCCGCCCGCGCGCTCCAATTCAGACATTCGGTTCTGAGAGAAAGAGCACAGAGGACGCAAAAATTAAAAACACCGCTCCAAAAACACCGCCCTGTTTTGTTTTTGATTTGGGACGCAAAAACGCGTGCACTTACGGGGAGGAGATAGCTTAAATGCGCCCGCCGTGCGTTAACTTTTTAGGCCGTGCTCCCAAAAATGATTTTGGCCGTCCTTTTTTTGTTTCGTTTTTTCGCTTTTTGCAAATTCGCCCAATTCGCACATTTCGCACCTTTTTTTTTTTGTTGTTTCCCCTCCTCCCTCTCTCTTCTTCCTTTGCACGCGCGCCCTTTGCACGCACGCCCATATAAAAGGACCAGCCTCGATCCGCCCCCCAGATCCAGTTCTTCTTTTTTTCCTTCTCTCTCCTCTTCTCTTCCCTCACCTATAACTCTCTCTTTCGAACGACTTTTCAGTCTTCTTCTCTCCTTCTCCCTCACTTTCAACCCCCAACAAAAAACACTCATCACAATGTCTGGCGGCAAATCCGGTGGCAAGTCTGCTTCGGCTTCCAAGAACTCGACCTCCCGCTCTTCCAAGGCCGGTCTTCAGTTCCCCGTCGGTCGTATCCACCGTCACTTGCGCAAGGGTAACTATGCCCAGCGTGTCGGTGCTGGTGCCCCCGTCTACCTCGCTGCCGTCCTCGAGTACTTGGCCGCTGAGATCCTCGAGTTGGCCGGTAACGCTGCTCGCGATAACAAGAAGTCCCGTATCATTCCCCGCCACTTGCAGTTGGCCATCCGTAACGATGAGGAGTTGAACAAGTTGCTTGGACATGTTACCATCGCCCAGGGTGGTGTCCTCCCCAACATCCACGACTCTCTCTTGCCCAAGAAGACCAAGAAGGGTGGTGCCGCTTCCCAGGAGATGTAAAGACTTTTTTTTCTTTCCGAAAAAGTCCTTTTTTACTCGCCGAGTCCATTACCAAGAAAAACCAACAACCCTGTATTACATACATACCTTGCGGCCGCTTCGTTGCGCACTCTTTTGTTCTAGTTGGTCATTTTCACTAGTTCAAAGAACACACAAACACCCACTATTTGTACATAACAACATTCAATAATAAAAATCTGACAATAGAACAAAAATTGTGTCCATGATGTGGTCAAAGGAGGGCTACATAGTAGGCGAGTATAAAAAGGAACAAGGGAATCGACAGCCATGTTCAACCTTGAGAAAAGATGCATGTGGTCCAGGAATGCGATGCCTGGAGTTTTGTGAAAAATGAGAAAAATTCGGAAAGGGTCACGTGGAGTGTACACCGCGTCCAAACCACCATGGCAACATGCTCTTCTACTTTCGCTCTTCATGAACCACAGCACAAGCCGGAACAGGAACCATGGAACAGGAGAATGTAAAACACAACGAAGACAACACGACTTGCTTTTTTATCCAGGGAATTGTTCTTCTCATCTTGCACGCTTACATCTCCCAGCGCCAATGGGGTTTTCTTTTCATTCCACAATAGTACCAGGGCATCGTCACTGTCAGTGGACAAGAGGCGCAAGCAGAGGATGAAGCTCTCCACGCCCTTCGGGCGCTACCAAGGGTAACAGCAAGGATACATTGCAACAAGAAAGGGCTGTTGACAGTCGAGTGGATTGCCTTGTTACTGACGTTTTCTATACTTCTTGATGTTGATAGTTTGAGCCATTGGTCGTGCCCGAAACCCCCTCCCACTTTTCACTAGCCAGTGTCTTTGGCGCTCTATCCACCTCTCCAGGAACCAAACGAGGTAAAGACGAGGAGCATGAGTATCTGACACCCTCAAGGAGCTGTTCCTTTTGTGAATGCAATTCGTTACCTGTTTCAACATTCTGACTTTATTCTTTGATCCAACATATCTGTATAGAGACGGCTGAAGTGGCCTTCAACCCCAATGTGTTGGTCGACATCTTGATCCAGATGAACGTCCACAGCAAGAAATGTGCTCTTGATATCCAGGCCTACCAGCGTTCCCTCGCTCTCAGGATGAAGAACCTGGACGATTATACGGCAGAGGCGGTGCAGGATCTGATCACTGTCCAACAACAAGCAAAGAGCCATGCGGATCAATTACTATCAGGTAAGGTCACCAAGTATGAAGAACAAAGGAGGGGGAGCTTTTCAAACTGTGAACACTGCATCTTACTCTTCATCTTTGTCATTATCGAAAAAAGTCCACGCGCTGGCCAAACAGGCCGAGGTCACAAAATCGCTCTTGGCCAATATTCTCCAAAAGACTCAACTTGTTTCAAGGCATCTAACTTCAACAGCCGAGGAACCCGATGGAGCCGAATCCCATTCTTCTTCTTGGCCGTTCTTGGACCCCGTCGCTTATCCTACCCTCCATCAATTTCTACATCAGGACCCTTCTTTGTCAAATCAACCATCCGAGCCCCCAAACTTCAAACAGTCTTCAGGGATCGCTTTGCTCGGCGGACAAGGCCTCGGGTATGGTCAAGGACATGGACAAGGCCAAAGTCAGCACTTGACGGTCGGAACCTTTCACCACCCTCCTCCTCCTCCTCATCCCCCTCTCGCAGGCTCAGCTCGATCCCGTTCCCCGGCCCTAGTCTCACTCGCTCCAACATTTTCGATCCCTAAAGCGAGTGCAAGCATGGCAATGCCCTCCAACGCCATGGACGCCACTCTGTCCACGTTTCCTACTGCCGGCACTGTCACTTCTTCTTCTTCCTTTCCGCCGTTACACAAGCTCGGTCGTGATCCAGTCTCGTTCGAATCCCTGGCAAGCCACGCCAGTAACAGCAGCAATAGCGCCAGCGCCGCCAAAAAGAGTCAGACTTCAATAGCGCAATTTTGGCCGCCTCCTAACCAAAACGCCATCGCCATCGCCTCTCCACAACCTACCACACCGAATGCTCCCAGGGCTTCTGATAATCTAAGGCGACTCGCCAGTCAGGCGGGGTCTCATCCTCCTCCTCACTACTAAAATAAAATACCATTTTCTAATGGAAACAAACAAAAAAAAAAAAAAAAAAGAGGATCGAGCCCGCTGGTCTTAACGCTGCCGCGTGTATTGCTGTAGCAGTTGCATCATGACATGTTGGCCATGCACAGTTGTATCTGCATTCGCATTTCGGAAGAATGACTGCAAGACTTTAGCTTCCTTCATCATATCATGATCTACCATAAGCTGCTGGCATCTATTGCAAGTTCAACAAAAGAGGAAGGGGAGCTTTTTTTTTTTATCTTCAAAAACTAGGGGTTATACAGCAAAAAAAAAAAAAAAAAAAAAAAAAAGGGAGTAATGCTACAAGAGTACATTGTTCAATCATGGACCACCCACTGCTGCAACCTCCCCGCCTTGCGCTTGAGGAGCAGGCCCTCCTTCAGCTCCAGCCGCTCCACCTTGCCCTGGGTGGTTGTCCGTACCATCCTCCAAAGGCAATATGGGTGCATTCTCCAATGGCTCGACAATTCCATAGATACCATAGTCAAGGACCTAAATGAAAAAGTAAATAAAACTTAGGATCAAGGTACTCCCCGAAGAAAGAAAAAAAAAAAAAAAGAGGAAATAGTAGCCATCTCCATACCTCAAAATACGTCTCGTCTACCGAACCATTAGGCTCTACACGCTTCACGGCAGCCACACAACGCCTCTCATCAAACTTGACTTGCCACACGCTTGACAACCCTGTTAATAGATTGCGGATAAATTTGCCCGTCTTGAAATCCCACATCTTGAGATTTCCATCCGATCCAGAAATGACCTTGTTGCCATCGTGCTGGAAGCAAGTGATTGCTGCAGCATGGCCAGTCAAGATTCGTAGGCATACTCCACGCTCTGGATCCCATACTCGGACCGTAAAGTCGGCTGCTGCAGAGACGAGGTGGTTTGCATTCAAACCCAGCAGGCCAACAAGCGATGCGTGACCTAATGATATAAAACAAAAGAAAGCATGTCATTGTCAGCTATCCATCGTACAACAACAGCAGGTTTTGTCAAGACATTATCCTAGAGCATCAGAAAGCTCTTTTACCTTCAAGCATGTGGAGGCATGTGCCATCCTCCAGCGACCAGATGCGAACAACAGCATCCATACTGCCACTCATACACTGGTTCCGCTCGCGATCGAGTACAATCGAGTAAACTTTTTGGGTGTGCCCTTGCAGACGATGAACGAGAGCTCCAGTGCAAATG
Organism: Entomortierella parvispora; assembly: GCA_963573315.1. Lineage (NCBI taxonomy): Eukaryota > Fungi > Mortierellomycota > Mortierellomycetes > Mortierellales > Mortierellaceae > Entomortierella > Entomortierella parvispora. The sequence continues at coordinate 1,066,940 of OY752146.1, forward strand.
TTCCAAACACGCACCGTGCAATCATATGACCCAGAGACAAGGGTGCTGCCTTCTGCAGCCAAGGCGCGCACAGAGAGGGTGTGTCCTACCAGAGAGTGGAGGAGCCAGGAGCCATCTGTTGGAGAAATGTGGCCGTTAAGCTCTGGATCGGGGAGTCGCCAGACCAAAAGAGTAGAGTCCCTGGATCCTGTTACAATCACTGGAAACTCTGGCTCATACTTTGGGACTCCATTGGGATCCTTGTTGACATTAATTGGCATGACAATCTGGAGACATCGGACAGTTGAACTGTGACCCCTAAAGGTGTGTGTACAAATGCCCTTTTCAATATCCCAGACACGCACTGTACGATCCGTGGCGCCAGAGACAAGGGTGTTGCCATGGTACTGGAGAGCCCAGACACCTCCCTCGTGGCCAACCAGCTGTTTCAGTCGATTCCCTGTGGCGGTGTCATAGACATGGATAGACTGGTCATCGTATCCTGAAATGATCTTTTCAGAATCAAATTGCAGACATGTCACGACCTTGTCAATGTGTCCTTTGAATTGAATGTACTTTGCTCTGCCCTTTCTCCAATTCTGCCGGATGATCCAGTGTCGGCGGTAAAGAGCCTTGAAGGGGTGTGCAGTAGAGGGCGCCATGGGCCCGAATGGCTCTTCCACCAGCTCCTGCTCCATCATCTCGTCCTCAGAGTCGGCATCGTTGAAACGTCCAGTGTGGCTTGTAGTGGGCGATGGCGGTGCAGCGTCGGGTGTCATAAAATTATCCTCTTTGTTCTGACCATCGTCTTCTGCAGTGTCACTGTCCCACTCGTGCGTTCTTGACTCGCGTCCTCGGTGCATGGAGGACGGCGGTAGGGATCCTTCGACTTCATCCTCCCCAAGCATCGTCACATCATTCGGATAGACGGGTGATTCAGGCAAGTCAGAGGCTCGAATGACGGCCTGACTGGACCGTCCCTTGCCCTTGGCCAGACGACGCTTCGCCAGAAGCTTCCTGTCCTGATAACTCGGCCGGACACCATAATGACCATCGATACCCAATCTCTGCGCAAATGCATCCTCCTCTTCCCGATCATCAAGCACAAACCCTTCCTTTTGGAATTGGTGCATCCATATATGAGCATCCGAGTCGACAACGATTCGCCATTGCTTACTAACTTGTGCCGCTTTGCAAAGACTCTTTCCGTCCAAGAAACGAAGAACGTTCCTGCTCAGTTCTACAGGCAACAGCGAAAGGAAGTCTTGCTTCATCGTAGCCAAAATCACTGAGCTAACGAATTGCAGAGTTGGGGCAGGACTTCTTCGAAGAAGGTGAAACAGCATGTAGGACTGCAAACTTGACGGAAGAGCGTCAAAAGTGGCAATCAAATTGGGTAGATCAAGTAGCGTCGGTACATGCGTGAGTCCAGCTTGTTGAAGGGACCGCTCCACATCCATTTCTTCGTCCGCCTCCAAGTCTTGCCCCTCCTCCTCTCCTCCATCGTCGCTCATGTAATTGATCGTTTCTTCGTCATCATCCTCTTCCTCGTCTTCCTGGCGTCCATGCACTTCGTGATCGCATCTGTCCAAGCTGTGTTCATCCTCCTCATGGTTCTGAGTAGTGTGAAATGAGGTTGGCGCTGTTCGGAAGCGCCGCCGAGCAATTGCTCCATCAGCACCATGCTGAGCCATGGCAGAATGGCTGCTGTTTTGAGAGGCCGTGGTGGGTGAAAGCGATGGTGAAGGCAGACTAGAGGGATCCACAAGAGGAGCGAGTCGAGACATTTGGATGTTCTGCTCCCGAGCACGCTCCATTGTCCTTGTGCGCGTGGGAAGCGCCGGTGTAGCAAACTCTGCAAGGGAAGGGGCAGAAGTCGAAGAAGGTAGTTTACGGCTTGCAGCAGTCTTTTGAGTCATGGGCTGTCGAATGACCTCGGAGCCTTCCGCTACAGGATATGAGGTAGTCCAGGGCCTCTTTGACTTTTTGTGAGGAGGCGAGGACCTTCCCACAAACGAAGAGGAGGCTTCGTCCATTCCTCTCTGGGCAGACCCCGAGGCAAGATGAGAATGTGATAGTGTTGATAAGGTGCTAAGGGACCCAGCCATACCGGTCGATGAAGGAACGGAGACATCCACGGTCCCAACAGGGGTGATAGGCGACGCTGGACGTTTCTTGGCACGGCACCGCTCGTGCGACCGCCAAGCAACGTGTGGGGAGAGATTATCTTGTTGAGGATGGTTGACAGAAGTACGGGCAACGGTGGTCATAGTCTGGTCGAGTCCTGCTCCTGAGCCGTCATCCTTGTTGGGCCGGTCTCTTGGCGCTGACGCGTGTGAGCGACTCTTGCTGTTGGAGTGAGATTTTGTTGCCTGCTCAGACATGGACTTGAGTGCTCGCTGGTGTGCAGAGGCACTGAGGTTGTAGAGCGCATCTTCGAGCTACGGGGCATAAAACAAGCAAAAGCAAGAGGTTTAGATATAAACAAGGATCCACATGAGCCGGATATTATTAGGGAGGGCCGGACGAACAAGCAGGCCAATTGATCGTAATCCAGAAGAGTCGGGGGGGGGGTATATCATATCGCAGGCCATATATGCATCCAAACAACAACAACAACAAAACACATAAAATGCAATACGATGCAATAGAAAAAAAAATTACCTGGTCCATGGTCTTTTCGCCATCCTGGTTCTCGCGAAAAAAGGTCGGCTGGCCGTTGAGGTCAAAGCAAAACTTTTTGAGCGCAGGTGGTGTGGGTGTGTCGGCCAGGGGGAAAACCTTGGGGTCGAGATGTGCGGGTATCGGGGGAGGGCTGAAGAACAGGGGTGGGTATTCGGTTGAGGTGGTGGTGGTGGTTGTCACGACGGTAGTCGTCGTCATGGGAGCAAGTGAAAATGTCGTCGAAGTGGGCTTTCGGGCAGCAGAGACCGCCGATGCAGAAGAGGGCAGCTCGGCTGCAGACGACGACGACGACGAGGAGGAGGAGGACGACGCTTTGCGTGGTCCAGGGGCGTTGTGTCTGCGACCATGGCCTTGCGCGCTGTGGCCGGGATTGCTCTTTGTGCTACCCGCGGATGCCTGGCCATGCGGGTCCGAGTGGTGTGAACGCAGGACCATGACGGTGTCTGTATCCGGTATTGTCGAAGGGCGGTGGAGGGCAGAACGGCTGTGTCTAGACGTTCTGAAAGCGGTGCTGGCAGAGTCTGGGACAGTAGCGGAAGAGGCAGAGGTAGCGGCCTGAGGAGGAGGAGGAGGAGGAGGAGGGAGACTGGGCGGTGTTGGAGGAGACTGAATGACCGGATTTCGCTGCGCACGGGTTGGCAGCATGGAGTGAACAAGACACTTGACTGGAAATGACGAGACAGTGATGACGAGGATAAAGGAGAAGAATCAAGTTTTAGTGGGTGGGGATGAACGAATGAATGAATTAAGGAATGTTTGAATGAATGCAAATGAATGAAGGGAAAGAAAAAAAATAAAAAATAATAATAATAAAAAAAAGGTATTTGTCAGAGTGGGGAAAGAAAGGGAAGGAGGAAGTGGGGTGTGCGTGGGGGTGGGGGAAGAAGACAAGGGAAAGGAAGGCAAGGGATGGGAAGGGGGTGCAGGACGGAGACGGACAAAGGGAGAGAGGAGTGGTGAGGAGCAAGTGGTTGTTGCACCTGGGGATTGTGGAAGCAAGGGAAGGGAAAGGGAAAGGGAAGGGAAAGGGAAAGGGAAGGGAAGGGAAGGGAAGGGAAGAGAAGGGAAGGGAAAGTACGAAGGGAAAGTAAGAAGGGAAGAAGGGAAGAAAAGAACAGGATAGAGGACAGCAGTCTGCGTCGTTGTTCTGTGTTGCTGGGCAAAGGCGGATGGATGCGACGATGCGATTTAATAAAGGAGATAGAGCCAGCAAGGAGGAGGAGCAGGACGAGAGAGAGAGAGAGAGAGAGAGAGGAGCAAGAAGAGCAGCAGAGGGAGGAAGCAAGAAAGAGAAAGAGAAAGAGAGGATGGTTGTTGTATTACTACTGGGACAGAGAACGGTTTTTGTACCTTTGGCGTGCTTTTTTTCGTTCTTTTTCTTTTCCTTCTTTTTCTTCCTGGCAGGGTCTGCTGTCTGAGGAGGGGGTGGGTGATCTTGGAAAATGAAAGAGGGCTGACGAAAGAAAAAAAAAGGGACGATGCAATGGAGGACAACTGGGTGATGACAGTGGCAATGACCACAATGTCGATGATGAACAAGGAGGAGGAGGAGGAGGAGGAGGACAAGGAGGACAAGGAGGACAAGGATGATGAAGGTGAAAGATGATGATGATGATGATGATGGTGATGAGGAAAGAGGGAAAGAAAAAAAAAAAAAGAAAAGATTGCACACATGCATGTTGCCCCTCTCTTTTGCTCTGCCTGCCTGCCTGCCTGTCTGACACACATACACACAGAGTCTCAGACACGGGCCATCAATCCAGTCGATCGAGATTGGCCCCTTAATCATCGCGCCTTCTCCTTTGCTCTCTTTCATTTCCGGGCGGCCATCTGTCGGGCCCCGAATGCAAAAGGGGGGACAAATATGGCCTTGCCGTGGCCTTGCTTGGCTGTAGACTACATGCACATGTACTGTATGTACTGTAGAGGAGCATGCTGGTAGATACTGGTACTACCGGTTTTAATGAGTATAATAGTATAATAGTAAAAGTACGATGAAATACTCTTATTGTCGTAGTAACATTCATTTGTCTATCTGTTCTCTGTCTATGCCTGCTGCTCGGCCTCAATCTCCGCCGTCGTCTTGATGCCCGCATCACGCTCGCGGATCAGATTGCGCAAATCCTCCAACCGCTGCTCAATCTTGGGGATCTCGGCCAGCTTGTGCTCCAACACCTGGCGTTCTTCCTGCAATGCCAATCGGCGCTCCGCATCCAACTTTGTGAACACGTAGCCTCCCTGGCCGTCGTACTGTAGAATGTAGTTGTGGTACTGCCAGAGCGAAGGGCGATGCGATACCGTCAACAGCGAGATGCCTAGCTTCATGCAGTGCGTGTACATGATCTTCTCCACCTCCATGCTCACAGCACTTGTACACTCATCCAGAATGGCGTAGCGGGGACGGTGGTAGTAGAGACGAGCCATAGCAATCTATTCAGATAAATAAAAAAAATTATGCTGTCAGATCACCATTTACCGTCCTCTCTCGCCACACATTCATTTCCTCCTTCTTGCACCCTAGACTTACACGCTGCTTGTCTCCGCCAGAGAGTGCATCGCGCCACTCACGCTCGCGATCCCAACCACCTTCGCGCTCCACAATGTTGTTCAATTGAACAACCTCCAGGATCTCTTGAAGATCATGGTCAGTGACACCCTTGGCCTTCATATCCTCCACGGTATCGGGGTAAATGATCTGGTCACGAAGAGTTCCCAGAGACAGGTAAGGACGCTGGGGGATATAAAAGATGTTCTTGGGGTTAGGGCGATGGACGGTACCGCCTATAGGGAGCAAAAGAGGTTTCAGAATAGTTAGATAGAGTTAATAGGACGCTCCTCCAAAATAAAAAACAAGATAAAAAAAAATGAAAAGATGAGCCACAGCGTACCATAGACGGGCCAGAGGCCTCCAAGGATGCGGAACAAACTGCTCTTGCCGCACCCGTTAGGTCCAACAATCAAGAGATGCATGCCAGGCTTCACATAGAAACTGAGTTTCTTCAGCAAGACATCTCCGTTAGGGGATACGATTGGCACATCCAAAAACTCGATGGTATCATCCTCAACGACATGTCCACGACCAGAAAGAACCTTGGCGTTCTCCTCAGTCGAGGCCGAGGATACAAGTCGCTTCTCGAAGCGGCCGGCCTTGACATCTTCAAAGACATCCAACAACTCGGAAACTCGGGCAGTATATCCAGCCAACTCGGTGACCTCCTTGTAAGAATACATGATGCGACCAAAAGCATCTGAGGAACTCAACAACATGCGTCGGTTGGTCACAAAGCCTAAGGGTAGAGACAACATCAAAAAACATTAGACCAAGTCATAACATCCACTGCACCATGGCCGGTGCTCGACCGACTTCAAATGACTTACCCTCAGTACGACCACCAATGTCAGAGCCTCCACTCTGTCCTGGAAGCTTAAAGAAGACGGGGATGGAGCAGATAACGAGACCCATGGCACCCCAGAAGTACTTGATAATAAAGTCTTCAAGCATTCCATGCCACACGCGCATGCGGAAGATACGGTTGACGTGCTTAATGAGCGCAAAGTAGTTCTTGTCCAAAATGGCCTTCTCAATGTCGTGACCGCCAAAAAGCGCAATCTCTTCAGCGTTCTCGATAACACGAGAGTGCGTGAAACGGAATTCTCCCTCCAAGCGCTGTTCTTCTGCAACCATCTTGCCGAAAGGAGGTGTCAATGCACGGAGAACCAAGGCCGAGGCATGGAGCAAAGCACTGACACCAAAGAGACCCTCGCCACCGACACTCTTGGACAGCTGAACGTTGTAAATAATCACATCCAGCATAGGCTTGGCCAGGTTGGAGTAGAGCTCTGAAAGTGAGGTACAGAATTTGTTGACATCAACTGTGATACATCTGGAGAAAGAAAGAAAGAAAGAGAGGGAAAGAAGGGTCAGGAACAATTTGCTCCGCAGCTCGGAACATGAAAATGCCATTCCTTCAGAAGCCCAAAAGGTCCAACGTACTGGTCAGCGTTCTTGATACGATCATCCAAATTGCCAATAGCGTAGAAGGTCATATCCGTAAGATATTGCTCGTGGATATGGTTGGTGAGACGAGTGCGGAATTGAATGGCGAGTTTGCTCTGCATATATGTCAACTATAATCGACAATGAACACGGTCATGGAGCAAGTAGAGTTAGATTCGCTTCATTTGACCCGATGTGTCGCACAGAACTCGTAGGATACATACCATGGAGTTGGTGTAGGTAGCGGGGACAGCAACTGTCATCCACCAGAGAAGGCCAACCATAAAGTCCTTGGCCTGTCCACGGACCAAGGCACTGACAATGCGTCCATCGAGCGAAGCGATGTAGACAGAGAGCATGGTTCTGAAGACTGTGGGGCACAAAAAAAATGAAATAAATGGGAGCAGTCAGCAACAACGTGGATCGGAAATATAACAGGCCGAGAGCTTGATCATTTTTTGCGAGTTTGATCCTTCACGCTGCTGGAGTCGATCAAGGCGCGTCACGTCCTTTGTGCACATTTGCAGAAACTTTCATTGCCCATGCTCTATGCCACTTTTGTCCTTGTCCTCTCCTGTATCATCCTTGCCACTCAGCCTCTGAGCACTGAATACGACCGTCCGGGCCATCATTATGAGGGATCCCACCAAGGTCCCAGCTCGTCTGAGGGGTACCAGTATCGTCAATCTGAGGGGTACCAGTATCGTCAACACGTACCAAGGAAACCAGTGTGGACAACTAACAGCCAAAACTCCTTTGATCTCCAGCCAGGGATGACCAATTTCAGGATTCGCATAAAACGTTCAAAAAAGACACGATCCACCTATGTTACGGGATCAGATGAATGGAGTTCAACAAGAGAGATCAGTTCCTTTTCCAGAATCCTTGTAGTAACATGTCGTATACAGTCCGCCTCGTGGGATCGATAGATCTTAGATCTATCCATCAATGGCTACGGTACGGTACGTACAGCAACTTTGGCGGCCTTGCCGTCTCCTTTGCTCAAGCCAGTTCGCTTGTCATTCTTTTTTGGTTTGCTGGTGGCCATGCCATGGATGCGAATGGCAATGGTAACAAGGATGGTGATCCAGATGGAACGCTTGACTGTGGATCTGTTGTTGGAGTAGGCTTTGACGACCTTGAGGAGGACGGCCTTGAATGCCACGGGGTCAAAGACGGCGGTGGATGCCGCGGCGGGCTTTGAAAAGATGCCCATGGTCGTGTCTAGGATGGCGACCGGAGGAGCTGGAAGGGGAGAAGGGGGGGGATGAAGGGTAAGGAATAAGAGAATCAGGCAAGGAAAAGAGGAACAATGTCAAGAAAGGAGGGACACGCAAACGGGGGAGGTTTTTTTTTGTGATTAATATTCCGGATTGGCAATCAGGAATATGGGAGCGAGGGTCAAGAAGGGGTGGTACCGAGGAAGAGATTGGAGGGAGAAAGGCGGGATTACAAGAGTGGACAAGGAGAGGAGAGGGGAGAGAGGAGAAGGGACAAGAAGGAGGAGAAGGAAGAGGAGGAAAGAAGAGGAAGAGGATGAAGACGACGGGAAAAGACCCTGGATGTGCGATGTGGGTGCTCGTCTTCACAAGTCAATGACGGACACACACACACACACACCACGGCAAAGGGACGAGACGACAAGGACTTTTAACTATCACATGACAGACAAGCCATTTTTACCCCTCTCTCGCCGTGTGTCCTCTGCGGCGATGGTTGCACATGGGGCGTGGCTCGTAATAGAGTTTGCTTGAGAGTTTGGTGCGGGGGCAGGAGAGCAGGACAGGCGTTCCTCCTTCTCTTTCCCTCTCTTTGGGCTTTGGATATGTGTAATGTGTCTTTGTGGCCTGTTCCAGTGTTCCTCAGCTGCGAGCTTCTTCAGAGGAACGATGCGTCCCAGTACAGGACTTTTGTTCAAGGAGTGACGGCTGGCAGGACAGAGGACAAGAAAGGATCCCATCTCTGTCGCATGCAGAGAGTACTGTAGTGACAGATCGCACCTCGAATAAATTGAAATTTGAATAAATTAAAAGTTGAAACATGACTAGTTACTTTATTCGACATCTCGCCCTCTTTTTTCCCAGGACTGCCGTGTTGTGCCTTGCGCTCCTTCTCGTCTTCCTCTCCACACCACCCTTGTGCATTGTCCCATCCCTCTCCTCTCCTCTCCTCCCGCTCTTCCCCTCTCTTGCGCCATGACAATGTACCGCCTCGTCCCTACAGAGGACGAAGCCAGAGACGAGGACCGCACCGAGACTGGCTCCATCCATTCCCAACATGGCTACCATCCCCATCCCCAGCCCTCAACACAAAGGACCAGAATCCAGTCCCTGATGCACTCTCTCAAAAGCCGCCTCCCTTCATTCCTTCGATCCTCCATCCCTTCCTCCTCCTCCGCGACATCCTCTGGCTCATGGGGATCGAGGACCACCGCAGTGCCGCACCAGGCAATCAATCCCGGTGCTGGCTTCGCCAAGCCCAAGCATAAGCAAGAGTACAAACTGGACAGCCTCTTTCTCAAGCGGTTCACCCGCATCCTTGACGTTCTCTTTGCGAACCGCTCCAAGGTCTTTTGGCTTTACATCAGCATGACTCTGTTCTGCTGTCTTAACGAAGGAATCGTATACTATGTCGGCCTTATCCCTTCACGATACTACAAGGTTCTTGTAGATAAAGAGAAGGCAGCGTTCTTTCAATTGCTTGGAACCTCTCTGTTCACCGTGTTCCTGGCTGGGTTTGTAAGTCGCTCATGTGGGGGGGGAACGGACGATGCAGCACACGGCCAAGGTTCTTGGCAACGTGCATTAAACCACATCGCTCTCGGATCGCTCTCGCGATACTTCAGACCAGACGTCGGATCTCTCGCAGACAGTCCAACTGACCATTACCATCTTTTTAAAAAAAAAACAAATTAGGGCAAAAGTGTCATCTTTTTACTTGGCAGTCTTTTGGCCTTGGAGGGACGTAAAACGCTGACGCTTTACTTTCACCGTATTTACCTTCGACCAAAGCTCTTTTATCGGATCACCATGATGCATGAAGAGGAAGTCGATAACCCGTGAGTGCGCAGTCTGTTTTCCACTCACTATTGCTGTCACCTTTTCGGGCCACCGACTAACAGCCAACTGTTTTTTTTATAACACTCTAGTGATCAGCGTATTACGCAGGACATTGACAAGCTCATGGAGTCGCTCAGAAAGATGGTCGAAGAGTTGATTATCATTCCACTTTTGATCATTTTTTATACGTACCAGTGCTGGACTCTGGCAGGATACATCGGACCTCTCTGCATTTACGGATACTTTATCTTCAGCTCAATCACAAGTCGAGTTTTGATCAACCCTATAGTCGACGCTATATTTTACAAGGAGTCTGCAGAAGGTTACTTTAGGCAAGTGCGCCATCGACATTGATTTGGAAAGAGTGGATCAGCGCTTTTCCTGCGCACCGCACTTTCTAGTGCAGCCTGACTTTATGGCATAAGTTAACTCGACTATACTTTTTTCATCCATGTGACCACCTTGGAATAGATTCTTGCATGTGCGTTTCAGACAATTTGCAGAGTCCATCACGTTCAGTCGAGGAGAAGCTGAGGCAAAGAGAAGCGCAGACAATTCCCTGGAGGTCCTGATGGTGAACCAATTGGATGTGATATACAAGGAACTTCCATTACAGTGTATGAATTCCTTGCATCTTTGAATGGAGTATTGTGAATTGACCGATATTCTCTACACCGATGCTTACCATTCTTTTGTACCTCCAATCCCAGTTTTGCAGCAAAGCGTGTCTTATTTTGGATCGATTTTGAGCTACGTGATTATTGCAATCCCCATCTTCATGGGTGATTACGACCACCTGCCTCCCAGTGATATCACCGTTATCATTAGCAAGGCAAGTCATCGTCAACGAATCTCATTGACCTTTGATTTAACAGATCGATGATTTCCAATTAACCACCAACACCTTCCTTTCATGGCGCTATTAGATATCTTTTGTCTCCATGTATTTGACTTACCAGTTCTCCAAGATTATTAAATGCGGCACAGACTTTTCGGATGTTGCGGGATACACTTCTCGTCTGGGACAACTCATGGAGGCACTGGACACTTTGAACACCGAGATGGAAAACATTGCCATCGACTTTCCCCACGAAGAGTCTATCTCCTCCGACTCTACCATTCGCTTTGAGGGCGTGTCATTTAATACACCATCCGGTGAATTGATCGTGTCAGGTAATACTTTGTTTATGCTTTGCTATTGAATGTGATGACAGCCCTGATGCTCATCTTGCAAATTATCATGACATGTAATAGACTTTACCTACACGTTCGAGGCCGGAACAAACACCATGATTGTTGGGTCTAATGGTAAGCCTTGGCCTTGGCTTTCTTGGAGCAATTGGCCTTTACCACCAAAACTGGAATGTACGCAGCTGTACTAAGCTGCATTTTTTTTGGATCTGATACAATTCTAGGTGTTGGAAAGACTTCAATTTTGCGTGTCATGGGAGGGTTGTGGCCAGTGAGTAGAGGTGAGTTTTTTTTTTTTTTTTTGCTGCTTTGGGATGACAGGGTCATGTGCACATCTCCTAAACAAAAATGATGCTGGAAAATGTAGGCCAAGTGATCCTCCCCCAACGGTACCGCAAGGATGTGATATTTTTGCCCCAAGCACCTTATCTCACATATGGCACTCTTCGCGAACAACTGGTTTACCCCCATAAGGAGGCCGCATCCGCTGTTTCGGACGCAGACATCAAATGGGTGTTGAAGCTGGCAAGATTGGAGCATATTGCAGAGATGGTGCAAGATTTTGATTTCACATATACCCTAGACTGGACCAAGATGCTGTCTCCAGGCGAGCAGCAGAAGATGGCGTTTGCCCGCTTGTTTTATGCCCGGCCTGTCTTTGCTGGTAAGGAGAATGGAGAGGAAGGCTGCCTGTTTGTGTGGTTTGAGATGCATGTGTCCGGTTGATTTACGATATTAATTTTTTGTGAAATAGTTCTGGATGAGGCGACTAGTGCGATGGATAATACGTCAGAGATCGAGATGTTTAACCAGTGCCGACTGTTGAACATTACATGCATCACTGTGTGCCACAACTTGGGTTTGGCCAGGTTCCACCGGCGTCAGATTGAGCTTGATGGCACGGATGGGGGATGGAGCAGCTCAGAGATTCCAAGACGGTCAGATGCGGAGAGCCATGACGACTATGATGATGGAGGGCAGGAAGGACAGGATGAGCCAACGTTTTGATTTCATGTAGGAAACCAGCTAATGTATTTATTCCTTGATTCTCGGCGACCATTCTCTTGTTTTCCCTTTGGAAAAGAAAAAAGAAAGGAAAGAAGGAAAGAAAAGAAGAAAAGAAGAAAAGAAAAGAAGAAAATGGAACAAAAGAATGGGAAAGGAGCAAGAAAAAGGAAGCAAAGGAAAAAACGAATAGAAAGGGAGGAGAATCTGTCCCTGAGACATGACAGACAGGCAGACACATGTCCCCGACGCAAAAGATACACTTTGTCACCCGAAATGGGCAAGCAATTGACGCACGTGACAGAGTCAGATCCCTTATTGCACGCGGGATTGTCTCCCATTTCCGTCTGCGTCTGCGGCACACACAGAGAGAGAAAGAGAGTTACGCCATGAGAGAAGAGAGAGAGGGTGGTGGTGGGGCGAAAAAGAGAGCACAGTCTGGGAGACAAGACTTTTTTTTTCACACATTCACACACACAGACAGACAACACACTGCACACACACCCTCGCACACGCACTGCACACTTCCATCATCATTCTATTCATTCACACACACACACACCACCCACGACACACGGACGGACACAGTGTGCCGACACACCCTTTTCCCTCTCCGCTTTTCCCTTTTCCGTCATTCGTCCTTTTTTCTTCCGTCCATCTCGACATCTCGACATCTCGACATCTCTCTTCATCTCCATCTCTCTCTCTCTCTCTCTCTCTCTCTCTCTCTCTCTCTCTCTCTCTCTCTCTCTCTCTCTCTCTCTCTCTCTCTCTCTCTCTCTCTCTCTCTCTCTCTCTCTCTCTCTCTCTCTCTCTCTCTCTCTCTCTCTCTCTCTCTCTCTCTCTCTCTCTCTCTCTCTCTCTCTCTCTCTCTCTCTCTCTCTCTCTCTCTCTCTCTCTCTCTCTCTGTCCCTTCTTTCCCTCTCCTTCCTTCGCCCTCACTCTCACTCTCTTCAGGTCCTTCCGGTGCCAAGTGCTCGTCCTACCGCCCGACCCTTCTTTCCTTCACTCTCCACTCTTTTTTTTTTTCCTTTCTTTCTTTCTTATTTTCTGTTCCTTCTTGCCTTCTCCTTCGTTTAATACAATCCATCAGTCCTTTCATCCTCACACACACATACATACACATTCATCGAACCACATCACACCACCGTCCCACATCGCCCCATCATGAATCTCTCCCAGATTCTCAACCCCCCAGGGGGCTCATCCGTCCCTGACGGCCCCGCACCCGCCCGTCGTCAGCGGCAGACATCGCCCGGCCCAGGCTCATCCGCTACTCCATCCACCTCCATCCTCCGCTTTGATGCCCCCTTTTATGCCAACAATAGCAGCACGGCCGCAAAGGACAAGCCCCCAAACGCCCCGTCCTTTGCCACTGCCGACAGCGAAACAGGTGCTGGGACCCCCCACCAGTCGACTCAAGGAACAGCAACAGCAGTGTCGTCGGGGCCATCCCGCAAACATGCCAATTCAGTCTCGGTGTCTCAGCTCCACGACTCCACCACGGCCTCAATCTCGGTGTTCTCTGTAAAGTCCTATGGACTGCCGCCAGGCCAGAAAATCAGGCCGAATGAGACCAACGACGGATACAGCACCTCCACCTTCCGGGCCAATGTGCGGGTCAATCCCGCCAAGGAAAAGTCGACCCTTGTCATCTCCCAAAGTGCTCTGTCCACCAACAATGCTACAGCCGGCGCCGCTTTATCAGGAGCTGTGCTTGGTCCAAATCCATCGGACGCAGCAGCCTCGACTGCGTCTACTGCCAAGAAAAAGATGCGTCTGCAAGGTGAGTCCACCCCCTCCAACCGTGTCCTTGGGATAGATCCTCTATCCAAAGAAAGACCCTTTTCTTGGCAACCGTCGGCATTCTTAAACATGAACACCAGCCTGACCATTGATTTTTGGTTTCCTTTCTGTTTTCGTTTAGGCGATGCTGCATCCTTTCAGGATTCTTTTCAAACTGGACCTGTTGAACCAAAGAAAAAGGTTTCCAAAAAGTCTGGCTCGAACTCAAGTGGGACAGAGTCAGAGCAGCAGCAGCAACAGCGGCTCGAGATTCGGTTTGTAATGTCCGACAAGGAGAGTCAAGAGCGAAAGCATGCAAAGCACGAACAACCACCCACGCCACAACCTCTGGTCGACACACAAGAGGAAGAAGCTCTGGATCAGGACGTGCCCGAGTCAAGCCCCACCCCTGATTTCGAGAGAAACTCGGACGGAAAGTAAGTCAACCACCACTCTCAGGATCTGATTTACCAAAAGGGACAATTTTTATTCTATTTTTTTTTTTTTTTTTTTTTTGTTTACACCTCACGGTCCTCGAATGTCCCTCTGTTGACACCCCTTCAACACTTCCAGCTTGGGGTCACAACCGCGATTGTGTTGCATCTCTGCCGTCAATGCGCGTCAATCCCTTGATCTTGCTTCTGGCTTGACTAACCCTCTTGCATCATCAACCAACAGATTTCGCTGCAGCTGGCCCCGCTGCGGAAAAGAGTTTACAGTCGCCTCGCGCCTAACGACCCATTATAGAATCCACTCTGGCAAACCGCCTTACCTTTGTGGTAAATTGACCTTTGGCTATCTTCCAGGTTTTGTTTGCCTGAAAAGCGTCGATTGACCCACTTTCCTTTTTTCATCCCCCCCTCTGTAGGGTACAAGGGTTGTGAGAAGGCTTTCCATACCGTAAGCCCACTGTTGCTGAAGAACAAAACCAAAGGGCCGGAACGAGGTCTTGTTTCTAAAATTGCTTTTGTTCGTTGTTATTTTTTGCACTAGTCATCCTCCTTGTCTCACCACCGGGTGGTCCACACAGATCAAGGGTTACGGCCTTACATCTGTCGTCATAACCGCTGTGGAGCAACATATACCCAGCTGGCGAGGCTGATCACCCACCAGCGTACCACACACAGCGGCATGATCCTCTTCATCCCTCAGGAAGCGTCGTCGTCATCTCCGTCCTCATCTGCTGCCGTCTCCGCCACGTCCTCACCTGCACAACAAACGACCCATCCCGTCTTAACACCCTCCAGCCACTCTCAGGAAGTCTCGCCTGCTGTATCGCCTGTCGAATCTCATCCTCAGGGTTTCGCAAACGACCCCTCAGATCACTCATCGCCACCCCTAGGTCACGATACCAATGGCCACCATCGATCCCTCTCTGCCCAACGTGGCATATCTGGTGGATACACAGTAGAGTGTGTCCCCTCTCCAGGAACCGCCTCATCGTCATCAGCACCACCCTCGTCTACCCTTTCAAACGGTATACATACTGTCAGGAATGGTCAGGCCGCTCCTAATGAGGAAGATGGAAAGAGTTCGGAAAGTCAAGAGCGAGGTTCTAGGATAGAGTTGGCTTATCAGGACAACCTTACTAGCAACCATGGGGAAGACGAAGAAGAGGAAGAGTCTGACGAAATGAGACTCAAGAAAGAAGCTGCTCTCACTATGACCAGTCTTCGATCCATGGTGGAAAGTCCACAGGGACAAGGGCAATCTCATGTTCAAGAGAGATATGTATATCCTGGAACTTCGTTGCAAGACTACCAACCCCAACACTCTGGGCCGCCCCGCCACGACATGAATGAGTACTACCCAGAGAGATATCCTCCTGCGCATGAGCCCTCCCAGCCTCCTCACCCACCTCGCTCGGGGCATTCCATGTACCCGACAACGTCCTCGCCCATGCCAGGACCCAGCTCGAATGACAACTGGAAATATGTACCATCAGGACCGAACTCAGACTATCATGCGGGCCAAGGGGTCGCCAGGACTGGGCATGAGGCATATCATGAGTCGTTGTCTTTGCCTCAGCATCAACAGCAGCGATATTATGAACAGCCTCTGCCACAATCACAGACATCAGCACATCATCACTCTCGCCACCCTTCTCTGCATCAACTGCAGCATCAGCAGCAGTACCGCCACCACCAGCAGCAGCACCCGTCAATGGAGGCTCATCATCCCTACCCTTAGTCATGACATGATGAATGAGCTGCTCTGAAATGTAAATAAACGACGGTGCCTCTTTCTACTTGATCCATGGCCGAGTTTTGGGTCGAGGATGCGCCTTTTTCCTTATGATCTAGAGAACAACTTGCTTATTTGACTTGAATTCCTTATCGAATGCGAAATACGAGAGAAACGTACCCGACTTTGTGTTTGCCGAAAACGAGCTGTGGTTGATTGACCCTTTTTTTTTTTTTTTTTTTTTTTTTGGAATTTTCTGCTTTCTGGCACCATGTCGGTTGAATATCTTCTTCCAAACTGCAAAGGCAAGGCTGAAAAGTACCCTGTTAGTTATCTATGAAGTCGTCCAGCCGTAGGGAACGCTTTACTTTTGCTCAGGATTCCTCTCTTTTCTAGTTTTTTATCCATCCGCCTTCTTGACCCGCGGCTTGTCTTCTCTGTTCTTTTCTTGCAGACGTTTCTAATTCTCTGGCAATTTCTATTACCGACTTTTCTTGTCAGCATCTAGAACCAGCTCTGATGACAGAACGAAACAGAGACAGAAAAGAACCCGTCGTAAGGCACAGGCACAAAGCCAGAGCTCTACCAGCACAGGATAAAAAAAATTGCAAATTGGAAATCTGGATCCTCTACAAACTTGTCCCTGTATTTTCGCTGCGGAGGTTTACATACCGGGGCCTCGGTCAGGCTCCTCATGAGCATGAACAGAAATACCTGCAAGTGACAGAAGATCAAAAGAAAAAAAATCTATTGATACAACTACACAAAACATACGGAGACCGTCGCGCTGTAGACATCGTAGTTTGAGGACAGCTGGATAGACTCCGGCATAGAGGCACATTCCATGTTTTCTACTAGTCTTTTCATGGTATTCTCAATCAAAGATGGAGTAAAAATGATTCGCAGATCTTGAGGATGGCGCGTTGTGACAGCGGCGTGTGAGCAAGTGGTCGCTCAAGGTCAAAAATGACGACAGACAGTTGGCTACTCCATTTATTTTGATATTCTCAATTAACAAGTCGTATCGTGGTGTTTGCCTCTATAGAAAGTAGCCAAGGCCATAGTAGCCTCTAGCGCTTCTTGAACTGAGGACAGAAGAGAGAACGAAAAGAGAAAGAAAAAAAGGACCACCCGCGCCGTAGCAGGGGCGATCGCAGCCATACAGTGATGTATAGAGCACGTGACAAGTAGTCGCTCCTTCTCACAGCGTGCACCACCATAGAGACGATGAATGAATGGATGGATGGATGGATGGATGTGTGCACCGAGAGAGCATTCTTCTTCTTCTTTCTTCTTCTTCTTCTCCTTCCCTCTCGCCTTTGTTCCCTCTCCCTCTTCCTCATCACCCGGTCCTCCCTCCCCTCCTCTTCTCCTCCTCCCCCTCCCTTTCGTCATTGTCAATCTCAGTCTTTCTCTCACTTTTTCCAGGACGAACACCCCTCCTCGCCCCCATGTCGCTTTCGGATTTCACTCTTGAGGCGGAGGCAGGGGATCTGGACTTGTCACAAGCCTCATCGTCGCCACACCCTGGCACGGGGGGTCTATTTGCTCCACCCACCGACTCAACACTGGACACGACTGGGGCCACGACGGAACAAAAGGCACAACTCCTCCGGGCACTGAATGATCCCACGGCCAACAGCCAGATCCGTCTGACGTACAATGTCGCCCAAGAGATGAACGCGCGCAAGCTATGGCGGTTTTATCTCTCAGACCAAGAGCATGCCATCTTTGAGGCAGCACTGGCCAATGTTGAAACCTGGCAGAGCTTTATCTCGCTCGACAGCAAGTTTGGATCGCAACTCGAAGGTTGGCAAGACCCAGCTGTGAACACGAACACCACAGCAGCAGCAGGTGCGGACAAGGAAAGAACAGACGATCCTCCTGCTCAGCTGGACAATGACTCGAGAGACACGGGCATGATGGAGGAAGCAGGCGAGCCCATTGAACCCGATCAGCGGATGGACTCGCCATCAGTCACTGTCAAGCAGGAAATGGGCGATCAGGATCAGTCATCGGGAACTGACATCATCATCAAGAAGGAGGAAACATTCTCTGTCGCCCACTCGCACTCGCCTTCAGTGTCGACCCCAAACGTCTCCACACCGAACGACCAGGTGTCGTCGTCAACATTCAGATCCCACCATACCCCGAGCCAGCACCCTGCAGATGGTGCTCCTTTCGCCAATGGATCACTCACAACTGCAGAGGGACGTACGTCCAGTCCAGCACCAGAAACTATTGCCACATCAACAACACCGCCAGCATCGATCCCGACCACGGCCTTCCGATCAAGGGTTATGGTTTTTGAGCAGTTGTTGCCAAAACTTTACCCCGGCCAATGTGCATGCTGTCATCCCGTCGTCGATGTAACGGACCTCGCAAACAAGGATATCTCTGCTCACCTTCAATCAGGCGCTTGTTTATTGACCACCAAAGCCACCTCACATTCTCGAACCCTGGAAGATGATGATTATGATGAAATGGGATCGACGAATGCCGAAGCGAATCAGCACGATGGCACAGTCGACCAGGCGAAGGAACAAGCAGCTTCATCAGAAAGTCAAGCAAAGCCAGGTAAAGATGCCTCTTTTTTAGGGAAAAAAAATATCCATTGACGCGGTCGATGGATGCCGGGCATATCAAAGAGTGACTAACATCGATCCTGACTTCTTTTTCTAACTACGATGACCCTCTTCACCACTAGACGAACCACCTGTACGGTTACCGATCCATCATCTGTACTACACACTCGAATACGACATGGATGCTATGATTGAACAACAGCAGCTCGAAGAGTCTGACAATATTCAACAGGAGCAGGAAAGTCAGGCCGGTGGAGGATTGACAGCAGACAACATGCTTGCACAACTCGGTGGCCCAGGGAACCTCAGTATGAAATATCTCTTGGGCGCGATTGAATCCAACCGGGCTGCGACTGGACTGTCGGATCGTGAGCTCAGGACACTCCTCTCTGACGTTCGACCGAACCGATCCAAATGGGCAAACGAGGACAAGGTCGGGCAGGAAGAACTTTATGAGGGCTGTGAAAGAGTATTGATGGAACTTCGAAACTATACAGAACATTCGACCCCGTTCTTGAACAAAGTCAACAAGCGCGAAGCCCCGGACTATGCTCAGGTCATTGCGGTACCCATGGATTTAGGCACAGTCTTGAAGAAACTCAAAGCCCTAGCGTATCAAAGCAAGGCCCAGTTTGCTGCGGATCTGTACCTCATTTATTCCAACTGTCTGACGTACAATTCGGATCCTAGCAGTGTGTATCGAAAGCACGCCATTGCTATGAAGAAACGCACCCAGGTTTTGTTGGAGACGGTGCAGGATGTCGTCATCAGAGACCGTGCAGAAGTGGAGGCTGAACAGGAAGAGAGTGATGATGAACAGGAAATCAGCAACGTGGCTCGACCCAACGAATCGGCAAAAGGATTGGGTCGAAAGGAGCAAAACTCTTCAAAGACTGTACACGCCTCGAATGGCGACGCCTCTTCCAATAAGGCTCATGGATCCAGCGCTTCTTCGACTTCAGGAGCCAAACGAGGTGCCAGTCAGGACTCGAGAATGGAAACTCCTAAACTCGGCGCGGACCAGGAGGTCATGTCGAATGCTACGCCTACGAGGGATGTTAGCCGGGAGCCTTCGACTATGGAATCAATAGAGACGCCCTTTCTTGGCAGTGGATCTTTTGAACGATCGGGAGGACTCGGCCGGAGTGGGACCCCCAATGGTCTGGCACAGGGTGCCTCTCCTGCAAGACAACGGGGAATGTCGCGGGCCTCGGTTCCAATCGAAATCGATCTCGAGCAAGAGGAAAAGGACATTGCGGCGGAATTGAATGCCAACAAGGGCGATATTTTATTTCAGGAATGGAAAGAGCGGACAAAGAAGGCCCGAGCCAAGGTTTGCTCTGATCGCGAAAGTCAACAGCGACTGCCGTTCCAGGATCGATTTGCATTGGAGCGATCCCCCTGGGAAATGCGACGGTCTTTGGCGATTGATATGGCGCACGACCGCGTGTTTGATTCATTAACGCCCAAACGGAAGAAAAAGAAGAAAAGACAGGTCCGTTTGGATTTTGGACAGGATCGTGGAGCAATGTCAGAGTCGACCGAGGAGGAAGCGGAAGACGATCCATTTTTTGACGATGTCTATGGAGAGCGAGATGCGACCAGTAAAGAGGACGAGGTCGATGAGGGCTTTGTCCGGGATCTATTTGCGCCTCAAAAGTTGAGAGAAGAGGATCTGCAAAAGAAATCCAACAAGAACAAGTCGGCGACGGCGTCTTCGGAATTGTTCTTGCCCGAGTATGCAGTCCGCGCCGGGTTGCCCGAGCTGCCGTTTGGGAACTCGAAGGAGACGACGGATCCAGAGCGCACGCGAAAGTTGTTTGACGAGTCCGAGATTACTGCGTAAGTTTTTTTTTTTTTTTTTTTGACTTTTTCGCTTTTTATTTTTTCCTGCCATTCTCGAGGATGATGATACAGGAAGAATATGTTTTTTTTTCTAATGAATTTCTTATTGGATACGATTAGTCTCGAGGAGAAGCAGCCCTCATTATCCTTATACCCATCCGCGCTTGCGGCTCCAGGACATTTGGTGGCTGGCATTGAGCGCAATGTCGAGGAGTTGAAAAAGATTCGACATGTTTATTCAAAGATCTTTGCTGCAAAGGCCAACGTACCAGTAAGATTTTGGACCAACAGAGCCTCTCATGCGGAATGCTTACTGGATGCATAGCAGACCTCTTATCAAATGTTTCTACTTTTTTTTTGTTTGAATTGTAGGATTTGGCTCCGATGGAGGACCCATTAGAACCAGAACCTATTCCGGCCCATGAAGGTCCTTTACCGCCCATGATCATGAACAGCGACACTGGACATGCCGTGATTTCTCGTGCAGTCTCAAAAATGCTGGCGCATGCAGGTTTCCAGGGAGCTCAATCATCCGCGCTGGCCGTGATGACTGACATTACTGTTGATTTTTTTCTCAATCTCGGAAGAGCCTTGCGAGGTTATTCGGACCAGTACAACAAGGGAATGACCCCGGAGGTATGATTAAGAAAGAAGGATTGAGACTTTGTTTGTTTCCGTGTACAAAGTATACGACGCTTATTAACTGATGCATCGGCCATTATTTTTTGTTTTAAAATTGTCCAGGAAATTTTGCTTCACACCCTCTACGAAAACGGCGTTGGCAGTGTGGGCGAACTCGAAGGCTATATCCGCGAGGATGTAGAGCGATACGGCAACAAATTACAGGATATTCATCGAAAGCTTGAGAGCAGCTATGCAGAGACGATCCTTGCCAGTTTGAATGATGGACAGGCCATGGACCCCGATTTTGAATACCAAGAGAACGATGAGGCTTTCACCAGTGGCAATTTGATTGGAGGAGACGATCTTGGAGACGATTTCTTTGGTTTCCGGGAACTGGGCATCGATCGTGAGGTCGGCTTGGGGTCTCTGACGATCCCTTCCAGGGTGTGGTATGGCCAAAGGGCTGGGGGAGATCCTTTCAAACCCAAGGGAATCCCAGGTCTTCCAGGATCCGGTGATATCTCGAAAGCCGATGTGCCTTATCCACCTCCGCCTACTTTTATTCCTCTGACGGACCCAACGGCGACGATTGGACTGCTGCATGTATTCTTCAAGAAGCGAATGGAAGATTTAGGATCGTTGAAGGAAGACGAGTTCATGCCAGTCTCCAAACGGGTTTCGTCACGACCCAAGATCCCGCCCACAGGCAAGATTGTGAGCTCGATGAAGAAGCGATCCAACAAACTTGGGGAATTGAATGCTTTGGCAGAGGCTCGGAAACTGAAGCGGAAAAAGGAAAAGGATGCATTGGATGCTGAACGTGCGGAACGCAAGAGGCAGAAGCAGGATGCCAAGGATAAGAAGCTGATGGAAAAGATGGAGAGGAAGAAGATCAAGGAAGAATCCAAAGGAAAGACTTCCAAACCAAAGAAGGTAGGGGATAGGTTTTTTTTCGATCTTTATTTTATTTTACTTTTCTAGTCCTGGATGGGATGTCACTTTATTTGTATTTGTTTTTGCTCACCATGTCTCTATCTTTGCTTTAGGGTAAGAAGGCGACCTCTGAAGGACCCCAGGATGGCGACGAAGATGACAGTGATGTAGAGCCAAGTCAGACACCGGATCCCATGCCTCCACCCCCAACGATCCCTGCGTCGAAAATTGCTGCAGCTGCTGCAGCGGTTCCAAGCAGTGCCAGCTCGTCTGCGGGGGCCATCGCTGTACCTCCTATTACCAAGAAGCCCAAGAAGAAGGCGGCCTCCAAAACTGGCTCGGGAACGGGTGGTCTCCCACCCGCAGCAGTGTTTGCACAGCCTCCGCCATCGATCCTGAGCGCGACCTTGGATCCGACCGACGAAGACCTGGACGAGGAAGTGATGGAGAGTGGCGGCGGTGGTGGAGGTGCTCTCCGGATGGCTCCCCCTCCCAAGGCCCATTCTTTTAAATCGGACGACGCCTCTGGTCATGTCAGATCTTCTGGAAAGACAGTTCCGGGACATTATAGTGCTTCATCGTCATCTTCCTCATCCTCATCCTTGGGCAGTAGGCCTGCAATCGCTGGAAAGACTCTGCCCCTCCCAAATTCGGTTGTCCCCTCCAAATCAAAGTCCAAGAAGGAAAGTAAGGATAGGGATAAGGACAAGGATAGGGACAGGGAAGACAATTTCAGCAGCAAAAAGGATTTTGAAAAGAGTAAAGAAAAGTCCAAGGACCGGAAAGAAAAGGATCACTCGGATCGTGACCGGGACAGCAGCAACAAGGATCGCGAGAGCTCATCTTCTAGCAAGCATAAGGATTCCAAAGCGAAGAGCTCCAAGGACAAGTCCAGCAGTGGCCATAGCAGCAAGGACAAGGAACGTGACAGCGATAAGGAAAAAGATCGAGATCGCAATAATGACCGAGATCGAGACCGGGACCGAGATCGTCTTGACCGAAGTGACCGTGATCGCGATCGAGATCGTGAACGGGATCGTGAACGCGACCGGGACCGTGATCGGGATCGGGACAGAGATTCGAGGGATAATGGAGGGAGCAGCAGCAGTGGACGGGATCGCGACAGGGATCGAGACAGCCACCGCGACCGAGAGCGGGACCGTGATCGTGAAGGTGGTAGCAGCAGCGGTGGCCATCGAGAGCGAGATCGCGAGCGGGACAGAGACCGAGACAGAGACCGGGACCGGGACCGTTCCGACAGGGATTCTTCCCATCGCGACAGAGATCGAGACCGTGAACGCGATAGAGACCGGGATCGCGACCGGGACAGAGATCGGGACAGAGATCGATCCGACAGAGATCGGGACCGCGACCGGGACAGGGATCGAGACCGTGACCGAGGTGACCGTGAGTACGACCGAGATCGGGACCGCGACCGCTCTGATCGGGGAGATCGCGACAGAGATCGAGGCGATCGTGAAAGCAACGGCCATGGGGTTTCGGATTCGAATGGCAGTAATGGAAGCCTTTCGAGCTCTGGAAGTAATGGCCATCACAAGAATGGAAGCAGCGGTAGCCTAAAGGACAAGGATCGTATCAAGTCCTCGTCTTCGTCTTCGTCTTCCATGAAGAATGGCCCCGTCGAATCTTCGTCGTCTAGCTCTGTCATGCCCATGACACCAAAGAAAAAGAAGAAACCGGCGTCGTCCAACATGGGTGGTGGCATGTCTGATGATGGTCTCCTCGGCCAGTCGCCCGCAAAGAAAAAGAAGACCATGCCCAAGACCTTGTCGTTCATGGACGACTAAGGGACGGGAATGATCCTCGTAATTTCTTTTTCTCTTTCTTTCTTTCTTATTTCCTTTAGTTCATCCTCTCACTCTGCTGTATTTCTGTCTACTGCTATCATTATCGTCATTCATCATGTACCAACAAATAAAAATGGAGCCAAATCTCGCACAGGGTAACGAATCTCGTTATTTTATGTTCAATAAAATCTACATGAGTGTCGGCTAGTCCGCTGGTTCGGGGGAAGCAGTCGACCTCGAGGTCGACGCGGGAGTCAACATTGACACTGCCTCCGCCCATACTGCCCTTTCCAAGCCAAGGTCCACTCCCTCCCTTCCCGAAGTCGATGATCTCGGCGTTAGAGGGGCCGAGGGGAGCAGAGTGCTTTGCCTCTCGCCCACAGGATCAAGCAGACTGTCATCAGATAGCAAAAGCTCGACCGTTGGCTCTCCATCTCCATGATCACGTCTGCCCTCTGCAGCCTCCATAGCCGCTCGTAATCGTCGTCGCCTTCGCTGTGACAGGGCTGTAAACATGCTATAGTCCTCAGCACTCGGTCGAGTATAGTTCTCGGGATTCGCCCGGGAAGCCTCAGCTCTTCTCAGTAGAGATGAGCCTATTGTACCCAACGAATCGTCCAGTGTGGCTCTTATTGAAGCTTCTGTTGCCACCGCGGTCGTTGTCAGAGTATCTGTTATAGATGGCAACTCAAAAGATGCTTGTAGATCGCGTCTGGTGGTATCACTGGCGCTTTCGGCACCTGAACTTTGCTCCGAGTCTCGAGATCTCCAAGAGTCAGCACGGGACGATAACGACCTTGAGAGTGATCTAGACATGAACGGAGAAGAAGAAGACGAAAAAGACGAGGAGGAAGAGAGCGAGGAGGTAGAAGAGAAAGTAGGGGTCAATGGTGGCCTTGATCTCCCGGTCGTTGTCAGCGATTCGTCTTGAGCGTTTCGGTTGCTAATGATTGTCGGAGAGGACGTTTCTGATGATTGTGGCTGAATATCGCGACCTGAAGTGAAGAAAGGTTCAGCAGACGAGGCGTGTGTGGATGGCGGCGACGGCAGCGCGTTCGGTGTAACTCTTGAAAGATAAGGAAGCACGTTGGACCATGCAGGCAATGACCTCGCATTGCGAATACGAGAAGTAAAAATGGATACCGTCTCTGACAATGATAGGGGGGACGAGGTCGATGGCGCGTCGACGGTAGATTGTGCTGGAGTTTGATCCTCTAGCTGCTGTTCTTGAATTCTCCTCTGTCGGAACGCTTGTTGAACTTCCTGCTGCTCTTGCTGTTGCCGACGTTGTATTATCCGTTGCCGGAATGATTGTTGAAATTCTTGCTGCTGTTGCCGCTGCTGCTCCTGCTGCCTTCGAACGTTTTGAACTTGAGCCTCCATCAGATTGACAGCGCTTCGAGTATGGTGCCTCTCTAGTAGCTGTAGTCTCTGTAAATGCTGCTCTAGTGCCATCCTACGTTCGTCTGTGTTATGTCTAGCGCTGCTTCGCTGCGCCGCAAACGATGCCTGTGTCGCTGCCACTTGCGACCGCAAAGATCGAATATCTCTCTGCAGAGACTCAGTCGCCCTCCTAAAGGTCTCGATCTGGGAGAAAGAATAGCTGGATGTACGCGAAGCTCGACTGCTGCCATCAAACCACCCGTCTATAGGCGGTAGCAGCGACAACGGAGTCGACAATGGTCGGGTCTGACTATCTACTCCAAACACAGAAGTGTGCGGAGGCAGCGGAATGGCCTCTCTGAAGCTCGTGTTGGAGGAGGGGCTGACTGCCGTAGTCGTATCTTGTTCGAGATCATCATCGGACTCGTTAAAGATAGAGCTATTCAACCTTTCATTGAAGGCAAAGCCGGTCCGGACAGAGGACGAGCGCATCGGCTCTTCCATTTCAGAGTCGTCGTCCTCATTCTCATCCGATTCAAGCCAAGGAGTCCTGCCATGGCGCGTTGGCGCCGTTAGTCCTCTTTGCGTTCGTTCAGTCCATTCACTGGCTCTGGTTGCGTTAACGTTGGCAGAGAGTCGTTCGTCGGTATCAGTGTTGCCATTTCGACTACCTATTTCTTGTAATCCCCATCGCGCGCGCGCACTCTGGCTGCTGGCGTCATTGTCGCCTCCACTGTTCTCAGGGACGACTGCGGAGCCAGAAGAGGTTGCGGTCACTCTTGCGTGTGAAGAAGAAGAGAGCAAAGTAGGTGAGGCGTGGTGAATGGTGTGTCGATGAGGATAGGGTGGGCTGGGCCCCGTGAGCGGGTTGGCATCCCAGTACCGCAAGGCAGAGTCCTTGACAAGGTATTCAAAGACTTCTTGGGTCAGGGGGCTATCCTCATCAAAACCCTCGACAAAGCTCTCAAAGTCAAAGTCTTGGTGTGATGGCTGTTTGGGGCAGAATGGAAAGGGGTTCCGTTGGTTATTATCGTAGATGTTTACGCACAACACAGCACAAGGAAAGAGAAAAGGAAACAAGAGGAGTCAGACAGTTGTTCCCACACCGCTACTCTCTTCACTTTGCCAAGGGATTCACCAGGCAAAGTGCACAGCAGATACACGGATATATACAAATACACAAATATACCGCGACAACAACGGAAAAAGAGGAAATGGACGAGGATTGGGATTCAACATACATGCTCCTTGTTGATGGCCTCGGCGACCTTGTCGAAAAGGGCCTTGACCTTGGCATTCAGCTCGGCTTGCAAGTCTCTTGCGACGGGGATACCCATGGGAAGATGTGGACAAGTTTAGAAAAAGGAGTACGAGTCGTGAACGGAACAAACGTGTCTTCAAAGGAAGCAGGAGTGGGAGTGGTTGTTTGGTGGTTGAGCAAGAGATGAGCACAGGGCACAAGAGGGGAGGAGAAGAGCGGAGAGGAGAAGAGCGGAGAGGAGAAGAGGAGAGGAATGGAGAGGTGAAGGGATGACCAATGGAATAAATGGGTGCAATGGAGGAGGCGAATGGGATGGGAAGGAGAGAAAGAAAGGAGAGAATGCGCTTGTGCCCTTTGCCCATTGATGCATTCAGCTGTGTTGAGCATGCATGCATGCATGGATGCAAGCGAGCAAAGAGAAAAGAAAAAGGACCTTCTTTTGTCCTTTTTGCATCTTTCCCTCTTTGTCCCCTTTGCCTCCAAGTACTGTGCATACACACCACCGCTGCGCCCTGCGCTCCCTCCGAGAAGGAAAAAAAGGCCAAGATTTGCCTCCATGGCCGCCAGGACATGCCATGAGAGCCGTCGCCACACTCGACAGAGCATCTCCCCGACCGTCGCCATGCGCCTGCTCGAGAGCAGCCTCGTCGCCGTCCCTGCCTTTCCTGTGCTCCCTGTGCTCCCTGACCTCCCTGACCACGACCAGGAACGTGCATCCTCCTGTGCTCAACGACTAGGACAAGAGCCATCCACCACTGACCCTTCTTCCTCCTCTTCCTCCTTCGCAGGACATCCAGGTTTGCCATATATGATGAAGGCAGTCATCAGTAACCTCCCCTACAAGAATCATGCTTTGACATCTTCCTCCTGCACAGCCCTTGCCAGCGTCAAGATTCGTTGCCACCAAGTTGTTGAAACTGAAGCACAACCTCAAGAGAGCACGTCTTGGGCTGGGCCTCCTCTGCCATGCAGGGTCAACCACGGCTGTCTCTGGCTCGAGTGGAAGCACTTTGTAGATGGGGTCGAGTCCATTGACTTTGACCCACAGGGTGTCATTCTCTCGTCCATTCTCGAATGCAAGGTAAACTAACTACCGTCCAATAAAAAAAAAAAAGCTTGAAGACAACTCTGACTGAACTTTTGATTCTTTTTGGCAACTCCAGCAAGACCATGCAATAGGGGCGCAATCGCAGTGGGAAGACTACGGTATCTCAAGATTCGAGATATATGATCAACCAGGTGCACAAGGTACTGAACAACAGGAAAATCAGAAATAGATGCCATGTCAATAGCGCGATACAAAAGCTGACCCAAAAGGTGCTCTCACGCCCGCAAACAAAGGCGCTTGGGTTCGTTTCCAGTCCAATGGCCTTCCTCCTGTAGGGCAATACCAGGAACGGACAGTACTTCGATGGGTCGTTCTTGACATGTGTTGGGCGACTCGCAAGATAGCTCAGGACCCATGTGGATTACCCTTGCCTCCGTATTATCCAGAGCCTCGGGGTGGGCTGTTAATGGAAGCTGAGGCAACGTCCGTCGCGTTCAGGCAAATCATGAATGCCTTGGCCAGAGAGCACCCGCTCGTTTTCTCGCCAAAGGATATGGATCGCTTCCTTCACATCACAAGGCACAATGAAGTGTTGGCAGACTCTATCTGTCAGATTTACGAAAGAGCTACCCACCCAATCGCTCATAGAAAAATGGATCATAGTATCAAGGTAAACCCCGCTCCCGCGGGACAGGCAGTCCATAAAAGTCAAAATTCGCGACATGCGACATGCGCGTTCATGACGCGTCACTCAAACAAACCCCCATTTTCCCTGCCCCTGACATTCACACTAGCGCATGCGGATGCAGTACCCCTGCGTGCCAAAGAATGACATCCGAACTCTGGTCCAACACGCCCTGGAGACTGTGGCTTACAGATTGTTGAACAAGTCCTTCAAAAAGCGACATGCATCCGAGGCACGGACTTTGGATCATAGGAACGACTCTTACGACTCCTTGTCCCAGGAAGATCACCAAGCAAAGGAAGTTGATGGATTGGATACAGGAAAAGACCATGAGCCAGGTTCACAGAGCGATTTCTCAGACATTTTTTGTCTTGAGGAAGACAACAAGTGTGCAGACCAGGAGTATGATCAAGAGTTGTACATCCAAAGTGAGGTCTATCGCGGAGAGAAAAGGCCACGTATCAGTTCCGAAGACGATCTTGAATTCTTTGAACCCTTGTCCATGGAGTAGCCAGCAAAATAGCAAAGAGCAGAGGCTTCAAAATACGCTTTTAATAATGGTTGAATATTTTTTGCAAGGACATTTCAGTTTTTGGGTGGGTTGGTTGACTGTTGTACAGGGTTATTGTAGTGAATGCTGTTGCTCCTCTTTTTTGCATATATAGTATAAATATCTTTTTTTTTCCTCTCAGATACCACGTTTGCACTTTGGACAGAATGCATTCTTGACAAGCCATCGATCCACACAGGACAAATGGAAGAAGTGGTCGCATGGCAGATGGCGAAGTTGTTCACCATTTTCAAAATCAAAGAGGCAGATTGCACACTCTTCGTCCAGAATGATCGGGTAATTGTTATCTGCCCCTTCGTCCCCGTCGTCGTCATTGGCGTCTCCGTCGCTCGGGCCGTGGCCGCTGGAACTTGTGATTGCATCAATAGATACAGTTCCGGTGCTCTTTGTCGAGGCAGTCTCAGAAGATGTTGGATGTTGATGTCCTTTTCCTGTAAGAGGGGTATTGGCTCTAAGATAGGCGCGATCGAGGTGGTTGAGAACGTTCAAACCGCTGGTGTGAACGGGGACTGTCGTCATCACAAACGCTGCATTCGGAGGATACGTTCCAGACAAGCCAACTTGACTACTCCCTTGGTGCTTCGCGATAGCAGGGAGTCGGCGCATTTCCGCCTCCTTCATCTCTTGTACAGAAGCGCAGGGGTTGAAAGACGAAAGGGAAGAAGCCTGCGAAAGTGGGCGTGAGGACAGAACCATAGTCCGCGGTCGTCTTGCTGCCAATGCTGTGGAAGATGGATAATCTGTTGCTCCCGGCGCTGATCCTACAGACGCGGCGAGGGACAAAGAGGCAGATCTAGATCTAGATCTAGCTGCCTCTGTCCAGCTTTGGTTGTGTGGTGGCGTCACAGCAGCAGAATTGCAAAGGGTTGAAAGACTGATCGGCATCCGGTTAATGGCATCATTCTGGTTGTCGTTATGAGGACAAGGCACTGAGGGTATGTGGGACGCCACGGCGAGATCGCTCAAGACTCTGGATGCTCTCCTACTAGGTGAGCCTTGTTTGCTGCCGGTGGGCGAAGACGAGAACGAGGATCCACCCTCCAAGCGCTCAGTCGAAGACTGCGGTGAAAGTGATGCGATCAAGACCGTGGTCGGGCGTGAAGTAGGGCGTTGCTGGTTCTGTGGTCCAGCCGTTGCTGGCCCCGATGTTGGGTTTGTCAAGTTCTGCAATGAATCAGTGGCTATTCTCGACGATACTGCTGCTGCTCCTACCCCAGATCGAGACGAAGACGATGATCCAGGGGAAAGGCGTCCCTTCTCACCCATGATCTCCACCATTGCTGGGACTTCAGTATCGGGGACGGCAACAACCTTCGGAGTCTTTCGAAAGATGACGATGGGGATGGCGGCCATAGCCGGTGTCACTTTCAGAGGATCAATGCCACTGAAGACACCTTGGCCATCAGAGATGGATTCCCCACCACTCTCCAGGACTTGCGCCACCTGTCGAAGGTCTGTTGTATTGGTGGTCCCATCACTCTGATAGCCTCCGTTCCTGCGACTGATAGCCCTCCTGCGTGTCAGTCCCAAACGCTCGCAAGGCCAGATGGCGCACATTAGGCACAGATAGAGCAAGTACAACAGAGCCATAGTCAAAAGCATCAAAAGCAGCAGGATGAAAAAGGGGGTCAACCCCATGCAGGCAAAGACCATGGCCACGCCAGCAATAACTGGCGCTGTAGGCAGGACTTGACTAAATCCGTACGAGTAGACGTAAAGGGTTCCAAAGATAAACATGGCATATCCGTGCCAGGTGAAAAGCCACGCCATGCTGTTGGACGATCGTTACACACAGACAGTAGTGCATGGGAATATAAATCAAGAGGTGAAACGTTCAATACGAAGAAGGGGAAGAGGGAGACGGGGGAGGAGACGAGGAGAGCAAATAAGCATGGGTGAGCCATGTGTTGAAACGCTCTCTGTTTTTTTGGTCGACAATCATGATAGTAGACGACCTGCGGTTGGTACTTACTACGTCGCGATCCCGTTGTGGCGCTCCTCATCAATGTCGGGGTCGGGCTCAGTCAGGCCGAGAGGAAGGCGGTAGAGGGCTCGGTCGAACATGAGGCAGGTCACGATCCACTTGCGGACCACAAAGACAATGAGGTAGACCTTGAGGTACGTACAGGGGACGTGCCAATTCAAGCCCAAGGCTGTAATGGCGAGCACGGTCTACAAATCAAATGGACGATGGATGGATGAATGCACAAGAGCGTTGCGTGTGGCGGCGAACCACAGAAGACGAAGAAATTCAGACAGGGGCGATATTGGTTAATAATTGAGGCGGTTTCTGCGGTTGTTCGGACCGTTGAAAGGGGCAGCCTGATCTCGCGACAATTCGGTTTAAAAGGGTGAGCGCATGAATGGATGTGTGTCTGTCTGCGTGTAGTCGCGGCGTGGACAATGGAGTGAGGGAACAGAAACAAGGGGCGCAAAAAGAAAGAGACAGACAGACAGACAGACAGAGAGACAGAGAGAGACAGACAGAGAGACAGAGAGAGAGAGACAGAGAGAGAGGGAGGGAACGGAGGATAACGAAGCAAAGCACGTTCCATCTCGAAGGGGTTACAATATGTCAGCACACAACACAGCCAGGACCCTTGCCTGATCTACTTTGCTTCCTGCCTTTGCCTTTGTTGACAAACATCCGCGCCGATTCAGTCAACTTGCCTCTGTGCAGGTACAAATGTGGGGGCGGAGAGGGGAAGGACAAGACAAAAGTGATTCGACTTACAGCAAGGATACTGGTGAAAAAAGCCGTGGAGAGTGGCCAGCTCATACTCGGCGTTCTGTCAGCCCAAGCCTTGCGAACCTGCGGTAGATACTCCCAGTCTCCAGTCATTGTGGTTGAAGGTTGACTTGAAGACGTGTCCGAGATGTTGGGTGTGCCATCGTTTCGTCTTCCTCCTCCTCCTGCTCCTGCTCCTGCTCCTACTCCTGCTCCTGCTCCTGCTCCTGCTCCTGCTCCTGCTCCTGCTGCTCCTCCGGTCGATAGTCCCGAACTTCCTCCCTGTCTCCTTACACCAAGCCTCTGATTCGTCCTTGTGTCAATGATGGTAGCATATAGGGGCACGTCGGGTAATGGTAACGGTGCGGTTGGATCATATGGTCGCATGATGTTTCCCAGCATCTCCCGAAACGGTATCCGGAGAATGTAGTTAAAGACCCTCCAGCCATAATGCATTACGTTCTCTACCCGCGCCGGTGTGGTTGGGGAATCGGGAGCGACAGCCAGCGTTGTCGTGGGTGTGAAGGAGGTTATGGCGTGGTTGCCTGGATGAGGGCGAAAGCTTCGAGCAGGTGGCCGCCACCAGGGTCGAATGGCCGCAAGATGTCGAGCAAACTCCTGCTGTGCCTGTTCCCGGGTCAGGGGAGGCGGGATCGTTATCGTTACCGGTGCCATTGTTGTCCCTGTGGTTGGCGTTGTAGCCCCAGGATTTGTTCCTGAGCT
Organism: Entomortierella parvispora; assembly: GCA_963573315.1. Lineage (NCBI taxonomy): Eukaryota > Fungi > Mortierellomycota > Mortierellomycetes > Mortierellales > Mortierellaceae > Entomortierella > Entomortierella parvispora. The sequence continues at coordinate 1,099,019 of OY752146.1, forward strand.
GGGCGAGTCCATGCGCACGCTTCTACTCTCTATTTGTGATTCTGGGTCGATGTTGACGATGACTGCATCTGTAGTAAGTCTGATAGAGGAGAGGGAGGAGGGAGTATGTGGTGGTGGCGATGGTGGTGGGACTGGCAGCGGGGTAGGACTGGCGCCTGGTGACGGAGATGTAGCCATGTGTGCCATGTGTGCTCGCTCTTTTTTGGTGGCGAGAGAGAGAAGGAGAAAGAGAGAGAGAGAGATGATGATGATGATGATGATGATGATGAGAAGAGAGGGAGAAGGAAACGGTCGAGATCACAACGGACCAGGACAAAAAACAAAAAAAAAGGGACAAGAACAAGAGAAAGCCAGAGAGGATAAAGACAAAGAAGGGAGGCAAGAGGGGAAGAAGCAAAAACAAACTCTTTTATTTTTTTCTGTCGAACAGCTGTGTCCTTTTTATAAAGCACCACTACGATACTACGACGCTACGATGCTACGATGCGTGTGCAGGCAGGGAGAACCCCCGAGAGCAAAGCAGCTCAGAGGACGTGCAGCATGGGTGGGAACACAAAGCACAAAATAATATAAAAAAAAACACGGAGGACGGGTGGACGGACTGACGGACGGATGGACTGCCTCCATCATCAAAACAGGGGCATGGCAACTCCATGGCAAGTGAAATGAAGGCCCGTGGGTCGACTGTGGGACTGCGGATCACACCAATAGACCAGCAGGCAAGGTTAATGGGACAATCACACCAACAGGCAAAGTAAATAGGAAGCAGACACATCCCAAAGAGCAGAAAGAGGATCATTGGAAAGTTGAAAGGGGGGAGAACTGAAAGAGACAAAGGGACAAGACCAAGTGGTTGGGGTTTTGGTCAATGATCCTGTAACATGGATGCCACGCGGCCCGCGTGGATGTCCAACACTCACTTTAATGAAAGAGAAGAGAGAAGGAGAGAGAGAGAGAGTGTGTGTGTGTGTGTGTGTGTTGTGTGTGTGCAAGAGTGTTAGTGCATGTGTGTCCTTGGGCAGCCAGAATCCATTTCCTGATATGAGACCTTTAAAAAACGGGCATCCGTGGTTGCTCGACGCCAAAAGCTCATACCCAACTACCACCCCTGCTGATCTAGTATTGCTGCCTTGAATATATCACGGTCCAGACAGGGCCTCTTCCTCTAAATCGTCAAGGATCGCACGTCGAGTAAACTGGCAGAAGAACTTGAAGGCGCAGCTCCTCCCCCACCAAAAAGAGGTCATTCGTCCAAGAATGAATGCAAGGACACAAAAAAAAAAAAAAAAAATTCACCGCCACATTGCACTTTTGATTGCAATATTGTAACCTGCTTAGTCTAGACGATGGCACCATTCCAGCAAGAGGCTGAGTCGGGAAGGAGGAGGGGGAGCGAGAGCCATGGTGGCCAGCGGGAAGCAGAGAGCACCAGGGCAGAAGGTCCCCAGAAGACGACAATGACTCTCATTCCTCAGGGACGTCGGACGGGACGGTCGAGAGAGCACTGTTGCGGGACCGCAATTAACTTTATTTCCATCTCCACAACTCGATGCTGCTCCTGTCCATCTGTCAGTCTGTCCTTCTCTGCCCATTGCCCTGCCCTACCCTGCCCGGAGCAACCCCTCGACATTGTGCACACGGACACCACGATGATCCAGGGGTCATCTGTCTGCCTGTTTGTTTATCTATCTTTGTTGACTCGAATGCAATTAGCGTCCTGCTGGTTGTGCCACCGTCCATCCTTCCTTCCTTCCTTCCTTCCTTCCTTCCTTCCTTCCTTCTGTCGCTTCCTCCTCCAAATATAAACCGTCGTTTTTTCCCCCTGCTTTCCTCTTTGCTCCTTTCCTCTTTATCCTTTCCTCTGCCCTCTTCCCTTTCCACACCTTGATCGTTGCCCTCAGTCACTTTTCTCTGTCCTGCCATGATCCCCACCCTCAAATGGAAACGTTCCAACCGTCAGCTGTTGTTCTCAAAGGACAGTCAAAAGGCTAAAGAGTCTTCTCCGCCCACCATCACCAGCGAGTCTACTCCTGCGAGTCCGCTCTCCAAACGATTTAATATTCTTGACCGACGGCCTTCAGCACCGACCTCCACATCTTCTACAGCGCTCCGAACAATGTCGCCGGCACTTATCATCCCCGAGATTGTTTTGGCCGTCGCTTCCTACCTCAGCAGATCAACTCTGGCTCGGTGTGCTGTTGTGTGCAAGGAATGGCATCATATCCTCCAGCCATTGCTCTTCAGGGTCATCCATTCAACCGATTTTGACCAGCCCGATTTCATCAGAGCCTTTCAGGACTATGCCCGGTTTGCAACTTCGATCGAATGGATCCAAGAACCCCCCAACAAGATCCCTGCACCAAAGAAACAGGCATGGCATCACATCTTCCGCAAAAAGACCCCTCTCCACAAAACGACAGAGCGCACCTTCAAACAATTGGAGACAAGTCTCCATGCAGGTGAGACCCCTTCTCTTGGGAAACTATCCGTGAGGATCCAGAATCAGGACCCCAACATGATCTTGACTCTCCCAGCCAGCACCGTATCCAGTCTTCAGATCAGCACCAAGGGATATCCAGTGCGAAAGCCAAAGATCTATATGGAAGATATATTGCAGGCATACCCTCACCTTGTGCATCTCACGCTCGAGGGTCTCTTTACATTGGCCACACATCTTGGTGGCAACGGCCCACGATCATCTAGCTCTTCATCTCCAGCCCATTCCATCTCGAGTGGCGAAGTTCACATCCCTGTTGCTCCCGCTCCCACTGCAGGATTACCAACAAGAGAGGCGGTGACAACAGCGACAGGGGCAGCCATCTCGATGCCTATTGCGATGGCTACTTCAGGATCAAACAATATACCGGCCTCAGCTTCATCATCATCCGTATCGTCCGAAAATGAGATGCAAAGCAAGAACACGGCAACCACTGCCACCAAGACCGCCCTTCCTTCAGGAATCAGGACTCTGAACCTCCGTCTAGTCGATATTTCACAGGATGGCCTTATCGCAGTCTCAGTCTTAATTCCCAAACTGGAGAGTCTTTTGATCGAGGAATTTTTAGTTCCGGATATGATGATCAAGATTTATCGTTGGAACTGGACCCCATCGTTCATCCACTCTTTGCAGGTCTCCTATCCTCATCTAAGAAGCATTCGACTGGCTTTTCCGTTTGACACGATCCGAGAGGACACCATCGTCGAAATCTTGAAGGCCTTTCCTTTGTTGGTGACCGTTGGGTTCCGAAACTCTTGGTTCGGTAAACGAGCCATGGAGACCTTGGAAGAGTATTGTCCTCTGGTTGAAAGCTTGGATGTCTCCTTTGGCTGTGCGATGAATCGAGAGTTCAAGGCAGCTCTTCTTCGCTTTGTCCAAACCAACAGCCGTCTTCGGGAGCTGGAAGCCGACGGCGTGGTTTTTTATTTGGACAAACCCGTGGACGACGATGTAGTCAGGACACCCTGGGCCTGTTCAAAACTTGAGAAGCTCGTCTGTGGGTTCCATGGTACGGGCTCTATGATCTTTCAGCATGTGTCCCAATTTTTGGAGATGAAGAGCTTGACAATTTCGTACCCAAGTCTGAGCATCTCCCCACATGAGACCACCCTGGCCTGGATGGCCAAGTGCACAAAGATGGAGTATTTTTGGTATTCGCAATACCGTCATTTACCCTTGGATAAGGCCACGTTTCAATGGATCCTGGTTCATTGGCCCAACCTCAAGACATTGCATGTTGCCGGCGGGATGGCCAAACAGGGCGATGTTGTCCGGCAATGGTGTCGAGATGCTAATCGTCAGAGTCTTTTGGTCGAGTATGACCGTGTTTGAGATCAACACCAACAACAGCCATGATGAGCGTCATAACAACAACATAGGCCAATAGGTCGTATAGACCATAGTTTAATTCATAGAAGTAAAGAAAAGTGATTGAATCGTCATGATTATGGCCGCTACAACAACAGCAACAACTTGAAAGGTGACTTATGAAGAAAAAGAATTTGGAAGTTGTGAAACATGGAGAACGGAGATATCGCGATTGCTTTCTTCCTGGAGCCAAGTTTGCGCTTCTTTGTTCAGCGGAAACCAATAGCCTCGATAGCGGATCTTTCTCAAATTGGGGAATACGCCCAAAAGCTGCTCCACCTCAACCTTTGTCAATTCCAGATGAGGATAAATTTCGTCTGGTATGCCAGCAAATTGACTGGAGATACCCCAACTGCTCAAGGAGGACATTGTCAGCTCTTGAATGGATGGCAGACACCATGGCAAGACACGAGTGCGATCATCCTCCTTATTGTCGTCCTCTGTCTCTCCAATGTGGACATATTCCGAGCTCGGGTCATCTTCTATGGATTCACTAGCGCGCACGAGCAATTGTCGAAGATCGAATGAAAGAATACCCAGGCACACCAGCCGCTTCATCTCCTTGAGTCGTGAAAAGTAGGCATCCACGGCCTCTGTAGTGGTGATGCCAAAAGTTTGTTCAAAGCATCGAATGGTCTCATAACAGCCCCAAGGCTCTGGCATGGTGTCCAATTGCCACCGGAGATGGGACGGCCGGGGCGTAGGCGCTATCCCCACCATCGGCAAGGGATAAGTTGTAGAGACCCGAAACGGTTTTTGGTAAGCGCAATTCCAAGAAAAAGTCTTAAGCGAGAAGCAACGACGCATCAACTGATGAAATGTCCTTTGAGAAGACAGAGTTTCATCGACCGAGATCCTTTCTAAACCAGCAGCAGTCTGGTCCGGGATCAATTCGAACACAGAGTCAATATCCCGACAGTCCTTGAGTCTCAGTTCTGTCAGCGCCCGTTGATGTTGTTTGAAGAAATTGTTGATCGAGCTCATCGTGTCAGGGTGTTTAAAAAGACCCTCCAGTTCCAGTAGTCGAATCTGGTTACATGTTTCCGCCATGGTGTTTAGGCAATCGGCAACCAAGATCGGGTCAAGATTGTTGAAATGCACAGACAAGTCCTCAAGATTGGGCAGTTGCTTAAGCAGCACCGACAGGGCACGTTGACTGACCAGGAAACCCAATATGTCCTTAAGGCCCAGCTTTGTCAGTTTTGAAAAGTGTGTGGGATGGTCGTCGATGGGTCGACTGTTCCAACGGATGGGGATCGTGACTGTCGTATCACGCACAAACATGCGCCAGGGCTCCTTGGCCTTGAGTTCAGGGCTTGGAACCGTAGGGTTGAACTCGTGCGGGTACAACTGTTTGCGAAGCCACCGTTTCACAAAGTTCTCATCAGGCGGAACCAGCACGCGCGTGTTGGGGGGAGGCGCCGGGTATGCGTACCGCTCTTCTTGCTTCTCCGTGACCGTCAACGAGAGTCCATAGAGTTTAAGGGTGGTGATGGAGGGGCATTCTTTCAACACGTTAAGCAACGCCGCCACGTCGGCCACGCAACTCCTCGATCCACGGGTCCCCGACAAAGATAGGTGCCTCAAGTGCTTTAAACGACTGATTGCCACCCAATGCATCATCGAGATGCGGTAAGAGAGGACAAGGGTCAGATCCTGAATAAACGGCATGTTGCCCACGATGACCTCCAACGGCAACACGGAGGAGAGGTGGACGAGTTCCAGCCGAAGTTTTTGAACATTGTGACAATATCCAGCCATCACATGCAGATCCTCCTCAGTGACATGGAAGCATTCGATGGAACGAACGAGATGGCCATATTTTTCCAAGTGCGGGATCCCTTGATGGTTAAAGACGATGTGGCGCCAGCGATAGGCACAGAAGAGATCGTTCCAGAGCTTAGAAACAACCATGCAGGTCTTGACATCGCTCTCCGAGAGGTGACAGCAGACAAGTTGCAGGATTTCAGGGATTTCGATCGGGTTAGATTTTAGACTGACGGACATTGTTCTTTGATTGGTGGCGGTGGTTTGCGGTGGTGGTGTTGGTGTCTGAGGGGGGGATGGAAAAAAAGAAAGAGGGAAGAGCTCTCAAGTGAGCGGAAGGTTGTTATTCCCTAACAATTGGGCTGTGCATCGCTCCAGTGGCGATCTAACCGACGTGGCACTAAATCGAACTCAACGTGGCATTTCAAGTCGCGTCACTGAAAGACTTAAAAAAGAACTCCAAAGTCGCGTCCCTGCGGATGGTGACCTACCCACTCCCACTTGCTCAGCAAGCACCCTATGGACGTTCATGCAATCACTTCTGTAGAGGATTTCACGCCATTTCCTGAATGGGCCGTCTCTTTTGTTTTGTTTCCCTATCTGTGGTTGTTCAAAAAGAATAGTCGGATTCCACCCCTTACAAAATTATCCAAGATTCAGCCCAGCACGCATTGAAAGACTGACCCAATTGAACCAAGTTATCTACAAAGCCGCTCTCCGCACCGTGCCGTTGGGATCTCTTTGGTTATTGACTTCCAAACTCTCTTTTCCCGAAACTTCTCTAGCTGCACTCTGGGCAGGGTCCTGTTTACAGTACAGAACTGATCAGGTGCTCAGATTCGCTTGGTCAACACAGCTTTATGACTGCTGGTGCTCCGTGCGTGCGTTGAGCATTCGGACGTTGATGAGCGGCCATTTAGTCTGACTGCATCGCAACCACGTCGAAGAGATGGTGCACCCAATGCAATGTGCCAATGCCCTTAGTACAATCATAACACCTTTCTGTCGTGTATTTGATATCTTTAAATAGGACTATGTTAAAATAGGAAATGCAGCAAGAATGAGTGCCTGTATACCTGTTCGGCTCTCGCCTGAACATTCCTGTGCAAAGCTGCTCCAGTTGGGCGAAGCACTCCATCTAAGACTTCGTCACGTGCACAGATCTTGTCTTGTTCTGACATCATGAGGCCAAAAATCTTTTCCCTCTAACACCCACCGTTATCTTCTCATCTCATTCTTTCCCGCATTGTTTTTTCTCTACTTAGTCGCCAACTCCCATGTCTGACAAGAGCGAACAACATACGTACGACCTAAGAGATAGCACCGTGGCAGCAACAGAGGCTTCAACCCACCATCCTCTTGCGTCCTCGGAACACGCCGCACGCACGCAGCAGCAACATGGGCAACATGGACAACATGGGCAACACGGACACTTGCCTGGACATGGACATGCAGTCTCTCATATAACCGCACATACGCCTGCCGTCCATGCACAACTGGCTACAGGCGGCGAGGTCAACCTTGAGCATCCTGTTCATCCTGAAGGAGATCACCACGCAGACCACGCCCATGGCCACAAGCACTAGATAATAAAGTCAGCTGTTATCTACAAGCTTCTTAGCTCCTCTCTCCAAGAGAATTCATCATAAACGAACGCGTGCTCCTATCTTCCCCGGCCTTTTCTTTCCTCCTGTGCTCATCACCTTTGAAGTTCTGAAGACAAAAAAAAAGTAGCAGTCACACATTGCTTTTCAAAAAAAAAAATGCATCACTTCATTGCATTCTCCTTCTTTCCAGCAGCTCTCCCGGATCAGGACCAGGACTCTTCAATTTTTTTGACGCACCCTGTCCTTGACTCCGCTCGTCGCATCTGCCTGATCAACCGAGGGGCATGCTACGCACCATCTGCTGCAGGATCCCATTCGCCCGTCGTCCGTTCTCTTTGTTTGCCACCAACATCTGTCCGTCGTTGAACCGCGCCTCCTCTTTTTCCACCACACCCAGCACCGCCGCATCAAAGTTCATCCTCACTCAGGAGCGCCCGACTCGTGATAATACCCCGTTCCTCAAGAGCGCTCGCTCCAACAACATCAAAAACTTTGTCGAAGACTACAACATGGCCACCAACAAGGATCGCCCCGTCATTAGAGAGGGCCGCCTCACAAAGGCTGAGCGCAAGCGTCGGAATCGCGAGGGCGGGTCTGCAGCCATCCTTGGGAGCGGAAGTGGGAGTGCTAACGTCGATAAGTACTCAACCTGGCCCAGAGACGCCCTTCTTCAGAGGATCAGAGAACTCGAGGCGGCCAACCCTTCTGCTGCTGTGGTTTCAACTGAAGCTGGCTCTGCTATCCCTGCTCATCTCATGAGCGCATCCACGTCCTCAAGTCCAGTTTCCATGGAATCAACTCCACGTATGGAAGACAGTACCAACGACCCTTTTCGACCAGAGTCGCCTTCAGCTGAGAGTGTCACATATTCAACAATTGAAACGCCCAAGAAGAAAGACCGTAGACCATTCGACTTTTCCAAGTACGCCAAACGCCATGTTGCCTTCAGGGTCGCCTACTTTGGTTGGCCCTATGGGGGTTTTGCTTCTCAGGGCGTTAACGAGGTCAAGACTGTCGAATCAGAGATTTTCAATGCCTTGATGGCAGCCAGGATTATTGAGGATCCTCTTCAATGCAACTATTCTCGCTGTGGCAGGACCGATCGAGGCGTTAGTGGCCTTGGACAAGTCATAGCCCTTACGGTTCGATCAGCCCTCCCCAAGAGCTCACCCCATGTAATGCGATCCGAAGACGATGGATTTGTCCCGATGACGGAAGAGATGAAGGCTGAGGAAGCAAAGCTGACACAGGACGAACTCGAGGCTAAGGCTGGCGTTTATTACAAACGAGGCATCAAGCGCAACAAAGATGGCAGTGTTTTTGGAGAGTTGGCCTACTTGAACATTATCAACCGACTATTGCCACCAGATATCCGCATTACTGCCTGGACGCCAGTTCCAGAGGACTTTAACGCTCGCTTTCACTGCTCTTGGCGCCAGTATAAGTACTTTTTCCCCAAGGGTATCATCGACATTGACCGTATGCGGTCTGCGGCGGTTAAATTTTTGGGCACTCACGATTTTAGAAACTTCTGCAAGTACGATGCGTCCAAGACGATCGAAAACTATGACCGGACTATCCACGCCATTTCGATCGATACTGTGCCAGAGCATGATTTCCCCGGAAAGCCTAGCCGGGAATTTTACCAGTTGACTTTGCGAGGATCGGCGTTTTTGTGGCACCAGGTCCGTTGTATGATGTCAGTTCTGTTTTCGGTAGGACAGGGTCTGGAAGAGCCAGAAATTGTGGATCAGTTGATGGACATCAAGCAGTGCCCAGCCAAGCCCAACTATGACATGGCCTCGGATCTGCCCTTGGTGCTTCACGAATGCCATTTCGAAAACTTGGAGTGGCAGTACCAAACAGAGGTGGATCTTGTCAATGACATTACGCCTTTGCGACTGTACAGGGCCATGGAGGATCAATGGTCTTGCTATGTAACCAAGTCATTGATGTACTCCAGGATGTTGGAGCAGCTCGATCAAGCCATGCTGATCAACTTGCCAGAGAAGGGCGACTCAATCCGGCTAGGCGACTATGCTGAACAGAACGCCAAAAACGAGAGCAACATTTCTTTGGGAGGTGACTTGCGAATGTTCATGGGCAAGCGCTACTCCTCGGTAAGCATCTTCATCGAATGGTAGTTTCTTTCTTTATTGACCCGCAATGGTAATCTGACTTCAAACTGTTTACATTATTATAGCTGATGGAGCGTCAAAAGTGTTTGCCTACTGAGGTCAAGGCCAAGAAGCATCAAGAGAGAAAGCGCCTCAAGTTGGCGCTTGCCGAGAGTGCAGCCAACAGCGAGAACAACAGTGCGGACAACAGCGAGGTGGATTCTCCTCGACCCATCCATCCAGCGCAGATGACAGGAGAGCCATCTGGTCTCTCTGAGTCTACGACAGTTGCACCAGATGCCGAGGACTCGTCCTCGACTGCCACGAAGAACGTGTCGTCGGCATCAGAGGTGCCTTCTTCGGACAAAGAATAGACAAATAAAACACACTCCCATTTGCATCATTCAATTTTGTCCACCAATGTACCATTGGACCGAGACTCGGTGTGAGGAGTGACGCCGATTGACTCTTTTTCTGGCGGTGATGGGGAACTGGCCATCACACGCCGACAGGTGACCTCCCTTGTATCCTTCTCTCTTTTTGTTTTGTTTTGTAACCCTTCACAGAGTTACACTCCCTCCATGGATGCTACCGCAATGCCCTCTCAAGGCTATCTATCGCACTCAGAGACAGAATCTTGGGCTGTAATTGCAGCCTCGATGCCGGTCACCAGTCCAGAGATCCGCCTTGGACCAGTCCGCATTTGCGTCTCCATTTCAGAGCGCGCTCAGACCGACAAGTTCTTGGTAGGATCATTAGAACGAAACGGATATAATAGAAGAAAGGTCATTTCATGCATCGTCCACTGACACTATTGTTCCTATTCTGTGAGTTTTCCAGATTTTGACTGTGAGCAAAGTCTTGGACGATCTTGTGAGCGTCAAGTCAACCACGTCAACAAGAAAGGGAGGAAAAGGTGGAGAGGGGGGAGAGCCTCATCTATCATCTCTGCCTACTCAGGGAAGTACTGGACAAGAATGTGCGATGGCGATGGGCGGACCAGCCACGGGTTCACCGCTGCTTGATCTTGAGATCACGGTTTATAGCGGTGATCGCAAGACGTCGATCGGACATGTCACTCTCAAAGATATCCTCCAAGCAGACAAAAAAGCCCTTGGTACACATTTATTCCCAGCGTTATATACGAAAGGTGGTGCTCTCTCTAATTCAGATGAACGTCCTTTTAATTCTTATTTCTAGAGCTGACCAACATCCTGGCAAAGGCGGACTTGGTCAGGTATCGCAACAGTGTGATCCTTGACTTTTGCGTCCACGGTCTCCCAGTCTCTCGACCAAGAAGTCTCATTGCTCTCTGGCAAGATGCCTCCACCGCTGATGCTGCGATCCAGTGCGTTGGGAGCGAAGGTACCACTCAAGTCTTGGTTCACAAGGCCTTTGTTCTTGACCAGATCCCCAACCTCGGTTCATTTGTGGGTCTGGACTTTTCCTTGTCTTCTTTGAACAAGAACTACCCGGTCAGTCGTGGCCCTGACGAAGGCCTCAGTCTTGTCGAGGCCGACTCTGGAGATACAGCAACCAAAGACAGTGATACGAATGGCTCCAAGGAAGCGCAAACCCAAGCGACCCTCGGCTCTGGTCAACCACGACAACAGCAGCAGCAACCTCAGGAGCCAAATATCAGGTCCAGAAAATGTCAGAGGAACGAAAAACGCCAAAATAACCAACAAACCGACCCTCCCAAGTCGCAACCATACTCGAAAGAAATGAAATCTTCGTGTCCTCTGTCAGATTTACAGTGCACCTCGCCTCCCGCTTCTTGCTCCGACCCTGCATCTTCTTCGTTCTCATACTCTCCGGAAGAGTTCACGACTGCTGTCAAAGCTGCAGCCTGTCCCACCTCTCTCACTACATTCAGACGACCAGGGATCGAGGTCTGGAAATGGCCAAGTCGATACCCAGCAACTTCCTGTAGGCAAGTCATGGCCTGGATTTACAGACAAGAACTGCCTTCGGAGGCCGAGTTCCAGCTCCAGGACTTTGAACTGCTTATGGAACTCTGTGAGTCCTTGAAGCAGCAGGAGCTGTATCAGCATTACGTGGCGCTTGCCCAGTCTCTGATTCTTTTGCACACGCGACCCGTGGCTCTTTTCGGGGTCTTGAACTATGACACGCAGTACGCACATCGTTATCTGAAGCCGGTCCTCGTCAATAGGATGGTCGAGAGACCAGCCTTGTTCTTCAAGGACCAAGAAATCTCGGGGCACCTTGCTGCCGTCGATCCCTCGGGCATCATCTACGATTTCCTGAAGCTCACCCTGAAGTCCTTTTGACGTCTGAAAGAGACGGTCGTTATTTTCATGAGTCTGGCTCTTGCTTACTTGACCTACCAGTTCTTTCACAAATACCGAGTGCTTTATTACTCCCTGTCAAAGGGAAGGAATAAATGGGCAAAAAAAGAAATAAATTGGTTCTGTACACCTCCTGTTCGGAGTGAGTGAGAGCAAAAGAGAGAAGTGTGAAAAGAAGATGCATTGAAGGATTTCACATTGTCTTTTGCTTCCAAGCATGAATGCCACTGGTCGGAATGTCGAACCAGCCGGCATAGTACATCAAGTCCTGGTCCTCCGTCAGCAACACGAATCGGTCCAGTGGTATCCGCTGAGCTTCCTCGCGTTTGTGGATCATAAACAAGGAGGCGCCCAGGATCGGTCGCCAGAGACGAGGCACATTCATCGTATTCCGGATCTCGACTTCCTCGTCGTCGTCGTCATCGTCTTCAATCTCGTCCGTATCTGTGTCGGGTTCCATTGCTGACGAAGGCTGTTTTGGCAATTGGTTTGCCTTTGATGTCTCTTCGTCATCATCTACCGCAAGTTCATCGCATGATGATTCAGCACCGTCTCGTTTGGTTCGCTTGCCCAATAAATGGGTAGTGGCGGCAGTAGAAGAGGTGATATCGATGTCGCCCTGTACACAAGACTCCGAGTCTGTAGAGGGCGTCTCCTCCATGATCGTATCCTCATCCTGCTCCGTATCATCCATCGCCTCCTCCTCTTCCTCTCCTTGTTCTGATTCTACATTATTGTGCACTGGCTCCTCCAGCTCTATCAAGAACGGGACAGCTTCGCTCCAGCGCCCAAGACTGTCCTTCACATTCTGACCAACCAATAGGGCCTCAGACATCCCCCACCGTGGGATATTCAATCGATCATCCAAAAACCGGATCGCTTCTCGAGCTCGTTGGTTTTCCTTTCCGTTGCCCTTCTTGGCCTGATCCAGTCGATCAATTACATCCAACGGGACAATCAGTAGACAACGGCGACGGTCCAGGATCGCCTTGATTTCAGACAAGTGCCAGACCAAAACAGAGAAATCGACGACACAGGTCCATTCAACAGGACCATGCTTCGGTTGCGAACGTTGTCCCTTGCTGGTAAGCGAAGCTGACTGTCGTTCAGGTCCGGGTCGCCCCATCTGATGTGGTATTCTTTGACTGCTGCTGCTGCTGCCGCCACCACGCTGATAATGATCTGTGAGAAGTGATTGACCAATGGCACGCGCATTGATAGTCTGCACCGTTGGAAGCCGAACCGTGCCAGGGATGGTCGAGACTGGAACGAGTGGTCTAACAGGTCGTCGACTGTATTCGCTTTCTTCAAGCCCCTTCTGTAATGTCGTCACTTGATCCTGAAGCCAATGAGATGCCAGAAGCTTGGATCCTCTCTCACGAAGTGTACGCTACAGCAAATGGGGATAAACGGAATAAATATATCGTTAGACACAAAGAAAAAGAATTTAGCATAAGGATTCGACTATACAGTTAATAGCCTACCTTATCATCCGCATCCAAAAGACGGTAATGAGTTGGTCCATCCGGTTCATCGTCAGATACGGGAGTAATAGATAGTTCCACCACTGTGCCACGAATGCCCTCACTAGCATGTATAACCTTTTCTGCAAACATCCGAAATCGGTATAAAACTGTCTCCTCGGGAACCTCGGCAGTATCAAAGCTCACGGAGAGCTGACTATGGAATCTCCTGAAGGGCATCAGACCGAAGAGCGGACCCCGATCCTGCTGACTGAGACATAGCGCCTTCTGGGAAATTTCATCCGCAGACCCGTCCATGAATTGTTGTTGTTGTTGTTGCTGTTGTTGTCTTTGGCTCTGTTGCTGCGGCGGGTGTACTTTGTTGAGCAAATTTACAAAATTCCGGAAAAACGCCACTGCAGCCTTTCGTAAAGAGAGGTCCCCCTTGCCCGAGGAGGAAGACGAGGCCCATTTCTCTTCCAGACGAATCATGCCCCAAATCTGGTCCCAGTGTGAGATCCAAAACTGGACCAGCATTTGAATTGGAAAGACAAGTCCTATATCTAATGGGGGTCGTGTCCGATCATCCTCAGGTGGCGTCCATTTTTGCAGGTTCAGGACTTGCTGTTCAAGTAGTACTGTCGCCGTCTGCAATAAAAAAATGAGTCCTGTCCGTTGAGCCTGTTTCATGCCCTGAACGCCCCCCTTGGATGCTGTCTCGGTCGTATTGGGTACATGAAGGCTCCTGAAGAAAAGGTCCCACACGATTAAAATCGTTGCGATGACCATCCTTTGGGCCTCACTTTCATATCCAGTCTCCTGGATTTTCCTTGATAACCTTGTACAAAACGTTTCCAATAGTTGAGGTTCCCTGAACGTAACACTGTTGTTGACAAACAATGATTTGACAATGCAATTAGAATCACTTTTGTGCTTGAGAAAAATATGCCCTGGTAAAACCCCCCCCCCCCACTGCTCCTACCTTTGAAGCTGCGGAGTAAATAGATCCATCTGAATTTTGATAAAGAGTACAAGAAGGTCGCATGATTCGGCAGGTATGCTCCTTTGAGAGTCGCCATCTGTTTCCATCACATCGCCACGTTGCTCTTGAGACAAACTGAGCGACAGTAACACATCCTTGAATCGATTTTGGAAGCGAGAGAAAAAGACCTTGAGGTTGTCTCGAACAATCACTGATGGAAACTTGGCACCCAGACTAAGAGGAAACATTCAGTGTATCCACCATGCATGATGGTCTTAGTCTCTGTGCTTTTTTCTTGGAATTTCAAAAGAGGACATCCCGGATCAGGAAATGGGTGTATTCTTTCTTACCTGAGACTGTACCAGTAGAGAGCATCCAAGTCATCGGTAGCGTAAGAGGCGAGGATAGCCATCTGTCCATAGGGTTTGGCACTGTCGGGGTATATCTGGATGGCCCTTTGATAGAATCGACCCGCCGCTCTCCAGTCGGAGACTGAAGGTCGCACCTGTGAACTTGGAGCCGTGGGCTGTGCATTGGCCTGAACGGACTGTGCCTCCAGGCGAATGTTGGTCCTGTAACGAGCCAGGTCGCCAAGGTAAATGAAGCATTTCTGAACACAGTTGGCTAATGATTCCTTTGAATAAGTCACTGGCGTTGCCTCCTCCTTTGTGCGAGACTGCTGCCGTGAACGACCATTCCTAGAACGGCCCTGGGAGCCCCGGTCCTGTGTGTCATTATTGCCCTTGTTGATCGCTGAGTTCGATCCCGTTTCTGCGCTGAGCACTTCGACAGCGATGCTGTTAAGGTCGATGTCATGGTCGCACCGAAGCGTCGTGATCACCTCGTGATAGAATCCTGTGCCCTTGTCCAGTAGTTTGCTCAATTCATCCATGACTTCCTGGCGGCGCAGACTCGTCCTGTCGAGCTACATTCCCAATGAAAGTATAAGCAACATCGCCCCAAAAAAATAATCGGAGAAATACATCAATTTGATTAGTAACCAAGCTTTTTTCCTCAAGCTGCTGCATTCACAGAGACCACTGCAGGCCCGCGATGCTCGGAAATTCAAAGACTGACAAAGAGAGCCTCTCCTTGAGAGAGCGCGTCCGTGTCCATACCTTTCTCAGCTCGGAGCGAAGTTCCTCGATGGGCGTATAAAATACGTGCCTCCACAGACGTTCGTCAACTGACTTTTCAACTGCGGCAATTAGGTCTGCCAGTAGGACGGTCTCGAAGACATCCTTCAAGCTAAACACAAAGGCAAATAAAAACAAACAAACATAAACAAAAAAAAAAGAGCGCCATGGTCAGAGAGTGCAAAACGGTGTCAGAGCAAGGATTCCTGCGCGAATTCGCCGTGTGTGAAAGTGGTTGTCAGACTCGATATTGGAGACACCTGCGACCACACCACCCACGCTGACAGTAGCCCTTCTTTTGCGCAATATGTACGACGCGTGCTGTTGTCCTCGTAGTCTCCAAAGAGTCCAGTCCGAAGCCGAAAGAAGAAAAAAAAACATGCATCGAAGCTGCGGGCATGCTGTCCTTTTACCTGTCTCTGAGAAAAGTCAGTTCTTCATGGCCAGATCGAAAGTGAGTCGAGGGGGGGATCTGAAACCCTTGATCGTCCTGAGAAGAATTCTGCTGCTGCCGGCTCGATCGCTTGGCAGGAGGTTGGACGGGAGTCTGGCGCCGACTTTGTTGCGAACTGGTGCTAGGCGATCGGTCATTCTGGGATCTACGGTCTCCACTGGGCGAGGAAGGATGAGAGGAGTTGCTGGATCGATAGCCGACCTTATTGGCCTCTACATGCTGTTGGATCGACTGCTCAAGGACAGCGGCATCACTAAGGAAGAAGGAGGAAGGAAGGAAGAAAAGTCAGCTGTACTGGCGATATACATGATTGCATTATCAGATCTGAAGAGAAGAACATGGGAAATGTGGACACGAGCACAGCACGCTGGCGAAGCAAACGAGAAGAGCGGTCGACCAGGGCAAAGTGCAGGGAGATGCATCATGTCTTTCTGCTTCCATGGTTCATTTCGTTTCCTTTCTTCAACTGAGAGCAAGCAGAGGTGGGCTTTACAGGTATAGTTGGCGGATGGTCTGGAGGTGGATCTCAGGTGGAAGAAGACTGGTGGAACTGGACATCCTCTCTGGCCATGATACAGCGAGATGCAGTGCGGAAAAGGTGAATGGGATGCGCAGAGGAGGGAGGAACGAGAAGCAGAACGAGCAGCAGAACGAGCAGCAGAACGAGACGAGACGGGAGTAGACGTAAGAGGAGGAGGAGGAGGAGGAGGAAGAGAGGTTTGTTGTGTGGGGCTGTAGTAACGAGGAGTGAAGAGTAAAGAGTGAAGAATGAAGAGTGAAGAATGAGAAGAAGAAGAAGAAACGAAGAGAAGGAAAAAGAAGAGATGCCCCATGTGTGCATCAATGTGCCCCATGTGTGCAATATGCTGCAATTGTGTGCCACTGTGTGGATCAGCCGTCTCATCCCACATTATTTCTCCTCTGCTCTTTCTCTTTGTCCATCCATCCATCCTTCCATCCATCCATCCATCCCTTTCTCCTCTTCTTCTTCTTCCTCCCCGCCCTTCCTTCCTTCTCCATCCCCCATCACCATTCCTGCCGCAATGACATCCGAGTCCCAAGGCAAGCATCGCCTTTCCCCTTCGTGTCCTCTCGGCCGCTGTTGCGCTAACCCAAGCCCACTTTTTCCTTCTTTTCCTTTTCCTGGTCCACCTCACAGCCCGCGCCATCAAGGTCGACAAGTCCAATCTCATGGACTTGAAGAACGCGTGCGATGATGCCGTCAAGGAGGTAACAGCAGAGAGACATTGCCACTCCTCGAGGCTACTTAGGACTGGACTAGACTAAACTCGAGGAGGCCATCTCTAACACGCGTGCCCATCTTCCCTGTTGGTCATCGTTCATAGTACCTTGAGACCAAAGCCGGCTACCGTCAGAGTCACAAACACACGGACATCAGGCTGGTTATTGGATACCTTGGTTGTGCTGCTGCTGCCGCAGGATCATACTACGGTTACATCCACCCGTTCGAGCTGCCCGCCACAAAGTTCTGGACGCTTGTCAGTGTCGCGCTGTGAGTACATGTGTTTTGATGCGCTAGGACCAAGACGTGTTGCCACGTAACCTGCTTCTGTGATGCAAAGGGGGGGGGGGTTTGCTCCTTGCTGGCCCCCCTGCCCCTCGCCCCACTTTGTTTTCTTCTCTAACCGAATGACTTGGACGCGGTCTCCTATAGGTACTACCTCTCCAACATCTTGATGATGGGCTATGCGTACCTTGTCGAGAAAGACACCATCTTTACTGGATCAAAGACAACACCTGTACGTGACCCCCTCCATTCACGCCCATGATCCCATTAAATTCTCGTAATATGATGCTAACATCGGCTATATTCACCACTTCATAGAAGGGCACCCAGAGGATCGCATTAGGATCATCCGTGAAGAGCTACAACCCTTACTATGATCTGGATCTTCGCATCAACTTTGATGGTTCGTCAGCGTCTTCCAAAAGCAAGAAATCGACTCATCAGCAATACTCGACCGCGTTCCGATTCTGGTTTGACGAGGATGGTGTCTTGGCCCAGGACCTGTTTGAGGCCGACATGGAGAAGTTTCTTGCCAACACTGAGGCGACACATCTGGATTAGAGAATCAATAATCGGCTTTTTGAATCACCATCATGGCTCGACGTGTCCCGCGAATTAAACGCAATAAACAGGATAAGTTTAAAAAAAAGAGAGACCTCTTGTCCCTGTATGACCCTCCGTTATTGTATTTTGACGAGTTGAAAACTAGACTCTGTCCGGACGCTAGCTCTTATAGCTGGGCAGCAGTACTGGCACCATTCTGGTTTTGGGTTTCGTGGTCATCCTTAAGACTCAACCAACCTGCAAAGACACCGGCAAGGCGTTTCCCATGCCAGTTCCTGATATTTGACACTCCTGTGCGCCTGAAGTAGACTAGGCTGTGCAGCACTGGAGAGTTGAACGCGCATCCGCCATATTTAACTGGCTGACAAAGCTAAATTGTCGTCAGAGTCCTGGGCCGCCACAGCTCATTCACGACGATATTTTGTCCCTCATTACTATGCCCTCAACTTCTTCGGGAGTCATCCCGAGGTATCGTGCTGTCCGCTGGATTGGATCCCTAGTTGGGACAAGTCGAAGCCTGATCTCCTGCTCGCACATATCATGACAACGGAATATTGCCTGCCTTTCATCCTCGGTCAGTTTCTTCCTTGACCGTCGTCGATATGTCTTGCTTTGCGGTAATTGTTGGCCATATGGTCTGTAAAACGGTCGCAATCGCAAGAGTTCCCTTTTTTTGCCTTCAGCTTTGTAAGTTGACGCTGTAGTCTCTTATTCTTGGCCAGAAGGTGCGCTCTCGTTTCCTCCATTGTACAATATCTGTCCAGAGTAGGGTCATTTGCTGTGGGATCCCCCGCGGTGGTGGGAGCCATGTCCGTGTCGGTCATCCTGCTGGATTCGATTTCAACCTTTTTGAGAAGCTGTTGAAAGTCATCTTCATCCGCGATAGCCTCGGCTTCTTCCCATATCCTATTCTCTTCTTCCAGCTGCTTTGCATTTGCTTTTACTTCGCGAGCCTCCTTTTGCAGACGCCTTTTATGAGCTAAAGACAGTCGACATGGACGGGTTAGCGGGTTTCATTATGTTTTGCTCACTCAATATCTCTAGCAATCTTACCCAACGCAGTGCTAGTTGTCATGATCGTAATTGCCGGGAATATTGATCAGAGATAGCGGTTTCCGATATCGGTGAGAACTACAGAGGGGCACGTTGCACACAGCTTGCAGGAAGGGGATTAGATTTCGAAGGAAATGTGCTGAAAAGATGGGAATGTTCACCAACAAAATCTCGCTGTCTTCTGTGAAACCGCGCAAATGCACGTCACTTGGTCGTCGTGGCCACATTCCTTCTTTCATTCAACATCCTCCTTTCATCGAAACACCATGCCCGCCGCAGATAGTCCTATTGGAGACAATGCTCAACAACTGCAGCATGCCCTTGCCATTTTTTCAACAGACCAGCAAGACCCTCTGGCAATTCACGACGCGTTGACCGTTTTTGACTATGCTCTTAAAGGTATTTATCATCCCACCATGTTCTTTTAGAAAAATATGTTCATATCCTCATTTGTTACTCTTCTGTTGACTTGCGACGATATGCAGGAGTTCATGGTGCCGAGGCAACCCGGCAGATCCTTGGATCCATCCCCTTGACCCGTTTCTTTCAACTCTTGCAAGCGGATCATGGCGACGAGACAGACATCACGATCGACAAGACCTGTGATGTTTTGGAATCGCTCTTGAGGGATCACTCCTACGCTACCGTTGCGCAGGATCCCTTTCTGGCTGCGGCCTTGATGCAAGCGTTGGGCTCTCCTTCGGAAAGGGTCTATGCTTTGGGATTGTCACAGGTCGACAAGGTGGCGGACGAAAATACAGCGACATTAAGGGCCATGGTGAGTAAAACATTGGAGAGATAGCAACAAAGAAAAAAAAGAAGCCACAGCAACCAGATCGGAAGGATGTTCTTTTCTTTGAGATATTCTAACAAGGAAGTCCTGTGCTTCTCGATGTTAGTTGCAGTCGGATGTCTTCAAGGCCGTGATTGACGGTATTGCATCAAGGAGCATCTCAGTCGCAGACAGGGCCAAGCAGACATTGATCAAGGTACGTTCAGCTGGCGTTATTGGGACTTAACTCCTAAGAAAGAGGTTTTGAAGCAGGAAGATCAGTTTAAATCTTTTTGTTCCTTTGTCTTCTCGTTTCGGTCATAGATTTGCCACACTAAGGATAGATTGGAAATCGTCTTGAATTACGACGGCTCTTTCTGCGCAATCCGAGACCTTGCCAACGCCAAGTAAGCGCACCTACTGCACCGTCACCTATCGCATTTTCTGATGAACCTGTTTGTAATACTGAGGTCTAATATTTAACCCTCTTTTTTTTCTCCTCCCCTTGTCCTTGTTGTTGTCTATGAACTTGTCAGAAGCTCCATAGTACAAATGCGAATGATGGAGGTCTTGACGCAGCTGGCGGCACAATCTCGGGAGGCCTTGACAGTTATTCACAAGGTCGAACTTTTGGAGCCTCTCAAAAACGGTGTGACAACAACTGATTTTCTTACTCGCTTCAACGTTATCGAGATCCTTGCAGAGGTAAGCAAATCCCACCCGCTTTTCCTCGGCAAACCCTCAATATAGAAATCGCGTCGCGTTTCATGATTCCCAATTAATCCGCCTCTTCGTCCCTAGTTTGGTGTATCTGCCTCTGGAAGCGAATATCTGGACGAATCTGGGATTTTAGCCCGCCTATCGGAAGTGGTGGCAACGGAAGCAAGCCAGGATAGTCTATCGGTGGCTGCAATTTTGAAGCTGTATGGAAAGCTGGGCGACTCCAAGGCTGTGGATTTCGTCTCGTTGGATATGAAGTATCAAATCTTGTCACAACTTCAGGAACTTTTGGATTGGAAGGATGTCGATGCAGAGCTGGATGAATCTCTTAAGGTCGAGACCATGGCCGCAATTGGATTGATCGGTGGCAACTTGCAGAATGTAGAATGGCTGGTCAACAGCCCCTGTGCAATCACGTTCTTGCGACAGTACGCGACCTTGTCGAGGGAGACACGTGTTGCATGGTACCATTCTTTGGCACAGATCCTTGCATCAAGGTATATTGCTGCCCTTTCTTCAAATTTTGTCCGCAAGATTGCGTGAGGACTTGGCGGTTGTTGAACAGTATGCTAACATGGATACTATGTTATAATTGTTGGTATATTCAATTCAGCATGGAACCAACGCCAGCTGAAGACGCAATCATTTTAGGAATGTATTCTGAATTGGAAGGTCCTGGCCAAAGCCCCTTCTTGGCTCGAGTGTTGACTTCGGCCAAATCTCAGTCTCCCGAGCTGAGTATGGCGGCTCTCTCTGCGTTGATTCCTCTGTCAAGATACCCTTTTGCTGTGCAGGTAAGTGACCAATTGTCCTTGATCGGGTTATTTGCCCATTCATCACTCTAGCTCAATGTGCTTCCTACTTATAACACGTAACTGAACTAACTTTCCTCTCTCTCTCTCTCTCTCTCCCTTTCACACTATCCAGAATATGGGCGCACTCCGAGACTTTATTACTTTCCTTCTGGATAGGAATACAGCACTATCACATTCTGAAAAGGTACGATATACGGCATGGCGTGCCTATCTCTTCCTGAAATATAGAGTTCCTCTCTAATATCTCCTCCTGAATATCGTGTAGGTCGCGAAACATGAAGTAATTGACGGCATGCTGAAGACCTACGAAAGAGTCAAGACCAGCTCTGGAAATGAACTCTTGACAGTGGACCAGGTTTCACGTTTGGACTTGAACCGTCGCCAAGGACCGTTCTACCAGCGCGCCACTGCCACTGTTTCGATTCTTGACCAAGCAGCGTAAACGATTATTCACTAAACAACTGTAGCCGCCAAAGAAGTTTTTATTACTTTTTTTTTTGTTTTGAGTGACAAATGGCAGCTAGATCTTGAACGAGACAAGTACAGGCTTTCGGAAGATTTGAAAGCGAGAATAAGGCAGAAGCTGAAAGAAAGGCGAGCAAAAAGGAAAAGAAAACAAAGGAAAAGATACAGGGAAACCACACTCGTGATCAGCAACGTCCATATACTATTTTTTGGTGCTCGTCGTTCAATCCTACAAACACAATGGGAAAAGGAAGAAAAAAAGGCAAAGATAAAAAAACAGGATGCAACAAAGAATGGGGAGGTTGGGTAAATGGTGGTCAAATGTACAAGGTTTCTAACGGTGATTTTAGAGGTTTAAGAGGAGGGAGGTGAGAACAACGGGGGAGGAAATCTTTTTTTTTTTTTTAGAATGTTCGCTGTGAGAACAGAGAATGGTATCGGTTGTTGATGTTGTTAGTTTTTTTCTTTTGATGTTCTTTCTTTTTTTTTTCTTTTTTCTTTCTTTTTGTTTTTCTTTTTTTTCTTTTTTTTTTTTTTACTTCACAGCAACAGTGGGGGCAGCCTTTTCGGGCTTTTGGATGGATTTGCGATCCTGAAATCCTCCGCGGGGGTTAGGACGTCCACGGTTGACGCCCTGGGGGCCCTGGTGGCCATTAGGCGCCTGCTTGGCAGGGCCTCCGCTTTGGTTACCAAAGAAAGGGCGGCTGCCGTTCTGGTAGATATTAGGGCGACGACGCTCCTCAGCCAACACGGTCTCCGAACCGACCTGAACGACATTCTGCTTCAAGGCAGCTTGGACAGACTCGGCGGAGTCGAAATCGACATAAGCGCAGGTCTTTCTAGCAATCAACTCGATGTTCTTCATAGAGCCGAACTTGCCGAAAGCCTCCTTCAATTGCTCAAGGCTCATTCTCTCGGTGATGTTCTTGACATAGATCGAGTGAGTATCAACGTTGGGTCTCTGGGCAGCTTTGGCAGGGGCCTGAGTGGCAGGGGCTTGGGGCTTGGCGGGGGTAGGGGGGTTCACGGTCACGGAAGATCCTTTGGTGGGGTTAACATGGGATCCCCACTGAGTCGAGTTATTGGCAGCAAGATTGGCCCAGGTCTTGGGCTTTGGGGGCTGGACTGGGGCTGGGGCTGGGGCTGGGGCTGGGGTTGGGGCTGCAGCGACCTCGGTGGCGGCAACAACGGCAGGGGTCTCAGTAGCCTCGACCGAAGACACGGCCTCGACAGCTCCGTTCTGCTTCTTGGACTCAACAGCCTTGGGCTTCTCCTCCTTCTTGGTGTCCTTCTTGCCTTCCTTATTGTCGTCCTTCTTCTTCTCAGTCCTCTTCTCGTGCTTCTTTTCAATCTTCTTCTCGACCTTCTTCTCTTCGACGGTGGCCTTCTTCTCCTCGATAACCTCAGTCACTTCGACCTTGGGCTCTTCAACAGCCACTTTTTCGGCAACAACCTCCTCAACAGTTGCAGCCTTAGCAGCCTCTACCACAACACTCTCATCAACGAGCGCAGTCTCATCTGCAGCCTCAAATTCAACTTCAGCCTCAATCTCGGCGTCGTCCTTAAGGTAACGGAAAACGTCGTTCAAGACATAGTAGCCTCTAGGCTGGACAGCCAAGAAGAAGGTCTGGACGAACTTTCTGGCAACACCGCCCTTGTTGGACATCTCTCCGAGGACCTGGATAACAATTCCTCCCTGGAGAGAGCTCTGGCTGTCCACGTTACTGACCAAGACCTTGCAGTCCTCAAAATCCAAATCCAGGATCTTGGAGTGAATTTCCTAATGGTTCAAACAAAATCAAAGGCCGGTGGTTAGTTTGGCTTATCTCAACACAGATCATCGATCTAACACAATTGTCTGCAGCTAAGAAAATCTTCTAATTCTTTGATAACAATCTAGCGAACTTGCCTGTTGACCGTGGCAGACCTTGATCTCCTCGCCCTGGATACCATGGCTCATGGTCGATTGTTTATTGTAGAAGCAGTGAAGACGGGAGGGCTCCTTGTGCAAGAAGGTATAGTATTCGTGGACGAACATCAAGCCGACCTCGTGAGAGTCGACGACAGGCTCGACAGAGTCGACGGGCTCGGGGCCGTTGGCGGGGGTGTTGGTGACAGCAGGGGCGGTCATTTTGATATTATATATGTACAGAGGGCAGAAAGACGGATGAAGATGGGGATGGAGCGAGATCTAGCGATGGAGAAAAACAGTAAGCAGAATGTTAGCTACTTGCGATACAAAACTACTTTTGTGCAAGGAAAATGAGGGGATAAAGGGGGGCATGGGGACACTGCAGGAAAGAAGCGGATAGAAAGGGGGTAACAGGAGCAAGAGGCCGTTTGCACGACGAGGACGAGCACTGTGGCAGACAGGGATGCAGAGAGCCCTTGTGCAGTGCATCCTACCCAGCAAGCCAGTGGGAAAGAAACAAGGGAAACAGGGCAGAGCAAGTGGAGCAGCAGATAGTGGAAACAAAAGAGAGCCAGAAGGAACCAATGGATACTTGAAACGAATCGAAACACAGATAAACACCATTCCCGCCCTCTTGTGGTATTCACACCCGTCCAGCACCCTTTCACCTTTCCCCCCAAGAGACGACACAGCAAACAGAACAAACAAAAAGAAACACTTGTGCTGTCGCTGTTCGGGGACTGAAAGAGAAGAACAAAATAGATCACTGCTACCGCAATCAAACAAAATGGGCAATTCCTCATCCTCAGCACTCGTAAGGATGATGTCGGATGAGACCAAGCAGCATTATCCTCAAGTCTGTCGCCACTTTTGCTCCAACTGGTCCTTTGCACTGTGGCAGCATCTGCTTCGCCTCCAGCTTCCCTTTGCGCGTTTTCTCCTCGAATCCCCAAGGTTTGATCAGCCAGGGTGACTATTGTCGTCATCTCTGGATGGTCGCCACTTCATTCATCTGAGGTCCAAGCAGGATATTGTCCAAAAGTCTGGGAAGTGTCCAAGTGGGTAAGTTGCCTACAAGAGCCCTCCTGGTCGCATCCACACCTAATGTCCAATGGTAGGTTGCGTTTGCCACCAAAAATGAAATAAACAACGAGCACTCACACTACGCCAGTGTAGGCGCACATAGGTGAGGAGGTGAGAAGGTATAAGGAAAGAAGTGGTGAAGGGAGTTTAAGCTTACCTGTCAAAAGCAGATGGCGAAAGGGGTACTTGGAGGATGGAGAGATGTGTGATTGAAGAAAGAAAGAGAGAAAGAAAGGAAAAAAGAGCGAGGGGGGGAAGGGGCGAGAACCCAAAAGAAGCTTGGAGAAAGACTGATAAAACCTGTGAGATTAAAATATCGTTGATATTATAATAAAAAATTTGGAATCGGGAAAACTCGACTCGTAAGTCGTGACACCCGCGCACGAACCCTTCCGCTTCGTCCTCGTCTTTCCTCCCTTCAGCGGCCGGTCTACCTGACGTCTCTTTGTTCCTCTTTCCATCCGTTTTTCGATCTTCAAAAGATCCGGCCGAACGCTCCTCTTACCCTCTCCTCTTGTCCTGCTGTCTCTCTACTACCAGCAACCTCCTCCCCTTCTTTTTCCTCTTTGTTCTTTCAATCCTATTTATGACAAGACACACCATGGCGGTAACTGGACGCTCTGCCACAAACCTCCCTTCCTCGTCACTAGGGTCTCTTCTCTCGAGATCTTCCCCGCAGACACCCACACCACCGCCCACTGCTCTTTCAGGGTTACTCTCGACCCCCTCACGTCTCTCAGTGAACAGTGCCCGTTCACTCTCCCCATCCAACCTTCATGACTCTCCGCCCTGTAAAGCCCCCAGCATAGCCAGCCATGCCTCCTCTCGACCGGTAAGTGTCAGACCCGTGCTGGCACCTGCTTCTGCTCTTCTCAACAGCTCAGAAGGGAGGACTGTGAGACAAAATATATACACGGAACTCGTACAGAGTTGGTCTCGACTATCGACCAGCTCTCGTGGCCTTCTCATCTACTATATTGGAGCCACATTCATCGAGGTGAGAATGCACCTAGAAAGAAGCGACAGGAAGAGGAGTAACAATCGATGCTCACGCGACCTTTCCCCCCCCAGATAGTGACAACCGTGACAGTCGTCCTTGTTGAGCGCAACAAGGCGAGAGAGTGTGTCTACATGGTTGTCTTCCTCGCCCTTTACCTGACTCGGTCCATTGTCATATGTGGCCTCCTCCTGCGCCGATTTCTGTATGTTCAGCCAGATGACCTCCCAAGGGACTTGAGCGGGGCTTGCGGCGTGCAGTAAGTTTCGTTCTTTTTTTTTTTTGTTGTTGTACCACCTTGGCAAGCAAGAGCAGGCACTAAAGGGAAGACACGCCAAAATCGACTTGACCGTGGATTTTGTTTTAGCTACAAGACCATGATCAACTGGGCCTCATTGGTGCTTCTCCTTTTCTCGGTCGTGATCCTAACGACGCAGTCGAGTTGTGTCAGCACAGCTCCAGGACTGTTTTACCTAGTCCTTGTATTCTCACTGGTGGGCTACGCATGTCTGGCCGTGCTGGTATTCCTGTGGTTGATTGTCATGTTCTGTCTGAACGGCCTTGTTTTCCTGCTTGAGATCTTTGGTGTGGGGCCGACGGTGATGCAGTGGCAAGGGGCGAGTCCAGACATGATTGATGCGATCCCTGTCATCAAATTTTCAAAAAAGCCATCGCCAGGCGAACCCCTCGCAGAGACAACACCGTGTGGAATTGACGGGGACGACGAAAAGGGAACTGCAGGGGCGCCATCCCTGACCGTGGACAACATGGCTCCAGTTATTGTTGTTGTTTCTCAGGATGGTGAATCGTCAGAGCCTGGACCAACAAACACAAGTGGAATCGAATTTACTGCGTTGGAGATCGACAACAGGAGTGGCACTGATCACATTGGAAACAGAAGCTCAACTGGGCAGGATGACAATGGCACTACGCAATATTCTCAAGGTGGAGGGATCATGACCCCCGCGATCGTAACACCCATCACACATCAACGTTTCCAACAGCAGAAATACAAGGATGAAAGAACCTTGGCCCTCGAAGAACTCGATCCGCAAGTCCCTCAACCCAGCAGGCAAGAAAAAGAGTGCGAAAGTGCAAGCAATCAATTGGAAGGTCGAATTTCAACAGCTTGCTCCATCTGTCTCTGCGACTACGAGGACCAGGAAGACCTTCGTCGACTACCTTGCGATCACTATTTTCACAAGGAGTGTGTGGATGAATGGCTCAAGTTGAAACGGACTTGTCCACTATGTAAACGCGACATTACGGAATCCATCTCTGTCCGGACAAAGAGGATCTGGCGGCGGAGGCGCAACAATAGGACACGACCTGGTGGCCTCAGCTTCAGTGGCTCTAACCCAACAGGTTAAATAGTCATACTATACCAAAACAAACCTCACGTGCCACTTAATAGAGAAAGTCGGTCAGTCCCTCCGTGCTCTCCCCTTTTTTCGTCGGTCCTGCAAACGCCATGAGAGACGGGTTGGCATGGCATTCATTCATTCGTTCGTTCGTTCGTTCTCATTTCTACAATTGCTGTTCTGTTTCACACATTCTCATTCATCATGCCTCATTCATATTCCAAGGTATGAAAACTCACGACGCGCGCAACTCGCGCGTCAAAGATATGGACTCCGTCATGGCTCACGCACCCCAATAACCTTACTTTCCCTCTCCTTGGCACGCAATCCTTCTTTTTACTCTTGTGGGTTTGTACAACTCAGGTTCAAGAAACCGACTCCATTGAAGATATAGAAAGAGACTCTGGATCAGCTGCCGCAATTCTGAACTACACTGCCAGTCCGCAGGACAACGCGCCGGTGTCTTCGGCCTGGACCGAGGTGGAACTCGCTATAGACGAGGATGACGATGACGACAGTGAACCACAGGAAGAAGGACGTCTGCGAGGCAGGATCTCAAGGGCTGAACTACAGAGCGAGAGAACCACTCCCATCGCTGATTCTACGACCCATTCTTTCGGATCTCGAGAAGTCTCGACCTCTGAGACATCCCTCTCTTCAATGAAGAATCCCCTGAGTCGGATACTGAACTCGGTTTCCATCGCTTTTTCCTCCTCAGGCAGCTCTTCCTCTTCTTCGTCATCATACTCTCTGGTGAGAACGGATACCGGATCAGAAGCAGAAGAGGGCCGAGCACAATCCTGCATCAGAAGCAGTGGCGACCAATTTCCGTCTTCAGTTGCTCGATTGAGCTCGAATTCAGCTCCTGAGAGACGACTGCGACTGCCACCAACGACAGATGGGGTCTTTGCAAACTTGTCAGCCAAGCCTGAGGTCGAGGGCCAAAAAGACAATCAACAACGACCTCCGGTAAACAAAAGAGGAGCAAAAAAATGACAATCTGTCCTAGCATTTTCATTGCGCTGTTGTTTGTTGTTTTTTTTTGCCCCTGGCTTCGCCACCTCTTCTCTGCACTTCGTCCCCTCCCCTCATAGTCGTTCGATCTCTTACTCGGTCATACTCTGTGCTTATTGCTATGGTTAGGCTTATGATTCAGCAGTACAGGATATCACCCCTCCTTACTTTGAGATGACGGTTGCTGCCCCAAATGTCTTTGGCGATGAGATTCTGGTGGATGGGATCCCTGCAGGCAATCTCTTTCAATTTGCTTGGAATGTGGTTGGTAAGAAAGAAGTTCATGCGACCAAGATTGAACAGGACCCGCTGATAAAGAATCCGCTCCTTCTTTCAGCTTCTAATGCCCACGTATCCAACATCTTTATCATTCACTGTCAACAGTGGCGGTGAGTTTTCAATTCCTGGGAGTACTCTTGACGTATCTGTTACACAACTCGCATGCATCCAAGGTAAAGAAAAAGAAAACGGGAAGAGAGAAAGAATCCTCTCTATTGAATGACACACTACTCATTTCTCATTCTGCTGAAACGTTGACATGTAACTGTTTTAGTCCGGATCCATGGTCGGCTTAGGCATCACGCTGGTTAACTTTGGCGTCCAGATGCGAGGAGGGTTTGGTTCCATGCTTGGATTTGACGCCAATGAATCTTCAAATCAAACTGCAGACGATAACTCGAGCGTCGGTGAAGTCACTCAGATCAACAACAGCAATTTGCCTTCGCCACCGGCTTATGTAGATGATACTGGATACATTGGCGGTGCAGGCGTCGAAATGGGCTATGGGTCCAGTGCTGACTCGGCCCAGATGGACTGGTTTCAGACAGATATGGAGAGTTATTGGGTGTCGATGGTTCTCATGTTGGTCGGTTGGACGATTATCATTCGAGCGGTGGCGCAATATGCCTCTGCAAAACGAACTGAAAAAATCATTAGTTCTTTGCCCGTGGAGGAGCGGCCAGGAAATATTGAAAGGGACTAGAAGCCTATCATTGTGACCGCGTGAGTCAGGAACCGACATATTAGAACCCAAGAGAAAAGGTGCTTTAATAAAAAATGTCCTTAGGCAGAGACACGCTCCGCAATCTTATGAACAAGAACTACACATCTCAGTTTATTTTAATGGACAAAGACTGTTTAAACAACTTGTGTGCAATCGCGGGCCTGAAATATTGACAAAGAAAAAAAAATAGCGTTAGTATGCTATCTTCAACCATGGCGCTCGTAGCGAATTGCGATATCAAAATAAAACAAAACTTACAATATGACCCTCTTGTTGACATTTGTAGCATGTCTGGACTTTAGCCGGCTCTGAGCAATCCCGGCTCAAATGACCGAATCCGTTGCAGTTGAAGCACTTGACACTGTTGGCCTTGCAATCGCGCGAGTAGTGATTCAATCCCCCACACTTGAAGCAAATAATACGGCCATTTGAGCTAACACCAGGCCCTCCAGCACCGTTGGCGTTATTATTATGCTGGTTGGTGATGTTGTTGAAATGGTGACGGCCAGGCCCACCCCCCATGTACCCTCCACGCCCTGGAGCGGGTCCGTTGACGGTACCATCAAAGCTACGCATGTGAGGAGGTCCCACCTGGTTGTAGCGGGATTGGTTACGACAGTTGCGTGCCATATGACCCTAAATGAAGTATCCAGACGTCAGCGATGAGATTCCAATCTGCCAACTTCAAGCTCATTGCAGGCACTTACAGCCATTCCACAATTGTAGCACTGACCGACGCCGCTCCTCATTCCAGCATTTCGCGCCAGTCTTAGAGTGGGGCAGTCGACCTGAATATGTCCCACTACGACGAAGGCACCAGAAATGTAAATGTAAACATTACGCCACCAAATCCTAACCGTATCCTTTTTCCTTTTCTTTACCTCCACCGCATGAGTAACACTGCTTCGAGTCGGTCATGCGAGGCATGGGGCACAGGTTTGATTCATGTCCAGCTTGTCGACAGTTGTAGCAGAGACGTTCTGGTGCCGTGCAGACGCTGGCATAGTGTCCAACTAACATCGAAAAAGATAAGAAGTGTGAGGACGCGCAACATAAAAAAAATGAGGCTAAATGAGAGGGTAAACGAGGACATGACCACATGACCTAGTTCCCCTTATCACACAGCTCTACCATTGCCGCACTTGAAGCAACCTCTCCTTGAAAACGATGACATTGTAAGAAGGAAATCAGGGTATACGTGAAAATCCTATTATTGGAAACACAGAGAGGAATATCAATCATCTAGTCTGCATTATCTCCTCGTCTCTTAGTTGTGAACTCCATGTTTGGAGCGATGGTGAAGTCTTTCCACCTTTTGTTGCTCTTCAAACTGTTCTGCTCGAGAACTGCAGTTCAATTCGAGCGACATGCACGTGCATGGGACGTGGGTTCGATAGAGTCAGTCCAAACGATTCTCGTGCTGCACAAGCCGACTGCTGCATTGCTGTTTCCTGGATTCCATCGCTTGCGCACTTCGGTGGCATTTACCTCGAGGGTTTGGGCGCGAGTTGATGCTGGGAAGATGAGGGGAGCAGAATGGACCGAGGAGTTTTGAATCAAGATCACGTGCTTTAAAGGCGAATCGTCCTCGACGCGTCCTGCCAAATTGAAAGATGCGAGAACAATTGGCGCCTTTCAACAAAGCTGCTTTGATGCCACTTCTCGTTGTCGAGATGGACCGGCTTGAACGCGATACGCCCACTCACGATCGGCAAGCTAGCGCCTTCATGTGACAAGAACGACTTTTCCCTGCTGAAACATGGTCGAAGAAATGAGGTAAAAGCCACTCTGCAAAAGAGAAAGTGGGTGAGGAGTCCTGGACTTATTATTGTTCCCTGAGCTTTCTTTCAGGTCTGAATGACGCGCAAGATTCGACTTTGATAGGCCTGAGGAATTGTGTTTTGAGTTCATTTTATTGACATGATGGTATTTGGGTCTGGTGCAAAGGGAACTAGTGTGTCTCGCTCTTCGTTTCTTGGTTATTCTTAATCCTCGGGGGCGGGGTCAGCCTCGGCCTCGGGTCTGGGAGCTATCAGTTCGTAAACAGTACAAAAAAAAAGTCAGAATGACAAAGAGCACGCACAATTATGTTATTCCAGTCATCCAAGAAAGTCGATCGTTACCATCCTGCATGTCCGAGGTCCAGAGAGTCAAGTTATCCCTCAAGAGCTGCATGATCAATGTCGAGTCCTTGTAGCTCTCCTCGCTCAGGGTATCCAACTCAGCGATGGCGTCGTCAAAGGCCTGCTTAGCCAAATGGCAAGCACGATCGGGCGAGTTCAAGATCTCATAGTAGAAAACGGAAAAGTTGAGGGCCAATCCGAGGCGGATGGGGTGAGTAGGGGGAAGCTCAGTGGTAGCGACCTCGCTGGCGGTCTTGTAAGCCTCCAGAGACTTGTCGGAGGCAGTGACACGGGTCTCGCCAGTAGCAAACTCGGCCAAATAACGGTGGTAATCACCCTTCATCTTGTGGTAGAAGACCTTGGACTCGCCCAACTCTGCAACGGGAATCAAGTGCTTCTCCAAGACGTCAAGAATATCCTGGCAAATCTTGGCAAGCTCCTGCTCAATCTTGGCACGGTAAGTCTTGATCATGGCGACATGAGCCTCAGAGCCCTTGGACTCCTCCTTCTGCTCAATCGACGAGACAATGCGCCACGAAGCACGACGGGCGCCAATGACGTTCTTATAGGCAACCGAGAGAAGGTTACGCTCCTCGACAGTGAGTTCCTTGTCGGCGAAGGCAACGGCCTTCATCTCCTCGACCATCTCTACAAGCAAGAACGAATGTTAGACTGCTGTTGTAATAGAGATAGGCACTTGAAGTGCGAAGCGGGGACTCAATAAGGGACCCGATCATGAGGGGGACCCAGGTGCCGAAGATTGAGCACCGAATTAAAAACGGTGACGTGGGGCAACTGCCAAAGGAAGCCCAAAGAACAAAGCCCGATGGATGCGCGTCATCAAGGCAGGTCCCCAGACAGACAGTGATGATCCATTAGTTTACAGTAGCAGCATGCCAGCACTTCTGAGACTCTCCGGGTCAAACAGATGGAGAGTTTGGAATTTGGAGATGAGATTTGTTTTCTCATGCAAAAGACGTGCCTGATGCAGGTCATGACGCAATTCTCCCCCCCCCCCCCCCCCCCCCCCCGCAAACCCCCCCCCCCCCCCCCCCCCCGCAAACCCCCCCCTCCTCCCCGCAAACCTCCCCCTCCCCATCATCTCTGGGAGTGGACACATTGAACCAGTAACAATAGAAACCCGCTCATTTCGACAAAGATCCATCGAAGGGTGAAAAAAAGAAGCTGTGGAACTGCGGGAGCACGCGCTTTCCAAGGGGTCCGTTACATCTGCACCCAAACCCAAACAAAGAAGAAAAAGGATAGAAAGAGAGAACAAGGTGCCTCACAGGTGCGAGAAGAGAATAAAAAAGAAAGCCCTGGAAAGAGAATCAAAACGGATCCATGGTACGTCTGCAGAGTCGAGGTGATGTCGACAATGATCGGGTTGACATCTGAGCGAGAAAGCATCGCGGCCTACCTTCGTAGCGCTCAGCCTGCTCGGCGAGCTTGGCGAGGTAGACGTGGTGCTCACGGGGTTGGGTGTCGGTCATGGTTGGTTGTGAGTGTGGGGAAAAGGGAAGAGTTAATCGATTTGATAGATAGAAGGAAGAAAAGAAAAGAAAAAAAAAAGAAATCGGCACGGTTTTTTAAGTATTTGTTGTGGTGTGGTCTGCGGTGGTGTGGTACACCAAGAGATAGCCTTTCACTTTGTCATATTTCATGGGATCGCTTTCTGCGCTTCATATCTCTCGCTCTCCCTCTGGGTCCATCCCCCCTTCTCTCTTTCCCCTCCTTTTCATGGTGCGCTGTAGAATCCAACCCTCTTCTCTCTACAGTGTGGAAGTACAGTTCTCTTCTCGTTGTCTCCGTCAGCCTCTGCTGGTCCCTCCAGTCTGCGGCGCGGGAGAATAGTTGTTGAACTACATTTTATCTCCGCCTCCAGTGCGAACGATCTATTTCTTCCTGCCAGGCGCTCTTCTTCGGCAACTCTCTTTTTTTCTTTTATTTGTGGTCATTCTTCACAGAGAGACACGCTGTTGTTGTTTGTGAAGAAAAAAAAAGAGCAACGGAATCTGCATTGTTTGTCCCGTTGCTATCGCGTCTTTCCCGCCCTCTCTCTCACTCTCAACCCCTTTGCTTGCCGAATCAGGGTCAAAAGAGGTGAACGTCAGCAAGTCACCTTCACAACCACTTGGCTCTCCCTTTCTCATTTGACGACGCCCAAGGGCAGATCACAGACAGAGAGCCAGGACTTGTTGTCAATCAACCATGCACCCCGAGGGAAAGTTGCTTGCCGAGCGGTATGCAAAAGAGGGATTGACTTTCGGCAAGCAAGGAGCGATTCCAGTGTCTTGCCCCTGCCTGCTTTGTCACACGGCTCTTTTTTGATATCTATCCACAAGCGTCAGACTCGGCAACTGCCGACCTGCTGACACAAAACAACAAAAAAAAAAAAAAAATAGTGCGCTCGTCGCACGTTCATTCTTGCCACGCTGACCACACATGCTCTTCATTTCTTTCTTGCGGGTGCAGCAAACGTGTTTTCTCTTCCTTCTTTCTCACCACCCCCTATCGTCTTTCTCTTCACTCTTAGAACCCGCCTTATCCTGCCTCACCCCTGCACTACTGGATATTTAAAACTTTTTTATTGGCCAAAACCATTAAGAAAAAAAAAAAAAAAAAACAACGATCGTTTGTTTGTTGCCTTCTTGTGTAGGCCCCCATTCCTGCAAATGCGGAGGGAAAAATGAGTACGAGTCAAAGGGGGGGATATATTTATGTCCTTTACAGGTCAGTGTAGGATCATAGGTTCAAGGATGAGAGATAATCTCTCGATACTGGTTGTGGTAACCTCGACGTAGAGGAAGAAAAAACGAAGAAAAATATGAAAAAATGAGGCCTAGAATCGACATATTGTGACTGAACGACAATATCAATATGCGGATCGGAAAAGTGTGACCAGAAAACCAAAAGTGGAAGGCGAATGGTCGTTTGTGTCGCGACAAATGCGTCCAACGCGCACAGGGCTCGGTCCTGGTTAGAGTGAAGTCAGCAATGTAATGATTCGTGCGAGTGCCGTTGGCAGAAAAACGGGCAAAAAAAAAAAAAAAAAAAAAAGACTGAAATAAAAAAAAAAGTTCACGCTGTGGATGGTGCCTGAAATAACAGGGACCAGGCAAAAAAGCTAGTCCACCAGGTGCACGCAAAACGCACGAAAATGGAGAGGATAAGATGCGCACAGTTGGACTGCGAGTGGGGCAGATTTGCCTCTGTCTCTAGGTTTGGCCCAGCCCAGTGGACGGCAAACCTCTTGATGGGCAGGGGATCTTGTGATCCCGAACGGGATCGGGGATAGTGAGATGACGATCCTGGTCCAGAGGGACCTGGTGGATCTGGATGGGGATTGGGCCATAAAAGCCAGGATGTCGTTGCATCACCACAGTCCTTGGTGACATGCTACATGGTTGGAGGACCAAGAATAAACTACGGGCGCACTTAGAAGGTCGAGCGGTGTGGAACCCCCTTGCGCGACAAGTGGCGAAGCCCTCATTTCAAAGGAAACCCAGTCAGAGGTATATTGTGCGGCGAAACAAAGGTTGAGTGCGCACATGACGGCGGACGGTGGTCGTGTGGACGAGATGATGTGGAACACTGGTGAAAAATCGAGACCGACTACCACTGAGAGATCAATGAGCAAAATGGCATGTTGGGATGCTGATGGAGGTTTGCAATCCAGGAAAGGGGATAGATGTTGCAGCAGCAGCAGCTGATTCGGAGGTCAGAATGGTGGTGATTGTGGCGATGTTGTGGAAGGAGATGTTGGTTTTCCCTGCGTTTGGAAGCTGGATGAGATAAAAAGGGAGATGAGCTCGACCCACGGTTGTGACTCTTCAACACCAGGTAAATCGTCTTGCTGTTTTCGACGATTCGGATCGAGTCTGGTCGACGTCGCTCAAACCTTCAAAGCGAAAGGTAATACACGAATCTTTGATGGGCGCACAATCGACGCCCGCCCCGGTGCAGCAGCCTTCAGGCAGCTCAGGCACTCCAGGCAGCTCAGCCAAGAGATGACGCGAACGAAACGCGGGATGAAGAAGGGAAGAAGGCTGGAATGACGCACGCGCGTACGCCCCACCAGCCCTCACGCGTCCGCACCGCTTCAACAGCACCAGACGAGACAAGACGACAGGACAAGACAAGACAAAGACAAGACAGGACAGGATGGACAGGGTGGACAGGACACCTCCCTCTTCTCGCTGCTTCTACTCTCTTCCTCTGCAGGAAAGAATAAAGGAGTCGCGCAGGAGGAACAAAGGGAGGCTCCACGGAATCACGGCACGCAAAGGCATGCTTCCTCAGGAGACGCCATATCTGCAGGCATGCATGGCACTCATTTCCCTCTCTCTTCTCTCCCCCCTCTTCCCCTTTGTATTAGCAACAATAACAACTAGCATTCTCCCTCAACACTCTGCACTTTTCTGTTTAGCTCGACATTCTTCCACATTCAGCTCTTCCCTTCGCCATTCATTCAACCTTCATCTTCAGAATACACTTTCCTCCTTCTTCACTCTTTCTCGCGGTTGTTTTCTTGGGTCGAATAGGTCAACATGCTCTCCTCCACTGGCGCGTCTTTGGCCTCACACCACGGTCAACAGCACCAGCATTCTCACCAGCATGCTCTGCCACATCAATCCGTCCACCAACACCACCTCCCGCCACAGCAGCAGCACCACAGCTCCCAAGGCAACAGTATAAGTAACACTACCGCTACCCATCACTTCCCTCAGCAACCACAACAGCATGTGCACCAGGACCTTCATCAACACCATCATCAGTCCATCCACCACCACAGCCAGCACCATCATTCACACCATCGACAAGATGAGGTATATGTATGATATGAGGTACTCTATATTGGATCCACAGTACTGACGATCTACCCACGCACATTGTAGGAAAAATCAAGACAGAGGGCTGAACAGCGCGCCAAAGACATTGCCAAGAACCAGGAGCACATTACGTATTCGGCTCGATACTATGGTTTGTGGCACTCTCGAAACCTCACTGTCGGATTCTATTTAACGGATTTGATACTGACATGTCGTCCTTGTCCTCAATCTTGATTTGAAGACGACCTCTTTGAGTATAGGTAAGTTTGATTCGGTAGCCAATGTCCGTGTGCTCCTACATTCCTAATACTAATAGCAATCGGCCTCGCGTTAGGCACGTCTCCTTGCCAAAGATCATTGCTCGCTATGTTCCTAACGAACTCATGACAGAAGAAGAGTGGCGAAGTCTGGGTGTGAAGCAATCACAAGGATGGGAGCATTATATGATTCATGGTAAGACTTCAAGGTTTGAGGCAAGCTCCAGCTCCTGTGCAGTAAGAGCCTCATTGATTGAACTTTCTCTCCCCCCTCACTTTCGTTTTAGCCCCTGAGCCACATGTTCTCCTATTTAAACGCGAAAAAGACTATCAAGCAAAGTATGGGTCTCTCTGATCACTTTCGCTTGCTTGGATGACATTTCGAATATTGATGCATGTTGTGTTGCCCTCTAGGTATCTGAACGGTCCTAAGCAAACATAATACCCAGAAGAATAGAATAGGCTCCAGACCGTCGAACAATAAATGTATCGATTTTTCTTTCGCATTCCATCTCCACGTGCAAGCGGCTTTCAAGAGCAGTACATTGTTTAATCATGGTGAATCCGATCTGATTTTTTTTGCGGACAAAAAGTAATTGACACTCTCGGCAAACGTCGATCCAAGTTTTGACAGCAATCC
Organism: Entomortierella parvispora; assembly: GCA_963573315.1. Lineage (NCBI taxonomy): Eukaryota > Fungi > Mortierellomycota > Mortierellomycetes > Mortierellales > Mortierellaceae > Entomortierella > Entomortierella parvispora. The sequence goes on from OY752146.1 coordinate 1,135,858, forward strand.
AGAATCTGTCTCTTCAGAAGATGACCGACTCCTTGTAAGCTCCCATTGACCCGAGAGCGGGTTAAAGCCAATACCTTGAATGTTCTGAACACTGCACTTGGCCAGATCCTCAACGCCGGCGCTAAGCTCGTCTGGAGTAATGTATTTAGACCAATGATGAGTTCCAACGGGCACCATCCTGAGAAGATGCTCTGCGCTGAAGACGGTCAAGAAATATGCGAGAGGTGTGCGTGAAATAGTAGACAATATCAAGTCTCCGTTTGGCTAAATCATATGACAGCCGAATCAGTATCAATAATCATGCCAGTATCGGTAGTAGTCGCGACCTTCTATGACGGGAGCTTACCTTGACAAGTTGTCCCAGAACCTTCAAGAAGCCGGACGGGTTATCCACGTGCTCAATGACCTCCATCGAACAGACAACATCGAACTGATGACCTTGCTCCAGTAGTTGTTCTATAGCGACAGAAATATAATTCAGAATGAGTCGCTTCAACAGGGATGTCAAGCAAACGGTCCTGCAAGACGCAATGACCTACCGGCGGTCTGATGGCGATATTCTAGTGATCCCGGGGATCCATTGTTGAGCAATGGATCCTTTTTTGCGTGAATCCGCGCCATCTGAATATTTTCGACAGACGCATCCAGTCCTGTAACCGTCGCCCCTAATCTTGCCAATGCCTTGTATTAACGAGAAATTAGATATAGGTACCATTCACAGATGTGGATATTCAAGCTGAACATATGACCATTACCTCAGCTAGCAGTCCACCCCCGCATCCTACATCCAAGATGCGAAGGCCTTGAAGAGGGAACCGTGCTCTAGAGTCCTTGATGGTCTGACCAGAGATGTCAGCACTGATGTTGTTTGGAATCGCTCCGGACGCGACCAGTCGGTTGCGGATATATCGAATTCGAGGAGGGTTCATGAGGTGAAGCATTTTGAAAGGTCCTTGAGGCGCCCACCATTCATCCGACATGGCAGCAAACTTGGCGATCTCGTCTTCATTGACGGTGAAAATAGACTCCGTATTATTGGGCTTGTCCTTGTCCTCTGCACTGTTAACGGTGTTGGAAGGATGGGTGTGAAAACGCGTCGAGGAGAGACTGAAGCAGCGCGCAGGGAGCAGCGACGTGCTGGCGACCTTGATGTGTGAAGGTGCGATTCTGAGCACTCCTCGACTCGGACCAGAAGCGATTCGACCGAGAATGGCAGCCATTTCTTGATGCGACTTTGAATGAGGGTTTGACGAGAAATGGGACTCTCTTGGCGAGTTGATCTGATCTTGAGAACCGGGAGACGCAGCCCATACGATGAAAGAAGCGACCCTCTATCACGTGATTGTTGCCGCTTGCTGCAGTGCACAGCGCGCCGACACGGCGTCAGTGAAGGCGGCAGTAGTCTTAAGTTAAGGCGGCAGTGTCTGGGTGCTCATCTCGGGTAACCCAACGCTGCGGTGCAGTGCTACCAAACAATTTGCTAACAATACCCCGGCCTTGCAATATGCCACTCTCTGCCAAAAGGTGGATGAAAAGACAGCGATTTTTACAAGACAATCACTGCTGGATCCCACGCCATGGCGGCGACCTTCTGCAAGAAAGGGCCGTTGCTGCTGTGGCCTGCGGTCTTCCCTTCAGTCCAAATTTAGCAGCCCCTTTTCTTTGCAAATGAACTGCAGCAATCACTACGTATTTTGGCGTGTCCTGGGGAAGTGCTGCTTTTTTGCGCCGCCCCTTGAGTTGTTTTCTGATCCCTGGTATCTCTTGGATTCGACCGTGCACCAGCGTCGGTCACACCACAATCATCAAATCTTCAAACCGCCGTCAATTTCGCACGCTCCTTGCCCTTGCCCCATTGCCAGTGGTGTTGTCATCCTTGTCCTTGCCTCCTTCCCCCTCTCACTCGCGCTCCTTTGTCACACTACCACCCCTTCCACTCTCGTGGTGTCCTTGACTGCCAGTCGCTCTTTTTTCATTTTTTGTCTTTTGAACCTTTTTGGTTTCACGCGGCAACAAACGCACACGACCAGCGGGACACATCTTTATGTATCTGTCATTCGTTTATTCACTGTCCCTTCCCATCCTCTCTCCTTTCTTTTCTTTTATCCCATTCCATTCCATCCCATTTCTCTTCCAACATGGACACCACTTCGCCTCGTGATGGTCCCTCCTCCGCCAGATCTGCATCTGCAGACATGTCGGCGCTCTCGAAAAGCATCCTGAGTCTTCACAACGATGACTTCGACGAACACAGAGACTCTGGCTCTGACCGTTCCACCAAGCAGAGGCACAGGCGCCGTGGGAAGAGAGCCGAGGACAAGACGGAGGGAACACCGCTTCTCGGCAACTCCACTGGCTCCATGGGCAGTGCTGCGTACTCGCGTTCGTTTACTCGTCCTCTGGACCAGGATCATTATTCTAGTAGCAACGATGGCGCTTCAGCTTCGCCTTTTCTCTACGGGAGGTCGTTTGTGGATCATCAGCCGTTACAGCGTCAGTTCAGGGATCACCAGCAGGCCACACGACAGTCATCAAGGAGCCAGGAGCAGCGCCACCGAAAGACCAGCATCGGTCCTGGTATGGATCAACAACAACAGCGTCGCTCCTCTGTATCGTCTGTCGCCTCCTCTACAACCTCAAAAACCTCAAGAAGTTCGAGATCGTCGAGGTCGTCTCGATCTAGACAAAACAACACCTCTCAGCCATCCCATCGTCCGTCACTACCAACTCAACCCTCTGGTGCGTCCTCATTCTCGCACTCGTTCTCTTCACTGAGAAGTCCAGGACATAGAGATCAATCGGCCAGATCCAGTCGCCCCACCAGCCACCGCAGCTCCAGCTCAGATGATGGATTGAACAGAAATCTGACTGCAGATACGCTCATCATGCCCCAGATCACTGCACCAGACATTGGACAGTTTGGGGACGTCATGGAGCAAGGAAGAAGCAGACCAGCCTTTTTATCCACCTCGCCTGTGACAGTGGAGACCATTGGACCTCTACCCCGAATGATGACAACTTCACCCGTCCCTCTCCATGCCCGATTATCAAAAATCCAAAAGGAGGCCAGGAAAGGCGCACGTGTGCTCGACATGGACAACAATGGTTTGTCACACCACTACGATTATGAAGATGTCACCGATTCAAGCTACGATTTCTCAAGTCGCCGGCACTCTGTTGCCGAAGAAGATGTAAGTCCAGCTCTACCCGACTCCCTCATTTGCCTATTTGCCTTTGGTTGACTCGAATGGGCTCTGATCAGAGAGGAACTTTCGACTGAACAATTTTTTGTTGTTGTTAGGTATGTTATCCTATCCAATCGTCTAATCTGGACATTGACTATGGATCGTTGGAAGAATACATTCGTCAGGAGCAAATCAAGACCCAAAAGATGATGGCTCAAGAGGAATCACCAGCGAGAACCAGGACAAAGAGCGGGACAAGTGGTTTGCTTTCCAGGATCAAAAGCAGTGCATTGGGCACCTCTTTTGGACCCCTCTCAGCTCAATCGGCCAAAGAGATCAACTATGGATCTATGTCTGGGAGACCTGATGCTGTTCCAGATCGAACCTATAGTCTCTTTGGTGAGCGTGACAAAAGCCAAGTAAGAAGATTATACAATGGGGTGGACAACCGATCGTGATCCGTCTTGTTGTCACCTAACCAAGTTGTGATGTGCATGTCCAAAACTCCGATTTAGGTTCCGTTGGATGATGCATATCGATTTACTCTGTACTCCACGTCGTCAGTTACAGTGCATGCACAGACACTGGGGGAGATCCCGCCTCGTGGGCAGACCCTCTCGAGCATGCTGCAGGCAGGATGCTTTTGGCTGGATGTACTTGCCCCAACTGACAGCGAAATCCGAATGCTGAGTCAGGTATGCTGTAGACTGAGGCAATATCACCAGCTGTAGTTGTTTTCCAACCATTGTCAAAATAAGCTAACAGAATTCATCCCGCGTCTCCATAGGTCTTCCGTATCCATCCACTAACCACTGAGGACATCCTTATGGAAGAGGGTCGAGAGAAATGTGAAATGTTCCTCAACTATTACTTTGTCTGCTTTCGTACGTTTGTGTTGGATCCAACCAGCCACAACTACCTGCAACCACTGAGTGTCTATACCCTAGTTTTCCCTAATGGGATCATCTCTGTAAGTCTTGAATCGGAACAATTAGAAAAATACGAAATTAGATCAATATTCTAACAAATGAATGACATCGCTCCTTTTCCTAGTATCACTTCCGGCCGGTCCCTCATTGTAGAAATGTCCGAAAGAGAATTCGCCACTTGAAAGAGAGGATGGAAGTCACTCCAGGTACTGTTTTTTCTTATTAGGCAATAGCCCTGCCCATGGCGCAGGAAAGCCTAAACTAATCAATCATTTTCTGATTTTTTTTTGACTAGATTGGATCAACTACGCGATTATCGACGACATAGTGGACACATTCGCACCGTTGATCCGTCAAATCGAGACAGAAGTCGACATGATTGATGAACTTGTACTGATTCTGAAGGAATCTGAACAGGCAGACATGTTACGACGAATTGGCAATTGTCGAAAGCGAGTCATGAGCCTGTTGCGTTTGTTGACAGGAAAAGCCGATGTGATCAAAGGTCTAATTAAGCGATATGAGGGCCGTATGGGACGCAAGGGCATGGGAGAAATCGGACTATTTATGGGTGATATCCAAGGTATGCATTCTGATCACGGTGGAAGGAAAATGGAATCAAAAAAAAAAAAATGCTTACTTGATACTGAGGGGAAAATTTACTTTTCTTTTTCTAGATCATATCATTACCATGCTTCAGAATCTTTCTCACTATGAGAAAATCCTTTCTCGATCGCACTCAAACTACCTGGCGCAGATCAACATTGAGATGACATCTGCCTCGAATGAGACAAATGACGTGTTGACCAAGTTAACGGTGCTGGGTAGTATTCTTTTGCCAATGAACTTGGTGACAGGTTTGTGGGGTATGAACGTTCCAGTTCCTGGGCAAGAATCCGAGGATCTGGCATGGTTCTTTTGGATTGTCACGGCTATCTTTTTAGCAGCCAGTTTGTTCCTTTTGATCGCGCGGAAGATCAAGTTGTTGTAGGCGCCACCAAAATAAAAATGAGAGACAATATCACGTGAAAATATCTTAAGGGGAGTGAAAATCCAGAACCCTTGAAAATTTCAATCCAAATTTGCCAAAATAAAGGCGAGGGTCCCGCGTGGATTATTGAGATCTCTCTCTTACTTCCCCCGAATTTCAAGAAATGGCACCCACCGTGAGTGAACCCTGCCATTGCGGTCATTGGATCAACACTGGGACTTCAATCTGGACTGTGCTCAGCAAGCGTCGACTCCTCTTGTGCTTACAGACATCCTTTCAACAGCGGGAGATTGGATTCATCCTCATCTCCTCATCGACATTTGGGACATTCAAACCATGGATTTTCAATTTAAAGTCGAGAATCCATCATCTGACTCGGCTCGTTTCTACCTCGGTTTATTAGAAGGCTACCAAGAAGGTCTCCCACAAGTTCACCATTGACTGCTCCGGTCCCGCCGGTGACAAGATCTTTGATGCCGCTGCTTTCGTAAGAACTTTTTTCTCATCATTGGCTTTGATTGAGGCACCTTTGTACAAACCAGTTAACTAATATAATTTCTCTTTTCCTTTTATCGGAAACCTCACTATTATCGGGATATACAGGAGAAGTTCCTTCACGATCGCATCAAGATCGAGGGCCGCACCGGTGGTCTCGCCGATAAGGTGACCATTGTCCGTGGTGACGATGCCAAGATCACTGTCACTGCCAACCAGGAGTTCTCCAAGCGTTACCTCAAGTACCTTACCAAGAAGTTCCTCAAGAAGCACCAGCTCCGTGACTGGCTCCGTGTCATTGCCTCGGACAAGGGTACCTATGAGCTCCGTTACTTCAACATTGCCAACCAGGACGAGGATGAGGATGAGGAATAAGCAGTTTACCTTTAAACTGATTTTGACCTTCTCTTTATACACTTGAACTTGTTGGATGATGGGAGTTTGCTCCTTTATTTCACCATTTCGAATAAAAGGACGATGAAAACGTCGAACATAACTGACTTCCCATACATAAACCAAGGCGAGATGAAGACGAGCCTGCGATTAGTCGCAAATCACAACTTCTGAAGACTGACTTTGAAAAGCCCATGGAGGAAACATCATTCCTTGTTCGTTGGATACAGGCGCTCAGCATTCAGGATCGGTTATATGCAGGAGGTCAAGGAAAGGAAGGAATGGTCTGCCGTTCAGGAACTCAAGTCATACTTGGAGGTTGTTGTTGGGAGTTAATTGAACGGATACACACTCTTTTTCAGGAAGGAATTGTCGTGCAGACAGGGAGAATCCATGGCGGATTTTCTTTGATGTTGCCCTTTATCCGTTGCCTTGTTGGATGGTGCCGTCAACCAAGGAAAGAAAAAGATTCAGGATCTTTGGATCTTTGGATCTTTGAAAGGACTCATTGCTGTCTTGAGATGTCAAATCAGGATCTGGAATTGACTGACGATGGAGAGAAGGCACTGGTGGTTGACCACTGTTAGATCCGGGATTTGCTGTTTGTTCTTTGCATCCACCACTGCGTTGCAACCGTGAACTCTAGACGCAGGAGATTGGAATTCGTTTCTGAACGTTGAGGAGGAAGGATGCGACGGATGATTAATCTAATTTCTGGATCTTGATCGGTTGGAGGCAAAGATGGCGATTTGAGGGGATGGCGATGATGATGATTTGAAGAAATGATGATAGTGTGAAGCGCACTTAGGATTTACTGATTCAAGATCACGATTGATCCATCATCATTTACTGATTCAACGATCACGATTGATCCATCATCATTTGGAATTGGTTCCTGTCACGACACAACGGACATTGTGAAGAATCACGCTGTCGAGATTATTTGGCACCTCAATTGGAGAATAAGGTATTTTGCCCCTGAAGGAGCAATTGGAGTACCGCAGCTTCCTTGGCACAGAAGGACGACCACTTGCGGCAGAATCTCCTTGACTGACTTCTTTGCAAGGGATTCCTGCCAACGGGAACCGTGCGGCGAGACAATACTGGCTTACTTTGGTTGCCAAAGAGTTCTGTCTATGTTTGTGTGGTGCGGTGGGCTATCGGCGACAGGGGTTTCAGTGTCTACAAACAGTGACGAACTTGTGGTGCCAGTTGAAGTGGAGGTGGAGCAAGCAGCTGCCGTAGCCGAAAGCCATCCATTACACGAAAGAGAAATAAACGACAAAGAAAGCTATTTGTTACGCGTGCAAATGGCATGACAGATAGAGAGACAGAGGGTTGTATCTGACGCGATTGTCGCCAACAGCAGAGCAGCAGCGATGCGATGGTGAAGTCTGGACGACCTGGATATCGGTCTCGTTCCTATTCGCAGCGGCAGTCCTTCCACCCGTCCATGGGAGGACGACGACGTGGCTAACAATAGACGACTCGACTGGGTGGTGCAGAGTGGGTACAGAGTGGGTGCAGACTGGGGTGCAGACAGGACGTCCGTCGTCCGGTGTCCTGCTGTGTGCCCTTGCGCCCAATGCAGTTGCCAGTCCGCCTGGCTGGCACGCTTCTTTGGATCGAGGCTCTATCCCGCGGCGTGGGCGGCGCGTGGAAGTCGAAGGGGGCAAGGATGGAAAGGAAAAGAGCCAACCCTTTGCCTCTTTCCTGTTTGCTGTTCTTTTCCCTCCTTTCCCTCCTTCCTTTCTTCCTTCCCCCCTCTCCCCCTCTCTCCCCCTCTCCCTCCTTCTCTCCTTCCCTCACATTCATCCCTCTTTTACAGCACTGAATCATCCTGCAATGGCCATGCACCCAGGTCAGACTCCGTTCGAGCTCTACCAGCAAACAGACTCGGTGGATATGGACTCTGCTCCCGGACTCTCACATTCAGGTCCAATGGCCGGCGACACAAACTCCATGGAGATGGACAGCCGTCCCCTCGAGCACCACCAAATCCGCATTCAGGCACACAGAATGCAGTTGCAAACTGAGCAGAATCGAAGACACCAGCAGCAACAGGAGAACCAGGGACAGCTGACGCAAGAGCAAATTCCACAGCAGCAGGATTTCTCCGCGTTCCAGCAGCACGCACAGCAACCCTCTGTCCCACGGTCCATTCAGCAGCAGGAGCAGGAGCAACAGCGGGGACAGCAACAGTGGCCCAACCTTGCCCGAGCAACAGAAACTTCTTACGAGACTGATATGCCCAGCTTGTCCTACTCAGAGGATCACTCGACCTCATCTATCTCGGTCTCCCAGAGTGCCACTCAGATGGCACCTCGTCAGGCCCACGTTCAATACTTTCAAGGACCAGGGGTTGAGGCAGATAGGCCAGGCTTGGGCGGAGGCAATGTCTGGATGCAGGCTGGGGCAGCGGGCTTGGATGGCCCTGACCAAGACCACGAATACTTCTTTGCTTCGGCGACAAACACGACCGCGCCCAATGTCACTCCCTTGGTCTACTATGAGGTCGATGAGTTCTTGAATCTCAAGCGATTGACTAAAGGCGGAAACGGCGAGATTCAACAGGCGTTTTGGCCGGCCAATAAATCTCTCGTCATCCTCAAGAGTCTCCTTAGCACCAAACACTCGGCAGCCAAGGCATCCGCAATGTTTGACAAGGAGGTTGAAGTGATGCATCGGTGCGGAGATCATGACAATATTGTAAAGTTTTATGGAATCGCCACTCGGAAGCAATACTCACAGGACTTGCAGGGACAAGGACAGCAGCGATTCGAGCGTCATATGGTGATGAGCTTTTATGAACACGGTGACCTTGCCAGCCTGATAACCGCACGGACGCGCTCTTCACCCTCATTACCAGTTACGTTGGTAGACAAACTCTATCTGGCTATGGATATTGCTTCAGGATTGGAGCATCTCTTGAGATGCGGCTTTCATCATGGCGACCTCCACCCCAAGAATATCTTGATTGACGATCGGACTTCAGTTCGCGGAAGAACTCTTGGCGAAGTTGGACGGTATCAGGCGAGATTGACGGATTTCGGACTACGAAGAATCCGGGACTATAAGAGCCAAGTCTCAAGTCAACAATTCGGCGGCGTGTGGCAGTTCATGGCTCCAGAGCGCATGTGCAGAGATGTTGACAGGCCTCGGTATAATCTTTCCTGTGATATCTTTGCTCTGGGTGTGATCTATTGGTTCATGATGGCCGGTCGATACCCATTTAAGGATCCCTCGGCGTATACCCCAGGAGCTCGAGAGGGCAGGATAGACGGGACTCCTGACTGGTACTATGCTGTATACAGCCAAGCCTGGAGCGAGAACCCAAACGAGCGCCAACAGGATCTACAAGAAATTATCAGAGTCTTTCAGCTTAGCCTTGGCATTCCCACCACCCAGTCTCCAGTGTCTCCTATTCCCCAACGTTTGCCAGGAGGCCACACGCCGTATTTGACTCCACCCTATAGTCACGATAGCCCAGCTTACGCTCCTGCCTTGGCGACATCAGAAGTGACTCGGGCGCAAAGCATATACCCCTCAGTTACTGGATCCCCAAGAGTTGGCTCGTCAGTGATGTCCCCGACTATGGTAGGCTCGAGCGCTTCTCATGGCGATGCTTCAACAAGCTGTTTACATACGGCTGGCCATTCTACCGCATCCTCGACGTCAACGGCAACGCGCTCCATCAATCCGAACCACCCTCGCAACAAAAAGGTCTCTGTTCCCAATGGAATGCAAAGTAGAATCCTTCAACGACCCCGGTGAACAATATTGCAGAATTGAGCACTCTGATTATAAAAATAAACATCCCGGGTCGTCGCTCCCTTACTCCCTTTATGTACATAGTGTACTTGGTTGTTCTGGAATGTCGCTCCTTCGCGTGCCAATGTGCACAGAGTCCAGAGCTGGGGATAGAGGCGGCGGACAAAAAAAAATGATTATATTACAAGAACAAAAACGAATGCTATTTTTTTACAAGGACGAGAGGATCTTCTTAACCATGTCACTGACAGTCTTCTTGGGAGCTCTAGCGGGGTCCAAGGAGCCCAACTCCTTCATAACCTTGCCCAAGTCTTTGACGCTGATTGCGCCTTGCTCTTGGATCACTTTGCGGACCGCCTCTTCGATCTCCTGCTCGGTCATGGCTTGAGGGAGGTACACCTTCAACATCTCGATCTCCTTGGTCTCCTGAGCAGCCTGATCTGCACGGCCAGCATTCTGGAAGGACAAGACGGACTCCTCACGTTTCTTGATCGACTTTTGTACAAGGACCTGGATCACAGAGTCGGTGACCTCGGTGGGGGCCTGAGGAGACTTCTCAAGGTATGTTAAATCGCTCAAGATGCTCTATTTGTTGTTTAGGGGGTCAATCGGAGTATTTTTCCAATCGTACAAGATTGAGGAGGTCAGCGCAAAACAATCTAGTTGTGACGAGATACCTTTGCAGGTATAAAGCATTTGGACTAAGTCTTGGGAATAGAGGGAAAAGGGATACTCATGACATATACCTTTACAACTGCCAAGCGCTCTTTATCCCTGGCACGCATGGCATCTTTGACATCGGCCTTGATGCGGAGCAACAAGGGAGCAGCAGGTGCGGCTTTGTCCGAGAAGTAAAAAAAGAAAAAGAAAAAAGAATGGTGAATATCGAGTTCTACTAGGGTGGATTCATCTATGAGGTCCACTCTGCATACTTTGCGTCGAGTAGCTGAAAACGCGGGCTGGTGCTCTGGAAAGAGTGGCACGGAAGAGAGTCTGAATGTTCATGGCGGAAGGGATGAAGAAGATGTGGAAGGCATTGTTGCGAAAAAAGTAAAAAATAGTGACTGTTTGTGCTTGGCGTGTGCAACATGCCGAGGAGCCTTATGTCACAGACGCAGCCCATGCGATGATTACATGGCGACAATCATAGCTCCGCACAATTCCCATGCGAATTCCTTTTTTCTTTATACACGCACATCCTGAGGGGGGCTACTTTACGGAAATCATCGGTTTTCTTAGCAGGATTTCAATATGGTTTGATTTTTTTGAGCCCAAATCCCATGTAAAGCTGTTTCTTAATCGCATGAGCTGTGTAGGTGACATAAGGACACCCCAACATGCCCACGAATCACGTGCATCTCACAACGCGTCCTGGGCGCGTTCTCTCTGGTGCCTGGACAGGAAGCAACACTGCTGAGGGGTTTCTCTCTAGACGTCCCTCTCATATGAAGTGCTCTATCATAACGTCTTGTCTTGAGAGAGGGCCAGGTAAAGTAAGCCGTTGCAAAACTATATTCCACTTTCCAACCCAGGCTGTGTCCTCCCCAACCTTCTTTGCCTTCGGCTGTTCGTGGTGCAGATCGGGATAGCTGGCAAGAGGTCATCCTGATCAACGGCTAGTGAATGCCCCCAAAAGACAGGTCTAAAGTGAAGAGTTGTCCATCCTGAGCAATTGATATCTGGACCAGACGTATGCATGGGGAACGGTGCCCCCGTTCGGTTGCAACGGAGACTTGGTTGGATCGCCGCTGCCATTGTCGTTCTAGCGTCTCTTCTGCACCTATAAAAACGTGCTGCCATTAAAAGTTCTCTTCTCTCTCTATTCTCACTCTCCGCCTCTCAGTCCATTGCCGCTTCTGCCTTCCTTATCTCCATCTAAAGAGCTTCCAACTCCACTTTGACGGTATATTCCACATCTTCACTCATACTCGCCACACTCATCATCTGGTTACTCTTGCGTCCATTTTTTCAGTCCTTACTTTCTCCTGCATTTAAAGCAACAGCTCTGCTCTTTACATCGATCGCCATACGCATTCATCCTGTCAACTTCATTGAACACCACCTGATATAATCTCGTGATAGGCGTCGTGCTACCCGCGCCCTACCCATATCATCATCTCTCAACAACATATCATATATCCACCTTTCCCCCCCCTTTTCCACCAAACTTCCAACTGACAGGGACCACATCATATATCACCCACACTTCCCATGGTTTTCAAAAAGAGCCTCCCTCGCGGAGTTCCAGACGCCGTGATTCAGTCAACGGTGACGTTCTCTGACAATCTACCAGACTTTTTTGAGAACTTTCTCAAGGGTCGAGATACCTCCAAGTATTATTGTCATCCATACGAAGAGAGTGGAGAACATATTCCAGAACGATACCGGGAGACTTTTCTCAAAGCCCGAGGACAATGGGTCTGGGAAAACTACCTAGAGTCACTCAAAGAGAAGACTGGAGAGGAAGTTGAGCCCCAAAAGCAGGGTCAACCCATCCTCTACAACAGTGCTCACTTTGTTGATGAAGTAGGAGAGTTAGACGAAAACAGAGTAAGTTGCTCCTCTCTTTTTTTTTCTCCCTCTCTCTCTCGCCTTGATTTATTTTCTTACACTTGGAATGATATCCTTATCATTCTACCTTGACTGATGTCGTGTTCTATATCCAGATCGAAGAACAGATCTTCTTGATGAACCATAAATTTACAAGGAGAGAATTCAACCTTGAAGTCGTCCCTGAGAATGGAAAAGATGTCAAAGTCGCCGCCGTAGAAGCATTGAGCAGTATCTGCGGTTCTAGGATTGCCAGCCTGGAGGTAATGAGGTCCCTTATGTACCATCGTTTCAATTTTTCTATATGTACTTCCACGCCTTATTGATCTCGTCGTCTTCCCCCCTCTCATTCTTGTCCCTTCAATTCTCCCCCAGTCTCTTGCCATTGAGATGAAGGCCATGACTAGAGCTGCGTCGGCTGTAGGCCTCTGTGGGTCAGCTGCTTCAGAGTTGAGGCTGGCTTCGGAGCAATGTGCACGCGTACTCTTTGCACAACAAAAACTAGAGCAGTATCTCCAGTCAGTCCCCTCGCTGGATGACACTATTCGAGCTCTAGCTGAGTACGCTCACGATACATTGGAAGATACCAAGGCGATGATTAGCAGCTGGTCTGCAGTTCATCACTCCACTGCCGATCTTGGAGAGATCATGATCCAGCAAGATCAGGAACAAGGACAAACTGTCTCTGCTGCTGCTATCGCGGCCAGGAAGAAATCTCAAAAACCGCTCTTCTTTCGCCGCCAAAAAGCACAGGGAGTCGCTGCCTCAAGTGAGGAGGAGACCACGATCCACCAATCTGTTGGTGCATTGTCACGAAGTCAGCCAGAGGTTGTCTCGAATCATTGGGCGGACCAGATGCGTGCCTTTGCAGCTCTGGCCCGAGCGTTCAAGAGGACAGCGATGGTGACAGACCGATTCTCGATGCTCGGGTTGATTAATGGTCTGGCTCGCTACAATGACAAGGTCATCCAGCCCTCGTATGCTGCAGCCAAGAAGGTGTACATCTCGTCCAAGGCGTTGCGTCATCTCCACCAGCAAATTGACTACAGTAATTCCACCTTGACTCTGCCCAAGGGCAACGCTCTGACAACAGAGGAGGATCGTCTCGCCGTCCATCGCTCCATTGGGCCACTTTTTGCTCGTCGTACCCTTCCCTCGGACTGCACTTTGATCCATGAGAGCGTCTTGACCGAGTACATTCCGTCTTCCTCATCATCCGTATCCCAAGACGCAAAACGGCTCAACAAAAAGAGGACAACCGGACCCTCGCCCAAGGAATACAGACTGATCGTAACCAACGGTATTATCTATTTTTGTGAGGTGATCCCAGCAGCAACCACGACCATCGCAGTCTCCAAAAGAATCCATAGCCTAAAATCAGTCAAAGCAGCCACGGCCAAGAAGGCTACATCGTCTGAAAGCCCTCGTACATCGTTGCGTCTGGTCCATGAACCCGTGTTAGTCATCGATACCCAAATCTCGTCCACGCCAGATATTGTTCACCCTCAATACGGTTCTCACAATATTGTCATGCTGTGCTTTTATAACGAGACGTCCTATATTCTCCAGGCGAAGTCGGCCGAGGATCGTGATGCTTGGATCAAGTGTGCACGCGCCTTAGATATTGAGCAGCCAAAGCCAACACCAGCGCGCCGGGAGCTAGATGAAAAGCGTAAAACGACTCTCTGTCCTTCCTTTCTTTTTCTTTTAAAAAAATTGATGCTGGCAAATCTTACTAACCTCACCTACCATTCCTATTTTTTTTGTTGTGTATTTTATCTAGTGGAAGAACTATACCTTGCTTCCCAAGTCCCCATTCAAGCTACACCAAGCGCAAGTGCTGTGGACTTGGCGGCTTTGGCCTCCAAGGATACACTCGAGCCAGTCTTGGAAGGTAGCAGTGGACGCGGATGGCGTTCGCTAGGCAATTGTGTCAAGGTCGTAGGCCGCGCGTTTCATCCCAGCAAGAAATCAAACTGTGCGAACGGTGCTGATTCTCTGGGCGATGAGCACCTTGAGGAAGTTGGTGATGAAGAAGATGATGAGCTCAATCATCCAGAGATGAAGCTCTTCCCGATAGAAGGTATCCCCAGTAATGATCAGGAGAAAGCTCTGCGTCATTTCAACATGGCCCGATGCGAGGTTTGGGATGTCCCCAAGGTACCGGTCGATAGTCTGATGATCAGACCTACTTTGAGGATGATGAATGCTCGAGGTGGCACCTATATTCACACCAGGAACGCCGAACTCACCTGTACACGCTCTGGTCAGACTGTCGAATGTGAGTTTGGGTTTGGTCTGGAAGATAGCGGCGATCTCCAACGACTGAGGTGTCCTATCTACACCCTTCACATGCCCTGCCGTCGTAATTACGGGCCTAGAGGCCCTGGGGAGAAGCGAAAGGATGAGGAAGGGAACGAGTATATTGCACACCCACCAGAGTTCATTGACTGCTATGGTCATGGGTTCTTGAACCCCAAGATGTACATCAAGTTCAATGTCGAAGAGGAAACTATTAGCTTCCTTGGCCTTTACATCATCAAGTTACAGTCGAGCGAAATGGTCCAGAACTTTGAAAAGGTCTACAAGCGTCTGATAAGCAAGTTCCCCATCCCCTCTGACAATGTGCTTCTTGAGGTTGATCGATCCGAGGTCCTCCAGGTCTTCAAGAAAACAGTCCACCCCTTCACTACTTTGCCCGAGGATGAAATTGAGGAACATCTGGAGGCAGGAAGAGAATGGTACCCCCTTGGGGATTGTCATCTTGAGTTTCGAAGGATGTCTCAGTATCCCAAGGCGACATGCATTGGCTTCCTCAACCCAGTTACGAAAAGAGACCACGGGAACGGCGTCTTGCTCCTAGACTCTAAACTCAGCCGAGACACCGCCATGGCCCTGGGACCCAAGTGGATGAACCTTCTTGGACAGACCAATGGCTATGAACGTGTCTCTGCAACCGAGATGCGACTCACGCTCTGGCAGACCAATCCCTTGTTCAAGGACCGTATCCTGTATGGTGTTTACATCTGTAAGCAGGTCATCAAGTACAAGTCCCTGGAGGTTTACAAGATCCACGGTCCTGCCAACAAGCTGGACTCTGTGCAAGATTTCATTCTCTCAGAAATGAACCGCTTGACCGACGCAAAGACGATAGAGGAGACCCTCGAGCTCGCTTCTGTGGCTTTCCAGAGTCATATTTTGGATGAGCCGTTGGTGATTGAGTCAGAGCAACCTATCGCAGTCCTAAACGAAAAGGGTTACGACGACGACAGTCATCCTGAACTTGTCATCTTGAAGACGGCATCCGATGTAGATGACAGTCTTGGTGAAGGAGAATTTGATAGCCACTTTAGTGGAGGAGAGTTTGGCAGCCACTTTAGTGGACACCGAATGGACTGCAGTTACCTGGAAACTGTTCCCGAGGAGGATGAGTCTGCCTCTTCCATCGAGATCGCGAGCGAGCCACTGATCGATCCCAGTGATGAGCCTACCTCTTCCATCGAGATCGCGAACGAGCCTCTGATCGATCCCACGGCCACCTTCTTCCCCGAAAGCCATGTTCCCGAGGAGAGTGAGCCTACCTCTTCCATCGAGATGTCTTGCGCAAACGAGCCACTGATCGATCCCACGGCCACCTTCTTCCCCGAAAGCCATGTTCCCGAGGAGAGTGAGCCTACCTCTTCCATCGAGATGTCTTGCGCAAACGAGCTATTGATCAGTTCTACGGCCACCTTCTTCCCCGAAAGCCACGTTCCCGAGGAAGAGGGACCTACATCTTCCATCGAGATGTCTTGCGCAAACGAGCTATTGATCAGTTCTACGGCCACCTTCTTCCCCGAAAGCCACGTTCCCGAGGAAGAGGGGCCTACATCTTCCATCGAGACGTCTTGCGTGGACGAGCCATCAATCAGTTCCACCGCCACCTTCTTCCCCGAAAGCCACGTTCCCGAGGAAGATGAGCCTACCTCTTCCATCGATACGTCTTGCGTGGACGAGCCATCAATCAGTTCCACCGCCACCTTCTTCCCCGAAAGCCACGTTCCCGAGGAAGATGAGCCTACCTCTTCCATCGATACGTCTTGCGCGAACGAGCCATTGATCAGTTCTACGGCCACCTTCTTCCCAAAGAGCCAGAGCGCCCTGCAGCTCATGTACGAAGAACAGCAAGAACAGGAGGAGAATATGACCAAAGGTCAACCCCTTACTTTGGACGCGCCTTCGTTTGAAGATTTGTCCATGGACGATACGCTGTCTCACTTCATGGAGCAGTCTGCAACACAGACCGAAAGAGAAGAAGAACAGGTGGCACAGAAATCGGTCGCAGATTTGACAAAGTTTTGGGCATTGACGACGAAGGCTCCTGTTACCGTCCAGCCTCGAGTCCCTTCCACATCCATTACCTCTCCCGACACTGCGGTAGCCAAGGCCCAAAGCGAGATTGCAGCCAAGACCCAGAGTGAGATCGACGTAGTCAAGGCCCACAATGAGATCGTCGTAGACAAGGCCCACAGTGAGGTCGTCGTAGTCAAGGCCCGGAACGAGATCGTCCTAGTCAAGGTCCAGAATGAGTTTCCTACCGAAATTATCCAGGCCACAAGATACCTGGGTAAGAGGCGGTTGACAGAGACAGGCGCAGTTTACGGCGTGGAAGATAGAAACAAGGCAGAGCCCGGTATTGACATGGAGCACACAAAGCCAGTGCAAGACCTCAGGCGGCAATGGGAAGCTATGCATCGACACGGGATTTGAAAATCCAAAATAATACTTGCATTTTCCCCTTACCCCTCACCAAAAGTGGTCAAGCAAGGTATTAATAAAGCTACAGGATTTTATTACAAGACGGATGCGC
This sequence comes from Entomortierella parvispora, assembly GCA_963573315.1. Lineage (NCBI taxonomy): Eukaryota > Fungi > Mortierellomycota > Mortierellomycetes > Mortierellales > Mortierellaceae > Entomortierella > Entomortierella parvispora. The sequence goes on from OY752146.1 coordinate 1,153,021, forward strand.
CATCAGCATGATCATGACCCAGGATAAAACGTAGGAGGAGGAACAGGCGTTGTTGTGAACATCGAGGGGAACGCTCCATTAGACGAGTGCTGTTGGAACTGCTGATGCAAATGCTGCAATGCATTGTTAGACTGCTGTTGCTGTTGTTGCTGTTGTTGCTGCTGCTGCTGTAGTTGCTGGTGGGGATGTTGCTGCTGGCTTGGTTGCTGCTGCTGATCCAGATTGAATTCTGGATCCGAAGACTTTTTCGCCCCTGACTTTGGATTCTTTCCTGCCTTGGGTCCTTTGACTTTGCCATTGGCCTTTCCCTCCAGTTGCTTCTGAGCTTGCCGATTCAAACGCGCCACACTACGGGAGTAGCGCAGGCCACAAGCGTTGCAAAGATCTTTCTTGCCCGACTGACCCCTTCGCCACTCTGGTGAATTCGTCGTACCACAGCTTTCGCAAGCCTTTTCTTCCTGCTGAATTCGCATCACTCCACTGCCACCACCGTATTCCTGTCCTGACAATTCACTGGAGTCTAAATCACGCTGAGAAGGCGGGGATGAGGACCCTGTCGATGTAGAAGACATTGATTTTTTCCGAATACCAGCATCATGTGCATGATGACGCGGTGAAGCCGATAACTTTTGTATCTTCCGTTCCCTTTCGCTGCCCGAAAGAGATCCGTCCAGAGATGACTTGTGACGATCGTGTGATTTGGTGTCCTTGGTACCCACTGACCGTTGAAAAGATGGCGAGGATGGTGAGAGCGCATGTCCCACCATGGCAGCGATCGCTGGGTGGGGCGTAGACGCATGCCACATGGATTGCGACTGAGCGTCGCTCAAACCTGACGTCGATCGGCCTCCTGCAGAATCACTCCGTGTCCGGTCATGCTCACCAATCTTGTAGTCACTCAGAAAACTCAATGACTCCTGCATAGCTTCTGGCAAGGGTAAACTGGCAGCCGCAGCCAAACTTGATGGAGCAGCACTAGAAGTGACCCCGCCGTTGGTCTTGTATGGATGGTACAGTGTCGACTGTGAAAGGCTTGATGCTGTTTGGCCTCTCAGGGGGCCAGAAGACGTTGCTGGACTGGCCTGTGCTGAAGAGATGGCGATTTGTCCCGGCACTGCATGCTTCAAAAAAGGAGAGAGTGACGGCAAGGACGGAATAACCAGAGGCGAGTTCACAGTGGATGACGGAGAACCTTGGTTACTGCCTCCAGTTCCAAAAAGAGCAGGGTTAAGATGTCCTGTGGAGCCAGATAGTGCATTAAGATTGGACAGGGGGTCATTTGGGGTTCCTCCCTCAAACTGTGATGCAAACAACCTCGAGCCCGGTGATGGAGACGAGAGGTAAGTATTTTGTGCCGATGTTATTGCCGTGTTCGGAGAGGCATTTGTCCAGTGGGAGGCTGTGACGGAGGGCGAGGTCTGAAAGCAAGCAAAAATAATGTGGCCGTAAGGAATAAAAACAGACTCGACTTGGTATGCTGGATCCAGGCTGGAGGGTTGACTTAGGTTGGGGAGGGCATGCTTAGAGCAGAATCGTTTCAGACACGTCGTGTTCTCGAGCGCGTCCGAGGGGATGTGGTGTGATTTGACAATCTGGGTATATAAGTCCGGGTTATAGGCCATGGTTCCTGGTCCTGATGAGATTGGGCCAGGTTGAGGCCAAGTCAGGAGCAGGTTGCGATTTTGGGAGTCGTAAATCTGAAAGATGCGTTTTGTTTTGTTGTTCTCGTAGCGTGGTCGAGGCGGACTGGAAGGCGGTGATGAGCCATCTTCGCCGCTCGTATCCAGTCCCAATCCTGCTAGTTGCGACGAGGCCGCCTTGGATCGTACAGAGTCCTGAAGATGCCGCATGATTTCTGGCGCCAATGTCTATATATCGAAAACAAAATCGGTTGGTCAAGATAGTCGCACAAACCACAGAGCACTTTCCCGCAATGGTTAAAGGCAAAAACAATATTGCAGTCGTCCACTCACCGGCAGGGATTCTTTTGATTCTCCACAAATGCCGTTGGACCAAAATCCCTTGTACAAACCCTCTATGAAAACGCCGATACGGAATATAGCAGTTAGGGTTGGACGCTGTTCCTGTCGCAGAGACAACTAATATCTTCCAAATGTCGTGCATACTTACGACCGTCAATATGAAAGAATCCGAGAACGACCTCATCACTGACAACGTTCATGACGACGTCTAGGATCATGAAATCCTCTTCCTCGCCATTAGGAAAGATGTCCTCGTAATCCTTGCATTCCAGCTCATTTTCCTCTGGTGATGCTGCCTTTCCATCCACTGAACCATCGCTTGGTTGAAGGCCGTTCTGACCCAACCCCCTCGAAGAGAGGCCTCCCTCTGTTGCAGCAGCTTGCAACACGGCTGCAGTAGGGGCATTTGTGGAGCCCGGCGCCATTGCTTGCTTCCGCAGCTTCCACTCGGGACATACATTCTTGAATCGACACCTAAGCAAATGCAATTAGAAGATGACGTTAGCAGCATTAGCAAACCAAGAAAAGAGGGGATGCGGGCTTTCCTGCAAATGCATGCAGGTAGACAATGAATGCCCTGACAAAGCACAAAAAAAAAAAGGAATTACCTGGTCACGCTGCCGTAGAGGTTATGGACATCCATGAAGGCGTTGAGGTCCTTCCGGGCCAACTTGGCCTCGTCAGGGTGAATATAATCAAAGAAGGACTGGCCCAGCAGCTGCTTGTATTTTGCCGATACTGCGCGCTGGACCGAGGAGGACAAGTAGATGAATCGGAGGTCTCCATAGGTCATCAGCGCCCAGAAGCAATGTACTGGTTCATTTGGAGTTTTTCCTGGCTGCGGTTGCTGTTGTGATTGTGATTGTGGCTGTTGTTGTTGTTGCTGCTGCTGTTGCTGTTGCTGGAAAGTATCGTCAGAGGAGCGATGTGGATGTGTCTGGTCCATGGTGCGGCTTACTAAGAGGATGGAGCGACAACGAGGCGGGAGGAAAGTGAAGCGAAAAAGTCGAACGGTGCGCAACAGCGCAACGAACACAACGACGATTTCACGTACATGTCACGTGGACGTATCCCGCGTTTTGCATACGTGTCTCGTAGGATCAAAACTTTATTTTCCCAGTGTTCCATGCTGCTACCCTCACTCATGCTTTGTGGTGGTGGTGGTGGCGGCCCTCGTTATCCCTCTTATTCTCGGGCTTGCTTACTTCGGTCGCAATCTCTCCATCATCGCCATCGTGATCATCAGGAAGGTCTTGGGGTTTGATCGTAAAGGGCTCCACCAAATCCTCAAGCTTGTTGTATACCAGGTTGCGCGTGGTCTTGCGGTCATTTGCTTTGAATCCTGTTATGATGGACTGAGTGGAGTGGCGGACAATATCCGTGTAAAGATCGCGTGCGCTTTCATAGACATTTCCAGAGCTAAGGAACAATGCCGCCACGCCTGTAACATGGGGGGCTGCCATGCTTTTGCATTGTCAGTCATGGTTCAATAATCAGGTCATGAAGAGTAAAAATAAGAGGTCAGTTTGGAGCCTGATTTTGACCCGCATCCTACGAGTTGTGTTTCTTACCTTGTTCCATCTAGGACATGGGCGGCATTTGCATTTCGGATCCAATCGGATGCAATGCCCGAACCTGGCGCAAAGATGTTCACACAGGAGCCCACACAGCTATACCAACCCACGCGGTCATCTCTGCCAGATCCTCCAACCGTGAATGCTTCCTCCACGCCCGCTGGCGAGTACTGACAGGAATCATCACCCGTATTACCTGCAGCAACAAAGAAGGGCAAGCCATGATTTGACACCGCTGCCTTGACGGCATCGTTGACAGGTCTGGAGAATTGACCTCCAAGAGACATATTGATCACTTTGTGAGGGTTTGGGTTGGATGCAGAGTGGCGGATCATGTAGTTGATGCCGGCCAGGACTGTGGACGTCGAGCCTTGTCCTTCAGAATCCAAGACTTTAATAGCCAGGATGTTGGCCTTCTTGGCGACACCATACGTGCGTCCAGCCACGATACCAGCAACATGAGTACCTTTGAGCAATATACAACAAAGTGTGAACAACGGCAAGCGGACGCCATGACAGCTGTCCTAGCAAGAAAGTGATAATAGCCGTGGTCACGAGTGGACAGTGCAATCGATCTCTTACCATGTCCACAAGTATCCGAGCCAGACTCGCTGGAAACAAAGTTCACGAGGTTGGTAGCGCGTCCTTCAAAGTCGTGATGCTCTTCATACACACCAGAGTCGATGATGTACACGTCAACGCCCGATCTAACAAATTCATTTTTTGTCAAAGTGACCAGTACCTCAGTTTTTTTTTTTTTTTTTTTTTTTTTTTGTTTGACTCCCTTCAGAAAACCACATTATTCAGGCACCCCAATCTTACCCTGCTGAAGCCATATAGCTGTACACCTTGTCCTGTGTTGGCACCCTGTTCGCAATCCTTGTCAGTCCCCAACTCGGGGCTTTGAGTGAATAATACTCGAGCTTCACATCCTTGCCATTGACGACCGCATCTGCCTCAAACGCTGACTCTTCTTTCTCGGCAGTGGCTTCTTTGGAAGGGACCCTTAGGTCAATCCCCTCGGTTTCCAGCGGTTCCATATCCCAGGCCCACATCAATTTGTCCTCCTCCACATACTCAACGTCATCATGTTCCTCAAGCTCTTTTAAGAATTCGGGCGAGAATTGACCTGCGTAGCCTTTCCAAATGTCAAAATCGTATTCATGGTAGACTTGGTTGGTGATTATCTCGTCCTCGGTGCCGTCTTCATCGTTCGTATCAGAGACTTGGATCAGGCGATTGTGGGCTGCAACCCTAGATTCAATATTGACTAGTGATCAATGTTTTTTGAGGCGATAGGTTGTAAGGAGAGCCAAAAGAATAGATCACAACAGTTGGGAATAAGAAACAGGGGAAGGAAGGAAGAACGGAAGGAAGGGGGATAAAAAAAAATATAGGAGGTGAGTAGATCGAACATCAACAAGATTCAAAGGATCCCACTATGTGGGCCTTTTGACCAAACTTACAGGACGACATGTCCGCTCCATTCTTCAGGCGAACAATGTACTTGTGAGACAAGACGGCTCCACGTTGACGTCCACGAGGTCCGGTCCGCGACTGACTCTGACCTTCGGCTGTAGTCTTGAGTCCCGGTCCGATGTTGACGACCTCTTGACGTCCATCAATATCATACCCTCGTGTCGACTTCTTGGAGGGATCATAGACGTACTTCAAGGTCGTGTCATCTTTATAAACCTCATCCTCATCCTTCTCGACTTTCTCGCCTGTTTCATTTTCCTTGCCCTTGTTGTCCTGAGCTGGTTTAGTATCGATGTTGGTTCCTGGAGCAGCAATGACCGACTGGTCACCTTGTACATCAGCAGCGAGTGCAAGACTGCCCACAGCTAAGCTGAGCAATAAAATCAATTGGGATCTCATGGGGGAGGGGCGATTGGAGGGGTAAACGGATGCAAATAAAATAAAGGTGTTGGTGGCTGAGGGTGAGTGAGAAGGAGTGAGAACGGGAGAAGAAGAGGGAAGAGGGGTCGCTGTCTCTCAAGAAAAGTTGTGAAGAAGAAGGAACGGAACGGAATGCTGGAAATGTGAAGTGTTCCAACATAGGGGGATTATGTGCATATAGTATATTTGAATTGAGAAAAACTAATGTATAAACTGACGGCGACCTAGCGCTTGATAAATGTCTTTGTCAACAAGGCAAGGACCTTGTTCACGTTGAAGTGAACGTATTCGAGGTCAAGTAACTGAACCTGGTCTTGTTGCTACAGAATCCAAAACAAATAATTGGCAGAACAATCATGTTCATGTTAGAGAGAGATTCAGTCTTTTAAATTAAACATTTTAAAGATTGCAAGTTCCGTGTGGCTCTTTGTTACCTTCTCGAGCAAATCATCCAGCTTCAAGTCCATCTCAAGGATAGCCTTGTCACGCCCCTTATAGTGTAGTGCAATGATAAATGTTCCAGGAATAGGCGACGTGATGTTGAAAAAGATATTGCTCCGGCTAAAAAGAAAGTAGGGGAGCGGGCAGAGTGATTAGTCTTCCTGAAAAAAAAGATAACTCTCAAGGCTAGACGACCCATGGATACTTACCGATTCTCGGGGACATTGCTCTCGGCAATAACACCATCTTTCTCCAACTGATGATGTGTAAATTTGAAAGGCCCCAGAACTTGCTGCTTGCCTCTCTTGGCTTCCTTTCCTCCAACAGTGACAACGCCAACACCAGAGCCCTGACCAGGACTGCCGCCACCACCACTTTGCATACGAACATTCTGAAGGTAGGCCTTGTAGGAATCCAGCTGACTTCTCAAATAGTTGTTGTGATCGCCAATTGTTTTGTATACGCTCTCGAGACTTGCAGCTTCCTCGTTGACCTTTTCTCTCAAGTTGCCCAAGTGTCGCAACTCCTCGGTGACTTCCTCCGTCATAAATGTGAACTGGTCATCGACCACATTCAGGGCCTCGAGCTCGATCAACATTTCCTTCACCTTGATGCCCTTGCGCACCAAAATGGCATCCTTGGTCGTCGCGGCCGTCTCTGCGATCTTCATGAGATCCAAGGGCCTCTTGTCTGCAACTCCTGGAATGGAACGGATCAGCTGCACCAAAATCGATTTCGTCTCCATGTACATGATGTCAGCTTGAGTGATGTTGGTCTCTTGCAAGAAGGACGAAGTCAAATCCTGAATGGGTGTCTCCCAGCGACTGAACAGAGGGAGAACGATTGTCTTATTCTCTTTTCTAGGTACCTGCGGTGGTGCACTTCCAAGCTCTGTCAAACACATCCTCAAATGGTGCTTCTCCTGTGGTGCAAGAGCGTCCCGGTGTTGCGAGAGCAATTGATGGGTATTGAACAATTCGTTCAAGGTGATGTGCAAGTTGATCTCCTTCTTGGAGAGCGCCATGTATTGGTCCATCTATTTCCAATATGAAGAATGCATCATTGCTTAGTTTTCTCTGGTCCTGTGTAGTTGGACAGATAAACGCGCAAGCTGTAGCACCTAACAACACTTGCTTACCTCTAGACTCTCATAGAAATCACCGACTTCACACAGATCGTTCAAGAATCTGTTTATCCTCGCCTTGTTATTTTCCACAAAGGGGTTGAGTGTCATCATGTAGGCCTCCTTTGAGTACGAGGGCTTATTGGCGAGGTTCTGAAGCAATTTTGCAATCTATCGTCGGCAGAGTTCAACTATTTGTTAGGAACACCCAGTTCAACTCTTTCTACCTTATGCAAGTCAAAGAGAACATAAAACCTACCAACGTAAGGGTTCTGCGAGGGTGTTTGCTAGGAAGTCCATCTACAAGCATGTAGGCCTGAGGAGTGACAATAGCAGGATTGATGAAGCGCAGGAAAAAGAAGCCGCCGATGAGAGAGCAGATGGAAAAGTCGGTGGCATCTGGGTATTTTCGCTATTGTGATTGATTTTATGACCAGGTAAGTGAGGGTTCCACATTGGAGTATCGTTACACATGTGTCTCTTCAAGGGGGGGGGGGAAGATTACCTTGGTCAAGCTGCGAATCTGTTTGCAGATCCATCTGATTCCATAAGGCACTTGATCCAAAGACTCCAAGATTGTGTCCAAGAATGAGTTTGCAATTTCCATGACCATGCTCAATCGAGGCGCAATGATAGCCTGAACATCAGCGTTGGCTGCAGCAGTCTCAGGAGGCACGCCGCGGGGCAGATGGGCAGGGAGGGAGCCGGTGTTTTCTTCAATTTGGTTGATCATCTGCTCATAGACCTTGAGAGGGTTAACTTCCAGGTTCAGCTCCTTGTGTTCAATCAGACTGTTAATTCTCTCGGAGAGTACAGTCTTCAGGTAACTCTGACCAGGTCCGCGACGCGTGTACGTGGTCATCATGCGCGAGACAGGGGTGTTGGCACGGAGCAGGGAGCCAAACTCTGTGGCGGTCTCGAATTGAGCAGACAACACAGACTACAGGCGGAGAGGGAGGGAAAAAAACGGCCGAATTCGGTGTCAGTCCATGCCGAACGAGCGAAACGAGTCGAGAGCAGCAGTGGGAGGGCTCTTTGGCCCCGTATCACCCTCTCACAACCCAAATGTGCTCAACTTGTCACCAGTCAACAATCTTGCAACCGACAGGTTGAGTTGCAAAAAAATCAAGAAGGCAGAGAAGGCGCAAGAGAGCAAGAGCAGGAAAACATAAACAGAAACAGCAGCAGCAGTGTTGCATGTGTGCGCCGTACCTGGAACATGGTCAGCAACAAGTGCTCCTCGCGAGATTCGTACTGGTTACCATACAGCGTGAACATGACCGTCTGCAGCAGGGTATCAATCTCTGTCAACGACACCAGTCTGCAGAGGGTGGCAATGTGGCGGGGTTCGGTCTGGAGGAGAAAGAAAAGGTTGCCATAGGACTGCAGCTTGCGGTCATCTGGGAACAAGCCGTCGGACTGGTCTGCTTCCTCTAGATGTTCTGCGACCTCGCGTTGCTGTTGGAGGGTATTTGTGCCATGGTGTGGTGTTGTGTTGTTTGTTTGTTTGTTTGTTCATGCAATTAGTGAGATGGTTTGAGATAGAGAACAGGGCAGGGCGTTATTGTTCGTGTGCAAGATGTTGTGGAAGTCAAGAGAGGTACAGCGGGACAGATAAGGAGAAAGAGAAAGACGGTTAGAGAGAAGGGCACAGTGCCACGTCCGCAAAACAGAGGGTCAGAGCAAACTTGCCTCTGCAATGGCCATCCGGTTCTGGATCAGAAGGGCGATACGTGAATCCAAGTACCGGACATCACGTTCGAGCACAAAGTTCTTCTTGGATTGGGACGAGATCTTTGTCTTGAGCTCACGAAGGCGTTTCTGGGCTGGAGGGCGGAAGATGACAGATGATTATAAAAAAAAAGAGAAGAGCGAGAGCAATATTGGGGGAATGGTGAGTATTGGGTGTGGGAATGGCATAAGCAAGCAGAGCAGAGCTGCATCGAGAGCTTTCGACATCAGCATAGCATCCAATTGGCTAATGGCATAGGCATGCATGCAGTTCTGTTCGTTTACCCCTGGCGAGGTCATCCTCGACTTCAACATCCTGCTCAGCCGCCATCGAGTACAGCTGCGAATAGCGATGGCTGCTGCGCGTGGTCGAGATGGAGCCTTTGCGGCCACCCAAGGTCCCAGGGGCATTGGCATGGGAGTCTGCGGACGAAGCGGCGGCTGCAGCAGCGACGGCGCGGACCATGCCCGGCTGGGATGGGTATCCATAGGAGGCCAAGAGCTCGGACTTGCGAGCGTTGGTGTTGGAGGGCGAAGGAGATGAGGGGGAGGACATGATGATGGAAGGTTGGGCGACGGAGAGAAGATGATGAGACGAGTGTGGGGTCGTTGAAACAGGGACCAAATAATGTTATTATTTGGCGGGAGGGGAGGAGATTATGTTGAGGTGAGAGCAGGACAGATGGATGGGACTAGTGGACAAGCACGGCCCAGGGAAGGGGGGGAGGGGAGGGAGGGGATGATGGAGATGGAGATGGAGAGGGACGAGGATGGCGAGGGAGGGAAGAAGGGAGAGAGATGAAGGGAGGGACAAGAGGGAGGGTGATCGAGAAGAGAAGAGAAGAAAAGAGATGAGAAGAGAGGATGATGATGATGATGATGAAGAGAGAGTGAGAGAGGGACAGAGTGAGTGTGAGAGAGAGAGGAGTGTGAGAGAGGGAGTGGGGTGTGCGTGCGAGAGGGTGACAGTGTGGGAGAGGTGTGCAGTGTGCGAGTGTGTGCGTGCAGTCAGTGCAGCGAGGGAGCGAGAGCGCGTCTCTGCGTCGTATCGTCGTCTCTGGGTGTCTGCTGTCCGTCTCTTTGTCTCTCGCTGAGACGCTGAGAAAAGCAATGCGCCCCTTAAGACCCACCTGTTTGGCCTCTGTCGCGCGCCGCCTTGTGTTTGATGCACTCGCAGGCTTCTCTTGCATCCATCCGTCACTCTCCCTTCCTCTACCCACCACCCCTCTCCCGTCTTCATCTCTTCATTCTCTTTCCCTGCAGCGTGCCTCTACTTCATCTTTCCGTCTCCTTCTCGCTTGCCCATTTGCCTGTCCGCTTGCCTGCCTGTGTCGCATCCCTCTCCCTCTTCCATCGTTGCATCACCGCAGATCTTTCAAGTATGAACAAATAGAAATGGACCACACTTCAACAGTGACAACCCAGGCGGTCACAGAACTGTCCGTCCTTCGTTTCTTTGTGTGTTTACAATCTTCAACCTGGCTCTTTGGATAAAGAGAAGGCTGTCGGTACTGGCTTTTTGTCTTATTTATTGAAGATATTCAATACGCACACCCCTCCCACCCGTCTTTTCTTTAAAAAAAACAATAATAGTAGATCGACTGCCTTCTGAAGAGCTTCTCTCCAAACCTGGTCGGGTGGTCTGCTTGTAACGAAGCTGGAACGATATTTTGGGCCTTGACTGAAATACCCCAAGCGGCCCTCAGCCACAGCCTCATCTCCATCTCGTATGCCAATGTCACTGGATGGGAGGACCATGGCCCCTGCAGGAGTGATTGACCAGGAACAGTTGGATGCAAAGCTCACGCGACTCATCGGAGATCACAATCACTATCGCACCCTGCTTTTCCGTTATATCCGTCGATCCCTGGCTTTGTGCATTTGGTACATGGACCAGGACTGTCCGTCCTTCTTTCGTCAATTCGAGCGGACAGAAAAGCTAGCTGGTCTCGTCTTTTATATCCGCGATCATGCCCTACAGTCTTTTCAGGTTGTGGATCGCTCTGGAAGTGCTCTTCTCAGTCAAGTTGACATACTCCTAGCCCGAGCCTCTAATCCGCTTTTGGGATCGCCAGCCCACGCCATGTCACCAACATCTTCCAAAGATGGATCTGTCAACAGCCGACTTTTATTTCTGGCAGGAGAGATCAAAGAGGCAATTCGGTTCTGGAGGGAGCAATGCTTTTGTGCACAGTACTTGGAGCCAAAGGTGTTTGAAATGGACAGGATCGCGGAGCTACGGAATCTGGCCTTGACAAGCGAGGGATCTACACTGGAAGAAAAGGCCAGGGGGCTGAGAATCTCGGCCGAGCAGTCCAAACTTGTTACGGAAGGGATCGAGCCATTTCTGGATCAATGGCTCGGGAGACTTTCAGTTGTAGAGCGACCGGCCGAGGCTCCGGGCCATGTTTGGAGCCAGGGAGCAGGAGCAGGCGGAGCATAGAATCCATCTCGCTTGTGTACATGTACAATACAGTCGAATCCAAACGACAATATATTGATGGGCGAAGTTGCTTAAGGGTGCAGCAAGAACCAACAGTCACTTTGTTTTTTTTTTCTTTTTTTTCAGTTGCTCGCTTTGGTCCAGCAGCCTTTGTCCCAGTTGGCATCCCTCTTTCTCTCTCTCTTTCTTTCTCCACGCTCACATCGCATTCGGCATCTTGCTTGCCCCGCTCTGTTGCCTTTGACCATCTCGTCCTTCTGTGCGAGTGTCCCCGTGTGCATGAGTGTCCCTCCTTCTCCACTCTTAATTCCGCCATCAACCTTATTACCCTCCTTATAATATCACTTTTCTCCTCTGCAACATGGTGTCCATGACTGTCGACGCACATCTCTTGAAAAAGAATAACTCGGCCTTCCATGCCCGCCGTATTCAATTTAAGGAATCTACCCGTCTGGACCTGAAGCAAGAGCGCCTCAAGAAGAAGTACAGACCCGTCAATGCACCCCTGGACTCCAAGGCCGACGGCCACGCGGCTCCTTCGTCCGTGCCTTATTCTGGCGGCGTCTCCTCCATTTCCTCCTCGACAGTTACCGAGGACCCCAACGGATTCCGCCTTCCCGCAAAAATTCTTTTCAGCAAAGAAAAGGTCCAGCTGGCCTGGCCCTCGCCACGTCCTATTGGACCTGGCCTCAACAACCTTGGCAACACTTGCTTCTTGAACTCGGTCCTCCAGTGCTTAACCTATACCGCACCCCTGGCCAATTACCTGCTCTCGAACCAACATACCAACTCCTGTAAGGATTGCATTTTATTTTTATTTTTACGTTATTATTCTTTACGCATCTGGGTTCTGATACATGTATTCTGACCTATTTGTAATGATGTCCCTTAGGCAAATCCTCCAACTTCTGTATGATGTGCATGATGGAAAAGCATGTCGTGCGCTGCTTCAACCACAACATGAACGAAGCCATCGCTCCCAAGCTCATTGTTGGACGTTTGAGGAGTAAGTGATGCCAATTCCTATGGCTCTTGTCAACTAGGAGGATGCCTTTGAATTGGCAGTGCGGTTATCTAAATCGATAGCCTTCCCTCTTTTGCCTAGATATCGGCAAGCAATTCCGCATCGGAAGACAGGAGGACTCTCACGAGTTTGCCAGATATCTCATTGATGCGCTGCAGAAGAGCTGTCTTCTTGGATATGACAGGTATGGGTTGTCTTTGCTTACATAGGGTTGATTCCCTTCCTTCCTCCATTTCCGTATTTTCTCATATTGTTGTTCTGGATGGTTCTTTAATGCTGGATCGTTCTTCTTTTAAAGCAAACTGGACAACAGGATCAAGGAGACAACCATCATCCATCAGATCTTTGGAGGATATTTTCAGAGTCAAGTCAAGTGCATGAAGTGCGGATATGAATCCAATACGTTTGAAACCTACCTAGACGTCAGTTTGGATATTCGTGGTGCTGAAAGTGTGCAGAGGGCGTTCCGCGACTATACCAAGGCTGAGATCTTGTCCAAAGGAAACCAATACAAATGCGACAAGTACGTACTCTATCTATATTTTCGTTTGGGTATAGTGTTGCTCTAGGTTACTGACGTGCTTTTCCTCTACTCCCCACTTTTCTGATATGACAGATGTAAGGTGTTGGTTGATGCCAGGAAACAGATGACAATCTACGATGCGCCAAAGATTTTATGTGTGCACTTGAAACGGTTCACATTTACAGGCCAGAAGATCAATCGTCACGTCCGATTCGAGCCTACTCTGGAACTGAACTCCGTCATGAGCACGAACAAGAAGCACCCCAACCTGAACTACAGCTTGTACGCTGTTCTTGTCCATGCAGGAGGTTCTTGCCATAGCGGACATTATTACTGTTACGTCAAGAGTTCGAACGGAACCTGGTATTCAATGAACGACTCTCATGTAAGTGTTCGTTCTGCAGTTGTTTCTCTCAATAGGCATTTCACATTCGCTCTCTAACTCGCTTCCACGTATATAGGTGAGCACGGTTAGTTTGCAGACAGTACTGAGTCAAAACGCATACATGTTGTTTTATACTCAAGATAAAGCTGGCACTTCCTTGAAGGCTGCTGCTAATGGTGCCTCGAACAAAAAGGCTGCCAACGGTGTAGCAAACGGACATCTCCAAGCATCTGCCACCACGCAGGTGAAGCGACCACGCTTGGACGACGACGAAATTGGAGCAAGGGTGGAGCGTTCCATGGCCCCCAAGGAAAAGCGCGTCAAGACTTCCGAAGATTCTACTATCAATCCACAGGAAATGTCCAAGGAAGAACGTCTGCGGTTGAAGAAGGAGAGAAAGAGAGCTAAAAAGCTGGAAAAACTGAAATCTGCCCGGGCAGCCACAGAGACAGGTTCTGCTGCCAGGAACGATTACGAACTCGCCACTACATCCTCAGACTCCAAATCGTCATCATCATCATCGTCATCATCATCACCATCATTATCTTCGCTACCCAAGTCAATCTTTGGCGTGCCTGTCATCCAAAGTGCATCGTTAGCTCCCTCCAAGAGTCCTTTGGCAGACCTCGATTCTCTGATGACATCCAAGACGCACAACGGAAACAATTCAACAACAACAAAGGTTTCAAAACCAGCTAATATTTCGATCCCTAGTAGACCGATCTCGGACTGGAAGGTCGTTGAAGGGTCAATCAAGTCGCCTGTTGCGGAGGAGATGCGTCTCCTTCAACTGAAGGACCAGAAGAAGAAACATAAGTCAGAATACAAGGACCGGGAAAGCGAGCAGGATGCTGCGGATGAAAAGGACTCGGACGAAGGATCACCCCTAGTGGAGCAAGGTGGTTGGACCGTCAAGCCTCGTGCCATTACCTCCCAGGCAATTGTGGTTGAACATAACGAAGCCTCTACGTCTAAGCGGGAAAAGCTGCAAGCGCTAATTGCTCGCGAGGCCGAGGTCAGTAAGAGTGCCGAAGTCAAGGAGTCGATCTTGGGCGAGGTGAAGCACATGTTGGGAAGCAAGGTGTCGACTTGGGAGGAGCCTTCGCACGAGCTTACCAAGGCCCGTGAAGAGATCTTGAGAACTCTGAAGCCAAAGCATCACCGTCCCGATGCTTATGACGTCGATTATGATCGCGGAAAGGTTAAGAAGGTCAAGTCCAAGACTGTTATGGACGGCATGGCAGTTGGAGCCAAGGTCGCAAACAAGTTTCAGAAGGAACAAGATGTCCGCAACCTTGTTAAGGTAAACACACGTCCATGGAGAATGCCTACTTTCGTCTAATTTCTGCTCGTTGCCACCTGAAATTAATCGACCATTTTATTTCTGAAATAGCCTAAGTTCAAGAAAAACAAGAAGAATAGCGGCAAGAAGTTGCCGAATGCTCTATAGACATCTTCTACCATATCACCCGTAACAAACTCATCAATTTTCATGGTTAATACCCAACAAGTGTCGATAGCAATTGGCTTTTTGCGGTTTTTATTACTGATTTGGATCAAGAGTGGGGGAGGAAGGCAGATCAAAGAAAAACATCATCATCTAAAAAAGGGCAGTTGACCGTTCTTCAAGACGATTTGTTTGTACTGTTTTCACCATCTTCACTTCTCGAGGCGACAAGCTTCAGGCTGCTATCGTATCCATGCTTCTGAAGATCCTTCCATGTCTCCTCGGGTTCACTGCTGGTCTGCAAGTTGTACATTTGCAAGAAGCCCTTCATGGTCAGCTGACCCTTGTCATCCAAGTCAAGGAACTCTCTGATCTCGGTGCGCGTATCCTCATCAAACTGCACATATGTCACATTTGTAAGTTTTTGTTAGTCTCCTTCTTTAGCATCCCCGGTCTGCAAAAAAAAGGTGCCCTAAACTCCAGGGACGCCGTCTTCCTTACCACATCGCCATTCGTATCCTTTGCGAAAGCATCCAGCTCTGCATTGCTCAGTGCACCATCTATCAAAGGTGAAAAAACAGTGGGTCTGATCAATTGGGGTGCACAGCACAACAACAACAAAAAAATCTGATCAATTAAAAACACGCCGAGTACGTTACCCTTGTCAACGTCGTACTTCTTGAAAATCGCCTAAGGACATAGTACATAAAAACGTTCAGAAGAATGTTAGTTCGCTGTTAGTTAGGACATCAATCTTGAATATTTGGGCTGCAGGGGGCAGCGAAAGCTTGGGTGGAAACCTTTCCGTGAGCCATTTGCTTGGTGGTTTGACAAAAGACAGGAGTGAATGTCCTACCACGAGTGCGTCTTCGCAGGCTTGTGTGAGCGCACCATCTTCATCGGTCAAACCGGGGGGAACGATCAGGGGCATGATGTAGCAGCGACGGTTGGTTTCAATAACAATGTGTGGAGGAGGCGAAGAAACAACAGACGCAGGACGCGAGATGCATGGTGAAGTCCACTGCAACCGCCGCCCACCCACCCACCCCTGTGCACGTGACGTGCACCTGCCCAAGCCACTCTCGGAAACAAAAGATCTGGGCTGATCAGGCTCGGACATGCATCCTCTCCATTGACATCACCCCTCTCTCTTTCTCATCCATTGCCCAGCATGTTGCGATCGGCTCTTCGTCTTCACAAGGTCCGGAATACTTTGCATCCTATGTTCGAGTCATTAGAATTGCTGACTCTTCGCACCTTGTTCTAATCGACCTTGTTTCGTTTGTTTCAACATGTAGGCTGTTGCCTCCCCTTTGGCGTCCTCTTTCAGGGCCACTGCTCGTATTCACACCCTTCCCCCTCTCCCATACACTGTTGAGCGTGGCGTTGCCCCCCTGTTTTCACCCACTGCCTTGAAGGTTATCTACAGTGATCACATGACCGGACTCGTCAGCCGTTTGAATGAGCTCATTGCTGGTGAGAGAGAAAGCTACAATACTTATGGAGCTGTGAGCAATACCCCCGTTCTGTCCTTCTTACTCTGCATTGGAACCCTTTCGAATTTTAGGAACCCCCTATGAGGAAAAACTTTTCCACGAGGTCTTGATGGACAGTGCCAGCTCGCTTAACGAGAGCATGATCTTCAACCACGCTTCCCAGGCCTGGAATAACGACTTCTTCCTTCGATCTTTGGTACGATAAGAATGGGAACAAGCCTGATGGACATCAAAGTCGCGTTGTTTATCGAGGAGTAGTCGTTAATACAAGAAAGTGGCCAGAGATTCCTAACAACACTTCTCGACTGGAATAGACTCCCAGCCCTACTCCCCAGCCTATGAGCGAGGTTCTTGCTTCCCGCCTTCGTGCTTCGTTTGGCAGTGTGGAGATCTTCAAGCGAGAGTTCACCACTAACGCACTTGGATTGTTCGGATCGGGATGGACCTGGCTTGTTGAGGACAAGGATGGTCGTTTGGTCTTGTTGAACACTTATAATGCTGGATCACCCCACCACCGCCGCCGTATGAACCGCATGGATTACAGCGCGACCGATGGTGATTTCGCCGCCCAGGCTCAGAACCCTTACGCTGGCAACTCAAAGTTCTCTGCACCAGCCAAGCAGATGGCTAACAACAGCTACGTCCCCATCCTGTGCGTTTCTATGTGGGAGCACGCTTACATGACCGATTACGGATTGACTCCCGAGGGCCGTAAGCTCTACTTGGAGGAGTTTTTCAAGACAGTGGACTGGTCCATGGTCGAGAGCAGGATCTTCCGCGTCAGCGGATTTTAAAGGAAGGGTTAGATCTGAGGAGAAAGAGACACGGCATATTATAAATACATATTTCATAGAACAGACGTAGCAGAATGAATAAAAAAACTACAGTACATGTTGCACATGGGTTGGGCAGGGGTTGGCGGGATTTGTGTTGTTGATCGCGAGGGGTGCGTCCGGCGCGTGGAAACTCCACTGGTCTGTCGTCATTCTGAGGCGGAACAATTTTTTGTGCTCAATAAAGAAAAAACGTCTTGCTTCTTTTTCCTCCACTTCTTTACTCTTCTTTCCACCGCTAACACTCCTAGCCTACAGTACCACACCACAAGCACCATACACCATACCAGCAATTAATCAACTATGACACAACGCCCAAACGCTGTCCGCCAAAACACCTCGGAGCTCGAGGCGCCACCAACGACTCTGTCTAAGAAGCAGTTTCAGCAGGTAAAATATATCGGTCGAGGAATCATGACGCCAAGATCTCATAGTTGATGGCATTTGCACTTTCCACATTCCGTCACTATAGGTCAAGAACTTGACCAAAGACGATGGACACTTCAACCTTGTCAGGTAAGGACACATTTTTTTTCAAACCCGTCGGACGGAGACAAAAGTGAAACTCAATGAATGTACCGGCATCCAACTCAATTCACGTCTCGGATTCTTTTTGAACCACTGTGCATTAGAAACTTCAATCTCGCGGACGTAATCACCCTTTGCAATGGAGCCTGTGGAGCCTTGTCCATCTTTTCCAACCTTCGCTATGTCATTAGCCATGACCCGTACTATCTAAAGCTTGCTATGTGGTGCATCCCTTTGGGCTTTACTTTTGATGTCTTCGACGGCCGTGTGGCGCGTTGGAGACAAACGAGCTCAATCTTGGGCCAAGAATTGGACTCTCTTGCAGATGCTGTACGTAAAAGTTACTGGAGCCCACCTATAAAGATGGATAAACGGTGTGCGGGGTTCCACTCTTGTGATCCACACAGACAA
Source organism: Entomortierella parvispora (assembly GCA_963573315.1). Lineage (NCBI taxonomy): Eukaryota > Fungi > Mortierellomycota > Mortierellomycetes > Mortierellales > Mortierellaceae > Entomortierella > Entomortierella parvispora. The sequence continues at coordinate 1,170,861 of OY752146.1, forward strand.
CATGTTACTAACAAGGCGTGATCTAATGGATGTCAATTCCACACTCAGTTGCCGGAGCAGTCTTGGATATTCACAATTTTCTTTGTTTATTACCATGTTGGTATCTAGATCTCCTTTGGTGTAGCTCCAGCAGTGCTAGCTTTTGTCCTCGGGATGCAGAGTTTTCTGGACACGATTGTATTGACATGCTTTGTGTGCTGTGGGATCGCGCGTCTTGCCCGCTACAATGCAACGGTGGCGATTCTGCCTCATGATCAAAGTGGAAAGGTTGCTTACTTTGAGGGAACACCCATCCCTACTTCGCTTGTCTTGGTCGCTATTTTGGCATACCTCAACTCACAAGGACTTGTGGGAAACAACCTTCCTGGAGGAGAAATTGAGATTTTGCCTGGGTACTCGTTCCATGCCATGGTCGCTCTCTTTGGTATTAGCGGAACTCTCATGGTCAGGTAAAAGAATCCTTGCCATTTCCTTCTACATTATTCGATTCCTCTATCCGCAAATGCTGACCAACGCCCTGTCTTGAATATTCTAGCAAATCTCTCAAGATCCCAAAGCTGTGAGCCAGAATAAAAAAAACATCTAATAATTTTACAAATTATTTCGTATTCCACGTGATCCAACCTCGCGTGAACAGCTGCAGCATGCACAACTGTTCATTCTTCATCTCCCAACAAATTCATTGCTGCAGCACAAAGGATTTTCACCTTCCAGGAACTGAAGCGGTACCGTAGACACAGCTCCAAGCAACTAGGCAGTCGCACGGACTACCAGCCCCATACAAGCACCAACACCACCACCGCCACCATTCTTTAGGGTCGCACCATTGCGAAATAGTAGCCATGCACGACGCATTCAAGGTGTATACAGTCATTGAAAAGTTGGCGCAGCACAAGATTGAGTCCATCTTTGCTTTAGGCATGTGTCTAAGGACAGACCAGACTGTGAGGAATATCGAAGACCTTGGGCTCGCCGTACTAACCCGGGGTTTTTTGTCGAACATTCGCCGAAACACAGGAGACAAGCTCTATGTCGGGACTTTCTATGGAACGTTGCTAGTTTACTCGGTGCGGGAGCCTCAAGGCAAGCAATGACGGGTGATGTTCGGTTCTTTATGCAGATCAAAGACTCACAACTTTGAGTATGCATCCCTTGCGTCCTTAGGTCAAGACGAAGCAATCTCAGTCACTTTGATTAACACCATTCGGACCTTCTCGAAGAAATCCATTGAACAAATCGATGCCCTGAAGGCTGTAGGCGTGTTGGTGTCTTTGTCAGGTGAGTGTTGATTTTGATATATGGAACAGTCCGTCAGTAGTGAGCATCTGACTAATGACATCTCTACCCCTGCAGACGGCTATGTCAACCTGCACGACCTGGACAACTTCAATCTTCGGTCACAGCTTGGCAAGACCAAAGGAGCAAACCTTTTCTCAGTCTTTTCCGAGATTGATGCTCAGCCAGGCGAGGTTCCTGTTGTCGTGACCCGCCTGGCTGTCGCTGTTCGGCGCAAGATCGTGGTCTTTTCTTGGCAGGACAGTGAATTCATAGATACAAAGGTATCCCTTGATCCTATTGAATCGTCTGATAAAATGACTGAGGCGTGAATGAGGGTTTCTTACATATTGTTTATATTTTCAGGAGTACAACAACATACCCGAGCGAGTGCGCACTATGGAATGGGTCGGAACGCACAATCTTTGTCTTGGTCTCGATAGCGAGTATTCCCTCATGGATTGCGAGACCAGTGTCATTACGCCTCTCTTCTCACCCACCTCACCGTCAATCCAAGGAGCATTAGGATCAACCCTGGAGAGTACTTTGAATAGCACTCTCAACACGTTGAACAACTTTGGTTCAATTGCAACAGGTGGATTGATGGGCTTTGGATCCAAGCCCGGAAAACCTTTGATCACTCGATTGCCTAATAATGAAATCCTTCTTGGAAAAGAAAGTATGCCAAATTTCAGAGCAATCCCTTATGGCCCCCATGCTCGATAATGGCATATTAACTGCTGACATGCCTGTGACCTTAGATTCTAGTATATCTGTGGGCGTCAACGGCATGCCAAAGCGAAAGAATGGGATTGAGTGGTCGGGAGTACCCGAAGAACTAGGATACTCGAACCCTTACGCCGTCGCCATTCTGGCGCGTCATATCGAGATTCGAAACATTGAAACAAGGGCACTTGTCCAAAGCGCTGAATTGCCACATGCCAAGTTTTTGACGCAAGGAAAGCTACTCTATATTGCCAGTACAAATGAGGTCTGGCGTTTGATCCCATATAGCTTCCCTCATCAGGTAATATCAAAGGGCGAGTGCTCTGTTAAACTGAGGAATGAACAGGCGGAGAGAATCATATTGACATCTTTCTTTTATCGCTGAGATACTAGGTAGACGAGCTCGTTCAAAAGGAGCAATACGAGGAAGCTATCAGTCTAATCAACCAAATTGAATCGGTGCTTTTGGATGAGTCTGTAAGTCCCCAAATTTATTCCATGGCGATATTCATTATCCAACGCGGTTGTTAATCTTTGTCTGGAAACCTTACTATCACTACCTAGGTTGATACATTGGGCCGCATCAAGAACCTGTACGCACATCATTTGTTCCGCAATCATCAGTACGAGGAGGCGCTTTCTTTATTTTTGGAGTTGAATGTTTCGGCAGAGGACATCATTGCATTATACCCGGCCGTCATTTCGGGCCATCTTCACCCTAAAGAGGAAGAGGTCGTGTCGTCACCAAAGTCCGTAGATGAAAACTTGGAAAAACAAACAAATCCTGTCATCATGAGTACGTTGACGGTCAGGACGATATGAAGCTAGTAGAAGGAGTTTCGTGTGTCTAACGCGATTATGACTTTGTCTTGTTCAACTATTAGGCACCAAGGAACTTGAGGAAGCTGTTGCCTGTCTTATTCGTTTCTTGGCAGACAAACGCCAAAAATCCCAGCGTTTATTGCAGATTTTGCAGCAAAACAACGACTCGTTTTCCTACAATCACCAGGACCAGGAGGATGAGATTGAAGAGCAGCTTCGAATCTTAGAGGTGGTAGATACAGCGCTTCTGAAGTCGTACATGCTGTCCAATGAACGCCTTGTGGGATCGCTCTTGCGAGTGACAAATCATTGCAACTTGGAGGAGACCGAGAACCTGTTGTTGAAGCACAAGGTAAATATCGCAGCAATGTCTCTTGCGACTTCTTTTATCTGAGCTAATTTCAGCTATCATTTTCAAACAGAAATACCGAGAGCTGGTTGATTTTTACAAAGGAAAGAGTCAGCATCGCAAAGCATTGGAGCTTCTCAGGACTGTTCACTCAATGCCTGGGGAAATGAGTGGCGTTCAACCAACTGTCAACTATCTTCAGCGTCTTGGAGTTGATCAAATGCAGTTGATTTTCGAATTTGGCACTTGGATTTTGGAAGAGGACCCAATAATGGCCATCAAGGTATGTTTTGAAAGGAAGCTGCTCGTTGTATCTGTGTGAGTGCTCTTTTTATGTGCATCGTATCAATACTTGTTATTTCTCTTTAGATCTTCATTGATGATGAGCCGGAGATTGACACACTGCCAAGGTCAAGAGTTATTTCATATCTTGAACGATTGTCGCTTGACCTTTGCGTGATTTACCTGGAGCATGTTATCCATGAACTGAATGACCAGACCTCCGAGTTCCACAACACTCTTGTTGTATCATATTTGGCACAGATTCAGCGAGATTCGTCGCAGCCAGGGAATGAAGGTATGAGTAGCTCCAAAGATTATATCGAGTCAATCTGACTGTGTTTTTAGGAGTGTTAACACGGCCTTCCACATAGCTGTAGTGCTCAAGACAAGGGAAAAACTGTTGCAGTTCTTGGATCAGTCGACGTTTTACAAAGCGGAACGTATTTTAAGTCGCCTCCCTGTGGACGGTAAGCCTAGGGGAAGATTCTTGGCAAAGGAAGAGGCTTTGGTAAACACTCATATTGAATTACGTTTTCCGTCTTGCAGGTTGTTATGAAGAACGCGCTGTCCTCCTTAGCAGGATTGGCCAGCATGATCAAGCGCTCAACATATATGTGCACCGGCTCAGAAACTTTCAGGCTGCGGAAGAGTATGTTGTCCTCCTTGAATGTAATGGCTGTTTTATTTGTATTGAGGGAATAGAGTTCTGATCATTTGATTGCTTGTAGGTACTGTAATAAGAATTTTGATCCTAGCGATCCATCCAAGAACGTCTATTTGTTGTTGCTCAAGGTATACCTGAAGCCACCAAACCGAGAAAAGCCAATGTTAGAGCCAGCTCTGGATATTCTGACTCGTCATGGCACCCATATTGACCCGTCTGCGGTAAGGACTTGATGAATGAATAATGGCCGTTTATCATTGATTGGGTCGTCTGACCTAAAGTTCGACATTTTCTAGGTTCTTGGACTTTTGCCGGCGGCCACAAGAGTCGATCAACTTTACAAGTTCTTTGAAAAGTCAATCCGCGAGAGTAACAAGACGAAGCACATGGATATGGTTGTCAAGAACCTTCTCAAGGCCGAACGACTCCAGGTAGGTTTTTGCCTTTTCTCTACTTTGATTACTGACTGTGGTCTCCACTAACTTTCCGTTCTTCTTCGTGCTTCAACAGACACAGGAGCAGCTTACGTTCTACAGATCAAGACGTGTCAAAATCACCGAGGACAGAATGTGCCCCAAGTGTAACAAACGGATTGGAAATACGTGAGTAGCCACATTTTTGGTTCCGCTGGAATGTTTGTAGGAAGTGTTCATGTATGCTAAATGGATGGCTTTCTCGGTCAATAGCGTATTTGCCGTGTTCCCAGATGGCGTGGTGGTACATTACGGTTGTAAGGAGACGATGGCAGCCCTGGGACATTGGCGGACGTAATTCTCATGAAAATTTAAAAATCAATGTGCAAACACAAAGGGCGCATTTACCCAAGAATAAAAAACAAAAGCTCGACCGCCTCGTTACTTGTTTTCAATGATCATTTTTTTAATGCGAATGCTGGTCTTTTTAAAAGAGTGTGTCTTCCTGGCGAAGGTACTCTCCGATATCTGCCTGGTGGAAGACAACGATGGCGGTAGGTTCCATTTTGCGAGTATCTGATGTGGAGCGGGCAGTGACACCGAATCCGAGAGGGACATCGGTCATGGAGTAAATAATGACTCCCTGGTGCTCAGGGGTATCCTCTGTGACTCTTCCAATATGCGCCTTTACCACATGGTTTCCATACAAGAAAGGCATCTCGCCGTTGGGCTTAATCCAGACCTTGTGCTATTGATAGATCAAGTGTGTCAGTTGACAAGTCATTAATAGTGTAGCATCCTCTCTGGGAGTCAACGAGGGCTTCCTTTCACCAAGGAGATAGAAGAAAAATGAGAGGAGATTGGTCTTCGCTGGAGCATTTACCTTGGCGTATTGTGCAATATAATCGAGGCAGGTGACGTGCATGCGGAACTTTCCAGTCTTGGTGAACTTGCCAAAGCAAATTCCGAGAGAGATGAGCTGATCACGACCAACGCTTGTTGCCTTTCTCATCACGGACTCACTGTAATGAAAGGGATGAAGAGAATAACTCGGGATCAGCTACAATATCCTCCACGAAACCCTTTTGATTATCAATGTCTGTTCTTTCGACTGTGTTGTGTACGCCTTACCTCACATAGTATACACGATCTCTGTGAAGACGGAAGCAGTATGTCTCGTCGCCTCTGTCAATCAAGTGGGTGATATTACGTCCAATGCTACAGGAAGGAGAAATGAGTTAGCTGAGCAGTCTGTGTTTACTCTTGTGTAAGGTTAAGTAACAGCAAGGAGACAGAGGAGAGAGAGAAGAAGAAGAGAGGTAGAAAGGGAGGGGGATATTTACTATTTAGCGAGCTTCTCAAAGAAGGTCTTTGTCTCCAATTCAGTCAATGGCCGCATGATGGTGTGGATGTGATGATGATGAGAGGGATGGAGATGGCAGCAAGAAGCGAGTGGACAATGCCCTGTTGCCACCACATTCGCTTTTTTTTTTTTTTTTTTTTTTTCTTTTTTTTCCCTCCCTTGTTTACAGCCAGCAGCCCTGTCATCACAAAAGCAGTCCGACATTTCTTTTCGCCAAATTGGGCTGTGGCTTAGCCCGTTTGATCATCATCCATCATCGCTTCCTGCAGGCGGGCGGGAGCCAGTCAGTCAGTCCAAGCGAGTCAAAAAAGGGTCTCAAGACCAGCTTCATCCCTTTGTCGCCTTCTTTCTCATCCCCGCCTCCATTTATCTCATCCTTCGCCACTCCACTCCACTCTACTTCACAATCACAATGCTGCGAACTGCTCTCTTCTCTGCTAACCGCTCTGTCTTTGCCAGACCCTCTGCTGCCATCGCCGTTCGCTCTTACCACCCCAAGGTAACCTACCGGCAACGGCCGGTGCCGCCAACATATCTGATAATCTGATACCATGTGCGCAGCCCCCCCTGGCCGTGCGTCAAGAACAGGTCACTGACTCTTTCTTCCTCTCACATACACCCTCCTCTCTTTCGATACAGGTCATTGACCACTATGAGCGTCCCCGTAACGTCGGCTCCCTCAACAAGTCAGACCCATTTGTCGGCACCGGTCTTGTTGGTGCTCCCGCCTGCGGTGATGTCATGAAGTTGCAGATCAAGGTCGATGAGGCTTCGGGCAAGATTGTCGATGTCAAGTTCAAGACTTTTGGATGCGGCTCTGCCATTGCCTCTTCCAGCTACATGACTGAGCGTGTCCGTGGCATGACCTTGGAAGATGCCGGCGCCATCAAGAACACCGAGGTTGCTAAAGAGCTCTGCTTGCCTCCCGTCAAGCTTCACTGCTCCAGTACGTTTATTTCCTTTCCAGGTTACATCTGCGCACCCGAGTTTTCTTTCCCTTTTTTTTTCTTCCCTTTTCTTTCAACTGTTGTGGCCACCATGAGTGTGGATGAAAGCTGACTTAGGATATCTCTTACTGTATCTTCATTGTAGTGCTTGCTGAGGATGCTATCAAGTCCGCTATCAACGACTACAAGCGTAAGCGCGCAGCCGCCACCACCGCATCAGCTTAAATGGAACACTAAAGTGGACACTAGCCCGGACTTTTCCGAAAGGACATCCCCACTCTTCTTCAGCTCTACAGAACAGGAGCCTTGCTTGAACCCACCCCTGCTCGAATGGACCAAAAACTGTATTAACACTATCATCAACTTCGACACCCGACCTCCTCACTCTTACCGACCGTATATATATATTCACCTTTTTTGCGCTGCTGTCTCTTACCTATGGATCACAGGAGACCAAGGAGAGATCTTGACCCAGGAGCCGAAGAGCCGTGCTTTCTTGGCTGCCATCAATGACAGATTCCCTTTGTACAAAATAAATAAAAAACAGTCAGATTCACAGAACAAAGCGCGTCGCGTCTTGGAATTGTCCATGTGTCATGTCTTTGCTTTGCGCAGAAGGATTGCTCAGACACCTGAAGGGACGTACCCAGGCCCATACCAGTCGCACCAGTACATCTTCGGTCAGCAAATTCAGCCACCAGCGACAGAGCGAAGGAAAGTGCGTTGTCAAATGAAGCGGACCACGCCCTTTGCTCTCTCGTGTTTGTTTGTTTGTTTGTTTGTGTGTTCATTAGTTCATTCCCCCTGTACCCTGTCCCGCGCGGTCAACAACAATAAAAACATCTCTGCTCACTCCCATTCATCACAGTCCTCATTTAATCCATCCTCATCACCTTCGTCAATCGCCGTTGACAGACTCGACGCCATACTCTGCCCTTATCACACCCCTTTCCTCCCCCCGTCATGTTGCGTCCACCCCGCACAAGGACCTCTGTCGAGTCAACTCGGCCAGGTCCTTTGCGTTTAGTGGACAAGAATACAAACATAACCTTGCAGCAGCAACCTCGCGAAACATTCGAGCCGGCACGCAAAACTATCGCAGGCATTGCTAAGACACAGACAAGCATGGACGAACTCAAAGGAACCGGAGCGGGCGTTCGCCCTAGGAAAACTCTGGCGCAGCTTTCACCTCGAACATCGAGTCGGCTTCATGCCAAACAGGTAAGCGAAAGAGGGAGGATATTTTTTTTTGTTTTTTTTGATATCCTCACCAAGCCAGTGCTAACCCTTTCGACACAGTCCTCTGTCAATGCAGAAAAGTCAACGCGTCGCCCTTCAGGTCCCTCACCAATTGACCCTCATCAAACAGGACAACTTTCACAACGAAGGGTGAAGAAACCAATCGTTCAACTCCCTGAACCCATCTCGTCCGCGCCAGTTCCACCACCACTCCCTGCAGGGAACGACTCTCTCTCCTCTCGTGCCACCGCGGCTTCCATGCTGCCTATACCCAGCTCCCTCCCTATTCACAATTCCAACAGAGCAATGACCTTGAACTCGTCGTCAGCTCCAGTACTCGGTCGTCAGAATTCAACAAGGACCACGGCTCCCACAGCAGGGTCCATTCGGAAAGCTCCCGCGGCCACAACCTTGAGCACTGCTGCTGCTGTGGCCATTGCGAGAAACTCGAGCACAGTCCTAGGTCTGAAACAGGGACGCGTCGTTCCCGTCCAAGCAGACCGCGCGGACATCCAATCTGCACCGATGCAGCTCGCTATCTCATGCTCTTCCTCCTCCTCCCAGCATCATGCTGCAAAGTCAAAGCCAAAGACCACGACCACGACATCGGCGGTGGCGACAATGACACAGAGACAGCTGCATCGCAGCAGAAGCCAAATATCTTCCTCCACCTTCCTTTCCTCCTCGACTTTAACTTTGACCGAGATGAATAGACAACCGAGTTTACAAAGACCGCCGTCGAATGTGGAAGAAGCCATGGACGACAGTCCAGTTAAGACTACTGACAGCTTGCCTAGGTCCATCATGGTCACTCCACCCATCAAGACCCGAACCCGCCCACAACAGGCCCCCAAACGCGCAGGCGTCCGGCCCCTTATACCCCCCGTGCCATTGTTCGAGAGGGACCTTTACTTAGACTCGATCAAGAAGAGGTCCTCAACGAAATCTAGCATGGAGCCTTCGGCTCCTGTACCCGATATGGATATTGACATGGACCTGAACATGGATATGGATACCATGCAATTGGATGGACCAGCCGATGTTGACCCCTGTCTCGTCTCTGAATACCAAGAAGAGATTTTTGCATACAAGCGGATGCTCGAGGTAAAAAAAAAAGGGATCACCCCCTGGCTGTAAAAGCCCTCAGCCAAATCTTTCATCTGCTTTTTTCAAGTGCATGACTAACAACTGGGACTTTTTTCTTTTCCCGCCTTGCTTCTTGCATAGTTGAAGCTCCTTCCAGATCCATACTACATGGATAGGCAACTCGAGCTCACCTGGCATTATCGCGCCCATCTGATGGAATGGCTCATTGAGGTCCACAGTCGGTTCGACCTTCTCCAAGAGACCCTTCATCTCTGTGCAAACTACCTGGACCGATTCCTGTCCAAGATCCCCATCCCCGTTAACCAACTCCAGCTTGCCGGCACCGTAGCTTTGCTCCTGGCCTCCAAATATGAAGAGATTCAATCCCCCGCCATCCAGGAACTATCCTTCCTAGGCGGGAATGCCTATACCCCAGCAAGGATTCGTCAAGCCGAGATTGGCATGCTTACCACTTTAAACTACGACATGGGCGCCCCAGGTCCCATGAGCTTTCTGAGACGTCTTTCCGCCGCTGATAATTATGATGTTGATATCAGGACCTTGGCCAAATATCTAGTCGATATCACTGTGTGCGATCACCGGTTCATTGGAATCCCGGCGAGCATGAAGGCCGCCCTCGGCTACTGCACTGCCCGCCGGCTGTTGTTCCGCGGTGAATGGTCAGAGGTGCATACCCATCAGTCGGGTTATGAATTTGCAGCCCTGAGAGAGGGTGTGAATGTGATGCTGACCATGCTGGAGGCCCCACTAAAGACGCACAGCGCCATCTTTACAAAGTACAAAGAAGAACATCACCTGCGCTCAAGTCTTTACGTTCAAGAGCTAGGACTAGATCAACTGCGTCAACTACATTGCTAAAAAAAATCTGTTAATTCTGCCTGTAATAAATACTATACCCACTTTATATGATAAAAACTGCTACAACATCTCGACATAGCTAGCAGGGAACTGGGCTGTTACTCCATTAAGAGTACCTATATAGATACGGAGCAGCAGAGCACATGGGGTGAGAAGCTGGCAACGACAATGTTCTCGTCACTTATATATTTTTTTTGCAAGTCGTTCTGACTGTTATTACCTTCCCACCAGCCTTCAGAACAATCGGTGCTAGTGAGAACGAGCACATCCCCCTGTCGGATAGTCAGCTCCAGGTCTGATTGTGCATCGTAGTCAAAGAGAGCTCGTACTGGAGGAGACGAGTCGATGGTGTTAGTATCCGTGTAAGTAAGCGACACCATCGACAAACCATAACTTAATAACTCTTACCTCGCTGTATGGGAGCTGCCTCAGCTGGGGCTTCGTAAAACTGTTCAATCTCGATGTATGTAGCCGGAATGAGTCCAGCGGCGCCGCCTTGAGCCCGGCATGCTACCCAGCCAGAGCCATCTATCATTGAAGGTACCAAATAATTAAGTACTGGATTCTAGGCAGGCGATATCAGGTACATATCTTTTGTCCCTTACCATCATTCTCCAGAACAGTAACCACATCGCCCGCACGAACAGACAACTCTCCCGGACTGGCAGCATCATAGTCATAGAGCACATGGGCCTGTGTTTCGTTCAATGACGAGCCCGATTTCGACTCTCGAAAAGCGGGTGGAATGGATGCTCTTTGAGGAAGTTGCGAGATGGGCGTCGCTGAGGGTGCAAGCTCTGGTGGGAGACTCGACATCGTACTGAAGTTAGAAGACGGCGGAAGAATGACCGAGTTCCGCTGTGCTTTAGCCCCGCCCTTCACGTTACTACAGTTCGGTGGCACCTTCATCTCACACTTTGAATGACAGTTGTAACCACAATCCCGACACGTAAACCCTTGCTTTGCAATGCCCCAAATTGTCGATTGGCAATAATCGCACGAAGTCGGGATCGTGAATGAAGCGGCTTTAAAGTCGTGTGGCTGGTTTTGCACTCCCGTTTCTATCAGAGAGACAGAAAAAAGGACACAATTCAGAATTTCGATCTCAACTCTACTGTTAAATCATCCATGATACAGTCTTGAAGCTATACCTCCCATGGTTTGTACAATGCTGTTGATTTCGGCCTCATAAAGGGCACTCATGGTCTGCAACACTGTAATAGATCGCGAAGTCTCCAGAATGTTTTCATTCACTTCGTCGGGATCTCCCAGGCTGCGGTTTCCATGATACGCCTCCTTCAAATTTTGAAGGCCTTCCAAGTCCTTAAGTCGGCTATTGATATCAACGGCTGTTTGCGCATGCTTTCGCCTCATTTTCATTAGTTTGTTGCTTAAGAAAACTCGTGCATTATCATCCACAACCAACTCCCCCTATATCAGTCAGAAAAGAGAATTGTTAGTGTATCATTCTTTACGCTCTGTTAAACTTACGAATACCACCTATCACTTACGGTGTCATTGAAGGTTGGAGACGATTCAAAGGCTTGGTCGTTTGGGGTGGACCACGGCGAGCGATGGGAGCGGACAAAAACTGCAGAGTCGACAGAGGCATCGATGGCGTTCACTGCTGCCGTCATCGAGTCAAGGTGAGCCTGTGCATCAGCTGTGAGCTTGACTTCTAATCCGATGTATCCCCCCCAGATCTCTTTCAAGCCATCAATCCTACTCTCGTCCAGAGCTTGCATGTTCTAAAAGCACCAGCGACAAAAGACGGTCAGTTCCCTCGATCTGTGGAAAGTGAAAATAATACAGTACTACATGCTTCGGGTAAACTTACATCGGACAGCTGAGGCAGATCTTGCTCATAGTATTTCCGGCGGTGAGTGTTCAGAACCTGCAAGGCCAGAACATAAGAGTTCTTGTTGTTGTTCATATCCAAGATGTCCTGGTAATAAGATCGCTTCAGTTTCTCCTGGTTACGTTCATCGTAGGCGCGCTCCTGCTTTTGTTTTGAGCTCTCGACCTCCTCACAACTGGCGTCATATCGAGATTTCGCCTTGTCACGCTCTTGGGATGACTTGTCCCTCTCAGAAAGGAGTTTTTGAGCAAATTGGATATGCTATCAGAAGAACTAGAGGGTCAGAGACTAGTTACCCACTTGCGCAATGGTCGTAGCTTTGGCTATCGAGTCTGGCATCAACATGTACCTTCTTTCTAGCATCATCCTTCTTGGTGGCGAATCCTTTAAGAGGATCATAAACTCTTGTAATCAATGCCTCTGCATACATTTGTCTGTCACGAGAAAGCGCCTCTGTGTCATTGAGAATGCAAGTCCAAGCCCTTGAAGTAGTCCTAAATTTAGTGTTTTTTGTTTACATGGTTAATTCAGGGGAGAATAACGTGTGATCTTCAGGGGATTGATGATGACGAATCAGGCGCAATGGTCGTAAACGGTCATCCAGACAAGAAAAAGAAACTTACGATCCGTCGTTAAGCACATCAAAGTCTGGTTCAAGAGGTGAGGCAGGGATCCCGCCGCTCTGGTTCAGGGACGTTTTCTTTTCCTTTTTATGTTGGTACTTTCGCACCAAGGTTTCGATCCGGTGGGCGTAATCCCGTTCAATGTTGGCACGCTCCTTACAAAAGTCCCGAAATTCGTTCAGAAACGCGATCCCATTGACAAGATGTTGGTTGATGATGGGGATTTGGTCCTAAGGCGAACATAAGAGTGGGACTATGAGTTGCCGTGATCTGCACAATACCTGCCTTTCAATGACAGACACAAGGGTGAACGGTTGTTTGCGCAGACTGAGTACCTTGAGTTCAACTCCAAAGGAGACATGCTGTGACGACAGTGCACTCGTAGAGTCCATATTTAAGACACACTAGCGTGCACAGACAGAAAGTGAGTATGAGAGAGTTGAGGTTGGGGTGCAGAATAAATAAAAGTGAGAAGGAGGAGGAGAAAGAAAAGGGGAGAAAGAAGAGGAGGAGGAACCAGAGGTGAATGAGAGTGTCCACACATGTTCATGCATGTGGCACGCGCCTTCAGCCAGTGAGCACAGCGAAACCAGCCATGCAGATGCACGTGATGTGGGGAATTTCGGCATCACAGCATATGCGCGAATGATAAATACAGTGACCTTGATGGTTTTTTTTTCAGTTGTTTGCCCTGACAAGAAACTCAGTCTCGATGGGCCACCAAAAAAGAACTACTACGGCAAGTTCGCAGCATCATCTGTTCTCTTCAGCCCTCATCGCATCCTCCTTCACTCGACGATCATCTGCCCCTCGACGTGCTTGCACCTGTAGATTAACTCATCTTCATACCACCAGTATCAGATACCACTTTGCATCTATCTTTTGTTCACCCACTTCATTTATTATACAACACCACACCATGGCTCGTTTTGACATCAACAACCTGCCCGAGCACGAGGATGATCTCGACTTCAGCGATATTGAGGAGCGCTACCAGTTGTCCTTTGAGGAGGGCTTTGACAACATTGTCGTTGTCGACAACATCCCCCTCGTTGACGAGACCAAGGAGGAGAAGCTGTTGCAGTTCTTGCGCAAGATCTTCAAGAACGTTGGCGAGATCCGCGAGAACCACTTTGTTATGCCCAAGGCTGTCAACGAGAAGGGCAAGCTCATGAGCAAGGGGTAATGATTCTTCATGTTTTCTTTAACCATTTCGAATTCATGGCCACTGGAGTGCTCTGGAATGAGTCGTCTACGATATCATCTTTTTGCCCTAGAATTTGTACTGATCAATTTTTTACCATTGACAGATTCATGTTTATTGAGTTCGAGACTGCCGAGCAGGCCACCCACGCCGTCAAGACTATTGATGGATTCAAGATGGACAAGTCGCACACCCTTGCCGTCAACCGTTTCACGGATGTTGAAAAGTACTCTGCTGTCGAGGAAGAATTCCAGGCCCCCGTCGAGGAAGAGTTTGTCGAGAAGGAGCATCTCAAGTCCTGGCTCGCGGATGAGCTTGGACGTGACCAGATGGTTATCTACCGCCACAACGAGGTTCAGGTTCTCTGGAACATGCAGAAGGAGCAGCCCCAGATCGCCCACAACAAGCCTCACTGGACCGAGACCTACGTCCAGTGGTCGCCCTTGGGTTCGTACCTGACCACCTTCCACGCCCAGGGTGTTGCCCTCTGGGGAGGAGAGTCCTGGAAGAAGATCATTCGCTTCGTCCACCCCGGTGTCAAGCTGATCGACTACTCTCCCAACGAGCGTTACCTTGTCACCTGGAGCAACGAGCCCATCGTTGTCCCCGAGGAGAACAATGAGGGGCCTTTTGGCCCCGAAGATAACGGCAACCAGATCGTCATCTGGGATGTCAAGTCCGGTGCCCTTCTCCGTACCTTCCCTTCGCTCGCTCCCCCTGGTCCCAATGCTCGCCCTACTGTCTCGTGGCCTGTCTTCAAGTGGTCGCCCAGTGAGCGTTACTTTGCCCGTGTCACCCCCGGCACCCAGATCTCGGTATACGAGGCTCCCAGCATGGGTCTTTTGAACAAGAAGTCCATCAAGATTGACGGCGTTGTTGACTTTGAGTGGGCTCCTACTTCTGCCGCTGACAAGTCTGGCAAGCCCAAGGACGACATGCTCGCTTACTGGACCCCCGAGGTTGACAACCAGCCCGCTCGTGTCACTCTCCTCAACATCCCCTCTCAGGAGATTGTCCGTACCAAGAACTTGTTCAACGTCAACGACTGCAAGCTTCACTGGCAGAACCAGGGCGACTTCCTTTGCGTCAAGGTCGATCGTCACACCAAGAACAAGAAGGTCACCTACTCCAACCTCGAGATCTTCCGCGTCCGCGAAAGAGACATTCCTGTTGAGGTTGTCGAGGTCAAGGAGTCCATTTTGGCCTTTGCCTGGGAGCCTAAGGGCGAGCGTTTCGCCGTCATTACCACCAGCGATCCCAACTTTACCTCTGCCACCCCTGGTTCGACCACTTTGAAGACCTCCGCCAGCTTCTACTACTTGGACAAGGGCAAGGGCAAGGATACTCTCCAGTCCTTCAAGGTCATCAAGACTTTGACCGGAAAGTCCTGCAACACCATCTTCTGGTCGCCCAAGGGCCGTAATGTCGTTTTGGCCACCCTCCGCTCCCAGACTGTTTGGGATCTCGAGTTTTACGATTTGGATTTCGAACCCCTGGAGTCTGCTGCTGCCAAGGTCCCCACTGGTGGTGAGAAGGATCCCTCTGCTTACCTCCAGCTTTTGGCCTCTGGCGAGCACTATGGTGTCACCGATATTGAGTGGGACCCCTCTGGCCGCTTCGTTGCCACCAGTGCCTCTATGTGGAGACACACCATGGAGAACGGATACCAAATCTGGGACTTCAAGGGCCAGATGCTCTACAAGGAATCGCTCGAGAAGTTCAAGCAGCTTGTCTGGCGCCCCAGACCCAAGACTCTGTTGTCCAAGGACCAGATCAAGGTAACAATGGGCTCGATATTTGGGCAATGGCTGATTCTAACAGGTTGGCTGGTTTCTTTCTTTACTCACACCTCTTTTCGTATTTATATCTTCCTCAACAGAACATCCGCAAGAACCTCCGCGAGTACAGCACCCGTTTCGAGGAACAGGATATGGAGTCTTCTTCCTTGGTCTCCAGCGCCGAGCGCACTCGTCGTCGTCAGCTCTTGGAGGAGTGGTCCAACTGGCGCAAGCGTGTTGAGGCTGATCTTGCTAGCGATCGCGCTGCCGCTGGTCAGCAGACTGCTGCTGTCTCTGCTGACGATGAGGAAGCCGAGGAAGTTGACGAGTGGATCGAGGAGGTCATTGATGAGAAGGAGGAGATTGTCGCCTAATTGCGTTTTTATTGTCGCACCGAGGTAATGCACAGTGCATTGGAAAAATAAAAAATGAAATTTTGAAGCTTTCCTGCTTGCTTGTCTGGTGCAACAGTTGTCACGAGTGGCAAAAGAGAAAGATAGCAGCAGTGAAAAGAGTTATTAGAATGATAGAAAAAAAAAAAGACTAGGATCCATCTGAATTCTCCTCTCCACCGTCCTCCATTTGCCTGCAGAGGTGCAAGAAGGTGTGCTCACAAACCACAGGGAAAACAAGAGGGAAAAGAGCGAGAAAAGGGTTGAGAAGAGGGGGTAGGGGAAACAAGAAAGAGACGGAGAGTTTTTTTTTCTCTTTTTTTTTTGTCCTTTGTCCAATCTCATCTTGACCATCCAGCCATCCATCCCTTGCTCCCGTATTTCCCGTTGTGTGTCTCTCTCCCTCTTTTGCTTTCCTACCTCTTTTCTCTTTCTTTTTTCCATCTCGCCAAACACATCCCTGATACCCCTCGCATCTCGACACGGAACCAACCAACGCCCATCATCTGCATCTGCTCACACGCTCTTCTCCCCTTTTTCTTTCTCCCCTGGAAATACACACCTCTCTTCAGACCGACATCATGATCTCGTCGCCAGGCACGATCCGCAAAAAGAGAAACTTCAAGAACCTGGCCTTGGACGAGGCTGCGAACGAGAATGCGCCGCCAGGCGGAAGTGCCCATGCGCACAACGTGCCCCTTGTGCGCGGTTCGGCTGCTGGCGGGGCAGGCGCACAGTCAGGCACAGCACACTATTCTCGACGGGAGCAGCTTCCTGACCTCGAGCTCGGCGTCGAGTTCAAATTGGACCTGAGGAGCGAGGACCTTCAAACGCTGGAGGAGCTTGGCGCAGGCAATGGAGGAACAGTTAGCAGAGTGATCCATCTGCCTACAAAGTCCATCATGGCACGCAAGGTGGGTGTCACAGGCAGACCAAAGCATTGTCTTGATAGCCCTTTCTCTCTTGTTTCTTTTTTTTTTTTTTTTTTTTATTGTTGTTGTTTTTGACAAGAGATGATTATCTCCGAGATGATGAATGGATGAAGATGATGATGACCTTTGCACAGGAGCCTCTCTTCCTCCATGCTGGGCGTGAGGCGTGAAATGATGGGCGCCTGGGAGCAGCATGGTGCCACAAGAGGGGGACAGACAGGGCGGAAAGGGAGCACAAACAAGCCGGCGAAGCATGGCACAGGAGCGCAGGACAAGGACGAGGGCTAGGCCCTTACCAAGGATACGGGAACAAGGAGCAAGAGCAGCACCCAGATAAAAGATATCAGGATAAGGCCACCGTGCTCGATCGGCACTCAAAACGCTGCCTTCTGCATTGGAGTAGAAGAAGACGGCGCCGTTCACAATAGTAGCTTTTGTCGAAAAGTCGGTGGACCAACGATACTCCGTTCTTTTTTTGTCGCTGTAGGTGATCCACATCGACGCACAGCCTGCGGTACGGAAGCAGATCTTGCGTGAGTTGCAGATCATGCATGACTGTAACCACCCCAACATCGTTTCGTTCTATGGCGCGTTCTTGCACGAGAGCGAGATTTCGTATTGCATGGAGTACATGGACGTTGGGTAAGGAAGACCGCCGTTGCCTGCTTCTGTGCATGTTTCACGTCTAAGGGAAGCAAACTTTTCAGCTTACATCTTTGTCACACCGACTTCTTTCTCTTGGAAACAGGTCGTTGGATGGAATCTGTGCAAAGAATGGCGCCTTCCCTATGGATGTCATTGGACTCATTACCGTATCAGTCCTCAAGGGACTGACATATCTTTACCACAACCACAAGATTGTCCATCGAGGTACAGGATCTTCTTCTTTGGCGAGGGCAACGGATCACTGTATAAGGATGCTAATCCCTCTTTTTTTTTTTTGGCCTCTATCACTTAGATCTCAAGCCCTCCAATATTCTTATCAACTCTACAGGCCTAGTCAAGATTTGCGATTTTGGTGTATCAGGTCAACTTGTCAATTCGATCGCTAATACCTTTGTTGGAACCAGCAACTACATGTCGGTATGGTGCTCCTTTGTCGCATTCAATGCCATGGGAATTCACAATTTTTTCAATCGACGCTGAAGGATGGTAAATTGATTATCTTTTTCTTAATTTGCTCTCTTTCATTTTCATATCTACGCTGCATTTTTTCTTTATCGAATAGCCCGAGCGAATCCGCGGAGGCAATTATGGAGTACAATCAGACGTGTGGTCTCTAGGCATTACTCTGATGGAGCTGGCATTGGGACGATTTCCTCTAGATGCAGAGTGTAAATCACTGACGATCCTGGAGCTTCTTCAACACATTGTGAACGAGCCCTTGCCTCGCCTCCCCCGCGGCGAGTTCCCAGACGACTTTTGCAACTTTGTCGATATCTGGTAAGGGATCGTGTGAAATTACAATTTATGAACAGTCCTTTTTTTATACCTTCAAGAGCGTACTTCTCTAATTCTTTTTTTCTTTTGATCGATCATTATTTTACGCTTTCAGCCTTACCAAGAACGTAGAGTCAAGACCCTCTCCCGACATTTTGGCTGTAAGTGGCTCAGGGTTCTAGATTATCATGTACCTTTCTGGATGGGGACTTTATTTTGAAAGTTGAGGTGGTCCTCTGATCAACTAACCTGCCTTTCTTCTCTTCTGTCAATCCACCTAAAATCAATAATTTGATCCGAACAGGGCCATCCATACTACCGCCGAGCTGAGAAGGAACAGGTGGACATGGAACACTGGGTCAGTCATCTACACAAGTAGATTTCCTTCCCCCTCCCCGTCGATCGATACCGTCCAAGCCACTCCCCTCTTCTGCCCTGGATCCCCTCTCTCCACCCAGGCTAGCTCTCCGTTTGTTCTTTTATTATTTTTATTCCTCGACGATCCTGTACACCCCTCTTCTGTCATAAAAAAACCATCTTTCACTCCCTTCACCGCTTTCAACGATCCTTTCTACTCCTCCATCATGACCCCTAGACTTATTTTTTGACCCTTTCTTATCCCTTACCGCTTCAATACCGAATGCAAATGACTCTGGATCTTGCGCTGACTGTATGATAAATATTTTTTTATGCAGATCAAATGGTATGAATGAAACTTCTTGTTTGTTTTTTTTTCTTCTCACTTTCCTTTCTGGAGGGAGATGCTAAGGGTAGGAGTTTTTTTTTCTACAGAGGGGTCTCCTTTTGTTCAGATAACAAAAAGAGTCTATTGTTTTTGGGAGGGTGGATGAAATTGGAGGGGGCCTTTTGGAGTCTCCCCACAACAAATGATTATTTTTTTTCTCTTTGTTGTTCTTCTAGAACTTCATGACGCGTTCGATACCCTCAGCACAGCGGATCATATCGGGGACATGGAACTTTTCGTAGATGAGGGGGAAAGGGGTATCGTATGAGGTGACACGCTGGATGGGGGCCTCCAAGCGCAAGAAGCATCTATGTCGTGCAAAGAGAAACGTTGTATTGGTTAGTCCTCCTTTCTGTGTGCGTGTAAAAGGGGGAGGTCCGAATTTGTTGTTCAGATTCTTTTTCTTACCTCTCCATGACAGTGCTTGCAATCTCGGCAGCGAATCCCTGGGTCTTGGGTGCCTCGTGGGCAATCAAGAGACGGCCTGTCTTGTTGACAGAGTTGCAGACAGTCTCAACATCCCAGGGCAAGATCGAACGCAAGTCAATCAATTCGACCGACAAACCAGGCATCTTCTTTTGAGCAATCTGGATGGCGTTCTCGAGAACATACAACTGAGCACCCCATCCAACAATCGTCAAGTCCTTGCCCTGAGTCAAGATCTCGGCCTTGCCCAAAGGCAACTCATAATCACCAACGGGAACCTGCTCGACTGTGATTTCAAATCATTGTCAAATAAAACGTAATACAAAAAAAAAAGAAAAAAGGAGAGGCCGGGTTAGTGCTTGATTCTGTTTTCCGATGGCACACACCGCGTAGAACAAAACGATTAGAAAAGAAGAAAGGAAAACGGCACATTACCAGCAGCACGGTAAAGAATCTTGGGCTCCATGAAGATAACAGGGTTACGGTCACGAATCGAAGCCAACAAGAGACCCTTGGCCTGGATAGGACCGCGAGGAACGACGACCTTAAGACCAGGAGTATGAGCAAAGTGGGCCTCGGGGTGCTGAGAATGGTAATGTCCACCATGTCCAACGGCACCGCAAGGGGTACGGATGCACAAACCGCCAACGTTGAACTCTCCTCCGGAACGGTAACGGTACTTGGCAGCCTCGTTCACGAGCTACGAAACCCGATGATACATACAAAAACATTGTCAGCATTTCAATTCCAGACGATAATTTGACACATTCGTTCCTTCATTGTCCATTGCAGTCAGCAAACTCGCTTTTACCTGATCAAAAGCGGGGAAGATGTAATCCGCAAACTGAATCTCGGCAATGGCAGTCGATCCCATAGCAGCGAGACCGATACCGAATCCAGCAATACCTTGCTCAGACAAGGGGGTGTTGAAGACGCGATCACGGCCTATGTTGTTTTGTTGTTTCATGAAAGCAACCGTCAGTCATAGATTCATAAGAGATCAAGCCGTCAGGTTGACCACATCGCAAAAAAAAAAAAAAAGGGAAAAAAGGGAAAAAAAAGCCACATACCAAACATCTCTGAGAGACCCATTGTGCAACGGAACACTCCACCAAAGGCAACATCCTCTCCAAAAACGCAGGCAGTGTCATCGGTGGCCAAGGCAATGCTCATGGCATCATTGACGGCTTGAAAAGTGTTCATCTTCTTGGTCTCACCTAGAGGAGTAAAATGGTCATTTGATTAGATCTTTCGAATCTATCCTCAAAGCACACTCATATCAAAACACAGCGCGGTGCGGGCTAATGTAATACCGTTGGCGACACCGGCGAGCTCAGGGTTACGGAGAGCATCGTGGTGAGTGTGCTTGATGAACTTGGAGTTGGCGACACCGGGCAGGAATCCCTCGGCAGGTGGGGGGGAGTTGGCAGCAGCATACTGGGTCTTCATCGACGTGTGCAAGTGCTGATGGGTGATTTGGAGAAAGGCGTGGGATAATTGACGGGGATTATTTTTGGTTAGTACGACGTGTCCTGGGGAGCGGAAATCCTTAAGCCCTCTGGTACAGCAAAATGTTTATTGCTCAATGATGATAATCGGTACCTTGACGGGCGAGCCCTGCTGGACAAAGGCTCTGGAGACGGCTCCGAGAGATGAGGAAAGACGAAGGGATTTGTGAAGGGCCGACATTGTGCTATGTGTGGGTTATGAGATGAAATGAATGCAAGCGTGGCAAAGAGAGGAGTAGAGTGGAGAGGATGAGAGAGACAGAGGATGGAATGAAGGATGGACAGAGAAAGACAAGGGAAGAGAGGGGAGAAAGAGGGACAGATGCAACGATGGGGGATGGAGATGAAGGAGAAAGAAGAAGAAGGGGGAGAGATCACTCGTTGCGTGTGTGTGGAGAAAGACTTTTTTTTCCTCTCTTCTCTCACGCAACCCGTGGGAAAGTTGGCCACTGAGTGCAGCACATGCGATGATTCTGCTTCCTGGCGTGATGTCTTTTTTCACTTTATTTGAACTCTTATGACACGGCGCTGTATGGGGGTGCCGGATCACTCTCGCTGTCAATGACGCTACTCCTAATACCATGGCTGATGCCAACTGCGGGGTGAGGTGGCTGTTGCAGTCGTTGCTGCTGGTACTGTTGACGTGGTGGTGGAACTAACGCGGAAGAACACCACTCCTGCTGCTGTTGCTGCTGGTATCGTGTGGTATCCATCGTATGATGGGATGACGGGTTGGCCGGGACTGACCCTTGAAATGGTATTTGCTGGTCAATTGAACCAGAGGGCACCATGGGACGACTAGTCTTGATATCCGGCACAGCTGAGAGCCTATATCGCCGAGAGTCAGGGCGACTACGGGATGAGACTGATCCCGAGCCCGAGCCCGATCCCGATCCCGATCCAGAAGCCGCTCCTTCCCCAGTTGCAAAATGAGGAAGCGTAAATGAACCATACTGAAGATTCCTGTGTAGCGGCGCTGGGGATGCTGCACCTAAACCAAGATCTACGGCTGAGGGTGCTGTAGCTGACTGAACCCGTAATGACTGGGGCTGCTGAAGCAGCTGAATTTGTCGGGCTGCCGGTCCTGGAGATGCAAAGCTTTCCTTTTCACGAGGGTACCCGTGACCATTGGTAGGGGGTGGTGGGAAGTAAGACTGGGGCGAGGGCGCCCCATGCGATGAAGAGTAGGTGGAAGGTGAGGCTGGCGACGACATCACAGGAGACGAAGTCGAACTCCTTCCATGACCATGTGCTGCAAACAAAGCGGCCTGACTTGTAAAAGGAGAGGGGGACGTGCTGGACAGATTGGGCGAAGACCTGTCTTCGTTTGGAACGGATGGTAATGGCTTCGTAAATGTGGACAGATGCAAGGAAGAAGATGATGCTTGCGATACTGATCCAAAGGCAGGGAGTGTTGCTGCTCGTCGATCGGGACTCCCTTTCCACTGGTAAGAATGGCCAACGGTGGTTGCACTGGAGTGGTATTGGGTGCGGGGTATATATGATGATGATGCTGGATCTGCGTCTGGCCCTCTTCTAATTTGCGCTGGTGGGGTTGTCGGTACTACTGGATAGCTCCCTGGCAACGTTGAGTGTGGTGATGACGGCTGTAGCGATGGTGATGGCGTGGGAGAGGGCAATGATCCCAGAGATAATTGCGAGACAGCCCCAGCCAACTTCATATCTACATCACTTGGCGAAGAACTCAATTGAGTCCAGGGCTTTGGCTGTGCCTGCAATGTATCGTCCGAAACTGTGGCAATAACAACCGGTATTTCAATCTCAAATCCACCAGGACTTGAAAGGAGTTTCGTCCGCACCTTTTTACTAAGAGTCTGCCTGTTCCTTCGTTCAAGAAATCCAGTCTTTGGTCGCATGTCGAAAAGGAGTAGAAGGTGATACTGGATGGAAATGACGCGTGTGGTAAACATGGTCGGGGGACAATCAATGGGAAGCGTCACATCGGCAATGACTTTGCCAGGCTGTTTTGCTGTATCCAGATGCAATCCGATCGTAGATGAAGCGACAATATGACTGTACTCCTTGCTTTGTCTAGAGAGGACCACCTCGCCGTATGTTAGATCATCACTCATCTTACAAGGAGACACTCATCAAGTATGTAGACTCTGCTTACTCTCCGGCACAATAGCTCTCTTTACGGATCAATTGGATCCAACAGCCTGGATCACGATGCAGTGACCGTGGGTGTGCTAGATCGATTACCATCTGAATCTTTTGGCCTTTGAGGAAGGCTGATTGAGATAGATTGACTGCAGCCGATGCCAAGTTTTTGGGCTTGTTTGTTTCCGGTTTAACGTTGCTCGAGCCCGTCACTGTGACAGGGTTGCAATATGGCTCAAGAGCGCAGCTCACTAGGTCCTGCAGTTGCACAGTCTTGTTGGCCTTGGTCTCCTGCATACTGCCAAGGAAACTCTTTGAGGTGACTGTGGCTGTGAGGGTATACTTGACTGTGCCATGGCGGTACTAGCGCGACAAAGTGATGAGGGAATGATGTTATGTGGCTGTTTCGACCGTGCACAGAAGGAAGAGAGGGGGCGGTGCGTGCCGTGTTTGCTTGGCGCCTCTTAAAATAATTGTCTTTGAACTCAGAGTCAAAGGAACAGAGTCCAAACGAGAGCAATTGCGACTTTGCACAGTTCAATGGGCGAAAATGAATCCCATTATGAATTATCAGGGCAGTCCATTCACAGATCGAAAAGAAACAATATGATACCTTTCCACTAGACGGAATGTGCTGGAGTGGCACATCAAAGGCAAAAATCCAGGTGTGGTGACCTTGAGGCAGGACAGCCTCTGCGGCATTATTGGCTTGACCAAGGAGGACAACCTGATCACTGAGGAC
Organism: Entomortierella parvispora; assembly: GCA_963573315.1. Lineage (NCBI taxonomy): Eukaryota > Fungi > Mortierellomycota > Mortierellomycetes > Mortierellales > Mortierellaceae > Entomortierella > Entomortierella parvispora. Next base: position 1,194,675 of record OY752146.1, read on the forward strand.
AAAAACTTCATCGGTCGTCTTTGCAACCTTGGTCGAGACTGTGCCCACAAAGCGGATTTTGATGCAAGTGTACTTCACGGAAGCGGACGAATCGAAGCGGACGGTACCTGAAGTGAATTATGAGTATTAGTGTCAATGAGAAGAAGCCAGAAGCCTTTTCATCGGGAGAATTAAGATGTACCGTGGATGGTGTTCCCGGGATAATAACAACGAGGAGCGTCGTCGGTGTTGTTGTCTAGGTGAATGGAAAATTTCTTCATTGTTGTCGGGACGATTGGATCAAGAGGATGGATGCAGAGATAAATCCAGAGATGAAAACAAGGATGGAGGCAAGAACGAACGCAAGGATGAATCGGATGAATGGGATGAATCGGATGAATGAGATGAATGGGATGAATGGGATAAATGGATGGATGGATGCAAAGAAGGAATGCCGATAAGAAATGAAAACGAAATGCAGGTCTGAGCCCTTTGGCGCGGCTGCTCTCTCTTTCTCTCTCCGTGTGGTCACAACGGTAGACGACGCGTTGCGCTGCCGAATCTTCCTTTTTGATGTACATACAAACAGCCTCTTCGTGAGGTCAAACCCATCGATTGTTTCCTATCAGAGGCTGTCCTTCCTGGACACTTGTTCCTATTTGTGGTATCATCGCATTGCTGCTGAACCGCACAGTACATCTTCATCTTACGGCAAGTACAGCACCTTAATTCTGTTATTCTGTTCGACCTTTGCTATTATTGTAGTGATACAAATATCTATTAAAATGACCCATTGTTGACCCTGTCCTTCAAGTAGCCCAAGTATTGGTGGTAGCTCATGATGGGTTCTGCGCGATCTTCGATCAGGTGGCTCAAGAACCAAAGTCGCAAAGCTGGATCGCCGTCCTCTTTGATGACATAAAGTTGGGGGTAGTAAGCAGTCCTGCGCATTTCCCTCGTCTTGCCCACAATCAAGTTGACCCGCTGATTGAAATCAGATTCCAGGGAAGGCAGAGTTGTCTACGAAATACAAGAATGTTAGATACATGAGTTGGCTCACAGACAGACAGCGGAACGGGTCGGGACAAAGAGAAACAGAATAAAGAGCATGGGGCTGTTACCTTTCCGCCACGAATACTCTCATAGTTCGGAACACCAAAGAGATCCATGCACAACTGAGGGACAGCATCGCGACTGACCCATAAAAAGATGTTTTGTGTATCTTCCAACATAAACAATCCGCCGCGCTCGAGTCTTTCGCTGCTCAGGTTCATAGCCACTGGCATTTCGATACCATTGGCCCCGATTGTCCCACAGTTCTCTGGCATGTTGTGAAGCGAATAGAACGTTGGGTGCAAGTAGGGGATTAGGCACTGCGATGGGAGTGTGGACAACAAGTGCATGGCGTAAGATCTCAAATCAGATGGAATTTGAGATCCTCCACGGAGTGCAACCTAACATGCAAAAATTTGGTCAGGATCAGAGTCCATCAACAGACAAAACATAGACAAATACGGCTACAGATGAAGAGTTGGCAAGGGTGTCCTTACATGCTTCAACATTCCCAGAGTCAAAAGCGGCAGGAGCTTCAGGTTGTCGCAGATTTGCAAGTTGGGTGCGGCTCCAGAGGAAGATGCCGTCAAATGGGTTTTGTAGACTCCAAGAATGTCGACACACTTGTTAGTCAAGGCATCTCGTGCATCGTCCAGCTTCGAGCTCATGCCACGCTCCACGGCCTTGTTCGCCAGCAAGGTCGCAATGGCTACTTGATCTGCGGACGCGTACAGCTCTGACAAGCTAGTGGTCACTGGCAACGCCAATGTCAAGACACGAATACGGCGTTCGCCTTGATTTTTTAAAAAAAAAAAAAAAAAAAAAAAAAATCAAAAGAGTCAGCTCTTCCATCATGAAGGCTAGTGGTATTTCCAATATATCAATTATTTACCAGAGGACGAGGTGTGCAACAACGCGGTTTGGAAACAAACGACGGGGATCGTAAGATTATCATCATAGCCAAGCTCTATCGAATAAGATTGATCTCTGGGCACATTGGGCAAAGAGAGCAAATCGGTTGACCGAACAAAAAAGTTGCCATAAAACGTCGACATTCTCAAGCCCTTGGAAGCGCGGACGCGTATCACTGCTTCTAATGCGATCCTCTTGGAAACAAAATCTGCAAGCTCATGTGCAAACTTGAGAGCGTCCTCAGATTTGGCAGCAGTAAACGCCGGGTAGAAAAATGTACTTCCTCCTGTGAACCTTGGTAGGCAGCCTATTCATATGTGGAAAAGTAAACGTCAGAACGGAGAATACACAAACACAGGAAGCAACACAATTAAGCTTGTTTGAAAAAAAAATCCCCTACTCAATGTTGCGACATCCGAGTACTGAGAGCCAAAAAGGAACATGTCGACGCACACTTGCGATTTGGAGCAGTCGACGGCAAATGTCTTGTAAAACGAAGAAGCCGGCTGCAGAAGGGTCGACTCCTTAGATGATCCCAATAGCTTGGGATCCTCACGCATCTTGAGCGCTCCAGCCTCCAGATTGGGCAAGCTTGCTTGCAGACATAGGATCTTGCCTCCAATGGGCGAAACGAGCTTGTAGGCAGCCTGCAAAGCTGGTCCCAAAGCGTTTCCAACATTTTGGGTGTCCTTGAACATGTCGTTCATCCTGTTCAAGAGCGACTCCAGAGTTGGTCGGCACTCGCTCAAATTACATAAAAGGTCGTGTGGCTGAGGCAAGAAGGGGTCCTCGAGATCAGATACCACCAGCATCTGTGGCTCTCCAGAAGATGTCTATTTTTCAATGTTTAGGTGAGCATCTCGTGAAGAAATTAAGCATTAAGAAAACACGTAGACGCGCACTTACGTTCAGATTATAAAAGTGGATCGAGCTATCGACTGTGACAATTCCAATCTTTGTTCGACTATCGTCGTTGGGGATGCGATCCAGTGATTCAAGGATAGTTGTTGCCGCTGTCGCCACCATTCCGCTCTGGATTGCCGCGTACGACACGTCGATCAAAAAAAGGTACACCAATGGCTGAGGTGGACGAACCATGTACTCCGTAGGTGCTATGTATTCCACTACGGCATGGTTCAGCTCCTTACGTTGCCAACGGTCAACTGGCTGCTGCGTTTGAGAGTCATAATCAAAGGACGAGGGCACTGTTCAAAAGGAAGGCGGGCGTCAGTATTCGGAATTTTATCTGCATGGCTGCTACGGTTGCCTTAATAGAAGGGTGAAAGTTCAGCTGACCTTCGTTCAGGGTATAGCACATGTTGCACTTCCAGCGCTGTCCTCCCTCGACAAATTTCACAAACGGATTGATGTATGTTCTGCATCTGCGGCAGCGAGCAATGATGGAATCCGTGACGACAGGGACCTCCTCCTGACGAAAGAAAATGAAAAAGAGACGTGCTAGTTTAGAATCCTGATCCTTGGAGAAATAAAAACAGAAGGCGAATCCCAGGCGTTGAGCCCGTTTGACTTACATCCCCTTCCTTCACACTACGATAAGGTGTGATGACAAGTCCCAACGGGAGTCTAGACTTTTGTAACAATTGCGAATTTGCTGGTATGGCGTTGAGAGTCGATCGTTTGTAAGAGGGATCGCAGTTGGCATGGGGTGACTGTGTGATCGAGGCCTGATATGAAAGGATGAAAAGAATGTATAACTGTGTCAGTTATTGATAGGCGTTGGTTGGACTCGCTCTTTATGTCTAGGAGTATTGCGAGCTTACAGTATCAGGAAGGCCAATGGGAGGAGGAGGGGCTACCAGATCCTGGACTCTGGGAGCAACGCCCATCAAGGCCACCGTAGGGAGCTTAAATAGAACAAGAACCGCAGAAGGTTAGTGGCGAATCTGCAGGTCTGAAATATACTTTAGAGCCAAGAAACAGTTTCTTACATTGACACCTTGACCCAAGTTGTTGAAACCGTATCCAGCGTTGTTGCCGACATTCATTGCACCCATCTGGTGTACCAGCTGACCTACGCTGGGCTGAATCGGCTGCCCGGCTAGCGGCTGAAGTCCCTGTTGGTACGCTGGCACGGCCTGGCCAAAGTTTGGAGTTGGCTTCTCACCAGGAACAAAAAACTGTGGTCCTTGATCCAATGGCTGAGGTGTCGTCCCCACATGCGCTGGTGGCATACCGCTAGCAGGGCCAGGCTGAAAGTTGCCTCCTTGAGTCTGCACGGGATCCTGGTATGAGCCCATTCCTTGGGGGTACATCCGCTTGGACTTGCTAGCAGCAGTAGGCATAGGAGGGGGGCCAGCCATTGGGTTAATCAATCCAGGGTCTTGCTGCGACTGCTGGAGCTGGTGCTTTTGCTGCGTTTGCTGCTGTTGATGCTGCCGCTGGAGCTGTGCTGGCGGAGCATGTTGCATCTTTGGTGTCGGTGGCTGACTTTGGTTTGATCCAAATCCTGTCCCGGATCCGTTAGCTGACGCATTGTAGCCCAACGGGTTCATGGCTGGCGAGCCTGGTGCACCCATGAATCGACCAGGGGGTGGCCGAGCCTGGATCTGAGGAGACATACCAGGAGTTCCTGGCTGCGACAAGTTTGCTGGCCGAATCATGGGCGACGCAGCTCTCTGGATACCGCCGATCGGAGGAGGGCGCTGGAGAGGAGCACTATATTGGTGCCCGCCAGGCTGCTGCTGCTGTGAGTGTGGGTGCTGATGCTGCTGCTGTTGTTGCTGGCTGTAGGATCCAGATCCCATGGGCATGGGTGGGCGTTGGAAAGCAGGTGAGGGAGGAAGCGAGGCTCCGCCGGCGGAAGGTGGTCTCATCGCGTTATTCAGTTGACCGGCAGGAGGACCGTTGTCTTGAGGGTGCGGTGAGCGTGGCACGGCATTGAATTGCGGCCTGGCAGGATTCTGGCCCTGATGGGGCATACCAGTGGGGTGTTGTGGTCTGAATCCCATGGCAGGCCGTCCAGGCTGCCCTCCTGGGGCCTGTCCGGGCGTGCCTGGTCTAGACAAGTTATGTGGCTGCTGCTGGTACGGCTGCTGCTGGTACGGCTGCTGCTGCTGCTGAGGTCTGAAACCAGGTCTGGGCATGGGTGCCTGGGCTGGTCGCATCGTCGGGGTCGATGGCTGAGAGTTGGCCATGGCGCACAGGGATCGCGGAGATGGAGATGCGCGATCTTTAGTGGAAGTGATCAGAAGGGTGGAGTCAAGGAACTGCTCAACGGTGATGAGCGTGAGGTCCTGTTACGGGATGGTGAGATGAGAGATAAGGATGAGAAGAAGGGAGGGAGAGAAAGGAGGAAGGGAGGGAGGAGAAAGATGGCCAGCGAGATGAGAATGAAGGGAGAACGAAGAACGAAGAACGAAGAAACGAAAAGCATCCAAAAGGGGCTTACCTGCCATCCCTTCATTCCGCTTGTTTTTCTGCCTCCACCGTGGCATTCATGAACACCATCATCATCATCGTCATGATCCTCTTCCTTCTCTCCATCATACTCGCCACGATGCAGGATTCATCCTTCGTCATGATCCACTCTTGTCCCCATCTGCTCTCGCGCTCTTCCCAAGATCCGCTCCGGTCTTGGCTCTCTTTCTTCGTGTCCTTGCCCTTGCCAGCAACGTGGGCATCTAGGCGCACGTGATCGTGATCGATGCAGGCCCTTTATTGATGTGAATGCTGATTGCTGAGTGAGTGCGTGGGTGGAATGCTCTAATATGTGTTATCACGCGACTTTTCGGTGTGTTCCTCAATGTCGAGGGCATCCCAAGGGTAAACCAACCATTGATCAGGCATCTGCTTGCAGGCGAAATACCGTCCGTTCATGATCTCATCAGGGAGCTGCTCGCGCTTCTCCTTCAGCTTGTTGTGAAGGACAAAGACGCCAATCTTGGTCTCGGGTACCTCCTTGCCCTGGGCTCTCAACTTCTCGGACTCCAACTCGAGATCTTTGGTCAACTCACGGACAGCGTAGGCCAAGGTTCTGCGGGTATCATCGACCTCGTCCACAATCAAGATGTTGCGTCCGATCAAAGAGGTCTCGGACGAGTCAAAGTTAAGCCATTGGGTCTTGATAACTTCGGGCTCTTGCGAGATGGGCTCATCATCCTTGTGGGCGGCCTTCCAGATTTCGAGATCTTCGTAGAGAGAGAGACCAATAGCCTGGATCGAGATGTTCTTGTTGTTTCTCTTCTTCAAGAAGGTTCTCTATTTGGACAGAAAACAAAAAAGCCGATGGTTATTAACGACAAATCTCTCCTCACTTCTCTCTGTCTTTCAGCCCTCCAGTGTGTGATCAGGATCCCGGTTCGAAGATTTGTTGCTTACCAGGATACGGGCTGAGATTCAAAAAAAAAAAAAAAAAAAAAAAAAAGAAAGAAAGAGTGATGAAAGATGGAGTAAAGACCTTGGTCAGTTTCCGGGATAATAGTCAAACGTCCAAGACGACGCAACGTCTGTACAAGATCGGCGCCATGATATGTCAAGACACTTGGTGATATCTTACCAGGAATGAATCCACCTCCCCCAATGGCGACTATTTGTGTGCAACAGCAAAAGGAATGGTTGAGCCAGTCAGCACAAGTAAGGTTTTTTTTTCCCATAAGATTTGTCACCCTTGTTTTGCGGGCAACTGCAGACTTTTTTTCTCCCTCTGTTTACAAGTTGACCGTTGAGGACCATGCAGGTGCTACAATGGCACAATGTACAAAAAGGAATGCGAGAGAGAGGGTGACCATGACTGAACACAAAGGGAAAACGTCCTACCCATGATGTCAGGCTGGAAGTCCTCGTTGAGGTGCAACGAGTCGACGGTCTCCTTGATCATGGAGTGGATCTGGTTGTAGCTGACATGAATCTTGCTCATAGTGAAATGTGCCGTGTAGGGGGAAAGCTAAGGATGGGGAGGGATAGGGGATGCAACCAATGGGGCGAGATGGGATGTCCAGCCAAAACCAAAAGAGAAAAAAGAAGAAAAGCGACCGCCGTTCTCTGCAGGAGCCCTTTTGTGTGTCACAGCGGGCTTTACGGCAAAGCGAATTTCTCGGCAAAGCAGGGCGCCGTCCGCGAAATCCGTCGAGTGCCAGCCAGCCAGCCAGTCACGGATCCGGGCTAAGCCACATAAACATGTAAACACGAAGCAGTCCCACAGGCACAGATGTCCCGGTCGACATGGCCACCGGTGCATTCATCTTCCTTCCACCTCTCCTCTCTTTTCTCTCTCTCCCTTCCCCGCTCTCAACTCTCTCGGCAAATGGCTTCTGCAGGATTGTGGCAGCGCTGCGTCGCAGCGACTGCATCGGCTATGTCTGCGTCAACACGCTCTGGTAATTGAACCTTTCAGGAGCCTGATCTCCAGGACTTGCGTTCGAGCTTCGAATCGACTGCCCTGACTGGACGTTGTTCATGAACAAAGACCCTGACATTCCTCTTCAAAAATAACTAGCCTTCATCACTCGTTCATTCACAACTGCTGGTGCTGTGACCTTGGCTCGTAAACGTCCTAGCTCCGTTGCTGCCCTCACTAAGGCTCGCATCCCTGGCCTCGATAACCCAGAGTCCCTTCACAACCTTTCAGAAATCCACCCTTTGCTGGACCATTACCCCCGCACAACAAATCAGGAGGGCGCTTTGGATCTGGAGACACCCCGTGCGTGGCCACAGAACGCCCCTCTGGATGATCTCTTGAAGAACCAGGCTGACGATGAGGTGGACGAGTCATCGCTTCCTCACGGTTTGACCCAGCAAGATCTCAGAAAGTTCATGAAGCGCTCCCTGGTTGTGAAGAGAACCTCTAACATGACCACTGCAGGAAAGATCCCCAGCATGTATGCCTTGGTTGTCGTCGGCAATGGCGAGGGTATCGCTGGATATGGCGAGGGCAAGGACGATGAGGTTGCACGTGCAGTCAGCAAGGCGACCAACAGAGCCATGAGAAACTTGACCGTCTTTGATCGTTATGACGACAGAACCATCTACCACGATATCGACCACAAGTTCCATGCCACCAAGATCCAGTTCCGCTCTCGTCCACCAGGTACCGTTTCTCAAAACGTCAAGAATAACCCGACCTTCACTTTTATTTGCAACAATAGATCAGGCTGGGCAATTGATCAGTCTGGATGAAGTGAAGGAAGAAATGCTAACCGTCCGTTGATGATTTGATGTTTCCGACTTGTAGGTTTTGGTAACCGCTGCAACCACTACATTCACGAAATTTGCTCCTGCATCGGAATTCTGGATATCAGTGCCAAAGTCTGGGGATCGCGTAACCCCATGAACGTCATCAAGGCCACCTTCGAGGCCTTGGGAACGAAACAGAAACTTCCAGAGGAGATTGCTCGTGGTCGCGGAAAACGCGTTGTCGATGTTCAGCACACCTACTACGGCGCCAGCGAGTAAAGCGAAGGCAAAGCTTCCGTTGTATAATACTATAGACACTTTTTTTGTTCCCCAAATGCATGATTCAAACAAGATCAAAGTGAATGTGCGATGGCATTCGCTTTTGGATAAATGGTAGACTATATACATGTTCTGTGCTCGACAATTTTGTGGAATGGACTCGAGATCCCCTGGAGCGCTAAACTCCTTGTACCAGAGGCGAGGATCTGCCTCTCCGAGACACTGCCCCACGGGCATGACATCGTATCCAAGACTCTGGACGCACTCCACGGCCCAGGCACTGGTGAATTCTTGGTAGGCACCCACTTAAACTCATCGCATCTCGGTTGAGGGGGGACGAGGGAACTCCTCGGACAGCCTCGGCCCATTTTGACCTAAACGCGATCCCGTCCGCTTGTTGCTGCTTGACGACTGTGATGGTTTCCGGTCATGGGAAGTTTATCTGGTACCGGAGCGAATGTTGACAGGGGCAATGTGTCCTCTTTGCGAGTCGTTTCTTCTTTCATCTCTGGAGCATCTCCGTAATAATGGTGATTGATCTCCCACAGGATCACGACGTAACCCATTTCTTCCAATATTTTTCGGACTCGTTCGCCATGTTCGCCGAAAGGCGCTCGCATATATCTGGGAACAACTCCCAAGATATCACGGAAAGCTTGCTCGATCTTTGTCATTTCTTCGCGAATCTCGTATGTATTTGTTCTGGAAAGAAAGATGCACATCTTGCGGCCCGATCTCTGTTGGATCCAATCGACCACCGTATCAACTTCAAACCGGTGTTGGATTTGAGTGCCGCAGACAGCGCTTGAGCTCCGTTGGATCCGATCGAGTTACGTTGCAAGTTCAAAGTGGTCAGATTCCAGTTGGCCATGATGCTTGTAACTACTTCAGATATCGATAATAGTTTCATAGGCAGGCCTCTGAATCGTCAGGTATTGTATAAGGTTCGTTTTCCACTGACGTTATCCACTGGTGGTGTCCCTTGATGTTGTCCCTTGATTTTTGTGCTTTGATGGTGTCCCTTGATGGTGTCCGTTGATGGTGTCCCTTGATGGTGTCCCTTGACGGTGTCCCTTGATGGTGTCCCTTGACGGTGTCCCTTGATGGTGTCCCTTGATGTTATCCATAGGCGTCACCCCGCGATCTCTTGGTGATTTTTGGTGTACCTTAAACCTCATCCCTAGATTTTTCAGCATCTATTTTTTTTCTGACTCTTGCCATACAAAACCACAGCTTGGTGACAATCCCACAAATCGGATATCTCCCTTTACTCCTTATTCGCTCTTATTCCTCCCCTCCCTTTCTATCCCTCAAAGTGAGACATGCCAAAGAGGATGACGGTTGACGGTTGCCCCCTCCTGACATTGCACAGACAGTGGATCACCTCTGCAGACATCCCCATCCCTGGTACTGAGGCATGCGGCTCTGATGAATGTAGCTCTGGTGCATCTAAATCTAAACTCTTAGGGCCTTGGGATCCGGATACAGCATTTCGATGACTCCATCAAATAATAAAAAAGAAAGGAGTAAGACTAATAAGGGTCTCCTTCACAAACATCATCCGTGTAAAGGAACCATCAGATGCCTATAAAAACTCCACGTCCCTTTCCCTCTAAAAACTTCAAAACCCACATCCACAACCACAAGAAAGCCTTCCTCTACTCCCAACACACGAAACCTATTGCAAGATGAAGCTCTACTTTCCAATCCTACTTGTCTGCACTGCGACCCTCTCACATGCTCGAAGTGTGCCTTGGGCTCCTCAAGGGTCCACCTTGCATCGGCGTCAAGCGGCAGGTGTAGCCGAAGAGGTTGTTAATGATGACGCTGCTCTGGTTGCCCTACTCAATACTGATTTTGGAACCGCCGGCGAAAACACTGCAGGGGTGGCTGGCTACACGATGTCAGCGTCGCCTGCGAATAACTATGACTGGATAGTAGGCACGATTGCGGACTGCACGCGGGAGCAAGCCCCTCCTACGCCCATCGGGAGCGCACTGCAGTGCGATGTTGGTAATACTACTCCTTGTTCGCGCTCTGTTGTCTACCAAGATACCCAGTCCTCAAGCTCCACGACTGGGTTTCACTGGGAATTTGGCGCTGAGGCAAGTGGAGACATCCGCTCTGTCACCGTCAAGGCGAGTTTCAAGTACGGTCAAAGTGGTTCCAAAACGGAAGCGCAAACTAAGGGAGAATCAAACACATATGTTTTCCCTGTGCCACCTGGGAAAAGCTGCACACCTACCATCGTCTCATATAGGATGAGATGTAAAGGAGATGCTTATAATGTCAACCACGACGCATGGAACACCAAGGCCTATCCAGGTGGCTGCAAAACCCTCCCCATCGACTTTGCCAAGGACAAAATTTTTGCAGGACTCTCCCCAAGGTACTACTACTACGTCAGTGGACTCGAGCTTTACGAGATGGTTTCTACCAGCGACTTTCCCCCCACGAGCTGTGATGCTGTCGTTAGTGGCAATGTGTGGGTTAGAGGAATGGTTCTCGCAAACGAAGATAATGCATCTCTTCAACCGCTCTTTTACACAAATGGCAAATCCCTCAGTGCCATCAGCTGTGTTCTTTCAGCATAGTGATATCTCTTCATTCTTTATCTATCGGCTTTTTATGGGAACAACCCCTAGCTCAGCCAGCAGACTCACTGCAGTTCCTTTATTATAATATTATTTAATAAACATTTAAAATTATTAAAGGCTGTCGTCCACTTTCCATAAATACATCTCCAGTTATCACCATTCATGAAAAAAGTGAGTTTGAGTTGCTGGTCTGGTCCTGCAAGTAGTCCAACAACTCGTCCGATAGTTGCCCAGGACCATCATCAAATGAAATGGCGTAAGAGTACACTGATCTAGGACCGCTCCAGCCTCGTGAATCAGTGGCGGTGCTGGCCCCTGCACAGCGTACGGGAAATATGTGTTGTTGTAAGTGTACAAAGGCTGTCGCGATAGCGACGGAGGAATGGGTGCTGCTGAGGCTAGGGGCAGCTCCGAGGATGAAAAAAGAGGAGGGTCAGTTCTCTATCCTGATGGCTCACTTGCGCCCGATGAATGGTTGGGTTGAATGGAAAATCTTATTTTTGGGGTGTGAAGAAACGTCTGGAACATCAAATGCCATGCGACAATGTCTGGGATGAGCAGTCTTGCTGGTCCCTTCCTCCTTTCGCAAAAACAGATATGCATATGGAAACGACGTGGCTTTGACATATAAGCTGTGAGATGGAGGCGGAGGGAACAGGAGGGGTGACAGGGATGATATGAAGCTTCTTACCTTTCAGAGAGGGGTAAAATTACAGCAGAGAAAACAGGATGAGGCTGATAATGAAGAGCGGACCACTCAAAATCCAATGGGGGCGCATCTTGTCAAGTGAGAAGCTCGGAAGATGTGAAGAACGCGCTGACTAAGGATGATGTTGCAGATGCAGAAGAGAGAACGAAAGAACACTAAACTGATGATGGATAATAGAAAGCAAGGCCCGATGAATGCAGGAGGGTGGTTGAGAGTTGGTGTTTGGGCGGAGGAACAGGACCCTTGATTGGCAGGCCAGCTAGTGGTCAGTGTATATTGCGATCAGGAGTAGAATCAGGAGGGAAAAGAGGAGGACGATAGAAAAAGGGCAGATTCGAGAGCAACGAAGTGAAGAGGAGACGAACAATAGATGGATAAACGAACGAAAGAGCAAGGCGATTGAACAACAAAACGAGAACGCACACGTCTGTGGCGGCGAAGAAGCGAGGCGGGAAGGAACGAGAGGATCTTGGCCCACAACAGACTGGGAATTTTTAAAAAGGACGATCCACCGCCCTTGATCACCTCGGCACTGTTGTAGGTCTCATGCTTGCACATCACTCTCAACTTGGCAGGAATGCGCCATGCAGCGTTTTCCGATTGTGCGTCTGTGTTGGTGGGCGAGGATACGAAAGACTATATTTTAGGTATGGCTGACTGTCCCTTTTTGCTGCTGAAGTTTTGCTCAGTCTGAAATCAAGCCTTGGACGACTACACTTGAATCTTTCAGGAAAACAGAAAGTTGATCCCGACTGAGGATGCTGGCCGGGCAAGGTAACAGTCCACAGATAAAATGCCCTGTTAAAACTTTCCTCTGTCCAGAAGTGCCGGAGCAAGCAATCCCTCTCGAACAACCACACCTCTCTTCTCGCGAGGGTGGAGTTCCTGAAATCAGCGATTTTCCATACCGACGAAACCAAGGTTGTCCCGAGGTTAACACTGGGGCGGACTGCGTCAACGAGAACAGCCTCTGGATACAGCAGGAAGGGCTTGCCTTGGAGTCAGGTTGGTTCGTAGACGACGCGCCGGACACGCGTCGTGCCCCCACAACACATGCCCGGTCCGCGCGTGCACCGTTGTGCCGCCTGTCACTTTGAGAGCACGGAAATCCAGGTGGGAGAACCGGCCAGCCGAAAGATGGGTGGTCGGATGGATCGAGCGATGACAAAGGGGGAGAATGGGAGAGAAGTGCAATGCGAGGCACACGCATCTTTCCTTCTCCACGCTCCCCCATCGCTGTCGCTCTAGCCCTCTTCAGTCTTGTTCTCTTTCGCCTCCATCGTCTTTACTCTCTCCTCATCACTTCACCTCGTCACCACACTACAATGTCAGGTATAACATTTATAACATTCATGCACATGTCGCCTGTGTGACTCCACCGACCTAAGAGAGCAACAGCCTAATGACTAAATCGCGGTGATGATACTCCTCATACTAGCCTACAATTCCATCTTCAAGAAGAATCTGTTCGAGAATGAGGTCGTGCTCGTCACCGGAGGCGGAACTGGTAAGCGATCCTGAACCAGATAAATTTCCGACTCCGTCCTTCTGCCTGGCTGTTCGTAGAAAACCCCAGATAATAGAAAACTGGCCGGCATGCTGACTGTTGCCACCAATCCTGCTTCGTCCTGCCCTAGGTATCGGACGCTGTATCGCCCATGAGCTGGCCAGGTATGGAGCTCGAAAGTCTGTTATCAGAGCTTCTTGTAGAGGGAGTCGTGTATACAGTCTAATCGTCCACTTGTCTCCACATCCACAATATAGCCTTGGAGCAACTGTTGTTATTGCTGCAAGGAAGATGGACCAGCTGACAGCCACCGCTGAAGAGATCCGCAAGTTGGGCGGCAAGTGCGACACTATGCAAATCAACATTCGTGACTCTGTTAAAGCACTGGAATTGATCGAAGCTATCGTTGCCAAGCATGGCAAGCTCACTTGCCTCGTCGTATGTCCCCTCCTTGATCCGCTGGCGATCCGATGGTGTATATCCGTTTCTATGCGATTAATGAGATCTATATGAATCTTTTTAAATTCCTGATATTAGAACAATGCTGGGGGTCAGTTCATGTCGCCTGCAAGCATGCTGTCATCGAAGGGCTTTGCCACCGTCGTCGATCTCAACTTGAACGGAACTTTCAACATGTGCAAGGCTGCTTTTGACGGATACATGGGTGAGCACGGTGGCAAGATTGTCAACATTGTGGCAGAGTGTCGCAACGGATTCCCAAGGATGGTTCACACAGGTGCAGCCCGATCCGGCATCATCAACATGACAAAAACTTTGGCCGTGGAGTGGGGTCCTTACAATGGCATTCGTGTTAACTGTGTTGCCCCCGGAACCATTGTCAGCTCTGGCATGAAAAACTATCCTGAGAATGTCGTCGATATGATTGCAACCAACGATTGGATGGTAAGCGCAATTGGTCTGATCATAGTCAGCGCCCTAATGACGAAAACATGAAGGTACTAATGACCCCGATTGCCGGATCAAATTATCTTCCCATTCTCATCAATTGTAGAGTCCAAGCGGACGCTACGGAACCGAGGCTGAGATTGCCGCCAGTGTTGTGTTCTTGTTGTCGCCTGCTGCTTCCTACATCAACGGTGTCAACTTGGCTGTGGATGGCGGTAGTTCCTTGAGCAAGGGCTTTCCTGAGGGTCACGAGTTGGCTTTCAACCCTGACGGTAGCTTGATGCCCGCGTACATTGGGTGGCCTGAAGGCGAAGACAATGTGCACAGCATCAAGCACGTGGACGCTCCTAGCAAAGTCAACGCCTTGCTCGACAAGTACAAGCGCAAAAGCAAGCTGTAAACTCTCAAAAAAATAGATCTGGTTAGTAATTGAAATCAACCATGTTTTGCAGAAAGAACCCTATGGCAGTGATATGCCTAGACGTAGAAAGCTTTGCAATTGAGGAACCAAGATAGAAGAGCTTTCATGATTTCATCCTCCCACAAATTCACTAAACCTGAGAACGGAATAATACAAGCACTCGCCGTCTTGATAGTTTTGTCTAGAGAATGGGTTTTTATTTTTAACAGTTTTGTACAGGATGAGAATTTGGGGGATTGTTTGGTAGATTTCTTAGTTCTTCTTCTGGTTCCAGGTGTGCTCATCGGGCAACTCTTGGCGGACACCGATCAAGGAACCCTCGGGCTGAACAGCGGGTAATTGTGCAGCACCCCAGACACGGACACGCTTGATACCACCATCGGGGATCATGATAACCTTGACCTTAGCAATACGCTTCTCCGTCAAATCGTTGGCAACCTTGAAAAAGTGCTGGCGATGAGGGCCAACGGGGACCTGGTCGAGCAACAAGATAGGAACATCCGAGCCAATCTCAAAACCGGCAATAGTCACGCTCTTGGGGGGGTTACCCATGTAGTGAGCGGTATCGATCTCAATGTTGGTGACATGTCCTGGGGCACCAAGTTTGATCGTGCAGTGGTCTACGTGGCCGGGGGCACGCGAGCGCTTGGTCTCCCAGCCGTCCGACATGTCATGACCACGACCAGGCAAAAGCATGTTGGAAGGGTGACCATAGTGAGCATCCGAGAAATCTGTGACGACCGATCCAGCGGCGGCCGAGGCCAAGTCGTAGAGCTCGTGCTTGTTCTCGGGGTGAACCTGATGGACGTTACCGTAGACGCGGAGACGGGCTACACCACCATCGGGATACATGCAGAAGCGGATGTGGGTATAGTACTCGGCAGTAGGGGTGTCGAGCTTGAATCCATGACGGGAGCTGGGGTTCAAGGCAACCTTGGTCAGGATCGGGGTCCACTCGACAGCGGCCCACTCCTCGTGGGTGCGCGTCCGAGGCTTGCCAGTCTCTTTGAAGCCCTCGACGGAAACAAAAGGCGAGTGGTTACCAGTGAAGTAGGCAGTATCGACCTCGAATCCTGCAATGGTACCGGCGTATCCGAGTTGGATCACGCACCAGTCGTAGTTAGGGCTGTTGTGGCGGCGTGTTTCCCATCCATCGTACCAGGCGCCAGTGGGAACGAAGCGACCGGGAGCTGAAATGGGAGCGGTAGGTGTCAGGAGGTTCTTAGCCTCAGCGAACCATTCGTCGGTGAGGGTCAAGATCTTGCCTCCACGGGTTGCGACAGCAAGATCTGGTTGTTAGAAAAGGACCATTTGTCCAAGTCGAGATTCCAGGGTGAAAGGAACGACGTCATGATGTCCAATGCCATGCGGTTGATAGTAGTAGATAAAGTAGATAGATATGGGCGAGAGGAATTGTCCATCAAAGGGATGATCCAGGGGGCGATTGGTGAAGAAAGAAGTAAAGAAAGAAGCAAAAGGACACGGTCAGTAAACTAATCAGAACCCAAACTAATGATCAACCCGGAGGCATCTAGCATCCAACAACATGCCATAAACCATGCAAGAGATGTCATTCTCGCGCAATTGTGATGGCAAAATAGTGCATTCTCCCTGTCGTCGGCGCAAGAAGCAGCAAGAAGTACGAACAAAATGTCTAGTGTGACATACCGATATAATCCTTGAAGGTGTCGTTGATCTTGTCAACGGGGACAATGGTGTTGGCGGGGCCGGAGGTGATGTTGGTCATGATGGATATGGAGCGGGTATGGGTGTGAATGAAGAAGAGGAGAGAAGAAGTCCGAGGCGTGGGCCCTTTTATTCAGAAACGGGGGTCTCCACACTCCTGAAAAGATGGGTCACGCCAGGCCCCCTACTTACTGAAGTGGGCATGCGATCCTTTCAGACTGGATTTTTGATTTCAGTTCCATGAATGTCTTTGCTGCATTTGCTTGCCCGCCTTTCTGTATTGGATGTGTGTCTGATGGGTGAAGCAAACAAGACAGGGGTCCTTGCCCTCTGTTCTCATGAAGTCATCGAACCAGAACAAGGAACAAAATTGCGGGGAGGATATGCATTTTGTTGCACCCAGTTTTGAGTTTCGCTGCTTCGGCCAGTTGCCCGGGGGATCCCGATGGAGGAGGATATGGCTCAATGCGATGGGAAAGGCTGCAATGCCAGTCCAGCCTCAGTGCTGGTGAGTCTACTGGATTAAAGCCGCCATTGCCACTGCCAGCCGCCACTGCCTTGACGAGACATGGTATGCAGCACAGCAGGAGAGGGACGAAAACGGGTGCTTCATGGGAACAACGACATGAACCCCCGATTGAGTGCAGGGTTGTGCACTTCCAAACGTGGACTCCACAAACAGCTGTCGCCCTGTGCGCCGTTCTGAGTGCTGTGCTTTCCTCTCCAAGTTGGTTTGGGGAGACCACAGCCAGCACCAAGGGGAGTTGGACCCCTGTCCCTGCTTGGGCACCTCGCCCGGAAATACCCACTCAGTCATGGCGAATAGGAGAATAAAGACGTGGTGCGCAAACCCTCTCAAGTTCTGTTGAACATTCAACGGCAGAACCTTTTTATTTACAAAGTGTGCCCGTGCATGGTTGGGTGGCTTTTATCTTTTCTTCTTGTTTGCTCGTATTCTAAAAGAACATGTCGTCCATGTTGTCCTCCTCCACGGCGCCAAAAAGTTTCAAGACTTGAAAGATGGCTCCGCCAGACATCACCACCAGCAGAAAAATGACCACATAGGGGTTCACGGTAGCTTTGCTGCTACCTTTGCTGCTACCTTTGCTGCTGCCCTTTCGACCCACCAAAGGTCCCGAAGCTGCCAGAGGCAATGAAGAACGGCGTTTTCCGGGACCGGATTGAAACTTGGCTGTGTTTGGAGCAGTAGAGATGGTAAGAAAGAAAGTGGTCAGTGTTCAAGGCCCTCATAGAAAAAAAAGATAAGGAGAGGAGCCTGTGGAAGTGCCCTCACGTCAAAATCCGGTGTCTTTACCATTGCGGGCTGAAAGGGTGGGGGATGCTGCTCCGGCCATGTTGTGAAGCTGTTAGGTCCTTTGGAACTTTGGATCACCGAATGGAGTGTTTGATGCGGCTGTGTTTCGCGACAACGAGGAGTACTTCAATCTGTGTTGGGTATCGTAGTCTGGTGATGGAGACAGTCGTGAAGATAAGTGGGGGGAAAGTAGTGAAGGGAGGAATGGAAGAGAAGAATGCCAAATACTGCAAGTGGATCGGTGGTCATTGCGAGCGTTCTGGCGCAAGGGGCATGAAAAGGGGTGGGGAGGTGATTGCCCCCCTTTTCTGCCAACGCGATCCTAGACTATCCTTCGTGTGTCGCCACCAAATATTGCTGTCACGCAGCTAGACCATTGTGAGTAGATTCTGTAAGTGGCGTTTGTGATGGTTATTTGCAATATTTTGCGATTCCTCGAAATGGTCATTTTCTTTGCTCCTCGCTTTTTGCCACTCCAGCAAAGGTTGGATCATCATATCCCCTCACTAGCTTGTGTATAAATGTTTGATCCTGCTGGAAGTTCCCAAGATTAATGAGGACGGGTCTACGACGAGCATTGTTGGTCGTCAGTACACACATGATGATCCTTCACTGAGAACTGAATAGCTTTGCCAGCAAGATGTTTGAAGGGGACGCTTTCTGCGTGGATATTTTTAATGCATTGATGCAAGTGTTTTACGCGCAATGGGTAGAAATGTTGGTGTCACTATAACAAACGAGTCCCGACTTGCACTGGTTCAAAATCCATCGCCCAGAGTTGCACTTGGAGTATTGGTTGGCTAATGGAGATCAAGGGTACAAAATGAGGTTGTCAATAGTGATATAACAGAAAGCAGATATTTACAAGAAATCTTATCTGTCCTTACAAGAACCGGGGCTAACACAGATGGTGGCACCGTTGGTAGAGCAGCTACCGGCTTGCTTGCCCGTGGGAATTGAGCCGGAAGGTGAGGTTGCGGTGGGGGGCGGGGTCTTTGTTGGCGCAGTCTTGGTCGTGGTGGTGGGAGGAGTCACAGAGCCACCCCTTGTAAAAAAAAGTAGAAGTGTCGCGTTAAAATTGGATGTCAGGACAAAAACAACGGAACGAGACGGAACGTTTGCGAGACATATCAAGGATTTTTGAGGACGTACTTGACGGGGTAAGAGATGTATCCTTTGCAGGAGCCTCGGGATTGAGGTGTCGTGAGAACGTATTGGTTATTGTTCTTGACATTGAAGAACAACCAGATCTAGGGAAAGAAAGCAGGATATCAGAAGGAGCAGAAGAAACATTGGACCAAGAGGTCTAGGGTCCAAAGAAGAGGATTGACAAAGTTCAATTCCAAGCTACGCCAGTTTTACCTCGCTCAAGACACCAGACTCGCAATTAATCTCGGCATCGAATCCAAAAGCAGACTGGATAGCCGAGTGGATATCTGCGACGTTGGGGTTAGATCCTGGAGTAATCCCCTTGGCTGCCAGTGCCTTGTACAGATTATACTGAGAGCGCAGCTCCAGAGCCTTGCTAAAGTAGTTGTAAACGTCTTGGTTCGCAACAAAGTTGCTCGAGCAAGAAGGTGCCAGAGTCGAGACACAGGTTCCGTGCTTGGACCACTCATGGGACCAGAATACATTGTTGTCACCTTTGTAAGATGACCAATACGTGTGCATGTCCGAGAGGAAGTTCGAGGGAGCCC
Organism: Entomortierella parvispora; assembly: GCA_963573315.1. NCBI lineage: Eukaryota > Fungi > Mortierellomycota > Mortierellomycetes > Mortierellales > Mortierellaceae > Entomortierella > Entomortierella parvispora. The sequence goes on from OY752146.1 coordinate 1,213,868, forward strand.
CAGGGTAGTTCTGAAGACGAGGTTCAATGTCCTATTTTTGTGGCCAGAAAAGGTTGGAAAGAGTTTAATTGGGGTTGTTAGATGAAAACACAATCCAACGATTGACAAGCACAAAACATCGGGCATGTTTTGCTCAATTGCTATTCGTACAGAGTAGACACGCTTGGCATCGCATCCGTTAGCTGGTCCTTGGCCTCCGGAGCAAGTGTCGGGCCAGAGACCATGCATCGTGAATTCGTCCAAAGGTCCGAGGCCGTCGTACCATTGCTGAACTAAAACTAACAATCCCATTGAGGGTAGGCAGCAGGTGCCAACTCCTTCGGAGACTGAGGAGCAAGACAAGACATCTGCAGGGCAGGAATCTGCACGGGGGTTGAGTACAGAGTGGCTGATGTTGAAAGGCAAGGAGGAAACAACCGAAAGTCCTGCGGCCAAGACCAAGGCCACGGTAGAGGTCATAGAGATGAACTTCATGACGTGGAAAGAGGAAAGACGGGGAGGACCAACAGGACTGGCTGGGTGGTTGTAGGTGACTTCAGTGTTTGATGAGTGGGTGAGACTCGGATTGTCTCGCGCCTTTATATTAACAAAAAAACAAAGGAAAGGGGAACGACATCCAATAAGCGGGACAGCACTTTCTTCGATTGGCATGAGGCATGGTAGCACTCGGTCGTACTTGTCAAGGAGACTCTATTCTATTGGCAGCGAGCAGACTGAAGTAGATGCAAGGGGCCAAGCACAATGCGTGGGTCAGTCCGACCTCGTGTTTGGATTTCAGTTTACTCAAGGGAAGGGTAATCAGGGACAGCAAACACGCCCGAGGATTGGAGAGGATTGGAGACGAAGCTTGAGAGCCACCTGTACAAATCCGGGGATACACCAGGGATACACCGCCGAGTTTGCGTCGGGTACAAGGCCCGCTGTCGAAGCAGCCAAGGCGAACGATACTACTCGCTACTAGTCAGTTTTTGAGCAATCATGTCTCCTCTTTTGCAGTTTAGTAGTACCAAGGTTGTGCAAGGGGCATGGCACTACTTGTGATGAAGACTAGTTGAAAGTAAATAAATTGACATAGAGTGGATGATGACAAATAAAGAATCGGAAGTACCGTATGCTGTGAGAGCTCTTTCGAGCATGGTGACCATTGAGAAGGAAGGGGTAGATGTGCGGACCCTAGGAGTCTTTAGCAAAACCCAATGATCTAGACACGCCCATGCAAGTTTATTCGTCAGGGAACTTTCAGCATGACGATAAAATCCACTCTTGCCTCGGGTGAGTGTCGATGGGAGCACGAGAATCAGAGGACAACGAGAGCAACGTGGGAGAGAACGGGCGAACAGCCGAGAGACAGCAAAAGAAAACTGGGCAAGAGGACCGGCGCTTTCAGACGGATGGGCGCTCTTGCTTCGGTCCTCTGTGCGAATCACAACGCGAGATGCGATCAGCCGTAGCCATGAGCGTTTCCTGAGAGGCGAGCGCGGAGTACGATTATGGTGCTCCTGTTTTCTCCAAAGTCTGACTCGGCTCCAAGAATCCCTACAATGCTTGACCTGACGCGGTAGTGGCGCAAAGGAAATAAAAATCCTTGTAGGGTCTGTGGAAGAGCTGACAACGATGGCACTGAGCACCACGCGATTGGATCTTTGGATCGCAGGCGTGGGAGAATGAGCCACCAAGGGATCCACAGGAGTGATGAACAGCGTGAGAGGAAAAGGAAGGGGCGATTGAAGAAAAAAAAAGACGCGTCGATCCCTGCTGGCGGCGCGAGGAATGGGCCTAGAGAGGACGATGCGCTTTGTCCCATTTTTGGTGGCGCAAGTTCCTCTTTCTGGGAGATTCCCATGGTGCAGCTGAGAATCATCAGTCTCTTTCTTTTTGATTCGTCCTGCTCCTATCGCCTACCTGGCTATCACCACCTGGACGTACGCCTCATCCTTAACTGAACATGTCTGATACACGAGAGATTAAGAAACAGGCAAGGAAGAGAACGATCCAGCGTCAGCTCGTGTCCTCGCTTGGTCGCGCCTGGTCTTCAGATGGATCAGCCCCTGATGGAGAAACATCACCAAAGAATCTAATTCTTCAAAGCAAACGGATCCGAAAGCAAGTTAATCTGAACAAGCCAGAGCTAACATCATCCTCAGCGCTGCGATCCCGCAGGAATGCGTCGACTTCTGCCTCTTCCGCATCAACATCCTCATCTCGATCTCATTCCAACTCAAGGAGACATCGCGTATTGTCACAAAGGGACAAGATGCTAAACGATGCGGCCCACGCCTCCAGGCTACACGCACATGGCCTCTGTGTCGAGGAGTTTGAGCTTTTTCAGTATCATATCGGCAAACCCGACCTCGAGAGTTACCTTCATGTCAGGAATACTATGCTCTGGCTATGGCGCGAATCACCAAGAGAGCCGCTCACACTAGATCGCGCATATAACGCAACAAAGGATCTTGGACTGCACCACGGCCTTATCTCGCATATTTACGAGTTTCTGCTGCGATCTGGCTACATCAACTTTGGGATGTGCCCCTTTCAGGATCAGGCAAGCCATGATAAAAGTACAGACAACAGCAGTAGAGACCGCAGTTCGAAAGAGAGAACCCGTGACAACAGTCGACATACCTCAACAATAATTCCGGCCCAAAAAGAGATTGTAGTCATAGGCAGTGGCATTGCGGGCGTGGCTGTTGCTAGACAGCTAGAGAACTTGTTCCATTATTTTGCTCCTCACTTTGCACCCGGATTACCGCCCAAGGTTGTGATACTGGAGGCACGATCACGCATTGGCGGCCGGATGCACTCAATGGAACTCGAAACCAAAACATTACCAACAACCAAAGCCCCAACTACCCAAAAAGATCTATCCTCAGCAAATTACGACTCGACTGGCTCCATTACAACTCAGAAGCTGGATGCCTCCAAAGTTCGACACGCAGTTGATCTTGGTGCCCAAATCATTACAGGGTTTGAAAATGGCAACCCAATGGAGATCATTGTTCGTCGCCAGCTCCCCAAAATGGCCTTGCATTATCTTGTCAATGACTCGTGTGACCTCTTTGAACACGATGGAAGATTGGTACCTAAGGACAAGGACATTCATTGTGAGCAAGTCTTCAATCGGATCCTGGATCAAGCTTGCAAACTGAGAGAATCAAAGGATATTCCACAGCCTCTGCAGGCGTATCTTAGCGATCGTGCGAGACGGGATACTCGAGAGCCAGGAAGAGTTCAATCGGCGACTTCACCTACACTCGGCCACTCTATGGATTACTTTCTGGAGTCACATCCCGAGTTTAGAACCTGGACCCCACAAGAGCTAGGGCTGATCCACTGGCACTATGCTAACCTTGAGGTACATATACCACCATACATTCTACAGTGATTCATGTTGAACTGTTAATTGACAGGCGTTATGCACACCATTAGTTTGCGAACGCAACTCCGTTAGATCAACTGTCTCTTCGGCATTGGGACCAAGATGATGACTACGAATTTTCAGGAAATCATTGCATGGTTGTTGAGGGTTATGGACAAGTTCCTGTCGCTCTCTCTCAAGACTTGGATGTGCGGCTGAATAAGCCGGTTGCATCTATCAAGCGAACATCGACATCGGGAGGCGCTTCAACTTCTAGAAATCAGCACCAGGCGCCGATTACAGTGCAGTGTCGCGACGGATTCTCCATTTCATGCCACGCGGCAGTTATAACAGTGCCTTTAGGTGTGATGAAGAGTCGACAGATCGATTTTTTGCCACCGCTTCCAGAATGGAAGCAGAAAGCCGTGCAGAGACTTGGCTTTGGGCTTCTCAACAAGCTGGTTCTTGTATTTGAAAAGCCCTTTTGGGACTCTTCAGTGGAGCTGTTTGGATACGTGGGCAGTGGTAAGGATGGGACCTCAGGGAAAAACTACGACCTCAAAGCATATCGATCCAGTCGCGGAAAGTTTTACATGTTCTGGAACTGTATAGTTGTGTCAGGCCTTCCTGTTTTAGGTAAATCTCCCGATTTTATACTGAACGCAGGTTGAGAAAGTGGTGGATGAAATTCTAATATCACTACATCTCATCTACTTTCCAGTGACTCTTATGGCAGGACAATCTGCGTATGATTCGGAGAAAATGTCAAAAGAAGACCTGGTTCAGGAGGCGTTGGAGACTTTGGCGTTGATCCACCCAGATATCCCTCAAATCCCCAAACCAGTAGAGACGGTAGTCACTCGATGGTCTCAAGATGAATTTGCGCAAGGAAGTTATTCCTTCGTAGGCAAGAATGGCACTGGGGAGGACTACGATCTTTTAGCAAAGTCTGTTGATGGCCAGCTCTACTTTGCTGGCGAAGCGACGAGTCGACAGTACCCAGCAACTGCCCATGGGGCTTATTTAAGTGGTATCAAAGTCGCCAAGGATGTCCTGGATTCATTGATAGGACCGCAAACCATCCATGGCTCCAACAACACCTCATCTACGAGTCGCATTGCTCATCATGAGAATGGTCATGGCAGCCATGAAAACGATCAATCGCACCTGTTGTCGCTAGAGGACGCCCATACGACGGATTCGCCTCCGCCAGAGAGGTCCGAAGCTATGATTGGCCATGGGTTTGCAATCCCTAGAAGACGAGGGCGGGTCGCAAAGAGCATTATTGCCCGATTTGTGGCGGAGCAAAGCGACGAGGATCTTGGTGACTCGTCGGAAGATGAGCAGAGATCAAGACCCAAGCGGGTACGACAGGGCGTCGAAGACAAGCGCAGTGCTGATGTTGCAGGGGAGGCACCAAAAAAACGAGGCCCAGGACGGCCGCGAAAGATACAAGTAAAGTAGCAGTCGGGGTAATAACATCATATTCAAACAGGGAAGCAAAGAAGGTCATCGACCGCTCATGACCACTTCGAGGTGTGTGGCACATGCACCCGAGAGGCGATTTTTGGGCCTGTCCCTGGTACTGTTGTCATATCTATTTCCGTCGATAAAAATAGAAGTCGCTGAATCAATGAATGGAATGAGCAATTCACCCATCCTCTTCTTTCTCTCTTCTCTTCCTCATCTCTCTGCTGGATCGAATGTCCGTCTGTTCTTCATTCATCCCCTCTTCTCCCCTCTCTCACTCTGAATTCTGCATTTGATCCACAATGGTCACAACAATGTCCTCAAGGCATCGAGCTTTGATGGGTATCCTTCTTATCCTCTGCATCGGCTCTATCCTCACATTCTCGCTGCATCCACTCTCCCTCGATGATGGCTCATGGGTCCGGACCTCAAGCTTATCCACAGAGTCGACATCGTCCTCACAATTCAAGACTCGTCCTCCGGAAACAGAAACCATTCCGGAGGACGAGAGGATGGGCACAGGTGCTCGAGGAACCGACCTTGAAAACAACAGCGAGCTTGATCATCCATCTGAGTCACTGTCCTATGCTTCAATGTCTACCAGGACACTCCAAAAGTTGATCCTTGGCACCATCCTTGATACGAATGAGGACCTGTCCGACCTCTCACGGCCTGTCCGGACTGCACGACCAAGAGTCAAGCAAGTTGAGCAACAACTCCGGCCTCAGGATGACGACATCATCAATAGCCAAACCAAAGACAGCAACGAAGAAAGTACCGATTCTGTTGACGAATACGAGCCAGGCGAGGAGTTGCTTGAAAACGAAAGCGCCGCTAATGACTCTGATGAAGAAGCCGCAAGCGAGCCTGACCTTGAATCATATCTGGAGTCTGGTGAGGAACTTTTAGAGCCAGAGATGAAGACCGAGGGTCAGTTGGATCTGGAGAACAACAGCGATGATGATGTCGTCAGGGGTGTTGCCCCTGCAACGGTCAATTCGCTTGCTCAGTTCGATATCTCTCACACTCTTCCCCCTGTATCCAACTACTTGCTCTTTGTCCCCTCTGGAGAGACGATCGAAGCTCAGTACTTTTCCTTGACCACTGCTCTCTGGATCGCCAAGCATTCGAATCGCACTCTGATCTATTCACCACCGATCATGCCCCCACCATCGCTCGCCCGCTTTTACCCAGTCTTCTCTGGACCCCGCGCCACCAAGCGTCAGCGTTGGAACACTCTCTTTGACCTGAAGAAGGCCTCCCTGTCTCAGCCAATTGTCCAGATGGAAGTTTTGCGACCTGCTTTTCCAAGGCTGTTCACGGCCGAAATGGCTTTGGAGGAGGAGCACCCCATCACTTCATATCAGCCAAAACTGTTGTCTTCGACCGACTCTACCCCTGTTTCCATTCGATGCCAGGGACCCGCAGCGGCAGGATCATGGAAGTCAATTGACTTTGCTGGGCGCCATTTCTTGAACACCTTCAATCTCCAGACCGAATTTGACACTCTCGACGACCAATACTGGGACCTCAAACCAGAGGCTATCCAGCGAAACTGGGGACCATTGGCGAAGAGCACAGAGGCGGATGCAACGGCGGATCTCCGTCATGGGAAGTTTGTGTGCATTTCAGGAACAGAGATCGTGGGAGTAGAAGACCCAGACATTGAAGAGATGATTTGGGACGAGTACGGGCCTATGATTGGGTTTACTCGAGCCATTAGGTTGCAGGCTCGCCAGACTGTACTGGAAGTTATGAGAGCGTTGGAAAAGGAGGATCGCAAGGATGGATATATTGGTGTTCATATTGACAAGCTACCCCCGCGTGAGGTATGCGACCAAGAGAAGACCCGTTCAGACTGCCAGTGGACAGTTGAGTTGGTTGCAAAACGAATCGAGCTTCTTCAACAAACGGAAGGTGTGACAAGACCCGTCGTTGTGACAACAACCGAAACCGATCTCGAGATTTTGTCCAAAATGGACCGCCAGCCTGGATGGCTGCGTGTTGGAGCGGAAGACGATGCCAACGGACTGTTTGGAGGCTCCTCCTACGAGGACCTTGGAGGCTATGGCGAAGCGACCACAAAGACGTATATCATGTCCAACAGTGCAATCTTTGTTGGAAATAAGGATTCACCCCTCGCAGTGCACACCGCCTTCAGGATAAAGACCAATAACAGGAACCGATTGGTGCCCTGGCGGTGGGAGTTGTATTAGAGTCCCTTTGCATTATTTTTTCAAGTTTCTAGCTCATGTCATCCATTCGATCATACCCCTGTCTCTGAACAGCAATAAAAAGTACCATTTGAATACATTGTCGGAACTGAGAGCGCCCGTGCTGCGCGTGTGGATTAAAATGAAAGGAGCGAGGTGGCTTTGGGAACCACGCGCGAGAGCGGCGTGGGAGAGTGAGTGTGATGATGCGGTCCTGATCCAGCCAGCGTGGATCCCCATTTCACTCTCCTCCTGGCTCCTCCCTCTTTATTTCAAGGGTAAGGCATCATCTAGATCAGGCCTGATCTGTCTAGTCGACTTCTCTTTTCCCTTTCCATCCTTCCGCATTCATCATGGCCGCTATTTGGGCTTGTACCTCCTGTCTCCGAAACATCCGCGCGACCCCAGTTTCGACCACTGCAGCGCGGTCGTTGCCATCGACATCCTTCCCGATCCACCAGACGAGCTCACCGCGCGCTTCATACTCCACCCTCCGTCTTAGGCTTGCAGAATCATCTACAGCACGCTTTGCACCCGGCAGCACCATCAAGAGCCCAGCTTCTTTCTCCAACCTTTCTTTTAAACAGCACATTGTCAGAATGAGTCACGCTGCTAACACGTCCCTTGGCAAGTAGCAAATCCCTCGCCTGCTCACCTTTGTGTGCACCTCTGTTCCTCTATTCTTCTTTACCCAAGATTCTTGATCTAACAAATGAAAACCATTTTCTCCCCATTAGGTGATGGACAGATCCCCGTTTTTGATTCGATCGCGGCATTCCGTGAGTGGCGCGAGGAGTTGAGACGACAGGGCAAGACCGTGGGCTTTGTGCCCACGATGGGTGCACTTCACGCTGGACACTTGGGACTAGGTAATGGATCATATATGGCGGCACCCTTTCTTATATTTTCTTTGGCCTTGAGGACAAGGGAAGCAATTGAAACTAATATTCTCTACCAACACCCCCCCTATTTTTGGTTCATAGTCAAGAATGCTAGACAGGAGTGTGATGCTGTCGTAGTGTCCATCTTTGTGAACCCAGCCCAGTTTGCACCTCACGAGGATCTGGATCAGTACCCCCGCACGTTCGATACAGATTATGCCTCGCTTGTGGAATCAAAGTCCTGTGCTGCGATCCTTTTGCCCAAAGTTAGTGAGATGTATCCATCTGGTATCACCTTGGACCGTGCTCAGCAACGGGGCACGTTCGTGGAAGTCCAGGGACTTTCGCATCAGATGGAAGGTATCCCTCGTCCTCATTTCTTTCGAGGCGTGGCTACCGTGGTCACCAAGTTGTTCAACATTGTTCAACCTGATCGCGCTTTCTTTGGTCAAAAAGATGCTCAGCAATGTGTGGTGGTTCGGGCCATGATCCGGGATTTGCTGTTGCCAATCCGTATGCGCGCTTTGCCCACTGCCCGTGAACAGGATGGATTGGCCATGTCATCCCGTAACCGTTATTTGACCCCAGAGATGCGCAAGATCGCGACGTTGCTTTACAGTGCCATCTCAGCAGCCAAGCAAGTCATTCAAACTGGAGCCACGAATGAGAGAGAGGAGATTTTGAAGCCCGCGTATGCAATCATTGAGGAGGTCAGGAAGCAAGTCAAGGACCAGGGACTGCCATTTGAGGTCCGTTTGGATTACTTGTCCTTGGTCGATGTCGCCACATTGGGTGAGATCGAGGTCTTGGGCAAGGAGCAGGCGGCAATTCTGTCGGGCGCGGTCTATGTCGGCACAACCCGCCTGATTGATAACGTTTTGATTAATGCTGAGGAGTTATAGGGGGAGAGAGTGGCGACAATAAATCTCGCGAGCTGTTGTACTCTTCACGATCCAAGACGTTGCACACATGCATATTTGCTACTTTACTGCTCCTTTCGTTTGTAAGTGCACTCTTCAGATCTCTCTTATAACCGCCGTTGCTCCTTTGCTAGTGCGCCCTTTGATCCTCATGACCCACCTCGCTATAATCGTTGTTTCTAATCCTCGCTTACAATCGTAACTGTTCCTGTCAAAGGCAGGGTAGTTTTCTTATTCATTCACGATCCCGCTTAAAAATCATGGCCGTTCATTTGGCAAGGCGCTTGTTATCATAGGTAAATAATGTACATTTTGTATTCTAGGGTTTCTAAAGTTCATCCCTGCGTCTGTCGTCAGACAGAACACAGGTCTCTGGATAGGATGAGTGCAAGAGGTCTACTGCACGATCAATAATGTCCCAATCCTCGCCGTCATCCTCATCCGCCGACGTCTTGTTCTGCTGTTGAAGAGTTTCGCACCAGGGGCTCACATCGACCTCTTGCTTCTCTACGACCTCCAGACCTTGATGGTTGTTCTCGACGAGCTTTTCAGAGGTCTGCTCTTCTGTTGGAGAGGGATCATTGGCGATAAACTTCATGTCTGGGTCGGCAAAGTCGCTCATGAGATAAACACACTTGCGTCTAAAAGTGGGGTCCTGACTATGACTATAAACGGCCGCCAATCGAGCCACATCCTCGTCTTGAATGAAATCATGCTTGCTGCCGCGGACCAAACTGGCGTAGGCAAAGATCAATCGACGCGAAACATACTCATCCTTCTCAGTTTCCAAATGGGCCAAGAGAGTCTTGTGTAACTTTGCCTGGAAAGCTGCCTCCTGAGCCTTCTCGTGGTTCTATTCAAAGATGGTGCCATTTGTTAAAACAAGAGTTCATTCAGCGAGAATTAGTGCATAATTATAAAAGATCAAAAGTCTCTTTACCTGAACAGCGGTACCAATGACAAGGGCCGATCGGGCACGCACCATACGTTTCTCTTCACAGCCCTCACTTCCTGACGCGCAGCTCAACAGTTTGGACAAGGTCTTCAAGCCCTCGCCTTCCGCTAACCGGAGACCAAAATCCATATCACTGGCGATGTCCGACAGCTCCTCCAAGGCGGCGACGACAACATCGGTGTTGGGACTAGTCCGGACCAGATCCAGCTGCTCCACAAAGATCTGGTGGTCGCTTTTCTTGCCCACGTGGGCTGGGTTGTGAGTTGGTTTTTCTGGCTCCTTGTTGAGATGTTGTAACTCTGGAATGGATTCAAAGGCGGTTTGCAGATTCATCCGACTAGCCTCCTCGAGTTGAGCAAACGCCTCGCTTTCGTCCTGATCTGGGGACTGAAGATCGATGGGTGCAGGCAGACCCTCCGATCCAGCCTCCCCACCAGCGACAGAGTGTTGAAATGTTCCTGGGGTTTTTGTATCGACGACCAAGATGGAGTTGGTGGGGTCTCTTTCAGCCTCAGTTTCGGGGTCCATGAGTTTTGCGTACTTGCGATGGGTCTCGAAATCCATCTGTACATGGAGGCCTAAGGATGAAAGATGAAGACGTTAAAGGTGGGAGCAATTGTGAGATCAAAGAACTGAAATCTAGGGACTAAAGTTACCTCCAGGGATTTCCTGGCCCTCGAGGATCTCTTGAAACTCCGTGGTGGGACGGAAGACTCTTGGGTAACAGTGACCCTTGTTGCAGATTACTTGGGGCCGCTCATCAACGGCGGCCTGATCAGCAACCTTGGCTAGGGCGACGGCAGCGCAGAGCCCAAGAATGAGCGTGAGCTTTGAAGTGAATCGAACCATAGTTGTGCTGGTTGGCGGATGGAATTAGTTGAGAAAGAGAGAGAGAAAGCAAGGAATAATGGGAGAAGAGAAGAGAAGAGAAGCAAAAGGAAGAGAGAAGTGAAGAGAAGAGAGAAAAGAGAGGAAGAAAAGAACATCAAGATGATGGAAGCATCTGGTAACGGACCAATGGGCAAAGCAGGGCGGAGACGTGGCACGGCAGAGGGGCTGCCACCTGGATGCTCTATTTCCATGCCAAGTTAAGGGCTGCTACTTTGCGCGGAAATAGCGGGTGTGAGCGACGTAAGGGGTCGCGTGGCTCACGCCATTGCTCCCTTCTCGTTCACGTCCATTCGTCACTCAAGCATTACGAGCGTCACTGCGTGCGCTCGTAAAGCTCTATCGTAGGGCTGATCCGAACAAGGTACGTTTGTCTTCACGCCTGCAACTTCGTTCCCAATCTCGCTGCGCATCCAGTCTCGATGCGCTGGACAAGCAACACTCCGTGCCACCATGACGTTTTGTTATAGAGGCATCTTGTAAAAAACACCAGCCTTTTGACGTATTTCCTCCTTGGCCTATGCAACTGGTTTAATTGCAGTAGCTGCTCGCAGTCGAAATTACTCTCTCGGTCCCTATGCGCTAGTTGTTTTGTTTAGTCAAACTTTCTGATGTACAGCACTCCGTGCCACCATGATGTTTTGTCGTGGAGGCATCTTATAAGAACCACTTCAGCCTTTCGACGCGATTCCTCCTTGGCCTACCTAATTGTCTAATTATGGTAGACTAGCTGCTTAAAGTTGAATTCACTCTTTTGGCCCTTGTGTGCTAGCTGGCATCTCGTTTGTCGTTATCCCTATGAAAATTCATTTGATTGTTTAACACGAAATGCCCTAACCTTTTCCATTGTGCGTTAGATAAAATCCCCCCCCCCAAAAAAGGGCTCAAATTATATTTTTCGATGAATACTGGAATTGAGCTAGATTTGCTGTGGCGAAGAGATATCTCCAGAAATATACTTGACAAATTCAGGTCAAGCACTCAACACAGCCAAGAAGAACACAGCGGTACTCTCGTTTATTGGACAGCAAAACCGGGCGAGCTGAAAGCTTTTCAGTGACATGATTATAGCCGGGAAAGTGCATGGCATGAGGAAGCTCCGGAGTAATTTCGAAAGTTGGAAGACCAATATGTCGCGTCAGTTCTGACTAGATGATAGCACACAAAATTCAGCGATGAGGACGGCAGCAAAGTTAGTGGAGGGCCCGGAGCCGTTTGCAAGAGAATCTATTGACAGTAAAATTGGTCTGGGTACAAACGTTACGCTCACTCTTACTCCGCTTCGGGCTCAAGGCAGCAGACCCAACCCTCTCCCAAGCGTTCCTTCCGCTGAAATATCACCCAACATCCGCCGACTTGCGTTCTACGCGCAGAGCGAGCTTTCCAATAGCAGCAACTCAGAGCAGGATCTAAAAAAATTGGATGAGTTGATCATGACTAAATCTGTAAAACCATTTGAAAGTTACAAATTGAGTTATTTGGGAATGAGTTGGTTCCCAAGATCGAAAACGAGGTTCTACTCGAGGGATTCGAGCGGTCGCGGATCGATGGATTTTTTTCCCGACTTCGTGACACGTTCAGTCACTCACTTAATGTCAAGCATCTAATGAATGAGATATCGCTTCGCTTAGCAGGCATCTTGAATCAGGAGCGGGATGGGCAAGATGCGAACAAGGAGCCTTTGGAGCTTGAGAGGGTAGCTCTTGAAATCATAGGGTATTTGTAAGTGCACTTGTCCATGTGGTAGTGGTGGTACTTTACACTTCTGATCCTAATCCTTCCTTTCCCATCAGCTACATGTTGATAGCTGGCAAGCAGTTTGAGCACAGGCTTTCAGAAACCACATGTGTGGCATACTGGAACTATGTGTGGACAGTACCATTTGGTGATACCGCCCTCGTCTTCGACATGGGTGAGCTGGCGTCCTCAGCCACGAAGTCAGAGCAGGTGAACACAGGTGTGGGTACGCTATATGAATGTGCCGTAAACGAGCATGAACCTATGCATGCAAGTCCGTCTGCCTTGTCACACCAGTCCAGCAAGATCCTGCGAACCAACCGAAGCATTCTAGGACAAATGGGGTCAGTGGACACAGTTGTGTTCATTGATGCCCAAGGGCTGACAGGCTCCATCTATGGAATGAAGGCGATCGAAGACATATTTGGGGCGTGCGTATTGGGGACCATTGCTTTCTCCACCAACAAGTACGAGCTCTACGACTTTCTCCAAGGGGATTCGTTGACCACGCTGCTCCGATGCAAAGCAAGCGAAGGCTTGAACCTCATGATTGCTTAATTATATGCAGGAACGGGAAGCGCCACGACAGCTCCCTTCTGGTAGTCCATCAGGGACTGGGCAGTTGGGTGGTTGTAGGAAATCACGGCAAAACTCGATGAAGAGTTCGTGCCGCACGTTTGGTTATTCTGTGCACAGATGAACCTAACATCATAACCTACTTTGGTGCTTCCAGGCACATTGACATGTTGCGGTAGTTGCTTGGCGATACTGGATGGATGGGAGCCATAAGAAATCACGGCGAAAACACCAGAGGGTTCGCGCCGGAAGGGTAGTTGTTCCTGCAGATCATTACGCATTGCAGAACGAGCACACTGATCTTCTTTCTTCAATATGCACCGGCCAAAGGAGAAAATATCACTCTGCATTTCCTGTGAAGAAGCTTAGGCTAACCCCCTACCGAATCGGCCTTCCTAGATTCTAGAATGAAGCTGATGTTCTTTAGATCAGGACTAATGTGCACACTGCATATGAGCTAAAGGTGAGAGGAGGAAAGAACTATGCAGCGGATGTAAATTGACAAGTGAAATTGTTCTGCCACCATGTGGCTTGAGTGAGTTAGTCAGTCTATGAATTCAAACGCGACTGAAAGACAAGTCACGTTAATAAAGTTGAACTACTCATCTCAAAGGTAGTGGAGCTGCCCTTCAAACCAGAGCCATAACTCTGGATCCAGAAAAGGGTATTGATGCAGAGCCTTGTCGTCTGAGGCTGGGAGGTGACCTTGCCTCTTAAGTCGACGGTACATGTTCTGACGAACGGATGAGTTCGAACCGCCACTCCCCAAGAGGATGTCACCTTCGTACTCTGAGCTGCTCAAACCAGTGCCACAGGTAACAAATGTAAGCTCATGTTTGCCGATGTCTCGAAATGCAGTGAAATCGAAGAGAGCAATGGGCGCGGGGAAGCTGTTGATGTCGTCGATTGAAAAGAGCCGTCGAGTTCATGCCGAGGACTTGTGCTTCACCGTGGACTACTAGGAGCCTGGTATTGTCCTTGATCTTTGGTAGGCATCCATACTTGATAAGGTGGCCTTTTCATTTCTTCGTACATAGCACGCACAAGATCACTCTCTTGGTAATGTCGAAGCTTGGAGCTGAAGGAATCGCATGTTAAAAATGTCCTGCTCGAAGAACACTTGCGGGCACACTTGCAAGAGAGTCTACCTAGCGCTGATAAATGACTCACCACTGCCGAAGGCATTCAAACAGTACTTGAAATCGAGAAGCCGAGAGAGAAAGTGTAAAAGTGTTGGCTTCTCGACCAACAATGAAGGATCATCGGGTATCATTCAAATGCTTTTGGACAGCAGATCGAAGGGTCATCATGTCGTCGATCCCCAGTCATCATTAGAAGCATTGAAGTAACACCCCCAGTGCTGGGATGGAAGCTCGATCACTGCATGAGTCTTGCTACAGCCTATTGAGTATCAAAGGCTAAGAATGCAGATGATAATTAGTTTGATTATTTTGATATGACATGTCGGCAATGAAGCGCTTCAGTAGAAACTCGGGTTCTTTAGTTCCGATCCATCCCTGTACATCTACTATTGAAAGAGTTAGAGATTGAGATTGTTTGCGTGGGAGTGAAGGAACTAATAGCTGGCAGTGGTTGTTGTCCAAAGGATGTGTACGCAGACGCGTGGATTGTCGGAGGCCGAGTCCTAGATATTGTACTCATTATCCAATCAGAGAGGCCCCTGTTTCGGTGACGTGGTCACAGAGGAAATGTGGCGGCAGGAGAGAGGGGAGAGGGAAGAGATGAGATGATGATGCACGCGTTGTTGAAAGTCATCTTGCTCCATCCTCCTGTTCCTCTCTCTCTTCACGCTCGCCCGCATCCATCCATCCATCCTTTCATCGTCTGCTCTATTTCTCTCACCCTCCCTGGATTAGGACTCTCGCCCCTGCATCCCTCCTTCCCGCTGCGACTCTCCTTTATTGCCTTATTGCCTTCCTCCCGCCGTGCACTCACTCACACAACCGCTCCTTCACCATCCCTCTAGCCCATCATGAGCACTGCAGATGCTTGCTACACTATCATCCATCAGTCGGATGCTGATGAGGAGATCAGGCCCGAGACCCTGCGCCAGCGGATCGAAAAGGGTTCGGATGAGATCAAAATCGAGACCATGCGCAAGGTCATCTTCACCATGCTCAATGGCGATCCCCTGAACTCGCTCCTGATGCCCGTCATCATGAACGTGATGCGCTCCAGGAACAAGCAACTCAAGAAGCTCGTCCACTTTTACCTCGAAATCTGCCCAAAGACCAACCCCGATGGAAAGCTCAAGCAGGAGATGATTCTCGTCTGGTGAGTGAGATACATCCTCATTCCTACGAGAGTGAATTATTATTCTAACTGGCAGAATGATGTCCTTTTGCCGCACTTTAGTAACGCGCTGATGGGTGATCTTCAGCATCCCAACGAGTATATTCGAGGCTCGACCCTTCGTTTCCTCTGCAAGCTTCGTGAGGCCGAGTTGCTCGAGCCCCTGTTGCCATCTGCTCGCGCTTGCTTGGTATGCGGGCAACACGCGACGTATCTGAACGTAGAAGACTGTTCGATCAGACTAACCAACACACTCTCCTTCTCCATCGGTTGTAGGAGCATCGCCACTCATACGTCCGCAAGAACGCCATTTTTGCCATCTATACCGTCTATAAGCACTTCGACTATCTCGTCCCAGATGCTCCCGAGTTGATTCACGGATTGTTGCTCCAGGTAGGAAGAGGAAACAGGATATAGTCAGCGGGATCATAACTCCTGTGCTGAATGCACCCCTGGCTAACAAATATGTTCCGTTTGAACTTCTAGGAAGCTGATATGGCCTGCAAACGCAATGCCTTTGTCATGCTCTGCAACTGCGCCCCTGAGTTGGCGGTTGAATACTTGGAATCTGTTCTCGGTCAGGTTCCCAACTTTGATGAGCTCCTTCAGATGGCCGTCGTGGATTTGATCCGTAAGGACTGTAGGAACAACACCGCGAACAAGGTATGGATGCGCACTCTTGATTATTCAACTCCATTACACGGTGACCATGACTCTGACATGACCATTTTACCTATGCAGGGAAAGTACATCCGTTGCATCGTGGAGTTGCTCAACGCTCAGTCACACCCTGTCAAGTACGAGGCTGCCACCACCCTTATCGCCCTCACCTCCAACCCTACTGCCGTCAAAGGTACCATAGTTGATCAGCCAGAGAGTGAAGATGGAAGATGGGATATTCATCTGACCTAAATGTTGTCACGCCATAGCCGCCGCCCAGTGCTATATCGAGCTTATTGTGAAGGAAGCCGACAACAATGTCAAACTCATTGTTTTGGGCCGATTCAACGAGCTTCGTGAGAAGCACGAGAAGCTTTTAGATGATTTGGTCATGGAAATTCTCCGCGTTCTCTCCAGGTAAGAAGCCTACTGCTGGCTAATCTGGATCGAGCATTTCGCTAAAGGATCTCATGTGTTGACAACCTGTCGTATTTGAATGTATAGCCCCGATATTGCTGTCCGCAGGAAAGCTGTCAGCATTGCTTTGGACATGGTTTCAAGCCGCAATGTGGATGAAGTTGTTGGATTTTTGAAGAAGGAGCTTTCAAAGACGTTGGACCAGGACTACGAACTGAACATGGAATACCGCCAGCTGTTGATCCAATCTATCCACTCTTGCGCCATCAAGTTCTCTGAAGTCGCTGCCAGTGTGGTTCATGTTTTGATGGAATTCTTGGGTGATTCTAACAACCCCTCGGCTGTCGATGTGATTGCCTTTGTTCGGTATGCTTTGTTTCTGACCGTTTTGTTTACAATCATTATTGGCCCGGAGTGTAGTATTCTGATATTTGGCATTTATTCTTGCTCTAAACGAAATAGTGAGGTTGTCGAAAAGTTCCCCTCTCTTCGTTCCTCCATTCTGGAGCGTCTTATGGAGACATTCCCCGAGATGAAATCTGCCAAGGTCTTCCGTGGCGCTCTCTGGATCGTGGGAGAGTACTGCTTGGAAGCTCAGGATATTGAGGATGCATGGAAGCACATCCGTGCTGGTTTAGGAGAGATCCCAATCTTGGCTTCAGAGCAACGTCTGTTGGACGAGGCCCAGAACGAGGATACGGAAGCAAAGACTGAAACCAAGAGCTCTGCTCCGGTGAAGCGCGTTTTGGCTGATGGAACCTATGCTACCGAGTCTGCTCTTGCCTCGTCTGTCTCTGCCCAGTCTAAGCTAGATGCTGTCAAGGCTGCTGCTAAGCCTCAGCTCCGTTCATTGTTGTTGGGAGGCGACTTTTACTTGGGAACAGCCTTGGCCTCCACCCTGGCCAAGTTGGTTCTCCGTTATTCCGATGTCAGTCAGGACCAGCGTCGCCTGAATTCGCTCCGTGCCGAGGCCATGTTGATTATGACTTCAATTATCCGTGTTGGCCAGTCTCAGTTTGTCAACTCTCCTATTGATGAAGACTCTTATGACCGTATCATGTCGTGCCTGCATGTTTTGGAGAAGTTCAGCCAGGATCCCGTTATGAAGCAAGTGTTCCTACAAGATACCAAGGCCGTCTTTGGAAAGATGGTCCAGGCAGAGGAGAAGAGACAGGAAGAGAAGAAGGCCAAGGATAACAAGAACACACGTGTCCAGGCTGACGATCTCATTTCATTCCGCCAGTTCTCCAAAGCCAAGCATGGAGATGAGGCTGATGAATATGAGCTGGATCTCACGAGGGCTACCGGTGCCGGCGATTCCAAGGATGATCTGATGTCAAAGCTGAGCAGGGTTGTACAGCTTACCGGATTCTCAGATCCTGTTTATGCAGAGGCTTATGTCAATGTCCACCAGTTTGACATCATGCTCGACGTCCTGATTGTAAACCAGACTGCCGATACCCTCCAAAACCTGGCTATTGAATTTGCAACTTTGGGCGACTTGAAGTTGGTAGAGAGACCTGGACAGCACACCATCGCCCCTCATTCGTTCCACTCGATCAAGGCCAACATTAAGGTCTCTTCGACAGAAACTGGTGTGATCTTTGGCAACATTGTGTACGATGGACCAACGACAGGCGACAGCAACTGTGTGGTCCTGAACGACATTCATATCGACATTATGGACTATATCAACCCAGCGTTCTGCACTGAGACCCAGTTCAGGAGCATGTGGCTTGAGTTTGAGTGGGAGAACAAGGTTAACGTCAACACTTCCATCACGTAAGGATTCTATGCTAAAGCTCAACTTCACCTTATTGAGAAAAGCTCAATGGACTATGAATGCTTTACTAATCACAATCAACTCTCAAATAGTGACCTCCAACAATACCTCAACCACATCATGAAGTCAACCAATATGTCCTGCTTAACACCGGAGGCCGCATTGTCAGGAGAATGTGGATTCCTCTCTGCCAACATGTATGCTCGCTCTGTTTTTGGAGAGGATGCTTTGGCCAACTTGAGCATTGAGCGCCAGGGAGATGGCCCCATCACTGGACATGTCCGCATTCGCTCTAAGACCCAGGGCATTGCGTTGTCCCTCGGTGACAAGATCACACTGGCCGCCCAAAAGGTTACCTCTGTTGCAGCATAAGAAACAGAGAAGACGAGGAGCCCAGGATGGTATCGGCTTTGGCAAAACAAAGTTGAGCGACGCTAGACGACGACAAACCGAAAAAGGTCTGTCCGTTGCCAAGAATGGGTAGAAATGAAAGCGTAGTGGAACCCCGAACATAGTCTAATAAACAGTCAAAGAAACGTTCAACACGTGTGTGTCGGCTGAAGGAAGGCTCCCACGAAGAAAGATACTCCTGGTTCGTACCTTTCCCACCCGCTTCGGTGTAACAATGCCATTGTATGAAAAAAAGTGGAGCTGGCCTCCTTCAGTGTGCCATGGCTTGGACTGCTGCTCCCCCGCATTTTCCGTCGTGTTTGGTTGGTCCGAGGGGTCGGTCGGACGCTGGTCTGGACAGCAGTGGACACAGTCGGGGGGGAATCAAGAGAGAGGCATCTTTTGGCTGAGTTTGCCACCGAATAGGGAGGGGACGTCCGACCTAAATTCCGCACCCCTCGGCATTCCGTGGACGTCCTTTTCAGCTCTTTTTTTCATTCTTTCCTTTTTGTTCCATTGCCACTCCCCAAATTCCTTCCTTCCACCATGACTCTCGCTGATGCTACTCCGGCCCAGGCCACCACTGATCTCCTTCCCATCATCGACCTTGGTCTCTACCTTGAGCGTCCTGATTCCGAGGAGGCCATTGCTGAATGCAAAAGGGTACCCTTGACATTCCATGTCTTCTGTTGACCCCGTGGGAAACCTGCTACCCATGCTCATTTCTTCGAATACTGACTTATCTGTATCTCTTCTTTTTCAATTCTTCCTCATGTCGCTCTCTGTCTAGGCTGCCGATGCTGTCCGTGACTTTGGCGCCTTGATTGTCAAGGATCCTCGCGTGACAGGTTCGTCCCACCCAGCTTTGGACCGAGTGACCTGAGGGCGGATGACCTGCCGGCCTTGCACTAACCAGAACCAATGAACCCACCATGTACTACCGCTTTGATAGAGAAAGAGAACAACGACTTTATCGACATGATTGAGGACTACTTTGATCAGCCCTTTGATGTCAAGCTCAAGGATGCCAGACCTGAATATGGTTACCAGGTAGGCTACTCGACGACTGCTTTTGCACATGTTACTGCCCTGCCGTTTCTATCTAACTAATCTTCCTTTAAAAATTATCCCCTATCAACCTGTAGGTTGGAGTCACTCCCGAGTTGACTGAGGACCCCAAATGCCCCAAAGACCCTCACTGCGTCGATATTATTGAACATGTAAAGAGCGACTTTCATGTAGAAATGGAGAAATGAAAGGAGATTGGCGGGTGTTTAGACATGTTTTTTATTATTATCCAGATGCTAACGAATGGACGTCCGATCGCGTTGATATTTATTTATTTTTTAGATCCCCGAAAAGAACCGCCCATTGCCCTTCCATGGCCCTGATCCTAAGTGGCGCTTCTTCTGGCGCGTGGGAGAGCAACCAGAGGATACAAAGTTCCCTCGCTTGAATGCCGAGCCTGTTGTGCCCGAAGGTAGCCATTTTAGTCGTCTTGTACATTCAAAACGAGTATGGTTGGAGATTGTTCTGACTTGTATTTCATTTTTTTGTCCTTGCCTGTTAGCCTTCAAGGACGTGTGGGCCAACACCATGGATGCCTGGGGCAACACCCTGCACAAGGCCGTGCTCGGTCTTGCCGAAATGATTGCCGTCGGATTCGGTTTGCCTAAGCGCACTTTTGTCGATATGGCTCAATATGGACCCCATCTTTTGGCCCCCACTGCCAGTGATTTGAACAAATACGGCAAGGTCGGCACTGTCCTTGCTGGTTTCCACTACGATCTCAACTTTTTGTAAGTTGACGCTGACATGACACGTTTATAGAGTGTGTTTCACTCATCTAACGGTGTATCAATGTTAGGACGATCCACGGAAAGTCTCGCTACCCTGGATTGAACATCTGGCCTCGTAATGAGTCCGAGAAGCTTGCCGTCCGTGTCCCTGACGGTTGCTTGTTGGTGAGTCTCTTTTCTAGCCTTTACTTTTCTAAATTTTATAGACGTCGCCACCGCCCAACTGACAGTTGCACATAATTTTATTCCATTTTCTTTCTATTGCAGGTTCAAGCAGGAAAGCAACTGGAGTGGTTGACTGGAGGCGTTGTTCAGGCTGGATACCATGAGGTGATTGTTAACGAGGCTACTAGGCGAGTCATCGAGAACAAGACGAACGACCGTCCTCTCTGGCGCATCTCCTCGACCCTGTTCTTGCACATTGCCTCTGACAATGTCTTGCGTCCTCTCGAAGGTGTCTTTGACACGGAGGAGTCTCGTGCTGCAAAGTACCCCAAGACTCTGACTGGAGACCAAGTCCGCATGGAGTTGGGACTGATTGACCTGCTTGAGAAGTAAAAAAAAATCCCTAACAGCGATAAATAAATGTACATTCATACCCTATAGCGTGAGGCAAATTGAAAGAGTCCTCAGGGCCACCCTTTTCCCGTTT
This sequence comes from Entomortierella parvispora, assembly GCA_963573315.1. NCBI lineage: Eukaryota > Fungi > Mortierellomycota > Mortierellomycetes > Mortierellales > Mortierellaceae > Entomortierella > Entomortierella parvispora. The sequence continues at coordinate 1,234,880 of OY752146.1, forward strand.
TTGGTATACAAGATGTGTAGGTTTTATTATGGTATTCTGTGATGTAGCATGGTGGCTTTACGCATTCTTGGCAGGCAAAAGGCCGAGCTCAGCCTTTCTGGCATAGACGACACGGTCCAAGAGAATCTTTCCTCTGTAGTCGCCGAGAAGGGTCTCTGGAGCATTAAAGGCATTGGTTACGTAGGCGAAACCGATCTGAAGCTCCTCGATCCAGACGACAATCGAGCCACCGGCGCCGGCCCATCCCTGAACCTCAATGTCCTTGAGGGGACCATTTCCGTAGAAGGAGCGGGTCTTGACCCATCCACCAACGGAAAGGGGCAAGGACTCGCCTGTCACCTCGTCTTGCTTGACAGAGTGGAAGGTAGTCGCCTGGTTGTAGATTTCCTCCGAGAGCAAATCGGGCTCCTGACCAGGCTCGACGGAATGACCCTTGTTGGCCATCATGGACATGATCTTTGCAAGCGAGTGGGCGTTGGTCTTCAAGGAGAAAGAAGTCGACTCGACGGCGTGGGCCTCCTTGGTGCGGAAGAAATGGGGAAAGGGCGCAAACTTGGGGGCCAAGACGTCGCGGGTCAAGGACTTTCCGTAAACGATCTTTTTGACAATTCTGTGAAGAGGAAGGGTCCTTGGGTTACCGAACATCTTGGAGGTTTGCAGTCCATGGGGAAAGATCAAGCGACCAATGATGCGGAGCATGGGGTAGTCGTGCATGGGCGAAAGTCGTTCCTCCCAGTCGGATTCATTGGGCAATGCTCCATAGTACAGCTCAACATCCTTGTAGTCGAGCATGAGTTCCTGCTGAGCAATCTGGCCAATGGTTCGGCCGAGCGGGTCGGCTCTCTTGACAATCTCGTTCAGGTACCAGCCGCGCGAGACGGCATGGTATGCGCGTTTGTTCTCGCCATCAAACACATGGCGTTGCTTCGCGAGTCTGTCTGAGAAGGCCTCCTCGTCCTGCAGAGCCGCCCAGCTCATGGCCTCCTCACCCTCAATGTCCTCCAGGACGGGCACTCCAGATTCATGAACCATCAGGTCTCCCAGGGTCACGTCTTCCTTGCCATTCTGACCAAACTCTGGCCAGTACTCTGTGATCTTGCTCTCGTACTTCAATTGGCCTCGTTGCACCAATCGGGCGACCACAACTCCCTCGATGGCCTTTCCAGAAGAATAAACCTGCTGCAAGGTCCGGTTGTCGTAGATCTGTGTCCGGGCCAGGTCCTTGGAGCCTGCATTGATGTCGATCACGGGCTTACCGTCGACATAGACAGCGAACGAGCCCCCAAGGTCCTCATTGTCGGTCAGGAGTTGAGAATAGTACCGAACCACTTGACCATAGTGCTCTGGACGCTCCAGGAGACCGGCGAGATGGACGGGCTCTCTGGGACAGCTGATGCCGAGACCTGTACAAAGGGGGGGCTGGAAAGCACCGCGCTTGGAGTAACTGTAAAGACCAAAGACGACGGCAGGCAACAAGCGGATAGCCCATTGACCTGGGGACAGTCTGGGGAGAGAGAAGCCCTTTCTGGGAGCGGCACCGGCTTGGGCTGGTGCAGGGGCGTCGGCGGTCGAGCTGACCTTTTCGTCGGACATGATTGCTGTTTAATAAGGGAGAGGTGGGTGTGGGAAAGAAGAAAGAGAGAAGGCAGGGAGGAAAGGAAGAAAGAAAGGGAGGGAAAGGAAAGAAAGAGAAGGTGAAGGAAGGAAAGTTGGAAAGAAAGAAGCAAAGGAAGGACGATCGAGTACAGTTGTGCGTGGGCAAAGAAGAGAGAGAGAGAGAGAGAGCCGCAATGAGCACAAGCGAGAGTGTGTGATAGTGTGATGGTGTGAGAGAGTGAGCACAGTTCTGCCGAGGGAAACACGCAAATTGAACGGACGCCTGCGAGTGGTCCCTTCTCGAGTCAAAATCTTAAGTTGTTCGCACGAGAGAGCGCTGGCTCGAGTCCCCATTGGTTGCTGCCTAGCCCTTGTCGTCGTGTTCTCCGAAACGACCTCTCTCGAGGATGGGCCTGGATGGCCTGGATGGCGTCCCTTGCTGGACCAGCCCCTAGCCCCTACGCCTCCTCCATACAGTCGATTCCCGCCTCTAGATGTAACGAGGAACGTGAAAGGGTGAAACGAGGCTGGACAAGGATGGTCCACACCTCATTCCCAGTCTTTGCCTGCTCCATCCTCGTCAGAGCCAAACAATGGACGCCACAAGAGGAAGGAAGGCCTTTAAAATAGAAACATGATCTCCTGCACACACCCAGGTGTGGTCCTTCTGCCGATATAGAGCAACCAAGTAACAGCACCAGGAAGCCATGTTGTCACAGCATTTGACTCGCTGAACACATTGAGCGTTCTTTCACTGCCAGTTTACTCTTTGATCCCTCTTCCCAGATCTCTTGCCCCTCTACCTGTATTTGCTCCCAATACCTTTACTCTCTGTCTTCCCCCAGTTCCACCTTCTCCAACCTCACCTGCACCTTGCCTTTCATCGCCCTTCCTGCAGGCCTACTGTCATTCAACATGCCGGTGATCCCCCGAGATCCGGCACTAATACCCCCATCGGAAGTGGCTGAGGCTCCTACCCACTCTCGACACCAGGTCTACACGCGCTATAAGCTACCGCGTCAGGATGATTGTTGCAATGAAGTCATTGCAAAGTTGGAAATGACAGAACAAACCAAAGTCAAAAGTATGCCATGCTGACTATCGATCGATCAAGGCTGGCAAAAGAACAGAACGTATTCTGATGCTTCTTCTCTCATATTGTTGTAGACATCGGGCACGACATGGGTGCAATTGCTCTCAATACAAACTCGCTTGAGAATGAAGAACAGCAGAGACGCCATCAAAGCGTAGAGAATCATGGACATCGACCAAGACCTCGAATCAATGAGAAGATCCCTCCTCCGTCATCATCTTTCGATATTACCTCGCCTCCAACTCAGTCCAGTAGTGCGGATCTGCAGCTTTTGGAAAGCTGCATTTTGAAATGCTTTCCAAATGCTTCACAGCGGCCTCACTCGTTTTCTCCACCTACACCACCGGTAGGCGACATCGAGACCTTGCATGCGCTCCCTAGACCGCTTTCAGGCACCCACGACTTTAGACCATTTCTGAGGTCCTCAGGAGAGGTTGAGCGCTCCGTGAGCAGCCTCGGGAGTAGCTACGACAGCAACACCGGGTACAGTTCAGGCAGCCTATTATCACTTACGATCCGCCATGGAGGTAAGAACGGGAAGATTGTCTAGATTGTCGGCATGATGATCATTGATGTGGCCTAATGATATTTACATGTTCCTACTACTACTACTACTACTACTACTACTACTACTACTACAAAAAAAAAATAGACCTTTCTTCATCTGATAAGGGTTACCCCACTCTTCGATCGGTCATCACTGGACAATCTTCCTTGGTCACTCGCCACCGATATCGCCATTTCTATAGTCGCAGAAAGAGCAGTCGCCGGGATGGTCGTTTGGTCGACAGACCTTTCAATTCACCTTCATCTCAACAACCAAGCCGCGTTACCCCGGGCGCGATCTTGTCGACGGCAACAGCTCTCTTTACGAGATCGCAGTCGTCACTGATGAGGTTGTATCTAAATCAGAATTCGCCAACTTTTTCAGCCACTTCCCTTGGATCAAGGTCAGGGTCTGAATCTTCCAGAATCCGGCTGGATACAGGCGTGGATACAGATATGGAGAATATGGCATCAGGTTGTCCATATCACACTGCCAACGAGTGTGACTGTGCATCCGGAAGGATCAACCACAACATAACTCGCAGAAATTCACCAACCCAAGGAGATGGCACGGCACGGCAATCGTTTGAACAGCAACTGCTGGGAGGCGCTCAGCACTCTGAATTTTCAGCGGGTACGCCTACGTCCCCAAATTCTTTTTCGTCTACATGGCCGCCTACAACGGCAACACCAGTCTTGAGAAAGGATCGACAAGGCGCATTCTCAATCCAGCTTCTGTCTTCGCCAATCTTATCGTCCCTTCCCTCACCCCCACCGCCGCCAAAACCATTTTTTGGGCTTTCATTTTCACTCAAGAGTGAGAAGGCGTATCAGAAGCGACTCTCAGAGGTCACGACAGCAACCCAATTGAAGGCTACAGCTGCGTTGCCATCTTCTCAGCGGCCAATTGCCCAACCTTTGAGAAAATCCCGACACTTTTCATTCTTTCAGAACCGGCCATCGTTATACGAAATTACATCTTCAAGTCAAAGCGAAAATCATGTCAACAGTATAGCATATGAGAGTCAAGGCAACAGATATGGGAAGAGAGTTAATGGGTTCATGCAACTGGATGATGATGAGGACTCCATACACGAAATCGGTAGGACCAGTAGTCAAGACGTGCATGTCCGTGGAGGATCGCCTTTGGGTTCACCAATGCAAGGAGAAAAGACACAAAGGCAAGGTCTTCCCTCGGCGTCTCCCTCAACTACGACAGCCGAGAAAAACTATTCCTCGGCAGACCACCGATTATCTTCGGATAGGAAAAGACCTTCTTTAATTGCGTCATGGACCCGGGTTATGACATCCTGGAGCAGTGTTAGCCTTCACCTCCATACTAAGAATATTTCGAGTCGACCCACCGGCAATATCCTACGTGAACTAGGCACCTCCTCTACTGGGCACGGATCGACCGAAACAACAAGACTTTGCGCTACGCCAACTGGAGGCAGCCCGCCGACATGGATTCCAAACGAGGAACGAGACTTTTCGCTCACCGAGCCTGCACTTCCGGGGACTTTTGACATTCAGAGGTCAAAGCCAATGCAGACAACACCAACTCAGTCATCTTCGGCCCTGCAGCAACGAGACGGTAGCCAATCCAATGACTTGTCCGACCATGTCTTTTCAATACCTCCGGGGGAGAAAACAGGTCGGACAAACTGCAACTGCCACCGCAACGGGAGTGTTACAGTCAGACCCTCGTGTCTTCTTCACAAAGAGCTCCCGAACCTTCCATCCAATACGCCAGCACCATCGATAGCTGTCATTGCCCCATCACCAGCACTCGACATACAGCCCCGCTCCATTGATGGAGCTCTTGCCAACAAGAAGTACCGAGGCTCGGCGTTTTTCACTGCTGCGCTCTCATCCCTGACTTCGGCTGTCGGTGGCACTGGCAAAGACAACTGTTCCAAGCAGGCCACGAATATCAGTGGACAGATCGATATTCATAACAGGTCGAAACGTCAGTCCATCATGTCCTTTGCAGGCTCAAGAAGGTCCTCGAGACGGCCATCTGCAGTCACGGTTACTCCGGCCAGTAAGGGCCAAAACCCAATCTCATCTCAAGGAACATTGCTCCAGTCTGTGCCAACAACTCTTGCCGTCTATACCCCATCAAGCAGTGATGAGAAGAAGCAAGGGAAAACACCTTCGGCGGTAGTCCTCCGAATAGCAGAACGGCACGCTTCTGGTCAAGCCGTATGCCCTACACCTGCTACTCCTTGCTTCTCGCATGCGCGGTCCAGAGGGTTATTCGATACGCCGGGAGAGGAATCGATCCCTTCAAGCGCCCGTTTGGCACAGCCTCGGCGATCTGTTCTTCAACAACGACTCTACCAAAATCCACAGTTGAATTCGTCGCCTCAACTTCCATCAGTGAAAGAGTCTTTGTCACTGTCGTCAATTTCACTGCCCACACCTGTCCTTGCGTCCCCTTCATACTCACACCTGGACCTTCGCCTGGGGCGATGCGATGAGGAGTCGCGCTCTCAGGTTCCAAATGAACATGCGCCTAAGTCGGAGAAGTCTAACATGGTCCCTAGATCAAGCATAGCTGATATTGATGAGAGACGGGAATACAGCAGCACCATGACCACTACCCCGTTGACTTCGGAAACATCTGGAGGCGCAACAAGATGCGAAAAGGAAATGATCCCTTTCTTTGAGCCATTCCATGTAAATGGACGGCGCGGATCCGGCTATGTGAGCTTTCATTTTGACCTTAGCCATCTCGAGGAATGCGATAGAGAGCAGGCCCACTTCGGAGCAGAACTGGGATCCAAGACCTCTGCCACATCTTTCAAAAAACCTACAAGACCCAACCCAACAGCAATGGCAGACAAAACAACACCTCCCGTCCCTTTGTTTTATAGAGTCTTTCAAAGACCCTCTTTTCTGTCCTCCATGCCTACACTGACCATGTCATCGTTGTCGCCGCATTCCATCGAGGTGCCTTCTTTCAACTCGGACATGGACTCATCGCTGACAGCAAGTCCAATCAATCTTCCTACCGGCGCTCTTCGACCTCCGCCTTTACAGCCTCGGCCAAAAGTCCCTCCCTTGAAATTCTCGCTGAAGATGCCACAATTATTGCCGAAACCATTACTGTCGCCCGAATTCCTATCATCGATTCAGACATCTCTGAAAGGTCAATCTCAAGACTTCTTTTATGGACAGACATCTTCATCTTGCTCTGTAATTCCTGAAAGCAGAGATATTGAAATAGATTTCGGCCCAGAGCGAGTAATTAACGGCAACAAGGTATCGTCTTCTGTAGACACTTCATCCGCCACAGCTTTTGCAGTTCTTCCCCGGAAACACGACATTGGATCTGCGGATATTATTTCAAGCTCTCCGTCTTCTATCGCGAGTGCGGTCGATTCTATCACTCGCCTGAACTTGATTGGGGTGAGTGATAAATGTCGTCCTAGAATTCCTTTGAGTCGCCACAATCGAGGTTCCCCACCACCTCCGCCGCTTCGTCGCTTTGTGCAAAGAGTGAGGTCAGCTGTGGAAGGGAGCGAAGAAGAAAGCGAAGGAGATGACGGAGATGATGGAGATAACAGAGATGACACCGATGAAGCTAGCGACGAGGTCACAGATCCTTTTCGGACACTCCAAGAGCACTTGGATAATCAGCAGCAACAGCAGCAATCTCAAAATCTCGATTCTCGTCGTCATCCATTAAGGTTGCAAGGCCAGCAAAACGACTTTACGGCTTCTCATCTGCAACAATTACAACAGGAACAACAAAAACAGCCTCTAACTCCTCTCCGATTCAAAGATCGCATTCTGCGTGGACGTCGTTCGCACAGGGACGATGGCGGAGCTAGCGCGAGTGAAAGAGGACTTTCCACAGTGTCTCTTCCGGAGATATTGAGTTCCATATCCAGTCCTTCACATTCTGGACAATCCCCGATGAGTGATTCTCAAGACCTGAGTGGGGATAGGAGGTCAAAGTGGGGTTGGGCCAGGATGTGGAAGAAATCTTAAAAGAAAAAGAGAAAAAAAATGGGAAATGATAAATGATAGTAAAGAAACGAAATATCCGGTATAATAAATGAAGGACCGTCTAAAAGCTTCAAGACCCAATGCAAATGTTTACAACCCGCCATGCATCGCCCACTTTCGCCCTGGTTCACGACTGGATTCCTATCCCCCTTCTCTTCGCTCCTTGCCCAGTACACCAAAGCTGCAAGGGCCGTAAGGATTGCAAAATAGCCGTGCTCACTGGCCATGCGACTTGATCTAGTTTTGTGCCGACAGTAGGCTTTCACGCTAGCCACACGTCCAAAAAGGAAGAACAAGGGCTAAAGGGATCGCCGCTTCGCATTTCATCCCACCCCCAGCCTCCATTTGCTATCTTGGGTTAAGACATGGATCTGCTCTTGGTCCCATGGTCGTTCTCCGGAATTCCTTACAGTGCATCGGCGGACGGCGCCTCCCGACACTTAAAATAGGTATGGCAACTCTCTGAGGCGCTAGAGCAAGAGAGGGAGACAGAGAGCTATCTGCGTGCTCGATGGACATGGTCGTGGTCCGTCGACGATATGAGACACGTGATTGATCAAACGCGAAGGTTGGCCTTTTGCCGCCCCAAAACCCTTGTTTCCTTTGTTTCTTCTCTCTCTTCAGCTCTCTCTTTCTCTTTCTCTTTCTCTTTCTTCCAGCCTTACCCACACATATAAACACACATATTTCCTTTCGTGCCTTCTCCTCTACAACTCTCATGTCTGACCGTTCCACCTCCCTCTGTTTGACCCTGAGTGCAACCAGCGCCGCATTGATTTCATCTCCAACGACCACCATCGCCCTAACGCAGCCCCTAATCGTCGGTTCGTGCAAATCATCTACACCATGGACGCCAAGTTGTTCAGAGGACCTGTCGCCATCCAGCATATCAACCCACACTGACGGCTTTCGTTGCACAAGTGCTCGTACCACAGCAAGCACAACTGCAACTGCAACTGTGCCAACATCAACAGACTCATCAAGAAACACTACAACCAAAAGTCTTGCAATTCACTTTAAAGACGAGAGAAACGACTGCAAGGGAGCATCTTCCGAGCACACAACGACCTGGGCTTTGTCCGTGACATCGCCGGTGGCCCACCTATCAATCACGCCGCAGCTCTTTAAATGCACCTCTGCTACTTCTGCATTCTCGACTATTTCAGCTTCTTGTTCCCAGACAAAAGCCTTGTTCGACTCCAGCCTCTCAGGAACAGACAACTTGCTTCCACCTATGCCCTTTCTAGCATTAACATCTGAGGAAGTAATGGTGCGTTTGTTATGTTCAGATGGGACTGCAGAAAGTGAACTTGGATCCCCCAGTGCAAAGATATCGACACTCTTTATGCTCGATGAAATGCGTGATCCTCCTACATTCACCTCGGTTGCTTCATCCGCCCTGGCTACATTCCCTCCTCCTTCACTGGTACCGCCATCTTCGGGTCCGTTGCATCCTGTTATTCCCTCCTATTCGCCGACAGAATCTCTCTTCAATCTCGCTGACAGAAGCAGCCAGCTGGGCCAGATGCCTGCCAGAATGATCTCCAAAGCCAACTCCAAAGCAAAGTCTGAAGATAACGATGACGATGACGACAACAACCAGGACGACTCTCGTAGGACAGTTTCCGACGATGCGGTTATCGCTGCTATTCAACAATATTTAGGGGGCTTCTGGGAAGGCGACCAAGACGCCTCAAAACTGAAAAACACGTCTTTGGAAGGGAGTTCAGAGATCACAGTCTCCCACCCTCAGGAAGTAGCGGATATGCATCCTGGAGAAAAGAATTCGGTTCTGGATGATCTGATTGAACCTCTCCAAAAGTCCTCTGCAGAAGCAACAACCCTGTCTACCATGACCATCAAACTGAACTTGGGTACCATACCAGCTCCAGGAAAGCTTGACGGAGAGGCGGACATAAAGCACCCTGATATTGAAGAGGCATCCTCCACGAGACGACCACCCTGGCACAAACCTACTCCAGATGAAGCCTCGTATAAGGAACGAGAAGGTGTACTGGCATCATTTACGGTAAAACAACAGGAAGAGTGCAACACAGCAACAACTCAGACTGCATGTCCTTTTCCTCCTGGAAAGGCAAGACGATCGCCGCACTCAAGTCCGGATCAAAGATTGCAACACAAGCTTGAGCAACCCAACTTTGAAGGAGAGGATCTTGGCACTCAGGTCGCTCACAGTCAGATCCAAGAGTCCTCAGACCTACGAAACCCTTATGGGAGGACTTTGAAGTGCAATGCTACTTATCCTGAAGTAATAGCGGGGATAACACCCGAAGAGAGGAGTAAAGGCCCAAGCAATCCGGCACGATCTTCCAAGAAGACTTTAATAGGTACAAACACAAAAATTTGCTCGAGACTGAGTACGGTTCCAGCTCTAGGTAATACTTAAGAACCCCAGTCAAGCAGCCATGCAGGCATAAGCCTCCTCCTGATAGGCAACTTGTGTGGCACCAGAAAGGACTGACCATCTGAATATAATATGACTACTTAGTTGAGCACGATCAAGTTCACGACATTGTTGTGTCCCGAATCGTCCGTCTTGGTTCGTCTAGGAGGGTAGTCAAATCACCGCGCTTAGGTCCGGATCGAAGATTGCGAAACTTGTCTGAACAGCTGGACATTAAGCGGGAGAGAGATAAAAAGCACCTTAGCTTTCAGGATGCCAGCAATTTAATCGATCGGCTGAGGAAAACAGCACGCGACAACGAGGCGCTCGCGAGAAAGAGGAATAGATACCGCAGTTCTGAGAACAACAAATCGTCACATTCACGGAAGCCATCATCAAACAGCGCCTGGATTCAACCTAATGTCCGGGATATACTGAGCGGGCAAGCGAGTGGAGAAAAAACACAGATCTCAATCCGCATACATAAGCGAGTCAATGAGGGAGGCTCTCAAATAAGCCAAAATGAAGAATATCTAAGAACCGGCAACAACGCGATCTCTATACGAGACCAAGTCGAAGGAGTTAATGTTCATCAGCCAAATCATAATGGAAAACATCCAAACCTCGGCAATAGCACAGTTCACGAACGAACACAGGGCGACACAGGAGCCTCTCAGGCGGACATGGAATTCCCGCTTCGAAAACACCACCAGGATTTTAATATCTCTTCAGATGCCAACAGGCACAAACATACGGGCAATCAAGCCAGCGCCAGGGTGCCAATCCCGAAGCCAGTACAAGTGGCATGCCTCGGTCAGAGCTTATACCCTTTGAGTTCGATTGGGAAACGCACACTGGATGATCTAACCCCTTCGGTTTCACACAAAAAGGCTCGCCACGCCTTCAGAGGTGGACTCTGACTCCAAATCTACCTGTTCATGATGGTAACTAGCCTGTAGTTGCAAGTCTAGTCATTGGTCCCGAGTGCGTTGAGGTCGGACCATGAAAAGTCGGTGTATCTTTGGCTTTCAGAGCATGCATGCTTGGAATAAAATACGCTTATATTTTGTCCGCAGGCAATTATCAAACCTATTCACTATTTGGAGGGTTCACGGGCGTCTCATCTTGGATGTTTAACTTTGTAATATCAATGAAATCGTTATCGTAAGAGCTATTTCGGCCGATGGAAATATGGTAACAGGTTAGCGAGCGATTGGGTGCCGTTCACGTTTTAAAATTAGTGACACTGAACGATACCTGTTTTCCTGTTCATATTCTTTTAAAAAATCGGGAACTTCTTGCCCACACTCTACCAACAGCCTTGTCAGGGCTTCCGCAATCTCCCAGTCTCTTGAAGGACTAAAGAAGGTAGTCGCTAATCCACGATTCCCAGCTCTCGCTGTCCGCCCGATCCTCTGGACATAGTCATCAATATCGTGACAGAGATCGTAATTAATGACATGCATGACATCTTTGATATCAAGTCCTCGAGCAGCGACCGCAGTCGCAATCATAATGGGGCTCTTTCCCCGTCGAAAAGCTTCCAATGCCAACTCTCGCTCCCGCTGGGTTCGATCTCCATGTAAAGAAACACATGGAAAATTCTCGCTGTACAGAGTGTCATCCAGATAGTCCGCCTTGCGCTTGGTCGCCACAAACACCAAGGTCCTTGCAGGAGGACAACTAATCAGCGTCTGTTTCAAGATGTCCTCTTTGTCATGATCGTCGACTAAAATGACTCTTTGAACGATGTTTTCCGTCGTGCCACCAATTCTAGTAGAGTTCCATCAAAACAATAGCCGGTGCTGGGTGAGCGAAAATTACAGATCAAGTAAAAAAAAAAAAAAAAGAAAAAAGAAAGGGAAATTTACCTTCCAATCCGCAGTCGACAGTACTCGTCTTTCATAAAATCTCTGGCCAAGATTTGAATATTGGTCGGGAACGTGGCACTGAACATCAAAGTCTGCAGTCCAGCTCCTGGTTCTGAACTAGTCCGTGTACCAATTCCTGCCCCCATGCCGTTGTTGTCGCTTTCATAATAAATTCGCTCGTCGTCGGGCCGAACGTCATCCCGAACAAAATCTGAAGACAAGAGCAAACTTCGGATCATTGGCTCAAATCCCAAATCCAGAATTCGATCTGCCTCGTCTAGGACTAAGAAGCGGACTTTGGCTAAGGTGACTGCACCTCTCTCCAGCGAGTCGAGAAGTCGTCCTGGTGTAGCCACGAGTACATCACACCCTCGAGCAAGTTGCTCCTTTTGGCCTCCAAGTTCGGCGCCGCCATAAATCACGACAGGTCTGACCCTGCTTTTGTAAGTGAACTGTAAAGAGTCAACAGGATTGATAGTAAAAAACGGGTTAGTTCCCAATGTACAGTTTCCCCAGGTGGTACTTTCTCAACTGGATCTGTCAAAGAGTAAGCTTACACGTCGAGCATCATCAAAGATTTGGATGGCCAACTCTCTTGTTGGAAGGACAATCAAGGCCAGAGGCGCAGCTTTGGATCTCCGAGCGCCCGGTTGTCGGTGAATAGGAGGGTCTTGGATGACCTTCACCAAAACTTTGGACAAAATTGGCAAAAGGTAGGCCGCAGTCTTGCCAGATCCTGTTTGGGCACAGGCCATCAGGTCATATCCATCCCTGATCAATGGGATTGCGTTCTTTTGAATGGGCGTTGGCTCCGAGTATTGCATTCTCGTCACATTGTCGACAATGGTAGGATGGAGTCCAATATTCTTGAACTTTTTTTTTGTTTGTTTCCATGTCAAAATCGAACGAACGGAACAGTTAATAACTGGACATCTTACTCCTTCTCTATGGATATCACAGAGCAACAGGGTTCCTCCTCATTTGCTTACATCTGTGATCGGGGTATATGATTTGGGACCTCCTTTGAGTCGCACTTGTTCGGCTTCGCTACGTTTGTGCAAGTCATCTTGGGCCTGTACTCGCTGGTCGTCATCAAAGAGCTCCTTCTCCAACTTTTGGTCGGTTGGCGCGGATGCCTCTGTGTATTCCTGCTGCCACTCGTACACAGGCTTGTCGGAACCCCACGGCAGGTCTTCTAGTCCTGCGTCAGTGTGGGAATAATCACGGCGCACTCTGTCCATATCCCTGTATCCATCATTGGAGACTGCGCCACCACGGTATCCGTCATTTTCTTGGTATCCGTCGTTCCTGTAGTGTGCTTGATTGTCATGGTATCCATCGTGGTCGTGGTATCTGTGTTGACCCCTGTCGGCGGACTGGCCCCTTTCATTGTGGTGGTACATGTCTTCGTATTGACCACTGTCATTGTAATGATGCTGGTTGTTATCATGGTTCCTGTCGCTGTGCTGGCCAGTGTTGTCATGATGGCCTCTGTTATCATATTGGCTATCGTTGGATTGATTGTCGCGGTATTGATTATCGTTGTCCTGGTGTTTGTTGCTATCGTTGAGCTGGTTGCCGTCCATGGAGCCGTGGTCGAGGCCATCATGCAAACTGTCGTGCTGATGGTCATCGAGGGCGCCATGATCTAGCCCCTCGAAACGGTATACGCGTGATTCCATGGATGAATTGTCGCAGTTTGGAAGAAAGTGGAAAGGGGGATGGTGGAAGGAGTGATGAGCAAACGAAAAGAAGGACTCTTGAGAAACATATTCCCCCGAAAGACTGCCACTTTAGGCCTGTGCGCCACAAAAGCTCTCACACAAAAAGAAAAAATGGCGGCATTTTTTTGTATGGTACAAGATGGGTGATTTATTGTCTAAGTCTCTGTAGCGACCACTTCCGAGGATGTAGCCGTTGAATTTGACGCGGCTTCCGCCTTGGTCTTGGCTTTCAGCGCTTTGGCTGCTGCAGCCTCCTCGGATGCTGCTTTCCGTCTCAAATTCCGCCCATGGTTGACAGTCCACGGTCCAAGAGATTCGTTTGAATAAAAGTCCATTGGGTACACTTCTTGCCAAGGAACCGATTCAAAGACGACCGATGCCTCATAGGGTGTCAATAGAGGTTTGGAGAAAGCATACCCCCAGTCGATCGATAGCCGCGGGCAAGCAATCTGGATAAACGCGTCCATGTCCTCAAACATGGCCAACTTTCCTGGAAAGATCTCGGATAACAAAATGATAGTGTAGTCGCACCCGCGTTCCTTGAGCTTGGCCTCCATATGCTCCAGAATCGAGGTGCTGCCCTGTCGACCCAAAGTGCCCAAGATCAAACCGAACCGCTTGGCCTTCTTCGCCGTTTCGATCGCATGCTTACGCAAGGAATGCATGTCCTCGTGATCGTATCGCTCCCTGGTAAACTTTTTGTCGTATGGGTCATACCGGAAGGCTGCGAGATTAGGGTTGTGGATCATAATGGACTCCAAATGAAATCTTCCATCTCCGACGAATATCAATGCATCCTCGTCCTTGGGCAACTGCGGTGAAGTACATCCCAAGATTTCGGCAGGAGAGAGTGGCTTTGCTTGAGGAATATTCAAAATGTAATCCACTTCCAGTTCCCGGCGAGCAGCTTGAATCGACTGAACAAACTGAATAACGCCCACAAGGACCAGCTTGGAGCCTTTCTCAAAGTTCTTTCGAACAGTCGCAATAAAGTGTTGTACGTCGATTCCAATGTCCACAAAAACGTACAAGGTCTTGATCGTAGTAATATCCACTGGGACTAATTGAATGAGATTTGAAAAAACTGGTTAACAGCCTACTCCATAGACAGTTGCAAAGAATATAGCCCTCTTTTGTTCCCATCTTTCACTCTCTTACCTAGACAACTATGTCCATAATGAACCATGAAATCGCACCCAAGAGCAACGGCTGTAAAATCATCGATACAGCATGCGCCATAGGTGACATCGCCCATAACAAGAGTCTCGACTCCACAAAACTTTTCCAGGATATCCGCAATGGTGCAAGCGAAGATCAACAAACCCTCGGGGAACTGAAGAGCGACTATAAACATCAAAAATGATCCGTCAGTCACCTGTCCGTTGAACTATAGCAAAGAAGAAAGACACTTGTGGGGGCGGGCTAACTTGTACCTTTCTTTGCATTTGCCTTCCGTACGCTCCAGACCGTTTTGTGAATTTCAAAACTATAGTTTGATGGCAATTGCTCGATTGCCAAGTTGAGCTTGGTATCATTCAAAATATCATCTGGGACCTGATTGGCAATCCTGGATCTAGTGGACGTCGACGACTTGGAAGCTGCACAATAAATTAGAAAAAACATCCGAGGGCTGAAGTCAGAGATATAGCCTTGACACAATTTTGTGAACCAGACAATGATACAGTATCATTGACCGTTATCGACTACTCTCCTCTTGCATTGCATTAACATTACCATCACGAATGGCAATAGCGGAATCCTCGATGGTAGTCGAGTCTAGTCCGTTTGCAGCCACCTGTTGCTTCCTGGCCTTGCCCACAAAGCGCTTCTTTGGTTTTCCGGAGGCGGTAAGTTCTGGTGTTGCAGGGGCTGCCTCTTGCAGTGGTAGTGGTGTACTGTCAACTGGCTGCTGGTCCTGGTCCATGATTGTCGGTGAGTGTGTCTGTTCGGAGATGCGGGAATGGCCAATGCACATGCTCTCTTTCTTCTCTTCTCCCACGCGCAGTAACTGGAGATGCAGTCACAATTCTACATAAGCCACCCAACAACATTTTCTTTTTTCTTTTTTTTTTTTTGACAACGGATATTGAACTCTCCTCACTGTGCTCTGGAGCATTCATTCATTTCTTACCTACCCATTCACTGCATTCATCTCTTTGTTTGTTTCTGCGTATTTTCTCCCGACACAGACATCCTTCCCACACATCCCCTAGAAGCCACAACCCACCATGAAGTTAGATGCCAAAGTACTTCGGTACATGTCCCCAGAGGACTTCAGAGTCTTGACCGCAGTATGTGTCCTGGTCTTTATTACCACTCCCTCGGGCCTCTCGGGTTACTTTCCTCATGGACATCTCTTAGAGAAACGACACTCATATAGCTTTGAGTTACTATCTTTTATGTTCCTATTAGACTGAGATGGGCTCCAAGAACCATGAAGTCGTTCCTTCGTCCCTGATCACCCAGATTGCCCAACTTCGTCATGGTGGTTCCCACAAGATCCTGAGTGAGCTGGCTCGCCGTAACTTGGTCGCCAAAGTACAGCATATCAAATGTAAGCCATCTATAACCCAAGACAGCATGTACACAAGATGAAGGAGTGTGGCCCGATGTTAATTTTTTTTATCGGTTATAGATGATGGATACCGCTTGACTTATGGTGGATACGATTATTTGGCGTTGAAGACCTTCTGTCACAGGAACAGCGTTTACTCTGTCGGCAACCAGATCGGTGTGGGCAAGGAATCCGACATTTACATTGTTGCAAATGAGGAGGAACGACAGATGGTCCTCAAGATCCAACGCTTGGGACGAGTCAGTTTCAGGACAATCAAATCCAAGCGTGATTACCTCAAGAACAGGAAATCAGCTTCATGGATGTACATGTCTTGTTTGGCAGCCAAGAAGGAATATGCGTTCATGAAGGTCCTGCACGAGAATGGATTCCCCGTACCGGAGCCCATCGATCAGTCTCGCCATTGTATTGTCATGGAGTTGATCGATGCTTTCCCATTGAGACAGATCTCGGAAGTTGCAAACCCAGGAAAGCTTTATTCGAGCTTGATGAACCTGATTGTCAAGTTGGCGAGCTACGGATTGATTCACGGAGACTTTAACGAGTTCAACATTTTGATCCGCGAGAACGGAGACGCTGTTCTGATTGATTTCCCTCAGATGGTCTCGACCGACCATCCCAACGCAGAGTACTACTTCAACCGAGATGTGGAATGTATCAGAACCTTTTTCAAGAAGCGATTCCAGTACGAGAGTTTGTTATACCCAAAGTTCCGCTTGGACACCGAGAGGCAGTTTGATCTCGACGTCCAGGTGGCCGCCTCGGGCTTTACTAAGAAACAGCAGCAGGAGCTGGAGAAGTTCCAGGAGGAAGAACAAAAGTTGGCAGAGGAACTCGGTGAAGATGGTTTAAAGGAATTGGAGTCGGATGATGATGACGAAGATGAAGATTCGTCTGAGGAAGAGGACTCGGATGAGGAGGAAACCGAGGAAGACTCAAAGGAAGAAGCAGAGGAGGCCAAGGAGTTGCCTGTATCGATTGGAAAGCTGGTAATTTTTAGCATCCTTTTGCCAAGTTTCTTGTCTGAATGTGCCATCCATATATTAACAACTACTGCCATTCTACTAAATACAGTCATTAGCCAACTTGTCGCAACTGGACGATCAGACCAACTCTAACAAGAACAGCGATAACGAGGACGAGGAGGAGCACAGCGAGATTGATTCGATCGGATCTTTGGAGCGACCTATGGACAACCGTGGATTCAAGGCATATAGGGATCTCAAGCCCAAGGTCGCTGGTTCTGTTGCAGGATCAACCCGCAGCCGGATGACGAAATCAACAGGACCTATGTCAGCCGAGGATATTAAAGCCCGTGTTGCCGCCAACCTCAAGTCATCTTCCAGAATGAAGTTCTCAGGCAAGCAAAACCACTCGAAAGGAACTGACAAGCGCAACAGACGTGCAGTTGCCGGAGACCGCGCTCACATTAAATACGCCGAAGTCTAAGAAACGAACTCTACGCAAGGAAAAGTTCTGGACCTTTACTTTCATCTCATTTGCCACAAAGGAATATATCATTTTTTTAGACCTAGCATGCATCTATCTCTCCCCCTGTATTAAACATAAATTATCGCCTACTGGAAGGAGTACCCTGTGACAAAAGAATGTTTATTTTGATGTAGATGACAACATGACCTGTCTCTAGAAGAAAACTCAGCTAGAAGAAAACTCAGGCCGTTGGCTCTGTAAAGTTACTGGGAAACAATCCTCGGATGGGTCCACGGAACTCGTTCAACAGGTCGCCTTCCCACCAACCGTCCTCGCGGGCGTGTAAGACTGCCAGGATGTCCCCTTCTTTAAGGCTAAGCTCCTCTGGTATTGTCGCCTCATAGTCATATATGGCGCGAGCTATCAGAGTATTGAGAGACTGACACCGTGAGTATCATGCTCAACAGCGCATTGAGAAGCGACGAACGTGAATACGTTACCATAAAACAAGATTGGTTTCCCATCTGGCGTTGCCTGTCTTATAGGCTCAGCTGTTGGGGCCCCGGTGGCCATGATGGCCTGGCCTTGGTAAGGGCTCTGAAGCTGATTTATCATGGCTGACTGTGCTGGTAATCCACTCTGGCTGCGTCTGTGACTTGCAGGATCGATCGACTGCACTACCGCGCGCGCTGGTTCGTTCTGTGGAGGCATCGTCTGACTTCTGGTATGCATAATTGCAGGGCCTCCACTGACACCCCTTAGCTGAGCCTGCACCATGCCGCCTGGCATGCTTTGTCCTCGCGATTGCTGCTGATATGGCCCTCCGACTGATGAATGACTCATCTGAGGCATGCCCTGTTGCATTTGGGTGGGTATTTGCTGTGCTTGAGGTTGCCAGTGAGGGAATCGATTCTCCTTGACAGTGCCACTGACATCCAGCGAGATTCCAAGACTATTTTCGACGGGAGGGGGACGTGTTTCAGCGGTCGCTGCCCTCGGCGACTTTTCCGCGGGCGGTCTTGGTGACGCAATTGATGTTGCAGTTCCAAATGCTCCAGGAATTGTTGAGGTACTCCTTGCCGTTTCCTCGGCCTGGCTCAACAGTGCCTGAGTTTGCGTATCCAGTTTGAAAACATTGTTGCCGACATTAAGCGCCAACTCGACTCTAGCAGCGGCCTCCTCTGCCTCTGCCCTTCCATCAGTGGAATGGAACGATTGTCGACGAGACGAGGGTCCTGATCGGTCAGCTCCTTGAATTGGCTGATGAGGCCCAGAGACCGTCCGGGTCTTCATTTCTTGCGCCTGAATACGAGCCAGCGCGGGGCTGTCAACTGAGCCTTCTAATCCCGTGGTCGTATTCAAATAAGCAGTGATATCGGGGGCATCGTCGCCGGTAGCGCACGTCTCAATGAAGTAACTCAGATTTTGGTTGACATCACAGATCTCTAGAGACGAACGGATGCGCTCGCAAGACTGTCGCGCCATGAATCGAAGAGCCATCAGGAAAGTCAGCTCACGCTCTGGTCAGTTGTATTTAAAAAGCAGAATGATGGCGGGATTACCTCGTCATCTGCCACGCAAGTGCTTGAAATGATATTGGCATAGTTCCATAGTGTCGTCCGAACGTATTCAATACGTTGCTCCTCCAATAATTGGAATTTCTACAACACAAAAGGGCCCAAATGATTAAAAATGATGGACATCGTTGACAATGCGACAATGCATCATCTTTGGAAAAACCTACATCGCACGCCGTTCGCCACTCCATGATCCACTTGTCATTGATCTCTGTCAATTGCCGAATGCTAGCTTGATACTCAACATCTAAAACCCCGATTATAATCCAAAAGAAACTCATTCTCAGAGAGAGTTCGGTGTGTGGCTAGCACAGGACAGCTGTCCCCGATATTTTCTACAAACACAACAAAATACCTGCTGCTCTAGAGGCGAGCTCAGTCTTTTCCATTTTGATCGAGACTTTGTCGAGTTCTTTGCCCACCAGATTCATCTTGGCGGCTGACAATCCCTTCGTTCTCAAGCACTCTGCATCGTATTTCTCTTTTGCCTAAACTCATCAAATGGAGATCTTTAGGTTTAGCGCACCGCAAAGAAACTTTGACAGATTCCCACCCATTGTAAAATGTACCTTGACAAGCTGCTGCAGATACAATTGCTTGTTTCTAAACGTTCTATCAATGGCGACTTGATGCTAGATGACACAACATGTAGCGGGTTAGTAATCTACTCTCATTATATATGAGCTCAGCTGTGTGTTTTTTTGCCCTGCCACATTATCTGAGAGTGTGAACGACTCTCCCTTTACCAGCTTTCGCTTTTCTTTTTGCGCATTGTTGAACTCTGCGAGGGCAAGTTCCAATTGATCCCTGATCTTGCTGGCCAGTTCTATGTGTGATTTTCCAGTCGCCTCAACTTCATATCTGACTACATCCAACGAATCGCGAAGTGATCTGGGAGGGTAGGAGAAGGAATTCAAGAAGTCAGTACTCTGATCGCTCTATGCAGGTGTGTAAAATGGGTCCTGACCATGACTTTTCACTTACCCCAGCTCATCTTTCCCAAGAGGTGACTTTGACAACTTGAGTAGCTTCTTGCCATACTCTTCTTCCAAGGCGGCTCTAGCAGTTGAAATAGAGCGCAGCGAGATGAGTATTCGCGTGTGCGGGAATCAAACTCGCGTGACTGGCGCCTAGGGGCACGCCATTGGTCCTCACCGTGCCTGGAACATGCCCAGAATCTCCTGACAAGTCAGCTTGGCATGGCGCATGCGTGTCGTCAGCGCAGAGTAACCTGCATCATCCTTGCCCTGTATGATGCGCAAGCCCATAAGTCCATTTCAAAAAAGTTAGATTGCGAGACCACCAATAGATGCATTCTTTTTTTTTTTTCTTTGTGATCCTTTCTTTATACCCAAAAGTTCTCAGAAAAGCGGGGAGCGGGGACGTCTTCTTGAAGTCTTTCCGTATTCATGGCGAGAAAAGAGTGTCTGATCCTACACGAGCTCTGTGTTTGTAGAACTCTTGAACTCCCTTCAGGATTGATAATGTTTAAGACCGATTGCCCTTTGTATGCTGGCCGTTCAGTCTTTACGCAGAGAATAGGTGTCTTCCAATTGATGTCAGATATCGGGTGTGTGGTATTGTAATCGGGTGTTTCTTCGCAGAGGGTGAAAAGGACAGGAAAAGAGGAAAAATAGACACGCAAAAAAAAAGGAGTTGAAAGAAGAGACGGACGGTGTGGACACACCAACACATGACGGGTCAATGAACGCAGCCACCGTTGGTTGGCGCCTTGACAGCTTGTCTGTGAATGCTGCATCCCAGAAAATCTTCCCCCCTCTCCCTTGGAGCCCTGCGTTGAGGACATGAGGATGAAAAATGGCCGGATAACGCGTCAATAGGACAAGGTGCAACTGCGTCCCAGGCTGGTGCAGTAACACGCCCTATCTTCATCAACACGATGCCACGAGTCCACAACCTGAAAATGAGATCACGTGAATGAACTGAAAGTGGAAGTTCATGTAACCCCCCTGGACTCGCTGCTTCATGTGCCCTTACCTTTCCACTCTCCAACAAGCCAGGAACAGAACTACACAATGGCCAACAAGGGTGCCTACAGTGCCATCGAGATTGATGATGACGAGGTGAGCAAGAGAAAGTGCCGACCTGGCTAGACAATCAGCAACCCAGGATAATCATGTCAGGGAAAGGAGGAACAAGCATCCATTCAACGCGCGCAATTACTCAAGATGACAACACGTCAGCAGTGGTAGTATCTCGGCATCTCGGTGCAGCTATAGACTCTGCCTTTGAACACTGTCAGCTCTCGTCCCCTTCGTCTTTACAATGAAGATTGGGCGCGGTTTTCTCGACTCAGGACAACGAGAGCTATCTTGAAAGAGTAATGCCAAGGAAAAATGAACGCAGTGTTGCTAACGACTCTTCCAATGATACTGCACCCTCTGCCGTATAGCTTCAATTCCAGAGTACGTGACCTGAGTAGCCCACTTTATATACAATTGCACCCCACACTCTAAAGTCCCCGGGGACAAAAAGGGACATACAGGACTGGGACTGGACTGGACTGGACTGGACTACGAGGACCCTCACAAATCTCCACCCAAAACGAGGACGGAAGGAATAGCTCATACAGCTCTCTCCTCCCTTTTCTGACTCTTTGACCATACTGCCATACTTCACAGGCTTCGGGAGCTCATCCAATTCACCGACCGCAAGCGGCAACATCTCATCCAACAGCACTCCACAACCACGACCTGCAGGTATTTAAGCGAGCTATATGAGGAAAAAAAACCTGCATTTGGATGTCTGGACAATCGTATCTAAACACCTTTACCTCCGTCAAATTTACAGGATTCGGAACTGCAGGCACATTTGACCCACACAGGACTATTCAAGATCAGACAGTAGCGAAACCCATTTGGTCCGTGGAATACTACGCCAAATTTTTTGATGTGGACACGACCCAGGTTGTGGAAAGATGCATGGCCAGTGTCATTCCAAAAGACAACTTTCTGGATGTGATGGGCGGTAGCCCTGATCTTTATGGTACGTGTTTATTTGCGTGGCTTCTTGAACTTGACTAAATAGTGTGAAGGCTCGTGGTTGTTGACTAAAGTCTGCTTTTGAACTACTTTTTTTGTGTTTTTTTTCGTCTCAGGTCCTTTCTGGATTTCGACAACCGTGATCTTTGTCTTGTTTGTCATGTCGTCTATTATCGATTCCATTCATGCCTACATGGAATCTCTTCCTTATTCCTACGACATTGGACACTTGACCTTTGCATTCGCCACGATTTACACTTATGCGTTCTTGATCCCAGCCATGATTTGGGGTGCCACCAAATATTTTGGATGCCAACCAGATTTGCTGGAAATGCTGGCGCTCTACGGTTATGGCTTGACCGTTTGGATCCCCGTGGCCTTCTTGTCTGTCGCCCCCTGGAACATTTTGCGATGGGCCTTGATCTTGGCCGGCGGCTGCTCCTCGGGTGTTTTCTTGGTCCGGAATATGTACCCGGTCCTGGCACGTGCTGAAGCGCAGACCAGCAAGGCCATATTGATCCTAGTCGTGGGTTTGCATGTCATCTTGACTTTGATTCTCAAGTACAAGTTTTTCAGCTTATGAGAAAGTAACTCTCTTGCACGACCTATCTCCAAAAAAGGAATTAAAGCAAAAATACCTCGTAATCCTCTTTATTTTATTTTTTCGAGTTTTAAGAACGTCTCCCAGTTCTTCATACTGCTATTTCAATGACTGAAGATGCAGCTAATGTCTCAGGCACAGAGGCAACCTCGGAAGTGTCCATGGTTGTGACCGGGCTAGGTCCGTTGTGCACAATGGAACTCATCGCCTCCACTAGAGGCGGGGCTATATTCGATTCCACGAAAGGATCAGTGGAGGACGGTACTTGATTTGAACCATCATCCACAATGGTAGTTGTTGTTGCAGTTGTTGTAGTCGTTGTTGTTGTCGTTGTTTCTGTCGCTTCCACAGCGGTCGTAGGGGCTGGTGATAGAGGCCGAGATATCAAAAGCGGTCCCCTCTCCATATTCAATCGGGTCATCATCATATCATGCTCATTCTCGACCCAGACACGACTCTTACCCCTTGGAATCCATACTTCTTCCTCATCGTCGTCTTGGTTCTCTTCGTCATCTGCGCTTAGGTCAGTAGGATCTCTCGTGAACTGGTCACGGTCCAACGATGATGGCTGCGTCTGAGCCTGCTGTCGAGCTCGGACCAAGGCCTTGAGATGAGACATGGTCGTGATCGAGAGTTGAGAACAACACTCGATGTTGATTTGCTCCAGACGTGAGAACCGCGTCCATTTCATCAAAGCCTCGTCCAAAGGCTCTATATCGTCCTCATTGTCTTCACTGTCTTCAGCATTATCAAGTGTAATCAGATCATCATCTTCTGCCATTTCAGTGCCAAGTTCAGTCGTAGGAACCTCTGGAAGGACGAGGTCACGTTCGGCATCCAGCTCTTGAAAAGCGCTGGCTGCTAAGCTTGCATCGGTCTCCGCCTCTGAAATGGACGCTTGATCTGATAGGCCAATCATGTTTGAGATGTCCGATGGTGCCTGCACAACAAACTCTAATGAACTGGCCGAGAGAGACTTCTCAACAACGTCTGTGCAAGATGCCACATACACAGCTGAGGAACAGTCTGGAAAAGTAGATGAAACATTCAATTCCACCGTTGTGGAGACTGAGTGGGTGTGAACTGGGGTTTCGAATGGGTGTGTCGGCGGTGTTGATTTCGTGATCTTGGATAAACTCGATGGCTGATAGGATTCTGCAAAGACATCTGAGGCAATCGTCGGTGGGGAGGCCATGTCGTTGCCAAGAACAGCTTGTGACGTCGATGTGCAAGCCGAGGAAGAGGACATTGTCACTGCCAGCGCGCTAACTTGGGGGCTGTCGACTTCATTGATCGGGGGTTCTCTTGTCGGGATAGGCAGAGGTGGAAGCAGTGGATTACAGCTTAGAGAGCTCATATCTGTTGCCGTGAGCGCTACTTGTCCACTGCTGCTTGATGAGGACGCAAGACTCGGAGCGAACTTGGATGAGCTTGCGGATGACGATGATGAGCACGACGCGGAGGACGATGTCGAACCAAATGATGAGGAGTACTTTATCGTTGGTGAAGAAAAGTACGAGTCAGGAACCAACAATGGCTCTCTCTCCACGTAGACGCCTTTGCCTTTGATATCTCTGGTGCTTCGCTGTAGGCTCTCCTCTGCAAACTCGCTTTCGTTGCAGCTGTCCGACATGTCCACATCGCCTTCGTCAAGTCTTTCGTCGTCATAGAAATCGTCATACTCCTCGATGTCCTTGCTTGAGCTTTTGCGGCGGTACCGTTCGAGATCGAGACACATGTCCAAATCCATCCCAGTGGTCTCATCCACGCTCATGGACAGATCCATATCGATCGCTTCATCTAAATCCAGATTCATAATGGTCCTGAGATCCATAGCGTTTGAGAGATGATGCACAAGGCCAATCTGTGATTGTTTCTTTCCTCCGTGAGCGACCGGGTACGGTTCAAGGCTATATTGGTCACTACCTCCAAAGTCGTCCGCGGGGCCGCCGTCAATTTCATTTTCATCCCCCTCTCCATCGTCATCCTTTGCTCGCCCTCTCTTCTTGATAGAATCTATTCTGTCGTCGTCCTCGGCAACCTCGGTGATGATCTCTCTCTCGGCTGTAGCATGGGTGTCAACTTGCATTTCCCAATCGATATCATCACCCCAGTCAATTTCCTCTTCCTCGATGGCTTCCTCGTGCATGGGGGTTGTGGAAATCGCGTTCAATGGCGTTGGAGTATGCGTGAGGGATGAGAACAGTGCATTTGCTGACGTCGGCGTGAACATTGAAGACAATTCGTTTTGGTCCTGTTTGGTGACAGGTGTCTTCTTGACTTCCCCTAGGCACCTGGCGATGATTCTAGCAGTGCTTTCGCCGACGTTCGTGTAGCTGATGTTGAGATATCGAAGCATCCGGCATTGGCGCAAGACTTTTTCGATAGCATCGGTGGAGAACTGCCAATGATTCACGTCTAGCAACTCGACATTGTGACAGTTACGAGCAATCTGTCCCAGAATATCATTCGCCAGGTCACCGTGAACGTCGTGGCAACCAAGAGTCAACACTCGCAAGTTCAACGCGCAAGGACCGCTGAGCATCAAGCTCACATCTTTGGCTTCAGACTCGAGAATATCCAGTCGGAAACAATCCAGACCAACCCCATAGTCCCCGATCGCACGACATGTCGCCTCATTCAACATATCCTCCATGCCGAGTAAAATCAGCGCCTTCAGCACACCTCTGGCAGGTTCCGGGGTTGTGGTATTTTTCATAATAGCTCTCAGGGCCTCTGTCTCGATATCAGAATTCGAAAAATCCAGATGCTCCAGAGTCAGCTTACACTCCTCTGCTAATTTCACAATCTCCTCCCGGAAGAGGTGGGCTCCACCAGGCGCCGAGAACTTGGTGAGACGTTGACAGGCTTTTCCCAGAGCAGCGAGATTGCAGTTTTGGAAATCGTGGGATTGTAGGACAAGAGTCTCCAATGTATGTCCATGCAACTTGGCGAGAGTATTGAGTGTGATAACAAGTTCATGGCCTTGACTGATCTCTCGGTGGTTTTCAACATGAAAGAGCTTTAAGCCCCCCTGAGATTGCACGAAAGAAGCCAGGGCAAGGTCGGTCACCGAGTAAGTTTCCGGGAAAGCCTGCCAATGGGTTGCTATCTTCAACGATTCGATTCGGTGGCAAGTGAAAGCCAGGGTCGCAATGAGACTGTCTGTTACTGTGGCATAACGCAGATCCAGATAAACAAGACTTTGCGTCTGCTCCATCGTCAAAGGCCACATGGCAAGGAATAGGCGACATGTAGACTCCAAGGACGCCGAAGATGTTACGCGAGAATGCTGGGATGACTCCTCTGCTATGAACGGTTGTTGGAAACCATAGAATTGATCTGTAGGGCCCAACTGGTTCAAATGTTGTGGCTCCTGCACTGGCTCGGACTCGTGTGCTTCAGCGGTATTTGGTGCCATATCTTCTTGGTTCAGCACGGAGGTCACATCTCCAGGGTTAGTCTCGAGGGTCAATGAGATATTTGCCAGATGAGATACTGGCGACGTTATCGCGGCTGCCGGCACTGGAAGCAGGGGTGGAGTCGTCAACAGACTCTGGTCTAAAGGCACGTCCAGTGGTGCCTGGTTACTGTTGAGCAATGCTTCCCACTCCAGGGCACTATTACCATTCTCAATACTGTCAGAAGTCTGAGAAGCTGCAGCTGTGGGATCCGCAAGCACGATCTGTGAACTAAACCCCTGTCCTTCTGCCTCTCCAGGTCCCTCAAGTACAACCACACCCTCGGCTGATATGGCTCCATCATTCCCGTGGTTGTCTTCAGCAACAAAGTTGTTGGTCGTAGTTACATTCAGGTGTGCAAAGAGACAGCGGGGAAGTCTTGGCGCCAGACAATGTACAAAGTCTCCGAGATAAGGTCGACTGGTAAGAAGATGTCGGATCAGAAAATCCTTTGGGGCCTCGTTCCTTGTCCAGCGAAAGCCCGTCAGAGTTTGGATATTGACCTCGGGCAAATCAAAGGTATCCTGAACCCATTTCAGGTTGACGCTTCTCGCAAAGGTGGCGTAAGGCAGGAGAGTCTTGGAGGGATCAATGCATCCTTGAAAGAGAGTACGTAGCAGGAGCATAGAGCCGTGCTTGTCCATGACCCGTCCTTCAGTGTCAAATTGGTAGGTGAAAAGATATGACCATGGGTGGCGGTACAGCTCTTCTAACGCAGGTCGGGTCCACTGACGGACAGTCAGGGCGCAGTTAAAGAGATCCTGTGGATGTCGACTTAGATAAGTGAATATCAGGACCATGAGATCCTCCGGCAGGATGAAGTTGTCTTCTCGAGATATTTGGGGGATAAGGGGCACTAAAGACGCGAGCTCAAGGTCCATGTCGGACGAGGTACTAGAAGGGAGACGGCTTGTTAAAGAATAACTCCTTCATTCACCTGTCATCTATCACCTATTTAATAAGGTCCTTGTAATAATGCTGCACTAGCCTTACGAGTTCGGCTCCGCAGCCATGACCGCTTCCTTGTAGGGATGCTGCTGGAGCAAGGACTAGGATGGCTAAGGAAAGGCAAACGGCGTGGGAATAAGCGTATGAGTTGGAGTGAATCCGGGTCCCATCTCTGGGGTGGTGGTGCAGTACATGAAGTGCAATATGTAACTCCTATGTCGTGCTCCTCTCGTCCACTGGCTCTGTCCATATGCAGCGCCCCACTTCGCATTTCCCGTTCCAGGTTGTTCGAGTGAATAAGTGAATAGCAGGAAAAGGGGGGAAAGACGCAAAGGCCGCAGGATGAATGTGGGACAAAACGGAAGATCGAGGCCACTTTGCAAAAAGCAGACTGAAAGTCGGTTGAGTTGCTCCATTTGGTTCCCTCTCTCCATCCGCTGTTTTGTTTTTACCTTGCAAACAACTTTTTTGTTTTCTTTGTGGCCCTCAGGAAAGAGGACAAGAAGTCTACTTGTGCCAAGAGATACTTGACGCGTTTCTAGTCTGTGTAGCAGCAGGAATGGGTCTCGAGAGTCGTCGTGTGAGCGGTCGTGTGAGTGCCGTGAGTGTGTATATCCGCTTGTGGTCTCTAGAGCTCAATCCGTTGGTTCTTGAGGTGAGTGTTGCTCTCGGTGGAAGGGAAAGTATCTTTCTGTTGTTGCTGCTGTTGCTGTTGTTGCTGTTGTTGCTGCTATTGTTGTGGATTGTCGCCTGGATTTCTTTTTATCGGTTTCTTTCGGAGGACGTATGCTTTCGTGGTGAGTGGGAGACAAGGAGAAAGAAAACTGCCTGATAAAAAGGTCGAAGCAGAAGGGTCTCTGGGGGTCAGGAGCACCACATGTAAAGGACCGGGGACGGTGGCCAACAAAGGGGGCGGAGACGAGAGTAGCTGGGATTCTCCAGGGCTGTAAAGATACGGCGAAAAGCGTGGGAGGAGAGAGAGGAGGAGGAGGAGGAGGGAGGAGTTGGATTTTGGGTTGCGTGGGGTATCGAAGAGGCGATGAAGAAAGGGGGAGTGGAAGGATTGGAGTGGGGGGTGGGGGGGAACAAAAGGAAGGAAGGAAGGAAGGAAGGAAGGAAGGAAGGAGAAAAGAAAAGGGAGGAAGGCACAGCGCAACAAACATGACAGGGACAGCACGACGGATGAACTGCACCGTTCGACACCCCCTTCTCCTTCCCACCACCCCACTGGCCACAGAGACAGACAGAGACAGAGAGAGAGAGAGCAAGGGATGGGCATGGGTAGGATGGTGCAAGACATGACTCTTGACTCGAGTCAGCACTCTTGCCTGCCCCCTCCCGCTTCCCGTTGCCGCCGCCCTTGTCACCCTGCCGTCGAAACCTTTGGGCGTCATGAAATGAACCTTCGGCTCTTGCGCGTGACTACGCGGATATTGTGAACCTTGTGGCATCACACATTCACACTGCAACAATGAGAGCGCTTCATGTGTCTATTTCATTCAGGCAAGCATTATCATTATGTTGCAAGGACACATGCATGGATGAATGGAGCACACCCAGAGGCACATTCACGCTATTATATCAACGGCTTTATTGCCTTGTCTTCTTTGATGACTACGCCTCTACCGCTCTACCGAATGTTGTTGATAATGGCATCCACTCGGCTGGCGTACCCTGCTCGAACGCCTTCTCGGCTCTTTTTCGATGATGACTGAACATTGCTCGATGTATCAGGCGCTGCCACCCCTACTGTTGCTGGTGCCTTTGTTGATGCAACTTGCTCCTTTGCAAGATAAGACCTCGGTGGTCTTTCTCCATCACTACTGGTCAAAGTGTCAGCAGACCGCGCTTCTCCTGAACTGGCCAGGCCTGATCCTGTTCCTGTTCCTGAACTTGCAGCTGCAGCGGCCGCGGCCGCCTCCTTGACCTCCATAGCCACTAGCCAAGCGGGTTTAGGCCCGGATTGTCCTTCGGCGCTACTACCGTTCTCTGCGCTCCTGTTCTCGTGATCCAACCCCGCGCCATTGATACTGCTAGTGTTGCTGCTGATTTTGCTGTTACTCTTGTTATTGCTGCCGCTACCAATGAAGGCGTTGCCTTTGCTTTTGATGGCCGTGTTTCCGTTCAGTGCCTGCAACCGGACTATCTCCTCCTTTTCAATCTCCCGCAATAGAATCTTCTCCTCTTTTTGCAATTCTCTCAGTCGAATCTCCATTTCAATCTCACGTCCTCGAAGCCGCTCTTCCGAAGCCAACTCCAATCCTCGAATCCTTTCGTCCTTGCTCAACTCTGCCAAACGGGTCGAATGGTCCACCAGTGTTTTGACAAGAGAGCCCTGGTTCTCGATCAATCGGTCACGGCGGCTTTGAAGACAGGATCGCTCTTGAGCGGCCAAGGATCGAAAGACGGACCAAGAGTTTTGAGATTGGGCCCAAAGTCGTTCGAGGAGTGGATGGTTAAGGCGGGGGTGGTCATCTCTCATAGAGGTCTGTGTCTGAGAACCAAAAGACTTCTCCTGTGTGCTAAATGGTGAGATGGCTGAAGGTGTTGCTGGTGGAGACCCAAATTGCCCTGAGGAAGGTTGCGACGACAAGGTCAGAGTTGCTGTTGATATGTTTCCAGCCAACGACTGTGAAGCGGCTGAACCGGCATCTTTCTCATTCATAAAGTCCTGGATGATAATCAGGTAGTCATCCAGGGCCTGTCGATCTTGATCCAACGAATCAATGTCCCGCTGAATCGTTTGGTGTATTGCGGTGAGTTGATCCATCGTGTGTAATGAATGAAAGAATAACTACATTTCAAAAAAAAGAAAAAAAGTTGATTTAAATTATTTTTTTTATTTTTTTGTAGTCCACAAAGGACAATACTACAATGTTGAGGGGAAAGTAGCCTAAGAGTGAAAGTTGAATGCAAAGGTGTTTTCTGAGGGATTGGGGTTCAATATTATCTACAAGGGGTTGGAAATAGGGATAGGGGGAAACAATAAAAAGAATCTGCTGTCGTCGTCAACTCGAGAAGTTCCAGAGATCGTCAAGTGTCCGTTGTCGTATCGCGTAGGTTCCGAGGCGGTTCTTGGTGACTTTTTTAACGCGGTACGGTCGGTCCGTTGATCGATATCGAGGAGTTCGAGTCGAAAAGATAGACAGATGAAAGGTGGATATAAAAAACAAAAGAAAGAAAGAAAAAGAGTTGCTGGAGATGGTCGTTCTGTGAGGCACCGCGAGACTTAATGCGACTGTTCTGTTTGCGATTGCTTTGCCTCCTAAGAAGCGCGACAAGCTGGACACTAATAGAACACATTGCAACATGTTCAGCAACCCTGGCACTATATACAAATCATTTGGATTGAGGAGAGAATAAAGGAAAGAATCGGCCAGCTCTCCAACCTCTCCCCATACCCCAAAAGATCGTCAAATATGAAAGGGAGGATACAGACAGAGAAAAAAAAAGGGGGGGGGGGTGGAAAGAAAAAGAAAAAGAAAGGTATCATCGTTCCAAAAAGCTTAGCTTCCTTCCTGCGGACCGTCTTTGTGTCATTTCGTCGTTCTGCTTCGACATTGTCCACTCGAGTCCAAAAAAAGAAAAACTTCATCGTCAAGGAGGCTTTGATGTTGTGCGACTGTGGCTTGCGTTGTTTCCCTATGTCTGATGCTCATCGAGAGATGGTGATGTTGATTGCGTTTTGTTGTCATGTTTGGCTAGAGGTCAAGGTCGATTAGATCGTCCTGGGTATCCATCAATGATTGAGATGGATACAAGGTGAAAAAAGAAACAAGAGAAGATGGATAGGGTATCGTCGTCTACCCCGTTTGCGCCAGTCCACCGTGCTCTCGCCCCAAATAATTTCTCACATGGTCTCTCAATGCAACAAAAACAAATACCAGACATCCCCTTCAATGTCCTTCAACAAAAACACACACCCTCCTCTTGAACCTTCGACGCAAACAACATGGGCTTTAACAAAAAGCGACAGGGGGGGGTCAGCAACAAAAAATCACAAATGGCTCACTTGATCCATATCCTGATCATCGTCCAGCGCGCCTTGGGTACAGGCGGCGTTTCGGGCCAGGTGGCGCTTGAAGGCATCGGTTCGTCCGCAGCGAGCGCCGCAAGTCTTACAGGTAAACATCTTCTCGGAAGAGTGGCGGCTGCGCACATGACGCTCGAGGTCGTGGCGACGTGCAAAAGTCCAGTGACACTGGACACCCTTGGAATTGATGTGAGTGCAAGAGTGTGGTTTCACCCCAGCATGAGTGGCCCTGTGCGAACGCAGATTGAATGGACGCGAGAAGGTCTTGTCACACTCCGAACATTGGAAGCGGGCCTTTCCATTAGGGTCGTCAGCTGGGACCACGCGGGAGGCCTCCTCGGAGGTGACACGGCGACGACGCTTCTTGGCTGCGGGCTGGAAACCTGGCTTTGTGGGGCTCTGGGTAATCTTGCGTGGAGCGACATGGGCTCCAGGGGCCTGTACATCCTGGCCGAGAATCTTGGCGACGGTAAAGGTGCCAGGGAAGGTGTTCATGTCAGGGCTGGCCTTTGCAAACGAATCCAATTTGTGCTCCACAGGCGACTGCTTCAGCTCATAAATGGGTGAAGACGAAGCAATGATCGAGTCTTGAGGAGCGAACGTAAGGGCAACCGACTCTTCCATCGGGTGGCTCTCCATCAACGATTTGAGCTTGGCCGACTCGGACTGGTCGGGGAAGAGTTGGAAGTCATACTGCCAAGCGCTGCCGTTGCCTTCTTCAACAGAGAAATCAAAGTCGAAACTGTTGGAGACCTGCTGGCTGTTTGGAGTGCTGAAATCGCTGGCGAAAGATTCCTCGTAAGGCGAGCACGGAGAGTTCCAGACGGAGGGGCTGGCATTGATCTCATCGAAGGCCGCGGTGTCAAAGGGATAAGGCGTGTCGATCAGCTCGACCGAGGGCGTGCAGAGGCTCATTGCGGGAGAGAGCTCAGGGGTATATTCCACATCTACGGGCTGTGCCAACGCCTCGATCTTTTGCTTTGGTGGGGCTACATCCCACGACATGTCACCTTCGGGCCAATCCCACTTAAAGTTAGGGACGGCGTCCAAGAAGTCAAAGTCATTCAAGTCGAAGGTGTTGGAGACAATGTTGACAGCAGGGCGAGCAGCATCGGTGCTGAGAGATGAGCCAGGGTTGTTGTTGTTGTTGTTGATAATGGCAGTGTTGGTGGTGTTGTTGGTGTCTTTGGTGTGGTTGTCGGCGGGGCAGGGACGCTTGCCGTTACGGTTAACCAGTGCTTGATCTTGAGCATGACCATGAGAGTGGCCTTCCAAATCTTGGAAGCGACTGTGGTCGAAATCCTCGAAAGGGCTCACGCCAGAGCCAGACCGGTTCGAGATCGAGATATCCGAGAAGAGAGAGGACTCCATTGAGTTCAGTTCTGAAGATGAGTCAAGATACGAAAGATCGATATAATCGTTAAAAGACAAGGCCATGGTGGAGAGAGCAAATGTTGTTTTGGCCTCGGGTGATAGTTACTTTTTTTCTTGGGGTTTTTGTGTTTTGCGACTTTTTTTGGGTTTTGTTAAGGGCTGCTTTCAAAGCGGTGGCAAAATGCTCGATAGAGAGAAGAGGTCTGGATTGACGGAGAGAACGGCGATGGCGGCGGCTCCAGTTGATACACACACACACAAAGGGTGAAGTTTTATTGATTCCCGGTCAACAACAACCTGAGAACCTCAAACGACACAAAGACGAACACACACGCAACTTGATGCGAGAGATCAACAGGCAACAGAAGAGAGCCGAGATATGATGCTCAAGCAGAGAGTTGAATGAATTGTGAGTGTAAGTGTAGGGTGTGAGCTGCGGTACAGAGAGAGGGTTGCTGGGAGCGGTCAAACGTCTTGAGAGAGAGAGAGAGAGAGAGAGAAAGAGAGATGAGAAGCGATGGTATCGCAACGAAAATAAGAGGGATGGTGTGAGGATGGGGGTTGGGAGGGTTTGAAGGAAAGAAAGAGATGAAAAGAGTGAAAAGAGGGAGGGAAGAGGAGACGAGAGAAAAAAGGAAAAAATCTGGGCAGGCAGGCGCGGCACTTTATGTTTTATATGTGTGCGGGCTTGGCAAATTCGGACTCCGACCCCTTGAGAACTTGTGCGAGCTCTTTCGTCCGTCGTCTTTTTTCTTTTTTTTTTTTGCGGATGGTTGACTGAAAACCAGCTTTGCCAAGGCTATTTTCTCTTTGACTGCCGCCTTATCGACCTATCATCACTGATGAATCGAGTAATGAAAACTGATGCTGTCGTCGTGGGGGAAGTGTGCCTGTCCAAACTCAATTGCTGGGTGCAGTTGACTCGTCTTGAGTTCTTGAGTCCAGCGCAAAGCGCTGCGGAAATTTGGCTCTCTCCCATTGGAAGGTCCTGGAAGAGGCAAATTGGTGCTCACTGAGCCCAAACAACCCACATGCGACACACGGCGTTCAACGCACACACCGCCACAACTGTTGCTGTCTCCTATATAGTCTCTGCCCTCCTGTTCATTGCCCCATGCCAACAAGAACGAATGACTTCATGCAGATCGACTTAGTCTGGTGTTGCACTCTAATGGTATCTTTCCCTTCCTGGTTGACACGCCAAGGAAGGCAGCGTCGGCTCCTTCCACCCTTTTCTTTTTTCAAAAAAAATTCCGCTGCAGATATCACTGGATCTCGATTAAAATTTTATTCATGGAAATATAAGCTAGATTTTTATTCTGATTCTGGAAACCCCAGCTAGTCCATGTTTGCCTTTCGTTGCTGTCTTGCTCGGAACAAGTCATATTCTGGAGGACGATTGACGCCGGGCATCTGGCCACGATAGTCTCCACTACCACCGCCACCACCTCCCATGTCATCATCATACTCGCGTCCTTTGCGCTTTATGCCACCTCCTCGACCTCCAGCGGGCCCACCTCGACCTCGGAATCCTCCACGATCAGCGGCTCCTCCTCTTCCTCCCCGATCAATCCGGTCACTACGAGGATCTCGGGAATCTCTGGAGTCTCGCACATCGCGTGCGTCGCGCACATCTCTGTGATCGCGGAAGTTATCTCGAGAGTCTCGGTTGTCACGCAAATCACGATCATTTGGTCCTCCACGGTACCCGTCATGGCCATCACGACCTCTGTGACCTCCTCCAACCATTGGGGTTGATTGAGGTGGTTGTAACGGTGTACTTGAGGGAATAGGCGGTGGTATAACCATTGCTTGTCCTGCTGGGTTCTGAGAGCTTCGAATCAAATCAAGAATGTCCTGGGGTGCCAAAACCGGGCCATTGAAAGCACTAGCTGGAGGGAGATTTGATAAAAAGAAAGCCAGAGCATCCGGAATCAAACCATGCGGCCCTGCGGTCCATCCGGGGACCGCTATTGGCGCCCCGCCTGCAAGGGGAAGTGGTGGCAAAGGCGCCATTGATGGCGGGATAGGGGCTACTGGAGGAGCGACAGCAGGTGGAGTGTGGTGGGAAGGAGAGCCAATGATCTGCTGGGGTAATGAAGGTGCCAACTGAGGTGGTGGTGGTGGTGGCCTATGCGCGAATCCGCCAGGCCCGCGCATGTCGGTGTCGTCGTCCTGCTCGTGCTTAATTCGATCTCCGTGGGGCTGAGGGATAGTATCCATGTCTCCTGGGCGGGCATGGTTTTCACGAGAAGTTGGAGGTGGCTTTCGAATCATGTCGGGATACACACGGAAAGAAGTCCACATCCCCAAATCTGGTCTGGGGTATAGATCCGGGTGCACAGGTTCCATCAAGGGGCGGCGACCTGGACGAGAAGCGTTATCCAGATCAACTGCAGGCGGTGCCGGAAAGTCACTCGAGAAATCTGTCAGTGCGGGAACATGGATATTCTTGCGAACTAAACAGGGATGGAAAAATGAGGGAAAATATTAGGGAGGCCCGAAAAACATTACAGAATGGCATTCGGTTGGGACTTACTGCTGGCACCCATATCCATCTCCTCGATGACTTTGAGGTCGTTGTAGCAATATCGTGCTGCGAACCGATCCAACACTGAGTCATTGGGGTACACTTCCCGACGACGCTTCTCAACTTTGGTGATCGCAGTAAGATCCCCGTATTTGTTTTCGTACTCTGAGAACTTTTCCCAGAGCGAGCGAGCCTTCTCTGGCGACATGGTGATAAGTGCCCGCTCAAAAAGAGCACGAGCGTTGCTGTCGTCATTTTGTTGAATCAAAAATTCAAGGTACTGCTCGACGTACGCCGTTTCATCGCTGAAGGACTTGTAGCCCAACTCAAACACCTTACCAGCAATCACTCGATCCTTGGTGCAATGGTATTCGAGCAACGCTGCTGCGATATAAACCTGATAGGGACAACCGTTTGATCGGCGTGCTCGCCCAAAGATCTGTCTCCACTGGGAAGTCCCTTCTGTACGGCGGACGAAATGCATGAACATGATCCAGGCCAGACCTGCACCTTTAATCATTTCTTCCACCTCCTTGCGGGCCAACTTCTCATAAAGTAGCAAATCCCGGTTACGCTTCTTCAACTCTTCACGATCTCGCTCCCGCATCTCACCATCCACCTCCTCGATGTCTCGAACCTTTTTGGTAGACGCCGTCGTTCCGTCGAGAGCCTGCTGCTCCGCCACTAGCGCTGCCTTGGCAACTTGAATCTCCTCATTCACACGGTTGTTCATCTCGTCAATCTTCAGAGTTAGGTTCTTGATCAGAGCCTCAAAGGATGCCCTGCACTCTTTGAAATTCTTGCGAGACTCCTCCATCTCAACGTATGCAAAGTGTACCAAGAAACTAGTCGGCATGATCTCTGTTGCGTTCTTCAACAGTAACACTGCCTCGTCCGCGCGACCAATCTCTGAAAAGTATGTCGCAGCTTCAAACCAGATCTCGGGGTAAAACCGCATTGACAATAGCGCTTGTTTATAAGTCCATGCCACACGCGCGGATAACATGGCAGGGTCTTCCAGACTCAGTGGGTTAGACCGCTCCCATCGAATATAACGCTTCCATTGTTCCAATTGGTGCAACTCTCTCTCGGTCCATTTCACAGGTCTGGGTAGCAGAGTTCTATTGATCCCGTCCGTCAGTTTCCGGAGCTCCTTCAGCATCATACGAGCAGTCATGTATCCTGCGGAACGCTCCTGTAGAAACTTCTTTGCTGTCAACTTGTTGAGTCCATTCTCGAAAGAGTCATAGTCCCTCCAGATGTTTTCAATGTTGTTGAGAGGGATGCAAACAGCTTTTTGGAATACTCTGCGCATGGCATCCATTTTTTGCTGCTCTTCCCAAGTATTTTGAGCCTAGAAACGTTTGAATCAAAATGGATCAGCTACCGGATCGCGACCACTTTATCGCTGAAGTATTTTATGAAGCCTACCTGGCCAGACTTGAGGAAAAAGAGGTAGTCGCTCCAGATAGGGCCTGAATCACGATCCAGTCCAACATGCTGCAAAACAAAATCGTAGGCCTTGGTGATGATATCCTTTGCCTCAGGACCGGTGTTAATTCGACGGATATAATTCAGGTAATACTTCCAAAGCTCTACGGAAAGTACAGATCGAAGACATCGCTGGAAGATTGCCTCCACCTCGGTAAAATGATGGTGCTTGAGCTCAAACTCGGCATATTGGATCCAGTGTCTGGACTATTGTGGTGTTGGCAAGGGCAGGAGGGGAAGGGGGGGGGGGGTATACCAAAAGATAAAGAAGGTACACAAAGAGAAGAAAACGTGCATCAGCACACATGGACTCTTGATATACATCATTCACCATGGCAACAAGATGACAGGCTGGCTATCTTTTATTTTTTTACTCGCACAACGCTTGTTCTGTTTGTACCAAAACACGAAGTGTGGATCAAAGGATAACTTCATTTCAAGACAATCTTGCAAGGAATAGGGACTTACCGACGTGGGGAATACTTTTAAAAACCTTTCGAACGCATCACGAACCCTGGACACCTCACCTTCCCTCTCTGCTTCGTGAAGGATAGTGAGCCAGGCATCGGTATCGAAGGAATCTTCAAGGATTCTCTGCTCCAGTACGTCATCGACAGGTGGCCTTCTAGCCTGATCAGGCGTGGAGGGGACGGGGGTGCCGACATCCACAGAGACATCTCGAGAGGGGATATCCGAGTGGGTAGCAGGGGACCTGGTTCCGCTGGGCGAATCCATACTGCAAAGAATGATTTGATCAGACAAATAATGGACAGGGAACAGTGGCAACGCGCAGCCGAAGAGAATTCAGAATGGAAACCCAAATGAAAAACAATCGGTAAGGATATTATTAACGCACAGCAGGGTGCGAAAGGAGGATGGCGACAAGTAATAGACTATGGCTTCTTGGACCAGGACAGAGGAGGAGGCAGGGATAGGGATGGTATGAAGGAGGAGGAGAGAGGACGAGAAGGAGGAGTGACGGTAACGACGGTGTTTTTGTCCCGCGGCTGTGACGGAAGGAAGGCGCTCGATCGCATGGTCTGCACACGGATGTGGCTCGCTCCTTTCGCCCACCGTTGCCCGTTGGAGTCTTTGTTCTGCAGGTGCGCGCCTTTCTCTCTCATCCGTCTCCCCACCGATACTTCGCAGCCATGGTACAGACTCCCAACATCGACACTGCAGGATATTGCCGAGGCGCATGATGGACCTCTCATCGACATCTAATCTCTCCCCTCTTGCATCGCTGAACAGGCCAACTCATCACAGAAAAAAATTGCTCACGAGAATGGCAAGACGCTGCTTGCCCTCCGCAAAGGATTCATCTGGGTCAATGTAGGTCGACATGTGGACCCCATGGGCGGCTACTCTGCCCTCTCTCCTATCTTGATCTGCTCCGGTCTGTCTCTCTGACATGGTACCCCTCTTGACTTTGGCGTACGCAGGCCTTCTACTTCTTTTACAGGATCATCTACCATTGGAGCAGCTTTGGATTCGGGTTGGCGATCAGCTATCTCCTCACTGCGGGATTGACCGTCGTTCTCTACCTCCAGATCAACGCCATGGGCCAGCCTCGCTACAACTCCAAGGGCGAACTCGTTGATGCAGGACAGGATCTGACCCAGGAGGGCCTCGTCCAGTAAGTTCAAATTCGATCACCAATGGGAATCTGAGCCTGGATAGAAAACTTTATTAGACAACAACGCCCTGGGGTGATACTGGACCATTTTTCTTTGTCATGAGAAATGAATAATCAGTCGTCGAGAGGGACAGACATACACCACTCGGGGATTGCACATGCTGACCACCTGTTGTCGCCCTATCATTCGAATCTTAGGTATGCCTTTGATGTTATTTATGTTACGTGGTTTGTCCATGTCACATCTGCTCTCTGGTCCAAGATGTGGTGGTTTTACCTCAGTGTAAGTTGTCTGCATGATTTTTATATTGCCAGAAATCAAACCTCCTGCTGCAATACTACATATTAACCGATCGTCGGCTGTTATTCCATCTAGATCCCCGCCTATGCAGGATGGAAGGCATGGCACTTGGCCATCAAGCCCATGCTGGCCCGTAACGCTGCTGGTATGGGCGCTCCTGGAGCTGGAGGATCTGCAGATGGTTCTGCCCCTGTTGGCCAGTCCAAGAGGCAAGCCAAGCTGGAGAAGCGTGCGGAGAAGGGACATGCAGTGCGTGTTCAGAAGAAAATGTGAACATAGACATTCAGTAAATGTATAAACATCTTTTTTAGTAGCATCTTGTGCCTACACGAGCTCAAAGTATCGCTTTGTTTCCCATGTCGTAACAGCAGTCTCCCACAATCGATATTCATTCAGACGCGTAGCTCCATAGTGATCTACGAAAGCGTCTCCCAAGACCTGCCGAGCGATTGAATCTTTGGCCATCATTGCTAGAGCGGATTCCTTCAAAGACCTTGGCAATCGCTCCGCGTTGATCCGCAAGAGCTTGTGAGGCAGTTCGTCCTCCCCTTGCTCCATTTCGACAGTTGTAGGACCAATGGGCATGGCCAACTTGTTCTTGATTCCATAAAGCCCCACTGCTAGACAGGCTGCAATCGCTAAATGAGCATTAATATCTGCACCGCCAACACGCATCTCCAACCTTGTTCCTTTAGGATCGCACTGTGGTGGGCCAATGACTCTAATAGCTGAGACTCTGGACTCGATACCCCAGGAAACGGTTACTGGTGCCCAATAGTTTTCGACAAGACGCTTATAAGAGTTGATATTTGGAGCGAGAATAGC
Source organism: Entomortierella parvispora (assembly GCA_963573315.1). Lineage (NCBI taxonomy): Eukaryota > Fungi > Mortierellomycota > Mortierellomycetes > Mortierellales > Mortierellaceae > Entomortierella > Entomortierella parvispora. The sequence goes on from OY752146.1 coordinate 1,273,916, forward strand.
CATAATACTAGGTAAGCCTGTGAGTAATCCCGCTGTGAACCACTTCATGATCTGACTCATCTTGTTCACGCCGTCGACTTTCTCCCATTCCGGCCGAGGATTGGCGAGTGCATGCTGTAAGGCTGACGACATGGAGGATGTGCTGTAAGCATCGGGAATCGTGCCTCTTCCTAAAGCGCCTTGATTCATATCCTGGTCATCATCAGAAGTAGGGCTGTGCAGCTGCTGCTCATTGGAAGGAGTCGCCGTCGCAGTTGATCCCGATGCTGCAAACAGGCTTGCCTTCGTAGCGAGGTCCCGGATTGAAAAATGCAAGTGACCTGAGCAACCGGGCTGGTCCACATATGGCTTCGCCATGAATGTAGGCATTATTCCGTGCTTCAACCCAAGCTGCTTCACAGAGAGCTTGAACAGGTTCGCCATGTCCGCCATTTGAGTTGCATTTGTGTAGGACAAGGCTGCTTCGTACACCCCGGGACCTGTCTCGGTATGGAGACTCTCGATATTGATTCCGAAATCCTTACACTTGTCATATATGTCGTAAAAGTAGTCTTGGTGGAGCGACGGTCTCAGCAGTGAATATCCGAACATCCCTGGCGTCAAGGCTTCCGGTGCAGTGTGTCCTTTTTTAGCCAAGGTTTCCGGTGTCTCTAGAGTACGAAATGTCAACATGTGAGAAGTTTTTACGAATATGATTCGACACTGCTATTCGTTGTTACTCTCTACCTTTGAAGTTGAAGAACTCAAACTCGGCTCCACACATCGCCTCCCATCCGAGTGACGCCAGGTCGTCCGTAACTTTCTTCAAAACTCCTCGTGGACAGACCGCCAAGGGTTCTCTTGTATTCGGGTCGTAGAACGAGAGGAGAAAGAATGGGATGTTGTTCTCCCAAGGAATCCGACGAAAGGTGGTCAGGTCCGGGATTGCAATGATATCTTTGTAGCCTACGAATGCGACGTCCGAAATAAATGATCATCGTCTAACCGTGTACATGCATGGAAGGTTCCTATGTGCTGCCTTCTTACCATTGGCTGCATTCGAGATGGAGAGCTCCTCTGAGTATGTTTTGTCGTGCATATCCCACCCAAAAATTACAGAACAGAATCCAAAGCCAGACTCCAGAATGGATAAGAACTTTGATTTGGCCATGACCTTGCCACGCAAGATACCATCCAAGTCGACGCCTGCGACTTTGATTCGTTGGTCATCTTTAACGAGAGAAGTGATTTCTTGAGCGAGCGCTGCTAGGCTGAGAGGGGCTGGGCCGTTAGTACCCGGAATATTGGTGTTGATTGAGTGTGGCAAGGAGGAAGAAGAGGAGTGGGAGGCATGCATCATCTGGGCTGTCTTGAGGATTAGGAGAGGATTGTCGGTGACTTGGAAGGAAGGTGAGGAAGGTAGGTAAGAAGCTAAGGAAGATAGAAGGGCAGAGATGAAAGAAAGAAAAAAGGCGGGTCGATCTGTGGGGTGCGGCAAGTCACCAGGAAGGCCGTGCCCCGTGCGCGTGTGTCAGAAAAAGGGCCGTATTTTCATGTTGGAATGGAAAACTGTGTGCATGCAACCCTTTATTCATTCCAAACATTTTCAATCCTCAATCTTCGGCAATGGCATGGCTCATTCATCATCACCACCTACACTGCACGCATTGAAATTTCTCGAGAATCTGACACATCTGAACACGCGAGAGCCATTTCGTGAATCCCGCGTCTTCCGTGTGGTCTATCGCCCACGTGGACGAATACAACAAACACTGGACCAGCAAGAGCTCGACGCTCAAAGCTTGTCATTCACAAACTTGCAGTCCAGCACGCGGCCCTCTTTCTGCTTCACGGCAAGACTCTAAAGCTTCAAGGTTGCTCACAGGCGAGGGCCGTAGCAGTCAAATAATGGCTATTATCTGACATGTCGGGTCTCTGGACTATAGCTACGAGATGACGACGAAGAGGATTCAGGTCTGAGAGAGCAAGAGTCTCGCATCCGACTATTGCAAGCGATAGAGTCGTTGATAAAGCTTGCGGAATTGCCATTAAAACGAGTGGCAATCATCGATCTATTCAATCTGGAGGTTTTTATCTGTCACAAAGGACTGAAGACACTGAATCTCTGGCAAGTGCGGATGATTCCAGGATGGGCTTGTCGACTCAACACTTGAGCATTTTGAACAATAGCAATAAGAATTGGAACGGTAATGGCGGAAGGCTACCATCGTTACGCTCAACAACGATTGTCCTATAATATATAGACAGGTACGCGCTTCAGAAACGCGACCAGATCGGCCTCTTGGCCCACTGCACAAATCTTTAACATTTCGACTCGAGTCAGTAGCATCCTTCGGGAGAGCTCTGTGAAGTCCTAACTTACGTGGCAATGACCATCAACCTCGCCATCACCTCGCTTGCTTGTCCCACGGCTTCATCATCTATTCTGAGCTGCCGAGAGAAGACAACGGAGGCGATATTCCCTTCTCACTGCTCAAAATGGCAATATAGCCGTAGATTCCAACATCCACCATGCCAGAAAGTAGGTCGAATTCAGTTTTCAAGCTTCCATTAGAGGATGAGAGCGAGAATTTGCAGTGGATAATAACCAGCCTGAGATCACTTTGGGGACTGGACTTGGATACGTACCCTAAACTATATGTGCGGCAGTATATCAAGGGCGTGTTCTTCACATTTTGAAAGTAGAGAAACCTTAAGATCTCGTCAAGTGTATACCAAGTTTTGCACTGTCGAAGGAAGAATCATAAGTTTTATTTGTGAATAATATACAAGTCGGGTATGCTGGGTATGGAACGACGAGTCAACACTTGAGACTCTCATACACGGATGTTGCCTCTGATGGCCTGGCCACCGAGAGATTTTTCAAGGGCCAATTGTAGTGCTTGATCGCGAGTCATCTTGTGGACCTGCGCTGCTGGCCGGCATTCTTGCATATAAGATCGAGGAGTCTGAGCTGGGGTCGATGCAGCAGAGGCGGACTGGTTCTTGGAGGACTTGAAGAAAGACATGGCTTTGGTTGTTGTACTTTGGGTTTGAGAGGAATTACAGGATCTGAAGCGTTTGCTGCTGATGGTTGCTTTGGCTGATGGTTGTTGTCTGAGTGTGGAGATGAAAGAAAGAGGCGGAGAGGATGGTCCTTTATATACAAGTGTCGAAGCGTTACCGAGTGTCGAAAATCATAGAGCGCCGCTTCTTCTCACTTCCATTCTTGGCATGCATCTTTCATTTCTTTGTTGCTACTTGGCGTGCCGCACGCTCGCCCCACCCTTGACCTGTATTGCGCAACCCAGCCAAGCTCAAATAAGGAAAGTAGAAGAGTGTTGTTTTATGACGCTTGACATCATTCTGCGGCCTGAGAGCACTTGGCGAACAATTTCCTCCGAGAAGAAATCCGCAATTGGAGCACAAATCGACTTTTCACCGAGTCTGTTGGAGCCGATTTTGGTCGCCAAGTTTGAAACTGCGGGGCGGAGCAGTCCATGCTTAAACTTCGCGCTTCGGTAATTTGGTGTTTAATTGCTGGTACTCTACCTGACCGTCTCCACCGCCAAGACGAGGTTTTTGTCGAAAGTATAAAAGGGATCGAGTTCCCCCTTTTACGCTTTTGTTCTTCACTCAACAATCAACAACAACTTTTCCTCTACTGCATCCAGCAAACCCAACAAAAGAACAATTCATCATCAAACACCAACAAAACAACAACCAAAGCCATGTCTTTCTTCAAGTCCTCCAAGAACCAGACCTCGTCCGCTGCCTCAACTCCAGCTCAGACCCCTCGATCTTCTATGCAAGGCTCTCGCCAAAGTGACTCCAAGACCTTCCTGGGCAACATCCACCTATAAAGGACTTCTCAATTCAAGATCCCGCCTAGCGTCATACCGTTCACTTGCATTCATTCATCTCACCTGTACAAAACTGCTCTACAATAAAGAAGTAACGTGAAAAAAAACAAAAAGTGAACATCTTCAGAACGGTCAGACGCGTTCACTACATCCAACACACACGACTCTTATACTCTCTGTCTTGTTCTCTAAAAAAACCAAAGCGAAATCGTGTCCATAAATGGGATTCGCTGAGTACATCGCGAAGCAGTTCCAAGAATGAATGCTCTGCGAGAAAGTATGTTTATGTAGACCGGTCGATGAGTTAGAAAAGAGTCGGCAATAAAGAGAAGTCGGCGGATACAGTTACGAGGGTAGGTCGGCGGATAGAAGAAAAGCCGGAGGTCTAGATAGGGGGTGGCTGTCAACGGTCGATGGTTAGAGAATGGCAGGTCGACGCATAAGCGACCCAAAAAGAAAAGTCGCCCATGGTCGGCCGAAAACTAACCAACGTCCAGGCTCGGCGGATAGATCCCTTGCCGATTGTCTTGATTACAAAACATGACATCGCGGGACCAAAAGAGTAAAAGAAGGTGACTAATGGAGAAGCTGGGCATCGATCCCAGTGCCTCTCGCATGCTAAGCGAGCGCTCTACCATTTGAGCTACATCCCCTGTCTAAGATCCCCGAAAACCAACCGGATCCCGAGAATTCTGATATGTTTCGATATCGACCTCGATTCTCCGACCTCCAAATACATACAGTAAACGAATTCGTACACAAATCCCGCCACGTCACGTGATATCTGAATCACGTGAATTATGGAAACTGAGGTTAGTCTGAGCCCGAGGATTTAACCTCAGACCAAGTACTCAAAACCGAGGTGATTAGAGCCCCTATGTATGGATGTCGCCTCACTTCATAGACTAACTGGCTAACAATACCGTTCAATATTCACCTCATCAACTCCATAAACTGAGTAACTAACTAACAATACGGGCTATTACTTTTTACTAATCGATATTTATTTGACTGAACTGACGGGGGAAAGTAATGAGAATGCAATGCGATATTATGTTATATGTTTACGAGAGAATCCACCCCATCTCCATCTTGATGGATCGACCTCTCTTTGTCGTCACAGGGACCGTTCTCGAGATGGGCTTCTCGATCATATCCCAGGCATCGACGTTGGGCTCATTGTACTTGCACGCGATCTTGAGGGGTGGGAGCTGCTGCTGGTCGGCTTGGAAATTGTCGTGATGAATGACAACGCCAGCGCTGCCACCTCCAACCTGGAAGGCAGAAAGATCAGACTTGGACGCAGTCTTGGTAGCGTTACCGCTGTGTGTGAATGGCTTGGGCAAGTAGATAGGGGCCAGCTCAACTCTTGGCGAAGAGCAAGGAGAGGCGTTCTTGGGGTTCATTGGGGGAGGAGGCATCATGGACGAGTACTCTTGCTGATGGGGATGCTGACCGTTTGAGGACGCGTCGTCTTTGTTCACAGGCTGGTACGAAGGCGAGTAGGCGATACGGGTGCACTCACCCTGGCCAGGGGAGCTTGGTGGAGGCGACATGGACGATTCACTAGCGTCTTGATGGTGGTGGCTATGATCATGAGGGCTTGAAGAGGAGTAGTAGCAGGTTCCAGGTGCCTGGCCCTGCTTGGCAGCAATCTGGCAACAGCACTGAGCAGCTACCGGAGCGTTAGCAGCAGCCGCAGTGCCAGCAGCCAGCTGGCAGTGAGATGGGCGGGCGTAAGGTAGAGCTGGGTTGTAACCTGCCTGAGCGTACTTGCGAGCACGGGAGTAGGATCGGTCAGGGCGAGAAAAGAATGTGGGCATTCGTCGGGCCAGGGCTTGCTCGAGCTCCATATCATACTCGTAGTCAATCTTTTGACCGACCATGCCGTGGTCTTGTTGCTCGTCTTCATCGGGCACACTCATCTCCTTGGCCTTGAGGTAGGCGGCCAAACCAAAAGTCTCTGCCAAGTCTTGTTCGTGGACGGTCTGCTTGTGCTTGCCGACAGCCTGGGCTCGCCAGATGGGGACATCTTTGTTGTTGAAGATTTTTTTCTTCTTCTTGAGGTTCGAGCCATTGCTGCTGTCATAATCCTCGTCTTCAATCTCGGAGGCCATCGTGACATCAGGAGAGGATGGAGCGTGGCTGTATGAGCTTGAGGAGTAGGACGTAGGTTGGAAGGACTGGTCCACAGGGTCTCGAAGAACGAGTCTCTCAATGGGCTCGTCGTCCTCCTCGCACTCCTCTTCCTCTTCCTCTTCGTCGTTGTCAGCAACAGAGGACATGAAGGAACGAGGACGAGCAGAGGGAGGGGTAAAAGGCGTCTGGCGGACAACTTGCTTTTTTCTGTACATCTTTTGGACCCTGGCGCGCGCCATGGCAATAGCCTTGCTTGAGGAAATGGCTGATACGGCGGGGACATCAGACTCTGTGTCGGTACTCTCTGCACTCCTGTCTTGCTTAGAACGGGACAATGGCGATGCAGAAGTAGAGGAGGAGAATTTGACCGATTTTCTTGGGGCACTAGTAGGTGACAAGGCGTTGGTGGACTCTGGAGCGGGAGTAGAAGAGGAAGAGGTGGACAAAGTCGACGTCACAGCAGCGTTCGAGGACGCCTTGGCTGCAGCGGCCATCAAAGTTGCGGCGGCAACAGCGGCAGCAGCGGCAGAGGCAGCAGCGGATGAAGAAGCGCCAGCTCCAGTTGTTGACCCAGCTGAGAGCACAGCGGTGTCACCCGAGGGAAGCGTCAGAATGGGGGTGGCGGTCGAGGTGATGATACCGGCGCCGTCCTTTCTGACCTTGGGGTTGTTGAGGTGTCTTTGAAACTGGCGGATGTCGAGCTGGACCGAGGCCAACTCGCGGTAGGAGCACTCAACCGAGTGCTTGACACAACGTGAGCAAGGCTCCTTGCGGTCGCACTTGACCTTCTTGGCTCTGCATCGGAGACAAGACGAGTACACCTTGAGTCGCTTGAGGTCATAGGTGATGCCTGGGATGGCAGCCAGGGTCGCGGGGTCAAGCTGGGACAGGTCGGTGGCGCTTCCCGTGGCTGTGGAAGGCATGAGTTGCAGTGTGGAGGTCGACATGGCGTGTGTATAAGTGTTGTGTGGATGTGAAAGGAAGTTGCCGGAAGGAGCAATTTTCTGTTTTCTTTTGGCCAAGGAACAGCAGGCGGTGGGGGCAGTTCAGATGAGCAATGGAGAGAAGAAATGAAGGCGAGATTCAAAAGAAGAGACAAAGACACAGAGAGGATGAAGGTGAAGAGAGGAGAGAGAAGGGGAGTGAGAAGAGACGGACCGCCAGAACGCAAACAGGCGACAACAGAGGTGAAGGAGGGCGGAAGGAGGAAGGGAGGAAAGAAAAAAGAGATAAAATGAGACGAAATCTTATCAGATCCCCGCCTGACTCGGGACGGGGTACGAAGCCACTGCCTCTGTGTTCGACCTGTCAGTCCGTCAGTCTGTTAGCCCTTTGGCTGCCTCGGCTCGCCCATCGGGAGGACATGAAAGGCACCACGAACACCGCAGCTCTCTTACCTCCCTCTCCCTCCATCTCTCTCTAATCCCTTTCTCTCGCTTGCTCCTCCTTTGCACTACAATACGCTGGATTGGTAGGAGTTTTGGTTGTAGTTTTGGATCTGATAACAAAAGGTGTGATCGCGGTTTGAGAAAATCCCAGAAAGACCTGCGGTCTCTTGAACATGCCCCAGAGAGGGTGCGAGAGGGTAATCGAGGAGCCGAAAGACTCTGGTCTCCTCGAGCCCACTGTATCTGTTCTGTCAGCTAGCAACATGTCTTTCGGGATTTGCTCCTCGATCTCGGCTGTTTTACTTTCTGTTTGGCACGATGCATTGAGTTCATCCCACCTTCGGAAAACTCTTTTGTGCTGTATAATTAGGTGGGTCTTCTGGAACAGGTAGAGAAAAAAAAATAAGAGGAATCGCCCCACTCGGAAGGGTCATTCCAGACCTGTCATTCCCACATGAGAGCCTTACTCACACGCCACCTTTCAGTCCGTGGCTCCGAACACTGGCTCTATTTTTCCCTCTCTCTCTTTTTTTGAAGCGATGATTTGTACAGACACTTACTTGCCTAGCGTGTTCACCTGCTCGCGAACGAAAAAAAAACTGATGGGTCCAGAGCATTTTTTTTGTTGGAAACGGTGGGTCGGTGTGATCAATCTGACTCGGATCTGATAAGTCATTTTCCTTGCTCTCCGTCTCCCCCCTGGTCTGGTCGGACATTTTGGGTCACCGACAAAAAAAAAGAAGAAAAGGAAAAGCAAAAAAAATTCGCAGGGTACTCGGCCCTTGGTTGTTATCAGATCCTTTTTTGATCATGTCTTGTCGGGTATCTTTTGGTGCAGGTTGTCTCTCTTTTGTTTGTGCAGAACAAACACAAACTAGCACCTCGTCCTTGTGCAGCTGTTAGCCCTCTGCCACGTTATGGCACTTCAAACGGGCACCTCTTGGAGGTCTTTTTGTTTTTGAACACAGCGCAACACGAGTCGCGGAAAGGGGTCTTTTGTGTGTGTTCGTTCTAGCCTGTCGAGGAGATCATCGCCTGAATAAATACCCGTTGCCCAACAACTGCCAAAAGATTTAGACGAGGCTTGAGGCTTGTAATGGATTGGTGGATTCCAAAAGGTCGAACTCGAAAGGCACGTTACGACCAGTTCGAAGAAGCGAGATACGAGTAACTGTAGAAGATTTTTTTTCTCTGGCGAGGCGCCGGTTGTGTTGTTCGAGAGATCTATCCGCCGACCCTGGTCGGTGGTTAGTTTTCCGCCGACCAGGGGTGACTTTCCTTTTTGGGTCACTTATCCGTCGACCCTGCCATTCTTTAACCACCGACCCTTAACAGCCGACCCATGTCTAAACCGCCGACTTTTCTTCTCAGTATCCGCCGACCAGCCCATTTCTTAACCACCGAGTTCCCATAACCGCCGACCTACTCAATGATCGTATCCGCCGACTTCTCTTTTTCTTATTCGTCGACCCTTGCTAAACCATCGACAAATCTTCAATCATATCCGCCGACCATCCAGTTTTCCTTGTCCACCGACCCACCAGTTTTCTATCCACCGACCTCCAGCATTCTTTGTCCACCGACCTACTAGTTTTTTCTGTCCACCGACCCACCAGTTTTGTATCCGCCGACCCATGGTTTCTTGCTGTTCGCCACCGACCCTGAACAAGCAAGCAAGCAGCCGACCCCCCAAAAAAGGATCAATTGGCCAAGCGACAAGAGAGATTAGGTCTCGACCTAGGCTCGTCACCATTCCCTCCGAGTCACAGTGAGGGCGAGGTGAATTGCCTTAAAACAACCCTCCCACTTTCCCTCTGGAGAGCCCCAACAAAGCCAATGGTAGCACAACGACAAAAAACCTGACTTTCCATTATCAATTCAAGGGGGTATCTTGGGAAGAAGAGTAAGGACAAGGACAAAGTTGAGCACAAGGTTTATTGATGAATGTTCAAGATCCTTGGACTATCTTGCAGTCTAACATCAATTGTGGGTCTGCCGAGGACCAACATGTCTTTTGTTATCAGAGATGAGCGCATTTGATACAATAGCCATGGCATTGAAAAATCATCGCTGCTCAAAATATCCCGAAGTGCCAGCTCCATGTTAGCTTGGAAATGAGGGACAGTAAGACGTGATTTCGTGTGTTCCACTGCTGTCCTCCTTTTTGCAAAGATTGCTGTCCTCCTTTTTGCAAAGATTGCTGTCCTCCTGTTTGCAAAGATTGCTGTCCTCCTTTTTGCAAAGATTGCTGTCCTCCTGTTTGCAAAGATTGCCGTCCTCCTTTTTGCAAAGATTGCCGTCCTCCTTTTTGCAAAGATTGCTGTCCTCCTGTTTGCAAAGATTGCTGTCCTCCTTTTTGCAAAGATTGCTGTCCTCCTGTTTGCAAAGATTGCTGTCCTCCTTTTTGCAAAGATTGCTGTCCTCCTGTTTGCAAAGATTGCTGTCCTCCTTTGCCAGACCCCTTTATGCAAAATTCGCTTTACTATTGACAGTAAACTGGATCAAGACGTGGCACTGTTGCCCTTGTCTTTTTGCAAAGATTGCTGTACTCCTTTTTGCAAAGATTGCTGTCCTCCTGTTTGCAAAGATTGCTGTCCTCCTGTTTGCAAAGATTGCTGTCCTCCTGTTTGCAAAGATTGCTGTCCTCCTTTTGCCGGGCCCCTTTATGCAAAAATCGCTGCCCTCTTGACTCTTGATGGCATTTTGTACAAAAGCTCTTGACTTTTAATTTTATTTTTTTCTTTTATTTTTTCAAGACCTCTGCACCCTTATCTCATAATGCCCAAGGTATCAAAATGCACTTTCAAGAAATGCGGCCAAGGACTGCTTCAAGAAGAAAGGGAGAACTTTAACGTGAATGATGAGTTTCATTGGAAGACGAACCATGTTGACGAGCCGTTCGCATTCACATGTTGGCATACCGGTAATCAAGTTACCTTCCATCGCGATAAAACGCAAGGACTCTTTACCTGCATTTGCAAACGGGCGAAGATTCTCTCCACCGGCTCTGTGAAGAGACATTACGATACATGCATTACCGTACAGGAACAGCTAAAAGCGATGGATGCATCTGGTGCTGGTGCTGGCCCTTCTTACAGGAATTCTCCCTTTGGCAAAAAAAATCCTGAAGCCAGCTTATCCGAAGAACAAGCCCTTCCTGGTCCGATTTTGAGCGGGCTTAATATCTCCGCTGAGCTTGATAATTCCGATGAGCTGTCTCCTTCGCGCGAGCTGAGCGTTCCTGTTCCTGGTGCTCCTGATATGGCTGTATTTGTAGAAAGTATTAATATGCCGGCTTTAGTAATGATGTCTAGTTAAGAACCTGAATCACTTGAACTGATAGAGCCATATTGGTGTAATGCTAGACGTCTATGAAACGATTGCAAGCCAGGCTGACGGGGCGCGTCCAGCTCTTCAATACGGGCAGTGTTGATCGTATGGTCAATGGACGGCCATTTATGATCCAGTAACTGCTGACCAGTGAGCGCGCGCAGGTCATCGTGACAGTAAGGGGCGGGAGGGGCGGTGTAATAGGCACAGAGGGGAATGCAAGGGAGAGACCGGGAGAGGGGACAGGGATAAGGACCAGGGACAGGGACAGGGGAAGAGGTAGAGTTGGGAGAACGAATGATGTTTATTATGTAGGGGGGATGGGGGTATATATATACGTCTGTGTGGCTGTGTGGCTGTGGTGGCTATGATGGTATTGTTTGGAGTGTAGTTTTGGAGTGTAGTTTTGGAGCGTAGCTAATCTTCTGTTGCAGGCGGGAGGGGCGGGGGGGATGTTTTCAAGGTCGATAACAGCTGGCATTTTGCAGTTGGCGATGGCCGTGGCTGCAACTCACGGCGGGGTATTTATGATGAGAAACTCACAAATGGTCAATCGACCTACTGAAGAGATCATGAGTACATGTACCGGTAGTCTATAATCTACAGTAGGGGGGCAAATACCCAGACTGTGATTGCGCGACTGCACAAAAAAAATACATTGAGAGCACTTCCCCTCGGCGCTCCAGAAGACATCTGTTGGGCAACGGGAACGATTGCGCCATAAGCTCTGTTTGAATGTACAGTACATCATGTACTGTACACTACCGATAGTCTAGAATACCATATGAGAGCAGTGATTGCACATGCAAACAATGTGGCCAGCGGAGCAAAAAATGATTGGATGGTGAGCTATGCAACAATTGCACGGCGAGCTGGAAGCAAGCAAAAAAGACCTTTCTTCTTGGATGCGGCAAGGCGGCCTCATTTTTACTTTTACTCACTTCTCCCTCTCCTCGCCAATATCCCTCATCTCCTCGTTCATTTTTGCAATGCCGAAGCAATCAAAATGCTCTTTCAAGGTGTGCCACCAAGGTCTCGTTGAGGATGAGAGAAAGAACTTTACTGAGAGCGATGAGTACCATTGGAAGACAAACCATGTCGATAAGCCGTACTCATTCAAGTGCAAGAGGACTGGCGCCGAAGTCGTATTCAACCGCGAACCGGAACATGGTCACCACTTTATCTGTATCTGTAGAAGAGCAAGGATTCTATCTACTGCCTCTGTGAAGCGCCATTATGACACATGTCCTTTCGTGCAAGGACGAATCAAAATGGGTTCTTCTGGTGCTGATCCCTTCACTCCCAACTAAGGCATTTCCCACGCAAGTCCTCCCGGTGATAGTCTTCCCGTCGCAGAGGCGGGCGTAGGCGCTTCTCGTTTGAGTTGTCCTGTCCTCGGATCTTCTAAATCACGGCTGCCTGAGTCAAAAAAAATACAATCAGATTTATATCGTCAAGAACCTTTGCTCGCCCATATTCCATCGCCCATAGTATCCCCACTGCAGTCGAGTGATCCTAGCTGGTCCGCATTCACTACAGGTATGCCAATTTCCTGAGGAAATCAGATGTCCATGACTACAACCTAAAATCATATAAACTGAATGACCGATATCCCAATATTAGACGTCTATGAGTTTATGCAAATCATGGAAATCCGGATGAAAACTCTTGAAAGACAGCAAAGATTACTTCAGGGTCAGGGGACACTTGCTGCTCGGCAACCATGTACGTCAACAAAAAGGTTATACGGTGGCAATATTCTTATCCTCTAATCAAGTCCATCATGCAGTAGGACTCATTGCAAGAGCATCTAATCACCAACACGGACTGGAGCCAACGAGGTCTAACGAGGTCGCGAATCACCTTCATACAGATTAAAAAAATATTCGAACTGAGCTCATGTTCACGCGATAAGTCTTCGAGCTATAGTTCCATCTCGTCAGTATAAGGGGAGAGAGGGGGAAAATAGGACCAACCACGCTGCGAGTCCAAGAAGATCCGCACCTTAACCTCCAAGCTTTGTTTGTATAGGATTCCCAAGCTATAGTATCAATACAGGACATCAGAATTACTGTCCACTTATTACTTGACGTATGCAAGAGATCAGAATACAAAAGCCATCCGTATCCATATTATGTTCCTCGTTTTAAAACTACTAGCAGAATCTCGGGGGGGGGGGGGGGGGGAAGTTCCGGAGGTAGAGGTGGTGGCATGGTCCGCAGAGTTCATGTCATTCCTATTCCTTGGAATCCCTTGGGTGCCTTCGAAACATTAATGAAGATGCAAATGCCCCGCATTTGTTCAGTTGGCGAGGCTGGCGCCTCCATCCGCGCTCCCATTCCCAAAAATTTCTTGTTCAGGCCCCGCCTTCACGTGATAAAATGGCTGTCTGGTGGTGGCGCACGTCCCACCACTATTATAGAAGAATTTCGGGGGCGGAAGGTGATGGAGGTGGAGGTGGAGAAGGAGGTGGTGGTGGTTAGGGATCAGAAGCGAAGGGAGGGAAGGGTATGGTTCCAATATCGATTTTCTGGTGGTTACAATCTCCGACAGCAGCCGGGTTCCTGTCTCTCCAATTCCTTGGAATGAAGATGCAAAGGCTGCCCCGCACTGGTTCAGCTAGCGAGGCTCGGGCTGGCTGGACTAAATGATCCTCTGGAGGCCCTTGTTCGGACTTGCACCCTCACGTGCGGAAGCCAAGCTGGCTGGGGTGAAGGGCCCTGCTTCCTCCGGAAGCTTTGGGCCACGGTCGCCAAGCGCCCATTACAGGTATATATGAATAGTATAGGATTAGGAGAGGCAGAAAGCTCTCAGTTTCCTAGAAGAACAGCACTCCAAGCACGGTAGGTCTTCGCCGCAGTGTCTGCAGGTAACTCAACCCCCCCTCCTTGCCGGTATCCTCAAGTTTGGTAACCCAGGGATGAGCTTGAGATCGCTGACCATTATTCGTATATACAGATAACAACACCATCCTCTTGCAGGCACCTCGGTCAGTGGGAGGAAATAAATATGTATAGGTTTAGTCTTTGCAGTAGAGGACGCGAACATGATCTCGACCTAATCTCTTGGACTCCCGGAGCAATTGAGAGGCGCTAACCCTTCTATAAGGGTTGAAGACGATCCAATGTGAAAATATGAAGACCGATTTAGGAACAACTGGATTGCTAAACTCTGTGAATGCTGTTCCATCATATTCTCGCCGATGTCTTTACTGTCACCAATATGCCACAGACCAAGAAATGAAGGAATATAAAAAATGGAAGGATATGGCTATAACTACCTTATTTCTTTAAACCAACAAATTTACGGAAACTGTCAATGACCGACAGGTTAAGGAAGAACAGTGAATGCTGAGAGTAACTGCAACTCAGGGCGGACGCTACTGGATGAACTCCAAGTCTGGCAATCTGGCACTAAATGGCAGGAGACCGCTACTGTGATTTTTTTTGCATACATCTGTCCCAAACGAGAGGTCTGTCTCAATTGAGAAGTACGCGTGTTTGAGAATGGCACCCTGGCATCTAGGGAATGACCTGAGGAAAGAGAAGTACATCCACAGCCTACTAATAAAAAAAAAAGGCGGGTTTGAACCACGATCCTACTGCCAAAATTTTTAAAAAAAATGGCGCTGCAGACTGAGAGCCAAAAGGCTTTACTTTCTTCGATAACTTTCAGAGAGCGGTTGAGCATATATACCTTTTTCAATCTGATGTGCAATTATAGAAACTGTACAGCGTCTGCTGCCTCAACAAAAAAAAACCATTGCCTTCTGGAGTGCACACCTGCCCCTGCGGCACACACAATCTTCACCGACTACCTCCATGGCTTCTGCCCCGTTGCTCAGCATGACCCAGTTGCGAAGTTTATTAGCGACACTAAAAAATATGGAGATGACTCACCAGTGAGTCGGCGGATACAAAACTGGTGGGTCGGTGGACAGAAAAACTAGTAGGTCGGTGGACAAAGAATGCTGGAGGTCGGTGGATAGAAAACTGGTGGGTCGGTGGACAAGGAAAACTGGATGGTCGGCGGATATGATTGAAGATTTGTCGATGGTTTAGCAAGGGTCGACGAATAAGAAAAAGAGAAGTCGGCGGATACGATCATTGAGTAGGTCGGCGGTTATGGGAACTCGGTGGTTAAGAAATGGGCTGGTCGGCGGATACTGAGAAGAAAAGTCGGCGGTTTAGACATGGGTCGGCTGTTAAGGGTCGGTGGTTAAAGAATGGCAGGGTCGACGGATAAGTGACCCAAAAAGGAAAGTCACCCCTGGTCGGCGGAAAACTAACCACCGACCATGGTCGGCGGATAGATTAAATGTGTGTCGTTGCATCGTGGTCTGGATTCACAACTCCAAAAAAAAAAAAAAAAGGTGTTTGCTAGACTCGCGGCCTTTTCTTGGTTCAAACACTGAGCCAGTCGGCAAAAAAAAATCGAAAATCAAAAATTAATCGTTGAGCTTGCCGAGGATCGAACTCGGATTACTAGATTCGAAGTCTAGGGGACTATCCATTATCCTACAAGCCCATTTGCTGCGACCTCATTGGTTGAGGATGTTTTGAACTAGGCAGATCAACATCACGACATGCTTTGAGTCACGTGATCGAACGTCACGTGGTGTAGTTAAGGGTTTAGGTCTTTTCTGCCTCTGGCCAGCAAGTGTGGCAGCGAGAAAATTCAGAGAACAAGGAAGGACTCCCGAAGAATGAATGTTGTCAGTTTCCTTTTTGGACTTTTTTTCAGCTTTGCATCTACAGGAATTCATACATCGAATAACGCTCTATATTTCATAATTCTACTCCAGATATTCGGCCAAACGATCAACAACATGCGACATCGATGGGCGCTTTTTGGGATCCTTTCGCCACATCTCCTGTATCAAAGAGATCAGAGACTGCGGGTACTTCTTCAATTTGTCCAATGGCGGTCTTTCCTCTTTGTCGCGAACTGCTTCGTATAGCTGATGCTCTGTCAAATTGTGGTAAGGATATCCCAACTCAGCCCATGACAAGATCTCCCAGTAGATCAAGCCACACGCATACACGTCCACTTTCTCAGTGTAACTAGGATTCGGCGTCCAAAACTCGGGGGCTAACAGCAGGTAAGCAAGACGGGATGAATTTCACGTCTAGATTTGAATATCAAGCAATGAGGACACTATGTCGCGTCGAGATTGTTACCTTGCCAGTTTGGCGTTCCGCACTGTGTGTGGAGAGAAGCTCTTGCTCCAGGTCGGATACGTGCCAGTCCAAAGTCATTAATCTTGGCTCGATTATCCGAGGATATCTGAGGTCACAAACAACAAAAGAAAGTGTTAACCAAACATGAACGCGAGTATAGAGAAAAAAAGGGAAGAGAAAAAGGCAACCTCATTTGGTAACTCACCAGAACATTCATGGATTTCATGTCCTATTGGATTTACAGAAAAACAGTTACAACGGACTCCACAACACCAAAAGTCGCTTTGAAATTTGCAACATCCACCTACTCTGTGAATGATACTTGGCCGACGCGTGTGGAGGTACGAGCACGCCAGGGCAATGTCGTGCATGTACATGATCTAAAATGTAGGAATGAGAGCTTTTGTCAGATCCTGCACAAAGCATGAGGTTCACAGTGTAAGCAAGCAAAGTTGGGGGCACTTGCCATTTGACCAAATGTGGGTCTCTTTGCCTTTCGCATGAAGTCGTAAAGGTCGCCGTTTTCACAAAGTTCTGGTCGAGAAATAATTTACATTTTGTTAACGGAAAGTATACTTGTGCGCCATTTCCTACCAGTGTTATCTTCCTGGCCGCATACCTGTGACGATGCAGAGATGTTTGATATTGGTGCACACACCAATGAACCGAATAATGTTTTCATGGCGGAGCTGCCTAAGAAACCAACCGAGAAAAAGGTCGCGTTTTGGTAAGTATGGTGTGCCCATGACTCTGGGACATGTTTGGATTCGGAAGAAGACAGGGTCGTTACTTTAAAACGTTAATCTCGTGTTTCATTTCAGTAATATCCATCTCGGTGAAGTTCTGAACTCGTAGTTCGCCAATTGCTACTGGTTCCTACAAAACGAATGCGGAGGGATATGTTAGTGTCGACTAATGTGGCAACATGTCGTCATTCTTGATGCTTACACCCAAATAGACTCCAGCATAGCAGTCTTTGAATCCTCCAGATCCCAGCTTGCGTCCGATGGTCAATTGATCATATGCGATCTCCCCCTGAAAGCTTTCGTCGGCCAACAAGGAGTTTAGGTACATTGTATTGTTAGGGGCTTTCTTAACTGCCATCGCAGGTTCCATAGAGCAAAGCTTAGGAGTTGATGGACCTGGCACAGGCTTAGCTTGTTGCTATGTTGCAGAGCGATAAAACAATACATGGTTAAGAGGGATAGGGACTATAAGTCATGTAAAGTGAATGACTTTCGATCATCATTATTGAGCAAACTTACCCAATCCAGGAGCGCCTGAATCAAAACTTTTTTTTCACCCTCAGCAGGAAGACCTGATACGTCATGAACCAAAGAAGTATATCGAGAGTGAAGGAGAGAGCATAGAAAATTCAGCGAAAATAGAAGGAGAGGGCCGACAGCGGTGGTAAACGAGAGCAGATTCCAAGGAACAAGTAGTTGTCACGAGGCACGAGAGCACGAGAGGAGGAGTGCAGGAGAACATAAGAAGGGAAACAAAAGGTAGCAGGAAGAAAGTTGTGTTAGTCTGTGAAGTTTCGAGGCGCGAAGCGATGAACCGCAGAGGCGACGTCTTTTTTCATGCAAGCTCGCGCGCGCTTTGATGCAGGTTTGCGTCGTGTTCAAAAAAATGAACAACGCAGGAGGACGAAAAGCGCGGGAGATGCCTGCGAGAGAGGATGGTCACAAGCGGTACCACCTAGGCCTGCCATTGCATCTCAGGGGGGAATGGGCGCGGGAAGAAATTCGGGATAAACAATAATGAGACGGTTCCCTCCCTCCCTCAAAAAAATAGAACAGTAAGGCGGAAGGGCATCTGGTCTATGATGACATAAAAAAGGGAACCGCTCTTTTGACCCCCGACAAATAGCCAGAGTGAAATTGGTGCATCTTACCTCGTTCCTGGCACATCACCACAATATCGGCCTTGATCCGCTGGTTCAATGTCTCTTCAGTCTCGTTTTCGAGTCGTTCATCCACATGGCGCTCAATTGTCTGGAAACCTTGAGCAATGTTAGGGATTGAGGGCTGGCGTTGCAACAAGGGAGAGATTCGGTCCACGGTTGGCGATAGTCCACGGAGTTGTTCAAGATGACCGTGCTGGGCTACTATATGCAGCTGGGCAGGTCGATGCTGGATAAATCCTTGCTGAGCTAGATGTATAGGTACTGGTTGCTTAGGCTGCTGTGGCTGTTGTGGGACAATGTGCGGCTGGGGCTGGGGCGGCGACGACTGTTGAGATTGCTGTTGTTGCTGCTGCTGTTTGGGCAACTGTTGGTGTTGTTGGTATTGCTGTTGATGTTGCAGGCGTTGTTGCAGTTGCAGTTGTTGCAGCTGTTGCAGCTGTTGCTGTTGATGTTGCAGGTGCTGTTGCTGCTGCTGTTGCAGGTGCTGTTGTCGTTGTTGTTGCTGCTGCTGTTGGTACTGTTGTTGTTGCTGCTGCTGTTGGTACTGTTGTTGTTGCTGCTGGTATTGCTGAGCTTGCTGAGTCTGTTGCTGTTGAATTGAAGGTTGCAGACAGGGCAGTATCGGCTGCTGCACAATAGGCGCTTCCTGTGTTGGTTGCGCGCTCGCTTCGATCGGAGACTGTCTCCTCACCTCAAAAGGGGACCCTACTCTGTTAATGTTCGGGTTTTGCTGAAGCTGCTGAAAGTTGTTGAGCTGGATATTCTCGCCTCTAGGTGATACACGGACAACTGGTTCAAAGAACGGACCACGAGGAGCATCGAATGGAGATCCTCGAGCAATGTCGAAAGGTGAAACCTTAGTGTTGTCAAAGGGCGAGCCTTGGTGCACGTCTACAGGGGTACCTTTTGCATGATTATTCTCGAAAGGAGATGCTGTGTGGTTGTTCCCGCTCCCGTTTGCGTTCCCGTCCGCAATGTTAGTCAATGTCGTACTGTTGTTGTTGCTCTTGGCTTGCACAGGAGAACCCCGCCCTTGCTCGTTCAGCATTGGCCTATTGTTGCTGTTATTGCTGCTGATATTGTTTTCTGCGCCTGGGGATGCTCTGGCAACGCCCTGGGGACAAGGCTGTTGATGCTGCTGTTGATGCTGCTGTTGATGCTGCCGCTGTTGTTGCCGCAGTTGTTGCTCTTGTTCCATACGCTTTAACTGTAACTCTTGTAGCTGCTCAAAGGGAGAGGTTGGATTTTGCGGCTGCTGTTGTTGCTTAGGTTGAATTTCTTCGAAAGGAGATCCAACATCGACGCGGGTTCCTCTCGTGAAAGAGCTCGAGTTATCAAAGGGAGACCCTCTATTAATCTCCATCATGGGAGGGGATCCTCGGGCGATCGCAGTGGCGACTACGGCAGATTCGATGGGCGATCCTCGCCGGATGCCCTCCATGGGCGAGTCTCGACCGTCGTTATTTCCAGTAACGCTACCTCCGTTGAAAATGTTTTGTCGTCCACCGCTGTTGCCTTTGTTGAAGCCTTGATGATAACCATTATCAACTCCTAGGTCGTTGTTTCTGGGTCCTGTGCCGCCACTGCTGCTGCTGCTGCTGTTGCTGTCGATAAGAGGTGAGCTTCTTGCGGTGACGGCGGCGTTGAGGAAAGAGGACTTGCTGGTCATGTCGGTGTTGTTGCTGTTGTTGATATAGTGAGGGTGCTGCTGCTGCTGTTGAATGGGCGATCGTTTGTTGTCGATCTCCATCGTCATAGACTGGGGCGAGTCCTTCGCGGGCAGAGGCGGCTCTGTTGGTGGAGTGACGGGGAGGTATCCGTTCACGTTTCGAAGCATGGGTGATGGCACTGATGTAGCTGATATTCTGGAGGGTGGGAGTGGAAAAAAGAGTTGGGGATGATTGAGAGAGGGTCCTGATGTCGTTGGGGCAGGATGGGTCAAAGGGAGGGGAGGGGAGGAGAGAGAGAGAGAGAGAGAGAGAGATAAGGAAAAGAGGAGAAAGAGGGGAAAAGACCATTACAAAAGGGGGAGTTTGTTGAACATATAAAGAAATCCTGCATTTCATAGCACAGAAGGAACGAGAAGAAAGCGATCTTCCCGTTACTGCTTTGCTGAGGCCATCTTCCTGTCATGGACCATCTGTGTCAACGTAACGACTGCGGTGCTGCTGCTTGCCCTTCAGCATCGCCATCAATGCCGTAGCACCCTGAGTTCTCAGGCCTGGACCTCAGGCAGGCAGGGTGGAGGGGCATGCATGACTCGTCTCCCTTGCATCAGGCTCATGAAAAAAGGGAACGTCGCTCGCAATCCTGAACCCAGGTTTCTAGCCAGGAACCATCGTTTCTCACAATGCTCGCTCATGTCAATGAAGGGGCCAAGATTTAAAGCGTCTGCGTGCAGCCAAGCAACCTTCCCCCTCGTTTTGTATGCAAGGACAGAACCAGCCATCCTTACTACCCCCTTGCACCAGTTTGCGGAGGTCTTTTTATGTGTGTTCCACTACCATTCCCCTCAGCCACGAGTGCAGTGCATTGTTGTAGCTTTCTTTGACATTGTAATTAAGTATGTCTCCTCTGTACCTGTTGCCCTCACTGGTGACCCGCATCCCAATGACAGAGAGGCTTATCTATTTCGGCATTCTGATTCCTATTCAAAGGGATCCATGAAATCTTTACCGAGCCAGCCTCGTCATTGCTCACATTTTCTCAGGGCAAACATCAGAGAATTTATGAGAAGAAAGCTCGCTTCATTGAATCCGTCAATCCGCGTGATACGAAGGCAGGAGCGAAGAAAAAGAGAACAGGGGACACGCCCCCGGCGAAGCAGGAACCCAAGCCAACCTCCCGACAGTCGCGGGGCATGAACGAACGCGCTTTGGCGAGCAACTCTAGCATAGGTGCTGCAGAAACTTCAGGACAAGGTTCGTCCACTTCCTTCTTTCTTGCATGAATCGTGCTTTCTCGTGCAGCTCACGCAGGGCCACGTAACAACGTGCGTGTTAGCACCATGCAACAAAGCGCGCGCCAGAGCCACAGAGAGAAGACCGTGTCAGAGCCTTTTCGATCAAAACATTGACGCTCATGCCATTACCACTTCACCCTCACTATTGTGCCCTGCTCATTGTACCTTCACACTCGCCCTTGTACCATCATTCTCGACTCTGTATTACCAGACACTCCTTTGGCTCTGTTGTTTTTCTGGCTAGGACGCGTTGCGTTTGGTATATTGATGGGGCTTCCAGTAGCCAACTCAGTAGAGTGGTCTGTCTAGTCACGACAGGCTTCTTGATGATTTCTAACGCGTAAGAATAAAATGTGCGAGGATAAATAGTTATGGACGGCCAGGTCCTCAAGCTGCTCCTGCTGTTGAGCTGCGCCGAGGTCCTTTTGCTCATGGATGGCTTTGTTGAAGAGTCCTATCCCCATCTTCCCCATCTGGCGGCACTTAATACCCTGAACATACACCTTGAGTGAGGAGTGGACAATCCACCAGCCATTCCACTTCAGCCTACCGTTCCAGCCTGGGCTTTCGCGCCAATGCAGCAGTTGGCTGTCCCTGCTCCTGCTGGCAACATATTTCCTCCGTTATTCTTCCGCCGACCATGGGAGGACTTTCCTTTTTGGGTCGTTTATCTGTCGACCCTGCCATTCTTTAACCATCGACCCTGCCATTCTTTAACCATCGACCTTTAACAGCCGACCCCTGTCTAAATCGCCGACTTTTCTTCTTCATATCCACCGACCAGCCTATTTCTTAACCACCGTGATCTTTATAGCCGCCGAACATCCTGATAATCGTTTTCGCCGACTTCTCTTTTTCTTATTGACCACCGAAACCACCGACCAGTCTTCACAATCATACCCACCGACTGTCCTCGAGAATCACGACTAGGCAAGACAAAGGGGAATGACCTTTCCAAGGACAGGGTAGGAATTGGTGAAGGGAAGCGAGCTGGAGTCAGGCTTGAGATGATTGAGAGAATGTGTTCAAGTTACCACGCGAAGAACTAAGACTGTGTTAAAGGAGAACACGACAGCGCGACAGAATCATGAAGACTGGTCGGTGGTTTCGGTGGTCAATAAGAAAAAGAGAAGTCGGCGAAAACGATTATCAGGATGTTCGGCGGCTATGAAGATCACGGTGGTTAAGAAATAGGCTGGTCGGTGGATATGAAGAAGAAAAGTCGGCGATTTAGACAGGGGTCGGCTGTTAAAGGTCGATGGTTAAAGAATGGCCGGGTCGACAGAAAAGTCGCCTCATGGTCTGCCGAAAGCTAACCGCGTCCAGGCTCGGCGGATAGATCTCTCGCACTGCGATTATCCTGAGCACAAAACATGGCATTGGAGGACAAAAAGTGCAATAAAAAGGTTACTTCTGGAGAAGCTGGGCATCGATCCCAGTGCCTCTCGCATGCTAAGCGAGCGCTCTACCATTTGAGCTACATCCCCTGTCGAATATCCCCGAAAACCAACCGGATCCCGAGAATTCTGATATGTTTCGATATCAACCTCGATTCTCCGACCTTCAAATAACATGAAGCCGCCACATCACGTGATATTGGACGATATCACGTGACTGTGGTACAGCCTTGTTCAGTGGAAAACGCCGAGGCAAGGGCGGGTGGGCGAACCCCGACGGACTAAAGCGCCTCGCAAGAGGTTAGCTTTTGCTCCATTTCAAGTCGAAAGTTTCCGGGAAGTTAGGGCTGTGGTTCTGTGTTCATAACCAGCTTGGTCCGCACATTTCCAAGTGGGAAGACCACTTGAAAAACATCTGTTTGGGATTTCGAGGGCAGTAGGGGTGCTGGACGCATATCAACGCAAGCGGAAGTTGACGTCATGGAGCGGACAGGAGGAGTAAAGTATTTCTTGGAAAAGAATCTCGGAGAATAAGTGACGAATGAGCATGAAAGGCCACCTGGAGGACAGGACCCAGCTTCGCTCAGGCAAGCAGGAGACACCACCCACGAGGTCGCGGGTTTGTGATACATGGGTGCATGGGCCGTCATAGACGGGTTGTGCGATGTCAAGCATCTTATTTCGTCCGTTTCCCTTGGGTTGAACGAGCGCGTGCAGACGCGTGTCGTTTGGTCGACTTACAATAACAGATAATAAACTCCACTCATCATTGACAATAAAAAAAAAAGAGGAAAACGCCGAGGGGGATCTGTTTATTGGGTCGCTTAGTCTACATATATTTTTCAGCAACCAACTCCTTGAGTTCGACAACAAACCGACGAACATCCTCAAAGCGAGAATAGAGTGGCGTAGGCGCGATGCGGATGACATCAGGTTTGCGTTCGTCGCCAATAATAGCTCTTGCAGCAAGGCCGTCAAAGATGTCCATCATTTTCCCACGCTTGAAGACCAGACTGAGCTGGCATCCCCTCTGTTGAGGGTCAACAGGTGTGATAATCTCGAGGACTTCAGTCGAGAATTCCGTTGTCAGGAGATGGTGCAGGTACCCGGTCAACAAGAGTGACTTCTTCCTCATCTCTTGCATCGAGGTCTGTTCAAACACGGAAAGCGATCCCAGAAGCGCACTTGTCGTCAAAACCGAGGGGTTGGAGTGCTGGAAACCCGCTGCACCGGCCATAGGTTTGAATACTGGGTTCAAAAGAACGCGATAGATTTGGTTAAATCTCAGTTCAATTTGATCTGAGGGTGAAAGAAACAGTGCTTCAGGGATCAAAATCTGTTTCAGGCATACCATTGATCATGTCAAAACGAGTGGCCTTATCGTGACCCCACCAGCCTGCCAAACGGTTGCGAGCAAAGTCCTCTCCATGACGTTCGTGTACAAAGATACCAGCAATGCCTCCAGGTCCTGAGTTCAGGTACTTGTACGAACACCAGCACGCAAAATCAACATTCCAATCGTGCAATTGAACAGGAACATTGCCGGCAGCGTGAGCCAAATCCCAACCGACGATGCAGCCCTGTGGGAGTAAGTAGTAGACTCACAGTTAAATACCTTTCTGTTCCTGCGGAGAATATCAATCCTACATCTTCCTTTACTCATTCGTCTTACCTTGGCCTGAGCAGCCTTTGTGATCTTTTCCATCTCAAAGTACTGGCCCGTGTAGAACTGGATACCAGAAAAGCAGACAACGGCAATCTCGTGTCCTTGCTTCTCGATCGTTTCCAGGATGTCTTCTGTTCGCAACAGGACCTCGCCTTTTCGAGGTTCCTGGCAAATCAAAGAATCTTTGGGATCAAGACCATGCCAGCGAATCTGGGACTCGACGGCGTAATGGTCGGAGGGGAAGGCCTTCGACTCGATCAAGACCTTGTGGCGCGTGGGCGTTGGCGTGTAGAACGCTGCAAAAAGCGTATGGAGGTTCGACGTGAGCGTGTTCATGATGGCGACCTCGTCCTTCTTTGCACCGACGACCTTGGCAGACTGTTCCTGCACAGTCTCTTCGATGCGGACCCAAGGGCGTCCGAAGCGATGCTTGAAATGGGAGTTGACGGCACCTTCACCCCAGACCTGGAGTTCCTCCGTGACATAGCGGGCCACAGCCTTGGGCATCAGACCGAGCGAGTTGCCGCAGAAGTAGATGCAGCTCTCCTCAGGGCGATCAGCACCTAGAAATCAAGCCCAAGGAGGTATTTTGTTAATTTTCTTCTTTACATGGTGTGAGACACAAAAATCGTGAACCACCAAGCAGGCTCTGGAGAGAGTCTTGCATTCAGTTCTTACCAGGGGCAATTTCGCCGCGGGTGGGGATCACAAACTCGTCTCTGAGGGTACGGAGAGGGTCATGCTCATCCATGTACGTAGCAAAAGACGAGTCAAGGAAGGAGGTGGCGCCAGACAGGGCCAAGGCCTTGTCCAAGTTCTGCTGTGGGGTAGAGGTGGAAGCGGTCATGGTGACTTTGGAGCTATGGTGGGATGAGGTAGCGAATGAGGCTGAATGCGACTGGATGCAACTGCGCAGAGGGGGGAAGGGGAGGAGGGGAGGATGATGAGGATGAGGATGAGGAATGATGATCGATGGGGTTCTCTTCCGGCAGGAAAAGTGTGGGAATCGGACGAGGATCCTCTTAAGCAGCGCCATGAAGGGGAGGGGAAACCTTGAAGGGAATCAGATGCCCAAGCAAAGAGGCAGTCCAGTGGAGGAGCAATTCTCGCTATCTCTTTTCTTTCCTTCCTTTCTTTATTTCCGACCTACTTTGTTCTTTTTTTTTTCTTTCTTGCTTTCCTCCTTTTCTCTTTCCTGCTCCTCTACACCCGCCTACCTCCCTTCAGCCAAGCCAACCCATGTCCTTTGCTCGGCCCTTGTTCTCTTCACTCCTGTCCG
Source organism: Entomortierella parvispora (assembly GCA_963573315.1). Lineage (NCBI taxonomy): Eukaryota > Fungi > Mortierellomycota > Mortierellomycetes > Mortierellales > Mortierellaceae > Entomortierella > Entomortierella parvispora. Next base: position 1,299,008 of record OY752146.1, read on the forward strand.
GCGCTCACCGCCGCGCCGTCACCTCTTTCTCTTGTCCTTCAAGATGCCTGTCCGGCTCGGTCGCTCACCAACGCATGTCCCACATGGTCGACGGACAATCGGCCCTCCGTCTCTTGCTCATTGGCAGCCCTGTAACGTAGAACGAGTTGAAATGTGGTCATTGCCCGTGCCGATCCTCCCGCGCGGATTCCTCATTGTTTTGACCCGATGAACTAACTGACCTTATGTTATCCTTTTCGTCTTCCTAGGGCTCTGGGAAAGGCACACAATCGAGCAGAATCGAGAACAATTTTGAGGTCAACACCATTTCCAGTGGCGATTTACTCAGGAAGAATATTGCCCAGAATACCGAGACTGGAATCCAGGCTGCAAAAGAGATGAAAAACGGAGCCTTCGTCTCGGACAAAGTCATGGTCAAGCTAATCGACGCGGAGCTGGAGAAGCTTGGATCGGAGCAGAGCTGGCTTCTCGATGGGTTCCCTCGTACAATGAGCCAGGCCAAGACCTTGGATGCAACACTTCAGACACGCAGTCAGCCGCTCAACCTCGTCATTCATCTTAACGTCCCTGAGGAAGTGATTCTCCAGCGCATCATGGGTAAGGCAACAGGAAACATGCTGTCACTGGCCAAATATCCATCGATAGCGCTTGCTGACTCCTCTTAACAAATAGATCGTTGGGTGCATATTCCTTCTGGACGCGTTTACAACATGACGTACAACCCTCCAAAGCACGCTGGCCTGGATGACGTGACAGGGGAGCCCCTGGAACGCCGGCCTGATGATAACCCTGTAAGTTCAGCAATGGAATTGAGGGAGATACGAAGGTCGCGACCCAAAGGTCGCGACCCAAAGACTCTCAAGTGATTATGTTCCGTGTTCAATTGGCATTTCCTTTCCGCAATCACCCTTTATCCGTTTCTGCGGAGAGGATTCTTTCTCTATTGGTCCTAGTCTGCTGTGCTCAGGTGATACAGTGACTGACTCTGCCTTAATTTTTGACCTCCAGGAAACTTTCAAGATTCGATTGCAGAAGCACCACGAGCTCACGGAGCCTTTGCTGGACTACTACAAACAAAAGAACATCTTGGTCACTGTTGCCGGAAACACCTCAGACGAAATATATCCCCAGATCCGTGATCTGCTTCAGTTGCGTTTTAAGCCCGAGGATCCATCCGAAGGATCGCAACCTTGAGTGTGCCTTGGTCACAGGGTGCCAGGATCGCACCGTTCTAGCATAGCAACATAGACTTTTCGCCAAAAGCCAGCACTTTGTCTGGGGATCATTCACCAAGAGTAAAAGACAATTGTTTTACTTGTTAATAATAAAAACTGCCTCGACTAGAGGCCATGGGGCGAGTTTGGCGACTCACCTTCCCAAGGATGCGCGCAGGACGACAGGCGTGCGAACAAACAAAATCATTTTTTTTGGGCGGAGTCATTTCTAGAGCTCGCCATTGGGTCGTTGGATGACAAACGACCACCTTGAGGGTTTATTGCAGCACATACTTCATCCCATTCATCCGCTTTCTTCATTCTTCATTCTTTATTCCCCATCACTCATTTGTCAATCGAGTCTAGATACTCCTCTTTATTCGCACGCTCATATACCATGACTCCAAATATTACTGCATCGACTGCCTCTGACAAAGGCGAGTTCTATCAAGACTTGGAACAGCAGATCCAAGGAGTTGTCGATGGACAGCGTAACTGGGTAAACAATGAAAGGGGAAGCAGACCCTGCCTTGACTCTTCCTTCAAGGACTGCACTTGCTAATACTTTTCCTCTGTCTCCTCCGATAGATCACAAACCTCGCGAACGCTTCTGCCTTGATCTATCATGGACTTCGTGCCGTGACCAACAAACCCATCAACTGGGCAGGGTTCTACGTTCTTGACCAAACCACCGAATTCATCGCAACAGACCCTTCAACTGGACAAAGAAAAGATGCTCTGATCTTGGGGCCTTTCCAGGGTAAGGTAGCCTGCACCAACATTGCGTTCGGCCGGGGTGTCTGTGGTACGGCTGCTGCAGAGAATCGAACTTTGCTGGTCAAAGATGTGCATGAGTTCCCTGGTCATATCGCTTGTGATTCTGCCTCTAACTCTGAGATTGTTGTGCCATTGGTGCTGAATGGGGTAAGGAAATTGAATGAATACTACAAGGAAAGCAGCAAAAAAAAAAAAAAAAAAAAAGAACAATCTGTTGACCAGTAGCTTCTCTTTATATTAGCGAGTCATTGGAGTATTGGATCTGGATTGCGAAGTAACTGAGGGTTTTGATGAGGTCGATCAAGCTGGATTGGAGGTTGTTGCCAAGATTCTGGTTGAGGCTTGCGACTGGCGTGGAGTCATTTGAAGGTCGTTTCTAGATCGTTGCGAATAAAGCGTTCCAGATGTCGCTGTCCATGACGATGACGACCAAGCAAAAAAAAAAAAAAAAAAAAAGAGAAGAAAAAAAAAGAAAAGCAAGTTCGCTTTGGCCAAACAATGTCAAATGGGGCGTGTCAGTCTCTTCTTTCGGCTCGGAATTCGCAGGGGCGATCGCCTTGTTACTTCCAACTCTCTTTCCCTCCCTGGGGTTTGGGGGTTTCTTTTTGTTCTCCTCTTCTTCTTCTCCTTCTCCTTCTGTTCCTATTATAACCCCTGCTCCTCTCATTCCTCTCTCGCTCAATTCATTCTCAATGTCCTCATTGTCAACCTCTGATTCCGTGTTGGTGACACCTGCCCCTGATGCCGATGGCGACTCGAGTAAGAGCTGAACAGAACAAGGGCACATTCGTTACGTTTGAGATGTCTGAATGAGGAAGAGAGCGACGGCGCATTGTTCGTGACCGGGCGTGGGTCTCCTCTTTACTTTTCTACTACCCCTCCACCCTACAAATCCATGTGTTTCCATCGGCTGGGTTTCGATCAAATGCAGCGGAGAATTTGTAGCCTTCTTTGCCCCTGTAAAGCCACTTGCTAACGGTTCGCTGTTTTAGACAACACCATAATCGAATCCATGCTGGATCTGGAGGAGATCGACAAAGATCTTTATCGATCCAAGAAGCTGTGGATGCCAATGGGTGCACGAGGCGTCTTTGGTAACAAAGCAATCAAAATCAGGTTTGAGCGGCAAAAGAATGAACTGCATTAGAAAGAACTAAAAACTTTTCGAACGGGCTATTTTAGGTGGCAATGTCGTCGGGCAGGCCTTGGTCGCGGCTACGAACACGGTGTCGACAAACTATTCCGTCCATGTATGTTGCTACTTGATATTGTTGCTTTTCTCACCAATGTCATTACCCAAAGGGCCGGGGAAAAAAAGAGGACAAGTTGATTCTTGTCCAAAAGTCAGGGCCCCCGATCGGCCTTGGATGCCATTGGAAGGGTGTACACGAAGGACTCGAGGACAAGACTTTTTCTGGGAATCATCCGCGTTGGTCAGACTTCACATTGGAGAACTGAGGTGCTCCCCTTCATTTGAACCGTTAGTCGCTTCATTCTTATTTCCTGATGCCTGGCGATCATTCCACTCCGATCCTGTACCACGTGGAGCGCGTCCGGGACGGTAAAAAAATGAACCGCGTTTCGTTAGGTTGCTGATGGATCAGTCGAATTCCTCTACTTACGAAGGTGTTCTGTTGCATTCTAAGGCAAGTCATATTGCACAAGGACGGTGACGGCCAAACAGCGAGGCAAAAATATCTTTGTGTGTACAGCCAGTTTCCAGGTGCCTCGCCCGAACGCCCCTGGTCATCAATACACCATGCCAGATGTGCCTCACCACAGTACTCTGCCTAGTCAAGAGGAATTGATCCTTGGTTTGATCAACAACCCCAAAATCCCAGAAAATGTGACCGAGCTCCTCAAGCTCAGACTGGAAGAGGTACAGCCGTCAGTCACCTACCAAGAGTTTGCACCTGTCACCGTCAGCAGCAACTTGCTATTTTGATTCATGGAAATACTCATCATAGTTTTCATATTGTAGCCTGTAGCCTTAGAATTCAAGGACACCAAACGCCACTCACTGAGAGATATCCAAAACCCAGAGATTAGGACAGAACAAATGTTTTGGATCAAGTGCAAGGGTACTCTTGGCGATACCTTGGCCCTGCATCAGTGCGTAGTCGCGTACGGATCCGACCATAACCTGTTGAACACCGTGCCACTGGCTCATGGAAGCACCTGGTTCTCAAGGAGGGGACCTAACCCGAAGATCACGATGCTGGCGTCGTTGGACCACTCGATGTGGTTCCACTGCCCCTTCCGAGCTGACGAGTGGATGCTCTATGTCTGCGAAACGTAAGTTGGCATTGCACATGAAGGGGACCGACGTTAGGAGCGATGTGGAAATGGTGTGGGACGTGGGAATAGACAGATCATACATTTACAATCCTACCCACTTACCCACTTCTTTTTTCCTAGTCCTCGATCTGGATGTGATCGCGGATTGACGTTTGGAAGGATATACAAGGAAGACGGAACGTTGGCTGTGTCGGTGGCACAGGAAGGCGTTGTCAGGTTGCAACCAAAGCAGCCATCACCCTCAACTGTGGCTACTGTCGAACAACCAAAGCTGTAAAAAGAACGCATTCGAAATATAACAGTTGATGTCGCTTCTGGATTCTGAGGAGACGATGATGTTTATTGTACAAGTGAATGAAAAATGAATGCAAGTGAACGGTATGACGCTAGGCGGGATCTTGAGTTGAAAGTCCTTTATAGGTGGATGTTGCCCAGGAAGGTCTTGCCGCCGCAAGACTTTTCAATGGCCATCTCGATAGCCTGTTCGCGGGTCATGGTTGACTTGGTCTTGGAGTCACTTTGGCGAGAGCCTTGCATAGAAGATCGAGGGGTCTGAGCTGGGGTTGAGGAAGCGGACGAGGTCTGGTTCTTGGAGGACTTGAAGAAAGACATGGCTTTGGTTGTTGTTTTGTTGGTGTTTGATGATGAATTGTTCTTTTGTTTGGTTTGCTGGATGCAGTAGAGGAAAAGTTGTTGTTGATTGTTGAGTGAAGAACAAAAGCGTAAAAGGGGGAACTCGATCCCTTTTATACTTTCGACAAAAACCTCGTCTTGGCGGTGGAGACGGTCAGGTAGAGTACCAGCAATTGAACACCAAATTACCGCAGCGCGAAGTTTAAGCATGGACTGCTCCGCCCCGCAGTTTCAAACTTGGCGACCAAAATCGGCTCCAACAGACTCGGTGAAAAGTCGATTTGTGCTCCAATTGCGGATTTCTTCTCGGAGGAAATTGTTCGCCAAGTGCTCTCAGGCCGCAGAATGATGTCAAGCGTCATAAAACAACACTCTTCTACTTTCCATTTGACTTGGTTGCGCAATACAGGGTCAAGGGTGTGGCGAGCGTGCGGCACGCCAAGTAGCAACAAAGAAATGAAAGATGCATGCCAAAAATGGAAGTGAGAAGAAGCAGCGCTTATCTTCGACACCGAGATCAGGCACTATAGATGGCCCTCGAAAAGTCATACGGCTGCAATGTTTTCCAAGACAATAATATTCGCATCTAACACTCGCACCGTTTAACACGCATCCAATACATTATAGCATGAATCGAGGAAAATGCGATGCATGAGTCGAAACCAAGGGCAAAGCGAGTTCTAACACTAAGAGCGGGCGCCGGCGGTAGGTAGTGAGAGACCGAGAGCCTCGCGCCAGGGCAGAGGCCAGAGAGAGAGAGAGAGACTCTTCATCACGTGATGTATCTTAAGACCCTTAAGTAAAATCCTGCCGAGTTTCCCTTTGAGCAATTCGGTCCTTGGGACCTTGAATCGCCCTTCTACTTTCGATATTCTCACAATGGTTGCTCAGAGATCTGGAATCATCTCTGGCCAGAATGCTGGTCACATCACCACCGTTCGCGAGCTTAAGACGCCCATGTCCTACAAGAAGGGTGTTGTAAGTCATTGACAACAGATGGAATGGAGGTTTACGGCCGAAGGATGGATCGATGGATGAATATCAAGGAAGGATCGACGGATACGTCTCAGCTGGATTATATTTTTCTTGGGATGAGCCAGGATTCAGGATTCAAGGCGACACCATCATCACTTTATATCTCCAGAATGCATGTCGGCACCAGGATCCAATCTGTGATCCACATCATCACCAGGAATCATTCTTCCAGTGTCGAGATGTTGGAGATGCATGATGAAACCATGATCTTGCAATCAACTTGTCAATCTATTGTTGATTCATTCAACCCACCTGTCTTATACGGATATCGCTGCTGAAATCAGAGGCAGTGCGACTCTCTGTTACATGGACTTTGATGTCTGACTAGAGGGCACCAACATCAAATCAACTCAAAAGACTCACACCAGGTGGCCGCAATCTGTTGCACAGGAAGCAATAATAGCAACAACAGCGGGAGGAAATCAAACGACAGTGCTATTCTTTTTTACAAAGTAATCTGGGTGTACGCTGACCAACACGGACCTTGTTTTCCAACTTTCCAACTTACAGGCTGGCAAGCGTGTCGTCTTTGTCCGCTCCCTCATCCGTGAGGTTGCTGGCTTTGCTCCCTACGAGCGCCGCATCATGGAGTTGATCAAGAACTCCAAGGATAAGCGTGCCCGCAAGCTCGCCAAGAAGAGAGTACGTTTGGCATTTCTTTTTCTTTTTGTGATCTTCAAAATCAGCAAGGATTTTATTATACAAATCATGGAAATCTGACCACCTATACCACTCTTTTGATCTTATAGCTCGGAACCTTCCTCCGCGCCAAGAAAAAGGTCGAGGAGATGACCTCCGTCATCGCCGAGTCCCGTCGCGCTCACTAAATCCTTCAAACAGTCATTTTGTTACAGGAAAAATAAAGTCAGTTCTGGCATCATTTAGGGCTTTTCTAGGTTGTTGCCGGATAGACGCTGAATACAAAAATGAACTTCAAACTGAACACTACGTGATCTACAGCTGAAGCAATATTAGAGTACGCGCGACATTAAGAGTTCGTGGTGGAAGTGATATCGAAAGGCTGCGTTTCGTGGAGGTTGCAGGGTCCTTGCAGCGATATTTTTCGGTATAGAAGTATAGAGGCAGACTACAAAATACAAAGACGTCCTTGAGGACTCTTCAACAATGATAGCAACGTAACAAGATGTATTAAGCTGAAAGATCGGCTTTATTTCCGTGCGAACATAACGACTGAATAGTAGTTTAGTGTGCGCGACGGGACTCAGCAATGACGGAGGTCATCTCCTCGACCTTTTTCTTGGCACGAAGGAAGGTTCCGAGCTGCAATAACAAAAGAATAGTGTAGGCGGTCAGATTTCCATGATTTGTAGAATAAAATCGCTGCCGTTCTTCAAGATCACAAAAAGAAAAGAAATGCCAAACGTACTCTCTTCTTGGCGAGCTTGCGGGCACGCTTATCCTTGGAGTTCTTGATCAACTCCATGATGCGGCGCTCGTAGGGAGCAAAGCCAGCAACCTCACGGATGAGGGAGCGGACGAAGACGACACGCTTGCCGGCCTGTAAGTGGGAAAAAGTTGGAAGCAGGGTTCATTGAAAGGTGGGGTCAGCGTACATCCAAAATAGCGTTGAAAAAAGTGCTATCTTTTGTCTCTTCTACGGCTGTCGCTTCAGTCAGTGTCGTGTTGTGTTGTGTTGTATTGTGCTGACCCAGTCCAGAAGATTGCAGCTCTTTTAGAGAGATGCTATGCCCGAGTGGTTTGACGTTGGTGTCTCATAGTGCTCTGCTGTTCAAGCGTCGAAGAGATGCATCGTGCCACCGAGACCTCGGTGTCCCTTTCCTGTATCCAGCGGTTCAATTTGAGGCTGATTAACAGGCAAGAGATCACAGGCTTTGCCATGTGCATCTGGAGCCGTTACGGTCATGAAAACTACATCGTCTGAATGCTGGTAGCGATGATCTTCGATTGCATGTTGGATCCTGGTGCCGACATGCATTCTGGAGATATAAAGTGATGATGGTGTCGCCTTGAATCCTGAATCCTGGCTCATCCCAAGAAAAAAAATCTAGCTGAGACGTATCCGTCGATCCTTCCTTGATATTCATCCATCAATCCATCCTTCGGCCATAAACCTCCGTTCCATCTGTCGTCAATGACTTACAACACCCTTCTTGTAGGACATGGGCGTCTTCAACTCGCGAACGGTGGTGATGTGACCAGCATTCTGGCCAGAGATGATTCCAGTTCTCTGAGCAACCATTGTGAGAATATCGATGGAGAAAGAAAGAGCTTTCCAAGCCAAGGTCGGCCTGATCCCAAATACAGTCTGAGCTGTTAAGGGTACAATATTTAATGATCACGTGGAATCTTTTTGAGCGAATCTTCCACGTTGGAATACTTCTCTAAATCCTTCACATGAGATATAGCAGGTAAAGAGAGCATCATAAAGTTCTTTCTAAGCAGCTGTTTTATTTAATTGTACAATGTGTAATGCAAGATGGGTATCGAGAAGAGGGAACGACAAGTCAACACCTGAGACTTTCATACGCGAATATTGCCTCTGATGGCCTGGCCACCGAGCGACTTTTCAAGGGCCAATTGTAGTGCTTGATCGCGAGTCATCTTGTTGACCTGTGGTGCTGGCCGGCATTCTTGCATAGAAGATCGAGGAGTCTGAGCTGGGGTCGAGGCAGCAGAGGTGGACTGGTTCTTGGAGAACTTGAAGAAAGGCATTCTTGGTGTTGTACTTTGGGTTTGAGAGGATTACAGGATCTGAAGCGTTTGCTGCTGCTGGTTGCTTTGGCTGATGGTTGTTGTCTGAGTGTGGAGATGAAAGAAAGAGGCGGAGAGGATGGTCCTTTGTATGCAAGAGTCTCAACGTCACCGAGTGTCGAAAATCATAGAGCGCTGCTCCTCACCTCCATTTTTGGCATGCATCTTTCATTTCTCTGTTGGTACTTGGCGTGCCGCACGCTCGCCGCACCCTTGACCTGTATTGCGCAACCCAGCCAAGCTCAAATAAGGAAAGTAGAAGAGTGTTGTTTTATGACGCTTGACATCATTCTGCGGCCTGAGAGCACTTGGCGAACAATTTCCTCCGAGAAGAAATCCGCAATTGGAGCGCAAATCGACTTTTCACCGAGTCTGATGGAGCCGATTTTTGGTCGCCAAGTTTGAAACTGCGGGGCGGAGCAGTCCATGCTTAAACTTCGCGCTGCGGTAATTTGGTGTTCAATTGCTGGTACTCTACCTGACCATCTCCACCGCCAAGACGAGGTTTTTGTCGAAAGTATAAAAGGGATCGAGTTCCCCCTTTTACGCTTTTGTTCTTCACTCAACAATCAACAACAACTTTGCCTCTACTGCATCCAGCAAACCCAACAAAAGAACAATTCATCATCAAACACCAACAAAACAACAACCAAAGCCATGTCTTTCTTCAAGTCCTCCAAGAACCAGACCTCGTCCGCTGCCTCAACCCCAGCTCAGACCCCTCGATCTTCTATGCAAGGCTCTCGCCAAAGTGACTCCAAGACCAAGTCAACCATGACCCGCGAACAGGCTCTTGAGATGGCCATTGAAAAGTCTTGCGGCGGCAAGACCTTCCTGGGCAACATCCACCTATAAAGGACTTTTCAACCCAAGATCCCGCCTAGCGTCATACCCTTCACTTGCATTCATTCTTCATCCACTTGTGTACAATAAATAATACCCCAATAAGCCTTGTGTTTATTGTTTACAGATTTCCAAGAAATGCTCCAGTCCTTCCGGCGTGAAAGAATCAACTCCTTGGAAGTTCGCCAAAGAAGGATAGCGAAGAAAGAGTCGATCTACTTCTGAAGGTCCCAGCTTGGGGGATAGGCCCTCTAATCTCAGGAAGGAGAGTTGCTTGAACACTGTAGGGTTGTTAGGTTCTTCAGATTCTGTGGGAAAGCCGGCAGAGGAATCTGAGCGCGAAGCTGTACCCGTCGAGCCTGGGTCATCCCGTGGAAGAAAAATAGACTGGGGGACGCCTGCCCTGCCAATCGCTAGGGTCTTTAGACTGACCAACCGCTCCAGACGTACGCGAGCTCGTCGTGCGTCCACGACGGGGTCACCGAGGCGAGTGCTGAGAAAACCGATCCTATCAATCCTCAGGACCTCTAGCGTCTTGTCGCAGCCCCAAATGACCTCCTCCTCCTCCTCCTCCTCCACCGTCACCTCCGCTTGTGCATCTGCTTCGACAGGCACAGCTGACAAAGGAGCAAAGAGACTGACGTTCAGCAAGGTGCCAGAGAGATCCAAGACGACCAGCCTCCAGGTGGCCGGACTAGTTAGCCATCGCCTGATGCCCAAGGTGTCAGAGATGCTGCACTGCGAAAACGAAGCATGCACGAGTCCACGCGGTGTTCGGTCTCTTTTTCCCGTTCCTGTCGTTTCTATCGGCAACTCACTTCCCTCCGATTCAAAAATTCCATGTCGAGACGCCAACAAGTCAAACATCTGAGTGGAAATGTACCACGAAGGCAAGGTCAAGGTCTCCAAGTTCCAGAGGGAGGCCAGCATCGCATCCCAGGCGTCATGTCCTTCATCGTTTATACTCAAAGCCGTTTTCAGATGGAGCATGCGTAAATCCGAGCAATGAAGTGCCAGAGCTGCAAAGAACTGTCGAGCAGTTGCCGACGATGTGTTTTCCAAAATTTGAGTGAGTTTCAGTTCCCGCAATCGTGGCGCATGGGCCAGGAGCCATTCCAGAGGAGCAATCTGGACGCTTCCTTCGATAGAAAGTGTTCGCATTTCTCTTCCGTACACACTTTCTACGTCCTGCAGTAGAATGACAGGAGGGTCCTGCTGCGGTGTCTTTTCCTTGATGCTCATGAACTTGAGTCGATTCTTTTTGCGTTTCTGAATCTCACCTTGTTCCTCCCTAGAGCGTTCATTCCACGTGGGACCTAGCTCTGTAATATAAACGCCATTCAATATACAGGATCGACAGTTCGGGACGGCGACCAGGAGATCAGGAAGGGCCAACCGACTTTTGCGTGGGTATTGCGTGTAAGGGATGACGGCGTCCAGCGTAAATTCTTGCAGCTTTGGCGCCCACGAATGCTGTAGTGACAATCCATGTCCAATCCCCACTTCTCCGGCCACTTCCATGGAGAGGGTATCCCTTCCAATAAATTCTCTCGCTGACCGCGTCGCGTAAAGCAAGAACTGTTCAGCGTCGTGGTATGAAAGCGTGAGATGAAGGCGCAGTAGGTTCGAAACATCCAGATCTGGGTTCCGTAAGGGACTTCCGGCCTTCTTCCAAAGAACGCGATCCACATAATCCAATTCCTCCAACTCTTCATCTACGTCCAGTTCTCCCTCAAAGAACAGTTGGCGCGTCAAGGTGGAATTGGAATGCGACGAGTTGTCGAGGATCTCGATTGAGGCGAGATACTGACAGTTCTTTCGGAGATGAAATAGCAAGAGTTCGCGACCCGTCCACTGGTGGACTTTGATCGACCGGACATGGTGCCCATGGTTCGCAAGGCCACGAAGGAGAGATAGCGACGTGTTTTTGTGGCCAAGGTTAGATAGTTGCCAGAAGTGGACGAGGAAGCTCTGATAGCATGTTCGAGATACGTGACAGAGGCTGCGGCAGGCAGGAAAGTCGAGATAGAGTGCGATGTGATCGCAAAGCTCTTGAATCGCGAGGGGATGTTGTCGAGTAGATGAATCAAGAGTCATTCTGAAGAGACCGATGATGGAGCTGCGGATGGGAATGAAACGATACGATGCGATTGTAGCAGATGAAAAAAAAAAAAAAAAAAAAAAAAAGGAAAAGAGTGGCAAACACAGATTCTCTGGAGGCAAGGCGCGGACGCGGAGCGGCGCTTTTTTTTTTTTTTTTTTTTGGAGGCACTGCAACTGTAGTTTCTACACAATGCTGGCTGGTCCTGACCCTCTTCGAGAGAGAGAGATGGCGATCACATCAACCGCTACCGCGTATGACACCAGGTCTACTGCTGGCAATGATGCGGCTAAAGCACAGGGAGGGGGGCGTCGACAGAAGTCTGTGTTAGGTCGACTCTCTTTTTCTCACCTATACAAGATCACGCCACGACTCCCTTTGAGATTCTGTCAAAGTTGTAAACCCCTGTAATCGCTTTTCTCTCAAAAAAGTCCCGCGGAAGTTTTAATAAATAAAAATACATTTGATAATCGGGTTCGTGTCTAAGCAAGGACAATACAGAAGCTATAAGCACAAACAAGGGTCCATGTTAGTGGTCAGTTTTTCAGCAAGTCAACATCACATTGAGGTTCTGACACCGCCTTCCGCTTACTTGTTCCGGTTCGGTTTATCGTGTCGCATCTTCTTTGGAAATGATTTCATACCCTTCTTGCTTCCAATCGAACGAGCATCCAGTTTGAAGACGTAGTAGGCAAGCTTCTTAGCAAAGTGGTGGTCTACCAAAGTTGAGTACCCAATAGAGTCCATCATCTCCACAAGCAACTCGTGGTCCATGTAGCGCGAATTTTGAATGCATGGCAGAGGAAGTACCAGATACAAAAGTCCTGTGCCTGGCACCAGGAATCGAGTCGAGTGTCGGAGGATCTGTCCACGTTGAGCAGGATCGCCCACAAAGTTGACCACTAGAGATAAGCACACAACGTCAAAAAGGTCCACGGGCTTGGAGGGTACAGGCATCTCCAAAAAATCCATTTTCGTGATCAGTGGATCCTGGGGGTTAAGGTCGATCGGCGTTGTCTTGATCCAGGAGGAGTACTTTTGATAGTTATGAGGCGAAAGTGCACCAATGTCTAATAGCTTCAATGGTTGACCGCCCTATTTTTTGTTCAGAAAGATTGAATTGAGAGGATGTTAGCCTGAGGATTCTTTACTTTCTAACCTTTTCATCAAAGATGGTCTCCTCACAGCAGTGTTACCTTCTTGTCTAATTTGTCATGGCATTTCTCGATGACGGGGATCAGCCACTTGCTAGAGTCTCCGCCTCGTTGCTTGGATTGTCCCAGGGTTGAAGCCTTTTGGTACATGTCCAATCCTCCAAGATCATCCATTTCTTTCCTGATTTCTGCAATTCTTGCGAGGTCAGACACTCCACTCGCAGTGTTACGCGCTGGACCGTTTCCTTCTTTGCTTTTCTCGATTCTGGCCAAACATTGTGAAAGTTCCTTGTTGAGAGTGTGGTATCGTCGGATTAACTGAGCGGTGGCAAGCGATGATTTTTTCCTCGCAACGGTCTTGGAACTAGTGATGGTCAACAAGGACGAAGTTTTTGAAGTCGTGTCTGCGCCAGAGGGGGTTAGTGCCATAAGCAACGCAATTGGATCTGCTGTCGAGGATGGGGCGATGTTTGACAGTGTGGCTGGAGAGGTAGTTCCAACTCCAGCGTCGGCCGTTACGGGTCGTTTCCGGCGGGAGACAGACCGTTTTGGTTTCTTTACAATGCCCATGGTCGCTTTAAATTCGTTTCTTGGGTCACGGCCTGTTCCTGTATATTATGAGATTCCTGCTGATTTTGTGATTCCTCGTCTTTCCTGGTGCGCCCGTGATGCAGAATCATTGAGTTGCAGCTTCAAGAGATCTTTGCAAGCAATTTTTTTTGCGACACGTGACTGCTGATCTATTCGGATCGAATTGCCACCAACATCAAGTAGACCCCGGCACAAGAAGAGAATTCCCAACGGCGACAGTCCCCACAACGCAATTGCTCCAAGGAAGGTCTTTGTGAGCATCAGTGAATACGGTTCCATGGTGTATGGAGTTCGAAAGTATATAGCTTTTATTCGAAATCCTGGAGGGGTTTGTTTGCTTATTTGCGTCCGTTCGCCAGACGTGATCTTTCTCCTTCAAGCTACACCGTTCGGAACAATGGTAGAGAAGTTTGTTAAAAGAGTTCATTATCATACAGGCAGTCGCAACAGTGGAGGCGGAATTACCACTTTCTTAACGCGGGCAAGGCTGTTTGACGAAGACGCGTTGGCCTTGCAGTTTTCGGGCTCATACGGAGGAGCAATAATGACCTCATCCATAACTACGATCGAGTCCTTGGCCCACCTACAAGGAAGACTTTGTAAAGACAAAAAAACCAAAAATGTCAAAAATGTCAGCTCGTCAATCTTCATGGCCAAGCTCATTAAATGTCAAAACGCCAGAAAAGACCTTCTGCAACACTTACGTCTTGCTGAGGGCGTCAAAGATATCCTGCGCAATGGTCGATACGCCAACACCAATACGAGCAGCGGCAGCATGTGCCTCCCGAACAGCCTGCTGTTCCTTTTGCTGAATCTTGTCCAGTTGTACATATCCCACGGCGGGTAATACCGACGCGTATGTGTTGCTGTATGTGTTGCTGTTGGTTTTTTCCTCCTCTTTCGTATCACCAGACTCAGGCTTAGGAGAGCTGACGGTACTGCCATTGTTATTCTTGATCGAGGTCGTGGCAGCAGGGAAATCGATTCCTGGTTTGGTTTGGCTAGTGCTGAGCGATTCCAGTGGAGTTACATCTTTGATGTAGTTGAGCTTCAGGATCCGGAAATCGTACTTGGGACGAGCTCCAGCGTTTCCAACGTTACTGTTACTGCTGTTGCCGAGAGAGGGACTGTAATAGGCTGTTGGGGTTCCGGCTGCCGATGCAGACTTGGACGGGCACTGTGTTAGAGTCAAAATAGAAAAATATTGCAAAAGAGGCATGGTGTTTGCAGTTAAGGGAGCATAGACGATGCCTTGAGATGAGGATCAGACCACTGGCCATCAAACAGGTAGGAAAGATAAAAAACAAAGACAAAAAACAAAAACAGCAAAAACAGCAAGGGTAAAAGCAAGCATGGGATACAACAGACCAAAAACAGCAAAAACAGCAAGGGTAAAAGCAAGCATGGGATACAACAGACACGAGATTGATATGAAGTACAAGGCAGTTCATGGTCACGTCGTAGGCGTAGACTTTTCCTTCAAAGATCTCATCTGCCGTGGTCACGACTCTGACAGTCATGTCGAGAATCCACTCTAGTCCATTGGTTGGAGCTACGGGGGTAGTCGGGCTACTGGCAGTTGTTGGCACAGCCGACGTCTTTCCCGACTGAGGCCTTGAAGGGGAAGATTGGGAGCCCAGGACAGGCGATGCCTGGGTTGTGGATGGATGGCTGCCATTCTTGGTTGAGGGTGTTGACACTCCAGTTCCTGAGGTTGCAGTTCCGGCAGCAGAGGCGGTGGCCGACTTTCCAGCAGCAGCAGCGGAAGCAAAGCTGAGAGGCGTTGTTCCTGAGGGGGTCTTCTTGTTGAGGGATTCCATGAAGGTCTTTGCTGTTGTCGAATGGAAGGAGGATGGGAGAGATGGTTGTTTGTTGGAGACGAATCAGGAGCAGGGACAAGGAAAAAGCCCGGATAAATCATAAATCATAAAATGAGGTCCCATATCGATTTTTAAAAAATAAAATCATAATAAGTTTAAAATCTTATTGAAGATAACGCGTCGCTGCACGATCTCAAGGGCTTCAAGAAGTCGCCAATTTCAGAGGGGCAGGGAAGCACAGGGAAGCATTTTGCACAACTCTGCACTTGCCCTGATGAGCAAAGATGATTCCTTTACTTGGGTGTGATACTCATGTCGACTTTTATCCCTTGGACGTGATCCACTGCGGTAAAAGTCGACATTCTCACGCTGAACGAAAGCAATAAAGAAAATTTCCTTGGCGAGGCACAAAAACTGACATTTGTGCACCATGCAACGGTACCATATTTGGGCTGTTGTTTGTTTCTGATCAACACTGCAACTCCCTTAAAACGCCCCTCTTGCCAAACTTCGGCCTTTCTTCCTCAACCACTCACCTCCTCCCTGAATCCGTAGCAGACTACCGGTTAGAAAAGAAAATGAACAAAGGACACCAAGCGGACGATTCCACGGGTACAGTACTGGGCCACTCTTCGGAATCCACCACAGTGAATATCGAGCCCGTGAACGAGGATCAGCCACCAAAATACATGCCGAGCGTTCCGCCAACAACGCGAGAAGCTCCTCCAAATATGCCGCCACCGCCCAAGAAACAACCTCAGAGTAGCTACGGAGCCACCAACGGTAGCAATGCCGCTGGTGGGAGCACCGAGAGTTCACCTCTTCTTGATCACACTCCACGATCCCTGCCAAATGTTTGGAACAACCTGCGCAACAGGATCAGGGCAACTATTGGCTCGTTGCGTTATAGATTCAGAGGTACATACCTACACAGTCAGGACATAATTCATGACCACTTTGTTCTCTATTGTCATTATCTTACTAACTTGGACCATGGTGAACGATAGAATGGAGGAGCGAAAACCCATTCTATGTATTTGTGTTGATTATCCTTTTGCCCGTAGCTCTGCTTTTTCTCTTTTTGGTAAGTGAGGGGCTGCAACTGTAGCCAAACTCCACGATAATCTCTTGCTGTACGTTGACTATATCTTTTTTCTCTCCAAAATAGCTCTTATGCGATTGTCTGGGGGGTGAGTGTGTAATACCGAGTGACGCCGAAGTGGTCACCATGAAGCAGACTATTGATCCTGGCTTGTATTCTGAGCTTTTTTTTCGACTGGAACGCGGAATTGTAAGTCAACTTGGGGGTTAATTGTTTGTTTTTTTTTTTTTTTTTTTTTTTTTTTCGCTCTGGTTAATGGTTGCCTCCAACATAATCGAGGTCCTTCTATCTGTTTCTCACGCGTCTTATAACCGTTCTTTCCTCTCCCTCTTTTCCAGTCTGGCAACATTTCTGTCTGGAAGTCCAGGGATATTAACACTAGTCAGATTGAAATCTTCATGTATATGAAGGCATCGACCCCAGACATGCTGTCCCACATGGCTAAATCTCTTCAGTTGAGCCCTCAAAGAGGCAGGGCTGAATCCAGCATCTTTATGAACATGACGGAGCCGGCGCTCAAAAAAGCCCTGGAGCGAAACTGCACAAGAGTCGAGGTCGACATTGTCTTCCCGCGCAACCTCACTGAATTCCGTGGAATCGAGATTCAGAGCACCGTTAGGGGCAATATTCAGATCAGAATGGATGACATCTATGTCACCAACAAGATGGTGATCAAGACTGAACGTGGTGATGTGGAGATTGAAGACGCTATTGTAGAGAAGGAGCTCAATGTCAGGTCCAGTGGCAGCATCAAAGCCGACGTGAAGGTGAAGTCCTTGGTGGATCTGCAGGCAAGCGGGAAAATCAACCTGGAACTGGCTTCCAAAAGTCCAACTCT
Source organism: Entomortierella parvispora (assembly GCA_963573315.1). Taxonomy (NCBI): domain Eukaryota; kingdom Fungi; phylum Mortierellomycota; class Mortierellomycetes; order Mortierellales; family Mortierellaceae; genus Entomortierella; species Entomortierella parvispora. The sequence goes on from OY752146.1 coordinate 1,316,147, forward strand.
TTTTGTAAAAGCAAAATCTGCCTCCAGCAAGGTGATTGTTTTCTTGGTAAAGACGAAACAGTATTTCTTGCGAGTTCACGTCTTATTCACTGGCATGCCGATTCACATTATCTCTGTCTTTCTTGAAAAAAAAAATCAACAGACTCGATCGTTCAATGGCCATTTTGTATTGAAAACTACGTCTGAAGTTCCGATGGTGACGAGTCCCTGTTGTATTTACCCAACTCGATGGGACAACTACACGCTGGAAGGCTTTGTGTCGAAATGGGATGAGGAACCTGGGTACCTTCCTCGAGTCGAAGTCAAAGGCCGTGCTGCCAAACTGAAGCTGGTCTTCTGATCTGCACCAAAATAAACCAATCGTGTGGTTTCCCTTCAGCTTTAAACTAGAGAATGGAGGGTTATTTTTTTACTTCACAAAAATATTGTACAAGAGGAGTCTGAGCACTGCAAACGAGCAAACGGGTTAGGTATTGAGAGATAACGGCAAGGCGATTAAAGGCGATTTCAGTTGACGGCAGCTGGTCCCTTGACAATATTCGCGACGACTCCCCCGCTGGTGGCAGTAGCCAAGCACTGGTTGACGACTTCGAGCAAATGCGAGTTCTCCAAAGCGGCAGCAACTCTCTCCTTGTCATTCAACTGCTTGTTTACAGCATGCTCGCTCTGGTGTGTGCCTTTCCTTACAGAGATATCAACCTACAACGTTGTGGATGATGAGAAAAAAATAGATTGTTAGTGTTAAATTAAAAGCAGGAATTCTCGGGCAGTAGAGGAACCTCGGGAGCACCCGTTGCGAGACTGCCCGTTAGTTTAGTGTTACCTTGAAACGAGAGGGAAGACATCTAAGAAGGCGGACACGAATGCAGAGCCCAATCAAAGTCGCCATAGAGCAGTGTGGGATTGTGGGTGTAAACTCGACAAGGATGCTGTTGTTCTCGTCTGACACTTGGATGTGGTCTCTCTGGGTTACGTTGAGCTGCTCCAGCGAAAGAGGATGTTCAGGGTCTGAAATGGAGCGAATGAGGTCTAGAAGGCCAATAAAAAGGTGCAAATACGACTGATGAGTAAAACGTCTACTGCTGCTTTGTGGGTGCAGGTCCCAGGTCCATGGTCTGCGCAAGAGGACAGAGCATGAATGGAGAATAGGATGTACCAAAGATCTCTTGTGCGTCGATAGGGTCCTCCTGGTCCTCGTTCTCGTCATCCTCGCGCCACTCCCGGGTCGAGTGACCAGCGGAAGCTTCGTAGATGACTGGGTTCTGGTTGATGAGGGTGGTCATTGCAGGGTGCTGAAAGAATGAATGTGATGCAAAGAATGAAGAACAGCTTTGACGACAGACTGAGTCAAAAAAGATAAAAAGGCGGTTTATCAGATTTGGGAAAGAAACACACAGCCCATGCGATTGAGGGCGTTCCAATCTTCCGGCATGTGACCTTGTCGAAGGGATCCCTCTATGTCATGTGATATTCATCGTCATCCAATCAGATTCGGTCTATGTCTTCGTAGGTGGGGGGAAGGGAAAGTACCCGTCATCCCGAGTAGGTCTCTAAGAAAGTACCCCAAAAAGTCATTTCCCGATGGTACCCTCTAATTGTTATTTGTAGGTTAAACCATTGCGGATGTGCCTAGGTACTTTTTAATAAGAAACAATAATTTTGAGACTCAAAAGTGATAGAATATGGAGTGAAGACGCGTGAAAAGTTGGGATATAGTACATCAAAAAAATTAATGTTGCACTTTTCCTCACTTCTTATTTTCTACTTCAGAAAAGTCATTTTACACACTCCTCCATTAATAAAAAGTTATAGTATTAGGTTTGCAGAACTTGCTCATCTTATTTTTAACGAAATCGGCTGAGAATTGGTCGAGAAAATGAAAAATGAAAACAGTTAACACTACACAAAATACCATTATTGTGGATATTTTGTAGTTTAGTTGATGTGCGAGCACAGAAAAGTGCATGAAAGAGCGCGTTTGAGTGTAAGGGAAGGTGCAGGAAAGTATGGGAGAGTATGGGAGAATATAGGAGAGTGAGAGAACCTATGGGAAGGAGTGAGAGAATGAAATAGTAGAAGATACTTTGAAAGAATGTGAGAGATATGAGGGCAGTAGGCAACATCAGTTGAGAGAAAGGCAAGAGACGAACAATGGGTACTGGTGGCAACATGGTAATGGTGTGAACATATTATTTGTTTATTGTTTCAATACCGCTGTCGTTGCCGTTTGAAATTGAGGTTCTGACCTGGTAATCGAGGGAATGATGGCTCAAACACGTCGATCAGTTCCTTCAGCTTTGCCTCTACTTGTGCCCGGAGAGGATATTCTGCTTTCTTATCTCTCAGTTCCTCCAGGAGACCAAGACGCTGCATGCCGATGGTAATATGGTCCACATCTGGTGTGAGATATCCTGGTGCACCCTGAATATCAGGCTGAAGAATTCCAAGGTGGAAGCTGGCCTGATGTTCCCACAAGTCGGCACGGAAAAGCTTGATGTGAGGCAGTTCGATCTGGACCAGGGCAATATGTTTGCAGCAGCTCTTGTTGTTGTAGAAAAACATGCAAGAGCATTGGGTGATGTGGCCGATGGGAGACTTGGAGAAGTCGATCTTGACTTTGTAGCCTACCGCAATGTTTGTGAAGGACTCCACATAAAGGGTGTCATCGGACTTTTGCTTCATGTACGCTCCGACATAGCCCCTCGATTCCCGAGTCTTGATATGATCCCGTGCAAGGTCTGTGACATGAAGCTCCTCTTTTTGAGCTGGATTCATCCTGCCGACATTTACGATACTCCGCATACACTTTTGTTGGAAATGAGGGACCGCCATTATCGCAAGAGTGTAGATGACGGTATCCAGACGTCGTTGCTGCTTGTCCCTGAAGAAGTGGCGCTTGAGAGTGTTGTGCCACGATTCAATATAGTTGTTTGTATCAATCGAAGAGTAGGATACCTCTTGTCGATAACAGAGCATCCAGGACTTCTGTCTCCTTGAAACCTCCTCATGGTGTGCCTCAAACGCAAGCGGGCCAAAGTAGTTCTTGTTGAGATAACTCAGAAGATCTTTCTGGTCTTTCCAAACTTCACGAAAGGTCCTTATGAGCTCCTGTGCCTCTGTTGAGTTCTTTTCGTACAAGATCTTGCGAAGATCAGCTCGAAGCTAGAAACGGGTGTCGGGTCTTAGGTTAATACAGTCAAAGAGGGCAGCTAGCACACCAGTGTGACACTCTGTGTTTTTAACATACCTGTGCTCTTATTTCAACTCTTCTGTCGACAGGGTGGACGCCTAGTCCCGTCATCCTACTCTTGACCTCGCGTTCCCACACCTTCAAGACGTGCCATGCACAGTAGAAGATGGGGACACCTGGAAATGCAGTTTTAATGGCTAGAATCTCTGTGGGGCCTTGATCTGTGATAACTGCATTAGGGGTGAACGTATAGTCCTCCCCATCCTTGGAGAACAGCACCTTCATCTTGTTGCGAATGGAAGTTAGCCAGTTGGACAGAATGAGGGCATCACAAGACCTCGTCAAAAGGAATGCAACAGGGATGCCAAAGCCTGTATCTGAATTCTTCAAGACGAGAGTGAACAGATAGGTATCCTCCCTAAGAATAGGAACAAGTCTTTATAAGTATATACGAGTTATTAGAGATGGCGGATGCACTGTTAGAAAAGTATCCAACTTGCCCAAAAACTTTATGAGTTCCGTCAAAGCACAGTGTGCTGCCGTGTGTCTTAAGCTGCTGTAGTTGCCACAAGCAAGCGAATCCAAAATATATCCCGTTGGTGGTGTCGTTCTTGTCGTAAAAGGTAAACCCATTGTCTTGTTCAAATTCTTCCATCCACTTTATAGATGATGGAACCTCAAGTTTATCCTTCCTTATCTCGGCAGTCGTCTTCTTGTGCCATATGTTGTATACATCGTCATAAGTGACAAAGTTGCCTCTTGATAGCTGCCCGCCATCTTCTCGTGTAATTTGCATGAATTTATCGTAGTCCATCGTCAGTCGTTGCATTACCCGGTGAATTGTTGATCCTTGGTCAATCAGCCGTTCGATTGCCGCCTTGATAGCTGCAGACTTTTGTCGTGTCCCGAGATCGGTAATGTCGCCTACAGTGTGGTTGTGTTGGTAGTAATACTCAACGACGCATGCCGGCTGGCGAAAGCCGTTTGACATCATTACCGGTTGATATAGAGCCGCAATCCGGGACGGGCAACCTGTCTTGATACTTTCCTTTCGCGCGCGGACTTTGCCAGTCTTACCTCCTTTGACTCTCTCCTTCCGCTCTTGCTTTTTGCCTGCGCACTGACACGCAAACGTGAGTCGACGTTGGTTGTCGGGATCATTGTACTTGTATTCTCTTAACAATACAAAGTTGGTTGAGATAGTCCTTTGATGCCTCGCCATCCAGCCTTCGAACAAGCAGGGATCTAGATAGAACTCGGCCACTTCCTCATCAAGCCTGATAAACCTGAAGTTTGGATCGAGTTTGAAATGCTCTGCAGAGCGCAGGATGTGGGTATCTCTAGACAGTACTCCTCGTGTCCTGCTCAGCACGATGCCATTGAGCCCTTCTGTGATGCGCGTCCGAAGCAACTGTCAGAGTGACTGGAGTCAGTGTACAGTTTGCTACATGGCAACAAAAAGCAACGTATGCTGGACGATACCAACCTCCATGTCTGCTTGGCTTGCTTCCACATTATCATCGCCCTCCTCCTTCTTTGCGGTATCTCGTATCTCTTCTATAGCAGCATTCTGGAGGTTGACTTCGTTAATGCACAGCTAATGAACCTCAACGCAAACATACTCCATCAGAAAGTCATCTTCCCTTACAAGTTCGTCGAAAGCGTTGGTCACTATCTGCTCTATTTGATCACAAGCAAGCTTGTCTTCCACTATAGGATCATCGGCAGAGATGCTGGAGGCCTGCTCTTCAGCAGATATGTCAGGGTGAGGGGCAGGGGTATTCAGGTCCATGGTGATGGAGGAAGATGGAGGGATGGCGCGAAATCGCGTGCATTGTTTTCATCGACTAGTCATGTGACTAAGAAAGGAGTGAGTGTGATCGTATGGGCTGCGTTTGGGACTTAAGGGGGCTCGAAAGAAACGAATCAGCACGTGACTCTTGATCGCAAGCCACCGGAACAAAAATATCGTTCCTTCATCGGCGGGCAGGGACGAGTACAGTTACATTGAAATTCATTGTCATCCCATCTCTCCCCTCATCCCTCCCCCTCCACTCCATCTCTAATCACAATGTCTGGCGGTCGCTACCCTTACCCCAAGCACGTTTGGTACGTTGTCTAAACCCGCCCTCCATCGTTTTTGCTCTTTTATACTCGCCCTATTTCGACCTCGGAGATGTTCTTCCGAGCTGCTCTCGGAAACCGAACCTCGCAGGACTCTACAGGACCCATTCAGGACACAAACAATGGCTTCGATGCTCATAGGAATCGACAACAAGAATCATAGCCTGCATAGGAACCATGCCATCCTCTTCAAATGATGGACTTGACCCCCCCAGCAATTTAGAAAAAAGACTGGTGTCTTGCTGATTCCATTACCCACAGGACACGTTACTGATTTGTCCCTAACTTGCCTGTTTTCCCCTAATCAGGTCTCCTACCGGTGGTTGGTGGACTCAGCCTACTAACTGGAAGTCCAACACCGCTGTTGCCGTTGGTATCACTGCTGGCATTGTCGCCGGTGCCTGGAAGTACTCTGCCAACAACGAGGTATGCCTCCCTACTTGCTTTTATGTAGAGATATTACTCGCGGCACAGACGAACAATTGCTAACAGCCTGCCTCCCTGTACCTTTTCATCGTCACTCTATCATTAGCAACGCCACACCCGCCCCACTGGCTGGATCCCATCCCAGATGGTATGATGCATGGCCATAGTCTTTCATGTTGTCACTGTTTTCGCCATCGCACCTTGAATATTTTTCGTGTACCTGATCTAACCCGGATTTCTTTGAACAATTAGTGGGCAAAGGAGTTCAAGGACGGCGAGGTCTACGGAAAGAAGTAAATAACGACGTTAACAGGACAGATGTGTCATGGAAAACGACTCGCGGAAGGACAAAAAAAAGTCGCTGCATAGAAATTGACGCGGTCGAGAATACCAAAATAAACATCCACTCAGGAAATGAAATCGAGATCCAACCCACGTTCAAAAGGAATGATTACGTGTCTTTCCTCATTGCGTCCAGTTCAAGCCAACTATTGATCGGAAGCATTTTTTTTTATTGAAAAATCCAGACAGTGGAATGTTTTGTCTGAGTGTTCCTTTGATTGATACCATTCTCAAATTTATAGTCATACTCTAACCCTCCCAGTGGACTATTAAGAAAGAAGAGAAATTATATGGGGGGTTGCGTTAGCATTCTATCGAGAAAAGTCCAATTGAGTGGAATGACGGAATGGAGGGTAAAGCTTGTCTCTTACCAGGGAGCTCATCACCAGGAACAAAGATTCTCTCGACGCCCTTCTCTGTGATAATTGCCATGCGAATGACACCTCCAGAAGAGCCATCACGGGCCATTGCAAGGGCCAAAGCTACAAGAATGGACGAGCAAGGTTGTCAGTGGTTATACATTAAAAATAACATGCACGCATTCTAAACGAAAAGATCAACTCACAGTTCTTGACAAACTGGATGCACTCTTCCTGGCTCATGCCATCGCGGAATGTGGCATCACAGTAACCGTAAATGTATGTTGATCCACTGCCTCCGATGGCGAAAGGCTGACGGTGAAGAGATCCACCGAGGGGAATATTCCAAACGCTGCCTCCGTTCTCCTTGTCCCATCCTCCAACAATGATTCCAGCGCTAAGGTTGTCCTTGTTTTGATAGCACAATTCCTGGAACAATGATGCAGCCAATGGGACTGTTGGCTTTCCGTTCTGGACACTACATTTCGATGAGCATGATAGCAATCCTGTTAGTATCTATGATCCTGTAAAAGAACACGAGCAAGATCCAGATAAAATAGAAAACGAGTCGGCGCCATTTTGGTACGTACGAGTACATCTGGAGGTAGTAGTGAACAATGTCGGCAACTGCCTGTGTGTCGGCTGCACTTCCTGATCGGCAGCAGTAGATAGTGTCGTGAACCTCCGTCAGCTTGTCCGTGACTCTGTTGGCAATATAAGATCCTGTGGTTGTGCGAGAATCGGCACCGATAATGACGCCCCCGGCGAATTCCACGGCCATGATGGACGTCTAGAGTGAAAAATGGAAGTGACAGGGCGGGTCAGTTAAGGGAAAGAAATAGGATATCTGACAAGGCGTGCTATGAGCAGGTCTTAAGGACTTGAACTTGTCGCGAAGGAACTTACACCGAGATTGACCTCTCCTGGCTTAAGACCGGACATTGTGGATGAGATTACGAGTGGGAAGGTTAGGTGATGGGGACGTGGATGGGAAGAGGGGACAGCTGTAGTGCGGGCAAGAGGGTGAGAGAGAGAGAGAGAAAGAGAGGGAGAGAAGTAATGAGAGAGAATGAAGCGAGCAAGCGATGGACAAGACGGGACAGGGCAGGGACACGCTCGCAGTGCGCAAGTGCGACGCGTGGGTGGGTCTCGGGAGCATGTGCAGCAGTCCGCGTTCGGTGACGTCGACTTTTTTTTTAAAATGAAAGAATAGAGGGGCGCATCATTTTGTCACTGACACTGATCCTTTGCATCGTCTGCATCTCCATTCCACCCCCATCCTCACCCCTGTCCTTCCTCTCTCTCTATCCTTCTCTCTTTTTTTTGTCTTACGTTCTTTTATCCCCCTTCATTATTTCCCTGTCCTTGCTCGCCCCACATGTCTTCTCTCTCTGGGTAATAGACTGTGCCTCCCTTCTTCGCAGGCTGTGGAGCAACTAATTATCTGATGCTAACCCATTGCTGCTTGCATGTTTAGTCTCCTGCCTGCCCCACTGCATCAGCAGTCTCAACATGACCATCATCAGCACAGCAATGCTCTTGCAGCACCTGTTGCTAGGATACCTGCTTATGGACAGCGAAAAGGATGGAAGCCCAGAAAGCCAGAGGACTTTGGTGATGGCGGTGCTTATCCTGAAATCAACTCTGCTCAGTATCCTCTGGACATGGGACGCAAGAAGAAGGTAAGGCGAATATTTACTATGCATGCAGCCTGTTCTTTGTATTGATCGATGTATGGACATGGTGGACATGGCTGGCGTTATCCTGTCATAATCTTAATCCGTCTTTGTCATATGCTACTCAGACTGCAACAAAGGCAGGATCGACGATTGCGCTTCAGGTGGATGGACAGGGAAATATTGCCTACGATGCCATTGCCAAGCGTGGACATTCTTCAAATCAGATTGTGCAGTCGCAGTTCAAGGACCTTGTACCTTTGGCCGAGCGTGCTGATGTAGGCGAAATTTCTTTGAGTCGCCCGAGCCAAGAGGAGGTGAACGCCACTGCAGAGCGCACTGCTGCTGCATTGGAAAAGATTTCAAAGTGTAAGAACTGATGCAGGATATCGTGGAATGGTTTCTGCACCCATGCAATACGTTGTTCTTACCGTTGTTACTTTTCCCTGTGAATGCGGATCTTAGCCAAGATCACGGCTGCTCAGCCAAAGAGTGTCGTGTCCAACAACAAGCCCGGAGCGCCAACTTATATTCGTTACACACCTGCAAACCAGTCAGCATCGGCAGCAGGAGTGAACCAGCGAGTCATCAGGATGGTGGAGATGCCTGTGGACCCAATGGAGCCACCAAAGCATCATCACAAGAAAGTTCCTCGTGGACCTCCCTCCCCCCCTCCCCCAGTTCTTCACTCGCCTCCCCGCAAAGTCACAGCAAAGGAGCAGGCTGACTGGGTGATTCCTCCTTGCATCTCCAACTGGAAGAACGCAAAGGGTTATACCATCCCATTAGATAAGCGTCTTGCTGCGGATGGACGCGGACTGCAGGATGTGCAAATTAATGACAACTTCGCAAAGCTTGCGGAAGCGCTGGCTCTCACTGCCCGTCACGCCCAGGACGAGGTCCGCCAGAGAGGCTTGATGCAGCAGAGAGTGGCACAAAAGGAGAAGGAAGCCAAGGAGCAAAATTTGCGTGCCCTTGCTCAGAGAGCTCGCGACGAGAGAGCTGGTATTGTCTCATCTTCAGCAGGCGCTTCAGAGAGTCGAAAGGCTCGCGTGGATTCCGAATCAGAGTCAGGCTCGGACGATGAGGAGGACGAGGCTGCGCAGAAGCGTGCCCGTGAGAGAGATGCACTTCGTAAGGAACGAGACCATGAGCGCGAGAAAGATATCCGTATGTCTCGTATGGGCGCAGAGCAAAAAGCCAAGGTTATGGCCAGGTAAAAAAAAGTTGAATGTTCTTCATTCGAGTACAGTTCAAAGTAACGAGAACGTACGCTAATGCTTGTCCATGGCTCTGCTGGACGTTTTTGTTTTTTCTTGTAGGAATGAGGGGCGAGATATCTCTGAAAAGATTGCCTTGGGTCTCGCCAAGCCTACTCAGAGTAAGGACAGTATGTATGATTCCCGTTTGTTCAACCAATCCGCTGGCTTGGACTCTGGATTCAAGGATGACGAAGCATACAGTGTATACGACAAGCCCATGTTTACGCACACCGGATCAAGTGTTTATAGACCTAAGCGGTCAGGCGGCGATGGCGGTAACGACGATGTCGGAACAGAGGACGATGTTAACCGCGCCTTGGCATCGGATCGTTTCAGCAGTGCTGGCATCAGTGGATCTGCTCGGGGCTTCAAGGGTGCCGAGGGCGGCCGGAATATGCAGCGTGATGGACCAGTGGCTTTTGAAAAGGAGGACGATATTTTCGGATTGGATAGCTTCAACAAGGATGTCTCTAAGAAGAGAACTGGCCTTGACATGGCATCAAAGGATGGAAAGAGGAGGAAGGAGTAAAGCTTTATCTCATTGTATCATTATTAAACTATTATTGAAAGAAGTGGTTGGGGACTGGGGAAGGCAAGTTATTACGGTGTCTATCAACAAAAGACGACACATGTAAATAAAGTAAGTAGCTGATTAGAGACCAGACTAAATAATTTTGGGATATGATTTGATCTGAGGATACTTACGTAAGTTGGGTCAAACCCAATTCGTCGTGGCATCGCGTCTGATGCACTCTGATGATTGTCTCCAGTCTTCGAAGAGCTGGTGTTTGGGAGCGGTTGCGACCACGGTCGCGAGGTGGTTGAGAACGGAGGGAGTGTGCTTCGGTTGACAGATGTAAGCTGGGAAAATCCTGAAATTGCGATATTGAGGGCGGCGTTGGTGTCACGTCCCCTGATTGTGTATCCGCACCGATAGGATACGCACCTTGGGTTGATACACTCTGTGGCGCCGTTGATCCTCACGAGCCTCATGACCCCTTTGACCATCCTTCGGGCTCGAGCAAGTCTTACAAGTTTGAAGCAAAAGGGGCATTTCTTGCTCGAGTTATTCTCGTTTGTTTTGCAAACTGGGCCATGATGCATATGTCGTCGGGGTATATGATTCTCTCCCATCTTGCAAGTTCCTTTCAGGCGAGAGCCTACTCCCATTCCCGCAGCACCGTGAAGAAAAACCGGAATGACTCTTGGCAGCGCCTTTGGACAATGGTTCACATGCTTCAGGACAAGGCGTTTGGATGTCGGGTTGGAAGGGTTGGTCACCAGCTCAGGCCTGTGGTGCGTTTTGCACGAGGTGCAATAGCCGTTGGGTTGGAGTTGTTTCGACAGAGAGGGTGGCGCTGATATGGTTGGTGAGGACGACTCTGGAATATTTAACGATCGCTGAAGAATCTCATCTAAAAAGAACAAGAGATAGATGCAGAGATTAGTAGAGGCGTTGACGGAATAGATTCGGCATAGTTTACTTTGCTTACCATGAACAACCTTCTTGAAGGAGTGTCTTTCTCTGCTTGCAAGACGGTCGTACGTCCGTGAGAGCCGAAGCGAAGCGTTGCGCCTTGCATTGATTTTGGCTTTTGAGTGTTCAAACTCATGGACCTCCTTTCTGGCATCTCGACGGATACTTGCGGCAATTTTGAGATCAACGACAGTATTCGCTCGGTGTGGAGAATGTTCTCCTAATGCCTCGAACGTTGCATTGATATGATCGTTTACTTTGGTTGCCAGGTTCCTACGCCTGGCTTGGTTTGTTAACCCTGAAAGATGGCGAATGTGAGAGACGGTGGTTTTGTGTGGTGTAGGGATCCTGATTTGTGCCAGCGCCTGATTTCGACTGCAAGATAAAGCCTCATCAAATGACTGCTGGTCTTCAACAGCGTCCAGTGGACTTGCGCAGTCTTCAGACAGAAGAAGAAACCTGTTTTGGAGTTTGATTAGAGTCGTTTCAGGTACTGCCACAGTCTCGAAGAGAGTTTTTCTGCCAGGGTCGGTGCCTCCGGGTACCAACACTGTCTTCCTGCTATTCGGCTTTTGGTTGCTCTCCTCAATTTCCTTTTTTAGCTTGACAATGGAGGTCGCCTCTACGTAATCCATTGCGCCGGGTCTCTTCAGAGATGGTGTCGATGTGTAAGTTGGCTGGCAATCGCTGGTACCGGGGCTAGTGCTGGTGCTGATGGAAGACGCAGTTGTTTCGCCGATCGTAGCCACTTTTTGTTTCCCTTTTGCTTTTTTTCCTGCTGTTGAGGATGTTGGCGACTCTCTTTTGGCTTTGGTGAATTTGTTGAGGGCGTATTTTTCAGCTTTCAGGTCTTTGAGCTCGAGACTCAATGGTCCAATCTCCTCTCGGGTCTCGTATAACCTTTTCCTTTCGGTCTCCACGGTGTCATCAAAGTCCATGGTGCCCGTTGTCCGTTTCTGATCGCTCGCCTCCCTTACTAGACGGATTTGCTTTGCCGCTTGATGATTGAGTTCCCGAAGTTTCTTCGCCTTTTCCTGTATAGTCTCCTCCAACAGTATCGCCCGCTCCTTGGCCTCCTCCTGCGTCAAACCAGAATTGATGAGTTGTTGCTGCCGGGATAAACTGTTCGCTACAGGAGATTGACCTCTTTTCTTCCTTTTTTCCGTCCACAGATCGCGAGTGGATTCGACGTTCGTTTTTGACCCCATTATTTGGACAGTGCTCGCATCAATGAATTGGAGGCTAGATTTCATTTTTCACCGTTTACATGAATCAGAATAGGGAATCGAGTCTCATCGTTGCTCATGAAGAATACGATTTTACTTACCGGTCTTCAAATATGAGATGGTGTTGCTTGCAAATGTCTTCAATGGCACCTAGATCGAAAAAGCCACCAAGGATAACTTTGCGATTTTTGGACGACGATTTCACAGTGGACACGATCTGGTCTCTCCTCCACACATCAAAGTGACCTCCATCTCTGGCGCACAGTACCTCGCACACTCCAAGTGCAGTTAGGGGGAGTGGGTGTAGTTTCCCGGAACTCGATATGGGCGACAGGCGCTTAGTGAAATCGGAAAAACCGAGCGCGCGCAGGATGTTGTTTGCCAAATAGCAGAAAGGTCCCAAAGCAAAAATGTGCTCGTGTAGCTTCCCCTCTGTGTCTCGCTTCGGCGTATAGGGTCGGAGTAAATTGATGATGTCCACTGCGACCTTGATCTCATCGTCGCTGAACTGTTCACCCTCGTATAACTGTCCTCGTACAGTCTCCGGTGTCACCTCTTGGAGATCGCCACTCATGTCCAATAAAAGACAAACCACTGACTCAAGCCCTCGAAGGTGCTTGGCAGTCGGCTCTGGTGGTAGTGCGGGTGTTGCCTCTGAGGACGGTTCAGATGCTGAAATGTAGAAAAGGCAGAAGGGTTAGAGCTAGGCTTGAGCTCGGTGATATCGGCGACACGCTCTGGGTACAAATACCTTCAATATTGGGCATGGCTCCTATCTTTCGATCTTCTCCTGTATCATCCAGTAGAGTCTCTTTCGGATCAGGACACTCATCTCCGTATTCTTCTACCTCCGCACTGAAACCATCGTCGTCGTCGAGTAGATCGTCGGCTCCCAAAACATCGAGGTCATCCTCTCCTTGGGCTAATTCCAATAGTTCCTCGTTGGACAGATCATCGTTGTCGGATTCAACTGCAGCTTCATCTCCCTTTATCTGGAGACAGTCGTCAAGCTGCTTGATTTTGTCCGTAGTAACTCGGATAATTTGAAGGACCTTGTCCACCCTTGCGACTCGAGACTGATGGCCTTGTAGGTCAATGGGGTCATGCAACACTAAATTTGAACCAATCCATGTGGCCGTGCATGTACCAATCGCTTGGTCAAGTTCAATGTAAAGCTTCTTCACGCGACGGCGTAGGGCTTTCCGGAGTACACGAGGCTTGTTGCGTTTCTTCTCAATCTTCAATGCCTTCAATTCTGCGTGTCTCTTCCGCTAATCTCTGTAGTTCTGTTCTGCGCACGGTCGAACATGGATGCGTAATAGGTAGCGAACGACCGCCCTTTTCAGATCGGTATACATCCTGGATGTCCAAATGTTGCTATAGTTGGTAGCCATAGCCCTCAAATATTCTGGTCTTGACTGTGACATCTCCTTAGGGCAGGTGGCGCTTCCGATGTAGCCGTCCTCGTCCTGGCACGCGTCCCGGATAATCGTAGCCAATTCGTTCCAAATTGGGTGGACGAGCGATTGTGCAGAATCGCTTGGCATCCTCCGGCGTTTGCTTCCTGTCGACAATGGCGGCCCCTCAGAGAGACTCGAGCCAACTCCGACATGCATCTGCGCATCCTCCTCCTCCTCCTCCCCTTCCTCACCATAATCGTCATTGTCCAGCCCGAGTGTTCCGTGCTGCTCCTCGCTTCCCACGCCGCCAGCGCTTTGCTTCTGTTTCTTGTTCGGCGGGATTTTTTCGGATATGTCTTTCACAAGACGAGAAGCGATATATTGTATGCAATTCTGAGAAAAAACATACCGTATATCCTTTTGCTCGGCTGTCCTTGCGGCATCATCAGTACAGTATTGCCTTGTCTTCGTCTGGAAGGAGTCCGGAACCATGGGAACCTTCAAAACCGGATTATTTTTCAAAGCAGCATCTCTGATTTCGAACGTATCCGGTAGTAGCCTTTGGATGTTAAATCCGTTATGGGGTCCTTGCTTTGGATGAAAGCCTTGAAGGATCTAAACGCAAACGCAAGTCGAATCGAAACGGTTAGATTTTACTCACTCGACATCATAGGGAATGATCCCGAGAAGGTATTTTGGAAACCAACCTCGAGCTGTGCTAACATCATCGCTGCCTGGATCTCCGTTACGAGGGACGACATCATTGCCTGTTTGCTGCTTAACAAGTTCTTGATCGTTCTCTTCTCGTTGCTTGAAAACTCCTTACGAAGGATTTTGTCCAGCGGTACCGACACAGTCCGCAGTTGGGCCTCCGCATTCTTCTCTTTTGCCTCTGTTGGCGTGGCATCACTTTTCGACTCATTTTCCAAAATGGATTAGGTCCATAGTCCATCGAAATGATCGCATACGGTTTGGTGGTATTCGTGGAAAGCGGCCCAATCGCTCCCGTTCTCCCTTTTCATTTTGTAGGATATGTCGTCTGCTGACCAAGAATCCACTTTATGATGGCGCTCCATGGCGGGAACGATCGCTTGAAAGACATTCCTTGGCAACTTGCGCCTCGATAACTCGAACCTCTTCATGCTGTCGCGTTCTTTCACGGGATCCTTTTTCTTGGATTTGGATAGGCTCTTCACCTTGTCCCCTACAGCTGATTTCAAAGACTCTAAACTGATTCGATGAAGGAGAGGATAAGACGTTATTGCATGCTCAAAACATCACCATCTGCTGCATGCAATGTTAACCATAGCCCTACCACTGCTTCTTGAGTTCTTCCATTGCGACGTCCATATCTAACTTTGCCGGGTAATTTCTGGCTTGCACCTGTCTCTGGGATTCCCTGTATTTCGCAAGATCGATCAGTGGAACAGCCTGGGTCATGGGCAGCGGCCTCGTGCGCGTTGGTAAGAGAGTGGAGCAGGTCAAAGGAGAATACGACACCACCTCCGAATAAGAGTCTGCCACATGTAAAATTCCAACATGCAGGCTTGACGGCGTTGCAGGACGAAAAACTTGATAGGCTGAGCGCGTAGAGGGCACGATGATAGTAGCTTGGAGGATAATGGCGAGACGCCTCAACAAGAGCCTGGCCGGGGGCAAGGAGCAAACGTCTTGCCCAATTTCGATCCCGAAGGTTGTGGATGCGCTGTTTAGCATATCAGTGATCTTCATCGCAAGTGACATGGTGTCACGGTCGTCCTGAACGATGAGGCCATACTCCTTCTGAAGGACTTGCAAAGTCAGGTCGATATTCTCATTGCGAGGCAAGGGCACAGGTTCTCGGAGAACTCTCTCTAGTCTGTCCTCAAGATCGTCATTTCGAGATTGATCTTTTAGAACTTTGAGGGCACCTAACACAAAAGCGCCATCGTCTCTGAAGGGAATGATGATCTTGAGAACGGGTTGGTTAGCTATTAGCTTTATAGGTTTTCAGAAAGCGCGTACTTGGGAGCAGAGCAGCATTCGACAGTACCTGCGCGTTCGACTGCAAAACGTCCAACTCATCCACAGAGATGTCAATGGGATCATCATCAAGCATTGCATCTTAAATGTCAACTTCGTGCTCCATGATTGTTCGAGTTGATTCTGAGAGAAGAAGAGAAGCATAAGAGACAGTGAAAAAGCTGCTGTTCGAAAGCGAAGTCTTTTATCAGGTTAATTTGAGCGATGTTTTCGGGCGATGATCTGTTAGGTTTGCTCGAGTTTGTTTTGTTTTTGTTTTTGAACGTTGAACGGTTATCTATTTCATCACAAGCCCATGCTATTGCAGTACAGTTATCGTCAGGCTTATGTTCTGATTATACGGCAAAATTAGAAGCTAGGCACGGAAAACTTTGAGCTGCTGGTCTGTATGCTCCTCCTCTAATAGCGTATGCGCTCATGATCAAGCTTCCTTAGGGGAGACTCCTCGTCATTATCCTGATCCATATTCTGATGTGTGTTCAAGTTAATGATGTATTATTGGATGAGAGATTTGATTGTGCTGTGGGAAATGAGACGTTTCGCCGATTCAAGCAAGCTGCTGAATTTTATACTCAGAATTATAATTTTCAGGAAAGACTAGTTTTATTTAATAACAGTTGTCGTTGGCACGTGATGTCGTCTTTAGGTGACTTGAACCGTATTTGTTCAGACAACAAGAAAATGGCCACGTGCAGAGCCACGTCGGTCGGGTTTTTGGCAACGCGCTTTTCTTGGTGATCACTTCCATTAAAAGACTTTGCATTGACATGGCCAACACACGGAGAACACGAACGAGCACAGCCGGCGTCAACGCAACGAGCATAGTCCCCAGTGGACGAAAATCCACATCCGTTGTAGAAGTCTTGAAGAAAGAGAGCGACATGGTTGCTGGTTCAATTTCGCCTCAACTGGTCAAGACAGATGGCATGGATCTCCTCAACAGGACCGAGAGATCTCCCCTACGTGGCGACACATCCGAGACTACCCAACCATCACTTAGCAACCAAGAACTCTCTGATAGTGCAGTATCGGATCTTGATAGTGGAGCAGCAGAGACGACTGATTTGACATCCATCTCAGTAAAGGATACAGAGAAAATGACGCTCCAACCAATGGCCGAAAAAGCAGCGGCAGACTCAGTGCCGGTTACTACATCGCCATCAGTGGTCGAAACTGTGAATGCGCTCGCAGTAACAGAGACGATCCCATCAGCAAAGAAGCGCAAGTGGAGTCGACCAACGCGAGTAGTAAAGCTGGAGGCATCGGATCAGGACAATGGACAAGATAACGGGAGTGAAGACGATAAGACGGATTCGGACGGTGAAGATGATGCAGATGATGGAGATTATGGGCGGGCAAAACGCGCCAGTAATTCCAACGAGTCGGCGCCTAGGCGTAGCCAGAAGCAAGCAAAGTTATCTGAATATGGTAAAGATTCTTTGTTCTATCTCGTTCGTTAATGGAAACAAAATTGTTACTCATGGTTCTTCTTGTACTCTCGATATTATTTATTGACAGAACTGAAACGACTGGAAAACATCAGACAGAACCAAGAGATGCTTCTGCAATTGAGAATTCCGGAGGCAGTGTCTGCGGTTGTAGAGAGTGTTGTTGCGCTCAAGGCTGAGGGCTCAACCCCTGGGACAGTCAGGTAAAAACCATCAAATTCACAAGAGCTATAGTAAATTCTACAGGTTCAGAAATGACTAATGTTTGTGCTCGACTCTTTCTTGATCTTTAGGATACCAAGAAAGAATCCCGTCAAAAAGGGTAGAGTATATATTCGTTTAGTTGTGCGCCGGGCAAGATGGTTTTTCAGTCTGGATACTGACTTTTCTGTTTACACTTGGTTATTAAGCTTCTCCTAAGATTCTTCTACCTGTCCGAGTCTCCAATCGGGTGCGCGGTCTTGCAGTTGATACAACAATCGAGATTGATGAAAATGATCAAATTCAAGCTGGAGGCTCCAAATTGGCCGACAAGGTCAATCATCGGGATCAAGATACAAAGAAGTACGATGAAGATCAACGTGGCTTGAGCGACGATGATGCGGAGGATGCAGGCAAGTTGATGTCTGGGGATCTTTTTTTCGACCAGGAAACGCGGTCGAAAGCTATCCGCGTAGATGGTCACTACAGAGGCTGGTTGAATTCAGAAGTAATAGCCAAGTATGGATTCGAGGCATCAGCCCAGGAGGCTTGGGACGCCAATGGAGGTGGATCTTTTTCATTCAAGGACCCACTAGGCGAAAATGTTGTCAAGGGAAAGTCCGGAAAAAGAGGTCCCAAGCATGACGCCAAGATGGTGGCCAAAGCCATGTTCAAAAAGAACCCAAACGCGTTCTTTTATCGCCACAATGAACCTGGACAGGTAAGAATACTTGCGATTCAACATACCAGAACTTGCGCGAGAATGCCTGGATTTTGACCGAATCTCTAACATGCCTCATTCCTGTTTTTGTACGAAACCTGATTCAGGAACAATGGACGGGGGATTGGACTGAACCGGAAAAGGAGTTGTTCCTGAAAGTGGCCAGAGATCATGGCTGTGGCGACAAATGGGGATTATTTGCAAGTCATATCCCACACCGTGTCGGTTACCAATGCAGCAATTTTTACCGCCAGGTGGTCTTGCCTGAAGGTCTTGTCTTTGATTCCAATTATGAGTACACGTCCCGAGGCCGACCCATTTATTGCGGCAAATACAATCAACGCCGCAACTAAGGGAAAAGGTTCTCCATAATCCATTGTATACTATATACCCAACCTGTTTTCACTGCAAATAAAGCCTTGATCCCCACAAGACTTTTGTTTTCGAATTGAGATTACCTACGGGCGTGTTTCTATCTCAGTCCAGAACTCAGAGCACCACACCCATCCAGCCCAATGCCCCAAAATTACAAAGAGATTCATGCAAAAAGAACAATCTCATGGAAATTCAATTTATTTTGGGACCAGTCAGGGTCATGATCTAATGGAGTGTTGTACGAACGGTGTGTACGTGGCCACGTACATTAAATGCATTGTCCTTTCTTTTTCTCTTTCTCTGGATGACACGGGCCGTGGCACAGTACGCGTCGTTGTTTTCGTCGTCATAATCCTGGTAAGCGCATAAAGTGCTCTCAAGTTCCAACAAGAACGGGGTTGCCTCTGTTCTCCCATCTTTGACTGGACTGAAAACGAAAATGTTCCTGGAGCAGACAAAGAGGTACTGTACCATGGCGCGTTGGCCAAGGTACCCTGACCAGAAGTCCCTGCTATTTGCACTTTGCTAAAAGTAAGCACCGACGCGACATGAAGCAGGATCCTTGCTGCACCGCCGAGGTTGGAAAAGGGTTCGTTAAACAGGCTAGACCGTAACCGTGTCGCTCATATCGTTTTTGCCTTGGGCTGCTGCACGTTTTCCTTTGGAGTTCCTCGGGGGATATAGCGTACCTCCCCATCGCGTCATCCATCAAGGCGTGTCGTCTCATCGATTTTCTTTTCTCTTTTCGTATAAATACCCCTCCCTCTCTCCATTGTCCTCTTTTATATCCCACGCTCTTCATCAAAGTCACTTCTCTCACATTCTCACCTCCACCTCATCTCCCAGCACACTTAACCAACCATGCTCCACAGCCACCACGACGCTTCCCTCAAGGTCACTGTCCACTCTGCCGAGCATCTCGATGATGTCGAGGTATAGTAGCGTGTCTACATACAAATTTATTTCCCACGACGTGTCAATCTTTTATTTCCTAGAAAACTAAGCCAAATTCCCTCCCACTCTCTTCTCTTCTTGAAACCGCTCTTGTTTCCATTAGCACTTTGGCAAGAACGACCCATATGCCCAGATCACCTTTGACTACAAGAACGACAAGTCATTCCAGAAGACCTCTGTCCAGAAGAACGCTGGCAAGAACCCCGTCTGGAACCAGACTTTGACCTTGGAGCACTTCAAGCCCGAGTACCAAGAGTTGTACCTCGAAGTTCTCGATGACGAAAAGACGGCCGATGCCCCCATTGGTTTCGCAGCTATCCCCTTGCGTCAGGTCTTGGAGGCTCCCGGAAGTATCTTGGCGGCCAAGTTTGACTTGTTCACGCCCGAGGGCAAGCAAAAGGGTGAGATCACGTTGACAATTGCTTTGGCCCAGGCCGGTCAGACCTCGGCTGGGTTTAACCACAACGGGGCTTCTACAGCCCAGATCAAGGGCAACTCCATCATCATTGCTGACCACCAACACCGCGTCAAGGGCTTGAAGAACAAGGAACGCTTGGCCGATGGTGCTGGCCTTGCGT
Organism: Entomortierella parvispora; assembly: GCA_963573315.1. Lineage (NCBI taxonomy): Eukaryota > Fungi > Mortierellomycota > Mortierellomycetes > Mortierellales > Mortierellaceae > Entomortierella > Entomortierella parvispora. The sequence continues at coordinate 1,335,928 of OY752146.1, forward strand.
TGGCCGGTTTGGCTGCCGCCGGTGCCGGATACCTCTTGAGCCAGCACAAGAATGACAAGAAGACTGAGGAGGCTGCTAAGCGCGACGCTGCCTTGGCCGAGAAGCACTAAGTCGCAGCAATATAGTGTGACTCGAGAAGAAGGGTCACCAACACCTGCATGTAAATAACATCGAGACAGAGAGGAATATCGTGGGTGTTCCTCGGTAAAGAAGGAAACTGGGACTTTATCTCATTCTTTTTTTTGTGCGAAAGCAATAGCAGCTTGAGTTTCTGTAAATAAGAAAAACCTTCTGACGCTCTACTGTTTGGAGTGTAGTATGCTGTAAGCAGCTTTTATGGCCTGGTTCCCAGGTTTATTTTGTGTGAGGGGAGCAAAGAAGAATATACCTGGAAAGAGAAAAAAGAAAACCACGACCCCGCCACGAAGGGACGCCATTGGCAGCAGACAGGAACGATATCTCGTGAGTGTGTGTGTACCTTGCACGACACGAACTATGTTTTTTGCCATTTCGATACCGAGGGAAGGAGGGAGGAGAGCTGCAGTGCAGTGAGAGAGCAGAGGAGGAAGAATGCAGAATCGTTGTTCCTGCACTCTTGCCAATACTTTGTTCCGGGGGTTTGTCAAAGGAAGAGGGGAAAAAGAGACATCGTTCATGCGATCCATCAAGAGAAGCGCGTCGGGACGGGACAGAGTGAGACCAATTGGCAAGTTCAGTTGTTGAGCGAACTGAGCTTTGCTTTTTTCACTTTGGCAGTTGACAGATCATGGATGGCGTAGGGTGCCTTCAGTGGTCTTTGACGACGATGATGTGCGCAACAGTAGACGCTGGTCATCCTTTTCCTTTGCGGTTTGCGAAAAGGAAAAGGGGAGTGACGTTTTCATTTTGTGCCGAGGGAAGAAAGGAACATCAAACAGCCACCGCCAATGTCGCCGTCCTGGAAAGTCAGTCCCGGGGTCTGCTGTCCTGTCCGCCAACACACCATTGTCGGGCTGTGGGGTTGAGTTTTTGGCGGGTATTGCAAACCCTGGTCTAAATATAATTCAGAGGAATTGCAATACAGCACCCAAATTTATCACCGAGGGATCGGCGAGTGACAGGAGCAGGACAAGAAGGATGGACGAGGACAAGGACATGAGGGAATATCCTTGGGAAGGGAGGGGCGCCAAGGACAATGATCATCCAAAAGAGAGCCGCTGCGGTGATGTGCATATTATACATTGACGTTTATACAACAGGCACAAGTACTGTACAGTGCAAGGCACAAGGACGAACAAACAGTGGGCAGATGGACAAAAATGCAAAAGCGGATGCAATTGCATTCATTCCATTGCACAAAGTATAAAAGCCTCGTCCCTTCGCCTGTGTCGCATCGTCCATTGTTCCCTGTCTCTCCTATCTTTTCTTTTTCCTTGTTTCCCTTTCTTTCTTTCCTCCCTTCTTCAGTTCCCACACCCTCTTTTCCTCACCCCTCGTCACTCTCCTCCCACCGCCATGCTCCACCAACAGCCCCCTCAGTACCAGTACCAGCAGCAGCAGCAGGGCATGCCCTCTCTCGCCATCGTCGCCCATGGTGCCCAGAACTTGATCGACGTCGAGGTACCTTCGCCGAGCCGTTGTCGTACCTTCCTCCCCAATGCACACAGTACTGACCCTTTCTTTCTGTCCGTCTCCTCTTGTTCTTTCTAGGCCTTTGGCAAGCAGGATCCCTATGTCCAGTTCTCGCTCGACTTCAACAATGCAAAGTCGTTCCAAAAGACCTTTGTCCATAAGAACGCTGGCAAGAATCCCGTCTGGAACCAGTCCTTCAACATCCCTCTGCAGGGCGAGCCCGAGCTCTATGTCGAGATCATGGATGACGAGGTCACTGCTGATGCCGTCATTGCCTTTGCGGCCATCCCCATCAACCAGGTTGTCCACGCTCCAGGTGGTTCCATGAACGGTATCTTTGATGTCTACACCGCTGACGGCAAGCAACAGGGTCAGATCAACTTGACCTTGTCCGCCCATAACGTCCCTGGCCAGAACCCAAGCTATGGCGTCCAGGGTGGCCCTCCTGTCAGGGGAACTTCTCATATCTCTGAGCTTCACCAGCGCAGGATGAAGTCTTTGAAGAACAAGGAGAGGATGGCCGATGTTGGTACAGCCGCTCTTGGTGGCATCCTGGCTGTCGGTGCCGGTTTCCTGGCAAACAAGCTCGTGAACGATCACAACCGCGAGGAGGAGGCCCGCAGGGCTGCCGAGAGGAACGCCCAAATGGAGAGGGAGCGCTATGAGGCGGAGAGGAGACGCTTGGAAGAGGAGCGCGCCAACTTTGCCAGAACGCAGTCTGAGGAGCAGGCTCGCTTCCAAGAGCAGCAGAACGCCTTGCAGCAGCAACAGCAGCAATACCAGCAGCAGCAGCAGCAGCAGCAGTATAACCAGTACCAGCCTCAGTACCAGCAGCCCCAGCACGGTGGATACGAGCACCACAGGAGGCACCACGACAGCGACAGCGACAGTGACTCTGGCTCCGACTCGGATGATTCGTACAAGAAGAGCAAGAAGGGCAAGAGGTGGGAGCCCTATGGCTGGTACTCTGCCGGCGACAAGGTCAAGTACGATGGCCGCAAGTACATCTGCCTGCAGGGACACAATGCGCAGGGCGACTGGGCTCCCTCGGTCGCGCACTCGCTCTGGCGCGCGGACTAGAGGAGAAGAGGCCGCCGTCTCTTTCCTCTCTTGCAGCCACCTTTGTCCTTGATGGTCCCCTCTCTGTCCTTGAGTAGAGTCGACCTTGTATCATACACCACCCACACGCCCGTCAACCATGGCCCACGCGTATCTTGAAGAGGCTCTGCAGTCAGGTCCTTTTGTTGGACGGAAATAAATCCGTTTTGTACAGACGTAAACCGCCCCTCCCTGCCTCCCTGCCCATGTTTTCCTTGGTTCTTGACCTGCGTCGACTCTGTCGACATTTTGGACACCACACTTGTTTTCATGTTCTTTATTTCTTTCCTCATTTCTTCATCTGGTCTTTTGAATTCATCTCCATCCTCAACAACATTACATCTTTTGTTAATGGAAAACATCTTTTGTTAATGGAACGTCTCAAGGCCGTAAGGTTCTTGCTTGAGTGGCAAGTCTTCGTCCTTGAAAGCAAAAGGGTGGATTTTGGCGGCAACAAGTCAGATTGTGGACTGACTGACCCCTGCTCCTGTTCCCCTTCCTGAACCAGCTCCTCCGAGGACTCCATGAATATGTCAGCTCTGCCCCACTCAGGGCCCAGGCTGCGGAACACGTCGTAACAGTAGAAAGACTGAAGATCGCTACCATTGAAAGGGATAACCATAATCTCCAGATCTACCTCAATGGACTGGAGCATCGCCTTGCTGAGGCTGGAGGGGACCTGACCCAGGTTTGTAGGGCGTTTCTTTTATTTAGCTCTTACAGTTGAACGACTGAACGACTGAACGACTGAACGACTGAACAATTGGACTCGTTTCTGGAACAGATACCATGCACTGTCTCGAAGGAACGAAGGTCTGTTGAAAGAGATAGAGCGTGTCCAAGTCCTCAATCATCGTACAATGGAAGAGCTCGAGTGGGTCCGTACCAGACTGCCATTCTGCAACAACATGCACTCCGACTCTCCTTCAGAGTACACTCCATAGCTAGAAAAAATACATACTGAGCAGTGCAGGCACGATCAATGCGAGTGAGGAAGAGTCTCGAAAACGCAATCCCAGGAAAAGTATAAGAAAAGGTTGATCTCCATCAGGATTGCCCAGTGCTCTCGTTTCCATCTTCAGGGTTTACAGGGTTTGCAGGGTTTGAACTCCATGACCACAAATGTTCTACGAACGATCGGAGGATTACAGTTGCTCGGTCGACTTGGTGATGGATGCAAGCTTGCAGAACTCGAATATCTTAGACTCGCGGTCCTCTTCTTCTCTACATCCGCCAATGCCTTGCCAAGCTGAGCAGACGAGTTTCTCGCAGAGCAGAAAATGAGTTTGATTGATTGGTGAAGGCTTTGACAATTGTATAAAGGTCAAAGGAATATCCAGCCTCTGCAAACGCTTCATTCGCCTACCCACGCTTCAGCTCCTACCGAATTCCAATCCATTCTCGCGCACCTTTGATCTCGGCACGTCGTTCACAACCACCTCCAGCCATGACCGCATTCATCATCAAGCTCTCCTCGGCCATTCTCACCTTTGCCTGTGCTATCCATGCCGCCCCATTGGATCGTCGCTGTGCTGGCTCCGAATGCAGCCAGAGCCTGAGCTCGGACAACGTCGACTTGGGGTCGACAACCAGTATCTCACCCATCACGCAGGTCACGCCCATCACCCGATACCAGCCCATCGTCCAGTCCTTTGCTCCCATTGTCCAGTCTGAGACTGACTGTGCCGACGATCTGCTCCCCTCCTCGATGGAAGACTCGATGCTCTACCCCGACCGTCATTTCTATCGCAACAGCATGTACGGTCACGACATGTACATGGACGATGATCGATTCCGCTCCAATGTCGATCGCATCAGCGAATTGAGCCGCCTTCGTTTCATGAACCGCATGGGTTACCTGGGCCACGGCAACCTTGGCTCATTGGGTGCCTATGCTGTTGGCACCCGAAACCTGAACGCGATTGGAACGCCCGTGATTAACAACAGCGGCGTGATTTCCAAGCGTGCCATGGTCGCTCCTGACTGTGTCCCAACCGAGTCCAACTCTTGCGAGCAGTCCTTGCCCGTGTCCTCGACTGACATGGGCTCCTTGGTCACAGCCTCGCCTTCGAACGTGGTGTTGCCAACGACAGAGTACCAGGGCCATGTCCAGTCCAAGGAGGCCCAAATCGAGGCGGCACCTGTTCAACACTCGACCTTGAAGCAGTCAAACGTGAACCTGGGATCGCACACCATGATCCAGCCTATCACCAAGGTCATCCCGTCGACCGTTTACCAGCCCGAGGTGAACCAGAAGGCAACCACGGTTGAGATGGCTCCACAGCAGGACCAGAGCCTGGGCCGCTCCTCGGTCAGCTTGGGTTCCTCGGTGACGATCCGCCCCACCACCACGGTCGAGCCTTTGACTATCTTCCAGCCCAAGATCCAAAGCTTGCCCTTTATCATCCATGACGAGGCTTGCCAGGATGAGGAGCAGTCCTCCGGCGCCAATTGCATGTCCTGCTGAGCGCCAACACAGAGACTTCAACTCGACCTTGTGTTTCCAGGCGAGTGATGAATACCAATTGAAAAGTACTCGTAGGCGAGATAGTAGTAGGCAGACCTTTCAAATAAAAAAAATTGAGATCAAAACAAAAAATGTCATATTCAGTTGTTGCAAATGAGAGTTGGGATGGCTTGGGTTGGAACAGTGAAACGTTGGCGAAGAGCTTCAAGTCTTTTCTATCTCAATGTTCGATGCCACAAGAGCCGGGATTACTTTCTTTTTTTTTTTGTAAAAAAAACATCCGCCATCGAGGCTATAAAGAGTAATGGGACGCGATGGAGTGCTCGATAGTGCTCCCCACAAACTTCGGCTGGGAAGCCAAGACGAGCGTTAGAGTCTTGTTCCGTCATCGAAACGCGTCAATTTTGCTCGATGCATGCTGAAAGAACAAAGAATAAAATCACTTCATCTTTGAGGTCGTTTTTTGAATGAGGGCAAAAGTGGCAGTGAGCATCTATTCTCCGAGTTCCGAGAAAGAACCTAAACGAGTGGATGTTATCCACTGTTCTTGCGACCGGTTCTACCGCACTCTCCCGTACGCTTACAAAAAAAAAAAAAAAAAAAAAAGGAAAACCACACTAAACTTTGGGCGTCCATAAAACCGACGCGTGTTTTTCCGTGCCTGCCCTTCCGGTCTTTCTTCAAGATTACTACCAGACGTGGTTCCGTTCCATACTCCCATTCCCCTCATTCCTCCCATCCCTCCCATGTTTAGCGGCACCAGCAGACACAGATACCCCACTACAGCGCATGGGGTTGATTCAAATCCTGCAGTTGAAACTTGGCATTCAGAAAGTGAAGATCAAAGCCGGTTTTGTTGAACCAATAAGTTTTATGGAAAGCGGCTTTCATTTTACACCTGTCCAGCCCTGTTACCTCCCTCAGTATTGCCATCAGTTACCCGTCCCTACTAACATCGACACTGTATTCGGTATTCTAGATCATGCGGACCAAAAGCAATAGACGTTTGTTTTTTTGAATTCAAAGATGGTCCGGGTCAGTGATGGACATAAACGCGTCGGGTCTGATATAAAGTCCATAGGTAGTCATAGGCAGGGTATCCCTGGAAATTCGCGTCAACGTGAACTAGGGTCCCAGGAAAAAAAAAAGGAATATATTATTCGTTTATTTCTCTTCTTTTTTTCCCCCTTTGTTCGTTCTCTCATCTCGTTTGTTTCCTTCGCCTAGGCTTGCTTTCTTCCAGCAGCTCCGTCCTTTTCCTTCTATCTCGTTGCGTATTTCTAGTGTTCTCCTACACCACAACTACAATCGCACTTTACAGCACTTTACAGCACTCTCAGTCCTGGATAGTAGTCCGCACCAACCAATGTGAGTCTACTTGCTAACCACCAAAGGTCTAAAGTGATGCGCCATCTATTTGTTTCTCCGATATTCCCTAACGGCGTGCAGGGTCGGGATTCAAAAGGCAAAAGAAAGGGTTCTTTCTTTGCGGGGGTGGTTCCAAAAGAGTACCGACAATAGCAGAAAGTGGATTCATGGCGTCGGTTTGTTTGCGCGGTGGACTGTTAAGGAGGAACGCAAAAGTGTGCGTCTATCATCGCAAAGAAGAAAAGAGGACGCGTGGCGGAAGCAAAAGGTGATTGTTTAAGAATACAAAAGGATGAAAGATCGGCGATTTCACACCATATATATTGTGGGGAAGAGGCATAGCTTTAGAAAAAAAAGTGGTATCTTCTGTATTTCTGTATTGCCACCACCACTAGCTATTCCCATTGAGAGGATGTGATTCTTGGCGTCGGTGTTGCCTTTTTTTTTTTTTTTTTTTTTTTTGGTCTGCATCTTTCTCAAGAAGCAGTGAATACAAACAAGAGACAGATAGGAGAGTGAGCTTGAGCGTGTTAGTGGCGTATAGCCAGCCGTACAGCGAAGCCTTTGGTGGAAAGTGCAAGATGAAAAGCAGCTGGGGGCAATTGGGTTCTCTTCAGATGATATGGTGACAGGAGGATATCAAATATCTAACACTAGCCTTTTTTATGGTTTTCACAGCCATGGACATTCAAATACATCCTCGATTGTCCTCTTCCCGTCATTCGGAAATTTCGATCGATCGTCATTCCGATGGTGTCTGTCTGGCATCTTTAGAGGCTAGAGTTCAAGAAGGATACCAGAATTTACCCTCGAAGATTCAGCGCAATCGTGAGAAGCTTTGGGAAATATATCTCTGTGCCATCGCTTTGGACGGCCCTTTTCCTCAAGGACAGGATGTTAGCACCACGGATACGATTTCCTTGGATCAAGTCAATGCAGTTGAGAGCGGCGAGGCCGTTCCTCCTGTAACGGCGAATTTGGAGCCGGTCATCTGGATTGACGAGGAGCGGACGGATCTTGTCCTCCCTGAAAGCAATGGTAACATCGGATTGAGAAAAAGGGTCCTCTCCGCAGTTCTTTCTGCGTTCTCACAAATTTTGAACCAAGCATCCAGATCATCCAAGTTTGCCGGTACAAATCTGCTTCTGGGTAAGTGTCCAGTTTTTAAGTGGGGGAAGTGGTGAGGAAGTGCTTCTTCATGTGTATGGTTCCAAGGGTGTGATTAATGGAGACCACGTCATGGTCATCTTGCGGAGAGAGAAATGTGAGAGGGGCTGCAGAGTTGGCTACATCTATTATGCCTAAACAGGCCCACCCTCTTTGTCATATGTTCATTGTCATCTTGTCATTACGCGACTCTTTGATTTATTAATCTTTGACAGCAGATCCTATCTGTCTTCATCGTCCTAGCAAAAGTTATCTCTTCGACGCTCTATACGCTTTCTAACTTTGTCTCAATTCGGTGACTAGGTCTCATTCCGGTGGCAGGTCCGGTGGTCTGCTCTGTTCTCTATTACGTCCAAGTGTACCGCAAAATCGGATCCCTCGAAATTGGAAGGCCAGCTTTGACTGTCCTGAGTAACAAAGCTCTTCAGCACATGGTGAAGCAATTCTTGGTAAGCGTGGCAAGGACGTTTATGACAAAGAATAGAATGAAATCGATCCCCAATTGCGCATCAATCGATGTCCTATATCTGATATTTCCATTCAAAACTCTACTTGAAACCCCTAGATTGCTTTTTTTCTTCCGGTCGTTGGCGCAGTCTACAACCGGATCGTTCAGTGGAACCGTATATCCTACGAACAGGCTGAGGTCCTCGTGCTGGAGCACCGAAGCGCAAACCTTGAGTTCATCACTTTCCGAAATGAGGTCTTCAATTGGACAGCCGAGCAGCGAGCTCAAGGTGTCACGACTCTGGAATCGTCCCCCCCTCAATGCCTTACTGTCGTCGAGGTTGTCAATGTCCACGACCCGCGCCAGCGCGATGCAGCAGCGGCTCTGGAGCTCCCTGATTGTGCCGAGATGCCGTTTGGTAGTTACGCTGGAATGGTTTTCCCACTCGGAGTTCAGGCCTGGGTCGAGTCCCAAGTCCGCCTCTTGCCTCCCCCCGAGGTATCCGAGATCATTTGCCCAGTTGCCTCTGGAGCTATTTCTCAATCTCTTTTTCCAGCAGCAGTGTCGATTGTTCCTCATGATTTTGATCCAACCATGCTCGGATCCAAGACGATGGAGGTGACTGATCGACCCCAGCCATCTTCAGCTATCATCCATTGCCGTCGTCCAGTTGTTTTCGATGTACCGACAGAGCCAGTTTTCGTTCCAGCTGAAGGCTCAGGTTCCAGTTCGGAATCAAACTTGTCCCCAGTCTATAGTGGCAGGCCTACCATGCAGGTTATTGCGGAAGAAAGCTGCCAGCTGCAGGAGACCGGAGCAAGCTCTAGTTGCTATGGCCAGGTTCATGGCAATGACACTCCCGTAGAGGATGTCGAGAGTCCTCGCCCAAGAGAACATGAGTCTCACGAATCATCGGACGACGAGCGCAGCTTGCCTCGTAGAGATAAAGGAAAAGGTCGTGCAGTAGATACGCCTTCATCGCCTCTGTCCCACGAGGAGGATTTCATGTTCGCTGACCTGTCCGCCGCTGGCCCCAGTTCTCTTGGAGCAAGATTGATTGCCAACAACTCTGGCCTCCGCCCAATCGCCCCAGTCACCATTGCTGAATATGACGACCCAAGGACTTACTCTTATCCTCTTGGTCCTCTGTTCACGCCTGCTGAGGCCGAAATGGAGAATCAGCAAAAAGATCTCTCGACCGCTGCGTCCTTGGGCCATGCTAAGTCTCCCTTGGATAGACTCACCAGTGTGCTCAGCCGCTTAAGTGAACCGACCCTTAAAGCTCACCCAATTTCAGTGCCGATGCCTGGTTCACCGCCGCTATCTTCCTTGTCAAACCGACCGAAGACACGCCAGGAAGAGGCCAAACTGGAAGGAGGACGTCGCTACGCGATCAACGAGATCTTAGATCGTCGTGGATTGAGAGCTGCTAACCCTTCTTCCTCAGAGGGATTTATCCGGTTTGACTCCTTTTCACCAATGGGAAATGAAGCTGGAACCTCAAGTCTGGACGCGCTCCATCCTCGGCTTCAAGCCCAGTCCCAAGATCAAGGTGTCCTTGGTGACACGAATGGAATTCTCTCTTGCCATTATGAGAGCGGTGTGCCTGTCTCTGGACCCCACATCTGCGCTGCCCCTCTATGTTCCTCAATGTCCTGCGACTCAACGAATAGCCCCTTCTTCCAGGAATCACAGCCAACTGGCCTCCCTCATCCACCCCCAGGCCGAAAGTACATGTATGTGAAGCTCACAAACTCGTACGTCAATATGTCGGCGCCAAGACGAAAGGACGTGGTTAGTGCGGAAGCAGCTCAAACACAACCTTGCCGCTTCCTTCAAGACGAGGCACAAAGCCTACAGAAATATAGGAACCTTCCCCTCGACTACAGAGGACTCGATTCCGATAAGGACGATCGAGAGATTGGTCAGGAGGAGTATAGGCAATATGTTGCTAGTCTTCCACACATTGATGATACCCCCGAGGGAACGGCGGCCTCTTCATCTAATCGCACCTTGGACGATGTATCTTCTCAGTGGGATTTCAACAGCGACGATCAGGTAATTGCCGACAGAAACGCGCGACGTTTTCAGCGTCCAACTACGCCACCTCCGTCGAACGTTTTCCGACGAACTACACGATCCATCGGTAAAATTTGGAAGTCCACTCTTCATGTTCTGAAGATTAAGAAGAAGCCCACTGGAGGAGATGGAAGACAACAGGAGGAAGAAACAGGAGAACCATTGTCAACAACAACCACTCTTGTGTGCTGGGAGGCTTCGAATGATTTTGCAGACCGAGTGGCAATGGAGGTGGCTGTCGCTCCCCTTTGTGCCGAAGAACCTCAGGTCTCATTGTCGTCTCAGACCCGCCTTCCTTCTACCGCCATATCACCGTCGGCGTTACCAGCACCTGTCGTACCACTGGAGGAATCTCGGACATCATCATCCTCTCAGTCTCGTTTCTCCCTTCCTGAATTGCCGCCGCTGGTGTTGCCATCCCCCTTCGTGCCATTGGAAGAACGTCGACCAGAGCTTCGCCAAGGACGAGATGCGGTTCACCTGCCGGCACCATTGGAGCTCCTTCCCCCTTACTCCGAAACTGACCCAGCAACTCCCGCAGTTCCTACATATTTGTACCCAGCCCGACCGGTGCGATGGAGTCGCCCTGCAACGGTTCAAAGAGGTAGGAGGTTACATGTCCAGGCCCCAGTCGACCCAGTGGCTGCTCATATTCAAAATCGACGAACTTCAACAACAGCCAGTGCACAGAGGGCGTCACTGCTGCTTGGACCGCCCGCCCGTGGTCCCAGCGAGTTTCGTGAGGAGGCCCGGCTTCGTTACGAAGTCTCTGGCCATCAAGTCAACAGCACGACCATGATCTCAAACCGTAGTGCGATCGTCAGGCGGCCCGCACTCCGGATTGCGTCAACTTCCAGTAGCTCGAATACGGTTACCACTCGGCGTCCATTGATTGACCTTATCCTAACACGGGGGTCGTCCAACGTCATGAACCAGGCCCGTCCTAGCCAGTCTCACTACAGCAGTGCCACTCGTTCCAATGCAACTTCTGTTCGACGTCCTCTTATCGACCTCATCCCTGACCGAGGGTCATCCAATATCGCGAGTCAGACCTGTCATCCATCTTCGGCACAGTTTGGCTCTGGCAGGGTCTCACGCTGGGCTGCAGCTACCGGTCAGCGTCCGCTCATTGATCTGATCCCTACGCGGGCCTCGTCCAACAGCGCAAATGGGGCCTACTGCCATACTGCAGAGCAGTTCAGCTCTGGCAGAGCTTCTCGCCCTAGTGCGGCCTTGACTCACCGCCCGCTGATCGACCTCATACCTCCACGAGGGTCATTCAACATTGCAAACGAAGTCCGTCCTACAGCCGATCGGTGCAGCTCAGGCAACCCCGTTTGGTCGAATGTGGCAAGAGCTCAACATCCTTCAGTTGGACCAGCCCACACACAGCCATCAAGCAACGCTGTCAAAGTGACTCTTCCTGCATTTGATCTGTTTGGCTCAAGCAGCGCTGTTGCGTCGAGTGAGGCTACGGCTGGACGTCCCTCAGTCGGCCCCCCTCAATTGTCGCACCGCATCACGAACGACACCCGTTTCGCGTCCAACCGATTCAATCTCGGTAGCACCACATCCTCGAACAAGCTCACACCCACTGTCTCCACCGGAGGCAACCTCACCGAGTACTCAAATCAACCAGGCACCCACGTCAACCTTGAGGTCTGTAATCTGGGTCTAAACAAGAATTCATTTTTCGTATTCTTGAATACTAACACCTCCCTCTCTTTCTGTTTTATTTTTTGTGTTGAGCAGGACTCTCAGTCGCGCAATCATCTCCTGAGCGCCTACTCGTTCGCGACCGCGGGCAGACTCCACTACTCGAGCAGCCATGTGTCAGCCAGTTCTGATCAGGGTGAATCCGAGCCTGAAGTGGGTCGCGATCAAGACAGCGAGGACGACGATGGAAATAGTAGTCAGAACATCCACGAAGGAGCCAGTGACGGGGACGGCGATGACGACGGAAAGGACGATGGAGACGATAAAAGCCTCAAAGCCGATGTCAATGCCGACACCGAGGATGAGGATGAGGAGGGTGACGACGCTGACGACGATGAAAATAGCAACAGTGCATCGGACGGTCCGCGGATCCTTCGCGTTATGAACCCGGACCCCAATCCTGAAGCCGACTCGCAAATTCCCTCTCAGAACAACAGTGAAGTTATTGCCAGGGCTTGGCAAGCGGGTCATCTTCGATCTCCAGGCCCCACTCTGCTGTTGTGTTCATCCTTCACACCCAACGAGGACGATGAGTCGCCCTATTTCCAGAGAACCTGCCGCCGGCGTCGCGATTTGACTCCTCTTCCAGACCAGACAGTCCTGAACTCTTTCGAATCTTGGGCTGCCCAGGCCAAGGAGGACGAGATTCTTCAACGCCTCGTTAGGTCCCGTTATCTCAGTTTCTCCTCCTGCCCCATGCCGCCATCCGTCTATCCTTCTCAAGAGGATGCTGCCCAGAAGTTTGGCTCTCGGCGCCTCGCCTGTCACTCGCAGCAAAGAAATCTCAGCAGTCTTCCCTTGATGGCTAACTCACGCTCCGAGATCGCTTCTCTCATCGTGGCGGATAGGACTGGTTATCAAACCGAGCGATCTCTTCATCACACAGTTCCCTCGAACCCTGTATCGACGGCCATGGCGCCAACCATGATGCCTCCGTCTTCTGTTACAAGCAGGCCTTTTCGTGATTCCTTCATCCCACCAGTGGAATTAGCCCCCACCCATTCTGGGGATAATGTCACCAAAGTCGATCACAGGAACAGCCAAAAACTGCAGTTGAGGAAGGCTCAAGAGGAATTGCGGGCCTCCTTCGGTCTGACATACTATCACAGCTCGGACAACCAGGGTCCTGTAGCCGAGCCCTCAAGCGTTCCAGAGAGCTGCTTTCCCAGCAACCATGAGCAGGCAAGGCATTCTACTTGGTTGGAGACCCGGAAACTTGAAGCTGAGCGTGTACACGCATCCCCAATTGCGAACTCAGACGCCCACCAGTGGCTGCTAGAGACATTCTCTGCATCTTCAGCTGTGCCCAAGTCGACAGGCCCTGTCCGCAGCGATGGATGTCCCTGGAGCACAAACACCACCATGGCCCTCCAAGCTGCAAGCCAGATGTACCCGATCCATCCCCTCGATCAAGATGGAAACCCATGCGGTGGCGAGTTGACCGAGGAGCCAAGGCGCCTTGCCAATCGTCAGTGGAAACTTCAGGCCGCCCAAGCATTGATTTTCATGGCCAAAGACGACGAGGACATTTCTCAAGGCGGAAGCGCCGCAACGGGGGAGCAATCGTCCATTTCGTTGGTGTCCTCAGCACCCGGTCAAGCCCAGCTTGAGCCGATCGGTGACTTGGCGATCGCGTTTGGATCTTTGGAAGTTGACAGCCCTCTAGTCAAGGTCGCACCTCCAACGACTCCGCCAATCGACTCACGGACTTCGAGTCCCCCAGAGTCTGGTCCATACACCGTCTCTCCAGCAGAGGCCTTGGCCTCTATGCCATTGGAACCACAGATGAACACGGAGCATCTCACATTTGAGCTCAACAATGTTGTCATGGCTCAGGCTGAGCGTGCGTACTATAAGAGAACTGGCAGTGAAAATGGCGCCCTGACTGACCGAGTGGTTAGGGCCTTTTCATTTGCTAGCGCCTACCAAGAACCGATCGGCTCCAAGCACGGCTTACCAGAGATCCTTACGCAACGTGTCAATCATGCGCAAGAGCCGCGGAGGTAGATTGTGAGATGGTCGACAAGAGGAAGATATAGTGGAAAGAATGGAATAGGAAACGAGTGACAAACAAGGAGGGCCTCTTCAGTCCCTACGTATATGAGGTCTACTAAATACACTGAAATAAACCTACAAAAACAAAGAATGTTGTTTCTTTTGTGATGATGCAAGTGAATGGGTTTATTGTGATTATGGAGAGTAAAAGGACGCAGTGATTATTCGTCATCCTCATCCTCATCCTCATCCTCGTCCTCATCTGAAGCAGAGGCCTCGATCTCGGCAGTCTCTTCTTCCTCGCTGTCTTCATCGTCCTCGGTTCCAGCAACAATATCCGAGCAATTGACGTTCTTCCAGATTCCCTTTTGAACAGCAAGGCAAGTAACACGCATATCGGTCTTGTGTTCTCCGATATGGTTCTTCATAATTCTTTCCTCCTCAGAGTTCTTGTGCGCAACCACATCCTCCATGTTCCACAGCAAAATAGTACCATCAGAAGACACACTGGTGAGGACATCAACCATCTTTGTTGACGCTTTTCCGACAAATTCCTTGTTGGAGGTCTCCTCAGGGGTGTAGGGGACAGTGACCAGAGCCACATCCTTGACTCGGTTTCCATGTCCTGCCAATGTCTTGACCAACTCTCCGGTGGCAGTCTTGTAGACGCGCACCATCTTGTCTTCGCATCCAACAACCAAGTACTCATCCTTATAATAGACCATCGAATTCAAGCGCGTCTTCTTTGCTGGCTTGATCGTCTGGACACACTTTGCTGTTGCCATGTCGTAGATTCCGACTTCCTGATCAAACAAAATTGCATATCCGGTACCGCTGGGGTTCCAGCAGACCTTCATACCCTCTCCCTGCAGACGAGTCATACTGGCCTGCTTTCCCAACAACAGGTTCCAGACACGAACGGAATGATCCGCAGAGACACTGAGAGCAATCTTTCCAGAGGGATGAATAGCGATCGAGTGGACCGAAGCCTGGTGACCCTTCATACTCTTGAGACATTCCCAATCCTTGGAGCGCCAAACGCATACTTTTCCGTCATCAGATCCAGACAGCATGTGGGTTTTGTTGTGGAAAGTAAGCGAGGTGATAGTTCCCTGATGTTGAAGCAAATTTCCCAATTCTTTTCTGCGCTTGAGATCATACAACCTATGAAGTGGACGAGAATTGAAAGTTAGATGATCATATTCGCGAAACCTGAAGGACATTGAGATATTCGTCCAAAGAGAGGCAAGATTCATACTGGATCTTTTCGTCTGTGCTTCCTGAAGCCAGGAAGTTTCCTCCGATGGCTAATGACTTGATGCATCCAATATGAGCGGCAAAGATAAAAATGGGCGACAGTCTCAAGGTCATGTCCTAAAAAGAGAAATAAGCACAAATTAGTATACTTTGCGCTCGGATGATCACGTCTTCGGTATTTACGCCCTGTTTGTTATTTGACGGCCGTGGGTCATTCTCACCTCGTTCCAGTAGGCGTCAACGCCATACAGAATGTTTTCGTATGTTCCTGCAACAATTCTAATGTCCTCCAGCGAAGCTCCCTCGGGAACAACCTCAACCTTCTTGGGCTTGATAGCCTTCTTGACTGCGGCAGCAGGGGCCGATCCCGAAGTAACAGAGGCTCCCTTCTTGTGAGGAGCGATGGTTGTCACGCTCTTCTTCTTCTGGTTGTTGCTATTGTTTTGTTTTTGCTGCGTCTTTGTGTTCTTGTTCTTGTTGTTGTTCTTTGCCTGGGACTTCTGGTTGCTGGCGGCAGAGGGCTTGGCACGTTTCGCTCCATTAGTTGAAGAGGACGGTGCGGATGAGATGGCAGCGTGTTTACGTTTTGTCGATGTTGCCACGACCGCCTCGACAGGCTTAGTCTTCTTTAAGGCCGACTTGAGAGGCATCTTTTGGTTCTTCTTGTCCATAATGGGCGACGTGGAGGGATGGATGGTATAAGAAATGGCGAATGGCGGGTTATGTGCTGAAATGCAAGGCTCAAAGAATACAAAAAAAAAGAAATAAAAAAAAGTAAACAGCAGTCACATATTTTTTATTTTGTGCGCAACAAGGCACAACTGCATCTTGGTATCGTCCACATCATTCACCATGGCTGAACCTCAGGCAGACATCTCCCCAATCGAGGCCCGTCAAGAAAAACTCCTGCAGCCTCTCGAGCCATCCGTCATCACTCCCGAGAAGCTCGAGTACGCTCGTCAGATTATTGACAAAGACGTTTCCATCAAACCCTTCTGGGTCAACAAGTATAAGAATGAGGCGGCTAAGAATTGGAACAAATTTTATCAGCGCAACGAAACCCGATTTTACAAGGACAGGCATTGGATCGAGCGTGAATTCACTGTATTCAAGGAGAACAACAATGAGGGGCAGCAGATGAAGTGCCTCGAGGTCGGCTGTGGCGTTGGCAACTTTATCTTCCCAGTCTTGGAGCGCAACCCACATTTGTTCATGTACGCCTGTGATTTTGCACCCCATGCGATCGAGCTAGTCAAGAAGCACGAGGATTACCCTCAGGGTCGCTGCGAGGCATTTGTCTGTGATTTGACCAAGGACCCCCTCACAGGGACAATTGCTGCCGAATCTTTGGATGCTGTCTCTTCCATCTTTGTTCTCTCTGCGATCCCTGCAGAGAAACTCGAGGCTGCCGTCCGGAACATCAAGGAAGTCATGAAATCTGGAGGCATGCTTTGTTTCAGAGACTATGCTGTGTACGATGCAGCCCAGGTGAAGTTTAGTTCCAACCCTGGTCACAAGCTGGATACCAATCTCTATGTCCGTCAAGATGGAACTCTCTCCCATTTCTTCTCCAAGGAACAGATCCAAGAGCTTTTCGAGAAGGAGGGGTTCACCACTGCTGAGTGCGAGTACGTTCACCGCGAGACCATCAACAGAGCTATGGATATCAGTATCGATAGGAGGTTTTTGCAGGCCAAGTTCGTCAAGCAGTAGGCGTAGAGAGATCACCAATACCACCCCATTTATGTAAACAAACAACAACTGTAATAATAGATCATCTGCTCTTCTCATAATGTTTAATTCACAATTCACATGCAACAGCTGAATCGCAACATTGTGCTCTCAACAGTCCTCTACAATGAGCATGGGCGATGCTGGCTCGTCGGCACACTGCCACTCTTTGTCGACATCAACCCATGGCATGCACAGCCACAATTCAAGAATAGAACATTCAAATGATTTTGGTGGCGTCTGTTGTTTTCATTGTTCCAGGGCAGCAATCTGATTCGACGATACCGAAGGAGAAAAACGTGGCATAGCCTTCAAGTGGCGTATTGAATCGAGCAACCATCGGGAGCACCACAACACCAAAGGAGCGCACAGGCTTGCAGAGTTCCAAGTCCCGCGGGAAAAGTCACAAGGGGTTCGACATGCAGATAGCAGCACCACCTGAGCTAAAGTAAGGATGACTAGAGTCGGTGGTGGCAAAAGAAGCGACAGAAAGAGAGACCAGCAAAGGACAGCGTGCATTAGACGCTACTTCAACGGGTTTAGTGAAGCGCTCTTGATTCATAGACTTGCACAATTAGGTTGTCCAGTGTCCTCCAACCGAGGGAGCAGCGAGTGCAGGCAAGGTTGCCCCCCGTCTTGTTTGGGGTTCTTGGTACATATTTCACACGGTGAGCACCCTTCCCATTCATCTCTTCTTCCCTTGTCTCCATTCTTCATATTGCCCCCTACCATGTCTACTACCAGTGTCCTCTTTGTCTGCCTTGGCAACATTTGCAGATCCCCCATGTATGATTCCTGTTTTTGTGTTACTCGATTCATTCATCTATCCCTCTTCTGTTCATCATTCAACAAATGGATTCGCATACCTGATCGTCGATGCTCATTCTCCCACTTTTTATTTTATTCACTACCAACAGGGCTGAAGCCGTATTCAAACATGCTGTGGAGAAACGCGGACTCGGTGCAGAGTTTGACATCGACAGCGCCGGAACCGCCTCTTATCACGTAAGTGAGCGAGTCAGCCAAGACTTACTCTAGTATTACATAACGATTGCTCTCTGCTGCTTGCCCTCGCCCAGCACGAGAAAGCCGGGGCAAGAGCGTGGCTCTCTTCGACAGACCATACCCTCGGCACATGTTTTCTCGTGCTCTTGTCTTTGCAGACTCATCCAGTCTCTTATCGGCAGGATCGGGACTTTCAGTCGATGCTGTACTTACCCATGATCTATCCTCTTGAACTAGGTTGGAGCCATTCCAGATGCCCGATCAGCAGAAACATGTCGCAAGAACGGAGTACCAGTGAAGCATAGGGCGCGCCAAGTCTCTATTGACGATTTTACTAGATACGACTACATTCTCTGCATGGACGAGGAAAACCTGCGGGATCTTAAGGACATGGCTCCAAAGGGATACACAGCTACCAGTAAGTCCAATTCCTTTGTTTTCACAGTGAGCAAGAAAATTAGACCTCATTGTGTTGCGCCGTGGTGGAGTGTCCGCTTTCTCTGGTGTTCTTCAGCATGTTCGGCATGCAACACCATCGGCCGATACTTTTGCATAATCGGTGTTCCACAAAAACCAAGGAGTGGGGGGGAAGGAGAGGGGAGGTATTCGCTTCGCTTATTGCGAATTGCTTTGCCAACGCCATCCTTTTGTCCTGTTGTATCCTCATATCACCTTGTTTTGCCAATAGTGAGAATGTTTGGCTCGTTCGATCCCAAGGGTGACCGCATTATCAAGGACCCTTACTATGGACCCCAGGGAGGCTTTGACAGAAACTTTGCCCAATGCTCAAGGTGTACAGATGCATTCTTGGAGAGTCTTGGCTACGAGTAAACAAGTCCAATTGTCTGTGAACTATCGGTACGAAGCTTCTCAATAATATCCGCTCTCGCTACACATCCTACCAATGAACCGCCTACAATACAAAAGAAACCGAAGGAAAAGGGGACACAGAAAGCTATCTTGACCCAAAACGGACTTTCACACAAGGGTACAAGACCGTTGGGAGTATGGCTTAGCACCAGTTTGGCACGAAGGTACTACGCCACCAAAATCATTTATTCTGTTGCGGCGGGAGGTAAAGAGTGGAGGTGATTCTTGGTTCGGAAGTAACGTATAGATATAACACGTACTTTGTATTTGGTTACTGGTGGACAGTGCGCGGCCCCTAGTGACAGTCTATGAGACCGCTGGAGAACCGAACGAGAGTTTTTACAGCGTCCACGCGCTCTTCCTTTCCGAAGAGTGGAGGGCAAGCAAGTGGGGATGTTGCTCCTATTTTTTCCACACAAAAAAGATCACGTGCTAAGGTTCCACCGAGTCCAATTTTTTTTTTTTTTTTTTTCAAGTGAAGAGACACGAAGTGAATGAAAGAAAAAAAAAATCAGGGCGAAAAAAAAAGCCAACAGTAGCAGGAGATGAAGAGAGAGAGAGACGAAGGAAGGAAGGACTAGAGAGAGAGGCAGGGAGACATGCAAGGGCCAGAGCACATACACGCTCTATCACTACCAAGAGCCTTCCATAGCCATCCGAGATTGCCAGATCGTCACCTTTCCAGGCAGCTCTCTGTCCGGCGAGACAGACCAAAGATGTAAAGAAAGGAAGGAGCAGTACACAAAACGCATGCAACAAAGGTGGAGACACGTTTTCCAGAAATTAAACTTTTTTTTTTGTATTTGGCACGGTGGAAGCGGGCGTTCATCTTTTTTTTTTATACTTCTTGACACAGTGGAATGGGTGTCCGGATACCAATGGTTGTCTCCCTTCCCTTCCCTTCCCTTCGGCTGCAGGAGGAACAGAGACAGAAACAGATCCGTAACAAACACCTTCACTCCTCTGACTCGCTCACGTTTGCTCTTCTTGCTCCTCCATAAATCGCACTCGCTTCTCTTCTTCCTTCTTTTCTTCCTTTCCCCGATTCCTCCTCCACGCTCTCCCGTTGCTTCCTCTGTTCCTCTCTCCTTCCCCTTCCCCTTCCCCTTCAAATAGGTCAAGGTCTCATTTCATAACCTTGCCTCTCCCACTCTTTCTCCTCTCCTCTCCTCCTCTCCTCTTCTCGGCATCCTCTCATATCATTCATCTATAATCATACATACACATAATACGCCATGCTTGCCAACATTGCCCAGAGAAACGCTCGTCGTTTGGCAACATCTATCCAGCGTGTTGCCACCACCCCCGCCGTTTCCGCGTTTATCTCCAGACCTGCTGCCGCTCCTCTCTCGATCCGATCCGCTCTTAGATCTATTCACACCGAGAAACCCCCAGCCAGAACCGTCTTCTCGCCCCTCGACACCTTTGTCCGTCGTCATAACGGTCCTAGTCAAGGAGAGATCAAGGAGATGTTGAGTGCCATCGGACTGAAGGATCTGGATGGACTCACTGGCAAGACTATTCCCGATCGCATCCGATCCACCCGTGCCCTTGCCCTTGACCACGGTTTCACAGAAAAGGAGGTTCTCGAGCGTCTGAAGCACATTGCGTCCAAGAACAAGCTGTACAAGAACTATATCGGAATGGGCTACACCGATGTTGTTGTCCCCAATGTCATTCTCCGTAACGTCATGGAGAACCCCGGATGGTAAGCTGTTTTGAAGAAGGATTTCGGATTTGCCCAACAATGAGGTCTTAGCGGCGCGGAGGAGAAACAGACACCAACCTGCGAGATGGGATCAATGAAACATCAGATGCACGCAACACAGGACCAGGCAAAGGAGGACAATGAAAAAAAGAAAGGGCAAGCGCAAAGGTCTTTGTTGATGGACGACATCACTCTGACATGCAGAAGGGTGCTCGTAAGCGGCTCCGAGTGGATTGACATACGCGATATCGGCGAGAGAGCCTGGACCAAATGAACTAAGAGAAGAAACGCGAGGGGGCGGAAGGATTCTCTGGCTCACCGTGCTCATCATCAATCATCATCATGATTTAAACGAGCACTTGAACGCCAATACTCACCTCATTCTAATTGAATAATGTTCACAGGTATACCCAGTACACTCCTTACCAGCCCGAGATTGCCCAGGGTCGTTTGGAGTCCCTCCTCAACTATCAGACCATGGTCACGGATCTTACTGGTATGTCCATTGCCAACGCCTCGCTTCTGGACGAGGGAACGGCTGCTGCTGAGGCCATGTTGATGTGCTGGTCTGCCACCAACCGCAAGAAGAGCACTTTCTTCGTTGACGAGAACTGCCATCCTCAGACCATTGCTTGTGTCCAGACCCGTGCTGAGGCTTTCAACATCAAGGTCGTTGTCGGCAACCACCGCGACTTTGACTTTGAGTCGATCAAGGGAGAGATGGCTGGTGTTTTGATCCAGGTGAGCACACACAATGAACACAAAGGGAGAGAAAAAGGAGAACCCGGAAAATACAGTGTCAAAAATACATGTGACAGAGGAGAACACGAAAACTGACTTCACTTGCTTTGCATCCGATCCAACAGTATCCCGACACTCGCGGAAATGTCTCTGACTATAAGGGCTTTGCTGACAAGATCCATGGATACGGTGCCCAGGTCGTTGCTGCCACTGACTTGATGGCCTTGACCATGTTGACCCCTCCTGGTGAGTGGGGTGCTGATATTGCCCTCGGAAACTCTCAGCGTTTCGGTGTTCCTCTGGGTTATGGTGGTCCCCACGCTGCCTTCTTTGCCTGTAAGGATGAGCACAAGCGCAGAATGCCTGGTCGTCTTGTTGGTGTCTCCAAGGATTCCCAGGGTAACAAGGCTTTCCGTCTTGCTCTTCAGACCCGTGAGCAGCATATTCGTCGCGAGAAGGCGACCTCCAACATTTGCACAGCCCAGGCTCTCCTCGCCAACATGGCTGCCCTTTACGCTGTTTACCACGGACCTGCTGGCATCAAGCAGATCGCTCAGCGTATCCACAGCATGACCGCTGTTTTTGCTGAAGGTGTTCGTCAGGCAGGCCACAATGTTGAGAACGAGCACTTCTTTGATACCTTAACCATCAAGGTCCAGGGAGGTGCCGACAACTTGGTCAAGAAGGCCCTTGCCGCTGGAATTAACATCCGTCAGTTCGATGCTGAGACCGTTGGCGTTACTTTCGACGAATCTTGCAACAAGGTCGATCTTGACAACTTGATCAAGGTCTTCACCAAGGATGGAGCTGCTACTCCCGATCTTCTCAGCATCGCTCAGAAGCTCAACATCTCGGAGACTAGCCCCGCCAAGTTGAGCGAGAAGTTCACCCGTACCTCGGACTACTTGACCCACAAGATCTTCAACTCTTACCACTCCGAGACTGAGATGCTCCGTTACATCTACCGCCTCCAGAACAAGGATCTGTCTTTGACTCACTCTATGATCCCTCTCGGTTCCTGCACCATGAAGTTGAACGCCACCACAGAGATGATCCCAGTCACCTGGCCTGAACTCGGAAACATCCACCCCTTCGCTCCCGATAACCAGACCGAGGGTTACCAAATCATGCTCAAGGAGCTTCGCCGCGACTTGGCTGAGATTACCGGCTTCGACGATGTCTCGCTCCAGCCCAACTCTGGTGCTCAGGGTGAGTACGCTGGTCTCCGTACTATTCGCGCTTACCACGAGGGCCGTGGTGACAGCAAGCGCAACGTTTGCTTGATCCCCGTCTCTGCTCACGGTACCAACCCTGCCTCCGCTGCCATGGCTGGTATGGAGGTTGTCCCCGTCAAGTGCTTGGCCAACGGAAACTTGGATCTCGCCGACTTGAAGGTCAAGGCTGCAAAGTACTCTGACCGTCTCTCTGCTTTCATGGTCACCTACCCTTCGACCTTTGGTGTGTTCGAGGACACCGTGTCCGATGCTTGCGAGATCATCCACTCGAACGGAGGTCAGGTTTACATGGATGGCGCCAACATGAACGCCCAGATCGGTTTGACCTCTCCTGGTCACATTGGTGCAGATGTCTGCCACTTGAACTTGCACAAGACTTTCTGCATCCCTCACGGTGGTGGAGGACCTGGCATGGGACCTATTGGTGTCAAGTCTCACTTGGCTCCTTACCTCCCCGGCCATCCCGTCCTCAAGACTGGAGGAGACAAGGCCATTGGACCCATCTCCGCTGCCCCCCACGGATCGGCCTCAATCTTGCCCATCTCATGGGCTTATGTCAAGATGATGGGAGGCGAGGGAATTAAGAGCGCCACCGAGGTTGCTCTTTTGAACGCCAACTACATGGCTCATCGCCTTGGCAAGCACTACAAGGTCCTCTTCACCAACGAGAACGGCATGTGCGCTCACGAGTTTATCATTGACATCCGTCCCTTTGGCTCCGTTGGAGTTGAGGCTATTGATATTGCCAAGCGTCTTCAGGATTATGGTTTCCATTCGCCCACTATGTCCTGGCCCGTGCCCAACACGCTCATGATTGAGCCCACCGAATCTGAGGGCAAGGAAGAGCTCGACCGTTTCTGCGATGCCATGATTGCTATCCGTGCGGAGATTCAAGATATCCAGGACGGCAAGCAGCCTCAGAAGGACAACGTCCTTAACAATGCTCCCCATACCTTGGCTGTCTTGATGAAGGATGACGAGTTCTGGAAGAACAAGTCGTACTCTCGTCTCCAGGCCGCCTACCCCTTGCCTTACCTCCACAAGTTCAAGCTTTTCCCCACTGTCTCCCGCATTGATGACAGCTATGGTGATCGCAACTTGGTCTGCTCTTGCCCTCCCATGAGCGACTACGAGTAAACAGTCCATGTTTACACGCCACACCTCCCAGCAAACGAGCCGGATCGAATGAAGGAATGAGAGACATCGCCTACAGAAGAAATGCATTACGAATCCTTGATGACTTTTTATTTTATTTTTTACCCATAGACGACTTTTTCCTTCTATTCTTTCCCTTTCAGCATCATCATCTTCATATATCTACCATGTACAATAAACTCTAAATATCTAAAACTTTCCGTTCGCGCCAATTTTACACTGTAGCTCTCTTTCACTCTTTTGTCCCATGTCTTCCTTTCAGATGCTTGTCACTGTTGACTCGACTCCCATTGCTTTAAAAGAAGACTCGTTGCTTTCGCCGATCCGATCGGATGAACTCAGTCAGGAGTTTGACCTAGAGGGAGATCAAGTCGTGAGGCCAGCAGTCCAAACACCCACATCCTTTTGCCACCAACCTCTGTCTTCAGCGTCCATAATCATGACCGACTTGTCATCTGTGGCTCTTTTTGATGACGATTGTTACGCTGATGGACAGTCATCCTGGCGTCCTGCAGTTAACAACACTATCGAGAAGGATGATCTGGTCCCTAACCAGGAGAACGACCTTGCTATGGGTTGTACCGAGACTCTCAGGGAGCAGGAGAAGGGACAGGGAATCTCCGAGACTTTCTCTGTTGATATCTTTGATAGCTATGACTGGTCAGAGACTGAAATGTCGAGTGGTATGACTGCACTGCCGAGGCCGTTGAGCACATCGACTCTTTTCTCGTCCGAACTAGTGGAAGCTCCCAACTGTCCAGAATACTTGACGCCACCGTCTCTATCCCTCTCCACATCAGAGGATTTCGACTACGATACATTCTGCTCGGATCCAGCAGGGCAAGAGGCCGAATGTCCGAGATCTGGTCATCCTGACTCCCAAAACTGGGATCAAGAAAAGTCAGCCATCTTCATGGAGACAAAACTTCAGCCTCGTGAGTGGGTACTCGAGAAACTGGAGATGATGGTGGCGAAGGTCCTCTTCGACATGTCGCATCATTTTCCCCCAAAGGCTGAGACACAGTCGAGGACAAAATCTGACGCAATCTCATACGACACTCAGTCCGGGGTGATTCGAAGGAAACGAGACTGGACAGACGGGTGCCATGGCAAGCACAACAGCAGCATACACGCACACCATTCAGGCAAAGTGTTGACGAAAACGGCATGGTACGGGGCCTGCAACATTGGCACCTTCGAGCCGACAATTCGTATAGCCAGTCTTATTCACGAAAACGTGCTACAAGGCACGGTATCGACAAAACGCGACGTATTTTATCGCGATGTGCAATTATTTCGATCCCAGTCTACAGTGGACAGGATCGTCGAAGATTTGGCATGCTCTTTGCAG
Source organism: Entomortierella parvispora (assembly GCA_963573315.1). NCBI lineage: Eukaryota > Fungi > Mortierellomycota > Mortierellomycetes > Mortierellales > Mortierellaceae > Entomortierella > Entomortierella parvispora. The sequence goes on from OY752146.1 coordinate 1,360,930, forward strand.
GTACCTAGGTCATGCTTAAATGTCGTTGCAGGCGGTCGAAGTGCGGTTTACGGCTCAATTCGCATCTCTACCAGGACAAGAAGGACAAACCAATGCAGTGCTATCGCGCCGAACTTTATTAATAACGACCCTGGCTGGCTTCAGAAAGATATTCTTCAGGAAATGAATACCAGCCATGCTACGTCGTCAGAGGCCAATGTGTCGATGGCAGAGAAGGACGGTAATCGTCAAGAGGGGGCTTTATCGAAGACCGATTTCAACACCCTTGTCATGATCCCCGTGAGTATGGACGACATCCTTGAAGTTGAGATCCATCCTGGAACACGCTTTGTGCTCGTGGTGGAAAAAGAAGCAACGATGCACAATCTCATATCTTCTGGGTTCTGCGAATCCAGTGGACCCTGTATACTTTTGACAAGCAAAGGATACCCAGATCAGGCGTCTCGTAGACTTCTCCGACTTCTCTCAGATATGATCAGTGCCGGAGTTTGGTCGTCTGTACAGTTGGTGCCACGGTCAATTACACCATGTGTGTCTTTGCAACCGACGTTTTTCAAACTCGACAAGCCAACGACGATTCCTCTCCTCGCTCTTGTAGATTGTGATCCTCATGGAATTGAGATCTTCTTGACGTACCGGTGTGGATCTATCCAGTCAGCGTACGACAACGCCAATCTTGCTATCCCGTCTATACATTGTATTGGGCAGATTGCCAGTGATTGGAGAGAGGTCCTTGGCGGGCCGCAAGAGGGCGGTATCGTGCCCAGCAATATCCAGGAGCAGTTTCGACGAGCCCTGATACCACTCACCCGCAAAGATAGAGTAAAGTTGGTCAAGCTCTTGACTTCGCACCCCCTTGTGAGGCGCCACAGTCGGTGGAGGAGTGAGATTTCAAGGATGTTGCACCTGAATCGGAAATCAGAGATACAAAGCCTTTGTCTGGTGGACAGCAGACAGCAGTCAGAGGTGGCTACGGTTCCTCCGCTGATTCAGTATCTGAATCGTAAGTTGTCGTCTGTGCACGAGTGGTTGTAGAGGAAACGCGACTAAAAAATAAAGAAATGGCAAATCACGTGGAGTGCAACTCGGATTCGGAAGCTCTTAGACCAATTGTCGGAAATCCGTCCGGATCATCATCTCTCTACCCCCCCACTCTCCTCTCCATTAATTCACAACATGGCCTCATTTCAAGATCCCTGGGCTAAGCACCACGCCTGGCGCAAGCATGCTCTGTTCACCCGCTCTTCTCGCCTCGGAAGCATGTTCCCCGGTCTCGGAATCGCGACAGTCGCTTTTGCTGCTTACCTTGGATACGAGTACGTCACGGCGCCCAAGGTTGACGCTCACCACCACGGAGAGGCCCATCACTAAGGTCGGCGGTCTCTTTTGCGACTGAACGATACAGAACGAAACGACGCGATATAGAGAATGCCGGATGAGGTCGAGAAGGACGATGGAATGGAAGACGTGTGGAACTCTTTCTTTTTTTACAATGATGCATGGACGATGGAGAGCGGTGGTAGTTTGAGTCAAGGGATTCTGGAGGAAAGCAGATGGACAAAGTCGAATTTGAATACAGGAAAGGAAAAAGCAAGATGCATATTGGGAGTCAATGCTCTAAGAAGGGGACTTCTTTGACTATTGTCTAATATACCTTTGGGTAAGTTTTCTCTATTCTTTTTTCTATTTTTCTTTTTTGGTTCTTTTTTGGTGCCAAACACGATCGTGGATCACCTGTCGAAAAGGATCAGTAATGAGGACTGCAAATAGCTGCCGAGATAATCGGGCAGCGATATACATATCGTGGAAACATGAGATAAGACGGCCGACACCTCGGCAATATCGCTCAAGGAACTTTGGCTCTGGAGATTTCATTGCAACAATTGGTGATGGAAGCTGTCTCTTGCAGAAAGGATCATGGCTAATGATTGTTTTTTTTATTTCCATGTTTCTGTCTGCTTAGCCCATAACATCTTGACAGACCTGGAATATACATCAGGATCGACGCCTGTGTAGTTTTGTGATCTTTTGGTTTATTCTCTTCAGTTCTCGGACAACAGCAACTGCTCGCACCCTCGATCCCAAGACGAAAGAGCAAAGCACGGACGATTAGACCGGAACCCGACTTGCAAAAGCAAATAATAAAGATAAAGACATTGTACTTGACAAGTGCACAAAGACAGGCAAGTATAGGAAGGCAGCAGGCAACAAAAATCCCGCACTGTGCGCTTGCAAAGGCGGATGTCAACAAATCGGGTGGCTTGGCCCGCTGCTGCTGGTGCCTGTCCCCTGTTCCCTTTGGTGTCTCTGTCGGTCTCCGAAAGAGGGAAAATGGTCTCCGAAGAGTGAGGGAGAAAGAGAGAGACACTCTTCGCAGACAGGGGTGACTTCGTCCTCTCCTTCCTTCCCTCTCCACCTTGCCTTTCACCTTCTCTCCCTCCTCCCCTCTCTTTTCTCCCTTCCTCTCTTCCTCCCTTCCTCCCTTCTCCACTCATTGTCTCCTCCCCTCTCCCTTCATTGTCTCCTCCCCCACAATGTTTGCTCTTCGTCCTGCCCTCAGGAATGTCAACTTGAACAAGTTGTCCTTCCCTTCCTCCAGGACCTTGACCACCGTCTCCTCCTCTTCCTCCTCGAATGCCCGTCCCCTTCTCAGGAATGCTGCCAGGATTCAAGGCCAGCGTCTAAGCATGCTCATGGCCAGGACCTCTTTTGGTGGCGTTGCCCCTGCCACCGGCTCTCAGGTTCTTCGTCGATGCTACTCGTTGAACGCTGCAGCTCAAGAGGAGACCCCTGTTCTCTCTGTCCAAGATATGATGCCAGTCGAGAACATCCGCAACATTGCCATTATTGGTAAGGGTCTAAACTCACTCTGCGGTTCTCCCTCTCTTTCGAGGGAGTGTTTTAAGAGATATCTGGCCGCTTCCCAGCAGATCCCCAAACCATGCGTTGTAACTTTGGGCTGACCTCTTTTTTTTTTTTTTTTTTTTTGTTTTTGCTTGGACACTGTAGCTCACGTCGATCACGGAAAGACTTCCCTCGTCGACAAGTTGTTGGCTCAGTCAGGAGAGGCCTTGGGATCGACCCGTGTCATGGATTCAAACACCTTGGAAAAGGAGAGAGGAATCACCATTCTCAGCAAGGTCACCTCAGTCGTTTACAACACCACCGATAACCAGGCCATGAAGATCAACATTGTCGGTAAGTCGTTACACCATTACAGGAATTTAGAGATCGTTCACTCGCATGCTAGGGCAACGGAATACTAACTTTGACCTCCTTCTAACAGATACTCCCGGACACGCTGATTTTGGTGGAGAGGTCGAGCGTATCTTGTCCATGGTCGATGGTGTTGCTTTGATTGTTGGTAGGTTTTCATCTGTGTGTCTTGTGGATCTTCTTGTCCAGAGCACCTCGCTCTCACATAAACCGTGGTTGCTAATCTCTTTGGACTTCTCGAAATTATAGATGCCAGTGAAGGACCAATGACCCAGACGAAGTTCGTCTTGAACAAGGCCTTGTCGTTGGGTCTTCGTCCTCTTGTAGTCCTTAACAAGGTTGATCGCCCAACCTCTCGTGTAGATGTTGTTGATGGGTTGTTGCTCGATTTGTTCGGATCCCTTGGAGCCACGGACGAGCAAATGGATTACCCCATCATTTATGCCAGTGCCAAGGAGGGCTGGGCTACCCGTGACATCGACGCTGCGCGGGAGAACATGAGACCTTTGTTGGATCTCATTGTTGAGCATGTCCCTGCGCCAAAGGTTGATCGCTCGGACACTTTCAAAATGTTGGTAACCCAGATCGACAGCAATCCTTACCTTGGAAAGTGCTTCCTGGGCAAGATTACTGGAGGGGTTTTGAAGATCGGAGACAAGATGCAGGCTCTGAGCCCTGAGGGCAAGCAGACAGAATCAGGACGTGTCACCAAGATTTTTGTGCGCCGTGGATTGGAGATGATTCCTGTCGATGAGGCTGGTGCTGGAGATATTGTCACGGTCTCTGGTATTGCCAATGCTTCCGTCAACTCGACTCTTTGCGACCTTACTGTCACGGAACCTCTTCCAGTAAGTCAACCATTGTATTCTACGTTTGCTTACTCTCGCCACTGAAAAAACTTGCCACTAACTAATTTACGTTTTGATTTCTGTCTATAGTCCAACCCCATTGATCCTCCCACCATTGCCATGAAGTTCTCTGTCAACGACTCGCCATATGCAGGAGAGGAGGGCAAGAATTTGACCTCAAACATGATCAAAGACCGCTTGTTGAAGGAGGCAGAGACCAACGTTGCCCTCCAGGTCATTGAGTCTGAGAACAAGGAAGCCTTTGAGGTCCGTGGACGTGGAGAGTTGCAGCTTGGTGTTTTGATCGAGACTATGCGTCGCGAAGGTTTTGAGCTCTCGGTCTCCCCCCCTCGTGTAGTCTTCAAGGAGGAGGATGGTCAGCGTTTGGAGCCCATCGAAGAAGTGACCATTGACGTCGGATCTCAGTACACTGGAACCATTATTGAGAAGTTGAGCAAGCGCAAGGCTGAGTTGAAGGCTTTTGATGAGAACGGCGACAAGACCCGTCTGGTCTTTGAGTGCCCTACCCGCGGTTTGCTCGGATATTCCGCAGAGTTCAAGAATGACACCAGTGGAGACGGCACATTGAACCACACTTTCTTGGAGTACGCTCCTTTCAAGGGAGGTCTGGAGAGAACCCGCAAGGGATCCTTGGTGGCGATGGGAACCGCTGGATCCGCCACCTCTTATGCTTTGAACTTGATTGAGCCACGCGGAAAGCTGTTTGTCCGTCCCGGTGACAAAGTCTATGCTGGCATGGTCATCGGCGAATCATCCAGAGCTGGAGATTTGGAGGTCAACCCCACCCGCGCCAAGCAGGTGACCAACATTCGTACGGTCGCCAAGGATGACAACATTGTGTTGAGACCCCCAGTGGAGATGAGTTTGGAGTCCATGATCTCTTACATTGCAGGCGATGAGGTCTTGGAGATCACCCAGTCATCTCTTCGTATCAGAAAGAGAGAGTTGGACGCCAACAAGCGTCGCCAGAACTTGCGTCACAACAGAACGGAATAATTGGTTGTTATTGACGCGAAAAGGGAAAGAGGAGCATACAGCATTAGACATTCCATTTTACATTATACACACACTTGCACTCTTGATAAAATTATTGTAGTCTACCATGTAACCCATCACATCAAAGTTAGCCTACGCGCTGTTGCATGTTCTGTGTTGTGTAACCAGTCATTTTGGTGGTGTACGTACACAGGTTCGTCCTGGCTCGGCAGTTGTCATTGTGCCCACCAACGAACCTTTTCCCTCTCTTTCGGTTCGGGCGCGCAGGGACTTGGCATGTGCCACGCATGACGTGTGATCGACCGGAGTGGATCCTTTCTTCCCCTTCTTTCTTTTACAGCTCAAAATCCATCCTGCACGACATCTCTCTACTCTCTCTTCAGCACTCTCAACGTCAACTCCATCCAAAATTTTATTACTCTAGGTCCGATCATGGCTGCCGTGTCAAAATTGACTGATTTATCGGGATGGGCCCAAGCTTGGCTGGTTCAATACATCGGGAGGCTACGAAACAAGTCTGTGGCAGGCACCCTCCGATTGATCTTTACGTTGACGGCGCTCAATCTTATCCAACGTGTAAGTGAGAGGTGCTGAGGTTACTGGTGATTGTTTGAGTCGATTGGACGTATTGCTCAGTGTGGACGTTGAATACTAATCTGTTTGGCATGCAGGCTATATATACCAGATATTTCCATCCATTGAGTCATGTTCCTGGGAGCTGGACGAACATTTCTTATTTCTTCACGGCGGTTGGACAGCATACTGGACGCACGTAAGAGAGGAGTTCAGTGGGTGTACAAGAATTATCGCCTCTAAATCAGCTCACTGACAAAACACTTTTGTTGCCGGGATTAGACATTATCTCATTCCCCTTGGCCATAAGCGCTATGGAAAGGTCATGCGCGTGGGTAAGCGCTGAGAAGATGTAGTGCCTGATAGAAGAGAGATGGGTTACTGCCATTGTTGCTGATTCTAATGAAAATGTCCTTTATTTAGCACCTGGGATCATCTCTGTCGCGGACAAAGACGCAATCCGAGAGATCCTTGTTACCGCTGATTACCCAAAGAGCTATATACACGAGAGACTAGAGCTGAATGGACAGCACAGTCTGTTCTCGTCTAGGAACAAAGACTTTCACAAAAATAAGGTATAACAGTGAAATCGATTCTGTTTTAACGTCTTGATTTTAACAATTAATCTTCGCATCTATGTTTCTTCTGTATGTCGATAGCGTCGACTGGTAGCTCCCGCGTTCGGTCTCTCATTCCTTCGGACGCTAGAGCCCATCATGCACGAGTGTATCCATGTTCTCCTCGGCAAGGTGGACCAACTCCTCGACGAGCAAAACCAAAAAGGCCAAACGGGTGGGCAATTGAGCGTGGGCGCGGTCAATGTCTGCTCGCTCATGACTCGTCTGTCGTTCGATATTATTGGCGAGACGGCATTCGGTCAATCTTTTGGCATGGTCCTTCATGACGATCATCCAGTCCCCAAGATTATGGCCAAGTCCCTGAAACGAAGTTCTCAACAAGTCTTCAATCCCATCTTGAGATTGTTGGTGCCGGTCGACAATTCGTTTTTCAAATTTGGAGCCCAGAGGGTCCAAGCACGAAAGGACGCCATGATGAAGCAGCAAGCCCAAAATCCTCTAGGCGACCAAGAGAAGAAACGATCGGATCTTTTACAGTATCTGATTGATGCTCAAGAACGTGAACGGGCCAATGGGCAAGGAGAGTCCGGAAACGCGTACGAGGATATGATTGCAGGGAAGCTGACGGACAGGGCCCTAGAGACCGAGACTGTTTTGTTCCTGTGAGTATCTCGTGTTATGACATCTTGCCTAACGATGAAGGAAGGATTTTTTTTTTTACAATTGTTTCTAAAACCTCTTTTTTGGTGGCGACCTTGGACGCGGTTTGTAGTATAGCTGGTTCAGAGACGTCTTCCACCGCCATGACCCACACCTTGATGTTTTTAGTCAGAAATCCTGAAATTCTGGCGCGTTTGTACACAGAACTGACTCAGGCAACTGCCAGCAATCCTAAAGGATCTTTGCCGACATACGACCAGATCCGAGGCTTGACTTACCTGACTGCGTGCATTAACGAGTCCTTGCGTCTTCGACCTGTTGCCGCCAACGGTATGAGCCTTTCTATCGCAGTTTCGTGCTGATTTTAGTGATAACAGGTGGTTTGGTGACAATATCGACGGATTTTATCAAATTTCTTAATAATGGCTCCTGCGGCGAGGCTTTTTCTTTTTATCGGTAGGTGTCCCTCGTGAAGTACCAGAGGATACAGTGATAGCTGGGTACCCTATTCCCGAAGGAACGAGTAAGCCGCCGCTGAAGGAGAATATTTTCTTAGAGTACATTTTTCTGAACAATAATTGACCTCAACCCCGCTACTTCCCTCCAGTTGTAATGGCTCATATCCCAAGTTTACACTGGAACCCGGAATATTTCCCTGAGCCCTTAAAGTTCATCCCATCCCGTTGGATCCCCGAGGAGTCCCCCTTCCCAAACAACCCCATCCAGGAATTCACATTTTATCCGTTCTCGGCTGGGACTCGAAACTGTGTGGGAAAGAACTTTGCCATGATGGAGATGAGGCTCGTGCTGGCAGCGTTGGTTCTAACTTATGAGATGGAAGACGTACCAAAGCAGAGAGATGACTACGTTCAGTTTATCACGACAGCCCTCGCGTCTGAAAAGTACATGATTCGGATGAAACGAAGAGCTTGAGTAGATCCAAAAAACTTGAATAACAATAAATCTTAAGGGGCCCGTATGAATTGTTTGAGGCCTGTGGCCACAAAAGCATGTGCCATGCAGCTTGTAGTTGTCTTCTTTGACATCCTTCCTTGACCGCGAGCCATTGGCACCCAACCTTCCGATGACATCCTCTCTCCCCCCTGGGCAGATAACTCGAATGACCATGCCTCCCATGGTTCGAAGGGTAATTATCGCATGTAGACCGGCTGTGCAAGACTGCAATGTGAACATGCCTCTAATAGTTTTACTCATTTGTATACAACTCCACAGAGTGAAGCTCCTCAAAAAGACCAGTCAGCAAAGTCTTCGCAGTCAGTCAGGAATGTCCAGGCGACGTCAGCAGCTGGATCATCCAATCTCAGGGCCCCTTTTATGCCTCGAGTGGTCAACTCTCCAGTCGAACAGGATACAGTTATAGAGGCAGGGATGGTCAATCTTGTCAGTAACCAGCCCAGGGTAGAGACACATCCGGGCAACAAAACCGATTGGGGGATCATCGACGCATTGCTGCCGGATATCAGGCGTGGATTTAAACAAAAGGACTTTGAGAAGACCGAGGTATGTCATCCTATTGTTTTTTTTTTTTTGTCCTTTTCTGTCCTTTTTTTTTGCCTACAGAACGCGCCTAGGATGTTGATGCTAGTTCTCCGTCTTCGAAACTGATTACTTCTTGTCTTTATTTGTTAGCCACAAGCCGACGATGAATCTGCAAGGCTGCTGATTGCCCAGACCCTGTTACGAAAAGATAAAATGACACGCGAGGAGCAGCTAGCCACCATGACCTGGATCGATCAATTTTCAATTTCAACTCAGGAAGCACTTCGTAGAGCTGTCGGCGAGTTCCAGCACCGCGACGACGCTGCTGTGAGGTATTGGGAGGTAAGTTGTACAGACTGGTGTCTTTGAAAGTCATCCAGAGTTTCGATGGATCAAGTTCAGTTAGAGCTCACCTAACTCACCTATCATCTTTCATTTTCTTACTTTGCTTGGCAGCTATACTGCAAGAATCAAGAGTTTGAAGACGGGTCAAAGTTCACGGTCGGGAAAACGTTCCGCTACGTAGCGGAATATATCGCCCCCTTGATTCGCTACAACGTCGGACAGGGCCAAAAATCATCTGCAGCGGAAGTCTTTTACAGCCCATTGGAAGTCCTGGCTAGACGAACTACAGACTCTCAAACCGACAGTGCGCCACATTCTGATTATCAACATAACTCCTGGATCTCTCCATCTCTGTCTTCTTCCAATGGCGTAGTCGATAATACAGTGGACTCGAATTCAAAAAGGGGGTCCTTAGGGTCTGGCTCATCAAGTCATGCTGGAGAATCGGCCCGCAAGAGGTCAAGTCCTTCAGGTGCACGGGAACCAGCGTCAAGCGACACAACCCTGAATATTTTACCGTTGAGTGACACTTCATCTGCCATTCCGACAGAGGTCAGGATGGATGTTGACACCCCGATATCACTCTCGACCGCCAACAAGGCGGTTTTACCAGTTGAAAACTCTGCCCTGTTAAATCCAGGAATCGCTGCTCTTATCGGAGCGTCAAAGGCAGGACACACCGTAGTTTGGGAGCAGAAAACCATGCTTCAGGCTGATGAAGAGCCTATTAACAATACCAGGAAAGCACAGGGGACCGCAACAAACAATCAAATACCCCCAGCAGCACACCTATTCAACCCTGTGGAAGAACGGCGTCTTGAGGATGTCCTGTGCCCGACCCAAATGATACCACCAATACCATGGTTCACTGGTCTTCGACCACTTTACGACCCCCCACCACACAGACTGGATCTCTCTTTGAAAACCGTGAGAGACGTCCTTTGGGAGTACAGAGTTGGCTTCCTGCTGGGCGCAGGCGTCCCGCGGCCACGACATATTAAGGCTGATCCAGCGAGATGGCCCTCCATTAAGGATCTATGCAAAAATTATGAGTATCAATGGGTACACCCAGGCGACGTTTCACTTCTCATGAGTCGACTCGCTATTGTCAAGATGTTTTTGATATACACGGAAATCGACGGCATGACGGTCATGGAGGCGATCCAGAAACTGGAGAGTCTGCGTGGCGATGATGGATTGTTACCCTTTGGAAACATGTTGGCAAAGGTCGTTAAGGACCGGTTCCTTGCAGGCACAGCAGATAATCTTCGGTACAGTGAGTCGTCTTATATACCGGACAAAGAACCATTTAAAGGTTCGGCTGATGATTTCTACCAGGGGACATCCCGTCCTGAAGAAGGACCTATTTGGTTTAGTTCATATGGCGCCAAGGGAGACTTCACAGAGCGAGGACCTCTTCGACATCCTACAATGGTCTACTTTCCTGATCTGGAGATCACGAACGTTGAGAAGATTTGGTTCGAATGGCACCAAAAACTTACGCATCTTCAAGGACGAGATCGGTCGTACTGGGAACTACCTGGCTCTTCAGAGAGGCACTACTCTGAGTTTTGCCTACGGAAACAGATTGTTCAGACGATTTGCGAAGGTCTGCGGATAGGCTCTGTGGCCAAGGTGCAATATGCATTTGTGGAGCTGACAGCTAAGCAACAGAGCCCAGTCAACAAACTCGTGGGCTTTGGAGATGTGAGAGATTTCCGGACGGCGGTGTTTGTGTCCAAGGATGCTGCCGACAGCTACATCCGGGCAAGGCTACGAATTGCAACCGTAGAGGCAACGACCAAGCAAAGAGAGGAAGCACAAGCGGACGCCAGGTTGACTGGCCCAGAACGGAAAGAAAAGCAAAAGAATCTTCGAGTGAAACGACTGCAATACGTAAAGGGATTGATTCAGGATGATCTCAAGAGGCGAATTGCGGCAGCGAAACAAGAACAGGCGGCCATGGAAGTGGAGCAACCACAACGGCAGATGGAAAAGGGCCGGGAGGCGGTTCGGCAGAGGCAGCAAGCCTTGGAGGCGGAGCGGAGGGCAACGTCGGACCTGAAGCGGAAGGACAAGGGCATGGCCAAAGGCGCGCGGGTCAAGACCGAGACGGTTGATGCACGCGTTGTGGCATAGCCAGAAAGGAGAAAAATTAAAAAATAAAATAAAAAACATTGAATAATAATAAATCAACAATTTTGCCACCAACAAAGTCACGGGCGTTTCTTCCCCTCTGCGTGCAGACTTGCAGTGTTTCTGTCCTCGAGTGTGCCCATTCGCCCATTCGTCCGTTTCGTCCGTTCTTCTTTTCTCAACACAGACCCAGTCCTAGCTTTCTTCAACATACATCTCGATTCTCCCCAATCAACTCTAAGCACAGGCCGTGGTGGATGACAACATTCACTTTCCCCTCCCCCGCCTTGCTGGAATGAGCAACATGAGCAACATGAACCCGCCTATCGACCATTCCCTCAGCCATCTTGACTGGGTACCAGAGCCAGGCTCAGCTGCGGATGTATCTGGCCGCGATATCCACCTTGATCCCGAACAATCACGCGAGGAGGCCCCAGACGGACCTGAAGTCAAGGGCCCAGAGGGGCGACAGGTTCGGTTTAAAGTGAGGATAGTCGATCTCGATCATGCTATGATCAACCCCGGGCCTCTAGACCTCCACTCGTGTCAGTTCCTGCCGCGAGACGTAAAAGTCCTGAAGGTGCCAGTGGTTCGGATCTACGGAGCAAATGAGAGTGGGCAAAAGACTTGTCTACATGTCCACCAGGTCAGTCTTTGCTTTTCAGTGTCAAGTGAGGTGTGGTGTTTTGTGGCGCAGATGGTCAATTGACATGTCCGTTCTATCTCGTTAGGCATATCCTTATTTTTATGTACCCTACGAAGGATCGTTAGAGCCCGTGCATTGTATGTATCCGATATCTACTTGAATGAGTTGGCGCTGGTCTTGTTCTATCTCACCTCTAGCTACTCAACCTCTGCAACTTTTTGTATTTTCGTGGTCATAACATAGTGTACGGCTACATCCACCAGCTCGGAATGAGTTTGAATCACGCGGCAGCAATCACTTTCAACACCCCGCAGGATCTACGGAGGTCCCAGTACGTGGCTGCGATCACTCCGATCAAAGGGATACCATTTTATGGCTATCATGTCGGCTATTCTTATTTCCTCAAGATCTATCTGTTCAACCCAGACCACGAAAATCGGATTGTGGAGTTGATGAGGAGTGGCGCCATCATGGGAACACACTTTCAACCCTTCGAGGCCCACGTTCCTTTCAAGCTGCAGTTCTGCATCGATTTTAACCTCTACGGCATGGGCTGGATTGAGCTTGAAGGCGCGCTTCTTCGAAACAATGTTGCAGGTATGAGCGATTGGCAAGTGCGCAGGTGCATATTGCCATGTTGTTGGGGTTTGTTTTGTTTCCAGTTCTCATAAAAGTCCTATTTTAATATAGAGCCAGCAGAAGGGGATCACACCAAGCGTCTTACAAAAGCTACGGTCGAAGACTCTATGATCTGGTCTAATGAAATCGATCCTGGACGAGTATCGAATTGCGAGGTCGAAATGGACACCACCGTGGATAGCATTGTAAATAGAGACCGCGCGCCAGAGCGCAGCATCCATCACGATCTCGCAGAGTGTTTTCAAGTTCCTTCTGGTACCGCGCAGGTTCCCTCAATGGCCGGACTGTGGGAGGTATGTTTAGAATGCTGCTCTTCTGAACTGTATGCCTTGATCTTACAGCTTGAAAGTTAACTGATAATTGCATGTAATACAGGACGATGCTCGTAGAAGAAAAGCAAATAGGCTACCCTCGCAAGAGATACCCAGAACACAAGCTAGGGATCCAGAGAGCATACCGTGGCTGAACCACGACATTAACAAGAAGCTAGTAGCTGATATGGTTCAAGGAATATTGGCCGAGCAGATAAAATCGCAGGTGCCTACTCCGACCCAAGGCGACTTTGACAACTTTCCTTTGCGCGACGATCCGCTGGCTGCATCCTTCTTGACGGCATACCAGAGTATCGATTTTCTGTGCCCAAGAATATCTGAGAAGAATTCGGAAAAATCCGTGCCCGACATCGAAGCCGAGACCTCATTTGTTTTCGAGGAAGGGGATAGCTCTATTATGGTCGACGAGTCCATTATTTCTCAGTCTGTACGTATCCTGTTACTTCAATTCGATAATGAACGGACAATGCGACTCACCGGTCTTCTTGACCTAGGCCGCCAACTTTCAAGAAGGGGATATTGGAGATAGGCGAGAGTTATTTAAAGGACTTTCAGGACTGGGAGGGATAGAGGAACAGGATGAGGACGAGGAATACCCAATGCCAGATATCGATGGATTTTTGGAAGACGACTTTTTGGACGATGATATGGCCCTCTGGAGCGACCACAGCACCCCCGACACTGACCTTCAAAGAGATGAGGGGTTCGCAGATGATGAGCTGAATATTCCACAGTTTGATGGCGGAGGAGATGGCGCTTCTGACTCACCAGAGCGGAAACGGTCGGCCGCTGACGAATGGAAACGGGTCAGCTCAGATCTGAAGAGAAAGCGAACTCGGACCTCAAGTCATACACGGGGCAGGGTACAATCAAATTCAGAGAGCGTTAGGGGCGCGACACCTCTGAGTCCAGTCCGGCATCCACGGTCAGCATCCACTACAATCGAAGCGAGAGCCTCCAAACACGCTGCACCCCAGCCGTCAAAGAGAGAGTTCATCCAATGGGTGGAGATCCCACCCATGGCGAAGCGCAAACGAAACATCGTGTTGAGGCCGCCTCTGAAAACCACTGTCTCAGAGGACCCTATTATCGACTTGGAAGATGATGATGAGATGTCGACAGTTCCGGTCAGGATGCCAAGCCCTGTCGTTGCTGCTGACCCAAACGATGAAATCGAAGAAATTTCCCAGTATTCTGACGATGAACACCCACAGGAGGTTACAAAGACAGCCGGAGGCTCTTCAAAGTCTCCTTCGAGACTTGATTATGGATACCCAGAGCCGACTTCCCCAGGACGAAAATATTTTTTGTCCAACATGGATGAGATGTGGTCCTCCCCATCTCCGCCTCTTCTTCGACCTGCGTTTCAGTATTCGCCACCTCGTCCAACCTCCCCGGACCTGATACCTTCTCACGGCCCTTTAGGTGACTGGCCAGGAATAAGACGCTCCAGCATGCGTAGCGAAGCCTCGCTTTCTGACAATGGATCCGGTGTTATCTCTGAAAGAAGGCAGAGCGAGGTTGTCGCGCAGAGTGTAGTGTTATTGACACATGCCAACGACTCGCTTGATGCGCCAATCAATGAATATGGTGATCCACCAGCCGATATTTCCAAGATCATTGCTGCAGAAGATTCAATAATGGCTGAATCCAACCCCTATACCCCGGAGCAAAAGGACTCTAATAATGACTCTATCCTGATCCACATCTCTGATGCCAAAAACTCACTGCGGACCGACTTCATTTCAGGGTTTCATCCTCGTCAGGTGTCCGCTATTGAGAGCCAACATAGCAGCATGTACAAGTACCACTTCCCGGCCCCAACAACGTCTGAGCTTTTGTCTTCGTTTGATCTCGAGGGCCTCCCCAACTTTGTACATCAAAAGCCATTTTACTCTGTGGAGAGCGATGTTCCATCCAAAGTCAAGGTCTTTGGAGGAAAGGAGTTCCGGCTGCAATCAAAGGGCATAAAAACGATGGACGCGTTCAATAGCGCTTTTGACCGGAAGCGACCCGCCGTGCAGGGACAGGGTTTTCGATTTTGGGAGCCGTCCCTGCCGCCACCCTCACAGGAAGAAATTGCGACCTGGATTCGAGAGGACAGGGAGCGTGTTCAAGCCTCCCTACGTTCCAAGGCAGAGCATTCAACACAGAAAAAAAAAGAAAGAATCTCGCAAATAGAGGGACCGACTCAAAAGAACCCGTTTGGATATAAGAATAGCCCCACCAAGGTTGCGGGGTCAATCGCGATCGAAAAGGATTACATCGACATCTTGAGTCTGGAGCTGCATTGCAGGACCAGGGGAAGCCTCTTGCCTGATCCTAAGCAAGACTCAATTCTCGCCGTGTTTTACTGTTGGCAAACCGAAAATGAGAGCCTGAACTCCAATGGATGGGTGCCTGGGTAATATACTTGTAACTTGGCATGTTAAAATGACATTTGCACGTTTGGACTTACCACGGGGGAATCTTGGTTCAACCTGTAGATATCGAGTCGGAGTCATCACACGTGCCGATGCTGGTTTGAACAAAAGCTTAGAGTCTGGGCACGTTGGAGAGGACATGCATATCGCCAACAACGAAGAGGACATGCTCGAGGCTGTCATTGATATTGTACTTCATCTAGACCCCGACATTTTAGCAGGTTTTGAGGTGCACAATCTCTCATGGGGGTTTATGGTGGATCGATACCAAACCCTGACTGGCAAAGACATGTCAAAACTCCTCTCGCGCGTAAAGCCGATGCGGCCCCCTGTTTTATCAAAAAGCGCAATGGAGGCTCGCGGCTCATTCAATAGCAAACACAATTCAGGATTGAAGATCACCGGTCGACATTTGTTCAACGTTTGGAGATTGATTCGTGGCGAGGTGGCTTTGACAAACTATTCGTTCTGCAGCATTGTATTCCACGTTCTGCAGCAAAGGTATGCAGAGTAGTTGTCGTTGGCATGGGTGACTGGTGATGATGTGAGAAATGTGTTCTAATTCTGGTATTGTCCATAGGGTTCCTCATTATTCGCACGAAACTCTGACCAAGTGGTGGGAAGGTGGCCATGCTCTTCATCAAAGCCGCGTGATAAAGAACTACTTTCATCGCGCTCAGTACAATCTACAACTTATCGAATCTCAGGAACTGGTTTCCAGGACAAGCGAATTCGCACGTGTCTTTGGCGTTGACTTTTTCAGCGTCATTTCAAGAGGATCCCAATACAAAGTGGAGTCACTCATGGTCAGACTCGCCAAGCCAGAGAACTTTCTGATGGTGTCCCCCAGTCGAGCTCAGGTCGGCGGACAGCGAGCTTTGGAGGTGATACCCATGGTGATGGAGCCTGAATCTGGTTTTTATGAAGACCCTGTTGTAGTGTTGGACTTTCAGAGTTTATACCCAAGCATGGTTATTGCGTATAATTACTGCTATTCGACATGTCTCGGCAAGCTTGGCGGTGGAACCAAATTCGGCGTGACGGATTACAAGATGCAGGATGGTATCTTGCCTCTGGTTCAAGGCCACCTTCAAGGTAAATTGTGTTTATTTATATTGATTTTTTTTTTTTTCACTCTATCTTTTGAAAATACCAATGTTAACTTTTTTTCGGTGAACAGTGGCACCTAATCACGTCATGTACGTAAACCAGGACGTTCGTCGGGGCCTTCTAGGAAGAATGCTCACAGAAATCCTAGACACGCGTGTGATGGTAAAAAAAGCCATGAAGGAGTATCCTGAGAATAAGTCTCTCTTGAAGTTATTGGAGGCGCGACAGCTTTCTCTGAAGTTTATTGCCAACGTTACGTATGGATATACTTCGGCTTCATATTCGGGTCGAATGCCAAGTACCGAGATTGCCGATTCGATCGTCTCCTCTGGCCGTGAAACGCTGGAGAGGGCCATTCGATTCGTAAATGAAAATTCCAAATGGAACGCCCGAGTGGTGTATGGAGACACGGACAGCATGTTTATCCAGCTTAAAGGTCGGACTCGCCAGGAGGCTTTCGACATTGGATATGATATCTCGGAAACAGTGACAAGGATGAATCCCAGGCCGGTCAAGCTCAAGTTCGAGAAAGTTTACCATCCATGCTTTCTGGTCACAAAAAAGCGCTATGTGGGTGCATCCTTTGAAACGCCCAACCAGACTGAGCCGATATTTGACGCAAAGGGAATCGAGACTATTCGAAGAGATGGTATTCCAGCAGTCCAAAAGATCATGGAGACTTGCATCAAGTACGTTTCCATACAAAACACGACTGCTTAGAATGTATAGATGTGTGTGTTTCAGATTACTGATAA
Source organism: Entomortierella parvispora (assembly GCA_963573315.1). NCBI lineage: Eukaryota > Fungi > Mortierellomycota > Mortierellomycetes > Mortierellales > Mortierellaceae > Entomortierella > Entomortierella parvispora. The sequence goes on from OY752146.1 coordinate 1,377,708, forward strand.
TTTTCCCCCTCATTGTACTTTGCTAGGACTATGTTTAGGACACAGGATTTGTCCCTTGTAAAGTCATATTTGGTCCGACAGCTTGGAAAGATACTCGACGGCCGTGTCCCTGTGCCGGATCTTATGTTTGGAAAAGAAGTGCGCATGGGCGGATACAGGTAATTAAAATCAGCTTCGATCTTTGTACGAGTTCAATCCAGAGCCAGAATGTCTTGTTGTTGACTCGCTGCTCTTTTCGTTTAAAGTGACAAAGGTGTTCCCCCCCCAGGTGCGGTCGTTTCTGCCCGAAAAATGGACCTGGATCCTCGAGCGGAGCCTCAATACGGCGAGCGTGTCCCTTATGTAGTCGTCTACGGAGATCCTGGCGCTCGACTGACGGATCAAGTCGTCGATCCAAAGGAACTGCTCCGCCATCCCGATCTACGACTGAATGGTGAATACTACATTCGTAAACATGTCATCCCGTCTCTGGAGCGCATCTTTCAGCTGGCAGGCGCAGATGTAAAGTCCTGGTTTGATGAAATGCCTCGAGTGCATCGAACTTCCTCAACGCTTCCTGGAAGTACCTTGGCCGGTGCTGCAGCTGTAATTCCGACAGAGGCCTCATCCGCCACGATTGCAGCGGAACAAAATCGTCAGGAACTTCCAGATGTTACAAAAGACTCACTGACAACAGTTCCTAGCGGAGCAGGACCATCCTCCGAGACGTTACTTGCCCCTCCAAAGTTTAAGCCAAAGCGCAAAGGCGGTCGAGGGGTGGTCGTACTTGGTCCCAGAATCGATCGATACTACCAAAGTCAACTGTGTACTGTTTGTGGCAAGCTCATGATGGTGAACCAAAAGACCCACTCTGAGCTTTGCGCTGACTGTTGCAGTGAGCAGGGTCGATTGAACTCGATACTGGTTCTTCAAGGCCGAATCAACAAGGCCGAGAAGCTCTTCAAGGCCACGCTGGACGTTTGCGGGTCTTGTTGTCGCTCTGGGCCATCGGGAGGTGCCGGTGTCGGAGATGGCACCCGCTGGGATCCGAAGGCGGTTGGAGCAGGGCCAGGGCCGGTCAATACTGGAATGGAGCTCGTGGCGTGTGAGAGTATAGAGTGCACCGTGTTCTGGCAGCGTCGGCGCGCACAGAACGGGGTCCAGGGTGTGCATGCAAGGACGATGCGCGTCCTGGACGAACTGAAAGCCTTGGACCACCAGGACCTTAGTTTTTGAGCAGATCCTTGGAAACGACATTAAAATCGCGTCACTTGCTCTTATGGCGTCAACTGGCCCCAGCGGTTTTGGTTTTTTCCTTTTACTCCATTTCATCCTTGTACTCTATTTCATTCCAAGTCCACTCCAAGTCCATTCAAAGTCCATCCCACCATGGCCGACTACCACAAGTGTGCCAAATGCTCCAAGACCGCAAGCGACTCTGGCAACCCCCTGAAGAGATGCGCAAAGTGCAAAACTGTTTTCTATTGTTCCCGCACTTGCCAGACCTCGGACTGGAAAGTGCACAAGAAGACCTGTGGTCTCTCTGCCGGCGTCGTTGAGCCTGTGGTCACAACTACTCCCGAGGGATCCTTCAATACCTTCTCGGGCACGCCTGTCGTTGCCAAGAGTCTCGACAGCATCCTCCAAAAGCCCTTCACGCACCTCTACCACAAGACCTGGCTCCACAACCGGTCCGAGAAGGACGTGTTCCGTCTATTGATTGACAGTTTCCGCCTCATGCTGGAGGATGATTACAAGTTTGAGGGGAATGCGACAATCGATAGCTTGTACAGTGGCGATTGCGCCGACAGTCGAGTTCCATTCAGGATTTTTTTGAACACCGCCCAGAGGCAGAAAGGCCTCTTGCCGGCTTGGTGGACCGCGGCCGATGGCAGTACCAAGGCAGACGAGTGTATCGCGTTCGGATTGACGGACAGCTGGGCTAACTTGGGGGCGGCGGTCGAGAAGTCAGATCTGATTGAACATTACGGCGAATCAACCATGCCCATGCAATTGCGCATCCTGAGAGAGCAGATTACAGGAAGAGGACCCATGGGCCAGAGTGGCATGGATGCGATCCAGATGTACATGTCCTCGGAATCTGGATCAGGACCTCATATCATGTCCACCATGGACTTGAGCCAGTTCAAGCAACGCTGAACGTACAAGTCTGCCACATGCTTCGGAAGAGCGACCGCAAGCGTAGCAATATATGTTTTTATTTATTTATCTCTGCTTCATTCTTGGGAGTATTTGGGGAGGTTTGCCGTCTTCACAGTGGTACCGAGTTTGAGAACCAGGTACCAATGCTGACTCTAATGCAATAGATATCGACGTCGCCAATTGCTCAAGGATTAGTCCTTGTCCTGATGTCCCGAGGATGCCCAGTGTGCTGGACGTCTAAGCCCAACATTTTGCTCTTTTTTTTTTTTTTGTTGATCCTCCTCTCTTTCTTCCTCTCTTTCCTCCTCTTGCTCTTTTCCCCCTCCTCTCTATCCTCTTATATCCTTGTCTCTTCACTATACCATACCTTTCCGAACCATTTCCTCATGGCCAGCAATAATCCTACTATACTATGTAATGATGATCATTGTTTTTTTTAATGTTCTAGATCTTTCCAAAGATCTGCAGCTCTAACAGATCGTCTTCAATTTCAACCTGTATAGCTGTAGGGATCGATCTTGGAACCACAAGCGCCTGTATCGCTACGTGTCGTGACGATTTTGTTAATGTCATTACCAACTCTCAGGGAAACAACTCGACACCATGTTTTGTATCTTTTACAGATGCGGGTTGTCTCGTAGGAGATGATGCCAAGGATCAAATGGACAAGGATCCTTCCAGTGTCGTTTTTGGTACTAAACGATGGTTTGGTCGAAAATATGACAAAGAGGAAATCTGTTCCGACTCGAGAAAATGGCCGTTCGCCGTTATCGACAGGGACGGCAGACACAGCATCAGAATAGATCAAAAGGGCGAAACCAAGGATGTCACACCGGAAGAGATTACAGCTATTATTCTGAGGAGGCTGAAGGTGGATACAGAGTCATTTCTGGGAACGACTGTTACCAAGGCGGTGATCACGGTGCCTGTATACTTTACCGATGCTCAGCGACAAGCCATCAAAGACCTTGGAAAACAAGCAGGATGGGATGTACTCCGTGTCATCAACGAATCAACAGCCGCAGCCATCGCCTACGGTGTGGATAAGATAGCCCCAGTGGAACGGGAAAGGAGTGTGCTTGTATTTCATCTTGGAGGTGGAACCTTGAACATTGCCCATCTTTTGATCGAGGAACGTATTTTTGAGGTTGCGGCCATCGTCACCGACATGCATCTTGGAGGCGATGTTTTCACTGGACGACTTGTTGACCACTATGCCAGCGAATTTGAGCGCATGTTTGACAAAGACATCCGTGGCGACTCCCACGCACTCTGGCGACTGTGGACAGTTTGCGAGAAAGCAAAGTGCCGTCTTTCTACTGAGGATCAGACCTCCATCGAGATCGAGTCTCTGTATGACGGCATTGATTTCCGCTCGACCCTGCCCCGATCTCTTTTTGAAGAACTGAATCAGGATCTCTTTATTTTAATCCTTGGACACTTTTACGACGTTTTCAGGACCAGCAATCTCAGAAAGGACCGCGTGGAGGAGATTATCCTATCTGGAGGGTCCACTCACATCCCAATGATCCGAGAGATGGTGTCCGAGTTCTTTAACAACCGCGCTCTCCTCAAATCCATTCCTCCTCAGGAGGTCGTAGCCCATGGTGCCGCTATACAAGCTGCCATTCTTGCCAACGATGGAGGATTCCGAGTCGGCGATTTCTGCTGTATCTTCAATGTGGTCCCTTTGTCCCTCGGAATTGAGACTTCAAGGGGCGTGATGACAACAACTATTAGGCGAAACGCAACATTACCCACGCGAAAAGTAGAGTACTTTACGACCGTAGCCGACAACCAAACCAGTGTCCTCTTTCAAATTTACACGGGCGAACGTATTCGTACTAGCGACAACAGACTTCTTGGACAACTGGAACTAAGTGGCATTCTTCCTGCGGCTCGAGGCGTGCCTCAGATCGAGGTCGTTTTTGAATATGACCTTGACGAAATCTTGACCGTCTCTGCGTTCGAGAGGTCCTTGGGCCTTTCCAACCAATTGACCCTCAATGACGAGAGTTCTCTTCTTGACAAGCAAGAAATCGAGCGTATGATTATTGATGGTGAACAGCACCGAGCCGAAGATGAAGCCTTTGCCCTCGCTATCAGTACTGAAGCAACCCCCGAGTTTGTGGGGAGTGCGACGCTAGAAGTAGCAGTATGGTCCCCTCCCACAGAGGCAGTGCCAGAAGAGATTGAGGATATCAACTGAAATACTTGCTTATAGTAAAAGATTGTGCTTGTGCGTTTTTTTATGTACAGATGCCTTCCTTCTATCTTGTGATCGCTTTATGTTTTTACAATTCCGTGTGAACAGGGACAGTGTGCTCGTTCGAGGACAAGTAGTACTGAATGCAGTTTTCAAAGGCAAACTTTGGCAACTCAGCATAGAACTCGTCGTACTTTTTGTTCAAAGCATCAGTCAAGGAATGAACACCACGCTTGCTGTCACGATGATCATCGCCGTGCTTCTTGTTGTCTTCTTCGATAGACTTGTTCTCTGGGTGAATGACGGACCAAGGGTCACGGCAAGTAGGTCCTTTGCAAGTGCGGAGCACGTTCAACAGAGCATCCAAGCGGTTCAGCAGCGTAGACTTGGTCTCCTTGTAAATGTTTTTGATCTGGAAAGGATCCTTCACCAGATCGTAGTACTCCTTCTCGCCCGTGCACCAGACCGTGTACAACAGGTTGTAACCCTGGCCAATCAAACGCACAGACTTGTACGTGTTTTGGTTGGAACCAAACGTCTTGTTCTCCATGAACGCAGCCGACCAAAACTCGACCGCAAAGGCCTCCGTGGGTGCATCCTTGCCATACGTAGCCTTGTTCTCAAGCACAGGGATCGAGTGCGCGTCCAATTCGTCAGGCACGGGCAAGTCGGCCAGCTTCAACACCGTGGCCGGGAAATGAGTGTGGGTGGCAACGGCATTGGATTTTTTGCCCTTGGCTATACCGGGTCCACGGATGATGAATGGAATGTTGGTGTCCTCTTCATAAGGCAGTTGTTTCCCTGCAAAAACACGATGCGTTCCGAGATGATATCCGTTATCGGTAGTATAGACAATGTATGTGTTGTCGAGCTGACCGTTATGTTCGAGTCGCTTGATGATTCGCTCAACAAGTTCGTCGGTGGCCTGCAAAGATTGGAGGCGAGCTCGGTAGATGGCATCGATGCGGTCCACCTCACTTTGGTCGAGACGAGGCAAAGAGCCGACCCAAGAAACCTTGTCCTGGACCTCGGGATTGAAGCTGGGATGACGAGGAACCTTGGCACCCTCGAAGAGGTGTTCGTGACGCTTGGCAGGGATGGGGGGTGTGAACTGGGTGGTTCCATTCACGAACCAGACTTCATCGTGCGGGGCTGTGGGACTGATGACAAAGAGGAAAGGGTTGGTCTTGTTCTTGGCAAGGCCGTCCAGGATCGCAATGGACTTGTCAGAGATGATGTCTGTCTGGTAAGTGCCGGTGTGAGCCTCCAGTGGACCATCGTTGGTAGAAAACACGGGAGAGTAAAATGTGTAAATGTTGGGTGCAACCAAGGGTTCCCAGTGGTTTTTGTCAAAGCCCTTGGGGGCCTGCTTCAGCGTAGGCGAGACTCCGTTGATGAACTTTCCGATATAGTTGTTAGAGTAGCCGGCAGCCTGAAGCCATGTAGGAAGCCAGTTCCTGTCGAGCTTTTGCGAGACAAACTTTGAATAAGAGCCTTTTGGTAGTAGGAAAGAAATATTGGTCTGCTGTTAGGAATCCATACTGCTGCTTCGAAAAAATAAAAAATAAGAAAAGGTCTTACCATGGGGGGCCGACTCGTCAGTAACATTGTGGTTGTGCGCAAACTGGCCGGACCAGAGAGAGACGCGACTGGGACAGCACATGGCCGTGGTGGTGTAATAGTTGGTAAACTCGGTACCCTCGTCCCGGATATACTTTTTGACCAAAGGCAAATAGTCCAAAGAGTTCATCCTTCGGTCTTGGTCATCTGTCAAAAAGACCAAAAAGTTGGGTTTTTGTTTGTGGTGACCATGGTCGTGGCCATGGTGGCGGCTATCCTCAATTGGACTACTGGCAAAGTGGTCCTGAGATGAAGCAGCAGTGACGATTTGTGAAAAGGAGAGAAGAGCCACTGGCACAGCGGCCAAAAGTGATGTGGGCTTCATCGTTTTGTATGCTGAAGAGAGGTTGAGAGAGGAATGTCTTTGTGCAAAAAGTGGATGGGCGCGAGCGCAAGAGTATTTATAGTCTCCAACGGATTATCGAGAACCAGAGGTGCGCTCCCCAATTGCAGACTGCGATGACGATCCTGCCAGATCTGTGTGCCACCAATGGTCAAATAGCGCCATTTTTCGCGATGCGCGCGGCATCCACTCCTGCATTTCTGAAGAATGGCCTGTCCTGACGCGACCAGAGTAATTAAAGATCGATCCACCGTGCCGTCATGAACGTCTTCCGCCCGTCCGGCCCCGGGCGTTATCAATGTCCAGCAGGTGTTTTCCTGGGCTTTTGTGTTCCTTGACCCTGCAGGAACAAAAAGAAAAAAAAAATGAGAGCCTCAGATCGCGCCATTTCAACTGCAAATTATTATTTTTCCACTTCTTTTTTTCCCCCGGTTCGTCGCGTCTTCATATTCCTCCCCTTGCTCTCTCTTCTTCCTTGGCTCCACCATTTGGACTTTTTATTTCTTGGACTCTGCATTGAACCTTCAATGTCAAAGTGAATATTCCTCAAGCTAACGACAAAGTTGCTATCGTTGACCCATTCTTCAAGCAGTCACTTTTGTGTAAAGATCCCCTGCATCTTGGCTCTCAGCCAGCCACGGCGCTAGCGAAACTGTCCTACAATGGCGACATATCCCCACCCTCCGACACAATGCCTGTTAGCCACGTTGTGGGTCAGCTCGACTCCCATGTTCCATCCACCACGCGTCGCGTGAAAACTGGGTTTATAAAGGAGTGTATGCAATCCAAGGCCTTGCAGCTTACAAAGGAAAACACGCCTCCGGCTGGTGCCTAGGTAAAGGAGTCTCTAGCACGACAATTGGGCGAACGAGTCGTGATCCAGTTCATTCTGGCCGCTTGCTTTACTGTGAAACGGAGCGTGGGATGTGCAGTGAGTGCTGTACTGGAGATACAGTACAGGACAGTACTGGAGAGCCGCCCCTTGGATTGTCCAACCTTTGCTGCCCCAAGCCTCTGCACGCCCCTCTCCCTGTCACGGGACCTCTTGTTTGATGCATGCGTTTCCTCATTTCCTCTTGTTTTCTTTTTTTCTCTTTCTCTCTACCTCTCTCTCTTTTTCTCCAAACTTGATCTTCGACTCTGTATGCACAATGATGGAGAGCTCCATAATTCTTCCGAATCGACCATCACCCGTGAAGGAAGAGGCACTTCATATCCCAGAGGTGCTGGCCTGCATTCTCTTTTGGCTCTCAGGCGACAAGAGAGCTCTGCGATCGGCCCGACTTGTGTCCAAGCACTTCCTCGACACTGCCAACCGTTTCTTTCGAATCCATCTCAACGCTGAATATGCTCTGAGGCACAACTGCATCCCACGGGCAGCTGCTATCATTGGAGGGCTCACCCTAACCTCTCGAGGCCTCAGCATCCAATCTTCAGATGACGTCGACGAAACCATGGAGGGGCTGTCGCACGAAGACCGCATGGTCGACACTGACTTTTGTTCACTCGTGGCTCAACATTGTATCCATCTCGAAAGGCTTGTGATTGTACTGGAGGGATCCTACTCCGAGAAGGTACCACTGCTGTTCTCTGCCCTGCTCTCGCAGCATCCAGAGAGAGCAGCCGTTTTTCGTATCAAAGAGCTCGAGGTGGTTGTGAAATCCAACTTCCAGCACTCTATCAGACTCAGGTCTGGGCAGATGCCACTTTTCGAGTCTAGCACTGGTCTGTCGTGGACGACTCCAAGGTACGCGCCAGCCGAATCGTCCTTGGCGCGGCTTGAAAAGTTGACGCTGCAAATGGGTAACACAACAACTAATGGCGTGGATGTCCACAGCATATTGGAGTTCCAAATTTGCCCCGAGGTCGCCTTCACAACGTCCTTTCTCGGTCCCGCCTTTATTTCGAATCTGAGAGCGGGTTCTGCTTTGGTTGAATCTTTGAAGCTCCAGTATTCCAGGACATTCAGGGCTCTTGAGTGCCACACTTTAGGGCTAAGTGTCGATCAAATTTATTGGCTAAAAGAGCTGGCACCCGCTCTTGAAGAACTGCAGATCTGGGAGATATTCACTGTGGATATGACAATACCTGCCGACGACGTCTTTGCGCGCGATTCTATAAGACAACCTGGATCCTTGAGGCTGAAGCAACTAAGACTGAGTAGTATCACTGGCCGCTCTGCCAAACTGCTACTGGGTCGACTCTTGAACCCTTCTGTCTTGGAGTCCTTCCATGTGGACTATCTGTATCTCTTCAGACCCACGCCGCCAAACAATGAACATGAAGATCGGAGCAATATCTTGAGGGAAATCATGGAGGAGATGCGAGAGGGTCAGCTGTCAGGATGGCCACAATGCGGATCCTTACGGCAGTTTGGAATCAGGAAAATGAACGAATCGGTGGATACCATCGACTGGCTTCAAGAGTTGAAAACTATACCCCGATTCTCCCGACTGGAGAAGATCTGTCTACCAATATCTGTCCACGAGTTTGTCGAGATATTCGATGGGCCTGTCCTGGAAGATGCTGTGCCCGCAGGTAAGGATCCTCTCTCGGCCCCATTTCCTACCGCCGGCACTACCGATGCTACTCGCAGGATGTCTGCTGGAGATGAGGGGCAGTTGACTGGACCATCATCGCCACGGTCACCGCCTCGACTTCCTTTTCCTGCGTGTTCAAGTCTTTTGTCTGTCGTCCTAAATAACAGTAATCCCCAAACGAATGAGGCGAGCGACGGTTCACGATTTGCCTACTACTTGACCCGTTGGTTGCCGCAACTGAAGCATCTCGATACTCAAGGTAGTTCCTTTTCGGATATCTCCTTTTTGGACATAATTGCTCCACCGCCACGGCCTTCAACACTGTCTTGGGTGTCAACATTGATGCCATCTTTGCAAGCCGATGGTGAGATCAATGGCGAGGGGGGAAAAGTACGTCAGGATCACTCCAACATCCATCATGGCAGTCATGATATCAACAGTCATGGCAATAGCAATGGCATTGGCAGCAGGAGTTTGGGTCTTTTCCGTTTGGAGTCTTTAGCAGCCTCGTTTGAATTCTTGAGTTTGGACGAATTTTCAGCTCTTCCAAGGAGCGAACACCTCTTGGAGCTCCTGGAGAGGAAATCATTTCTTTTAGCACAGCTCTCGGAAAATCCGTACGACTCGGTAGGGCTCTATCAGTGTCACCGTGTTGAAAGACAGATTCGTGCTGAGGAAGAGGAGATGCTTTTGAAGGCTCGATCAATTGAGGCTCATGGAGACAGAGGGGATCAACTTTTGGCCATCCTTGCCCGATTTCAAAAGTCGGATCAGACTAATACACTGCACAATTATTCAACGGCAACGAGTCAACATCGGGGGGTAAGGACATGGCCTTGGATCAAGGGACTGAAGGAGATATCATTCTCTCAAGTTGGGATGCCGAAAATATATCTGAGAATGCTGAATCGTCAGATCAGGTCGCTGTACCCAGACCTCGAATGGAAGTCGGCCAGTCGTGCGCATCGTATCCCAGGAAGGAATTGAGACACATCAAGTGATACGATAAAATGTGAAAACAGAGCGAGGCGCGACGAGGAAAAGGAGAAGAGGAACAAGAGAGATAAAAGGTAGAAGAGGGATCAGGGATTTTAACAGAACTTGAGCTTCGACACAAGGTACTGGAGACAATAAAACAAAATAAGGACACTGTGCTGTCGCCTTCAATTATTTGAAAGAGAATAAAGAGAGAACTCTTGATTTTGTCTCCTTGATCCTACCAGCTCCTCTCCTTGAAAAGGATTTATTGTCTAGAGAAAGGTTACTTCCATCTGCACTGGACTAGAGGGAGTCCCGAGTTCACCTTAAACCGCCACAGCTGCCTCTTCTTCATTTACTGAAGAGTCTTTCTTGGCAGTTTGACTGGCAGTCTTCTTTTCCTTGGCTTCCCTTTCACGACTCTCTTTCAGGTAGCGTTTGCAAGGTTTTTGAGGCAAAGCAGGCACCATATCCGGATTATTGACCACGGGCAAGAACATGACTTGGGGTCGGTAAGCGACTTCTTTGACGTACTGTCGCTTTTGAACTGACTGTGGGAGGATGGTCATGGCGAGCCAGCGGACGAGACGGTCGTGCCATGCACGGCCAGATACGATTTTAGAAAGAACACCGCTCATCTGGTACACTTTCTCGGTCTGAGGGTATCGCTGTTCGTAGTAGCTTTGGAATGCAGCCTTCACAGATTTGGCGGATTTGTCTTCAAGGTCATAAAGGCAATTAGCCAAGATCACTGCATCCTGAAAGGCGGTAACGGCTCCTAGAAAAAGTATCAGAAAAAAATATATGTCTGTCAGCCTGTAGACCAAAGGCAACAATTGAGTCAAGGGCAAACTTACCATTGCCACCCGCAGGGAGAAACTAGAGTCATCAGGAACGGCAAGTAAAATAGAGATGGTATCAGCAATTGGTGATTACAAGTCATGTTAGCGTTTCATCTGCTTTCTTGTAGCCTTGTGGGACGAGGATTCTACCTTGTGACATGCTGCGAAAGATGAAAAGGCAAGTAACAAATTAGAATTTTTCAAAATTCGTCTGTTTGTGGACATTTGAGCAAGAACTGCTGTTGCGTACCATCGCCAATGAGTACTGTACGACCGTGATGCCAGGTCTTGAACAATTTGTGCTCCAAGAACACTTTGGAGATGAGCTCTGGGGGTGTTGCCTCAATAAAGTCATTCATGGTGCCGCCAAACGGATTCGGCCGGTCCTTGAACTGATCAATCATCTCCTTGTTCGACTCTGGACCCCACTCCGAGTTCATAAACTGCTGTCGCTTGGCCTCTTTCTCGTCTAGATATTGCAAGTTCAATTGCCACGTGAATCTGTTCTCGGGCATGTTTACACTACCCCACTAATAAAAAAATAACAAAGAGGTAAAGTCCAGTTAGTTCGGAACACAAACAAACCCATTGTGACAGGGGAGTGGATCAATCAATCGTACGTTGTGACGAGCGCCTCCGACGACGGATCTAAAATGTGCAACATCGTCTTTCAACTCGGGGTACTTTTCGGGATCCATAGGTCCAGTCAAGCCAACCATGCAAGTAAACCCGACGTGCAAAGGCTCCTTATCGATTTTTGGGAGAACCCCCTTGTCGGACATGACTTTGTACATGTTTTGCCTGACACTGCTGTAAACACCATCCGCGCCCACGACCACATCCGCGGTGAACTCTGTGTTGTCTGCACAAGTAACCAAGACCTTGTCTTTTGCGTTCTCGTTGTCTTCCTCGAACTTCAAAACGCGCTTTCCCCATGCAATCCTGTTCTTGGGGACCTTGGCCAACAACAGATTGAAGAGGTCAGGGCGCGGGAAGATCCTGTGAATAGGCAACGGGCGGCCGATTAGTTCAGATTTGTGGCACAACGGCAAAACGAGGGAGGAGGAGGGGAGGTTCAAACTCTTACACCTTTGCTTGGTCCTCGTAGACAATCTCTCCCGTGCAGTTCAGCTTGTCGTCAAACACCTTGGCAGCCAAAAGGGGAAGTGAGATTTTTTGAAGTTCATCGAGCATGCCCAGTTGCTCAAATAGGACCTGGATGCTGGGCGTCAATGACATGGCAGATCCTAAAGGGGAGGAGAGTTGCAGAGGCAGTATTAGCAAGCCGACTTTTGAGGGGAACACAACTCTGATAATGAAAACAGATTTCTCTGTGGACAACAAGAAACTGGGAAGCGACTCTTTACCGAGGGGTTTGGGAGAGGAAGCGCGCTCTAGAATGAAATAATCGACATCGCCCATCTTCTCGAGGAGGATGGCGAGCATGATGCCGCCTAGTCCTGCTCCAACGATGAGAACGCTAGGGGCACTCCTTTGTGGTGAGGTGGATGCAGACATGCTGTGGATAGAGAGTACTGAACGGCAGACGAAAATAAAAGAAAGGGACGAAACAAGAGCGAGAGGTTTTTTGGGCAAGGAATTGTGGTGCGGAAGAAAGAGGGCGAAAGCAAAGTGGATAGCGGCGTGCCAAAAGAAAAAAAGTGAGCGGATGCTGGACAAGGGCGCCAAGGATGTCGCACGGCATCATGTCCCGACTGCTCTCAAATCGACTGTTGCTCCCCTGCAAGTGCACTAGTCTAACGGCATGGTGTCCCCATGGGCCATGGTCTGTCTCTGTTTCCTTCACTTTCTTCTCCTCTCCTCTCCCTGCCTTGTCTTGTCTTTTACTTTCTCTCCCACTCCCCTCCCTGTCCTCCTTCCGTCTTGTTGATGTAACCCACCTGGTTCCTCGCAGCTTATAGATAAAAAAATGGGTTCCTTTGGCTGCCATCATCATCTCCAAAAAAAGCCCATACTCATTCTCCGTCAGTGTTTGTGTAACCCTCGATTGGTCCAAAGACAACAATTTGCTGAATGCAGCTTGACGTGAAATTTATTAGAGTCGGCTCCCTGAGAAAATCGGATGGGTTGAAGAGCCAGGGCTCTGGAGACTGGAAAAAGGGTTTGGTAATTTCAGTCTTCTCCGTGTTCGGGGCGACGACAACGAGGAAAGAAGAGGAACCATCCACGCGCTTTGCCCGATTTAGGGCGTTACCCCTAGGACACCGGCCGTTGCCAAGATGTTGCTAACCTATCGGCGGTAACCTTGTCGTTGATCCCTCCTTGTGTCCCCCCTTTTTTAATGGCTCTGGTACTGGACCCAGCACTTCCCCTCCTTTCCCGGCAAAACTTCTGGCAACTCCTAGTCTCTGCCACAAGAACACACCGACCGCAAGACATTCATCTATGTGGCGCTGTCTTTTTTTTTTTTTTTTTTTTTTTTTAATTTTCCAAGTGCGTTCTCAGCCGCTCTTGTTGATCGGAGTATCGCGTCACTCGTCGGCACAAGCAGCGCTGGGCAACGATGCTGGCGATGGCATAGAGTGCAAATTGCCACTTGCAGGAAGGACGTCCAATTGGATATTCATGATCGTCCCTCACAGGCATGTCCACCCCTCTTCTTCTCAACAATGAGGGAGCACACCTTTTTTTTTTTTTTTTTTTTTTTATTTTACAAATCAGAGGTCGCGCATGCAGTCAGAACATAGGATGAAGCCTGCTCACAGGATACTCACGCCACAGTCGATCCTGGGAACGACCATGGCATCGACCAGAATCCTTCTCAGAGTTTGATCAACCGAACTATTAGGATGCAGTGAACCGAAAAGGTGCCTTAGGCGTGGCCAATTCTCCATCATCCAGTGAATGTCCCCGACGCTCAACTCCTGAGGAAGTTCCAGGACGCTGAGACAAGATAGCTTGCGTAGGTATCTCAAAGAATCGAGCCCTTGAGCCAAATTAAAACTCAAAAACTCCACATTGTCTAATCGTCGATGGTTCCTGCCGCGACTTTCTATCTTCATCAAGTCGAGCGTTTCGAGCGATTTAAGGGTCCCAAGTCGTTCAAAGATCATTCGTTGAGAGGTTTCCTTTTGAACAAGATCGATGCACACCGATAGCTTCTTCAAGCCTAAACAGATCCAGGGTCGGGGATCTTCCAGAATATCAACGTCTTGGATCCACGGCGCAGAGATTGAGGTCAGGTTCGGCAATGTGCAAAGTATTGCTTGGACCATCTCGCCCCGTATTCCTCTCAGTTCCAAGATTTTGAGTGATTGCCGATGGTGACTGTGCTGAATATGACTCCAGGTTGTTTCTCCGAACCACTTCTTCTGCAGTGAGAGCAATTCCAGTGGAGTATCGGCTCGACTCTCCAGGAATGGAAAGATCTCGTCGTCCATCCCGGTCGCCTTGGCTTCCACACTGAGCCTGACCAGCTTTGGGCAATAACGAGTGTACTCTGGAAGTAGTTTCCTGATCGACCGATGGTCACTTGTACGAGAGGAATGGCTCCGCCAGTAAAACGAAACAAGCTCCGGACACCACCTCAGCAGCTCTAGCTGATTCTCCAGAGATATCGAACCTCCAGCCCAAGCCAGCTCTAGTTCTCTGATCCTGGTCACTACAGCGCCATTGGATTCGTCAAATCGTGGGAGAAGGAAATCGACACTAGAGAGCTTGAGAGTGGTCAACTGCGACCACAGACTCCAACAATGTGGTAGATCCTTTTCGGTAATATGTGCTCCTGACACCGAGAGATATTCCAACTGCGGACAAGACTTCAAGACTTTCCAAAATTCGTGGTTGTATTGCTCGTATCCTGCGAGGTCCTTGGGGACGGAGAATGTCAGGCTTTTGAGAGTTGTCTGGTGCCGTCGTATAAAGTCAATTACAAACTGGTCGTGAAATTGCAGTTTAAGGTGCTTGAGCTTTGGACAGTTGAGAGATTCAAGATAAGGCTTTGATTTTCCAATGTAGTCGAGTCTCTGGATGCAACTCGAATCGCGGGCAAAGACCAAGGGTGACAGGACCTTGGAGCCAAAGGATCCTGCAGGAACAATCCGGAGCTCACTCCAGATAAACGGCAAGAGGGTGTGGTACCATTCGTGGGACAGTCGGGCGCAGACGGTGAGCTCGTGCCTTGAGAGGAACGGGGCAAGGTGGCTTCTTATTTCGGGCAGGTCCAGTGGATGCAGTCTCGACATTGTCCTGTGAAGGTCCTGAATGGGATGGCTGGGGAATGAGCAATGAAGAAGAAAAGAGAACAGAAAGAACAGGACAAGGGCATGTTTGTGCTTGTGCAGGGCAATCTATGCGGGCACAGCGCATGGGCCTCTGAGTGGTGCCCTATTTTAAGGTTCGTCGCCACCAACCGCAGCGGGCTGCTTGTTTCGCCCAGGAAGGAGTTGAGGGATGACCCACCGATGACCCGCTGGCACGGGCAAAAAGGTGCTGCCGGAGAAGACTCTCTGGCGGGAACGACGCAACCAGACTCGGGCCCCCTGTCGATGGTCTCGCAGGTGAAGCCTGCGCAATGGGAACTACCGGATATCCGTTGCTGCATGCTCATTCTCCAAGAGCGAAGTGTTGTTGAAACACATTTTAATCCTCTTCCTCAATTACCAAAGATAGGCTAGTCAACCAAAGCCCACCTTTCCTTTAGAGGTTGCTTAGAGCTAATCTCCTGCTTCAATAAGTAAAAGATGCCATCCCTGGAGACCTTCTTCAGGGCCGTCGCCGTCCGGGCAGTTCATCCAAGCTACAAAAGGAATGAAAAATTGCCACCAACAGCAAAACGTGACTGCTCACTCAAGGCTGTTTACTTTTTTTTTTTTCTTTTTGTCATGAGGTCCATGGACCCATTCCTTGGCAATTGTTTCCTTCGACCTCCTCCCCCTCCTCCCGCATTTCCATCAAAACACTTTTCATGATGACGGCCCCCGAAGCAACCGTGGCCGTTGTGCCCATCCCCGAGTCCAACCCGTTCTTGAGAGCTGACGATAACCATGACCGGGCAGTGTCTTTGGTCCTCGATACCTCCCCTTTTTTGCGTGGAGGCGCTACGAAACTCAGAGCCCTGGCCGACAAGTTCTATACCATCCCCGAGGTCTTGAACGAGATCAGGGACAAACAAGCCCGAAACGATCTCGCCATGCTTCCCTTTGATATCCAGGTCATCAACCCTAACGAGTCCTCCGTCCGCGCAGGTGCGTAATTCTTTTCACCGCTTTTTCGTGCCTTTTGCAATCCCTCGGTCAAGACCAGTCTTGATACTTAACCTACTCTCCTCCTCTAAACTCCATTTTCGTTTATGGTACTTTTTTTACAGTTGCTGCTTTTGCCAGAAAGACTGGTGATTATGCTGTCTTGTCCGCAACCGATCTTCGCGTCTTGGCTTTGACTTATCAGCTCGAGTTTGAGGCCTGCGGAATGGCTAGAATCCGCACTGAGCCTCTTCGTCCCAATGCCAAACCCGTCGCTGCCAAGCCAGTTCCCAAGCGCACAAAGCACGCCGCCAAGGAGATTACTGGCGATTTCGAGGATGAGGTCAAGGAAGAGGAAGAAGGTCAGGCACCACAGGCAGATACAGATCAAGGCAACACTGTCTTGGAGGAGGAGTCAGATGATGATGAAGATGAAGGAGCAGAGGATCAGGATGAGGTTCAGGACGTTGCAGAGAAACTCGAGAACCTTTCCACAGCCGAGTCATCAGAGGTCACCGCAGCCTCAACGACAGAGGAGAGCACTGAGAACAAGGAAGGCGAGGAGGAGAACAAAGATGGAGAGGCCAACAACGAGGAGGATGATGATGACGATGATGGCGAGTGGATTACGCCCGAAAATGTGAAAAAGTACACACGTCATGGAACATTAAAACCCAAGAAGAAGGTCCGCAAGGCCTTGTTGATGCAGGTGGCCTGTACGACCTCGGATTACGCCATGCAGAACGTGCTCTTGCAGATGGGTCTCAACCTCTTGTCGATCGACGGTCTCCGTATTGGAAAGGTCAAGAACTGGGTGCTTCGTTGCCACGCCTGCACAAAGTGAGTTTGACTTTTCGATCCTTTTCTTTTCTTTTTGTTTATCAAGAAGAATCCCTCTAACTATTTTTTTTTTTTTTTTGCAATACTACTCTAGGGTCACCTCGGACATGGACAAAAAGTTCTGCCCCAGCTGTGGAAACGCCACACTAATGCGCACTTCGACCAGCACAGACCAAAACGGAAACGTAAAGTACTATTTGAAGAAGAACATGGTCTACAACCTGCGCGGAACCAAATATTCGATCCCTACCCCCAAGGGTGGTCGCAAGAACAATGACTTGATTTTGCGTGAGGATCAGCGCGAATTTGAGTTGTCTATGAAGTTCCAGAGACGTCAAAAGAAAATTGATGCCTTTGATCCCGATTACGTCCCTCGTTTGTTGGAGGGTCAGATTGATGTCAGGAATCCCTTTGGTGCACCTGTCATTGGTTATGGCAAGAGAAACCCCAATGCCGTCAAGAAGAACCAGACATTGAGGAGGAGACGTTAAAGCGTCTGCGCCGACAACAGAAAATCTAAATAAAAACTCAAAGATCTCGCATGTTGCATAGTGCTTGCAAAATCGTAATATTATTGTGTATGTCTTGCGCTCGCTACTTTATTTCGGGTTGAAATTATTGTATGGTAAGGTGACGGTGTTGAGAGACATTAGACCGCTACGACCTCTGCGGCAGGAGTTCCCATGCTAACATCCGCTACAGCTACAGCTTCATCATTTTGTTCAGGCACTTCTGCTGCGGCTTCGACGCTGTCCTGTTGTTCTTGTTGCTGCTGAGATAAATCTTCGTTTTTGGCAATTGCAAAAAGGTCCTTACGGTTCTCGGGCAAAACTCCATGAATAGCAAAAGAGATACCGCAGGTATTGCACAGAGTCTTTTCGCCCGCTGGTCCAGATCGAAGCATGATGGTCGACAAGGCACCCAGGCCACACTGTTGACATTGCCAGTCCTCGTAACCGACCATGCTCATTGTTTGAGGCTTTTTAGTTGAAGGTCTTCCACGACGTCCCGTACCTCCAGTGTATAATGAAGTGACGTACAGTGGCCCACGACGGCCCTTTCCATAACGAGATGTCTCTCTGCGGTTACGACTGTAAACAATAAAACAAGAATGGATGAGTAATGCAGAGTATAGATAAACCCTCACGATAGTAGAATAAATTGGCGGAACTTACCGAACACTGCGATCACTAGATTCCAAGATCTTTTCATACTCCTCAGCTGTCAGAGTTTCAAGGGCAGGACACCAGTTCTCGCCTTCGTCTGTAGGCCTGAATCCAGAGTAAAGAGGTTCAGCATCAAAGCCACGGTCCAGTAGTCTATCCTGCTTGTACCGGAAGAGCTGTTCATGGATTTCGTGTGCAATCAGGGCCACAAACTCGCCTCCGATACCCAGGTCTCCTGCCAATTGCTTTGAAAATTCCTCGGGTGTCAAATCCGAGCCAACGTCCCATTCGAACCGATCTCTCAGATTGATACCTCCAACGTGAAGATCCAGCTGGTACATATATAAGGCAGTCATTGGGAATTAATAATCGATCCTCATCACGCAACAGTTTCAACATACGAATCCAATAAACGTCAAACATCTTACCTGGATCACGGCTCTTGCACCTTCACTTGGTACCTGAACTTCAGCAATAGGCTCAAACTCCGCGATTTGACTCCGGATCGAGGCTACGATATCGGGTACGTACTTCGCCATGTTCAAATCCAAGTCCTCGCACAGGATTTCAGCAAAGTTCTCGGGTGTCATCAACTGCTCATTCACGTTCCATGTAAACGTGTCCCTCAGCCGGAAATCATCCGTGTCAATTTCCAATCGAATGGGAACTAAAATCGCATCCTGATCCGCCACTGAATCCAGTTCCTTCTGTGAACTATCATTATCAATGAAAACAAGTAGATGAAAATTAGCAAGCAATACAAAAAAAAAAAAAAAAAGACTATTTTTTTCAAGTAGTACGGAAGCATGCCCTTTGTCAGCAAATAATAACGACTTACTTGAAAATATGGCGCGTCTTCCTTGCTCTCTTGACCCATGTCTTCTTCTCTTTCTCCAATCTTTCCTTCTCCAACATCTTTTGCATCTTGGAGGGCGTGCTCCTGGGCGATCCATCCTCGAAATCCCAATCGTCTTCATCCGATTCCATCATTGAGGCAACAGCAGCACGTTTGGCCCTTCGACCCAAAGCTGGCGGCAAAACAAGTGCCGTATTGGCCTCGCGTATCCTTGACGAGTATGTGCTAAAAGTTCCCATAGCATGGTTCATAGGTGCAGCCCTAACATGCTGTCCACTGCTGTGGTGAGGCGGGTGATGGGGCTGCTGATGATGGTGCTGAGGCGGTGGTGGATAAGGAGTGTGCTGTGTGTAAGGGTTCTGCTGTCTAGATTGAACAGGAGCGCTACTGGGTCTAAAAGCCATGGGATTGGGCTGCTGGGGCTGCTGCTGTATGTGTCGGGGTGGTGGCTGTTGATGGGGGTTATATGAATGGTGGGGAGGTGGCGGTGGTGGAACGCCATACGTTGGCTGGAGGCTTCCTACTGCTCCAGGCGCTGGTCCTGGTCCGCCTTGGAATGGCTGTGGTGGCACGCCGTGGTGCATGGGCGTGGGTCCTCCTTGATGATGAAGCATCCCTGGAGGCGGTCCATGCTGTTGCGGGTACATCTGTGGGTGCCCACTGGTGTTGCTGTTGCTGCGACTGGGCCTCTGCGGGTAGTTGGGCACGGCAGCATTTGATCCAGGTGCTGCAGAAGTGACGCGGCGACTAGGTCCATGAGACTGCATTGAGGCCATGGTGTGATTGACCCAAGATGACATGACGGATGGTTGATTCTAATGTCTTGCTCTAGCTTTGTCCTGATTATGGATCCAAGACGAGGTGATGATGAGAAACAGAAAAGGCGGAAAGCAGAGAAACAAAAAGGCAGCAAGCAATGGCGATGGCGATCAATCAATCAATCTCGCTCCGCGTTTCGTGGCTTGTGACGTTGTCAAAGAATTTTTTATATATTATTCGAGATAATTATTTAATATTGTTCCTGCACATACAATTTGACCCCTCCAGTGAATGTTTTGAGGTCGATCAGCGGCAGCTTGGCAGCTGGCTCAGGGTCGTCATTGTGCTTCACCCAACCTTGCACTTTGTTCCATTCATTTTTAGTAAATTGGATGGTATCATTGTGTCCTGGTGGAACCCAAACAGCAGGCTTTCCGATCTCGGAAGCGAGATCAAAGTGCCCGTGGAACGGCTTTGCCTGTTTCGATGCAATGTTATGATAATCCACAAAATCAGCACAGTGCACGTTGCAAACGAAAATGAAATGCCCAAGAAGATCCAACATAATTACCAAGTTCACTGAAACGCGTCCGCTCATAGCCGAGGCATCAATATAAAATTCGTCGTTGTTCCAGTGGGACTGAAGAGGTGTCGTGTCAACAACCAAGTCGATGGGTCCGTTCATTGACATGGCCTCAATTGTTCCTGACGTCTTCAAGGTGCCAAATACATGGCCATTTGTCAGCTCAAACTTGGTTAACCTTGATACTGCCAAGTTTCGAAAGTTGATCTCGCCATTAGACAGTCTTGCGTGAAAAGTATCTAGAATCGTCACGGCGCCTGCTGTTTCAGGCATGTCGATGTTCATCTCCCCATTGTCAGCGGAAAGGTCGAGTTTTCCTGACGTGACAAGTGGCTTTCGCTTCAGGGTAACGGGATAGAGAATGTCGACGTCGACTTGAGCGCAATTGCCGTCGAGATGCTTCCACTTTTCGCTTTGAGAATCGCCCTCAAGGTGGATCGTAGTGAACTGATTGTCATATGACAACTTTGGATCCGTGGTGTTGGTAAAGACCATTTTGTTGAGCAGATTTGTCGAGGACGCACGCATTGTCATCGTTACTCTGATTTTGTTATCCTTGCTCTCATATTCCGACACGGCAATGTTTCCAACCTGTCAGGGGATACGAAGGGAGTCAGTGAAGGGATTTCTTCAATCCATCGCATGCCTTTGAAACGTAGAACGAAAAGACTCATGATAACTGTACAATTCCATCAGTGACTTTTAGCTTGAATCCCACAGTTGGTGTGGCATCAATTAGTTGTGTTTTGACCAACTTCGGGGCGTTTGCAGGGGCCCAGCAGGAGCCATCAAAGATACCATCCTAAGAACCGGTATTGTAAAATTAGTCATCCATTCAAGAATATCTTTTAACTCACAGAAATGAATGCTGAATCTACATACGAGCGACCTCGAGAAATACCAACAGAAAAGGATGATCAAAATGATTGTGATGCAGCAGCAGGAGCAACAACCACCCCCGTTCGCCTTCATCTTGCGTCCTATTATGAGAACAGGTTAACAAACAAATGCTCGACGGTGAGAGTCCAACCAGCGATCGGTATGACTTACTACGTCTGCGGATCGGTGTATCTCCAGAGTCAGAATGGTGGGGCAACGGGCCTGAAGGAAGTGGTGCATAGTTGTTGGAGTTTGGGTACGGTGTATTGATGGCACCGTAGTTGGCAGGCATCTGTGATTGAGAGGCAAACGGAGGCTGGTACAATTGATTCTGAGGAGGTGGACTGTATGGGATCTGAGGAGGTGGTTGATAGGGGTGTTCCTGTGGGGCCGGGGGCGAATGTGCTCCCCGAGGGTTTGGTACAGTGGCTGGGACTGCAGGAGGCGCATTGGAAGCTTGGGGGTGTCGGGCGGCGGAAGTGGAGGGTGGAGGTGCTGTGGACTTTGGCGTGTACATTGGAGGAGCATCCGATGGAACTATTTCGAAAGCAGAGATATTTAGCGTTTTCTCCTCTCCGCCTCGGTCTCTGACTTTTCTCTCCCTCTTTGGCTTACTCTGCATTGGTACCGAGGGCTGTTCAAGCACCGGAGGCTGAAACGGCTGATGGGCTAGAAAGGGGGCCGCCTCGTCTTCACCGCTTTGGGACGTGGCGTGGGTGTCTGCGAACGGAGCCTGGCTCCCGAACGTCTGCTGCTCGTCTGCAGGCACACTCCAGCCAGTGATGGGCTGCTTCTTGTCGATGCTGCTCATGGGAGAGAGACAGAGGAAGAGAGGATGAGCGCCGGGGATGGAGGAGAAAGAATGTAGGGTGAAGGAAGGAATGGAGGAAATGCCAAGACAGCCAGGGACACTAAAGGGCAGACCACTGTCGACCAAAGGCCGCAGTGTTAGGAGGGGGGTTTTTTGTTTGTTTGCTCTCGCACTCCAAGACACCTCACACCTCACACTTCACACCTCACACTTCACACCTCACACTTCACACATGCACACTTCACACATGCACACGCCCGTTCACTCCCAAAAGGAAAAAAAACCCCAGCCCCGGCCCAATAGCGTTGGCTCACAGCTCTCAGGCAGGCAGGCAGGCGCACGTTGTTTTTTGTTTTGTTGTCTCCTTGGTCTTCGACTTCTTCTTGGTCCCTGCCCTGTCTGTCCTCCCAGCCAACGCCAGCACACCCGCCTTCCCTCCAGGCGCCGGTTTGTGCGCCTGCGAATTGCAGATAGAGCGATCTGTACGTTTGAAAACTAGAGATCACAACAGCGCATCATCGCCTTGTTCCTGAACCGCGTCTCATCCCAAACCGGTCAACCCCGCCTCAGTCAACCCCGCCTCTTCTTGCCCCTGGCTGAACTGTCCGTTTCATGGCTTTCTTTTTTATTCTGGCATTTGCGAAGGTGACAGACTGCTCTGTCTTTTGTACATGAGTATGGGGTTTGAGTCTTCTGCCCTCTGGCCACGTCCTCCACTCTCTCATTCTTATCACTCAACGGTTGCCAACACTTGTGCAAAAGTCTTTTTTTAAGGAGAGATGGGAGAGATCAAGTTGGGAGGGGTTTTTTTTCTTATGTCTTTTGACTGTTCTACTTTGAGACGCTGACACTCTGAGAAGGGTATGGGCCACCCATCTGTCCCCAGGTTTCGCTCGACATCTGATGGGTAACTGGACCGGAGCAGTTCTTGCCCTTGTAGAACTTGAGGTTGGCCTTGGGGCCAGAGTCGTAATGAACAGAGCCAATGGTCTTGAGGCCGTGGTTCACGCACTTGCTGTAGCCAGTGATCTTCTTAGCCTGACCCTTGAAGTTTGACTTTTGATAGACAGAGAAAACAGGAGCATTTGCAGGAGCCTTTGCAGCTGGCTTCACGGGCACGGCCTCTGTCGAGGTGGAGACGAGAAGGAGGGCGGCGATGACGAGGAGGAGGAAGGAAGAAAAGTTGGCCATGATAATGGTGCTGGCGATGGGTGTGTTGGTGTGGTGAGAGGTTGGTGGTGGGTGGGTGGGTGGGCGTGGAGTGAATGAAGACTGAGAGAGAAGAAGAAAGAGGAGCAGGAGCAGGATAAGACGTCCCGAGATTCGTATTTGAGCAAAAAACCCGTCAGCCGCCACCGATTCTCCTTCCCGGCGCAACAATTTACATCCAATTTAAGCAGCAATTGTGTGTGCCTGCATAATGTATGCCCTGGAAAGTGAAATTATCCCTCGATCGGTGGCACCAATCACCCAAAAGTACTCACAATTCTCGGTTGCGACTGAGCATCTGGGTTAGTACGTAAAAAAGGCAGGCTCTGTTGGACAGGGACCTCTCTCTGCTGGAGGATGACAAGCTTGGGTAGACTTGGGGCATTGAGCAGCTATGACAGCACCACACCCCCATAGCCTGAGCGAAAAGCACTCTTGACCACAACCTGTGGCATGCACTCCTGTGGAGAAATCATTGTTTCAGTTATTCTTTTCTGATGTTTATTGTTGGCGCAAGCCTTCTGTTCCTAGCGTCCGTTGGCTCGTTTCTTCATTGTGATCACATAGCTTTCGGTGGCTACTGCAGCGGTGATGAGCTGGACATAATCCCAATGCTGGCATGGAACAACCTTTATATCACAGTTGAGGATGAGACTGGCCAAGATCAACCGCATCTCCATCATGGCAAAGTTCTTTCCTACACAATTGCGCGTGCCTGCAGAGAAGAGATAGAACGTAAAATCCTGAACAGGCGGGAAAGGTGACTCCCCGGGAATCCAACGCCCAGGAATGAACTTTTTAGCCTGCGGGAAGTATTCGTCCGACCAGTGGAGCTGAGGAAGCTGAGTGAACAATACTAAATAAAATATTGTGTATTCTCCACAAGTCAAAACTTGAAACAAAGTTTGGAATGCATTGACCTGAACGCCCTGAATATGTACCAACCTGTGCCCTTGGGAAAGAAGAAGTCATTCATGGTGACATCTTCAGTCACCTTTCTAGGCAGACCAGTCGTTGCAACTGGACGGAGACGAAGGGACTCGTTGACGCAACCTGTTAAATAGGGTAGGTTGCGGACCTGGTCGTACGATGGGAGCAATCCTGGGGCATTGCTTACCGTGGCCAGATCCAGTTCCTCTCTGAGCTTGCCCAGCTTGTCTGGGTTTTGGATGAGGAACATCAATGTGAAAGTCATTGCAGTGGACAATGTCTCTGAGCCAGCAATCCTATGAAACCCAACTGTTGGTTTTGAACTCATACCACCGTTTGTCGCTAAAAACCGGACAATGCAGAAAACACCTACAAGAACACGCAAGCTTCAGTCTCTACAGCTTTGTCAGTCAGTTTACCAGCGATCATATCAGCATGCTTATCGCCGGTCTCCCCGTGTCCATTTTCACGTTCTCTTGCCTGGGCATCAGTGAGATACTGCAGCAAATCGGCTCGGCGTCCCTTTTCGCCTTTGGCCTTTCGGGGTTGAACTTTTTTGGCTCCAAAGTCCACAAAGCAAAAGTCCAAGGGCACGATATATTTCATCCAAGGTTTAAAGGCCTGCTGCATGCATCTTTTGATGGTTCAGGCCATGATGCCAGGGACTGGATGCGAATCGTTTCGGACCATATCAATGACTGTCCAAAGGCCGTCTCCCCAATAATATCCAGTGATAGTCGCATCATGAAGGAACAAATATTGACTTGACCCTTTGGAAGGATTTTGGTGCCTTTCTTGATCATCGTCGGGTCTTTGAGGACCTGATCAAGCTTTCTGAGTAGGATATGAATGCATTCATGGATGATGGGTCTCAAGGTACGCAGGTATTGCAGTCCAAACGCGGGTACGATAAGTCGACGCAGTAGTGTTGCGAGCTAATATTGTTCCCTTACCTCTCGCATTATGTCCTTGTCGGCGACAGAAACAAACTCGGGTCCGATGCTTACGATCTTGCCATAAAACTTGTGAAAGAGAGGAAGGTCGTAGTGGCTCCGACCTGTTAGCGAGGAGATCCTTGTAGATAAGTAGGTCGAGGCAATGAGTTTGTTTCCGGGGATTGGGGTCAGAGGATGAAAGAATGCGTTATATATCATCTAGAGGTCAATGGCCGCTTGCTAGGTTGAATTGACGTTGCCTTCGACATTGATGCATAGACAATGAGTAACTAAAGACAGAATTACGTTTTTTCAGCCCTTTGGCAACCCAGAGTGTAACAATGATTGTAGGAAAAGTTGAGACGAGGACCTTGATAAACGAACTCACGTCCCCGGCGAAACTGTCAATCGAGATAATCATTCAATTCGACTCTCATAACGGCCTTTGTGTCTTTGCGATCAGGCCTAAGGCTAGAAGAGCGTGCTTCTCGGCTGGCAGAAAGAGTCGCAATGATGAGGCTCAGTGTTGGGGAGGAGCACAAGGGTCGGTCGAACCCGAGATCAGTCTGCACAGACTCTTGGACCACAAAATGCTTTGAAGACACACAGTGTCAAGAGGCTATAAACGGTGCAAGATGCATGATACATGATGAATGATGAACGTCCGTAATGAAGAACTGAGAACGGGCGGCCAGAGCGACAATTGCCAAGCTTTGAATAAGGTGAACGTCCGTAATTTGGTTGCACTCCAATCGTCATCGCGATTCACCGATGCTCAAAACAGATGAAGGCTCTTTTTTTTTTTTTTGCATTTTTGCCCCTCCACAGACCAGAAGGGTCGCGATCATCGTGGGAACGTGGTGCCAGTTGGGACCGTTAGGATTGAAGCAGTCGACCTTGCCTGGCAGGCCCCTGGTTCCCTAGTCCAGGGAACCGGCTCAACTGGCAGACCAACGGTTCTCCACCGGTCGGGTCGGCGTTCAGTACCGGTACGTCTGTTCCAGTCCCGTCCTGCGAGGAAAAGACCGTTGTCCCCAACGGACTGCAAGGGTGAACAGGTCAAACATCCAGATAAACTAAACCTTTTCCTCTCTCACAAAAACACAGCTTATCTGTGCTTCGTGCTAATCCTAGATAACTACACATCGTGCATAGTGGGTACGCGCGATGCACACGTTTCAAGTATTTGAAGATTATGTTCGCGTGAAGGAATAAAACACCCACCAATTTTTTGCATGTTACCAAAGCGGCTCAGATATTTCACCCTGTCCCGAATTTTCCGTCTGCTGCATTTCACATCCATCAGCATTCATTCCTCCTCCACATTGGATCAGCAAACACGACCATTGACGCTTTGCTTTTTGTGTTCCTCACTTAGTTTATTAATAAGCAAAGATGATATTGCAGAGAGCCGTGTCGACTATTGCCCTTCGAGCAGCCAGAGCTCAGTCTTTGCAGGTAAGACAAGAACAAAGGCGGGCCACTTGTATTTAGCCAGGTCAATTATTCTTCAGTCCCTTGTGTTTCGCTTCCAGTCTGACTGGACAGTGCCGCACTCTGTCGCGTACGTGACTATGTCGCGCCGGATGGTATCAGTGTCTTGACCTCAGCAATAATCTGCTGCTGTTGACCCCGCAAGGAGGAGGAGGAGGACGAAAGGGCATGAGTGCTGCGATGTGATTGGCTCCGTCCGTCCTGACCTGACATTTTTTGCACGTACGAAGTGTGTACGTGAGAATAGTCTCCCAGTGGTCTGATCGCAGTTTGTATTCTTTTGTTCTTCTTGGTGCTTGTTCTCCTCAGGGCCGCTCGTTGCAGTCTTTGCACTCGCCGTCTTCTATTCGGACATTCGCTCTTTCTTCCTCCCCACTCTTCTTTCCTCCTTCATCTCCCTCCTCTCCACTCCTCCACCTCCGACGCATACTCGCACCCACCTGCGCCCTCCCCGCCCGAACTACCTTCTCCCCATATACCACCACAGCAACACATAACATAATGGGCCAGTCCGACGTTGTCATCCCTCCCACTTCCTCCCTCGAATCCATCATTGCCGATGTCGACTTGTCCTCTTACGACGATGAGCAAGTTAAGCTCATGGAGGAGATGTGCATCGTCCTCGACCGCGATGACAACCGCATCGGTGCCGGCTCCAAGAAGGACTGTAAGTTGTTTTTCCAAGACTATCGACCACTGGATATTGTCCGGAATCTATTCTACGAGGATCTGATCAGGAGTCAAGCTCAGGTTGTGAAGTAGTCAAACAGGATCCATCATGTTGCCAGATATGGCGCGGATGCAAATGACAAAGCCATGCTCATTGTGTGGAGTGGTCGACAGGAATCATCATGTTGCCAAATGGCGCGGATACAGTGAATAGGATCAGGACAAAGAACTTCTGTTTATGGCTACTCGATGTCAGCTTTGACCCATGGATCGTGAATGAAATATGTCGAGCACAAATCAAGCAAGTTGTTCTTTTCTCTTACTGTCTGTTACTTGTGAAATCAATGTCTAGGCCACTTGATGAAGAACATTTTAGCACACAACCTTCTTCACCGTGCTTTCTCTGTCTTCTTGTTCTCTGCTGACGGCACCAAGCTCTTGTTGCAGCAGCGTGCCACCGAAAAGATCACCTTTCCCGACGCATGGACCAACACCTGCTGCTCCCACCCCCTCAACACCGCGGATGAGTTGATTGAGAAGGACAACTTGGGTGTCCGTACTGCTGCTCAGCGCAAGTTGTTCCACGAGTTGGGAATTGAGGCCAAGGATGTTCCTCTGGACGACTTCCACTTCTTGACTCGCATTCACTACCTTGCTCCTTCTGACGAGACCTGGGGCGAGCACGAGATTGACTACATCCTCTTTATGCGCCCTCAGCACAAGGAGCTCATTGACATGAACCCCAGCCCCAACGAGGTCCGTGATGTCAAGTGGGTCACACAGGAGGAGCTTCGCGTCTTGTTGGAGCAGGGTGTGACCAAGGGCAGCGGTATCATTGTCACTCCTTGGTTCAAGCTGATTTGCGATAACTTCTTGTTCAAGTGGTGGGATACAATGCTCGCCAAGGGTGGTGTTGACAAGGTCGCTGACGAGGAAGAGATCAAGAAGATCTACCGCCTCTAAAATATTTCATCCCAATACTAATAAAGTCCGTGACTGTCATATCTACAATTTCCAAACATTAAGAATTGGTGGCGTTTGGTCCTTCATGACACTCACTGCGCTTACCTTGCCCTTCATTTGTCATTTTTGTATCACAACTCAATCCCATGGTGACCCCGAAGAAGCATCGCACCGTCGTCCAAAATACATACCCCTGCAGCATGTAAGTGTTTTCCATTCGAAAATGTGCATGGCTTTATTTCCTTCAAGACATGCATTCCTGCAGACACCTGACTCTTCTTTCATTCGTTGTCATAGTTGCAAAGTTCGACCATTCCAATATACCTGTCCGCGCTGCAATCTTCGGTACTGCTCGTTACCATGTTACAAAGACAAGGTGGGTACAATCAATCACCTGTCCGATACTGTCATAGTCGTATTGTTCAAAAAAAACCCTCCCACAGAGGTTTGTTATTAATCGTTTTTCCTTTCAACCATTTAACCATTTCTTCTCTTTAGTCTCATGCGCAATGTACAGAGTCGTTTTACAAGGATGCAGTTATGGAGGAGCTAAAGTCCAGTCCGGGAACGACCTCCAATGACAGAAAACAGATGCTCGGCATCCTGGATCGGTTTGAACGGCAAGCTGTGGATCAGGAACAACTTTTAAACATGACAGAGGACGAGATTTTGCAGCATCATATTCTGCAGCAGCAGGAGGATAAGAAGTCTGCCGGTATTGTTAGTAGCAGCAGTAGCGGTGCTTCAAGTACCGGAGAGCAAACTACAGGGGCGAAGCCAGCTCGACGGAAACTGACGCCAAAGGAACGTGATGAGCTGATTCAAAAGGCCATCGAACAAGAACAACTCGAACAAAAAAACTCGTCTGGGGATATGATGGATCAGAACGAAGAGGAAGCAATGAGGGAGGAGGAAATCGAGAAAGCATTGGAGCAAGAATATCAGGATTTTGTGAACCGCTTTGCAGGAGTAGATTTGGATCAAGAATCCTTCGATTCGATTTGGGCGAGGCTGAATCCTGATGAACAACAGGAATTTCGGGAGCGGTTTATGATTAATGGGAAACCCGACGATGATGCTGACATCGAGAGCATCCTACGAAAAAGTCAGGCTACTGACGACAACAACTTAAGCGACAATGACGACGAAGACGAAGAAGAGCAAGGAGCGAGACTTTTGATGAAAGAGATGGAAGATGTCATGAAACGCGGTAAGCAGGGGAGACAAGGCAGTGACGGCGACTCCAGCAAGGCCATTCTCGCAGACTTGGACACGGAAGATTTGAAGGCCCTCAGAGACGCTGAGATTTCGGAATTGATTACAATTTGGAAACCATGGTGGGAGGTGGAAGCTGAAGAAGCAGGTCAACTCAAAAAGGTCATTGTCTCCGAAGTGACACCCTCAGACGACGGAAAGGACCCTGAAGGTCGATTGACGGCAGCGGCAGTGGCTCTTGGTCAACCACTCAATTCACCTGAAAATATACCCGAAAACACCTCAGCCGGCGCTTCCACAGCGACCTCTGTACAAGAGCGATTGGTGCTCGACGAAGAGGCCATGTTGAGACCTC
This sequence comes from Entomortierella parvispora, assembly GCA_963573315.1. NCBI lineage: Eukaryota > Fungi > Mortierellomycota > Mortierellomycetes > Mortierellales > Mortierellaceae > Entomortierella > Entomortierella parvispora. The sequence continues at coordinate 1,407,247 of OY752146.1, forward strand.
ACCGTTCGTTGATCCAAGCCCTGGATGATGGACCTCGGCCTGAAGAGCGGACAAAGCAACTTTCACCGATGACCCGACCACCTCACCCGACTTTAATCTATCATATCTGTGGGCTCTTGTTAGCATTTGCAGCTACAAGCCGAGTCCTGAATGGCGACCTGTTGGAGGAGCCAGAACAGTCTTTGACGTATATGTTTGAGTTGTGCCCTTTCTTTGCGCCGCCACCAGCATCACCAGGAGCCTCAAAAAAACCTGCAGGAGTATCTATCGTGCGCTCACCTCCAAATGTTCCAGAGGTCGATGATTTTGAGACTACTTTGGCGGTGCTACAGCAATCCAGTCTTAACTCCAAACTCTGGAAGGGCGACACGCTTCGATTGGAGATGCTGTCCCTTCTTCTAAGGGATCTCACATTGCTTCTGGCGCACCCTGCCCGTTGTCTCAAAGGTGTTCACGAGCTGGAGGCTATTTTCGACCGATGTCTGAAGGATATAGAGTCAGATGCAGTTAAGGGATGGAGACTTTACTCGAAATCGACCCTTATACGTCTTCTGAAAAAGCTCGAGTTCTACGCGTCATACCTGCAGTCAAACGAATGGCTATTGAAGACAGACAGACTGGACCAGGTTCGCACAGAGGTGGTGATGGCGGGTATTCGGGTCCGACAAGAGATGAAAGGGTGGGCACAGGAGATAGAGCAGGTGTCCAGAGTGGTTCCTGTGCAGCCAGATACGGCAACCCAGGCGGGAGAGAGTAAGGTGTTGATTGAAGTGCTCGAGTAAGAGCGCAATAAAAAAAAAAAAAAAGTGTATTCAGTCACGTGCAGGTCAAGTCCAAAAAAACGCGCTCATTGGCCAAAGGGTGTGTTGTAATTTAATTTCATTGTCGTTTCCTCCCATCCATCCATCCATTCATCCGTCTCTGTGCACATTCGACATTCTGTCCCAATTTACAACCCAAGCAACACCAGGAAAGAGCAGTAACATCATATCCATGGCATCGAACGCGGATCAACGGCCGAATCCGCCCATGCGAGCAGGATTGCGCCGACCAGACTATGGACCAATGCAACCACGCGTCTTCAAAAAGTTCCCGACCACACCTCATGTCACGAAGCGGAGAACGGTCGCTGTTGACGAAGGTCTTTTGGAAGCTTTCTATCAAACTCACATTGGTAACCAACCTAGTACACCAGGCGCGAACAGAGGTCTTGCTCAGGATGAAGATCCTTCTTCTAGGCAAAATACCCCTGGCACACGAAGGCAGAGCAATGTACCTGCAGCAGGGGATTCTGGCCCTTCAGAATGGATGAATGTAGGCACTCGAAGCTTTGAAAGCATGGTCCTGGCTTGCATTCAATTGAATGAACCACACTGGACTCACAACGATTTGTTTGTAGGAGCCAAGTGACTCCAACTACATCCCAAGGACACCAAGGAGGGAGTCTCGAACCATCAATGTGGCACCAGGATCGGGCAGGAGGACGCCGAGGCGACGGTCAAGATCAAATACTGGACTAGCTCAGCGAACTACACCTCTCAAGGCCCTCGCGGATGCAAACCAGGCCCGTGTCAATCGGTTAATATCCGAAGCCAATAGACGTGGACGCGTCGGACGAGATAAACATTCACCTATGGGCATCTTACGAGTTCTAAGCCGAAGTAAGACACCCGCAATTTGAAAAGTAATATGAGCTACTTGAGGCAGTACTAACCATGTACTTGTATACTTTCTACTAGTTCCCGGATTTAATCCGCCCCCAAAGCCTTCACCTGACAGACAACCTCTTCCAGGAAGCGAACAGTGGCGAAAACTCACTCCAAAATCGACACGGACCCAGCATATTGAGGAGTTCATTGCACCCACAGCAGGCTCTCCTTCCCAATCTGCCTCAAAACGAACAGGTACAATTGGGGACGATCGGACACCCACAGCAAAGCCCCCAACTCCATCAGCAGAGTACTTACAGGCGCGAGAAGAAGCCTTCCGACACTTTGTCGCAGAGAACCCGTTCCAAGACCCAGAGGATTTTAACAAGCTATGGGATGAAGACTTGAGTGTCGCTCGATTCCAGTCGGGATCGGCTCGAAGTCGAGGCTCATCGTTTGGTATAGGCTCTGCAGGATTGAGTGGTCTTATGGACGACACTGATCGCTCAAGAGAGCTCAGTCTAATGCAATTGAACGACCTCATGGACCCGTTCGCACCAGAGCTGGGCTTGGATGAGCCACGCCCAAGACATCTGGATGACATCACGCTCCTTGACAGTCAGTTTGCGCAAGAGAACAGAGAAATGTCTGACAAGCAGCCGCAGGATCAAAGTGTACAACTCTCTGAACTTTCGCAACAAACCGAACTGATGGAAGAAGGATGGGAGGATATCGATGGTGACGAGCTGACGCCCGAACAGCAACAAATACTATCACGCGCCATCGAGGAAGATGAACGCCATGAACAAGAGATAGCAGAAGACGACATAGAAGCCCTCACGCGAGAAATGGAGGAAGAGCAGGCACTGGAGCTAGCGGAAGAAGAAAAGGAGCGAGTAAGGCGGGCTCATGAGCTCGAAGAGGAGGCACAAGAGCGCCGGGACCTGGAAAATGAGGAAGTAGATCATTCGACTCAGGCCCTGGAAGATGATGGAATGGCTCAGGATCTGGAGAATGAAGGGGTAGAACTATCGACACAGGACCTGGAGAATGAGGAAGCAGATCAGTTTACCTCGCCTCTCGGTTTACAGGAGGAGGATGTGCTGCAAGACCAAGAAGGGACTGAAGACGCCAGACTGGTTCAGACGTTGGAGCTGGAGGATGAGGACGCTCGGCCACAGATTTTGGAGACTGAGGAGGATGTGTTTCAGAGAACACCAGAACCTGAAGAAGGCACTGTCAATGCAGATGTTGCAACCCCAGTGCAGGAAGACGTAGAAATGGATGGTGTTGTAGCCATTGATGAAAGGGAGCAAAGACGACGAGATGAATATGACCAAAATCAAGATCAAGAGCAGGACCAAACAGTTCCGCCACAAGACGAATTTGAGGATGGCTACATGAATCTGAATGAAGATCACATTGAGCGTCACGAGCATGAGGAGCAACATGGCCGGTCAGAAGTTCAGTACTTTGATGACTTTCCGAGTGAACTTGGCATCATGTCTAACGGCAACGTACTTCCCACTGCGGTTGTTGCGACAAAGAAGACTGCGAGGTAGGAAAGCCCCTGGCGGACTAGCTCCATAAGGAACAGCATGTCTACTTAATAATATACTAACATCATAATATCCTGTTTCAATAGGGTATCGGTCCATGGTTTGCCAGTACCTTCGATGCCGACAAGTCTTCAGAAGCAGCTCATGCATACTTTTACTCGCTCCAGGATCTCAAGAGAGGCTATGGATGCTATCTTGGAAGGGTAAACCAAAGTTCTCTTTTTCTCTTTTTCCCTATCCTGACGGTGCGCTAACGTCTTTTCACCAAATGACTCTAGAACCCACGAATTTTTTGAGCAAGCCGCCAATGACCTCGCAGCGTACGCAGAGCATGCAGGACGCAAGACTATTGATGAATCTGACGTGACCTGCTTGATGCAGAGACTTCGAATTGTCAATGACAAAGTATCGGTGGAATCGTTGATGCAGCGCTATTTGCCACGAGAGCTTCGCGACTTGGTCCTCTATCCTGAAGATTTGAGATCGATCCGCAAACGATAGACTTGACTCTTTAACTTCACTATCCAACATTCCTTCCGTTTTTACTCTTGGTTGCATCTTACGCTTTGTTGCAGAGAGGCTCATTACAACCTTGCTATACCATCTCACACTACCTCTAGTCATTCTTTTAATAAAAAATTGTATTATACATTTACATTTATGATGGATACTTTTTCTTCTGAACTGCAGGTCTCCTTCGCAGGTGATCGGAACCGCACCTTCAAAAAAGAATGTTCTTTGCAGTAATGTACAATTTATTATGGCGTGAGTAATGTATAAAGTCTATAATGTTGTGCTAGAAACAAAGGATGGGGAGTAAAGGAGGGGCAAGGCGAGCCAGGAAAGTAGGTCCATGTTTGCGTCAAAAGGTTGAGAGGAAAAGGGTTGTTTTTGTTTTTCTTGGAGACATGAGAGCGTTAAAGGGTCAAGAAAGGAGGAGCAAGAGGGACTGAAAGACGTGGCAGAGTTAGGGGGGTATATGAAGGCGGGATAAAAGAGTAGAGTATGTACAGTGTCGGGTAGGAGAGACAAGAGAAAGGATATGGAGGAAAGAGCAAGGAGGAGGAGGAAGAGGAGGATGAGGAGGAGGATGAGGAGAAGAAGAAGTTTTGGGTCATAAAAAAAGGGAGATCATCCAAGAGAACTCAAACATTAAAGAGAAATAAGAGAGGAGATGACGAGGAGGAGGAGGCGTTTGTTATTGGACTTTACAACTCAGAGTCTGCACGAGCCACGGCATTCATGAAAGCAAGGGCGCTCTGTTGTTGCTGCTTGGCCTCTTGATCGAGAGCGTGGCGTTGGTAATCGTTCACAAGCGTGGGCAACAGCATGGGGGAAGCAGTCGTGGGCGTAATTGGGATCGCCTCACCCGCCATTGAACAAACCAAGGAAGGAACAGCCGAAGGTGGTGGGGACGAAGCAGTGGAGCAGGAGGTCAAAGACGAAGAGGTCGAGATCATGGGAGGGTATGAGGACGTCATGGACGCACACGTCGAAGACGAAGAGAGATCGTGAGCGTGAAGGCTCTCAGTGCAGGTGTTGCTGCTGTCGTCACTTTCATCAAAGTTGCTATGATGATCTTCATAGTTTGAAGGGGAAAGAGAATCTGAAGAACCGATACTGCCGTTCATCATCTCGCTGACCTGCAAGAACTTTGTCTGCTGCTGGTGGAATCGCAGCTGCTCTTGTTGAATCTGCTTCTGGAACATCTCGTTCTGGGTCAAAATCGGCGTAAGATCGCCTTGCTCCTGATCATCGCGCTGTTGCTGCTGAGGGTACTCCTGAGAGGGAGCCATGGATATTGGTGGAAGGGACATGGCGTAGGTAGAGTAGATCTGCTGCTGGGTCTGATCTGGTTGGTAAACATCCTGAGTCTGGAACTGGGCCTGGTACTGCTGATGCTGCTGGTGCTGATCATAAGCAGATCCTTGGTATCCCTGATGTTGGTTGTACTCCAAAACAGGCGAGTACTGCTGCTCCGAGGTTGAGATCTCCTGAGACTGTTGCTGATGTTGCTGAGAGAGAGAATCGAGCGTGGTCGAGCTGTGTTCGTATTGTGGATGGAGGTGGTGGTGATGGTGATGTTGGTGGATGGGCGAGCTGTCCGTAAGTTCACCACTAGCCGAACTGGAGGCGGCAGCACCCGTAGAGTGATGGTACTGACCAAGAGACATCATGGCTCCGTTCATGAGGGTATTGGCGTCATAGGAATGAATAATAGGCAGCTCCATCTTGGCCAAAGTAGTCGGTGTCGAACAAGCACTGCTCATAGCCGAGTGCAGGTGTGCTTGATGGTGATGTTGCTGTTGTTGAGCATACTGGTGATGATGGTTCTGAGTCGAGATCGGTCCCAGGTTGGAGAAAGCGTTGCTCAGGGTCATATCAGACATGCTCAAGTTCATGGCCATTTGGTGCTGGAACTGATTTGAGTACTGCTGCTGCTGCTGCTGTTGAGCATACGCGTTGTTGAAAAGACCCGACGTGGAGCTGTGCAGCATGGGGGAGATGGGCGTGATTGGACCATGGTCACCCTTCATTAACCCATGGTATTGTTGTTGGTACATGCTAGCAGAGGAGGCAGCGGATGAGGTCGCCGACGAGGACGAAAAACTACTAGTATCGATAGTAAGACCTTGAGACGACTGTTGCTGGGGAACATGTTGAGGGTATTCGTGCTCATTGAGGATGGGGCGCTTGTTCTTGCTGTACTTGCGCACACCTAAACAGGTCTGACAGTTTTTTGTGAAGAGGGAAACGAGCTCTGCTGGGACCTTGGAGTAGGACTTTGTGATCTGTTTGTTGACATGTAGTTCGGTGTGTTTGTGGGTGCGTGCAACCACAAGGGAGGACGGAAGCACGCGAGAGAGTTGGCGAAAGGAGAGGGGACGATAGGAGGTCGGGATCAGGAGAGGCAAAAGGAGAGGAAGAAGAGGCGGGATCGAAGAAGGTGGTCAGCAATTGGAGACTTGGCCAGGAAGAAAATGCTAAAGAAAGAAAAAAAAGAAAAACTTACCGCGGCGAAAGTCTTGTCTCGTCCACCATGGCCAATGATGTGGTGGAAATAGCACACCTTGTCGTAAAGCTGTTCGCGCACGCAGACAGGCTTTCCGTTCTTCTTGTCCAACAAGATCCTAAGCTCTCCCACGACTGTAAACACAAAGTGTTTGCGAACCCACCACCGGAACTTTGGGTTAAAGATGGCTGTGTTTTCAGGATTGGTCAAGACCATCAGACAGTCGTTGGCAAGCTGTTGGGTGATCAGAGCCTTGTTGCGTTTGCGGATGTGGAGCTGGCTGATGTATCCCTCCACCAGGGTCTCGAATGTTTCTGGGCTCAAGAAGGAGTATGTTTGAGGGAGGTACATGCCAGTAACACTGCTGCCGCCACCGTTATCGATCAGAGAATTGGGTGCCATTGAGATATGAAATATGAATAAAGAAATTAAAAAAGGGTGCAGTGCGCGAAGGGAATCAGGTCAAGGAACTTCAAGGGCAATCCCTGAGATTTGTTCTGAGAATGTTGCGATTGAGGGATGTAGTGGAGAATTGCAAGGGAGAAATGTAACCGGCGAGGGGAGGGGGGGGGATGAGGGATGAGGGGCAGATGTTGAGGTGAAGGAGGAGAGAGGTCGATCGCTGAGAGCAAAGGGATCGAGAGAGTGATCAGTAGAGGGTTGAGCGGTGAGGGACGAGATACAAAAAAAAGAGAGAGTGATGAAGTGGGAATTCCGGTCCTTATATTCCTTTTCGTTTTTTTCATAAGCTAAAAGGGTTGAGAGGACGGGAAAGATGTGGGTTTGGACGGGCGAGGGACCAAGGGTGGGGCGAAGGGAAGGGAGGAAGGTTCGTCTTCAATTGCGTCCACATTGTCTATCCGATCTTTTGCCTCTGAATCTGAGTGGGTGCATTGCGCCAAAAGTCAAAAGAGACGACAGAGAGAGAGCGAGAGAGCGAGAGAGAGAGAAAGAGAGAGAAAGAGAGAGAGAGAGAGACAGAGAGACAGAGAGACAGAGAGAGAGAGAGAGAGAGAGAGAGAGAGAGAGAGAGAAAGAGAGACGTCCATGCGCGGAAGGATCGAGTGCAGACACACACAGAGTGGATGCGTGCATGCAGCGTCGACCGGAATGTGGAATATTTGTTTGTTCTTTTCTTGCTCTCTCTTTCTGGATGACGCAGACGGCATAGTACATTGTCCACATCTTTTAATATCACTTTTCTGTGCAGATCTCTGGGCTCACATCAACTCTCTTTCTCATTGCTGTGTATCTGTGAGTCCACGGACCATGGCTTCGCATGTTGGTTTCCGGAAATACCGTGACCACAATCTGTCCCGCACCCATCTCCATCGTGGCTAAGCACGCTCCCGGCGGACGCGGTTGCTTGTCGCAGAGTCACTTGACCAGCGAGTACCCGTACCCTTCGTTATCATCACTCCGTGGTTCTCCCTCGTACTCAAAGGCGCGTTAGTCAGTATCTATCACGATTGCTGGCAATCTCGCTCGTTGAACTTTGAGGGTGTTGGCCCACTGAACTTCACGGACGAATGGACGAATGGACACGCCAGGTTTTTTTTCGTGGCGTGTGTCTCTCTAGCCCACCAGAATAAAACGTAATCAGCGGATGTGCGCCTCCTTCCTTTGATCGACCAAAGGACCGTCAACTATCCAATCCAAACCCTTTACTTTCTTTCGGTTTGGCTTTTTTGTAGGTGACCCACTCATTTCTTGTACAGTACTGTACGTTCTTTTCAATTGCTTGTTCGCCCGCGTCTTTTTTGTTTTGTCTTTTATCCACGGAGTCAAGGGGGACCCGGACAAGGAGGGCAGCGTGGGGGAACTTAAAAGTATGCCAGATGGACTGAGTGTCGACTCTGGTGGTGGTCTGCAGTGCTCATCGTGGTGGTGGTGGGGGTGGTCAAAGGCGGTGGTTTTTTTTTACTATTTCTCTTTTGATCTCATTATTCTTGGGTGACGACTTTTTTTTTTCACTTTACTTTTTCCAGGAGACGCCTCCGTTTTCTGCGGAAAAACGGAGACGGGAGGACCACAGGCAGGCAAGGGTGAATATCAGAAAAAAAAATCTGTACCGTGGGAGAGTGGGATGGGACGTGCACGCCTGTATCAGATCTTGTTCTGTGCAACCAGTCCTTGTCAGATTGAGCTTTGTAGATTCCATACCGGCTTGATTGCTGCCTCTTGACGATTGATCAGGCTTGACTTTTTTCTTTCCTTTTTCTTTTGAGTGCGCTTTTGAGAATCTTGGGACAAACTAAAACAATCTACCTTGAGAGAGAGAGACCTTCTGTTGGCTGCTACGAACGTCAAATCTCCCTTATCTGATCCCAGAAGAAACAGGAATGGCTTGATCATACGAGTTTACACGCGCGAATGGCAACTTTTTTGTTTGTCTACTATACTCTTCGAACTATGGTGACATCCAATTGCAGCTATCTAACTTTGGCCAGATCTCTAAGAGCCGCTGTCCAACTGCTTCTCTTTTCATCGTTGTAACATTCCGATATTCACCCCCAAACGGTTGCGACGAGGAATCCATACCAAGAGAGATACGAGGGTCGAGTCCACAGAGTGATGACTTGAAAAGGCAGATATTCAGCTCCCGGAGGTCCTTTAGTTCCGCGAGCTGCCAGAATACTTGGTCGTTTGCCTCATTCTCCATCATTCTCTTAAGTCCTATTTTGAGAACCTGAAGGCGACGACAGACCCAGGGACGTGGCTGAGGATGAATTGCAGGCAGTGCATGCTCATACTCTAACGGCTCCTCATCTTCTCCATAAAGCACCTCAAATTCTTTTTGTCGTTGAAGCAGCGCCCTGACGCGCATTGTCGAGCGCACGGTTTTCACTTGGTTTGATACCTCATGGCTCCTCATTCCGTAAGCTTCAAACCCATGGACTACTTCAAAAGCTTCGAATCTTTTGGCCCTCAACTCCGTGAGGTTTGGGCAGGACGTCAAGAGCTCCTGGATCATCCAACTGGGTGCATCGAGCTCCAGGGCCTCCAAAGAATCCAGATGTGTTTGAAGAGCCCGCCACGCCAGAGTTCCAAACTCTGCTCTCGGCAAGGAGAGCTTTCGAAGATTGATGGGAACACTGCTCAAGATTTGAGCCAGTATCACGTCCTTGAAGCTGGACTTGATAGAAATTAAATTCTCGCTTAACCGGATCGAATCGAGTCTCGGCCACCGGGGAGAGATAGCTTGGCCAGGATCACTTTCGTCGTCTTGTCCTCGGAGAATCCTGCAAAGGGTGTTCACGAACTTCTGTATAGGGTGGGGCAGACGGGGAGGGTGATTCAATTGCCACGAGATTGATTCGAGTTTAGGAGCTCGCTTGAAAAGCAGCAGTAGGTCAGGCCAACAACGGCGGTCCTGTGGAACCGAGACTACAAGCTCACGCAACTCTGGGAATCCTGGCCAAGAATCTTGTTGGGTATCGCCTATCCATTCTCCAACGTTCAAGGTGTGCCCTCGCCATTCCAGCTCGAGGATTGTCAAGCGGGAACTTAGGGTCCGGACCAAGATCTGCCCCCAAAGCTGGTTATCGGACGGGATCGAAACAAGCCCTAGGCTCGTTAATCGAGGGCAACATCGCACAAGAGACTCCAGTAACAGGGCAGTAAAAGTGGCAGCCTGATCCATCTCCGTGACCATGAAATGGGTTAGCTGTGAGTTCCCTTCGAGGAGTTGCAAACATCTGTCGGCCGCCTCTAAATTGGATTGAAAGGCAATCTCGAGCCTTTTAAGGCGCCTGCAATTCAGGACGAAGCTCTTAAGTTCAGATTCTGTCGTTGACAGGGAAATCTCCAGATCCCGAACAAGAGCAAGACGTGGCTCAAACGATGACCAATGCCTCCGATAATGGGTGGGTAGGGCCTTATAGTAGAGAAAGGGAATGAAGGTATCATTCCACAGCTTGGAGACACGAACACACGCAGCCAAGTCGCAGATGTCGAGTCGACCGCCGACATTGCACCTAATTTCCAGGATTTCCATTGCAAATGTAAGATGAGGATGGAAAGATGAGATGGTGAACTTTTATTATTTTCTGGGCTCGCGGCTCGCGTGGGAATGAAGAAATTCTTTTGCCAGGTACACGCCGCTTGACTACGCAGGGCTCTGTCGATTTTTCGTCATCTACGCTCCAGCAGCAGGACTCTAGCCGGGGCCACACCTCCAGCACACGACGTCTTGATTTATCATCTCGAGTTCCGTAAGAAGCGGCGAAAGACTCTAAAAACTCTATGGGCAATTGAAGCGGTTGGTTCCTGCTATCGCCGTATTCTTGTCTGCAACAAACGTACATGCGTTTCGATCTGGATGAGACCAACGGCGAGGTGAGATACACGTCTTACAGAAAGGGGTTTTCCCTCCTATGGGCAGGACCCTGCCGCTTCTCTTGGGATGAACATGCGCACGCGTTGGTTGGTAGGCGGACACGAGAGTGTCCACGCGATTCGCAAGACCCCAGTTGGCCGACGCTGGTTGGAAATATGGCCAAGACCAACATGCTTCTATCTGCTCCAGTGGGGAGCAAATCATGGAGGTATGGAGGTGTGGAGGAATGGAGGCATGGTGTGCACTCCACTACGACTTACGCGACTCCTCAACGCTGTTCCTGCAGCCGCTTTGATGGCGTCGCCAAAAAAAAAAAAAAAAGGCGCCACCAATTTTTGACGTCCGCTTTGCAGACGCAAGGGACATGGGATCAAAGAGAATGGCATTTACGGTTACCACAACCTTCTTCTCCCGGCGAGAGGGATGGACTTTATGGATCATGCAGCGGGCAGAGGATGTTGTATGTGCCCTCTCAACGGTACCTTTGAATTGTTCACCCTGAAAGTTTCTTCTACCACCAGCTATGATTTTACAGGGCATGGAAGCACCTGCGTGTTTGTGTGTTTGTGGCTTAGCTCTTCGAGCTTCAAAAAAAAAAAAGAAAAAAAAAAGCTTCACAGAGCTGAAGTCTCTTTTCATTGAGCGAGCATTCATTCATTTTCATTTTCATTGCTGCATCTCTTCATCCATACCCCTCATCTTCACATCATGTCTACCGTCTTCAAGGCACAAAAGAGCAAGCAGGACAAGGCCAAGGGCGTTGTCGCTGCCGCCGAGGAAAAGTCCGTCTTCAGAAATAAGCAGCGTGTCCTCTTGCTCTCTTCGCGCGGAATCACCTTCCGGTACGATGTCATGTCCCCCTCTCTCTCTTCTCATGCCCTTGACATCAGAACAAACACATCGAGCATCTTGTCAAAGGAGCCTCTGCAACAACTCATCTAACAAACGCCGTCCATTCCTGTGCTCAACCTGTCCACCTCCCTAATTGCCACCCATTTATAGCCACCGTCACTTGTTGACCGATCTCGGAGATCTCTTGCCACACACCAAGAAGGATGCCAAATTGGACTCGAAATCAAAACTTCACATCATCAATGAGTTGGCAGAGCTCAACAACTGCAACAACTGCATCTTTTTCGAGGTCAGGAAGAGACAGGATCTTTACATGTGGTTGGCAAAGACCCCCAATGGTCCCAGTGTCAAGTTCCATATCCAAAACAGTAAGGAAAAACTGCCCAGGTGGACCAAGTTTGAAGGAACTTGTTGACGTTAACACTCAGAGAGAGAGAGAGAGAAAAGAGAAGCAAAAGAGTCAAAGGATCGAGTCAGAGTCGCTAAAACCATATCTCAACTTTTTTTTTATTATTCATGTAGTTCACACCATGGAGGAGCTCAAGATGACTGGAAACTGCTTAAAGGGTTCTCGACACATTCTCTCGTTCGACAAGAACTTTGAGAGCACACCCCACTGGTTGTTGATGAAGGAATTGTTCACCCAGGTCTTTGGAATCCCCAAGACTGCCCGTCGCATCAAGCCTTTTGTGGACCATGTGATCTCGTTCTCGATTGTCGATAACCGCATCTGGTTCCGCAACTACCAGATCACAGAAAAGCCCTTGGAGCACCGTTCAGCAACCGACACCACGGATTTGACTTTGGTCGAGATTGGACCTCGCTTCGTTATGAACCCCATCCGCGTCTTTGATGGATCGTTTGGTGGTCAGACTGCGTTCGAGAACCCCGAGTTTGTTAGCCCCAACGTTGCCCGTTCCAACATCAAGAACGCCAAGGTGGACCGTTACAAGAGCCGTATGGACGCTATCGCCAAGAAGGACGAGAAGCTCAAGGAGGCCGAGATGCCAGAGGATCCCCTTGCCGAGACAAACGTCTTTGCTTAATTTGTTGTTCTTCCTTTCCTTGTTTTATGACTGGATTTTCGACACTTTTTTTCGCTCCTCTCAATCTCTCTCTTTTTCTTCCCTTCATCTTTCATTGTGCATACAACATTCCCCAACCCTCTACAAGATATCAGTAAAATAAAATCGTTCATTTGCATCATCAAAAAGGGACCATCAACATTTGTACAACATTTCGTTTTCGCAAATTATTTTTATTTTTTTGTCTTTTTTCATTCAATTTGGTTATTGCGTTTTTTTTTCCACACTGGAAGAGAGCGGGATCATGACGGGATTTAACAAATTCTTGCTGGTTTTCTTATTTTCCTAGTGTTGACGGCCAGCCGAGATCATAAACTCGACCACAGCCGCAACTTCACCACCGAAATCGCGGACGACGGTGCGCAACTCTCGGGTGTCTGCAAAGCCCATGGCGACCAAGGTACCGATCTGATCTCTAAATTCGTCCTCATTGCTCAATGGCGCTGCGGGTGCCGCAGGAGCGGCAGGAGCTGCTGGAGCGGCACTGGGCCAGATGCCGGCCAAGCTACCAGCACCAACTATATAGGGCGTGGCGGACGATGAGGAACCTCGAGCCGACTCGACCATTTCCTCGACATTCTGATCCCGTCTTTGCTTCTCTTGGACCTTTCGCTGTTTCTCTTGCACCTTGCGTTGCTTCTCTTGAGCCTTTTGTTGCTCCTCCATGGCCTTCCGTTGTTGTTCGTGGGCTTGTCTCTGTTGATCGTGGATCTCGCGTTGAATGGCAATGGCTTGGCGATGTTCTTGCAAAAGCTCTTTGCGGGCCTGCTTCAAAGCATGTCGCTGCTCGTGAAAGATTTGGCGACGCTTCAGGCGCTCACTGCAATCTGAGAAGATGGCTTCTTCGTTGTTATCTCCACCGTCTCCACCAGAGGGCACATCGGGGTTTTGATCTTGATCCTTGTCCTTGTCCTTGTCACCACCTTCTTCTCCATCAGATGGGGAGCCACGGCGGTGGCGACGATGGTGCTTGTGTCCGTGACGGTGGTGGTGGTCATGGTCGTGGGGGTGCTTGTGGGGGCTATGAGGTCCGTGGTGACCGTGGAAACCGGGATGACCATGGCCATGTCCGTGGTGATAGTGACCAAATTCATGTCCGTGGTGGGGACCGAAAAAGAAATGAGGGCCGGGGCCGCCGCGGTGACCAAATCCTCCTCGACCGAGTCCAAAGAATCCTCCTCGACCTCTTCGACCTCCTCCAAAGGGGAAGTTGGCATCTGGGGCGCCTCCTTCTTCGTTGGCCTCCTCGGCCTCGGCCATTTCCTCATCGGTCTCAGTAGTAGGGGTGTACTCAGGGACGGGCTCCTGCTCCTGTCCCTCGGCGAGTTCCCCGCCCTTCCAGACCCAACCGTACTTTGGGCGGGACTTTTCGGCCTGGGCAGCGGCTGCAGCTGCTGCACCTTCCTCAGAGGTACTGGCATCAGCAGGCGTCATGGTCTCATCCTCAGGAAGACGAGTCCAGACCCAACCATTGTGGTTGATCTCGGCCTTTTTGGCACAGCAATCGTCAGAGGAGGAAGAACATTCACCCCCCTTGGAACCGCAATCGCCACGATTCTTCTTGCAGCGTCTCTTGCGGCACGAGTCCGAAGTCTCGCCACCTCGAGAGCAGAGGCGGCCACTCTTGAACCAGAAATCATGACCTCGGTGGCAGCCGGGAATGTTATCTGCGGAGAAGGGGAATGTTCCCTGGAATGGCGATGGCTTGCTGTTTGGTACATCCTCACCAGAAGTCGCGCCGGGTGCGCCAGGAGGGCAAGGAGGTGGTGGAGGAAAAAAGGGGCCAAATCCCCAAGGTCCGGTACCAGGGCCGGCGCCGTGGTGTCCTCCGCGACCAAAGAAGAATCCACCTCGACCGCCACGACCGGGACCACCAAAACCACCGCGATGATGGTCATGGTGGCCATGATGACCACGACGACCGTGGTGTCGGCCAAAGGGATCAGGGTGAGATCCAGAGAAAGGATCCTCGGCGCCTGCCTCGAATGGGTTGAAGTGATGTCCACCTGGGTGGCCATGATGACGGCCATGACCGCGGCGGCCAAAAAATGGGTTCGAGAAGAACGGATTCTCATGGCGACCATTGCCAAACAAGAACGAGCTGGAGCGAGCTGCTGCATCCCCTGCAGCGGCAGCAGGGCCTTGAGATGCGGCGTTCGCAGCCGCCTCACGGAGGAAATTGGCGAACGACTCGACATTCACCTGAACGTTGGTCAGGATTTGGTTCATGATCGAACCCGACAAAGTCACGAGCTGTGGATTGTTTGCAATCACCTCCTGGAATTCTTGGATGAGTTGCCGGAACTTCTCGATGAGGGCTCGGTCGCCGCCAGTTGAAGACGGGATCTCTGGTTCGGCTGGGTCTCCGTTCTCCTCGGCATCATGGGCAGCGGCAGCAATGTCTTGAGCGTGCTGCTCAATAGCAGAGGCTACAATCGAGTCCATGACTTCAGGTCCGTTGTCCATACGAAGAGCCTCAAACTCGACAATGGGGATGGCAACGGGGCTTCTGGGGGCAGAGCCTGAAGAGTTGCGCCTGGAGGCAGACTTATCGGCCTCGTCTTCGCCTTGGTTCTGAGCGACCTCGGTGACTGCATCCTGAGAAGCAGCATTTTGGAGGTTCTGCAGGGTCATGATGGAGCTGGAAAAGACTGGGGCATGGATTTTGTAAGCCTCTGCCATTTCCTGCTCTTGGCGACGAGCGGCTTCCTCGAGTTCCTGTTGAGGGTAAGCTGGGGCCTGTTCGTCCAAGGCAGAGGCGTCACGGGTCTCCTCCATGTCAATCAATGACACGTCGTCGCTGTGGGTTTCGTCCTCAGGTTCTTGAGTCTGAGGCGGGGGGAGATCAAAGCCATCTCGGAGGAAGAGCTCAAACTTGACAGGAGCCACCTGGGCGAAGAGGGCATGCATCGAGAGCACATCTTCCAGCTCGGCCGAGGTGTTGAGGCGAATGACATCTCCTTCCTCGTCCGTGTACTGGACATCAAATGCAGCGTTCGCGGGAAGCTGGTAGACGCCACGAAGCTATTCAGGAAAAGATGAAGAAAAAAAAAGAGGGATATTAGTCAAAACTGCAGTCCAATTTCAAGAGAAGAAGGGTCCTGTTGGACGCGGTCATAGGAATACATTACCTTTTGTTCAAAGTCGGACCAAACGGCGGGGCGGGCGAGGAGGAAGCGGCGGAATGCACCGTTGAAGGTGACCTTGCAGGGGCTAAGGGTCGAGTTATCAGACATGATGAGAGATGGCGAGTTTGTTTTGTATGATGTGGTAGTGGACTTGCGAGAGAGAGTTGGGTGGGATGAATACGAAGGAAGATGGGAGTGAGAGAGAGAGAGAGGGTGTGTGTGTGTGTGCGAGATAGAGAAGAATTGAGAGTAGAGTAGAGGCGAGAAGAGAAGAAAGAGATGAGGGTTGCGAGTAAAGGTGATGTTGTTGATGTTGATGATGATGATGATGAAAGAAGGAAACACAAAACAGGAGCTCCTTTTAAGCAAAAACAACGATGAACGTGGGTCTCTGCTGCAAACACACCGTCTGGACATTCTTTGGGCTTGGCAACGACAAAGCACAGGCCAGCACTGAGCAGTCACCTGTGCCAAGACACCTTACCCGCTGTGCCACTTTCTTTTGTCCTTGACTGCGATTGAATAGCGAAAAGCATATTTGTTATTCTCGTTCCTCCCTCGGCTCGACCGCCGCATCTGCATGTGTGGACACAACAGATCATCCTCAACCGCAACGCGCTTGCCAGAAGGTTCTTTGAATAGCCAAGCAATTGAAAAAAAAGCAATAATGAAACCCACTACACTTTTGTTTGCATGTTTGCGTGCTCAACTGTCCACTTTTACCCACTTTTAATTGCCAATTCAAAACAACAATGCACACTGACTGACGCGTCCCCGCAGATTATCCGAAATGGAAGCCACTCGAGACCGCAAGTACTTGCCCAGAAGGCAACAGTACTGTACCACAGCAGCTGAGAGTAACCGGGATCTTGTAAAGTGCTGCGACTTTTGGCATCTTGGCAAAGTCTCTATTGATGCAAAAGACCTTGTCTGGATCCAAGTTGGGGAAATCAATCACCCGAAGGGGTCCATCAATGAACAAGGTCTTTGAGCATTCTGCCAAGGAATCCAAAAATTTCCAAAATTGTTGTGTGTACCTCCGCGGTAGCATGCCTCCTGTCACTTGTCAAATGAGGCATTTTTGAGCATTGAGGCTTTTTTGCTATTGGCTGTCTCTCACTTGGTGTAACTGCGCTCTTTTCGATTTTGACAGACTCTTTGTCAACTCGTGGACAAGAAAAGGGAGAGGACCTTCTCGTTTCGCGTTGCAAACAAGGAGAACTTTATTTCACAAACACACCTGTCATCACCTCATCACAAAGTCATGAATCTTTTTGTGGACCATGCTCTCACATCGCTGTGAATAGCGTTTACTCACGCCTCGACCCCTCGCTTTGGTGGATGGTTGTGTTTGTGTCTGAACTTGCGTTTGCGTTTGCTCATCCTCTGTGCTCACACTCAGTTGAGACAATCCATGGTCCACGATGTCTATCTCAAAGCGGCTGTTGATTCCGATGATGTTGGGGACAGGCGAAGCAGAAGGCGCAAACCCTAGTGCTTCCTTTACGCCCAAGTATCCCGCGATCCATTGTTGAAGAGATAAAGGCTAGAGGGGCGGGGATAAGCGCGTTAGAATTGTCGCAGCAGATAGGCCTAGGACCAATAGAATGCAGTTAGATCCATATGCTCTACCTCGACGGCGCTTGCATTTCGCTTCCCTACTACGTTCCCGTACCCTCCAGGACTAGTAACGTTTGCGATCCACGATTCCACAAAATCTCGCAAGAGTGGTCCCGAGTAGTCATCCTGAATGGACCCCAAAGTTATCGTCATATCGCCCTCATGTACAAAGTCGCCTCGACGTCCTTGCAGGCTTGTCGACAGCTGGTCCCTCTTGGAAGGTCTATAGTCACCAGAATGAATGTTGGACAATGCCTGATCCTTGACTAGCACTGCGGCCTCATAGAGCTCACGCAGCGGTGGCAATCCAAAAGACAGCGACGTTTTCCCATCCTGATCATCTGCTCTATCCTCACTTCCCAATGCGATAGGATTCTGTTCCCTTTCTCCCCGACGCCGTCGGCCCTTTGCACTCCGTCCTGATTCGTCTCGGCCAGAATCTCCAAAAGAACGACCAAAAGCAGCGTTCCTCGTCCTCTGACGCAACACTGCTTCAGCAGGGTCCAAGTCAGCTCGTTCATTTTCTGTCCGTTCCAGAGTTTCCTCTGATGCCAGATGAGTTCGACAGATGAACTGGGGTATTACATACACGAAAGGAGTTGATGGGATTGGCAGGACAAATAGCTGTCGGCTGTATAAAAAAAAGGGGGGGTATTGTTAGAAACGCAATACATGCACAGAACAAGATCCCTTTTAATAGTTTCTCTTGCATACTTACGCATCAAAGGTGCCATTGGGATGGTCGATACTTTGGATCAACCGAGAAGCCCGAAAAATGTACCGAAGTCGGGTCTGAAGCGCATCTATTGATTTCTTGAGCACCTGCAGTTTCAATTGCTATGTATAAAGTCATGTTGGTGAGCTCATTATATGGTAACTCAAATATGAAGAAGGTAAAAAGATATCTGAACACACCTCAACAATAGCGGTACCGCTCATTCCAGCTTCGTGCCAGGGCACTTTGACAGGTAACCTGTCAATGACAAACACTAATACTGGAACACACCTTCCAGGTGTAAAGATATTTGCGATCGAATTTGGGCCATTTGACTTGTTTTGACTTCGATCTCTTTGTCCCGCTCCCGCTCCAGCACTTGCACCATTTCCGCCATCATCAGATCCAGTGCCCGATGCCACCAGTTGTCGAATTTGATCCGGGGAGTAGACCCCTATCCGGTCCCAACAGATGGCCATAAATCGATCTAACTCCTGAGAAATCTGACGTTTGATGGTGGACAGTGTTGACAGAACTGTGATCATCCTTGGGTCGATGTTCATATCGGGAGAGTTGCACTATAAAACGAAGACCAAGACAGTAGAGGGAAAGTGGGCTGGCTTAGAGACCCAGGACATTACCTACAAGAAACAAGAAAAATGTCCATCTTGCCTCATCGTTGGCTGGAATAGGGACTTTGTTGCCTACCACGACTACATGCGACACCAAAAAGAGAAACAGGAGCGATCGGTGACTTTCAAACTCCTGACTATGCATCCACTTCATGAGCGATTTTTTCTAACATGATTACAAAAAGATGGTAAACAAAAAATTGTCGGATTCAATAGACACTGGTAGAAAGGCTCGCGAATGATAATAGATACTTACATCCTTGCGGACAGTTTCTTCAGACTCCAAGCAAACAGTCAGCATCTCGCTGCTGTCAAGGAGATACGAATGCTGTAGGAAAAGCGTGCTGGTCTCTCTATCAATATGGACATGAATGTCACCAATCTTCCAATGCAGCCGGTGATAAATAGAAATCGCGTCAGCCAACTCCCTGGCGGTGATATCCCATACTGAACTGAAATAGGACTTCAGCTTACTCTCTTTCCTTGCGGAGAAAGTCCTAATGGCCATTCATTTGTCCTGTTCGCTTCTTTTCCATCGCCTTCATCAACATAATCCAGTGTTCCATATTGGGGAACTGTTTGAAGAACGTTCGGCTTCAGATCGGATCGATCTTGTGTATCAATATGTGTTGCGGACTCGGAATACCAGGGGACGACGCGCTTCACAAATGAAAGGTCTCTATGCTGTCCAAAGCATCCAACGACCCTGATCGGCCCATCTGGATCCATGCCCAGAGTGTAAATCCAATCTAATATGATCCGGCCAGAAATATGCAGACACGGTCAGATTGCAATAGGCAGTGATCGGACCTCCATGACCTAAAAATCAAACACAAGCTGTAAACAGAAACTTAACTGGAAAGATCCTCTCTCATATTTTGATTCACAATACCATCGCCCATGCCAGATTTCCCTTGATCTTCGCCAAACCTGAAACTCCCGCGTCCATAGTTGACGTCGGGTTGCTGACCATGACTGCCTTTCGAAGAGTTTGGACCGTGGTCCTGGCTGTGCTGTTTGCTTTTCAAGGATTCATTCTCGTAGTCGGGGTCTGCATTAGGGTAGTTTGAGCGTGAATGATGGCGACTGGCTCTGCCCGGGCTGCCGGTGGATCCGCTGCGGTGGGTATGGTCATTGTGCACGTGGGATTGCATGAATGTCGACAAGAGCAGCGCGCTTCCATGGATGTCAGAATGAGTCTCATGCTGACCACACAGCAAAGCAGGCAAAAAGGGAGGCAGCAGGAACCCGCCCCTTAAATATCTTTCGTGGGCTGACCCGGTCGAGTCCCCACACCTTGACTAGACATGATCTTCATGTTCAATGCCACGCGCAGTGGATATATTAAAGGTGCAAATAGATGGATATATATAAAATAGAGATAGATAATTTAGTCCTGCTTGATATCCTTGGTCTGACCGGCAGCGGCCTCCTCACCAGCCTTGGCCGCGTCCTCTGGATTACCCCCGAGCTTGCGGAGAATGGCCATAAGGAATCCAGATCCAATAAACATTGCTGCGAAAGTGTACTCTTGCGAGAATTTAACAATAACCCGGAAGCGTTCCTGGAGGAGACGGAAACCCTTTTGCGTCAATGACAACATGGACTTATGGGTCAAAGTTCCGTCTTCGATCTGGTTAATATAAGTGATGATGGAGTCTGCGTTAAGAGCGACACGACGGCCATCCAGGGCGTAAGGGTAGAAGACCTCCTCACGACTGTTGATCACCACCACAACAGGGAGATCCTTCAGCTCCAGGTCGAAGGCACCGCGGACATAGCTCTCCCATTGAGTTCCATCCAGAACGGCAAACTTCAAAGGTGCAGCATCCAAAAACTCACGCTCGTCCAAGGTGCTGTAATATTTGTGTGCGGCCTCAATCAGTTCATGGCCAGCGGGAATGGATGCAGGGATGTTGGGGTTGAAGAGTCCAAGGACAGTCCAACCAGGCTTGCTCAAGAAGTTGCCAGTGGTGAGCTCTCCGAGGCTGATCACCAATGGCGTCTTGTTATCGTTGATCCACGACTCGACTGCGTTGGCATCGGTGAGGGAGCCAGGATAGACGTATTGACGATTATCTTTCAACACCACCAAACCGGTACCGCTGGTGCCGAGTAGCCTGGCAAGATCCTGGTCTGCAGACTTGAGAATGGGAATTTGCTCGTAATAGATCTGGGATTGCTGGTTGATCAGTTGGATAGTCTCGGGCTCGGTCTGGGCGTCGTATAAGAAGACGAACGAGACATCCTTCTCACGCTTGACGGCGTCAAGATCCTTGACCGTGATAGCCTTAGCAGAGGGACTGGCCGCAACGGAAAGAGTTGCACGGTAAGAAAATGAATCATAGAGGTCACAGCTGTATATCAAGTCTAACATCGAAAACTTACGTAGTTGCCCCAAGGGCGTATTGACCAATGTGCTCAGCGGAGCGAATTTTGTTGTAGTCGACAGACCGGCCAAACTGGTGAAGCTTGATAGTAGGGTATCCGCGGACATTCTGGCGATAGCAAAGCTCTTCGTTCTTGGTGCAATCAACCTTGGCAACGTTGACCTTGCCCTTCAAGTTGTGAGCAAGCTCTTCCCAAATAGGGGCCAAGGCCTTACAGTGGCCGCACCAAGGTGCAAAGTATTCAATCAACCAAGGTCCATGGGGTGTTCTGCGACCATAACTTTCTTGGTCCAGGTCGATGACCTTTCCAAGAGCGTTGATTCTGACCTCGCCAACCTCTTCAGGCTTGATATCCTTGGGCACATTGATGTATTCCGCAGCCATAGAAGCGACAAAGTCAGCAAAGGCCTCGTCATTTCGGGGGCCGCTGTACTTTGTGATGAATTTGCCCTTGTAGTAGCTAAGGAAATTACGATCGAGATTCAGCGGTCATCAGTACAAAAAACACCATTTATGGTCGAGCATAGCTTCATATTGCATCTTTCGACTTACAGTTGCATGGAAGGGTAGACGGTGATATCGTGGTCCTCGCAAATGTCGCCATGGGAAACACAGTCAACCTCACCAAATTTAAACCCCATGGTGCGTTTCCAGTCCTTGTGGTCCACAGCCAGCTTCTCCCAGGTGGGTTCTACAAATTTCAAGAGATGGGCGCATTAGAATACAGCTCTCTTGTCAGCTCTTTGCATGCCATTTGTCCTGGATCGGGTATCGGACTGGGTCATTCGACGACTTCTTACCGAGCTTTTTGCTGTGCTGACACTCGGGCGAGTAAAACTTGACAAAGCTGTTGTATCATGGGTATGTAGGGGTTATGGCGTCAGTTATCATACGGCCATGTTGCGGCGACAGGAGCAGGCAAACAAAGAAAAGTAGTCTCTTTTGCTCTTACGTGGCATCGTTGGCAATGTAGGCGTCAAACTCCGGTGAGACCAAGTTCTTGGATGCGACCGAGGCCTGGATTGAAGAGGCACATGCGGCAATGGCGACGACGGCCGAGAGGATTCCGCGGATAAACATTAGAAGAATGGAGAAAGGAGAGAGGAGGGAGGGGAAGGAGGGAGGATGGGGAAGAGGATGAAGAAGGAAAAAAGAAGATGGGGACGGAGAAGAAGATGTTCCCAGGACTCACAGCAAGGACAAGGGAAAAAAAAAAAAAAGAAGCACGACAGTCGGCGGGCGAGCACACAAAGCGAAAGACGGTGCGCTGCGATTGGTCGGATCGCATTTACCTCTCACACGCCTGCTCTGCTCTTGTGTGTTTTGAGTTCCTGTGCCTGTTCTCTGTTCTGTTCCTTCAAGTGCTCTCGACTCGTGCGACCATCCCGTTATTCACACCACTGCCGGTCGGTCGATTCTCGCTCCTCCTCCCCTCTCTCTCTCTGCACTCGGCACCGCTTCCGAGAAATCAGGCGCTTCCTTAGACTCTCGTTTGCTGCCAGTGTTGCGTACGCCTGCGCCCGCCTCCCGTCCCTCCTCCCCTCGATCTGCCGTGAGCATGGACTTCGTTCTTTGTCCTTCCAGCCCTTCTTTTATCCTGGATAAGCAGCTTTAAACTCTACACATCTGCCTGCACATTGCCCCCGCGCTCAAAAAGAGTGAGCCTGTTGGCTGTCATTTGTTTTTGTGAGGTCCCACACGGGCTAAAAGCTTCAAGCTACGATATTCGACTGCTTTATGCTGCCGCTGTGGAATTCTTGGTCGCAATCAAAGCTGCTAACGCTGCTCCAACACCAGATCCATCTCTACAATACCATGGAAACAAAGGGGTAAAAGGTGTTAACAACACTGACTAGGTTCCAAGAACTGACAAAAGAACACACAAGGTAACCACAACACTCCCCAGTGCTGTAGATAGTCGTCGCCTCCTTACCTCGCAATTCCAAGGGAGACAATTTCGCCAGCTCTTGATCCGAGAATCTCGTCCAATGCCGACTTGATGTGCTTTTCGAAATTGGGATAGTGTTCGAACACAGAACCGTCAATGCCAACATTGATCACATGATCTGCGACTCCGTTCGACAGAGTTTCCGACTCGTGGTCCCTAGCGTCCAACTTCAGGGGGTACCCATGGTCGCGCAGACTCCCAGATTGCAAGCCCTGACGGATCACTGCAGCAGTTGCCACAGCACTCAAACGTGCAGCGCGTGTGCCCACCAGCTTGCACACATGCTTAACAATCTCGCGGTCTACTTGAGTGTTGATGCGAACATCCAATTTCTGCTCCAAGATTTGGGCGATAGGGATCAAGGTGGCAGACGAGTCCAGCTCGATCTTGGACATGTATTCAGTCTCAAAGCTCCATGCTCTGTTCAGTTTGGGACTGCTGGTACCGTCAAACAACAACCGTTGGTCAATTAGATGCAGCAAGATGTTCCTAGTGATTTCTCCTAGATACATTCCCGAAATCATCTTTTCAAACACATGGACCCCGGGATTCTACAAAACAAGTGTCTGGTGAGCAAAAAACAATTGCAGTCACATAGTCCAGACAGAAACGTTCCCTGCAGCGTGCGTATTCCTCTTACAATAGATTCACGATCCAACTTGTTGTCATAAATGGTGACGGGGAGGACAGTCTTCTCCTTGTCAAAATTACCCCATTCGATATTAATGATCATCTCCTGTTGCTTGCTGTCTGACAACGTCTTGATGTTTTTGGTGTCTTCTACATAGGCACCGTTGGTCCCTGTGCCAAAGATGGCGCCGATGAAGGTGTTTGGGTTCTTGTAAGAGTGTGCCAAGAGAGTTCCTACGGTATCATTAACCAAGGCCGCTGGAATTTGGAACATATGATATCATTAGTCCACCCTTGGTGATGCAGTTCAATTACAAACATTTCAAGCGGGACAGAGGATGCAGCATCATACCGACATGCACATTAACGGAGTTACGATCGAGGGCTGCCTGCAGCAACTGGACGATGTCATTGCCGACAGCGCCAGGGCAGTTGAACCCCTTGGTCCACCGAAGCAGCTTTCCGGCATCAATTGCGGTCTGGGTAACGGGGAATGAAAAAGTGAAGCCAAGTTCTAGGGTATCCGAGTTGGCCGAGTGCTCAACAATCTTGGCATTAATGTGCTGATTATTGATGAAATCTTTGATAGAAATAGCAATGAAATCCATGAGCTGGGCAACATCCGCGTGCTGGAGATGCTCCGAGACCTTGAACGCCTTTTGGTGGGACTCGAGTTCATGATTGCCCTTGAGTGTGATAAGACATACACTGAGTAAAAAAGTGGCAGTTAGAACTAAAGGCTCTGCAGTGATCGAGGCGGGGCGAAAACAGGCGGCCGTTTACACCAGAGATGAATGAAGCGCCATCAATTGGGGGCGTTTTTGTTTGAGATAACGAACTTTCCCTCTGTTCTCCTCCCACAAAAAGTTAGGTTCACCCCCACAAGCGAGAGCGCGCGAGATAACGAGACAATTGCCCACGGAGAGAAAAAAAACAAACCCAACTTTTGTCCCCCGCCTCCTCGTTCTTGTCGATCTTTTCTTTTTGGGTGAGTGAGTGGTTTCGTTTTGCCACAGACTGGCACCAGTCCAAGTGTGGATTCTGCAAAGGGGAATCGATCGACAGAGCAATCTCGGGGGGTTGTGGTTGCGGGTCACCAGTGAGATCCTGCGCATGTGCGTCTGTGCTGGCTGCTGATCCCCCCCTCCCTGCGTTTTCCACAAGCTCAAGAGACACTCATTCTTTGCGTCATTGTCGTGTTCATGCAGCGAGGTCCTTGCGCCGATGCATCGATGAGGGACGATGCAAAAAAGATCGCTTATTTGTTGTACACACACTCAAACGCTTGCACAAAACACACGCACACAAGATCGCAACCTTTTTGTGTACTCTTTCACTCTCTACCTCACTTGGCCAGGTTTCAGCAGTATTTGTTGTCTCCAACATCCCTCTTACCGAAGATTGGTGCCACCGAGGTCCAGGGCAAGGTAGCTTCCACGCTCATGGCCATCGGGCCGACCAAAGACATATGTGGGGATCATAGCAAGATCCTTCTTGGACTTTGCAGTTTGAAGCGCGAGACCCTCATTCATCTGCTTGACGAACTCAGCAGTGAGGCGTTCGAGTGCTGAGGTTGAGAGAGTGAATTCCTCTGTAAGGGCTGCAATCGCCTTGTACTGACGCTCGCTCCATTTGGGCTGATGGGGGAGGAATGAGGACAGCATTGCGAACAGAGCAAGGTACAAAAAATTGAAGGCGATAAAAGTGAGAGCAACAATCTTGGGCCACTGCTATCGGATGGGCAGACTAAAGAAGAAGGGCGATGGCGCGGGGAACCAGGTGAGGATGGCGAGGATGAAGAGGGAGAGAAAAAGAAAGAGAGAGAGAGAGAAAAGAAGAAAAAAGTCCATTTAGCGACTACTGTTGTGTTCAGATGATGTCAGGCGCGCTGCTCTCTCGTCCTTCTTCCTTCCTCGCCTTTTTTTTAGGCCGGATCTCTGCTGTCTGCCTGTTCATTCTTTGGTGCTGGGCCACAAGCGCGTTTGGCGCTGCAGGGATGCCATCAGTCTTCTTCTCCTTGTCCAACTCTATCCTTGTGCCGAGGAATCGATAACACCAACCCACGCTTTGGCTCTCTGGCTGGTGGCAAGCGGCGGCACCCGCTAGTCTTATCCTGCAGTTGACCATAGTGGCTCTCCTGCAGTCCTGGTTACAATACTTTTGACAAGTGGCATGAATGTCTTTTCCGCCTTTGCGAACCCATCGAGCCACCCTTTGCACAATCAAAGTGCTTTGCAAATACTATTTTATTCTATGTGACAAGTAACAATGCGATCCATCGCCTCCAATGCCCCGACCATGTGTGTTGGTACAGGTGCTGATATACGATGCTCCTTCTTCCTCCTCTCTTCGAACGAAAGGTAAGAAATGCTTCTTTTCCAATGGCCACCAATCTCAAACATAATCTCGAGTCGTGTGACATTCGTTCGATCGATCCGTCCCTTTTTTGATTTTTCCCGATCTTCCATGACGGCAGGCTTGCCTAGAAGTCTAGTACTTCAAGGAAGCATTAGCCCTGTTAGCCAATGCCATCTTGTGCTGCTGGTTCTTCTTGGCAAGGGCTGCCGAGTTTCCGTTCACGACTGCCAAGAACTCGCTCGCCAATCGATCCTTAAACTCCTTCTCGCCCCTCTTGCGCTTATCGCTAGCCTCCAGAATCCACACAATGGCCTTGCGTCTCCTTTGACGTTCGGTCATGGGTGTGGGGACCTGCAGCACCTTGGATCCCTTCTTGATCGCCGTCAGCTTCAAAATGGGACTCGCCAACTCCAGAGCGTCCAGAATGACATGGTAAGGGTCCGATTGTGTCCGCTTGCGAATCTCCAACATGGCATCGGCCACGAACCGCTGGGCTCTAGCCTTCTTGCCGTCCTTCATGATTGTGTTGACGAGTTGGGACAAGATGGGGTTCTGGGTCAAGGAGCGAGCCTGTTCGGGCGAGACTGGTGTAAACTCGGCGAATACGCTCTTCTCCACCACAGATTCTGATGCCTCTTCTTCTGATGATGCGGTCACTGCTTGTTCTGATGCTGCTGTTGATGGTGATGTGGTTGTGGTTGTGGGAGTGGCGACCTCGGTGTTCATGGGTGGAGGCAATGGGGTGGAGGGTGTGGTGGCGGCATTCGACGAAACGGCAACCGCATTGGGCCGAGTGCCCATGTGGAATGAGGAGAGGGCGATTCTGCTGACAGCGACAGCCTTAGGCTGCTGTCTCCAGAGTCCGGTTGAGACACCACCCAGACGAGCAAAGTTGCGGAGCATGGTGTGATGTGGGGTGCGATGAAGAGGAAGGGGGAGAGGAGAGATTAGATGCGAGTGAATGAATGAATGAACAGACGGAAAGGCGAATTGGCTCCTCGGCCCCGCATGTGTGCCAGTGCCTGAATGGAATGGAATCATGACTGCTTTACTGATTTTGTTTATGTTGCTGTCCGGTGGCTGAGGGTGCAAAAACACAGCCATTAAGAAATCACGCGACGATCTCGCGCGCCACTTGCCTTTTCTGGTCAGGTGGTCAGGCGCTTGAAAGGCATCGCCTCGCTGGCTGCCGCTCCTGTTGAAAACCAACGCGTGCCATGCCATGGAGATGGCGGATACAGTGAAGCCAGAACCTGATTTGTGTGCACAAACAAAGCGGAAAGCACCATTCTGTCTTGCAGTGCGGCAGTGCGGTCGACGATTCAAGTCAAGATTCCAATTCTCACCTCGGATATCGTTGCTCCTCAATCTCCATGTCTCGCTTCTCTTTTCCTTATTGAGGACGATCTGCTCGATCTTGCCTACGAATCAATTCGGTCGTATTCAAGTATCAACTTGGACATCCCAAATGTCTCGCACTCAGTGTCTCTGTGCGTGTTCTGACTTAAAAACAGAGGGTACTGCTTTTCTTTTTCTTTTTCCTTTTTCTCTTCCTTCTTCCCCCTTTCCACTTGCCTTCCCTCCTTCCTTTCACCCCTTCTTACGCATCTGCCTCTTAACTTTTCCTTTTTTGCAACAATGTTTGGCGACAACTGTCATCAGGTGTGCCAAAGTTTTAACACAAACTTGGCCCGCTACCCTATCGTGGCGGTTGGTCTTCCTTTGATCGGAGGGTTCCTCTCTGCGATCCCCTCCCACAAAGTCGGCAAGCAATTCTACGATGGTCTTCAAAAGCCCGACTGGGCTGCGCCTGCCTGCACGTTTGCACCTGCTTGGACCGCTCTTTACCTCACTGTTGGATATGCCTCCCACTTGGTCGCCTTGAGAACTGGACCCAACACGATCCCCTCGATCCGCCACTTGGCTCGCACTGGATTGGGCATTTATGGACTCAACTTGGCTTTGAACTTTGCCTATTCTCCTCTCATGTTTTGGAAGCAGCAGATTGGTGCTTCCCTTGTTACTGCTGGCGGTTTGACTGTAAGTTTCTTGTATTTGCTTTGATCTTGGGAAGCTTCTCGTCGACAGCTCAAAAAAAACCCCCAACGAGGCGAGGGCTACACGAATCTGCAATGGACAGAGGGACTTCAAGACGAAACTTGTGTAGCGCTGCATTGATTCTGCAGAAAAAGTCTCCGCCGTCGACTGGCTGAAAATCCGAGATCAAAGGACCAAACAATGGAAAAGAGAAAAGGGTGATCATCCGTGTCCGATCCCTGTGTAAACGCAGCCCTACTCTCCGCGTCGAACTTGATTCGATCCTACCCCAGCATCCTCTTGCCCAGTTTCGCTTTCTCTCTTCTGAGTGTGCAAAAGCCTCCATCATCATCACACTAGGGGGAACAGACTTCTAAGACCTGGAAGATACGAGGACGCGCCGCTCTATTATTCCATCTAAATCGATTCTCTCTACTTCTCTCTACTTTCTTTCTGTTCTCCCCAGGCTTCCTCTGTTGCCCTCGCTTACTACTTCTTCAAGGTTGACAAGTGTGCCGGCTATTTGACTATTCCTTATGTTGCCTGGCTCGGATACGCTACCGCTTTGAACTATGACCTCTGGATCAAGAACGGCAAGGGCCCCGCAGCTGACTCTGCTCGCAAGCTGGGAAAGGAGGTCCACGATGCGGCCAAGCACGCCAAGGATGAAATTGAGGATGCTGCCAAGCATATCACGGATGGCGCCAAGGACGCCGCCCGTTCCGCCAACAAGGCTGCCAAGGACACTGCACACGATGTTGCCGACAAGGTCGAGAAGGAGCTTCGTTAAAGCAAACAGTGACAAGAAAGGAGCTATTCTTTTTATCCTGACCGAAAAAAAAAAAAAAAAAAAAAAGGATGGTTTACTGTTGCTGTTGCTGTTGCTCCTTCTCTCCTTTTGACAAGATGAACTTTTAGACATTGAGGGATCGCTTTGTCCTTTTCTGGGTGGAGTTGCTTCCTGATTGATTCTAGACTTGTACATATGTCCCTCTTAATAAACGTTGCGGAATTCTTTTTCAATGCCTCGAGTCGGCAACAAAGTCTTGCTTCGGGTTTGGCATCGTGAAGGAAACAAAACTCGGGTTGACCAATCGCAAAGGTCCCGCCATGGTCGGAAACAATGACCGTGGGACAACTCTTTCCGTTGGGGAAGACAACCAATACCCGTTTGTGCCACCAACAAAAAAGCTCGTGTTAGTTGAAGATGAAAAAGAATGCGCACGCTCTTTGAGATGAAACTCATGAAAGCCAGAAAAAGAAAGTATTAAAAACATCGGTGAAAACGCGCGGCAGTGAAAAGGGGTCGTCAACTGTTGATCTCGGCGAACAGGAGTTGACCCAGACTCGATCCAAGGCCGCTCGGACACACAGTGACAGAGTCGGATGGACCGCTGTTCAAGTCATGCAGAACCAGTTCGTCAGGACGAACTGTAGACTGCATGACTAAGAATAGGGATTGCAAAGCTCAGATCATCGAGAACTATGCAGATGGACCTGGTTTCCAGTTGTGCACAGCAGCGATCCTCCACCCCACCGCCCCCCAATCCAACTTAAACCAAAGAGTCGACAACGAAAAAAGAAGAGAGCGAGCAGATGACGAACACGGTGAGAGCCCCGTCCTCAGTCCCCCGGCGATGCAGCGGTTTCCTGTTGTTTGTTTGGTCTGCCTCGTTTTCTCGTTGGCAACGCTGACAGGTTAAGGTGCGATCCGCCTTATGTCACCACCGTCGAGGAAGGACAAGGTTTTCTTTTTTTGCGTCGCGTGTTTGCCTCTGCAAGGATGGTCTTCCTTCCCTTCTGTGCTTCCTTTCTTTCCTTCTTCCTTTCCTTCTTCCTTCCTTTCCTTCCTCCCCATCTTTTCTTATCTCTTCAACCCTTCCGTCTTTCCCTCCGTCTTCTTTCTCCATCATTCACCTCTTTTCATCCCTCTCTCTCATCTCTCTCATCTTGCTCTGTAGAGTCAGTCATTCGCCATTGCACTGCAGGACACTCTCTTTTGACTTTTTATATACTTTTTCGTTGCACACAGGCACCACAGCCATGGCCACCCTTGCCTCCGCATCTCCCACCACTCCTTTGTCACCCTCTTCTCTTTCCACTCCTTCCACCCCTTCCACTCCATCACAGGTTGCTGCGGAGGCACTTCTTGATCGTGCTCGGCGGCTATCCAGCAACGCATATGAGCGTGCACGCCCCGCCTCTCCTCTGGCGTTTGCCGAGGGTGAAGAAGTCCACACCTCGACCTACTCCTCCCCAACACTCTCGCCTACATCTATTCCCCTGCACCACCAAACTCGCAGCTCATTCCAAGATTACATCAAAGACCCAAGCCGGAGGCGCTCTTCTTTGCAGCGCCCGGTCTCGTCCTCCTCTGCACGGTCAGGGTCCTCTATCCAAACCCCAGAGACGACAGACCCTTCCACAACGGGTGAATTCTTACCCCATAGAGTCAACGCCAGCACAGAGAGTGCACAGAACAATGCGCACACTCCTCCAACTTGTCCCACCTCCAGCTCGCCCATGACGCGCCGTTCACTCACAGTCACGACTCGTCCACGGGCAATGACTCTCGAGGCTATCCGGGAGACCAAAGAGAACACAACAGTGGCAACATCAACAACAACAACAACAACAACAGCAACAAAGGACCCCAACCATTCTGCCACGTCAACACTGCTGTCCCCAATGGACCTGCACCGCAAACACAGAAGCGAGAACGGCAGCGGACTTGTTCTTGGAGTCCTGGAAGCACTCCGAGACGGCGAGCACTCTGGCGTGAGACAGACAGACTCAAAAAGTTCGGCGGGACAAAACGCAGCCCAACTCGACTCTGCGCCCAATGTGACCTCTCTGGCACCGCACGCTGTCGTCACCGTAAACCGCACCGTCGAGGACAAAACTGCTATGACTCGTAGCAGCACGGCACCCACGGCGGTACCGACTCTTGCTGTCACGGATGCCTGCCCTCCAGAGACCGCACAGACACCAGAGGTAAAGCAGCGGGTTTTCAAGTCTCTGATTTCCCAGGCACGATTCGAAGACATGTTTCTGACTTTGTTACAATGTCTCGCCTGTTCTCTCCTCTCTGTTCCATAGAACGCCTTGCCCGTGGCCCCAGAGACGCCATCTGCTACTGGTGCGGGCACAAGGCCACCCCAACATGATCTTGGTGCTGCATCATCCCGGACCCTCTTTGTGGAGACAAAAACCACAGAGGAGGAGCGTCCAGTCCCACCTCCCAAGCCATCGCAGGATCAATCGGAGATGAGATCTCCCATGGTCTCAACGTCCACTGCATCCCTGCGTCGAGCAAGCCACAGCGACGGCATCTATATCCAGGACAATTCCGATATTGCTTTGGGATCGGCCACCAATGCCGCCGCATCTGCATCTGCATCTACATCTACTTCCACCAAAACTTCTCGAAGAACAACTAAACTCTTTGGAAAGTTGGTTCCCAAGTTCCTGCAGACCTCCTTCAATCCCGCTACTGCAGGCGGAGCCTCGTCACCCCAGTCGGCATACCCTGCTTCCCCTTCCCCCATGTCCGCAATGACGCGCCCAACAAGATCAGCTAGTTTTGCTGGTGGATCGTCTAGTCCATTGGTCACCCTGAGCAGCGTCGAGGAGGTCGCTGCGGAGGCGACAAGGAGGACACAGCTGCCCGACATCCCCTCCCCTCCTTCATTTTCTGTGTCAGTGGTCAAAAGCGGCAAAGACTGGCTAGGTGCGAGCGAGGATCGACGATCACGACATAACGCTTCTTCCGATTCTATTCCCGAAGAGCCAGAGGGTCAATTCTCTGGCCGATTGACAAAGGAAGTACCAGAGCGTCCCCAAATACCATCTATCCCTCCATCGAATGGGTCCATTAATTCGATCAAGGGTCTTCAGTCCCAACCAGCCACGTCCTTGCCTGTAGAATATAGTGGCGCTGAATTCAAGGTTCAAATGGACAGGGATTATGAGGATACACGACAGGTTGATTCAAAGATGAGAGATGGTCAGAGCGATACGCAAGAACATCTCAGGAATGGACAGGGACAACGTTCACCGTATATCATTGACGACGAGGACTGTGATGATGACTTTTTCCGAAAATCTGTCCTCCGCAAGAGCTCGCGACCTCAGCGGCCACCCTTGCTGCAAACTGGATGGGGTTTGCATGGGCCAGAGAGAACACCGTCCCTGTCGACAGCGACTTCATCTCAAGCATCCTCTGTCTCTGGATCACCCACTTCTCCAATGCAGCCCATGTTCACACCGAGCTCGGCGTCCCACCAGTCCCAAAAGGAGCATCGAGCGACGACAACACCGCAGCCTCCAGGACTGGATGAGAAGCGGTCTCGACTGCGTGATGCAGTTGGAGAGTGGCGACGCTCGTCGAGCCACTTGGGAGGTTCTATGACAGCGCCCCAGTCCCCCCAATGCTGACCTCGAACGAGAAAAAAAATTAAAATTAAAAATTAGTGGCGCAGAGTGACTGCGCACACGAAACAACATGAAAAGAAAAGCGGTGCTTTTTTTTTTTTTTTTTTTTTTTTTTTGCAACACCCCATGGACAACATACATCCATCGGCATTGTCCTTCCCATTCTCTCATTCTCTGGTCTAATCCATCCCCCTCTTTCATGTCCAGCAACGGACAGTTACAGAGCCGATGCCACGTTTACAACTAGAACCACCCTTACCACCCCCAGCCCCTCCTTACTCGGCGCTTCCCGAGGTCCTGGCCCATTCAGAGAAGAACAAGGACAATCTCGAGAACCTGATCAACAAACGCTTAAAGCATCTCGCCACCGTCGTCCCCAGTCATGCGCCCGAGCTCGACCTACCAAAGCCACGTCGGTATCGTGTTGATGAATATGGAGAAAGGTTAAGCGAGGCTTACAGCAGCTCCGTCGACACCGAAACAGCAGCAGCAGCAGCAGCAGTGGCAGCGTCAACGTCAACAGTGGCAACGTCAACAGCTGCAACCGACAATGATACGGACAATGGTCGTCAAGAAAGGACAGTGGCTGACCCAGGAAGTACAGCAGTCTCAACAATGAGCCTTCCAATCCGTTACTCAAAGTCGTGTACTGCATGTATCACTCAGGGCTTTGAGTGCTCAGGACACAAACCCATCTGTTCACAGTGCTATTATTCGTCAGCAAGGTACACCCGGACCATCATCCGACCTCGGGATTATGGCGTAGACGCCGAAGGATTCCATGGTAGTAAAGGCAGCCCAAGTGTCGGCCATGACCTTGATGCTACTGTGAAGATGTGTTCCTACCCAGTGGAACGTCCCCCCCTCATCCCAAGCTCAATCTACAGGCAACTCACAGTCGCTGCCAAGAAACTGGATCATATGCCACCCGTCATGGACGAGGGTCCCTCTCGCACAGAGCTGTGGGGCGAAACCCTCAAAAGTGTAGCAATGGCCCCGATCAAAGAGGAGAGCAACAGCGACCACAGCAAGGACGATCTCGACCTCCTGGGCGATAATGGACCTGAGGAGGAACCTTTAAGCAGGAGGCGGCAAAATCAGGATACAAAGAAGATTCATCGACCTCACTGGGAAGTCTTTTACAGAGGCATACCAATTATGGATCGAAACCCAGCCGCAACTATCGACTATGTCCTTCAAAGTCGATCCTCTATTGTTCCGCAGGCAGAGCGTAAAAAAATTCTGACTCTTGACGTGGATCTTTTGCAAGATGCGAATGAGAAAAAGAGGGTTCGTGAGTCTGATAAAGACTCTCAGATCGCGACCGACGACCCCAACAGCAACACGGAGATTGCAAAGAAAAAAGTGAAAAGCAACTACAATAAGCCCCAGATCACCGACAATTTCCTTCAGGACAGTAGCAACAGGGACTACGTGCCACGCCATGAAACGAAGGTCTGGATGCCTATGAGAGGAAACGATGATCAGGCTTTCTTTAGGCAGCCGGATGGTAGTCATTTGAAGGAGAGGGTGGCGGTTGGTCTTAGCAGGGACACTCGGGAGGCGTTGAAAAGCCAGGATCTCCGCTATACCTATAATGGTCGTAAAAATCATAAGTTGGCTCTCTACACTGCTTTCGCCCTAAATGAAAACGAGTACTGGAGTGGATTCCACTCAAAGCCAAGAATGGAGATCGAGCGGGAGACGCTTTTGGAGCAAGGTGCAACAGGACCCATTATCTTTGCCAGAAACAAACGGCATTTTCGAATCAAGAAGAGGAAGGCCGGACTTTTGCCAGAGCACCTTCCTCAATACAGGGCCCAAATGACAGAGACCTTTCGCCCCTGGGTCCCCAAGGCGGACGACTATGTGGTTCCAAGCGCTTGCAGTAAATTCATTTCCTTGCTGTTTCTTTCTCGCTCTTCTGTCTCTAATAACCCCTACTGACTTTGTCTATGTTTTATTTTTGTGCGCATAGATCTCCCCGAGACGTCCTTCCTGCGGGCACTTCACTTTTACGCATCATACTACTATACCCATACGTACCCGTGTCCAGATGTCTTTGAAGCCATGGATCTGACGTCGCATATCGCCCTTGGAATGATCATTCAGGAGACCATATCTGATTTCGCGTTCAAACTCGGCAAGGAGGGGCAGAGGGAGGACTGTGAAGTCTACGCGGAAAAGAAAGAGTGGGCAAGGCTGCAAAAGGAAGAGCAAGACAGGAAATCCTCGGAGATGACCTCCACTCAGAAAGGTCGTCGTCTCGATCCTCTCGACATGGATGAGAACAGCGATGCAGCCACGTCAGCAGAAGGCGATCACTCAATTCCTCCAGAAACGAACCACGCCGGCGCTTGGACCCGTTTTGGTCATCGATCTGGACGTTTGAGTAGAGAGGAGGAGGATCAGGATGAGGACTTTGACTCTGATGTTGATTCGCATCTGTCGGACTATAGCCTGAACGACGACGATAGCGACGATGACGACGGCAATATTACGACTCGATCAAGACCAAGGAAAGTGCGACGTGTTAAAGTGGTGGACCATGATTTTTGGCCGCCTCAATCGTTGGAGGAGACGATTAAATTGTCAAGAAAACTTGCTTCGGGGGATCGCAATTGGCGGGCTCACCAGAAAAAAGCACACCCTGTCGCCGCGCCTCCAAGAGAAGTCAGGGCCAAGGCTCCAGCCAACATGGCCCCAGGGGATAGAACTCGAGCTCGAGCTCGAAACCCCCGTATAACTATTGATGATGACTCTCTGGATGATACGGATGATGATCTACGAGATGTGGAGCCATGGGAGCAAGAAGAACCACAGGAACCAGAGGAACCAGAGGGACCTGAGGAACCAGAAGAACCAAAGGAGCCGGAGGAGCCAGAGGAGCCAGAGGGGCAAGCGGCGCAGGAGGAGCAAGTGGGGCACGAGGAGCAAGAGGAAGTCAGAAATGTGGAGGGAAATGTAACCGACCTTTCCCCACCTCCTCTTGCAGAAAAACCCGTACCCAAAAAGAGGGGTCGCCCTGCAAATGCAAAGGTTCGAAAGCCCCATACAGCTGAAATTATTGACGATGACTCTCTGGATGATACGGATGATGATCGACGACATGTGGAGCCACGGGAGCAAGAAGAACCAGAGGAGCCAGAGGAGCCCGAGGAACCAGAGTCCCCACCCCCTCCTGCAAAAAAACCCGTAGCCAAAAAGAGAGGTCGCCCTGCAAATGGAAAAAAGGCTCGAATGGAGGAAGAAACTGTCGCCGACCTTACTCCAGCTCCTCTAGCCAAAGAGATAACAACCAAGCAGTGGGGTCATCCCGTAGTAATCAAGCAGTGGGGTGGGCCCAAAAACAAGCAGAAGACACAGACAGAGGAAGGAACTACTGCCGACCTTACTCCAGCTCCTCTAGCCAAGGAGATAACGACCAAGCAGCGGAGTCGTCCCATAGTAATCAAAGAATGGGGCGGGCCCAAAAACAAGCAGAGGACACAGACAGAGGGAGGAACTGCCGCCGACCTTCATCCAGCTTCTCCAGCTCCTCCAGCTAAAGAGATTGTAATCAGGCAGTGGAGCAGCCCCGCAAGTAAGCGAAAGGTTCGGATGGAGGAGAAAGCTGTCGGCGACCTCCCTCCCGCCCCTCGAGAGATTGTAGTCCAGCAGGGGATCCAGCCCATACGAAAGCGGGGGACAAGAATGGAGGAGAATATTCCCGACCTTCTTCCAGCCCCCTCAACTCCAGCCTCAGCTCCAGCCTCAGCTCTAGCTCCAGCCCCAGCTCCAGCTCCAGCACCTTCAGCTTCAAAAACTGCAACCAAGAAGCAAGGCAGGCATGTGGACAGGCAGGAGACTGCGCTGGCTGTGAGTGACAGTGACAACGAATCGCAGGAAAACAACACCGAGATGTATGGCCACAGCAAAAAACCCGCCTGGGAGCCTGCTGTCTCTACTCGATTTGAGTCGCTCTTTGATCGAAAAGGTCGTCATCAGAATGAAGACGAAGACGAAGGTACGAGGGCTGGTCCGGTGATCTCTCAAGTTGTTCAAGACAGCTCGTCGGACGAGGATGAAGACATTGTAGGGCCGTCAGAGGCAGAGGAGTCGGACGAGTATTAGGTAGCGTCGTCCCCCATTGTACCAACAACTGTAAAAAAAAAGCATGCATGGGTCATCATACCCCCCCAACATAGATAAAAGTATTCCTGTTCAAAAACATTCCTATCTCTTTTCCCTCTTGACTTTTTTCATCCCTTTCTTCGCTCGCTATCCTTGCCCTCTTTCAGGCCCAGACATTTGCCTCTCAACACAGATTGCACTTCTTCCAAAGACTATGATTCGACCAAACTTGTGGACTTTATTGTCATCTTTTTCAATTGTTCTTTTGACTGTCTCAACCACTTTTGCCGCCAGCATAGACTGTCCACGTGGAGGCTTCATGCGATGTAATAGTCGGATATAGCGTCCTTTTTGCCATTCAAGTTCCATTGGCTATTTCCACGATTGCAAAAGTTTGCCATTAAGCGATGGACTACTAAGTTTCTATTGAAAACACACAGGTGTCGATGACAGATCATATCAAATATGTGGAGGCGGAAACGGTAAGTCGCTGCTGAGAGAAGAAATATTAGCTCCAAGTTTTCTCTTGTACGCTCTCCTCGTTACTAGAAACTGACGCCCTTTTTGTATGTATATCAGTCCACTGCCCAGGGCAAAGGGTTCGAAATCAGACTGATATTGAAGTGAAAGAGATGCCGACGAGGGGGGATGCAGCCCTCTCTTTTTGATTTCGTTAGTCATCCTTGTTTTTTTATTGTCTTGTTATCCAAATACCTAGCTCTGCGACACAGATGCCCCTTACGGATCAACATCTTCGCCCTGCATTCTTTTTGGAACAAAATGTCGAGGAACCATCTGCTAGGAGTAAAAAAAAAATTGATCGTGCCAACACATCTCTCTTTTGTGAACGAACAGCTTCATAAAAAAAAAACAATCGAGTTGGCTCTTTCAAATTTCAGGATGGGGCAACGATGTAGAACCGGTTTTATTATGACCATAGAGGACGCCCAAAGATGCGATCCTTTGCGAGGATTGCACAAAAAAAAAAAAAAAAAAAAAAAAGAGCACCTTGAACTATTTTTTTTTTTTTTTTTTGGTATCTCCTGCAGGACATGGGCACCCCCTTTTCCCGCAGTTTTTTTTTTTTTGATTTCTATCTGGAGATGGAGAGCTGGGAACACGCACGCAGGACGAGGGCACAAGTAAAAAAAAAAAAAAAAAAGGAACGCGTGTTTAACAAATCTTCAAGGGAGCCGCTCCAGAGCTGACGGCAGAGCTAGCCGAACTACGATGTTGGCCCTTGAGGGAATTGGCACCTCCTGTGGTGGAACTCAAGATCCTGCCGGTCCTCAAGCCCATCTTGTTCAACTTCATCATCTTGAACTCTGCATCGCGCAATTTTGCCATCATGGGATCATATCGAGGTCGACGTTCCATGGCTTCCATTTCTTGTTGCTGCCTTTGTTCTTGCTTGAGTTGTCGCCTACTCTTGTGGTTCATGAGAGGAAGAATGGCTGCAGAAGAAGAAGAAACGAGACCGTCATGCGTGGTATTCCGTGACCGCCCGGCTGCGGGATGCGTATGACGAGATGATGGCGACGAAGAAGGATGATAGAGCGTCATGGAAGACGAGAGGAGATCCAAGTTGGAAACAGAAGCCGTCATCAAGTCGTCGTGGTCTGAAGGCAAGACGACCCAATCATCTTGCTGTTGCTGTTGTTCGGTGTTATCGTGGGCACCAGAGGCGGCAGTGGAGGCGGCCGTGGCATTAGCGGAGGCATCCGAGGAGCGAATCCAGGAGAGCATGAACATGTTGGATAGGTGTGTTGGAGAAAGAAGGTACGGGGAAAGGGGACTGAGAGGAAGGGATTGGAAGTTTTTTTGTGTGTGTGCGTAGAGAGAAGAGTCGAGTTGATGAAGGTGAAGAGCGCGCAGGAGTTATGGTAAGAGCTGTTGAAAGAGCGAGATGTAATTTGTAAGGCTTTGTTGGTTCAGATTGCGGAATTGCTGCGGGGATTTTTTTTTAGGTGAACGAGATAAACGGGAAATGAACAGTGCAGGGTGGGTGTCACAAAGGAATATTGTTGGTTGGTATCTTGGTGAAAAAGGGATATAAGTGAGTTTTGCTGGAGAATCAAGAGGCGATGTGTAAATTGTGTAAGTTGTGTGTGTATGAGTGTGAGTGTGTGAGTGCAGGTGGAGGGATTGTTAGAAGGAAGAGAGAAAGAAAGAAGAGAAGAGGAAGAAAAGAAAGAGAAGCTAAAAGACATGCAAGCGCAGCCCTCCCTGGCCCGGGTCTCGTCCTATGTTTTTCTAGCCTACAATCATTGTATCCACATATCTCCCGTGATGATGCACAAGGTCAGGTGCACGCGCATCTCTATGAATTGTATTTTGAGGAATGTCCCCTGGCCTATCATCGACGAAGGTGCTCGACCACACTCCCAGACACCGACTCGTCGCCTCCTCATTGGGTCCTGAGATACCCCAAGCCTCCCGGGAGACTCTCCCCGGTCCCAGGCTCCTGTCTTAACAATGTGCCTGATGATCGCGATTACCACTTTTTTGTTGCTTGGTGTTTTCACAACAGGGCACCTAAGGAGCGACTTTTGCTTTTGAATCCAGAAAAAGAGCGCAAGGCCTAGCAGGGGTGTTTTTCCCCCTGGGCTCCCTCCCCAAAGCATGTCACTCGGAGGATGTGCAAAAAATACCCTCAGCTTGAAGGAGGGATCGAGTCATCGGAGGCGGAGGCGCACATGCCTCTCATCTAGTGTGTGGTGGTCGTCGCAGGCAGAGGCGAAGACATTAATTCTCAAACAGCGCCACAGGGGCACGTTCAATTGTGATGAAGTCATATCTTTTCTTGGCGATTTCCAGCCTGTCAGAGGAACACGCGGTCCATCCTAGGCCAAACTAGTATTTCCTACTCAGTACTCACGACCATTCTGGAAGGTGCTTTGTCCTCGTCGCCAAATTGACCATTTCAGTCCTGAGCTTTCTAGCGTTCAAACACTGCGTCGGTCGTCTTTGCTCCAGCGCAGAAACAAAAGTTACTCAAAAATTCCCCGAGAGTTGCTCCGGAGTGCTGTACACGTACACACTATCCTGTCATCAGTCTCAGTAGCTTCTATATATTTGATGTATGCAAGTATTTACAGCTGCTCCTTGAGCCATTTAACCACATCCTTGATCTGCTCGGCGCCACCGGCTGGAGCTAGGACTTCTGGAGCTTCGTACATCACACGTTGGACGGCTTCATCTAAACCTTGCTCATTGTACTGTTGACCCTCCATGCCGATACCCAATGCCGTGAGGGCCAGTGATGGCATGCTGTTGGTCATGTCTGTGGACTCGATATCTGACCGAGTTATTAGACCTTCTTTCGATCGGATAGAGACATTCTAAGTAAACAAGAAAATGAGGTGTCAACATATCGGAAAAGGCATTTCAGGGGAATCCAAAAAACAAGAGTCCCACAATAACCTACCACAGAGCCCCACGAGAACTTGTTTTCTAGTTGATAAGTAAATTCTGGAGTTTGGCCATACATCCACTCCCAGGTCTTCATGTCATCCCGAATTGTTTTAACCCCTTCAACAGAATCGATTAGAGTCTCGTCCACGATGACGGGTTCGCCTTCCAGGTTCTGTCTCCACGTATCGAAGGCATACCGCTTCAAAAACTCGGTCCTGACAGCTTCACAGAACGACATGTGGTCAATCGTAAATGACGACTCTCTCAGCCGTGTGACCGGTGACCGAACAGAGGCCACACCCTTGGTGATCAAACTCGTCTTGTTGGCATTGACACGAAGATACTGGCCCAGAGTGGAAAGGTCCGTATCGATGAGCATGGTGCCGTGATGGTATGATCGGTGTTGGATCAGTTTAAAAGCCGATCCAGAGACTTTTTTACCGTCCAGCACAATGTCATGTCGCTCGTTCACGATTGCTGGGATATCCAATTCATGCAAAGCTCGACAAATCAGATCTACGTTGGTCCTCCGGTCAAAAACCGCTCTGGGCATCATGATTGAATAGTTGGTATTGCCCATGTCCTGAATAGGGAGGACGGTCACTCTATCAGTACCATTGCTCTTGCAACTTGTGAACCAGAATGTCTTTTAGATCCGACTACTTACATGATACACTGTTCCGCCGCCACTCTTGCGCCTAACAAACGGTACTCCATCTTTTGCCATTTGCTTCAAATTGCATTCCTTCCATGGGTTCTAAGTGTACAGTTTGAAAAGAAAATGTGCTTAGATTCATGGAGCACTAGAACGTGTACGACATCGTCCCTGATTCTCGTACCTGATTTCTTCCAATGATGACGGATTTCGAGTTGCGGTACAGGAATAGAATATAGGTTGCTGGGTCCGAGTTTCTGAACAGCCTATTGTGTTTTTAGATGATATATGTCCCAAACTGCAACATCAGCACCACTGACAATATCTCCTCGGCCCAATCCCACTATTTTCGATCAGCCTTACCATTCTTCAAACGCGAGGTTGGACCACGGATCACTGGTTTTGGAGATATACGTTGCCACCTACAGGTAGATATCTCTAGCGTTACTCATCGGTGGACTCTTGACATTTTCCATGGATTGTAGACTTGTCTGCGAGCTCTTACTTTGAAGTTTCCTTGAGCGTTCTTTGTAGATAGAGGTTGCGATCCTTCCGTTGCAGTCGAGTCCGAACTAGAGAAACTCCTTCGGCACAATGAGTGACTTCCTGTGAGCCATGCCGGTATGAGGCGGTGTCTTGCTACTGTCCGTGGTACCCTTGAAGCGAAGTGGCATCCCAGCAGAGGGAGCAATGGGCTTGGATGCAGCATTCAATTGAACAAGTGGGAAGTTAATGCGAGAGATGCAGGCCTCTCCTTAGGCTCGACCCATCCTTTGCTCAAGCGCTTAAGGGCTTCCACCTCCCTACTCACGTGACGGAAGGCTCCAGATTGCTTTCACAAAGGCTGGTAAAAGAGTTGCCACTTTTGGCTGGAAAGTCCTATAAGGAAGGCGCACAAACCCCATGCAATAAATTACATGCTGTAGAAGCCTGAATACTCCAATCATGCATACACGTGACTATAAGCTGCAACACGTGACTCTGATCCATTCGTTTGTCCAACGGTCAAAAAAAAACGGGAAAAAACGCGGCCATGTCCTCATCCCATTCACTCGCTGAATTCGCCCCCATTCGAGTCTGCTATGGTCGAGATCGTTCCACATGATGTTCATCAACAGTGCGCCTTGACGTTTCACGTCGATCCAAAGGAAGAACAGCTGGATGTAGTCGAGCATGTTGGCTTGGGAAGGGACTGTATCTTGATAGCAGGCTGTGGATGGGGTAAATCCCTGACATATTTTCTCCCGATGGCACTATGGAAACATCGTACTATCCTTGTGATCTCTCCATTGAAGTCGCTTGCCCAGGATCAGCACAGCAAACTCACCAATCTTAAAATCCCAAGTATAATCATCAAAGGCGACACCCCTATACATTCCTCGCTGCTCCGCTCATTGGCCACAGGCGCTTACAGAGCCGTGTTTTTGTCCCCGGAGATCATATTCAGCAGCCGGCGCCTAAGCAGTCTCTGGGACATGCCGGAGTGGAGGAAGCGGCTGTTGGCGGTTATAGTTGACGAGGCACATTGCATTACCTCATGGGGGGATGGTTTCAGGAAGGACTACAGCAAAATTGGTATGATCCGGAGTATGGTACCACCAACAACAGGATTCATTGCGATGTCTGCAACTCTTCCATCTGGCCCTCTTGGGCAAGTCAAAACGAGTCTCCGTTTTTCCGAGAATACCACAGTTATCAACAAAGGCAACGACCGACCGAACCTGCACTA
This sequence comes from Entomortierella parvispora, assembly GCA_963573315.1. Taxonomy (NCBI): domain Eukaryota; kingdom Fungi; phylum Mortierellomycota; class Mortierellomycetes; order Mortierellales; family Mortierellaceae; genus Entomortierella; species Entomortierella parvispora. The sequence goes on from OY752146.1 coordinate 1,449,547, forward strand.
CATTGTTCTGGAACAAAAGCACGCGTCGAGAACATTCAAGGACTTGGAATTCGCTCTGGACGGAACCAAGACTATCGTCTATTTCAACAGTATAAACGACGTTCTGGCTGCTGGAGAGTTTCTACGGTCTCGAAACTCAGGTATTCGAATCGCTGTTTTTCACGCTGTATTTTCGGATGCGTACAAGTCGCGTGTCATGCGGGAGTTCAACGACAACCATATCGACCTGCTTCTGTCCACTGAAGCCGCTGGGATGGGATGTGATATTGGTGATGTTAAGGTCGTAATACAATGGGGATATCCTTCAACAATATCATCACTTATCCAACGCCTTGGTCGCGCAGCGCGTAATCCTGATATCTTAGGGCAAGCAATTCTATTCGTTCCGAGTCGTGCGCCTGACAAAGCCAAGATAGATAGCGATATCTTTCGATACGTAACTACAAAAGAGTGCCGCCGTAAGGTCTTGAATGATATTTTCGACAACGAGGACATACCTCGATATCCGGAGTATCCCTGTTGCGACATTTGCACTCCTTTTGAGCCGCCGGTTGTTAATCGACAAGAACAAGATGACATCGACGACAAAAACAATGTTGCGGAACCTGCAGCAAACGAAAAGCCACCATACCAAGGACGAACGGAAATAGAAAAAACGTGCTTTCGTCTAGCAATCAAAGGATGGAGAGACGCTACCTTCAAGCGCGACATTCAGTCTATCAGCGGGTGCCTAATATCAGCAATTGTCATAACCGATAAAAACATTGAGATACTTGTCGCAAAATGTAGGCACATTACGAGCCCACAATCTGTTTCCAAGCTCACAGCTAATACCTGGGAGGCCTATGATGAGACTTACAAAGACCAGCTAGGCCAAATATTGGTCGAGCTCAATATTATCATCCAAGCAAGGAGAGAACGGGAGAAAGGTAGAAAAAAGGAGGAGAGGAGCAGGACCCATTCAACCACTGTTACTCAAGAGGATGAGGACGTCTCAAGCACTACTGGAGCAGGAGCTCGTCAAGATATATCCAGCGTGTCGCCTCAGATACCCGAGCCGGCGCCCATTCCAAAGCGCCCCCGTCACAACTAGTCGTCCCTTTTATTAAACTTGATATTGGGGAGAAATGGATGGGCAGAAGTTCTAGAGATCTAAGATATTCGCCCCTTCCCCAATATATTGGCGATATGTATCCCTATCAAAATTTGGTTCCGCATCCTCTCCTTGATCCTCTTCATCCTGTTCAAATGGAGATTTAGAGCTTCTCTCTCTGAATCGAACGACCCGTTCATTCTGGAGGTTCTCAATCCCTGTCTTCAAAAGATCTACCACCGCTGATACGTCCTTACTCAATTGAGGCCCAGGCGCCGACTCAAAAATCCTGTGTTCTTGGAGACTTCGGACAATACGGTCGATATCACCGGCAGCAGCATGCTGGCTGTGGAATGTACTATTGTGTGTTATTGAAAACTCCTTGTGGATTTTGTTGGCGACTTGGGAAAAGACTTCAATATTGGGGGAAATACACTCTGCAAGAAACTCCCAAGACGAATTACCACCTTTAGCCGCGTGGATGACTTTTACCAGTAAATTACAATGCTCTTGATAAAGATCCGCCGGCAGCCATCGATTCTCTTTTCCCGTTGTATTCACAAGCCATGATGACATGAGAGCCCTCTTGGCCTTTGCTGTCCAGGCATAGCGCAGACCGCAGTGGAGATGTAGTAGTTCATTCGCGTAGTTTTTTGTCGATGAAGACTGAACATAGATGGTAATCCATTTCAACGACTCTTCGATCCTGCCAATGTCCCCCGATCGGATTGCGTCAGATAGATCAACATACAGAAGTGCATCACGGATGAAGAGGGATGCATTCCTGTCGGCCACCTTTTGCATGCCTTCCAACGAGGCTGGGTCAAGGTAGTGTTTAAGCATATTGTCGACTGTAGTCTTGACTTGATTCCGCAAGCTCGCCTTGGTATGCCCTGTAGCCATTTCGTCCAAATTCTCGATCCCAAATTCTAGTTGCCAAAGGCGCAATATCATACCATCAAGTGTATGGCGGATGAGCTCGTCCACTGCGTGGAAATCGTGGTTTTTAACACCAACCCGCTTCCGCTTTAAGAGGTCTATGATCTGAGCCAGTGACCCTCCTGTATCAGGCGATCCGTGATGGGTGCTGAGGATGGTCTTGGCAAACATCATTTGGAGGTGGAAAAGTTGAATGACTGGCACCGCCCATTTGAGTTCATCAAAAATCGTCTCGTCGCCTGCTAGCATCGCCGTCGCAGATCGGACCCGACTGATTGTCAACTGGTCGCCTGCAATGAAATGATTCTGGTCCTCCTTGAACGAGTTCTTGTCTAGTCCTACTTGTTGGCGGACATGGTCCATGATTTGCTTGTTGCCTTCAACTGTTGACTGGTCGATATGCATTGCCCGTAAAGGGTAGGTCTCTGTCTTCACGGGCTTCAAAAGGTCTATGGCTGGCTTGGGATCCGAGCAATTCTTGAAAGTATCCTTGTGGTGCCGAGTAAGCACATCGATCAGATGATATTTACGGGCCTCATTGAGAACGGCACAGCCTGCTTCATCTGGTATGAGATCTCTAAACCGAAGCCGGCGGTAAAAATCCTCAGGTTTCCTCATGGGCCCAGGGTTGTCACCAATTACAATTGTGGCAGTAGTCCCGTTTTCGAAGGTATCGCTGTTGTTGATCCGTTGATCATATTTTTGGAACCGTATGTTGATGTTGTCGTAAAGGATCATCCACTGCAGGTGAAAGGCTGCGTAGCGGGCCCGTGATAATGAGTCATTAGACAGAGTCCTCAATGATGTCAGGATGGAGGTATAAGAAACTGAAAGTCCAATACGGGACATGACTTCGATAACCTTGCGTGCACAGCCTTCCTGGAATAGATATAAACCAAAAATTTGTTGGAGTAGATTGCATCTCACATTCCTTCGGAATAGAATGATGCTGGTAATCGTCTGCAGGTTATGATACGATCTTCCGTCGCCAGTGATTTTATCCAGGACATAGAAACTGTGAGGCGCGTGCTTGCTGAGATGGGTTGAGAAGGTTCTCATGGCGAAGTTGACCAAATCTTGCTGTCGAACCGAAACGGATGAAAGATGTAGGTTTTGATTTTTAGAAAGCGCGTCAACCTCGGTGCGCATCCTGTCCGCAACCATATTTGTAGCCACTTTTAACAGCTCGTCGTCCTTGTCGATGTGGGAGCTCCAATTGTTCAGCAGCAGTACGTGTGTGCCTGCCTTGTAAAAGTTGGATCTTTTGTGTCGGATTCGGCCCGTATCTGGTTTCTTCGTGTCGAAAAAATACAGCAGGAACTCGGACATTGTGATCCTTTCTTCTGACATTACGCGAAGCACATTCTCGACGGAACGGGCGAGAGGGTCGCCTGCACAGTCTACAAACACGAAGTCTGCGAGAACAGAAAGTTAAACCATTGTAGAACGGTAGACATCGCTTTGGCTACTCACTCAACTTACTGCGACTATCAGTTAAACGGATTGGTGAGAAACGCCGAGCTCGTCGAGGGGCGGTAGGAGCCTTCCCGACCATAGCAGACTCGAATGGGGGCGAATTCAGCGAGTGAATGGGATGAGGACATGGCCGCGTTTTTTCCCGTTTTTTTTTGACCGTTGGACAAACGAATGGATCAGAGTCACGTGTTGCAGCTTATAGTCACGTGTATGCATGATTGGAGTATTCAGGCTTCTACAGCATGTAATTTATTGCATGGGGTTTGTGCGCCTTCCTTATAGGACTTTCCAGCCAAAAGTGGCAACTCTTTTACCAGCCTTTGTGAAAGCAATCTGGAGCCTTCCGTCACGTGAGTAGGGAGGTGGAAGCCCTTAAGCGCTTGAGCAAAGGATGGGTCGAGCCTAGCCTCTCCTGTCTCTATGTGTCTCTCCTCCACATCACGTGACCACGACCTTTCTTCGCCGTGCTCCGGGTCCGCGCTGGATCGCCGCACGAAAGAGAGACCCCTTCCGAGGTGCACGCTGCTTTGACTTCACCCGTTTACGGGTGAGCGCTTGCTCACCAACTCGTTTACTCGTTTACACAGTATGCACACGGAGCTTTTTTTGTTGAAATTGGGCCTTTATAGACTACATACGTGTTCTTGTCGAGATGTTGGCTATCCGCGCCTCCGACGAGCTGTTCATGATTATGGTGCACTCGACGCCGCCGGACTCTCCTTCTTGATCTCATCCTCGTCCGTGATTCCCAGGTTTTTCTTCCGGCGGTCCTCTCGCAACGAGTCCAGCTGATTGTTTAATTGTTTGGAGTAGAAGGATCCTCTCCAGAAGTTAGTATATTCCTTGGGTTATTTCATACCTGAGCACTCACTGTATATCCATTGCACAGCTCTCGCTTAGCCAGTTTGAGCCCAACCTAGGACGGCAGGCCCCTTGTGAGACTTACCCATTTCTTTTTGCAATCCGAGTAGTCTTTAAAGAAGCGTGTGCATCTACGTTTGTCAAAATTGTTGGCCTCCATACATTTCATCGACGCCTTTGTCTGGGCCTGACATGGGTCGAGATATTGCGATTGTGCCTTTTGATAGTAGCCCTTGTTGAATTCTTTGATTTCGTCGTCCGAGGTGACAATGCGCTCATGGCGCCGAATTGGTCCTCGTGGAACATTTCCCTTAGGATTCGAGGCGTTGGTGCTGTTTCCCCCAGTCGCCTCTGGCTGCTGCTGTGTCTCTGTGGAAGCCATGGTGTCGGGCCTGTTCTGGTCTTGAGCTTGGTAATGAACGTGTGAACAAAAAAGGGGACATGGCTATGCGCGGGTGAGCGGCGTGGCCCGACATGAAGCACGTGACCAGCTCGCCACTAAAAATCTAATGTTCGAACATGCATGCACATGCACACCTCCTTCCTTCCCTCGACCCTCCTCCATCCATTCGGATACAGGCTATTCGTTCACAAGTTCATCCATTCGTCCAACTCTCCTCCCGCAAAATAAAAAAAAAACGTTCATTCTCGGAGCATTCTCGATTTTGCGGCGAGGCACGCTTTCATTGAGAACCGCGTGGCGATCAATTTCAAAAGAGCAAAGGTGTCTGGACCGAACTCCCCTCTGGTCCCCGTGGCCCAGCAGCTCGTGTGAGGCGCACCGAGCACCATGGAATCCCAAACAGATTCGCAAACAACTGACCAGAGTATGTACCTCCATGGTTGTTTTTGCACTCATTCCTCGTTGCGCACAAACCTGGCAAACGGTGAACTTTTGTGTGGTATAAAAAATGGTGGCGTTCAGGGACTAAACGCGCCTTTTTTTTGTTCCCTTGTGCTTTATTGTAGTCTACGAAGCACTTCGTTTCTATTGTGAAGATGGTGAAGTCGGTCTTGGCCCAGTGCTGTTGTCTTTTCAAAACGGTAGGCTTCGCAGATCCACTCGACATTCTTGTGCCTGTTGGTGCTTGTAAAGTTTGCCGAGTTGTTTTCCTGACATTTTGCAATTTTTTTTTTTTTTTTTTTTTTTTTTTGCTGGTGCTTCGGGAAATGACAACAGGAACAATATCTGGACCAGACTCTCTACAGATCATCAGCGCCTCGCTGCGGAACATGATTGAAATGGGCCGTAGTAACATGGCGAGATACGCGTTCATGTCCATAGACAGAACCAACCTTCCAGCATCCCTGATCAACAAGCCCGTGCAGAGGCTGGAGTGGGCTATTCTGGTGAACTTGATTCCCCTCTTTGCCAACAACGAATTCGCTCCTATACATCGCGAGCTTGTTTTTGGAATGCTAGAGACAGTGCAGAGCGCCCTTCTGGGTTCAGACGATAGCTCGATCCTCACGCAGAGCACAGAGACAAGAGCAAAGCAGTTCCGATTGACAGTCATGCATATCTTGCAAGGTAATAATAAGGCGCATATTCATTGGTTACATAAGGTGTACTTGTAGGCTAAGCAAAGCCGTCATTCCACATTTCTAGAACTGATAGTGTTTCTCGAGCAGGAAGAGATGCAACAGGAATGCAAGATTAAACAGAGCGTGTTCAAGACCCTTGCGACCCAGGAGAGCGATATTCCATGGATGACCTTGCAGTTTTCAGGTGCAGATGATGTGCTGAGGGTGGCTTGCTTTCTGATGTCATCTCTTTGTTCAAGATACGAGACTTCCATATGGCCTATGACAAAATCCGAGGAGGATATCCGATTAGCGCTTCTATTCTCTGTCAACACACTACTTCAACGAACACTTCCAAGGAGTACAAGAGACACTACAGGACGAGGAATGATGACTACATCGCGACCCGCCATCGATATGTTGTATAAAGTCTGCAGCGAGTGCATCGAAGGCATCATTCCGCTACTGAGTAGCGATGAGCGGCTGATGGCTGCCCTGGCACGTGCTCTGGCTGTGATGTTATATGTTCATGTACTGACAGTGCATGACAGATTCAAAGAGTGGATTGCTGGCGCTCCAGCACGAGCCCTGGAGATGCAACTTAAAACGGAACCGGACGTGTGGGTCGCTCCGCCTGAACCAGGGCCAATGAGCTTTCAGGACTATCGAGAAACTTCACAGTTTTTGGCACATCTAGAATCACATCTGACCAAGGCCTTTCAAACTGTCATGGAGCACTTGATGAATATGTCGACGGACTCTTCTGAGATGTACAGTATTCAGTTTGTGCTCGAGCAACTATTGAATTCGGATCAATTGCAGGTGTTTTCAGAAGACGAGACTGGTCGAAATACACAGGTAAGCTACCGAAGTGTCTACGTTGTCCTCCGTTGACGAGCCATTGACTAGAATTTGTCCTCCACCTCATCTTCCTATCCAGCGCACTCTTGTCAAGGCCGTCGGGTCTCTGATTACGAACTGCTGTATGCTGGATCCTTCCGAAATTGTGGACTGCATGCTGTCACGATTTAATCATTTGGAGCCTAGTATCCTTACTCAGGTGATACATGCCTGCTTGAGGTCATGCTACTCAAGCGCCGCAGGACAAGCGAACCATCTATCTGACGATGAGCTGCATCCCCCACTTGCACTCAAGCGAACCATCGACGAAGTAGACATCGAAATGGGGGATTTTTCGAGGTATGCATTCAATACGATGAATGATATGGAGTGACAGAGCACACCGCTCTAACGTATCCATTCTGCATTCGTTGTTTTCTAGTGGAAAGAAACCAAAGTTTGAAAGTCCAAGTCACACTCCTTCAGTGATATCAGTCAGCTCAAGCATCGTTATCTCTCAGATGTCGCAGCGAGTATCCAGAGTGGCCTCTTTGCCCGAATTTGGTGCGTCAATATCTCCCACAGATCGACTGTTAGAGGCCTTCAAGAAGCACGTTTGTTTTCAAACGTCTTCCTATGCTGCGAGTCAAGGGTCAAAAGGAGTGAAGGTACATAAGTCGTTTTCATGGGTATCCTTGCGAAATAATTTAATAAGGCCTCGGTCTCTGTCCCGCCGTCTCCACCATCTGAATTTAACACAATGGTTGATCTCTAGCCCCCCATTACCACGAAGGACTTGCGGTCTTTGGTCATCATATTGCATGTATGGGCGCGTCTTACTTCTGAAGGTCTTAATCACACTGTGGACTCCAATACGACACAGCTACTTGGTTTTGTCGAGACAATTTTGAGAAACTATTTCCTGTGGGCACTGAGCCCCGGAATGCAGGTAAGCGCATGCCAATACTGTGTATCAAAATTGTTGTTCACCTCGGGAATGAACCTAATCTTGTTTTCTAGGATGCAACGCTTAATTCCTCCTACCTCGAATCATCTTATCCACTGATACTTCAAGTTATTGCCTCTCTGGCAAGCTTTCGTAAGTTTATTTGTGAAGACATTTCCAAGTTTTCTTTTTTTTTTTTTTTTTTTTTTTTTCTAATGATTTTTTTTTTTAGGATTGGGGTCAACCTTGCGGTCATCATCAATAATATTGGCCTCAGGTCCTTGGTTCACCAACGTTACATCTCGTCAGTTGTGGCAAGAGATGGCTATGGATACTGATGGTCTCGAATCGGAGCAAGAGCTCGTTGATGCGATCCTATCGCTAGTAGACGGTACAGAAATAGAAGTGAGGTTGCGGACAAACCCGCAGCTGCTTTTACAGGCTGGGGATTGTTTTCAATCGTACAAGCAAGATGCTATGCGAATTTTGGCAACCCTCCCGTTCTGTCCATCTTTGTCTATCTGGCGGCATCATATATTTATTAGGGCTTTGAACTCTCAAGTCGAGAACCGACTGCTTCAATTGACTGCTGTCGAAGCCTTGGCTGTCCTGAGCCTCCACTGTCCAGACAAATCGGACTCTCTGCAGGCTGTCGCAAGGTTTGTATCTTTATTATGATCACCATTAGAGCTTCTGAACTGAGCCTAACTCGTGCTAATTACCTAGATTGACTGCGAGTCCCGATGGTGACATTGATTTGATGATGGTGTTGTCGTCTTGTTTGGGTATATTTGCCTGTGGCCATTCTTTACCGGATCGCCTTAAGATACAGCAGAATCTCGCCTCATTTACTTTCGACTGTGAGAATAAGATATTTGCTCCGCAGGCATTCTGTGGAATCTGTAGCTTTGGGAAGCATAAGCCCAAGGATGCAATCCACTCTAGAACGTTTCTGGACCCTTCATTTTTGGATTGGTTCGCTCGGCTCGTTCCTCTTGCGACTTCACCAGAGCTGAAATTGACCCTCATTTGCGGACTCTATCGAGTGTTCTGTCATTTGGATTTGTCCTTGGTCAACATCCAAAACACCGGCTTGGGAGCGTTCGTTCTGCAACATCTGTCGGATTCGAATCCAGAAGTTGCAGCTGCGGCTGGGTGAGTTTTTGATCACAAGTATACTTGTGCCACCTTGACTCTGAAGTTTATTAACGGATCTTCCTCTATCAGGGACATTGCTGAGCTTGTCTCATCTATAGCTGGTGAGCAGGTTGCTCTTCATCCTTTGGATGTGTCCACTGTAGATGACAACCTCGCACAGGTGGAAGCGGCCATCTCCAGTGCATTTTCGAACAGATCCCGAAGCAGATGCTTCAATTCGCTTCTTCACCATTGTCAGAGGATAATGAAGCGATTGCCTGAAGACCACCCCACATATACGAAATTGCTCGGTGAGCTCATCTCCCAGTCATCAAAAGATCCTCAGCGGACCACTATTGTTCTCTATCAGGTAAGCAGCCCGCTTCATGTCTGAGGAGTAACCAGCGTTTAGCAATATATCTAACTGTTGGATACAACGTTCACAGCTCTCCGGGGTCGCAAGAGACAAGAATCTTTCAAACTACCGATTCTTGAGACCTCAGATGGAACTCATGTGTGCCTTGGTTATCGAGAAACTGGCCATGGACCAGGAAATCTGGCTACAGTCTATAATATCATGGACGGGACTCAGTCAGAGTCAGTTCATACAGAGGAACGTGGAGATTTTGTTGCCTAAAATGGTCCTTGTCCAACGCGCCGACCTAATTCAGAATTTAGCCGCGAGATTGAGTCGAACGGCCGCTTTTCTTTGTATCGAAAACGTGGATCATGTCCTTGCAGCGGTTTTCATGCAGAACGACCGCGAGGCTGTCGCCCCTTGTGTTGAATGCTTTAGACGCGTGGTCCAGAAGGACGAAGGCTCTGATCCAAGGCTCGAATCTTTGGGCATCTCAGAGCTCTCCTCACTCTCCACCCCAGGCTTGCTCTTCCGTCTAAGTGTGGAACTTGGGGATGTAGATGAAGGTGTGCGAGAAAAGGCGGCATCGGCGCTTGAGGCTGTGAAGGATCTGGTATGTAGTCGCGACGAAGAGCTACAAGAAATTCCGCGACTGTCAGAGTTTCTGGGAGGGTATATCCTTGGAATTTTGAGCGACATCAACAACTCTGTGCTTGGATCAAATCAGGACGTATCTTTGGGAACGAAGGCTAGATATTTACGTTGTTTGGTCGGCCTGACAAGGTTACTTCAGCCCATCCGACGAACAATCTTGTCTCAGGTATGCTGGTGCATTTTCTGTCAATGGACCGTCTTGGTATCTGTGTTGATGATCGCTTTACTCACTGTGGATTGTTCGAACTACAGATATTTTCCCCGCTTTTAATTGCTCTCGATTCCAGGGAGCTACGCTTGCAGTCTCTGCTAGTAATGGTTGGCATCATCAGGATAGTCCCATCTGGACATTTGGATGAACTGCTGTCTCTCCTTGTTCACACCTTAGCCGGCATATATCAGTCCTCGAGAAGTGAAGAACAGCCTCGTATACAGGAGATCCTCGACTTTTTGGTGCTTGACTGTCAAGAAGATCTGGCTGAGCCCTTGGAGAACGTTGGAGCTCTGCCGAATCTTCCTAACTTCAAAGACATCAATCGAGTTTTGTCTCGATTCAAACAACAGCACAACCTCGACCAGCAACTACGACGCTTCATTGAGCGCTCACGTCATGAAAACGCCAATTTAGCAGCTCAGGCGCTGCTGGAGCTTAAGGAATTCCTACTGACGAATGAGCAGGTCATCTTAGACATGTCTCTGCAAAAGGACAAGGAGATGGAACCGACACTGTACAAGTTAATACAGATGCTTCTGGAGGGTATTGGTCGATACAAGGGCTTGGATGCAGATGTGCCTCGACGATGTATCGAATGTCTCGGTATTGTTGGCGCTATTGACCCTTCAAAACTGGCCCGCTCACCGCAAGAACCTACAAAGAGCCTATACCCGAACTTCAACGATCTCGAGGACTCACGAAATTTTGTCTGCGAGCTCATCCAGGCGCAGCTGGTTGGAAGGTCCCGCTCTATTGGAGATTTCCGTTCCGAAAGTCGATGGGCATTCGCTCTTCAAACTCTTCTTTCCTTTTGTGGTATCACCAAGGCCGTGTTAATTGGACCGGAACAATTGCCAAGTACGCAGAGAGCGTTTTCACAAACGTCTGTTTCATCAAGGAGAGTTGTTGCAAAAACACCCAAAGATAGATGGTACGACTTCCCACGTCATGTTCGGGACGTCCTGGAGCTTTTCATCGACGCCAAATACTCGCAGGATGCAGCAGCTGCAACGGACCTGCCGTGCCCACTCTTTCCAGAAGTCAAGACATTCCAGCGGTGGATTACTCTTTGGACGCGAGGACTCATTTCTAAAGTCAAAGGACAAAACGCTCGCGAAATTTTCCAGGCTCTCAAACACGTTGCCTTGAATGACACGAATACCTGCCAGTACATCTTGCCGCACCTAGTGCTGAATGTACTACTGGAGGGCTCTGAGAGAGACAGAACGGATATTCTGGCTGAGATTGGTGCAGTTTTGGGACCAGGAAAGGACTGGCGGAGCCTTGGAACACAACCAGCAGCAGGGATGCCGCCGCAGTCAACGAATGAGCTGTATCAGTTAGGCTCTCAGGTTCGTATCTTCGTGTTAGTATAACGAACTGTCGTGGACGAAGAAACCAAGCTAACGTGCAATCTTTTTTGTTTGTATTACGAACAGGCCGTTTTTGCAATTCTGGATCATATATCTAACTGGATCCAGAACAACAAGAGCATGGCTACACGAACATCGCAGCGTGCCTATATCACGACCTCAGCAGAGACTTCGCAGGCTACCTCGCGTCCTTCAAGCGAAGCTGCATTGACCCGCCTTCAAAAACACCTAGCGTCGATCTCAAATGATGTTATCGCTCGAGCATCCTACCGGAGTCAAGCCTACGCTCGTGCTTTGTTACATTATGAGCAAAATATTCGTGATCTTCGAGCTCCAGGAGCCCCTGGTCCAAAGTTGAGTGAGATCACTCTCCAGAGCATGTACGAGGAACTTCAGGAGATTTATATTAACCTTGAAGAGCCGGACGGCATGAAAGGAATATCGTACATGATCACCAGTGGATCGAGAAATCAGCAACTGTTACAATATGAGAGCGCTGGGCGATGGAACGAGGCGCAAGCTTACTATGAACAGGCCCTGAAAACAGAGCCAGAATGGATCAAAAACCATGTTGGTCTATTCAATACCTTAGAAAACCTCGGAAAATTTGGTATGCCCATCTTTGGAATCGTTAATAAGGTCTGGGCCATAGTGTTTTATTTCAACTCACCGTATCTTCTTTCGTGATAATATTAGAAACCATGATGATGGGTGTTCAGGGAGACATCTCTTCCAAGCCCGACTGGGAGGAAATGCTCAACAGCACTAGGATTGGATCTGCCTGGAAACTCATGAACTGGGACACTCTGAAGATGTCTTTCTCTCGTCCCTTCCAGAGCACCTTTGAGACCGGAGTTGGACAGCTCCTTTTGGACATGCGAGGAAACCATGCTCAGGATTTTGCCCAACATATCCAAGCAGTTCGATCAACATTGATTGCACCCTTGGCTGCAGCTAGTATGGAGAGTTACTCGCGAGCCTACGACTCACTTGTAAAGCTTCACATGCTTCACGAGATGGAGGTCGCCTTCAGAACCTGGAATTCTGAAAGTAGTGACAATGAAGCTCTTGGAGAAATAAGGGTGGGAACTCCTGGGCGCCTGTATATAAACAGACTGAAATCGTATGAATCCAGGCTTGCCCAAAGGCTCGACTCTATGGCCCCATCATTCCGGGTACGAGAACAAGTATTGAGGCTTCGTCGGATTGCTTTCTACGATCTACGGTAAGCTTTTGAGATATTATTCTCTTTTCGTCTATTTCTGTTAGATGGAGCTGACAATCTTTTTTTTCCTCTTTTTAGCATCCCCGAATCGACATCAGATGCTACTATCGATTATTTGCGAGATAGTAGTGGTCAGATTTGGCTACAGACCGCGAAAATGGCCAGACAGTCAGGAAGCGACCAAACATTTTTTGGGGCCATGTTACAAGCGGAGGAGCTCAAAGTACGGTCTGCCCTGATCGAGCGTGTGAAATGGGGATATTCTCACCAGGATGAGCAACAAGCTAGTCAGGCCATTGAGTCAGCACTCACCAGGTCTCTGGCACTTCCAGAGGCGGAAGCAGCTGCGAGGGCTGGACGCAGCTTTGGTCAGACTGTTCCTCGGCTCCGATCTTCCTCTGGCACCTCTCAAAAGGCCTGGAATGTCAACGCTGAGCTGGACCGGGCGCTAGATTCTGTCGTCAATACAAATGAGATCGGCTTCATTCGATCTAAAGCCGTGTTACTTCGAACTCGCTGGCAGGAACAAAGTAGCGTGGTCAGTTTCACTGAGATCATGGATGGATACAGGCAAGCGGTCGTAGAGTGCGATCGTTGGGAAAAAGGTTACTATTATCTCGGACAGTACTACTTCCGCATGTTTGAATTTTCTCGGCGGAACAAGAACCGCACAAATTTCAAGTATGGTATTTTGAAGAAAAAAAGCGCTGTTAGCTTTTCAGCAAATCAGGAAACCAATTTACGGACAAATGATTCTAACTGCTCTTGCATGGCTGCTGCCGCCTCTCATAGCTTAGCCACCACGGCATGTCGACTTTATGGTCGAGCTCTTACCCTGGGACCAAAATATCTCTATCAGATTCTGCCTCGACTTTTGACTTTTTGGCTTGATCTCGGACAGCAAGTTCGAACTCTACCCAGCAGTACTACTGGAATGAGCGCAGCCGCAGAGGCACACTTCCAACTTCAGACCGCGCTGAATGCGGAGTTTAGCCAAATTAATACCATTATGGAAACGCTAACCGACTGCCTTCCGGTATACATGGTATGAAACAACTTTCGAGGAATGGACGAAATCTTTGATTCTCTTGACTGACCTTAAGATCTCATTTATTTTCCCAGTTCCTTTCTGCGTTTCCTCAAATCATCTCTCGAATCTGTCACAAAAACGCGGATGCATTTGCAGTTCTCCAGCACATTATTGTCAGCGTTGTGATTCTTTATCCGGATCAGGCATTATGGCAGATGGTCTCGCTCTCGAAATCAATCGTGCCAGAACGCAAGAGAGTCTGCAACAAGATTCTGGACACCATTCAGTACAAACCCAAGATCGGCTTGGCTATCATGGAACATATCAGAGAAGCACTAGATCTATGCGATCAGCTGATCGCACTTTGTATGGCGCCGGTACCTGAAAAGGTCAACAAGCTCAGTCTGGAAAAACACTTCGCAAAGATTGCGAAACAAATGAGGCCGCGATATAATGTCATGGTGCCTTTGCAACTGACGCTTTGGCCTACGCTGCCTGAGTCAAGCAAAACTCTGGCCTCACATCAGCCGTTTATGCCAGGACTCCCTAAAATTAACGGTAACACTACGTGGACACGCTTCATAGGTGTCTCTCTCCCGTCTGGCTAGATCGACTAATGATGATTGTGCTATCCTCTCTTCTTGAATGTATAGGCTTCAAAGACGAGGTGGACGTAATGTCGTCTCTGCAAAGACCGCGCAAAATCACCATGATTGGCAGCGATGGCAAGAATTACACTTTCCTGTGCAAGCCAAAGGATGATCTGCGAAAAGACGCAAAAGTCATGGAGTTCAACCAATTGGTGAATACTCTCCTACGCAAGAGTCGAGAGGCGAATAAGAGAAACTTGTGTAAGTAGACCAGCCAAGGTTTCCACTTGAGCATGCATCCGCTGATGACATGTCAGAGGAAAGGAACTGATATGCGATACGTTCGTGTTGTAATTCCTATAGATATTCGAACCTATGCCGTAGTGCCTTTGAACGAAGAGTGTGGATTGATTGAGTGGGTTCACAATACGGTTCCGTATAGACACATAGTGCAGAAACAGTACAAGATCCATGGAATTACAGTGCCAGGGGTAAGTGCTCATCTACGTTCTTGTCTCTATACTCTTGATGATGGCCGGTGAAGGATGCATCCTCATTGCATACCTTTGCGTTCCCTTGATCATGTTTAGATGCTGGATATCAAACGAATCCTAGACCATGACGACCACATCAACCTGTTTATAAAGGAGTTGCTGCCCAGATTTCCGGCAGTCTTCCATCACTGGTTCAAAGACATTGCCTCAGATCCGACCTCTTGGTTTGCCTATCGACTACAATATACTCGAACGATGGCTGTCATGTCCATGGTTGGCCATATTTTGGGGTAAGAAAAGTGATGTTTTATTTATGTTCAATCAGCTCGATTGTTTTGGTCTTTGGTTCTGACTCGAGACACTCTTTTTCTTTTTCATTGTCTGGCAGGTTGGGTGATCGCCATGGAGAAAACTTGCTCTTTGACGAAAGGAATGGCGATCTAGTACATGTCGACTTTAACTGTCTCTTTGAGCTTGGAAAGACCTTCCCGAAACCCGAGATGGTCCCATTCAGACTGACACACAACATGGTGGACGCCATGGGTCTCTCCAAGACCGAGGGCGTTTTCCAAGCCGCATGCGAGGAGACACTAAAGGTCTTTAGGGCCAATGCCGAGTCACTCATTTCAGTTTTGGAAGGTTTCGTCCATGATCCTCTTGTGGAGTGGTCCAAGAACAAGCGACGGGGGCAGCAACACCAGGCATCCGGCGCCAATAAAGCCGAGAACCCAGAGACAATCCAGGCCGAGACAGCACAGGCAATGTTGTCACAGGTGCGAAGAAAGTTGGGCGGAAACGAGCCAAATGTATCGAGCGCGTTGTCGGTGAAGGGCCAAGTCCAAGAACTGATCCAAGTCGCCACTTCGCCCAAGAACTTGTCCGAAATGTACGTCGGTTGGAACGCGTTCATGTAAAATCGGCGAGCCATTGTTGTTGACCCTCGGTGAGAGACCCCAACGGCAGTAAAAAAGAAAAATCAAAAGTACAATCAAGGATAATAAAAAGAAATAGAAAAGAAGTCTTTGCGATATTTTTTTTTCTTGTAGAGAGAGGTCGGTGTCTTGGAGTCCTAGTTCATATCGAAGGATACAGCATGTTGTTACATTTTTTTTTTTTATTTACATTGTTGTTCTGAGCTGGCTGAGAGAGAAAGTAAAGTACAGATCCTTTTGGAGGGAGAAGAAAAGAGAATGCCAACGGGTAAAAATAATTTTCTGATAGTCAGATCCGTTCTTTAGTCGACCTCCTCGATGGTGGGCTCGTCCGAGCCTGCGCCGGGGAAGCCTCCAGGACCGCCATGACCGCCAGGAGCACCGCCGGGAGGACCACCCGCACCACCGTAAAGCTTCGTCATGATGGGGTTCGAGATCTCCTCAAGATGCTTCTGCTTGGATTCATACTCTTCCTTGTCTGCCTCTTGGTTGTGGTCCAACCAAGTGATGACCTCCTGGCAAGCATCCTCGAGCTTCTTCTTGTCAGCAGCATCCAGCTTGCCGCCGATCTTCTCATCGTTCAAGGAGTTCTTGATGTTGAAGGCAAAGGACTCGAGACCGTTCTTGGCCTGGATGCGGGCCGTGGCAGCCTCATCCTCGGCCTTGTACTTCTCGGCTTCGTTGACCATGCGCTCAATCTCTTCCTTGGAAAGACGGCCCTTGTCGTTTGTAATCGTAATCTTGTTGGCACGACCCGTGGCCTTGTCAGCAGCAGAGACGTTCAAGATACCGTTGGCATCAATGTCAAAGGCGACCTCGATCTGGGGTGTACCTCGGGGGGCGGGGGGGATACCAGTGAGCTCAAACTTGCCCAACAAGTTGTTGTCCTTGGTGCGAGCACGCTCTCCCTCAAAGACCTGAATCAATACACCGGGTTGGTTATCGGCATAGGTGGAGAAAGTTTCAGACTTCTTGGTGGGGACGGTTGTGTTACGCTTGATGAGAGCGGTCATGACGCCTCCGGCGGTTTCAATACCAAGAGAGAGTGGAGCGACATCAAGCAAGAGCAAGCCCTGGGTCTTGTCGGAGGTATCGCCAGTCAAAATGGCGGCTTGGACAGCGGCACCATAGGCGACGGCCTCGTCGGGGTTGATGGACTTGTTGGGCTCCTTGCCGTTGAAGAAGTCAGAGACCATCTTCTGGATCTTGGGAATACGGGTGGATCCTCCGACCAAGACGATTTCATCCACAGAACCCTTGTCGATCTTGGAGTCGCGGAGAACCTTCTCAACGGGCTCCATGGTGTTGCGGAACAGATCCGCGTTCAGCTCCTCAAAGCGGGCACGGGTGAGGGAGGTGTAGAAATCGATACCCTCAAACAAGGAGTCGATTTCGAGAGAGGCCTGAGCGGCCGAAGACAACGCACGCTTGGCACGCTCGCAGGCAGTGCGGAGACGACGGAGGGCGCGAGGATTGCTCGAGAGGTCCTTCTTGTTCTTGCGCTTGAACTCCTGGCAGAAGTGGGTGACAAGACGGTTATCGAAATCCTCACCTCCCAAATGGGTGTCTCCAGCGGTGGCCTTGACCTCAAAGATACCGTCCTCGATGGTGAGAAGGGAGACATCAAAGGTACCACCGCCAAGATCAAAGATCAGCACGTTCTTCTCGCCATGGCCCTTCTTGTCAAGACCGTAGGCAATGGCGGCTGCCGTGGGTTCGTTGATGATACGCAAGACATTCAGGCCTGCAATCATTCCGGCATCCTTTGTGGCCTGACGCTGCGAGTCGTTGAAGTAGGCAGGGACAGTAATGACAGCGTCCGTAACTGCCTCTCCGAGATAGGCGTCAGCGGTTTCCTTCATCTTTGTCAACACCATGGCCGAGATTTCCTCGGGCGTAAAGTCCTTTTTCTCGCCCTTGAACTCGACCTCGATATAAGGCTTGGTGCCCTTCTCGATGACCTTGAAGGGCCAGTGCTTCATATCCGACTGGACATCCTTGTCATCAAAGCGACGACCGATCAGTCGCTTGGCATCAAAGACCGTGTTGGTGGGGTTCATGGCGACCTGGTTCTGGGCGGCGTCTCCGATGAGGCGCTCCGAGTCTGTGAAGGCGACATAGGAGGGTGTGGTGCGGTTACCCTGGTCGTTGGCGATAATTTCAACTCTGTCGTTCTGCCAGACGCCGACGCAAGAGTATGTGGTTCCGAGATCGATACCGATAGCTAGAGAAGAGGAGAGAACAGAAAGTGAAGTAGAATAAAATGCTGTGGTTAGGTATCTGATCTTGAGTTGGGCAACATTTAGCGTCATAGTGATGAGAATCAGCGGGGGAGGCAGCATCGAGGAAAGACAAAAAAGAAACTCTGCTGGGTTCATGTCCCTCGATAGGAGGAGGAGGAGGGAGACTCTTCTTGAGGAGCAAGCCGAGAGAGGCCAAGGCTTTACAAGAGGTTCTAAAGGAGCGTGGGAAGGGGAGACGAGAGGAGAGGAAAAAATAAAGAGTTTTCTGTCTTACCTTTTCCCATGGTGGAAGATGTGTTTTAGAGTGTGCGAGAAGGTGTGTATGTGGGAGTGTGTGTTTGTTTGCAGGAAGAGACAAGGCAAAGGGATGGGTGTATGCACGGGAGGAGAGCGAAAGGGTGCGTGGGAGTGTGGTGTGTGAATGTGCAAAGAGTGAAGAACAAGACAAAAAAAAAAAAAGGGCGCGTTCTTGCTGTTCATGCAACCCTTTTTATACCGCTCGCCACTGCGCCCAATCCCCATGCGAGATCCGCCCAGCATCCTCGCGCACAGACTGGGTCACACCCGAATCTTCGAGAAATCACGTCACGTGCACCTGTTTTATTCTTTTTTTTTTTTTTGTCTCTGTCTCTGTCTCATGTTTCAAGTTGTCGCGTTCTTGGCCAGGATGTCTCGTCCCATCTCATCCTATCCCAGCCTGTCCTCGGTCAAGCTAGCCTTGTCAACCGCGCGCAATTTTGATTCCTGAGCCCTTTATTCTCGGCTCGGGCAGCCCTTGCAGGGAATGTATGGAGGCGAAGGAGGGTTGGGCTTTGGCTTGGCTGGAGGAAAGTCGACCCACGGCATCACAGGGACGACGCAGACGTTGCAATACTGCGAGTTGCTTGGCGAGTCGTCAGTGGGATCGTAGGGGTTGGGGCACTTCATGTGCACTGGGTCGCAGGCCTGACTGATCATCGCCAGGCGATCAAACTCTTCCTGGGATGCGACAACCTGCAATCGAGTGCTAAGCGGGATCGCACTGGTCAGGGCCAGGAAAGCGACAAAGACAAAGGCCGGAGCAAAGCGGTTCAGACGGGTCATGTTTAGAGTAGGTTCGGTGTTTTTTTTTTGTGGTAGATCGAGCTGGGCTGGGGTGAGGAGAAGAGGCTTGAGAGAAGCTTGAGATGCAGTGTGGTTGATGACGAAAACAGAGGGATATCGCGAACTTTTCCTCGTTTTATATGCTTCAACCAGGACTCTTGACAAGAGGCTGGATAGCTGTTTGATAAAAAAACGGTGTAGCGAGTTCACAAGATCTGAACAGCAAGAGCTTGGCGTTTTGGAAGGCTGAACTCGATCAAGGTAGAAGGAGCCACCAAGTTTTCCTAGAAAGCGCGTCCAAGATCGCTTGCAGAACAATAGGCCGGGGGCTACGCTATTGGGTGACGGGCACGGCGCACAAACATTGGAGGGCGATTGACGGGCTTCAAAGCGGACTGGTCATGTTTGCCTAATGTTTCTTGAGTTCCTAATCTCCCTCTCGTCCAGCCCCTTCAGCTGCTCACGCTGTGCCATCTCATGGTTATTTCTCCTCACCATGGAGACGCTGGCAAGCTTGGCCCTGAACAAGTTGCACGAATTTCCATTCAGCCAGCCCCTCATCAGTGAACATGACCTTTGGCCTTGTTGCTCACTCCCAGCGTAGGATGGAAAGAAAGTGCCAAAGAACCAATTATCTGTCTTTTAATGTTGTTGTCTTCTGTTCATCTTGGGGAGTATCACTATTACTTTGTGCTATTGAATAGGAATTTTAACGCGCCAGGCTTGCCCCGTCAAGAGCCGAAACTGTCTTCCCCATATCTAAACCAGAATGGATTCAAAATACTCTCCAACATCATTCCACGCGCTCTTTCCAATGCCTTGGACACGATAGGCGATATGAGAATCTGGCCGGACCACCACAATGGCTCCTCCTAACTGTTGGCCCTTTTTGACAGTGGCATCCACACTATAGAGACCATGAAGTTTACCTTTGAGATCGGTGTACGCTCTTCCTTCGCCCAAATCTTTCTCAGTCAGTGGGTTGGGTGTGATTGAGGCAGAGATCGTGGTGATGGTGTGAACCATGATTAGTCGCTTCAGTGCCAGCGTTTCCTTTCCTTCCCTGTCGTCCACCGTACACCATTTAGATCGCCACATCCCAAGATACTTCTCCAGCGCCTTTGACAAGTCCATTGCTGATTCGGGGTCTCGCCTCCACAGATCGCCAGTAAACACCACGACCTGAAAAACGCCCGGATAAGCAATCAGCTCGTGCAGTCGAGTTTTCTCCACTCGGACCTTTACTGCCGAGGCGGCTTCGCTATCCATCTCACTCAGACCGGGGTTACCAGGGATATCATTGTTACCAGGGAGCGGTACAAGTGGTGCATCGCCGGCACGCCGACCGACAGCACCTTGTCCTGATGGAGTGCTCTGCGTCTTGTGTTTCTTGTTCAGCGAGTTTACGTGATAATGCTGACCCATCTAAATGAGAAGAACCAAGAAACGATTGGTGGTTAGTTCGATGCAATGCAGACCAAAAAAAGAAGGTTCAATTGACAAAATGACGACTTGACAATAGAAACATGCCATGGCCACTGGGGCAATCTTGATTGAAAGGAGAGGCAGAATGATAGGAGCAATGGCAACAATAACACGCTTGACGACTCGCTGAAGAGTAGTTCCGAGGAGAAAATCCTCATCCATTGTGTCGTTTCAGTCAACCTGATGACCTGATCTGCGACCACAGTCCTTTCTTCTCCGTAGGAGTCCAAGAGTGATATCGGGGCCACTCCCTTGACCACCAAGGCAATCCTCCACGCAAGACTATAGGAGTCTTGGAGTCCCAGGTTCAAACCTTGACCTGCACAGGGCGAGTGGATATGGGCAGCATCGCCAGCCAAAAAGATGCGACCCTTGTACGAGAACTCCTGGGCTCGACGTTCATTCACGCGGTAGTATGTAAGCCAATTCACAGTCTTGATCGTGATCTTTTGCGGATAAGCAGCCTCATCCAGGTATTTTTGGAAAATTTCAACAGTCAGAGTTTCATTCTTCTTTGCCTCAAACTCTTCCGGTGACAGTGCCACTGTTTTCCCCATGATTTGAACCGTGTTCCCACCGAGAGGAAGTACTACCACCGCTGAGTTATTGTAAAGCCAACTTTGGGATGGAGAAAGATGGAGACACGTCAGCAATCTGCAGCCTTTTCCAAGAGACAAAGCAAGTGAATAGAGCGAAAAGAAAAGAAAAAAAATGCCTACTTGATATGTTCCAGCGAAACATCGGTTTCCACAGTGCCATCAAAGGTCATCATGCAGTTATCCCTTGTCCTCCCCAAGAAAGGGATGTTGAGCTTGTGCCGGACAACAGAGCGCGCCCCGTCTGCACCAATCAAAAACTGTGACTTGATCGTCTCGTACTCATACTGCTTCTCTCTATCCTCTTCATCAAGATCAACCGCATCCAGCATCTTGTTTTCTCCAGTTCTCTTGTTCGTTCCAGTCAAGGCTCTCCTGATTGTAGTTTCTACCCAAGACTTCTTCTCGCCTCCACTGTTCCCCTCGACCGTGGCTTCGACTACCTTTGTGTCCATTAACTCCCATCCCCAATCCACTTTTCCTCCTTGTTTCTCGATTTCACCAAAAAGGATTCGAACTGTTTTGGACTGCTGCAAATAGATGAAGTTGTTGAAATGTGAGCTGTTCCTGGGCATCAAGTTTAACTCTCGGACTAGCTTGCCCCCATAGTAGAAACGATGGCTCACTGTGGGGGACCCCTGGTCTAATGCCTGTTGTATTAGTCCTGAGTCAGACATCTGGAGAATCTCCAAGGTTCTCGAATGGACCCATAGAGACTTTGTGAGGATCGAGAAATCCGGATCGCGCTCAATAAGACGGTAAGGAATGCCCATCTTGTCGAGAAGAAAAGCGGCAAAAAGACCCGTGGGTCCTGCGCCGGAGATGAGAACAGGAATCTCCGACATTCTTGTGGTAGTGGGTGCGTCGGCTGGAACAGACATGGCGTTTGGATAGTGTGTAATTGCTATGGCAGATGATGTTGTTGTTTGATGTGGGGAGGGAAGGATCTGGAGTTTGTTCTCAGTTGGATTGTGTAGTGAACAACAAAGAGAAGTTAAGTTCGAGAAGTGAGAAATCCTACTTCAACCTCAGGGCGTAGTCGTTAAAGAATACGTCTCCGATTTGCGTCTCAAGTCTCCTCGAATTTGCATCAGTGTGGCAAAGCATGGATGAGGCGCGATCATCTCGTACTGATGCTAAAAGAAAAATCGCAAGCACGGGGAGGATAGTCGTGCATACCCATGCGCATTGTAGTGTCTTCGCAGGTCTGGGTTCAGAGCCGTAAAAAGGGGGGGCTGATCCTCCAAGTCTACTGCATGTCATTTTCCGGCCGATGAAGGGTGTTTTCCTGTGACCCCTCGCACCGTGCTACTGTCAACGGTTTGCACAGCCGAATTCCCACGCCCAGCTTTCAGCTCTGTAGCTTTCGAGTGGTCACCTAGGCTCATGATGTTGGAGAACAGAAGAAAAGTCACGACTTTACCGACCTTAATGTTCATTCTTGTTGGTGAAGCAAACGTGTGTTCAGGTTCATTTTTTCCGCTACCTGTGGAAATTGGCGAATAATGTTTTTGTGTAGAATAACTCTCTTTTAACAAGGGGTCGACAGTACACCCTGCAAAAGTAACATCCAAAGCACGATTCAACAAGCACACACCACTTTTCAAAACCAACACGGCTGCACTGGTTTTTATGAAGAGCGCTTACAAATACCTCCTCTCAGCCCTTACCAGCCAGGAGTCAAGTTCTTGAAAAGATCAACGCGTGTTCTATCCTGAGGATCCTACTAACCGCTCCTTTCCGCTACTCCCTTATAGAAGAGCGGAGCGGTGTACATTGAGCCAACCTCATGCACGCCTCATGTGGATCAGAACTAATTCTTTACACCACCACTCTCCCTTCTTTCCCTTTAGTATGATCATTAAAAAAAGAAATAAAGAAGCACTGAGTATTCTGTCCCTTGCGCGGGAAATGGCCTTTTACTAGTCAACGCTGTTACTCCAAGGCAAGTTCGACTAACTACAGGAAAGCGGCGATCGGCGGTTTCTTGACGAGTTGTGTTAAAAAAAACATGGAGCCTTGTTGGTTTATGATCCAACTCGATGGTTCTTGCCAAGAGAAACACAGCAGACCGGGTCTCGCGTGCAGTAGATCGTCACTTTTCACTCGACGTAGCTGTTCAAAACTTCAAAGTCGCGAGTCATCTGATTCTTACGGTAAAATGGAGCAGGAATTTGGATCTGAGAATCGGGTGGTTTTTCTCGGTCATAGGTGAAGATAAGGGATTTTCGATTTTACGACCCGGGTCGATGCTTCTTGGCTAGAGACACTCGGAGCACTTGGTCCCACGCGTGTGCGATGACTTTTTACTAGTCGACATTGCTGTTCAAAACTTCAAAGTTGCAAGTCACCCGACTGTTACTGCACGCGAGACCCGGTCTGCTGTGTTTCTTTTGGCAAGGACCATCGAGTTGGATCATAAACCAACAAGGCTCCATGTTATTTTAACACAACTCGTCAAGAAACCGCCAGATCCATCCCTCGACTCAAGCTTTCCTAGAGTCAGGTGGGTCTACACTGAAGACAACAATGTTGATCTGACTCAAACAATACCACCAACTCTTTCTGTCCAGCTTGGGAAGGCACATTGAAGATATTGAGTCTTTGACAAGTCGAAAACCCTGGCCATGTCACTTGTTTAAGCCTTGGACGCGTCACCTTTCAAGGTCGGACACGATTAAACGATCAGATTCAATACGCGGTAGTTTTCGGTGCATGGAAGATCTGATCATCCCGAGCGTTACAGTGGTGACGACGGTATACTTTTGATCTGCACTTCTATTCTCCACGATCGTTTGCCTTGTGGACAATACTCACCGGCGTTGTCTCCGAAAGAGTGATGGAGACGAAGACTCGGATCTACGGACATTGGAGACGGACTTGATGCCTCTTGGGCGGAACTGGGGGTCCTGAATCAATCTGATCGGAAGGAAAGTCCCATTGACTGATCCCCACGGAGCCTTTTTTTCTCCTACTCATCGTGTTCTTCTCGTATAAATAGCACCCACTGGCTATGACTTCAAGAAAGTCCAACTACCCCAACTGATACTTTCCAAGCCTTCAAATGATGCTCAAGACCTTCTCAACTTTGACCCTCCTTGTCACCGTCGTCATGCTTCAGGCTCAAGCAAAGCTTGTTGCCCGCGATGACCCTTCCATCCAGGCTGTCTCTGGCGGCGTGGCCCCCTCGGACCCTACGACTCTTGGGGCTGATCAGGGTGACAACGACAAGTGGGGTTGGGGATACGGTAGCTGGGGATATGGCTACCCATTCTACGGCTACGGCTACCGCCCCTTCTATGGCGGTTGGTGGTATTAAAGGAAAGGGAATTGCACCGATCTCGGATGACGAATTTCGCGCTTTCAAGTATTATCTGGCTCTCTTCTCATCTGTCATGTTCTTATTGAACATTGGCCAATAAACACATCAAGAAAAAAAAATCACGTTGTGGTTTATTGTTCTGCTACAGTGAAGAGTGAAAGGGCTCATTACTTTGAAGGGAAAGGGGGGAGAATCCAAATGGTCTTCCTCATTCAACCGCATCCCATATTCATTGGTGAACTGAGCAGTGGCATGTGCCCATCGCGTTTATTGACATTTGTATTTGTATGAAGTTTGTTCATAGGACGGACGATGAAAGATATATACCTGGACGAAAATGTGCGAAAGTTGTATTTTTTTTTTTGGTTTCTTTCCTTCTTTTTTTCTTTCTATACGCGATAATGAAACAGGTCCAGGTTCTTCCGGAAGACGTCCGACTTTTCCTGAGCTACATACATGCCATACCCAGCACCTTCGCTGTATCCGACGCCTCCAGCATTGTTCCGGAGGATATCTTGATCCCAGCTCTGGCGCTGGCGACGTTTCTTTTGGGTTTGACGGATGCGATATGTACTGAACGCGATCACGACCAAGATCGCGACAAGAACAACCACAATCAGGGCGATCACTCCTGGAGACAAGGGGTTCTCAGAAACAACTCCGTCATTGCCCCCGACTTTGGATCCATTGTTCTGGTTGTTGCTATTGCTGCCACTGTTGCCGCTGTCTCCAGCGTCAGTATCGGCATCGCCGGTCGTTGGGGAGGATGCTCCATTGGTTGGCTGCTTCTTTCCAGGGGTGGTAGCAGAAGGGACGGTGGCCCCAGCAGTAGAAGAAGACGATCCAGGACCTCCTCCAATCAATGGTGGGTGAGTCAACACGCCTCCGATCAGACTGGGCAGGGGATCAGGAGAGGGAGTTGTTGATGTCGGGGATCCAACAGGAGCGCCAGCGATAGGGGATGCGGCAGGTGGCGACGCAGGTGCAGGTGCAGGTGCGGGTGCGGGCGCTGGGTTGTTGAGAGGAAGAAGACTACCCAAGAGATCTCGTCGTTCACGTTGGTTGGTCGTGAGTGCAAAGGTAGGGGTGAAGACAAGCGAGATGAGGAAGACAAGGGCGGTGCTGCCCACTAGGAGCCGTGGTAGATACATGGTGTGCGTGGGTAGGTCTTTTTTTTGTCGGTTGGATGAAAACAAGAACAAAGAGTGGGAAAAGAGGCACTGGCTCGAGAACAGATGGACGGTGTAATAAAAAAAGGGTGCCGGTGAGAAGACAAGCTATTTGCTGCAAGATCCCGCACTGTGCTGGCTTGGAACGGCTGACAAGGAGGGAATATATCGTGAGGGAGGTATATAATGTAGGGAGAAGAGGCGAGTTTTGGGCCTGAAGGGGGGATGTGGAAGGAGAAGTTAAGGGGTTAATCAAACGAGGTTGTTTCCGTTGCAGTCTTTTGCGTGAAATAAAGAGATGTTGTTGGGGTTGGTTGACGTGTTGAAACAGCCCTAGTGTGTTATATGGAAACGGTAGGGGTGTTCAGTTGGGGTCGGCGGCGATTTTGTGTGCGCTGCTTTGCTTCGTTTGATCCAAGTACACAGAGGGAGAGAAATACAAACAAGAAAAAGAGAAGGGTACAGGAGTGGTTGAAAGAAAGAAAATGAAGTCGTAGACGCAAGATATAGGATTACGCTATGGAGCGCCACAACACGGCAACTTCCTCATGTTCAAGAACAACAGTCAATTGGCGATCTGAAAAAAGACCATTGTTCCCGTTTCCGACTTGTGAGTGTGTCGAGTGACTCCGTTCTCGTCTGCATAGTATCGAGGCAGAGAGGCCACAATGCCAGCCAGCCCAAGAGCCCTCTTTTCTTGTCTTAAACGAGGCACTTTGTCATCAAAGTAGACGGAGGGAAAAGAAGAACATGACGAGAAAGAAAGAAAGAAAAGAAAGGGAAGAAAAAAGGCAAGGAGGATAAGAGGACAAAGCTCTCTCATCGTCCCCTTGCTCTCTCGTTCTCAGCCAGTGCTCCTTTCTGCGTTTCAACGACGCGTTCTTCTCGGGCTACAGCATTCTGCAAAGTCAAGGGCGACAATGGGCGCGAATAAAGAACGTCTACGTCACCGGATCCGCGATGAGTCGCACAAAACACGTTTCCCAGGAAGCAGTCCGAATTGCCATTTTGATGGTGGCGGACGGTGCAGGCAGACAGTGCAGGAGAGGCAGGCAGGTCGGCCGGCAAGCAGCCCGGAGGCTCTGAAGACATCCATTTCATTCCATTGCATTCCTTTTCTTCTCTTCACCCCCACACCCATCCATCCCTCTCCCCCCTCCCCACCGCATATCCCACAATGTCCAACCCAAATTTCGATGAGGCTGCCCAGCGCGAGCTTGCCAAGTTCCTCGAGGCCGAGCAGGCCAAGGCCCGTCTCCAGCAGTCCATCCACACTTTCTGCGATCTTGCCTTTGACAAGTGTGTCACCAAGATTGGTATGCTGCCCGTGTCTCTTCTCATTTCCTTTGTTTTTTTGTTCCGCCTTTTTCCATCTGCCGGTCGGAATCAAGTTTTCCTCACAGCCAAGCCAACACTTGCAGACTCCCTTGCGACTGGAAACAATAAGCAGTGGATACACGGAAAACAAAAACGGAGCAGATGATACACTTGGATACGAAGGAGTCTGACCTTAACGGAGCCTGTAGAGATACTCGAACTGGGCCAGATCGGCATGGATCGGACGATGCAGCATGGTGCCAATTGAATCTGTGATCGATCTGCAAGGAACTGGGAGTTGTGGACACACCAATATTGCCTATCCACACAGTCAGCCCTCAGTGGGATTGAAAGCAGATCCTTGATCTGCACGCACATTATACTGTTGTCTTACCCATGCGCCTTTTCTCTATGTTACTTAGGCAACAAGCTCGACCGCTCAGAGGAAGCCTGCCTCGCCAACACTGTCGATCGGTAAGAGAAAAGCCATGAACGCTTTATACGCTTGCAACGTCGTTGTCGGATCGGGTAGAGGAGAGAATTGCAGAAGCATCATAGCATCATACTAATGACCATCCCAACTGTTTAAACTTGACGATGTATATAGTTTCCTCGACACCAGCTTGTTCATCGTCAGACGCTTGGAGGAGACCAAGGGATCCATGTAAAGACCTCAACCGACATACAACAACTACTACAACTACAATGCACACTTTTTTTATAAATCGGCGTTGAAAGCAGCGCCAGATAATCGGAAATCAACTCTTTGAGCTTTGGAAGGATCCGGTTGTGTATGTGCTAAGAACAAGATACAAGGAGGGTGTGCTGATGGCGAAAGGGAATGCTTGTACATGGTGTGATGGTGCCATTGTGATCTGGTAAGGGTTCTCGACTAGAAGGGAAGGTTGGACTTTCTCAGTCTATCTGGGGACAGGCTCAAAAATAATAGTGGTAGGAGAGCGGGTTAGAGTATGGGTCCATTGGATACGCGGTGGGTTAACCTAGGCAAACTGTCGTGAAAGCCTCACGAACTTGAGCCAAGAAGGGGGAGAAGGAGGAAGAAAGGACGCGAGCCCGCGGCAGCATCAAGTCGCTCCCGATCCTGCAAAACTGGGTCGCAGGCGACGTAATAGAAGAAAAGGCGCTGACGCCAGGGATGCAGAAGATTGAGGGGCGGAGAGGGAAATCCGTGTCGTGGATCGCATCATCGGTTCTTTTTTTTTCGCTTTGTGGTGCACTAAGAAGAAGAACTAAAAGCGCGACGGCGCGTCATAGCTGGTCGAGTCTTGCTGTTGTTCCCACCGCCCGTGCGTGGGTGCCTTTTCGCCTTCACCTGCATTGACTCATTGTCGCCCATTCCTTCCTTCTCTTTCTTCCTTTTCATTCGTTCAAAAGCTCCCTGTCTTTCTTCCTTCCCTCCCCAAGTTTTTCTTCAACTCTTTTGTCGTCCTTCCACTCTTTACTTACCCACCTTGAGCATACCTGGACTTGGCCACGATTACAAGGTCTTTTCTTTTTCATTTTCATTCTGCAGTTCCCAACCTCCATGTTGGCGAGCGCTCTCTCTGATACCACTGCCACTGAGGCAACCACAGCCACTACGACGTCCTCAACAAAGACCACCGGCGTTACTGCCGCCGTCACCAATTCTTCCTCAAGCGAAGACATCATTTTTGAGCGATGCACTGAGAAAAACGTTCAAGAAATCTTCTTTGGCTGGGCTCTGACCGAGCACTGGAACCCGGCGACCAAAGGCGCTGATATCCTCGCGGCATTCTTCAAGATTGATACCGAGGGTTTCTTTATCGGCAAGGTCCCCAAGAAAGACGGCTCTGGTGAATTCGAGACTGTGTCCATTGTCAGCGGCGTCCGTTATGGAGACGAGCAAGCCTGGGTTGGATTCTACATCGTGGCGCCTGAACATCGTGGCAAGGGGTACGGCCTCAAGTCTTTCCAGAATGTGATGAAGCATGTCGATGCCACGTCGAAAGAGGGCCAAGCGAGACCCAGTATTGGATTGGATGGTGTCCTGGCCCAGGTGGACAACTATCGTCGCTCAGGATTCACTGAGGTTGCATGGCAGAGCGAACGTCGACATGGGTCGGCGACAGAGTTGGTCCATACCTTGGAACGGGACCTGGCCGAAAAGATCTCGCGTGATGAGATCCCGGGTTTGGTTGATTTGATCATCAGGGAGAAGCAAGTCCAGCGACATGAAGCCAAGAGGGATGAAAAACAAGCTGGTGTTTCTTCATCTTTGTCTTCTGTTGCCACTGCCACCACGACGAACACGACTGCGGGTACAACGGCGGCCGAGAAGGAAGCCAACAAGAGGAATGAATCCTTTTTGGGCCTAAAGTCGGAAGCCTTGGTCGGGTCTGATTTCCAGGACGCGGTCGAGTCTGCATTTTCGGTCGCGACGACGGCCTTGTCGTTTGCCACACCGTCTTCCTCGGTTCCAAAATTGGCGGATTGGAAGCAACTGTCGCCCTTGGAGCAAAGGTTCGCGGGATTGAAGCGACCAGAGTTTGTTCAGGAATGGGTTCGATTCCATGCGGACCATCCCGAGGAGCATCGATTCACAGCCGCTGTCCTTTCTCAGGACCAGAAGGATCCAAAGACAGGTTTGCCCGTTGTGCTGGGTTTTGGATGTATCCGTCCGGCAGAGTCTTCTTATAGACTCGGACCCCTCTACGCGTCCACGCCCGAGATTGCAAAGCAATTGTTGGTGAAGCTCTCTTGCGATATTGTCCAGGCCGAAAAGATTAAGCCTTTGGGAGTGCCATTGGAAATCGATATCGATGTACCAGACAAGAACACAGAGGCCATCAAGTTGTTTGATGAAATTGGTTGGCCAAATACTTTTCCTTTATTGAGAATGTGGAAGGGTAAAGTACCTGAGCACGATGTCCGTGGCGTTTTTGGTGTCACGACTCTTGAGGTCGGTTAGAAGACAGAATGGGTGAGTCTTTTACTTCCGATTTGTTCCCTTCTCTTCCTTTCTCTGTTCCTCCTTACTCCCACGCGCACGTCCTCCTCTCCACTTGACTTTTGTTCTAAATAAAATCCTTATGCTAAACGATTTCTTGAAAAATGGGAGGTTGTCTTGTCTTTAGTCCCATTTTTTATTCCAAATGTCCCGAGATTTGTGGTGCCAAAAAATGAAAAAAAAACTCTAGTCGACACATATGAACAATTTGCTGCCCTGCCTATTCCTTCTTGTCGATACCGTAGATCTTGTTGTCTGCCATGGTCAGTGCCAGTGTCGATCCTTCCGTCAAAACTATGTAAAAACAAAGGGCAGGTGACTCGTTAGAGATGATACTTCTGTTAATGATCCTGTCTTCTAGTCCATATGGTGCGAAAGATGGGGAAAGGGGGGGGGGGATTGTTCATCCAGAATGGGTCGTTCGAGAAGGTCTCTCTTACCAGTAACTTTCCGAACAATACTATCCTCAACATCATGATGATGTCCTCCTCCTGTTGTTGTTGCTGCTGCTGCTGACAAGAGTGTTGAAGAGCCCGTTGAAGAACTGGTGACGGGACTCGGGTGGTGTGAATATCTCGAGACCAGTTGTCCAACATCTTGCATCAGCTTTTGAATCGTTGTTGCCTGTGCCTGGCTGACGGGTCCTTTAGCCTACGACATTTTGGTTTTTAAACATGGTGAGATACAAAAAGAGCTGATTCATCCATCGACCACATGAGCTTCTGACTTTTTTCTTTCAACAATGTTGTCATACATTCAAAAGTTCACCAGTGGCGAGATCTGCAGAAAATGAGGCGACATGTCCGGGAATGGAGGCCAGCTCCTCAAAAACAGGATCGGGAGGTGCAGTCGTCTACGGGGATGGGACGTTCCGACAAGGAGGAGAGAATGAAAAAAGGACAACAGACGCGAGTCAATGGGTAAGCGACATTGGTCCGAGAGGATGAACAAAGTTCTCATTCTCACTCTCACTCTCACTCTCTCTTTCTCTTTTTTTTGAGGTATTACCATTGGGGGGTTATTAGAGGTGGGGGAGGGTGGAGTAAGGGTTGTGGAAAGGTAAAATGTACAGGTGTGGCGAGGTTCAGGTGGGTATACAGAGGGCAAAGAAACACGGACGTGCAACGAAATGGAGAATGGGGGAGGGAATGAGATGGAATGCGATCGGATGTTGAGAGCAAATGTGAACCCAAAAAATCCGCCCAGGCCCAGCAGACGACGTCAGACGGGATTTTTTTTTTTTTTTTTTGGTTCTGAATGTGGACGTGAAGCCAGGACAGAGGACAATTTTGCCTACTTGTGAATTTTAATGAGTGCTTTAACTGGAGACCTCATGTGCAAACAACTCGTTTGGTATGGTATGGTGTTGTTGTTGTTGTTGTTGTTGGTTTTGGTATGTTACAAACTCATCGAGGAGCGCGAAAATGACAAATAACAAAAAGGGGATTAAGTTGGGTAAAATGGGGTAAGAAGGGTACAAAAAAGGGATCCAGTCGCTCCCTACACGACTTCGCGAACAAGAGTGACAATGACTGTGATATCATCCACTTTTCTAATCACCCAAAAGAACAAATAAACTGGGTCAGCATCCGAAAGAAAGAACATGAACGCGTGGACATTGATGTATGGCAATATCCTTACCCGCCTGTCCTAAGATGGCGCGCACCCTGGCTGAACGGAGTCAGGCGCGTCGTATCCGTTGAAAACCTCCTGGCCGTGTTGGTCAACCTCTTTGAAAGGGCCTGTACCTTGGCCATCAACTCGTTCGAGGTAATTTCAATGTCCTGGTGGTTCTCTCGGATAATGTCTCCTAATTCTCGGTCGACCAGCTCCAGGGCTTCCTTTGTAAACACATTGTCCCAAAATCCATCCGTCGCCAAAACAATCACATCACCATCCTGCAACTGATGGGATGTCTGGACTGCGTCCGTTGGGAAATCCTGGACATATTTCTTGCGTCTTGTTGGGCCGCTGCTCTGGCTGCTCTTCTTGTCCGCAGACGTACACTCTTGATCGCTGCCACTGCTGCCACCAGGGCTTTCATCACCAGCCTGCTGGCGATCTTTTGGTGGCAAAATTGTCAGTTGGTACGGGCAGTTCCAGAAATGTTGCTGAGAGGGCGACTCATAGATGCATTGGTTGTCCCGGATCAGTAGAAAAGAGCTGTCGCCAAGATTGGACGCTCGTAGCGTTCCGGTGGATTTGCAGAGCGAGAGAATGCAAGCTGTACTAGATCCTATAAAATAAAACGTGTTCAAGCAGTAGCAGAGCAGGGCCGTGTAAGTCTCTTGTGATTTCATATATATGTTCCTACATCGACGGGAATCTAGTGTAAAAGGATCATTAAGGCTGCCTGTTACCTGCTTCAATCTTGCCACTGTTCACCAACTCGCTGTAAGCACCGTCAAGAATTGTTTGGGCATCCAAGACTTTTTGAACAACAGGTCCGCTGGTGTTGTCTGCGGTGGTCGCAGAAGCAGCCTGCTGCTCCTCCGGGCTCACAGTGTCAGTCAGCCTCGCCACATTTTCGGCATTGTTCATCAAGGCCCAACTGAACAATGCAGGGTCAACACCCAACTATTCATTTATGAAAAGGGAACGAGAGAAAAAAAATTAGACGGAGGGATATTTCCATCAATATACTGTCAAGAAAATGATCGGATCTGCATGCTCTAGTCTCCAAAAATGAAATGAGAGAGCGAAAGCGTTCCTTGGTCCTTGAGCAGCTCAATTAAATTCGTCGCCTTTTGCTCGGAAGCTGTATTTGCATCATCCGTGAAGACTGGATATATTGTCCAGTAGTCCATCCGTAGGCGGCTGATTGCGATGCGCATGCAGAGCGAACGAGCCAGCGCAACATGTCGGCACAGCCATTTATGGGCAAAACGCCCTCTCGCCTTGATCCTTGCATTTTTTTCCACAATTGTTTTTGCAAGGTGTGCTTTGTCCCAACCAATCCAGTCCTTCCTGTTCGTGTACCCTCTACGCCTCGCCTCTGGAAGAGTTGACTCCGTGTCCCGAATGAAAAAAAAATCTGCCAAAATAGAATAGCCAAACAATGGCAGCAACAGCGTTACCTCTGACCAACCGCCAACTCCATCGGCGACCCCCAGGGCCACCCGACTTGGAGTGGAGACGTGAAAGAAGGCGTCCTCGCCCGCATCAACCTTTCCTGGAAACGGTCGATCCCGCATGTCTGCAAAGCGAAGAGTATGGCCGTTTCCCAGGCCCTTTTCGCTGTTGTTGATAGCACTGCCCAGCGGAGTGTGTTGCTGCTCCTTTGTTCTGCTTCGTGATTTAGGATGCCAGCTAGCAGCCAAAAGATAGTTGAACGCGACAGCATTCTTGGAAGCAACCGACTGGACTGCTGCAGGGGAGATATCCTTTGAGGCGGCTGCGGTGTCTTGAACGCCAGTTTTCGAATAGCCCTTGTTTTCGCCTGGGAATGGATAGTAGATGTCGTCTGGAAATGGGATTGAGGCAGCCTGGGCTGCAACTGCGGCTGCAGCAGTTGCGGCCGATACTGCTGGAGACAATGCAGAGGGAGAAGGAGAAGGGGCGGAGGTGGGCAGGGTAGGCGAGGGTGCAGGCTGGGCGGCCGAGATGTGGAGCGAACAGGAGTCGAGGGAGACCAAGGTCGGAGTCACAATTCCGGAGGGCGAAGTCGGTGCGGAGGTGAGGAGGTGGTTCGCGCTGTTGAACAGGTACCGCTGCATGTGGACCATGGCATAGGGCTTTGAAAGGATCCAGTGGGCAACCCGGTGCGAGGCAGCGGTGCTGTAGGCAGCGACGAGTCTGGAAGGAGTCATGCCAAAGGGACGTGCGGCGTTCCTGCCCAGCATGGTTGGAGTCGGTCAGGAGATGGATAGAGGGAAGGGGAGAGTATGAAGAAAAGTAGGAGGAAGAGAATGAAATGAAATGAAGAATGAAAACAATGAAAAGAGAAGGAGAGAAGGAGAGAAGGAGAGAATGAATGAATGAATGAATGAATGAGAGAATGGAGAAGTAAAGGAAAGGAAAGAAGGAAGTAAAGAGGAAAGAGGAAAAGGAAAGAGGAAAGAGGAAAGAGGAAGGGATCGGAAGTGCGATTTCCTTTTTGGTCGCGGTTGATCCGATGGTGTGGTGAGTTTGTGAGTGTGGAGCAAGAGCAAGAGCAAGAGCAAGAAGTAAAGAAAGAAGAAAGACAGAAGACAAGAAGAAGACAAGAAGGAAGAAAAGAAAGAAGAGGGGCAAAGGAGGGCGGTGGGGCGTGCAGCATGGGGTCTCTTGTCCCCTTTGTCTTTCTCCTCACCAGACTGGGACTGAGGATCGATCCCTCGTTCTCGGTCAAAGAAAGCACACCTCGCACACCTCCCTCGCACGCTGAGAAAGGAAAAAGAGGAAGCGGATGTGAGACAGACCGACAGCACGAGAGAGGAGAGAGGAGAGGGTGAGTGTGAGTGAGACACGACTGTATTGTTCGCGTGTGTGCGCGATGTGTGCGTGCAAATTGTGTGTGTGCAATTGTGTCCTGTGTGCTGGTTGCTTGGTTGTATGCTTGTGTTTGTTACTGCCCTGCTCCATGGCCTCTTTCTTTCTCTTTACTTCTTTACTTTTGGGCACAGCACTTTTGTTCTTCTTCTCTTCTTACCCCTCTCCTGCACTCCCCACCGCTGGAATTCCTCATGTTTGCTGCTCCCAGCGGGATCAACCACAGACCAGCCACCGTCCCTGGCATCCCACTGGCCCATCCCCAGGAACAGGGACAAGAACACAACAACCACAACCACCACCATCTTCAGCTCTTGCACGCCTCATCTTCTTCCGCCGCATCCCACATCGCCCGCCCAAAGAGAAAGATTTCCAGCAAGCCAATCCGTGCCTCTGCTGCAAGAACCCCATCAAGATCCAATCTCCCATCCCAAGAGTCGGCTTTTCTCAGGAATCCATCCTATGCCACAGACACTGCTGCCGCGGGAGACAGTGGTGCTGGGCAGCCCATCAATCTGATGATGAATCACTCTCGACAACGAGTGCCTTCCTCAATGTCAACACTCTCTGCATTTGGGTCTCATAATACAAGGTCGTCTCGGGCTCTGGAAAGGACGCAGCAGGACAAACCCATCCCCTTCAGAGGCGAGGATCGTTCCTTGCAGCAAGAATCCAGCACAGAGAACAAGCCTCACTACCTTTACAACCAGAATTTGGGGATTCATCAGCAAGAATCCTCCAGGGATCACCTTCAACTCCAGAATCTCTCTCGACAGCAGGAGCATCATCGTCCACAACAACAACCACCAAGGAGCGATCCGTTGACGATAAGGGATATTCTGGATAGAAAAGACCTGCGGGACCAAATTTCAGAGATGCGTCGATCCATCAACAGTAATCCTGATGATCCCCGTAAAGGCTTGATGCCCGGACAGGAGTTTGATCCGCGGCTATCACCAGAGGTCATGGCACAGCATGAACGACTTCGAAAGGCAAGCGAGGCCAGCCGAGCTGGAAGCGCCTTTTGGAACCCTTCCCAACGAGTTGGACCCTCAATCTACAATACCCGGAGACCAGCACAGGAAGACAGTGTAGTCGCGGATCTCTCCATGGACCACTCGCTTCTGGAACAGCAGTTCAGGGAAAAACTGGAAGCGGCCATTCAGGTACAGACGTGATCGAAACACCCTTGGCTAGTGCTGCAGTTTGAAAGGGGATATTTCTTTTTATCTATGTTATGCTCTAACGCGAAATCACCACACCATCCCTTAGACAACTGGGCCAACGAATCGGGAACAAAAGGTCAGGACCCAACCAAAAAATCAATATACCCCAGCAGCGGCAGCAGAAACTTCACTCGGTCCAACAATCCACACCTCTATTAACCCTGGCCAGAATATGGCTCTTCACCGATC
The DNA here is from genome assembly GCA_963573315.1 of Entomortierella parvispora. NCBI lineage: Eukaryota > Fungi > Mortierellomycota > Mortierellomycetes > Mortierellales > Mortierellaceae > Entomortierella > Entomortierella parvispora. The sequence goes on from OY752146.1 coordinate 1,485,322, forward strand.
GCCTTCGTCGGAGAGGCGAGCTCGGGATTTATACCACTCTTCTTATTCGCCTTCAGAGTTTTCTCAGACAGAAGATCTCGATAATGACTACAGTCTGGGAGATGGGAGCAAAGACGGAAAGGACTTTAATAACACCTCTGACTCGAGGGGTTCAGGGACACCGACCCCAACCGGCGTTTCAGCCTTCATGACTACCCCTAAACCAATACCCCCGGCCGGCATGCCATTGGCCCTCCCTCATTCTCGACCCAATCCGCCTTCCTCATTAGGGCCGCCACCCAAAAGTAACGAACTCTCACGACCAACGACCGTGCGACCGAAAAATAATCATGATCAGGAAGACCATGCCGCGGATGACAGTGGAGAGATTTCGTTTGAGAGGGAAGTAGCTCGCGCTCGCGCCAAACGGGAACTTGGTCAATCTAGAGGCCAATCCTTGAACCAGGAGCAACGACAAGAGTCAGAAGCCGGTAAAGGAGGTCCCTCGACACGTAGTATCCGCAAACTAGACCATGGACGAGGACTGGCTTTGGAGGATCTCGCATCCCCCACACATTACGGATTCGAGGAAGAAACTGGGACGGAGCAAAGAGGAGGAGGAAGAGCTAATGATGGTGTAACGGGAAACCATTTTCCTCTACTGGCGGCAGCTACCGATTTGGCCCGAATGAATATTGTCACCGAGCCAGAAGACCGATTTATGGAGCTTGCTGGATCCCTAGGAGAAGGACAAGGTAATGGTTCGACTTTTCTTTTATTATATACAGTTCCGCTCTACATCCTCTCTAACCGCTGCATCATGACCACCTTTTATTTAGCTGTGGCCTCGGTTCTTGGGACATTGAAAGGTATGATCCGTCAACTCAAGACGGAAAAGAAAACATCCCAAAGCGCGATCAAGAAGCTACAAAAGGATCTCAAGCAGTCGCAGAAGGAGCTGGAACGGACCCGGAAAGCAAAAGAGAAGCTCGCAAAGCCTAAATCCACCCATACTACTACGAGCTTGAATGAGGGTTCAAGAAGAAGCCACAGATCCATCAAACATGACAAGAATTCAAAAACAATCGAGCAACAACACGTCATCCTCATGGAGCAAGAGGAAAATGAAGCCCGGGCTGCTGTGATTGGCAAGGAAAAGGATCTGGTCGAGAGGAATTTGGCCAAGCTTCAGAAACGGATCAATGCCCTCGAACTCCAGAGGGATGAGGTCCGGAAAAGGGATTTGCGTCGAGCAGAGGAAGAGGCTGATCTGCTTTTCCTGATCAAATCTGACTCTGAGGATGACTCTGAGGACGACAATGAGGACGACGATGACGAAAGCAGCAGCAGCGACAGCGCCAGCGAGAGTGAATACAGATCTGAGCCTGAACGGGGCGAGGACGACCAACAAGAAGATCTGGGCGCCACTGTGCGGTATATCGGACGGAGCGGTGGCGGGGGCAGTGCAGTCAATCGCCCCCGGGGAGCTGTTGCAGAGAGGAACGGCCAATCTTTTCCAACCGAAAAATCAACGTCTCTGGCAAAGAAAATTCCAAGGGACAACGTTATGAACGGGACTTTGCCCAAGCGATCTGTCAAACCCTTGGAAGGCGCTCTTGAACCGTCGCAGGCCAGCAAAAAGAGCTCCATGTCGAGGAGCTCGCGGAGTAAATCTGGGCTGGTGGAAGAGGTGCATGTCCATCATCATGTTCATTTTGAGGACGAAGAAATTTTAGAGATTTTGGGTATCCACTCAAAGGCAAACTCACCCACAGGACGAGCAGCCCGCAGTTCTCAGAAACCAGGCGCGAGTGTAAGACTGGGACGAGTTGGAGAAGAGTTGGAGGAGCAGCATCCCTTAGGGCACCCAGCAGATGTCCATCGTGTTCATCTTGGCACAGGATTTCGTTCGTCAAGACGAGGATCGCATACGGAAGGCTCAGATGGCGTTCAGTCCACTCGTTCTTTGGCTTCGTCCTCTAGAGATAAGCATGCGCCGGCAGTGGATAAGCTTCATCCTCGGCTTGATTATAAGCCCAGATCTCCTCTGGCTGCAGATCGAACAACAGCAGTCGAGGATTACCCTCAGCGCCAATCTCTGACAACTGCTCGATCTCTGCTATCAAGTGTCCGAGGCAATGAAACGCGGTTGGACGACAATGATGAAGAATCTCCATCGCTGGCTTTGACTGTAAGTTGTTTTTCGCCATATGATTCATAATGGACATCCACTGAGTTAAGACCGGACTATTAACGCTTCTTCCCTCTTGCCCCACCCTTCCAACAGAATGGACCTCAGAAAAAGATTGCCATCAACCTGCCTAGAATCTTGTCTCTGCTCAAGAACCATGATCCTCGTCGATGTACTGTTTGCTGTGATGGTGGCACGAATGGACAGAAATGTACGCGACATCGATACCATGAACACAAAGTGGTCATGGCAACGTCAACCAGTACGGCAATGTCGACCAGCCCCTCCGCTTTACCTTCTCCACCCTCCTCCCAAATGGACAGACAACACCAATCTCTCCACGTTGGCAAACTGCCCAGACAAAAGTCAACGGTTACCTCGGGAACCATCAAGGTTGGGAAAATGACTACAGAATCCTTATCCGATGATTCATTGGAGTCTGGCTCTTCGGAATCTGAGGAGTCTGGTGCAGGTGTAGGTCCTGCGCGCTCTATTGTTGTCAGGGACACCCCTGTCTCTATCTCTGCATCCCCACAGACCTCGACAGGTGAGGCTTATATGTCGCGATCTTCTGGCGGCGGTGTTAGGATTACAAAAGCACCCCCCAGCGATCCCTTACTCAAGCCTCAGGAGAAACTCCAGCTCGAAGTGAACCAAATCGCTGCAGAGATCCAATTCTTTCGTGAATACCTGAAACGATCGACTTTGGCCACAAGTCCAAGCGCAAATGGGAACACATCTTCCTCCTCTTCCAAAGCGGCAGCTGCCTCTGTTATCTAATATCTGTGCCTACGTGTCACAATTCCTCATCTCTTTTTTTTTTTTTTTTTTTTTTCTATTTTTTTTTTTTTTTCCTTTTTGTTCTGTGTTGCTCCATGACACAATAATAAACAAGGACTGCGTAAGGATGCGTATACCGTATATTTCTGATTCTAACTTGGCCACTCTGTCGCGCTTTACACCTTGACCTTCTTGTCAGCGTCCTCCTTAGTCCTCAAATCCTCCCCTGCGGGCTCCTCTGCCTTGCGCTTCAATCCCGTATCAGCCTCTTCCTCCACCTTGGGCGTTGAGGATCCCGTAACATTGGCGGTAGAAGAAGATCCTGATCCTGATCCAGCACCAGAACCAGAACCTGAAGACTTTGACTTCACAATCAAGCTGCTGATATCATTCACGGCTTGTGTTTGCTTTTGTCCCAACATCTCGGTCAATAAGGCAATATGACTCTGACCCTCGACAGTCTGTTTGTTGTTCATGTTGGCGATCAAATCCTGCACCTATATGTCCAAGTGATAGAAAGGAAAAGAGTAAAATGTCAGAAATAACACCAACTAGGAAATGACCAAGCGCAGGCTTGTCCTTGTGAAAGAGCTAGTGTGCGTTTACCTTCTGATCCATCTCTCCCACCAACTCGTGCAATTCAAGCAACTCCTTTGCCATTTTGTTTTCGCTCTCCGAGGCCTCCGAGGCCTTGCCCTTGCCCTTTCCATACGAGGCCAAGATTCCGTTCAGCTTCTCAATCCTGGCTCTCAATACTGTCGAGGCCTTGTGGATATGTTCCTGGGCCTTTTCCGCCTCCGTGGGCGAGTATTCCAAGGCCAATGCCAGCTTGTAATGGGCTTCGGCCAACTCCCGATCCTCGGCCTCCAAACGAGCCTCCTTGATCTTCAACGCCTCTCTGAAATCTGTCACAGCCTGCTCAAAGTTCTCAGACTCGAGCGAGACATCACCCAAGGCAATATGGACATCTCCCAACTTCAAAAGAGCCTCCTCGGTTCCCTGACGGTGATAGAGAACACGGGCCAGATCCAAAACGTCCCATGCAACTGCGAAATCATCCTGATCTTCGTCTCCTCCCTCGGCTGCTCCTGAAGAAGCGCCTCCTTGCTCTCCGTCCTCAGCATCTTCTTCCTCCTCGTCCTCGTCATCATCATCATCGCCTTCGAAATGGAATCGGGGGTTGTTGGGAGCAGATGACGAGGCTAAAAAAGGAATAAAAATGTATATGGTTATTGGTTTTGTTGTTCTTTTCCTCATTGCTCCATCCCCTTCGATATTAAAAAGGGGGGGGGCTTGCATTGACACATCGCCTGCTATCCTCTTTTTCCCTTACATGAACTTCCAGCAGTGATACCGGTAGCAGCTGCAACCACAGCCTCCAACTCTTCCTGAGACTTTTTCTCAGTGGCGCCTCCAAGGACTGAGCTCTGTTGGATCGCATGTTCCAACAGGGCCTTTCCGTACTGGAACAGGATATCGGCGCATTTTGGGTTTGTCTCTCCATAGACTTGACCCCTAACAGCAAGGGAGTGAACGAGAGTAGAATATAAGTATTCCAGTCGTAGAAATGTGTAACCTCCTACTTCTCCGCGTTGATCCCTCTTCTTTCTCCACCAGAGAAAGGGAACACTTTCATGCTTGCTCAGCTCTTATCTCCAAGCTTACATCATTTCGGAAGCCAGTCCAAACTTTTCGACGGCGAGCTCGTAGTCCTGGAGGGCAAAAGCCTTAGCACCAGCATCGTTCAGTTCCTGAATCGCGTCTGCGGTCGCGGGATCAATCGGTCCATCGTACACAAAGAGCTCCTGTTGCTGCTGCTCTTCCTCAGTCTGGTATAATGAGCTGCCCTGGTCTTCCATTGCTGTAAAAAAAAATGTAGGGGGTTGTTGTTGTAGATGAGAAAGAAAGTAGAATGCGACCCCCACAGTTGCATGCAGAACAAAAAAGATGTTTTTTGGGTCGTGATGTTTGGCAGTCACGCACCGCACCTCGCGCCGCCGGTCAATGAACATGAACATTGTCCCTCCAGGGAATATCTGTATTGAAAGTAGGGGGGGGGAGCAAGATAATTACTTCTTTTCTTTCTTTTTCCTATTGTTTACAGCTTGACATGGGCAACTACCAGCTATAACAAGAACAAGAGGCAAAAGACACAGAAAACGTTAGAAACTGCCCTTGTCCTGCAGAGTCAAGAATAGTACTGATACTCGCAAGGCAGAGTGCTTACCGTGCCATTGGCAACACAGGCTGCCAGTTTGTCGCCCGTGCTGTTCCAGTCCACCTCAAAAATGCCCCCCTCTCCCTGGTAGGTCTTGACCAACGCTCCATCCTAAATAATGGATTAAAAGACAGATAATACAAAGAGTTTACATTATATCCTCTTGATCGCCAGTACAACATCAATTGCTATAACGAACTCAATACCTGAACTCTCCAGATATTAATAGTGTGATCCGGTGATCCTGTTGCAAGATGAGTTCCAGATGGGTTGAAAGCAACTGTATATACAGCTTCGATATGCCTTGAGAGTACACGCAAGCATTCTCCGTTGTTGGCATCCCACAGTCTAACAGATGTATCGAACGACGCCGTTGCCAAGATCCTCGGCTCCTTTGAAGATGCTTCCCTAGGAGCCCATGTCATATCATACACTGCCTCTGAATGTGCCGTCAGGTCAAAAATACAATCTTTCTGGGACATGCTCCAGATCTATCAACGTCATATAGAGAAGATCATGATGTTTAGCAACATTGACAAGATGTCATGAAGTCCTGTGCGTTCGTTGATGAGGACTCTTTGCTCTACCTTGGCAGTTTTATCATCTGAGCATGAAGCAAGCAATTCTCCAAGGGGATCCCAGCGAATTGCATTTACTTCATCCTTATGGCCCTCAAAGACCTTCAGAGGCTCTGTGCTTCCGACTTTACAAACATAGACCTTTCCATCCGATGAAGAGGTTGCAAATGTAGTATTGTCCAACCAATCCACATCCAGCACCGCTCCCGTATGGAATTCGTGTTGTTGTTTGGCATCTCCTGTCACCGCATCCCATACAATCGTGGTATGGTCCAAACTTCCTGTCAAAATATAGTTGCCCTTCTTGTTCCACTTCAACGCAAAAATCGGTCCACGATGTTGGCTCATCAGGTATCTCAACTGTCCACGCTGGGTCCAAATCCGGGCCTGCCCATCATAGAATCCAGTAGCGAGAAGCGTTCCCGAGGACTATTTTGTATTTCGATTAATTAATACCGTGGGTGAGTGAAAAGAACGACTGGTAAGAAATAAAAGAAAAAACAAAATGTCCTTCCAGACTCGTTTGTAAACTTACGTTCCAGTCCATTGTGGTGACGTCTCTATTGGAATTGGTCAACGCTGGCAAGTGCTTCAAAACGATAGGATCCTGTAGCGGTTCGTCAGGGTTTGTTGGTATTTGCCAAATCCGTGCTGTGGCGTCTCCAGACCTAATTTCCAGATCAACGAAAATTATTAATTGCTTTTGTCCTACTTTAGTCGTTGCGCGGGTTCGAGTTAAGTAGAGTCCTGTAGACTATTCCGTACCCTGATGCCAGTAGTGATGGAGATGTTGGGTTCCATGAACAAACAAAAACGTCTGCCGCATGGCCTTTCAAAGTAATAGCGTCACTCGCGGGTATAACTTTGACCTCCGCCAAGTCTGCAGATTCCGCGGCTAAAGGACGAAGAAAGATATCAATAAGATCCGTCAGCTACAAGTTTTGATCCTTCCACTGAATTATCCTGGATGCGATTCATCTTTTGCTTCCACAAAAGAAGAAAAAAGAAAAAGAAAAACGTACGTGTGCCAACAACAGAGACGTCTTCAATTTGGTCAGTGTCCATCATTGTATCTTCTTTTTCTTCCTCGTCTGCCTCTGTCCTTGCTCGCTTCTCCCGATCTTGCTGTTGTTTCTGTGCTCTCTTTGAATCCTTGCGATCACGCTTGCTTCCTCTGTTGATGACTTCCTCCCGCTTTGGTTTTTTGGCTTGCTTATCGCATCGGTGAGGACCAATAAGTGCCACTGGTCCTGTGCATTCTCGCTCGGATCCGTCCTAGAAGCAACGGAGGAAAAAAGTCATTAATCATCTATGGAGGCTGCGTTACAAATATCTTGCAATTGGTGTTTCCTTAAAGTGAATATTACTTCGTTGACATGCAGCTCGAGATCCATATAGAGCAATCCCTTTTGGAGGACATTAACTAGTGCGCCTTGTTGGACATTGGCGTTACGGTATTCAGACCGGTGGATATGTGATTCGTTCTGGAAGGCAAAGCCCGTATGCACAAAACCTAGGGAGCATCAACAGAGATACTACGGTGTTAATATGCTGCAGTCGGGTCGGGAAAACGATGCTCGAGTTGCTGGTGCATCTTTCTCACCCGACTCTTGCAGGTAGCGAAAGATCAAGTAGTTGATTTCTTCGCTGGTGACGCTCATGGCGAAGATTGGAGGGTGTCGAGAGAGGATAGTTCAGCTGTGGTTCGCCTGGAAGGCAGAGAAAAGGGACGCAGAGTTATAAGGAGTGAATGAGAAGAAGACAAAGGAATGCGGGCGGAAGGGTGGAGATGATGCATTTCTCTCTTTTCTCTCTCTCTCTCTCTGTGTGTCACACAGTGTGGGAGACAGACAAGACACGGGAGAAAAATATATCACGTGCACGCCCTTGCAAATGGTAAAAAAGAAGGAATAGTTGTAATTAGCGGGGGATTGTGGCGCAGGAGCACACGGAGATCCCGTCGGTGCCTTTTTTGATCAAGATCACCTTGCATCCACATTCATTTCATTCGTTCATTCGTTTATTCACCCCTCCCTCCATCACCACAATGTCCTTGGCTACCCCCGCCGCCGGCAAGATGACTTTGCTCTCAAAGTTGTCGTGCGCCATCTTTGGAAACGTCTACAACCCTCAGAACCTCCGCACCGGCAACAAGATCCTTCGTCAACGCCTCGTCGGACCCACAATAAACGCCTACTACCCTAATGTCAAGCAAATCAAGCTCAGAGAGATCACAAGGATGGCTCCCGAGTTGAATCTCGTCGACCAGCTCGAGAAGACTCGTCTCGAGGATCTTTCAGAGCGAAAGAAGCGCGGAAAGGGACCACCAAAGAAGGGTAAAATATCTTTTTTTTTTGTGGACGTTCTGACAGGAACAGATACTGGAAGGCAGACACTTATTTCCTTCCATCTTCTGATGAATATAGGTCAGGGCCGTCGCTCGACTCTTGGAAAAAAGAAGTAAAGACATGGATCAGGATACAGATTGTGGCCTTGTGGTCATGGATAAATCGGATCATACCATAGAAGCGGAACGCAACATCGACAGCACCTTTATCATCACCATCATCACCATCATCATCTATTGAGGACTGTTGTCGAGAGTTTTTCTTTTTTTTTTCTTTTTTGGGCTCCATTCAACAGGAACTTTGGAAAGGAAATCAACAATAGAAGCCATCGACAAAGGATTCGACTCTACAGGAGGAAATCCCTCGGAAAAAAAGTTCATTTTGCATCATCATTCTTTCTATTCGCCTCTTTTTCTCTCTTTCTCTCTTTTCCTCTCAACTCATCACAACATCACACAACAAGCAACGGACCTGGAGACACCAGGACACTTTCAATCGACAGCCACTTTGGATGTCTTCTTTGGTCCAACCAATTGTAATAAATAGTACTTTCTTTTCAAAACGACAAGAAGACTCGATCGCTTCATGTGAACGAAGTAGAAACAGGATGGCACAAAACTGATGGACCGCAATCGCCCTACAACCAACTTCAGAGTGTGTTTATGAAAGAAAGGGCTTGATAGAAACTTATCTTCTGTCAACTCCTTCCTTTCTTCTCCAGTACTGCTTTTACAATAATTAGTGCGCTCCAGAGTTATGGATGACGTTGGTTTTTTTATTTATTACTTTCATTTTTTGAAAAAAGTGTTTTGCAATGTAAGTGGTATCATGATGTTGAGTCTTCATTTTTTTTACCCTTCTTTACTTCGTCCCAATGGTACCAGACCATTTAAAAAGAAGGAAAGAAGCGAGTGTTTTTTTTGTTGTTGTGTTTCTCTAAGTTCTAAACAGCGAAAAGAGCAGGACGAAAAAAAGACCATTGATCGAAATCGCGAAAAGATCGTAGGTCTCTTTTTAATTGCCCAAGGCGGTCTGGTTGAGGTAGAGATCGCAGTGGTGAGGGTGGTGGAGGCAATACTTGGGGACCAAAGGAGCAGCGTTGATGCCACGTGCGAGGAGACGCTCACGGTAGTCAAAGATGCGGGCCGAGAGCTCGGTGGTACGCTTGTAGCCCTGAGCGTTGCGGTTGCCGGACCAGAGGGACTCGGCGTAGGCAGCAGTACGGGGCCAGACCTTGGCGTCGACGACAGCGGAATCGGACTGCTCGGACCAGATGGCGGCCTCACCTCCGAGGATGTGCTTGGCCTCCTCGGCGGTCAAACCGGCGGTGAAGTCATAATCGTACATGCGCTGCCAGGTCTTGTAAGGGGCGCACCAAGAGGCACCAGCACCCTGGTAGTTGACGGTGGCAGGGGTATAGGCCGAAGGGTTGTCGTTGAAAGCATCCTGGATGGCCTGGGGCAAAACTGGGGGCGAGTTGACGTTGTAACGAGGGTCGTTGGTGACCCATCCACCGTAACCGCAGTCGAGGTAGACGAAATCGGAGGAAGAGACAACAATGTCGTAACCGGCAGAGGCGAGCAATTTGATGTTGTCAACACCGTTGTTCCAGGACTGCATGATGACATCCTTGGGGACATTCTTGGCCGAGATGTCGGCGGAGAGGACAACATCCTCCCACATCATCAAGCGACGGTTAGGCTTGTTCTTGAAGATGGGAAGGGCCTTGTCAATGTAGTATTGAGCAAAGTCAAAGTAGGTCGATCCGGGGCGCGACTTGAACCAGTCCATGGCCGAGGTCGAGTAGTTGAAGCAGTAAGTCTGGAGCTCATCGAAACCGACGTGGAAGACATTGTCGGTGAAGACGTTCGACAACTCGTCGTAGACATCCTTGATCAACTTGTAGGTGCCTTCGTACGAGATATCGAGCTGACCTGGGTTGGGCTCGACAGCAGAGTGGTAAGTCCAACCGTCGTTATCCCACCAAGAGTTGGCGCAAGTGACGGCCTTGGCGTCGACCTGCTGCCATCCAGAAGAAGAGTGTCCGGGCATGTCGACCTCAGGAATCACACGGACACCACGCTCGCGACCGTACTTGATCAAGGCGGCAATATCCTTGTGGGTGTAGACCTCGCGGGAAGAGTAAGCATCCTTGGTCATCTGGGGGTGCTTCTTGATCTCAACGGGCCAAGACTGGGAGTCGGTGATGTGCCAGTGGAAGACGTTCATCTTGGCGTAGGAAAGAGCATCGATCTGTCTGTAGAGGGACTTCAGGTTGTAGAAGTTACGGGCAGTGTCGTACAAGACACCACGGTGAGTGTACTTGGGGGCATCCTCAATGTGGACGGGCTGCTCAATCTGGAGACCGTTGTGTCCATCGTTGATGATGATTTGGTTGAGGGTCTGGAGACCATGCAGAGCACCCCAAGGGGTCTTGGCCTTGATGGTACCCTGGCCAGCAGCGGTAATATCAAGGGTGTAGGACTCGTCAACTCCCTGCTGAAGATCAGCCTTCAAGTCAGAGACAACAACGTTGATGGTCTTGAGGGTAGACTTTCCGCTCTTGTTCTCGGACTCCACATCGGCCCTCTTGCTAAGAATGGGGTATGGGGGGAAGGTGCCGATGGGCTGCTCCCAGGTCTGGGGAGTCCACCTCTCTTCCTTGATGAGGGAGGCAGTGCGGGTGTAGGCCTTGGTAAGGACATCGTGCTTGGGTCCAACAATGCGGAAGTTGTTGTCGACCTTGACGGGGCCGGAAGAAGCCCAGTGAATGGTAACGGGGGCGGGCAAGGGGTTAACCTTGACGGCCTCGGTCATGGTGAGGGCCAAAAGACCAATAGCGGCGGCAATGGAGATCTTCATTTTGAGGGCGATTAGAATTAGGTAATGAAAAGAGAGGAAGGGAGGGTATAGGTCAAGGAAAAGGGGTGAGGGTGAGGGAGAGAAAGAGTGGGGGGTGAGTGAGAAGGTTGGTTGAGAGACAAGGAGAAAAAGAAGAAAAAAAAGTGGATGTGGGGTCGAAGGAAGGGATTCTTTTATAGTCGAGGATGACACTTTGTGAACAGAAGGACCGCGCTCCATGCAGGAAACACGGACGGATGTAGCCTTTGCGTCAGGTCGGATGGCTTCCTTTCTTGGGGAGAGAGAGGGCAGCAATTGAGCGCGATTGAACAAGATTGAATACAGTAAGGAGTTAGAGTGCGTTCTTTCCCATCCGCTGCGACGGAATGAACCCAAACGGTGTCAACAGTCAACAGTCGGCTGTCTGCGGCGACAAAGATGGTCAACCTTGCTGCCCAGTCGGCTGCTTTTGTCTGTTCAAGACAGGGCTCTCGACACTTTTCGATTCTGTATCAACGGTGCTCTCATCATGAACCTCGTCCCCCTCTGTCGTCCGCTCGCCATAGTCATCTCACACCATTCAATTGGGTTACGGCTTTCCTCATATTCTGGGAGGATAATGGCTGGATAACTCCGAGTCGCGTTCTCTCAAATCCAGGGGATTTCTATGTTATTTAACTCCAGCAGCAGGCTCCTTGTCCTCTCTTCGTTTCTACGGCTCATTCGCCTGAGTGTGAATCCCACGCATCACAACCCCGATTTCGATTCTCCGGTACTGTAGCTACCCTCATTTGCCCCACATTCCTTTGCAGAAGAAAATCACGGAATGAGAGAAAAACATTCATTACGCCAAGTGTTCAAATATCGAGCACGATTGTTCGCTCAGTCGATCAACGACATCGATTTCTATCGCACAGAAATTCAAAGATGCAAAGAAAGAGAGGGAGTGCCTCCGGCGCTTTGATGGTGTTTACGACATGTCAACAAAAGCACAAAAAAAAAAAAAAAAAAAAAAGAGTCGAAGTTTGAGCTAGGCTGGTCAAGAACCTATTTTGTTGACAGACTTGCCAAAGTGATAGTAGAAGACAGACTAGGCTGACAAGGGAAATGAGAGGGTTGAGAAGAGAATGAGAGAGGAAGAAGAAGAGAGCGTGAGAGCAATTGGGGGCAATTTTTTTCAGTTTACTTTTGTCCGTGGCACTCGAGATTAGATGAATGATTGTAATCTGATTGGGAGAGCGATGGTCGTACACGAACCTTGTCTTGCCATCGAATCAGCCATGTATGGCCCGATGACAACGACCGACCGGTTCTTTGCTCTGCATGGACAACCGAACATCAGGAAGGATCTATCCGTGCCCTCCTGGAAATGGCACCGATGCGGAGAGGCACCTGGACTGGACCCTTGTTTACAAAAGAAACCTGGCCGGAAGCAACCGCAGTTGCTCCCAAGACAGGACGTGTTTGGTAGAATTGGGCAGATGCAAGGTTGACTGAATACTCCATTGAGTTGCGAGAGCAATTGCTGATAAAGTGTGCGCTGACTGTGTTGTCCACATTTGACCATGGGGGATGGCGCTGCGATCGAATTGCTCCTGCGCTTGATTGTGACCAAACCTAAAGTGGAGCAGACAAGGATTGGTTGGTCTTTTGGTGAGTTTTATGCAAGAGCAAGGAAGGGAAGGGCAGCAGGTCATGTTGTCTCTGTACACTCGAAAACACACACACACACACACACACACACACACAATTCATTCAGGGACAGACAAACGATCCAAAAGCTCTCTTTTCAAGCTTTTCCGTCTTTTTCTCTCCCACAAGAACAAAAAAATCAGGTCGAGACAGCTCTTTCTGTCCTTTCTGTTGCTGCTTGTTTGAACTTTGCTTCATTTGACCTTCGTTCTGAACGTGTTTGGTTCTTCCATTTGGTTCTCACAGAAGACTCTCTGTACTTCTAGACCTTTTTGCTTTCAGCGATCTCGCTTGTTGGGTTAATTTTTTTCTTTGCACTTCCACTCGATTCTTGGTAGTAAAAAAGGTCGACTCATTTACCGCGTGCACCAACATGTCTTGCTAAGCAAACAGACAGATTTCTCCGATAAAAAGAATCTAGCTCTTTGCGCTCAACTTGGCGTGGACCTTCATGGTTTAGAAAGACACTAAAACAGCACTCTCCACACCCTGCAGCAGCTGTTCATCTTGGGGAATGAAAAACAGGGGGGTCAGTGCCGCCGCGCCTCTGTGGACAACGCGATTGTTGAATCTACCATGTCAAGCTTTTTTGCACTGGGTCTCCAAGAATAGCCATAGTTGTTTGTTCTCTCCTTCCTTCTCCATGCGGCGTTGCGGGTTTTGGGCGAGTTGTGCTCTAAAAAAACCCACCGTTTGCTTCTTTTCTTTCTTGTGTTCGTGGTTTTCCTTCAGTCTTTGATCTAATCAGCAACGCCCTGTTGTTTGCCTACAGTTCTTCCGTCCCGCACTTTGGATCTTGTGCGCAGTTAACTCACCGTTGTTGACTTCAAGAAAACAAACGTGCTCCAAGAGATGATTAAAAAGGACCAGACTGCCAAACCCAGTGTAGATACCATGTTTGCCCAGACTCCTCACTACTCTAATAGGTGATCCCAACGAGACGTGGTCATCCAGTAACATGCTTTCCGCCTTTAGAGAAACAGATACAACCAAATACTACGGAACAAATATCCAAGGATGTGCTCATCTGCGTGGCGCATGCAGGGATTATTGAGACAGTAAGATCGCGCGTCCGCCGCGAACAATCCTCTTTCTTTCAAAAAAGAAATTTCGGGGACCTGCCAAAAAGAAGAGCAATTGTTCTCTCGATTGACCGATTGGCGTTTTTTTCATCTTTGGCGGAAGAGTCTCAAAGATCCTATTTACACCTGGGCGCTTTTGTCTCACACTTCCTCATCGGCTTATCGTGCATCACTTTTATCCAACCTGCAGGTCAGAAGTCGGGGGCTTTGATCTGGCACGCGCATCGACTTCTTAAAAGTCCATGTAGACAACAAATGACCTTCGTATTTGGATTCCTTTGAAGGCTCTGGGTCTCACTTTTTACCTCCCACGATGGGGTTGTTTCGATAAATTGCCAGGCTCACTCACACACACACAAACGCACCTGCACCCTTTATACCGGGAAGGTAGCAACTGGGAGTGTAGCGGCCAGCAACCCTACTGAGTTGGAATCGATTGTCTGGTTACAAATGACAACCAAAGTTAAAAAACTGGGTTTGAGAGAGCTTCTTTCTACCGACCCTCCTGTCTTGGAGTAGAATCGATAAAACTTTCATTCAACCTTCAATAAAAATGCAGGGCGGCTCTGTTATAACCGTCCTGCTACAGTTCTTCAAAAGTGTTGGGCGCCGTCCTTCCACCATAGGGAGGGACTCGTCGGAATATGATAATTTGATCCGGCTGTCTCTGGACAGCGTTTCTGCGGCGCAAATTGCACCACGCTAGCTGACACCATTGATAGATAGTGCGGGGGATTGAGTTTCTCCATCAGCCAGGCCAAAGTGCATGTAGGTTACAGCAAAGCCCCTGATGTGGCACTGCTGCAGATTTGATTTCCAGTGACGCGTCAAGATGATGCCTCTAGACACAAAAAGCGAGGCCATAGAGTACAACAGAAAGATAATTTCACTTCCCTCCTGCCATTGCTTGATGTTGATCTCTTTCTTTGTGCTGTTTTGCGCGCTGAATGACGACAGAGCAAACAAGAGCAACCTGACGGACAGTTCTTCCTAATAGGACTGGTGGGCGCAAGGGTGGAAGTATGAGTAGATGAAATCGATAAAGAGAGAATGAAAAAAACAGGGTGTGCTCTCACCTCATTCTCCATCTTGTCCCTTGTGTTTTGTTGCTGCGGGCCTGGTTGAGTTCGAATTCATGGTCAATGGTTTGCTGTGGGGCAGGAGGGTCCAACCTATCGCCTTGAAAATAAAAAAGATTGAGGTCTTTGGTAGCACAGAGAAACAGACTCCCCCACAAAGGGCCCACAAATAACAAAAAAACGAAGGGGTGTTCCACGCCCTGCAAGAGAGGTGCCACGAGAAAAAAAAAAAAAAAAAAAAAGACAGCCGCCGCCTTGCAAGCAGTCAAAGACGAAAACGGATGTATCGATCTTTGCGCTTTCTTGCTGTCTCTTTCCGAGAAAATATGGGCTTATGGTACCAGGCTTTGGCCTTCTACAAACAGCAGGGCCTTCCTCTTCTGCAGAAATGTTGAGGAGAAACAGTGACGACGGTATTTGGAATTTCATTTTCCTACTCTGGTGAATAACGATACTTTATTCTTATTTGGTGAAGGTGGCGGTCCTCTTTTACGGATGCAGCTTCCATGAACAAGTTGTTGGCTATCGTTTTCGTTGAGGCACTCAAAGAGAACCTCCCTGCTATAGTGATCTTGAAGAACTTAGGAGCCATGACCGTAAGCAAACCTGAGCAGCGACTGAAAAGTGTCAAGCACTAGAGGGTGGGGTGAGACAGAGTTCAAGGAGATACCCGGACACATCCAGTAGCAGAAGAAAAGCGGGAAGGCAATCGTGTGGCCCCGGTATTTTGGTCGCACGATCACGAACATGAACAAATCCAGGTACTGTAATGGACGATTCGATCCTCGTGGAATTGCGGACTCCTATTGAGCTGGCAGCAGCCTTGGTTTTTTTCCTAATGCCCTTCCCTACTAGTCTACAAGTAGACATGGCTTCAACTTCGCGTCCTAAACCGGCCTACTTGCTCTATCAATTTGATATTCCTGTCATCACTACAAAACAAGCCCTTCTTTTTTCTGTTTTGCTACTTCGACGTCTTTCTGTTTGTTGTATTATATAATATCCATTCTTTGCAATAAATCTAGAACATACCAGCATTTTGACACGCAAACTCGGACCTGTATCCCCTGTAGACGTGCCATTGTTGTACAGTACAGACAACAATGACTCTACTGTCATGCGTGTGGCTTGGCTACACCAGACCGTGAAGAGTCAAAAGGGGCGCAGTTCTTTTTGCCACCAGTTTCTCTCTCTTTCTTCCTCACCGCACTAATTCCGTTCCTTCCCCTTACCTGCCTTAACTCGCCACCCCTTCCGTAGCCGAAACCATGCTACATCTCTCACTCAGCCAACAAAGGTAACAGCGACGACTTGGGCTCTCTCATTCTCATTCTCATTCTTTGATTCATTTGTTCATTTGTCTTTGAATACGTCTCTGGCTTTCTTTTTTGCACCCGTTTGGTTGCTTCCCTTTCTCACCCCAAGTCTCGCGCCCGCTCCTGGAGGACTCTGCATCTTACTTACAACCACTCCCAAGTACCGAGGCGGAAAGCTGACTGGTTAGTCCCCCGGCTTGAGTAAGGCACTCAAGTCATTAATTTGGTCGGGAGACTGGGGGACCCATAATCATGCTTGTTGAGGTACTTTAAGGTGCAATCGCTGACTCGAGTGTGGGTATAACCAGGTATAATAAAGGTAGGTATGGGGCGCGATGGCCTGCCGCCTGCTCGTTGGCGCGCCCTGCACAACCTTGTTTTCTTCACCGTGTGGAAAACAAGGTTGACTGAGAGCAGGCCGTAGACAGAGTGATATTTGATGAATAAAGAAAGGGGATCAACCACAGATGGGTATAAATACTCAATGTCGACGGAATTCGGGGGAGAAGAGTGTGAGCAGGGATGTTCTTATTATTTATTTATTTTTTATACAGCTGGACTATTGTCTTCTATCTGTAGGGAGCTCGAAAGTCGAAAGGGACTGGATGCTGACAGGATGGGATTTCCCACAGGACAAAGGCAGCAACTCGTCAGATCTAGCCAGGTCTTTTAGTATCGTCCCTCCGATCGGCTCATCTTTGATACTTTTTGGGTCGCGGTATTCGCCTTCGAAATGATTCAGCACTGAACTCGTTCCGAGAGGCCAAAGATCGAGTCCATAGCTTGAATGCAAATCCCTGTAATCATAGAGATGGATCTTCTTCAATCTTCTGGTCGACAATGTTGATGAAACACTGCATCCTCGCCAGAGTCATCGACCTTTCTCTGGACTTTGATCCTGGCCATCTCGAGTTTTAAGCACATCCAGGGCCTGGCCAATAACGACGACTCTATTGGCGAATTACCATTGACGTAGGTGCCCAACAGTTGTAAGAGGTCGGATGCTCGTAAGGTCGCACCACGGAATTCCACCAGGTACAGTAGGGGCATAAATTTAATATTTCCTGTATGGTTGCGCCATCAGTAGCCAGATGTGGGACCTGTGAATCCGACAATACATCAACTTCAACTTGGTCAGGTGTGAGGGCATGGTCAGGACTCGATTCAACGACTCGCCCTCCAGCTCTTTCAAAACGAATTGGAGGCTCGACAGGCTCGAAAGTGGTTTGCAGAGGCATTTAGTTGCGACTTGGGCGTCGTTTTTTTGCTCTAACTCGAGTTGGACCAATTAAGGGTCCCCTTTTCATGAGACCCTGGAGAACTAGCACCTCTATATCTGACCAAGTGAGCATGGTAGTCAGTTGCCTGAAATGTTTGCAGTTGTCCAGTATCTTTTCGAGGTGAGCAAGTTTAAAGTTGGTACTTGTAAATCCTGGATATGATGGATATGTTGTCCAAACAAAGGCCAGTGGTTTTGATAGATAGGAGCATGGGCCATTCGGTAGTGGATTGGGATGTACGTTCGGTGCCAGCTTTTGCAGACGCGAATACAGGAAACCAGATCGCGCTCGTAAACCCATGCTCCGACATAACATGGAGTCGTAACCCCACCACCTCTCTCGATGTCAGGGGGGGGGACGTGCCAATGGAGTTGTTTGCGAATGAAGAACGTGAACGAGCCGGACAAAATGATAGAAGACTTGACACTGTTTCGATGCCTGTGTTGAATTTGCACAAGGCTGTGCACATCCTCATCGAATTTTTATTATTTCTTCGTAAACATAATAAAATTTGCAGTTCGTCAACTCTGGCCAGATCTTAAGCAGGCGTCGACCGATCGGCTCGCTCATGATAGTCCTTGCGTTGTGGTATTCGCCTGATATCTTTCTTGATCTTACGTCAAACCCGAAATAAGTCCTCAGATCGAGTCCATAGACTGGAGAAGGCCGGTTCCCACAGAGATGAAGTTCCTTCAACCTCTTTAGCCCACAGAGTTGCTGAAATAACATCTTTTCCGCAGGGTGATCAAACTCCATCTTGATCGCAATCCTGAGTACCTCAAGGTTAAGGCACACCCAAGGTCGGGTTGTTAACGGTGACAACGAATCGCCATTGACATGGGTGCCTGATCGCTCTACGAGATCGGATGCTCGTAAGGTCGCGCCGTAGAATTCCACCAGGCGGGGACACGAAGACAATATTTCATGAATGGCTGCACCGTCAATATTCAAATGTAGGACCTGGAGAGACTCCCAGTGTCGTTTTAAGGCCCGCATCGAATATCCCTCACAAGTAGCCAAAGGAAATTCAAGTCGTCGAAGGCCATTAGGACAGGACTTCAGCAAACCTGCCAGCCCAACGTCCGACAAACTTGACGCACGGCGATTATCTTGCAAGCAAATGGAATGCAACCTTGGCCAGCAACCATCGCTGATATTGCCTTGTGAGTTGTCTCCCCGGAGGAGTAGCGCGCCAAATACAGACACAAATTTCGAAACAGGTAGAGCGTCGCCAAGTGTGTGGGTCGTATTCCATGATATTGTCTCGAGTTTTGGACATTTATGAAACAGCTTTAGCTGCTTATGGGGTACCAACGTGGTGGATGAATTGGCAACCTTCAGCTCCTTCAGCTGAGGGAACTCTGGCCAGTTTACCCAAGGCTCTTCCTGAGGCTGGATACGACAGTATAACAACTCCAGTTTTGTCAGGCGTGAAGACATGGTCAGAACTCGATTCAACAACGCGCCGCTGAGCTCTTGCGAAACAAGTTTGAGGCTCGAAATTCGAGGGCAGTGCTCCACAGCGGCGTCCAGTATCAACTTGGACGTTGTCTTTTGCTGGTTGTTCTTCTCCAGCTCAAATCCGATCAATTGAGGGTTCTCTTTCACGAGGCTCAGAATGAATGGCACTTCCCGACCGGCCAGAGTGAGTCTGACAGTCAATTGTTTTAGATTTTTGCAGCTCATTACCATCTTTTCGAGGTGAAGAGGGTTGGAGTTGAATGGTATCCGTAAATCGTAGGCATAGTGGATATGTCGTTCAAACGAGGACCAGTAATTTTGGTAGGTCGGGTCGTGAGCCGTGCGGTACAGCAACGGGATGTAGGTTTCGTACCAGAGACTGCTAACACGGACACAGGAAACCAAGTCGTGAATTTGAAGCAAATCCCCGACGCAAAGTCGTATTTCCGCCACGTCCATAGATCCGAATTCGAACAGGTGTTGGCGTCCTTTCTGGCAGTTGAGGGCGAAGAGGATATTTGAATCACGATTGGGAATGCTCGAGTGAATTGGGTAAGAATGAAGAATGTAAAAGCCAGAATGAGATGGAGAGATGTCGATGGACAAAAAGGAGAGCGTACCACCTGCGTGTCAGGTGTCTTCTTTGCGCATCTGTGCACGTCTTTGTTTTTTGTCTAATGGTATCTTTATTAATATTCGCTAGAATGTCATCAGCGACGACTCTTTCGTGTCTGTTAAGCCGGGGCAATACCAATGTAGACATCACGGACCTTGGATACAAATTGCCCAATCTTCACCTCGGCCTCATGGATGATCTTGGAACCCGAAATTTCTTCGATCAAGGCGTAGTCATGGGCTCTGCCGTCCTTGACTATCAACTCTACATCAACATCCTCGGCTTTCGCCTTTGCCACAAAGCTTTCGATCGAGGGTTTCAACGTTTCCGCACCTCCAACAAAGACCAGCATTTTTGGCATTCCAGTCAAGGAAGGGGCGCGGATAGGAGCGGCGTAGGGTGAAGTCTGGATCTTGGCCTGGTTGCGAGTGTAAGCCTCCATATAAGTTCGACCACCCATGTTGGTGATATAATCGTCAGGCGAATCCTTCATGGGCTTGGGGCACATCACCCAGGGCGAGAACAGGACCTGTCCAGCAGGCATACCCAGATGGCTGTACTCATCACGGATCTTCAGAGCTGTGGTCAGGCAAAGGTTTCCTCCTGCAGAATCACCGCACATCACAACACGGCGGGGATCAACTCCCTGATGTTCGATCAAGTGTCTATAGGCAGCCACGCACTCGTTCAATGCTCCAGGGTACATGACCTCGGGTGAGAGGCCTATGTAGCAATTACAAAGATTGGAAGAGGTAAGCCCTCAAATTGGCGAAATACATCGAACCTGCAGCTCAACAAGGGTGATCAAACGTACTGTACTCGACCGAGAGGATGCCAATTTTGAGGTTGTGGTTCTTCTGCATGCCCTTCATCCACGAGCGGTAGTTGGCGAGGAACATCAAGGCATCTCCCAAAACCATACCACCGCCTAAAGCGGCCAAAGAAAAAAAAAAAAAAAAAAAAAAAAAAAAAAAAGTTCGTGGGATTAATGGAACAAACCACGTCAAAGCGAAAACTTACATTAAAGTGTAAAAAGCCAAAACAAAAAAAATACCATGAATTGCGAACATGACAATGTCGCATCCAGCACCGATATCGGTGATCGTGTGCTTCTTCATCAAGTCCTTCTTGAGCTGCTCTTTGTTCAGTTGATCCTTGAAGGGAATCCAGAATCCCTCCCAGCCCTGGCCCTTGACCTTGGTGGCCCATTGATCCTTGGACGACTGCTTGAAGGTACCAGTTTTGAGGTGCACAATAGCGTTGGAGAAGCTCATCATTCGTCGGGACTGGGCAATATTCAAAACGCGAAGACTCATCATCATCCGAAGGACCATCACGGTGTATCCTTGAAGGAGAGTGACGCCCTTAGGGGTTCTGCCGAAGATATGACGGACCGTTGACTTGAGGATGTATGCGGCTACGTTATTTCAGTTCCAAATGGATTAGAAACAGGGATCAGAAAAGAGAAAAAAATAGGAATGATCGGTTTATCGGCACCCGAGCCATCTCTGAAAAGGCAGCCGATCCTTCACTTGCGTCATCTCCATCCGAACTCGCGGTCGATAACCTCTCCCCTTTGAGAAAAACAAAACAGACTTACTGACGTAAAGGGTAAGGCGGGTGTAGGCGACTGGGCCCCTGCGATAGTAAAGGTAGGAAAGATGGGAAAGAGAAGCATGGGCCATGGTCAGTGAGGGATCCCCGACTCTTGTCTATCTTGCCCCTGACTTGCACCGTGAACATGCAGGTATCCAACGTGACGTTCTGCTTGGGTACTAACCAGTATTTGAAGGCATTCTGGTTTTGGGCGATGGAGGTGGTGGAGGTCATGGCTGAGGGGGAGAGCAGCGGCCGTGTGGGGTGGGGATGTGGAGGGGGGATGGCTGGAGAGAAGAGACGGAAAGAAAGGGATTCAAGGGAGACAACGAGCGAAAGGAGAGCGGGGCACAAAATGAACGGCCCAAGAACAGAGTTTTTTTCCCTTTTTTTTTGTCGGCTCGGTCACTGGGATCGATCGCACCGATCAATCACCTGACACGCCACCAACTTGGCTCCCTCCCTTCTTTTTTCATTCCCTCACTCTCTCTCTCTCTCTCTCTCTCTCTCCCACCCCATCTCAACGTCATGCAACACGGCGCCGCTGGATTGTGTCAGGAGACATTTTCCGTCTTTTCGGGAACACTTTCATCAAGTGCGAGATCTGGTGGGCTGCCTCATTACGGAGAAGGAGCGGCTCAGCACTCTACCCTATCTGGAAAGTGCAGCTTTGCGGCGACCTGCAATCACGCTGGATCATGGTCTGGATACCGCCATCTTGACACGACTTCACATTGCGAATCCGCGCCTTGTCCAATAGGAAATCGGAAACGGAAAATAAGGAAAATTCAGTACACTCGATGCTAGATTGCGCTGACGCTTGAAGTTCGGTGCCCCAGATTGATAGCACTTCAGTTCCCCTGGCACCCAAGGCAACTGACATAGAAGCCTTGTCTGGAGCTGCCTCTGCGGTTGACACTATTAGCATTGATGGACTGCCGGTCGCTCACCTGGTGTGGTGCGAGAGCTCACTGTTACTTCCAGGATGTATCCAGTCCCATGGAGAACGGCATGTTTGTGCATTGGAGTTTCTAAGGTACCTCGCTGGTATCTTGAGAGAACGTCACTAACCAAAACTTCATTCACTCATGCTGGATTATGAGGGTTTGGGTAAGTACTATCATAAAGTGGTTTCTGGAGAAGAAGAATAATTGATAATGGTCTTCCGCTACCGTCCTCCCCTGCCACAATTGGTTTCGCCCCTTGCTTTCATTCCGTATTTAACCTTGCCAGCTATTCGAGGTCACTTCCGAACCTTTGAGGCTTTGGATTTGAGAGCAGAAAGATGGATGGCTCAAGAGTGATATCGTCATGCCCCCAGCTTCGAACATCCTGGGGTAATGATCCCGAGGTCAGCGATGTAATGCAAGGGTTGCTCGGCCTTTCATCATTTCCATACGGTTCGCCTCAGTTTGTGTCAAAAACTCGAGGTACTCAGGATCTTGCTGCAAAAAGGATGGAAGAAGACGAGGCGAACAACCTCGTGTTAAAACATCCAAGGAAAATTGCTTTGTACTTGGGGGGCTCATTCGAAGTACTGGACCAGCTCCATGTTGGAATGAGCCTTGAATTTCACCAAGACTTTCAATGAAAATTGCACAAAAATCCTCAGGATTCATGAAAGTGAGGTAGGACGTCGAGTGCCGAAGGTTTGGCCCCAGCTTGAGTACTGCCATTGGAATGCGGACGGCCAATAGTCGATCAATGTTGAGATGAAATATAATAAAACCTTAGCTGACACTAGGCCGAAGAACACGAAACGCAACGCGTGTCTTTTCAGACTGGTCGAGGGTCTTGATTTGTCCTTCAGTGTGCCTCGTTAGCATAAACAAAAGATGAATTAAAACAATGTATTGATCGTGACGATAATGTTGCCTGTTCGTAAATGGACTTTGGGGTGGAAGGCACAGAAGAGTGTTTGCCATTGGAATCTGCGCAGATATCCAACTGCTGATATCATGGTAACACAAGAGAAGTCTCGGTTTCTTGTTCAATGGTTTGTCGAGGAACACACACCTTGTTTTTCTCACCCTTTTTCTTGACTGAGCTAACTGCTCTCGGATGAAGAGCAGGCGGGGAATCGTGGCTGAAAGGATACCGCCAACAGGTGATCCTTAGTTTGATCCACTACACGCCCCGCCTCTTGCACTGCCAAAGACAATCCGCACATGAATATAAAAGAAAATCCAGTTTTTCCTTCCTTCTTTCTTCCACTTTTTCTCTTCCAAGATCAACTCTGCACATAAACTTGTACCAACCATCCCAAACAAGCCCAAAAAAAGCATTGTCTCCCACATGGCAGATCCTGATATTTACTCCTCCGATCGCCCCAAGATGTCAGAGATTCCTGTATTGATCTCAGGAGCCGGACCGACGGGCCTCTTTACTGCGCTACATCTTCAAAAGATGAACATCCCCTTTCGCCTCATTGAACGTGATCTCACCTTCTCGCGTCTCTCCAAGGCCTTCGGAATCCACTCACGTACTCAGGAAATCCTGCAGATGACTGATCCAGCTTTGATCCAAGAATTCTTGGAAACGGGATACCTACCCCACCTGTTTCGAATCTACTTTGGAGGATCGCTCGCGTGTACATTAGAGATCCCAACTGCCAAGGAATCTCACTTTTCGAGAGAGCTCTCGTTGCCGCAAGCCAAGACTGTGGACATCCTTGCCAAAGCATTGGAAAAGACTGGAGCAAAGATTGAATGGGGCTGGGAGCTTGTCGACACCAAGGTGGTCGAATCCAGCGAGAACAATTCGCCCTCCGGCTCCTCTTCTTCGTCTCCATCAAGTTGGGTTGAGACCACAATCAGAAGAGCCCTGGACGGGACAAACAAGAGAAAGGGTGAGAGCAAGGTCCTGGGGACGGTCGAGATTGACGCGGAAGATGAAGAAAAAAAATACGAGTACGAAACGATCAGGTCCCAATTTTTGATTGGTGCAGATGGAGGACGGTCCGCGGTACGCCACAAAATTAACATGCCCTTCCCGGGAAAGACCCGGGATGTCAACCTGATTTTGTTCGAGGGCACCGCGGAGAGCACTACATCAGACCTGAGTGAAGTCACGTAAGAAAACAAGGAGGGCCGCATGCAATGGCTCAGCATGGATCTACTTGCAAAAAGGAGCCCCAAACTGAAAGAACATTTATTTTTGTGTGTTTATAGATTCCTCAGCGGCAACTCCAACCGCACAGCCGGATGGTTCCCACTTGGAGAGAAAAACAAAATCCTAATTGTTCTCGAGACCGGCATCTTGACCCAGGAACAGTTTGAGGCTCAAAAGTCGGAAACGCTGAAAATCGAGTCATTTCAACAAACCTTGGACGAAACCCTTCATCCGCACAAGCTCAATCTCAAGACTTTAAACCTATTGACAAACTACCGTATTAACGAACGGCGGGCAAAGGAATTCGCCTACAAGGGCCGTATCTTTTTGGCAGGCGACTCTGCCCATGTCCACTCGCCTGCAGGAGGTCAAGGATTGAACCTGGGACTTCAGGACGCCTACAATCTCGCTTGGAAGATCGGTTTGGTCGTCAATGGCACGGCCCCCATTTCTCTTCTGGACTCGTATAATGAAGAACGACCCTTGATCGCGGACGAGGTCATTGAACTGACATCAAAGACTCTGGATAAGGAGCTCGGATCGTACAGCAATACATTCCAACGGATCATCAAGCGTGTAATCATTACTCTTTTGCCATATGTAATGCCTTTTCTGAAGGATGACTCTCCACCAGCCTCGATGGTAAGCAATTGACAAGCGATAAATGCAGACATTCTGGCGTTTCATGACTAAACAAACCGTGCATCACTCTTCAGCTTCGTCTACGCTACCATGAGAACTCTTTGAACAAGAGCCACAAGACACAAGAGGCACCTTCTGGAACAGGTGCGGTCGGTCAACGCGCTCGTGATGCGAATCTGATTCCCTTGACCAACAAAGCCTCTGAGGACCTCAGCACGGTCGACGACAGCAATCCTTCAACAACAACAGAGCCTGCCACTACAATTCGACTACATGAACTCATGGGTCACCCGGGCGCTTTCCAGATCCTGGTCTTCACCGCCGACCTTTGGGAGAGCAACCTTGAGTCCGTCACAGAACTGGCTAAAACCATGGACCGTCGCCTGTCAGGCTGGAGAACAAAATGGCCGTCCGCGATCGGGAATGGAAAGAAGGATGCCACCACCCAGCACCATCAATTCGTGGCTCATACCTTCACCACTCATCTTACTCCCAACCCAGGCAACCCATTGGTGGATAGGATTCTTGGCGATGGAAAAGCCTTCGCGGATCAGGAAGGAATCTTGCACGAGCGGTATAGCGTCTCGACAAAGGCCAAGACATTGGTGGAATCTGGAGGCGCACTCGTGGTCGTTCGACCCGACTCTTATATCGCCTATAGGGTTCTAGGCACAGGAGAGAGTGCATGGAACGATGTGGATGAGTACCTCGGATCGATCCTGGTCAATCGGCAGACACCAATCGAGGGATAGAGAACTAGAGAGTCAAAAGATACCCCCCTTCCCTTCCATTGCCCTACATAAAGCTCATTTGTATCAAAGTTTATTACACTAATAAGTAACCTCTATTGTTCAGGCTCAGGGGTAGCCTCTCTTTCACTGTGCAGATAGTGGTCCTCAGCACCTGCAATCTTGAGATTTCCAATGAGGCGAGAAGATTCGCCCTGGGGCTTGACTGCAGATACCACTCCGTTTCCGACGAAAAGAGGGATCGACGTTGCGACCGAGCTGTGAGCAACATCCATAAAGTGGATCGTGTAGCGGAGGACATGTGAAATTTGAAGCCAGCCAAGACCATACTCTGTAGGGATAAGCTGGTCATTGTCGACACGGAGGTCAAACTCCAGGGGCGTGAACCGACCAAAGTCCATATCACCTTCGTCGTTCGAGAGAACAACATGGGAGGAGACCAGTCTGGTCGCAAAGACCTTGCAGACAGTGTCGCTATCACTAGTTGGATGAAAGAAGGAGGGAGAAAGGGACAGAGAAGAGCCTTGGTGAGTTTAATGACTCAACGGTAAAAAAGAGACGTAGGACAGCGTGTCCCACATGGACCATTTCTGCCTTATCTGTCCAAACAGACGAATGGGGACTAGACCACCCAATTGCCATCGCACGCGATGGCTCCTCCAAGCCCAATTTTTGAGCGCTCTTCTACACACTGTCTGAGTTCATTTTTTTCCCATGCAGTTCGCAACAGCCCTCATCCGTTTGAACTTGGGGTCACCTCCCTCTCCATGATATCATCATAGGAGGGAGGGGACTCTTGTTTTTTCCTGGTACGTACGTCCTCCCTTCTTGCAGTTGTGAATGATGCAGCATCCCTAAATCATGCTCCGCAGGCGTTGACCTTGCATGCGTTGTGGTCGGCCAGCCTCCCCAATCCGTTCCGCCCCAGACTCACGGATAAACGATTTTCAATATGCCTGTGTGATTTCGATCTCAAAAAAAAACTTACCCCTCTCCATCCACGGGAGCACCGCCTGTCTGGGTGTCGTAATTGATATCCTCTGTCTGAACAATGGCACAGTCGACCTCCTTGATCACGTAGGCCTTGTTTCTCGCCTTGAGGTCCACGATAGCCTTGAGACGATCCTGGCCCAAGACCATCGATCCTGGCACCTTGATCTTGGATCTGTATTCACCTGCCCGATCAATTGAAGCCGAGACAATTCCTTCTTCGGTCTCTGCTTTGGCGTCTACGTCTGTTGAAGATTTGATGCCGAGCAATCTGCCGAGATGATGAGTAGTGGATTCTGTCGAGGAAACAGCGGCGTTGTCTCCTGCCTCCTCCACGGCGGCAGGCTCGATCAAGACCTGAGGTGGGGCAATGGGTCGACGGAGGATCAAGTCGTGCTTGACCACTCGGGTGGTCGAGAAAAAGTAATCCCGACGGAGAGTGGCATGGATCTCATACTTCCAATCGATATAGGGTGTATCCAGCTTGTTGATGAATGTGGGAGGAAAAGTTCCTGTGCGGGGGAGATCGATCCTGAAAGGAATGTATTGTTGACCTGCCTCCAAGCGAATCGTTCCTACACCGTCCATGTCGTTAGCGGCAATCAGATCCACAGTGGATTCAACCAAAGTGCTCCTGACCAAGTTTTGATGAGGCGAATCGATTTTGACCATAGCGCCGACTAGTTTTTTTATTTTCCAGTGAGAACAAAGTAGCTCGGAACGTTAGTAATCAAAAAACGATGGTAACGAAGAAGGGCATCAGGAGGAGGAAGGTGGTGTCCAGTGGACACGCCTCTCACTTACGATGACCATGAATGGCGATGGTGGCGACTTTGAAGACTTCGGCTCGATCCAACTTTAAGGAAATAACACCGCTCAAGGTCTCTGTATGGTTCGGGCGCATGTCCAGCTCGACAACGAAGGGCTGTTCCGTGTTCAGCTCAATATCAAAGGCAAAGGACAACATGATGAATTGGACAGGTGTTTATGAGTTGGTATCGATGTGTTGAAGGTGAAAAAAGGAGGAATAAAAGGATGAAAAAAAAAGAGTCGGGCTGAGGAGTGTGAAAAAGTGGGAAAGCAGAAAAAGAAAAAATTAGAAAGAAAAAGCAGGGCTAAGCATGCTTAAATACACACAGCAAGGACAAAAAAAAGTGCCCACAAGACCTCCATCTTCCGCAAGGACAACCCCTACGAGAGCTCAAAAAAAAGAGCGGGACTTTTCTTCATTTCGGGCGTCGAAGGCACACGAACATGCAGGGAGGGAGGGAGAGGGAGGAGCAAAAGAATGAGGGACCGACTCGGCAGCGCTCTCTCCTTTGTTTTTTTTTATTAGCATTCCTGATTCGAGAGCCTTCTTTTGAGCAGCAGCAATCTCAAGGACGTCTCGCAGAGACAGAATGACATTTGACATTTGTGAAGGGGCAGAGGAATCTACCCGAAGACAGATCGACGGCGGTCTGGACGCAATGACGATGATAATCTGGACAAACAGAGAGGTACGCCGCTCGCTTTGACAATCAGAAGACTACGCCTTAGTCTTAGGGTCGATCGGGGAAGCCTTTTTCCAAACTTGTGCCTGAAAGCTCCTCCTCGGACAATAATGGCAGTGAACATAACGCCAGTACCGCCTCCTGCGTACACTTTGCCATCCATACCCCGCATGGATGACGACGTATGTGGCGCCGCACAGTCTTAGAGCCTGGGCTGAAGAGACTAAGCAAATCTTCAAAGCACTTTGATGACCACAGCAATTGCTTTTCATCTTTGATCTGCAAAAAAGACACGGAAACAAATTTGTTCCTTCCCTGTTGAACAATCTGTCTCTGTCTCGCATGGGCTCGTATCAACCAAGGGTACAGAGAGTCTATGTTTGGCATATCAACAAGGGGGCTCATTCGAAAAGGGCAAAGATGGGCGTGTGTGCCTTTCCTCGGTAATGTTTCAATGGTCCTGCTGCATGTGAGTCCAAGTAGTCTACCATTGACTACAGGAATGATCTGCGATTGCTAAATGCGTGCGAAGATGCCAAGGAATATATCCCGGGAATTGAGCCTCCAAGCCCTCCAATGGTAGACTAACAAAAGGAAAGGGCAGGTGGACAAACCATGTTCCTTCTGCCAAAACACGAGTGATACTTCTTTTATTTTTACGTATAATGTACAGTACAAAATGAGGGTTGCTCTTTTCTTTTTTTCTTTCTCTTTCACACTTTCACACTTTCACCGTCTGTTGCTCTGCCATGTCCTCCTCTCGCTCGTACACCGGCGGGTGGTCATCTGCCACGTCCGGGACAATCAACTCTCCACGCTCTGGATAGGTCTCTCGGAACAACAAAGCATTGTGCACCCTGTGAGTGTTTGCGTCCAACAAAGTTGTGTCCGCAACTTCCTGTCCATACTCGGGCAGTTCTGACCGGGATCGACTCTCCAGCTCTCCATCCTCGCCGTCTGCATCCAGCCTCTGCTGACCGTCCTCATCCACCTG
Organism: Entomortierella parvispora; assembly: GCA_963573315.1. Taxonomy (NCBI): domain Eukaryota; kingdom Fungi; phylum Mortierellomycota; class Mortierellomycetes; order Mortierellales; family Mortierellaceae; genus Entomortierella; species Entomortierella parvispora. The sequence goes on from OY752146.1 coordinate 1,514,358, forward strand.
CCAGATGACATGATTTGTCCAGGAACCATCGATGATCCTGCCCACAGCCACTGGCGTCTTGACAACCATCGGCCGCGCTGACTCTTCTGCAAAATGAAGTGTGAATTGGAACACGTGAACCACTTTTATCCAACTGAGAATTTCGGATGGCTGCATCAACTCAGGCTGAAGCTTTAGCACAACCTCAATTGGATCTTCTCGACCCCATGCTGTCGAGCAATCATTATCAGGGTTCACAATCTCCAGATCCTCTGAGACCGGAACCGCGCCGTGCAGGCTGGCGATTGTATCCACATGGTGCCCCCTCCAACTTGAAGTGAGCATGTACGTCGGATCACTCGGGAGACTGTCAAAAATGAACGAACAGCACAGGAATGTAGAAAAGACAGCAACATCATTAGTGAACATCTCATGTCGTAGTCATCAGGGGCAAAATACAGCAGGCAGACGTACAGAAATCTCTTTCCTCGACGATGCACGGCGTGTGTTTCTGTCCTCATGTCAGCCCAATAGTTCTGTATCATCTTAACCTCGATTTTTTTGACCCTGTGCTCTTGACTGTACGCGTGCATGAACACGCTGAGAACAATGCTGTCCTGTTCAAGAGGCATGAATTTTGGTGCGTATATGGAGCACTCAATCTTGCCAGGCCTCTTGGCACCAAAGAGTGCGTTAAAGGTGCTTGATTGTTCCACATGAACTCTCCTTAATGTCAATCGCTGTTTCCATTCCTTTTTTCGACTGAGAAGACCGGTAGGCACTGCTGTGGCAACCAGATAGTACTCCAACAAGAGACTGTGAGGTGGCATCTTGGAGGTGTCTGTCGTAGGGATGTCAGTCGGGATGGAGAGTTGGAAGGGGAACGTGTATTCGCCAGGCAAGTAAAAGGTGGGCTCGCTGACGAGCATTGCATCTATCCTGTCCGTTGTCAGGGGCTCGCTTTTCACCTTGAGTTTACTTTGACCGAAAACTGCAACATTAACGAATGCTAGGAACCAAAGCCAACCCCCCGATAGATACGAAAAGAATCAGGTCAGCCTTCAGCCGCGGAGACTATTTGCCACCAAGTTTCAGGGGTTACCTTGGCCAGCAAAGGACACGGTGAGTTGCTTTATATTGACGGGTTTATGAACAGTCAAGCGGGCTTTGCCCGTGAGGTCACGAATGACTGCACTGGGAGCACCCAACAGGTCGATGGCGAAGGGTTCTCTGGTGTCCAACGTTGCGTCTACGGTGAAGTTCATCGTGGTGGCTAGCTTTCCAGAGACGATATGACTGTTGTTGTCGTTGTCTGATGACTACAGTGGGCTGTTGTCTTGGTAGTAGAAGTGACCCGTGAGATGCAGGTGCTGAGAGGCGAGGTAACCAGGGAAAGGGAAAACGAGGCCAGAAGGAAGGAAGGAAGGAAGGCAAGGAAGGAAAGAAAGAAAGAAGGAAAGAAAAGGACGCTGATAAATGGTTATTATGATACCTCCCCTTGCCACCCACTCGCCCAAAACAATCAACCTTCTTTTGCCGTCGTCCATCACGCTTTTTTTTATTTGCATTGCTCTCTTCTCTGGTTCTCTGTCCCTCTCGCCCGACCTTTTCTCCCTAATTGCGCCTTTGGGAAAACTCGGACACAACGAGAGCTTGTTGGTTGGTTGTTTGAGCCATTATTTTTTATTTTTCATTCGCGATCAAGGGCAAGGCCAAAGGAAGGGCCGCCCGCGTGTCTGTTGTCCTCCAGAACTTTAGAACTTTCGACTCTCGACTCTTGGATACTTTGATCAACACCCATAGCAGTTGACATGACCGTGTGGTTGTGTTTTGTTGTCCGTAGTCTAATAGCAACAAGGGAAAAAAAATGTCTGTGGGACACAGGCCAAAAAACATGTAAATAACCCAAATAACCTTTGTTATTAAACGCAACGTCGCAGCTAATCTCCCGGCCCTTCTACTCGGCAGAACCGGGTCTAGAGCACAAACAAAACACACTGCAATAGGTACTGTAGACCAGACAGACGGACAAAGAAGACAAGAAGGAAGTCGAGAAAAGGAATCAGAGCTGCCAAGAAGCAGTACGGATGAAAACTTGGTGGCGCTGTGACTTTCGTTCTCGGAGATGGGAACGGAACTAAAAAAAAAAGGGACTCCAGAGGCGGGGCTGCATCCGACTTGATCCACCATCCACCAACACAGGACCAATGGACCCTCTCATTCGGACCGCCGTGGGAACCCTTCGCTACCATCACTATGGCATTCAGCGATGGGCTGCAATCCTGACCACTGTTCCTAAGAGTCATCGCCCTGCTTGTCTTCGATCTGAACTGTCAGGTACATTCCAGAGGCGCAATGCTTCAGGGACGACTCATGAGCGAGCTGGAAGCAAGAGGCGAATGGCGCCCAGAATTACCTATCAACCTACGAGCGCCTCTACCTGGATCATTTCTGAAGGCTCTGTGAGCGCTGATAAAGAAGCCATTGCCTTGGCGAAAGGATTGGCACTACCATGGTCAATCAAGCGAGTTCAGTGGCGTCAAGGTAAACGATATACAGTGAATGGGCCTGCTCGGCAGCCCAGGTCGACAGACGACGCGACCGTTCGATCAAGACGTGTTCTGACCACTGTATTTTGACATACTGACCCCTATCCAGGATTTCAATGGCTCCCAATCCCCTTCAAGAAGCTGATCATGGACTACTGGCATGTTGTCAACAGAAAGCACCGTAAGCATCCGATCTTCATTTCGGCAATGCATCTCAAGAAGAACGTCGACTCGTCTCGACTAACCAAACCACCATTTCAACCAATCTAGTTGATAAAAAACCGTGGTTCTTGACTGGCGATTCCCTGAAAGGACCATACCCCAGCTATGTAATTGGATCAGGTGCTGGAACTCTTCCTGGCATGCTTCACGTTTCAAGAATGAGTGGAAGGGCGTCGTTCTCTGGTAACTCGCGAACTAGGAACTAGACCGCTACTGGGTTTCATCTTATACGAAACTTCCCTTGCTTACCATGAGCCCTATCAATTTCCTTTAGCACACATTCACTTTCCTGCACTCCCTTTTGTGCATTTTGACCAGGTCTTCCTTCAGCGCCACGAAATCGTTGTCCAGCTTTGTAAGACCGTGCCCTTGGTTCTAAATCGGTGATGTCTTTCTATGAGGACCAGACGCTAACTCTTCAATGTTCTTTGAAAACATTAGCCGGACTGGGCTTAATGAAAGATCAAAAGAACTACTTCAGGATCTCGTCCTCGCTGAACACTATTTCTTCAAAATCGTTGGATCAAGCTCGAGCTTTTGCTTTGGAGCATGAGTTGATCCCAAAGTCCTTCTTCGTGAAGCAACGAGGCGATTCATCGTCACCCGTGGTCGCAGTCTTGATCGGTGGCCCAAATGAAGATTGCTCACACAACACCGAAAGGATGGTGAACAGACTGGTCCGACTGGTGGATGTCCAGAACTGCCGACTTCTCATCAGTTTCTCGCAAAGGACCGCCGAAAGCACAAAGAGGGCTATTCGCCAGCGCCTGATTGACAACGTAATCAAGTCTGGCAATGAGGACAAAGTCTTTTTATATGACCCCATGGCAGCAAAGATTGATGACCAATCTTCAGCCTCAGCTGTAAACTGGGAGAAAGTGCCAGGACCTAAAGGAGTCTTTGGATTCACGGTCGAGCGCAACCCCTACGAAGGCATGCTAGCCCTGGCAGATAAAATTGTCGTCAGTGCCGACTCAATTGCTATGACAAACGATGCACTTGCCACTGGGTAAGTACTATATGCTTTTGGCACAACCCCCTAATTTCCCATGAGTATTACACGACTGCCGTACTAATGTTTACTCTACGTAGAAAACCCGTCTACGTTTTGGGGGGGGAACTGACGCGTGGAAAGCTCAAGGTCTTCCACAGGTACCTTGCAGACTCCAAGAAAACGCGTGCATTCAGACCCGGTCGGATCCCTATTTTACCTTTGGATGCTTCAGGTTCGAGGAATTCTCAGGAGGAACAGGAAAGGGCCGATCCTCTAAGCTATCCTGGCGACCATGCCCCATGGGACTCGCAAACGCTCAAGGGCCAGGGACCAGAGGAGAGCAGACGTCTGGCGGAGCGCTTAAAGATTTTGAGGGACGCAAGGATCACTGGACGAAGGGCGCCGGAGCACATCACCGAAGCCACATGCTGAAAGAAGAATAAAAGAAAATAATGCCATGACGCTCCTTAAGGGGTCCTGAAACAATTGCAACCGCCCGCGACCCTTTTGGTTCCTGTTTGTGCTCATCGCTCATCTCCTTTCCTTCTGCCTCTCCTGCCCTTTTCCTAACCACTTCATCCATCCGTCCATCCTCTTAAACCACAGACGCAAGTCTACGACGACAGCAACCGATAACGTCACCCACCGACTGACTGACCAACCCCGGTGCTGCTGCGTCTTCATCTTTTGAAACATCCACCTTGACCAAATCAGCAAGATGGACCCTTTCCTTAGCCTCATCCTGCTCTGCATTGCGATGCTGGTCGCATCCTTCCTGGCAGGCAACATCCCTCTCTCTTTCCATCTCTCTGAAGACCGGCTTAAACTCATCTCCAACTTTGGGGTGGGGCTCCTTGTCGGCACATCCCTGGTCGTCATCATCCCTGAAGGCGTTGAAACCCTCTATAGCGCACCCCCCGCCACGCCTTCACCAATTGGTAACTCGGGTGTTGGCGGTCATAACAGTCCTATCAAGCGGTCCCTGATCCAGCACCCAGATGCGAGTGCCTCTGGATTCAGCATGCTCTCTGGTCTCAAGCGAGCTGCGCGTGCGAGTGGGATGATTAAACGCGCTGACAACGACGTCGTCGTCACAGAACCTGGTCATGCCTATGCGATCCAGAACCAGTTCAAGGCCGAAATGGACGCCAAAGTGGAAGCGACCGCAAGTTCTTTTGAGGACAACATGCTTATGACACGTCAGGCGGATCGATTTGTGACCTTTCAGCACGATTTCGAAAAGTCGTCCTCTTTGGACACCCTGCAGATCAACGATATCCAACAGAATTCGCCTAAGGTCGCGAAGCGACAGGCTACAGATGGAGATGACACTGATAAAACAGGCGATGGCGAAAACGACGAAGAAGACCAAAAGGACGACGACAAGGACCAACAGCCCGGCAGCGGTCACGAACAGACTGGGCACGAAGAAGCAGGCGAGGAGAATGAAGCACACAAGTACATTGGCTTGGCTCTTATATCTGGCTTTATTCTCATGTTCCTGATCGATCAAATGGGTCCGACGCATGCCCACAGCCACAACAACCATGTCTCCGTTGCCGACTTTACAGAGTTGCACAACTTGCAGCTGGACGACAGCAACATTCGTATGCCCTCTGCTGCCGGGATGAATGTTGGAGCCAAGAAGCGCGGGAACCCCATCACGATCGGACTGGTTGTCCATGCTGCTGCAGATGGTATTGCCCTGGGAGCATCGGCCTCAAAGCCCGAGTTGCGCTTCATTGTCTTCTTGGCCATTATGTTGCACAAAGCGCCAGCAGCCTTTGGATTGTCTACGGTTTTGCTTCAGCATGGATTTTCACGTCGGCAGACTCGCCAACAGGTCGCCATCTTCTCACTCGCTGCACCCATTGGCGCTCTCGTCACCTATATTTTTATTCAGCTCTCAGGACAGAGGGAAGGCGCTTCTTTGCATTGGTGGACAGGCATGCTTCTTTTATTCTCTGGAGGCACCTTTCTTTACGTGGCCATGCATGTGATGAGTGAGATGAACAACTCGGAGCGTTCTTCCAGTGCCAATGGCTACAGCGTTGGAGGTGCCGGAGGTGACAAGGGCCTTTCGGTTGGGGAAGTGCTCTGTGTTATCGGTGGAATGGTCGTACCATTGATCTTGTCGGTGGATCATGAGCATTAAGAATGAATATAGACTCCTGTTCGTAGAATCGATACCCTCCATCCCAGTCCCTCGACCCTCATGATTTTCTTTTTTTTCTTCGTTTTTATATCTTTCTCTCCTCTCTTTCCGAGACGCTGTACATTAAAAAGAACCCATTATCGTCGATCTCCAACTGAAAAATGATATATTTGATGTACAGATCTATGTCGAGAACGAGAAAATTTTCGTCTATTATTCCCGAATGGTTGGGCAGCATTGTTTCGCTGTTGTTGCTGTCTCATTACTGATGTGCCGATTGTGTAAAGGAGTTCCCGGTGGTGCTGCTGGGTACTTGTTTAAGCGTAAGGCATCAAACGACGCAAGTGCTTGCACTGGCGAGGGGTGGCGTAGGATGCAATACCGGCCTTGTTAAGACGACCGCGGTCCATGCCAGTGTTGATGTGACGCTTTCCTGATCTCCAGTGCTTGAACTTTCCTGAAGGCAAAGCAACGAATCTACCACAACATGCATAGTCCTGATTAGTATTCGCTCTCTATGTTCCCGTTGCTGTAAGGTACCTCGGACATTTTGATCCAGTCTTTTGTATTTTTTCTGGCTGTAATACCTTTTCTTGGCAGCAGAGTTGGTCTTGAGCTTATAGCTCATGTGGCGAACAGCATTGCAGAGGACAGAGTTGGCGGTTGAAGGAGTAGCGACAGCGGGTAATGAGGTGAATGGGGTGGCGATCTTTGAAGCGGACTTAAGAGGGCTCCAGGCAAGGGCTACGGTCAAAAATAAAAATTGAATCAACAGACCGGTTAGGAACCATCATTCTACTACTATCATCCCTCTGTGTGGTGGCCGCGAAGACGATGCATACCCAACGTTGATCTCAAAAATGCGGACATGGCTGTATATGTGAATGGAAAGGAAGACAGACGGGAACGACAATGGTGGCAACAGATTGTGCCTGGCCGGCCGCTTTCCGCTCCAAAAAATGTCACTGTATTTTTGGTGTCGCATATACTGCACATCCACCTTTGGAACTCCATGCTTGTGGGGCGGGAGGAACTTCGTTTTCTCTTGCACTTCAATCCTCGCAGCGCACTATCCATCTATCTATCTACCTGTGCTTTGGACCAGAGGCAGCCCATAGCACAGCAGCAACAACACACACACCCCCTTGCCCGTGTTGTGTCTGACCAACCGCCTATCGAATTCTTAAACCATGCTGCATCAAACCTCACCCATAGATCGCGACACCATACCTGCAGACCACGCTACCTCTCCTCCAGAACCGATCGCAGCCAGCGTAAGGGTCATGCCCTCGTCCTTGTCATCAGCCCCATCGTCTTCATCATCAACGGTCCGGCTATGGTTTCCAGAAGGCGAGAGCCGAAGAAGATTCCAACATATCTTGACAAGTGCGCCCGATCCAAATTTGAGGATCAAAAAGAAATCCGTCCGCTTTGAACAGAACGCGTCCCTCTCCCCCTCTCTACTGAAAACAGAAAGCCATGAGTTGACTTCAACATATAATGGCCTGCGGAGGTAATTTTTTGTTTGCACCGTTTTGAGATCGACGACGAAGAAAATGGCTTTTTCTAAAAAATATTTATTGTTTCCGTGTTCTCAGAGATGATGCCAAGATCGACTGCCCTGTGGTTTCTTCCGTCGCAAAGGCGCCAGTGGAACGGATATCACCAGCAAAATCCCCCTCACCGCCGCCGTCTTCGACAACAACAACGTCAGGTGGATCCATTCCAAAAGTAGGCTGTTCTCGACCACTTCCAGTGGGCTATGTATACACCAACATACCAGCAACAACGCCGGTTGTAGTAGATCACAAAGATCCAGAGGAAAAGTTGGCTGAACTCATGGAGCTGAAGAAACTAAAGTAAGGCAAATGTGGACAAAGAATAGAACCCCTCGCTCTTTTCAGTGTCAAATGCCTCGTTCATGATGCTTAGAGAATAACGATCTAATTTTGGCCGTTTAATTGTGGTCTCTTTTTTTTCCAGGGTCAGGCAGGACGATTTGTTCCACCTGAAGGATCAGATCTTTCAAATGAATCACAATCTTGAAGACAAGGAAGGTCTCTTGGATGAAGTTCGTTCCGAGCGGAAATCTCTACAAACGGAACTCAACCGATATGTGACCATGGTCAAACAAATTCAAAAGGATTATGAGCTGGTAAAAAGAAACCTCCTGAATTTTCCTTTCAATTCTGGTCATTCCAAACCATACTCTCTGATTAACAGTTTGCTCTTCTTGATGTTGTCTTTTAATGATAACAAAATAGACATCACAAGCAGAGGCGCAATTGATAAAGGAACGGGACGACCTTTCACTTCAACTTGCGCAAATACGAGACCATGATTACAAGACCCTCAAGGAAGAAGTCGATCAGATGCGGACGAAAAAGGGATTTCGACCCCTGCCTTCACTAGAACAGGAGCAGGCCGAGGTCATGGGTCGATATCTGGAAGAGAGGCGCGGCCAATGGCGCCATGGGGATTTTCATCATGGAGGCACCACCTCTGCGGCGTCATCTTCTTTGGCCCCTTTTTCAAATACTCAACTACAGGAAACCCTCTTTCCGTCAGAAACCTCGTCATCGTCATCGGCAGGCGCAGCAGCAGGAGGCTCTAATGACTCTATTCATTCCGGCTCGCGCTCTAAATCCCTGCGTGGCTCTACTTCAACCTCTACCTTGGCATCCGCATCCTCTTCCTCCCGTGGACGTGAGGGATCTAGTAGTCATGGACGCTCAGGGAAGAGTCAGTCTGCTTCAGGGAGCAACGCCCATTCTGGTCATACTCGGTCCAGTTCTTCAAGTAGCAACAAATCACGGCATGATACCCACAGTCGCAGGAGCGGCGGCAGCGGCAGCGGAGGGGGAGGGGGAAGATCCTCTTCGAGGCCAAGTCATCGCGGTCAAACGCGGAGCAGGAGTCATAGTCCAGCACCCCCAGAAATACCGCAGTCTTCTTTGAGAGAGGAAAGACAAAAAAAAAGAGCACGATATTGAACATTTACTTGCAACACCATAATAAAATCCGGCAGCTCATGTACATACTCAACCAAAAGCCATGCCCAAAAACCAGCATTGAACAGTATATTCAAGTTGACCCTTTTTATTCACAATTGAATCCGCACACAACCTCGCAAGGAAGCGATGTGTTGAAACAAATATTCATAATAGTTTGCTAAAATACCAGAAAGATATTTAAGCGGAGGCCTCCTGCTGCTTGATGATATCAGAGTCACCAGCATCAGTGATGGAGAGGACACCAACACTAAAATTGACAATGAAGAGGGGAACAAGATGTTAGAAAACCGATTCTGGCAAAAAATATATAAATATATAAAAAATGCAATAAGAGAACAATGCATCAACTTACCGGAAGTACTTTCCGCAGGCGGTACCGAGCTCGACGTTGGTGCCGGTGTAGTGGTGGACACCGGTCTTGGACAACATGGCGTAGTACTCGATCTCGGACTTGCGAAGAGGAGGGCAGTTACCGGAGATGATGACCAACTTGGCTGTTTATATGAATAAACCAGCGAAGATGTCATATCCAGCATCAATTCCACACCATGTTCGACAAGGATCATGAGAATAGAGACAAATGTTGTCGTATATGAACCAATGGAGCGTAACAAATAACATATCAAGAGAAGGAAGATGACACAAAAGAAAGGGATATCATGGTGAGCAAAAAGGTCTTTGGGACGTTCTCAGCCCTTGCGAGCTCCGGTCACCAAAAGGAAAGAAAGCAACTGGGGGAAGCCAAAGGGAACAACCTTCTCAAGATGGTCGACAAGGACGACAGAATAGGTAACAAGAATAAGATCCGACGACAACAAGCTCAAAAAAAAATGAATCCATAATCCCAAATGTTGAATGTCAACAATTTGAAAATGTGAAAATCATCCATGATGCAATGACGCATTAATCCGTACAAGTGTTCCTATCCTTGTCTCCATATTTCGATCCAAGAAGCTGTCCTTGCCAAGGCAAGACGTGGCGTCATTCAAGGTCAGGCTAACCTTTCCAAAGAATGATTGACAAAGTCTCCACTCGTTGAAACAATCCTGTAAAAGATAAAACTTACACTTTCCGTTGCGGAGAGTCTTGAGGGTGGACTTGTATCCGAGCTGGTACTTGCCGGACTTCATGACAAGAGCCAAACGGGAGTTGATACCCTCACCGGACTTAACCTTCTTCTTGTTGATAGGGGCCATTGTTGAATATATTTCTAAATGATGACGAAATGCAATCGGTCGAGATTGATTAGCAACCTGTTACTGTATTTCACGCTGCTGGTATACTGATCCTGGATTGACTCTTGACTGAATGAAGAATCAGCGACAGTCCATGAAATCCAAACGGCATGTACCAAGTCTGATGGAATTGAGAGAGAAGGATCCAATTCGGTGCGAACCGCCGGTTTATAACAGAGAAAAAATTTTGTGTTTGAACCCTTAATGAAGAATGGTTGGTCACGTGCTACATACTATTTTCTAAAGGTTGGGACTTCGGTGTTCGGGAACAAAGAGATCGGTCGATGCTGTCCGTTCCACTTCTTGTTGTACTGGCCGCAGGCGTTACAGAGTTTTTCGTTTCTTACGCCAAGGCGCCAGATAGCTAATATTGGCAAATAATAATAATAATACAGGTAAGCTGAAGGTTGTATTCCAGACCAAAACACCACAACCATCAAAAGGATCAGACTGACTACTTACGTGACACTAAGGTACCACAATTGGCACAAGGTGTTTGAGAGTCATTACGACGCCAATGTGATGGAGTGCCTCCAATCGTGACCACTGTGTGAAGATTCTTTCTGAAGGTGATATCTCCGTTTGCGCTGACCTGCAGCGGCGCTGCTGTGGCGGGAGCAAGATTGGTTCGAGGCCGGGAATATGTCTTTTGGTGAGTGGGTTGCTGAGGGGCTGTGTAATGGTATTGGTGAGACTGAGGGACAGATGGGTAACCACCAGTCATATTTAGATGGGGCGAAAGCGCCACCTGAGGGTAAATGGTTGTTGGTGCAGCCGTCTTTCGAAGCGCCACAGGTGAGTGCAGAGGGTATCCCGTCGCAGTAGCTGGAAGAGACCCACGTGCAATATTTGTAGGGAAAGCAAAAGGTTTGTTGGGCGGCAATGTCCCGACGAAGGCAGCATCCTTGTAGGGCAATTTACGGATCGTCTCTTCAATCGCCTTTTGACTGACAAGCTTCGAAGACGAAATCTGGCTAGCCAAAGAAATCAAAGAGTTTTGGAGCTGTGCCGCTATGGAAAACATGAACATTAACAAAGAAAGGTCAGAAAAGCAGACCAACTCATCCTCAAAACAAATAAAGGTTGGTCCTTACCAAGATCCCGTTCACGCACTCCAATAGTCTGGTTCTTTGAACTAAATCTCTCTTCCTGGATCCTGTGCAACTCGAACAGCAAAATGGCGTTTCGCTGAATGGCTTCCACGGGCGAGATTGAGGTTTCTCCGAGATTAGTGCGGGCAGTCGCTTGAACAAGATTTGCAACATCCAACCCCTCCTTGGCGAGAAAGGCCAAATCTGACTCATTGATTGCAGTTGCATTCTCCTGTTGTCGATATTGAGCAGCAATTTCTAAAACACTGTCCAGTTGAGCCTTCGCTGTCGCCGCATCCTCAGGCTTAACAGCTGCAGAGGCTACCTGTTGTGAGTGCTTGTCCAAAATTGCACTATATGCTGTCGCTGTGTCTTCGGCGTTGAGCTCTGCATTTGACGAGTCGACGAAGGGTGCAAATGATGTGAAAGGAGAGTACACGCAGTATTCAACTAAAAAACAAATAATCGATCGAAATCTCAGTCTCCCGTGGCAAGTACCGTCTCTGAAAACGTGATGAAATACGAAGGTTACCTCCAGAATTCTTTTTCCTGGACTGATCTGCTGTACGGGAGTGTGATCTTGGCTTTGTGTTGACATCTTTGAGTAATGGCGGCTCGGTTGAGGATGTAACAGGCACAATGATACTCTTGGAAAGGTCTTTATCCAGGCTGTCGTCCTTGATGATAGCTCTGCTCGTAAAAACAAAGTTTCCCTCCGTTCCTCTTTGAAACAACGCGATATTCTCGTAATCCCGTTCTGGAGGCGTAGTTTGATCCTCTTCCTTCGAAAGTACCTTCTTTCCGTGAGACCGAATGGAGTAGTGGGATTTGTCTCCAATGAGGTCCGTGGCAAGATGAAGCAGCTTTTTGGCATGATCCCGCTGCTCGTTGGTGAATTTGTGGTCCATAATTGCCGAATTACAAAGTCTCGTGAAATCATCCTAGAGTATATAGAATCAATTCTGTCAGCATCCAGCAGAACGTGCGGTATAAAATACATGTGGTCGAGGACAACCAGCTACCTTCAATGTTGATGTACTCAAGTACTCTCCATCTTTCAGTTTTGTTTGAATTGATTTCATAGTGATCGCTGAGTTCTCGCCGTTGGTGATAGGCAATGTCGCCAAGGAGAGGACGTTATCCTTGTCTAATCCTTGAATTACTTGAATGACCTTGGACAGGATTTCGTTAAATTCAACCTGCGTCACCTCAGTATTTCGCTGCGGTGATGAGTTCTCTGGGGTGTCGGACAGCTTTGCCCTCTTTGGCTCTGCAACTATAGGGGGCGATCCATGGCTGTCAGAGATAGGCGAGCTTTGCGATTTGCGCTTCTTCTGGCTGTCAGCGGAGGCGTGGAAGCCGTTGGTACTATCGACATCCGTCATTTAGTGTTGGTGCGATCGATCGGTGATAGGCTACATGAAAAAAGCATTGACTCTCGATCAGTAAAATAGTCCGTGCCTATAATTTTCGCGGTTTGACAGATCGTGCAAGGTAGGCTACCGCCAACAGCGTGTACGTACTGGATGGTGTAAATGAAATTATAGACCAGCGGGGATAATTCTCAGCCTCTGGTTGTTTTCCTATATATGAGCCTCCTTACAAGCTAACTGGGGACGAGCAAACGTTAGTTCCAAGGGCCACAAAAAGAGGCAGCGGCAGGCATCACGCTAGCACGAGCACATTGGGAGTGACTACGAGACAATACCTAAATGACTGCAAGCGAGGGAAATTCCAAGTGATTGTCTACGACGGGTGCTTTGAAATGGTGATGAAGAAATAAAAGGGGCAGGGAGTGCAGCGCGAGGGAGAGCGACGCTTAAATGGCGGGGTGGGAGAGAGATGTCGATGGTGGTGCAACAGACAGCAGCAGGAGAGAGCATGGGAGGACCAGTTTTTTTGGTCGAGTTCGTGTCACCGAATCGATCCTGATCGCACGTGCTGTGTCTCCGAACGCTCTTTCTCAAACGCGCTTTGCGCTCTCCCCCCTTTGCACGCGATCCTCGCATCTGTCAGGAATTCAGACCTGGACCACAACAATGGCATCCGTTGACTCTGACTTCGACTCCAGGCCTGATCGCACCGGATCGCTGATCTGGTCCGAGGATAATCTTCTGGCGCTGCTCACTCCAAGCATTCTCCACATCTTTGTACCGTGCATTGACCTGTCTATGTGAAAGTGCGTCTGCAGGCGTAAAAGTACTGACACACACATCAACCTGGCCATAGACACCAACTTTGAAAGGCTGCGTTGATCCAGACGAGCCAGTCAAATTCTTGAAAACTACTACTCCTGCACTGGTCTTTAAGGAAGATCGACCGCCGTGGAACATCGCATTAGGAAGTATGGACATCACACTACCAAGAAAATGTAAAGATGTCAACTGATGGTATCTGACATTTCCCCTTGATATCTCATATCCAAAAGCTACAGACATCAGGCATGCGCTGTCAACATTGACCTTGGATTATGCTGCAGGGGCTTGGTCACCGACGGGGTGTACACCTTTTCGCGGGTGAGAAACAGGAGTCATGGATCATCGACAATATGAAGCTGTTGCCTACGACTAACTAGGGCTACACTGTATTAGATGCATGCTGGCATGCTTGACGAGCAGGAACCAAGTTTTTATCTACGTACCCACATCATTAGTACTCGAAAAACAATGGAAGAGAGTATGTATATCCCAATAGGATAGGTGATATAGGATGATTTAAACAACCCTGGTTCTTTAACAGTTATGTTTGCCCCGAATAGCAAATTGTTTTGGACCGCTTCATGATGACCCATTGGAAAGCACCGCCCGAAGTCGACTTAGCCATGGCTGACAAACTAGAGATGGTGTCGGTGGCATGGTCACCAAAAATACTTGCTGGCCAAGAAGGCTCGCTGTTGACCCTTGGAAACAAAGCTGGATATATTATGATCTGGAGCGTCACTAATGTGGACCGGATTCATTGCGTAAAGTCCTGGAAGACATGGACTGACAGCTGGATTGTCAAACTGTCGTGGTCGCCCTGGACATTGGAAGGCAAGAAATACGTGTCAATTCTTGCATTTGCGTCTGCAGATGGGCTTATAAACGCTCACAAGATTACATGCGATCCACTGGATCCCTTGAGGAGTTTGAAGATCTCAGACTCCTTAATGTCTAATCCTCCTCGTTCCGCACATCCTTGCTCTATATTACGGTGGCAGCCAACCCGACCAAATGTTAGTATGGCATTGATCACGCGCTTCAACAGTGAACTGCGCATGACATTAACGCACTTGTCTATTAAAAAAACTAGAATGCAGACAAGGGCAATATACTGGCTTTCAACAAGGCAAACAGACTGCACATTTGGAAACCAGAATCCGATACATTTATTTCATGGCGGAGACCCATGGCTAAAACCATCGCCGAAATTTGTTGGGGCACGCGTGACGGTCGGATATATGTATTCTTTATGGATGGAAAGCACGATGTTCTACATCTGAAATCCTCAGAACTGGTTGCAGATGACGACGGCACTGAGTATATTTCCCGTGCCTTGATATCCAAGTGCCACACGCAAGCGAAAACGAACATTGAGCATGAGGAGGGTGGAGACACTGACAATGCGAACGCTGATGAAGAGGGTGGCGAGGACGAGACTGCTGGAGGTTCTTCGAAATCAAGATTACAGCTTCATATCTGGGGTGGGGACCGATCCGCACAGAGCACTCAATTGGTTACTGTATACTGGTAAGCCTATCGATGCAATTGGCGTCAACTTTGAGAATCGCATGATGGCTTACCTAAATGGCAAATATTTCTATGTGTTGTAGTGTCACATCACCGTTTCTTATGGAGTTTCAGCGAGATCGTTATGTGTCGTCCACGGTTGTAATGACAAAAGCCAATGGCGAGACCACCGACACGGATGTGAGGGATTTACTTTTCAGGAATCTTACAGATTACATTGGCATTCCAAATTCGGGTACATTACCGATCCAATGATACTCTACCGTAATGGCGATGATTTGACTCTCAATGTCTAATGAAATATTATTCCCGCTTTTAGTTGAGGTCTTGAACCCCAGTTATCACCTCTGGGACCTTCTCCTTTATCTTGGCCAATCATTACGGGAACATGAAGGCAGCGTGGATGTTCTTGAGTTGTTACTGAAGTCTTTGGTGCCAAGCAGCAAAGTCTCAAAATCTATCGCTAGCAGGGAAGCAATCATGGAGAGCAGCGTATCACTGGAATCAGGGTATGTATAAATGTATAAGTATACCTTTTTCAATTACTAGTGGGCTGTGCTAACCTATCCATGTCTTTTTTCTCTAGACTACGGTGTGCTCTTTTTGAGGATGTATTGATCAATTCTGAAAGAGCCTGCGTGTTTATCTGGACTCAGCTACAGGTATTTTGCTTGAACCACCGACACCCATTGCTGTGCAACGATTTGAAGAAAACTAATGCTTGCTTAAATGAAATATCTTAGACTCTTAACCTATCTGCAGGATCGAAAGAAACCCTTGATGGACGATATGCTGTAGCGGTTATGAGGATAAAAAGGCACAATATCAAATGCATTTTGGAAAGTTTCGTCAAGTATATGAAGGATTTACCAATTTCAGATACTGAGTCAGACCTTGCGCCTCAGATTGAAGGTAAGAATTGGTACTTCATCTTTGCCTTTATTCAGGATTCTGACTCCATTTTCCACCTACAATAGATCAAGACAAGACGATGCTACTCGTTCTCTGCGACAGTGTTCTATTATTTCACCATGAAGACGGGGAATTAATGTCAGCTGCTGAAATTGCCTACTCCACATTGCAAACAAGACTTGGCAATCCTTGCGACAGCGACGATCGTAGGACTGACATTCTTCGCCAACTCAAGAAAGGCAACACCTCGGTTTTGAGCAACCTTGGATCCGCAAGAGAGTTGTGTCCCGCCTGTGAAGCAGAGATCCTCTTGGAAAATGATGAGAGGGGGTCCTGTGCAAATGGACACATGTGGCAGCGCTGTTCGCTGACGCTTGTGGTTATCCCGGATTTTTATCCTCGCACTTGTCGAGGATGCCGGCGCAAGACGTTGATGGTGCCCAACACAAGGGCAGGAGCGATGCTGCTCTCAAATAGCAGCTCTGCGACATGGAGAGAGGCTGCCCTTCGGGCGAACTGTGTTTGCGGGTTCTGCGGGGAACGATATTATGCAGATCAATCCCGGAAGAAGTCATAAATAATAAAAAAGTGAAGCCCGCCTTTCGCGTATCCGCGACTTCACGCGTCCAGTCGTCTCAGCTGGGGAGCTCTCTCAGCTGGCAGTCACGTGTCCTCCTTTTTTTCTGGCGCATGCATGTCCTTCCCACTTTCCCTTGTCTTGACGGCATCCCCTTTCCACACCTTGTCTGTGCATCCATTCAATCAGGACCCTCAAACCACCAGCCCATTCCTTCATAGTCGTTCTGCACTCTAGCATAATGAACAAAGTCAACCATGACCAGCTCCTGTCGCTCGAGCATCCCTTTGTCAAGGTGCGCTTGCCGACTGTGGCTAAGAATACGTTTCTCTGCTTCTTCATTTCATACTTATAAGTCATTTGTGGTGCTTATTCTCTCTCTCATAGATACCCGTTGAGAAATTCAAGGCATCTCTTAAACTCTCTCAAAAACATATTGAGAAAGAGATCGGCACCTTGACTACAAGCGTGTCCGAAATCACCAAGAAATCTGCCCAAGGCACAATGGATCCCAAGGAGGTCGAAGTAGCACTCGAAGCCATCGTTAACCGTCTCACGACACTCAAGCGGAAGGTATTTTACTGTCTTGAGAAAGCTCCACATGGGCAACTAATGTTCCCCTGGATTGTATGTCCTATTGCATCGAATTCATGATTACCATTTTTGCGTCACCTCAATCTTCAGCTCAAGGATACTCGAGCAGAAGAGAAGCTGTACTCTCAGCGCACCAAAGTTCGACTACAGCACCTTCAAGAATTCACAACTATAAACACACTCGATTCTGACGACTTTGCCCGCTGGAGCCGAGTACGCCTCAATCGAATTTTGATTGACTACATGCTCCGAGAGGGTTTCAGGGAAACAGCTTCACTCTTGGCCAAGAATGAAAACATGGAGGTAAGGTTGTGATATTTGCCATGCACTAATATCTAGACTAGAAACTCGCATTAACCTTCACAATACTGTGCAATTTGATTCTAGGATTATGTTGACATTGAGCTGTTTAATCAATCGGCCAAAGTTGAACAGGCACTGATGCGCCAGAGCTGCACTGAATGTCTACAATGGTGCAACGAAAACAAGACAAACTTGAAAAAGATCAAGGTAGCCCTCGCCTTCCGTATTGCGGTACATTCTGGACAAGATGTAGCTCATACTGAAATCACTGTCTAACCATCTTGTACGTTTGGTAAAGAGCACCTTGGAGTTCAGTTTGCGGGAGCAAGAATTTATTGAGCTAGCTATCGAGCGACGTTCCCAGGAGGCCATCGCCTATGCTAAAAAGTATCTCACATCATGGCAAGACACCCACATGAAAGAGATTAGCCAAGTAATGGGTCTTTTGGCATTCCCTCCGGATACAAAATGCCATCCCTACAAGGTACCGCTTTTTTGGGCATCTTACGCGTGGTACGCAATATTGCGGACTCTAATTTTTGCCTGAAATTTTGCTCTTGCAGAGACTGTACGACAAATCACGGTGGCAAGACCTTATCGCCCAGTTCCGCTCCAACAACTTTGCTTTGCAGTTTTTTACACCAGAACCACTTCTCAACGTGACTCTGCAAGCGGGACTTGCGGCGCTGAAGACACCTCTCTGCTACCAACCGGAGCATAGAAACATCAATTGTCCAGTCTGTGACCCAGCAACACTTGGTGCTCTTGCCACAGATCTTCCCCTCAGTCACCACTCCATCTCCTCCATTGTGTGCCGTATCAGCGGTCAGATCATGAACGAGGATAACCTCCCAATGGCGCTCCCAAATGGATATGTCTACTCCTACGATGTAAGTCCTCGCCTGCCAGCTGTTCGCTGTTCGAGTCAACTACGATTAGAGAGTCTCATGTTTACGCCTGCTTCTTCTCGTTCCCATAGGCCCTGGTCGAGATGGCAAGCCTTAATAACGGCAAGATCACCTGCCCCAGGACCGGGGCTGTCTTTGATGTTTCTCAAATGAAAAAAGTCTTCATCTCGTGAAGATGCTCAAACGACGCGTATGTAAATAAAGTGTCGTAAAGTATCAGTATCTCGGAGGAAGAGCACCTTTCAGAGTAAAGCAGTCACCTGTTTTTTTTTTTCAAGGCCGGATTTTTTTTTTTTTTTTTGCGTTCTTTCGGTGTCCTTTCTTACATTCTTTATGCTTCGCATCATCACATCTACATTTCCACGGTCCTGCAAATCATTCTCCTCATTCAAGTCAACGATGTCTTCCACTGGCATCCCCGTAGTGGCATTAGCCACCAATGCTGTTGCTCAGGCAGCTGCTGCTCCTGTTTCCGCGAGCGCTGTTGCCGCCTCAACTACCCCTGCGGCCGTGACAAAACGGAGCAAGAAGGTCAAGAAGCTGACAAAGAAAGATATTGACGACGTTCTGATGAAGGACATCATCGACCTGCGTGGACATGACCACTGGACCTGGGAACCAACTACCCCTCCCCCTTTCCAGAACTTTGAAGAACTTGAGGTGACGATCGGGTCTATGGCCCAGTCTGGCGAAGGTTTGGCCTTGTTGCCTGATCGTGGCGATGGATGGGTCGTTGTCGTACCCTTCGTGCTTGCAGGGGAGAAGGTCAAGGCCAGAGTCTACCGTCACAACTGGTATGAGAACACTCACACTGTGGCTCGCGATAAGATTTGGAATCACGGCTTTTGTGTGCTAATGCTTTCAACTTTTCTACAGGGGTTACTCACACGCGGATCTTGTGGAGGTTATCGAGCCAGCTGCAAACAGGATTGAAAAGAAGGATATTCTTTGCAAATACTTTGGAACTTGTGCAGGATGTCAGTTGCAGCACATTTCATACCCCGACCAGATGATCTTTAAGCGCAAAGTTGTCGAGAATGCCTTCAAGAACTATGCCGGTACTAGACTCAACCAGGAAATTACTTATGATAAGCTGTAGGATACATGGCCACTAACTTGATGTTTTTCCTTGGATTAGGCAAATACTTTGCCTCCCTTCCCCCTGTCGACCCTGTGTCTGGCTCACCCATTCAGTCTCAATACAGAACCAAAATTACACCTCATTTTGAGGCGCAGAACCCAAAGCACCAGTCAGCAGGAACCGCTCAGCCAGTACAAATTGGTTTCTTGAAGGCAGGGCAGCGTCGAGTTATGGATATTGAGGAATGCCCCATCGCTACCCCTATTGTCAACGAAGGCATGAAGAAAATGAGATCCGAGGTTCAGCAGTAAGTCGAACGTTCAGAGACAATCCGGAGGCGAAGTTGTTTACAGGAGAGGAAGCAATGACTCTAACATTGAACTTTTTTAATCTGCGCCTTAGGAACATTGCCTCATACAAAAAGGGCGCGACCATGCTTCTTCGTGAGAGCAACCCTATTGTCCCAGGAACAGAGTCAGATCCCACTCCCCAAACAACCAAGATCTGTGTTACTGATCACAAAGCCAATATCACAGAATGGGTTGGAAAGTACCGGTTCGACTACCCTGCAGGCTCCTTCTTCCAGAACAACAACGCTATCTTGCCCTCTCTTATCGGATACGTTCAGCAGCAACTTCACCTACCTCTCACGGCATCCTCTCAGTCAACAGCAAGCACGGAAGCTTCCCCCGACATGTCCTCGTCGAAGACTATCAACCACGAGATCAACTACCTCGTAGATGCGTACTGCGGTTCTGGACTCTTTGGAATTACATGCCACGAGGGATTTAAAAAGGTCCTTGGAGTGGAGATCTCAGCTGCATCGATCTCCTGCGCCACCAACAACCTTGTTCTGAACAAGTTGTCGACCGAGACCACTGCCTTCCACTTGGATGATGCCGACAAGATCTTTGCCCATATTGATTTCCCTTCAGCCGAGACTGCCTTGATCATTGACCCCCCAAGAAAGGGCTGCTCTGAAGAGTTCTTGGACCAGATGGTGGCGTTCTTGCCTGCTCGCGTTGTCTACGTGAGCTGCAACGTGCAGACGCAGGCAAGGGATCTCCAAGGCCTCCTTGATCGGTGCGAGGCAAAGGGCCTTCCAGGATACAAGGTCGAGGCCATCCGTGGATTCGACTTGTTCCCTCAGACAAGACATATCGAAGGTGTCATGACCTTGACCCGCCTGTAAAATATTCAGGGAGACCAAATAATAAAAATTATAATACTCCAGAAACTTTTTTTTTCCCTCTTTCCCATCCGCCGCACACACATTCACACGCATTCCCTAAACGTTGACAGGAATGATGGCCACCGAAAGCGAAAACGACGCGAATCCAACTCAGGTCCAGGAGAGTCAGCCCGATGCAGGGTCGTCTCCTATCCCTGCGCCGTTGCAACCTCAAGCCCAAGCACAGACACATTCACTTGACATTGGAAACAAGAGTCATTCTCAACCACAGCCACAACAGCAGCAACAGTTCCAACCACCACAGCATGACAGTGACCCTAATAACGAGAATGTCAGCCCGCAGGAACTCACGCTCTTTGTACACAATTCCGCCGCGCGTTGAGATGAATGTACTGATGCTGCGGCCCCTCAAAGCTAACCCCCTTTGGCACCTCCTCCTGTTTACTCTTGATTTTGTATAGGTCGAAAAGTTGCTAGAACAAATCAATTCAAAGCTCGACGGAGTGTCAGGACAGATCTTTAGCAAGAGTACGACCCGTTTTGTTTCGTTCAGTCCTTGTCACCAGAGCCGCAATTGCTGCTGAATGACCCCCTGCCCTTGGCGTATCCATTGGTATTTAAGACTAACTTACTGTTGTTTATTTGTTGCCACTCTATCAGTGGATGAAATGTCATCTAGGATCGAGGACTTGGAAAAATCAATTGGAGAACTTGTGCAGAACGTCGAGGATGACCCAAAGACCCCACCGACCTCAAAGACTTCATAAGGCAGACACGCGCGCGCATCAAACTGGACTATTTCGATCAATCAAAAGAAAGAAAGAAATAGACAATAAACAAACATATACCATATTGCCCTGTGCCTTCTTCACGTAACATGTATCCTCGAAAGAGTGTGCCAGGGTTTCAGCGTGCCCAACCTGGAACATACTGGTTGAACATACTGGTTTCCAAGCGAAGGTGTGGCCACCTTGCCGGTAACATGCTGTTTGCCATGTCAAGCCAAGGAAATGAAGACCAGAGTAAATTATCTACAAGCTGACGCAGCCGTACAGTCTATGGATCCCTGTGCAGCAAATGCCGCGACTCATCATCGTGAATAAAGAAGAGTGAAATATGGGTATATCGAATTTAGTTGAGTTTGCTCGCACAAGTTAAGAATTTTGAGTTGCAGGGAAGTGGATGTTAAGTGAAGTAACAATGAAGTCCATACGACAATGCAGGCCAACCCTCTGCCATCTCGTCACTCTTTCCTTTGATTTTCACTCTGGACAAAGAGAAGGCAACTGTGCTCTACACACACATTCTGGCTGATGCAGGGCGTCGTTAAAGCGCAACACCCCCACACCTCACAGAACTCCACAGACAGTCTTACGAGGAAGTCAGTTGTACCCTCACATCCCCAGACCCGATATCACTTTGAGGATGAAGGTGTTTCTATCTGGTTGTCATCACGGCCAGGATATTTAAAGTCTCTGCAGAGCTCTCCCTTGCAATGACTTTCGTGCAACTCAAGGTGCACAACTTGGTGAACAAACTTAACTAAATT
This sequence comes from Entomortierella parvispora, assembly GCA_963573315.1. Classification (NCBI taxonomy): domain Eukaryota; kingdom Fungi; phylum Mortierellomycota; class Mortierellomycetes; order Mortierellales; family Mortierellaceae; genus Entomortierella; species Entomortierella parvispora. The sequence goes on from OY752146.1 coordinate 1,536,441, forward strand.
CGATATACCCGTAAAATATTAAAAAAGTAAAAGTTGACCGCGTAAACACGCCGACGGTCAATGATCCACCATGTGCGCCTCGAATATTTTGTTATGAGTGAGCCCAATCTGCAGAAAAAGACCATGGGATGGCCAGATACCTTTGTGTCTTTGCAGAATCTTAGACTATGTCGAGGCCAGAATCGCCATTTTTTTTTTCTTTGCTACAATGTTGATAAAGTAAAAGTCGTCTTTGGATCCTGGAGTTTTGGAGCGACTTGACGTTTTCTGGATGTACAGAAGGCGTCCCAATCTTGATTGAGGTTGATGTTGCAAACGATCTGGAGATTTTTTACCAAATCCATTCACAAAGGTGGTCAGCTTCGGGATGTCCATATATGGGTTTCGCTGAGTGCTTCGCGAAATGTTACGCAAAGCATTCATTCTTAGAACTGCTTTTCGGTGCACTTCGCGAAGCACCTTATTTTTTACCTTTCTTACAGAAAAGCTCGAGTGGCCAGAGTTGATGTGTTGGAAAGTCCCACTCCGAGGTGCTCATCTGGTCAGGTTTTTCAAGGCGCTTTGTTATTGATATCCCTCCTCGATGGTTCGAAACCATACGCCTTTCTCTCTCTCTCTACCCTCTTTGTTGTTCTCTTTGTACTATTGATCTGGTAAAAACTTGGTCATTCTCGCCACCTCTTTCGGTTTCGTTATTGCTGTACCCACGTAAGTCAACAGTTGTTTGAAACCGGGGGCAGGAAACACAATTGGCACGACATCGCGTACTTGAATTTCAATGGAGCAGAGGATATTTGGACGAGCATTTTGCTTCCAAGGACGGAGATAAGGCGACTGACAAACTGAGATAGAAACTAATGATCAGATTTCCACTCTCCCATTATATCTCTATTTCTCACAATCAGCAAGTAAGACTTGGCGAAGACTCGCAAGAGGGGCCCGCTCTTTTTCTTTCCGACTAAGGACCACCCAGGTATAGTATGAAATTTATTTGTATAGCCTGTGAGCAAAGCAAGTCCTTCTTCTTTTTTTTTTTATCATATACAAACGCGTTCGTTCTAGGCGCGCTTTCAATCTCGAGTCGGCGACTCCATTTATCTCTTTCTCGTCAAGCGTCTGCTTTCGCGTCCCTCTTTTTTTTGGTGGCCACTTTGCTTGGAAATAGTTTTTTTGCTTGGAAATAACACCATCCATTTGATCACGTGACCTTGTAAATAAATATATGCGAAAATATTGATAAATATCAAGTTGGAGAGATGGCCGAGTTGGTCTAAGGCGCCGCGTTAAGGCCGCGGTCTATTCGTAGGCGTGGGTTCAAATCCCACTCTCTTCACTTAATCTTTTGTTTTGCGCCGGGCCCAGGAATGTTTTTGTCGGCTTTCGAGAGCTGAGCGAGAGGGCGTTACTGTTCAGTAAGTCTGCCCGTGGCAGACCTTCATTTTTTTCTTCTTCTTTTGTCTACGCAAACACAGACTGGGGAAGATACAGGCCCGCTCTGCGGAAGTTTGTTCCTGAATCTTGCTGACAGTTATCGAGACAGCAGGCTTAATTGAGGATTGGGTGCTGCGAAACCTGACTGGAAAGTAGGGTAGACGTCAGGATTTGCCGCGAAATGAGACGAGCTATCGTGGCTGATGTCCAAGGTATGGCATCAAAACTTCACGATTAAAACTTCTGAAAGATCTCTGAGGTGTAATGAACCTGCGCCTCGCGCTCCGATGTGTCGGGTCGCACCTCATGTCCAGTGTTTAGGCGTGCCTACTTCAGAGGATCAACTCGGGCTAGACACCCTCACGCGCACGGGCAGGCAGTCTCTGGTAAAAGGCGCGGCCTCTTCTGGTGGCCTTAGTGGTTGAATGGACCTCTTTTTTTTTTTGGGAGGACGTTATCCAAAAGCAAACTACGTCAGCAGAGTACCAAGGCCCTTTCAATATCAGAGGCACCACGAGCAAGTACCGCTGAGATTGGAATACAGTACATTTATCCAAACTCTTCAACACCATGCAGGGTCCTCTTATCATCAGACAATTATTGTCTACTATACATACAACAGGATAAGCCATCGTCTTTTTGAAACTAGGGGTCAGCTCCGTTTTCATGGTCAGGGTGGGAGGCTAGCTCGCTTTGCAAAGTTGATTTGTTGGTTTGTTTATTTTCCACAATCACACGCACATTCAAAGAAACTGTGAGGGCAAAGGAGCATGAGGAACACAAATGAAATGCATCCAGACCTGAGGGTTGTGTCCTCTCTTTGATCCGAGTTGATAAAGTGAAATGTTGGGCAGACAGTGGTGGAGGGGGAACAAACAAAGCGAGACAAGAGAGCTTTTGCTGTGTGCATAGTCTACTCTGGAAGATGAAGAGACAAAAGACAATAAGGAAGAGGCAAAAAGACAATAAGAAAAAAAGTAAAGTGCTCTCGTCCGTCTTTTTGCCTGCTGCGTATCCTCGCTTTTGCCCCCGATTTCCCGTTGGTGGGAGCCAATCCAATGACTAGTTTGCTTCCATGAATCCAAGCTCATGAGAACACAAAGCCGGATGCAACTCAGACCCGGCTCGTCGAGGTGCTCTCACTCACGCCAAAACTCTCTTGGGACATGTGGGGACCTACATACATGAATCTGCGACAGAGCGGTCGCAATTGTCGTTGTGTTCACGTTTATCTCTCGATCAAAATTGCATCGTCCAGTTCAGCGCGCCTGGAACAATCGTGAGCTGGACATCGTTGACGCGTCCCCTGGTACATTGCTGGCCCAGAAAGAGACCATTGCCGTTGGGGCCAAGCGCCTGACCATTGCAGGTTCGAGAGTGGAGAGAGAACCGAGTTTCAGGAACAGGATACACTCGCCGAGTGCTGTAAGCGGCGGAACAGAAGAGCAGTCGACACTCAGTCTTCTTCCTCTTCATTGCCTTCCTTGTTCTTTCCGACATTCATAACCCACAACAGGCATTCACTCTCACACCCTTTCCCTCCTTCTCGCCGCCGCTCCTACTACCTTCCATTCCTGTGATTCCTCCATTTCCATTCGCTCATTTACCAACCATTCTCTCTTTGCACTCACGATCCCCTTTCCCGACATTTGGACCCTCTTTTATTCCCTACCTTTACATATCTGCACACAAGTACATATACAAGATGGCCACAGCTGCAGCCAGCCTCAAAATTATTATAGTCGGCGCGGGCATTGGAGGGCTGGTCATGGGAATTCTTCTTGAGAAAGCCCAGATAGAATACGAGATTCTCGAAAAGCACCACTGTCACAACCCCCTCGGTAAAAGACAACGAGCAAAATAATGACCCTGGCAAATACCTTTCTACTTTATCATCCCCTCTTGCTCACCCTGCTTCCGCCCATTTTCCGCCCCTCCGTTGTTCCTTTTTTTTTTCTCTCCCTTGACTGCTGGCTCGCAGGAAGCGCCATCTGCTTGATCCCGTCTATTCAGCCATTGTTTCAACAGCTTGGATTACTGGATGAGATTAAGAGAATGGCCAAACCCTTTGGGGCCATGGTCTTTCGCGAGGGAGACTTGGAAGTGATTGGAACATATTCGAGCCAGAGGCCGCTGGATATCAAAGAAAGGTACGTAGGACGATCTTTTTTTTTTTTTTTTTTTTTTTTTTGCAGCAGGGAGCAACAAGACTCACATGTCGGTATTTCGTTGTGTATCGGCCCAATGATTTCCCTATAGATACGGAGAGTACTGTCAGATCATTGCAAGGAAAGACCTCTGCGCACTTTTGGCAGATCAGATTCCAATGCACAAGATCAAGTTTGGAAAGCGTGTCCTTCAAATCCGACAAAACTCTGGCGAGGTCATCTTGGATTGCTCTGACAAATCGATCTTCCATTGTGATATCTTGGTGGGATGCGATGGTGCCTATAGCAGTGTGAGGCAATGTCTACACAAGGAAATGGAGACCAAAGGGCAGCTCCCGAAACAGGATTTGATCCCCATGGGTTATCAATACGATTGTCTCGTAGGCGTAACATCCCCGCTGGATCCCGCCCATATCCCTGCTCTCAGCGGCACTTTTTCAGAATTTCAGGCCATTCTCACCAAGGACGCGGCATGCTCCGTAAGCAATATGAGAAGGATGACCAGAAGCAAGTAGAAAATGAAAAAGAGAGGAAACAACTAATCAATCGAACCTTGCTTTTTTTACTAGTATTGGTGTATACCTTTGACCTATAACAGGATGTCATGGATGGTGGTCAAGAACCATGGCAAAGGCAAAAAGTTCGGCGAGGAACAGATTTTCAAACAGTCAGATTGGGGCGAGGACGTAGCCGAGAGCATGTCATATGGATTTCGGGAACTCCCTACAGCTTATGGCTGTGAACTTGGCTATCTCATAGACAAAACACCAAGAGGCAGCATGGCCAAAGTCATGCTCGAGGAAAAGGTAATCTCCAAGCCGAGTCTTTTTTTTTTTTTTTTTGAAGAGGGCTCTTTTTATCGTTCCAGTGACCGAAAAGACACAGATCGTTGCTCTGGAAACTGTTGATTAACGCTCCCCTCTCTCATTTCAACCTACGTCTAGTATTTCAAGGCGTGGTATAAGGGCCGTGTTGTCCTAACTGGAGATGGTAATTAGCATGGAGCACCACATATGAGAGTCCTACTTTCGCGTTACATTGTGGGCTGGCTTTTTAACATTCCTTACATTTTCTCTAGCCTGCCACAAAGTGGTACCATTCGGAGGACAGGGGTAGGTTTTCCAGAGTGGATACACTCAACCATCATCCTGGCTGTGTTTTCAAGGTCTCTGCAAAGCAATTGACGTGAAACTCGTATTATTAATTAATAGAGCAAACCAAGCTATTCAAGACGTGTTGACGCTTGTCAACTACCTGGTGGAGCTGGAGGGCAACACTGTACCTGAGATCGAGAAGATTTTTGCGGCCTACTACAAGGATCGGTCACCTACTGGGCAGTCCATAGTGGATATGTCAAGCCGCTTAGGTCACTTGATGAATAAGAAGGTAATTGCTGGTTTCTTTTCATCTGCCGCACGATGAAGTACTAAGGGAGAGAAGGAGGTATGGTGACCATCGGGATGACGAGCTCCTAATTCCTTTTTGTTATACCGTCGATGACCCTGCCCGGTTCTGGTTCTATAGAGCTGGATCAACGATCTCCTCAGGAAGATTGCTTTACGTTGGACCCCACGTTGGGCCATGCAATTGATAAACGATCGCGCCAGTTATGATCGACCACAAGCAGAATTTCTCCCATTTGTCAAAGTGGGTGGTGTACTACAGCCACGGCCTCAAAAACCGTCAACGTTTGTTCCTGGCGTTGGTAAACGCGAGCAATGAGAAAGGGTAGGAAATATAATAATAAACTAATAGACGATTTTCTGTCTTTTCCCCTCAATGAACATGCAGTCTCTTATTCCACACGTCTATTCTCGTGCTGCTATCGTTTATTCGCTAAACCAATCCATCGGCGACTCATGGTCACTGTTTCTCTACGCTGTAGTAATTTTCTTTTGCTTCAGCACCAATGACACGAGGGCAGGATGAACCAAGGCGGTCCCTGACGTGTTTTACTTTGGCTGTCAACGACTTTATCGCTTTTGGAATCTTTGGTTGCCCCTCTCTCGTCTTTTCTATACCCTCACAATCGTCTTCTGAGATATCTCGGTAGCGTTCGTTGTTGTCATCGCCACTATAGTCGCTCTGGCCTTCATAACTCAAGGAGTATCTTGGATGGACAAGATGTGTATCCTAGTGTGAGTGAGGGGGTTGTGTGGCCTCAAGGTGTACGGCCGACTTTACCGAGGATCGACTTTCTTTTCTCACTTTTTGCCCTGTATTCAAATTGATCCGGACAAGGCTCGGTCGCAGAGGGTTGGAGGTGGTCACAGCGAGGAGAGATGGGATCAGTAAAGCTGGTGTTGGCTTTCTTGGCTTCAAATGTGGCTAAGTGCCTCAATGCAGTTGTCGCAGGAAGGTTGGCTTTCTTCTCTAAGACTTGATTCTGAGGTGGTTCCTACTACATCTCGATGCAGTTTGACATCATTAAGCCTTTACACTTTTTCCTTTTGCTTCTGTTGATCTGAGAGGCGCTCTTTGGCCAGGACTAAGTCGTGATAGAAGTACTGGATTGCAGTGCCTACATCGTCCTCTGCACGGATAGGCTCTCCCAGCAATTGGTCTTTCTTTTAGTCCATATTGCATCAGATAGTTTCTTGACCGTAAGATCGATCGTGGCACCAAACACCAACCCCATCATTTTCCATGCGCTGGGTCCAGAAGTACTGATCTCCAAAATGCGGTTTGATTACGGTTGGTCCTGCTCGAAGCCCCGCGGCTGTAGTCCCTGTTCGGCGGGAACGACATTTGGACTCCAGGAGTAAAGAGTCGGGACGCGATGAGCCTCCATTTGGTCTAATGGTAAGCCGAAGGTACGTGTCCAGCTCTTATAAAAGGTAGTCGAGATACCTTATGGCGAAGGGCAGCGGCAAATAACTGCAAGAGTGCAGCGCCATGCTGGGGAACGCCAACGAGTTCGTCGCTGATCAACAAGATTCAAGAGGTTATTTGGGTCAGTTTCTGTGGCTGTGTTGTAGAGACTGAGGGTGAAGGTGAAGGAGTCGATAACTGCATAGTACAGAAGGAAAGCCGGAAGGAAAAAGTGATTATCATCACGTGATGTCATTTCGACAGGGTTTATTGTTGCCACCAAAAAATTGTAGCGAGGTGGCCCATGCTCGTGCACTGGTTGCTATCACAATCCGCGCTCACTTCTGTTCGAGTTGCGCTCTTCAATTGGGATCTCGTGGACCACATACTTGTTCCCTTCACGCCCTGCTGCCTCACGAGAGATGTCGATCTTGTGGATCTCGCTACGGCCTTGACGACCTGCTGGTAGGCCTGTATTTACGCTCTTGTGGACCTTCCTGGTTCTCTCTTCTCCACGGCTGCCGCCACGGTTGATCACGGTGTCGTGCTGCTTGAATGCAGCCTTAGACAAACTCTTGTCGATGTCAAGCTCCTGTCCTGGTTTTGGGGTCACAACATCCACATCTTTGGCAGCAACTTTGTGAGAGCCTTTGGATTTTGATAAACCTTTTTTGACAGCGTCGGCATGCTTGTCTGCGCTTTTGGAGATGGACGCAGAGACATCCTTGACTGATTGTAGGCTCTCGTCCTTGAACCTGGACGCATTTTTCTCTCCTTCTACAGTCTTACCCACCACGGAGCTACGGTTGATCACTGCGTCGTGTTGTTTGATGGCTGCATTAGCAATTGTTTTGTCCACAACAATTGATCGTGGCTTGAATTCTGTTGAACCTGTCGTGTTGGTAGGAACAGCGGTGTTGATGAGGACATATTTGTTTAAAGTTTTGGCTGCAGCATTGGAAGCCGTAGCAGCGGCAGCGGCAGTCGCTGTAGCTGAAGTAAGTGGGACGCGAGTGGATCCATTGTGCCAATGGGCATGGTCAGGAAGGCAGTAATAAGCTGCTACCGCGGTGGCTGCAAGAGGGGCGATGATCCTAATTGGAAGGCTGTCTGCGATGGAGTGTATCAGAGTGGAGTCGGGGCACTTGCCTAACATGTCTGAGATCTTAAAGGCGGTTGTGCTTACTGACTCCTCTAACCAAAGCTGCACCTCCGATGGTTGCAGCGGTGACCATGGCAAGGCCTGGAAGCAAGCGCTCTTGGTTGCGAATCTAGAGAGGCGACCTCGCACAGTTAGATGGTATGGCGCCATCAAACATGATAATATTGAGACCCACACATACATCTTGGGAGCTTTTGCTCATGATTTGCGTGGGTGGGCAAGAAAAGGTAGATGTGAGAAGTCTTTCGCGTGTCGAGCACAGACAGGAAGAAGAATTGAGAGCTGTCACTGTGGAACAATGGCTCTGAGACAATAAGCAGATGGTTGCGATTCGAATTGCAATGACTTTGTGTTTGACAGGGTAGGAAGGAAAAGAAGGGAAGGAAAGGAGGGAGGGGAAGGAAGGACAAAGACTCGTTCTAGCACTATCAGTTGAAGCCATCTATCTGCCCAAGCGTCGTCTATCTAGAGAAGAACAAAGAGAAGCGAGCAAGGAAAGAAAGAAGCAAGAAGAAAGTGATCTGCACGCGTCTTTTCTGTCATTGTTGACGTCAAGTGGCAAGAGAGGGTCCCTCGTGGTGTCTGTCGTGGCCCTGTTGTGCCTGCACGGGCTTCGCCCAGCACGAGCGAATTGCACAGGGGGCAATGAGCACAACAGCAGTGACCGCAGATCGATCTGTTGCGAAATCCGGCAGCAAATGATGCGATTTGCCATCGTTTGCAGAGACAGTCACAGCGCTAGAGTGTGCATTTCTTTCTCACTTTGCAATAGACTCCATCAACTGAGAGTGTGAGAGTGTGCGTGGGTGCTTGCTGACTGTCCGTCCACTGTACCAGGCGTGCCGCTTCTCCACTCCTCCCTCCCTTCCTGAGAATGGTGTCATCCTCCGCCAGATTACATAGTGCGCGTATGTGCGTCGTATCATTATTCATTCGTCCGATCTGATCCCCCCCGCTATAAAGACGCTGCTGCTCAACATTGTCCCCCCTCCTTCCTCTTCTCTCCTCTTCTTCACTCCTCTCCACTCCTCTCCACTCCTCTCCACTCCTCGCTTTTCCTTCACCGCTCGGTCTTTTCCTCCGAACCATCCTCATCTTCGCTTCCTCATCTCAACTCTCTTCGTCTTCTTCCTCACTCATATTCACAATGTCAAACGCCCCTCATGGTGGAATCCTCAAGGACCTTGTCGTCCGCGACCAGCCCATTCACGATCAGCTTCTTCAGGAGGTCTCCACACTCGAGTCCATCGTCCTCACCGATCGACAGCTTTGCGATCTTGAGCTGATCATCTCTGGAGGCTTCTCCCCTCTCGAGAGCTTCCTGACCGAGAAGGACTACAACAGGTACTAGATTGGATCAAACGATCCGGACAATGACTCCGACGGGGATATATATTTCCTATTGTTGACAGATCGGATTGTGCTTCCAACCATCTCTAGTGTTGTTGATAACCTTCGCCTTGCCGATGGCACCCTCTGGTCCATGCCCATCAACTTGGATGTTTCTCAGGAGGATATCGATCGCCTATCCTTGAAGCCTACTCAGCGTGTGGCCCTTCGCGATCCCCGTAACGACTCTCCTATTGCCGTCCTCACCATCCAGGACATCTATAAACCAGACAAGGTCAAGGAGGCCAAGTTGGTTTTCGGTGACGACGATCTTGCTCACCCCGCTGTCAAGTACTTGCATCAGAGCGTCAAGGAATTCTACGTTGGAGGAACTCTCCAAGCGATCCAGGCCCCCGTTCACTACGACTACGTTGCCTACAGAAGTAAGGAAAAGTTTCTGAAATCCAATTGTCTGCAAACAGTCTCAATCAAGATGCTTACCACCCATTGTCCTCCTATTGTATTAGACACCCCTGCCGAGATCCGCGCTTACTTCCAAAAGTTGAACTGGACTCGTGTTGTCGCTTTCCAGACCCGCAACCCTATGCACCGTGCCCATCGTGAGCTGACTGTCCGTGCAGCCCGCTCTCGTCAAGCCAATGTCCTAATCAACCCCGTTGTTGGATTGACCAAGCCCGGTGATATTGATCACTTCACCCGTGTTCGCGTCTACGAGGCCATTATCCGCCGCTACCCTACTGGCATGGCCGCTCTTTCTCTCTTGCCTTTGGCCATGCGTATGGCCGGTCCCCGCGAGGCTCTCTGGCACGCCATCATTCGCAAGAACCATGGATGCTCCCACTTCATTATTGGACGTGATCATGCTGGCCCTGGAAAGAACTCTGCTGGCAAGGACTTCTATGGACCTTACGATGCCCAGTATCTCGTTGAAAAGTACAAGGATGAGCTCCATATCGAGGTCGTTCCCTTCCAGCAGGTCACCTACCTGCCCGACTCTGACGAGTATGTTCCTTCCGACGAGGTTCCCGCAGGCGCAAAGACTTTGGACATCTCTGGAACTGAGCTTCGTCGCCGTCTTCGCACTGGCGCTCACATCCCAGAGTGGTTCTCATACCCCGAGGTAGTTGCTCTGTTGCGTCAGTCTCACCCTCCTCGCTCCAAGCAAGGATTCACCGTCTTCTTGACCGGATACCATGCCTCCAAGAAGGAGCACATTGCCCGCGCCCTGCAGGTCTCCCTGAACCAACAGGGTGGCCGCTCTATTTCTTTGTTGTTGGGAGAGACTATTCGAGGAAAGCTTTCTTCCGAGCTCGGATTCAGCAAGCGCGAGCGCGACATCAACATTAACCGTCTTGGGTTCGTTGCCGCAGAGTTGACTAAGGCTGGTGCCGGTGTTATTGTTGCTCCCATTGCTCCCTACGAGCAGGCTCGTCAGCAGGCTCGTCAAGAGGTGGAGAAGACCGGTGGTTTCTTCCTTGTTCATGTTGCTACACCTTTGGAGCAGTGCATCGCGTGGGACCGCGATGGTGTTTATGAGCGCGCCCAGAAGGGACAGATCACCGGCTTTACCGGCATTGATGACCCTTATGAGGCTCCCAAGAACGCCGAGTTGGTCGTCGATCCCTCCACAGAGAGTGTTGCCCAGATTGTCCGCCGCATCATTCTTCTCTTGGACCAGCAGGGATACTTTGGTGATGTTTAAATCATAGATTCACCAAGCCCATGTTGCTTCCTCATCGTTGTTAATAATCCATCCCACACCCCCACATACAAATTGTAGCATAGAACCAATAAACCAAACAGAATACAAAGCGCCTGAAAAAACGCGTCTGCAGGCGCAGATTTTCCCCTCGGAGCTGACCAGGCATCAGCCCACGTTAAAATGTGCGCCGAGGTTGTACCACCATGTGCAGCCCAAGGACATTGCCACCGACTATCTGGCCGCCCCTCTGCTGTGGCTGTAGTGTCTTGGCTTCCCAACCGGCGGATCAGGTTTGATGCACGAGTAAGGGCAAAGTCGAGTTGACTTTACCACAGTCCACAGTCCACAGTCCACAGTCCACAGTCCACAGTCCACTCTCTCTCGAGCGTTGAAAACCTTTCCAACAGCCCATGCATTAATATCTCCAGCCATTCAATATCCTGATGTCCCAAGGAATCAAATTAGCCGATCCGTGATATAGAACACTTCCTGCTGCTCGAGCTACGCTACATTTCAAAGTTGACAAAAAAAGCCCAAAAGTTTGCAAACCGCGCTACGCCACTTGAACCGGCGTCTTTTGAGGCAACCTCGGCATTTTAGGCAGCGGAAGCCGTGAATCGAATGAGGCGTGCCAATTTTTGATGGAGGGCGGGAGGATGCGTGCGGGTATAAAAGGCTGCGAGCCTTGGACCCTCATCATCATTCCTCGATCGTTTCCAACAGCAGCTCACAGCAACTCTTCCCTCTTTCCACCTTCAAAAGACAGCTCGTTCGCCATGAACCAATCTCATCAAGCAGTCCGCGCCGTTGACCGTCGCTTTAGTACTACAGGGTAAAGATGTTTGGGGGCGAGGGGGTTCATTCTGAACGACACCAAGAGGAACACTTGCCCTAAAAAATAAATTCCGACCGCTATATTGCCAAACAACCTCATCCTCGCTTCAACAGATTCACCATTCCAGGATACACGATTGCCCAGAACCATGGAATTGTACGAGGGTAAGCAAACAATAGGTGTGAATGACAAACAAAGCTACCAACTGCCCAGAGCCTGAGAAAGTGTTTGTACGCAATCCTTACTGTTCTTTCCTATAGCTTGACAGTCCGGACTCCCAACGTTGGAAAAGCTGTGTTTGGCGCTTTCGCCAGTTTGGGAGGCGGTGAAAGTTCGACCTATATTGAAATGGCAGAGAAGGCCCGGGAGACTGCGTTTATCAGACTGCTCGAGCACGCGGCCGCTGCTGGAGGCAACGGTATGGATTTGTCGAATATTCCTCAATCTCGAGAAGACCTCTGAAGTGGGTGTAATGACTAACCAAAGGACGTTGTCCTCTTTTTCTTCTTGCATTTCTTTCCTGGAATGATAGCCGTCATTGGAGTCAATTTTACGGGCCAGGAGATTACGGAGGGAATGACCGAGGTGATGGCATACGGAACTTCTGTGACTCTGGTCCCACAGCAGCAGCAACCGCAACAGCCTCAGTTCCCAGTCCAACCAGCGTACTCGCCTCAAGCGTATGCCCCACCGACCGTCAAGGCATAGAAGCGCGTCATTTTTTGCGAGCCCTCAATTGATCAGAGAAGATGATAACAGAAGAGGAGGTGAAGAATAAAACAGTAAAAAAAAACGCCACCAACCGTGACCCTGAGTCCCAGAATGGAAATTCGCCCCAACGCAGCCCCTTCCCTCCGTCCCGAAGGAACTCTTTGCCCATCCTTTGAATCAGACCCAGGACAGCCGAACAAACACCATCATCAGACCCCCGCCTAATCATTACAACCATGGACGACCCGTACGAAGACAGGGTCATGCCCGTTGACCAGACCAACCCCACCCGCCCTCTGGAAGCAGGACTCATGAGCGATCAAGGATCATTTCAGCCACCTGTTGCTGACTTCTATTCCATCCTGAACGTTTCCAGGACCGTAAGTCGCCTCTTCCATTGAACTGGAGACAATGCGCACAATTGCGGTCGTCTTCTTTGATTTCGTGGGACTGATCTTCATTTGCTCTTGGATGCCCCTCGTTTCGTTTCATTTCTTCATTCAACGTCTTGTTTCTAGGCCTCCAATAGAGAACTTCAGGACGCCTTTAATAAGCTTAGTCAGATTTTTCATCCAGATCATCAGAGCGATGCAAAGCTCAAGGAGGCAGCTGAATCAAAGTTCCGCATTATCAAAAGGGCATTTGATGGTAGGCTAGGATCAAGTTTTCCATATCGTAATCTTCCCCTGAGCCAACACGGCCGATCTGAAGTCAACTAATCTGATGTCGAATGTCTGATAATAGTCCTTAGTAACCCACAGCTGCGGTCCACCTACGACGCACATGGAGAGGAAGGATTGAATAGCAAATTCGACGTTGGTCACAAAATCACGACGCCACAGGAGGTAATGACAAGTATATATTAACGCGACATTGCTTCATCTTCTGAGCCGAGAAAGACGTTTATAAAAACTAACATCCGATATTGGTTGTTTAGCAACTGGAGGAATATGCACGATTGGCAAGAGAGACTCAAGACTTGACATTGGAAAATCTGGTTCGGTCAAGGAACAACATTGTGATTCATGTTGATGCCAGCAATGTCTTCCATCACTATGAGATGCCCGCTTCCCTTCGTGGCTCCAATTTCAAGCAAAAGAGTCAGGCGGAAACCGTTATGGACTCTCTTGGCAGGACAAAGATCATGCAACTCTTCATGAAAAACACATTCGAGGTAATGATGCAACATTTGCTGTAACATTTGGAACTCATGGAGAACTTTATATAGATATTTTTTGGTTCTAAACCTGCTTCATTTCTTTTAGACCCGCATTGGTAACCGAACAAACATCATTGTTGGAGGAAGCATGTCTTCAAGTTCAGGCACTGGAAGTGGGAGCGTAATGGGTACTCTACGTCACACGTTCTCAGACAGGTTTTCTTTAGAGGCAAGTCACTATAGGGACATTCATTCCGGGATTGAAACCTTCAGATCTCGAACTTTTTTTTTAACTAATAGTCTCGATTAACAGTTCGGAGCCTCATTACTCAATCCGACTGCCAGCATTATCAAAGGAAACTACAATGTCGACCCTTTGACGTATGTTAGCGCAGTTGCGGAATTGAAGAGCGCCTATGGGCCAGCTCCTTTGATTCTGACACTGGGACGTACCTTGACCAAGGGTACGACTGGATACGTGACCTACAGGACAGGAGAATGGGCTCTGGGTTCATGGGGAAGAGCTTTTGAGGATCGCGACCAGTTTTCGTCCATGACAATGGGACTTCGATCGTCTAGCGACAATGAACATTATCAAGCCGAACTTCAAGCAGGCGTTGTTCAGTCTCGACTCTCGCTGGATCGCACTTGGACTTTGGATGAGAGTACTAGAGTTCGTATCAGTCTTGGCTATTCTTCCCTAGCAGGCGCAGTTGGAAGCATTGGAGGCGATCGCCAGGTGACTGAGCATACGAGGCTTGGTTTGGCTGCTGAGGTGGGTCTCGGAGGAGTGGCATTTAACTTCAAGTAGGTCAGCTTGTAATGCTTGGCACCAAAGCAAGAGTCTCTATGCAAGTAATCTGACGGCGCTATCCTCTTTTTTTTTTTTTTTTTTTTTTTTTACTAGGGCTACTCGTTTGGGACAGAGCGTAACTGTCCCGATTCTCCTTTCGACCGAATTTGACCCAAAGATTGCATTCTGGGCCACGGTGGCGCCTGTGTGTGCCCTCACAGCACTGGATCTTGGATATATCAAACCCAAACGTAGAAGAGAGCGTGCTCAGAAACTCCAGGACCTTCGCAAGGTCCATGCTGACTTTATTGCCGGCCAAAGAAAGGAGGCGGAAGAGGCCACAACATTGCTTAGGGAGTCAACTATGCGTAAAACCAAACTGGAGCAGGACAAAGACGGTCTCGTAATTATCGAGGCAACTTATGGAAACCTAAGCGCTGGTCTTGTAGCCGACGTGACGATTGCAGTTCAGGCCCTTGTGAACAACTCTCAATTGGCCATGCCTGGTGGACACTCTAAGGTACGACTCCTGGGATTATCTAGTTCTATATTTCAGAGGCTGAATTATTGACAACTGACAACTTGCCCTATACTCACAATACCCAATGCTTCGTTCTCAACCTGAATAGAACCACGTTCTTGGCTTTTATGACCCCTGCCTGGGCGAGAAGAAGCAGCTCAGGATAAGATACGAATTCCAGAAGAAACTGCACGAAGTTGTAGTGGCTGACATGGCTGCTGTTGTTGCTCCTGTCCGCGGTAAGCGACAATAACTGCGTTTTCGTTCTTGATTTTTTTTTTTTTTGCACCATTTTGTCTTCTGTGCCGCCTTCTCATAACGAACTTTCTTGCAACTCACTCTCTGGATAATAGAGCACATCGTGAACCCACAATAACCTCGAATTCTGTACTCTTAAAAAACAATCAGACTTGAATCGAAACGACCCATTCCAACAAAATAAAATAGAAAACTCGCTCTTGGTGGTAATCAAATTGAATGGTTTCTCTAGAACGACAGTCGGCAGAGGTCAAAAATTCTGCTTTCCAGTACTGGCTTTCCACAGAGTGAAAATATGGTTGGTCAGAATGTTCAGGTCGCAGTCCAAAGAAGGAAGCCTGCGCTCGTTTTTGACAGCCTGGTCATTTCCCTTTTGCAGATAGTGCAATTCGGAAAGGAAGGAAGAAAAAGGTTCGCATGTCCTAGAGGACCAACACAGGGTCTTACATACCACAAGTCCCAAAGATCCGTCCATAGGGTTGGATTGGTATCGAAGAGGATGTTGAAGAAGACACGATGCGAGAGGAAGTAGCGGCCTTTTTTTTTTGGTTTTTGTTTTTGGAGGCAGTGCGAATGCGGCTAAACCCTGACCAGTGCATAGAGTTTCTTCTCATTTGTTCTCATCGCTCCATCTCTCCTTTACTCATTCCGCTTGTCATTGCACAGCAGCCCATCATCATCATGGACCTCCTAGAGATACGTTCCTTAACTGGTTCGTTTCTCGACAACAGCGACCTGGCGGCCTGTGTCAGAGTTTCCAAACTTTGGCACGCGTCTTTTATTCCGCTCCTCTACGAGAAAACTTTTGAAGACCTATTGCGCCAACACTGGACAGCTTTTGAGCCCCGCCTTTGTCACGTTCGCGACCTCCACTTCAGCTACTTTTGGGAGGAGGAAAAGCTCAACAGCATTCTTGAGAAATGCACGCGTCTCAAGCGACTTTCACTCACCTTTAATGTCTATAATCACCATCCCAAGATCTTCCTGTGGAATCTTGTTATGGGGAACCCCCAGCTTGTCCGACTCTGTATCGCTGGAAGCCTTCTGCCCATGGTCTACCGAACCCTACTGACAATCCTGGTGAAGTGCTGTCCTCAACTAACCGAACTTGAACTGACCTCGGCCTCACTGGAAGGCGATGCTTTGAACCGATTCCTGGACCTGGCTCCTCGACTGACAAAACTCAAGTTGGAATGGTGTCGAACCTGGGAGCGGAATGTATCTTGGGGGAGTTGGCCGCCGTTTCCAGAGCTCAGGAAACTGACGCTGCAGTTTGACAAAGAGTTCTTGCCTTGGAAGGACCAGCTGAGACTTTTTGAAAGGGCTGACAAACTTGAGTCCCTCTCCTGGCATTACGAAGGAATGGCTCAGGACGGAGATGATTTCATGAACGGACTGGATGACCTTCTCTGCGGAGGATCCTGGCCCAGATTGGATTCTCTCCAACTCACAGAGTCTCCGCAAGGATCGATGTCTGTATTTACGGACGTACGATTGGCTCGAATTCTAGAGCACTGCCCCAAGGGGGGCCTCCGACGGCTGACTTTACCCTCGGCAGATTTCTCAGACCGATCTTGGAGGGCCTTTGAGCGACATTCAAAGACGATCCAGAATTTAACGCTGTCGACGAATAGCTGGACGACTCAGGATATCTTGTCTTCTTGCCCAGAACTTGTCGAGTTTCATGGCTCTACCTTGGCCTCATTTCATCTTGTGGACGGCTTTCGAAGTGAAAAGTATCGAGAGATGGAAATGGCTGGGAGGATGAGAGTGGCGGCGGAGGATGGATTGCTGATTCAGTCTCCAGCCGAAGCATCTCAGGGGTCCCAAAATCACCTTGAAATCCAGGGCTTGCTGTTACCGTTGTCGTTCGTGCCACTCTCGCCAACGCGACCTTGGGTCTGCGATAAACTCCGGGTGCTTCGTGTTTTACTCCGAAAGTTACCAGAGGAGGAACCAGGGGCGATCCAGCAGATATTCGACCGATTAGTGAAGTTGCGCTATTTGGAGGAACTGCATCTCTGTCCGATAGAGAAACGATACGGATATGGCTTAGATCCTAGGGTCCCACTGGGCATGGATCTGGATAGGGATCAGTACGCTGGAGGCGAGTACGAGAGCGCATCTTTGATCCGGAAAGAGGCCGTGGGTCGACGATTGTTGGAAATCTGGCCTGGGTTGAAGAGCTGCAACCTGTGTTTGCTTTGATGAGGGCTTGTCGCACGGACATGCTGGATCCTATTGCTGCACCTGCACCTGCACCTGCACCTGCAAAAGAAAATAAAAGCATGCAGCAATTGGTTAGTTGCTTTCTAGACAGTCGATAAAACAAGGTTTCTTAAGACATATGACGAAACTCTGGGCTTTTCTCAGTTGCCATCGACTTTGAGATATTGCCCCGGTAAAATTCGAAAATGATTGAGATCGGATGTTTGTTTCTGGAGAAAGCAACATACAAAAGCACGCCTGACTTTTTAGCTGTGCTTGTCTTTTTCTTCTCTTCCCTCTTCTTTTCTTTTTTCTCTTTTTTTCCCTTGATTGTTTTTATTCCACTCTAGAAAGCAGCTGATGTTGCTCAACTTGCCCACCGTAAAGGTGATTCTTATTCTCACTGCCGTAGTCATCCTTGTGGTGCTTTGGTTCACGCTCTGTCGTCGGATAGAGCAACATCGACCCCCCAACCGCGTAATCCTCCCAACAAGTCAAGTTGGCAACCAACGCACAATCTATATCACACCACCAGTGCGCCGCAACCCTTTGACGTTAGTACGAGCGTCCAATGCCTCCACCAACACGGCTCAAACTCCTCCACCACATCGTCCTGTAATGATGACGACGATGACAGAGACAACCCCACTTCCATTGTATTCAAGGAACGACGATTCGGTCAACAACAACAACACTACCAGTACCACAACTACGGCCGCCTCAGTGTATAGCGCTTACCCAATTTTGAACATAGGGGGGAATCCAGGAGGAGGAACGAACCAGGACGCTGAAGGAGAGCAACATTTCCCATCAATACCACCCCCAGCATATACCCCGGCGGATGAGACCACCTTGCCTTCATCATCGCCACTTTCATTACAGAGTCCCGCTGTGTCAAATGAAGCCGGCACTCCTGGTATTGTGCAGGCTCCAACGTCAGGAACCATGTTTAGACAACAAGATCATATTTCCATCTCAATGTCCCGTCCTTAGATAGAAAACGATACCCTTATTTAAAACCTCTTTTAGGACCAATAATCAGACCCTCTTAGAGATTATCTTGGTGGTGGTGGTGGCTGGAAGTTGGAAACGGAGGTACATGCTGCATAGCGCAGACGCGACTTTTCGACATTTTTTTGGCCATGCTCGACCAAACACAGGTTTTTTTTTTTTTTTTTTGCAACATTTTATTTGCCATGCCGAGCCAAAGAAGTGGAGTATATAAACTGAACTATCTACGACCTGACGCAGCCGCGTGGTCTAGCGATCCCCGCGCAACAAATGCCACGACTCGCCGTGTAATATTGGAGAGTAAAGTGTTACAAAAAATGGATCTTCCCCATTTTTTCAAGTGTCGTTAAATGAACTTGGCCGCATATACAGGCCAGAAATCGATGGTCCGCCAAAAAAGGGTCGTCCTGGGCTCCAGGGCAGAGGCCTTGGATGTGGTCAGCGAGGAGCGCGCCACATGGGCAAGTGTCAGGGGGCAATATCGCCCCAGCGACCAAACACAGGTCTGAAGATAATTAAGGGTGTATACTTAAGGGTCTGAAACGGAGGTATTGATACATGTAGGAAAAAATATTTTCCGAAATAACAAGAAATAAGAAAGTGTAGTATATGGGTATCATTCCGGCCTTCCAAGCCTGAGAACCGGGTTCGAGTCCCGGCACTTTCATTTTGAACTTTTTGGTGGTCAAACATCTACGACTTGATAGTTTTGGTCCGTCCTTTGCCTCTTTCAGAAGGGGAAAACGCCCCACAACGTTTTACTTTTTACTTTCGACCTGGTCGTTTTTTAGTAAGCCGCCGACCTGCAAACACCTTCCTTTTTGGATATCCTAACAGCCGACCTCGATTTCTCTAACCATCGACCGCTATCCGCCGACCTTCTCGTAACCACCGACTTTTTGTCTGTCTTGTCCGCCGACCCTCTTTAACCACCGACCATTCCCATGTCGTATCCGCCGACATTTACAACTGCTATCCACCCTCCCACCTTCCTATCAAAAGTCGATGGAATCAAGTCCAATCGTTATCAAAGTCTGTAAAATCGCGTATTATCCAAGTTCCCCAGCGAGAATCAGCTGCTTTGAACGACAACTCCCATTGCCCTTCCCCACATCATCCTCCCACCACCTGCTTCGACTTGTCACAAAATTGACTGTTCCAATACAGCACCATCCGGTCAAAGGAGACGACAGAAATTGCAAAGTCGGCACATATTTAGGAGAATGGGACGGTGGATAGCAGTTGTAAATGTCGGCGGATACGACATGGGAATGGTCGGTGGTTAAAGAGGGTCGGCGGACAAGACAGACAAAAAGTCGGTGGTTACGAGAAGGTCGGCGGATAGCGGTCGATGGTTAGAGAAATCGAGGTCGGCTGTTAGGATATCCAAAAAGGAAGGTGTTTGCAGGTCGGCGGCTTACTAAAAAACGACCAGGTCGGCGGATAGATTAAATGTTTTATTTTCTAGTGTCAACCTTGACACCACTCACTAACTCCTTCTTCAAAGACTACTAGATCTTGTGCTGGAAAGTGTCGTGCCTGCGCATGCAATTATCCAAGATTTGAGGTCGCGTTAACGTAGAAGATGAAAGTTGGTTGGCAACAAAGGAGAGAGGCGACCGTGATCGGCAGTTACGAGTGTCGAGGAGGCAGCGGAGAGTGGGTTGAGATGTCAAAGTTGGCGGTGAGGGCACTAGGTTATTCACTGGCAAGGGCGGATGACGGACACAGGGCGCCAGCCACTTGTCCTTTCACCAGGGTCAAAAAAAGTCGATCGAAAACACTGTTGTCCTGAAGGACGTGGAAGAAAAGGTAGAAGAGGTTACATGCACGACCTACGCGAATAAAGAGTGAGTTTCAGGGAGAACCGTTTGATTTCATCTCCAGTCTGTACTCATTTCAATTCTATCAATGCGGGTCGTGTAACTTCCCCTCCATCTCTGCGTCTCTTTCGGTGCCTGCTTCTTTGCCACCCGCAAGTACTCTTCCAGCGAAAGCTATCTTCAACAGGTCCATTGTAGCGTCTTTTTGAACAAGAGTGTATAGATGGTGCCAGAGTTAATGAGGACCGGGAAAGGGGGACCGAAAATCAACGTAGGGAATATGTGGCATCTGGATCGTGCGGTTGCGGGGAAGGGAGAAGGCAAAACTCACTCTACACTTTTGGCTTTTTTTTTTTTTTTTTTTTTTGAAACTCTATTCAGGGCCAGGAAGCGTGACCCTGTCTGTCCGTCTGGCAGGGGAGGCCAATAGCCAATGAGGACTTTCGGGCTTTGGCACCTTCACCTGAAGGGACCTGCAGCCCGAACCAGCGCTGCTGCAGGACCAACGAACCAGGACCAAGACTTTAGCGGAATCCAAGGACTGGTGTCAATGTCAATACAAAACAGGTCCCACCAGACGGGTTTAAGTAGGACAGCTGTTCACTGAGGGAACGTACGGGACGGTTCGCCACGGATCGGCCTTTTTGTTTGTGTATTGCACTTCAATTAACCATCAATTGAGTGATTGAATAAAGAAAGAGAGTCTTCAGGCTTATGTAGATGGAGTTGGTCTATGACTAACAAGTAACAACACAACAAGAGGGCGTGGAGGAAGAGGTGAGAGGGAAAGTGGCGAGGGAGAGCAACGACGAGAAGGTGAGCCGCGAGAGGTGTGGAAGAGAAAAAGAAAACTCTATGGACTAAAGAGGAAGGTGCTGCAAATTCTCCCACGGGCAGCTCTGCACTGTATGATCCACGGACTATGTGTGCCCGCTGGACTGGACTGGACCGGACTCGACTCGGCCGGACAGGGTTTCGTTGGGTGGGGTGGAGACAGAGGAGGCGGCAGGCAAGGAGGAGGATGAGGAGGAGGATGGGGGAAGAACAGGAGCGAGAGGAGGAGGGCATACAATGGCACGGATACGAAGAGTCATCAACCCACCAACCACCACGAGTTGTTGTTGCTGAAAGGGAATCCTCCTTCTTTCTCTTCCTCCTTTCTCTCTTTCTTCTTTCTTTCCTTCTATTCTTGCTCTTCTTCTTCACACTCCCCACCTCCCCCCTCCTTTCCTCTCTCATCACTCCACTCTTCTCTCCTCCTCTCTCCCTCCCTCTCTCCTCTCATTCAACCCGAGCTTGCTCATTGTCGTTCTCTCTCATCTCATTCCTCATCTCTCTCTCTCCTTTGGTTGTTTTTGGTGCCTGTGCTTCTTCCGTCATAACTATTGCATAAATCCATCATGTCAGGTATTCTTCGTCTCGCCGCGGCATCGTCCGCTAGGGCCGTCAAGTCTTCGTCCGCGCCCATCATAACCCGCTCCGCCGCTTTCCACCGCCACGCGATCCAGACCTCGAGAGCTACTCCTCTTACAGTCTCCAGATTGGCCTCAGTCCCAAGCAAGAAGGTTGCTGTGCCTGCCATCAATGTGATCCAGCAGCGAGCTTCCTACCACGATGATGGTGCTTACGGATACAGAGTTCCCAGTGTCTACTCGATGCCTGACTGTAGGTCCAATTTTGTCGTCATGCTTGAGGAGAAATGAAATTGTTCCGTCCACTGACTGAGGAATGGTTTCTTTTGCATACTTCAATAGACACTGCGGAAGAACTGGCCAACAGAGTTGAGAATGCCAACTTGCTGCGTCTGGTCATCGGCTACAGGACTCACGGTCACCGCCGTGCAGACCTTGACCCTTTGAAGATTGTCAAGGCTGAGTAAGTCTTGGAGAAAATGAGGAAAATCGCGCTCCTCCAAAGGGTTGTCCTCGAAAGCCGGATCATTGGATCAGAGCTTGTTTTTTTTTTTTTTTTTTTTTTTTTACTCACGCTCCAATTTTTTTCAACCTTTCTTTTCCTCTCTCCTTGCTGTCTGTCCCCTGTGTGCCTTCAGGAACGTTCTCGCTCTCTCGCCAGAACGGTATGCGCTCACAGATCCATCCAAGACCTATAACCTCAGCGGAATCCTCCATGTCAACGAGTCAAAGAGCAGCGCACAGGCAAAGGAGGAGGCCACTCTCGAGGCTGTGGTTGCTCACCTTGAAAAGTCGTACTGTGGCAAGATTGCATACGAGTTCACTCATATTCCCGTAAGGATTCAAACAGTTTTTTCTTGCCAGGACCAGAGGTGCTCGTCTGTTGCTTTGGCAGAGAGTTTAATCTGAACCGCAATTGATCGATCCATGTGTCTCGTATAGAATGCCAGCGAGCGTCGTTGGTTCGCTCACCAGGTCGAGTCCTACCAGAAGCCCCCAATTACCCCTGAGGACAAGCAGCGCATCTTTGAACTCTTGACAAAGTCCGAGGTCTTTGATCACTTTATGGGCAAGAAGTTTGCTCAGGTGAAGCGTTATGGTCTCGAGGGTGCTGAGAGCATGATGGTTGCCCTGGATGCTCTCTTCAACACTGCTTCTAAAGGTAACTGGAAAGAGAACATACTCTTTTGTTGTGTCCTGAATCGGGTAATCTAACCTTGAGCTCCTTTCTCTCCCAATGAAATAGCTGGCGTGACCGAGGTAGTTTTGGGCATGCCCCATCGTGGACGTCTGAACTTGTTGACGGACTTGATGCAGTACGACCCCACTGCCCTCTTCTCCAAGGTGAAGGGTAACGCAGAATTCCCTGCTGGCATTCCTGCCACCGGAGATGTCTTGTCCCATATCGCCAACTCTCCCAAGCTCGACTACGGCGAGGCTGAGCCCATCCACGTTTCCATGCTCCACAACCCCTCTCACTTGGAGGCCGTGAACCCAGTGGCCATGGGCAAGGCTCGCGCCAAGCAGATGGATCTTATTGCTGCTTCATCTCCCGAGTGCCAGCTCGGAGACAAGGTCATGTGTGTCCAACTGCACGGAGATGCTGCTTTCACTGGTCAGGGAGTCGTCATGGAGAGCTTGGGTCTTTCCAACCTCCCTCATTTCTCCTCTGGAGGATCGATCCATATTGTAGTCAACAACCAGATCGGATACACGACCCCTGCCCAGAACGCTCGCTCTTCTGTTTACAGCTCAGATATCGGCAAGATGATCAACGCACCTGTTATCCACGTCAACGGTGACCATCCCGAAGAGGTCGTGCACGCCATGCGCATTGCCTTTGAGTACCGAAACAAGTTCCGCAAGGATGTCATTCTGGATCTGATTGCTTACCGTCGCTGGGGTCACAACGAGTTGGATGAGCCTGCCTTTACTCAACCCCTGATGTACAACAACATTCGTGCTCGCAAGTCCGTCCCAAAGCTGTACGAGGAAAAGTTGATGGCGGAGGATATTATCTCGAAGGGTTCTATTGACGAGTTCCGTCAGGATTACTTTGAGAAGCTCGAGGACGACTTTTCCGAGATTGACAGCTTCAAGCCCGAGGCTGATCATTTGCAGGGCAAGTGGAAGGACATGATCTTGCCCACAGAGACTGTGAGCCGCATCGATACCGGTATCGACCAGGAGCAGATGTATGATATCGGTAAGGCTTCTGTGACAGCTCCTGGAGACTTTGAGATCCACCCTAGGTTGGAGAAGTTCCATGTGCAGTCCCGCCTGAACAAACTCAAGGATGGACAGAAGATTGACTGGGCCACTGCCGAGGCCATCGCGTTCGGATCGTTGTTGAAGGAGGGCTTTGATGTCCGTATCTGTGGTCAGGATGTCGGTCGTGGCACCTTCTCCCAACGCCACGCCATGTTGGTCGATCAGAAGACCGAGCGCGTCCACATTCCCTTGAACGCCATGAGCGAGTCCCAAGGTCATTTGGAAGTAGCCAACTCATCTTTGTCTGAGTTGGCCGTTTTGGCTTTCGAGACTGGAATGAGTTACGAGACACCCAAGATGCTCAACATCTGGGAGGCTCAGTTCGGAGACTTCTTCAACTCTGCCCAAGTCACGATCGATACCTACGTGTCCAGTGCCGAGAGTAAGTTTATTTCTGATTCTTTTCTTGCAAATTAACCTTGGTCCAAAGGCAATTAATTGATCATTTTGATCATCTTTGTTTTCTAGCCAAGTGGCTCCGCCAGTCTGGCTTGGTGATGTTGTTGCCTCACGGATACGATGGTGCTGGACCAGAGCACTCGACCTGTCGTATTGAGCGTTGGTTGCAAATGACCAATGACGCGTTCGATGTCACGGATAGCTCGATCAAGGCCAACACCAATATGCACGTCGTGAACCCTACGACGCCAGCTCAGTACTTCCATTTGCTCCGTCGTCAGATGAAGCGCAACTTCCGTAAGCCTCTGATCGTGATCGGACCCAAGACTCTGCTCCGTCTGCCCACTGCCGTCTCAACCTTGGAGGACATGGCCCCTGGCACGACGTTCGAACCTGTTTTGGGCGATGTTCAGACCGAGAAGAACCCCGGCTCGGTCGAGAAGGTGTTGTTTGTCTCTGGCAAGCTCTACTACGATCTGATCAAGGAGCGTCAGGCCAAGGGTGCTGACGACAAGGTTGCAATTGTTCGTGTGGAGGAACTCAGCCCCTTCCCCAAGGATGGCTTGAAGCAGCAGATCGAGACTTACTCTGGAGCTAAAGGTGAGTCTTTGCTTTGATTCAGATATTTTGTCGATTGTTTTTTGGAGTAGGGGTAGCGCTCCTGTTTTCACTTTCTCTCCCAGCCCTTGCATCGAGTTGCTAATTTCCCGCTGGTTTTTTTTCTTTCTTTTTTTGTGGTAGACTTTACCTGGATTCAAGAAGAGCCCCAGAACGGTGGAGCATACTCGTTCATGGAGCCAAGGATACGCCAGATGTTGCCCGAGAACATGGCCTTGAACTACATTGGCAGGGAGGCTTCAGCTGCCCCTGCAACCGGTATTGCCGTAGTCCACCGCAAGGAGAGTGCCGACATCTTGGCCAAAGCTTTCCGTTTGTAAATTTCCTTCCCTCTTCGTTTTGCAGTCATCATAATCCAATCTTTCATCTTTTTTTCAATCTGAGTAACCAAACTACACCACGTATAAAGATTTTCATAGACAAACAACCGTTGACCTCTTTTTGTTAATGATGGATGCGAGATAGTCGAGATAGTTAAAAGATCAATTGCAGTTGAGAAAAGGTCCGGTTCGTTCTGTCAGACAATTGAAGACAAAAGGGAAACAGGTGGGGACAATGACTTGGAAAGAAAGAAATCGAAAGAGCAGACAAGAGGGTCCTTCATTTTTTTTTCTACTGCGGTTTGCTGTTGCAAGATGGCGCAGAGAGGAGGGGGAGAAAGAATTTCACACACACGCTTTTTTGCGACATCACACTAACATGCACAAAAAAAAAAAAAAAAAAAATAGAGAGAGCTGGCTCCAGGATGGGTTTGCTCTTTCAGGTGGTTTTTTCATTTCTTTACCCGGACACCATGAGAATGTAGCAATCTCCAAGAACCACGAACATCTCTAGATGGGCGACAAAGACGAGAATAAAGAGAAAGAAACAAAAAGAGTCGTGTTTTGACAAATGGAGTGGTTGCAGTGTTTGGGCCTGACCACAGGACACGTTGGGCTGGTTGTGTGCATCCATCCACTTTTCAAAAAAAAAAAATCATGCAATATTTTCGCTTCTTTGATTTTTTTTTTTTTTTTTTTTCAAAAGTTGACCCTGGGTTTTGAGTCCAAGGCGGCCAACCTTTGGGCGAGGATGAGATTAGAGACGACGCGTCGCGGATGAGCGATGGATGCGACAGTCATGATGAGGATGATGTGCAGAAGCAGACCGGGGGATGAGGACGCGCATTGGGGTAGAATCCACCGAGGAATCACGGGTCGGGGGATGGGGGCATGGAATGAGAAAACGAAGGACTGAAGAGGGAAGAGACGACAACGACGACGACACGGCGCAGGAAAAGGGACTCCGTCACTTTCAGCCAGCCAGACAGGGGAGAAAGAACGAAAAGAAAAGAAGAGCAGAAAATTTTGTTTCTCCCCCTTTCCCTTCCTTTTCTTTCTCCTCTCTTTTCTCTTTCTCTCTTTCTCTCTCTCTCTTTTCTCTTCTCACTCCCCCCCCCATCCCATCCTATCCCATCCATCCCATCCCTCACATCCCTCACCCACTCGCTCTTCTTCATCCGCCCTCACACCCACACCCACACCCACGCCCACACCCACACCCACACACACACTCACATCACAATGTCTGACTCTGGCGACTCCTCCGACTCTGAAGTCTACATCCCCCGCGACCCCGTCGTCCCTCGTGCGTGAATTCTCTTTTTGTTCTTTCCCAATTTTTCGTCTGCTTCGCGTTTGTGTTTTTTTCGTTTCGCTCGCTTGTCCCTCTCGATTTTTGAAATTTGGCCAAAATTTTTGGGATGGATACAAAAAAAACAACAAAAACGCGTTGCTCTCTTGTGCGTCTGTTATTTTGGCGCATGCATCCATTGCTTTTGACCGTAACTGACTGACCTGATATCCTCTCTCCTCGTCTCTACCTCTCTGTCCATGTCCTGCCATCCCTCCTTATTCCCCTATCGACCTGTCCTCGGTATCATTCTCTTCATCATCGTATCCCCCCCACAGTTCCCGTCTCCGGCCCTCGTGACCGCAAAAAGGTCGACCGCTACACCGTTGTTGTCGCCGAAAAGCCCAAAAAGGAGTTGGTGATTCCCAAGGTAAAACAATGAAAACGAAAACGAAAACTGACAGACGGACCGGCCGACCAAAAGAGCCAGGCGACAATCAAAACAACAGACAGAAAATTATTCTCTAGCCGCCAGCCCCTCTTTTCGCTCGTTCTCTATCTCTTCTCGCCCCACCCCTTTGTATCCCAAACTTGGAGAGGGCCCTGAGAAAACAACAGGGTTCTTCTCTTGCGCCTCCAGGAAGGACCAAAGGGAACGGACGTACAAAACAAAGCCCAAAAGACCGATGAACAAAACAAGAGGACAGACACGCAAACCCACATTTGCCCTGGCACCACCCGAGCCAGAACGCGACGGGACAAAACGAGGAATTCATCGGAGACAGACAGGCAGACAGACAGGCAACAACCATGGTGCCTCTCTCACCTCCGGTGACACGCACAAACCGATTTTCTTTGTCATACAGAATTGTTAACGCTCGCTCCATTGTGTTGTTTTCCTCTTCTCCAGGGCCACGGTGTTCAGCTCAGCGAGATCCCAGTCGGTAAGTTCATATCCTTAAGTCAAGCTCTTGTGGATCTTCACAAATTGACACTGCAGCACAGCACTCATCCCATTTCACCCAATCGCCAAGTTTTTCACACTAACCCCACCTCTCTCCTTCTCTGCTTTTGCCTTCT
Source organism: Entomortierella parvispora (assembly GCA_963573315.1). NCBI lineage: Eukaryota > Fungi > Mortierellomycota > Mortierellomycetes > Mortierellales > Mortierellaceae > Entomortierella > Entomortierella parvispora. Next base: position 1,563,774 of record OY752146.1, read on the forward strand.
AGTCAACGCCAACTTGGACAAGCTCAAGAACCGTGACACCCTCGTTGTCGACCTCCACAAGATTCTCTATGGACGTGTTTCCAGCAAGACACTGAAGGAGGACCTCAAGGCCTTCAACGGTCTTGGAGACCTCTCTGAGGTAAGAAAGGAGTTACCCACCATCGTGCTTCTTGAGAAAGAAATTAGAATTAGGAAACATCATGAGACAACACACGCAACACGCTCCCGATTCGTCCGACTTTTTGATTAACCTATTATTTTCTATTCTCGTGATTGCCGTTTCCCTCACCCCTTGTAGAAAGAGGAGGAGTCGTTCGAGGAGAGGCTCGGAAAGTGGACCGTTGTCCTCCTTCGCGATGTCATTGATCTCTTCAACCTCGAGGCTGGTGGTGACAAGGTAACGTTATCAGTCTGTGTGTTTTTGATAGAGAAACAGAGAAAAATGGAGCTCAAAAGATAGCGGAAAGTCGCAATTTGAAAAAAAAACAAAAAAAAAAAAATCCTTGGGAACCTCGGCGGCTGACTTTATTTTTAACACTTATTCATTTTATTTTCTGTTTGCTCTCGGGGATTGCACCTTCTAGGATGCCATCATGGACCGTCTCATGGCTTTCTTCAAGAAGCCCGCCGATTCCGGTCTTGTCCCTCGCGCTCAAAAGGTAAACATATATGTTTCCACCTTCAATTGCATTCAGTGTTCTGAACCTAGGTCCTTGTGACAATCAGTTTCGCGCTGGACAACTCTTCTAATATCCACTGTGCCCCATTGTTGTTCGTGTCTTGTCGATAGGCTGCTCAGGAGCTTAAGGAGAAGAAGGCCCAGAAGCAGGCCATTAAGAAGGCCAAGTTGGCGGCCAAGACTGCCAAGGCTGCCGAGTTGAAGAAGAAGAGGGCCGAGCAGAAGAAGGAGCAGACTGAGAAGAAGAAGGCTGCTGCCAAGGCCAAGGCCGCTGCCAAGGCCGCTGCTGCCGCCAAGGCTTCCAAGGCTACCACCAAGGCTACCACCAAGGCTACCACCAAGGCTACCGCTGCTACCGCTACCAAGGCCCCCAAGACCTTGAAGGTTCGCTCTGCCTATGACATGTACGTAAAGGATCACTTGAAGTCCACCATGGATGCCGCCCCCGAGGTCTCGCGTGCAGAGGCCCTCAAGACCTTGGCCGTCAAGTGGGACGGCGTTGCTGAGGATTCCAAGAAGGAGTACCAGACCAAGGCCGACACCGAGAATACCAAGAACGCTGAGAAGAAGGCCAAGGCCGAGCAGGAGGCCAAGGAGGCTGCCAAGAAGGAGAAGAAGAAGGCTGCCAAGGAGACCGCCGCCGCCGCTACTGAGGAGCCAAAGAAGGCCAAGAAGGAGAAGGCCCCCAAGGCTGATGCTGCTGCTGCCCCCAAGGCTGCTAAGGCTGCCAAGACTGAGAAGGTTGAGAAGGCCGAGAAGGCTCCCAAGGAGAAGAAGGCTGCTGTTGCCAAGGCCGCCACTGCCGAGAAGACCGAGAAGGCCCCCAAGGAGAAGAAGGAGAAGAAGGAGAAGGCTGCTGCTGCCCCTGCCGCTGCTGCTGAGGCTGAGAAGAAGACCAAGGCTCCCAAGGAGAAGAAGGAGAAAGCTGCCAAGGCTACCGAGACTGCAGAGAAGCCCGCCAAGAAGGAGAAGGCCGCTGCCGCTGCACCCAAGGAGGCTAAGGAGACCAAGGAGACCAAGGCCCCCAAGGCCAAGAAGGAGAAGGCTGCTGCCCCTGCTGCCGCCGCTTCTTCATCAGCTGAGGAAGTCAAGGCCCCCAAGGAGAAAAAGGCCAAGGTCGCCAAGTCTGATGACAAGGAGAGCAAGAAGGAGACCAAGGAGGCTGCCCCCAAGAAGGCTGCCGCCAAGGCCACCCCCAAGGCCAAGGTAAGCAAACATTCGCACTTTTTGGTCAATTACCTGGGAAGTGTAGCGCAAAGTACAATGTGTTGACTATTTTGTTCCCCTGGTTTTTGTCATTTAGGAGGCTGTTGCATCAACGGAAGCCGCCCCCAAGAAGGCTGCTGCCCCTAAGGCTGCCAAGGCTGACAAGGCTGCTGATGCCCCTAAGGCCAAGGCCACCAAGGCTGACAAGAAGGCCGAGGTGGAGAAGCTCGCCATCTCTGCTGCTGGAAAGGTAAAGAGAGGGAGAAAAAAATGGATCGAATGTTGACCACATTACATTTTATTGCAAACTCGTAGGATTGGTTGGTTCAAATGGACGCGACGTGGCTAAATAATATCTTTCTCGTTTTTTTTGTGGGGCAATCTGATAGAAGAGAAAGGCCGATACTACCGAAGCCACCGCCGCCACGACAGTTGCCAAGAAGGCCAAGGCCAAGTCAACAGCAGCCCCCAAGGCAGCGGCTGCCGCCAAGTAAAGAGAGGGAAGGGCGAACTTTTGGCTGCTTCCCCCTCCCAAAGTCGGTGGAAGTACGCTTGTAAAAACAAGGAGAGCACGAACTGCAAGAGATTTGAGGGGTTTTTTGGAACGCCAGGAACGAAAGGAGAGGACGGGTCGGTGGCGAATGGAAATAACACAGTTGCTTCTTCTTCTTCTCCTACCACCCGCCCGTATCCTCCTTCTACTCGTATGAAAACCGTCTTTTGTGGTCGTGCTCAAAGCGGAAGATTTTTTCGTTTGTAGCAACAATCATTTGAAAAGCACACCAAAAAAATCCCAAAAAAAATCTGTCGTTTCTAGCTTAGTTTATTTTTTTTCAATACATCTGTACCTTTCAACAATCAAACAAAGACATTCAATTGTTTATCTCTCTGAGGAATGAATGATGGACTCGACCGTCTAATGGGGAGCAAGAGAAAGAAAAGATTAGCCGAGCAGGTTTTTTTTAGATGGATGCAGAGACAAGTCCTCAAGTTTAACCACTCACGTTGAAATCCAAAGGTGCCGGATCAATGCAGCGTCGATACGCGGTCTGTTGGGTCTCCTCCAAGAGTGAGTGCATCAACCTCTCATCCGCGGTCGCGAACCTCCATAGCCAAACCTTTGCAAACTCTGCATCAACCTGAATCTGTTGAAAGCCTCCCTTGCCAAACGTCCGAGTCCGGACAGATTCCGCCCACGCCTTGAGCAAGATCTTGATGATGCCAAAGAGGATCCCGGTCCTGGTCAGATCCTGACAACGAACAAAGATCTCGACCCGGTCCGAAAAGAGTTTATCAATGTTACTCAAGAGTAGGTTCCGTTGTTGATGACTGCTTTCAAAGAATCGAGAATTCATTGTGTTGCTCCCATAGGACGTCAAGGAATCGTTCCGTTTGGCATTGTTGGTGGTCGAGTTGCTACCATCATGGTGGCTTCCTCCTCCACCGGTGCCGTTGTTGGCTGGCTTGAAGATGGACTCACGACGCGCGGATTCAGAGCTGATATCCCGATGTTGTCCTGCACGATCGCCTTCATCTCCATAGACGGCAATGACCTGGCGTTCAATTTCGTTCAATTGCCTGTAAACTTCCTCCCAAGCCCACGACACCCCTGAGGGAGGGGAAGGCAGAGTCAAAAAGTCGATAGACACCCTTCCTGCTGATGAAGAAGACAAAGAGGGCTGAATGTCCATGACCAGCCACGACAGTTCGTTTCCAGTCCTAGAAATAAATCCATCCAACAACAAATGGCCAGTCTCTTGGCAGGATTGGACTATATTCTTGTAGTCCCATTGCAGCTGTGCCACCATTGGAGGTTCCTCGTAGGACTCGATCAAGAATGATCCAGATCGGTTCCGTTTCCCGGGTCGGAACAAAGTCTTGGACACTGCCCTGTAGAGTTGCTCCACCGTCGCGTTCGAGAGTTCGAAGCAGAGTTGTGACATGACTAGGCTTGTCCTGGTATTGGTATTGTTGTTGCTGGCGGAGGAGGGCGCCAAAGATTCTGTCGTCGACTTTTGCGATGCAGACGACAACGAGGAAGAGGCGACCAGCTGTTGCATCTCTTGCAAGACTTGATCCCAAAAGAGCTTGAATCCATCTTGGAAGTTCTTCAAGAACAAGGCTCTGCCCTCCTTGGTCTCCATGAACTGAGCTTCAGAACTCATACACCTTTCCAAGAATGGAACTGTATCCATCCTGAACATATCCAATAGCCACTGCGCCGTTTCTTTGATAGAGACCGACCATACTCCGTCTCCGTCTCCAGATCCAAGAATACGCTGTAGCAATCCATCTTTGACCTTGGCCAAGGACCGTTCCACGAGTCGACTTTCCCAATTTTGAATCAACCCTGTCGCCAGAGAATCGAACCCGACCAACTGACAGAGGCTCACGCTAGAGAGAGTGCCTAAATAAAGGGTCTGGAGGACGTGCACATGAACCTCTGGCTGAATGCTAAAGATATCGTCCTGGGAAAAAAAGGAGGAAATTAAGTTTCTTTCATTCCTGTGCTGCCATGTCTGTGCACAAAACAAAAAAAGAGAAAAAATGAGAAAACCTACAGGATAGTCCAAAAATGATCTGATAATATCGAAATAGCCGCTCACAATCTTAGAAATGGCTTCTTTGACGGTCTTTGTAGCCAAGGCCTGTTGTTCCCGTGTCAAGCTGGCATGAACCCGCGCTACATCCTTGGCGATCCAGGCCGGTGGGGGGACTGGTGATGATTTTGACGAAGCCGGGTCCGACAAAGTTTCCACGACTTCCTTGTCGTTGGATGATACACTCATAGATACTGTTGTGGTTGTGGTATTGTTGACCGCCACTAAAAAGTAGTTCCGGAAAGAAGACACAAAGACTTCCACTTGCTTCAAGAATTGAGCATTGAGTGCAGAGACTTTGTCAGCAGGCACAGTCACTGAAGAAGCTGAGGAGGCTGCAGCGGACTTGGTCTTGCCATCCTTTTCCTTGGTTCCTCCACTGGGTGTCCTGGCTTTTTTGCCTGACCTTTTGGGTGTTGCCACTGGCGTCTGAGCATTGGATCCAGGAGATACAGTTGGTGGCGGAGGAATGTAAAGAGGCAAAGCTTCGATGTTCTGTAGTGTTTTGGTCCTGACTTTTCCAAGTGCATTCAGAGAACTACAAAAAAAGATAAAGGGTTTTAAGTGAAAACGTCATTCCGATACGCCAAGCTTGTTTCGGGGTGCCTAGACAACTTACAGCTCCAAATACTGCTTCCATAGTGCAACTGGATCCTCTTTCAGTGCCAGTAGCAGCCCTACGCTTTCTGAAATCTCTGTCAAGGAGGCCTGCCGGATACAAAGGCAATATCCGATGGTTAATTTCAGCCTGCTGATTGCCGCTCAGTGATTCCTTCTCTTTCCAGCCAATATTCTTTACCTCATCGGCACACATCTTTTGTCGAATCTTTTGAGCTATTTGGACCATGATGGTCTTGCATTCGCGTTCGATGCCTGTAAACACTGTCAAATGCTTGTAGTGCTGGAGGAGATGAAGCGTCCTGCAATAAGATTTAACCGCCTGGGTATATGATTCCGTTTCCAAACACTGATGCAAATTGGTGGGTAGCTCAAAGACGAATTGTAACTACATGCCAATCCAAAACAGAAATGATTAAGTCGGTCAATTGAGAAAAAAGCCCCCCCCCAACAAAAAAGATGCAAAGAATAAACGACTGAGTTACCTTTGTCAAAAGACTATGGACGCCATTCAGCTGCCGAATCTTTTCTCTCTTTCCACCTAAAGAGCTATGGATAGCTGAAGATGAGGTTGCAATCTTGCTAATGTTCTCTGTCAACCGCGACATTTCCGACTCCAAATTGTCCACGTTTGATTTCATCTATTTTCGAATGGAAACAATCTAGGTCAGTAAGAATGATAGATTTAGAGAATCCGGTTCCTCCTCCACAATGGGTCAACTCGTCATTACTTTGTTGATGGTGTCGGTCGCACTGAGGAACTTGCTATAGTTCTCGTAGACGAGCGTCTTCATGTCACCGTCCAGTTGACGGATATCGGCGACCAATTCATTGTCACTCTGGACCAGTCCAGGTAACTGCTTTTCAACAAACATCTTGTGCATATACTTGTCCACCTCAAACGCATGACTATCTACAACACAAAGAGAGGAGCAGATAGGCAGACATCATGAGTTTCTTGATGTCTAACAAACATGCTGCTGTATTGTCTTTCATTTGGATCGGATTTTGGGCATCGTCTTTTTTTACCTAGATCGTATGGGTCTGCCTTGGTCAAGGCAGCTCCTCCAGGGTGGGAGCTTGATTTTTCACGGGTACCTTCCTGCAGAACTGCATCAGCTTGTTGGATGCCATAGTAGTTGCGGAGAAAACTCTTTGCCCGTCGACGCGTTGTGGTGCCCGAGGCGGGTCCTGCGGTTGAGGCCGTCATGGTCGAGGTAGCAACGGGACGATGAGTAGTGGCAGGGGGGTTGAAGGGAGCTTCTAGAGGATGGAGGGGTCCATCTCCTGCGGCCATGGTCAGGGGAGGGTTCAGATGGGCAGATGGGATTGCTGCAGCGGCTGGTGGACGGTTGATGAAGGGCAGGAGAGAAGGGTGTGGCGCGTTGCATGCATGCGCTGTCAAGAAGGGCGAGAAAAGGGGGAGGAGGACTGTTGAAAGGGAAAGGACACTGGAAGCTGGAGGTGTGAAAGTGTGCAGCCAGTCAGAGGGCGCATCCTCAAGCCACTGGCTCGCTCGCTCTTGACACTGCGCCCAAACAGAAACAGCGCTTCCTCGCTTCGTTCTCGCTTGCATCCTTCCTTCCTTCCTTCCATCCCATCCAATCTTCTACAAAACATAATGGCAGACGAGCAGCCGGACTGGTACGCCGTCCTCGGCGTCGACAGGACCGCCTCCGCAAAGGAAATCACGAAGGCTTACCGCCAGAAAGCCCTCAAGGTCCACCCCGACAAGAATCCAGATCCCAATGCAGGTACAGCATCCATTCTCATGGCCTCCATGCAACAGGCTACGCCACCAACCTGCAATGGAACAAACGCAGACTCATCCCCACGTTGTCCATCCTTCTCCCTTTGATAGCCAAGATCTTTCACGAACTCTCGCAGGCCTACGATCTACTGCTGGATCCAGCAGCCCGTCAGGCCTTTGATAATCTGCTGAATGTCAAGGTCCAGGCCAAGGAGCGAACAGATAGATACGACTCTGCAAGGAAAAAGATGAAGGAGGATCTAGAGATGAGGGAAAATGCGTTCAGGAAACAACAGCAGGACGAAAAGACTGCAGCCATGCGAATGCAATACGAGGTAAGGTGCACTGGTTCTGTTTCTGTACCCTCTTTGTAAATCACATCGTTAGAGCCAAAACTAAGTCCTTTCTTTTTGGACGGTAGCTGGAGAGATTAAAGAAAGAACATGCAAAGTTACGGGAGCAAAGAGAGGCAGATCTTTTGCGCCAGGCGGATGAGATCTCTGAGCTCTTGGAAGCTACAAAGCAGGCTGCCCGCGAAGGTAGGTTGTTTCCGTACTTTGTCCTGATCTAGTCCCGTTATTCTTTTTGCGGGGTGTTGTTCAAAGGACTAACTCATTTTCCTGCTCATGATCTGTGTCTCAATAGAGGAAATCAAGTCTGTGGATGGCACACTCTCAGTGAAATGGAACAAAAAGAAGTATAATACCCTCGATGAAGAAGCTTTGACAAGCCTGTTCCAAAAGTTTGGACCAGTCGACTCTTGTCTCTCTCGGAAGCAAGGATCAGCCATCATCACATTCAAGGAGATCACTGGAGCGGTATGTCTCTTTCTTTTCATGACGATTTTCTAAAGCTCTTTTATGGTTCTCTAACTTGCAAACCCTCTTGTGCGATTCGCCTACGAATCACACTTAGTATGCCGTCATGAAGGCGAAGGAGCGGGAAATGGAAGATTTGAACAAATTCAGGATATCATGGGCAGGAGGGGAGGAGCCTCCTACGGTTGCTGATTTGCGAGCCAAGGACAATACACCGCCGCTACCACCTTTGCCACTGTCCACATCCTCAGCCACATCATCGCCATCAGTGTCGCGCCCTGACTCTGCAAGGCCGTCTTTCCCAAAGCCAGCATTCAACACCCCAGCGTTCGCACCGGCATTTTCAACGCCTGCTTTTGGAACAGGATCCAGCGCCTTTGGATCATTCCCATCAACGGTAGCGACTTCATGATCTTTTGTGCGTTGTCCAGATACTGTTTGCAACGTAAAAGAGGTACTGATCTCGTGTATTTATTATTTTTCGCTTGGACCATAGATCCCTTCATTTGGAGCACCTCCCTCGTTCAACGTGTCAAGTGAGGTGCCGTTGGTAGACGACTATGAGGCAGCAACGTTGGCGCGGATGAGAAACAAAGACAATGAACGGAAACGGCTCGCGGAGGAAATGCTTAGAATGGACCAGGAGGAAGAAGAACGCCAAAAGAGAGAAAAGACGGACACGAAAGAATAGAAATAAACTGCACTGCGTAAGCAATGAATGGACGGAACAGGAAGGACCAAGACACCAGAACAGGTTGGGAGCAGTTGTGCAACGCAGGCAATGCTCTGCACCAAAAGGCCACACTGGACAACTGGACAACAGCAGATGCAGGCACAGGAGGGGAGCAGGCGGCTGTGGCAGAGAGCCTTGAACCAACCAACCAGCAGCAGGGCCCTTTTAGTTCCTTTTTTTCCTTTCTTTTTTTTTTTTTCCCTGTGCACATCCACCCTCCTTCCTTGCCCTTTCTCTGCCTAGTTCTCTCATCTATACACATTCGATTAACAAAAAGCCGTGGCCAATGGATTTGCTCAACATTCGCTCCCATTTCCATGATGGGGCACGGCAGGCCGCAGGTTCCTTCATGTCTCCTCTCACCAATGCCATTGGGGAACAGCGCCGACTGGTCGAGAGTTTGGCCACGGTCTCCAAGGTCCGTGTGGAGGAATGCAAGCATATGATGGCTTGGGGTAAATGTCAGGTAAGGCATCTCCCTTCATCAGGACAAAAAACACGCCAGAAGGAGACGCGTCTCTTCTGAGACCGTTCCTGGCCCTGCTTCTCGTCTTGGGTGTCTTGTGAAGAAAAACTTGGCCAAGCAGGCTGCATAGCCACACTTGAGAGTGTTTTTTTTAAACTAACCCTTTCTGCAACTTTACTTCGCCTTCATGCGAAATAGACTGATGATCTTGGGGTAAGAAAGTCGATTGGATCGAATGGGCAGTAGATGATTGACAGTCTACAGCAGCGTCCCCTTGTATCGCTTGTTGACTAGTTTATCTCCTTTTCTCCACAACAGGACGTGTTGTTGAAGCTGAACTTGTTGATTCGCAAGATCAGTGACTATGAGATCTGTTTCGGGACTCAGTACGAGCACTTTCGGGAGAAGATCAAGTTCCTCCGGACAAAGGACGACACGCTCTGTGAGATGGGACGGCGCCAAAACGATTTACAATCCAAGATTTACGAAGCCTCCAAGAGTCGTTTACGATCTGCCAAGGCCATCCTTCTCCAAAAGGAACTGGAGGCTGTTCAAAAGGAGGACGAGCCAACAGAAACCAAGCTGCATCAACTGAAGCGCCATTTGATCAAGGATGCCTATGTAGGTCAGTTGGATGCTATTATTGAGCTGGGCAAGAAGATGCAGATCATTGGGGAGCATGGCAAACAACTCTTGGAGCATATCCACGTTGCAGGGGGACCTGAATTAGCGGACGATGGTAAGTGATTCGTGTTTCGATGGAGTTCTCCCCGCTCAACTCTTTCTGGTTTAATGACTCACCTTGCAATTCCCGTTATTGAACTCGCCATCTCGGCTAGGCGAGGCGACGGAGGACATCCTTCAGGAGGCACGCATTGCGTTGGAAAACTGGAGTCAATATACCATACCTATCCCTCAGACCGTTATCGTACATCCTCCACCAGCAGTTTCCGTTTCTGGCGCCTCTACAGAGTCCAAGACGGTCGCCGTCTCCACTGGTGCTGTCGAGAAGAATTTGCCTGATGTACCCCCGTTGCCGCCTCGATCTCACAGTCGCAGCAGCTCAAAGAGCGGACACAACGACGACGAAGAACCTATCTCAAATGAGGAAGCTTTACGTCATCAGGAAGAGCTTGAGCTCAAGAAAGCAATGGAACTAAGCCTGGCATCATCCAAACCCGTTGTGGAAAAGTTCCCGGATCTTCAAGATTTGAACCTGACGGACGAGGAGCTGCGGTTTGTGATGGATGGCGACGTTGTACCACAACAACTGACCAAAAAGCTGACTGTCAAGCTGCCACTCCCCCCTGCAGGATCCACCAAAATTCCAGATGTGCCCAAGGTACCGCGTGCGCCTCAGATGTATATGCCAGAGCCAGAAGTGGAGGACACCAAGGTCAAAAGTAAAGATCAGGAGGAGCTGGAGAACAAAAGCAAGGATGAGCCCGCCGTGATTGAGAGTATGGAGGGCACTGCAAACAAATCCACACCGTCAAGAAACACCACTCTCACTAGATCCAAGACTCGACCTTTGGAGAGCATGGGTACCGAACAAGAAACACCTCTTGAAAGTATGGGATCAGGAGCGGATGCTGAGGTAGCTCTCGAAAGCATGGGCCAGGATGGACAGCAGGGACAGGACGATCAAGAAGTGCCTTTTGTTCCCAAGCCAGAGACTCCCCCGCTCGAGGGAGTTAGACACCAAAAGATCATAACCAACTTGAAGAAGAAACAACAGGAGCAATTGATGCAGTTGTTGCAAATGGAATCGTCGACACCATTCCCACTCTCGCCCGAACTTCAGTACTTGCAAGTAGCAGCCACGCCATACCCAAATTCACCCGAGCTTCAATACCTGCAAATCGCCAACTCGCCTCAAGTGCCACTCGCGCCGTCCACTTTCTCACCGTCGACGTTACCGATAGCCCCAATGCCGGGCGGCGTTGGTGGTCACAGCAGCAGCGCTAGTGGAACCTATCAGGCCTACAAGCCATCCACGACCTATGTGCCGCAGGCGACGAAGCAAAGGAACCGACAGTCCATGACGCCTCCTCCACGCGATGGACTGGTTCCATCGCCCTCAACACAGCAGATGCCTCTTTCTCAAAACTCGACGTCCAATCGGTATTTACTCCAGCAGCAAAGGTTGAAGTTCCTTCAGGAGCAGAAGCAACAACAACAAAAATACCAGGCCTTTTATCTTACACCCTACGAGCAAGATGGATCGTTGTCCTCCAGTGATCTAGCGTCTAAGAACGAACATGAACATACGGAGCCTTTGGAGGCGCGGGGTCGAGGAAAGGAGAATCGCTACAGCATGCCTCCGCTGTCAGACACCTACACCTACAAGGTTGAGCTTTAAGCTGAAGGTTGTGTTCAAGAGTCAAAAGCGGACAGAAATAAAAGAAGTAAAATTCTCGGGTATCGCCCAATGTCCCGCACTCTTTTTTCCCCCAGAAAAAAAAACTCCCGGTCGCTTCCTTCCCCCCACCATGAGCTTCCCCCTCGACCTGCCAGAGATCCGGCAACATGTCGCCAAATACCTGTCACCCCACGCTCTGACCGTTTGCGTCCATGTCTCGAAGGACTGATGGGCTTTGGGATACACAGATTAAATGTGCATGAGGTTACGTCGCGTTGTCCAGTTCAGTCGTGGCGTCTAGATGTTTCTAATGGGACAGAAACTGCTGGAGGCTCACCAGCAGTTATTGGCGCGTGTTAAGGTGAGGAAAGCACGTTGCATTGCTGAAGTTGTGCTCCTGAGCAGCTTCCAAACACAAAAGAGAGTCTGGGCTGCATTCGATGAGCACCTCCAAGCCAGAGAGACTGTGGACAGGCAGTTGACAACCGCGTCGGGACGCGTCTGCGAGGAGAGAGGTGGCACTGGGTAACCCCCCCCCCCCTACCCCCTTTTTTTTGATAGAAAAACGTTTTTTCAGAAGAAGCGAGGCTGGATTGCACCACGGCTCACAACAACCCCATGCCGCAATCCACCGAATCAACTCAAAGATCGGGACCCGCATTTTGTCAGGATTGAGGCGAAAGAGGAAGAAAAAAAAGGAAAAAAGGTGTATCAGGTCCTCGACTTTTCCATTTGGGAGTCAAGCCCGAACCCTGACGATTGGCATTGGATGGATGGATGAATGCGAGTTGTCCAAGCACCTCTACCGTTAGAAATACTTAATTTTCTGTCCGTGGGAATTACTGGGTGTTGCCACGACCATGCTGGGGGCCTGGATCGAGTTGTCGAAGAAGAGATGCATGTGGGTGGCCCTTTCTCACAGCGACAAACAAATCATGCAAAAAAAAAAAAAAAAAGGTATGGGCAAGGAGTCTGCCCCAGCCCAGCGGAAAAACTGCATAGTGAAGTATAAAAACATTGCCAATGTTAAAATCTTTCTTTTACCCCCTTCTACTCTCTCCTCCTCTCACTTGTTCTATTGTCATCCATGGAACTTCACGAAATTAGACTTCACGTCGGATCGTTCCTGGACTATCACGACCTCTGCTCTTGCATCCGGGTTTCCAAACTCTGGCACGAGTCCTTCCTGCCCTTCATCTATGCCGAGGCAAAGTCCGAGGTCCTTCATGAGCACTGGAGTTCCTTCTCGTCGCATCTCTCCCAAGTGCGAAACCTTGCAATCACCCAACTCACCGAACCAAAGGAGAGGGAGGCTATCCTGGCGAACTGTCAGCGTCTTGTTCGTCTAAACTTTCAGTCCGAAAACCCTTGGGGAACAATGGGGTATTTGATACAACTCCTTCAAAGAAACCCGCAATTGGTTCAGGTCGCTCTGACGTTCGAAGGGTCAGATGATCCCACGCTGTGGAAAACGCTGGTCAATGACTGTCCCAAATTGACAGAGATTGAAATATACGTCACCTACTTCCAGGGCAAGTGCCTGACCGGGTTCATGACCTTAGCCTCGAGGCTAACAAATCTGGATCTCAGCGGCTGTAACGTCTCGCAGTTGTTGGAATGGATGTCACCATCGTCGACCTCTCCTGTGAAGCACCAGAGCAATTACATCCTCGACGACATTCCCGACGATATCAGCGACGACATGAGCGACCACATAAGCGACGACATGAGCGACTTGGCCATCAGCGACAACGACAATGACAACGGCAGCAGCAGCAGCAGCGGAGCCTTTTGGGAGGGGGATTGGTCTGGGTTTCCAGTTTTACGCATACTGTCCATTTCGGGCATGTACGACGACAATGACGATGGCGCCGACAGAGGCTGGGAGACTCAACTCGAGATGTTTGTCCGAGCTCCTCAACTGGAGATACTGTCCTGGAACATTGTAGATCTACAATATTCTTCCTCCAGCCAGAATTCTTCCGGAGAGTTCATCCCAACGCTGGTCCGCCTGCTCCGTCAACGAACTTGGCCGCGATTGAATTCTCTCGAGATTACGGAGGATGATCTCGGAAGACAGTCCACTTTGAACGACGAACGACTGGCCGAGATCTTGACTCTTCTCCCGGACGGTTTGAAGAGTTTCCGTATCCCAGGGGCGACGTTTGGGCTCTTGTCTTGGCAAGCGGTTCAGAGACATGTGGGAACTTTGCAGGTGTTGCAATTGACAGAAATTTCAAGTTGGATGGTTCAGGGACTGTTGACATCGTGTCCAGAACTGAGGGAACTGAAGGGGCCGGTCTTGAACACCTCTGATCTCGTTCGTGGAGTTCAGGAAGACCTGGTGAGGCAAGAGAATGCAGTGGCTGCGGCTGAGATGCTGGCTAAGGAAGGGTTGCCAGAAGAGCTGATGACCAGGCTATTCCCTCGGAAGCACACAGCCAGGGTTGCCGATCCAAATGGAGCAAGCGGCTCTTCTATCACTAAGGGCCTGGATGAGGGTAACATCACGAAGGAGGGAGATCCTTTGTCAGTCCCAATGGTGTTGGAGGATCCATTCCCACGACCTTGGGTTTGCCATCGACTGAAGGTACTTCATGTCACACTTAGGAGTGATACCAAGGAGAAGTCGGAGAAGACCACGGAGGCTAGTTCTCAGGTCTTTGAGCAGTTGAAAAAGATGAGATATCTCCAAGAATTGTATCTGTGTCCATTGGAGAATGCAAAAAAGTTCGATGGATTGAACCCGCGTCCGATGCTTGGGGAGTATTTTGCGCCTCCAGACTTTCGAGGAGAGTTTACCAGTACGGCGAAGATCAGGAAACACCATGTAGGAGAGCGACTGTTGGAAATTTGGCCTGGATTGAAGAGCTGCTGTTGGCACAAGGATTCAACTAAGAAATAGGCGGCGTTCGGTGATTGTTCTTTCGCTCTCCCAATAAAAGCCAGTGAGTGGGATTCATAAAACGGATCCTTGCTACCGCCAAATTGACGCGTTGGTGACGCGTCAGAGGAAAGAGGCTTCACAGAGGATTAGCGCGTGATATTTTCTTTGTTTTGTGAGTGAACTTCGTGTTTTCCTCAATGATCGTCATTGAGGGACGATCAGCTGGCCGAGATTTTGGATCTTCTTCCGAATGGCCTGAAGAGGTTTCGTTTCCCAGCGGCGTTATTTGGGCTCTTAGCCTGGTAAGCGATCCAGAGGCATTTTAGGACACTGCAGGTGTTGTTTTTGAAAAGATCGCAAGTAAATGGTCCAGGGGTTTCTCACGTCGTCTCCAGAGCTAAAAGAGCTGAACGGACCGACTTTGTACACCTCGGATCTCGCACGTGGAATCCATGCAGACCTTGCGAGGAACTGAATGCGATGGCCGTGACTGCGATGCTGACTGCAAAAGGGTTATCAGACGCGCTGATGGCTCAGCTATTGCCCTGGAAGGTTTCCTTCTTGGTAACTGACTCCCAAAAAGACAAGGACCCTGCGACCATCTCCACCACCCCTGTAGAGGGTTTGAACGAGTACGACCTAAAGAGTAATCGTGATATTTCTTCAATCTCAAGCAGGCAGGATCAGTCTCCGTGACCCTGGGTTTGCCATCAACTCAAGAGGTATGCAGAGGCGGGAGCTGCTGAGAAGAGACAAGTCGATTCTCAGATCTTTCAGCAACTCAGTCGAATGAGATATCTCCAGAAGTTGTTTCTCTGCACATTGGAGGGGATGCACAAACGGTCGATGGGTTGAACCCGCGTAATAAAAGTCAAGGCCTTGTTCCATAATGGGTTTACAGGCATATTTATCTCATTGTATCTTCTACAAGCGAGGATTCACAAAGGTACGGCGATGTCCACAGAGGTTTGGTCATGTGGGATCAGAAACGACTGACGTAGTTCCACAAAAAGGACAAAGCACAGTCTTTCCATTCTTCTTCCAACTTTTTCGCTCCTGCTCCCCCTGCATCCTCCTGCCCAACGTCACAATCTCATGGAGCTTTTAGAGGTCAAACTTTTAGTCGGATCCTTCCTTGATAGCCACGATCTGTGTTCTTGCGTCCGCGTCTCCAGACTCTGGCACGAAATCTTCCTGCCTTTCATCTATGCCCAAGCAGAGCCAACATCCTTTCATCTACACTGGAGTTCATTCCAGCCGCAACTATGTCATGTCCGAGACCTTTCGATCATTCGGACAACGGAACCGCACGAGAAAGAGGGTTTCCTGAAGGACTGTCAACGTCTTGTTCGCCTCGACTTTGCATCCGATCTATCTCCTGAAGCAATGGACTGTCTGATACGCCTACTTCAAAGGAACCCACAATTGGTTCGAGTCTCTCTGTGGATCCTCGAAGGAACACTGTATCAGAAGCTGTGGAAGACACTGCTTGACGACTGTCCTAGGCTGACAGAGATTGAATTTCACAGGACCAACTTGCAGGGCGTGTCTCTGATGGGTTTCATGGACCTGGCCCAGAGGCTAACAAGGCTGGAGCTTGGTGATTGTAATCTCTCACAGCTGTTGGCATGGATGTCGTCGTCACCACCGTCACCATTTGGTGCTGCCAAACTCCAAAGCATCAGCTGCTGCAGTAACAAGAACAGCAGGGTCTTGCAAGACAATAGGGACTGGCCAGGATTTCCAGTGTTACGGGAGCTAATCATTACAGGCTATTACGGCGACCACACCTGGATGAATCAACTCCAGATTTTTGTCCGAGCCCCGAAACTGGAGAGTTTGTCGTGGAACATCATAGATCTACAATACCCTTATGTGATCAATGGTACGTCTGAGGAGTTTGCTCCAACGTTGGTCCGCCTACTCCATCAACGGCCTTGGCCCCTTCTAAATTCTCTCGAGGTGACAGAGGATCATCTGGGGCGGCTGTCATCCTTGGGCGACGATGGTTTAGCCGAGATATTGACTCTTCTTCCAGACGGTCTGAAGAGTTTCCGCTTCCCAGGCGCGGATTTTGGACTCTTGTCTTGGCAGGCCATCCAAAGGCACTTGGGAACATTGGAGGTATTGGGTTTAACAGAGATTCCAGGTAGGATGGTCCAGGGTTTTCTCACATCCTGCCGGCAGTTGAGGGAGTTAAGGGGACCAACCCTGGACTCCATGGATCTCGTGCGTGAAGATTGTGCAGACCTCGCGGAGCAACAGAATGCGATGACTACAACTGCGACGCTAACCGAAAGAGAACTGCCAGACGCGTTGATAGACCAACCACCTCGGATGGCAGCCGCCACGACTATGGATCCATTGGCACGACCGTGGGTTTGCCATCGACTTAGGGTGCTGCGAATAACACTTCGGAGGAAGAGTGGAACGACAGAATCTGATGTTCAATTCATTCAGAAAATAACAGAGTTAAGATGCCTTCAAGAATTGTTTCTGTGTCCACTGCAGAAAGCACAACATTTCGATGGATTGAACCCGCGACTTGCGTTAAGAATGGAATTGAATCCTCCTGATATTCGAGGCGTGTTCTCCTCTACAGCAAAGATCAGGAAGCACCATGTTGGAAAGCGACTGTTGGAGATCTGGCCTGACCTTACCAGTTGCTACTGGCAGCGCTTTTGACCAGGGACCAGAAACTGTGGAGCCTGTTATCTTCAATAATAAATAACAAATAGCAGTCATAGCCAGCTTCCGGCGGAGAGGAACAGGTGGTGTGGGATGCGTCTATGAGATTCAGTGAAGTCTTTGCACAAGAGCATCAATTCAAAAGTGCATATTCAGTCGACGACGAAATATAAGGTGATTTTTTTTTTTGTCCAGAACACTTTTTTAAATAAAACCAGCGTGCTGAAATTCAAAGAGTAATAGGTTTCTATGGTACCTACCCCCGGGGTAGCGTCCGAGAGGATAGTGGTGTTGTTCAAGAGATACCAAGAAAAACAATTGAAGTTGAAGAAGGCTCAATGTGCCTAGTCGACCACCGGTAGGAAAGGGAGGCGAAAGGAGGGCGGGGAAGGAGACGATCTCGAGTGAAGCACCCTCGACTTCTTCGCGTAACCTCAAAAAAAAAAAAAAAAAACGGACTGGTCACGTGCATGCAACGCGCCTGAGAATTGATGTTTGAAATTGATACATCAGCTCCTCTTTCATTCATCTCTTGCCATCAACCCCCTGCCTTTTGCTCCGAATCGTCAAAGTTGGAACTGGATGCTGAACGAAAGACTTGCGACACTGGAGGATTCCTCCCGTCGACTAACGGCAGTCGACTTTTCAACCCCTCGACTCTACTCTTCATTACTTCTCGAGAACCAGGCGGTCCCTGTCCGGAACGCGAAACCATTCGAACGGAATCTCTTTGCCGCCAATGGAAGCGAGACCATTCGCAAGTAAGGACCGCAATCTAGTTTTTGTTTTTTTTTTTGGCGGGCATTGAGAAGTCTTGATTCTTTTACAATGGAGTAGATGGACAGAGTACAATTGTACAAAGTGGAAGTGTGTGACAGTGAAATCGTGTGTGTGTGATTTTAATTTCTGACTTTACCGTTAAAAAAAAATCTCTTTGTCAATTAGTATCCGGACAAGAGAGGGCGCGAACGAATTTGAGACCGCCATGGAGCTTGCCACAACATTGAATGAAATTTGGTAAGGAACGATAATATTACCCAGTGTTTTTTGTTCCTTATAAGATCCATTGACCTGACAAACATCTCAAACCAGCCAAAGCAGGGAAAGTCAGATCAAGCTGAGCCAGGTCTCAGAAGCTCATGATGATGTTCTTCAGTCTATTGCAGATTTGCAGTCAAAGTTATCAGAGGTAAATGGGAGGCAGCATAGGATACGGCTCCAGTAGCTTGATGTGTTTTCTAATTTTACCGCCTTTTTTTTTTTAGCTTGAAAGTGCAAATAATTCGACGGGCGAGCATCACGAGCACAATACACACCAAGAAGAGGGTGAAGTTGGAGCCGATATTACGCGGGAAGAAGGCGAGATCTTTGCGTTGGAACAAATCTTGAATGAGAAGCGACAAGTGGTATGGAAATGAAAGAGGGCGAGTGATTCCTTAAGAGATTTTTTTTTCTCTAACCAAGTTATATATATATATTTTTTGTTTGTTTTATATCTGAAATATTAGCTGAGGTCAATGGAAGATGAATTGAGCACGCTAGCAGATATTGCAGACAATGAGCACAGAGACCAGGATGCTTCTTCAGCCATGGAAGAGGACTCGGAAATGGACGCTGAACTTGCATCTTCCAAGGCCGAGATTGAGGAAATGGAGGCCATGCTTGAGGACCAAAGGCGCCATGAGGCCGAGCAAGTGGCCCGACTCGAACAGCTCCAAAAAGAATATGAAGAGTTGGAGGCTAATCAGAATGAAAAAGGGCAGACAGCCATGGAACAGGAATCCAATCCACAGTTTGAAGCGTTTTTGCAGCTGTGGGAAAAGGTTGCAGGGTTGGAAGGGGATACAGATATTGAGCCCATTGGAGCAAGAGAGGCACACCAAAAGCTCGAACTGTTGCTGGATGGCCTAGAGCGGACCCAACGTCATATCGTCCAGCTGGACGTAATACAGTAAGGAATTCTTTGTATTTTGGAATCTTTGACTAGCTGACGACGCAGCAGAACTTACAATTGGAAACAAAAAAAAAATTGTGTGTTTTTGCATTCCCAAATAGACAAATCAGCATCAACTTGATTGCCAGCTGTGCTGACCCGGAGACGCCAGAATTTGATCCGCCCAGGACTCAAGGAGCAATCTTGGCTGCTCGTTCGTTACAGGCAATCTACCAGGCGGGAGGTGCAGTGCCATTACCGATACTTAAAGACATGATTGCAAAGGAGGCTATCGACATGGGCGTGGATAAATCTGCAGGCATTCAAACCGTGTACAGTCTCATTGCCGCACAATTGATCCAGCTGGACCGCACCGCCAACCCGAATATGGCACACTTCAACTAAAGCACAATAATAAACCACCATGTACAATAGAATTGACTTTTTATGTTGTTTGTTTATTGCACACTTCCCTATATCTATTTCATTGAGGAGACCAAAAACG
Organism: Entomortierella parvispora; assembly: GCA_963573315.1. Taxonomy (NCBI): domain Eukaryota; kingdom Fungi; phylum Mortierellomycota; class Mortierellomycetes; order Mortierellales; family Mortierellaceae; genus Entomortierella; species Entomortierella parvispora. The sequence continues at coordinate 1,583,019 of OY752146.1, forward strand.
CGCCCTTGAAAACTTGAAATCCTTATCTAATTCTACTTGAAATACATTTTTTTTTCCTCTACTGGAACTGGCACAACGTTGAAATAATCTCTCCATTCTGGAACTCTGCCTCAGCCTTCAGCTCAGTGCGTCTGAACAAATGTAAAACATAACAGAATGTTAGTGAAAAAGTCTTAAAAGTCCGTGTCATATTCAAGGATTTAAAACGCAGAAACTTACCCAAAGTAAAGACGGAGAGTAAAGATGACGGGAGTGCCAGGGGCTGCGCCGGGCATATGTGGCAGGGGGATAGTAAAGTCGCAGAGCTTTTGCACGCCAGCAGAGTCCACAAACTCGGGCGTATTCTCTCCATTGTAGACGTAGAGGGGCGAGGACAGGGGCTCGGGGTACTTGTGGGTGATATACTTTTTGCTGATGCATTCGTCCACAGAGATGGACTGGCCTGGTCGAACAAAAACCGAGAATCCATCACGGACACGGTATTTACCATCTTGCATGTACTTCTTCTCAACAGGGTCACCGGGCTTATAGGCTCGGGTCGTGTCGACACCATACCAGCGGCGGGCCACACGGGACTGAATCGGTTGATGAGTCAAACCATGATAGACAGCCCCGCGAACTACGGCGAGATCTGGACGAGGGGGGTAACGGATCAAAGGCACTCGGTTCTCGAACTCCTGCTGGACTCTCTTGTGAAGATAGGGCGAAGATCCAAAGCCTCCGACCAAGAAAATGGCCGAGCACTGCTGAGACTGGAACAGCTGTCCGTCAATCAATCCCAGCACCTGGTTCACCACTGGATCGAAAACCATCTCGCGCATCTCCTGAGCTGAGATTGCCAACAATCCATCCTCCAGTCTAAGATCCAAATCCACCATATTGGCCACTGCGGCGGGCATCGAGATGAACGAGTCTTCATCACCATCGAACTGGGGCTTGTGCATGAACACAAACTCCTCCATGATCTGCGCCCAGGCCTTGGGTTGCAAATCGTACCGCTGCAACTTTTGGCGAACCAACATGGAGAAGTTCTCGTCCAAGAAACCCGATCCACAAGATGCACCGGATCCGCGCGTTACCTCTGTCAACGCACGTGTACCACTGCTGTAGTCGACCTGGAACACAATCAAATCGACCGTACCACCTCCAGCATCGCAAATCATGAAGCGATCTCCGTGGCGCAAGTTGAACTGCTCGCACTTCTTTTCGCAGTACATGGCTGCAGCCTCGGGCTCAGACACGAGGAGCAGACGATGAGCAGGGTCGGAAGGCTGGATCAGTCCAGCCTGGATGGCCGTTTGACGCATGACACCCTTGGCGGCATCCGTCCACATGGCAGGAACCGTGAGACAGTACTGGATATGCTGGGGGTTGACCATTCCGCCTCCGCTGTTCTTGATGATCTCGTTGATGGCGTGTGTGTGCATGGCACGGAGGTAGTCGCTAATGGCCGATTGAGGGTTGATGGCCCTGGGGAGAGGGGGCAAGTACGGCGCCAGGTCTTGGTCCAAGAACAACTTGAATTTTTGCAAGAGATCAATGTTGCGGGCCTGAGGCGTCAGCATGGCAGCCTTGGCAGCGTATCCCCACGAATGCATCTGGTCCGTTTCCTTGGTGTAGGCGCTGACAGTGGGGACCTTTCCGTAGAGGTTAGCTTGGTGAGGCCTAAGAATAGTCGAGATCTGCGTTAGCACAGTGTGGGCTGTCCCATGCCATGTATGATGATACAATTATCCAGCCCTTGTGGAGACGGGCTTTCGTTACCATGTGGTCATCTCAAGAACATCGCCGTTGCTCTTGAACGCATAGGCGATACCGGAGAAGGTCGTTCCTGGGACAACAGAGAGTGAAGGCACATTCGTTAGAGTTGAGTTCTATTGCATCCAGTCAGGGCGTCTCATTTCTTCCTTTCATTGCTGGGAATGATGAGCATATATTGATGACATGACAAGCGGCATTGCATCCATGGCGGGCAGCATCCTCATCCTCGTCTTCCTCATCCAGTCGTGCTTTCTGCAGCTTTTGCTCCACCTCTCCCGTCCTGTGGTCCTCTCTGTCCTTGTTGTCTCCTCCTTTTGACTCCCCGAGGACAGGGCTCTCCTCTCCTGCATATATCCTCGAGAGAGAAAACAAGAGATCCCAGATCATCCATCCTGCATTGCATTGCATCCTTCACTCCCAGTCTGCCTTACCGAAATCAATGGCAACCAGGAGAGGGTATTCGCTGCCAATCGTGGCGTTGGGTCTTGGTTGCACTTGCTGCTGCTGCTGAGGAGGTGGAGACGCGACCTGACCGGGCTGACCAGGGTATCCAGGCTGCCCGTAGCCTTGCTGCTGCTGCTGAACTGGGCCAGCATCGGGAGGGAGACTATATGATAATGGCTGGATGGAGACTGTCGAAGCAGCAGGCTGCTGTTGATGCTGCTGTTGCTGTTGCTGTTGCTGTTGTTGTTGTTGTTGGTACGCCAACTGCTGTTGCTGTGCGTCTGCATAGCCGCCATAGGGCTGCTGTTGCTGTTGCTGATACTGCTGCTGCTGTTGCTGCATCTGGGGGTCGACCTGGCCATAGGGGTTGTAGGCACCCGAGGTAGGAGGAGGGGGTGCCTGGCCGCCATAAGGGTCGGGGTGACCTCCAGGGGCAGGTGCCTGATTCTGGTAGTAGCCCTGCTGAGACTGTCCCTGGTAGTACTGCTGCTGCTGTCCAGGCTGGGGATAACCACCATAGACGCCGGCGGGAGCTTGCGAGGGCGAGTCATAGCCTTGCTGCTGCTGGCCTGCGTTCTGCTTCTGGAGTGCGGCCTGGTAGAGCTGGCGCTGCTGGGCAATGTGGGCGGGGACTTGGTCGGCCATTGGAAGGATGGATGGATGAGGAGAGATGGAGAGAAGAGATGAAGGGAAGGGGGGATAGGACAAGAAGGCGTCTGCAGATGAGAGGAGAGGGGCCTGTCTGTCTGCAGATGCGAAGGAAAGAGAGGATGGGGTGAGAAGAAAGGAAGAAAGGAAGAAGAAAGAGAAAAAAAGAAAGCAAAGGAAACGTTTTTTTGGTCCTTATTCTCCCTTTGGGTCTGGATGTGTGTGTCCATCGAGCATCGCTCCTCTCCTGTCTTCTCTTCTCTTGTCTTCTTGCTCTTGTTTGTTCGCTCATCGTGAGTGTGTGCATGGCCCATTTATGCTCTCTTCTTTAATGTCCACAAGCACCCTTTTGGCCCTGTCTCTTTGTCCATGCCCATGCCCACCATCCGCATCCTCGGGAAAACGGTCCTAGGCCAAGGCATGCCGCTCTGTCCCCGTATTCCAAAGTCGTGTCTCCTCCCTTCCGTTGTCCTCCTCCACCTCCACCGGCAATTGCGTGAAGAAGAGGAAGAGGAGCAACACTGAACAAAAGAAAGGAACAAAGGATTGACCTCTATCTCTCTCGTCGATGACGCGCTTTGGTTCTGAACGCGACTGCCTCCAATGCGCCTTTAAAATCGCCTCTCTTCTGCGCACCGCTCTTTTCTCTTTTTCTTCTCCTCTCGTCCGTTTCCCACATACGCCTCTGCCATCCATTCTGTTCTTCCCACCCTTTCTTTTGTTCTCCACTTCACTTTACCTTTTCCTACCAGATCAGACCAGACCAGATCGACCTCTCCCTCCCTCTCTCCCCACCGCCTTTCACTCCCATCTTCGCCCACCATGTCCTTCCGCCTCCCAAAGTTCCCCATGCTCACCCTCTTTCACAACCCTGCAAGCGACGTCAGCAACCAGGCTCTCAAGCTCCTCCGTCAAGCTTCTGTCAACTACAAGTTTGACATTGATCTCATCGACTCAAAGACGGCCCCTACCCATCAACAGGTCTCCAACATTGTCGAATATCTCGGCAAGGGCTCAGCCGCCACCGGCTGTGCTCAGATCCTCAGCCCAGAAGCTCCCAAGGCTTCTACCGTGGCCGAGGTCCAAAAGATTTTGGATGCTAATCCCGGTTATTTAGCAAAGCCCTTGGTCGTCGATTGGAACAAGGGCAAAGCCATTGTCGCAGTGGTAAAGTGAACTAGGATCTCTTTTGTGTGTGTGTGTGTGTGTGTGTGTGTGTGTTAGTGCGTGTGGAAAAGGGAATTTTAAAAAGTCGTTGAGCTGACGTATTTTTTTTTCATTCTTCTTCCTTCATTGGTCTCCTTTTTGCAGCCTGCCACAAAGGTCAACGAGATGGTCAAGGATGTCGGTGAAACTGAGTAGTAGTACAGTAGTCCTCAAGATTGCAGATATAAACTTTTTTTTAATTGTAAACTGGGCAGTGGGCGGGCATTAGCTGGTATAGTCTGGATTTGGATTCAACTTGGGCTGGGACTGACGGGAACTTTTTTTTTTTTTTTTTTTTTTTTTTGCAGTGCGTGAGTGTGTGGATGCTTTTTATACGGCATCGAAAACGGCAGCAAAACTGAACGCGTATTCAGAATTCATGTTGACAATCTTCCACTGGCCTGCTCCCAACACCTTCTTGATCTCAAAGAGACCCGGTTGCACCTGAGGCAAGCGCTCGGGCATGCCACCCTCGGGCGATTGCAATGCCAAGGCCGGGACCACACCCTTCTCCACATCAAAGACGCGGACCTTGATCGTCTGGGGCACATTCTTCTTCACATGAGCCTCCATAGGCTCCAGGACCGAGAAGGAGAAACCCTTGACCACATATTGCTGCAGCATGGGTTTGGCCGCCCGACCAGATCCTTCGTTGATGACGCGGAAGCTCAAACATTGGGGTCCATTCTTGGTCTGGTCACCACCTGGAGGCCAACCAAAGACGTTCAGCTCGCCTTGACCGGACGAAGGACAGAATCCCTTGACAGACATCCAGACGTACTTTGCGTCATCCTTTAGCCATTGACAAGAAGTCGGTACAGATTGACCCTTCCAGTTCAAGCGGGCTACAATCTTGCCAGCTTGGCCGTCCGAGGGTCGCTTCTTCAGGCGGACTTCGAGCTCGATCGAATCGTCCTTGGTGCGGATGACCTGACCGCGGTGTTTGCCGGCAAGCTTGATACCAAGACCCCAGGACTCGGGCTTGATCGATGGGAGGTTTCTAAAGACCTTTTCCTGGATTGGGGGATCCAAGAACTGCTCACGGGGATCATCGGGCCAGTGGGTGTAGATCAAACGGTTGGGTCGAAGCAAGAAGAAGAAGGGACGGAACAACTTGCGGAAAGAACGGGTGGACAGATCACAGACACCAGCACCCCAGGTGGAGTCAATCAACAGGTATTCGCCATCGATCGTCACGGCGTTCCAGGCATGGGGACTACCCAGACGTTCGTCGCCGACCTGAATATCGACACCACGAGCGACACCAATGACCTTCTTGACATCAAGTCCTGCGGGCTCGGCCAGGGCAATGAACAGGTTGGCGTAACCCTCACAGACAGCCTTGCGGTTATGGAGCACACCTTCGGGAGACTGGTCACCATAGTGTCCAGACATGAAGGCGGGCACGTCGTACACAATGTTGTTGGTCATCCAGGTAAAGATGGTCCGGAGTTGTGAGACCTTGTCCCCAGCACAGGGTGTGGTCAAATAATCCGACAGGGCTGGGATCGACGCCATCTTGGAGGAAGGGCAGGACCGGGCCAATTCATCTTCACGCGAGAAATCAATAGAGTCCACATCCAATCTTTGGCCACGGAAGGACGGCGCCAGCAGGGGTTGGGATCGCCTAAGTAAATTGATAAATTGGGAAATGAAGATAAAGAGCAAAGACGCGAAAAGAGGAAAAAATAGAGATTAGAATATGAAATCAGGATACTACCAACAGTCCATGACAAAAAAAAAAGCTCAGTCCACCAACTTACTTGAGAAGGGAGATAGAGTCCTCGGGCATACCTTCCCCAGAGTAGGCGGAGGTGGCATGGTGGACAACCTGGCCGTTGTGGGTCGTGGTCGTTGACGTTGACGTTGACGTATGGTGCTCGACCGCAGGCGTTGGCCGGGTCAAGGTTGTTTGGCGCAACTTCTCAGACAGGTCATCAAAGACACCATTGCCATTCTCCTGGCGAATGATCTGAGGCAGGACGGGGGCCTGGGATTGAACAGGAGCCGGTCGCTGTTGCTGAGGCTGCTGTTGGACCGGAGCAGGGACAGGAACAGGCCGCTGTTGCTGCTGTTGTTGGACCGGGGCAGGTCGCTGTTGCTGCTGTTGTTGGACCGGGGCAGGTCGCTGTTGCTGCTGCTGCTGTGGCGGTGGAGGGGACTGGATGGAGTTGCGTTTTTCAGATGACGAGTTGTTACCGGGCAAGACCTTCTTGAGCGAGGAGAAGAATCCGCCGCTCCTGCGTTTTGGCTCTGGTTCTTGTTGAACAGGAACAGGGCGGGAGGAGAACTGCTGCTGAGGCTGGGGCTGGGGTGCACCTTGGACGGCGGGCTTTTTGGTCGTTGTTGTGGTCGTGGTGGTAATACGTGTGGGTTGACCGGGAGTCTCGACGGTCGTGACAACGGTCGTCACACCATTCACGGTGGTGGTCTTTGTCGAGGTTTTGGTGCCGGGAACTTGACTCATGTTGGACGAGTATTAGGGGAAAAGATTATAGGGGAACTTTTAGAGATGCCAGAGGGCTATTAAGAATATGGCTGTCGGGAGGATAGAAGCGAAGGGAGGAAGGAGGAGGAGAAAGGAGATAGAAAGGGTCGCGGTTAGAGATTTGCAAGCAAAAAAAAAAAAAAAAAAAAAAAAATCGTGGGCAATTGAGTCTTGTGGGCTCAATTTTATGTATCTCGCGCGAGAGAGGGCGGGAGAGATGTGCGGATGGCAAGGGGTTCACGTCTGACAAAACAAAAGGCAGAATTGCGAGGGAAGATGCCAGAAGACGCCAGAATGTCAGTCAGTCAGAGGGCCTCAGGAAACTGCCACTGCTGACAAGGGCAGTAAAGTGAATAGAAACGAGGGATCAAAGGAGGACCTCGAGGGGTTGAAGGGACTGAGAACCGGTAAAGACAGAATAGAAAAAAGGACTGGACCATTGGAGGGAAAACAAACAAAAAGAGGGCATCGAAATGTCGGGATATCGTGGCAAGAGTGTGTCAAGGTTGAGGGGGTTCTGCCTTTCAGTCCAAAGCTGCAGTGGGTTGATCATTGAGCGATGATCGTATGGTATGGGAGGCGCCTTCCCTGTTGGACCATCGTGGTCCTGGGATGGGATGAGAGCCTTCCTCTTTTCTCTTTCCTTTTTTTTTGTTTTCTTGCCTCAGCAGGAAAGCAACGTGCCAGGGTGCACAGAAAATCAGCTCGTTGTTGCTGGGTTTTGTTTTTTTTGTCCTTTGGCCTGGAACACGAAATCCTCGTTTTTTGTGTTTTGCGTCTGTGTGCGCCATGGACAACCACCATGCCCCGCCCTGTCCTCGTGGTTTGCGCCATCAATTGAAAAAGGACTAAAAGGCGGATGACGGTGGAGTTGGTGTGGGTGTGTTGGTGCAACGGTTCTTTTCTTTCTTTGGGCGTTTCCGACTGTTTTTTCGAGGTCACGACTGACCATGGCCCAAAACAAAAACGCGTGTTGCTGATCTACTCCACTATCCCTCTTATCCTATCCTATCCCTCTGCGTGTTCCTGAACCAACAATTGAAAGCGGAAGCAGTAAAAACCGCCACCAGGGCTGGGAGGGAGGAGGGGTTCGACTTACACTGGGAAAGGATATGAACTAGGCTACTTTTTTTGGGTGCTTGAGGGTGGCGTTGAACAGACGTATATGTAGAAAAGAATGAAAAGAAGACGGAGACCAAGTAGGAATGGGTATACAAAGAAAGGTGAGGTACTTTTTTTGGGTTGTTTTTCGTAAAGCGGAATGAATGGAGAAGGAAGGAAGGGTTGGATGAATGAAAGAAAGAAGAGAGTCGGAATTAAAGGGTAGGAGCCGGAGGCGGAATAAGAGCGAAAATTAGGAATAGGAGGGAAAGGGATGGTGAGGTGAGGACGAGGAATATCTGTGAGGGGCTGAAGGGAAGAAGAGAGGAAAGGCGGTTGCGAGGTTGTGGTGATGCGTTTGGATGCGGTTGGGACAAGCGGCGGTCCTTGGTCTTTATGCAAAAACGCGATGAGGTGCCCCGTTCCCAAATTTCGCTTGGCCTCGCTTTGCTTCGCTCTTTGGTCCATGAAAGGGCGCCCGAACCTTTGACATCGACTTGGTGACGAGTGGGTTGGTTCTCTGACTGGTGGTTTTGTCTGACCCCTCGATCGAAGGGTATTGTTTGTTTATGTTTATGTTTTGCATTACCATTCAATTGAATAGAAAGGGCCCAAGAGATAAAGACCCGGAGGCCCTTGCTGCTTGCCGCGCTCAATTTTTTTCTCTGTGCAACAGCAACACTGAAGAGCAACCGACAGTCAGCTGGGAACAATCCAAACAAGCACAGGCGGGCGAAGGGAAGGTCATTGGCAATGACGAAGATGGACAGAACGAGAAGAAAGAGACCCAGAGCGCCCCAGGGTCGCGCGGGTCACTTTTCAATGTCCTTTGACTCATGCATTTGGCTTTCGAGGCGTCCTCGCCCAGCCCACCCCCCATCGTCGGCAATGCATGCAGAAAAAGAAAGAAAGAAAAAAAAATGAGAAAAAATTCGACAAATGGAATGTAGCAGATCGCTTGTGGCTCCAGTCTTTGAGAGTGGTTAGTCATCCTAGCTTCTCAAAGACGCTCGTCCCTTGATGTATGTTCATATGTTCATATACCCTATCCCGCTTCCTCTTCCCCTTCCCCCTCATTATTCAGCCCTACGGATTTTGCGCGAAGGACTCTCTCTCTGCAGCTCTCCATTGGAAGCTTGGAAAGGGATCAAAACACCTTTTCCTGCAAACAAACAAGCGTCGGCAGTAAGCACGACTGCAGGGATGAAGGAGGACAGAGCTGCAAAAAAAAACAAGATGCAAACAAAAAGAGCTGTTTCTTCCTTTCCACAGGGATGTTTCCTCCGGATGCAAATGGCTGAGACAACCTTGCTAAGCAAGCATTTGAGAGCAGATCTCGACCATGAAGAACAAACAGGGATGGGCGCGCCTTGTTTTTTTTACTTTTTATTTTGCATGGTCATTATTTTTGCCTCGTGCAGCTCCACGGAGAAAAGGTAGGAGGTCAAAAAAAATCTTGAAAGGAAAAGGATCTTGAAAGAGAAAGCCAGAAGAGACAACTCTGTGGGGGTTGACATTTGGATCCAAGGTCGCAGGACTGGCAGGGTCGGTGACTGAAAGGAAAGAAGCTCACCATTTCGTCTTTCTTCTCTTGCTGTCCACGAGGGAAGAGAGAATGAGCAGGAGGAGGAGAAGGAATGAAGGAAGGAGAACGGAAGCTACTTGACAAATCAGATTCATAGGCGAAATTGCTTTCTAGGAGCCTCGGGGGAGCGACAATGCTATCCTAGCCAAGATCGCACAGCAAGGGCTATCGACGCGTGCTAGTCGATTCGGAAATGCTCCTTTGAGCATGCTTGCTCTTTGGCGAGACCAAAAAAAAAAAAGGACTGCATGGTCTTGCTCGGAGAAGGTGTTCTCTCTCTTTCCATCTCATCCATCCTAGGGGCAAAGAAAAAAGAACAGACCAATAGACCTTACCCGAAAGCTTCAGGTACACACAAAGGCTACATCCATCCGCATCCCACAGCTGAGCTAGAAAAAAAAAAGAAAAAGTATCCCTTTTTCTGACGCGACAAGGGAAGTGTCCAGTGCAGGAATCCTTCCGAAGGTTTGTCGCGAGATCGCCCTTTTCCCCCCCACCCCTTCCCTTTCTTCGCCGTCCAACTTTGATAATGATGGTCGAGTCCAGAGCCCTCGCTGTATGATGCAGACTGCACGCCATCGGCCTTTCCCCCCCTTCCTGCGCTCATAATTGATTCCCAATGACATCCTCGGATCCTTTGTTTACAGTACAGTACATGTACCTGTGTCTTGGGTTGCTTTTCTGTGCACCCGAGATCTAGCGTGGTCTAGCTTATCGGAGCAAATTGGCCATTCATCCCCAAAACACGACGTTTTCTCCATGTTTGGGCAGCTGAGAGCAATTGAGGGTGAACGTGCGTGGAGTGCGCGCGCGAGAGAGCGCGTACAGCGTGATGGATGTGGTTCCCAGTCCTCTTCATTGCCCTGGAAACCATTACGTCGTGCAGACATGCAAGAACCCGCGTGGTCGCACCCTTCAAACATGATGGTCATTTTATTCGAGGAGCCTCAATTTTGCGAACCACCCTGTCGACTTTATCTGTCCGTCAAGGGTCGACCTCGGCTAATCAAAGAAGTCACAGAGAGCAATGGGCTGGAGAGAGAGAGAAGGAAGCCATGACCCATGAAATAGATGCGATCGTTTACTCATGACAGATGCAGAACTGGCATGTTTGGGCAACGCAGGGGTAAGAAGGGAATGGGGCACAAGACAACGCAAACACTGCAGGCTATTTCTACATGCCTGATTTCCCAAGCACTCGTTCGTCCCTTGGGCAGTAGCCTTATTACCTTATTTACGTCCAACACCTGACGACCCTGGGGCGGGAAATGACCAGTTCATGCAGTCATAGATCTGGGTCAGTGTCCTCTTCCAGGAGCTTGCGTCCCCCCATTGAGGTGATACAGGCCCTGCACCACTGACGAGTCTGCATGTGTGTTTGTGTGTTTGTGTGCTTGTGTTTTGCGTGGAGGCTTGGCCATTCCGGCCCCCCCTGCGGGCTGCGGCCCCTCGAAAAGAGGGAAAGGAAACACTTTTTTTTTTTTTTTTTTTTTTTTGGTTGCCACACATCCGCTTCTGCACCGCCTTGATCCTGCAATTTTTTTGTGCTGTGCGTTTGCGTTATTTATTCTTGTGTGTGCATGAACCAGGAGGATCGTCGTCAGCAAAGAGGGAGCAAGAAAGCGCCTTGTTTTGTTGCAGAGCGGTGGTCGACTTTTGGGCGGTGATGTCTTCACATTTCCCCTGTTTGGGTTCCTGCTATTGTCCCCCTTCTGCGTAGAAGGACGAGGACGCGTCTGTGTTCGACCCAACGCACGGGAATCTTGCTTCTTTTTTACCGGCCGGGTGCAATTCCGACAGCGACCAAAGTTCAAGGGCCGGTGTTTTGACACTCTGATCTGCACTTTAGAAGTTTTGAACCGCCTCTGTCGCTCTTCACCTCTGCCGAGGATTGGGGACGACTCGGCTACAGGCCACGTCAGGTGGAGGAGTTGTCCTGGAGTTTCCCTGGATCGTCACCAGAGATGGAATGGAGCGAAATGTCGACCTTCCGGCCGACCAACCAAGGAGCAAAGAACAAACAGAGTTGGGACTCAAGGTTCAATAAGGGGTTGCGTCGAGGGTTCGAACCAAGAACCCGCGAGGCAAGCAAGGCAGGCAAGGCGCGAACTGCCAATGGTATCCACGATCAAGAGACGACGGCAAAGAGGACGGCAACATTGACGAGCAGTCGAGCAGACGAGCAGGTGAGCACACAGCCGAGGAACAGCAGCGATGGATGTTTGTAGGGAAAACAGTCTCTTGCCTATGAGCAAGAAGGAGACACACAGAGAGAGAGACGAAGCAACTGCATGGGTCAGAAAGGGAACAGAGACAGAGAGAGAAAGGAGATGCTGCTCATCAAGAACCCAAAGACGCATCGAGAGAAGGATGACCCTTTGTTCTTTGTTCGATGTCGTTGTTTCCATCAGCAGGTCATTTGTTTGCATCTGGTGGTTCATCCTCATCAGACAGACAGGCAAGCGTACAGTGCTCATTGTTTGTTCCCACACTCATACTCTCTCATGCCCTCATTCATACACATTTACACATTCACTCGCTTCACCCGGTCTCTCCCTCTGTTTGCACACACACACGCCTCTAGGACTCATCTCTTGCAACATATTCATATCTGCACATCGCATCCTTCCTCCTTTGAAGAGTCCAATCCCCCAATTCCTCTTAAGCGCCCTCGTCCGTCTGTCCCTGTGAGCCGTTGCTCCTGTTAGCGTAGCGTTGCTCCTTCTTTCTTCTCCCCTTCTCGTCTTCACTTTACACCGTCCCCACTCCTCTATCCTCTCTCTCCATTGTCGTTCCTCCCCCTTTGTTCTTTGTTTCCTTCCTTGCAAGGAGACACCTTCACTCCTCCTCCTCGCGTGTTGTCGATCTTCTCCTTCCTCCCTTTCCCCACACTCTCAATCCACCTTCCCCCCCCTCTCTCACTACCTTATCTACCCCGCAACGGAACCAGTACAAGCGACCTGCTAAACTTGATCCCCTCTTGCCCCCTTGCCCCACGCTACCATGACCTTCTCCGGCCTCCCCAGCGTTCGTGATCCCAAACAGAGCCTGAAGAACTCGGGCTCGTCTGCATCCAGCACCACATCATCCTCCACGTCCTCCTCCCCCACAAAGTCCCCTCTTCCCCAAGACCAGGATCAGCAGCAGGATCAGCAGCAACATCAACAACAGGATCAACCTCATCAACCTCAACAGCAACAACAACAGCCTCAACAACAACAACAAAAACAACAACAACAACAACAATTACTCAGAGAAGCATCCAAGTCAAATACACACCCCTCATCCACGCCATGCTCCTCCTCCTCCTCCTCCAATCCCTCCTCTACCGAGCAAAGCACCGAGGCCCATCGCAGTCATGACACGTCCTTCATCGCTGCTCCTCTGCCCCAGGGACTGGTCGTCAATGCAAACTCGGCCGAGCCCATGTCTGCGGCGCTGATCGAAAAGTCGTTCCAGGACCTGGTACAGGCTAACTTTGGCGACAGCACTGGTGCTGTCAATGGTGGCAGCATGATGGATATGAGTGGGCTGATCAGCTCTGGCCACCAGCACCTGGGTTCATATCCCTCCACATCTACTGCAGGATCTGGGTCTACAGTGGACCTGAACCATCAGCATCATCTTCACCATCCTCTGGCGTTGAGCCTTGACTTGAACCTGAGTCTGCAACAGCAGCAGCAACTTCAGATCCACTCTGGAGTATCATTACCGAGCCTCCAAGTGGAGCTCAGGCACCCGCAGCCGGTGATGCAGCCGCCCTCGTTGACCAATGACAACTCTTCCAGCAAGAAAAAGACAGCCCCCCAGACCCTGAACCCTGCCCACAGTGCGGCCTACCGGAAGCGATTGAACGTGAATCAAGGTAAAGACAATGGGGAAAAAAGGAAGGAAAGAGACGACAGGCAAATGCCTGCCTCTTTCGGAAGACTTGGAGGGTGCCTTCTTCCCCACTCGCTGCACCCCACCCTTGTGGCTCTCTCCCTGCACGCGCCCTTTGTTTGTACTCTTTGTCGGTTGCATTTTCGTTTTTTTTTCCTGTCCACCCGAGTGCGGGGAACCCCCCCTTTTGCTTCCGGACAAGGTGGAGAAAATTTTATTGTCATTTCCCCACACTGTTCTTGCAAAGGAGTCGTTCTGAGCTCTTTTCGCTGCTCAACAGACGGGTGGTTGCCGTGTGGAGCCATCGAACTCTTGGGACTGACTCTTCGGCCAATGCGCAAAGACAGAGATAAAGGCAGGCGAGGGCAGGGGATGGTGCCCCCACCACCAGACAGATCGAGACTAGCTTTAGGTTGCTGTGCGCCCTCCAACCGCTAGATTGGCTGGTGTGTCTGCTATCGCCGTCATCGCCTCCCCACCATCGGATCGCTGTTTCTCTGCTGGACCTCTAGTTGAAGGTTGTTTCGCTGCTGCACCTCTTGATCCGCCCAACCTAATCCGTTAATTTCCCCTTTTCGTTTCCATTTTCATAACGTTGCTTCCATGCCTCTTTTGCTTCGATGCCTTCTCCTTTGTTCCTATTTGCAGTCGGTTCTCGCGTGTTCAATTGATCTCCCAACTCATTCACTCTCTACTCTCTACCTTCTACTCTCTATACTCTCTACTCTCTACTCTCTACTCTCTACTCTCTACTCTCTACTCTCTACTCTCTACTCTCTACTCTCTACTCTCTACTCTCTACTCTCTACTCTATCTATATACATTGGACTGGCAGTCTGCGACTGGTGCCGGTATCGCAAAATCCGCTGTGATCGCGAGTCGCCTTGCAATTCTTGTCAGCACTCCAAGCGAGAGTGCATCCGTTCCCCCGCTGCAGTCTTGTTGGGCAACAATAGCAGCAGTCAAGACGATAAATCTGCCATAGATGACAACACTGCCACCCCCAGTGACGGATCCACCTCTCCCTCCACTCCTGCATCTGGAAAGACAAAGAGAAGCCGGGATGACGCCCTCTCAGACGGTCGATCTCGCCGAGCTAGCAAGTCGTATCGTGGCACCAGCACCAGTTCCCATCTCAGCAGTTCATCCGTCACCTCTTACTCCTCCGATGACGACAACGATGGCAATCTCAATGACGCTGCCAGCGGGTCTTCTTCGAGAGCCAGCGATCAGGCGTCACTTTCCCCTGTAGTCGGATCCTTGACTTTGGCGGGGTTAGGTTTGGCGGGACTAGGCTTTGATGCGTCATTGTCTTCAACGTCATCCACGTCAAGAAGAGACTTTCAACTGGGGTCGCCATCATCTCTGACAAGTTCACCTTCATTCACCACTAGTATGTTGGCGTTGGAGAGTTCCCAGGCGAATAACCTTAAGGACCAGGAGCATCTGGAGCGGATGCGACGGATCGAGATGCTTCTCAGCAGCGTCATTCCTGGCGCTGCCGAGTTTATTGCTCAAGGAAGCAGCTCCTCGCTCACTCATCTACTTCCAGGGCAAAAACAGCAGCAACAGCAGACGCGGCCGTCCAAGGACATGAGCGATTCCAGCAACGAGAGAAAAAAGAGTCTCTCTCTGATCACTCATGGACTCGACCATTCACACCGTGAGACGATCCTGTCCCCCCAGGATCGTCTTTCCAAGATTGCATTGTCATCCCCAGCAAGGGTGGACGCTCGTCCTTGGTCTAATAGCTCACCCCCAGGATTTTCTTCGCTTCATAAGGAAAAAGGCGAAAACTCTTGGCAGCAACAGCATCAACAACAGCAAAGGCAACTTCCTCAGACTGATTACATCGAACGTATGAAGCGAATTGAGCTACTGCTTGGATCGGTTCAAGATACTCAGTTGGCCAAGGCCTTGATCTCTCAGACTCAAGGAGGTGGGTCTCTCTCGATCGAGTCCTCGTCCTGTGCTGCAAGCGCCGATAATGTGAGCAAGGGCAAGAATGAGCGAAAAATGTCGAAGGTAAAGTTCCTATCCTCCTTACACGCAGTTGTATTACAGAAGAGGGATATGTCCTTGCTAACCTCAAAGACTCGTGAATTCTTTTATAGGATATAAAGAAAATGAGCAAAGCAGAGGCAAGACGGGCTACTGCTACCGCCAATGGAGCCGTCGTGAAGCGTCCCCATGTGGCTGCCGGATTCGCGGGCCAAAAGCCACCACCCAAACTGCCCCAGGCGATTGCTGAGGCTGCCAGCAAGAAACTGGCCACAAGGAAGAAACGTGTCTCTGCTGCTGCTGCCCGAGCTGCAGCAGCTGCCACCGCCGCCTCGACATCCACATCCGCTCCAGTCATTGCCTCTGCAGCAACAGCAGTTACCCCTAGGTCTGGAGGAGAGGACGCGGCGACGACTATAGGCACAGGGTCTGCCGACTCCTCGGCAACACCAGAGATGGCGAGCACTGCAATGCATTCCATGTTTGGACAGGATCACAGCAGAGTCGCAGCGCCTTCGCCCACAGCCTCGCTTGAGATCCCTTCAGCCTCTGAGTCTCAACACCGGGCCGTGGCTTTTTCTCAGCAGCATCAGCAGTATCAGCAGCAGCAACAAGCTCACTTTTTTGCTCAGCAGCAACAGCAACAGCAACAGTTCAACTTGGCGGCCCAACATCAGGATTCGATCACCTTCCAGCAGCAATTGCAGCAGCAGCTGCAACAACAACAAAACCACCAAGGATACATGACCTATCAGCACCAACCATTTGCCATATCCAACGTTGGTTCGATGACGATTCCACTGTCGACAGACCCAACAATTGGCAACTATGGATCTTTGGTGGTGCCAGCTTCGTCGTCGACAAGTTCTTCCCCGACAATGTCCCCCCGTTCTACGCGTGCTAACTCTGTCTCGACACCTTCGAAATCTGCCACGGATGAATCGACCTCGGGGCCGTTGAGCTTGCTTCAGATGCAGCAGCAGCAGCTTGTCTATTCAACCGGCTCTTCGCTTATGCAGAACGTTGTTGGATTTGATATGTCAAGTTTCGATTTGGTCGGTCAACAGCAGTTGGGGTCTCGGGACTCGCAGATCCACCCTTTTGTGATGCCTCAGGGTCCTTCATCTTATGGCCAGCAACAACATCAACACCATCACCACCCGTCAATGACGATTGGTACGGATGGGTTCACAGAGTCTGGACTGGGAATGAATGAGTCACTCGAGAGCTTGATGAGGAAGAACATGGGTTCTTTGGATCGGTTGATGGAGAATCTCGCGAACGAGAATAACCAGCAAAAAAATCCTACTGTCGTCACCACCGCTGGTGCCACGAACAATAACGGAGGTCATAACGGCCCTCAGACCCCATCGCATTCTGAGGGCTCCAATATGTTTGATCCCTCAACTCAGATGGCATATCTCCAGCAACAACAACAACCTCAGCAGCAGCAGCATCAGGGCATGTATCCAGATATGTCGCGATCGTTGTGGGTTCCTAGCCACACAGGCGCATTCACGATCCCGAGCACTTCTTGGTCCCCTTCATCCCAACCCCAATCTCAAAAACAGCAGCAACAGCAACAGTCGTCTCAGAGCATCAACATCAGTGCGAACGATTCTCCTGAAATGGAACTGGATCTAGAACAGCTTCAGAGCCAGCAGCGGAGTGCGCAAGAGCAGATGCAGCGTCAAAAGCAACTGAATGCCCATGCTCTGTTTCAACAACAGCACCAACAGCACCAACAACAGCACCAACAGCACCAACAGCAGCATCAACAGCAACAACAAAGTTTGCAAATGCGAAAGGGCTCGCTCGTCGTGGGGATGCCTCAGCAACCTCAACATCAACAACAGCATCCCCATCGCGCCTCGATCCAACATCAACACCAGCAGACGTTTTATATTCCACAGATGCAGGACGATGAGGACGATGGTGGCTTCCAAAGCATGTACGACAACAACAATGAGCAGGACGAGACCGCCACTCTTCCCACATCTGCTTCCTCTTCCTCAGGGTCCCTCCCCGTAGTCTCCTCCTCTTTGGAGCATTAGCCTCTCCCCTCTCTTCTCTTTCTCTCTTCTTTTTCTCTCTTCCTACTTTGTCATTTAATTACCGAGATTACAGATATTTTCTAGCCTATTCTTTTACCTGTCTTGCCTGTACAATAATCCACCCTCTTTTTTTGTTTTCAATTTTTGTCTTTTTCACTTGTCGCTGTAAAATTGTACATTGGGATATCTCCTTTTCCACTCAAAAGAATAAAAAGTCGTCTTTTATCACCATGATAGCCTGGGAGCAGTGCTATTGATGCCATCGAATACCCCTCATCAGTTCTTCTTTCCCCTTCATAACTCTGCAATGAAAACACGGGCAGTGAATTTGATCCATTCTAGTTGAGTTTATAGTCTACTTTGAGATGAATTTTGGGCATGGTGCTACTTGAATTTGGTGCCGAAACAAAGGATGTTGTTGTTTTCTGATTCAGTGTTTATTGACGTGCACGCGCTATTCTTATCGATAGAGATTGGAGAGGTAGTGACAGCAGAACGCTTGGGGTATGTTTTTTTGTTTTGTCTTGTTTTGTATTTGTCTTTTTCTTTAGCGGGGCACAACACGATCGGCCGATCCCTTTTTTTTACGAGTTGGCGACTCTCTGGATCAAGACTTCGACCACAGAAGGATCAGCGAGGGTCGAGATGTCGCCCAAGGAGTCACTCTCACCAGCCACAATCTTTCTCAAGATTCGTCGCATCAACTTGCCGGACCGCGTCTTTGGCAAATCCTCGACCAAATAAATCTTTTTCGGTGCCGCAAAGGGTCCAATGACCTTCCTGACCTGCAGCACCAATTCCTTGGACAGGTCCAAAGTCGAAGCATGGCCAGGCACAATGGAAATACCGGGCTTGACACAGACAAAGGCATGGATGCATTGACCCGTCACATCATCGTTCGCTCCAATGACTGCCGTCTCTGCCACAGAGTGATGCATGATCAACGCAGACTCAATCTCGGCCGTTGACAGACGATGGCCCGACACGTTGATCACATCATCGACACGTCCTCGGATCCAAATGTAGCCATCCTTGTCGCGAGTCGCTCCATCGCCTGTGAAATAATAGCCATGGTAAGGCTTCAAGTATGTCTCCAAGAATCGCTGGTGGTTACCATAGATCGTGCGCGCGATCGAGGGCCAGGCGCGCTTGACTGCCAAAACTCCCGTGACATCATTGCCCTCCAATTCCTTGCCCGTCACAGGGTCCAAAATCGCCAAGTCAATACCAAAGAATGGCAACGTCGCTGAGCCGGGCTTGGTTGCGATCGCTCCGGGCAAAGGAGTGACAATGTGAGATCCAGTCTCGGTCTGCCAGTATGTGTCCACGACGGCACATTTGCCTTGGCCAATATCGTTGTACCAATGCCACGCCTCGGGGTTAATGGGTTCGCCGACCGTTCCAAGGATACGGAGGCTGGAGAGGTCATGACCCTTGGTCCAGTCATCGCCCAGTCGGCGCAAGGCTCGGATAGCAGTAGGGGCTGTGTAAAATTGGGTGATCTTGTGCTTGGCAATCATCTCCCAGTAACGAGCGGGGGTAGGGTAGGTTGGGATCGACTCGAACAAGACAGTAGTTGCACCCAATGACATGGGGCCATAGACGATATAAGTGTGTCCAGTGATCCAGCCGACATCAGCCATGCAGGCAAAAATATCACCAGGATGGTAGTCAAACACGTACTTGACAGTCATTGCTGCGCCCAGCAGATAACCAGCCGTAGTGTGCATCACTCCCTTGGGTTGACCAGTGGAGCCAGAGGTGTAGAGCAAGAACAAGGGGTCCTCGGAGTGCATGGGCTCAGGGGTAATGTAGGCGGGCTGCTTTGAGCACTCATCCGCCCACCAAAAGTCGCGACCCTGTTTCATGGGAACTTGAGCTCCAGTGCGCTGAGCCACAATGACAGTCTCAACCAAGGGGCAAGACTTCAAGGCATCGTCCACAATCTTCTTGGTCTCGATGGTCTTTCCGCCACGCTTGCCTTGGTCTGCAGTCAACACCACACGCGATGAAGCATCTTGCACTCGATCACGAAGAGCTTCGGCCGAGAATCCAGCAAATACGACAGAGTGCAGGGCACCAATGCGGGTACAGGCCAGGAGGGCCACGACAGCCTCAGGGATCATTGGCATGTAAATCGCGACGGTATCACCCTTGCGAATGCCGTGAGCTCGAAGAACTCCGGCCAATTGACTGACCCTGCGGAGAAGTTCTCCGTACGTGATGTTTTCCGACTGGTTGGGTTCGTCGGCCTCATAAATGATGGCAATCTACAGAATTGAATGATGAACAAGATATGACGAGAAGCTCGGTTAGAATCGACAGGGAGCATGTTCGTAGTCATAACTATCAAGATGAGTAGTGAGTAATACCTTATTGGGGTCCGAGATGGCATGACGGTCGACACAGTTGTAGGAGGCATTCAATTGACCGCCGAGGAACCAGGCAATGTCGCCATGTAGCAATCCGCCATGTTGCACTTTGTGGAAGGGAGTCGACCAGGACAAGAGCTCAGTCGCCTCCTTTTTTTTGAGCAAGGCAAGGACTCTTGTTAGTCGCTTTGACATGTTCTTCTTTTCCCACACACACACACACAGACCCGACGTCCCTTTCACCGGTCGTCCTCGTCCGATAAACCATCGAGAAAGATCGACAACAAAAAGGAGACAGGGGGTCGAATGGGAAAGAAAAAGAATCCCAATGATAGAGTCTAGAACGCATGTTCCTCTCCCTTCGCTTCCTTGGTTCCAATCCTTCTTGTTTCCTCGGGTTCTTTTTATGAGATGGACTAAGAACGACGGACCGAGGGTGGCCAGTTCATCACACGTCTATATCCCTTTCCCAAATGTTCTCCAAGGCTGTTTTTCTTACCTTGCCGAAAAACTCTTCGGGATTCTCAATACTCTGACGGTGCATTTCTTTGTATTGTTCCAACGAAGAAACCCAGGGTTTTGGGCACTGGGTAGTGTCCAGGAGACGCTTTGGAACAGCGATGAGCTGATCCTCGGCTGGGAGGTCTGAACCGGTCATATTGCTGTTGATGCGTAGGATGTTTAAGAGTGGTGGAAGAGGAGTCCTAATAAAAATACAGAAACGCGACATGCAGGGCGCGGGGTCAATTTTTATGATTGCAGCAGGATGGAGGGATGGCGAGTGAATGAGTCAATGAGGCATCCCAGCAAAGCAGATGAAATGCATTGCATTGCATCAAACTTACCCTGTGAAGAGTTGAAAAAAATAGAGTGGAGAGGAAGGGTAAGGAACAAGAGAGAAAGAGAGAAAGAGAGAAAGAAGAAAGGGCAGCTGACATGGAGAACAAGAACCACAACCCTCTGACTTCCCTGTCCTGCCCTGCCCTGCCTTGTCCCAGCGACCTTCTCCTCTGCGTTTGGCGGGTCGCTTTCTTCTTCTCCCTTCTTTTTGCCTTCTTTCGTTTGGGGTCGTACAATCCTCTCGATCGTCTTTTTGTGATGTTTGTTGTTGTCTGTGTTTGATTGTCCTAGTCTCGACTTTCTATCTTTCCCAGAGCTCGGTTTGTCCTCAAGTCACAGGTTGGGCTGAGGTTATTTTGTGGAGAAACAAACAAGACTCCTTGCGAAGCTCGCCTTGCCCCCCGAGTCGTGTCGAATCACGTCGAGTCGAGCAAAGAGCACAGGTTGGGAGTTCAATCTGAACATCCCTTCTTGTGTTCTCTCCATGGTTCATTCTAATTTCCCCACAGCGGTGGAGCCACTGCAGCCAGTGGACCCTTTCTCCAGCCACGGGCCATGTGTTAATCATGATGGACGAATGGAGACGGACAATCAAAAGCAGCGCTTCCCGCCACAAACATGCACACAAGAAAAAATTACTGTTTGTCCAACCACCTTGAACCTTCCCGTTCAAGCCTGCACATCAGCTCTCAGGACCTGTTTTGGGAAGGGATGAGTGTCACTGCTGTCTGCATCGTTTTTTGGGGGGGAGGAGGGAGGAGATGCATGAATTCAACACGCAAAGAGTTTTCTTTATCATGAAACTCAGATCCTTTCCCTTGACGCAGGTGTTTATATCCCGGGTGTGCCCACCTCAATGCGAGTTCCAGACCACATCCCAATCCTCCCTTGCAACTGACCATCAAAATTCACGAGGTTTGGTCTTGAGTACGCTTTAGAACGCTGTGATCTAATATGAATAGGGGTATTTGCTTGTCGCACTGGATCTATGGTTTTTTCTATAGCACTTGTTTCATGGCGCGTTCAAATCGCTTTCATGCCGTTCCATCGTGTAAAATGTGGTGAGTAGAAGGATCCCGATGCACAGCATAGTAGCAAAGATCCATCTCCTTCTGCAACTTTGTCACAAACTCTTTTTTGCTGGCCAGCTCGCATCGCATCCCCGCGGCCTCCAAGACTTTCCGGCTGCCAGTGTTCTCGACATACGCCCTGGCCCTCACAATATCACCGCTGAGAACCTTGAAGCCAATCTCGTCCACAATATATCGTGCAGATCTGGACCCAAATCCTTTGTTCCTGAACTCGGGACTGACCCAATAGCCCAGCTCGATGATCTTGACGTGTCGGTGGGGCTCAAGAGGATGGATATAAGGAATGTCGGGGACAGGGAAGCAATGGATCCAGCCGACTAGAGGTCCATCAGGCGAGGTTCGCATGGCCCATCGGTTGTTGTAACCATGATCGAGCCGCCATTTGTGGACATTGTCTATTCGGGTGACGGCATGGGTCTCGAGGTAAGGATACTGAAAGGACCCCGTGTTGTAGTAAATGTCCTTGTTGATGTTGAGGACTCGGGTCATCTCTGGAAGATCTGCAGAGGTGACGGCAGAGAGAAAGAGCGGCAGGTTGTGCGCTCCTCGGCCGGGGACCTGAAATGGGCCTAAAAGGGTTGTGCCCGGTGGGATCGGCCATCTGGACTCGTATTTTTTGTAAAGGTCAGCATCGCTGGCTGTGGGAGACAAGGTCATGTTATATTATCTGGTATATGGGGAGTGGGCAGAGAGAGGTTGATGAGAATGAAAGGAGACGGTCATCGAGGCCCTTGTTATTTATACCATGATGAGAGCGACCTCCCAACTCGTCCTCCGGATTCTGGAAGTAATTTTGTCGTTTTCGACGCTGTCCCTGTCACTTTTGAGTCACCTCCCCCATTGGGCGAATTAGAAGGCTCTTTCCTCAATTGTACTTTCCCACACTTGCTGCGGTCGCCTTTCTTTCCCAAGAGCAAGCCTGCTGCAGGTAGACTGGAGGGGACTGAAGAGGATACCTCATCTTTTATTATTAATGATCCAGAAACAAAATGTGACCTGTATGTTCAATGGCGCGATGTCTGGCATACGTGCAAACATCTCTCCAGATCTGTAGCTTTTTCGACCATTCTTCCTTCCGTTCCAGCTCACATCTCATCCCTGCCGAGACCAAAACCGCGCGACTCGGACCATTGTCACAGTAAGATCCCGCTCGGACAATATCAAAGTCCAAAGCCCCAAACAGGATCTCCTCTATCAGAAACCGTGTTGACCGACTCGCGTATCCTTGGCCTTGATACTCTGGACTCGTCCAATATCCAACTAGACAGATCTTGACTGGTTGACCAGTCACCGGGTGTCGGTAATGAGCATCTTCTTTCGAAACTGCGACAGGGGTGAATTGAACCCATCCGATCAATGGTCCTTTTGGACTTGTTCGGATGGCAAAGAGATTGTTGCATCCTTCTTGAGACCGAAACACGTTCGCTTGCGCAATCTTTTCTTGGCCATGGACTTCGAGATAGGGAAAGGGGATCACAGCCGTGTTGTAGTAAATGTCCTGATTGAGGTTCAAAACTCGTACAATCTCTGGAGTATCCGACTCTACCGCGGCAGAGAGGTAATGAGGTACTTTCCCAGGGACTAGGTACGGTCCCATACACTTGACCTTGAATAGGTCCTTGTCCCGGCTCTGATGGATTGGGTCCATTGATATATGAATGTACTGTACTTGACTTGGCTTGGCTGTTGTAGGAAGAAGAAGAGTAGCAGAGAAGAAACAGGGAGTCAGTTTTATTCGGCGGAAAGAGACGGCGTCTCCTGGAATGACTATCTCCTCCATATCACGGGTCCGAGACCGTCCTGTTGTGTCATTTTTTTTCGAATTCGTTTTTTTTTTATTTTATTTTTTTATTTTCACTTTAAGGACTATTTACAGGAACAACGAAGAAGGGATGGGCGTGTCATCGTGAACAAGAAGGGCCAAGGCCAGCAAGATAAAGCGAAAAAAGTGTGTCACGCAGCTGCTGTGACAGTATGGGGTATCAATGATAAAGGTGGGGGAGGGGAGGTGAGAAACAGGGTCAGGAAAGCCAGGAGGAGAAATGGAGGAAGGCGGGGGAGATTAATTAGAATCCAGAGTCGGCAATCAGAGTCTTGAGTTTCCTCTGCTTTACTGCAGAGCTTCCCAAGATCTTCTTGGCTGCATCCACCTCGGTCGCGACCTTGGAAGGCAAGGCCGGAACGACGGGGCTGAGTTCTTCTTTCGAGGCCTTGCTCGACTTACCTCGACTCAACAAACCTCCACCTTGCTTCTTGCCCTTTGAGGAAGAAGGGGCAGGGAATGTGGCCGCCGAAGAGGTCAAGGGAGACGCGCTCGATGAGCTAGGGGCGGAGGAAGAAGCAGAGAGACCTTGATGTTGCAGGATGCGCTCTGCCATGTGCATTCTCTTGGTCTCGCCCCTCTCGCCCTTCCACTCGGTCAGGACATTTCTGCAAAGGTCTTGTGCCGTCTTGGACGATCGACTCTCACTCAAAGGAGCCTCTACCACGCTCATCGCGTAAGACAGACTCTTGTGTTCGGAGCAGGTCAGATCGGTGAGCAGGAACAGTTTCATCAGATCCACACGCAAGTACCGAGCCGTCATTCCCAAAGCATTGCCTTCGTGGTGCGACTCCAGACTGACGTTGGCTTCGCCACGGTCACGCAAGAGTGTATAGAGCTCTGAACCAGCCACAGATGGGATCCCACTCAAGTTCTGGTTCTTGATATACTTGTGGAACGGAGTCAATCCTCGGTTATCTTGATCGTTCACGTTCAACTTGCATTCCAGCATCAGAAACTTGGTCGCCTCCAAGGCAACGTTGTAATTCGTTGCACATTCGAGGACAATGTGCAAAGCTGTTTGATGGGTCAACGTCGTCAAGAGTTGCATGTTGGCCCCATTGCGTTGCAAGGTCTTGAGCACGTCCAAGAGTGTCTCGGGTTGGTAAAAGCAAGCAACGTGAATTGGTCCAACCTCGGCCAGCATGGAGTAAAGAGGCAAAGAAACGAGACCATTGGGATCGGCGCCTGAAGTCAAGATGTGCCATTCAGCGAGGTCGGCGTTTCCTTCTTGGCAGGCCTCCCAGATAGATTGAGGACCTCTCCGTCTTGAAGAAGTTGGTGTCATTGGAGGTTCATATCGAACCTCTCCTGAGTGAATCGACGAATTCATGGTTGAAACTCGACGAGCATCTCTTGAGGGAATTGATGGCACACCGTTGCTTGAGGAAGTAGAACTGCTACTGCTGACCGACATGGATCTCATGGAAGGGCCAAAAGAAGGTGCGGTTGAAAGCTTGCGTCTCTGGGAGACAGGAGGAATTGGTGGTGGCATGGAGGGAGGAGGTGGTGGGTAATCGGGCTCCCTCGGTGACATGAGCAGTTCGCGGGAGCGGACGAGGGGACTGGAGGCGTCGCTGTCGACCGAGGGCGATCTTGGTACTTTGATGGACATATTGCGAGAAAACCCAACGGATGTGGGGGTTCGCGGCGGACTTGGGTGCTTGCTTGTGTGCAAGGGCATGTATGGCTCCTCGTCTAAAGATTCAACAAGATAAAAGAACCAACAGTTAGAAACTTTTTTTTTTCATTCTTTCATTTTCACATGGTGATAGGACCATCCGTCGCAGCTCCATACCAACAATGCTGAGCTCCTCGAGTTGGCGCATGACGGCACTGGCCGGCTGCTTCAATAGAGCACTCAGGGCGTTGATAATCCATTCCAGGTCTGGGCGATCTTGTGGGTTCGGACTCCAACACCGAGTGTAGATATCCTCAAAGACCGGATCCGTGCCCTGTACTGTTCGCTCTCGTCGACCCGCCACAATGTTCTGAGCCAGGGCCGTTAATGTCCCGCTCTGAGCTATCTGAGCCTTGATCAGATCTTCAAACGGTGGGCGACCACTCGAGATCTCCCAAAACACCATTCCCAGGGAGTAAATATCACATTCGACTGAGTACCGCGAGCCGTTCTTGGAAAGCCTTTCGGGCGCCAAATAAGCCATCCTGCTAATATGTTCTCTGGAGGACACCACATCAGAGTCACGACTGTTGCCAAAATCCGACAGGACTGCGGATCCATTGGTATCAATCAAGACGGAGGCCGAGTGCAAATGTCGATGCTTGCAGGGGCCTCGTTGGTGCAGATACCGCAATCCCAAGGCGACATCCATCGCCAGGTTGTATCGATCGGGCCAAGTCAAGTGAGGGTGGAAGTTCAAGAGATAGGAATGCAGCGTTCCGTGTTCAGTGTGCTGGAGGACGAAGAGGGACTGAAGCGTCTCGGGCTCGATGGTAAAGCCATACAAGTGCAGGATCTGCGGGCACTTCCTTAGACGATGGAGCATGCGGATTTCTTTTTCGACCGATGCTGGATCGAGGCTCGAGGGTTCCCTCAGCTCCACGTCGTGTTCGCGCCATCGGCCGACATGAGCCTTGCCGATTCGACCTGGGATGTATGTGTCGTAGAGTAGCCGAGTGATTTCTTCAAAGGGAATGTGAGGTGTGTTGTGTTGGAGGACCGTCAGGAGGTCCTGGTCGACCGGGGATACGGCAACGGTCATTGTGTGGGTGGACCAGAGTCGGTGGCGGTGGCGGTGTTGTGGAGGAGTGATTGATATGAAACTGTGGAGCAAAGGAGATCGTGTGAAGGGAGGACAGGCGAGGAAGAAGTGTCGAAGAGACGAGAGTGGAAGTGGAAGAGAACGAGAGGACGTTAGTCGATCGAAGCAGAGGACACGGGTATATGGGGAAGCAGAAAGAAAAGGTCGCTGTCGATGCGAGTGTGGGTGGAGAGAAAAGATGTGGAGAGGGGTGGAGAAGAGGAAAGAAAAGGCAAGAGGGCGACAGAGGGAGGCGCAATCGGTCCTTGAGAATCACGCGCAGGTCGAACAAGACAGAAGGAAAACGAGGGCGGCCAAGCAACAAAACCCCATCCCACCCCCAACTCCACTTGGCGCCCTCTGCTCTTTTGTTTGCTCTCCCCACTCCACTCAGGAAGGAAGCAACGAAGTGGACACAAACAGGCAACAACCGCACCCGTTTACAGTTCAAAGGACAAGAGAAGGCAACCCAGTGGAAGAAGGTTGCCCATCTCCCGCATGCAGCACACCACCCACAAACCCTGAACAGCGGCTTTGTGGCCACAAAGTTACGACGGACTCTTATTATTTTTTCTCTCTTTCTCTCTCTCTCTCTCTGTTCTCTCGATCGCCGACAGCAAAGAGCAACCGACGCCCCTTCCACGAGCAATTGCCCTTTGTAGAGTTTGTCTCTCCTCCTTCTCACGATGTCGGTCCACAAGGCATGCGCTGCTTAGTTGCTGCATCCGTTCCCTCATCTCGCCGTTTTCACCATTGGCACTATAGTAACTCTTAATCCTCCGACGAACCAACAAAAGATCGAGGATAGAGAAACAAAAAAGAGAGGAGTGGCGAGTGGATGCGGAAGAGTCCAGAGTCGTTGACAAATAAATCTCATGACGACCAAAAAGCGAAGCAAAAGTATATTTTAGGGTTCTCCTCTCTCGTCGTCCCCCAGTCTCTACTCTCTTCGTTCCCCAGTCTCCACTCTCATCAACGGAGACGGGGTCTCCAAGAAGCAACAGCGCCATCTGCTGTAGCTGACTGCCGAGGAACGCTGCCGAAAGGGTCGTTTGTTGCTGTCATTGGTGTCAGTGACAGATCATCCAAGATGAAATATACTGACGTGGTCGTACAATAATAATAGTATCCCTCTACAAAATGGACACAGACCTCTCGTACTTGCTGATGGCCGCAATGTTCGCCCGCACTTTCCCTCTTTTGTTCGCAACGTTGCAAAAAAACCAACGGCACACAGGTACGAAGATATGGCGCGGACTCGTAAGCAAAAAATCAACAACTACTCTGGCTAGTGTTGAACGACAAATAACAAATAAAAAACTCCGGGAACTGGTCGAGTACAACAATAAAAACACAAGAGAGAGATGGAGAGAGAAGACGATAATGTTTTGTTTGCGATCAAGGGATCGAAGGTCAGTCCACCATCTCTCCTGCGTTATTCCCCGGCTGCGTTCGTTACCTTTTTAGATAATGGACCTTTTAGATGATGGAGGAACCTGAAAAAAGATAGGAGATTGCGCGGGATGAGAAATTGAAAGAAAAGAAAGAAGGGTGAAGGTGAACAAAAAGGGAAAATGAGGAACGTGAACTGGAGGATAATGAAGAATAAAGTTGGACCAGGTGCTTGTTCATTTGCGCCTAGTGCAGTAATCTTTTTACAGGTCCTTCCTGTTCGCCAACAGTTTTGTCCCTGACCACCCGTGCTGGCTGAGTAGGTAATTTTTTTGGGATATCTCTCTTTCGATGCTAAGCGAAAAATGAAGCGAAACGCTCATTTTTTTTTTTTTTTTTTTTTTTTTGCTTGGGAGCAACGACGAACAGACGCGATCGAGAGATATTTTGATGTTATCACAGTTCATGTACCTTGAACGACAAGAGAACACAGTGGACGGTTTTGGAAGGAATTGGGGATGACGGCGACCTATGATGGCGATGGTGATGGTGTTGGGAAGCTAATGATTGTGGCAATCGTGACGAGAAGTATGAGAGGAGAAAGAGAACAAGGGAAGCAACAAAGAGAAATATCATTCTTTTTTTTGTTCAACGCCATCACCTCTGCCTTAACCGTATCGGATCGCGACCTGGGAACCTTGCTCTCTTGACTGGAGCGTGGAGGCAAGTGAGGAGGGGAGGAGCAGCCTTGCACCCTCCTGGTCCGCCCAAGTGATCGGATCGTTGCCGTTATTTGGGTTCAATAGTTCGAACGCTATTGAGTTCATTTCAATGGTCCGACAATGGACCGTGGTCCAGATCGTGCCTGCATCTTTCCTTCTTCCATTGCTTAAATGAACAGCAAAAGGTCAACTCACCTTTTTTTCCTTGTATGTGTTGGGCGAAGAGACGGAAACAAGTGAGCTTTCGATTTTATCTGCCACCCTGCCCGTGCTTCTCTTCTATTGTTTACTTCTACTTCGCTCTCTGGATCGTGCTCTTTGTTGGCCAACACCATGTCTCGCGCCCTCTTTGTGGAGAATCGACGCAATGGCAGCATCCCCCATTTGTGCGTGTCTCCGAGAAACCTCTCGGACACTTTCAGATGTCGGTGGAAGATCAGCTGCCTCTTGCTGGTACCTCTCTGGGGTTGTGTTTCTCTGTAAACTGCAACAGTATCCCTTACATCCTACCAAGTATCAGCCGTTTTTTGTAGAGTGCTCACTATTTGTTGTCCTTTCTTCCACAACCCACAACCCACGACGTGTCAACAAACAGGACAAGGTCTACGATCCCATGTCAGGGTCCTGCTACGGCAATGGCTACGCGGCGCGGGCAATTGTCGATGCAACCCTCTATTGTTTTGTTTTGTTTTCATTCTTCTCTCTTTGCCTCTGTGAGCCCTCTCTTGACACCGGTTTCCTTCGCTCGTGAAGGCCGGCAAACCATGGGCAATGACACGCAGCAACAGGAAACATATCCATGTTTGATTGGGGAAGTATGGAAAACTCGCGTGAATGTGTCTCAAGCTCGATCCCACGAGCGCGGTTCACTTTATTGACCAATGCAGCTGTCCAATCCGTCAGCGCAATAAAATGGCAAGCCAATCACGCTGCTGTGGAGAAGAGGACCCACTCCCCCCACAAGACCTGATCGGTCACCAGGTACAGGAACAACGCTGACATGACTTGTTTGCACGGTGTGTGGTGGGATGGGCAAACTGATCGGTCTCCTTTTCTGCATGGTCTTAGAGAGCTTCAAAGAAAAGAAAAAAAAAGAACCATTGACTAAAAAGAGCAATTGGGCGCGTGCCCAACAACTTGTGCCACTATGTTCTTGTAGAGAAGCTTTGGAGGTTCCCTGCTTTCCTGTTGTCCTTTCCAGTCATTCGTCCATTGTGCCTCTTTTGTTCATTTCTGCTTGACAGTCCTCGGAAAACCCATTGTGTCTGCCGAACACAAAGATAGTCTACAAACAGAGACAGTCGCGCCCCAGACAACACGAACAGAGTTCTGAACTTCAGAGATTGAGGGTGGCAAGTTTGCCAAAGGTATTGTTCATTTTTTTTCCGGTGTACCAGACGATCACTTCCAAATTTCAACCAATCTTCTCTTGTTGGGGTCGCACAGACAACAGATTCACCTTTGCATTGCATATGAACATTCAAGGTACAGTGACAGTACTGTAGTTAGAAGCCGCATGATAACACGCCCTTGAATTGAAAGTCTTCGCACATGCCAAGTGGAGAGAGAGGGGTTTGAAAGATTGAGGGCGAAGGACCGAGAAATTCATGTGGTGGCGGGACTGGACGCTCATGGGAAAGTGTGGGTTGGTTCAATTGTTTAAGTCTGGAACTGGTGAACTGGTTTTTTGTTGTTACGAGCCCATGCATGCATTGCTCCTCAGCCTTTTTGTCCGACATATCCAATGCAAGTTCTGCCAGCAACCCATTTGCTAGACTACCCTTTGGATAACAAATAAAAAACAGCATTGGCACATGCTTGTGGAAGGAGATATGCACCGCAAAAAAAATCGGGTTGATGTCACCGGAAGCATTTGTCATCGTGTGTGCTGTGATTGACCGCCATGAGAAGTCCCGTGACCTCTTTCTGCAACGAGCGAGCCTCGTAGCTTTGAAATGCATCTTGGCCCGACCTTCCTTCCATCAATTCAGTTCTCTCGCTGTCATCTTCTTCTCATCAACACCAGCACCAGCCACTCTACCTACATATTCTTATACTCCAGCAATGGGTAAGGGACCTAATAGTGCACAAACACGCTCATGGACGACCCGGGACTGGAATGTAGTCCTCTTTTGTGGAAGCAGGAACAAGGAACTCCCAGTCTTGACACGACACAAGCGCCTTCCATGGACTGGGCTGTTGCGCCTCTGACTGTTTCGCAGTCATCTACCACTATTTTTACAGCTATCTCTGAACACCAAGGAGGATGCCAGGGCAGCACATTCATCGACATGACCTGCGATGGTGTGAAGTGACAGCATGGACCTGACAAGCCCTCGCAGAACTCCTTGTCGGTTGGCTTTGTAACACGTCAAACAAAACCTCCTTTTTGAGGTCCTCCACTAACAAGGACGTTTCATTATAGGCTCCATCTTTTCTCGCATTCTCGGCAGGCTATGGGGAGACAAGGAAGTCAGAATCTTGATCCTGGGACTGGACGGTGCAGGAAAGACAACAATATTGTACAGACTCCAGGTTGGTGAAGTTGTCACGACCATCCCCAGTAAGTCATCTTTTTTTTTCTGTTTTCAAGACCTTTGAAAAGCTAGTTGGCTATCGAAGCATGGATACATGGATACTTGTGCAGCGGCAGGGGCAGCATGAACAGGGAGATGGAGACAAGGTAGAAGAACGTGGAGGCTTACCATTTTTTTTTATTATCTTTCCCTCTGACTAACTAGCTATTGGATTTAACGTGGAGACAGTGCAGTACAAGAACATCAAGTTCCAAGTGTGGGATCTGGGTGGACAGACTTCGATTCGACCCTACTGGAGATGCTATTACGCTAACACGGATGCTGTCATTTACGTGGTCGACTCTGTGGACCGTGACCGTGTATCGACAGCCAAGGAGGAGTTGATGGCTATGTTGGAAGAGGACGAACTTAAGGATGCATCCCTGTTGGTCTTTGCCAACAAGCAGGATATGCATGGTGCCATGTCTGCGGCCGAGGTCTCAGATGCTCTTGGCTTGAGCACATTAATGAA
The DNA here is from genome assembly GCA_963573315.1 of Entomortierella parvispora. Taxonomy (NCBI): domain Eukaryota; kingdom Fungi; phylum Mortierellomycota; class Mortierellomycetes; order Mortierellales; family Mortierellaceae; genus Entomortierella; species Entomortierella parvispora. Next base: position 1,614,238 of record OY752146.1, read on the forward strand.
CCGTCAATGGTCCATCTACAAGACAAGTGCTGTCAAGGGCGAGGGTCTTACGGAAGGATTGGATTGGTATGTGATTTGCAAAGCTGGCTTCCCCTATCCAGATCTAAGCTTTGAGGACCCTGGCTGTTATTTTTACTCACCTTATTCATTTGTCCCCCTTGTTCTTCTAGGTTGATCAACATCATGCAAAAGTAAAGGGACAGCTGAATCCAGAAAGAAACCAGAACCTCCTCCTCCTCTCTCCCGTCCTTTCCATGAATAGCATCTTGCCCCTCCTACATAGAAGTCTTTTCCGTTAATACAACAACATTGGAGGATGAACGCATACCCCCCACCCCTTCAATTCCTTACTTCCTCTCAATGACGTCCTTTTCGATCCTGATTCCTGGACTTTTAGATATCTGAACGCTACGGCTTTTCTATGTTTTCCTCTTTTTTTGCGACTGTCCCTTGCAATAATACGTCTTTTTACGCCCAACACAACCCCGCACTTGAACAATTTTGATTATGAATGAGCACTTTTGAGTATTATAATTCGCAAAATTAGATTATATTAGACCATGTCTACTACCGTAGAGGGTTTCTGTTGTTGTTTGTTTGTTTGTATTTGCACATGTTTACTCGGAGGCTGTTCTAGCCATCGAGGGCCTAGCAAAATAGGCACTATAGTCATCACCATACTGGTCCTGGCTCTGTTGCTGCTGTTGCTGTCTTCCTTGAAGATACGAGAACTTTTGAGACGAAGGAGGGACGGAGGAAGGAGAGGACAAGTTCTGAGCCTGCGCACGGTTCATCATTGCCAACGTCCAAGGATCCTCGGCCATCAACCGACTCTGTTGAGAGGACGTAGGAGGGGAGGAGGTATATTGAGCCGTCGTCATCTGCGGCATCTGAGAGTTTTTAAAGCTGTTAGACCGACTTGCAGGCCCTTCAGCGCCATTAGTGTTAAACGTCGATCCCAGATACGCACTGGCCATAGTCATGGTGGTCGAGGCCGAGTGGGATCCATCCAGGTATTGGGTAGGCGAGGGAGAATTCCGATCCGCTATAGCTCGACCAGATGGAGAAGAAGACTGCGACGATGAAGGAGAAGTAGATGCAGGCGCTCCAGAAGAATGATCTTCATTGTGACGAGGTGACGACGGGAAAATGGTATTTACGCCACCAACACCATGGCTACTGTAGCTTTTAAGCTGAGGCGACAATGGAGGTGTGCCGCTTCCAATATTCCCCAGTACGGGAGTCGGACCCGAGGGGGAATGCAGGGACGAGGGGACGGCAATTCGCGTGGAGGCTGGAGTGTACATCTGGTATTGCATCGTCGCCGACGTCGGTGTCGATGGAGAGGGGGAAGGCAAGGGTGATGGGATAACCAAAGCAGAGGACGCTATCGGCGTCCCCGCTTGGCTGTAGCCAATGCTGAGCTCGGAAGCGCGCTTGTAGTAAAAGGCAGAGGCAAGATTGTCCACTGACCGTTGCGAATAACGAGGACCAAAAACATGGGACGAAGGCGACCTCGCGTCAGCAGCAGCCGCTCCAGTGGGGGAGCTTTGTGCAGAATAGGAGATGCTGCTAGTTGCGCTTGCTGAGAGAGCACCTCTTTGTCCTTGGTCCTCATCCTCGTCTTCGCTATCCTGGTGATCGCTCGTTCTTACAGTGGCAGCGCTTGAGGCAGACGTAGACGCACCCCCGCCTACATTGACTGGTGCTCCCTTAAAGTTCTTGGACCGTCTCCAACTACTCTGTTGTTGACGGGGTGGAGGGAGCAACGACGTCTTGACCAGGTCAACTGCAGTCGCAGGGGAATTCATCCGTGAAAAAGAAGTAGAGTGACGAGGCAAGTCAGTGTACTTGGGAGACCGCGAAGAAGGAGAAGTGGAATCGAGACTAGCTCGGAAGGCCGTCTCAATATTGGACCTGACCATTTTAGCACTGCCAGGGCCGGCCACGGATGCAGACGAGGCGGAGTACGTGGACAAGTTACCAGAGGAGCCTGTCAAAGACGAGATCTTTGACGAGCTGACTTTCTTGGAAGGAGGTGAGTGTGGCCTGTTGGAAGAGATGCTGTCACGAGTCATTGTCGAGGAAGCATTCTTAGAGGAGGAAGAAGTCAATGATGCCGCGCGAGCCATGGCTTCAGCTTCAGCACGCGCCAATGGACATTCTCTCAAACTGCTAGTTCCAGAACAAGCCCCTGGTGCGGATGTTGCTCCTCTAGTCCCTGCCATGCTCACTGAGGAACGACTGCCGAGGTCGTACGGATCCATATAGTCATAGGACAAGTGGCCCTTTCGAGAAACGATATCGTTTTCAAATGTGCTCATAGCTGCGAGTTCCCTCACAGGCGCCGGCTCTTTGGTATCTTGGCTGGGCCGGTCACTAGGCTCCAAAGAGCCGTCCCGCGTTATTGTCACGGCTCCAGGAGTTGGTGCACCACCGAGGTTGTTGATGTTGGTGGTAGTGCCGTTGTTTTTCTTTTTTGAAAACACGGACAAAAGGCCCCCCCCTTCCTTGGACCTTTGTTGCAGCTGTTCCTTCCTCTGATTTTCTTTCTCCTGGTGATGCTTTGGATGACTCACAGGAGGTCCTCGTCCTCCGACATGAATCGGTTCTTCGGAAGGCCTGTAATAATCCTGACTATCTTTGGCATCCAAGACTTTCTCATTGGGAGTAAGAGGCCTGCGCGAGAACGTGTGGTCAAATGGCTGGGCGGTTGCACGATCTTCATGGTACTCTCTGAAGGCAATCACCTGGGGCAATAGGGCAGATCGGTGTTCGGCCAGTTGGCGTTGAAGGCCCGTCAGCTCCTCTATCCGAACATTTGCCAGGGGGTCAAGCGTTGATGCTTGTTGCTCATGCGGTGGGGATGAGGGTGTGGATGGCGGTGAGATTTTTGCACTGAACCCTCCCACTTCCCATCCCGTTGTTCCTACGGCAATTGGAGTGTTCGCGTTGTCAACTATGTTCCAGAACGTCCAAACAAGATAGTAAGCTTCGGTTGCGTGCGGAAAGGAGGGATCTAATTGCTCATCAACTCATTACTTACCCTGATAAGGGGACTCTTCTTCTTCTAGCGCATCTTTCGACTCTGGCTCTAGATCCTTCTCTGAGAGTGTTGGACTCCGTGGCAAGAACTCTGAATCTGGTCTTGTCGCATTGGCGTGATCGTCTGGTGTCCTCAAATATTGTGAAGATAATACAGCCTTGGGGATCTGAGGCGAATCCAAGATTTCGAAAGGTAACGCTTTCGGTCCATCCAGGTGCAACCCAATATCGTGCATTCCTTCCAAAGGGGTAGATCGCCTAAGTGGCTGCATATTGTAAAGATCGACACTGTTGGTATGACTGTGCCCTCCACTGCCGCTACCAGGAAGTAAATGATCCGAACGTCCGCCTTCAGAATAATTGTGGGATTGGGTGGATTCATATTCGAAATCTCGACTAAGTCCTCGGCTGCTTTCCACTGATTGCCCTCGATCCCGGGACTGGAAGAGTTTGAAGGCGCTTAGGCCACCGCTGGGTGGGTTGGCTTTCGTGGGTGAGACTGCGGCGTGGGAAGAAGGGGAGGCAAGCGAATGGTGATGATGACTGTGCAGATGTTGAGCGTTCGGAGGAGGTGGGCTACGATCGAGATGGAGATCATCGTCCTCCACTTCATTCTCAAATGAATCCCGTCCCCGAAAGTCGTTATCGCCTCTGTAGCCTAGCCGACTACCTGTTCTAGGGGTCTTTTTGGATCCGTAGAGATAGTTGTGGAGGACGCTGCCAGTGCTACCACCACGTCCTTGACCGACCTCGGAGTTTGTGTGAGATCCTCCAAAGTTATGACTGCTGTTGCCAGATCCATTTCCAAATTGGTGGTTGTTGCTGGATCCTCCAAAGGACCCTCCGAAGGTAATGTTGTTTGGAAAACTGCCGTTGTTGTTGTTGTTGTTGTTGCTACGACTGCCTCCGTTACCGCCGCTACCGCTTCGTCCTCCGCTCCTGAACTTTTGAAAGTGTTCGCGGTAAAAGCGAATGAGGAAGGCTGGAGCAGGCAAGAAATATATTGGCGCGATTGTGATGCGAAGACAGAGATCCAACGCTTGGGCTTGTTGTTCAAAAATGAATTCATGTCGGACGCAATAGACAATCTGCAGGGCCATGTAAGCCTATCGGAAGCAAAGAGGTTGATTAGTATTCTCTACTAGAAAAGGGAAGCGATCACGGTGGGCTGAAGAATATTCTTTCTAAACCAAGACGTACCGCAGCCAGAGTCATTAAACAGGACATGTACCAGACACCAACTGCCATCATGTCGCTATCAACGGTCCGGCCCATCGGACCCTTCATGTGGTGTTTGAGCAATGGTACGAAAAGATAGAACGTGACCCAGATGCATGTCATCAGAGTCAGCAGCTGGTGGCCCAGATAGCACCATACTACCGGCCTTGCAAACATCTCCTTCTCGGCCCAAGACAATTCTTTCCAACTCGAGACGCCTGTCAGCGTCGCATTCCCCAGGGGGATCAATCCTAGTCGTTGCTCCATCTGATTTTGCCAAGCCAACTGTTGAGCCGTGTACAGTCCCTTCTCCACGATCGAGTTCCTCAAAGATTGGACCTCTTCTCCAGAGAGCGGATGAAAGATAAGTTTCTGCTGAATGTAATATATCGCATTTGCTAACGCCATGCAGCCATACAAGATGATGACGAGCTGGGACGACCTCCAGTACAGGGTCCTGTTGGTCGCCATAGGGTAAAAGCCAGACCCTACACTGACGATCGTGATTGCGATCACGACCACGCCTGAGGACTCGCCTATGAAGTTCCAAGCCCAGAACCAGTTCGGACTGATCATGAACTTGGCCCTCAACAAACCCAAGATCGCAATCGAGAGACCCAAGAAGGTGATGTAGCAGGCCCATCCTCTCAGACGGGTCATGGACTTTATACAAATCCCTACTGCAATCACGCACAAGAACGTGAGCCAACAGGTAGCCACTACATAGCTGGTGTAAGGCTGCAAAGACCGAAGCATGGCGAGAGTGCTCCCGCTGGTTCCGTCGGGATATCGCCATGGGTCTCCGTTGCCATATCCTCCATTGCCGATGTCGGTCCCGTTGTTGGGCCAGGTTTCGTTATTCCCCCAAGGGCCATTTCCTCCGCCTTGGGTGCCATTCAAGGACATTGTCGTGTGACGCTGCTTTGTGTGCGCGTGTGGAGAGGAGAGCGAGTATTCGGGATTTCTTTTTACTTCGCCAACCAGCAGTTATAGCGTCCTTTTGTGCTTGGGCTTATACCCTCCTATCGCATGGACGTTTACGACGCGGTCAAGGGCAAGAGCAAGGGGGGGGGAGGGGAGCGGAAGTATTCTTGTCCAACAAATAAATGACAAAGAAATGGAAAACAGAGTGAGGGCAAGGGGGAGTGTTTGTTGTGGAAAATAATACAAGGGGAGATGTCGCGTGGTGGGACAAACAATCGGGGACGATCCGTTGCGGGGAAGATAGGCAACTGTTGGTCGAGATCGGACGGCAGGAAGGGGGCAATGCAAATGGAGGAAAGGGTATGTAGATGCAATGCGGCAGAAAAGGGAGGAATGCCGGGAAAAAAATGGCGGGCCGAACGCTGAATGGAGAAAAAAGCGAGATCCCTGCCGGTCGGAGGTGAGAGAAGAGTTGAACGAGTGTGGAGGTGACGGTGAGGGAGGATGGGGACCGGGAGGAGGAGGAAAGGAAGGGGAAAGGCCCCTGCAAGGTCAAAGACGAAGGGGATGAAGAGGAAAGAGAGAGAAAGAGAGAGAGGAGGAGGGGGAGGAAGAAAGAGTTTGGACACCGCACGCACAAAGCACAAGGAAGAGGACAGAAGGTCGACGGGGGGAGATTGTGCACACACATACAGTTCAAATTAGCGTGAATCACGGCCTCAGGCACAGTACCCGAGCGGGGCAGGGACAGTCAGGTCAGTCCATCCGAGAGTGTTTCCGCGTCTGCACTTTGGCCAGCCAGCCAGCCCAAGGCGCTTACGGCCCTGGAGGTACCTCTTGAACGCACAGGACTTGCCGGTTGTCTGTCGACGGCGGTCTTTTTTCAGTTCCTTCTCAGCCGTGCGTACAGAAGCATCAGGGGAGAGCGGCAATTGATCTCTATTTTCTCTCTCAGGCCCCTCCTCTCCTCCACACTCTAGACCTTGCAGTGGCAACCCAACGGTCGGATAATTGATTGTCTCTCTCCTGCTCCAGCGCGCAGCTTTGTTTGGGGTACAATAGCTTGTCGTTTTGGTAGTGTCGGACAGAGAGTAAACAAAAGGGCACGAAAGCAGAGATCAGTCCACTCTGTTGATGGCTGATCAAGGCTGCAGTCACCGCCAGCACAGGCACATGCCACCGAGCTCTTTTATGAAGATGAACACAAACACAAATAGGCCCCACGACTTGTCTCTCTCCAGAGCCGCGGCCCTCTATTGCACCCACATGTATGTAGTCTATTGTTCAAGCCAGCAGCCTACCGCAGGTACACCTGCTCACATATGAAAAAAACAAGAAAAAAGAAATGCAACCAAACTTTATGACAGGACTCTCAGGAGAGTTTTCTACTCCATTTGACTGGCTCGAAGAGTCATCCATCTTTGACGTCTGGACCTTTTATGGTTTGCCAAACACGACGAGCCATTATTACGTTGGCTTGCTTCTCCCTCCTTACTTTCTTCTGGGAATGGCAGAGAACTAGGTCTACCAGTGGGAGAAGAGCGAGGAAGCTAATTGAGAGCTGGCGGGCTTCTCTTTCACAGGATCCAAAAAGTCAATTGGACCTGATTGGAGAAATGGACAGCAAGGGTGTGCAGTCAATTCTCAAGTAGACAAGTCTCTTGCTCATTATCTCCAGCATGTAGCCTGCACATGTCTGTCTTGCTTGTCATCGGACTTGGGGAGAAAGCTCTCTCTATCTGCGTCTACTGCATGTACGCCAGATAGATCCCGCAGGGCAGGGGTATTATTGGAAAAAGGGACTAGCGCTAAGGAAAAAGGGGCACTTTCCTCGCTTGGGTGAAGCACATGCCATCAAAAAGGCGATATGCCAGGAAAGATACCAGTCGCGAGCTGGTTCGTGAAAGCTACATTCTACACCTCTGACAGTTCATTCCCCCTTGATTTTTTATCCTTTGGTCAGTGTACTTCCTCCCATGTTGAATACCTTCTCTTCAGCTCCTTCATGGCAACTTTATTAGCTCGGGCTGATGCGGGTGGGGGGGAACAGAGAAGGAGATAGGCCATTCGGAGTCCATGACATTATACATTGCCGCGAGGTACATGCTCCTGGGTAACTCCAGCAAACAATAAAGAGATGATGTTTTGATTGTGAGCATGGAACCATCGACAGTGCCTGTTTTTCTGATGAAGATCAGTTCAAATATCCACACCGTCTCATTCACTGGCACTTTGATCCAGGGACAAGGCAAAGAAACGCGCCTCGGACCAACACTGGACATGATTGGCCATTGTTGGTGAATCCACAGCAGGGGGATTTTTAATTTGCCCTCAAGGTTGACTGTGCGCCGAAAAGAGGCGTAGACAACTGGAACACAAGGGCGAATATGTTCGTCATGATGTACTGTAGGTACAGAAACAAAAGAACGTATCGAACATGCAGGCCGTCAATTGGCCCCAGGACGTTCTTGGATGTGTTGATGTGGAGGAAGGAAACTGGGCGCAGAATTCTATAAACCCACGGTGCAACGAGGGAAACTCCTGTCTCCATCTTCCACATATACCTCCGTGCATGGTGTACATGCACTGCGACAAAGATATACCTGTACATCAGTATGTGAGCGAGACGCAACCTTGTAAGTTTGCCGATGATCCATACAATGGACATGGTCGTCATGAGTGACCTTCCATGATGGCAAACAAATTTCGTGGGAATTAAGTGAGACAAGGGGAGACACAGGGGTTGATGACTTGTGAGAATTCCTGTACATGCTGTGTGTATGGTTTCAAGTCCAGTTTAATAAGGTATAGTAGGCGGGAGAGGAGGATGAAGAGAGTTTATTCTATGAAAGGGGAAGAGATTACAGAGGATCTGTCCTCCGGAGACTAATTTACCGGCAGGACTTCGAGGGCAAGAAACTAGAGCGAGGGCGTGTCAAGGGAGGGGTGAGAAAAAAAAAACTACAGCGGAAATCAAGGACAAACCAGACAAGAAAAAAGAGAGACTCTATGAAAATCGACAGATGTGGCAGGCAAAAAGAAACGGCAATGAAAGACGAAATGTACACAGAAAGGAAGAGGAGGATGAGAAGCCGCTGGAAGTGTGGAGGAGAAAAAGTTTTACAGTTTGCGGACTCCTTAAAGAATGGATAACGGGGTATGTGGATGGAGCGAGGAAGGAAAGAGGATGGACTCTCATTGCGTCACTTTCATGCTGTTTGGGCTTGGCGCTGCTGCTTCAATTGAAGCTTGGTGATCTGGCGCTGGTGGGCCTTCACTTGTTGAGCTACAAGGGGAAGAGGCGATCATCGTCAGTGCCTTGGACAGACCTGCCATCGGCGAGAGCTTACATTCAAGAGAAGGTGAACTTACCACGCGAGCCCTGACCTGCAGTCATGGTAGAACTAGGAGAGTACAAGGGATCATTCAAACCACCGGGTGTAGAGACCGACGTGGACATAGACGACATCAATGGATGAGGCGGCAAAGCTGCAGACGACGAGGTGATCGAAGATGACGATGCAGATCGCGGAAGTGTCGCGTATGAGACATGGTACATCATAGGATTGCCTGCCTTGGATCCATGGCTACCACTACTGCTCTCGTACATTGAGGATGAGTGATGATAGGGACCTTGAGAATGATGGAGCTGACCGTCGCTGTTCAAAGGAGGGGAGGGCGAGTAATGGGTATCAGAGGAGTCACCGTTACCAGACCCTTGCGAGAAATGGATACCCTTCATCTCAGAATCGGAATGGTAGCCCTGGCTACTGAAAGAATCGGACGAGGGCAACGAGTTATATGAACCTGCTGACGATGGCTGCATAGAATCGTGACCATTCTGACTATTTTGTGAATGATGATCCTGGGTGGACATGACCGGCATGAAGTGCGTCGAGATGGACGGCGGGAATGAAAAGTGCTCGTACTGCTGCATAGTAGGCGACGATGCCCTGGGCGACTCTCCGTTGGGGTTATTGGTTGAGTTGTCGCTAGACATACCCATACCATCATGGCGGTCGTCATCATACTGCGCATGCATGTCCCCAGGCGCGACGGACTTGATATCCAAGCGGATGGTATCAAACTTGGGCACCATATTGTTCAGGTTCTCCAAATGGTCCAACGAGTACATGGAGCTACCTCCAAAACCGTAACCGGAATGATGGCCCATCATATCGAACGAGTCGTCGTCATTCAGAGAAGAGGACGTACCCAAGGCCGAGTGGGACCGATGCATGGGCGTGCCACCAGGCGAGAGTGGCGGTGAGTATTCGTCACGGCCGTAATCCGAGGCGACACTCTGGCTCATGGAGCTCGAACTATAGCTGTGGGGCAGATGCATGGAGGGATGGGGAATGAAACCAGCCATGCCCACATCAGACGCGCCAGAAACAGAGCCCGACGCATCTTGGGACTCCTGTTTGATCGAGGGTCCATTGCCTGGGCCATTGTTATTACCCGTTTCAAGTCCTCGTCCCTCGTACCGTCGGTGAGCCAGGGCCTTCTTCGAGTGAGTTCTCAGATGGGCTGAGAAATTATCGGACCGGCTGAACGACTTGTTGCATCCTGCAAACTCACACTGGAAGGGTCTCTCTTTGGTATGGACCAGCATGTGGCGCTTCAGATGCTCGTACCGCTTGAAGGACCATTCGCAACTGGGAAATTTACAGGGGTGTTTGTTGTTGGAACCACTGCTCGAGGACGAGACACTGGTCGCGGAACAGATCGAGTTGTTGCGCTTGACTTTTGCACTACTCGTGCTGCGGATAGCCCCCGTCGAGGAAGTAGAGGAGTGATGGTGGTGATGTCCTCCTCCATTGGACATGAACGTATCAGGCATGGGGGAGGAGGGCATGACCTGGCTCAGAGCATGCTGTTGTTGCATGTGCAGATGTTGTTGTTGTTGCTGTTGTTGTTGAAGAACGTGCTGTTGTGAAAACTGAGTGCGATAGTAGTGCATCGTTGCTGGATCCAAGTGAGCAGCATCAAGGTGATGAAGGCCTGGCGGAGGGACGCCAATGATACCATGGTGATGGATTGGTCCCCCCATCAGCGAGTTGGACGACGCGCTAGACGAAAGCGAAGACCAGGAACCCTGGCGCTGCATGTGCTTCTCTTCAGAGATCTTGCGCTTGTGCTCTGCTTGGTCGACCGTAAGAATGGGGACAGAGTTTCGTCGGAATGGCTCATAGAGGTTGCCAGAGTTGTTGCTGTTGTGTCCGTGCATGGCCATAAACGAGGAAGGGGCTGGAGACTCTGGGAGATTGCTATTCGTGTTTGGGAATGAGGGTGAGGACGGCGCGGACAGGGGCCCGACAGCTGTGCTTGGACTGAACATTATTGTGCTTTTATCAATATTGGACAGGGGGGGAGAAGGAGGATGTTGAAAGGGACCAAGGTTGACGAAGGAGGGAGGTACGAGGAGAAGGAGTGAGTGAGGAGGTTATATTGGAAGGATGAGGAGGTGGGCGAACAATGATCTGCCCAAAGAACTTTCTGCGAAATGTGCAGTGTGAAGGGGTGGAGGGCAAAGGGAAGAGACGAGAAGCAGGGTGAAATAAATGAGAAATGGAAGAGGAGAGGAAAAAAGGAATTCAAGAGGAAGGAAAAGGCAGCAAGATATAGAAAAAGATCGGATCCAGCTCGAGATTTTTTGGCGCTGGATACGGTTGCCGGGGGGTGTGTGGATGGAGCCTCGCTTTGTCAGATTGGGGAGAGGAGGGACGGAGTCGCGTTGGAGACGGATGCACGATGAACAGCTGGGTCAATTGAAGGCCGCGAAGGTGATAAGCCGTGATGGTGGCTGTCGATGGGATGCGGAGGGAAAGAAAAGAAGGGCAGGAAGGCTAGAATTGGAAACACAAGGGTGGAAAATGGGGGGCCAGATGAGAAAGGAGGGATGGACGGGGGGAAAATAAAAATGAGGAGACAAGTGCAGAGAGAAGAAAAGAAAGAAAGAGAGTGAGCTGTAGTGCAGAAGAAAGAGGGAGGACGACGCGCTCCTGAGGAGGAGTCGAAGCGAGGCAGAGGACTGGAGGCGATCACGGCAGTGGTTACATTGATTGTTGACGGGGACAGAGACAGTGCGGACAAAGAACAAACACGAACGCGTCTCCAAGAGTCTGTTTTGCTGGTCTATTTGTCGTTTGTGCCGTCAATGGGTGTTGCGTTGTTGTCTATGAGTTTCTGTTCAATTCAATTCGTCGATAAACAAAACGAAAAAAAGAGGGGCAACAAAAAAAGTACCGACCCATTGAGGCGCAATTCGACACTCAATGGACTCTTTCCAAGAGGGAGGGCAGATCGGGACAGACATGGGAGGCAAACTTGGAGACAGACTGATCCGCTTACCCTCAGTCAATTCGTTTTTTCTTCGGGACACGCTCGAGGTACTGGAAGTCCTCTTCCCTTCTCCCCAATTCCAATCCACCCCATGCTCATGGACAGAGTTAACCCCGAGGATAGATTCTGCTCGATGTTTTTTCTTTCTTCTGGCTCCGTCTGCAGCCACTCGATCCAAAGGACACAAAAAAAAACTCAGGGGCAACCCACAGGTCCAGAAGAAACGACCAATGTCGGAGCAGATTGAAATGGGGATGATTGCGACCGACTTGTAGACTAAGAGAACCTGTTAACGAACTGAAGGGTGAGAGACATCTCTACGCCCCACATCGCCGTCTTTTGTCCAAGGGAAGAAATCCCTCCTTTTCCTTGCATTTCCTTCCTCTTGATTTCTCCTCAGCTGTTCCGGCATCTTGGTTCTCAACGCGTCGCAATTGAATCGCAAGTCATTCTCCAGAGTAAACAAAAATGGTACCGTGTCCCCCCAAGGGATCGTCAAAAAAGTGGCTGGACTCCATTCTGTTGTTGCACTGCATAGCAAAGCATCAACCAACAGAGCACACCTCACCGCGAAACATTCGCTATTTTAGATCCGTGGTAGGACAGACAGAAACCCAACTCGGCTGAAAAAAGACAAGGGGCAACAATGGTTCCAAAACGACGAAAAATGACTTTCGCTCTTTTTTTTGCAAGCATGTCGAAAAATTGCCCTATTGAGCAGAATGACAACGCACGAGGGTCTTACGCGATGGATCATCCTGTTCATCATTTGTTGAGCCGTGGAGGCAGAGAAAAAGTCAAAACTTCCAGACCATTTGCTCTCTCTTCGCTAGACTAAAAAGGATGGGGGTCGTTGTTGTAGGAGAGACGGGGGTGAAGTGGTCGGTGCAGTTTTTCTTCTTTCCTTTCAGATGTTTTGACCTCGGTGTTGTCGAGGTGCATGCACCACTGCCGATTTATTTCCTTTTTTTTTTTTTTTTTTTTCTAATTGGATCGCATTGACCTACTGCAAGGAAGGACGCGGGAAGCTCGATGCATTACTTGGCTTTGTTCGGGGAGGACGGAAAGGAGCAGCCAGTGGTCACGAAGCGAAAGGCTTGACCATTTGTTATGCATCTCATCGTCAAAAGGGCAAAGGCAAACAGAAAAACAAAGACGCGCAAGAGAAGTGCTTGCCTTTCCCTTCCTCCCTCTTCGTTCTCTCTGTCCCCGGTCGATCCGGACATGTGTCAAATATCAATCCAAGCCCCGCCGTCCGTCCCATTTTTTTTGTTTTTCTCTTCAGCGGATCACCACAACGAACGAATGAGAGCACCCAAGGGACAAGCAAGGATCGCAGCGACAACAAAACGTCAACCTGTGGTCTACCAGCCCACTTGATAACGCTGCATGTTGATGTGGGTGTCCGAAGGATGCATGGTGCATGCACCAATCAAGCCTAATCCCCACATTGGGGGGGACCCTCTCCATCTCGCTTTCTTGTTTTTTTCAAAGGGTGCCTTTTTCAAAGACGTTTGGTTTTTTTGTTTGACGGTACCCTTTGTGCACAGTGCATTCACGGATAATCCTGGCGTTTACGTTTTCGTGTGCGAAACGCGCGTCCGTTCTCATCGATGAAGCGTTGCTGACCTCGTTGGAATGGCCGTCTGACACTCACCCTCGGGCGCCATCTCTGTTCCATCGCGTCTCCAATCCACGAAAATAGACGAACAAAAAAAGATAGAAAAAGAGCCTTTCCCTTTTTTCCGTGTTGTCGTATCAAGATCAAAACATCCATCCTTTGGTCAGGCCCTATGACCCAAGGATTCCATTCCCTCGTCAGGCAACGTGGATCTTGTAACAAACAGAACAGTTCAAAAGAGACAATTGGACCATTCAATAATGATGTTGTTGTTGACATTCACGCAGTGGTTTGCTGCTGGTCAGACGGTGTGTGGCATGCAATCGAAACGGCCCACCCTAGACTGTCTGCCAAAAAAAAAAAAAAAAAAAAAAAAAGAAGGGGTGGGGGGGGGGGGGGGGAGTGAAAAAGAAAGAGGACCAGCCAAAGTCCTAAAAACAGAGAGATGACGAGGATTAACGCAGCCATGCAACCACCCCCTTGGATTCCTTTGCAGAGGTGAGGTCCAAGTCTGGTTCAGATCTAATGAGCCAGCCGAACCCGTCTGTCCACCTACCATCTACCCAGACAGACCATTTTGGTGCCTAAGACTTGCCGAGGGATAAATGTCGTAGGAAGCAGAGGTGCGGAGGAGAGAAGGAAAGAAAGAAAGGCGGGAGGATGGAAGGAGAAAAAGGGGAAGAGGCGGGGCTGGCCGCGGTGTCGACTCATTCTCTTCCCATTCATCTTCCTGTTGATCGCACCCCCAAGGTTGTACCAGTTTTGTGTGTTCCTCAATTGGATCAGCAACAAAAAGGACCTCCGCGTCTCGATTGCTGAGGAGCGATCCCTTCTCCCTCCAAAAACGCAAGGGTCCAGGCGCAGCCCTCTCAAGAGCTGTCGAGTTTACATAACAAACATGCAGTGCTATTATTATGACGTGTTGAACGACATCAGTTGAGTGCTGTCAGAGCGTCCAAGTTGGAATCATAAAATCATGAAACATCAAGGGCAAAAAATGAGAGAATGACGCATTTGGCGAGAGCCACTCTTGATTTATTAGTTTCTACTCGTCTGCAACATGAAGTGCTAGGGATGGAAACAAAAAAAAGGGCTTTCGAGGAGTTGAGGAGAGCAAACAACTAAAAGTAAATGGTATAAGGGAGTGGCTAATACATGCCAAAGAGGATCTCTCTTTCCGTAAAAGGAGACTTTGAGGGTGAGGATCTTCTGACTATAATTGATTTCTTAGTACTTGGGGATCTCATGGACATCTCCGTGTCCACCCATGTCAATCTTGGCATCCGTCTCCTCAGCAGCGGCCGCGGCTTCGCGTTCAAGACGCTCCTCCTCCTCAATAACATCCAGGGGATCGACATAGATCTCACCACGAGCCTTGCAGATCAATTTTTGCATCCATCCGGGCAAGACCGTTCTCCAAGAGAAGCCTTCAGTGATCCAGGGCTCGCGCAAATCCTTATCCTCAGGCGAGATACGGCCACCAGAGACCTTCTCCAAGACGAACACGGCTCCATTGATGGCTGCGTAAGAGCCAATACCGGCAATCAGACCATAGGCGATCGAATATGAGAGAGGCATCATGGCAATGGTCAGGAAGGCCGGGATGGCATCTCCGACGTAATCCCAGTTAATGGAGCGAACAGACTTGACCATCATTGAACCAACGACAATCAGAGCGGGGCCTGTGGCCCAAGGAGGGAAGGACGCAAATATGGGCGAGAAGAACAAGGAAATAAAGAAAAAGACGGCGGTAGTAACGGAGGTCAATCCAGTGCGACCACCTTCGGTAATACCGGCACCTGACTCAATAAAGGCCGTGACAGGAGGCACACCAAGGCACGCGCCAACAGAGATGGAGGTGGCATCGCAAAGGAAGGCGGCAGTCGATCCATCAAAGTCGCCGTTCTTGTACATGTAGCCTCCAAACTTGGCCATCGAGTACAGGGTGCCGGTGGTGTCCATGATATCGACGTACAAGAACGTGATCAAGGCAACCCAGATCTCGCCATTGTCAAGCTGGAAGTCCATCTTGCCCAAGGTGTGCTGGATGGGGTGGAAAGTTACAACCTTTTTGAAGTAGTCGAACGAGGCATTTCCAGAAGGAGTATCTGGGAAATAGGTGAAGGTCGTGCCGCGAATCCATGACAGGATCGAGATGGTGAGGATTCCAACCAAGACGGCACCCTTAACACGGAAGAGCAAACAGATGGAGATAAGGACAAAGCCAAAGATACCCATCCAGGTCGTAGGGGACCGCATGTAAGAGCCAGCAATGCAGTTACCAGCCGCGTCCTGGATACATCCGCTCAAGTCAACAAGCGTTGCGGCCTTGTAACCAATCAAGCCGATACCGGCCGACGATTGCATACCGATGAAGCAAAGGTAGAGGCCGATGCCAGCGCCGGTCGCGATCTTGATACTCTGAGGAATCAATCGAGCCAACCATTGACGGACACCAAAGAGTGACAGAAGGATAAATAGGATACCCTCGATGAAGACGGCAGCCAGTGCTGTTTGGTATTTGATCTTGTTCGATCCATGAAATCCAACTACGGTGTAAGTAAAGTAGGCGTTCAAACCCATACCAGGGGCGAGACCGAGGGGTAAGTTGGCGAAGAGACCCATCAAAAGGGTGGCGAAGCAAGCAATGGCTGCAGTGGCGGTGACCAAATCAAGCTTCAACGTGGCGAGGCAGTCAGCGTAGTCAGGGTCGGTGGAACAATCCGTATCTGTGATGTTGCCACCATTGTTGCAGATACAGGTTCCGCCAGAGTCTGTCACGATCAAAGAATTGACAGAGATAATGTAGGCCTGTAATGTTTGGAGGACAAGGGTAGAATGTGATAGGAGTAGGATGGGTGGGGGACAGAGTGGAGTGATGGTATGAAAGGAATTGAAGAGGGATGGATAGCGCATCGCCAGGGAAAGAGAGTAACAGGTGAAATGGACAGGGGAGCAGATTAGCACGCTGGGTGACGACAAAGGACTTTAGCCAGGGAGTATTTCAGACCGGCTAGCTCATATCTCTTACCATAGTAACAAAGGTCGTGATTCCGGCGCGAACTTCAGTCGTGAACTTGGATCCGGCACGCTCGCGACGAGCACCAGAGCCCTCGAGACGGAAGTATCTTCCGACGAACGAGTCGGCAATCGAATGGTTGATTTTGTCAATAGCGCCCATTGTTGGTTGGTATGTAGGGTGAGGGGTAGGTGAAGGGTTGATAGAGGTGCTTGCCAGTTTGGAGCTCTAATAACTAAAGGAAGGTGGAGGAAAGGGTGGGGAAAGGGTGGTGGAGAAGACAAAAAAGTGAGCCGTTCGAGGGGAGAAGTATTCCTTTTAAGAAGGAGTGGCGATGGGAGAGGGTGGTGAAGGAGGAGCAGCAGGCTGAAGGGACAAGAAGGTTTCTCGGACGTCCTTTTTATCTCTTTTAGGGCAAACTCACCTTCCACTGTGCACAACAGCGGGCAAGCACAGAGTGGAGCTGGAGAGGGGACTAGAGCAGGGCAACCTTGCTTGCGTTAGTGCACGAGCAGTGTGTTAACCTCGTCGGGTGGCAGCGGATGTGTCCTGGGTGCTATTGAATCGAAAATATAAATAAATGGCATCTCGGGAAGAAGAGTCGTTGTCGAAGCCAAAGAGCAGCAGCCCAAAAAGAACAATTGCTCAACGGCAAATGCAATGTACAGTACTGTACTGTAGACTATCTTGGTTATCATCGCAAAGCAATGGTCAGGATACAAGTGCGGAAAAAGAAAACTTGTTCAAGCACCGATAGGAGTAACGAGGAGATTCTTCATGTAATCCGGGACAAATGATGCCATGTATCCTCAATGCACATGCAGTTTGTGAGCATGCGGGGTCAGCCAACCCGGTTGGTCCGAAAGGAACATGGGGGTCGATGGTCTGTGAGTCTGGGGTCAAATTGACACTCAGCTTGGCACCTGGGCACGGGCGACAGACAAGTCATCTGACGAGCGTTGTGGACAAGATAGCAACGTGCAGAATCCGCATCTCCACTTGAACGTTTTACTCTTGCCTGAACGCATCAACATTCCCCGCAGTGGGACTTATTGTCTCGATTGGCTTTGTTGGCTGATTTTTTATGAAGACTGTGCTCTGGTCTTGCAGCGGTTTCCTTGCTTCTTTTCCCTTCTTCACCAACCGACGCATTTTCATGAACAAGTGGGGTTTGTTGTGCGTCCGTGTGCGACACTCGGCAAGACGGTACACTGAGGGAGACTTGTTCTCTGTCTTCTGCTCTCCATATCTCTGCAAGGCGCCCAGAGAGACAGAAAACAGATCAGGAACGAAAAGCGAAAAAGTTCAGCCAGCGTTGCGCACAAACAAATAAACAATAAAAGAAAGTGGATACGTCAACAAGGAGAGCAGAAGCATTACCCGAATCTCCAATCCGGGGTAAAGGCTGAGCGTGGCCAATGGTCGAATGAACGGCGTTTGATACAGCAGCTTCATGTCCGAATGGTCGCACCAAAAAAAAAAAAAAAAAAAAACTTGTTTCGATCCATGTGCCGTGTATGGCTGTAACACTGGGTGCAGTCAGGTGTCATGGCCCGTTTCCTGCATAGAGGCAAACAAGAACGAATGTGGAAAAGTGGATCTATCTGACTTTCTTTCAACTTTCACCTTGCTTCCTTCCAACGAGCAGCGGGATATCAGCAAAGGCAACTGACCGGCCTACTCGCAGATGGAACTGCAGACTTTTGGTAAGCCCGAATGCAGTTGTGTCCTTTTCGACAATAGCGCACTCTTGCTATCGCCGTTCCTGCTTTATTCTACTTTCGTTCCTTTGTCAGAACTGGCCAGGAACATCTGAGTTTGAGTGTTTTTCTGAGCCGCGCCGGTTTTGGCAAAACGCGGGGAAACAAACTTTTTGAAGGGGGAACGGTCACGTGAATATGTGTGCAGCTAAAATTGGTGGCAATCTGACAAGACACGACACTGTGCACATCGACGGCTGCTGATCTCCTTTGTTCATCGTTCAGAGGCCGAGGTCAGGATCAGAACTAGTTGGCACCCGAGAATGGTCTGACATTCAACCACCTGTGGGTCAGGCAAGCAAAAACACGAGCAAGCGTGTTGGTTGTTATAGCCTGCGTACATATTTCGAGAGATGCCATTCGATCCCGATGCCCCTTGAAATATGATGGCCCACTTTCGCGGCGCAATTGTTCCTCTTCCCTGTGCATTACATTCACCATCTTTCTTGTTCACAGTCCAGTTCCCTCTCATATCCAGAAATGACAGCTGAAGCATCAGAAAAAACTGAGCCTGACTCAGCACTTATCCCACAGAATGGCACCAACACAACCGATGGTGGCAACGACGATATCAACGTGAGGGAGGAGGGCATCCTCCCTTCCCCTTCCAGCCCAGTGCATGTGCAGTCGACAGAACCAAACCCACAGAGTTCATCTTCTGCAAGCGCTACTACCGCTCAGGTGGTTGCTGGGCTGCCACGAATTACCCGAGTCAGGTCGCGCACAGGGGTGGAGGACCAGTTGGAGATGTTTTCGTGGTCCGAAAACACTGATCCTGAAGACGAATCAGTCAACTCCTCTTCGCGATCGGTTACCTCCAGGTCGAACTTGTGGTCAACTTCAAAAGAAAAGTTCACAGAGCGAGATGATGTTGAGTCGCAGATCTCGGCCGCTGGATCATCGGCAGAGAACTCGCCGATAGAGGAAGTGCGTGCCTGTGTCCCAGGCAAGTTATAATCGAGGTGAGGGATGTTGATTCTCATCTCGGGTTCGATAGGATGCTAAGTCATGCTCATCTCTCCATCATGTAGTCTTTGACGACCCCACAATGCCGACAAACACATTCCGGATGTGGTTTTTGTCCTTGTTCTTCACGCTTTTGGTCTCCTTTGTGAACCAGTTCTTCTATCTTCGACAAAACCCGGTCTGCATCACATACACTGTCGTTTCCTTGATTTCTCTACCTCTGGGTCGGTTCTTGGCCCGTGTACTTCCACGACGAAAGTTTAGAGTCTTTGGACAGATGTGGTCTTTCAACCCTGGACCCTTCAATATCAAAGAGCATGCGCTCATTGGAACAGCGGTCGCCTGCTGCTCAGGAACAGCCTACGCCGTCGACATTGTTATCTTGCAAAAGAAATATTACAATGACGACCAAGGCTTCATGGCCGGATTCATGCTCATCCTCACAACTCAGATCACCGGGTTTTCGTTGGCTGGAGTTCTTCGAAAGTTTTTGGTCAAGCCAGCCCACATGATTTGGCCAGCAAATCTGGTCACTGTGGCCCTGTTTCGAACTCTGCACGAGAACAACAGCACTGATGAACAGGACCAGCAAGAGAATAAGAGTCTAAGAGGACATGGCCGGATGGGCCGAATGAAGTTCTTTGGATGGGTCACCTTTGGATCATTTGTCTGGTACTGGTTCCCAAATTACATTTTCCCAACACTGACGGCCTTTTCTGTATTGTGCTGGATTGACCCCAGTAACGTGGTTCTTTCTCAGCTCACTGGATCGAATGGACTCGGGATCGGAACGCTGTCGTTTGACTGGGCGACCTCGACCTCGGCACTTTCCCCGTTAGTCACTCCTTGGTGGGCGCAGGTGAACATCCTGTTTGGATTTGTAGCTGTCGCCTGGATTATTGCCCCGATCGCCTACTACAACAACCTGTGGAACTCCAAGATGTTCCCAATCTTGACGGCGGGTTTGTTCAAAGAGGATGGAACCAAGTACGACAAGTCGATGGTGATGACAAACAATATCTTAGACCCGGTCAAATATGAAGCGTACGGACCTCTGAGGATGGATTCCTTTTTTGCCCTCACTTATGGAATTGGGTTCGCCGGCTTGACGGCAACCTTGACCCATGTACTGTTGTACCACGGCAACGACATTCGAGATCAATGGAGGGCTGCTATTTCGATGCGAGACCATGACATCCACTCAAGGATGATGCTGGCGTACAAGGAAGTGCCTCATTGGTGGTACGGGACACTGTTCTTGGTATCTCTGGTCATGTCGATTGTGACAGTTACCAAATGGCATTACCTCCCGTGGTACTATCTACTGGTCTCTCTAGCTATAGCGTTTATCTTTGCGTTGCCCGTAGGGATCGTGCAGGCGGTGACGAACCAGCAGCCAGGCTTGAACGTTATTACTGAATACGTGATCGGATACCTAATGCCGGGGCACCCGATCGCCAACGTCACTTTCAAAGCATACGGGTATATCACCAATGTTCAGGCCCTACAGTTCACCCAGGACCTCAAGTTAGGTCATTACATGAAAATCCCTCCTCGGATCATGTTCTGGGTTCAGGTCATTTGCAGTATTCTGGCAGGAATCATCAACCTCGCCACTACAGACTGGCTAATCAGGGCACAGCCAGATATTTGCACAAAGGAAGGATACCCTTGGACATGCCGCAACACCAACAGTAAGAACGGCAATTGTAGGTCATGCTTTGATGTTCTTCCCGTTTATTAACCTCTCGCCGTCTTCAGCCTTCTACTCTGCCTCTGTCATTTGGGGTGTAATCGGGCCAGGGCGAATGTTTGGTTTTGGTTCTCAATACTCCGTCATCCAGTGGGGGTTCGTCCTTGGTGCTTTGCTGCCAGTTCCCATTTGGCTTCTCTGTCGTCGCTACCCCCATATCCACTTTCTCCAAAAGATCCACTTCCCAGTGCTGTTAGCGGCGACGAGTAACATGCCTCCGGCTCAAGCCTACTTTTACCCGAACGGAATACTGCTAGGCTTTATCTTTATGTGGTACCTGCGCCGATACAAGAACAGTTGGTGGAGACGATACAACTATGTGACATCAGCAGCTATGGACACGGGAGTGGCTCTCTCGGGTTTGGCGTGTTACTTTCTGCTTCAGGTACGACAGCACACACTCTATTTATTGCGGGCGCTGTTTTGCTACTCTTTCTCACTCCCTTTCTCTTTCCCTCTGTGTCTATCTAGAGCTGGAACAAGGACTTTGTGAAGTGGTGGGGAACCTCTGAGGATATTGATCACTGTCCACTAGCAGAACTGAACTTTTATGGAAAATAAAGGAAACCGACCGATGGGAGGAAATGTCACAGTGATTCGCGAAGATGGTTCTTTGTCAACAACAGGAGAGGGGAGAAGACTCTCGTGCAATTGAAAAATCATGGCTCTGCAGCCCTTTTTCTTGAAAGGGTACGGGGATCATCGTCCTTGTGTCCATGTCAGGAAGGGCCGGAACGCAGACGGGAGTGAGCGGGACCAACGAGCATGCCCTCTCCAGCTTGGCCCCTGCGCCTGCGGGAGCAGACGGCAGGGAAGCTTTTTCGGGGGCGAGCAGGCGATGATGGAGGACTGATGGATCAGACGATAGAACATGTCACACACACACACACTCTCTCTCTCTGTCTCTCTGTCTCTCTATCTCTTTCTCTCGTTTCTTTCTCAGCGAGTACGACCCCATTCTCATCCACACAGACACAGATGCACAGAGTGAGTGAGTGAGCGACCATGCGCCTCGCGATGGTCACTTACGCCTGTCTTTCCTTCCATCTTTGCCCACCCCTACCCCTTCCCTTTGTGCTGGGTCTTCATTACATGCATCGATCCGCCTGTTGGGGTCGGATGGTGCCACCAACAACCTTGTTTGCTTCATTTCACACCCCTTTCCAGCATGTCCGCCTGCTGTTGTCAGGTCGTCACTCTTCTGCTTCTTGAGCCTGCCCACCTCACAAACTTTTTAACCCCTTCCTCTCTCCCTCACGCCTGATGCAACATACAAAGCCAGACCGAGAAGGATTCGCACAGGCAGCTACCACATCGTCAAAATCACCATCCCACTATCATGGACTTTTCTACCTCTTCCTTCCTCTGAATGCTCATCCCTGACTTCCCTTCCCCTCCTTCCAGACACGTTCAGGGCAAAAAATAATAATAAACAGGACCTTCTTTCTTGGCAGCAGAATCAAAAAGAAAAAAAAGGGAACCCTTGTAAATCTGATCTACAAGAAAGGCTCCCTGCATTGAATACAAAGTGT
This sequence comes from Entomortierella parvispora, assembly GCA_963573315.1. Classification (NCBI taxonomy): domain Eukaryota; kingdom Fungi; phylum Mortierellomycota; class Mortierellomycetes; order Mortierellales; family Mortierellaceae; genus Entomortierella; species Entomortierella parvispora. The sequence goes on from OY752146.1 coordinate 1,636,421, forward strand.
CCCTTGATGCTGTTGAGTGCTGCAACAACAAGGGGGACGGAGAGACGTTTGTGACACTGCGACATAACAACTATTTTAACGGACATGGCTCGTCCAACTCAACACAATGCTGGCGGCCCCGGCGACAAACCCCCTCTGTTGTCAGATCAGGACAGAGCGAAGGCCCAACCAGCCTTGCAGCCTTGCTTTTTCCTTGAACGAGCCCCTTGGAGACCAATACACACCATCTCTTTCCGACGCCCACAACACCTTCACTCAACCCAGTCAAGTCACGTCACCTCTGCAGATCAAGGTTGCTTTGTCGCGCAGAAGCTCAACCCTAAACACGAAATATGTCCATTCTTTTCTCCTCCCTTCTTGCCTGTTTGCGCATCCCTCCTTCTTGGGCCACTCCCTTCTCTCCAAGTGCCTTGACCTTGGGATCATAGTCCCAGCACGATCAGTTTGCCCTCCTTTTAATCTCCTTTTTTGTTTTTCGTCTTTCCTTCTGCCCCTCGCCTTCGTAACTCCTTTAAACTCCTTGCATCAGTCACCAATACCAGTTTCTCCTCAAAGATCTACCTACCCCAGAGCCTTCCAGTCCTGTCGTTTTCTCGTCTTTCCTTTCTACTTGGATCCGTTGTTGGCAGGAAGGTTCATTATCGCGTTTTCACTCTCCCCCCCCTCCTCCCAACCCACTATTTTATTCGTTTGCTGTCTGCAGTCAAAAAGTCTTTTCAGCCTTCTCCAAACATCTCTGGTATACGTCGGTGCTCCCGCTTTCAGTTTTCACAATCAATTGCACATTGTTTTTGCCATCCTCCCGTCTCCTCCCTTCCAATTCAGAGCGTTTTGATCCAATCATTCTGGCGAGATCCACGTAAGAATCTCCGTGATAGAGACACGACTACAGTCATCTCACCTCTGAAGCCTAAGGTAAAAAAGCATGGGGAGACATCTCTTGTCCGAGATCCAACGATTCAGGTCGAGTCTGCCCACAGTTCCAGGCTGCAGTCTGGTAACAAATACTATGGCTCTTTTGATTCCTGATCCGTAGCCCGAACAGAATTCGAGTTTTCATCCGTTACCTTCCGCAACTTGCCATGGCAGCTTCTCCGGAGCATTCGATACCAGGGGTCTCTCATTTCGCTGGTAAGTCTGTCAGGAGAATGAATTAGCAACAAAAATCGATTCTGCGAAAAGCATAGTCTTGACTTCACTTACATAAAACCTGCGACCCTCATCCATGGGCCCAATTCCTCGCTACGATTCCTTGCTGCAAACTCCATTTCCAACCCCTCCGGTCCCCTGGTACCTGAGTTATTGCTTCTTGCTGTTCCTTACTGTCGTCATACCCCACAAAAGCCGGCCTGTCCACTCGATATTAATCTTCTTAGATTCTGCTTCACACCATATCCCCTTGCTTTCTCTCCCCTCATTGTTCCCCTGCCTCCTTTGGGGTCCACGAAATCCCTGTCCTCCCATTTTCTCCCCTATTCCACGCCCCCTGATGCACGTCCTCTTCTCTGTTGTCTATCTACCCCCTGCCTTGCATCCAAAAAAAAAAAAAAAAAAAAAAGAAAACAGACAGACAGACTGGGCATCGTCACAGCACATTTACTAATTAGTTTTCATTCATTTTTCCCGTTACGCTTTTTCACACTCTCTCTCTCTTTTTTTTTTTTTTTTTTTTTTTTTACTGATCACGATGGTCCCAATAGCCAATTTTCCTCGAAGAAACTCGTTACCATTGCTTTCGATGGCCACAGACGGACAGCGAATGCCTTCAGGCGAACGACGACTCAGCCAACAGGACCTCCATTCTGGCTACCATCCATCCTATCTTCAAGGTAACAGCAGCGCCGCCAATCATTCTCCAAGCTGGAGTCCTCATCAAATCTTGGAGAGTCGAGGGCAATACAAGCAATCTCACCCACGGCCTCACAACAGCGAATCTCTGCTCCATCGCCCCTCTTCCCCACATGAGCAAAGTGTGGAGAGCTATCCCAACGGGGGTCAATCTTCGAACACAATGGTGGAAGCTTCCTCAGCTACATTCAAGACAGATATGGAGTATCGGATCGGGCAAGAGTATGAGGGAAGCAGTGGCAGACCACACCATATGGCCCTTGCAGCTGCACCAACACTGGCGCATCATCGTCAACAGCAACAACAACAGCAGCACCCAAACCCCTACTACCAATACCATTGCCAGCCCCAATATGACCATTTGGGTTATGGCGACGACAACGACGACAGCCACTGCAATGAAAAGGAAGGTGCTTTCCCAGACAAGCATAGGAACAACTCCATCTCTTCTAGCACCAGCTCAACTTCTTCAGTCTCTCATCTTCATATGCAGAACCACCCAGGATCCAATAACAAACACCCTTGCAAGTTTCCGACCTGCGGTTGGAGCTTCAAACGCTTCGAGCATCTGAAAAGACACATGTTGGTCCACACAAAAGAGCGGCCGTTTATTTGTGAGTTTCAAGGATGCGACAAGTCGTTTAGTCGCTCAGACAACTTTTCAGCGCATCTCAGGACCCATACCAAAAAATCGTCGATGCAAATGGGGAAATTGGATCGACAGCATCAGCAGTTTCGGACCCAACAACAGCATCATCATGAGCAGCTACAATCTCAAATGATGGCTGTGGACAGCATGGGGTATTTAGCTTCTTCATCGACAGCGCCAGGGATGATGAGCCCGACGAGAGCTGACCGTTATGATGACACTCGTCATGGCCACCTTCCTATGCACCACTATCAAGGAGCCGCGGATGGATTCTTGCCCTCGGGAGTCATGTCAGCCTTGGCCCACGAGGGAAATGGTGGTGGTGTATTAATGGATGATAGGCGAGGTGTTCCGAGAAATTCTGGCTTGTTCAATGAGGGGACGGCTACCTTTCCCAATTCCGGCCCCCGGACGTCCTTGTCTACCATGGCGGATCACGGGGGGCACTACTCAAGTCAGAACAGTAAGCTGATCCCGAGACCACGGTACCACGAGGATTCAATGAATGATCAGGACCCAAGGTCGACATTTGGTCTCACTCCGAGTCATCACCAGCACAGCTCTACGAGCTTGCATCCGTTGGATAGCCCTGGAGTAGCTAACGTTCCCGGGACAGAGACAGACTTTAGTCCGATCAGGCTGGACTTGAAAGCAGTTTCTAACAACCCCAAAGATGTTGAGCTCCATAACCAACACAACATCAGGACAGAGTCTCTTTATCAGTATACACGACACCAGAAGCAAGGGAGTTCTTACAGCGACCTCGGACAACATCACCGACAAGATTCATCTTCCAGAGAACGATATTTTATTGGGGATGGGAATGTCGGTGCCATGGATGTGGGAGGCCATGGATCCATGGTGGTGCTGGGCAGTAGCCATGACGAACCCAACCCCAACCCAAATGGCGAATCTCCTGAGCAGCCAAGTCGAAAATCATCTCCTGGCCCTAACCAGCATAGCTCCAGTCGTCATGCAGGAGCATGGAGTATTGACCACCATGGAAAAGGAGGAGACGGTATAGAAGATAGTAAAGATGAGGTTGAAGTGGATGAGGAAAATGACGACGACGACGAAGAGGAAGGGGATGAGGGCGAAGAAATGGATCGCGGTCAAGCGCCAATAGGCCTGAGTAATAGTTTCTCTAGTTTCCATTCCCACTTCGTGCCAGCATCGGGTGGCCGTGAGGAACAATCACCGCCGCCTCCTTCAGTTACCCTCCGGAGTCACTCTGAGGGCAACTTGAGCTCGAATCCGTTTATTCAAGCAGAGGGCCTGAATCGTACAACGGACACTTTTATTGATCGGCACCCGTCGCTCTCGTCGTCGTCAGGAGGACATGGTGGTTACGAAGGAGAATACCTCCATCGACACTCCATCTCTGGGTACGGGCCTTCTACCACTGCGGCCCTGTCTTCGATGTCATCATCTATCATACCACCCCAACCAGCCATGTGGCCCTCTGCAGTCCAGCTGCATCCCTCTCAACCTCACGATCCTTATGGCCTACCACCAATGCAACACTACCATGAAGAGTCGCAGTATTCGCATCATCCACGATTCCCATTCCAAAGGTCTCACATACCACCAACCGCGCCACACGGTCATCATCACCATACACTCCAGGGTCGCGCTCGGCCTATATCCTCGGCCAAGAATCATGGTTGCTTTATTCCGGGTTGCATGAAGCGATTCAAGCGATTGGAACACCTGAAGCGCCATATTAAAACCCATACATTGGAGCGGCCTTTTGCCTGTACGACACCCGGATGCAATAAGAGGTTCTCGCGATCAGATAACCTTTGTAAGTGACAACATTGGTGGTGTCGAGTATTGTATCTATCCATCGGTGTCGAGCTCTGATGTGCTCAAGCTGATGCTAACTTTTTGCTAACCCCACCTTTCTTTCGTGTTGCTACAGCTCAACACATCAAGACGCACCAGAGGCAGCTGGTGAGCAAGTCACACTGGAAACAACCACAGCTGCCTCCTCACCAACAGGATATTCAGCACCAAAGCTATCATCAACACCAGTACCAACAGACGTCGCAGCATCCTCACACTCCGTCTCTTCATCACACTTCGCTCATGGGTGTGAATATGGAGGCGAGCGGTCATGGAGGACATCCATTCGTCGATGTCAGTCGCCAACCAACATATCAACATCCGGGGCAACAGCAACATCAGCAACAGATACATACATTCTATCAGCATCGTCAAGCCTACCAGGAATCCTCGGCCGAATACTGAATTTTCCCCTTCCGTGCTCCCATCACAGCTTAGGACCCTTCTTCCCCACTCGTATCTTTCGTCATACAACTTGTAATCATGTTTGTTCTCTCTTTGTTTCAGGTATCCTGTTCCTCTCTTCCCCATACTCTGCATTTAATACAAACTAAGACTGAAAATTATTTGGGTTTTAATACAACAAGAGCCTTCCTTTTTTAAGTGGAACGATCACGAAGTTGATCTAGTAACCTTGCGTAGTCATTATCGATAGTGAATGGGAGAACCTGCGACAATGGCAATGGGGCTGAAGACGTCGTCGTCGCAGAGCCGGCCCCTAAGGAGGCCGCAGGCGTTACCAACGGAGCAAACATCTGTCCTCCTCGATGATTCAAAGGGGATCCGTCCAGACGTTGTGCAGCTGCTGGATTCGTACTTGAGGATGAAGAAGGCAAAGGCGTTGAAGCGCCGCTGCTACTACTACCGCCGTTCACTGTCGATGAAGGATCAAAGGAGGGAGGTGTCCAGAAAAGAGGCGACATGGACGCGCCATTCGATCCTGAGAGTCGATTAGTGAACATGCCAGCGGCCGCCATCTGCCCATTGTTGATTCCGTTATTGCTGTTATTACTAGGTGCTGTCACGATTGGCAATTGTGAAGTCCAGAGCGGCTCGCCCTGATTGTGATGCTGCTGCTGCTGTTGTTGTTGTTGTTGTTGTTGTTGTTGTTGCTGTTGCTGCTGCTGGCTTGAAAAGTACGCTGCCGCAAAAGTGTTTAGATCGACGCCATTGATGCCGTTGTTGTTGCTGTTGTTGCTGCTATTGTTGTTGTTGTTGTTGTTGTTGTTATTGTTATTGTTGTTATGAATGCTGTGTATGCCGGGATTATTATTACTGTTAAAGTGGTCGTTGACATGGCCGCTCTCGTGGAAGAGGACATGCTGTTGTCGCGAAAGATAGGCCATGAGTTGAAACTGCTGTTGTTGACGCAGCTGCTGTTGCTGTTGCAGATTCTGTTGCTGCTGCTGTTGCTCCTGAAGCATGAGCAAGTCTGGGTATATGTGGTACGGATGCAACGTTGGCATCCGAGCCGATGAGGTTGCTCCTGTTTCTGCTCTAGCTCCAGCTGCAGAGTGAACTGCTGCTCCATTCGTCATGGCCATGGCAGCCGCACTGGCGAAATCCAAGGTTGAGAACGCAGCAGGGTGAAAAGACGGCGAGGAGAAGTACACGCTGCTACCTCCATTGCCGCCTTGCAGTTGAGACACCGATGAGGACGATGGGTTTGATCCATGCTCAACCATGCCATTCGCCGAGTCTGTCGAGTCCCTCCTTTGGCGCTTAGGAGAGATATGGACGGTTGTGGAGGACGGTGTTGAAAGCGCGGCTGTGGTGGCAGGGGGTGGCGAAGGCGAAAAGTATCCTATGGCGGGTCCTCGGTGCGAAAGTAGACCCGTCTCTTCGTCCTCAATAGGGGTAGCAATCACTGAGGGCAATCTCTGCTTTCCGGCTTTGGTAGGCGAGGGTCGGTTGTGCCGTATTGATTTCTTCTGAGTCCGGCTGCTCCAACGCTTCGAATTGTTGTTATCCATATCGCGCTTGGACGACGAGCCTGATTCCACTTGGGCCGCCTTTGATTTGCTGTTACTTCCGCTGACGCTGCCATTGCTGCCACTAGGGTAGTTCTTGTTCGCTTTGGAGTTCAATCCTCCTCGATTCCTCTTCCTGATCACGTCCGATTTCAAGCTCAGTGGCCGAACACGTCCATGGAGTTTCAAGAAAAGTCCACAGGCGTTGCAAAGAGGAAGTCCCTCTGCATCCCTGCGCCAGAGGGGGGTCGTTTGAGTATGACAGTGAGTACATTCAGTTGGGGGAAGAGGGGGGCTATTCTCATCCTCCTCATCCTGAGAGTCCTCGTCCACCTCCAGTTCTGTCTCAGAGTCTGTTGAAGAATTGGACTCGGAGTCCACAGAGGGGTGCAATGCCACGACCTCCTTAGCTCGTTGTTGTTGTTGCGGTTGTTGTTGCGGTTGTTGTTGTTGCTGCTGATGTGGTATTGAGTGTTTACTGGATGTGTTCGCCATGTGACCATCTGTCCATGAAAAATCAAACTGCGACTGGATTTGGTTTCCTGTACTGCTTGAAAAAAATTCATGTTGCGGGGTCTGAGGATTCAGTGTGTACTCAGAGGTCAGGATTGCATCAATGTCCTCTGCTAGTTGAAACAGGTCGTCATCCTGCTGCTGCTGCTGCTGCTGTTGTTGTCCAGAAATGGACAGCGACGTTGAAGTTGGGCACGAGATTGTAGAAGTGGGCTGAGTGGTCTGAGTGGTCGTCTGCCAGCACATGTTCATGTCAGCGCTCTCAGGGACAGAAGAGGCCGCCCATTGACTAGTGGCCGACTCTAAATTACGATCCTGTTGAACTGCAGAGCTATTGTCCAGAGGGATGGTCGCTGTGTCCAGATTAAGGTCGCACAGACGAGAGCCAGCACTTTGGCCATTGTTCCTTGGTTCGGCGTCTGAACTAAGTCTGAATTGGCCCATAGAGAGTTTGGCACAAAAGGAAGGAAGGGAAGGATGGTTAGAGTCTAGCCAGTCGGGTCAATTGTTGCCTCACCATTCAGACTTTGATCCAATGGACGTCCACCAACAGACAGATAGACAGATAGTGAGAGGAACGATGGGTCGGCACCCGTAGGAGGGATAGGAAAAGAACGAAAAAGAAAGAGAGATGAGAAGGACCCTGCCTCTGTCCTGTCTTGTGGACACCAAGAAACACGGAAAAACACACAAGAAATAATGAAGGGAACATGAAGAGCCCCTTGTGGGGATCTGCAGTAGCAAACAAAACACGGCATTCCCTTTTTGCTTGCAAAGGGAGACAGCAGGGCGATAGGTCATGCACGCATGGCGCCATCTCATCGGTGTATCTCAGCAAAGTAAAAGAAATACTGTAGACTAGCCCCCTCGTGGACCGATTGCACAGAGGCGCAAGTAAGCCCTTTGGAACCAAACCCTATTCGGAACCAGCCACTCAATGGCTCTCCTCCAACAAAAGTCCGGACCGCTGTATTCGATTATTTGCGTCTTCGCCCAGAGCCCCCTTATCTTACAGGTTTGTTTATGTTTTGATTTCGATATCACACCCATGGACGCCACGCTGATTTTCCCTTCGCACAAATTCGATTTAGAATGTCCACCCCACACTTTCCTTTGTTATTGTTTTTGGCCTGTTATCTCTGTCATGGCCGCACGCGTTGAGAGCAAAACAACAATGAACGAGAGGGAGAGGGAGAGAAAAAACCGTCCTGCCCTCATGCCCCTCTCCCTGCACACGGATCACAAACTATGATCCACGACCGAGGAAAACACGAACATGAGCACAGAAAAAAAAACCAAAAAATTGACCATGTGCAACAAGCTGTTCACCAACTGGGTCTGAGGCTCATTTGTGTCTGTGAGTGTGCGAAAGTTGAAAAGGGGAAGGTGTGGAGAGATGTCGCCATGGGTGCTTGTTAACGAAAGGGGGTGTCACTACTTGTAGAGGGGTACTTTTGCGCCGCCTCTATCTTATTCTCTGCATTATCTCTGTGTCTCAACACCTCTTCTTCCCTTGTCCCTCTTCCCCTGCAGCAGTTCACTGTTTTTCGGCCTGCTCAAAATGTGTCAGCCGTAAAAAAGAAATGAAGTAATAAAAATGGCCTTCGCGCTTTCAAAAAAGATAAGCCCAACGACCGGCGGGAAAGGAAAGTGTGTAGGAGAATAAAACAACTATTAAGAAAATGCACGAACCTTTCAGGAGAGCGAGTTTTCTGACTGTTGCCATGACGCCTGCTGTTGTTGACACTGCTAACGCCAGGGCCATGGTACCTCTTGCTTCTGCTTCCCCGACGAAGACGACGGCCGCCGTTGCCACTACTGGTACTGCTGACGCTGCTGTCACTGCTGTTACCGCTCTCTCCGCTGTCACTGTGCAAATCCTTGTTGAGACTGATGCTGCTTCGGTAGTTGAAGAGATCCATAAAGTCCTTCTTCTGGAGCAGCGTCATGCCCATCATGCGCCAGGTCAAGTTCTCGAGGCGTCGACCATCCGGCAAGGTGTCCTTGGCCTTAGTATAGAGCCACCACACCTGTGCCGCCAGTGGATCCTCTTTCCTCAACTGGAAAGTGTTGCTTTGATCAAGGTCCAGTTTTGTCCTCCGTTGTTGTGCACCTGCGCCGTCACCATCACCCTTCCCTTGGCCCCCTTTTTCACCGTCAAGATCATTGATAGGGTTCGCGACCGTTTCCTCGTCACTGGATGTAGGTCGATTTGAATGGTTGGGTTTAGGTTTCAGATTGGCACTGGAGGAACACGAGGGTGGGGTGTGTGGAGTCTTGCTGGATTGAGATGACGACGACTCTTCTGGGGACAAGTGCTTTGAGGCTTTGGTGGAGGAGGTGGAAGAAGTACTGCTAGGGCAAGGCTTGGGGAATTCGATCAAGGGTGAAAGCATGGACTCTGGGACCAAGGATCGTCTCGGTAGGAAGACCAGCGGCTCCACCTTACGAGTCCCAAAGTTGTTGGATGATATTGCTGGGCTTGGGGCGCCTGTTGGGGATGAAGAAGAAGGAAAGGCCGCCGATGTGGTGGAGGACATCGTGATCAGCGACTGGGGAAGGACTTTCGATGTGGAGAAGTGGGATTTGAAGTGTGGGAAAACGAGGGGTAGGGAGGGCGGAGGTAGGAATGGCCCAGGGATGATGAAACCGAACAGACGGAGGAAGGATTGATAGCGTCGAGTTGAGTAGGGGTGCTGGTGTGGAGGAGATAAGGAGTCGAGGGATAAAGGATTACGAGAAGTAAAGGGATAAAGGATTGAGGGGAAAGAAGAAAGAGATAAAGAGCGGGGATGCAGAGAGCACCAACGAACAAAAAATAGCTTCCCTGCCCACGGAGCGCCTGATGCGAATGGAAAACCGAAACCCGAAAAAATTCCGCCCATTTCTTCCCTCTGCTGAAAAAGCGGGGTCTCTCGTCCCCCCTTCTTGCACCTCTTCTTGCACCTCAGTGTCCATAGAGCATGGTACATGTATACAATATTGCGAATCGTAATCGGCCCAAGGTTTGAGAGTTGCGACTGCCCAACATCTCCTGCCGATGACAGTGCGAAGAGAGAATCATTCGAAGCAAGCTTATTCTCCACATGAAAAATACAGCAATATTACGATGTAATTATGACAAAGGTATCTGCGAACGCAACGCCTCTCTTTCCCAGAAATGGCCATCTGTAAACAACCATAGAAGGTGCGTGGAGAAATAGTTGGGAAACAAATCTAAGGAATAAAAGAAAGGACGATGGCATCCTCTCATTTCGTTATCTCTTCGTGTCGCCCTCCAATGAGCTCTCAGAGTCTTGCGATTTGTGCGAGGAGGCCAAAGTGTTCTCAGAGAACTCGAACATGTGAAGGACTTGTGGGGTAGTCAAAGGTAGACTGGACGAGATTGCAGCAGTCGCAGCAGAAGTGGCTGACGGACGCTGAGCCATGTACTCTCTTGGGATGGTGTTACCAGGGGACATGTCATCGGCAACCAAGCCGACAAGCTCTATGGTGTGCGTGCCAAGATGCGGGGAGAACAGTGGATGGTGTAGTCCAGGGTGTGTACTTTGTGTGGGTACAAAGGGTAAATGTACTCCAAATACATCATGGCTCTCGGCTCGAGCTGAGGACTCAATATGCTCAGTCGTTGAGGTTGCAGTCGAGGTTTTCGTTATTGTAGTACTTGTTGCTGTTGTTATTTCCGGCTCTGTCGCAGTGACCGTAGACGATGGTGGTGACAATGTAGGTTTGGGAATGGTGGCTCCATCCTGTGCTTTCGCATCACTACTGCTGCCGTTACTGTGTTCTTGAGGTCCAGAAGTCGAATCGTCCATAGGCGCTGTTTTGAGAGGGGGATCTCCTGCCTCGATGTCTGGTAGTTTTTCGCCCTTGGACGAAGATTCAGGATTTAAAGTAGAAGGTGGAAGTTCCCCTGTCTGGGGAACAACCTCTGTAGCAGGTACTGTATGACCGACCTCTGCCGCACAATCGTCCTCACTGTAGAGCACATCGTCGATGGTCCAGCGCTGTAAACAGGCACAATTTCGAATATAAGCATACCATTCCTTTGTCTTTAGATGCTGATGAATCCTTTGTCCGACCAGTTTGTGAGGTCTCTTTCCAAAAGGACGGCCATATATCCTGAATAGTTCCTTTCGGTCGACAAAGAACGGGGTTTCATGGTGCCAAAATTCCCATCCAATACCTAATCCCGCAAGGACAAGTGAGGACCCCAACATTGCATAGACATAGGCGTTCGGATGATAAACCAAGGTCTTGCCCGTGAAATCGAAAATGACAATCATCTCGCGGTATCCGACCTGCACAAACTCGTCCAAACCGAACATAAACATGTAGGCGCCGCCGAAACTGGTCCCTAGGATGATGAAGACACGTTCATAAAACGTAGCGAGGGCGGCACCACAAAGAATCAAGATGGCCAAGATAACGTAACGTCCTGCATCTGAGAAGGCTAGATTGGCCGCAGCAATGATCCCCATGGCCACTGCGAATCCCCCGAATGCGCCAGTGAAGGTAACTCCAAGGTCCCAGAATCGAAATGATAGCGTGGCTCCTGTCAGTCCTGCGAAAAGCCAGACCCAGAGGTAGTAGTATTTGGGCATAAAAGTTGTATACACGAGGTCCCAGCGGATGGCAACCATAATCATCATGGCGGTGATAGCTAAAACTCGGGAGTAAGGGCCGTCAGCATGAAAATAACAGTGATATCAGTTGTATGATTGACCGTGGATCAAAACAACCTTACCCCAAGACAGAAATCCTGTAAATATCAGGGTTATTCGAATGAGCTTGAAGCCATAAAAGACCTCCATTAGGCCAAAGACGATCAGGACCACCCCCAGACCCCAGTTCTCGGATGTCACTCGGACATGCTGGCCAACGTCCAGATTGACATCATCATCGCCACCAATTGGCGTAACTGTGCTATTCAGCAACGCTGTGCTGTTTATCAACGGCAGGGCTGTGATGCATGCCACAAAGGTCAGACAGCAGAGGACTGAAAGCCCCAGTTGCAGGGCTTTGCGCATCCTGAACATCGGAGGATGTCACTTGGAGAGGAGAAGGGAAGGAAGAAGAAAAAGGCTAAAGAGGTCGGTGTATCATTCCCGTGGAGACCAGTGGGGTGGATGGGCCAGGATGAGAAGATTAAAAAAGGGTCTTCTGGCCGCCTTGGTGTGGAGGAGAAGAGGAGAGGCGAGGGAGGAGGAAGACCGGGTCGGGGAGGAAAGGAGGAAGGAAGGCAAAAGGTCATCAAGGTGCACATGCCCCCTCTTTTTATCGAACACACGCAGCACGTAGTCACCACGGACCAGGCCATGCAGCGTGTATCACACGCACTATTCAGGACAAGGAGGCGGAGGAGAAGAAGTGGTGCACTGGTTGTTCTTGCCTCTTCACTGCCCCCTTTTCTTCGCCCAACCTTCCGTCCCTACCGTGGTGCCCCTCTTTTTTCATTCTGTCTTGCAAAAGTGCAAAGTGGAGGAAACAAAAAGGACATCTGACGACAATTATTTTTCAGCGAGGCGGACCACGCACCCCTGCCGCCCGCAACCATGCCAGGTGCAAGGGGGATCGACTCTGTCGCCCCTTTTCTGCTGCTGCAACCGACATTCATTGCAACAAAAAAAAAACATTTCTCCGTGTGTCCACTATATACCCTTAAGCTACCATCCTTTCCTGCTCGTGTCCATTCATGCATGCCTGCATTTTAAGCTGGACGCGTGCGTCTGATTGCAATTATCCTCATCACCTCTACAGAACCATGAGCCACGCAAGAGACGAAGCGACCGATCTCGCCATCCAGGGTGAGAAACCGTTTTGTCCCCTCAAATTGACACACCTCCATGTTCATGTTTCCATAGCCTAGAAAAGACCAAGCATTAATCTTGCTCGTCTTAGGCACCAACACCTCCAGTATTACCTCCAAGAGGAGTCTCGAGCGTCTGGGATATCTTGATCCATGTCACGTCTCCAATGTCACGGAAAAGGATTCGCCTCTCATGTTCAAATACGTGGTCCCTAAACCAAGTCGCCGCTCTCCTGTCATTAATCGGGCTTATTACCAACGAACTCAGAGCATCAGAATGCTCGTCGAAGGCTGGATCCAAGCCTGTGAGGCAAAAGGAGTGGAGAACTGCGCCATTATCTCGCTCGGATGCGGATTGTATGTTTTTATGAATCAAACTGCGAAAATATCCTTGGATGCTGGAGATGTATTAACGTTTTAATTTATTCGACATAATAGCGACCCTACCTTTTTCCGACTGGCGACTCTAAGGAAGCAAAAGATGACCGGAACAAACCTGAAATACATTGACATTGACTACCCAACGTTAATCACAGAGCGACTCTACATGGTACGGAATGAGAGTAAGCTCTGTAGTCTACTACCCGAGGACCCATCTGTGGACGACATCGGTGCGTTTGTCTCGGAGTCATACTCATGCGTTGGAGTCGATCTAAGAGACTTGGACCAATTGGAGGCATCATTGAAGTCAGCAGGAATACAGAAGAATGGAAACAGGATGCCAATCCTAGTCGTATCTGAAGTTGTCCTTGCATATCTTGGTCCTGATGAGTCGGACAGCGTGATCAAGTACTTTGCTCAGTATCCAGAAGGTATGTTTCCTATTTACCTCTGGACTGATATCTTTTGTGTTGTGAAAGTAACAAAAGCTGATACAGATATACCTTGCAATTATAGCAACATTTGTGCTCCATGAGCAGTGCATTCCGACATTTGACCCAGAGAACGAGGATGAGAACTTGCACCCATTTGCAGTCACCATGTTTCGGCACTTTGAGAGGACAATGACGCCTCTTAGAACATTGCAGGAGTACAGGAGCTTGGAAGATAATCAAATTCGCCTTCAAGAGCTTGGATGGATGAGGTGTGACATTCTCAATATGAACCTGTTTACCGACTATGTGGTCATGCCAACCCCAGAGGAACACCAAAGGCTATGCGTGCTGGAGCCTTTTGACGAGTACGATGAGCTGTTCTGGATCGGAGCCTACTATTTTGTGGCAGTCGCTTCAAGCAGCTCTCCAGATTTTTCTCGAAGCCCGGATGTCCTTGAACATATTGGCTTACGCTCCAAATTGACGGATGCAAAGGCACTATTAAAAGCACATGTGGATCAAAGTAGCTATTCGACAAGCATCAGAAGCAACGTCTCGTCATCCAAAGTAACTACCTCAAGTCCTTCAACGCCGGTATCTTGGTCTGACGAAGTCCCATTTCCAGGTTTGGAGGTCAATCGAAAGGGCCACACGCTCACTCTCCTAGGTGATCAGGCGTTTGTATTTGGAGGCTTTGGAATGGACGCCAGCGAACCAACGGAGGACCCTAGGGTATTCCAGTCTCGACCACAGCAGCAGACCCGACTAGGGTCCCTCATTCAACTGGATTTGAAGACAGGAGCTGCACGAACATTGCCCAGAGCTGAAGATGGACCTGCTCCCAGGATGTATCACGCCGCAGCAGCGACTCTGGACGGGGGAGCAATGTATATATATAGCGGCCGCGATGGACCTTCCAAGGTCCATAACGATGTCTGGAGATTCACACCTGAGGACGGGTGGGATCCGTTATGGCGTGGTAGAATGAATCTCCAGGAAGACACTGCTGCTCCCAAAGGGCTGTACAAACACACGGCAAATATGATGATGGTCTCTGGTCGGGAAATGCTGGTCGTATTTGGAGGATGTATCTCGACAGGAGTAGCAAACGAACATATCTATGCCTTTGATTTACAGGAGGGCCAATGGGGCCGATTTAATTGGAGGACGCCAGGCATGGAAAGCCCCATCCCAGGGTTATTCTCGCATAGCAGTGTAGTCGTGAGCGATGCTGATGGACAAAACAGTCAACTGATTGTGATCGGTGGTATCCGCGCCCTCGACGAGCAAGTTCAAAACGGCGTTTGGAAAGTGAGCCTGGGTGTGGGCGAGGATGGGCAGTGTTGGGCTGAGGCAGATAAACTTCCTATATCAGCCATGAATGGAGAGGAGCTTTCACCGAGGTTCGGCCATACAGCTGTCGCGATTGATGAAGATCGGATTTGGGTACTTGGTGGCGTGTCCTCGCCGGGACTTCTCCAATGGCACGAGACTGTGATTGAGATCAATCCGAGCCGAGGATCGTTTACGCCGTTGAAGCTGTCCTCTTTCAAGGAACTAGTCATGGTTGGTCATGCCACGGCTTTGGATTCTAGTCGAGGTCGAGTCCTTGGCATCGGTGGTGGAGGCACATGCTTTGGATTTGGGGCTTGGTGGGACAACTTGACCTGGGCTTTGAGGCTTTAAGGCACCTACGAATAAAGGAAGGCCACGTCTGCGCCTCTTCTTATTCTTACCTCTCACGGATCTTGTGGACAACGAGGACGGGATGGGTTGTCAGTAGACTACCTTTAGTTTCCCGAGTGGTCCCGTGAGAAAGCAAAGGGCTCGTGGTATTTCTTTCCGATGACAAAGAAAATGGCCTGCTACCGCAGCATTCCTCTCTTGTGATCCTTCCAAAAAAGAGAATTTTGTACCTGGTGGTAGGCTGGTGGTGGGGAACGGGGCAGAAGAGAAGGGAGAAAATGAAACCACATCCTGCCTGTCCATGTCCATCTGGTGAGCCATTTTTTCCCTGCCACAATAAGTCCGCTGTTTTCTCCCGCGGGTCAAATTTGGTGTCCAAGTTAGACTATGGTCCCTGTTGTGCCACCATTTCGAGGACAATGTTCCGAAAACAGAGGCGGACCCGAGGAGGTTGACTTGATCGCCTTTTCAATTGACGTTCGACTGTGCCGCTTGGTCGGAATCTTTCCTTCGCCCCCCTTACCTCACTACGTATAAAAGAGGGTGATTCTCCCCTCATTTCCCATCCACGCATCAAGTCCCCACTTCATCCCTCCCTCATATCTCACATCCATACATCAACACACCCATACATCAATACACCCATACATCAACACACCCATACATCAACACACCCATACATCAATACACCGATACATCAACACACCGATACATCAACACACCCATACATCAACACACCCATACATCAATACACCCATACATCAACACACCCATACATCAACATACCCATACATCAACACGCCACCCATACATTACACACCCACCCACACCCTATGTCGTCATTTGTACAGCAGCCAATTGCCAGGGTACACCACCACGATCACCAACTAAAGCACCACCACGGTCTCCATTGTCAAACCGATCCGTACTGCCGCGCCTCCAACCCACACGTGTGTCAGAGTTCCACGACTCCAGGGGCAACAACAACAACAACGTTCAACATTCAGCCCACGCGAGCAACTTTCCAGGTGACACCAGAGCTTCAAAAGCGAAGCGAGGACACGATCAAGGAAATCCTCGAGAGACTGGAGAGACAACGAAACCAGAGCGCTGGATCCGTCCCAAGCGAATCGCCAACGAATGAGGCCGATCAGCACCAGCAACAGCAGGCACTGGGTGCTCACCATTCAAGACGGTTGACGCCTGATTTCCTCAAAGAGGCGCGGTCAGTCCAACAACACCATGGCGATGCCAATCTGCGCCATGGATAATTTTCATACCATGGAGAAGAACCAAACTCCGCCCAGCCAGCCATTTTTCTAGACAGTTGAAAGCGTGCGGTAGTATATCTTCATATCTTGGCGCGTCATTGGGCACCATCATTCAGCATCCTCAGCATCCAGCATTACATGTATACCATAATAAACTACGCACAGACAAAATCTGTGACTGTGGGAGTGATGGGAGAGAGGACAGAGGGGAGTGGACGCTGCGCTCGCCTTTTCTGGATGTCACCCGCTCATGCCGGAGCATTGTTTTGCCATCGACTCCAGCCCATGCTCAGTGCGCTCAGAATGCTTCGAAAGGCGTCGAGAGCACGCGTGGAACCATTTCGCGACAGTCTCCATGAGAGTAACCCTCATCTCATCTCATCCTGTCTTTGCTCATTCCTTCTCCCCCAATCCATCTCTCATTTTGAATTACCTTTTTTCTTCTCTTCCACAAACGCCTCGCTAACATGACAATGGCGACAACCGCACCGGAAACAAAAACCTCTGAGATCCCAGTTTTGATCTCAGGCGCTGGGCCTACGGGTCTACTAGCTGGTCTCCTTCTGGCAAAGATGAACATCCCTGTCCGGATCTTGGAGCGCGACCCTCGTACTTCACCCCTGTCCAAAGCTGTTAGTATTCACGCCCGTACCCTGGAGATCCTTCGGTTGACCGATGCCTCTTTGATTCAACAGTTTTTGGATCAGGGCAGATTGTGGACCAGTGTCCATGTTTATATGAATGGCAAACTCATCTGCGATATTGCCCCAATCGAATCCAAGGACACTCGGTTCAAGACTACATTGTTGCTGGAGCAGAACAGAACCGTCAAGATTTTGAGCGAGGCATTTGAAAAGGCTGGAGGACGGATCGATCGAGGTTGGGAGCTCATGGACACAGAGGTGATCGAAAGAGAAGGAGAAGAGGAAAGAGAAAAGTCTTCTTGGGTCGAGACCAAGATCAGGAAGGCTCTTGTGGGTACGAACTTGCGAACAAAAGAGAGCAAGGTGATGGGGACAACAGAGCTTGCGGAGGAAGATGCAGAGAAACAATACGAGTACGAGACTGTCAAGTCGTTGTTCCTGATCGGGGCCGATGGAGGTCGGTCGACAGTTCGGCACAAGATTCATACGCCGTTTCCGGGTCTGACCAGAAACAACAGCATCATCCTGTTTGACGGATTCCTTGATACCGATGTTTCGACGGACAATATCGTGTATGTCTGTTATTCTTTGAGCCTTTCCATGAAATGTTGAAAGGAAAGCTGTTTGTACCAACGAACTTTTTAATCTTTGAATAGGATGATCTGTGGAAACTTCAATCGTACCATCGCAATGTTTCCGCTCGGAGACAAGAATCGAGTCCGCATCATTTATGACAACGGAACTCTCACAGAGGAGCAATTTGAGGCCCAAAAGTCCGAGACCGTAACACTGGAGCATTTCCAACGTCTTGTGGATGAGACCATGCACCCGATCCGTATGAAAGTCTCAAAGGTGAATTGGTTGACCTACTATCGTATCAACGAGCGTCGGGCCAAAGACTACTCTTACAAGGGCCGTATCTTTTTGGCAGGCGATGCCGCCCATGTTCATTCACCAGCCGGAGGTCAGGGTATGAACACTGGTCTTCAAGATGCCTACAACCTGGCGTGGAAGATGGCCTTGGTGATCAATGGCACAGCCCCGCTTTCGCTCTTGGACTCTTACCAGGAGGAACGACCTGCCATCGCAGACGAAATCATCCAAACTTCTGCCAACCAGCTAAAAGTTGGTCTAAACCTCAACTTTTTCAAGAGGTTGGCAATCAGGGCTGCTCTGGCCCTCCTACCTCTCATCACTCCAATCTTGGCGAATCGACCGCCATCTATGTCAATGGTGAGAAACGCGGGAGATGATTACAACACGTTTGCTCTGCAATTAATGTACAGCAGCTGATCCGAACATTTTACGCTTTAGCTTGGACTTCGTTATTATGAAAACTCGTTGAACAAGAAGCACAGGACACAAGTCGCGTCGACCGGACCAGGCGCAATTGGCCGGCGTGCTTCCGATTCAATTCTCGTCCCGGTTCAAAATGACCACGATTCAGTTCATGTCGGCGAGGACCATGACCACCAACACGAGCTCCGCCTCTACGATCTACTAGCGTTCCCTGGAGTTTTTCATGTGCTGGTCTTCACCAGTGATCAGTGGCAGAGCAACACTGATGCTGCCACTGAATTGGCTGCGGAGATGGAACGGCGCCTTGGAAAGTGGAGATCGAGATGGCCTTCAAAGAAGGGAGACATCCACCATACTCTTCAGCGGCCCCTGATTATGATGCACAGTCTTACCACGGTTGTGACAGAGACAAAGGGAAATGTTCTTGGGCTCAAGGGCGTTGGCGAAGGGAAGGCCTATGTAGATATGAACGGACAGTTGCACAGTCGCTATGGTGTGGAGGCTGTAGGAGGGGAAGGGACGCTGGTTGTTGTCCGACCCGACACGCACATCGCGTTTCGCGTCCAAGGAGTTGGAGAGGGCGCGTGGAGCGACGTGGAAGAATATTTCGAGTCGATCTTTGTCTGACACTGTCACAAAAAAATTAAAAAAAAGGCAATGCCACGAAAACGCAATGCTCTCTCTCCATTCCGATTCTTCTGCACATGACCCAATGTCCTCATTCAATCATCCATTAGACCTGCCGGAGATAAGAGAGAATGTGGCAAAGTTTCTGAGCCGGCACGAACTGGCAGTCTGTGCCTGTGTTTCGCGCAACTGGAACAAGTCCTTCCAGCCATGGGTTTGGCGAAAAGTAAAACTCGTGTCGCGCAGTAACTGGACGACCAACACGAAGGATCTCCCGCTATCGATCTTCATCCGCAACGCCGACCTGATACAACATCTCGACGGCTTTGGAAACGCCCTGAGCTGCCTGGAGCAAGTTACATGCTCTAAACTGAAGGCCCTGTCCATCCGTCATTTGGATTGCGAGTCCGAGTCATCAGCTATCTGTCAGCATCGAACAACCCTCACCGAGTTGTCCGTTAACGTTGCGGGACATAACCATAATCCGGAAGACTCCCAAAAGCTCCACCACGCCTTTTGGGAAGCTGCAGCCTCTTGCCCATTGCTGGAGAAGCTGATAGTCGTCCAGGGTCAGATCGCAGAGAAAGACTGGTGCCTTTGGTCCTCTGTTTGGTCGCGGGCGACTAGCCTTCAATTGATTTTGGTCGAATTCCACATACCAAGCAAGAGCGAGCCTACTTCTTCGACCCAAGGCAGCCATCGCCGTACTGCGGCAGCATCTCACTTTGGATCACTCCCAAGAACGAAGATCAAACACTTGACGCTGTCAAACACCAGCGGTTCGACGTATTTAGAAGACGAGCTGGAACTCTTGAGGCTATGTCCCGATCTGGAAAGCTTTTCATGGAGTCCCGGTTCTGACGCCCTGCAGAATAGTAGCCCAGCAGCTATGGGTAGTCATATCCCCATTGGACTTATTCTTGCCGAGATTGCACCGCTATGTCCAAAGCTAAGTAGCCTCCATCTGGATTTTAATGCAACCCAGGAAGACGAGATTATCCCGTTTCTTGAGACTCGAGCCGACGGTATACTGGAAGAGTTGGCACTGAAGACCAGTACCTGGTTTGGAGAGCCCTCCTGGCGAATAATTCAGAGTCGTCATTGGTCTTCCCTTCGTATCTTGAAACTTCGTCGATCCACGCTGATGAAGGGGGTCTGGGTGCAGGAAATAATGTGTAGTCTCCCTAAACTGGAGGTCTTTTCGGCTCCGTGGCTCCAGGATATCGACATTGAAAACGACCCACGACCCTGGATTTGTGTGGGGCTTACCAGGTTGAGCTTGTGCATCGACATGACGAAGTCCTCGTCACAGAAAATGATTATGGAGCGACTCGCAACTTTTACAAAGCTCACACACTTGGACCTATCGAAGACTCTGACCATGGAAAAGAACAGTCGAGATGTCAGAGATCTAGTTTTCCTACGGCTATCGCTCTCACATGGACTCGCACTCCTTTCCACGATACGAGAGCTTGAGTCGCTGAGGTTGTTTAACACGGACCAGCAAATGGACGACAACGATATCAGCTGGATCTTGGAACATTGGCCTCGGCTGAAGACCATCCTTGGAGGGCTTAACCCTAGCCTCAAAGTGGAATCTACACTGTGGACCATCTTGTCCGAGGGTCGTGTTGGATTCAGGGAAGAAGTCGAGGTGTACATCACAGAATAAAACTGTCAAATTACATTCATCCGGTGCCAAAGGTGATTTGAGGTTGGGTCATGGTTTAGATCGACTGCAGGAATTAGAGAACACCCAAGAGGTTTTTTTTGCACACAAACGGACAACTATCTTGGCTCATTTTGCGGCGCAGTCAATTCACAATTATAAAACCAAAGTTCCCAAGAGGACCATCGAAAACCCAACCTCTCTTTCTTCACCCCTCCGAGTCGACAATGGCGGGGCCAAATCCTCTTGACCTTCCCGAAATCCGGGACCTTCTTGCTCGACATCTTACCCATCAGGAACTCACGGTCTGCGCTCGCATCTCACGAGAATGGCACTTGACTTTTGAGCCACATATTTGGAAGACCATCAAGATTCTCCCCCAAAACACGTTTCGCTCAAAAGTGATAGCTGGAGCAAGCCTCAAGGGTCACTCGGATTTTATTGAACGACTTGTCTGCGTTGAAGAAGGCGGCGAGTACCTGAAGGACCTCGACTGTCCACACATCAAAGCTCTGTCTCTGAAATGGAAATGTCCATTTCAAAGGGATTTTGCCTTTCGCCATCGTACAACAGTTCAGAGTTTGTCCCTGAACATCCAGGACCTCAAAGACGAGGTCTGGGACTTCATCCTGTCATTCCCTGCTCTGGAATCGTTGTCGCTCAAACGCGCTCATATCACGGAACCCAACCTATCCAGCTTCAGATCCCTCTGGCTGCGACTACGCTGTCTTCATTTGGATCAATTTGAGTTTCGAATGGGAGATCCTGGTCAAGAAAAGAGCTACAACAGAGCTAGGGCGATCGCATTCCTGGAAGAACTCCCGCGTTCAGCAATCAGAGAACTAAAGCTGATAACGATCTTTGGACTGTCGACTAAGGAGCCCCTCATGTTCCTCAAGGCCTGCCCTCTTCTGGAGACCTTTACCTGGAGTCCGAACCCCAACAACCAGGATGACGATTGTCCTTTAGGGAATGATATAGACGAAGTGGGCTCTTACTTGACTGAGCAAGCACAACACTGTCCCAGACTTGTCAGCTTGACTGGGATGTTTGAAGAAGAGGAGAAGAAAGCCATTCTATTGTTTTTGAAATCCAGGAGTCAACTACCCTTGGAACAATTGAGTATCCATAGCACCTGGTTCTCAGAAATATCCTGGAAGCAGTTGAAGGAATATCATCTTTCGACCCTTCGACTCTTGAACTTGCAGAACTGCTCGGTCGATGGCAAGGTCATCCAGGATATCCTCTGCTCCCTCCCAAAGCTCGAGACACTTGTGGGCTCTTGGCTCCGTGACTACGACATTGACTCTCGACCTTGGATCTGCTCGGGATTGATGCGACTGACAGTTTGCGTCGATTTAACAAAAGAGGTTTCGCAAAGGATGATCTTCTTGCGACTGGCAAAGCTGACGCGACTGAAGTATCTGGATCTGACGAGGACCTCAAAGTATCTCACGGATCACAGCTTGAAAGCAAAAGTGGTCGGACAGTTGAAATTTACGATGATCCATGGACTGGAACTTTTGAAAACACTTGTCAATTTGGAGCAGTTATGCCTGTGCGATACAGGCCAACTGCTCAGAAAGGAAGATGTTAAGTGGATGTTGGAGAATTGGCTTCGGTTAAGGACTGTTGATGGATCTCTAGCAAAAAGAACCAAGGTTGGAGAGAGAGCTGAGGGAGCTCTTGACCCTGAATGGTGTTGGCAGGGTCTTTACCGAGGGCTGGAGAAATACTTTCACGGACGGCGGTATCGGAGGGGTTCCACGCCCGAGAACATGGGTCATGAGTGAGAGCAAGGCGGGCAAGGAAAAATAAAATAACGTGCATTCTGACTGATCAGGGTGAGCAGCTTGTGGGCACTGCATGAGTTTGGGAATGATGCCATGCAAATGCATTTTGCTCATTCCCGTTCGTTGCCCATTCGAATCGACAGGACAATGCTACCTCCCTCTGCTCTGGACCTTTCCGAAATTACGAACCGCTTCTGTTAAGCGCTTGGGATAAGAGCGGCATCCACAACGGCTGGGAGGGATTCATTCACACTCAAGAGATTGGTCTTGTCGCTGTGCCCGCAAGACACTTGGTAGTAGGGCAGTCCTTCCTTGCCTGACCTTGGGTCGAGCGTGTGCGACCTGATTTCGATCGTAACCAAAAGAGCCCACATTCCCTCCACAAAGATTGGAGGGGACTAAATTGGAATCCAAAAGTAGTGGTGCCTTTGCATCTGCCTTTGTCCCTACTCTGTCCCTGCCCTGCCCTAGCCAATCTGTCCACCCGACCTGTCGCCTCTCGTTTGTTGGTTGCATCTCGGACGAGACTGAACCTGAAGGTGGGTGTGCAGGGGAGGAGGTGGAGGGCACACTGGGCATGAAAAGCAAGACCACTCTCGCAATGGGGAGGGGGACCCCGTCTCTGCACGCGACGAGAAAGGATCTCTTGTAGAGTATATTAACGGCGCATGGGGAAAGAGTCCAAAAGAAAGAAGAAAAAAAAAAAGGACCCCAATGTCGGGTTGGATGAGGATGGGACATTCCCACCATGGAATCAAATTGGTTGTCTCCATTGCTCCTTTATTCTCCCTCATCCTCACTCTGCTCCTCATCCCCTCGTCTCCAGGAACTGTTCCCGTCGGGCTCTCGTTTCTGCCTTACGCGTCACCAACGACGCCCCACAGCGGTCAACCGACTTTCTTCACGCCACTCCCATTGTGCCCCAACCTCGAAGGCCTTCTTAGTCTCAACGAGGCACCACCTCACTTCCTATCCCTCTCTCTCAACAAGTGCGTGGTGCTTTACCCAGAACATTGGCCTCGTTGTATCTTGCACTTCTCGCCTTCACCTTCACCTTCTTGTCACAGATCATACATCCCAGATCAGGACTATCAAGGAAGGAAAAAAGAACCAATGCAGCCTGCTGTCAGCGCGCCACTACCTCGCTCTGTGCAGGCACAGATGTTCCTGGACAACGTCAACAGAGATGGAGGCGTGGACGCGTCTGTGGAGACAGAGACGACCCTCCATCCCTGCGGCCAGCAAACAGGGGCCGACAGGAACTCCGATCTAGACATTTCCTATCAGGAGATGGTTTTCATGAACGCCCCTCAGCAACATCATCGGCAACGCGATCATCGTCGTCGGGAAGGTGCGATGGGAATGAAAGAGACATCCAACACACAAATGTCTGCAGAATCCAAACAGAGGTTGAAACAGCTTCAACTGCAACAGCAGCAATTGCATCTACATCTACAGCAGCCCTCGCCGCCGTCTCTTTCTCGACCAGCGTTAGTCTCACATCAAGCAAAAGCGCAATTGCCTCCCTCGCCTCCAATAACGCCTACCTCTCCAGAGTCCCCTTCGAGCCTGGCGATCCATCTCTATGTACATCATCATCACCATCACCACCCTCAACCAGAACTGACAGTGATAACCCAGTCACCGTCGTCATTCCCTTCATCTTCTTTGCCCTCGCCAGTGTCCCCTCCTCACCTCGCTGAAGATCCGAAAGTTGGGACTGTATCGGCATCTTCTCCCCCAATGGTGGTTGCACCGCGTGCTTTACCCAGTTTACTTCCTCCACTCAGTATTCCAGAATGCCCCAAAGACAAAAACAAGATGACAATGCAGATACCCTCGCCTATCACACCCCCCACAGAAACATCCGCTTGGCTCACTCAACCGACCATCACGACCTCAGTGTCGGATGCGACGAACGCAATCTTGGAAGACCTTTCAATCCTGACGGCACGTCAGCCGTCCCCTCCAAAATGTCTACATCGGCAGCAACGCCCATATCCCCAATCCTCGACAGATTTGCCCGATCCCGTGATGTCAGCACAGCTTCTCTCGACAATCTCCGAGTCAGATCTCGCAAGGTTGTACGTCCATGCAGCTCATCATCTACATTCTCATCAGCCGATTCGACGCTATGTGCTTATGAAGATGATCATGACCCAGGCCGAGCTGATTCAGTATGGTAGACTGAGAGCAGAGATGCCAAGAGCCCCCGGACCTTCAACGGGCGCGTTGCCGAAACGAACAGGGTTTGGAACTGAGGCGAACAAAGGGCTGTCGGCAAGGCCCAAAGTGAGCTCGAATCTTGCGCAGTGTGTGGTCGTCACCGCCAACAAGGAAGCGGAGGAGGACAAGGAGGGATGCGGAAGGCGGTTGATCAAAGTACCATGGGCACGGTCATTGTCATCCCTGGCAATGCTGTCGACCGGATTGTCGCTGAGATCGAATGGTACCGATCAGGGAAAGAGGCCAAACCCGTGGTATGAAGGCATGCTGGGCGGCGCAGGTCCCGATACAGAAGACCTTCTCTCAAAAGACAGGAAAAAAAAACTCGGTGGTGCTCTCTCCTCTTCTTCTGAGCCTGATCTGTATTCCGCTAGACGACTGGAAGAGATGGAACTAGGAATGGAGAGGCTGGAGGAGGATGAAGATTCATTAGAGGGCGACGGTAATGGTGATATTGACAAGAAGGATCTAGCCGAGGACGAAACAGAAGAGATGGACTATTGGACCATGATTCGGGACCGGAATAATCGCAGCCGGAGAAGACAGATCCGATCCTCACAAGACCAGCAGCAATGGGCACGCGAGCAGCATTCAACGCGACCTCTGTGCTCCGAAGAGTTTGAGCAAATCTGTCCCGAACTCTCTGCCACTCCAAACTGTCCATCTACGTATCCATCCATCCCCAGCCGGCAGACGGTTGAGCAACACTACCAGCCATCAATACCCCCATCTCAGATCGTTTCGTCGACCTCATCGTCCATTTCCACAAGCCCTTCACAAACTGGCGCATGGATCAGAAGTAATTGCGCGTCTCACTCTCAACTTTCTACAAAATCAAAAGGGCCTTCAGGCTCCAGGAAATGGCCGTCTAAACGAAGGAACAGTAACGGCCACCTCCAAACTCTCCTTCCGTCATCAAGCGGGACTCATTCATCATCACCCTCATCCTCCTCATCCACATTTTTGTTTTCGTTGGTTGAGTCTCAAGGGTTCTCGAGTTTGGTCATGCTATCCCTTCTCTTTGGATGCCTTTACCTATTCCAGAGTACCAACCAGTTTTTCAACCTTCAGTCTGCATTCCTGTCCATCATTTTGTAAAGAAACCTCCCTCCCCGTCTTCCCCGATACCCCGATACCCCCGACACCCCGATACCCCGATACCCTGACGCGTGTACATTTCGATCATCTCTTTTGTCTTTTTTTCGCGTTATTTCTCAGTGGACCCTGTTGCGTTCCCAAGGAACGTCGTAGAAAAAAAAAATGTGGTCATTTGTCCCAATAGCCACCGATGCAGAACGAACAAATACATTTTTTTTTGTTGAAAGTTTGAAAGGCTTCATGTGCCGTTTTATTATTAATATCGTAAAGGTCGGGCTAAACCCGCAGCATTTCATTTCTCTCTGAAAGATCAGATGAGAAGGATGTGGGTGCATGGTGTGTCGTCACCGCAGCGTGGCAGTGAGGCGCGTGCACAAAAGAGAAAGGGTGAAAAAAAAAAAGTGTGAAAGGTGGAGGTGAACAAGTCGACGTGTGTTTGCCAATGGCAAAGCAGGCCACCAAAGAAGGGGGGGTTCTTTTTTTTTTTTGCTGAATGGATTTTTTTTGCCCAGACACTGTGGGGCTTGATACCAAAAGAGAATCCTTTTGCAGCTGAGTGATGATTGTTTTTTTTGGAAAGAGTGTCCGCTTCGCCAGCAGCCAAAAAGTGGGGTGCAGAAGCGAATGGAAGAAGAGAGAATCGCAAAAAAAGGCAGTTGAAAAGGAGTACGGCGCTCATCAACTGTGCCGCAAGTTCGCGTTCCCGTGGTTCTGGGAAAGCGAGTGGTGAAGGTGGTCCTTGAGGAGATCGGGGCTCAAGCGCCGGTGGTTATGGCGACGAAGGATCTCGGCCTCCAACTCGCGCTCCTTCTCCTTCTCGAGCTCCTTCTCGTGATGCTGCTTGTCGATCCGGATTAGGATCTCCTGCAAGGCGTCGTGGGGTGTCTTCTTGTCAGAAGTGGAACTGTGCTCGTCACGCCTGAGGTGGTGCTGACGATGGTTTGCCGTGGACGATGATGCATGGTGCGAGTGACGACCGTTGGGCTGTTGACCAAGTTGTTGCTCCTGCTTCAGTTGTTGCAACTTCTCGGACAACGCCTCTGCATGTAAGCTGTGGGGGTCCATAGTTGCGGTCTTGTTAAAGGGCAACTGGTACTCGCTTTCGATAGAATGGTGGAGCTTTGACGCTAAGGTGTTGATCTCGGCTGCTGTTTGCTCGGAGCGGCTGCGGCTGTGGTTGAGAGACTCGGGAACCATTGTTGAGATTGTTGAAGCGCGCTGTTTTCTAGTTGAGGAAGCCGTGGTTGGTTGCTGGATGTTTGCGAGAACTCGGTAAGGGATGGTGGTGTCGATCTGTAGTTTCAGTTTGCGGATGAAGTGAGAGAGAGAGAAGAAAAAAACGAAATGTGGGGAATGTCGATGTATTTATACCTTGTTGCCCCGTGTCCTTAACTGCAGCGGCAAAGCCGTTGGAGGTGCTGGTCAATTGACCTTACCCTTCCTTTGCCCTGCCCTCCTTCTGTACGAGAGCCTTTCTGTGCTGGAGCAATGCACCGCCCAAGGGCGAAGACAAATCAAATCCCCGCAACACTCAAATTTTGTGCCACGCTTCCATTTCAATTATTATTCCGACAAGTTTACTTCTGACATTCTTGCCTTTCGACTCAATTGCTGCGTCGTGCTCTTACCGTTCCGTTCCCATACAGTACCGTCGGCTCCTGCGGCAAGCCAAGATCATCGTCATTCTCACTTGACCAAACCCTTCTTTTTTTTGTTTAGCTTTTTCGCTTGGCTATTCTCTTGCTGCCTCCGCTCGCGAAACGTGGATCCCTCTCCCTTGCAGCGTCAATGAAGCCAACAAAAGGGCTAAATGGTCATCCACTTCGCCCAGGGACCTGTCAATCGACTTGCCTCGTCCTTCACTCCTAAACCCCCTGTCTCCCTGTCTCCCTTTTTTTTTTTTTTTTTTTTTTTTTTTTTTGCTCTCATTTATTATTGTCCTGTCTTTTGTGGGTGTCACCGATATCAATTGTGTATCCAATTGTGCCACGGGTTTAGATCAGGATGGACTCAAAATACCCATGGACATCCTCCCAGGCGCTCTGACCCACACCTTGAACTCGGTAAGCAAGGTGGGAGTCTGGTCGCACCACAATAATCGCACTCTTTCCCTTGTTTGCCGCAGTAGTGTGTACCCCGTACCGTCTGTGCAACGCCTTCCCCACATCTGTGTATGCTTTGCCTTCTCCGACTGCATTCCCGAATGTTACCAAGAGTCGGGCAGCTGCAGCTGCTTCGGAAGCTGAGACGGTTGTCAGGGTGTGGATCATGAATTGGGGGCGCAGAGATTCCTTTCTCTCGTTAGACTCGACGGGAGAAAAAATAGAAGGCCACGTTGAACGCCACTTGTGTAGGTAGTGATCTATAGACTGGGCAAGCTCAGAGGCAGCTGCAGGCCTATGCTTCCATTGACTTCCAGTAAAGACTAGAATCTGAAAGACTCCTGGGTGAGCCATGAGCTCGTGCAGTCGAACCTTGTCATTGCTCGTCATATTGGCTGTGCGGCTGTGATCAAAACTGCCTCCACTGCTCTCATTCTCTTCACTTTCGCTTTCTTTCCCGCTTCCGCCCTTGTGTCCACCATTGGTATGGATTTGCTCGCCGTCGCTGTTATGGCCGCTGTCAATACGGCCAAGAAAGGACACAAGTGGACCGTCACGAGCACGACGACCTATCGCCCCAATGTCGGAGGCTGAGGCGTTTTGGGTTTTGTGGGTCTTGTTCAGTGAGTTTTCATAATAGCGAAGGCCAAGCTAAAGTGTTTTCGACATTGAAGATAGGGATTTTTAGTACGACAGTGACTGATCCCCCATCTAGAAATTCGCCGTTTCGTCTGTGCAGAGAACCCCCTTTCTTACCATCGAAACTGTGGGTGGTCTGTTGGCAATGAGAGGCAGAAGGATCGGGGCGAGGGCAAAGGCCAAGCGCTTGATGAGGCGCTGGACAGGGCCACCGTCCCGAACACTTTCCAAAGTCTTGCATGACAATTGGATGATCTCGTCACCGATAGC
Organism: Entomortierella parvispora; assembly: GCA_963573315.1. NCBI lineage: Eukaryota > Fungi > Mortierellomycota > Mortierellomycetes > Mortierellales > Mortierellaceae > Entomortierella > Entomortierella parvispora. Next base: position 1,665,194 of record OY752146.1, read on the forward strand.
CGTTCGCTCCTCGCTATAGGAATCAAGCAGAGTACTTGGGGCTGAACCATTGAGTACCATGGCCATCTTCCACGCTAGGTTGTGAGCATCTTGAAGACCAGTGTTCATGCCCTGGCCTCCCGCAGGTGAGTGAACATGGGCGGCATCGCCCGCCAAAAAGATACGCCCCTTGTAGGAGTACTCCTGCGCCCGACGCTCATTTATGCGATAGTAGGTCAGCCAGTTGACCTTGGTGATCTTCAATTGAAGCGGACTCACAGCATCGTCCAGTATCTGTTGAAAGGCCTCAACTGTGAGAGGCTTTGATTTCTGAAGCTCAAATTCTTCGGGAGTCAGGGAGCCATTGTCAAGGACGATGCGAACACGATCCCTTTCGCCCAGAGGGAGCACACCCACACTCCGGTGGTGGTTCCCGTTGATGACACTGTGATAAAAGATTGGTGCATTGGTCAAATGTTAAAACACGTTATCTTGGGAGCAAGTCATATTCCATCCCAGGAACCTTGGCACTTACTTCACTTTCTCAAGGTCAATGGTGGTGTCCAAGATTCCGTCAAACAGGATCATGTTCACGTCCCGTGTCCTCCCTGGAAATGGCATGTTGATCTTGTGTCGGACGGTAGATCTGCCTCCATCTGCTCCAATGAGGTACTTGGATTTAACAACTTCGTACTCGTATTGCTTTTCCTTGTCCTCTTCTGCAAGTTCCAGCGCGCCAAAGACTTGACGCGCCTCGCCCGCTCTCTCGTTCGTACCCTCCACAGCTCTTCTGATCGTCGTTTCTACCCAAGAATCACCATCCGCAGTGGAACTCTCGACAACTTTTGTATCGATCAGCTCCCATCCTTGCTCGATCTTTGTCTGCGATGCCTCCTCAAACGCGTCTGCAAGAATCTTGACCGTCTTGTTTTGGGTTAAACACAATGCCCTCGTAAAGTGGGACTCCCTGATGGGGAGAGCCTCTATTTGAGTGGTGAGTTTGCCGTTGTAGTAGATATTGAAGCCAGGCGCCATAAAGCCCTGGTCCATGAGTTGCTGCATTAAGGCTGGGTCTGTCATGTCTAGGATCTCCTGGGTTCGAGCGTGGATACCAACTGCCTTGGAGAGCAGTGAGATCTCAAGCTCGCGCTCAACAATCCGACAGGGGATGTTCATCTTTGAAAGAAGGATGCCCGCAAAGAGACCTGTGGGTCCTGCACCGGAGATCAGCACTGGTATCTCTGTTCTCTTTGGGACGGGACTGGGTTTAGGTGAAGCAGGAGCGACCATGTTTGTTTTGCTGTTCTTGAAATTGGCAGAATGTCGGATTGCAAGGGTCGTTATAAGAGTTGGTGTCAAAAATATGTTTTTCGTTGATCCTTTGATGCCTTTATAAACGACGTTTGGAGGGCTGTTTGAAGATCCTCGGGTACTCACTTTATCCGAGAATAATTCTGGATCCCCGTTACTCCTGCACAAAGAGATCGCATGGGAGCAATGGAGCAGAAAAGGAAAAAAAACATAAGATAGACGTTGAAAAGGAGGTGAAAATGAAAGGAGGCGAACATCGACGTAAGCTACGGAAACCTGTGTTGAAAACAACAGGACGCCCCCACTTGGAAGGTGCGCTGGACGAAACTCTACTAAGAAATAAGAACGACGTCTTCGCCAAGCCCTGTTCGTCTCTCGAATTGGTAAAAAACGCTCGAGATCTTGAGATCCAACTCTGGGAACTGAGACGCAGCGAGAGCTTTCAGCTTGTCCACATATTCCTTTGGCATCCCTGCTTGAGTGACGGTCATCTGCTTCAACCCTACAACGTCCATACCCACGCCTATGATGGGATCCTCTGGACGTGCTCATTATAAATGGTAGTATAGAAAAAACTTTATTGCAAGACAGGCGACCGGTGGGGACAGCACTCTCTACAAATGGTAACCATGGCTCGAAATCTTGAAATCCAGCTCTGGGAACTGCGACGCGACGCGAGCTTTCAGTATCTCAATATATACCTTTGGCATCCCTGATTGACTGACGGTCATCTGCTTTAACCCCGCGACGTCTACACCCACGCCCTTGGTTGGGTCTGCAGAGTTTCTCTTGACGTGCTTATCATCACTGAACCAACTCCCTCCCTTTTTCCTTTGAAATCGGTCAAGGATAGCCAGAAACTGCTCTATCTGGTCCTCATGATATTGGGGCGTCCGAGCTTCTAGCAACATCCTCTGGACTTCCATTTCAAGGGCCTTATCGTTGAGTTGAAAGTCGTCATATCCTTCTTGGCCTGGTCTAAGTTCGGTATGTTGGGCAAAAATGGCATCTCTTCTTTTTAAAAGATTCATCGCATGTTCACTCCGAGGAAGATCCGAAAACTCGGATCGAGTCATAAAGTTGAACGATATCGTGAGAGACTCCAACCGATAGAGACCCAAGTGGTTGTATTCGCTGTGGTAGTCCCCTTCCTGATTAGGCATCCTTTTACTGTGGTCGTCCGGGCCGCTGTCTCTCTGAGATAGAGATGCCAATGGTAACGGTGGTGACGATGACGACGGGGCTAGTGGTTGTACTGTTAGTGGTGCGATGATATCCAAAAAACTGTAATCTGTAGAAGTACTTTTTGGGATGCTGAGATGTTTGAGTCGTGGCAAATTATGAACCAGGTAATTGGCAAATCGCCGACCACTCTCCTTGCCTATAATTCTACTATCACCGCCCCCGATGTGAAAAGACAGGAGACTGGAACATGCGGGGAAGGGCAACGGTGTCACTGGTCCCTTCTCTTCAACAACATTCGTACTGGTGTCGATCACCGTGGTGCTGGCGCTTACGGCAACAGTTGGATCAATATTGCTTCCAGAATCAGAAACCAATGATACCGGTGTATCAAATATTTCCAAGAATCCATCGATAGTCAACGGCAATGAAAGTCTTTCCAATCGGTGCAGACGACGCGTATCCTTCAACCTCTGGAGCCAATTGACATTCTCTACTGCCATATCACAGGAATTAAAGCCAAACTCCCGAAGAAATCCTCCTCCTGAGATTGGATCCACTCTCATCTCGTCCAGAATCTCATTGAGGATGTTGCTTCGGGCCGGTTGAGCAAATCCTTCTGCATTATTGTCCGCAGGTGGCCCTTCCGCTAGTTTACGGTAGATAAAGTTTGATACATATGATTCGAGAACGGAAGTATCAAGGAGTCGACACAAGAGCTGTTTCGACACTTGGTCCATCATCGTATACAAGTATAATTTTTTCAGATGAAGTGTCCCAGGCGATCTGGCAGAGTCGCGTGCAAAGGCGACCTCGTTCGTGATGGATTCATCCGTATTGCAGATCGTCATGGCATTTACCTCTTCCAATCCCGGCGCCTGTTCTTGGAGTGCGTAGAGTTCGTCGACACTACAAAGCGTGTTTGGAATCCGAAAAGTCTTGAATGTCCTCGAAGGCTTCGCCATCAATGACGCGGCCGGGAGACGCGCCGCCCGCTCCATTCGGTTCCAGCAGACAGGACCGAGAAATGATGTTGCTGCGGCAACCTCAGGACAAATCTTGAGTTGAAGGATCCTGTACATTGATGGAAGCTCTACTATAAACTTCTTCGCCAGACTCAGTTTTTCAAGGCGAGAAAAGGCTGATTCGGCAGGGATATAGTCTGTGGCGGGCAAAAGGCCATTACAGTTGTCAGGTAGGTTGTGGTCTCGAACGTCTTCGACCACAGATTCTACAAATTTGAATCCAAACGTAAACTCAAGTGACTTGACGCGAAAGACGGCTGCACTCTCAGGATTTTGCGAGAACAGACAAGAGAGTAATTGGGATATCTCTTCTGAGTATGGCCCCTCCAGCACGATCATGATCGTTTCCAGATGGACACAGTTCCGAGCAACCATTGAACAAAAGTCGAGACTGACTACATTATCTTGTGGTTCCAGTCCCAAGTGTCTGTTGATGATATTGGACTCGTCGGTAATGATCCTTGGAAATGTAAGAGTGAGTCCTCCGATGATGACTGCAGCCTCCTGGATGCAATTGTGTTCAACGGCGTAGTCAGCAGTGAGGTGGATCCTGAAGAATTGGTTTGCCGTGGCCAGGAAGTGCTTGGACACCAATCGGGCCGATCGGAGTGTGTGTTTCTCATCTTTTAGCCATGAGAAAATACTTGTCAGTACCTCTGGAAGACAAATGGCTCTCTCAACGGATCCGACTGGAAGAATGGTGATAGCATCCATTTCTGCGTCTCGAGATAAGGAAGAAAGGCTTGAAAGGCTTTGGGATAGGGAAAGGGAGGGATAAAGAGGGGGTTCGGTCAAGAGATGGGATGGGTGACAAGATGTGCAAGTTTTATTTGTGCGAGAGGCTTGGCGTGTGAAAGGCACGGCACTTAGTCTCATTGAGAGCACAAAATCGATTCGTCAGCACAGCTTGGGCGCAGCTCAAAATTTGTACAGTATGCAGAGGAAATTTCGCTGTGCACAGCAACAATAACTTGCGGAGGACAAGGATCAACTCGCCATTCACCTATGACGAAGATGAATAACATCATACTTCTTGGGTGTATACACTTCATTCATTTACGATGCAATAAAGACTGTGCTATGGATGGTGAAGGAGGGACACCATGGCGACAACCGATCGAAAAAGGTATGATGCCAGGACACTACGCGATTAGTGAACTGGATGCAATGATGCCGACACTCCAGCGGATCCAATTGGTTCTGCCAACTATCAATGCCAAAACACTGAACGCGACAATATATTTCTTCGAGATATGAGAGTCGCACCAAGACTGCAAGATTTACTCTTTGGATTCTGTGATCCGTTGTATTCACCTTCAGGGTATGAATGACCCTGTAGTTGTATTTATCACCTGTAACCGTTTGAGGCTCACTCATATACAGCCTCGCGTCCAATATCTCATCCTGTCCTTCGCCTTCCTTTACCCTCGCCTGATCTTTTAGCTATCCGGTGCTGTATTGCACGGTTCCCGAGAGCTCGTCCGTCTTTAAATAGAGATCCTTCAGTTGATCCGTCTGTCGTGTCGCCACCCCATGCATCGTCTCGGCCTTTGACCGCAGCTGCAACACCCCTCCTAGCATTCGATCAAAGTTCCTCTCCAACTTGTCCTCCATCTCATCATCCTCAGTAGTGTTCTCCAACGAGTACGGTGACCTCTCTGCTCCTCTTACATCCTCTGGATTTGGATGATGTCCTTGAGGTCCCGCGAAGGGTCCGTATCCGTGTCGGGGTTGAGATTCTCCCTTCCAAGCCCTTTCTTCATGCTCGGATTTCTTCTCGCTTCCTTCTTGCAAGACATTTCCCTTCTTTTTCTTTTGACCAGAACTCTTCCCCCCACTCATCAAAGTCGCCAATGGATTCTTGATATGGATCGCGAGGATGGATCGATTCAAAGTCTTGAGCTTCCTCGTCTTGCCCACGGCCTCGTCTGCATGCATTTGACTGCAATCTAATAACTCTTCGATACGTCGTAGTGCTTGGGATTGTTCTCGAAGTTGACCCATCGTCCGATCCGCACTCTGGTTGGATACCTCAAGAAGACGTAATGACGCTCTGTGGAGTGTAGCGATTCCAATCGAACATTCCGTGTCTGCTGTTGACGTGCGCTATATCCTGTTCGGTTGGAGGAGGAGATACAGAAGAAGATGGCGACGGATGTCCATAAGTGAACCATAGGTTGTCATGGGTGTGCATACGGACGATGATGGAAGAGAAAAGGGGGAAGCTTGACTATTTGCTCTGCCAGAACTTTGATTTCTATGCTGGATGTTGGCTCCATAGGTCTGCGAGTTTCCTCCATACGCTGCCATCTGTGGAAACAGAAAGAGATATGGGTGGAGAAAAGGTGAGAGAGAAGCTGTTACGGTGGGTGTTCGGTAATTCTTCAGAGAGGCGGATGCTTTACAGGTGAGATCGTGGCAAGACATACAAACAAGCAAAGAAAAAGCCTGCATCGCCCAGCACTGCAACGCAAAATTGTCCGTTCTCATCTGCTGCGCTTCCTTGGAAATGGAATCAGAATGGTATTATTATCGAAGATTCGAGTATTATTATTATTGGTAAGGTAGGTTACGTTGAAGATGTAGTAGGACCAGTCGTCGCGGTCGAGGTGGATGTCGAGTGCAAACCTGAAGTCGACAGATTATTGTTATTAAAGTACAGCGAGGTCAACTTGCGCACTTCGTCTAAAGAGTAACGAGATCACACGAGTCAGTTCACATGCCAATTAGTCACGAGACGAGAACCAAAGCGAGACATACACTTACCTTCTACTTCGACCAACGTGCTGTCCTTCCGCGAGACAATCATGTATACTTCACGATCGTCAAACCGCTTCCCGACAATCCAATGGTTCGATGGCGAACGTGTCGTCACCTCATTTGTGTCAGGCATCCTGAACAAAAAAGAAAAAAAAAACACCGTAAAAAAAGGTCAGAGAGGGAGCAAGAAAGAAAAGGGCAAAGCCAGGAATCTACCCCTAGAAAGCAAATTGTTTTGTACCTGTCAAAGTCCTGCTTGATATCGAGTAAAGACAAGGCCATATCCGAGCCCATTGTAATGCCTCCCTTCCCTGTGGTAGATCCCAACTGCGCCTTGATCGCCAAATTCATCTTGTTAAAGTAGAGGAATCGGATCTCTTTATCGTTCGCAAGCGTTCCTCCCAAAGTCCGTGCCGTGATTGCATCCTTGATGACCTGACGCGAAACCTCCTCCAGTACAGATCGATTTGGTACCACAAAGGTTGGGCCGTCAGACCCTGAGCTCTCCAGTGGTGCTGGCAAATGATCATCCAAAATCTGGGACAAAAACTCTTCCAATTCTCGTGAAAATTGCTCTGGCTCGTCCAACAACCTTTGTGCTTCTGCTCCATCAGCTGGTACAAAGAAGGAGAGGTTCAATCCGCTTCCATGCTACAAAATATGTATAAGAGGAGTGTGAGTGACAGAGTATCGACATCAACACATACAGGGAACCTACGATGTATGAAAACACTCTACCTTGTACAGGATTCCAAAATGCTCGTCCACGTCCTCACTCGCAATAAATTCGCCAAACCATAGAGGATTCACGGAGGCTTTTCCTCCTGTTGTTAAAATAACCTCGGAATCTCCTGAAGGTCGAGGACTTGAACCTGCTGCAGGCGCACCCAAATTCAATGCACTCAACGCCCCGCCATTGTTCGTGCTGAGGTTGTTTGTGGTTGTGACTCCGTCCACGCTTCGAATAGACGGTGCTGGTGAACTCACGCGCGATATGGGCCGGAAAGGAGGTGTCGAGGGTGGCGTTGTCGTTGTGGGACTCGTTCGATAGAATCCAAAGATGCTCGAGTTGGACCATGACTTGCCAAACTTGAATGTAGACTGTTTTTTGTATAGATTGAAAAAAAAAAAAAAAAAAAAAAAAAAGGAAATCGATCAGAAATGTGGAGAAATAACTTGACAAATATTGGAGGCAATCTCAACATCGTTCTTACCTTGCGCTTCTTGGCCTCCTCTTCCTCTTTACGCTCCCACGCAGCCATGGCGCTTGCGCCTTCGTATCCCGTCAAGTTAACGACTTGTTTCCAGACCGCCTTCATGTCTTCATCCCGAATATCCGTCGAAACCAACAAGTCCTCGAACGTGACCATATAATGAGTCAACATTGACGCCTTGTCCTTGTCTTCATCCACTGGAGAATCCCGAACGAATTTCTCCCGCACACTTTTGACAAGTCGATCAACCCCCAAATAGCTCGATCGTGACAACGGCAAATAATTGATACCGTCCAGAGCCACCTCCAGAGTCATGGATCGCTCGAAATCCCAGCCTAGAACCCAGGGTTCGAAAAACTCCTCGAGAATCCGCTGTAAAGGTCGGGTGTTTCCTTCATGTGCTTGAACGATCCCATCCATGGGGCCATGTGCGACCCTAAACATCCCATACGCCTGCTTTAAGAGTGCGCTCAAAACCGTGTCGTGAACCTCTTGATCCAAGTATTCTGTAATGGTTCGGAGTTTGCCGTCTGCCCCCTTGACTGTCCGCTTGGTTGTGCCTAGCTCTATGGACTAAAAGGAAGGAGGTGGAGGAAAATCTCAAGGGGTCAAAAGAGCTGAACATGAAAGGGCGAGTCGATGGTTGAGTTGACTCTCCAAAGTGCTTTGATCGTTTTTCTTGAACGCACCATATGGAGCCAGTATCCTGGCTCTGCTTCTAAAAAGACAAGTCGGTTCTTTTGTGAATGTACATTGTCGCAAGGTGCGTCGGGCGAGAATATCCTATTGAAAATATAAGTCGGTGAGCAGGCAAGAATGGGATGGCATTCATTCATTCACAAAGGTTCGTTTCATTTTTCTTTGTGATTCATTGCATGCTGTTCTAACCTTGCGAAATTAACAAGTCCCTGAGCCAGTCCAATATTGCGCATCTTGGCATCGATCGACACTGTCTTGCGAGCCACATAGTACAGAAGCTGCTCATGCTGAGTCTCATCTGTTGGGCCAAAGTCTGGGTTGTAGACACAAAAGTAGCCCAGAGTCGGTGGGGTCACAGCCGGTCCAGCATTGGTCGAGGACGGCGAAGAGGCAGCGGGAGCATTTGCTGATTTTGGAGATGAGGCCGAGGCCGAGGCCGCGGAAGATGAGCTGTACATGGGATTCGCCAAAGGAATTGTCAAGTCGAGTCGAATTAAGATGAAAAGGGCGCAAGAGATGAATCGGCATGCGGTTCACAAGACTGTGACGCGACTTTTTGGTGTTTTGGGCGCGTTTTGTGCGCAGGGGAGGTAGGCTTCCTTGTTCTTTTTTCTTCCCTTCCCTCCCTTCTCTCCCTTCTGTTTCTCTCTTCTTCGACAGCAATTATCATTTGTCAACAAAAGCAATTTTATTACTCCTGGGGAGAGGTATTATACACGGGTACACTGGTAGCAAAAAGCAGATCCTTCTATGGAGGCATCGTCATCATGTACAAGGAGGGAAAGAGCGGGGAGTGAGAGAGTAAAAGTATCGGATGTGGATCCACTGGGCGGGGTCTTGATCGATCCTTCGTTTGTTACGCCCAGTGTTCGATATCAGATGCAGTCGTGACAGTCTTGACAAAGTCAGTCGGGTATTCTTTGCGGAGCAAATTGGCGAGGACCTTGCCAGGCCCTAACGAGATGTAGTCGTGAACGTCCTCCTGCTCCCGGAGATAGGCAATGCTGGTGTGCCACTGAACGGTTCCTGTCACCTGTCTGACAAGTAGATCCGAAATATCCTCTACGTTTTCAATCTATTCCAAGAAAACGTTTTTCGTTAGAAATAGATCCTAATGTATTTGTAGCAAGGATGGGTAGATGCATCTCCGCTATAGGATCATAACTTACAGGCTTTGCGGTGACATTAGAAATGACGCTGATAACAGGCTTTTTGAACTGGACATCCTTCAAAGCCTCTCTCATAGCGTCGGCAGCAGGCTGCATCAAGCTGCAGTGGAAAGGGGCCGAAACGGGCAAATCCACAGCACGAGCCGCAATCTTGCGAGCCTGCAAAACTCTGGATGCATGGTCCACACCCCGGACCGTTCCACTGATGACAACTTGGAAGGACTAGTAGGTTGAGATGAGCAACTATTAGGATCCACCAGTAATACAAAAAAGAGTTCGCATTGCGAAAATACTGGGATTCACGGGTTACTTACGCTGTTGATATTGGCAATCTCGGCAAGCTCACCCGGTGGTAAAGACTGACGGATCTCCTCCATCGCCTTCACCAGCTCTTCCAGTTTTGAGGATCGAACGACAAGTGCAGACATGGCTGTGGTTCCTTTGTCAGTCACACCTTTGGTCATTGCCTCTCCTCTTAACCTCTATGGATAGGAAGCAAGAATTACATTAGTACGTTTTCAGAATCACATACACATGATTGTCAATGTGACAGCAAGTGACCAAATAAAACTTACCACCAACTTGACAGCATCCTGCAAGGTCACTGCCTTGGTCGCCACCAATGCAGAGTACTCGCCCAGGGAATGGCCCAGAGCATACTTGCAAGAGTCTTCGATTTTGAATCCGCGTTCGGCCTCTAGCACACGCAACATCGCAATGGAAGTCGTCAAAATAGCAGGCTGTGCATTCTCTGTCCTGGTTAGATCCTCCTGTGAGCCCTCGAACATGACATGCTTCAACGTGCCACCAAGGACATCGTCGGCCTCGTCCACGACCTGGCGTGCTGCAGGATAGGCGTCGTACAGGTCCTTGCCCATCCCAACAAATTGCGAGCCTTGGCCTGTTTTCGATCCAAGAAGTAGATGTCGACATTGAATAACAGCAATGGTTAATATCATGATCATGTCAACAGTTTTGATTCATCCCTCCTTCCCCTCGCTTCCCCAGAGCCAGCAAGAAAAGAGCCAGGCGAAAAGGAAGATCGATGGAGCGGAGTACAGCTCAGTTTTCAAAAATAAAAATAAAAATCTCAGATCGTGAGAATATTTCCGCCTACAAGCCCACAATGCACATGGGCTCTGTCTCCTGTTGGTGTAGGGTTTCTTGCCCCAGACTCGGTACCCTGTGCAGCTCCGGCACATTGCGCTTCTCCACAATGGCACCATTACGGTGCAGAGAGAGAGAAGACACCAAGCAAACACGCAACCACGGGGAGCCAGTCAAGGTTTAGGTCCGGCTGGTCCCTTTTAGGAAGGTGCGGCCATCCCACCACACAAACAGGTCAAGCCATTCGCCCACGCCGAACCTTGATGACTCTTTTTTTTTGTCCTCTTCTCCACCCACTGGACATCGTTCACCCAACATCACCCACACTCACACGAACAAGGGCCCCCGATTGTCTGCCTCCTTTGGAGACAAGAAGCCAGGGCACCACACACCATGAGGCATGTCAACCATAAAGCACTGGATATCGGCCCCTTTCTTTCCTCACCAGCACTGTAAAGTGGCAGCCGGCCGTGTCATCATCACCTTTTCACCTTTTCACCTTTGCAGCCCTTCCCCACAGTTTTCTTTTTTCGGTATTTGGGTTTGTCCTTCTCTCCCCTGCCCCTCTCTGTTTGTCCTCTCGTCTTGGTCCCTTTGAAAATTCTCCTCTCTGCTGCACCCCTCGTGGGAGGAGATGGGTTGTTTTTTTTCTTTTTTAGTTCGCGGTTAGCCGCACCCATTTTGCATTGTCCAACCATGACATAGAGGCCCGACATCATCGATCACCCCTTCCTTGATTTCTTGATCTTATTCTACTTTTTCTTCTTCTTACCTGGAAACAAGATCGCCCAGTTGTTACTATGACCTCCTGCCGACGTCTATTTGAGATAGAAGGAGAGGAAAACAACAAGGTATTATCAGTACGTCCAATCCTGCCTGCTTTTTTTTTCCTTCTACTTTGGAGCAACATGGCCAGCACGGAGAGGGAAAAAAAGGACAAAGGAAGAAAGGGAAGGGCGGCAATACCAATGATCTCCTGTTTCTCGGTACGAATCTGTTTGACTGTGAAGGAGACACCACTGCGGAGGATGGTTTTGAAACAATCGTAGAGGCGCTGGCGCCTGTGCTGCTCACAGTCGTCGGTGTCGATGGTGAAGGTGGTGTGTTTGAACTCGGAGAAGAGCTGGTGGACAAGGAGACGGAATAGACTGGCGCCGTAGAGGAGGTTCGGATCAGGTTTTGCGAGGCCGGTAGTGGTGAGGCAGAAGAGAGTATGGAGGAAGAGGGGCTCCTAGGCGCGGAGGTGGCGGGGGATCGAGTCGTCCTTGGGAGGATGCCTCGGGCCAAAGTTGTTATTGGGGCCGCCGTGACCTTGTCGACGACGGCGGAGCGAACAGATGTGCAGGCCATCTTGCGAAGTGTTGCGGAGAGGATGGAAGTTTGACTGTAGATGAGAAGTCAAGAAAAGAGGCAGAAGGGTGATGGACGCGATGAAGAAGAGGAAGAAAGAGAAGAGTGGATGGATGGAGAATACGGTGCGCAGAAGAGTGAGAGAAAGTAAAAGTGGAAGTGAAAAGAGTGAGAAACGAAAAAAGACAGGACAACAGGACAGGGCGCCCTTTTTTTTGGTCTCTCTGACACGCGCTTTTTCTTTTTTCGCCGGGCTGGCTGGTTCCATCCATGCTGCTTTGCAGTCACATCTCTCTTTTTTTTTTTTTTTTTTTTTTTTTTTGGCCTTCTTTCTCGCTTTGTGCGCCCATTCTTCCCTTCCATGTTTGCCGTCAGCTTGTTTGTTTGTTTGTTTGCTTGCAGGGATGCTTCATTTTAACCTTTTTCTTCTTCTTCTTTTTCTACACGCAAACAACTATGTAATCCACCCCTCGCCCATTAGGCCCTGTCCTAGTTGACAAGACTGGCATCCAGCTGCGCGTACTTCTCATCACCAGAGTTCTTGCGGCGCTCCAAGTGGTAGATCGTGTTGCGGAAGTGCGCCTTCACATAGTCAGAGATGTGCGCAGGGTCATTCTCCAACAGCGACGACGAGTTGGACGAAGGTGGGTGCTGGTCCGGGTTCTCCATGTTGCCCAAGTTGGTGTTGATCAGATCAATCAATCCATTCAAGTACTTGACCGTAACCTAGTCCCGAAGAGAAGAGAGAGAGCACGTCAATCATCACGATATCGACTCTGGACACAATTGGTTTCATCATTCCTATCTCCCGTTCATCCTCAAACACTTACCGAATCGTTTTGCTTCTCAAAGTAATAGATATAACGGTTAAGAATCTCGACAAACAATTCAACATTTGTAATTGAATCCATGCAAGAGTCTGCAATCTTGAGCGCCTTCTGGAGGCACTCAAGCACTCGCTTGCCATCGCGGTAAGGCTGCACAGATTCCTCGCCATCCTCCTGCTCGCCAACAATCATTGTACCCCACCAGAGGTGACTGCAGGTGTAAACGGCACGGCACTGGTCGGGCTTCTTGAGGAGTTTAGCGCCATGGAGGGCACACTTGGTAATGAGGGTATCGTAGTGGTCAACATTGAAGCAAGAGGTAGTGCGTAACGTTCCCACCATCAGGGTGATAGCCTGGAACTGAGCCTTGGACTCGGAGATGGACTCTTCGTAGATAGTAAATGCCTAAAAGTATTCAATGTTACTTAATACATTCCGTTCTCCAGTTCGACAAGCAAGACATCGCAGTAATCCTTACCTGAACAAAGAACTCGTAGCAAATATCTTCAAAGCCACACTCATCCGCACTCTGTCCCGCAAGCAAGAACAAGCGCAGAACAACATCCGAGTTGTCGACCTGACCGTGGAGAATCTGAATGACCTGATGGATAAATCTGAACAGAGTCGAACACTTCTTCTCCCAACCCTCATCAACGTCCTGGAGCTTCTTGAAGCGCCGGGCGAGCTTGACGGCCTGGATAACTAGGGGAGGGAACATGTAGCGAATACGCTCACCGCCATCGCCAAACTGTCTCCGGGCAGCAGACAAGATAGCTGCCTGAACATCGGCATCGTCACTCTTGAATAAGTGAACAATACGAGCGAGCTGGCCCTGCTCCTCTGCAAATTCCTCGGGGTCGACGCTTCCGCTCTCTCCGCGGTTGCTGCGGTTGTTGCGGAAGGGGCTTGAGTTGTGCCCTCCATCCTTTTGATCGCGCACCATAACGGCGCAAATCTCCAGGATTCCATTGACATCCTCGGGCGTGCTGAGAATAGTTTCGTTCTTCAAAATGGAGCCAACAACTGCATGGGCGATAGCACGGCGAGTCTGATATGGCTGGAGGGAGAGCAAAGCTGGGAAGTTGGGAAGCTCCAAGAGTGTGAGGATGGATGGGTAATGCTGAATAGGCGCCATCAACAAGTTCTGAAGGTTGGCCACTGTCTCCTTGTGGAGCAGATCGGGGTTCTCATTGTACTCGATTGCCTTGTCCTTGGCAAAGCCCAAGACTTGGTCTGCATAGCCGAGGTTCTCTGGGTAGCAACTCAATGACAAGTTGATCAGCGAAACTAGCAACGCAGTAATATCCTGGATGGAGAGATCAGGGCGGAACTATTATAGCCAGCCAAACAAAAGGAGGGGTTGTGAATTGGTAATTAGTTCATAGGTCAAATCTGACCAGCATGCAAACAAAACAAAACAAAAGGGTCTCTTACTCTGACAAGCTCGACAATCTTTCCCCAAAAGATCTCAAAGAGTTTGACGTCCTCGGGAATGCCACGGATCTTGCGAACCTTGGGAGTCTTGGGAGCAGGCGCGGCCTGCTCCTCCTCTTCCTCCTCTACTGCCTCCTCGGTATGTTCCTTGACGTCCGTGCTCTCTTCGCCCTCTTCAGTGGCATCTTCAGCATTCGTCTCTCCTTCAGGCTTCTCCTCTGCATCCTCATCAGCCTTCACAGAGGCGGCCTTGGGGGAAGCAGCAGGCTCTGAAGCCTCTTCGTCGTCATTGTTCTCAGCTTCTCTTGCTGCATGGGCGGCCAAACGATCAACCAGAGCAATTACAATCTGCTTTACATTGACCTTGGGGTGCAACTGCGCTGTGGCAGAAAGGAAAGGTCCCAAAGTTCTCAAATGGAAATCGTCGTGGAAAACCTATAGAGAGTAAAATGAGGTTAGGTTTGATCCGATCTTCGTTTCCTGGAGATGCAGGTAGTATAACACCCTTGTTTTTTTACCTGGATGATGACTTCCATAAGATACTCCTGCGCAATGACATCCTTGCAGCTGACAATCTGCTCCAAAACACTAGGCAAAATGGTCTGCAGACGGGTTGGTTAGATCAAACAACTGAGGAAGGGTATTCTGAGGCTAACCCTGTCCAAATTTACCGATTGGTAGACGTTCAAATCGACGCTGTCAAGCTGACTGAGGCGAACCAGGTTTGTTCCGACAAGAATCCTGAGCTCCTTGCGCTCCATCTCTCTCTTTTCGCGTTCCCTGGAGTGGCCCTGGTGTTGAAGGCGGACCCAGAGCTTGTTCATCTCGATAAAATTGGTAAGAATGAACTGGATTGAATCTGTGATGTTGCCCTCGGGTCTACAAAAGAACAAATGCCGATGCAATGCTATGAGTCTCCGTTGCTGGTCAAACAGCCTTAAAAGGTATTTCAAAAAAGTGCAGGTTCCAGCGATAGACTCTTCCTTACCCATCCTCAGTTCCTAGAGGAAGACCGTTCCTTGTTTGGCCGCTAAGGTAATATCTCAAGAACAATCCACGGGTTGGATGTTGGACTCCTCTGGTCATCTCCATCATATCCCGCATGATCTCTTTCACTGGTGCGTCGGGCATCTCCATGTACACACTTCCCACGGTCACCATCAAGTAAAGCCGGGGGACAATGTTCCCTGCGTATTGCACCAATTCGTACAGATCGGCCAAATGGTGACGACCGCTCTGATGAGCCTCCTTGAGGTAAGTTGTAACGTGGCGAAGGGCGTCAAAGATGGCCATATCTGCAGTGAACAAAAAGTGAAGGAGTATAGTCGTTAGCACGCTGGAAGGGGGACTATCACAGGGCGCCTTAGTTAACGGGTTGTTCCAGTCACTGGACCGAAGGTACGGGCGAGGGTTACTTGCATAATTCATAGTAGTTCTTGGGGGTGAGATTAGAAGTTCTCAGCTCTGAGAGCATGGTGGAGCAGTGCTTGAGACCGTCCATGAGTTTGTTGTTGTCCTACGGACGGTTGCATTGATATGGCAACATAACCGGTTAGTGTGGAATGAAGGCATGCAAGCAAGAATGAGGCGAGAGGGACCTTTTTTTTTTTTTTTTTTTTGGAGAGGCACTGGCATCCGGTGAGCGGATGCCAAGCCATTGGCCATAGAAGACACGACATTGAAGGAGTGCACATGTAGTTTTTCTGGGGGGAGGCATGGGGTACATGCTTACCAGGCAGCGCTTCATTTGGAAGGACTGGACCTTGACGACGCCGAGGGCGTCCTCGAGGAACTTTGCCTGGTCTTCGGCAGATGGCGCTACTGCTGTCATGGAGAGGAGAAGGGAGGGGAGTGATGCGGTACAAAAGAAAAGAAGAATGAAAGAAGAAAAGAGAAAATGGTCAGCGGGGGAGTGTCTCTCCTTCTGCCCCGTCTGGGGCTGTCTGTTCTGTCCCCTCTGTGGTCTCTGTCCCCTTTCCCCGCTCCATGTGGCCGGCCGGTCGGTCGGTCGACCCAGTGACGTGACTGATGTGCACGTGATAAAACTCGCTTAATTTAACCTTTATTTTATTTTTTCATTTTTATTCTTATTCTTATTCCTGTCTTTGTTGGCATCAAGACTTGCCCGACTTGGCGCTTCTACTTCGGCCCATATGGCTGCTGCTGGCCGTACACAGGCTGCTGAGGAGGCTGCTGCTGCAAAGGCACTAGCGTAACAGCAGTTCCGTATGCCATCACTTCTGTCATTCTATAAAAAGTAAATACAAAACCAGTGTTAATCAAACAGTCTTTCGCCAGCGTACCACAACGACTCTGTAGCAATAGAAAGGACTACTCTTCATGATGCATTACCCTCTATTGATTTAGGTAAGGAAATGAATAGTGAAAATAATATGAGAGGCAGTACATGTCAATTGGCATGGGATATGAACATCGTTGGTGTGGAATATGATTGCAGAATCTTGATTGACTTACTCCATGATCTCCTGGCCAGTGAACTGCACTCCAATGACAGCTGAAGTGGTAGTTGAGAACAAAGAAACAACAACAAAAAAAATCCTGGTGAGCAAATGCCAAGAATTTCGTTCCTATGCCACAAACATCTAGTCCCGACAGTGTTACCATTGCCGCCAGCTGCGGCAGCATGTTCCAGCAATCTCAAGAAAGCCCTCTCACGAGCCTTCTCGGCCATTTCGATATAGGTCGCACTCTCTCCTCCTGTGAAGGCGGAAAAGCCAGCAAGCATTTGCTTGCCGGCCTGTCATCGATAAAAATATTCTGTCAGTTCACAAAAAAGGTCTCAACGGTCCAACGGTCCAACAGCCCAACAGCCCATATCTTTGCAATGTCTTGCAATTGCAGTAGCGATAACTCGAATCCAAGGCAAGCTTCTTACATTGGGGTTTCTGACGGTGATACTAAGATCATACAGTAATAGTAGAGTCTTGAGTTAGTGGACCCAAAACTCATCCTTCCTCATCCTTCCTCCTCATGGTACAAAAAGCTGACGGGCATCTCTTCCGAAAAAGTTTTCATACCCGCGGACGACGCCATGAGACTGGGCAATGAAGTAGCCAGGGAACTCAAAGGCGGTGGTGGTGAAGCGGCGATCGACGGAGCGGACAGGCTGTGCCATGATGGTATATGGGGCTTTGGGTGAATGAAGAAAAGAGATGGCGGCGAATGCTGTTGGGCTGTGTCTATTGAGAGAAACGGTTTCGTCTGGCGCGTCAAGGCGCATCACATGACTCATACGGTTACTGTATGTCGGCGATGCGTTTTGTAGTCCACAACAAGGTAGTCCAGGCTGGCACCAGGACGGCACCAGGCAGGCGGACACCGTCGGTCGGCGGGACGGTTGCAAAGGTTTTCCTTGTTCTAGCCTTCAAAGTATAATACCAATCCGCAGTAGTAATAGAGACATTCGCGTTAGGTTGTGACCTTACCCCCGCAGCGGTGTCTTCATGATCGCGTTTGTTGGTCGGGGGAAGCGGGCCGCAGCTACAGTGACCAGACTGAGAGCTCAGGGACCGTACCCGTCTCTTCTTGCAAGGTGCTGATGGTGCCTTGCGGTGCGGATGACAGTGTGTTGAAGGGCGGAGGAGAGGAAGCGTGACTGGGCACGGTCTCGCTTTTTCTTTTTTTTTTTTTTTTTTTTCCCCTTCTCTTTTTTTACAATTTATTCTCGCTTACAAGTTGGCTTCTCTCCTCTTCTCCATCCCTTCTACAATTCGTTCTCTCACCTCGTCATTGTTCTGATTCCATTCATTTACCTTACATTCCACCCACCCTTTCGGCCCCGCAAAGTACGAGCAGACAGCACCACGACAGCAACCCGCGACAACACGGTCGATCATGTACGGAAGTAAACAGCCCACGAACGAACGGAGAAAAGCCGCCTCCAAGAAAAAGAACCAGGACTTGGAGCGAGTCGCCGCCGCAGCATCCTCTTCTCGTCCCTCTTCTCGCCCTTCCTCCCGTGCCGGCTCCCGAGCCAACTCTGACAACGAGGACAGTGACTTTGACTCTGTTGCCGGGGACGACGGCGATGACATGGATGACCATCAACACCACGCTGAACTCACTTGGGAGGCACAACTCAAGGATGCTATTGAGGATTTGAACGAGAAACGCTCTAGGTATACCTTGTTTTTTTTGTCGCTTTGTTTCTCTGTTGGCAGCTGTTTTCGATGGTGTTGCCACTGTCCCAGGACGTCTTTCTGTTTTGAGATGTACCG
Organism: Entomortierella parvispora; assembly: GCA_963573315.1. Classification (NCBI taxonomy): domain Eukaryota; kingdom Fungi; phylum Mortierellomycota; class Mortierellomycetes; order Mortierellales; family Mortierellaceae; genus Entomortierella; species Entomortierella parvispora. The sequence goes on from OY752146.1 coordinate 1,683,489, forward strand.
AACTGACACAATGTTTTTCTGTTTCGTTTTCTCGCTCCACTTCTTCCTGTTCGTCATAGCACGCGAGAGGACGCCTTAACAAGACTTCAAAACATCCTCGCACAGCGTTACACGGCCGAACTTCTTGACAGTCAGCGAGATGACCTCATGGACTTGCTCAAAAAGAGCATTAAAAAGGGCGGACTGCGCGAAACTGTCCTGGCTGCCAATGGTCCGTTCTCTTTCTGTTGCATTTGTCTGTTGTGTGGGGGAGATTCAATCAAGCTTTTTTCGGTCACTGACTTGTGGAAAAAAATTATGTCATTCTCGTAGTGATCGCATTGGTCTTTATTACCATTGGTGAGGATGATGAAAAGATGTTTACAGACCTGGCCCCGTTGCTCAAGTACACCATTACGAACCATGAACAGGCCGAGGTCAAAGCTGCGGTAAGGATGGGGTTTTTTTTGTTTTAGTTCAATGCCAAAACAAAAGTCCGTTGGCGTCTTTTTTTTCTAACAAGATCTTTCACAACCCTTTGTATCGGCTCATAGTGCATCCATTGTCTTGGAACAGCATGTTTCATCTCGTCGACACCACAACCCTCTCACCTGCCCACCTACGAACTCCTCAACTTCTTTTCCGAAATTGCCATCTCTGGAGGTGCTTCCGTAAACGCGTTCCAGAACGGAGATGCGTTGGCTGCAGCCTTGGAAGCCTTCAGTGTGTTATACGCAGCACTCTTTGCTCATTTGGGACCCAAGACGATTACAATGCAGGCTCGCCGATACTTCAACAACATCATTCCTGCCACAAAGACCCTTCTGGAACACCCCTCCGTCGAAGTTCGCGTAGCAGCAGGAGAGGCCACAGCCTTGATGCTTGAGATCTTGGAACACTATCAGCGACAGAGGGACGATGGCGAGTTCTCGGATGATGAAGAGAACAAGACTTCAGAGACCTATAATGAAGACGATCCCGAAGATCTGGAGGAAGTCACGGGAGATTTCCGATATGATGATTTGGATGGCTTGGTCGCGGCCCTGGGCGCGCTCTCGACAGACTCGAATCGTCATCGGAGTAAGAAAGAGCGCTCAGCAGGACGGTCCGCCTTTAGGGATATTCTGAAGAGTGTCGAGTCGAATGAACGACCCACCGAGTCGCTGAAGTTTAAAGAATATGATGTCGAGTTTGATGGATGGGGTAAGCATTAATTTTCATTTTGCCATACGTCTGGCAAGGTACCATGGAGAAGGTTAACTGCTGACCATGTACTCCTTTCTTCCGTCTCTTAGTCGAGATTCTTCAACTCCACTACCTCCGAGAACGATTGACCTCTGGATTGCAAACACACTTTGTCCACAACACGACTATTCATACCCTTCTCCCTGCAACTGCGATTTTGTATTCCCCGGGCGTGGGTTCAGGAGGAGGAACTTTTGCATCAACATCTCGTGCCGCAGCATCAGGGACGCCTCTGCCAGGCTCCAAATCAGGATCGCGCGCGGGCTCTAGACCTTCTTCGGCTATGGGCATTTACGCAGATGCAGAGGATGCCAAGGCAGAATTGGATCGGGTGGACCGTAAATACCTCAACGCTGAGATGGCCAAGATGAGACAGGTTCAGCGTAAAAAGGATCGTACCCGCGAAAAGTTTGATGACTATTGAACGAGAACAACAAGCATGGACCGTCCTTTTTTTTTTCTCATCTCTTTCATCATGGATCCCGACATTGTGATTTTAGTTTTCATTTGTATTCAGTGTCATTTTTTCTCATCATCATCGTCACCCTCTCTCTGTCTGTCTGTCTCTCTCTCCTCCTTCAAAACGCTTATGTATCATTTCATTAAAACATAAAACAAATGAAGTCATTTTTTTCCAGCCCATTTTCCCAAGAAGGGCTCGAGAGTCGCGCCCATCGCTCTACAGAGTTTCGATTTGGAGTGGGTATGTAATCCACAACAGGGCGTAGTACATGTTCAATTACAGGTCGGCCAACAACACCCAGCCCATCAAAGACAAAGAGAAACACCCGAGAAAGAAGACATCATTAGAATAAACCCTATTCTGTGAGAAATTAACGACGGGGTGGTGTCTCAATCATTCATTTTCACTCATTGGCGGGAGATGCCCACACCCGTATCATGTCATCGTCATTGTCCTCGTTTCCGATTTCTCTCTTTTTTTTTTTTTTTTTTTTTATGAATTACGGCAGGCGTTCACTTCAAAAATGTGAAATTGTTGTATCTTTTTTGGTAAAAGCAGAACAAAAAAAAGGAATGAGTTTTTCTATTTTCAACAAAAGTGGGGGGGAAGGGAGGCGGGGGGAACATAATACAATCTTTTTTTCTCATTTTTTAAAGGGAAGCAATAACAGCAGCCACGGCCAAAGTAGCGGCAGCACCCAAGAAGGACGAGGCACGACCAGCAGCACTGGTCTTGGAAGCAGGGGGGAGGTTGGAGGAGCCACTGCTTCCGCCAGTGCTGCCAGAGCTGCCAGAGCTGCCAGAGCTACCAGTGGAACCTCCGTTGGAGGGAGCGACACCGGGGGCAGAGCCAGTAGCAGTGGAACCAGGAAGAGCACCAGAGACACCGGCCGAGGGGAGAGTAGAGTTGGGGGCACCGACGGGGGGCTTGCAGGCCGAGCCATCAGCCATCTGGTAAAGACCGGGGATCAAATTCCAGCATCCTCGGGTAGAGTGGCCTATTATAAAATAAAGTTGCGAGAAACAAAACGAAGGTCAGTCAGTGCACTTTTATCGGTCTGTCGGTCGGTTGTTTGACCATTGCGATGATCGGATTTCACAGGTTGGTCTGAAGGAGGAAAAGGGGAGGAGAAGGGGGAGGGAAGAAAGGGAAGGACCATGGTCTCAGCATCTGCACGCATCCGTTGCCCCCCTGCAGGGAGAGACGATGGTGCGACCGATTCTCTCGAGAATCGAGAACGTTGGACAGGGTTGCACCAATCAAGGACGCAGTGAACAAGTGGATGGACAGGTTGGGGGGAGATTCAAAGCGGAAGATAAATGGGTTTTCCCCTTTGAATCGAGTTGTGAGCAAGAGCCATCGGCAGAAACTGACTGACTGACTGACTGGACTGACAGTCAGCCTTTTGTGAGGCAAGTGGTAAAAGCGCTAACTTACTGGTGTCGCAGTCAACATCAACGTTGGTTCCGTTGCAGCAGCGGAGACAGAAGGTGTTGGTGGCAGGCTCGAGCAACGAGAGGAACTTGGTGAAGCCCTGGCAAGAGTAAGGCCATCCGTGCGAATCCATCTGACCACCCTCGTCAGTGGGGTTCTGACCCCACGTAGCAGAGTCAATGCAGCCAGTGACCTGGGTGTAGTTTTCAGTGACAGCGTAGTTGGCACTGAGGATGTATCCTGGAGGCGTGGGGGGTCCCAACTTGGAAGAGGGGCCGTAGCAGTGGACGGAGGCGCATCCCTCGTTGGGGGCAACGGGATAAACACCCTGTCCAGTGAGCATGGTACAGAATCCGACGTTGGGGGTAATGGATGTGACAATCAACTGCGGGCCAGGCTTGGGCTTGGTGTCGCAGGTAACTGGCTCAAGAGCAAGAGCGGGAACCGCGAGGGCGGCAACAAAGAAAATCGCTTTCATGAGCATGACTGAAAGGATAGTGGTTGTGTTGGTGGATGTGTTGAAAGGAGTGAGAATATGAGATGGAGAGAGGAGGACGACGAAAGAGCGTAGGAGAGGATTTACTTGTAGAAGTAAGGGAAGGGGCTGCCTGGGGATGGGATGGGAGAAGAAGAGAGAAGAGAGAGAAAGGACGAGAACAAAAAGACAAAAGAGATGAAGAGACGAGGGGGTCGCGCCCGCTTTATACGGGGCAATTCATCCATCCCAGGCCTCGTCGCAGGCCGTGTCCCAGGCAGAACAGAGGCCATGTCCCAGGCAGAACAAGAGGCCAAATCCCAGGCAGAACAGGCAGAACAGGCAGAAGGCAGCCCGTCGCTCGCGCACCAGTTGGACTCGTCGTGCCCGCCTCCTGCTCTCATCATCATTGCGGCCATACAGTCATTTGCCGCCCCTTTGCTTTTTTGGCACTACGTACCTGCTAGAGGGCGAAACAAGAATAGAAACACCTCCCTCGCTCCAGAAGCACAAACAAAAAACGCTCTTCTCTTTCGATTCTCGCTCGACTTCGTTCGTGGGTAGCCCCGGCAAGTGCTCTCACTGTCTTTTATTTTTATGTTTTTAGATTTCCTTGTCGAGGACGTGTCTCCTTTTGTTCTCCTCTCCCTTCCTCCCTCCCTGCCCTTCAACCGAAAGAGAAAAAAGTGCTCAGTGAGTTTGATTCACGAGCTACAGTCCTGTTCTCTTACACGTCGTGGCGCCTCGCTCCGCACATTCCAGTTATTCCATGAAGCATGTTTCCGGCTCTGTTTCTCTACCCTACGTCTTGCGATCCTCAGTCCTCTTCTTGTTTATTTTAAGCAATTGCCGAGATTACGTCCTGCTGTAGTGCGCAAGCAAGCTCGATACCCAGGCCATGATTCCGCCTTGTCGTTCTCTAGTCCCTTACTTTAGCTCCTTGGTCCTCTCCTCTCCGACGCTGCTCATGGTCACCATCGCTCTTGTAGTGTCTACCGAACGACCGTTGGGAGAAAATTGCGCGCTAAAGCAGGGGAACTCAACCTTGTTCGCGATCATTTCCACTTGATTATTACCTTATTGCATGTAAATGCAATCAAAGCCAATGTGGGCCTTCTCATCTTCCCAGCAGCGGTGTTCAGTTTGTCGTCTCTCTTCCTCTTGTTGTCCTTCATGACTTTCCAACTGCCGCTATGTCAAGTAACAGGAACGTACTGTACTCTTTTTTTTTTCTAGTACTTGGTGACTCCCCAACATGCAGGTTCCGCTCTCACTGTACTCAGTCATCTGCCTAAACGGGTCAAAGATGTGGACATGGACATGGGTAAATGGGGAAAAATCCGGTAGATGGAGCATATCCGAGTATTTTTGGGTACAACGCCCTTTCAGAGCTCCAGGGTTTTTTTTTCGCATGGACAAATCAAGATCCAGGAACGCAAATGACCCGCAATGTTTGGGCGCTCAAAAAAAGAAAATCAAAAGCAATAAATGAAGGGCACCCAGGGCTGCTGTTGCTGTCGAGCCTGGGGTTACCCTTCTGGTGCACTGTAGTTTACTGCTGCAAACAAGGAAGAGAAAGAGTAAGCTTCTGCTCACAACAGAAGCATGTTAAAAGAGCTACATAATTCTTATGTTCACCCTTGGTTTTCTCGCAGTTGGAATGCGGCAGTGGAGGGAGGGGGTTCTCGTTCTCAGCTGCCTGACCACCACACTGTATTATTTTTTTTTGTCTTGCTCTCAAAAATTGTGTGTTGCTTTCACGGAAAAATATAGAAAAGAGAGAGAGAGCCACAGTGCGGCTGAGATAACAGATGCAGGTCAGACAAGTGTAAAGGCGCCTCTTGCCCTTTTGTGGTTCGCTCGCCGGCTGAGGGAATAGACTAAAAGAGGACAGCTCGATCGTTTGTTGTCTGAACACAAAGGGGCAAGACAACACAACATCAGGAACAACAAATAATCCACCAAGGCAATTGATGTCCACAATTGAGATGCACCGTGCCATGTGCTTTGTTTTCGACTAATCAAGAAATTTGGGTCAGGGGAACAGCCAATTAGACCTGGGTAAAAGGCTGATCGAAGACCAGGGAATCGGGTCTTGACCGCGACTCGCGCCGAGGGAAAGCTGTTCGCACAAGTAAGCTTCTTTTTTAGAAATGAAGACTCTTCGGGGGAACACGACTTTTTGGGAAAACAAGGGTTGACAAGAAGGAGAGAGATACCGTTGTACTGTACACACCACGGGGCAGACTCTTCTCAAAGCTCTCTCGTATCTTCCTTCCCTCATACAGGGTAAAGGGTAGACCTAGTACCAACGTGTATCAACTTGTTTGTCGCTAGCATCCCCACTTCTGCACCGCGTTTCAAGGTAGTACGTAGAATGGACCCTGCCTGGGGCCTTCGCCCCAAATTGTAAAAACGTGGGAACGATTTTAGGGGACCTGTCCTGTACTCACATGTACAGAACAACAGTCTGCTCAACCAGGCGGATATCATAAAAATTGAAACGCAAAATACGAAACACAAGGAGGGACAAGGGGCTCTGCCTGCTGCTGCAAACGCTGAAACGATGGTCGCGGTTGCTCCAGGATTGTGTCGGGGTTACAGTACTTTCTGTGCAGAAGCAGCTCCGTTGAGTTTGAACCCTCAACAAGAGTCCCTTTGGAGAGACGACGCCATAATGACCCGTGTAAGGCAGCTAGGATAGCCGTGTTTGCTCCTGGGCGACCAAACGCGGCCTGTTGACGTTGATATGTAGAAATAGGTGCATGCATAACAACATCAGAGTCAATTGCTTACTATGGTCCAAGAGAACAGTCGTCCCTTACCGCCTCTCTGCAAGCAGGATATACCATGGAGACTCTTGGTCAATTTGTTGTGTCCTCTGTTGCCCAGCAAGAATGCGGCAGGAAGCATTGCATTCCCATGAATGTCACTTCTGCACCTCACTCTCAAGCATGCACAGGTTTGGAAATAGGGCCACTTGGCGTTCTGTCAACCAGAACGCCACTCAGCAACGACAGCAAGGACACTGAGCATCTATCTCTCTGCATCCAATTTCGAATCAAGCCTAATGAAAAAGCATGCTCTATTTGTGTCTACATCTATCCGACTCTTGTTAACGTCCTTTGGAGAAAGAAGGGGGAACTGAGCATTAGATAAACAGCCAATTAAGTTCGGTATATATCCTACTCGCCCCTCATAAACTTCATAGTCATCTCATAGAAGAAAAACGTTGCCGCGTTGGCAGGGAAGGCACGGGCCATTGTTGGGCCAAAGCCCTTGAACCAGACCTTCCAGTTACCACCACGCGCCTCTGCCTGCAAGGATCGGAAACACTCCAAACTGTTCTTGTAGCTCAAGTTGCTCTGCATCCTGGACTTGACTACATCCTGAGGGTAACAAGGCACCCATGCACCAAATCCGGCAATACCTCCCGCCAGCAACAACTCGGGGGTTGTCAAGTCAGCCACTTGACCACCGTGGTTAAAGTGAGCCAATATCCGCTTTCCACCCTCATATGTCACTGTAATTTTTTTTTTGTTGGGAGACACAACAAAACAACTGTTAATATTTTGACTTTCCAACATGTAACCACAAGAACAAACAATAGTGGTCGCGCAAGCTCTTACCAAAGTATGTAAAGTACGAGGGCACATCACGCATCAGCGTAATATCCATTCCACGGTACAGGCCACGCAATCCCTGCGCTTTAAAGGTCCGGATGCCAGCATTCAGAACCCCAGTGTACTATCAACAGGTGAGGGAGTTAGTAGAGATACCAAACTACAGGAGTATCGAAAGCGCTAATGCATAGACGAGGGACTTACGGGCTTAATGGCACCAGCAAGAGGGGCGGTACCGGGGGCAGGCGAGTATTGTGTCTGCAGCTTGACCTTCAAAAGCTCGACGGGGCAATTGACAAAGGCCATCACTCCTCCAGCCATGGATCCAGCACTTCCGATTTGAACTATAATAGATGATTGGTCGATTGAGTTTCACGTCGACGTCGACCGGATATATCCTGAGAGTAGTTCATCATGTCTCCAACTTACAGAGAGTCAAGGTCTTCTTTTCATCACCTCCCTGCAACATTCGTCTGAAATGACCGTTTGCAGCAAACATGACAGCATTGCTAGAACATCAGAGCGGCAGATATAAAAAAAAGTGAGTGTCAGTGTTTTTAGCTCAAAATCGGGGTGAGTCATTTTAGATACCAGAACTAACGCCGGTATTCTTGGAAACATTATATGTCTCTTCCGCCCTACCAAATACCAATGCCCATCAATGGCGATGTGACTCCCTTGTACAATCCCAAAGGCTGTCAAAGGTAGAGAAAAGAAAAGAAGAGATAGGGTGAGCAGACAATCACATGTATCCGAAAGTCCACCTATACAGGTCAGTTGCGAACATACTCCTTCTTCCCTGATCGTCACACGCAAACAGTCCATGGCGCCTGCATATTTTGGTGGATTAGGTTGGGTCTGGAGGCGGACCTACGATTGTGGAGATGAAAAGAAGACGGTGGTTGTCTGCAATGAGCTCTTTGCGCCGCCATGAGGCATTTGTTCCGTGGTCCTTCAGCGAACTCTGCTCCAAAGTGAGGTACCTTTAGTGTATCAAAAGGATGACCTACGAATTTAAAAGTGAGGCCAAGGTCAGTTGTATTTTTCAGCCAGCCTTTTCGACTTCTCGGAAAGTCAGCAGTTCAACTGCGGAGAGAATCCTGCCCTGTTCCTGCGCAAAGTGGTGATTCATGACTTGTTTGTCATTTCCTCGCCCCTCTTCTGGACCCTGATTTTTCAGTTCCCTGCAGGGATCCGTGTACTTGGTTCCTGTATGTGCAAGTCCGAAAGGATAGAAACTAGGTCTGCTGGTCGTTTAGGGGTAGTGGTTGCATGTACCTGAGATGACCTGTGCCCATCCTCCGACAGTTCCAGCAACGACATCGTTCACCCAAGAGGGCATGGTGCTCTGCTGCTTGTAGGTAGCCATTGTCCAACGTCGGTATGGGAGAAGGGAATGAGGAGGACTGAATGGAAAGAGTGAGAGAGAGAAAATAGATTTTTTTTTTTTTTTTTTTTTTTGTTGGCAGGTGAGTATGACTGTTTCTGACGCCAGTTGATCTCTCTCCTTTTTACAGTATCTTGAGCGTCTATCCAACCCAACCCCAGCTGTAACAAAGATCCCACGCCCAAACAGCCATCTGACGTTGGCTCCCTGCTCTCTTTTTTGAGCTACAGCAAACGTACAAAGTGCAAGATGGAGAAAGGACAGGGGCAAAGCCTTTTTTTTCGCACGCTCTCAGCCACGCGAGAAAGAGAAATGGTCACATGATACATTACACGTGACAGATCTTGCTGGCCGGCAGCCGGCCTGGCACGCCGACATGCATTCATGGCTTGCACAACCCACAGACCACTGACCTTCCCCTCTTCATTTCGTCATGACATCCTTCTTCCGGAGTGCTGCTCTGGTGCTCCAAGTGGCATGCACTGTCCAATTGGTGAATCAATATGCATTCGAGGTTACATGGGTAAGACTCGTCCACGATGTCAATGGGCGATCCTCGTGCGAACTGGTCAAGTGAACTGATCAGCTTTTTCTCCCCTGTTCTTGCTTCCTCTCTTCTTTTCTCCTCTTCTAAATACCACCTTAGTGTTTTGGACCTTCCATGTTACCGACTCTAAACATGACAGGAGACATTGTCATCTTTGAACGTTTAACACAGCGATTCTCCAAACTGCAGACGGGCGACCTGGTCGTTGCAACCTCTCCCGAGGATCCTACCAAGTATGTATGTAAACGCGTCATTGGACTTGCTGGGGACAAGGTCTGCATAGATCCTGTCTCAATGCATCGGCAGTATATAACAGTAAGTCTTTGTCTTTTTTTGTTTTACGGAAAGATGTTTTGTGTCCACGGATCAGATCGGCTGCGCAGAAAGTGACATTGACCGAGAGATTTCACACCCAATTTTGACAGGTCCCACCAGGTCATTACTGGTTGATGGGTGACAATCTCAGCAACTCTCTGGATTCGCGCCAGTATGGTCCTGTCAGTGGAGGACTTATTCTCGGGCGCGTCTTTGCTAGGGTAAATTTGAACCAATTTGTTGGTGCACCCGTCTTTGATTTTGTAGTTCTTTGACCTGTCTCTTGCGATATCAACAACGTCTGACCTACTCCTTATTACTCTTCTTGACGACAGCTGTGGCCACATCCAAAGTGGTTGGACAATGGTCTCGAAGAAATTGTGGAGTTTGGATAGTATCTGATGTCCGCTTCGGAAGAGCTCCAAGGCTGTGTTGTCCAAGAGTAACCTTTATATACCCGGGGGCGGCGGCGCGCGGCGCCCAAGTGACCTACTGGTCTGACTCTTTTTTTAGTGCAGAACATGTGTCTTTCTCGCGCCAGAGCGTCAATAAAATGAGAGAAAGACCTTCCAATCTGAGTGTCGATGGACTGTAGGAATGGAGGTTGAGGTTGTATGACCTCATTTTTTGGAGGAATTTACGCAACAGGTCGTGTGTTTCGATCCAACAAACGATATTCATGTCGGTGGCAAAAGATAGCAGTTTAGGTTCATCCTTTGGGAGGCACTGCATGAACTCTTACTCCGGAGAGAGGAGGCAGTGCAACAATTGACTCGTTCCCTCATCTCCATTCAGTGGTGACACTGAACAAGAGAAAGAACAGCGACTGGATTCTCTCTCTTCCGGCCTTGGTCGTTGATAATTCTTTGCACTCTCGCCACGCCTGTCTTGCAGGAGATTTTTTCACATTCATCTCCTCACAGATGCCATGGCAGGTTGGCCAAGGACACACTCCAATGGCTTTGTTAACGCCAAACTAAAGTAAAAACTAAATTCAAGAAGGCACGGCCGTTGTGAGCCATTGGCGACCGGTGACAAAGTGCACTCTTGTGCTCTCTCCCCCCCATGTCAAAACAACAGCGGAAAGTGGATGGTGAAGGATTACAGCGCAATTCAGGGCGGGGGCAGGCTGGATTATGATGTATAGTACTGTATAGTGGAGAACAGAAGCACCAGTCAGAGCTGTACCCATCTCTTACTTCCTTGGCTCAACCTCGGTCTGTATTTGACCTTTCTTTCTCCGTTTGCTCCTCAACCCATTGTCCCTCTCCATCTCCCCTTCTTCCTTCTTCTCTTATTCCTCTTCTTCTTCCTCTTCCTCTTCCTTGTCCTTTCTTATCATCCTCTCCCCTCCTGGCTTTAACGCCTTCTTCTGCTAACCATGAAGTTCTCCCTCTCTGCTGCCGTTGCTCTGGCATCTACGGTCGCCATTGCCTCGGCTAATGTCATCACGTATGTCTCCACATGAGTCTGAACTGCATTCCAACATTCAATGAACAGACTCCACTGATGGAATGCACAAACGTGGTGAAGGCAGAGTCGAAGAGGGATAGCACGCGGAAGGACTGACTGGACAAGCAACTGTGGCGGCCAGCGATTTTATTTTCAGCCCAAAGAAGAGTCGACGCGGCTCAGGAACAAATTTGCACCAACGGTCGAATCACCAACACTTTTTTCCACATGCAGACAGATGCAAGGAGGACAGGGCGCGATTATCAGTCTGCCCTGTCTGTCTCACCGCAGGCGTGCAGGCATTCCAATTGCTAACCCCATATCCTGCCCTTCTGCGCTTCCTCGTCACGTCTCCACAGCATGCCCATGGTCGGGCACTCTAACCCTACCTTGAAGAACTCAGCCGCGTGGACTAACCGCTACCTCCAGAAGCGCGCTGATGCCTCGCTGTCTCTGACCAACTCACTAGGCGATATTTCATATTGTAAGTGACTGCGTAGCTCGGAGAACCTCTTTTTTTTTTTCGTGTTGTCTTTGGATTAATTGCATTTACTTTGACCCCTATCACAAAAAGCCGTCGACGTCGGCCTTGGCACCCCATCCCAAACCTATCGTTTGATCATTGACACCGGAAGCCCCGTCACCTGGGTCGTGGGTAGCTCTTGCGTGGGATCTGGCTGTGGCAACGTATCTCGCCAGTACAACCCTCAGGCTTCATCGTACGTTATTGAATCCTCTCCATGGCCAATACAAAAGAAACGGGACGGATTAACCAACTTTTCTCTATCGACACGCTGCTTTCAATTCTCTAGCACCTCCGTCATCTCAACCTCTCCCCCTTTTCAGCTTTCCTATGTTGATGGAAGTACTATCGGAGGAAACTACTATAAAGTAAGCAATCTGGCTGTTGGAACCGATGGAAACTGTTGTGACCTATTTACTAACTCTATCGACTCGTTCTAGGAAGTATATAACCTCGGAGCACTTAGTTTTGATGCTGTCATCGGAGTGTTGAACCAAGATACTGCTGATATGCCCCCTACAGTCGACGGTCTCATGGGTCTTTGGTACACGACTGCCCAGAACGGTCCCGGTATACCGTCCAATGTCCCGTTCCTGAACGTTCTCGCAAACGGAACGTCGCTCACCAACAAGATGGTTGGAATCTGGCTTCAGCACCAAGACACGACAGCCAATACCTCTGCTGGAGGAGAGATCACCATTGGAGGCACGAACCCTGTCCGTTACACCGGCAATATCACCTACATCAACTGCGTTAGCAACAGCCCCTGGACCGTAAGAGATTGATTGTTTACGGACGGGGACATTCTCTTTTTTTGGTCGTTCTTTGTGGTTTGTGGTTGTTTATTTGTTTGTTGACCACAAGCAACTTTTGTTGAATCTTTGAATCAATTGTAGATCCCTGTCGGAGGTATCACCGTTAATGGACACAGCATTAATACTGCTGGAGCCGTGGGCGCAATCGACACTGGCACGAGTGCCATGTTGGTCCCCCAGAATGTATCCGACGCTATTAACAGCCTCATCCCCTCTGCTCAGAAACTGGTAAGCTTCATTGAGCGTAGGACGCTTTTGTATTCAATAACTGACATTTTTTTTTATCTTCTTTTGGAAATCAATTAGGTGAGTCCGAGTAACGGAATCGATGGCTGGGTTTTGCCATGCCAGGGTAACACCCCCATTTCCTTCACCTTTGGAGATTTTACAGTGCAGATTCCCTACACAGCAATTTCCATGCAGCAAATGGTGGCGGCTAAGGACAACCAAGGCAACACTTATTGTTTGAGCGCAATAGCGTATCCAAGTGGAGGCGTCGCGAGCATCGAACAGTGGGTGTTTGGTGATTCATTCTTGACAAATGTCTACGCTGTCTTTGACTTTGGCACGAACGCGGCAACAGGCGGACGCATCGGCTTTGCTCAACTCGCCAGCCCTGGATACCCTGGAGGTTCGAGCGGCGGTAGCTCTGGCGCCAGTTCGGGTGGCAGTTCTGGAAGCAGGAGCAGCGCCTCGAGCCAGTTCTCGTCCGTCTCGACGCGTGCTATCCAGGCTTTGGTCGGTGTTGCGGCCGTTGCTGTGGTTCTTCTCTAAAAGCCGAAGAATAAGACAGGGGAGAACAATATCGCGATACCAAGACAACTTATCTATTCTATCTATTCTATCTATTCTGCCTACCATGCTTTAATGAATGCACGACCAAAAGAAAAGAAACATTTTGAAAAATAAACAAGGAAACACAAAGAAGGAACAAAGGAGAGCATGAAAGACGCAGACGCGGAAGGCGCAAACAGCGCAAAGAACAACGGATCGTCTATTTGTAGATTTGTGGCAGAAGCAAGAGCCATGCACTGAGTGCATGGTGTCAAAAAGGGCTGCCGATGTGCGAGACATTGTTGGAGGGGCGGAGACGACAAGAGAAGAGCAAGAAGGACGCGATCACCGGGTGTGCATCATGCGCCACCAACTCGGGCAGTGGTATTCTCTTCTTTGCCCGTTGCTTCTTTTACTTCCTTTTTCTTCCTCATCCCTTAACACCTTCCCCCCACCCTCTTACGCAGAAATACTGTCTTTCCATATTCATTTCACGCAGGCTTTCCAGCTTTTTTTTTGTTTACCACAGTCGCCACATTCTCCATGGGACGACGAGCCACTCCAACGCCGCCTCCTCTTCTTCCTCTTCCTTCTTCTCCAACCCTCCCCCCTCAGAGTCTCACCCCTCAGAGTCGTTACTTTCTTCGCAACTCAACCCAAACTCCAGAGCCAGTCATCAAGAAAGAGTCTTCTCCATCGTCCTCCCCTCCTTCTCCTCAATGCCACGACCCACTGAGCAAGCTCATCCCACATCGCACCAATGATCAGTTTCGTCATCCGACCGGGGTATCGGTGCAAGAGACAGACAGCGGGATGTACGCCCGACTCGGTGCTTTCGCAAGCAATCAGACCCGCCATCACTACGATATCGATGACAGCCCAGCCTACGACTGGAGTAGTACTAGCGTCTTGGACGACGATGGAGACACATTCTCTGATGAAGACGCCATGGTCGCGTTCCTAGAAAGGCAGGAGCTCGAGCTACCTAGCGAGTCCACCTTTCGTCCAAGTGGAGAAAAAAGTCTATGGCCCGTCCAGAAGATGCAACCTCGCACGAACAACATCCCTTTGATGAGCAAAAAACGCGGACCTCATAGCGAGCAACTGCCAATGTTGGGAAATGAAAGTGAACCCGACAACATAAAAACCGTCTCCAAGATGAACAAGAGCCGGCAAGCTCGAAAGACAGATTCAGCAAAGCGGCGCCACCGAGGATCCTCCAGCAAGCACTCTCGCTCTTCGCCTCTTGAATGGATCGGCCCAATAACCCTCATTGGGTTTATATGTTTCGCCGCACTGTTTGTGCTCACTCTCCTCACCTCAGCTCGAAGGGACAGCTATCAAGCATACACGCTCCATGACAATGTCACTAGAGTTGATAAGGCTCCTCCCCTGGCTCTTCGAAGAGAGTGGACATGGGCGTGGATGACACGCCCACGAGTAAAAGACGACGACCTGCCTACGCTTCAATACGTCCAAGATCTCGAACATAAACTCGAGCAGGTCCAGGAGATTCTCCAACGGATCGAAGGAGCAAATAGACGCCAGGCGGCGCTGGATCGACAGGATGCATCCCCCTCAAGAACTCGGATCTTTTCAGCCCTGGAGACAAAGACCATTTCGGACATGATCGAGGAAGCCCTTGGTGCAGATATCATTGCAAAGCCGGACTTTGCGCTTTATTCTGCGGGTGGGCGTGTACTGTTTGATCTGACATCGGATAGTCTTGTGCGTTCACAAAAGTCGAAATCATTCCCAGGATGTCTTAGAGCTCAACTCCTTGTGTCGCCCATGAGGCCAGAAAGGGCTCTGCAACCGAGTGTCTTGGCTGGAGAATGCTGGGCCTTTCAGGGTGATCAGGGTCAACTCGGGATCCGACTCGCGCGAAAGATCATTGTGACGGATGTGACGATCGAGCATGTGGACCATCGTGTTGCTATGGACATTGGGAGCGCACCAAGACGGGTCGAGATCTGGCGACTAGAAGATCCAGATGATAGGAAGACCATTCCACCTCAGAGCTCAGGTTTCGAGATGCATCCTCCTCGATCAAGCCGGCAGGGCTCAAAGGAGACTGACGAGAGACAGCTTTTGTCCCCAATCAAAGGCTGCTGGCGGAATAGTAATGCGCCGTTACCGGTACCAGGGGCGAGTCTGTTGGCATCATTCGAGTATCAAATCAAGACTGACGATGGTGGGAGGGTAAAACGCGTCCAGACGTTTGCCATCCCTGAGGAAAAGCAGGATGAGGCCTCGACGAGGATCGTGGTACGAATCCGGTCGAATTGGGGTCATGACGAGCACACTTGTTTGTATCGAGTTCGTGTCCATGGGCTTGAGCAATAGCCATTTCAAGAACAGAGCAGGCACAGAAGGACAGCACAGAAAGACAGACAGCCAAGTTACTTGGCAAACAAACAAACAACAAAACAGGGGAAAATAAAATAAATAAGAAAAAAGAGGAGACGCGCAAAGACAGAGAAGCAATTCAAGGAGGACGCGGCGCGTGCGGTTGCCTCCAGTGGTGAATGGACTGGACGCCTTGAACGTGGGCAGTCACCGCGGTCGACTCGAAAAAAAAAAAAAAAAAAAAAAAGTGAGCTTCGAGTCCATTGCATCGTTCGTTCTGTCTCTCGCACTCCTTGTCCTCATCCCTCCTTGCCTGCTTGCCTGCCCTCCACCAACAAATCCCTTGACTGGAGATTATACCCGGACTTGCTGTCCTCCCTCCCCCTCTCTCTCTCTCCATTCCCACCTCCCACCCCCCCGCTTCGCATTCCACCTCAGCTTAGGATGTGGCCCATGGACGACTTTCCTGACATCAATGTATGTAAACGCAGGATTGATGAGACAGTGGTTGTCAGTCGCATGCTGCAGGGACCCATCTCCTCTGCACAGCACCCAATGATGTCTGTGCTAACCTCATCTTTCTCTTCCTTCCTTGCTCTGTCCAGGTCCATTCTTACATTGGTGTCATCATTGCCATTGCTGGAAACGTAAGTTTCCTTTCCATGGTTCTCCTGTCAACCTGTCTCGTTGGCGCAAGTTGGAGAACCTGAAATCCTCCCCTCTCCTCCACCTGCTCTACCCTGCCCACCCCTCGAACAAACAGCTGCTCTCCATCCTCAGTTAAAGCCCGATTGCATGGATTCTATGCTTACCCTATCCACTTGACCGCTCTTTCATTGAACCGATACTTAGATTCTGATCTCTGTCGCCCTCAATATCCAAAAGTATGCGCACAACCAGCTTCAGCCCAACGCACAAGTGGACGCCAAGCTTCCTCATCCCACAGCTTATCCTTTCACCATCGAAGAGGAAGAAGCCCCCGCCCACTACCGGCATGGACGAGGACGAGGACGACCAAATGCCATATCATCCCGATACCCAGCAGTCTCAGACGACAATCAAAGCTATCCGAGCAGTCGGAGTAGTAGCAGGAGCAGCATTCGCAGCGACCATAGCAACCACAACAGCGACACGAGCGAGCAGAGCGAAACCCTTGCACCAGCACCCCTCAGGTCCGACGAAGATGAATGCGACTCTGAAAATTCCGGTTCTGACACGGACTATCTTAGCTCCAAGGCCTGGTGGGCAGGGATGGTTTTGATGATCCTGGGCGAATGCGGTAACTTTCTGGCCTATGGATATGCTCAGGCCTCGATCATTGCACCCCTGGGCACAGTAGCCTTAGTCAGCAATGTGATCTTGGCCCCCCTCATGCTCAGAGAACCCTTCAGAAGTCGGGATCTGTTTGGTGTTGTAATTGCTATTATCGGGACAGTGGTTGTGGTCATCAATTCAAAGGAGAACGAGATCAAGTTGACCCCCGAGGCAATGACTGCTGCACTGCTGCAGACGCAATTTATTGTCTACTTTATTGTCTGCTCTGTTTTGGTTGCTGTTCTCGCCTCCCTTTCTGAGACCATTGGCAGTCAGTACATATTTATCGACTTGTCCATTGTCGCTATCTTTGGTAAGGGATCATTGGTATTGTTTGTTGGTGTTGTCTTGGTCGACAAGCAATCTGGATCATGGACTGACCCAAATGTGGACAATGTTGGTGACAATAGGCGGTTACACAGTCCTGTCGACAAAGGGGGTTTCCTCGCTTCTCAGCCTATCGTTTTACAAGATGTTCACCTACCCGATCGCCTACCTCCTCGTTTTTGTCCTGGTGACAACAGCGGTTCTCCAAATCAAATATCTCAACAAGTCGCTTCAACGATTCGACTCGACTCAGGTTATTCCGACTCAGTTTGTGCTTTTCACCACTAGTGCCATTATTGGATCAGCCATTCTCTACAACGATTTTGACGAGATGGACTTTAACAAAGGACTCAACTTTTTGACCGGATGCTGCATGACGTTTTTGGGCGTTTACTTCATTACCTCTCATCGTGACAAGGATGGACTGGCCACACCTGCGGTTGCGGATGCAGAATGGATTATGGCGACACAGCAGCGCTACGCAGCACCCAGTGCTCACCATCGGGCCTCCATTGATACATTCTCCTCCAACAGGGTCCACTATCCACAGGACTATAGTCGGCCAGATCACTTGATGGAGCAGGGTCGATCTTCTCTGCAGAACCTTGGAGTTATTGTCTCGCCCAATCTGAGCCATCGACCTATTCGGAGTAGTGTGGCAATCCCTTCAGAGTACAGCAGCAGCCATAATGCCGCGACACCGCTCTTGGGGACATCATCAAAGCAACCAGCAGTGATGCCCGGTCCAAAAGACCCCGCCTTCTCAATCACAAGTAGCGTACATAACGTTTTGGCCGCTGTGGGAGCCCGCCACACTAGCGCTCTGGGTCTCGGTGAGTTGAAAAGCGATTGTGTGAAAGTCGTTTCGTTTGTTTGATCCGCCAATACGACTTTGCGTTAATTGTGAAATCTAATATAACTTTTCTGAATTTTTGGAATGGATTCTGCAGACAAAGTAGTGGAAAACTATCTCGTCCAAAAGAACGAAGAGCGACGTGGAAGTATCCAAAGTCTCAACCAACAGCAATTTACTATGCAACGTCCAGGACTGGGATCTCGTTCAAGTTCGGCGTGTAGCGGTGCTTTTCCGCCTCCTTCGCTCACCACTCACCCTTCCAGCTCATCCCTTTTGGCGCCGTCGGATACGAACTATGGTAGCTCTTTCCAGACTCACCTTTCGGCCCAAGTGGCAGGAACCTCTCCGCTGATGCCATTTGTCCGCCCAAACAATGGACCGGCTTTTGATCCTAGATTCCAGGCACCTCATTTACAAGAGAGATCTCTCTCTCAGGACAGTACATTTCAAAAGCAGCCTCGTCCCAAGACCTCTGTGCCACCTCTGTCGAAGGAGCAACAGAAAGAACAACGACAACCTCAGCAACGAGAACTTAAACAAGGATCATCATCAGCCTCAGTGAAAGGTCAACCCAATTCTGCTGGGGTTGCTGTTCCATCGACACGGAGAGGGGATCGACAAACGTTTCCGTCACAGAGCGAACATGAATTTATTGTAGGGATGTCTCAGTCTGTAGAGTCTGATGGAGCCGCTGCACTTTTGAGTGCCAGTCCTCCGACCCAGCATGGCACAGGTCAAGGGTCTGAGTATGCAATCCATACCCTCCACAGGTCCCCGCTTCCTCAGTACCATCCTTTGAGCCATGCTATGCATGGCGGAAGTAGTAACGTGGTCGCCTCCACCGCGATAGATCCTCAGAACACTGCAGCCCAATTACCACCGCTGCCAACGTCATTCCTGTCCACGATGGATCCAAATGCCCAAGGGAGAAAGAAAACCCCGCATCAACGGAGTGGTTCAGTCGATCCTTCCTTTTCTCCATCTGTGTCTAGTTTCCCGCTGGTGGCCCCAGGGAAACGTACCGGCAATCAGTCCAAGACCGAGGGCGATGGCAGTGGCAGTGGAAGCCAGCAATAAATGTCATGTAAATTATTCTATTTAGCAAATATTACAGTGCCAGTCGCCGTTGCGTGTCCATCCATCGTATAAACAGCTCCATAGATCGGATCGGCTCGGAAGAAGACGCCACAGGCGTGAAGTGAGATAGCCAGGAAACACCTAGCGAATGTTGTTTACAAGCGGACACTGTCCTCAATCATGAGCCAACACGCCATGAAGCTGGAAATGGACATGACGATAATGAAAAGGGAGAAAAAGAAGGCAAGGTGAGATCATGGCACGCGAAAGCTGACAACAGCCGAGAATGACGAGATGCACAGCAGGGACTTGACTCTTCAATGGACGGCTGGTTTGTCAGGCAAGATACCATATTCAGAATCCCATGCGGGTTCCCTGACCAATTGTTCCCTAGAAGAAAGAGGAAAGTAGAAGAGGAAAAGCAATAAACAAAGTGGCGCCAGATCTGAGGAATGCTTTGGGGGTGACACAGAGCACTGCTGCCAAACACAAACAAAGGTGGAGAAGGAAGAGTGTGGTCTTGAGTTGTGCATGTGGCACAAGAAGAGGAAGGAGGACGAGGAGTGGACGAGGAGTGGACAGGCGTAGGAAAGTCTCCCCTTGGGCAAGTTTAGGAGTCCGCATGTGAGAGCGCGCGCGCTGTCCAGAACAGGAAATCACCCTTACAAATCAACAACGAAGAGAGTGTCCAAAAGTGGCAGAATCCTAGCGCGTCTCCTTCCTGGGTTGCACTGCATCAAAGCACCTCCCCTCTTTTTCTCTTCCCACAGTCTCCAGTCCACCCTCGCGTGTTCGGCCCACTTGTTTGCTCTTCTTCTCCACAACTGCACCGTCGCTGCTTCAAATACCACGCCCTTTGTGCCACTCGACTCTATTTTATTTTTCTGGTTTTTTCTGTATTTCTCTTCCATCTCTGTTCTCATTCTCCACACCCCTTCTCTCATTCACATTCACATCATGTCGAAGGCTAATTCCGAGCTCAAGCATCAAGATCCCGACCAAGACCAGCAAGACCCATACAGCGACCAAACTCCTGTCCAAGACGAATGGGGCCCCGTTGTATCGCACCACAAGGCACCCTTTGAGGTCGGAGATGTGTTTTTCTACTCTGTCCTGATTGGCACCTTCTTTACAGGTCTTCACTATTACGGCGAACACTTCTGGTCCCACATCTTGGCCACGTACCCGAAACCGGTCATCATCCTCGGAGGTACCTTTATTGTTTCCGAGGTCGGCTTTTGGTTCTGGGTCTCCCTCTTGGCCATCTTGGATCTGTATCAGTTCCCAAAATCATTTTGGCGTTACAAGATCCAACCGCTCAAGGTGCCGACTTGGGAATGGTACACCAAAGCCCTGTGGGTCGTCCTCCAGAATCAGTTCTTGGTCGGTGTGCCTACAGGATTGTTGTTGTACAAGTTGCTGGAATGGAGAGGCAACCCAATGGGGATGGAGTTGCCCACAGTTTGGGATTTGGCCAAGGAATCGATTGGCTTCTTGGCGATTGAAGAAATTGGTTTTTACTATGGACATCGTCTGTTGCATCACCCAAAGTTCTACAAGAGAATCCATAAGCAGCACCATCTCTACACTGCCCCCATTGGTATCGCAGGTAAAAAAAAAAAAGGCTACAATGAGATAAACCGATTCTTTGTGCGGAAAAATTAATAATGTGGTCAGTTCACTTGAAGAGCACGCACACTCACACTGAATTTCTCTTGTTAGCCATCTACTGCCACCCTCTCGAGCATTTCATGTGCAACCTCTCACCCCTGTTGCTCGGCCCTGTCGTCATGAAGTCGCACGTTCTGACCCTTTGGCTTTGGATCACCATCGGTAAGCTTTTCAGCAGACAACCGACCATCGTTCAATCATTGTATTAAATGTTTCCCCTACTTTCTCTCTCTCTCTCTCTCTCTCTCTCTCTCTCTCTCTCTCTCTCTCTCTCTCTCTCTCTCTCTCTCTCTCTCTCTCTCTCTCTCTCTCTCTCTCTCTCTCTCTCTCTCTCTCTCTCTCTCGCTCTGCGACTCATACATTTAGCCCAAACCAACGCCATCAACTCTCACTGCGGATTCCACCTGCCATTGTTCCCCTCCCCCTTGGCACACGACTATCACCACGAGGTTTTCAACAAGAACTATGGCCCCGTTGGCGTCTTGGATTGGTTCCATGGCACTTCAGGATCCCGTGAGTTGACTCTGGAGAAGAAGAAACAAAGAGAAGCGGCAGCCAAGGTCAAGAAGGATGTCACAAAGTTGGATTAGAAGGACGCTTGCCGTTCTTCCTTCCAACACCGCTATATATATACCAAGGAAATAATAAAATAAAGAAAGGGAATGAATGTTTATTGCAGCTGGGTACTCTATGAAGGTGCGGACAAAATGCGTTGACCAGCTGCTCGAAACTATGCAATTTAGTCTGCAGCATGGGAAGTACCTATTTGTTTGATATCCTCTCACTCTTGCAAAAAAATGAGATGGTCTGACGGCACACACACAAACACTCTCTTGGTCACGCGAGGAGCAGTCATCACGGCGACTCAAAAAGAACTTGTCCGATCAAGTATTCACCATCATGGGAGACAGAAGCATGTGTCTTTCCAACACCAAATGTCTCTGCCACTCTGACACATGGCTTCCCTAATGTGTCGATAGGATCCGACATTTGATATCGTTAACATAAAAGCAGAGTGCTATAGAAGGATACCTTTTGAGGAGGGTGGTGGAGTTATCAAACAGGATGCGGCCTAGCAATTTAGCAGTGAATCATAACTTGCCATTCTCCTTGACGACAGTGACATCCTGCCAGGTGAGGGTGTGATGAGGGTATAGGGCCTTGAACGAGGCTTCTTTCAAAGCCCATCGAGAAGCCAAGTATCGAAGTGATTCATCATTATGGTCGATTTTCGTCAGAGCCGACTTTCCTGAAGAAGAGAACAATGGCGGCTCTGTTCCTGCATGTTCTATTTTTACGGTCGAGACTTTGACAGTTGATGCTGAAGAAGAAGAGGAGGATGACAGATCCTCAACGTCCGCGTCAGTAGCAGAAGAGTTTCGGGCTCTGATGCGTGCTTGGATAGCAAAGAACTCGTCTTGCTCGGATTTGGTCAGGATCCGGGTGATGAGCCGCTCAGGCCGTAATCGAAAGAGACGCTGGAGCCGGGGTAGGTGCAGGATGTCGACGCCGATGCCCAGGATCATTCAGTCGATTGGTGAAGAATGAACAGGGAGAGAACAATAATGAGGGTTTTTTCCTTGCAGAGGAGTCTTTCCCATCTTCCGGGAAGACTGTGACTGCCCTTTCAACAAACTCAAAGTGATCATGCATGCATTGCATGCGTTAATGGAAAAAAGATGTGAAGAGGGAGATGGACAAATGGAAGCTGATGCGGTGAGTGAAGGTGCTGGGTTGGGGCCTTTTAAGGTCGTCCGCCTTTGCCACTTCTTCTTGCCCAGTCCAGTCAACAAACCGCGCCATCGAGACATGGGAACAGACTGACACGCAATTGCACGCGACCGCAGTCGTTGTCTCTTTCTTTCCGTTCTCTCTTCTTCTTTTTCTCTCTCTCTTTTTCTTTTCTCTCTTCAAACATCATTGCCCACCCACACCATCCTCTCCTCTCCTCTCAAAGAGACACGCACGCACGCTTGCACAAACGCATACGCAGCGCGGTCCTCCCCTTCTCTTGCCCATCTCCATCTCTCTTTTCTGTCTGTGTCGGTTCGTCCATCGAGCACAGCTTTGCACGACACCTTCTCCTTGCTTCTTCTACCTCTCCTTCCTTTGCTCTCTCTTCTACAGCTACGCATACGCATACGCATACACATTTACAAAAAACAAGGAAAAAAAGACGGTTGTCATTCCACCCATCTCTGTCTGTCTACTAGACACCTTTGTTTCCACATCTCACACTCTCTTGTTCTCTTTCGCCTTTGCCTCCCTGCCTCCCTCTCCTTTGCTTTCTTTTTCTTTACTTTTTTATTTCATCCCGAGCACCCAGTCTGTCTGTCGGTCTGTCTGCCCCTCTTTCCTTGCTGTTCCCGAGCAATCGTATTCCGAACTGACCCTTCCCCCTGCCTCCCTTTCACCAGTCAGCCTGCCAGCTTGTTACACCCCTTTCAACCCTTCGTTTGCATTATCGGACAAGCCCAAAAGGACTGTACCACATCCGTCTCTTCTCTCTCTCGCTCTCTCTCTCTCTCTCCGCTTGTGACTTCGCCCTCTGCATTTCTTTGCCCCTCTCGACTTTGCCCTCGTCCGCTTAGGAGGACCACCAGCGACACCTCCACCTCCGCGACCACGCCTGCCTGCACATGAAGCTCTATCGAGCAGAGACGGGCAAGCGCGTGCTGATACCCCAGCTGCGGCCCAATGACGGGTAAGAAACACACATGCACACACCCCCTCACACCCCAAACTCACACTGCACAAAGCATCTTCTCTTTGTGTTGCCACCATTTCGGTTCTGTTCGTTCCTTCTTGTTCTGCACCCAGGCAAAAGGGGTCATGCTCTCTTTGTACGTTCTCTGACTCTGCACAGCACGCGCCTCCCCGTGCTACCTTCCACTCCCAACCAACCAACGAACCAAACAACTTCAACGCCCAATCCCGTCTCCCTCCTGTCTTGGACCTGAGATAGATGACAATGGCAAAGTCGAAGAGGTTCTTGTGCACAACGGGAGTCGGCGGGAGCAACTATGCAACAGTAGCAACAGTAGCAATAGTGGTGACATCGAGGCGTTTTGCCTTGACGTCCTTGTCACGTTGAAGCAAACTCCACTCCCTCTTTTTCAATTGAAACGTTCTCCTTCGCTGGTAACAAACTGTTTATCTCTGCGCCTTCAATAGTCTTGACACGTTGCGCTTGGCAATTGAAAAGTCCACCCGAATTCCTCAAGGCTCCCAAATCCTGATGACCTCTCAAGGGCTGCAGCTCAAGCCAGACATGATGTTCGAGGCCATCACATCAACGGGCAAGGTACGAACAACATGGTCCATTCTCGATCCAATCGTTATCTGGCTGGTCATGCGATAATTTTAATATGAAAAAGAGAGCTGCGTCTCCTCTCCTCTCCGTGCCCATCCAGTTGTTCTTCCTCTCCCCTCACATACCCAGCACACAGTCGTGCTCCTCCCTCCCCTTTGTGTCTCCACGCAATTCCTGGCTAATTTCACCGTCGCCACAATCTTTCCCTGCACGAAATCTGGCGGAGAATTTTCTTTGAACGATGACTACAAAATTGAACACGCGCACATCATCCGCCCCCCTGACTCTTGTTGTGTACCCTCTGTTATGGTTTAATCGCTGTGGTGTCAAAATCCAAGGACCCTTGCAGTCGATCAGCATTCGTGGCCCGGCGACAACAGTGCACACGCTGTGAAAACAAAACTAAACATCTCTACCTCCTTGCATATGATAGAGCGAATACACAATCATGGTCTACAATCGAGAAGTCCTCACTACCGATATTTCGAGCAGTATACTGACTCTCACAGAGCAAGCAAAGTCAGAACCGCCCATCCCGCCACTCACGCCAGCACAACTTCAGGCTGTGACTATCCCCAATATGTCAGAATCCCCCACATCAACACGGGAATGGGGCAACAAGTTTCACAGGACGTTTGAGGCATATATTGCCCATGTCTTGGCCTGCTACAAAGCTATTGTTGCCCATGCTGGCGTTTGTGAACGGATCATGGAGGAGTTACGGATGCAGTCCCTTGCAGTTCAGGTCGCCCTTACCAATCTCGATGCGCACAGTCGGTACGATTTCTAGAAAACATGAGCGGTCAGTTCTTCGCCTTGTCTGTATGGAAACGCAATCTAATCC
Source organism: Entomortierella parvispora (assembly GCA_963573315.1). Taxonomy (NCBI): domain Eukaryota; kingdom Fungi; phylum Mortierellomycota; class Mortierellomycetes; order Mortierellales; family Mortierellaceae; genus Entomortierella; species Entomortierella parvispora. Next base: position 1,708,272 of record OY752146.1, read on the forward strand.
TTGTTTTTAATTTCATGCAGATCTGTACTGGAAACATTTGAAAAGTTCAATACGTTCGCCACTAAGGATTTGACTAAACAAGCCCGCTTGCTTCAGTCGTAAGTGGAAACTCTATACTTTATGGGATATAACCATTCACAAAATGCCGTCTCGTTGACCACTTATATTCCGCCATTTTGAATAGATTCCCTCGGGATATTGAAGCACTACGACAGATCAAAGTCCACTCAGCTCTCCTCCCGGCCGACTCACCGGATCGTTATATTTCCGATTTTATACCAACGGACAAGCTTGTGCTGTGGGCAGAACGCTGTCGAGAAATCCACGATGGTCTCATGCGCGACGGAAGAGAGCTCTCAAAATCCATCAAGGAGGTCCAAGAGGGCACTCTTGCTATCCGCAACAACAGTGGCATCAAGTAAGTGTGAATTTCAACCGCAGCTCAACCTTTCTGCAGAAGCAAGAGCTCACATGTGGATGTTTTTTTTTTTTTTTTTTTTTTTTTTTAGTTTGGAGCAACTAGAAGACGCCATGTCGGATATCCTTCAGACAGTCGAGCAACAAAGTGAAATACGACATCGTATAGAACGAGGTACGTTGCTATTCAGCGTCCGGCGTAAGAAATCTTGGAAACCCCGCAATAGACTGATCGTTTGTGTTTAATTATATATCCCAGATCAAACCCGTGTGAAAGAGCGCCTGACCGAAATCTCTAGATCAGCAGGATTCTCGGGTGCAGCATCGACCATCGACGCGCTCGGCAAATTGGCAAATGTCTATGTGACCGACTACATTGAGTCATCCCATCGCGCGGACGAGATGCTCCGCAATAAGTTGGGAATATTCATCTCTGCAAAGCGATCACAGACCGCCAACTTGATCTCCCAGTTGATGCACATTTCGAAATTGCAGTCTACGATTGCCAGTATACCACCCAGCCTCGGACATTTAGACGATTCTCTTCGGAAACGGGACGCCGATTTCAGTCAGCTTGTTTATGTTCAACGAATCCCTATCGCTTATGGAGCGCTTGTGGTCGAGATTGTCCGTCGACGTGAGTATTCAAAACTCCTCCTTACAAAGTCTCATCAGCTAGCCGAAGTAATGTCCCGATTTCGACAAATGGAGCAACGCCGGCGCGATTCTTTCCGGTCCGAAGTTGCAAAGTTTGTGCCTGTTGTGGTCCCCGGACTGGATGATGCTCCCCCTTTTTGCGAGATCAATGCCTTAAATACCAAGGATCGACTTCCTCCTTTCACACGGGAACACGTCGCCGAGTTTGAGCGCCTGGTCCAGCAGTTGAGCATTGGCATTGGTGGACAGGATGGTGCGGACAGCCATGTCATAGGTATCGGTGAGTCAAGTACTGGTGCAAGCTCCATCAACAGTGGACAAGAGGCCAATCAGGATGCACTATCGAAACTTAGAGTCACCCTGACCAAGATGACGACCCAGATGGATGTCATGGGGGGTGAATTTGAACGGATATTGGAAAAGAGCTTCCTGACAGAGCGGATACAGCGCCTGGAGGAAGACAATGCCCGACTCCGGTCCGACATGTCGCGTGTGGATGTACAACAACGATCTGGAACTCCACAGCAAGCTCAAAACCCTTTCCCTCGCCAAAGTACACCCATTGGCGGAGTAGGTGCGAGCTCTGCTGGCGTTGGATCAGCGTCCACTGTTGCTGCAGGGGGTATGTCCGTCAACCAGCCTATTTCCCCTAAATTGAGCCGTCAACCGTCTCGAGGCAATAGCTCGACGCCTATCGGCCAACGTCTAGACTCGGACGAACAACATCAGATTCTTCAACAGCAGCTTCAACAAAATCAAAAACTGTCAAAGGAGAACACCGAGCTGTCGTCCAAGATCAAAGCCTACGAAGCTAGGATTCGATCGCTGGAGGATACTTTGTATCAAAACTTCCGCGCCGGAACTGGGGCAGATTCATCCTCTTCATCGAGCAAAGATTTGCGACAGCCCTCGAGTTCACCCGGTTCTGACCAGCCTTGGAAAGATCCTGAGGATATCCAGGCGGCGAGAAGTCAATCTCAAGCAAAGGAGCAAGAGAGACGTCGCGACGAGGAAAGACTTGTGTCTTTGGAGCACGAGTTGGAAGACCTTTCACAAAAGTTGGAAGAGACTGAAGGCAAACTCCGTAACGAGTACACCATTAGTCAACAAGCACTCGCGACCAACGATGAGGTATGATGGTTATCTTTTGAATTCGTCCAATATCTTCATTGACACATACTACAGAAGATATATGTAATGCTGACAATTATCCTTTTTTTATTTGCCTGGGCAATAGCTCCGACAGGAGTTGCTGGAGATGAAGCTACAGTCAGCGACATTGGAGGGAGAGTCGACTCTCAGCCCATCAGACTCTGCCTCAGCTAAGCGTGTGGTTGAGTTGGACGAGGAGTTGCAGCGTATGACCCTGAAATACGAACACCTTATTCAACATCACGAGAACGAGACCAATATCCAGGCCGTGGAAACAAAGGCGTTCAAAGACCGGATTGAGGAATTGAGTAATCAACTCGGACTCGAAAAGGAAATTCTAGAAGGTCAATTAGCGGAGGCCAAGAGGACTGCGGACGAAGCGACCGAACGAGCCACAGAATTGGAGAATGAACTAGAAGTGGTGAATGAAGAGCTCCAAAACAAGGTACTCGAACTGGAAGAAGAGCTCGAAAATCACGCTGCAGAGCACGAAGAGGTCACAGCGCGCGCATTGGAGCAGGAGCGCCAACTCGAGTCGCACCGTGCAGTCCATACTGATATTCTGGCCCAACTCAAGGATCAAGAGACCAAGGTTGTTGCAGCACAGGACTCTGAAAAGCAAATCAAGGAGGAACATAAAGCACTGCAGGAGGCGCATGATCAACTGCGGAAGGAACACGAACAGTTGACAAAGGGTCATTCCGAAACGACACAAGCCCGAGATGAGCTGGCGCAGCAGGTTTCTTTTCTGGGACATCAGATCTCGGATTTGGAGGCGCAGCGCGAGGCATACAAAACCGACGTCAACTTGCGCTTGGAAGATGCGAAGACGATGGTTCGACGTGCGGAGGAGGACTGGAAAGAAAAGTCCAGGCTTCTGGAACAGACTGTGCGTGCCACTAAGGCGCTTGTAAAGCCAATCCGCGATTGTATCGTGGCAATTGGAAAGGAGGCACCCAAAGAGGACTCTGAACTTGCAGACTTGAATTGGGCTCGCGAGAGGATCCAGGACATTGGGCTCTCCATCCAAAGCCTTGTTGAAAAGCACGATGCAGACCATGCCCTTGCCCAAGCTAGCCATGAGAAGCAATTGACTAAACTGGTCAAGGAGAACGACAGCGGCAAGGATATCCTTGAGCAGACCATCTCGACGCTTAAAGATTCTTTGCAGAAAGCGGATTTGCGGACCGATACTGTCAAATCGGAACTGGAGTCCACCATTGACCGAATGAAGGAAGAAATGGATAATATGAGGGTCCAGCAACGCGCATCCGCAATTCCTGTTCCAGCCTCTACCACTCTGTCAGGATCGCCCAATCTGTCCACCTCGCCTGATACTCCCATGCCACCTTTGCAACAACCGGCACCTTTGACCATGGGATCCTCGGAGTCTTTCAGCAGAGAGGACCGCATTTTACTAGGCACCCTGGCACTCGAACTTGGCATCCCTCTACCAACGCTGTCAAAGGTCGATGATTCTTTGGACGTAGTGTCGCCAACCTCTTCAGTCCTCTTGGATAGTTCCGAGAGACGCTCAAGGTCTAGAAGCGAATTGCTCACGCCAACACCCACAACCGCTGAAATGAGTTCCTCCAGCATTGTCGCGGCGGGTGGCTCTAGTAGCAGCTCCAGCAGAAGCTCCAGCACCACGGTTCCGCTTTCGACAGATATCCTACAGACCTTTGATTTTTCAGACCTGGATGTCACCAAGGCAACCTATCTGGTCAAGAAGAAACTTTTGGACACGGAACATTTGCTGAAGCGATGGCAACGTGAGTGCAAGAATCTTAAGGAAAAGTACAACCGAGCTTGGACGGAGGCGCATGAGAAAATCGCGTTCAGGGATTTCAAGGTTGATGACCTGACTCTATTCTTGCCCACACGGAACTCGGTCTCAAAGCCTTGGGCAGCTTTCAACATCAACTGCCCTCACTACTTTTTGCAGATGACGCCTCAGATGGCGACTCAACTGCAAAAACGTGAATGGATCGTGGCGAGGATTACGTCCATTACAGAGGCGGTCGTCGACAAGCGCCAAGCAGCTCAGACTGAGGGGGAGGCGTCTTCCTCGAGTGAGGTGTCCTCGCACAATCCGTTTGGACTTGCTGACGGCATCAAATACTATCTGTTGGAGGCTACAAGTTGGTCAGCTCATCATGGCCATAGTCATGGACATGGCAGGTCTTCCTCGTCATATCACTCTAGCAGTGCACGAGAGAGCAGCAGCAGCAGCAAGCTTCGCCATCACTCCTCTGCCTCGGCCTTGGGAGAGTCATCCAGCTCGTCAAGACATGACCGTCGAAACAGGGAGCAAGAATCGGAACGTAGACGACACCGCGACGAAGAAGCCGGGGTGCAATTGTCGACGCACACCGAGGAGACTGCATCCGAGCCCCAATCGCCTCGTGAGAGGAGAGGGTCTACTTCTGAAACTGGCATTTCCGCTACATCTCCTGGAACGATGCCCAGCTCTGTCGGCAACCCTTCATTGCTGAGCTTGATGCATCCCAGTGCAGGTCAAAGACTTGTTGAGAGCCAGGCCAGCCTGGCCACGACGACAACCACAGCCTCGGGTTCGAGCACAACCGCTGTTGGAGGATCAACTCAAAGTCAGGTGTTGAGAGACAGACTCGCGGCTCATGGAAACATTGTGGCAGAGCTTCCCGACGAGACTGGCTCTTCGAGCACACACTTGCCACCAACAGGACAGGCATCGAATCGTCAGTCTATTGGGGACTCTAGCACTGCCCCTATCTCGATTCCATTCCAGTCTGCGGCCACCAATGCATTGAGGGCTATCTCGAGCTCTGTGGGTAGCACAGGATCAGGTGGCTCTGGCTCGATCTCGTCTTTGTTGGCGCACCAGCTCGGAGGAGGCGGTGGCTCGGGTTCTGGCTCTGGTACATCCACGAGTGCAACAGCGATTCTTGCCGCTAGTAGTCCCCCTCGTAACATGCTACTCTCGTCTTCGCCCCACAAGACTGGAGTTTCGACCGTGTCTGCGATGGGCACGACAGTGAGCGTGAACAGTGGCTCGACTGTGACGACCATGACCAGCGGCCACGCAAGCAGTGCATCCGGAGGGGCAAGTGGAGGTTATTCCCCAGGCATGACTTCCTCTGCAGTTTTCGGATCCTCGAGTGTGCCAGTGCACCCAAGCCGATTGAGCCTGAGCAGCAACCGTGACGATCTGGAGCAATTGGCTGTGTTTGCTACGGATGAGGAGCAAGAGCAAGACCGGGAATTGCAACGGCAACAACAGCAACAACAACAACAGCAGCAGCAGCAACATCAGGCACAGGGCCGAGGTTTCCACAGAACCTCTTCCTCTACTTCGACCTGGCATGGACACTCTTCTGGGAACTTGTAAATAGTCACACTGTCTCAAAGCTTTTTTTTAAAAAAAAAATGCTTCGCCCAAAACCAAAAAGAATTTCATTGTCTCGATTGTGGTGTGCAATGGTTGCCTGTTCTTCCTTGGTTGGTTTCTGTTACATCTGCAAATTCTCAATCAAGCTTTTGGTCATGAGAAAAGAGAGCAAAGATGAGCCGCGCCAAGAGAGGCAACGTAATTTTAGTTCAAATTGTGTGATCCTGTGATGCGAATTCTTTGGGTTTCTGCTGAAGGTTCTTTTTTTTTTTTTTTTTCTTTCTTTTTCGTTTGCACTATTACGACATCTGACCAAGAGTCATAGTCTTACTGCGTTTCCGGAGCCGAAGGACGCTCTAGAAAGCCCCTGCGCAGCGTGATGGCTTCTCCTGTTAACAAAACTAGTCTTTTCATCTCCATTTGAATTGCAACCCGAGTTTCGGAGGAGGGCATCATAAGGAGGTTTTATTGCGGTTGGCTCGAGTACATAAATATAGACTAAGTTATATACAAAAAGAGTGGGGAGTATATAGGTAGTTGTAAGGGCCTCTTCTAGCGCAGACGATAAAAAAGACGTCTTGCAACAGGTTGAGGACGATGTTTGTCGGCCTGGTGGATGACGCAAAAAAAAGACAGCAGGAACGGGAGGAGTATTTCTTTCTTTCCTTGACCACCTCCTCTTCTTTGCTGCTCCCATTCTAATGAGAAAACGGGGAAGAGACCGTTGGGCCAAGGAGGCGTCTATTTGCTTGTTTGCTTTGGCGCGGTTGGGTATCCTTGGGCTGCAACTTTTGTTGCTGTTGCTGCTTAGAGGACTCTGACGTGCACCTCGGGGATGTTGGCCTTGGGCGTGGAAGCGAAGGGGTTGGCCTTGCCGATGATGGCCATGACCTTTGACATGGCGTTCTGTTGAGCGTTTGGCCGGAGAGTGGGGACGTGGTGGCGATGATAAGCCGTGGGGATATTGTAGTTGTTGCGCGAGTGTTTGGGGAAGAAGGTGCGGTAATAGGTCAATCTTGGCTTTTGGAACATTGTGAGGAAAAGGTGAGTGTGAGAGTTGACGGAGAAGCGAACCGGAAAGAGTGTGTGTGAAGAGAAAAGAGAGAAAAGCCCAGCGAAACAAGTATTTATGTTTGAAAGAACGTTGGTAAGAAGAGAGTGATCACGAGAGCAATTTTCCAAGGAAGGAACGTATCATGCGCGGTGGGGTTGGTTGACCCGCGTGAGTAAGATCATGTGACGTATTTCTAGCAACTGTTTTCTTCTTTGACATTCTTCAACTTTGCCAACTATTTCTAGTATTTCTTTCATTGATCGTGCAAACCTATGCTGCATGGATGTCTTGTCATGTTAGGCCAGCGTCCTTTAGCTTGAAATAACGTGGATGACATATTTGTTCGTCGCCAACGTTGGGCGGGGATGTGGTCGCATGTCGGATACCTTTCAGTTTGCACTCCTCCAAAATCAGGTACTATCAGACTGTTTGATCCATGCAGTGAAACTGCGGCGGCAGACGAATGGAGCTTGTTGTCAATCAAACGGTTCTCCTTTAGGTGTAGCGTGGTTAATGGAATGAGTTCTGTGCCACGTCGATCGGGGAGGTAATCGTGACAACAGCCAGGATCATACCACGGCCGTATGCGCGCCCTGGAGGCGTTCCGTTCTTCATCGGACAAAAAAAATGCGCAGTAGCTTGAACCCATCTAATTTTCTAGAGGTTTTTTTTCTGACTTTCACAACAAGAGTACTTAGTCTAATATCAAGTTTATCGATGTGAGCACCCCGTCTTTCTCCTCCGAGATGGGGGCACCTAATCATCAGCCAACAGAGGGTAGCTACTGGAATGTGCAGGACCGCCCGAATGACGATCCGAAAGACGAACGACGAACGACGACGACTCGAACACGCCTTGGGAGGTACTTGCCTTGAGCTTTGAAGCAGTTTGAAAAAAAGCATGTTTCATTCTCTTCGTTCGTGAAGAAGTTCAAACTGTCAGACCTGCAGGAAGCACAAGGCAACTCTGAAGTCTTGATCGAGTATGCAGAGCTTAGATATTGCGCCGGCTATTGTTGAATACAGCGTACACCACCTCCAAGAAACACAGTCTGAAGCGGTTTTCATTTGCCAATGCGTTCCGCGCCAATATCATATTCACGCGTAGACAGTGGAAGACTTCGAGGCCAACCCTGCTTATCTTTGGGATAATGCAGGCCTACCAGAGAGTAAGCTGAAGACCACCCTAAGCTACATCAACACTCAATGGATCGGACACAAACAACGCTTCATTCACGCGTGGACAAACAAGAAGGCGCTCATGGAGTCTACAAAAAGTTTATTGGCCCAGCGTGGAGGGTCTTTGACCCATGCATTGGCTTGCTTCGAGGACTATATCAGCAATCAGCTAAGAGGATCACGAGCGGATATGGGTGGGAAGATACACGACTTGCACTCCTTCAAGAGGTTATGGACCTGGAAGAGCAGCTTCGTATACTCGAAGACCAGAAAGAACGCGAAGAGCAACTGTATGCACCCAGGGAGCAGAACAAACAAGCAGAGTCGTCGCTGCCCTCACGTGACGAATCTGTACTGAGTGACGTAGTCAGAGCAAATGCAAATGTTTTTTTTTCCTTGTCCATCAACTCCAATCCTGCCCTTCGTTCCTCACATCCACCCCCGATGTGCTGAGACTGACCGACCGACCGACCGACCGACCGACCTGCCTGCCTGCTTGACAGACCCAGACTGACTGACTGGACACAACGGACCGGACACGGACTGCGCTCTCCTTCTTTCCTTCTTTCTCTATCGCTCCTTCTCTCTCGAGTACCCCCTCTCTATCTCTTCCTCCCTCCCTTTCGCACAACCAGCACTCGCCCAGTGCCTTCTTCACTTCAGACTGAAAAAAAGGGGCGAAAAGGAGACAGCAGCCCAACTGTTGAGCGAGATCACCTCTCCATTCCCATCCCTTTCCATCATGACGGAGGATCCTCAGTCCATCTGGCTGGAGCGCTACCAGTATGTCCAAAGTGCCGCCCCACGCTGCCCCTGTATGGGTCACTCCAGAACTCGATCATTTTTATTAACAGCCATTCTCCTTCCTGTTCACTCTGCTAGGTCTACTCAAGCGCAGGAAAGAAACCTCAAGGAGTTGCTGCACCAAAAAGGTGCTAGTGGAGTTACCAGTGCCAGAGACAGGTATGGCTCACTCTGCACTCGCTCGCGAACCTCACTCCCAAGCTGTGCCTACCCGCCGTGGGAAGACTGAGTGGTGAATAGATGTCTCGCTTCGTACTGACTAATACCCCGTTCCCCGTATTTCTATTGTTCTCCCGATTCTAGGCTGCGGGAGGAATATGAGCGCCTGATCCTGAGTGATATTGTCCTGGCGCAGTCAAAGGAAATCGAGTCGGCTCTGTGGAAAAACGTTTTTTATATCGTCATTGATGGATACCGTCGCAAACTCGCCACTTTGGAACGCCCAGAGAACAACCAGAGCAGTGACAGACGAGACGATAGACGTGACGGTAGAGGCGGCGCAGGTGGTGGACGGCAGCATGGAACCAGGGGGAACAAAAAGCCGGTGCCTTCAGTGGAACTTCGCAAGGTGTCGACAAAATTCCGAGCGTTTATTCAAGAGGCAACTGGGTTTTACCATCGGCTGATTCAGAACCTGGCCTCTTGCTACGACCTGAACGAAATGGGTGCCAATATGCAGTCCTTCCCCCTGGCTGGAAAGAACCCCACTCTTGAGATCTCGGATGCTGCCAGGCAGTGTGCTATCAACAGTTGTCACAAATGCTATATCTTTTTGGGAGATCTCGCTCGTTATCGACAGACCTACAATGACTCGCCCAAGAAGAATTGGTCGGCAGCGCGTGATTACTACAACGAGGCGAGAAATCTGCTGCCATCCAGCGGTAACCCCTACAACCAGCTGGCGGTCATTGCCACGTTCGCTCCAAACAACTTTCTCGCCTTGTACTTTTACTACAGAAGTTTGGCAGTTCGACTTCCGTTCATGACTGCACGCAACAACATCAAGGTGTTGATCCAGAAGATGAGTGTGGATCCAGAAAAGGGCAAAAAGTTTGTCAAGGACGAGCGTTTCAACGATCGCAACTCTGCCAACAGCAAGGATTCCAGCTTGTTGAACGATTTCCTGGCGAAATTCATTTTGTTGCACGGATCGCTCTTTTTGCGTCAGGTGGAGGGTTTTGACAGCAGGCTGATGTGCGAGCCTCTCGAGGGACTCTTCTTGGATCGCCAGATTGACCCCGATTTGTTGCTCAAGATCCAGATTGTGAACATGTCCAGTCTTTATACCATGTGTTATATTCCTTTGCAGGGTAAGCTGCTCATTCAGTGCCGACTTGGTGTCTTTTGTATATTTGTAGACGTGTTTTGAGATTGACTAACATCGTTTAACCCTGTAACCATAGACGATGGACCTTCTGTGACACCCCAGGACCAATTGACCGCGGAAAGACATGCGCTAAAGCTCATTCTTACCACCTTTGCCACCATGCTTAGCTACTCTGTTCCGGATTTGGACAATCACAGAAATGGCGACAGCAAGAACAGGACCCGACCAGCTGACTACTTGCCAACAAATGTGCATCGCTCCATGCCCGCTCTGCGTCTCTCCCTCAAGTGGATGCAAGTCAACCTCCACCACGTGAAGCGACTTACGGACGGCTTGTCACAACAGGAAAAGGCTGCCTTCAAGCTCGACCAGATTTTGGACAACCTTGCGACATTCCTGAACTTGCTCGCTGACGTTTACCCTTACACTGACGACACCATCTTCTGTCGTGATGTTCTTAAGGAGGATTCGGAGCTTCAAGGTTTCGCAGCTCTGAAGCGCTCAATTGATGAACGACCCCTTTCTATCATCTCTCCCAGCAAAATCAGTCCCAAGGCAGAAATGCAGATGCGTGTTGCTGACATGTTCCAGGATGCTCTGTCACTCGGCAGGGTCGAGTGGGTCGAGTTTTATGGCGGGAACGTTGATGGTATGGATGGAAACCGAATCCTCCATTTTGACACGGAGCCAATCTCAGAAGAAGAGGAAGAGCAAGAAAAGGGCGAGGACTCTGCAGAAATCACTGTCCATGCTTTTGAAGAAGAGTCTCAGGGGGAAGATGAGTATGAGGAGGAAACTGATTATGAGCGAGAGACAGGAGATGAGGCTCTGAACCCGTTCCATCCAGTCAAGGCTACCCCACAGTCATCTTCTGTCCAGCCAGCAAAGGATCAGCCACAGGATGTCGAGGATGACAGCGAGCAGCGACAGGCCGTTGATGCTCTGGTCTTTGATGATGATGACGATAATGACCTTTCATTGATTGTCGGAGGAGATGATGAAGATGAAGATGAAGAGGAGGAGGTTGTTCTCTTCACAGGCCGCAAGAACATTGTTGGGGGAAAACCGACGCCAAAACCGGCACATTTGAAGACTACTGGCGTCATTGGAGGAGGACGAAGGTCGTCCATGTCTCCCACCAACTCGAACCACTCCTCCCCAGGATTGAACGAAACTGGACCCAACACCAGCGGCGCAATGGGCGGCGTAATGGGCGGCGCAAGGGTGAGCTCTTCTCCAAGTGTGGACAGTGTTTTTGGCGGCTTTCAGTTTGGAGTTCCTGATGATTGGCGACATTCCATAAGCTCCATCCGCACCTCCCGTACCATGGAGGCTATCAGCCCTAACGAAAATACCTGGGGTGGGCTGTCTGCACACTCACTTGGAAATGGCCTGATCTCCCCTACTTCGTACGAACCCCGTGATGGAAGTGTGCTCAATGGTTTCGGTTCCATTCCTTCTCGTGGACCGCCCGGGATTCCGTTTCCAGCCAGTCCATTGAACGCGGACCCCCCAGCCTATTTTGCAGACCCGTCCTTCCCTCACCATCAGTCGCGTCAACCTATGTATGCTCCTCATATCCGTCCCAGGTTCCATTACCAGTCGCCTCCTCAGCAACAAGAACAGCAGTCGCCTCAGCAGGAGCAACACGAATATTTCCATCGCGGCAGACCAGGAGATGCACAGCATCAAGTTATTCAGGACCGAGATTGGCGTTGAGACCAGTGACGACACCGAGTACTATTTTTTTTTGACGCCCGACAAAAGGTTGAACCCAGGGACTCACCAAAACCTGAAAATACTTTTTTATGACCCCTTCCGGAGCAACAACCCGCAGGACGTGCAGCAAGGCCATTTCACCTGTCTGCGGAGACGCCTGCCTACACTTTTTTTTTCTCTTTTTTTCTCACCCTCTGCGCAAAGTTCACTTGCAACAACAAGGCGATGAGGGACACAAGGATGAAGGCCATTGGTTCTGGGCTCACGGACGAAAACACCAAAAAAAAAAAAAAAAAAAAAAAAAACGACAAAAAGAATCAAGGACTGTGACCTTTTCAACTTCGGGAAACAAGAAGGAGGAAATGGAAGAGTCTATATTTTTAGAAGCCTACCGCCAGCATCTGGAGAACGGTCCAAACGTCCAGTTGCGCCTCCTTTTTTTTTCTCTGTGGCGCAAGGATCGGTGATTGCTCTCAAGCTTTTTTATCAAGAATTTGCTCCGCCCTCTTGGTCCTCTGGACAATAACCTGTGGAAGTCGACAACATTCACTTGCCCCTGTGCATGTGCTGAGAGATAACAAAGGGATGGCACAGGCGACCCAGTGGACATCAAAACTTTGTCCCAAGGGAAAGTGGGCTGGCGGGAACTGGAGACGCGTTTGTTTATCTTTTCTGTTTCTTTTTTTTTTTTTTTTTTCTATTTCCATCTTTCATGGGTTTTGCCACTCTTTTCCTCATATCACCCGGCCAGACAGACAGCGACATGCATCAGTGACATGGATGCGTCTCTCAATGATATGGCACAACAGTCGAATAAACAATGGTTTTTTTTTTCTTTTTCATCAACGTGTGTTCACAAATGACATGACAAAAAACAGAGTGACACAGCAGCAGGCAGGCAGGCGGAACGGTCACTTATGGAAATGCGAGAGATATTTTTAACTTTGGGGTGGGTTCTGTTCGTGCAAACGGAGATTGGGCGCAGAATCTTGCTCTCCTGCCCGACGACTTCGGACATGAAAAAAAAAGGCACTGAGAGCTTGAAACCTGGTGTTTGCAATCTTTGTTGGAGCGAGCGCGTGTACGAGTGAGTGAATGAAGGGAGGGTGGAGATTGAGGCTCCCCAAATGGAACCTGGTCCGAGTGCTTACTGATACAAGAAATAAGGGAGCAGGAACACCGAACATCCCACCCCATTGCGCCCAGGGAGAGGGCAGATTTGATATAAGAGCGAACGATCGGGCACTCTTCCTCTTCTTTTCCACTGTTCTTCATTCTCTACCATTTTTTTGTTCTTTTCTGTTCATTCTCTCACGCACCCATACCCTCACGCTTACGATCTTCCCCCCTTCTCATCATCAATCCACCCTATTCTTCCCTTCTTACGCTCCACGTCCGATCAATCCACTCCTCCTCCCCCCACACACACACTCACAATACAAACCCCTGCACATCACACAAACATTTATCGCGCATCCCCTCTTTGTTCCCTCCTTCTCTCATGGCAACAACTTCTACGACCAACATGACCCGAAAGCTAGGCTGGTTCCTGGCAACAACGGCGCTTGTCTTGTCGACTGTCTGTGTCGTTGCCCCTGTCGAAGGCGCAGCTTGCAAGTTTAACAACGGACTGGCATGTCCGCAGGAGACTCCCTGTTGCAGTCCTGTAAGCCTGACATTTCCCTTCTCTCTATCGACTCTCCTTCACCTTGCTCATTCCTCCTTACACATGTCTTTCGCGCTCCAATCTCATTCCCTCGACCCTCGTTCCTCCGACATTTCGTTTCATTCGCTGTGTGCATTCATATTCCCAATTCGTCTGCTCTACTGTTCTACTGTTCTACTGTTGCAACGGACAGTAGCAGTGCACCTTGATCCGTCAGCCACTTTCTGAAATATGGCGATCCGTGTTCCGCCGTTTCAATTGCTCTGTCTATCTGTCTGGTCACAACCACAATGCCATACAACACAAACAACAACTCAACCGCCCTAGCCGCATCCACTCACGCGATTTTGTACTCGACCTAACCAGCCCTACGCCTTTTCTTCTCCCTTTTTTTATTTTCCTTCTCCCGCCTCTAGCATGGTCACTGTGGCAATTCACCTTTGGCTTGCAGCACTGGCTGTGACGCAACTGCAAGCTTCAATGGCCGATGCGAACGCTTCGTCCTGAACGACATTACTTCGAGCGGTGGAAAGCCCAAGCCTGTTCCCTCGTTGCCAAAGGGAGCATTCAAGGTTGTAGGCCAGACTGGTGTAGCGGCCCAACACATTGTCTTGATCTCACCCACCAAGATGCTGATCATTGACAAGGCCGAGGCCAACCCTCCCAAGCTCCCCAACGGACTGTCAGCGTACAATGCCGAGTATGACCTGACCCGAAACGATTTCCGTGTTTTGGAGGTGAGGACCAACACTTTCTGCTCTGGTGGTGGGTTCTTACCCAATGGTACGTTCATCAGTGCTGGAGGAGCCGAGGTCAGAAACTCAAGAGAATTCAAGCCCGAGGATGGGTTCCAATCCCTGAGAATGTGGTTGCCCTGTGAAGGCGAGAACTGTGGAGCATGGATTGAGAATCCAGCCGACCGCGAATGGATGATGACCAGCAACCGTTGGTACGTCTCGATCACGACCCTGCCCTCCGGCGAACTCTTTGTCCTGGGAGGCAGTAACGAGTCTCTGGCAATCAATGCCAACGCATACAATAACCCGACATGGGAGCTGTACCCAAAGCCAGCGCCAGCCAAGGACTACAAGCCAAACTTCATGCAGTTTATGGTCGATGCCCTGCCCAACAACTTGTACCCCAACGTTTATTCGCTGCCTGATGGAAACATTTACATCTTTGCCAACCAAAAGTCCATGATCTTTAACGTGGCCCGTAACGAGGTCATCCGTCGATTGCCCGATATTCCTGGAGGACCTCGATCGTATCCCTTGACTGGATCCCATGTCCTCTTGCCTTTGGATCCTGCTAAAGGCTACGCCCACGAGATCTTGGTCTGTGGAGGTTCGGAACGCATGGAGCAAAACGCAAAAGCCTTGCAGACTTGTGGACGTATCAATCTGGCCGATGCTGACCCTCAATGGGAGATGGACGAGATGCCCAGTCGTCGCTTGATGGGTGATGCAATCATCTTGGCCGATGGCAAAGTCATGCTCCTGAACGGTTGCCAGACCGGCTATGCTGGATTCTTGCACGGAAACGATCCCAACTTTACCCCTTTGATCTATGATCCTCAGGCGCCTTTGGGTTCGCGATTCACAGAGTGGGTCCCCAGTAACATTGCTAGAATGTATCACTCCGTGGCCATGTTGTTGCCCGATGGTTCCGTCTTTGTCGCGGGCTCGAACGAAAACAATGAGGTGCGTACCAAGTTGTCGCTGCACCAGCGACCCTATGTCCGCTTCCCTACCGAGTACAGAGTCGAGTCCTTCACCCCTCCTTACCTGACCACGGATCTGGCCCGACCCGAGATTGTCGTGACGGAAGGTTTCTTCCAGGACAAGGTGACGACGAACGAGGCCAAGCCCGTGCCTGTAATCTATGGTCAGAAGCTGGAGTTGGTGGTGGATTTGAAGGATGTGAGCAAGTACGAACCTGAGGTCGTGTTTATGTTGGGTCACAAAGGGTTTGTGACCCATAGCACACATATGTCCCAGAGGATGACCAAGCTCGTGGCCACGTTGAAGCAAACCTCGGGCACCAAGTTCACATATGAGGTCGACCTGATCCCCAATGCCAACCTCATGCCCCCAGGCCCTCATTACATCCACATGTTGAACAACGGCGTCCCTTCACACGCGATTCACTTGTTGTTGAACTAAAAGTCCTTTCCGTGTACAGCACAGAAAAAGCAACTGAAAATAGAAAAAAAAATAAAAATAAAAACAAAAATAGACGCGAAGAACTGGCGCGTCAAAAGATCATACTGTATTGCATTGGGTGGATCAGAACTGGAAACAGTAGTGGATGCACGGAGGGGGCTGAAGGTCGAAGGACAGCACTGTTGAAGGGGGCTGGTGCGCTGGTGCGCCACCAATACTCGAGACAAGGATTCCCTTTATTTCTTTTTTGGGTTTCGCACTTTCGCCACCTCACTCACTGCGGGATACAATATCCCCCAGCCCGATCCGACCTTGCCTGTCTCGCATCCCTCTCTTCTTGCTTTCTTTTCTCTTTTTCTTCTTCGTTTCCCCAACTCCTCCTCAATAATCCCCATCACCTTTGGCCCCGCCGCGAGATGTTGTACAGGTCGATTCTCAGCGCGTTGTCGCTGCCACTTTTCCTCCTGTCGTCCTCGCTTTTGTCGTGTATCCTTTTGATATCTGCCACTGCTGTAGAGGTGGAAGCGGTCACGATCGACCGACAACAATATCGCGTTGGACCTTTACCATGGGCGAAAGGACAAACACCAATCCAAGAGAGCTACGCAGGCCATCTTGCAACCCGCAGGTGGAAGCAAAAGGATGGCAAGATTGGCGATGCTCGCACGTAAGAAACGCCGGACCACAAATTCCTTTGACTTTTCTTTTTCGTTGTACTGATGACAGGGTTTTCTATTTGATCATATTAGGTTCTACTGGTTCTTTCCAGCCCTCAAGCCCAAGGTCGAAAACACTCCATTGATCATGTAAGTTTACAAAGGAAACGGGGATAATGATGATACTTTGCTTGTTTGATTGGAGAGTTTCCTGATGACTGTGTTTTTTTGCATGTTTTAAAAAGGTGGCTACAAGGAGGTCCTGGAAGTAGCTCAATGATTGGACTTTTTTACGAAAACGGACCCATTCACATGACACACAACTTGGAGCTCGCCCGAAATAACCTGACTTGGGCCGAGGAATACTCGATGCTCTTTGTCGACCAGCCGGTCGGGACTGGCTTCAGCTTCGTGGACAATGGCGATGACGACTCCAAGAAAAAGAAGGGCTCCAATGAGGATGATGATGAGGAAGAAGAGCAGGAGGAAGACGATGATGACGATGACAACAAGAAAACTCGTACCAAGAGCGATTTAGATATCGAACTGGAGAGAGAGAAAGAGGAAGAATCGGCATTCTTTGCCAGTCTTCCTTCGGATCAATCCTTCCATTTCAAATCAATGGCGAGCCTAAAGGACCGTCAGCAGCGGAATGTCTCCAGCTTTACAGCGGACGGATTCGTCAAGGATGAAGCCGGTGTCGTCTCGGACATGCTCTTTGTTTTGGATCAGTTTTATGAGCTGTATCCAGAACAACTCAAGGCTGACTTTTACATTTCCGGACAGAGCTATGCAGGCAAATTTGTGCCCTCCATCGCTCATGCCATTGTTGAAAGGAACCAACGATACAACCAAACGGATTTTGTCAAGGATTCGAGTCCAGTCAACACCACGGCTTTCCCTTCACCTAAAAAGGCCGTGATTCCTCTCAAGGGCATCTCTCTCGGAAACTCCATGACGGACCCCATCACTCAGATCCAATTCTATGCCGATCAATCCTACTACCTCGGACTCTTGACCTCTGATGAATGGAAGCAGATGAAGGAATACCAAAATACCGCTGTATCATTGGTGGAGAAGGGTCAATTCTTGGAAGCGAACCGGTACCGAGGCAAAGTCTTCGACATATTCCGAAACGCGACCGAACTAAATACCTTTGATCTCAGGAGAGGATCTCACCCATTGAGTTGGCGCCCTATGGCTCAATTCTTGAACTTGCCCGCGACCAAGGACAGTCTGAACATTTTTGGCCCCCGTACTTCGTATTTGAAGGATCACCCCGAACAATACTCGAATAAGCAAATCCAGGAGATTGAGGAAGGAAGAGCGCGAACGAAATTCAAGACGAATCCTGAAGTCAAGAAGGCAATGCGAGGGGATATTATGAGGACCGTCCAGCCTTTGGTGGCGGATCTTTTGAAGAACGAAATCAAGGTGCTGGCGTACCAGGGCATGTTTGATTTCAGGGATCCGCCAGCGGGATCGACAGAGTGGATCGAGGGCTTGGAGTGGGATGGGCAGGATGCGTTCTTGAAATCAAAGAGAAAGATTTGGAAGGTGGATGGATTTGTCGCTGGGTATGTGAACAGTGCGCCGGCTCGAGGCGGATCGACAGAGACGACGGCCTCTGGAAACGGCGATGATGGCAGCGGATTGACGAGAATTGTCATGTGGGGAGGAGGACATTACACCCCGATGGACCAGCCCGCCAACTGTCTGGTGATGATTCGACACTTGATCGACGGCACCGGACTGGACTTGAGCTAGGAGCCAGAGCAACCATAGGCAGTTTTTTCAAAGAAATATATGTATGGCACCATCGCGTCTTTTAGGAACAGCATGATGACCGACGTAAAGGACCCAGGGAACCGGACACTTGACCCATTTTGACCCAGATTGACCCACTTTTTTTTCATGGATCCCTCCGAAAATAATTCGGGATGAGGTGATTTGTGTTCACACCCCGAATGTGTATTTCGCCCAAGGGATGCAAGCACCCTCGTCATCAACCTCTCCCTCACTTTTAGCTCTCAAAATACAGAGAAAAAAAGGGAGCTTCGGCACAATGCCCAAAGTAGGACTGCAACGTGCGCAGAGGCAAAAAAAAAAGTTGAGTCAGAAGAAGGGGCGCGTGAACAACATGAGGAAGCACTTCGCCCAACCTCTCGCTGCTCGCCTCCCTCCTATCTACTCTATCCCAGATCCCCAGTGCTCCCATTTTGTTTGTTTGTTTTGGTACCACCAAGAGAGTAGCGACCAGGACCCAAGAATTAGCATGGACCCTACAGTACCTAATTGTTCCTTGCAGTTTCTGAGCTCCAGCAACAGCGTTATTCCCTCTCCGAATCTGCATCGTCAGTGGATCCGTCTTCCCTCCTCTCTCCATGCATTTCGCTGAATCATGACATGACGGACATGTTTCTAGACGAAATTGGACCTGCTGTAATGATGCTGAAATAATGCTGTCCTTGTGTTTGAGCTTGCGGGGGTTTATTGAGAATGTCCTTCTTTCAACTCCATTCGAGATAGCTTTGTGTGACAGGAGGAAGGATGACACGCTGGGAAAAAAAAGCCGAACAAGGCACGTTCCCAGTCGATCTTTTGGGACATCCGAACAGCTCTCCCTCTTTCTATTGCGCGAACAGGTGAACATGTCAAAGAGAGAAAGAGAGAGAGAGAGAAAAGGAGAAAGAGAGAAACTGGAGAGGTACCGCATGAGAGTAGCCCAGCTGATCACAGGTCGCGATCAGTGAAGCGATTCTTTCCGATGTTCCACAGTCGTGAGGTTGTCCACCTGGACGAGGATGATGAACGTCGAGGAGCTGGGGGACGAGTGGACGACATGGAACAGCAGAGGAAGAGTCCACCGGTGACAGGAGAGTGGTGATGTCTTGGAGAACAGAGTCAAAGAGACTGTCAAGGGCCAATGCCGACAGAGATGGCTCTCTTTATCCGGACAAGTGGATCGAGGGTATGTGTGCGTGCGGAGCAGAAGGTGTGACCCCTCGCGAGTTCTGCAGAGGTCCAGGGGCCGCGAGCGATCACGGAAGAACTAATTGCACAAGAAAAGCCGCCGCCGCATGGGTCTCGCTCCGCCCAGTCTCCATAAATATTTCTCTCTTTCTCTTTTCTCTCTTCTTTTACTTTTTTCCCCTCCTCCTCAAACTCAACTTGATTCTGACTTTTTCCCTTTATTTCGTTCTTTCATTCTCCTATTGCTGCTATTTTTTGGCCTTTTCTCTCTCTCTCTTTCTGCCTGCCCCTTTCCCTCTTTCTTTCCTCTGTATAGTTCTTTTCCTAGCCTTGTATCATCATCCTTCTGTTCTCTTGCACGCCACAGACGTAGCACATACATACAAACAAACAATAATGTCAACAGCAACACAGCAACTTCCCGCCATGGATCACTCAATCTACAACAGCGGCTATACCCAATCCTCACCTCCAGAGTCGCCTCTCCCTTCTTCACCTGAAGATATCGCTCTCTCTGCCTCGTCGTCAACGTCTTCAGTCGATCAGTTGCCTCCGGCGTTTAGTGCCGAGGGCACGACCCCTGCACCTTGTGACACACATGCAGACATGGTCTCTCATCACTCCGAGATTGTGGTCGTGGACGAGGACAGCTTTGAGGATATTCATCACGCTCCTCCACCAGCGTTCAGCGAGATCAATCGGCCTACCTCGCCAACGCCTCCACGCACAACCTCGACGACTTTGGTTGTGAATCCTCATCCACTGTCTCATTCTTTCACAGCAGCAGGACTCATGGCTTCCGCTTCCCGTTCAGGCACGGACGAAGACGAAAGCGAGGCGGAACAGAACATCCGGGCAGTGGCAGTGGCAGAAGAGGAGGCAACGGCAAGGACGGCGTATGAAGATCGACTAGAGGCCGTAAACCTTGAACCAGAGTCACCGACTCATGAAAATATTCATTTTTCCCCAACGTTCTCATCTTCGACCACCAGCTTCTTCACAGCCCCGGCGCCTCATGCAAGTCACCATATCAACAGGACGGAACATCACCACATGTCTTCGCCATTCTCGTTTTTTGCCAATTCATCCTTGGCGCATGGAGAGCACCAGCACCCACAGCACGTGAAGACGTTGAGGATTGAGCTGGAAAAGAATCAGGTCGTCCTGATCACAGGAAGTACCACCAAGCTGGAGGGAACACTCTATTTGAACTTGAAGAATAACACCAAGGTCAAGTCACTGCAGCTCGAGTTCTCTGGCCGATCTTCTGTCACCTGGGTAGATGGTAAATGCTCAATCCAACCTTTTTTTGATACTCCCAACTCTTTTTGACCAACTGGGTCTCTGGGTCTTCCTGAAAGAAATCCAAAAGACTGACACCACACGGCATCCTTTTTCTCTATTTGTTTCTCCCGTGATCAATTGAAAAAAATCATGACAAGTAGATAACGCCTACTCTCCCGCTACTCGCCATACGACCGCACCCCATATTGAACATACCTGGTCTTTAATCTCTCATCAGCACAAACAACCCCCAACACAGTTGCTCGCTGGTCAACATGCATACCCGTTCTCGCTTGAATTGCCGGATTCGTTGCCAGAGTCCCTGACGACCACTCATGGCAAAGTGGCCTATAGACTCACTGCGACTCTGATCAAGACCGGATTAACATTCAATTCCTCGACTGCCACGACACCCGTCCAGATCTTGCGCCGCCATTCATCCCATGGAGCCGGATCCCGTCGATACCCACAAGGTGGACGAGCAGTGAATGGACCCGATGACAAGATCAAATACAAGATCACGTTGCCCCAGGTCCGTGTCCCTCACTCGACAAAAGTGCCTCTACAGGTCTCGATCACCTCTCCGAACCATGTCACGAATGTCAATGTGCTCCAAGTTGGACTCTGGGAACGTGTGGTGTATCGAGCGGACGAAAGACGCAGGGTGGATATGAGACTGGTCAAGATTCAAAAGAGCGAAGGATGGCCTCATGTGGATCGCCATGGAAATGCACTGCAGAGCGACTCAGTGACTTGGAACAAGGTCCTGTTGTTCGACATGCCTGCGATGGGAATCGAGATGCACCAATGCAACCCCTCAGCGGACAATGGATTGATGAAGGTCAATCATCTCTTGCGATTTACAATCTTGGGCTCCGATACTGTGACCAACAAACGGTTTAGGGTCGAGAATGAGGTTGAGCTCAAGGTGTTGGCCTTTGAGGATCTGGCCATGCCCGGTTCTGAGGATGACGATGATGGCATCGATGGGAACGGATTGCCCTCATACCTGACTTCTTTTACCACCCCAAGGGTATCGCTTGACGCGGAACGGGAGCTGCTGGATCGGTCGTTGAACGTGTTGAACGAAGATGATGATCTTATGAGGGCCATGATCACGGCTAGGGTCCATTTGCCAACCTATGCAGAGTCCGAGGAAGAGACAAACAGTCGGAACGCAAGCCGGAGTGCCAGTCGTGCGGCTAGTCCTGAACGCTCGGCTGAAACTCCCACTACTGAGAGAACTCGAAGCACCAGCAGCAGAAGCAGCAGAAGCAGCAGCAACAGCAGTAGCAGCAGTTTGACAGAGACGGTGGAAATACCTGCAGTGCCGGCAGTGCCTGCGACCCCTGCTCTAGCGCCTCCTGCTATGGCTGCTGGCTCCGCAGGTACGGGGCCTGGGCGATCTCATTTGCATGTTCGATCACCGTCTAATTCCACACATCAGGTCCATGCACCCCACCCTACTTCATGTGTAATCGCCTGCACTGTTGCAGACATGTAGATAACATTAAAAACTTTTTACAACCACATCATTCGCGGTGTAGTTGATGTCTACTTTATTCCTACGCCGTCTGTAACCTTTCATTGAGGATGAAGGATGGAAGAGTGAGTGAAAGGGCAACAGAACCGGATTGACAATGGATACTACCGCGACCTGGCTTGATGGGAAGAAGAAAGAGAGGAAGTGAAGGTGGAGGGTTCCACCAACTGCGTCCTGTGTCACAATCAAAGTCAAATCCTGCTGTGTTGAGAATTATTGGCCAAGAAGACTTTTCATTGAACATTCTCAGGAATGTCCACATGTCAAAGGCCGTCGGCGTCATGGGAATCTTCAGTCGAGATTTGTGAAGATAACCCGAGTACCGAAAGAGAGGGTGAACCCAGAACAAGGAAAAGATCGTCACCTTGGTTCTTCCAGTGGAATATGAAACAGACATTAGCGCTATTTTTGAATTCTCGTTGCACGCTAGAAATACATGCGCACCATTCTCTTCGGAGGTTGGGCAGGGCATTGTCCAACCGAGGCTCGCGCGACAAGGAGTAACGATGATGATGATGTGAAAATGAAAAGAAAAAAAAACCTGAAAGCCAGAAAAAGTACGCACGCCGTGCGGTACCGGCTTGCGATTCGAGGAGGCAGCCTGGTGGTTCAAGACACGACCAAGAGGAGGAGAGACAGTGAGAGTCCTCTCTTCCATGGAAAAGAACCGCGGGAAGGAAAAGAGAGACATGGATCACGTATGGGCAGTCAGCCTGCATGTACGTAGCTGTACCGAGTTGTTGGCTCATTGTGCGCTCGATTCATTTCGATCTTTTTCACACCCAGCGACTCGCCCTTTGACCAGAGAGGGCCAAAAGGGCCCCGCGGTCTTTCTTTTCGTTCCTGGAAGAGAGACTCGGACGAAAAACTAGTCGTTCTCAGTCTCTGCTGTATGTCACTGCAACCCTGGATTTGCCCACCGGCCCACTTCCAAGATTTCCGATCTTCTTTTTGTCGTGTCAACGAAACGCGCAGAGGCACTTCAACATGTTCCTACTCAGTCATCTACTCACCTGAGGAAAGAGTCCTTCGCAAATAAATATCCCTACTTGTTCCTCATCACTTTTTGTTTTTTTTCCCTCTTTTCTTTTCTTCTTCCTTGTACATATCCACCCACTCCCTCCCATTCCCCATTCCCCCTCTCTCTCTCAAAAAAAAAGCAGTTGTCATCTACACTCTTTTTTTTTACTCATTTTTTTTTTCTCACATTACCCTCTCACTGTAATCATTCACTCTTCACACATCCATGGGTAAACAAGTTGTCGATCTCGAGCCCGAGACGCCGTTTCACACCTTCTCGGTCGCTCTGACCGAGCAGCACTACGCCACCAGCTCCGTCACAGGTCTTTCTTCGGCCGAGGCTGCCCTCCGGTTGAAAAAGTATGGCTGCAACGAGCTTCAAGGAGACGGCGGTGTCAAGTGGTACAAAGTCCTCTGGCGCCAGGTCGCCAACGCTCTCGTCGTCATTCTTTTGATCGCCACGGTACATACATTTCCAGCCTCTTTCTGCATGCTTCTTGTCTCGATCCTCCACATTACAATTGAGCCAGCTTTTAATCCGTTTTGCTCTTTTCTTCATGTCCCACACAGGCTCTTGCTTTCGCCACCAAGGATTTCGCCGAAGGAGGAGTTATTCTTTTCATTATTATCATGAATGCTGCTATTGGTTTCTGGCAAGAGTTCAACGCCGAACAGACCATGGAGGCTCTCCGCAACATGTCTTCGCCCACAGCTCAGGTCATTCGTGATGAGGCTCGTGTGACGATTCCCAACAACCAGGCCGTTCCTGGCGATGTGATGATCTTTGAGGATGGTGATGTTATTGGAGCCGATTGCCGTCTCTTTGAAGTTTTCAACCTTGAGACTGACGAGGCCTTGCTGACTGGAGAGTCCCTCCCCGTCCAAAAGAATTTGGAGCATATCGAAAAGGAGGATGAGGCATTGGGTGATCGTTTGAACATGGTTTTCGCTTCCACCACCGTCGTCAAGGGTCGTGCCAAAGGTATCGTCACCAACACCGGAATGAAGACTCAGATTGGAAAGATCGCCACCACCTTGATGAACGTTGATTCCAACGAGCAGACTCCTCTTCAGAAGCGCTTGAACCGTATGGCCTACTTTGTCTTCTTGGCTGCCTTGATCTTGGTCTTGATTGTGTTTGCTGTCCACGGTTTCAAGTATTCGAACGAGGTCGCCATCTACGCCATCTCTGTCTCTATTGCCATCATTCCTGAGGGTCTCGTCGCTGTCGTCACCTTGACCATGGCATTTGGTGTCTCCCGCATGGCCGAAGTCAAGGCCATTGTCCGTCGTTTGTCCTCTCTTGAATCTCTCGGTGCCGTTACCAACATTTGCTCCGACAAGACCGGTACTTTGACCCAGTCCAAGATGGTTGCTGTTCGCATGTGGTTCCCCAAGGATGGTTTCTACCGTCTCACTGGTACTGGCTTCGTTCCCGAGGGTGATATCTTCCATCAGGGAGAGACTGCCCCCAACGGCGAGTTCTTGGCCCAAGAAGAGCAGGTCCCCACCGGCTCTGGCACCAACCACTACCTCCGTACCATCCAGGCCGCTTCCCTCTGCAACATGTCCGAGCTCCGTCGCACCCAGAACCCCGAGACCCACGGCGAGTGGACTGCCATTGGTGACCCCACAGAGATTGCTCTCCAGGTTCTTGCCTACAAGGCTGGTCTGTCCAAGCCCGCTTTGGTCGAGTCTGGATTCGATTTGATTGCCGAGTTCCCTTTCGATTCTTCTGTCAAGCGCATGTCTGTCCTTTACAAGTCCCCCACTAACGAGCACCTCATCTTCATGAAGGGTGCTACTGAGCGTGTCCTCCCCTGCTGCAACTACTGGCGCAGCGGCGATGATGAGGTCAGCTTTGGCGGTGAGAAGGGCTTGGGTCGTGCTGAATTCGAGGCCATGATCACCGAGAAGATGAACGCCCTCGCTGAGCGTGGTCTTCGTGTCTTGACCTTGGCCTACCGCAAGTTCCATGCCAAGCCCGGTATGGATCTCGTACACGGTTTGGATCGTGATGAGGTCGAGTCCGAGATGGTCTTCTTGGGTCTCGTTGGTATCTATGACCCTCCCCGCGCCGAGTCCCGCCCCGCCGTTCTCAAGTGTTATGAAGCTGGTATCCGTGTCCACATGTTGACTGGTGATCACCCCTCCACTGCCGCTGCCATTGCCAAGGAGGTTGCTATTATTCCTGAGGATGTCAATGTTGTCAACAACCCTTTGATTATGACTGCTGGTCAGTTTGATGCCATGACTGATGCCGAGGTCGATGCCTTGGCAGAGTTGCCCCGTGTTGTCGCTCGCTGCTCGCCCAACACCAAGGTCAAAATGATTGCCGCCCTTCATCGTCGCGATCTCTTTGCCACCATGACTGGTGATGGTGTCAACGATTCCCCCTCCCTCAAGGCTGCCAACGTCGGCATTGCCATGGGTCAATCCGGTTCCGATGTCGCCAAGCAGGCCGCCGATATTGTCTTGACCGACGACAACTTTGCCACGATCGTCCAGGCCGTTGCCGAAGGTCGTCGTATGTTTGCCAACATTCAAAAGTTTGTCCAGCATCTCATGTCCGCCAACGTGGCCGAGATTGTTGTCTTGATCATTGGTTTGGCCTTCAAGGACAGTGATGGTAACGCCGTCTTCCCCATGAGTGCCGTCGAGATCTTGTTCTTGAACATGATCACCTCTTCTCCTCCTGCCATGGGTCTCGGTCTCGAGCCCCCAAGTGATTCCAACATGCGTGAGCCCCCACGTTCGGCCAAGCAAGGTCTTTTCTCCTTTGAGGTGGTCATGGATACTTTTGTCTACGGTCTTGCCATGGGCGCTCTTTCGTTCGCCAACTTTTGTATCGTCATCTTTGGTTTCAACAATGGCAACTTGGGCTCCGAGTGCAACGCTCACTACTCGACTGCATGCGATGGTGTATTCAAGGCTCGTGCCACTGCTTACGCTTGCTTGACCCTGTTGATCTTGGCCCATGCCATCAATTGCCGTTCCCTTCGCGAGCCCGGCTGGACTCGTGCCAACTTGTCAACCTTGCGCCAAAACCGTATGTTGTGGTTGTCGATCTTGGTCGGTGTCGTCTTGGTCTTCCCCATGCTCTATATCCCTGGATTGAACCACAACGTCTTCAAGCACTCTGGCTTGACCTACGAGTGGGGTTTCGTCCTCGCCGCCGTCTTTATCTTTATTGCTTTTGCTGAGATCTACAAGATGATCAAGCGTAATGTCATGAAGCCCTTGTACCTCGAGACTAGCCTTGAGCTCGAGATGCAGCGCATGCGCACCTGCAGCGACTCTCTCTATGATGAGGCCAAGAAGTAATTTTTTGTAGCATTTTCATCTTTGCATCTTGCACCCATCGGCACCCCTACTTTCATTAAAAAGTTGTATCATATTGTTTCCTACCGAAAAAAGTACCCTTGTGTTGTCTTGTAGGACCTCATTGCACTCGTTGGCCAATTGTTTGTGGTTCACGCCCTTTGATGAACAAAAAGAGATGTCTTGTTTTCTTTTATCAGCGAGTGGGATGATCTTGCCCGCCTTTGAGCGCGTTGTACTCTCATCACGGTTGCAAATCACGTTGATTGTGATAGACGTATTGGAAAGAAAGTCCCTGTGGACAAAACGGCGAAAAACAGAAGGAGGGAAGAGTGAGATGGGTGTAGACCGGGTCCCAGTGATCTTTGAAGACGCGTTCCTTGATCGCGATGGTATCATTTTTACCCATTTCTTTTTGTTAGTTTTGTTGCCATATGTTGTGAACTGCCCAATTGTCACTTTGGGCGTCTTTGCCCTGTTTTCATTCATTGTGCTGTGCCCAAATACCCTTTTCCGGGGCTTTTCTCGCAGGCGACGCCCATTCCCTGTGCGCGTTCCCCAAAATTAAGGTTGGTGGGACAGAGCGCCAATCGCACCATAGTGGGCGACCATGTCGCGAAATGACTATTGGTTAGGCCATAGCGGAGTAACGGACGGTTGTTAGTACCGAGACAGATATGATTTTTTTTTTCTCGGACAGACGGAGCACAAAGAGAGAGAGAGAGAGAGAGATGTCAAGCGAAAGAGAGACAGCTGGGAGTCGAGAATCTGGCCACACTGGCTGCCCGCCTCTGGAGGATGGATCACACCTGGGGCCGGAGTCATCCAAAGAATCATAGGCACCCAATGGAGAGGACTCTGGCAAACATTTATCCTCAATTATCGCTGAAAGAAAACTATGGCGGGAGAAAGATCTCTTGATCCAAGCGCGGTGAATGGTCTCCTATCCCAATCAAGGTTTCCCTTCGCCCGGACTTTTGCGTTTTGTTACTGCTTTGACGTTGCGCTGAAACCATGCTCAGGTTGCCTGGCAATTGAGGAGAAAAAGGTGTGATCACAATCTTTACGGTTCTCACCCTCCAGATTCCGATGAGTTAAGAAACAAAAGGTACACGAAACGTTTGTATAAAAGGGCCCACCGACTTTTTTTCTTTTCCTTCACCCACACCTCATAGAGTTCACTCCTGAGTTTATAGATCAACTCCTTGCATCTCGTCCACCTCCTACATCCCTGTCTCTCTCTTCTCTCCACCGCTTTTGATCACCATACTCTCCCTCTCTTCTCGACAAAACTACGTTTGATCACCTCCACAAAAGCTCTCTTTCTCCACTTCTCGCGAACGCTACAAAGCAAAACAAGAGTGAAGAGTGAACGCCATGTCAAAATACTTGGATTTCAAGGACGACCTTGAACGGAGGCGACACAGCCATGACACAACGACCCTCGACGGGGCAGATTCAATGGACGAGCGGTTACGGATCCAGGGCGAGAAAAACCCTTACTACGTTCATGAGCTGACCTGGACAGAGGCCGAAGAAAAGGAGATTGTCCGGACTTTTGACTTCAAGATCTTGGCTTGGATCGGCGTCATGTGTATGTTCTCTTTGTCTGCGTCCGAGTGCATTTGTTTGTTATTTTTTATTTTTGAAAAACTCACAGGCCTCACCTTACTCTTTTTTGTTTGTTTTTTACTCAGTCTTCTTCATGCAATTGGATCGAGGCAACATGGCCAACGCGCTCACGGACAACTTTATGGAGGATCTCAACATCGATCTCAACACTGTCACCTTGGGCTCAACCATCTTTACTAGTTTTTTCTGTGTGTTCGAGATTCCCTCCAATATGGTCATTCGTCGAGCAGGACCCCAGCGTTGGATCCCATTCCTCATGCTGTGCTGGGGTTTGGCAACGGCCGGTCAATTCTTCCTCAAGGACCGTCTTACCTTTTTGATCTGTCGCGCACTTGTGGGCATGTTTGAGGCAGGATATATCCCAGGCATTGCCATCTACTTGACCTCTTACTACAAGCGTCACGAGATGGCCACACGTCTATCCATCTTTTGGTGCACGCTTGCAGTCGCTAACGCTGTGGCAGGAGTCCTCTCCTTTGGTATCCTCCACATGCGAGGAGTGGCAGGAAAAGCTGGATGGCGCTGGCTGTTCTTGTTTGAAGGTCTGACCACGGTTTTGATCGGCGCCCTTTCCTTCTTCATCTTGCCCGAAGGCCCAACAAAGACCCGAGGTGGATTCCGTTTCAATGGTTATCTCTCTGACCGCCAGGAGCAGATTGCCATCACTCGTTTGATCCGGGATGATCCCACCAAATCCGAGACCAGCAAGGGCGTAGTACCTTTCAAGCAGCTCATGGGGGCCTTGACGAGTCCCAAGATCTGGCCAAATATCTTGATTGGCTTTTTTGGTCTCTTGCCCTTCAACCCTTTGACGATCTTGTCGCCGTTGATTATCAAGAACCTGAACTTGGGTGTAGCCCCCTTGGTCTCAAACCTGTTGGTGATCCCCGGCTATGTGATCTCATTGTCCATCATGACTTTTGTGAGTTGGAGCTCGGACAAGCACAACGAGCGTGCGTTCCATGGTGCCGTCGCAAGTACTTACTACGCTATCTGCCTGCTGATTCTGGCCGTTTTGCCCGAGGACGCCAGCAAGTTTAGCTTGTATTTTGCCTTGATCTTTGCCATGGGTGGGCAAACGTGCTGGCATCCGGTCAACGTAAGAACCTTTACTACCTTTACTTGATTGGTTCTATTCTATTTCACAAGATGACTAACCTTCTTGATCCCTTCTCTTCAAAAAACAAAAAAAAAAAAATCTTTTTTGTTAGGCTGCTTGGATTGCAGGAAACACGGCCCCTGTTGGCAAACGGTCAATTGCGTTAGCCATGTACATCATTTCGGTCAATGCTTGCGATATGGTCTCTGTGAACCTGTTCCGGGACAAGGACGCGCCTCGTTTCATCACGGGATTCTGGATCCTCTTTGGTGCGATCGTGTTCACGATCGTACTGTTCATCTTTCAAAGATATCATCTCAAACATATCAACGCACAGAGAGAACAAAAGACGAGGCATTGGACTGCGGCGGATTGGAAACACTATGACGAGACCACAAAAGACGAGGGCGACGATCGCCTTGACTTTAGATATCTTTATTAAAATATCAAACAGAACATTACTCTACTTTCTTTTTTGTGTGTGAAAATGAGGACTGTGGTGGGCCAAGAGTGTATGTAGAAGCAACAAGGAGAGCATCAACGGCCGCCCAGGGCTAGAGGATTGCCTGCAGTGTGGATTCACCGATATCCAGCGGTGTTAGAGTTGGGTGTAGACCATGTTTCCGGCTGATGCAGGCGAGCCGCCAGAGTCATGCAGCCGGGAAGGTGGCCGAAAAACAGAGTTTATTGCTCAGGGACCGACCGCGCAGTGATTGGCGCAGGAACGGGAGAGACACCACGTCACATTTGTTTATTGCTTTATTGCATTACGAGACGCAGACGGGGCTGTGCGGGCGTGGTGGTGCGCTGGTGCGTGGTGTGAGAGTGTCTCTGTTCACGCACGCACACCCCTCACACTTCACACTGCACACTTTTGCACACTACTCATCACACTTCACACGCAGACAGGGTTCTCTTTCTGCCGCTCTCTCCCTTTCCCTCACTCTCTCACACTTCACTCCTCTTCTTCTTCTCCTCTGCTCTCTTAATCCCTCTCTCTTTCTCTCAATCCAATCCATTCAATCCATTCAATCCCCAATCCCAATCAAGCCGTCTTCCATCCTCTTCGCACGTCCATCCATCCATCCATCCTGTTCATTCCGTTCATCCGCGCCCCCCTCTTTCGTCTTTCATTGTCCCTATCCTCTCTTCCTCCTCCTCACTCTTCCAACTCCTTGCCTTCCCCTCCGTCTTCTTTTTCCGTCTTCCCCTCTTCTCCCATTTCTCCCATTTCTCCCCTCTTTCCAACCCGCCCACCCTGTCGTCCCCGCCTGCATTCCCCCGCCGCCCCCACCACGGACGCAAACTCTCGACGCCAAGTCCGCTTCACCATCACCTCTTGACTGCACTTCCCCATCCGCGTGCCCGCTCAGTCTCAAGCGCATCATCCGCCCGTCCTTTCCTCCCCCATCTCACAGGCGAAATGATTGTTGCCCCGGTCGCACTCCCGCCATGCCAGAGCCCTGATCCCTCTCTCTTCACAAAGAAACGCGCCTCTGTCCACTATCCCGATGGTACCTTTCTCCCTTTACATTTTTTTATTTTTATTCAAAGACACTCGTCTAACTCTCCTTCTCTACTCTTGCCCTAGACTCAACCTTGGCCAAGCGTCTTTCCCTGCACTTTGGTCCCCGCGGCCGCTCCTTCTCAGAGTCCTTTGCATTCACCTCGACCGTTGTCCCCGAGTTTCCTGAAAAGGGCAAAACCCAGGATGACGACTCCGTGTCAGCAGCCACTACGCCCGCAGCCTCTTTGTCTTCCTCTTCATCTCCTTCTTCCTCTGCCCGCTCCTCTTCCACGTCTCCTCTCACATCCTCATCAATAATCACCACCACAGCAGCAGAGTCTTCCTCATCACAACAAGCAAACGACGAGCCGAATCAGGAGCTGCTAAAGACCCTGGCGTCCTTTCTTCGGGGGGAGGGCAACGCCAAGGACTCATTTTTGACAAGCGACCACCACAGTGCATACTCCTCAACAACACGACCCCGATCGGCTGGCCCGGTATGTTTTGTGTCCGTGGTCTTTTGTTGTTCCTGGGCTATGGATCGATTGCAGGCTAAAGGTTCTTAGCGTCGACAGTACCCCTCCAATTGCGCCCAATTCTGCATTATCATTTTGGTCTTCTTGTCACGCGCTACCTGGTGTTGTCGGCGTGTTGGCGAGCACGCGACGCAACTGCGATGGATGCATCATCCTCTGAAGAAGGGGAAGGGGGAATGCAGGCCTTTGTCTTTGGTATCCGTGCATTAACATTTTTTTTACTCATGTGTTCTATGTAGACTGGTGTCAACACGTCCACAGCCAGTGACCTTGGTAAGACAGAATATCATGATCTTCTACAAAATATCCCTGCCAGCTCAAACAAATGTGGAGGACCCTGTCTCATGCCAGGAGAGACGGACAAACAAATACTAAAGAAAGAGAGGAGAAAGCGACCTGACGTCTTTGTTTGCGGACAAGCGAGAAAGAAAGAGATAGAGAAGAAAAATGTGGACAGGATAGAGGCTTCGCTTGCGAGCCGGCGGAAAATACGAGAGAGGGCTCACAGTGATCCATCCTCTTTTGGTGGATTGGGCAAACGTCTTCTCTGCAACCACTCCTCGTTCTACTCCGTTTCTCAATTGCTCTCACCGTTTTGTCTCCCTGTGTTTGTTGCACAAGTCCAAAGAGGCCCTGTTCGTTAGCTCAATGACTTTTTATTCCTCCGTGGACAAGAGGATTCCAGAGAGATGCCAATTAACGCTCTCATTAATTGCATTATCTCTTTTTTCCTACACTAGTGATCACGGTCCGTGACTATGCATATCCAAAGACGCATCCCTACCATTTGGGTCAGTACCCGCCGGAGCCTGAATACGAGGCGTCGGACGTGGACGAGGATGAGGAAATGTACCACAATCATGACGACGATGACAGCGACATTGCCAGAGTTGGGGACGAGGATCGAACACAAGGACATGCTCGTGGACTGTACGACTTTGATGCTGAAAACTCGAGCGAATTGAGTTTCAAAGAAGGCGATACCCTTTGGATTCATTGTCGTCAGTTCCCGGGCTGGTTCCTGGGCGAGATGGAAGGCCACTCTGGATTGGTACCTGAAAACTATGTCCAGCTGTTGTAAACAAAGCGACATCAGGATCTCTGTTTTGCTTTTTCTTTCTCTGTCCGTGGTTCTTTTTTTGTCGAATACTTTGTCCTGGTACTGTTCTAATTCTTGAACGGACTCAACACAACACTATTTCTATCAACAATACCAACAATACGCGTTTCGCTCGCTTTTTCACCTCCTCCCTCTGTCGCCCATCACACCAACGTTCCTCAAAAAGTCATTGAAGCACAACCAAAACAACTCGCCATCGTTTCCAAGTCGCTGGTCGATCCATATTAGTTATCAATGGCGGGGGGGAGCCATCTCCCTCTCATGGAACAAAGATATATAAAAATCAAAACGAATCAAAAACACCAAGGCTCTCTTGAAAGAAAGGCATGCTCTTTGTTTGTCCAAACATCAGACGAGGTGGCAAAACCTCCTTGAGAATTTTAAACTTTTCTTTGTGTTTTTTGCTTTGCCTCTTTTTTGGGAGAACAAAGCTTCGCTTCATCTCTCCTTGGACTCTTGCTCCGAGGAGAGATTTGTCTGCACCCGAAACAAAGCGACAGTGCACGAAACGAATACCATAGTGTGGTGTGTAGAAAGCTCTCTGCTTGAGTGCCAGCAGGGGAAAAAAAGGAATACTGCCATTTGCGTCTGTTTTCTTGTGCGACAGCGTTTGCCACCATCAAAAAAACTGCCTGTTTTGTTCAACATTCGTCCATCTGTAGACGGGACGAGTGAAAAAAAAGAGAAAATGTTTTGGAAGGGGGGCGTCAAATATTGAAGGCTCGTCTCATTTGCCCCCTCTTCTTTGACAGCCTTGGAGGAGGGGGATATGTGTGTGTTCGCCACCGCCTTCAATAGAAATGAGGGTTGATGAGAATCGACCGTTCGATCTCAGTTGGGGGGCAGATCAAAAAAAAATGGATGAACAATGATCTGACCGACAGATGAGCAAGGCAATCTGCAGCTGAACCATTTTTTTTTTCATTGGTTTTCTTTCTCTCTTCCTTTTCACACTCTGTACGAACAATAACATTCAACTGGTCTATCATATCTTCCTCTGGACTTGTTGAGGAGGTCATTTTGAGATGGCAACAATGACCCCGACGCGCGGATTCCTAGGGTCCATCTCAACAAGCTTGAAGAGGCGCACAAGGTGGAGCAAGGACAGCAAACACAAAAGTAACAATCATCTCTATCAGTCTTCGAATCGATCCTTGCCCAACCTGCCGGTCACCTCTTTGGTCTCTCTCTCAATCGACATGTCCATCCATTCACCATTGGCGACAGCCTCGACTCCCATATCTCCTTCATCCATGTCCTCTGTGCCATTTCTTCCCCCTCCTCGTTTAGATTTACTGTCAACGACAATATCTTTCCCCTCCACGCCCGCTGACATTGCTTCTCCACCTTCACTTTCACCTTTACCACTTTCCATCCAGAACAACCCTGCCACAGTTGTCTCTGTGTCCTCCTCCTTTGACCTTGAGACCAGCCCTGATTCTGCTACTGATCGCAAGAGAAAGGAAAAGTTTTCTAAAGGAAAGAACAAGGACAAAAAGAGCAATCTTCAGGCCATCACTACAGTGGCTACAATCATTGGGTCTCTCTTCTCTCCCTCCATTGCCACTACAAATTCCACACTTCGATCTTTCAACATAGCGACAGCGACATCAAGAACGACAGATTGGACCCAAGAAGACAAAATGACCAAGAATCCAATCCCCGTTCTCTACCACTCTACCCAACACAATGGTCTGTCGGATCTCGGTCACCCCGACAACAGCAATCACGCAAAACCTGTCACTACCACAGCAGAAGCTAGAGCGGTCCAGGACGAGAAGTCGGACTGGACGGATGACGAGAACGATAACAATGATCTCAACCAGGCTTTCGAAACAATGGCAAAGACAAAAGGGTTGTTCTTTCGAAAAGGATTCCGGTTCTCGAGGAATAATTCCAGCAACAGCAGCACCACCAGTCTCGGAAGTTTTCTCAGCACTCAGTCAGCCAAGTTCTTAAACAACAAAGCACCTTCCAAAGCTATACCTAGCCCAATCACGACTGCAATAGAATCGCCATCGTCGTCATCGTTGTCATTCTTAACAAAAAACATGAGGCAGAAGCAGAATCAGAGAAGGACGTCGACTGCCGCACCGTTGCCCCTTCCTCAGTGTCCAAGAATGGGAGGCGAATACGAGGAAGTATTTGATCACGGTGACAGTGGCTCTCCTCCTTTTGTTCCCCCGGATTCCCAGGATTTCTTCCTTCCTCAGTCCCTTGTGAGTCCGGCGCCACTAATTCACCAGGTGGAGCATATTGTTGTGGATATCAATAGCAAGGGAAAGGAACTTTGTCTCCCAATGACGGTTTGTATTCAGTCCTTGCCTCCCCCACCTCATTTGCCGCCTCCCCCACGACCAGACCTCACCGACAACGACGAGGACGACGACGAGGAGGATGAATTCGGGATGAATGCCAAGAGGAACGAAGTCTATGCCCAAACCCGACTCCGCGCCCTTCGAGAACACCAGATGGTTTTGGTGGAGCTAATGACCGTGCTGATGGAACGCGAGAAATTTGCGAGTCAGGGCAGCAAAAATCCTCGTCATTCGACCCGGTCAGGAAAGCGGTCGAGCAGCGCTGCCTCTGTGGGCGGCCCGACCCCATCTGAGCGATACTCTTTAATGTCGACTACGCTCATCTCTTCTGAGGACCTGATTTTGCTCAACTCAGAATTCCCTCAACAAGATACCAGAGCCTTGAATACGAATAGTGGAGAAAACGAGGGAGGGAAAAGTGGAAGTATGCCGTCGTCCTTGTCGCCTTGCAAGTGTCAGCTACGTCGGATCCGCCGACGACAAAAACGGGAGGAAGCCGCGCGCGCGTATTTGACCATGGTTTTGGACCTGTGGCAGCTAGACCAGAACATGTGTCACTGGCTCAGCCGGTACATCCGCACCATTCGCCGCGTCCATAGGAGTCTAGAGTACATCAAGAGCTGTGTGACCTTATCCAAGACTTGCTCTGGAACAACCGAAGAAGAGGAAAGGCCGCTGCGTGAAGGCGACGACGCGTTCAGTTGTGACCTGGTAAAAGGAAGCAGCGTCATCATGGATGAGTTGGAAAGGGTCGGGATCCTGCAAACAAACCTGTTGAATCGTATCTTTTCCCGCTCAAAGTCCCCCTCCACGTCCGCTGTTACCGTCATTTCTGCCGCTGCTGCTGCCGCTGATGAAAGATATGGCGTCGACTCGGAAACAGTTCTTCCTCAAGAAGATGAGCACCAGCGAATGGAGACCATCGCGCGTCAGGATCGATGGCGACAGGAGCAACAACGGTTACAAAACGAAGCAACTCTGCCAAACACATCAACATCGTTCAGACTTCGTCGAAGTATCCGGATCCCACGTTCCCGATCACGTAAGTTGACAAGTGCAAAGCCATCCATGTTGGATACGACTACTGTCAACATCCCAGTGCCGACCATGGGTCCTACTTTCTCCATTTCCCCTTCCGCTATCGTCCAGACGCCGCCACCAGCAAGTTTTGTGTTGCCCAGCCCTGAGTCAACCAGTCTCGCTGACTTTGCACTCTCAAAGCCTTTACCGCCTTTGCCTCTAGCAGTGGCGTCGGATGATTCAGAACCATTTGCGCACTCGGCCATTGTGACCTTGGACGACGAAAGCTCCCCCTGGTGCATGATTATGAGATCGCCCTCCTCATCCCCGTCTCCGTCGATCTTGTCATCTCCTTCTGAATGGCAGCTGCCTAAGATGCCAGCGCTCATGCCTCTGGTCATCCAGCCGCCCACAGCAACAATGGCTGTCGCTGTATCCTCCGCAGGTTCAAAAGATGCTGCCACCACGAGTGCTGGTACACCTACCGTCTTGTCCCCACCGGGCTTGATCGTTACTTCTCCTACGATCATCCGACGAGGGAAGAGCAAGAAATTGCGCAACGGACTGCCATTTTCATCATCCAACAGTCGGCGTCCAACACTGCGCCGTTATCATCAACAGCAGATCTTGTTTCCTACCCCGACCATGAGAAGTCAGTTCGGTGGCGGTCTTGAAGAGTCGTGCTCTTCTGTGGCCTTGGAGAAAGAGGGTCCTATGCCTCTGAGTGAACTGGAGATTTCAGTCTTGGTGGGACACCATCTACAGACGCTGCATGCCGCGAATCGGTTCTTGGACGAGTTTAACCAGCAATCCAGGAATGCCTCTTCGGTCCTGACTCAGTTCTGGAGGGCCAAGGAAGTTTACGAACAGTGGCTTGCATTATTCTCACGAAAGAAGAGACAATCATCGCAGTCTCCCTCACTGTCACAACAACAACAGCAGCAACAGGAGCAGGAGCATCTGCAACAGCAGTGGTTAAGACGGCGACAGGAGCGCCTGTCTTTACAACATCAACAACTGCAAGAGAAGCAGGTGCAGCAGCAATTGAGGATTCAGCAACATCAACTCAAGCTTCTACAACAATACCGCGAGCTACAAGAGCAGCAATTACAAGAGCATATTCAACAGCAACATCTTCAGCATCTGCGACAACAACAACAGCGGCAGCAGCAGCAGCAACAAAGTGGATTGGCACGTCGTTTCACTCGACGGTACCGTCGCACGACACTCATGGCGACCAAGAACATCTATGGAGGAGCAAGATCGAGTCGCCAGACCATCATGACATCCACGACCACATCAACTACAACGATGGGCCGACGGGCACGGCAAAAGCCCTACAAGACCAATATGGCCCCAGAAACAAAAAAATAAGAGACGGGGAATTCTCCGAGATTATTATTACGAGCAATAAATAAGAGAATGAATAAACTGAATGATGACTAAAACGGTTTTAATGCTTGCGGTCGAAACTATATGCAGGGGATGCGGCCATTCGGTAAGACTAGACTATATATACATGGTAGTCGGAGAATGGGGTGGAGTTTTATGCAAAATGGATAGGAGAAAGGAAGGAAGGAAGGAAGAGGAGTGGAGGATGGAAAACCTAGACATGGACACCAGGGGTGAGAGACTTCATGGCGTTGGTCCAGACCTCCTCGTTCACCTTTTCGCCGTTCTCGTCCAATCCAGCCTTCTTCCTTTCGGCCTCGAGTGCAAACATCTCTGCGTCATGACGCTCCAATCTTGGGGTGACAATGCGGACATAGATACTGACTAGGGCGACAACCAAATGAGCAATTCCCATGAGGACAAAGGGAGCGCCGCGCATCCAGACATCAAAGAGGTAACCGCCCAACTTGACCATAATCATGATCGAGATGGCACCACAGAAGGAGAAGACACCAGCGACGGATCCACGGAACCTGGGGTCAACATAAGTACCGTTGACTAAGGTCATACCAGTGACAATCATACCGATCTGACCGATACCAGTCAAAGTCACGAAGGCGAAGTTGGACTTGTCAGCAGGGGGCAACTTTGTGAAGGCAAAGGGCAAGGAGCCAATGGCGCCAATGAAACCTGCTACGCTCAAGACCGTGGACTTCTTGAAACGCTCGCTGGCGTAGCCAAAGATGGGGGCGAAAGCCAAAGAGATACCTTGGCCCATACCGGTCAACATGTGGGTATCACCGGCAGCAGGACTGCAACTCTTGTTGTTTCTGCACCAGCCGAGATCCAGGTAGTGCTGGATAACCCAGAGCGACATGTAGGATGTGAACAGGACAGTGTCAGCTCTGGCCTGTTTTGCGCAAAGGAAAAGAAAAACAGGAAAGGAGCGGTCATTATTAGAGATTGGAACACAAAAATGAACAAAAACAGAAAAAAAAATATATTCAAACCGGAAGCACC
The DNA here is from genome assembly GCA_963573315.1 of Entomortierella parvispora. NCBI lineage: Eukaryota > Fungi > Mortierellomycota > Mortierellomycetes > Mortierellales > Mortierellaceae > Entomortierella > Entomortierella parvispora. The sequence goes on from OY752146.1 coordinate 1,746,219, forward strand.
AGTCAATTAACCACGAAACTTACGACAAAACTGGAGATGTAAGCCAACGCAATACGGGGGTCACGAGCAGCCATGAATCCGTACTTGAGCATGGTGAAAGGGTTTTCAATCTTGGCGGGTTTGAAGGCTGGGTCCTCATCCTCCTTTCTGGACAAACCGACACAGCGCTTCATGTAACGACGGATAGCACCATCAGGCACGTTGACGTTAGGCATGGTGAAGAAGAAGAGGACGGCCAAGCCAATGGCACAACCACCGATGATAGTCAAGGCCAATTGGATGCCCTCGGTCTCGTTATTGACCAACTTTCCCAAATTGTAAGGGACCTTGACCAAGACCATACCAGCGACCAAACCACCGAAACCGGCAAACATACCGACAATGGCACTAACACGAGCACGTTCATGTTGACCGCCCGCGACATCTCCCAGGGCACCAGTCATCATACAGGTACAAGCGGCAGAGCCGACCGAGAACAACAAGCGGCAGAGCAACATGGAAGGGTAAACGTTCTTGACGGTCGAGTAAAGAATGATGGCAGAGCCAAGGCAGAGGAAACCCATAGAGTACACCGGACGACGACCAATACGATCCGAGAGAATACCCCAGAGCAGTGTGGCGGGCAAGGCAATGATCTCATCGTACAAGGCCAAGCTACCAGTCAAGTTACCGTTGTCTTGAGTGCGACCCAAGATCACGGTCAAGACAAAAGGCTGGACAATGGACAAGTAGGCGACCAAGCAGATGGTAGCAAAACAAGCAATGAGGTACGAGATTAGGTTCAGGTAACCAATCTCCTTGTTGACGATAAAGATCCAAAAGAGTTTACGCCTCGAAGGGCTGATGATGGTGTGGGAACCATCTGAGGAAGGAGCTTCACCATCGACGTATTCAACAGGGGTCACCTCCCTCGACTCCTTAAGGTCGTTGGAGTAGCTCTCTATTTCATTTTTCATGATCGTGTGCTGTGTTTGAAGGGAGAATGATGGGAGAAGAGTGGATGGGACTGTTGACAGAGGGAAGGGTATGAGTGAAGAGGCGGATGTGGAGGAAGAAGGATGGACACAACAGAGTAGAAAAGGGAAGGGGTGGGGGGGGAGAGCGGGAAAAAGACGGCGAGTGTGGAGGGTGGAGAAGCACAAGGAGAAAAGAAGAGAAGAGAAAAAAGAAGAGAAAAAAAAGGGAGGGGAACAGGCCTGTAGATATACAAATCAAGAAGACAAAACAAAAAGTGATATCTGATCCTTCTTTGTCCTGGATTTCATTCGCATCTGATTAGAAGCAGCGCCCAGGCAAAGACAGAGAGGAGGGGTATTCCCTTTGTTCGTTTATCAGATCCTCTTTCTCTCGAGCTGAGTTTCGAGTCCCAAGACTGGCCCGTCTCTTTTTTCGTGTTGTCAAAGTTGTTCCTTTTCTCAGGTCTCAACAGAACATCCTCAAAGGAGATTGAAAATGGGGCAACATGCCACCCTGGTCCAGTGGGTCAAGAGACAAGCTCGCTCTCTGCTGCAGTCCACTGGATCGGCAACAGACCCAACAGGGCAGGGATTCTACGATAACAAGTTCGAGCCACGCGAGAAACACAATGTCCATGACGAGCAAAAGAAAAAAGAGGCGATTTAATTTTGTTGTAGTCTCGAACTTTCAGCCTTTGCTGTGTCATGTTTTTCCCGCTCCAAGTCTCAAGTGGTGAGGGGAAAACCCCACTTGCAATGGCACGGCCAACGGCCAACAGAGACTGGAGACGACGTCAAGGAGAGGAGTTGGGTTCTACGTCCAAGATTTCTCACCTGCGGACCATTCAACGGGCGGATGCGGGGGTGAGAATGAATGGATCCATTTGCACAAGAAAAGGAGATCAAGACGCCCAACGTTTTAGTCCATTCAACCTCCAGTCCACAAGTCAAAAGTGAGCACAAAACCAAAGACGGTCCAGGCGGCTCTCAACCCGGGTCAACAAAAAGTCTTTTTTTTTTTTTCCTTGGGTCTGTTCACGTTCTGTACCGGGACTCGCACGAGCAAAAGCTTGTTCGAATAGTCCAAAGGCAAGCCTCTTTGCAAAAAGTGGCTTGGATACCTTCCTTCTTGCCGGTTTCGTTCGCACATGGGATGACTAACTGGACCCCAATGCAGCTCTCCGATTTACCCGAGGAATTGTAGGACAGACGTGGGCGTTTGGCGTTATTCTTTTTATTTTTCGAAGAACGACTACAACCATATAAAAATGGCGCTCAAGGGGTGACATCCGGTAGGGTCGCCATCTCCTGTCATCTCCCTTGTTAACCCTTTGTTGTCCTCGTTGTTTTCAGCATTTTTCCAAAAGAATACAAAAGTACGTGTCTGAGTGTCTAAGCGCACGCCATCTATTGTCGCTGACCTTCAATGGCAAGCACCAGCTGATGTACCATTCTTTTTCTCGTTTTGCTGATCTGCCTTCTTTTACTCCTCTTTTTGTTGACCGCCTTCCGCCAACCAATGGTTATCAGATCCACGGCAGGCGGCTCTCACGAGGGTTGCTGTCAAAGGAATTCGAGGGTAGGTTGCAAAGTGGGCTGAATTCCAAGAAGTCTCTGATCCAGTCGTTAGGCTCCCTTGCAGGTGAGGATGTACTCGTGTGAAAGAAGGATACTGTATGAAGAGACAGCTGTTGCATGAGAGGAGGCAAGATGGGCGCGCATCTGTCTGTCTGTCTGTCTGCCTCTCCCTTAATGCACACAACACACACACACACACACACACACACACACACACACACACACACACACACACACACACACAGAGAGAGAGAGAGAGAGACACGCAAACACAAATGCAACGCGGTGTCTGAAAAAGAGGAATGAATGCGTCAACAAACACAGACTCAAGGTTTGTTCTTTCTGCTCTGACCCGGGGATTAAAGGACCGCGTCTGGATCTGATTACTGAAGTGGGCTGAAAGCTAAAAGTTATCTGATGGAATTTCCATTTGTTCAACCGCACATCTCTCTCTTTTTCTCTCTCTTTGTGCCTGGATGCTTTGCTTGCCTGTCTGTCTGTCTGTCTGTCTGTCTGTCTGTTTGCCTTCTTGGCTTAGTCTACTGTAACAAAAACTGGTTTGGCTGACTGGCTTTCTTTTCATCCATGATGACAACACGCAAACATTAAAAAAAAAACTAGACACACCACACCTTCACTACAGGGGTTCATTGACTTCATTCATTCCTTCTGTCTGCGGATGAATGAGAGACATTTTTTTACCCCCCTCCGCAAGCTCAGCTCTCTTTGCTCCATCGGGCCGATGCGGCCAAGCTGCTCTCCCTGGGTACAAAGAGAGACAGAGGCGGCTTCGTTCCCTTTCCTGGGTCCCTCTTCCGTAGTAGCCTTCCCTTGTCGAGGGAGTTGACCCGGGAACACAATGGCACTTACTTCAGCCTAATAGGTGCTGCAAGAGGACGGATTCTGAGCGGTCTGGGATCTGATAAGTCATGCAGCCACGACTTTTCTTTCCCTCCATTATCCCCCCTCGCCCATCTCGTCTCCTGTTGTTGTTCCTGGACAGGTCGGTTCATATCAGATCCGCCTCTCACGATCAAATTATCTGATTTTTTTGCTCCCACTATATAACCCCCATCTCCCATCCGGCACCCCCTTCCTTTCCCTCTTTTTCTTCTCTCTTCTCTTTTTCATCATTTAGCATCATCCACCCATTCTTCTTCCCACACTCATATTAACAAAAATGCGTTTCTCTGCCGTCGCCATCGTCGCCTCCGTCCTCGCTGTTGCCAGCGCCCTCGACTACCCCTTCCAGCCCAACGGTGCCTGCGTCCAGGGCTGCTTGGACGTAAGTCAATTGATCTTCGATACCACTCTCAACCCATCCTCCCCGACTACTCAAAACTGGTCGTCTTTCCAAGGTGTTGTGGAGACCTTTTTGGAGCTATCATCCATAGAAAACTAATCCTCTTGCCTTGTTCCTTTTTTTCAATATAGACTATCGGAAAGAAAATGTACCCCGACTACACCACTGACCCCAACAACCCCCACTTCATCGAGTCTCTCAGCTACGCTCACGACCGTGGCACCCCCAAGTACACTGCGTACATGACCGAGACCGGTATGTGCCTTACCAAGTGCCCCAGGCCTGAGCTGGACTTTTACAACGAGCAGTACGACGCCAAGAACGATTGGTATCAAGCCAACAAGAACGGAGGCACCGCCGCTTCCGGCTCTGCCGCTCCTCCCGCCGCTTCTGGCTCTGCTGCTCCTCCCGCCGCTTCTGGCTCCGGCTCTACTCCCTCCACCACTGGCTCCTCCCCCAAGCCCAGCAACGCTGCCTCCAACATTGCTGCCTCGGCCGGTGTCATTGGTGCCGCCGCCGTCGGTGCTGCCGCTCTCCTTTTCTAAGAAGGGTGGGATTTTGGTCCACTCTCTACCTTTTGCATCGCCCTCCCTCCCATTCTTCGCCCCTGTATTTAGCATCCAATATTTTAATCGCCTCGCCTAATCACTATTAAAGTCTTCTTGATAGCACATGTACAGTACCCATCATTTTCTTCACGCGTTCTTCTGTTGGATCGCAGGTTCCTCTTTGTTTTAAAAATGTTGAGAAAAGTGGAGCGGTGTGTACGTGAGAGTGAAAACTTTAATGTCTCTAGTAGTAAACAGGCGTGGGCAAATGTTGGATGTCTAAACAGAAGAAGACGACAAAGAGGAAGTAGGCATAGACGAGGAGCCCAATTCGGTCTCGACCGTTCTCATGAACGCCTCGACCTCCCTGACGAGATCCCCATTGTCATCGCCCCGTTGTGTGCCATGCGAGACCTTCAAAATCCTCCTGGTCAATCCCAAGATCTCATATGACAATTGGACCGAAGTCAGACCGGCCTCGACATCGTTCCATAGACTCTTGGCCAATGTGAACCCATGCAGGCCCACCAACGGGTGATGTCGGGGATAAATCATCAGGTACTGCGCCAAAATAAAACATCCAATCTTGGACGCCAGTCTCCAGGATTGATGCTCCAGGCACGTGTTGAAAAACGAAGTGGCGTGTGTCATCACGGTCGTCGTAAAGGGCTTGGGTTGACAATGTTCTGTAGACTGAAGCTTCTCATAAACATCAAAGAGTCGTGTCCTGTACTCGGTTTCGGTCGCCCCGGATTGAATCAATGGCACGAGAGAGTGGAGGATATAACTCGTAAAAGATGCCCGTGTGAAGACCTTGGGTGCTTTCAGAGGCGGTCCTGCCGTCTGTAATGATTTCGCGCCTGGCAGGATGATAGTCTCGAATTGTTTCGTCAGCCACTCGCCATCGACCTTGCCATTGCCATTGGGACCATCCTGATCGCCCTCAATCAAGTCATCCAAGATCCTGAACCCCGTTCTCTTCTGACCAGCTAGTTTTCGTAGATCGCTCTCGACAGCCTGTTCTTCCGTCTTCTCTTCCTTTTTTCCAGCTTCCTTCTCCTCTTCCTCGCACCGAGGACATTGACAGTCGAAATAATACTTTTCCTTCAACAGCAGCCTCCGTTCCTGACGCTGGACACCATTGTCGACATAGGACGTGCAAACTTCCTGTCCCACCTCAATATCCTCCAAAGCCCTCACGATCTGGATCTGACCCTCATACATCACAATCGCATTCGGTCGACACGAATGGTTGAACAAGGCCCCGACCGGAAAGGTACCTTCCGCCATCGTAAACAACTGCGCATCGTGGATTGAAAAGTTGTTGCAATGGAATCGACATAAGTACTGGATCAACTCCTGGATTGATGGTGGCTCTTAATGAAATCTCGAACACGCTGTCGAGGCGTTATTCCCGGTATATGGACTGTTCTCCTCGATTTTGGCGTAGATGTTTCCAATGCTCCATCAAACTCCCACTGAGATGGCGACATGAAAGGACTCGAAATGTGTGATCCTGCACTCCCATGTTGTTCTTCATCTTCCCAGTCCTCAATGTCTGCTCGTGATGCAGGTCTACGGATAGGAGTCGAAGGGTCCACGACTACCACTTTTGCATTTTCAATGTCCAGCAAGGAGACGGCTTGCTTTCGAACAGGCGTCGAGAGGAGCGGAATAGAGGGCAGACCGCGTATTGGTGTTGAGAGGAGAGGAATGGATAGGGGCCTCCGATCTGGCGTCATCACCATAGTGGACAAAGGTCTCTGTCTCAGCGGCGTTGTTGGGAGAGATACAGAATCTTCTCGAGTGAGATGCGGTGGTGTTGAGGGCGGTGGGGGAGAAGCACAGTCAGCCTCAGTCAGTGGCGTAGTTGACTCTGCTGGAACAGGTTCCGACTCTTGGTCGGCTGTCTTCTGTTGGACAACGGTATCTTCAACACTCTGATCCTGGCTTGCCGTCTTGGGCTCGGATACTTCTTGTATTGGAGGCTCCATTCCAACTGCCGTACTTGTTTCTGGCACGCCATGTGCTTGAGGCTCCATCGGGTCGTCTTCCATAAGGATTTCGATGAGAGGTTTCGCAGCTTTCTTTGTAGTCCTAGTCGATCTCCTTGTGGCTGTTCTCAATGGTACCCTCTTTCCCCTCTTTCCGTTTTGCCGCGAAATGACCGAGATGAGGTGAATGGCAGTAAAAAAAGATGGAAATGAACGTGGAAACTTGGGGAATCCGGCTAGCTAGAGCGATCAGTGTGGCGACCATTGTGTGTACCATAAAACGGGGTTTTTTTTTTTTTTTTTTTTTTTGTGGAAGCGCTCGGATGGTCTGAAGGAAAGAGCTTTTTGCAAGAACAAGGGACAAGGACAAGGTACAGACAGGGTTGGAGCAATGAGTGTTGCTTATTGATGGTAAGATACGGGTATTTATAAGAGAGCGGTAGCAACAGTGGCAACGGTATTGTATAGCTTGTGTATTACTGTTGTACCATCCCAGCATCAGTCCGCCCCTGGTCCATCACGACCTCCGTTATCGCCCCCGCTCGTCGGCGACGCCATCCAGACACACACTCGTAGGTCTATCCTCATCGCCATGATGAATCTTGTCGATAGCCGCCTTCCACCTTTTTCTATCTGGTTCTTCCCCGACTCTTCGCCTGTTCCGTAACCACTACGGGGCTCTCTCGCCTCCTAGTATATAAACTCCTTGTTAGTCCTAGTTCTTCAGTCTTCAACTCACAATATACATTAAACTACCATTCTCCTTCCTACCTTCCTTCCTTGTGTCCACCCTTTCTTCCCGTGTCCGCTCGTGATATTAGCACTCAAATACCGCTATGCCTAGTACATCTGCATTCAGTGCATCAATACTAAGGCAAGGGTAAGGCAAACATTCTGTCCCAGCCCAGGAGCTTCCGAAAAATCTCATTGGCTTCACAATTTTGGTCACAGTCTTTCCACAGTACTTTATCTTGACTTCAGTTCTGATGTCACTTATAACAAAGCCTGAGACACATATTTCACCACCCTTGCTACATACCCAAGGCCTGTTCTTGCCAAAGGACATCGGAGCTTTGTTTATATTCGTCCAAGTTCCGGTACTTCTAACCATGAAGTCCATATTGTAATACTGATTGGAGAGTAAACCAACATAACCATTTTGAATTATCCCCTCAAAATGGATATCTTCCCGTACAGCCAATGTACACCACGCGAGGCTTATGAAAAGCAGGGCTCTTGAGAGGAGGACGAACATTCGTATATCTTCTAAGGCTGTGGCAGGTTTGAAGAATGATAATTATTAATAATTTATACGATTTCCCCAAGAGTAGCGGGGGGATGTGTGGTTGCTTTTGTTTTAGGTGAATGGTTGTCGGCAATGGACAATAACGGCACCCCTTTGATATAATGTAGGAGTCAATGATGAGGCTTACAGGAAATGATGGGTTGTTCGGCCAATGTCGATTATCTGTGGGCACTCTTGTGGCGTTCTTGATACGGGTCTGTGGCGATCTGATAACGATAATGTGAAGGAGACTGTCCGTTTGGCAGTTCTTGAAATGACTTGAGTGGTTCGGAAAATGAAGCTGTGGTTTTAGGCGAGCAAAGCAGAAAAACCAATTGCAAACTTGGAAGTATTTATACTTATTTCAGAGTTGCTTGTGTTGCTTCGCAGGTCCAACATCAAGGATTCCTTTTGCACCCTTTTCTTTGTCTTTGCTTTGCTGCCTTTTGCTTTGCACATGTTACATGTTTCTTTGGAACCGCACGTTGTTGATCACAACAGCGGGGTTGAACCCAACTCTTTTGTCGGCCGTTCAAACAATAGCTTAACTCTATTGTCTACGCCCAGCTTGTTTGTTTACACTACTGTAACCCATTCCTTTCTCACGATCTGATAAGGCAAAGTGAGAGAAACTACTGTAGAAGTTCATGAGGGGGGTTTGAAATATCTAGAAAGGAGATACTCTTCTCCTATACTGTACATACAGTACCGGTACTGATTTACAACAGGTGTGCAGGATGACGATCTGTCACAATCGTAAGTAAGTTGGTGGATGCATGGAATTGAATGAGTTCGGGAGGACTATTTGGGTTAGGCCTCAGATTGATGAGAGGTACACCGGTGTTTCGCGTAAAAATCCATGAGGATGGTGGGAAAGATTGGGAATGATCAGTTATGCAAGTGAAAGAGGCAAACTAATGGCGTAGAATAATAGGAAGATTCGATTGTAACCCTCGAGATCATCGATCCTTCATCCACCACAAAGAAAGGTTTTCTTCCTTGTGCCTTGATCCTCAAAAGTCTCCATTCAGTTTGAAGCAAATTTGGAATGAACGCCTCCACTTCAGTCGACCGATTCACAGGGCGAGTATCAGAGACGCCAAAAAAAGTGATGAAGCGTCATCCCTTGCACGTTGAAAGCAGCAACACCGGACGGGGTCAAGACTACTGGTTCGTATGTAGTTCCTTGCCTCAGTCGGCCACAGAGTTCTTTCAGGACAGCGGATTTGCCTGTCCCGGCCGCTCCAGTCACAAAGCAGGGTCCTGGCTCAGCCAGGATACGCCTTAGAACTTGCTCTTGTCAGGGCTCAGCTTGGTTCTTCCTGCTTCTACCACTTGGTCCTCATCGTTGGCCACATCCTTTTAAAGATGCTGACAAGAAAAGTGGAGCAGCATGTAGTCTGTGTGAGAGTGAAAACTTTAATGTCTCTAGCAGTAAACAGACGTGGGCAAATGTTGGATGTCTAAACAGAAGAAGACGACAAAGAGGGAGAAGGCATAGACGAGGAGCCCAATTCGGTCTCGACCGTTCTCATGAACGCCTCGACCTCCCTGACGAGATCCCCATTGTCATCGCCCCGTTGTGTGCCATGCGAGACCTTCAAAATCCTCCTGGTCAATCCCAAGATCTCATATGACAATTGGACCGAAGTCAGACCGGCCTCGACATCGTTCCATAGACTCTTGGCCAATGTGAACCCATGCAGGCCCACCAACGGGTGATGTCGGGGATAAATCATCAGGTACTGCGCCAAAATAAAACATCCAATCTTGGACGCCAGCCTCCAGGATTGATGCTCCAGGCACGTGTTGAAAAACGAAGTGGCGTGTGTCATCACGGTCGTCGTAAAGGGTTTGGGTTGACAATGTTCTGTAGATTGAAGCTTCTCATAAACATCAAAGAGTCGTGTCCTGTACTCGGTTTCCGTCGCCTCGGATTGAATCAATGGCACGAGAGAGTGGAGGATATAACTCGTAAAAGATGCCCGTGTGAAGACCTTGGGTGCTTTGAGAGGCGGTCCTGCAGTCCGTAATGATCTCGCGCCTGGCAGGATGATAGTCTCGAATTGTTTCGTCAGCCACTCGCCATCGACCTTGCCATTGCCATTGGGACCATCCTGATCGCCCTCAATCAAGTCATCCAAGATCCTGAACCCCATTCTCTTCTGACCAGCTAGTTTTCGTAGATCGCTCTCGACAGCCTGTTCTTCCGTCTTCTCTTCCTTTTTTCCAGCTTCCTTCTCCTCTTCCTCGCACCGAGGACATTGACAGTCGAAATAATACTTTTCCTTCAACAGCAGCCTCCGTTCCTGACGCTGGACACCATTGTCGACATAGGACGTGCAAACTTCCTGTCCCACCTCAATATCCTCCAAAGCCCTCACGATCTGGATCTGACCCTCATACATCACAATCGCATTCGGTCGACACGAATGGTTGAACAAGGCCCCGACCGGAAAGGTACCTTCCGCCATCGTAAACAACTGCGCATCGTGGATTGAAAAGTTGTTGCAATGGAATCGACATAAATACTGGATCAACTCCTGGATTGATGGTGGCTCTCCCTGACTAATACTGCTCTTGAACGGGAATTTGATCTGAACGAGCTGTTCTCGGACTCGGGTCGCAATCTCTTCATATTTCGCCAACGTTCCAGGATCCGAGACGATGCTGTGGCCCATAAGGGTAGAAAAGACATAGGCGGTTAATTCCAGAGGCTCCTGCAAAGACGCCCCAGATGTCGTAGTCGAATTAGCCGCGGCAGTGGCTGGGGTTATTATTTCCTGGAAGGATCCATTGCGGAGCCGCTCGATCGACATGACCACCATTTTGAGCATTTCATAATCCAGATCCTCCATATCTTTGTCCGCGCAGATCCATCGATGCCATCCCTTCCATGCGATCGTAAAACAATTCCGATCACAATAGTATCGCTTCTTGCAAACAGAGCATCGCTCCAGATCCTGAGCGCTTTTGAACGTCGTCGTCGCCGCTGCAGAGGCTGATATCCGGGTCTTGAAGCACGTCTCGCAGTGCTGGGAACGGTGTGTTGGAAACAGGACAGGATTGCACAATGATCGAGATCGCATCACCACATCGCCTGCTTTAAGCTTCCGCGTCGCAACCACTTTGCGGTACTTGCTCCTGTCGCTGACGAGTTCCAAGCCGTGACTTTCGAGATGCCGGGTGAGGATCGACTCTGACATTGTTGGAAGGCAAAAACAAATGAACTAAAGCGAGCACTTGGAATAAATAATAATACAGTCACGTGCTATTAATTTATGCTAGATACTTTCGCAACTGCTCACATTCTTCAAGCTGCACCATCCAAGCGTCTGCTGCTGTCTCCAATGCCTGCACTTGCTCTGCAATACACGAAGAAAAAGGGACCATACGCTCCAGGGTCGCACTCCCTTCCTTCTTCTTCTTCTTCTTCTTCTTCATTGTACCTTCTCTTTTTCTCTTTCTTCTATTGAACCGTTACTTTCTTATTCTTCTCCTTCTTCTTCGTCACTGCCTTTGGGAATAAGCTACCCTTCATAACCCTTGTCATCCTCCCCTGTCACCCCTGTCCTCGCTTTCAGCGCCGTTATCTTCTCAACCCTTTTCTTCTTCTCACCCCCCTTCTCAATTTTCTCCATCCTAGCAAAATTACACAGCGGCACCTGCAGCCCGACGTCTCTTCCCTGACACTGACTCTACTCCAGGTCTAGCTCCACTCTCGTTCTGCCCCTGAAGGGATAGATGCTGATGCACCTCCGACAACATATCTGTCGCATCTTCCCCCGGAGGCGGGCGACCTGCTTCAAGCTGAATCACGTTGGCTTGATAAAGAGCTAGACAGACGTCTGCAGGCTGCTGACGCAGCCACTTTACCCGCCAGGACCACGATCATTCAAGAGTTGCAGGCGGCGGTAGACCAACGCACGCTGAAGCTCCGAGTTGATTCTGCCCGATACAAGAAGCTTCCTGCCAAAAGCCCATGGCGGGCGGAAGCGGCAATCAGAGAGGCTACGAGTATTGCACAGCAAGGACTACGGCGACTACAGGTGCGCTCTCAGTTCCAAAATCGATAGCATTGCTGTCAGCCTCGCACGCAGTCTGACGCAGATTACAAGAGGCTCACGACTTTGCAGACACCAAACACCAGCAGCATCTGGAGGCAGCGGAGGCCAGACTACAACTGTGGGATGAGAACGTGACCTGGGCCGCGGAGGTGCGGGACCAGGACGTGAGGACCAACACCGAGCGAGTGCAACGACACCTACACCTACACCTCTTACCCTTACTATTGACTGGAGCACTGCTCGCCCTCTTCATGTCTTCCCCACCTTTGCCTCTTCCCTCTCGAGGATAACTAGTTGAAGTAGGTCCCCTGTGGATGCCTCCAAATCAAGATGAAACTCATGGGCCGGCTTCGACAGTCACCAACAACACCGGAGCGCCGCATCCTCTACTCTGATATCTTCATGGTTGGAGCTGGTTCCGAGGAGTGTGCCATGGCATTTGGCGTCGCGGATTTCTCCACAGGCACCACCTATTCTAACCCAGGCCGCGTAGGCGGACAAGCTCCCTCCAGTAAACCGAGCTAATGGGTCTCCTTGCTGCAATCGTGGCCATCCCCCCTCAGCAAGATATTTTGGTCGGCTTTGATAACAAGGAGGTTGCCACTCAATTCCAAGATCTGGTCAAGGACAGGACACGGACACTCCCCCGGCGGCGGCGGCAGCAGCGAGCAACAAACACTTGCGGGCACATGGGCTGTTCTGGCAGCGGTGGTGGCAGAGCGTGAAAGTCAGTCGGATGGTCCGAAGGAAAGAGTTTTTGCAAGAACAAGGGACAAGGACAAAGCAGAGACAGGGTTGGAGCATCGAGTGCTATTTATTGATGGTAAGATACGACCCTCCGCACCAATCCTTATCAGTCCGTCGCTTCCCTGATCAAGGTTGCACCTATGGTCATCTATCCTAGCATCGGTCTGCCCCTGGTCCATCATGACGTCCATTATCGACCCGCTCATCAGCGACGCCATCCAGACACTCACTCATAGATCCATTCCCATCGCCACGATCAATCTTGTCGACAGCCGCCTTCCAACTGTTTCTATCTTGTTCTTCTCTGACTCTTGGCCTATATCCGTAACCGCTACAGGACTCTCTCGCCTCCTAGTATATAAACTCCTTGTTAGTCCTAGTTCTTCAGTCTTCAACTCACAATATACATTAAAGTACTATTCTCCTTCCTACCTTTCTTCCTTGTGTCCACCCTTTCTTCCCGTGTCCGCTCGTGATACTAGCACTCAAATACCGCTATGCCTAGTACATCTGCATTCCCTGCATCAACACTAATGCAAGGGAAAGGTCCACAATCTGTTCCAATCCAGCCGCCTGTAAAATGTCTCAATGGCTTCACAATAGAGGTCACAGTCTTTCCACAGTACTTTATCTTGACTTCAGTCCTGATTTCACTTATAACCCAGCCTGAGACACATAACTGCCCATCCTTGGTATCGGTACATACCCAAGGCCTGTCCTTACCCACAGAACTGTGGCCTTTTTGTATGTGTGTCCAAGTTCCGCTACTTCTAACCAAGAAGTCCATCTTATAATACTGACTGGAGAGTAAACCGGCATAACTATTTTGAATTATCCCCTCAAAATGGATATCTTGTCTTTCAGCCAGTGTAAACCAGGCCAGGCTTATGAAAAGCAGTGCTCTTGAGAGGAGGACGAACATTCTTATTTCTACTAAGGCCGTGGCAGGTTTGAAGAATGATAATTATAAATAATTTATACGATTTCCCCAAGAGTAGCGGGGGGATGTGTGGTAGCTTTTGCTTTAGGTGAATGGTTGTCAGCAATGGATAACAATTACACCCCTCTAATGTAATGTAGAAGATCAATGATGAGGCTTACAGGAAATGATGGGTTGTTCGGCCAATGTCGATTTTCTGTGGGCACTCTTGTGGCGTTCTTGATACGGGTCTGTGGCGATCTGATAAGGATTCTGTGAAGGAGAGCGTTCGTATGGCCGTTTTTGAAATGACTTGGGTGGTTCGGAAAATGAAGCTGAGGTTGTAGCAGAGAAACCAACTGCAAACCTGGATGTATTTATACTTATTTCAAAGTTGCTTGCGTTGCTTCACAGGAGCAACATCAAGGATCCCTTCTGTTCGTCTTTTCTTTGCATTTTGATCTGCCTTTTTGCTTTGCGCACATGTTTCTTTGGAACCAAACGTTATTGATCACAACAGCCCAACTTTACAGTCGACCGTTCAAACAACAGCTAAACTCTATTGTCTACGCCCCAGCGCGTTTGTTTACGCTAACCCGTACCTTTCTCACGATCTGATAAGGCAACCCGTACCTTTCTCACGATCTGATAAGGCAAAGTGGGAGAAGCTCGAAGTTCTTAAGGAGGTTTGATGTATGGCAGTGTAGAAACATGTCTAGGATGGAGATACTCTTTTCCTACACATACTGATTTACAATGGGTGTGCTGGATGGTGATCTGTCACAATCCTGAGTAGGTTCGTGGATGCATGGAATTTGAATGAGTTCGTGAGGACTACTTAGGTTAGGCCTCAGATTGAATGGAGGTACATGCCTAACATCCAGGTGTTTGGCCTAATTATCCATGAGGATGGTGGGAAAGACTGGGAATGATCAGTTATGCAAGTGAAATAGGCAAACTACATCTTAGAATAATGGAAGATTCGATTCTTGGCGTAGAATAATGGGAACATTCGATTTCATAGTGCATTTCAACAAGAATACGTACAGTGGCAGTATGTGTCTGTGTTCTACGGCAATTTGATCTGAATACTGTAAGCTGTTCGCGGACTCGGGTCGCAATCTCTTCATATTTCGCCAACGTTCTAGGATCCGAGACGGTGCTGTGGCCCATACTGTAAGAGTAGAAAAGAATTCCAAAGACTCCTGTAAAGGCGCCCCAGATGTCGTAGTCGAATTAATGGCGGCTGCGGCTGGGGTGATTGTGTCCTGGAAGGACCCGTTACAGAGCCGCTTGATCGACATGACCACCATTTTGAGCATTTCATGGTCCAGATCCTCCATATCTTTGTCCGCACAGATCCATCGATGGCATCCCTTCCACGCGACCGTAAAATAATTCCGATCACAATAGTATCGCTTCTTGCAAACAGAGCACCGCTCCAGATCCCGAGCGCTTTTGGACGTCGTCGTCGCCGCTGCAGAGGCTGATATCCGGGTCTTGAAGCACGTCTTGCAGTGCTGGGAACGGTGTGTTGGAAACAGGACAGGATTGCACAATGACCGAGATCGCATGACCACATCGCCTGCTTTCAGCTTCCGCGTCGCAACCACTTTGCGGTACTTGCTCCTGTCGCAAAAGAATGAACAAAAGTGAACTCTAGGAATAAATAATAATCAATCAATCACGTGCTGTTTATTTATGCAAGATATTTTACAAGGGTTATTTTACAATGAGTTCCTCGACTCCGCTTTAACAAGAGGCGTCCATGAAGGCGTTTCGCAACTGCTCGCACTCTTCTTCAAACTGCACGATCCAAGCATCTGCTGCTGTCTCCAATGCTTGCACTTGCTCTGCAATACATGCTCGATGAAACTCTTCCACTGTCATAGATAACTGGTCCGCTGTCAGTCCAGTCTCATCCATCAGCTTTAAACGGCGTCCGCGCTCCTTCGGATCCAAATCTTCAAAGAGAGGTCGGCTCGGGGCGACTTTTACTGATTTGCTGCCATCTGTGGAGTCAACTGTGACCTTGGGCGTACTGGGTCGATTCAAATACTCACGTCTGACTCTAGGCGTGGTTGGTGCTGACGGTGGAATGGGTTCCAGATCAGACAGTTTTAGGATATCGGTTGTCTTCCTGGCGCTGGGTGAGAATGGGTTTTGATTGTTACGGCGAGACGCCGCACCAAGGGCTGCTATAACATTAGCGATAGGGGTTCCATGAAGAGGCGTCTTTGGCTTGGCCGTGTCCTCGAGTCCTGCGAAATCGTTGGATCGTGTTTGTTTCACAGGAGTTCGCAGAATCGGATTACCAGTATCAAACACGCGCTCATCCATGTCAAAGTCAGTCTGTGCAGGCCCTGACGCCTGAGCAGCCCGTCGTCGTTCCTTGTTTTGAGATTTCCTCATCATCTCAACTTCCTCATGGAGTGCTTGCTCAGCCACAGCAAACACCTCAGAGGTTGCGTTATCCTGCATCAGAGTCTCGAGTCGATCCACCAATTGGCTTTGCTTTGAGTCTGGGTTCTGATCAACAGGATTCTCTGTCCTCCTGGAAAAAGGCGAGTCGTGGGCAGGTGTTTTTCTGGTGGAGGATCTCATTGAAGCATTGCCAATGAAATCGCGAACACGCTGTCGAGGCGTTATTCCTGGTATATGGACTGTTCTCCTCGATTTTGGCGTAGATGTTTCCAATGCTCCATCAAATTCCCACTGAGATGGCGACATGAAAGGACTGGAAATGTGTGATCCTGCACTCCCGGGTTGTTCTTCATCTTCCCAGTCCTCAATGTCCGCTCGTGATGCAGGTCTACGGATAGGAGTCGAAGGGTCCACGACTACCACTTTTGCATTTTCAATGTCCAGCAAGGAGACGGCTTGCTTTCGAACAGGCGTCGAGAGGAGCGGAATAGAGGGCAGACCGCGTATTGGTGTTGAGAGGAGAGGAATCGATAGGGGCCTCCGATCTGGCGTCATCATCATAGTGGACAAAGGTCTCTGTCTCACCGGCGTTGTTGGGAGAGATACAGAATCTTCTCGAGTGAGATGCGGCGGTGTTGAGGGCGGTGGGGGAGAAGCACAGTCAGCCTCAGTCAGTGGCGTAGTTGACTCTGCTGGAACAGGTTCCGACTCTTGGTCGGCTGTTTCCTGTTGGACAACGGTATCCTCAACACTCTGATCCTGGCCTGCCGTCTTGGGCTCGGAGACTTCTTGCATTGGAGGCTCCATTCCATCTGCCGTACTTGTTTCTGGCACGCCATGTGCTTGAGGCTCCATCGGGTCGTCTTCCATAAGGATTTCGATGAGAGGTTTCGCAGCTTTCTTTGTGGTCCTAGTCGATCTCCTTGTGGCTGTTCTCAATTGCGCCCTCTTTCTGGTTTTTGGGACGGCTTTCACTTCTGTTTCCTCTAGCTTGATGGCTTTCCGAGGAGGACCTGTTTTCCGCTTCGCAACTTGTCTCGTCGTAGCGCCTACTATGGACATGCCTGGTTTTTTTGCCTTATGGCTGTTTTGAGCAGGGACCTCCAGTATATCCATCAAGGGGGAGCTATCAGATGCAGTCCCCGGGGTCGTCATTCGATCTGATGGGGATTCAACAGACATATCAGCATATACCTCATCTCCGTCGTCTCCGATGACACGGGACCATCTCTCCCTATTGAATTCCCGCTCATCCTCTGTAAGTTTGCGCTTCTTGATGACGACGGATACAGCGATATTTCTGGGTTGCTGTGACGATGCGATTGAGGGAGTTGGGCCTGTCGAGGAAGAAGAGGGGACAGAGTCCCTCAAGACCATGGGTTCGCTCTTGGAGGCAGCGGGTGCTTTGTCGGCTGTAGTGATATCTGAAGGCGATGATTTACTGAGGCTCGTCGTTTCTTTCGGTCTGGGGGCAATAGACACTCTGCCTTTGATTGATTTTTGCGAAAGTGCCTCCTCCTGGTAGCTAAGTGCGTTCACGGGTTTAGATGTTACAGCCAACGGTCCCGCCTCGACAGACTTGGTTTTCGTGTATTCTTTTCTGATATCGATTTTCGCTGCGGATGTCGGTTGTTTGGGGTTGTGCTCCGTTTCTGGTTTGGTGTTTAACATTCCACTGCTTTGGGCGAGGTTTGATGCTTCGCCCTTGGAGGGATCTTCAGTCAAGTTATCGGTTCCATTAAACAGAGCATCAATCAGCTCAAAATCTACAGATCGAGCCGGAGATACATCGGGTTTCCTATTTGAGTGTCCCTTCATAGCGCTCACGATTGTCGGTGTTGAGCGAGTTGGTGCAGAAGAGGCTTTGGTCAAGGTCTATCAAAAGCAGACAAACATAAGTAAGCATAACTTTCATTGCGGAGGAACATTTGTTCCAGAAGGAATAACAAAAAGCCGAGATCGAACCTGTTCCTTCTTGACGGCAGTTTTGGCTACTCCAGATCTCTTTTTCGTCGGCTTGGATGTCGCGCTCTGGGACGTTGTTGTTTTCGCAGTGGCTCCAGTGGGTCTCACTGCAAAGAACGGGCAGTGTGGGAATCGTCTCTTGTGCTCATGTACGGGATCATCGTCAGCTTCCCAGCCCTCCAGTGCTGCCGAACAATAGGAACATTGAGCGTTATCGGCCGACTCGTCTGTCGGACAAAAAATAAATCCTGCCCTGGCCATCTGAAAGCAGTTCCATGCACAGATTAAGGACGTTGACAAAAGTAAGAATGCTTGAACAAACCCATGCGGAGTAAAAAAAAGATGTTGACAGTCATATCCAGCGCATACCTTCTCTGAAGTTCCATTAAAGCCCTTTACGTGATCATGAGGCCACCACTTTCCAAAGGTTTGCAATCGTGCCTTATACATCCGATCTCCTTGTGGTAGCTCGTTTGGGTTGTCCCAGTTGAAAGGGTTTGGTGGAAGTTTTGATATTGCAAATCCGCAGTTCTTTGTATGACCCAGGTGTTGCTCGAGAGGCTTCTCAGACATTTCCCAACTTCCCAGTTCCTTTTTGCAGAGAAAACACACAACGTTGTCCGGCCATCCTGCACTGGGCGCGAAATAGAATCCTGCGTCTGCAAGCTATGGGACATACATATTCAAATAAAATCAAATCCAATTAGCAGAAAGTCTCGGGTTTGGGATACATGTCGATTCACCACAAAGGATACGAAAGAAGGGTCCCTTACAGTTTCAGGCCGAGCTTGGAATGACGGGGGATGGGGCCAGGGACGATTCCCAGTCGAGAACGATCTCAGTCGCTCATCGTACAGCTCCATGCCGTGTGCTGTCCAGTGCGGTTCTATCCTATCCTGTCCTGTCCTGTCCTGTCCTGTCCTGTCCCGGCACAACGTAAGTAGATCAGCAAGCGAGTCCAGTCCTGGAGGGGTCGAAGAAGCAAGATGCAAGGCGCGTTGATGGATGGGAAGCAAACAAAAGTGCATCGCCCAAAAGGGACGACAAAAAAATGGTCACATGATGGACGGGTGACGTCGACATTTTGCTTTTGATGCTTTCATAATCGGGAGTGCCAGACCGAGCGGACATGTCAGTATATGTTCCCCTGTTATCGAATGGACGTGCACCCGAATAATTACCTCAGTATCGGGTCTAGAAGCATTGAGGATACCCCCGCCAAGATTTCCTTTGCTAGTCAAATCTTGCAGTTACAAATTCATACGCGACAAATTCTGGGAGAGTCAGACCATCAAGAACTGGTTAATCTTGATAGGGATAAGATGGATACATCTCCGCGATTTTCCTTTGAGTAATAGCTGTTGCTATATCAGAGAGGTGGTGGATTAATATTTGGCAGCCAAAGTTTTCTCTGCGGTCTGGGGACGGGGTGTTGTCTCCTAGGATCTTGCAGGAGATGGGGTGCAGATAAAAGATTCTAAACACAGGGCACGGTTTGGTGTTTTGGAGCCAACTCTTTCCTTCGATATGGCATGACAAGCGTTCAGGGGATATCGCTCGGTCATTTGAACCGGCCTCCATAGATAGTGTCAACCTCGCCCTCCTTAATACCTCAGCAGGAAGCATCTTCAACCACAACACCATCGCCTTGTCGTTCAAAGTGATCGGTAGGAAATCAATGCTGCATCCTTAAGGAGGTAAATTGGGACTAGCTACCTTTGGCCCGAACGTCAGCAATCTCCCATCTCCCTGCCCTCCCCCCCCCAAAAAAAAAAATCCGTCCATGGGAATGGCGCGAGGTTTCCTTTCATCTGGAAAGATTCTTTCGGACGACTACACCAATTTTCAGCCCCCGATCATGAATCACTCCACGCACCTACCATGTCTACTCACAGCGACAGGAGAGGAATAGAATGACCGCGTCTAGGTTCCACTCTTTGGTCAATTGCTTTGTCTCAAATCGTATGGATGAAAAAAAGGGAATCTCCAATCCCCAATCCTGCGGGATAAAGACAAGGCACGGTTCCATGGAAGACTATTGTGATGATTTTTTGAATGGAGGCAACGACGGAAAGAGGATGCATTACATACACTGACACAGAAGAGAAAGAATGTCGGGCTGAGCGAGGTCAGTGATTGGTTCTTTTTTTGCACAATGGTCGGGTTTACTGCCATGGGAGTTGGTTGATCCACCGGATCGCAGTCAAGTCGTTTGAGTTGATCTCTCCTTTGCTCTAGCTCTGACCACTCCACTCTTTGGCTGACCAAGTAAAGGATAAATAGGAAAAAAGAGAAGCAAGGAAACAATGGAAGTGATGGAAGAAATCTACCCGATCCTTACAACAGACCGAACTGCTCGAGGTGTCATCGACTGGATACCCACCTAATATTTCAAGTTTGTCGTCATCCTTGCTCTCCTCTGAATTACGATGCCACACGGCTGACGGGGACAAGCTGCCATGAGCAGCAGGACAGCCTCCAACGATGATGTGATGGAGCTGTGTGTCGGTGTGCCCATGTTGTTGTTGTTGCTGTTGTTTGTTGTTGTTGTTGTTGTGGTACAGCCGTACAGGACGTGGTTCAAGTTTTTTCATTTAAAGAGCGGCCAAACCTGTAGGAAAACGACTTTATTTTTTTTTCTTCTTCTCCGTCCCTCTCTTTCGCCCCTTGCCCCACCACTTGAGCTCCTGTCCCTGCAGCCTTCTTCAAACAGCCACATACATAACCAAACAACTTTTATCCACTATTTTCACACTCTTCTCTTTACTGCAAGTTCTTTTCTCGCAATCTTTTCCTTCTTTCCTTCCATCCCACCAGCCTAACGACGCGCAACCTCATCTAGCAGGTGCACAAAAAACACTCCGAGACCAAAAGGTAGACAAACAGTCCAACACGAATCCAATCTTTTGCGTCTTCTCGGTTGCAATGCTCTCTCGTCTCTCGTCTCTTGTCTCCCCCTCCTCCTTTCCCCTTCTCTTCTTCCTCCTTTGCTCAAACAGGATCGACATCTATCTATTCCTCCCTCTCTTTCTCCCCTGTCCCTTCTTTTTCGTTTCTCCTCGCCTTCCCTCTTGACTGCACTTGAAACGACCATTTTTTTTATACATCTTTCTCTCTTTTTAACTTCTCTCTCTCTCTCTCTTTCATCAACCACCGTTCAAGCACATTTTTCATATTCATGCAAAAGAGAGGAATATCCTGCATCTAACGATCCATCTTCCACAAAACTCTCTTTCTCTCTCTTTCTCTCTCTCTCTTTCACCTTCTCAACTCACACTACCTTTCACTTCTCTCCTTTATTTCTCCCTTATTCTACTTCGTCATCTTTGATTTCCTCGGCCGAAACACCTGCCCTTCATATTCGGCAACCTTTGCTTTCTATAGCACTGCTACATCTTTTTACTGAGTATTTCGTTGACCTCAATCACTTTTCATAGCCCCGACAGGAGATTTTCTTTTTTTTTCCACAATCACTTGGATTTTTTTGACACTTTTCACGTGTACTGCTCAAGGGATTTCAAAGGTAAAGTGCAGCAGAATTCCTTTCATCGTTGTTGTAGTATTTTCTGTTTTATGAGGGGTGAAAATTTGTTGGCCAGTTTTGGAAGGGGAAGTGAGAAGGGATGGAGGAGGGGAGGGGGGGGGGGGGTAAAGTGCGATTCTAGAGTATCGGCACGCGCAGCAGCAGCAGCAGCAGCAGCGGCGGCGGCGGCGGCTACAGCAACTGGAAACGTGTGCAAAGACGACTTTGAGTGGCGTAAAAGAAGAAGAAAGAGAGAGAGAGTGAAGGAAGGAGGAAACGAGGGACAGGGGAGGAGAGGGCGGGAAGAGAGAAAGAGAAAGAGAGAGAGAGAAAGACCATCTGACATTCAAATGAGAAACGGGTGATAGAATGGGAATGCTGCAAAGTTCTTTTTTGCATGGACGACGCGTTCAAAAAAAGATTTTGTTTTGGTCCGGGGTCCTGCATTGACCCTCTCTCTCCTGCTTCCATCACCCTTCCACCACCGTCCAAGACATTAAAAAAAAAAAAAGTCTCCGTCCCCTCCTCTCGGTTCTCGGTCCAGATCCCAAGATCCCACTAGCGTCCTTTTTTATTATCCACTCTTGCCCCCGGGAGATGTCGTCTCGATCAGTTCGAGATGGGCGCGTCTTCTTTTTTGCACCTCGCCTTCATCTCATCGCGTGTGATGGATGAAAAAAGAAAAAAAAAAGATAATTGTGGTGCGGTGTCCTGTCGCGAAACTCCCTTCTGAGCACATGGATCCAAGGGGGTGAGTTTGTTAGTGCTCTCGTCTGTCTTTCTTTCTCTCTCTCTCTCACTCTGCGTCTCTCTCTCACTCTCTCGCCACGTTGTGTTTGCTTCTCGCGCGAAATTAATTAATTGACAGTGAATTGCAACGCTCAGCCTTTCAGTTTCAATTACCATGTGAGCACTAGCAGAGGGAAGAGAGAGTAAAGGGCCCTCATCCAAGTTTTTTTTTTGCGGGAGGAGGGGAGCCCTTGAAGCTTGCAGTGCCACTCGAGACCTGTTTTTTTTATTTGATTTTCTTTTTGGACCCTTTTTCAAACACTTCGGAAAAGGAAATCCAGGAACGATTTTTTTTTGTTGGCCCTGCAGAGAGTTGTGGTCTGCAGGAACAAAGAGACGGTCCCCTGAGCGTTTGTTCCTTTTGCAGCAAGGTTGGATCCTGCAGAGAAGCTAAGCTAAATGCAACCTTCCTAGTTACCCATGCACCTCAACCATTCGTTCGTTTTGTTTGGCTCTTTCTTTTTCCACATTCTTCTTTGCTCTAGACGCAGCAGCAGCAGCACACACACATTCGGGCACAAACAGACTTACGCACGCGCACTGCAGCGCACCAATGAGTGGGACGGACGCCTTTTTGCTTTTCCCTTTTTTTTTCGTTTCTTTGGACCTACTTTACTCCATAAATCAATCCTGTTCCAGGTTGCGCGCTAATTGTCGAGAGGTGGGTGCAGGCTCTTTGATCCACCGTTGATTCTCTCAGCCTCAAAGACCTTTTTCTTTTTTCCAATCATTTCATTTTTTGGGAGGGGCGGTGCTGGTCCTTGACTTTGTGTTTGCAAATAATGGGTGTTCAACGAGAGAAGGGAAAAAAGAGAGAGAGAGAAGGTGGTGGGAGGTCTCGTCAATTATTGTTGGATATATTGGTCATTACCTTAGTCCTTGGAGCGCTCACATACCCTCAATTGACCCCAGCACACACCCTGTCCTGTGCTTGCCTTCCCTCCCTCTCTCCCTTTGACTTTTTGTCCGCTCATTCTTTTGTACCAGTAATTGATATTGGCCACAATTTCAATGTTGACCTTTGTACCACCGGCATTTACAAGGTCCATGTCGCTAAAGGAGAAAACGATGGGATTCTCTCCACTCTGTTTGTCGCACGGAATGGCTGTGGGACATGCCGAGCGTTTGTTTGGCTCCACCCAGCTCTATAAAAAAAAAAAAAAAAAAGAGTGAGTGAGGGGATGTACAGCTCCTGATATGTAATCTTCCTGCTCTGGTCCACAGTAATATATCCTGGAGGAGGCAAAGGGGCGGAATGAGAGAGTGGAGAGAAGCAAGGAACTGCCTTTTCTTTCTGCACGGGTCAGGGGGTGGAGAAACAAGTAAAAAGAACAGGGTTCTCTCCTACTTTTTTTTTTCCCCCTTCCAATCTCTTTCCTCTCGTTTTTCTACATTCCCATCTACTATCTACAATAGCTGACTGACGATCCTCTCCTCCGATCTCATTTCCCTCTCCTTTGTCACTCTCTCGATCATTCATTCTCCACCCCTTGTATCGAAATCTAGCACTCGTCCATTGATCGACCAAAAGTGCCAGCGATCCAATCTTGAAACAACCCTTTCGCAACCTCATGTCCACTGCAGGTTCATTTGGTAAGTTTTTTTGAAATTCACATGGCAACTCAGCCTCCGTCCAGAAAGCAAAGATAACAGGTGAACTGAGAGTGGAGGGAGAGAGGGTGAAAAAAAAATATACAGTCAATAATGAGAAAAAGAATGTGGACCCCGTTTACCTTTTTGGATTCACACCCAGAACAGGGACTCGTTCCAATCGACGATCGAGAAAGTGAAGGATTTCATTACGGGCGGAGTGAAGTGAAGAGGTTGGGGGGTCCCTGTTGCTCCGTTCCAATGATCACCCACTTGAGTCGGCTTTACTCTTCCCTCTTTGGTCCGGTTGTCCACAGGCGAAGACAAGGCGGAGCCCCGCTTTGTCAATTTGCCACCGAACAAAAAATTTTCTCATCCACTTTCTCGGAAAACACCCACGCCGCTCTTTGCTCCCTTGGAGTGGACGTGCGGACGACAGACACAGACAGACAGACAGACTGGGGGGGCCAAACTGCTTCGCACTGCAGGAGCAACGCGTAGAGGGTTCAATTTTGTTCAGTACATGTGCGATTGAATTGCTGAACTGCTGTCGACTTTTTTTTTTTTTGCACAAATCCAACCCACTCTCACTTCCAATTCAATCCGCCCCTGTCGTTGCACTTTGCCTTTGGGTGTCGTCCTCCCTTGTCCTACCTTTGTCCTCCCCCCGCTCCCCTTCTTGTGTCCTCAGCAACGCAGAGAAAAAAAAAATATCCCAAAAAACAAAACAAAACAACAGGGCAATCAAACAACAATTGCTCTGCCTGCAGCCCAGAGTGTTGTTTACCTTTTTCTTTATCTCTCTCTCTCTCTCTTTCTCTTTTCTTCCTTCTTTCTCTGCTTCCTTCTTTTCCTCTTTTCTTGCCCTTTCCCTCCTTCTTTCTTCCCTTCCCTTCCCTTCCCTTCCTTTCCTTTTCTTTCCTTTCCCTCCTTTTCTTTCCTTGCATCGTCCATTTGGCTACGTAGCTGCCTCTCCCTGTCCTGTCCTTTCTTTCGAAATCGTCCACTCTCCTTCCTCCATCTCTGTCTGTCTGTCTGTCTCTATCTTTCCCCCTCCCCTTCTCTACCTCCTCTACCTCCTCAACGCCTCCATCCCCTCTCGACATTGCTGTAGCGAGTGTTTTCCGTGAGTGCATGTGTGTTTGTGTGTATATGTGTGTTTGCGCGTAGAGTGCAGTACCTGCCAGTGATCTGTGGATCACCAGGCACCTTGCTCTGCCTCTTTTTACCCCACACTGTTGAACAACCACATCCGTTTTGTTCACTCTTTGACTTACTGTTTCTCTCTCTCTTTATCCTCTCTCTTATCCTCTCTCTCTTTCTCACTCATTCACTCTCTCTCTCTCTCTTTATCCTTCTCTCACAAACAACAACATCAACAATCCCCTCTTCCACCTCCCTACCTCTCCTCTTCCTCTTCCTCTCGTCTTCCTCTTCTTCCTCCTCTCCTCCAAACACAACTACTCTTAGACAACATCATGACGGCCACCACATTCAACAGCAGCAGCAACAGCCTCCCCTCCCCCGCATCCTCAATCACAACCCTCGACCTCACATTGCTGTTCACACCGATCCCCTCGGGACCCCTTTCGGACGAGACCCGAGCACAGCTCCAGGAGGAATTGGAGCAAATCCGAAAGAGCTCGGCAGAGTCCCAGAACGCGTACAATGTCGCCCATGCATCGATCCCGGCCTATCAGGAACTAGTGCTGACCACCCATGCTCAGGTTGCAGTTGCAAAGCAGGCCCTGCTGAGGGCCAAGGGCATCACCTCCACGGGCTCGTCCTCGGCGTCCATGACATCCTCGACCACAACCTCGAACGCGTCGTCCCCGCCCTCCCCTTCGTCGCCACTGAACACTCATCTGCACCAACAGCAACACGACATTCTGGCGGGAGCAGTGGATGCCCATGAAAGAGATTTGCATCGCCTCGAGCAGGAGCATGTCGACCTGGGCCTGAAACTCTCGCAGGTGCTCCGAGACAAGGCCGAGGCGGAGGAGACCAAGAAGCGCCTGAACGACTACATGCTGCGGGCAAAGACGAGAATCAGGGAGATCGAGTCCAAGCTGTGCGAATGAGAGAGAGAAAAGGGTCTCCTCTTTCTTTCTTTCCTCCCTTTCATGTCCTATTCTATTCTATTCCTTCCTTTTGCTTGCGCAACTTTTTCTTTCTTCTCTTTCCTCTTGTACCAACAAAAAACAACAAAACAACACCACTTCAATCATCATTCAACAGTAACAACAACAACAACCAACAACAACAGCAACACCGTTTTATATTCTCAAACAAAACCAGCCCAAAAATAACAAACAACCTTGACACCAAGGGGGGGAAAGAGGAGGAGGACGAGGACCAGGAGGAGTAGGAAGGGGAAACTGGCACCGATCGACACGCTCTATCAGAACGAACAAACAACAGCAACCACCCAACACCACCACGAGGCATTCGACTAGCAAGGACCAGCACAGGCGACCATGAAAAGGACTCCTGCCAGCGCAGGCAACCTGGCAATCGCATGGCTGAGCAAATACTCTGCTGTTCGCCCTTTTCATCCCTGTCTGTGCTCCTCCACCTCGATCCAATTGGTCTGGCAATCCTTCTTCTCCCTCTTCATCTTTTCCCCTTTTCTCTCTCTTTCCCAGTCCCTCTATCTCTCTCTATCTCTCTCAACTTTGATTTCCTTTTGGCCGGCAGGAACGACAATAGGAAGCAAAAGCAACGAGTCTAGAGAGGGCACGAAAAAGGCACTAAAAGAACCCGGACGACCGAAAAAACGATAATGGACAAGAAGGAGACGAAGGAGGAAAGGAAGGACTGGTCTCTCTCGTGCAGCTCGTGCGCGCTTGCTTACGACAATCCCATGTTCTGTCAAAGGCAACATTGCCTTGCCTTGCATGCATGTTGTCATCAAAGATCAAGCACAAGGGCCCTTCCTCCCGCACGACCCACGACTCACGACCCATGTACCCTCGATCCTCGATCCTCGATCCTCGACCTTTGTGCGAAAAAGAAAAAAAAAGCAAGCAAGCAAGCAGACACGGACGCGTGGATGACTCGTTTGTTTTGCATGGGATTCCGTTCATTCGCTCGTTAGTTCGCGGTTGGATCGCAAAAAGTGTTGTTTCCATGTTGTCCGCACCCTTTTGCATTTCCTATTTGTTTGTTCATCTGATGCGAAAAGAAAAAAGAACGCGAAGACGCGACGATCAGAGATGGATCAGCCTCCTCCCTCCTCTTCCATCCTCGCATGGTCCAGGCCAAGAACAACCACAACAACAACATCTGTAAGCGTATCTTCTTTGGCCCTTTTTCCTTCTGTTTTTTGCTTTTCTCGGTCTTCTCCCCCATCCTCCTCCTCTTCCTCTTTCCTCTGTTTTCCTGTTTGTTGTTTGTTTCCATCATATATCCCTTCCTCCCCCTCCTCATCACACATCCTTTTGCATATCCCGTTATTTTTATCCATCAATACATCTTGTACAGCGTTAGTCAATGCCCTCTATTCCTTTTTCTTTTCTTTTTCTTTCCTTTCCTCTGTCCAATCATCTCATACTAGCATACCACTATTAAAAAGTTTCGCGCTCATTTCATCCTGCAAAAACATCATCTCTTGCTTCTATTATTGTCTGTTCTTTTATGGATCGTGTTTGAACTTTTATCATTTATGAAAAGAAAAGAGAAAGAGAGAGTGTGCGAAATTCAAATCTTGTTGTTTTGCCACCAACGGACGACCACACGTTTTTTTTTTTTCGTCTTCATTTCTCTCTAAACCCAGTCGATATGGTTGAGAGGGCGTTTTTTGACAAGCAGTCTGAGCAAAAAAAAAAAAAAAAAAAAAAGGCAGTTTTCTTTTCAATGGATCGTTCAATTGTTGAAGAGGTTGAGCGAGTTTGCAGAAAGACAAAAGCAAAAGGGTACAACCCCCCGAGGTTTTTTTATTTTTTTTAATGAATATTTGAGAATGGAGCTTTGAAAGATGGAGTAAAAAAAAAGATGGATTATTGATTACGATGTGTTTTTTCAAGAAATAAAACAAAGAATGAAGTAGAGGATGCAGATCGTCGACAGGATCCTCCCCCCCCCCCCCCCCCCCCCCTTTTTTTTTGTTTAAGCAAGACGCTTGGGAAGACCCTCGGCGTTCAAGAGTCCGTGCTCGTGGCTGGCGAGGACGCGGGGACCGTCACCGACCTCGGTGTGAAGGATCTGCTTGACGCTGCCCTCGGGGAAGACAGTCGATATCCGGGTATCAAAGTTCTGGGGCAAAGCAGCGATCGAGGCGGCGCCATCCTTCAACAAGGACAAAGAGTCGTCAAAGACATGACCGGGGAAGTAATGGGACAGGATAGCGTAGATCTCGGCCATGTTTTCCTTGGGGGCGTAAATGACTGCATTTGGACCGGCATCAAAAGTATAAGCGGCCTTCACACCGTCCTTGTTGTACTCTGTAATAATACGGATGATGGAGCGCGAGATGTCGTTCATGTAAAAGATGGGAGGATAAGTATCCAAGCACACGGCGTGGAACTGGTTGGAATCACGCATGGTCAACTCTGCAAAACGAGGGAAATCCTTTTCCTTGATTGCGGCAATCATATCCTCCATACGCTTGGGCACGACGTCCTTGATACGGTGCTGCAACAAGGGTGAGGTCTTGACGGTCAATTGCATGCCGGCGGTGGAGGAAGTGCCCTTTTTGGCATCGCTGACGACACAGATCAAGGCCTGGAGATCGGGCCAGTGCTTTTCATCCTCGATCAGGACAGCCTTGCTGTCGGAACCATCGGCCTTCTCGCCCATGTCCCAGGCCACAAAGCCGCCAAAGAGACTCCTGCAGGCGGATCCTGATCCCTGACGGGCGACAATGGACAGATCAGAGTGGTCCAAGGGCAATTGGAAGAGCTGGGAGAGGGTATAGACGAGGCAAGCATAGCCCGAGGCGGAGGAGGCGAGACCGGCGGCGGTGGGAAAGTTGTTTTCGGAGCAAATGTGGATGTTGAGGGTGGCGAGTTTGGGAAGGGCCGAGTCCTTGGACTCCAACTGGGAGCGGAGGGCACGGGTCTCGCGCAAGCAGGCGACGAGACGGTTGTTGGAGGGGATGGACTCTTCGATGCCGTTGAGCCAGAGACGGTCCGAGGTAAAATCGGCCGAGGCGCGGATGGTGGTCTTTGAGTGGAGCTGGTCCTGGTTGAGGGTGACGGAGAGGGACGAGTTTGTAGGGAGGATCAAGGAGGTATCGCGCTTGCCCCAGTACTTGACCACGGCGATGTTGACGGGAGCGGTGCAGGTGGCTTCAAAGACGGTCATGTTGGTGGGATGGAAGGAAGGGATGAAAGAAGGAAGGAGGAGGAGGGGATGATGAAGATGATGATGATGAAAAGAAGAAAAAAAGAAGAAGAATAGAAAAAGAGATGGGATGAAAAGTGGGGTGATTGTTTCCTTGTTGTTTGTTGAAGACAACACGCCTTGAGAAGGGGGAGGAGTGTGAAGTGTGCGAACAGACGGTGCGGATCCAGGGGCGCACAGGAGCAGATCGGCGCCGTGATTGGCTGCAGCAGCCATGGCTCGATGTGTGTGAATGAAATGGTCACGTGAGAATGGGTGGGATTACACCCTTAACGGCACGCTCTGCCCGCTTTTCGTTCCCTTCGTTTTCTTCTTCCCATCATGCACAGCATGGGTGTATGCATGCACACGACAAAAGACACTGACAAACACCTCATCTAACCCTTTCTCTGCATCGACTTGTCCCTCTCTCTCTCTCTCTCTCTTCCCTCTCTTCTCTCTCTTTTTCTTCTCTCTTTTGCTCGCACCCCCTTCTCCTTCTTTACCCCTCTCTCCCTCCTCTTCTCCTCCTCTTTTCTCCCCTTCTCCCGCTTCGCTCTCTCCTCTTTGTCCCATTACCCGTACCCATTGCTTTCATCCTTCCTTCCTGCCTTCCTTGCTTCTTCTTCTGTCCCTTCCTTCCTTCCTTACTTCCTTCTCCTTCTTCTTGCCTTCACAAAAGCAAGCGTGAAACTAGCTCTCTTTTTCCTTTGCGCATCCCTTCCTTTCCTTCCCTTGTCTCTCTCTGTCTATACTATCTATCATCCATCATAATCTATCCTTCATTCGTCCCCTCTCCTCTCTCTTATAAACAGCAAGAGCCATGTCACGGTTACTCTCCTCCGCAGGGCCTTCCTTTGCCCAGGCTTCTTACACCCCCCTCTTAAACTCTCGCCTCTCCCAAGACCTAACGCAGGACGAAGACGACCTCGATCCTGACTCTAATAGTCATCGTCATCCCTCTTCTTCTCCTTCGTCACCCTCTCGTTCCCGTCAGCAATCCCAATTCAATCGTCAAAGGACTCGAACCACCTCCTTTTCCATGAACCACCAGCCCACTCAACATACCCTTGGAGGCGACAGTAGCGACTCTGACCACGAATTTGATCACCATGCCGACGGACACGTCCATTCCCCCTCTGATCCAGCCAACGACAGTCAGAGCACCATCGTCTCTGTCGACGACTCTCAGTCCCTCCAGGACCCGGATTCTCCCTACCCGCTCAAGAAGGGCCGACCTGAGAGCTTTGAGTATTCAGAACCCGGCCATGACAGGGATAGTCTTTACTTTGACGACCAAGAGCGTGGCCGCACTGTCGGTGGCCACTCGGAATCTGCTGGCACGGACAACAGCTCGGACAAGGGTCTGTGGATGCAGGTGAGTTCTTTTTGCAACAGTCGACACAAAAACACAAAAGCAAAGCACTCTCTCGTTTGTACTTTTTGTGGCACAAACCCCCAAACTGACACGAGGAGGAGCCCTGTCCAAGGAATGGGGTTGGATTAAACGCTCCACCTCGAGAAATGAACAAGGAAAAAAAAGGACGCGGCTCTCACAGGGACTGGGCTCGACAGACGTATCATGGTCACTAAAACTTTCTTTCTTCTTCCAACACTTTTCACTACAGGCATCGACAACTCTTGTCATTGCAGTCAGTGGATTGATTTGTGCAGGCTGGTTGCTGGACGAGGTTCAGGTAACGCCCCGTCTCTCTGGTTCCATTTTTGGATAGCAGGCTGAGGCGCGTCTAGGATCTGACCTCCACCTTACTCCCTCTTTGATGGTCACTTTATAGCATTGGCCAGTGTTTATCGAGATTTCAGAGCTCATTATCCTGATACCCATCCTTTTAAACTTGAAAGGAAACTTGGAAATGAACCTCGCCAGTCGTCTCTCCACCG
Organism: Entomortierella parvispora; assembly: GCA_963573315.1. Lineage (NCBI taxonomy): Eukaryota > Fungi > Mortierellomycota > Mortierellomycetes > Mortierellales > Mortierellaceae > Entomortierella > Entomortierella parvispora. The sequence goes on from OY752146.1 coordinate 1,777,131, forward strand.
CTGTAAGAAACTTCTCGTCGATAGACAGGAAAATCAGAGCGATGAATGACGGAAGCCAGCACTCTTGATCCGTTACTTTTCAATCTTGTCTTATTAACTATCAACTGCCTTTTCTTTGTTCATCCCATCGCGTCTAGTCAAATATGGGATTGCTGGACTCTCCCGCCACACGGAATTCATTCATCATTGGAAATTTGGCGTTGCTTCAATTGCAGAGTTTGACTGTCGGATCCGTTGCAGGATTGTTCTCGTTTGCACTGGGCATGATTGTTCACCCAACAACCAACAACCTGGAAGAAATCGCCCTTATGATCTCCTCAAGCATGCTCTGCGCCTCTGTCAGTAGTTTTGTTCTGGGCAGCTTCATGTGTGGCCTGGTCTTGATCTGCCGTCACTTCAAGGTCAATCCAGGTATAGAAAGAAAGAAAAAATGACCTACAATGGCGATTGGTGCCTTGGAAAAAGGCCAAGGCTTCTGTTTTTCTGTTTTTGCAGACTCGAACCTTAACGATGGGGGCGTCTTTTTGTTTTTTGGTGAACATTGTCTAGACAACATTGCATGCCCTCTTGCATCCTCGTTTGGTGATTTGGTAACTCTTTTGATCCTCTCTGGCTGCGCAGTCTTCTTGGTGAAATATATCCGTAAGTCAGAAACAGCAGACCCTTTTTCGTGGAGGTGTCCGTACCTCGGTTAAAGCTTTCTTCAAGCTAATCTTGACCTTATTTTTATCGTAGAAACACCCTTGTGCATTATTCTGTTGATCGTCCTCCTGGGAATGATCCCTGGATGGTTGTATTATGTACGACGGAATGAATTCGTATCCGAGGTCGTCAAGGAAGGATGGGGTCCAGTGTTTGCCGCAATGGTGATTGCCAGCACAGCAGGATTGACTCTGGAGCGTTATATCAACCGATACCCAGGCATGGCCATGATCTCGCCTGTTCTGAATGGTCTCACCGGAAACATTGGATCCATCTATGCCAGTCGGATCAGTACCGCAGTCCATGCCAACGTGAAGGAGAACTATCGATTGACGGAAAAGACATTGTTTTTGGTCCATATCCCCATCGAGATCTTGTTCCTGGGCGTGATTGGAATTTTGAGTCTAGGCGACGTACAGTGGAGCGCTGGAGTGGTGATTGGATACGCGGGCGTGGCCTTGACATTGGTGGTCATTGCCTTGGCGTTGGCAAAGTGGATCACGATGGCGTTCTGGAAATGGGGTTATGACCCCGACAACTACGCGTTGCCCATCTTGTAAGTGAAGTAGAGAATGCCATCATCCCGCATACACCCTAAAGTGCTCGTTTTAACCCCTTTTTTCGTATCCGTGTCTTTCTATAACCCTTAGGACATCCTTGATCGACGTGCTAGGAACTGCTTTGCTAGTGGTTGGCTTTTGGATACTTGGATATGGAGCGGACCCTGCTGGTGCACCAGAACAATGATGAATGATGCCATGATAGACACGTGACCGCTTAGAAATTAGAGAAAAAAAAGGCATTGGCATTCATCTTGCACAGCGTCTCCCATTATTAAAACCCACTTTGCTCGCCTTCCTCTTTTCCTTCATCCAACTCTTACACTTCTACTTTTACATATTCATACAACCATGGTGCAGGTGCAGACCACTGATTTCAAGGTAGAGCCATCGCGGCAATTGTTGTGCTCATGCATATTCAGCAGACCTCAAAGATGAGCACTGACACGTCTTTTTCCGTTGTACCTCCGACACATTCCCGACCACCCAGACGGAATTCGCCGTTGAAATGACATGCGAGTCCTGCGTGAAGGATGTCACCAATGTTCTGAAAGGGGCTGAGGGCGTCAAGAAGTTTGACGTGGACCTCAAGGAGCAGCGCGTCGTTGTAGAAGGCAGTGGTAAGAGCATTGAGGGGGTGACTAATGTTCTACCTTTGTGCGCTGCGCTGTTCATAGTCATGAACCGAAAGCTTTGATCTCTTGATATCAAACTAATTTCCGACATGTCATTGTTATCATCCTTCTTCTGTCAAAAAAAGCTCCTCCTTCCGTCATCTCGCGTCTCCTCAAAAACACTGGCAAGATGGTCATTGTCCGCGGTTCCGGTGTCGCGCAAGGTATGACGAATGTCTTGTCCACTTCTTTTGATAGTTGTCTCGTGCACGATGAACACGATCAAGAAGCCAATCTCTGACGGCTAGACCTCTCACACATTTTCTGCCTCCCCCTTATTCAATTTCAATCTTTATAGGAGCGCACTCTGGCGCAGCTGTCTGCATCTTGGACATTCATTCAGACCAAGACGGTGATTCCAGAATGACGTTCCCAGGCACGGGCAAACCCTATGGATTGGTCCGATTCTTGCAAGTCAACGAGGAGACCTGTGTTGTGGACGTGACTGTGCAGGGCTTGAGTCCTGGTCCACATGGTATTCATGTGCATGAGCTCGGCGATATTTCAAAGGGAGCGGCGTCCACAGGTGATCATTACAACCCAACCGAGGTTCGACATGGAGATCCCCAGACGGGTCATGTCGGTGATCTGGGCAACATTGAAGTTGATGAGAAGGGCTGGGGCGATTTGGTGTTGGAATCCAAGCGACTGAAGGTTTGGGACATCATTGGCCGATCTGTGGTGGTAACAGAGAACGAGGATCGGTTTGGCTCCTCCTCCTCCTCCAAAGCACCGGGATCATCATCATTGTCGGCTTCCACGTCTGGTAAGGATGATGGTGGATCGGGTCGTGGTATCATTTGTGGCATCATTGCTCGGTCAGCAGGCGTGTTTGAGAATGCAAAGAAGGTCTGTCTGTGTGATGGCACGACTCTGTGGGAGGAAGAATCGAGAATGCACAGGGGCGCGGAGCAGGGCAACGACTTTTATTGACAGACCCCGAAACAGCAGCTGTCATCGTCATTATCCTCCTCATCGCTGCCTGTGCTGTCCACAGCCAAACTCTGAGATATACAAGATCGGGGTGTCCTTGTGTTTCCTACCCTCCGAATCCTTCACGCGCTCTTTACCATTGTATACTTTTCAAAGCGTTTGAAAAAGAAATAAAAAAAAAAAGACGATTCCGGTGTGATCCGTGCTCCACTTCTAACGGCTCTCAAGTTCAATATGTGAAAAAAGAGACAGATCTTGGATTATGTAGTCTCTGAGCCAGGACAGATCTAAAACAGTCGAAGAGCAAGAAGGGGGAGGGGAAGGGAGAAACTCGAGTCAACGAAACAAAGAAAAAAAAAGGCCCGATTCGTGGACCTATGCCATTCCTCCCCGTGCTGCGCTGAGGAAGGAACAAAGCAGAGAAAGGCAAAAGACACAGAGTCATGGTCATGGTTAAAGCATTTCTATGGGGGGACGACGGCCGAGTAAATACATCATCTTGATCCAATGCGCCGGTAGGAATCCGACTGCAAGGCGAGAAAAAAACTCAAAAAGCTCACACACACGCGCGTGAACACGAATGAAAAAAGCGAGAGCAAGGATCGAGGTTGCACAGGAGAGAAAAGGCGGATCCTCCGTCCTCTGAAGGGCCTCAATACTGTGGTTCATGAACACGACGATTGAGGGTGCGAGGAGACTGTGGATGGTAAAAGGATGGATCATCCTCTACGGATACGGCAAATAGAATAACTCCCAATGGTTGGTGCTAATAGTCTGCTTTATTCTCCTGCAACGGCTTGTGGCGAAGAGCAGACAGACAGACAGATAGAGAGATAGGCAAGCTGCACGTCGGCCGAACGAGTGTTGCTTCCTGTCCCAAGCTATCCTGACCTTGTTGAGAAAAGAAGGAAGGGAACAATCCGTGAGCCGATCAGGACAAAGAAAGACAGGCAGGCAGGCACAAAGAAAAGAAAGAAAGAAAGAGAAGAGAGGGAAGAGGGGCACGGTTTGTCATGTCCCTTGACCGTTGCAGTCTCGATTCCTGCCTATCCTTTTGTGGACCAAGTCCCAAGTCCAGTCCATATCCGTCTAGTCCAATCCTTGTCCGTGTCCTTGACCTTGACCTTGTCCTGTGCTAACTGTGTCTGTGATTCGAGTGTGATTTCAGTCTTTTGCGCACGCTGTTTCCGCTCTTTTTTTTTTCTTCCACTTTTTTCTTCTTTCTCTTTTTTTCTTTCCTTCATTTCTTCTCTTCATTCCTTTCATTTTTCATTTCCTCATCATTGATTCCATCTCCCTTCCTTCTTTCCTCCTTCACTCCATTCCTCATCCCTCCACCAGCAAAACACAGCTCTGCACCCACCCCTTTTTCCTCTGCCTCGGACTCTCTCGCCTCTCTTATAGATGCCAGAGATGAACATTGAAAGTCCATCCACCATGGCCATGGCCGACAGTCCTCGTTTCTCCGCAACGTCCACCCCTCCCTCCTCCAACTCGACTACTGGATCCGCCCACCACACTACTCCTGCCGCGGAATCACGGCCGGTAGAGTGTGTGCCGGCGAAAGAATACTACTCGAGCTCAAACTATGTCAGTCGCCACCGAACCATCGGCAGCGTAAGTTGATGATTGTATTCTCCGACAGTAGAGATAGCTCCAGATAAGGACCTTTTTCTTTCTCCAAATGTGCAGTTCCACAATGTCAAATCCATTGTGGACCCCTGCGTTGCATGCCAGTGTGTGCTGTAGGTACCGGCGGAAGGATCAGCCTTTGACTGGGACTGGTGGATCGTCTTGTTTGCCAGATCAGGATGCCTCCTGCGCCTCGGCATCCTTTATTTGTGTGTGCATGTGTGCGTGTGTGTGTATGTTTTTCTCCAGCCCACTCTCTTCTCTCTCAGCAAGGCGTCAGGTTCAGTACTGCTCTTTCTCTCTTTCTCTCTCCAGAGCTCTCCTTCTCCTGAGAGTTTATGCACAATAATGAACTGCGATGTCGCAGATCTTCCTGCGAGTTTTAATTAGATGATTGTCGGACGCATCTCTGAGCAACCATCCTCAAAATCTCAATCTTTTTTTCCCCTTGTCCATTCCCTTTCTACTCTAGCCTAGGAAGTCTGCAACCCTGGATACCAGTAACGACAACAGCAATAATCCAATGGCACATTCCGAAGCAGCAACAAAGTATAGACGACCACGCCGCGGTTCACATGGTTAGTTCCAGATCTGGAAGAGCACAAGATCAAACAAAAAAAAAAGACATTTTGAGATGGTGGCGACCGAGCGCTGGAGAGATAACGGAACCTCAATCACCCGCTACTCTTCCTCTTACTTGTTCCCCTTTGGATGCCATTCACCTAATTCGTCTTGTCATTTTGCTTCCCGAATGTAGATGATAAGGCGACCAAGCCACGTCGTTTTCTTATCGACGTCGAGGAGACGCAAAAGCTGATCCTGGAGCAAGAGGATACAGATGGCGACTTTCAGATCACAGTCAACGACGTGGGACCCAAAGTCATCACCCTTGGAACGGCTGATTCTGCAGGATTCAACAAATATGACATCCGCGGCACCTACATGCTCAGCAACTTGTTACAAGAACTCTCTCTTGCTCAGGACTATGGACGCAAATATGTTGTTCTGGATGAAGCGCGTTTGAACGAGAACCCTGTGGATCGTCTCTCGCGTATGATTCGCCATCACTTCTGGGATGGATTGACGCGCCGCATCGATGCCGAGGGACTGGAGATGATCTCGAACGACCCAAAAAACAGATCCAAAAACACTGCACCGAGAATTTATATCCCTTTTGGCGAGGATGAGGTCTTTGAGTACTACAAGAACGTAAGCGCACAAAAGCCCCATCTGAGGCTTGATGTGGAGCAACTGCCCGAGGTCATCACGCCAAAGTATGTGCAGTCGATCAACGAAAAGCCAGGAATTCTGGCCTTGGCAATGACAAAGTTCGTGGACGAGTCTGGCCATGAGACACTAAAGGGCGTGCCATTTGTTGTTCCTGGAGGACGATTCAACGAAATGTATGGATGGGACTCTTATTTCGAGTCGCTGGGCCTACTTGTCGATGGTCGCCTAGAGCTGGCCAAGGGCATGGTCGACAATTTCGTGTACGAGATCCAGCACTATGGAAAAATCCTCAACGCCAACCGCAGTTATTACCTCACCCGCACACAGCCCCCGTTCTTGACCGATATGATCTTGAAGGTTTATGATCGTCTGCCCTTCAGTCTCGAGATTGAAAACAAGCAGTGGCTCGCGGTGGCTTTGACGGCAGCCATCAAGGAGTACCAGACCGTTTGGATGTCCCAGCCTCGTTACGATCCCGAGTCGGGCCTGTCTAGGTTCTACAGTGAGGGCGTTGGTATGCCCCCAGAAACAGAGGCGACTCATTTCGACCATGTCATCAAACCCTATGCCGACGCGAAGGGTTTGTCTATTGAGGAATACAGTCGACTGTACAACGAGGGGCTGATGGAGGAACCAGAACTGGATACATACTTCAAACACGACAGAGCTGTGCGGGAATCTGGACACGATACGACCTACCGATTGGATAACTGCTGTGCAGATATCGCGACTGTGGACCTGAATTCCTTGCTGTACAAGTATGAGATGGATATTGCAGAGACCATTCAGACTATCTTTGGCGACTCGTTCGAGACCCCCTTCTTTTCCTCGTACGAGAATTCGAGCTTGACGGAGGAGAACCGACCATTGACGACGGTGCATCAGTCGGCCGAGTGGTTCGAGCGAGCACGTCTCCGTCAGTCGAGGATTAATGAACTATGCTGGAACGAAGAGAGAGGCATGTTCTTTGACTATGACACCCGACTCAAGGTCCAGGGTACCTATGAGAGTGTTACCACCTTTTACACCATGTGGTCAGGATGCGCTGACCGCGAGAAGGCAGAAAAGATGATGTAGGTGATATAATGGCACAGATACTGCCCTACAACAATTTACCGTTGAGTTCCTTTGAGTTAAGTAGAACTAATCCGGTCTATATCTTTTTGTAGGGTCCAAGCGCTGCCACTGTTTGAAGTTACTGGAGGTCTTGTCTCGGGAACTGAATCCTCAAGAGGCATCATCACTCTGGCACGTCCCAACCGTCAATGGGACTTTCCTTTTGGCTGGGCACCCCACCAGATTGTCTCGTGGATCGGATTCGAAAAGTACGGATTCAAGGAGGAGGCCAAGCGGACATGCTACCGTTGGTTGTACACGTAAGATTTTTTTCACTATCTTGTTGTCCACCTGCCTCCAAAAGCAAGGGATTTTAGTAACATCTTGCTCGTGTCTTTTCTCTGTAGGATCACGAAATCCTTTGTTGACTTTAATGGAGTTGTCCCTGAAAAGTTTGACGTGGTCAATATGACGCACAAGGTCCAGGTTGAATACGGAAATGTGGGCGTGGACTTCAAGTTTATTCCTAGAGAGGGCTTTGGATGGATGAATGCCAGTTACCAGGTTGGATTGGGATATATGGACCGAGGATTGCGAAGAGCCCTAGGCGCGGTGATGGACCCTAACAAGGTCTTCCAATCGAGAGGAGCTCAAAGCGTGGCCGTAGCATCCTCTGCTAGCTCTGGCGGATCAATGTCGGACAGGTCTTTGCGACGTAATTCTAGCATCGAGATCCAGCCCCCAGATGTCACGACGCGGTTGATCCGCCCCAACTCTCTTCGCAGGACATAAGAGAAAGAAGTGAAGACCTTCCTCACTCCCTACCGCCTCTGCGACCGTGAAAGACCAATGATTATCAATTCACTTTTCTCACATTCCCCTTCATGTCTCTCACTCTCACATACACACACGATGGTCATTATTAAAGCCGTTCGTTTTTCTCTTGTTTTCTTGCATTTTGGGACTCTTAAAAGTTCATTTGAGCTGAACTAAAGGCCGGGAAAATGAGACAGAGATTGCCGATGATCCAGGACTTGCTTTGGGTTGGCGGCAAAGAGTCCAGTCAAGAGGTTCCCTTCGCTATGCCGCTTGCTTCCTATCAGTAATTGGGCGAGGATGGTCTGGTCATTGATCAAATGTTCGTTGACAGGGTCCAGGTAGGTTCGCCCTGGTATGGTTCAAATACGAGGTGCACTTTTGGACCTCTCGTTGGGATTGGTCCATTCCTTGTCCATCCTTCTCAAGTTTTGGCCAATGCATCTGATTTTTGACAAAGAGAGCAAAGTCTGGATGACGACAATGGCTGCTTGACATCATCTGTGGGTGGAGGGTATAAATTGAGTGGACCATGATGAAGGACCCATGATGAAGGTTCTCGATGATGAAGAGAACGCAGTTAGAGCCGACACTGCGAGCCGAAGGGTTGAAGTTGAAGACGATAAAGTCGAGGGTAAAGAAAGCAGTACAGTATTCGTGATCGTTGATGTCGCGTCCATCTTTGATGATCCCGCACGCGACTCACGCGTCAAACAGCATTCTCCACTTTCCAAGGACAAGGCAGTGGTTCTTTTTGCCTTTTTATAGTCTGCTTCCAAGGATCCAATCCTTTCCTCCAATACCGTCCGTTCCTTCTTCAAAACGTTGTATTCTTCCAAGGCAAGACAAAGATTTTCTTGTCGTTGTTGGTACATCAAAGTATACGTCTCAAGTTCCGCGAGACCTTCCATGATCCGGTCTCGGACTTTTTGAATCTCTTGAGACCATCCTGCTTGAAAACAGTTGAACGTCCCCAAGGATAAAGATACAGAGCTGGATTGAGATGTCCTTAATATCCCTTGAATATCCTCATCCAGTTTGTTAAAGTTTCGGTTGTTTGGATTTCGATCGTCGTTAGACACATTTGTCGCCAGTTCGGACTCTGGCGACAAGGGGTGAACGCCATCTAAATTATTCTTTATCACAGCCGTAGCCATGCAACAGGGTCCTGCAGGCACCACCGGGTCCAAGGAGGACGGTTCAGAATGGAGCATCACAGACTTGGCATCCGTCGATGGAGGGTCTGAAGACGCCGTCGATCGTAAAGTCGCTGGCGCCGAGTTTGCGGGTCGATAGTGTGCGTACGAGTTTGCACCTAGGAATTCGGCAAGTAGATTGTAGGCGAGAGAGTAATGCAAAAGTGTACCCTTCTTTTTTTGTTCTACTCTCTGTGGATTACAATTTATAGCTCCCTCCACATGGGGGGGGGGGGGGGGGGTAATCACCACCGACGATAAAGGGTGACAAGGTGGACTTATCTGAAAGTGACCCACAGGCGATGTGTTTTCAAGCGTTTTGGGACTCTCCTGCCCAATCCTGAATTGGTGGGTGCCGTTATTGCCTGCACTAGCTCCCCCACTGTTTCTTGGATGGGCTGGACTGACCTCGATAGTACGCGTTTTTGGAACCGGGTCGCTTTTCGAATAACCTGTTTCGTTACTCATGTCAACAGGATCCACATTTGTGTTGATACTTTTGGGGAGATGAATGGACCTCTTTTGGGTGAGAAAGGCTGTGGCGACGGTCGGGAGTAAGACGGTCGTTCCCTGGGATAAGAATGTAGAAAAACTAAATACTAAAAGTGGAAATGTACAATAAGGACCTAGCTAGGAGGCAACTTTGACAGAGAGCGTGTTAACAGTATCTGATCATATCAGGGTGCTTGACGTTGTTGTTCACTTCACATACTGGTGTGTCGCGAGTGTCACGATGGGGGATAAGGGTGTCGCTGGCATTAGGCGGTACGTGTGTCGAACTGCTGTCATTGGCACAGTTAGTTTCGAATGCCAAAGAGTCGATTTGATTCGGTGGGTGGGCCATTGCTGCGATTTGGAGTCAAGATCGCCGAGTAGTTCAGACAACGAAAGGAAGGGGTGCGGCCGCGTATCCCTCAAAAAGACTACAATATATACTCAAGATTGGATCCACACAAACAATACAAAAATGCTTTAAATCACAACAAAGGAAGCAACCGCTGCGTTGCATGGTAGTGCCAAAGACTGACTGGAAGGCATTTATTTTATATGGTTTTCCTAGGCTTATATCCCGGCCTCTTGCAAAAAAAGTAACAGAGTGATGGGTCGGGGTGATATATCTACATGACAATCTCGTTCTCGCAGCTGCTCTTCAACTCCTTGTGGGGCAAGACGATGCAGTTCCGGATGTTGATCTCGTCCTTGATGGTGACCTCCTTGCCCAAGATGGTGATTGACTGGATCTTCAATCCGTTCTTGGTCACAGCATTGACGTTGTGCGCACTGGGTGCGGTGCCTTCCACGCGGGACCAGCAGCCAATCTTGGAATCCCAGCCAATAATCGAGTGCAAAACGCAGGCGTTCTGCTTAATGTCGACGTTGTCCAGAATAATCGAGTCGCGGATACGAGCACCCTTGCCAACGACAACGTTGGGTCCAATGGACACGTTAGGTCCGAGCTACAAGATTCAGGAGATATTAGTCCAAGATGCTTGGTCAATAAAATACAGAAGAGTAAATGTTGGCGACTCAATGTGATTGCATACCTTGGCCTTGGGATCAATATGCGCAGTAGGGTGAATGTAAACGGCGCCAACAATCTCGGGTCCATTGGGGGAGGAGTGAGCCAACTTTTCAGGGTTGGTCTGCAAAAGCTGCTCCAAGTACAGTCCGTTCACAGGGACAGCAGATCTGCACATGACCAAGAATAGAACATAAACAAGAAGAGCGTGAGTTTTCCTTGCAGATCGTCCACTGAGAGCATTTGATCCTCCCTGAAAGGTCCCATGTCAACCTCTCTTACCCAGCAGTCTTGATCTGTCTCCAAAAGTCCTTGGTCTCGTAGACAAAGAGCTTGCGAGACTGTGCCAAGGGACGCAAAAGATCCTGCTCTAGACGCAATTTGTTTCCATCCTGGAAGACCTCCTTGCCATAAATGTCGGTCTCAACACTAGCAGCGAAGGTAGTAAGAAAAGGAGGAGAGACAGACAGTTAGAATCGAGTTGCCCCTTCCACAGCAGAAGGATGAAGGGACTAATGGAATTCTCTTTCACTATCACTTACTTTCCCTTCTTGTTCTCGAGCGACTTTCTAATCTCATCAAAGATCGCACAGTCAAAGAGATAGACACCGCACGAGATCAGGTTAGACACGAAGGACTCGGGCTTCTCGACGTAATGCAGGACCTCATTGGTGTCGGGCTTGGCAACCAAGCATCCAAAGTTGTTGGCAGCCTCCCTGGGGACCTTGGTACCCAGGATTGTGCACAATCCACGGTGTCCCTCATGGGCCTTCTTCATCGCAATCAAGGGGAAGGTGCAGGCAACGTCGGCGTGCAAGACAAAGACCTGCTCGGGGTTGCCACGCAAAATCTCGTCACGGAAGTGGTAGAGTCCTCCTGCTGTGCCCAAGGACTGATATTCGCGAAGGTAGCTATGAGTAACGTAAAAAACATGCCGGAGGAAACGATTAGAATCACATTATGCTCCATGGAATCCAATGTTCGTGACATCTTTTTTTTCCCAGCTGTGACAAGACTATCAGACTGATCGCGTCACGGTTGTCGAATGGCCTTGTCGAATCCTGATTGTTCAAGTGGTGAGGGGTGCCTTACCGGATGTGAAGGTTGGGGTATTCACGGGCAGCATCCTGGAGGAAGGAGGCAAAGACCGAGTCCTCAAAGAAACCAATGAGGAGAATCTCCTTGAGGTCCTCGACCTTTGAAAGCGCGGCGATGTGATGAGAGATAATGGGCTTGCCGGCGACGGGGAACAGGGGCTTGGGGACGTTGAGGGAGAGGGGGCGGAAGCGGGTGCCGCGCGAGGGACCGCCGACGAGGATGATGGCCTTGGGATGCATTATTATTATGGATGGAGAAAGGGGTGATGATGATGAAGAAAGAGGAGAAGAATGAATGTGAAATGAAGGTTGGGTCCATGCGGACCAGCGTCTATCTCAGACCTTTATTATTTTTAGGCCTTTTCATCTCTTCTGAGCAGCCAATATCTGTGCGCGGGGGCCCAATCCGTCGAGCGAGTCGATATGATTGCCCCTGGGTCGCGGTGCCTCTTTCTACGTGTCGATCTACACGTTCGCCAGGTAGGCGCTCTTGTTTGCTCTCTTCACTACTTCATCTTCTCTCTCTCCATTGCCTTGCCCTGTCCGTGCTTGAAACGAGATACTTCTTTTTCTTTTTATTTCTTCGCAAAGTACAGTACATCCTCAGCATCAGTCGTCCACAGTGGTATACTACCATGACGGCACACAAATAAAACAAGGTCAGTAACAGTCAAAAAGAATCCTCCATAAACAAGCACAAGAAATCGAAGAAATCGTGCTCTTACCTCCTCGTCCTCGTTCTCCACCATCTCCTCCTGGATCAACTTTTGACGCGCCACCTTTCTCGCCAACGCCTTGTTGGGATGCAGCATCTCTGCGCCCACAATGCTACTGCAGCCTAATGTTTGTTTGAAAAAGACAAAGGAATGTGAAAAAAAATACAAAAATGAAAAAAAAAGTAAAAGAAACAGCAAAATGGGACTTACCATGAACAGGGCATCGACATTGGTGGCCTCCACGGGATCGAATCATGCTCATGATCGCCTCCTTTGAGTAGCTGTGTTTGCAGGTCGAGCTCGTCACCGGGTCCTCTAAGTAATTAGTCGTAATCGGACATTTCAACGACTGGCTGGATCCTCCTACACCCGTCATCACAATCTCCATATCATCCTCATCCTCGTCCTCTGCGCCTCCTGCTGCAACACCTGCACTGGTCGGCAAAGGTTCATGAACATGATGGACTTCCCAGATCTTTGTCCTGAGTTCGTGCAATTCCCGATCAATCCCTCCTGGTGTCGCAGCAACTTTTAAATTTTGTTTCCGTCTCGACTGCTGATGCTTGACCTCATTCTTCAACAAGATTTCAAAGGAAGCCTGAAGATCTTTGCCCGGTAACTGTCCTCCCATTCCAATAGAGTTGGCCAACGTATCCAATGCCATCCTCTCGGCCTCTGCCTGGAGCTGCATCTCGACCAGCGCATGAAGTGCATCCTCCATCTCGTGAACTTTCGCATCGGTACTGAACGCCTGTTTATCCGCCCATGCTGCCAACACGGCCTTGGACCGGCCTACGGGTCTCTTGAGGGGTGTCTTTGAATCTTTGTCTCCGGCTCCTTTGGAGTTGGGGGCTCCATGAAATTCTTCATATTCGACACTCGAGTCGGTGATGTATTGGATGCCGTTCTTGAGCAAGTCGACGTGGGGGATGTAGGATCCGATCATGGGTTTGAGGGTCGAGGCTGCGGAACGGGGAAAGACAATCTGGACCTCTCGTTGTGCGGCGGGAGCCTGTGATGATGTCGAGCCATTGGTGCCTGCGTTGGGATGTTGATGTTGAGGAGGCGAGTCAATGTCCTGATCATCCAAGAGGTCGTTCCGGACGTTGGCACTCTGTTGAGACCTCTGGGAGGCTGTTGATGGAGCAGGTGTGGCTCTAGAGGTTGATCCTGCTGCTACCGTCATTATGTGTCTGTCTGTCGGTGTCTGTGTGTGTCTGCAGTGTGCATGTATGAGAAGCGAATGAACCAACAAAAAAGTTAGTGGCAAACCGTCCTTGTCGCGTCCCTCCTCGCGGTGGCTTTGCTCTGTTTGCCCCGTCCTTGCTTCAACTTCAAGTTCCAGCACTGCTGTAATTCAAGAATAAATTAACCAGTATAATTTAATCGATGACCCTTATTTAGAATAGTCGATGCAACAATGCCACCAGGTGCGCCATATCTTGTCACGTGCGGTCATTTAGTCACGTGTTGCCTATCAGTCACCCTCGGCCCTCAGGACTATTTGTCCTGACGGCCACCCAGAATAAAGATCCCCATCTTTGTCTCGCTACTCACTTCCCCATGCAAGGATCACGGTTTGTATCAATGATATTTCCCATTTTTTTTAGCGAACCCAGGGACGGGATCCCATCACCCCGAGCTACAGGTAAGTTTCCCTCCTCATTCGTAGCCCACATAATGAAACAAATAAATGTGACCCGAACTCGGTCAACTGTCAATTGGAGTTGCACCGTCAATTTCCCTTGTCAGTACCAGGGATGCCAACGAGATTGGCCGAGCCCTGAAATGAGTCATGAACCCATGATTCACGGTCAATGCACCAAAAGTCTTGGCAATGTCACCAACGCAGTGATGCCGAGCACCCCTGCCACATGCATCTTAAAAAGAAAAAAAAAAAAATTCTTTTGTGCCGACCAATGGAAATCATCCAGCGGCCAATGTGGTCAAAAGGAAGGAATGGTCAACAAGATGCAGATGTTACTTCTTCATCTTCACCTCCCCTTTCTCCATTCCACACATGCTTGTTGACGAACCACATCAGTCAGCATCAAACGCCTTAGCGCCATCTCATAGCAACCCTGCGAACAACAACTGCGCCAAGTGTCCGCATGACAATCTCGTTGCATGATGCATGAATGCTTTGGCAGGACAAAGGAACATAAAAAGAGGGCAGATTCCCTGTCGGGCCTGACAATCTTCTGTCTATTTCCCCAACGATTCCTTCTACTGTCCACCACTGCAATCATGTCCTCCACTCGTAAAACACGCTTCACGTCGTCGTCTCCGACGGTTCACAAAGCAGCATCGAGTTCGTCGTCTGAAGACTCCGACTACGAAAATGTGGCCCCGAATAACGACAAACACGACGAAGGCTCGCCGTCCCCTGACGACGTAGGCAACACCACCATCTTTGTCGATCCGCGGGACATCCCGACGGCACCTTGTTCCCCGGCCGCCACCGAATGGCAAGGTTCATCCTCTCACGCTCCTGTCAACCTCCCCACGATTGAGCAGATGTCTGTCTACTGGCAGGCTCTCCAAGGCGAGTTAGTCTGGCTCAGGGAGCGTGTTCAGCAGGAAGAGCGCGTGTGGTCCACTCTAGAAATGACGCTAGAAACGGTACGAGAGCGCGGAGTAGCCCTGGCGCCATTCCATAAAAGGCATACCGACCTCCTTGACCAGCTCGAACGGTTGCGTTTCTTGGATGTCACTGCTGGACTATACACGCAAAGGAGATGAAAAAGAGGAAGCTTCTCAATAGTGTCCTCGTAAACCCTTCAATAAAAAACTGGACGGGTACGCCGTCTTCTGTTTGTACTAAACGACGATTGCTCTGATGCATTCTGTTCTGAGCCCACAAAAGGGTGGATCAATCAACATTGGCAAGGCAGATGTGATTACGCCATACTCTACGCGTGTTTGTACCCCTATCGTGTGTCTACATTATCTTTGCTCTGCAATTGGTATCCGAACATCGGCGCCATGCATACACCCATATGGATGAAACTACAGCTATCAAACGCGATGGGCTGGTATCCACCTCAGGAAGCAAAGCGATAAAAGACGCAATATACATAAAAGGGCGCGAGCAGAAAGGTAGACGGGAGCTGAACGGAACACTTCTCTTTTCCAGGCGAACATTCATCTCAATCATGAGCGCATCTCCCACATCTGCACTTAACTCTACCCCTGGCACTCCCAGTGCCGGCCTTACTGGCACCGATGTCAACATCCCATCCGTCGCATCGTTGTCTTTGAGCAGCCGACAAATGGAAGTTGATCCTGCACCCGCACTAAATAACATCGCCGTGCCAGCCACGAATGCCATCATGGAAGAACAGGTGTTGCAGCGTGAGCGTGATGCGCAGGATCACTATGATCATCTTCAAGTGCAAGGCATTCAAATCGATATCGCAATCGATTCCTCGGCACCAGCGGAGCGGCAAGGTCTTCTTAACCAACGGACAGCTCATGACCAGTCGCTCGAAGAGGCCAAGGAACGACTTCGTCGAGCCAAAGTCCAAGCCGATTTTATCCGGGCTCGCACGTTTGCGTACCAGGTTACCTCATCGCCCCCTTCTTCTGATGGAAGATCAGACAAGGTTAAGCTTGACCAAGATTGTCCTCGATACGCGAAGACCACGGACGGATATCCGAAGAAACCGGAGGTCATTACCCATGTCCGCACCTTCTTGCATAGCTTTAGGACGCATTGCGAGAGCACGTTCGGCAGAATGCAGTTTGAACCGAAGGCTCGTCGACTGCTCATCCTCGCGGTCCTGGACCGTGATGTCCAATGCAGTCTTCGTGATCGTCTGGAGAAGGAACCGGGGGCCCTTTGGGAACGTGTGGAGGAAATCTTCACTTCGCTCACCATGACGGCTGCTGAGAAGCAGGCCGACGCTATTGATCTCGCGTCAACTGGGCTCGACGTGAAGAAACAAGAGTCGTATCGTAATTTTGCCTTGCGATTCCATCGGGTTGTCCTAATGTACCACATTGAAGACAATGACAAATCCATTCTCACATCGCTCTACTCCGTTTTCGAGGATATCATGATCAACCTCAAGGTCTATGCCCTACTTAAAGGCCATCCCTTCGAAGACGGGTTCAAATATGTCTCGCACTTCCTTGGAGCATTGGAAGAAGCCCCTGGGCCCAAGTACGACAGGTCCGTCCCGCCGACTAAGAAACGACCTTATTCGGACGACGGTGAGAAGCCTCTCCGAAGCAAGAAACGATTCTCGCGTCGTGAATCCAACTCTCATGACACTGCACGCCATCGTTACCACTGCGATAAGTGTGGTGATAACAACACCCACGACACCAACGAGTGCAAAACATGCCCACGATGCGGCAAAAAGGGCCATGACGCTCCTAACTGTAGGAGTGCGCCCAAGCCAGCGTCTGACGGTGACAAACCCCGTTACAGAGGTATGAATGGCAGTCTGACTAACAATGCTACGCCGGCCAACAAAGTCTTGCCCGATGAAGTCGATGATGCACCAAGTGCCAATACTGAACCCATCAACTTTGCCTCATTGTCCAGGTCGCAAATGAACAAACGCTTCGTTAGACGGATCAAACAACCGATCGACCGGTCCAATCGCTCTTGGCAACAGCCATTCAATGCAGATGAAACCCCATCACACAACAATAAAAGAGTAACTTTTTGTACTTATCCCAACACTGTCCCACTTGCAACTGCAAATGCCGCCGATGCGAATGTCCACATACATACTGATGTTCTTTCTCTCACCAGTGCTGCAGAAACGGCCGCGAAAGGACACGGTTCCTCCCGCTCAATCCCCTCTGTATTCTCTGAAGTGCAACATTGTGCTCCTCATGGTGGCATCACGTACGCAAATGGCGTTAGCCATCCTGCAACTATCCCATCGTCCATGAAAAGACGCAGGCGACGCGGTAAGAAGAAAAACCCGCTACTCGCTGCAATTACATCGTTCGTCGAGGCGATCAATGGTGATCAACAAACAGCACCCACTGTTTTGGATTTTGCTGCACTGTCCAAAACCAAGTCCTCTGAGAACCGATTCGTCTTAGGCATGACCATCCGAGATCGCGAATGCAAAGCCCTCTTGGATACTGGTGCTACCGCATCGATCATATCCACAACAATTGTTGATGAACTCGAAATCAAGGTTACTCCAGTTGATGGCCATTTCACTTTGGCTGACGAGTCTGTATATCAACGAATCGGCGTAACGGAGCCAATTGAAATCACCTACGGTGATATCACCCTGTCTGCTCCGTTAGAAGTCCTTCCACAACAATACGATCTCACGATTGGTATGGATCTGTTCTACAACCTTGGATTCTCGATCCACGGATTTGTCGACCCTGTCCAACCAACTCGACCGTCGTCCACAGTACCCGAAGATCCGCGCTCATCTCTTAAACCCGTAACCACGCCAGAAGAGGAGTTAACTGATAAATTCCAGCTTGCAAAAGCAGAATTCATTAAGGCGATCGAACAGGTACTGAAAACAAACGAGAACATCCCACCCGAAAGTGTGTGTCCTGTTCCCGAAATGAAGGTGTATCTGCCTGTCCCAGAGAAAACGATTCTCTTCCGCAGATCTCGTCATTTTGCGCAAGCGCAACGGCCCATCATTGATGAAGCTGTTGAGCGTTGGTTGCAAGATGGTGTTATCTCGCTTGCACCAGCAGGCAATCCACACAATAACACACTGACGCTAGCTGCCAAGAAAGACTTGGACGGTAACAAGACGCTTTGGAGAGTATGTCTTGATCCACGACCGTTGAACGCGCATCTCCCGGATGACAATTTCCAGCTTCCACTGATAGCTGACATCATGCAACGAATCGCTGGTTACTCGATCTACACAACGATTGATCTCAGACAAGCGTACCATCGGCTACCAATTCATGAAGATGATCGTCCATTGACCGCCTTCATGCACAACGGTAAACAATACATGTTCAATCGAGCCCCTTTTGGTCTTAAGCCCTTGTCTAGTCTCTTTCAGAGAGGTATGTCGCGAATCCTCGGAGATTTACCTTTCGTCCTTAACTTTATCGACGATATCGTTATCTTCTCAAAGAATCGTGAAGAACATGCTGCTCATGTCAAGGCTGTCATCGAACGTCTCAATGCAGCTATGCTCATCATCAATCGTCAGAAGTGCAACTTCTTCAGCACCCAGATCTCACTACTCGGTTTCATTGTTGACCTTAACGGTAAGCGCGTTGATCCCAACAAGTTGGTCAATGTGCAAGACTGGGCTGAACCTACTACTGGTAAGATGATCCAATCTTATCTCGGCACGTTTAACTTCTTCAGGGAACACATCCCGTTGTACAGTGCTTTGTCAGCGCCGTTAGACGCGCTACGAAACGTACCTGGACCTTTTAGGCTCAACGATTTGCAGAAGCGTTGCTTCGAGTCCCTCAAGTCATTGTTGCTGCAGGCCCCTGTTCTTTCCTTCCCGGATTTTTCGTTACCCTTTTACGTTGCCACGGACGCGTCCAACGTGGGTATTGGAGTAGTTCTATTCCAATTACCGGAAGGAACGCCAGAGCCTACGACATTTGCCGGTGTGCCTAAAAACGCCCGGTATATTTCGTTCATGGCCCGTACGCTGCAAGAGCGCGAGAGGAGGTATCCCGCGACTCAGAAGGAGCTGCTCGCGATGGTTTTCGCCTTGAAGAAATTCCACTATTACTTGTGGGGTCGTCACTTTACTCTCTACACTGATCACAGAGCACTCACCTTTCTTCACTCTCAGAAAGACTTGAACTCGATGCTCACCGGATGGCAAGATGTACTCCTGGATTACAACTTTACTGCTCGGTACTTGCCTGGTGCGCGTAATGTGCTTCCTGATCATTTGTCAAGACAGTTCCCAGATGAACTCTGGACTAATAAGACTCTCCCCACGCAACCTATGTACGCTTACGTCCATGTGTCCCGCGACGAAAGTGAAAAGTACACAGAGGTTCCAACAGAAGACCGCGAAGAGATGCTTCAGCGCATCCATAGTTTCGGTCACTTCGGAGCCAACAAAATGGTCCTCACCATTCACGCTGAAGGCAAGACATGGCCTGGCCTGGTAGAGGATTGTCTCAAAGTTGTCAAACGGTGCACGGAATGCCAAAAATTCAACATTGTGCGACGAGGCTATCATCCTATGAGAGCCATCCATGCCTATTTGCCTGGAGAGCACATGGCGGTTGACCTGGCAGGACCGTTGACCACAACGAGCAAAGGAAATAATTATTTGATGGTGCTCACGGATGTGTGCACAAGATTTGTTTTCCTGCGCGCAATTGTGGACAAAACTGCTGCCACTGTCTCCCGCACCCTCTTTCACATTTTCTGTGATATTGGTTGTCCGCGTACACTTCAGTCCGATAACGGTAAAGAGTTCAAGAACCAGCCCATGGCTAAGATATGTGAACGATTCGGTATCGATCACCGTTTCACTTCTCCACATCACCCACGCGCCAATGGACTCGCTGAAAATCGTGTCAAGACCGCCAAGCAGATCTTGCGGAAATCCGTACTTGGCAACGACGCATCGTGGGATGACCATGTCCCTATGACACAACTTGCAATGAACACCCATGCGGCGTCACTGCACAACTCGTCGCCATTCTCTCTCTTTTTCGCCCGTCCATTCAAAGGATTCCACTTGTATAAGGACGCAGAACAACGATGCATGGACAGAGATGAATTGCTCAAGCGACTAGAATACATGACCACAGTAGTTTTCCCTGCTGTTGATGAAAAGACGCGTGCTGTTCAGCAGAAGATGATTGAACGTTTCAACAAGACTGTGTTGTTCAATGAGTTCCCAGATGGAGCCCGAGTGATGGTTCTCGATATGGATCCATCCAGCACCCTATCACCCAAGTATGAAGGTCCTTACAAAGTTGTTCGCCGGAATGCAGGAGGTGCCTACCTCCTCACCGATGGCGACGGTCAGGTAATGAAGCGGACTTATCCACCGTCTCACCTGAAACTCGTAATCGACGACGATGATTCCCACTCTTACACTGTGGCGTCAATCCTAAAGCATCGTCGCGATGACAAGGGCGACTTGCAATACCTGGTACGCTGGAAAGGATTTAAACCCGAGGACGACACTTGGGAGCCCCTGGAAAGCTTCAATGAGCGGGATTGTATCCGCGAGTATTGGGCAGGCCACCCAGTTGAGCAGATCGATTCTACTTCACCCTCTTCTGATCCGTCTCAAGGAATTTTGCAGAACGCCGACTCTGATTATCCGGCATCTACTACTTCTAAGCGCAACCGTCGGGCACCTGCCTCTAAGAAAGAATCTCCCAGGAGAAAGAAACAACGTAGCGCTTAGGATCTACTCTCCATCGATAATACTGATAGATCCACCACCAGAGGTTTTTCCCGCTTTCCTCACATACCAAGTCATTTTTTTTTATCTTCATTTTTTTATCTTGAGGTTTTTATCATATTTTTCCTCACAATCTACTATACACCCGAGGGTTTTTCGTTTTTTTTCCTCACCCCCGACTACGATATGGCTTCTAAATACTACCGGCTTTCAGCCTTCCCCCCGGGGGAGGGTGATGCGCCATATCTTGTCACGTGCGGTCATTTAGTCACGTGTTGCCTATCAGTCACCCTCGGCCCTCAGGACTATTTGTCCTGACGGCCACCCAGAATAAAGATCCCCATCTTTGTCTCGCTACTCACTTCCCCATGCAAGGATCACGGTTTGTATCAATGATATTTCCCACCAGGGACCAGGCTCCACGACCATCGCGTCTCCTCCTAGATAAATAGCTATGGCTTTCGCCCCTACATGTACTGTACAGTACAATAAAATAAAAAACACCTTTCTTTCACATATTTGTTGATTCCTTTTGTTTTAATGGTAGCGACTGCTTAGAAAAACTTGAACTCCAGCCTAAAGAACTTGATGGTCCATACAACTGGGATGTACGGCTTGGCACCTCTCAGGTTCACTAGAAAAAATGTCATTATTAGAGAGTGTGCAACAACACTAAGACGACGGGGGCTGTAGACACAACAAAATGAGAAAAGGGGGTGGCCACTTCCTAATTCTGGACGCTCGTTTCGGAAGTGGGTTCTATACCTTTGACTCTGGTCAGTAGGAGAGACTCGACCAGAGCCACTTAGCCAGCAGAAGTGATAGTGCAGCAGACGCTATGGCGATTGATTGCAGAGGCCATCGAGAGAGGCTCGACCGAAATCAAGGCATGGGCATGTTTACATTTCGCAGTGTGCTTCATAAAGGCCGTGGAGTGGGCTGTTCCATGCCCATGATAGAAACAATTAACAGAAGCGAGAACGCGGCGAAAGTACAGCAAAAAAAGGGAATGGCCTCTTCCTAATTCTGGACGCTCGTTTCGGAAGAGGGTTCTATACCTTTGACTCTGGTCAGTAGGAGAGACTCGACCAGAGCCACTTAGCCAGCAGAAGTGATAGTGCAGCAGACGCTATGGCGATTGATTGCAGAGGCCAGCGAGAGAGGCTCGACCAAAATCAAGGCACGGGCATGTTTGCATTTCGCAGTGTGCTTCATAAAGGCCGTGGAGTGGGCTGTTCCATGCCCATGATAGAAACAATTAACAGAAGCGAGAACGCGGCGAAAGTACAGCAAAAAAAGGGAATGGCCTCTTCCTAATTCTGGACGCTCGTTTCGGAAGAGGGTTCTATACCTTTGACTCTGGTCAGTAGGAGAGACTCGACCAGAGCCACTTAGCCAGCAGAAGTGACAGTGCAGCAGACGTTATGGCGATTGATTGCAGAGGCCATCGAGAGAGGCTCGACCGAAATCAAGGCATGGGCATGTTTACAGGGTGCTTCAGGGAGGCCAGTGCTGAGCTGTTCCATGCTCGCATAAAACATTTAAACAACGGTGATGAGGTTACATATAGGAAGAATACTAAGATACATGCCTCGTGGACAAGGGACAACGATGATGCTGTTTGGGGGAACCAAGGGAATTAAAGAGATAGTCAACGGCACCCATGTACAGTATGCATGCAGCCAGGCACCAACGCGCATTTACACGTGACTCGGTCAAGTGGCTTGGCTTTGCTGGCGCGGGGCTCTTTATTAAACTTTCCCCACTGTCCACAGAACAAGCCCTGTATCCTGACCTTCGAGGAGTCCACTTCTCTGGACCAGCCTGCGTCCCTGAACTATTGGCTATTTCTCTCAAATCAACCCTCCTTCGGAATGGACACCTGCCAAGTTTGCTTCTCACGCGCAGACAGCGTCCTTGAGAAAGATTACCAAAAAAGCGGAAAGAGATGTCGCAGTTCTTTCTCGATACAAGTCGTCTATTGGTAATGACTGGGTGTACCAAAGACGCGTTCCTTCGCGACTTCTGTATCACACAAGGATTCATGTCTCTCCAGAGGAACGGAGTCAAAGTTGTTACTGACTCCAGTTATTTGAAACTGGAGTTCATTCAATATTTCCTGTGAGTGTCCCCCTTTTTTTTTGGTTGCTGTTGTTACAGTTGAAACTATCCATTATTTAACTTGGAAACTCATGGAACTATTTTTTTTTTTTTCCATAGCGCCGTAAACTCAATCTGGGACCTTCGACATCCACTTCCCAACATGAGCAAGGAGATCTACACATTGGTAGGAGAACAATTTCGACAGAAATTCCCGTTGGCAGCCATTAGTGCTTCCGAAAGCACGCTGCATCTTGAGCTGGAGCAGGAATTGCGTGCCAACAAGAAGATCGTCGGCAATCTAAACCTTGACATGCCAGATCGACCGATTGTCTCTATATGGAAGCGCTTGTCAGAGACTTTAAGAGCCACGTGGCATAGTGCGTCCGATCGGAAAGGAGAGGACACGCATGTTCACCACCGTCTCAACCCATTTGTTTGTCCAATCTTCCCAGGAAGCGTGTATGATGTCGTGTGGGCCAACAAGCAGCTGGGAGGCTGGCAGGCTCGCCGGGATTATGACAGCAAGGAAGGATACAGGCCAGATTTGGTGATTAAACGAGAAGGCGTCACATTTCTTATCTGCGAGGTGAAGGTGCCAGAACATGAGGCAAGCTTGGACGACTACACCAACGATCGATCTTTGGAAACTGTTGATCTTGATGAAGGACGAGTTGGATCGTATGCTGGATGCGGGCTATGATCACGACTTTATGTTTGGACTGCACGTCTTTGGATATAAGGCATATCTGTGGGTGCTTTGCCTGGACATTGAGGGCGTTTACCAGCTGTACCATGTGGGTGAGGCCTGTCTTCCTCGATACCAGCTGGACACGGCAGGTGTCAAATATGTTTGCCAACTCTTCTTTTCGGTCAAGGTACGAACAATGGGTGGATAGCACCGATTCCTTTTCTAATCGATTAATTCATGATTTCCCATGTCCCATTAGGATTTTATGTGAAGCTAAACTTGATCACCTCCATGATGCCATCAGGCCTCAGGACCCCACCCAAAACGAGGGAAATTTACCAGGGCAACAGCGTTCACTCCATCAAAACGCCAAAAGCAGGATGAAAAAAAGGCTTCCTTGGTTTAGGTCAGTGGATATTGAGCAAAAAAAGGCATTTTGACTTACAGAGAGAGAGAAAGAGATCATCGACACGTGAGGTTGATACTCTTGTAGCTTTCTCGATCTGAATGTATGTTGAAATTCCACTCTGCAAGGTGACAGGAAGAAATACTTATATTCATCTGATAGAAGTTCATGTTCCATTGACTGAATAAAAACACCTGGATATTTCCCCGCATCTTCCTACTCGCCTACCTGGTTTGATTGCTGAGGCATCGTCCAAGGACTGGCTTCAAACAGCAGTCCCTGGACATTCTATACTTTCTACCCACATTCCCGGCCTTGACGATTTGAGCTATTGGTGTATCATTGCGTTAACCAGAAATTCTTTTTGGTATTTTTAGTATTTGAAGGTGGTTACTTCGGTCTCTATTCTCAGGAATATAACAGGCTTCTTCTTGCCACTGTCTGATGATGACAACCCG
Source organism: Entomortierella parvispora (assembly GCA_963573315.1). Lineage (NCBI taxonomy): Eukaryota > Fungi > Mortierellomycota > Mortierellomycetes > Mortierellales > Mortierellaceae > Entomortierella > Entomortierella parvispora. The sequence goes on from OY752146.1 coordinate 1,801,271, forward strand.
CCGCAATGAATCGGACGAGTATTGTTGGAACTGGTAATGGCCCTGTTGCCGCTGCTGCTACTGCTATGTGGTTCTGGAGCCCATGCATCTTTTCCGTGCCCTCGCGAAGGTTCTCCACACTAAACCTGTAGACTTGGTCATACATCTTCCAGGCAATGGACTCGACCGAATGCAACATGTCCAAGTATCATACAGTGTGTTGCCCACAACATGAACGCGCGCTTGCCAAGTATTTTTAACATCGAGATCAGTATTCCGTTGGTGACATTACCGCGAGATCGATCCCTTGGTTCCTATAGCCATATACTCACGAGAATCAGCCTGCGCGCGATGAATTTGGCATGGGTCATTGATTATCTGTGAAGTAACCAGAGTGCTGCAATCCTTGACGCTGCGCATCAATTGCGTCGATTTTATGACCGCGTTCTTGTGGTGGGGACCCAGACAGGGCGAGAATTTTATCCGGTACCAATACTCCGAGCAGCCATCACTCCGAGATCTTGGCTACTTAACGAATTCTGAGGCCGGCGTACTGGCGGATGGTGTGACACCAGGAGATGGGACGGCCTTTCCTCATCTCCTTGGGCCAGGAGATTGGGATTACGGTTACCTCCTCCTCGATCTTGAAACGCTCATCGGATATATCAATGCATCGAACACTGACATGGTGCAGTGTGCCGTCGATCTGAAGCATCATCACGCTCCGCTGTCTGAGGTGCTCTGGTGCCATATAAACAATTGGGTGTGGTCCTTGCCAAACAATAACCTTAAGCTTTCACGTTGTCCGGCCATGAAAATAGGGATTTCAACCTTCCTTTCGTTTAATATTGCGTAAGTGTATAGGAGTTAAAATGACAACCAAGGCAGAGTCCTATTCTTGAAAAACAAATCTCTTGGCCTGCGAAAAGGTTCTGGGAAAAGGGGAGATTTCGATCAAATGCCTGGCCGCGGCGGTAGCTTGGACTTGAAGGTCACAACAAACCTGTGAAAGAAAGAAAAGTGTCAGTGGCGCAAAAAAAAAAAAAAAAAACCGAAATCCACAAACCGCAGGCAGACAAGAGCTTACAGCCTAATAAAGGGGTGAGATGAGCACAAAAGCAGTCCGGAAGGTCAAGTAGTCAGTCCCTTCAACAGCTACAATTTTTACGAGATCGCCTTTTTTTTTTTTTTTTTTTTTTTTTTTTTGCAAAATGAATCCTACCTCTTAGCTAGTGGGGTTATCATCCAAATGCAAGATAAAATGCAGGTAGCAGGTAAATTATGGTCTTTCAATTAACCAGTTGCGATAAAAAGAGATCAAGATATCAATATAACTTACTAGCTTATTGGACGTGGAGAAATGGAGAATGAAAGGGTGAGAGATAGACGGTTAGTTTCAACTCTTGTTTGTCAAATAAAAAAACAAGCGGGGAACTACAGAATGGAGAATTCAACTTACGGGCTGATTGTGAGGAATGGAGATTAAACGGGAGAAGGATGGCTGTTAGTTTTCACTCGTGTTTGTCATTGAAACAAACGGAGGGGTCAACTTACCGACTGATTGTCAGAAATGGAGATTAAGCGACAGAAGGTAGGCAGTTAGTTTCCACTCGTGTTTGTCATTGAAACGAACGGAGGATTCAATTTACGGGCTGATTGTGAGGAATGGGGATTAAACAGGAGAAGACAGGCAGTTAGTTTCAACTCGTGTTTGTCATTGAAACGAATGGAGGATTCGACTTACCAGCTGATTGTGAGAAATGGAGATTAAACAAGAGAAGACAGGCAGTTAGTTTCAGCACTTATTTGCCATTGAAACGAACGGAGGGTTCAACTTACGGGCTGATTGTGAGGAATGGAGATTGAACGACAGAAGACAGGCAGTTAGTTTCATCTCGTGCTTGTCATTGAAACGAACAGAGGATTCAACTTACGCGCTGATTGTGAGGAATGGGGATTATACGGGAGAAGGATGGTAGTTAGTTTCCACTCGTGTTTGTCTTTGAAACGAAGGGAGGATTCAACTTACTCGCTGATTGTGAGGAATGGAGATTGAACCGGGGAGAAGTATGCAGGTCGTTAGTGTCTATCCCAGTCTTCTACCACCTTGTCTCTTTAGCAAGTTGATTGGTTCAGATAGTATCCGCCTTATCTGTTTTGTTAAAATTCAACTACCAACAGCAAAAACGGGCGTTTGCATTGACTGCGATGTTGAACTAATTGCTGTTCATCCTTGACACCCCTGCTCTCTACTGAACTCTTTTTGAGTTACAGGGATTCCACCATAGTGAAGCTGATAAGGGCTGCAATAACGAGCAACTATTGGAACTTCATTGGAAGGAGAGAAAGCTGTATAATGGTTTACTGGTGGTAGGTAAGGTGGAGAGGGGCAGGTGGATAAGAGAGACAGAGTCTTGAGGTAAGAAAGGAATAAATAGTCATCATGGTCAACGGGTTCAAAAAACGAGGAGGGAGATCAAAGGGGTAACCCCTTCTCCAAAACGATAGTGAAAGGGAAACTATGGGTGGGGAGAGGGAAAGGGGAGGAGGGGAAGGGAAGGTGATGAGATTGGAGAGTAAGGGGTGGCGTCTTGAAGGTGATCACGGATCAGAATCAAAAGCATCCAACGTATCAGAGCGGCTGGAGCGAGGTACGAGGCACGTACTGTCCCGAACATTCGAGTAGCACCACAAGGGCCTCTGGTGTCTGTATGTGGTTCCATCGATGCTTTGCTCCCTGCGAAGCCTGGAGCGGTTTGAGGTTGGCTTGTTGGTTGACTTGAACGAACATTGCGAGGATGACCCCTCAGTTTTGTAGAATTACCTTTTTCCGTTCACACTCATCCGAAGAATGTCCAAACATGCACTAGAAGGATTGACATAGATAAAAACTGATATGACCCTGATTTCGACTTCTGCAGGATGTAAAGAAAAGACACTGCCATCAATGAGCGGCTTAATGAAGATTACGCGCCAAGCCCAGTATTGCCCACCGGGTCTAAAGTCGAGTACACTCATGCACGCGCTCTTTCAGGCACACTCACATACACAAAGAGAGAGGCATGCTGCCTCACAGGCGGCACATGCAGTCCACTCTTGGGCGGAATTTTAGTTAGATGGTTACTTTGGTCTCTACTCTTATGAAAGTAATAAGCAGATTGTTTTTCTATTGCGACTTCTTGTCCAAAGAGCTCATCTCAATCGCACTCTCCTCCTTGCCGCTGTGTGATGACGAGAACCGGCTCTGCAAAGAGTCGGACGAGTATTGCTGAGGCTGGCGATGGCCCTGTTGTTGCTGCTGCTGCTGCTGAGTGTGGTTCTGGAGTTCACGACTCTTTTCCATGCCCTCGCGAAGCTTCTCCATACCAAACTTGTAGACTTGGTCATACACCTTCCACGCAATGGACTCCACCAAGCCCAACATGTCCAAGTACCACATAGCACCCATTGGCACACCAACCATCACGACCACCATCAAATAGAATGGGCTGGTGATCACCGTCATAAACTCATTCCAGCCCAAAATAATAAGTGCCACTCCAACCCAGTATGGCACCTTGGCCTGTGTTGCCACCACGGACCGCTTGGCCTCCAAATAAAAGGCATCCGACTCTCGCTTGAACTTTGTTGTCAACTCTTGTTGACGCGTCTCCGACAACACCTTGAGAGACTGGTCGAAATCGAAATCCTCTGCTGCCTCGAGTTCAAACTTTTCACCGCGGGCAGGGTCCAGAGTGTTGATCTTTGCAAACAGAGGCACCAACTCTACCGTTTCATCGCGAGCCTTACGGAAGGGGGTATCGATGTCATCATCGGGCTTCCAGACACGAGGAAGACCATGGTCATCGTATCTGAACTTTTCTTCGAATCGGTTTCGAAGCTTGAGTAACATCATGCCATCGACCGACTCTTCCTGAATCTTCTTGGTCAAGAGCACCCATGCCTGACGACGCAAGTTGACCAGCAGCTCGGCTTGCTCCTTCTCGTCCAAATCAAAGGTACGCGCCTTCTTTTGCAGCAGAATCTCTCCATCCTCGACCGTACGCTGGTAGATGGTGATGATGCGTCCCCACATGGTTGGACCGGGGTTGTTGAGTGCGAGTCCCACGGGCTCATCCAATTCTTTGCGCAAATGCTTCTCCAAAGTCGTCAGCATCTTGTTGAGCTCCTTTTCCCGCTGGGCAATTGCAAACTCTTGCAAACCATGCTCGAGCTGGTAAAGTTCCTCATCATATGTCCATTCGGTCTCTTCCAACTTGATGGCCTTGGCGCCTTGCAAGAAATAATCCAACACTTCCTTCTTGGAAGCAGCCACAACAGCCGCAAACTCGGATCCCTCCACGCGGAGTGCATTCTGGAGGTTGGTTGAGAAGATACTGACGGCCTTCTTGTGCAAGTTCTTCAATTGTCCCAAAAAGTAGGCTTCCAGCATGGTGTTGGCCTTGGTCATCATGTCGGCGCGCTTGCGCTTGTAAACCTCGGCGTGATAGCGGGAGGCGTCCTTGTCAAAAGATTCTAAATAAATTGGTGTAAATTTAGTGTCTGTTTTGGGCAAAGACAACTGGGATCGCAAAGACAACTGGGACCACAACGATTTTTTTTTTTCATCACTTACTCATGGCAACACCACGAATATCCTCCATCTTTGGACCGAGATCTTCGACAATGTTTCCAGATTCGATAGGCTGTCTGAACTCCTTGATCTTTTCCTGGAAGGTTGCAAAAGCACTGTTGGCGATCTCGTCACAACGGTACTGAGCAAGAAGCTCTTGCTGAGTTGGAAGATCCAGATCCTTGTTGGTCATGATCTTGTCCCAAATACCTCCTGCATAGAAATGAAGACCGTCAGCAGGGACGCGTCTTGAGTACTGAGGCTGGAAAACATAGTTGGGGTCTGATGGCGTTGTAAAACTATGGTATGAAAGAGCAGGTCGTTAGTCCTACCGGTCGGCATGCTCAAAGAGCAAAGTGGTTTTCCATGCTCTGTATACTACAATGGATCCTTACCGAAGGCGCAGCTTGTCGACATCGGCATCGAACTTTTCAGGTTGGAGAAGTTTGTGGGCCAAGGTCGTAAACATAAAATCAAAGTAATCGGTGATCTTGCAATCCTCGAGTCCTTCGGGCTATAGGGGTTCAGAAAAGGTAGAGACAACTGGTTAAGGTCGGGTTTTCCATGGCAAGCCCATGTCCTGGCTGCAACATCTTTAGCTACCTTGGAGAGTCCGTGCCAGATGCGCTCAAGATCGGCCTTTAGGGTATTGGAGAGGTTGGCGAGAGGGGTGGCTCCGACATGATCACGAATCACAAAGAGTAGCAAGGTCTTTTCTTTTCTGTGAGTGGAAAGAGGCGGATCAGTAGGTAAACATCGTAAGCGCTATTGTTGGCGATCGGGTCAAAGTGCATATGCCCCATGGTCCAGGATGACGTCTCACTCTCGATCACATGCAAAGCTGCACAAATGCACAAATCCTCTTTTTTTGGGCACTTCAACTGGGACACTTCAACCTACCCTCGGTTGCCGCCAAACAGCTGCAGGTTGACCTCAAACACGGTCTTGAGCAAGCCCATGTTGGCTCCATTGTAAAGACCGACCTGGTGTTCCCACAAGTTGACAATCAAGACTTCTGAGGTAGCGACCGAGAACAGGGCACTCTTGCGTTCAAAGTCCTACAATCCGATCAGACGGGTTAATGGCTTGTTCGCTTGAGCAGGAAATCCAACGGTTTGGAACTGCTTAGATGGCTTACCTGATCCTCTCCGCGCTCGCGACCATCCGTTCCTTCGACATCCATGATCAGGACCTTCATGTCCTTGCCTTTACTCATCCAGATACCCTTGGTTGTCTGCATTCTGGCGGTTTCGTTCATAACATCGAAGCTGGTTCCGAAAAGACGGTTAAGGAGTGTACCTGTGAGTGGTTGAGTGGTTGAACCAAATGGATGAGCAAGGACGAGGAGGAGGACAGAAAGGGGGGTGTCAGTTTCGGGGAGGTGTTTTGAGCAAAGATAACTCGATGCTGAATGAATAATCGATCCTCCGAGGAGGGAGAAAGGGTCAGGGACAACTTACTCTTGCCGGTACTCTGACTTCCAAAGACGGCAGCGACATTGTAGTTGAATCCGGCTTCCTTGAGGTCCCACTTGTCAGCAATGAACTTTGAGAGTTGTTCGCTATGAAAGAAGAAAGAGAGAGAGAAGGGACATGGTACAAGTGTCAGCATCATCTCGTGCGGACAAGGTTGGATGGGCGACTAAAGGAGGAGGGGGGGGGGTTGCAATTGAGCGTACCTGAATTGCTGCTGCTCGTCAATCAGATGCAGTCTAGGGAGGACCTCCTTGGCGACAGCGACGGGCTGCTTGCCGGAAGGGATGGGCGAGTCGAGGACATCGGGGACGACGTCGTCGCGGATGTTCTGGTGATCGACATCAGGGACCACGTCCATGATGATGATGAAGTGTTGTTGGGGAAAGAGGTAAGAGGAAGATTAAGAGTAGATGCACCCAAGGGGGAGAGATGGAGATAGAAATAGAGAGTGAATGTGCAGCGACAGGCACAGATGGGGGAGAAGAAGGGGAGGGAGAGAGAAAGAGAGAAAGAGAAAAGAAGAAGGGATGAACAATGGATGGATGAATGCATGCTCCCAGTCCGCGTGAAAAGGGGACACAGGCACAGAGGGACAGAGACGGCGGACAGAGAAGGGACAGAGGACAGGACAGGGGGCAGCGAAACTGACACGTCTCCAGCGCGGACAGTGCGTGCGGACGAAAGAGCATTCGTTGGTCTGCTCTCTTCTCCCCCTCTTGCCAAAGCAAACACACCTTTCATATCTTTCTTGTTTACTTGCTTTACTCCTTCTTCTTTCTCTCCAGTCTATTTGGACACAACAAACATCCCCACCATCGCTTCCTAGACTGGGGGGGGGGGGGGGGGGGTGCAAGACGCGTTTCTTTCTCATTTGCAGACACGCCCTTTCTTGAGAACTGTGGACACAATCTCCCCCCCCATCTAACAAGCTCTCCTTCTTTCCTTCCTTCCTTCCTTCCTTCCTTCCTTCCTTCCTTCCTTCCTTCCTTCATCGCCCTCTTCCCATTTCTCAAAGAGCACTCAAGAGACCCAGCATTCCTGTCGTCACCACCGCTACCGCCGTTGTCGCCTTGTCCCACCTGATCCATTGTCGTCCTCCTTGTGCACCGTTGGCCTGTGACTGAATCGCTCCTGTCTGTGCCAACTCACCTGTGGACGGTGTGGAAGCTGGACTGGTACTGTCACCCTTCTCTGCCGCCGCACTGGCTTCTCCAAGGGGGAGAATGTCAGCACACGCCATCCGAGCGCCATTGTTATGAATCACCACCGATCGACCCACAATCGTCGTCGTCGCCCCCGTGAACTCGAGTTGATGGTCAATATAGGAGATCTTTTTTGATTTGCCTTCTGCTGCCGCCGTGATGTTTCCATGTTTACCTACGAGAAGAGATGAACGAATATTATTAGTATTATTAGTATTAGTACCGTTACGGTCGCTTTTCAGGTTGGAGGATCATCAACTTTTTCTTTTTTTTTCCTTTTTGCTTTACCAGAGAGATCGCCCTCTTGACATTTCTCGGCAGGGGTCTTTGTCGTGCACTTGACAGACGTCCCCACGTTCAAAGGATCTAAATGTCCTCCTGTCGCCATGCAATCACTATTGGGTCCTACAGGGTTCACATGGACATGGTATTCGTATCCAGCTGCTGGAAAGACGGCGACCTGAGGAGTGAGTCCGCTCTTTACATCAATGTCCACCTGAGCTCCGGGTCCACTCTGGAGGGACGAGAACTGGAAGTCAGCCACAACTCCCTCTAGAATATATATATAAAGTTGGGTTGAAACAAACCAGGTGCAAAGAAAAAAGAAAAAAAAAAGATAAAGAGAAGGAAGGAGATGAAGGGTGAATTCGATGAAAATAGATCAGATGGGGATATGACACGGTGTATGAAGCGTATCCTTTCTTTTTCGTTTTAGGTGAATCAGGGCAGTAAAATGGACAGACTGACTGTTACATACGTGAACCGTCAAAGTGCGCAACCAAGATCTGAGAAGCGACGAGTTGAGAGTAAACTTGACTGGTGCAGGCCATGGCCGCGACCGCCGTCAGAAGAAATGAGGATTTAGAAACCATGGAAAGTGTATTGAAGGATGGGAAGGCGATTAAGATGTGCAACGACGGGCTTTGAGATCAATGCAAGAGTGAAAGCTGCTGGACAGTGCGGCCAAGTGTAGCCAACGATGGTGTATAACTTTAAATGGCGTAAGATCGAGAGAAAAGAAGATAGAAAGAGAGAATATGAAAAGAAAAAGACAAACAAAAGAAAAGAGGAAGAAGAGATGAAAAGGAGGGGAAAGAGGAAGGGTGAGGAAGAGGAAGGAGGTGGCGGAGAAGCAATGGGACAACAACGACGGAGGATAGACAGTAGCCAGACCTAGTCAAACAGCTACTCTACTTCTACGGAGACAAACCTGCGAACAACAATAAAGTCCTAAAAAAGAGAATGACAGGTATTTGGTGATCTGACCATGTCAAGAACTCTGCCGATAAAAAAAAAAAAAAAAAAAGTCCAAGGAAAGCCACGGAGGCGGGCTTCCTTGTTGGCTCTCTCTCTGTGCGTGTGTGCGTGTGTGTCTGTCTACAACTGGACCCATCCCAGGTCAGGAGCGAGTGAGCCAAGTGTTGAGAATGGTGCTTTTCAGGAGGTCGTCCGATCTTGTTCGTGTGTCCGCACCCTCTCTCTCTCATTAAGTAGGACGGACCAGTCCGAATTACTATTTTTCCCTGACAAGAACCTCCTTTTCTGACAAAAATGACCTCTACTGGCCATGGGCACCATACCCAAGACTACGACCCCCGCAAACAATAGCTCACCATTCGGGCGGTCGTCTCGAATCGCCCAGCAACACAACGTGGACACCAGCAAGACTTTAGCACACGCCGCGTTGTTTGCGCGCCAGCGACGCGTCAAATGTGCCACCTCTTTTGATCTCTAAGCCACTAGTCTTCGGATCGCCAGATCTCGCATTCATGCATTCATGCATTCATGCAATGGCTGTGCCCCCGTTCACTTTTTATCCCTAATCATCTTTTCCCCCGCGTCCTTGCCTCCTTCCCTACTCTCTGGATCATGGCAAATCACCATCCACCGCGACTCGCCTGCCAGCTAATGTCATTGACTCTGGCTCGCAGGACAATCGCACAGACATGTCCTCTGATGCAGCATATAGCCATCGGGTCCAAGTCAGGAACAGCAAATGCCAGGACCCTCTTTCCTACATTCGCCCGATTCTCATCCTCAGGGATCCCCGTCACTAAAACTGGCGGCAAGGCAAGGAAACAGGCTGGTGCCTCTTTCTCCTTCTCCCCCTCCTCCTCTGAAGGCTCGGGCATCAAAATGTTCACAAAGCCGGATCCTAAAAAACCTGCCAAAGAAACCCCCCAGCTTCGACAGCTTCGAAAAGACCTGGGTCACCCGCCTCGGCAGGCCACAGCCAAGGAGCTTGCCGCTGCTTCTGCTCGTTACATGGCATCAACAACCAAAGTCGCCTGGAACCCGGATATGGACCAGCAACTGCTCGAGCTCTACCGTGCTAGAATCGCTTGGAGAGATATTGACCTTGAAATGGGTCTTCCTTATTCAGCCAGCCATCATCGCTTCCACACCGTGCTCAATCCCAACCTCCAATCCTGGCTCCTGCCCAATGGAAAGCCCAACGAGGAGATGTTGCGGTACTTGATATACTTGCGGGATCAGGAAAAGATTCAATTTAACGATATTGCCAAGCTCGAACTGATGCGGGAACCCTGGCCCATCCCTGATCCTACCCTGGAAACGAAGCCCCTTCAACAGAAGGAACCCCTCAAAGGAAAAGAAGATTCTTTTCTTCCCGTTCACAAGGTGGCTATTGTACAAAAATACACCGCGTACAGATCATTTTTGAACCGCTCTAAGAATGAAGATCATCACAGCAGTTTATTGGAGGCGATCCATCGAGGAGTGGAACTCTATGGCGAAAACTGGTCCAGAGTCGCAGCTTACGCGGATTCTCAGATAAAGTGGTGGTCAGATCGGGAACGGCGAACTTCCAAAGACAAGCGGGAGGGTGGCGCGTCATCAGAGACGGAAGCGGCGGCCGTAACCGAGCCTTCGATGGCGGAGGCTCTATACAGAGGCTCGATCAAGCATGGTACCCGGTGGGGGCTCGAGGATGATCTTGTCATGGTTCGACGCATCATTGACCTTTATCGAAGGATTCCAAAAACCCAGCACATCGTATGGCCTCCTTCTGGAGATACAAGTACAAACGAAGGGCACGATGTCTCGTTGGCGAAAGCAGAAATCTGGGAGAATATAGCCTTGACTCTTGGAAATCATACTCCTCAGCAATGTCAGCGCCGATGGAACGACCTTTTCAAAATGCAAGACACAGAAAAGAGCTCCCAGACAACATCCTGGCATCGACTAGAGCGTTTTCAGTTTTGGATGGTCTGGTCCTATTTAATTCAGGATCAAAAGCGGGGGCGACAGATTGTCAAGGAGTTGAGGAAGACACGCCCAGACAAGATGAGAAACACGACAATCATTGCCGAGATGTGTAGAGAGTTGGCTGTGGCGAAGGATGTATCGAAATGGTTACGGCATAGGAATAAGGTCGACTGTGAAAGATATTTCTTGACAACGGTCAATCATACACTGAGCTTGAATATTCCTATAGCGACTTTGAAGGGGCAGCATACACGCGACCTTTACATGCCGACTAAAATCCGGACAGTAAACGAGCTACTGAGATTGATTGAAGAGTCGGTGGCAAAGCCTCTTTTGGACAAGATGACAAACATTTCCGACTCCATACTAAATGACCCCCACCAGAATGTCGTTCGACCCGACTGGACCGAGACCAAGCTCCAAACACTGCAGGAATTAGTACTGGAGCAGAAAGAGGGCGTTTTGAAGGCTGATTTCCAGGTTGATTGGAATCGAGTATCAAGAGAACTGGAGAGTCGATCCAACAAGGAAGACGGCCATCTTTCCCCTGCTTTGATGGAGCTGGCTAAATCGACCATAAAGGCAAAACCAGAGTTGTCGTTGATTCCTCCTCAGACAAATCAGGAGTCTATGTTAGCCAAAGACGTTCTTCCGACACCCTGTCATTATTCGGCAGAACAATGCAAGTCCTGCTGGGAGTTCCTGTCTGCCCATTCAGGAAGGCTTTCCGTCCAGCCCAGTCGGAGGGAGATTGATTTGTATGGCAGCAGTAATGGTCCTTCCGATGCGCAAAAGGTGGATGACTGGACAGATTTGGAGGTTATGCTTTTGAAGCAAGGTGTTCGACGCTATGGCAACAAATGGGCAGACGTGCGCGCGCAGTTCCTTCCAAGGCGTGATGTCTCTGACCTACAGCAAAAGTGGAAAAAGCTCTCTGTGACGACCCTGGCCAAGTCGTCGCCACCACCACCCTCTTCTTCTTTGAGTGGTGACATTGCTGCGGCGGAAAAGATTGACCGACTCTCGGATCCTGATTACGTCGGCCTTTTGTCTGCTTTGGACAAGGTCTCAGGAAATACTGAAGGAGAAAGATAGAGAAAATCTAGGTAGGAAAATAAAATAAAAAAACGAAAACAACAGCTTTTCGGAAATGAACATCTGGCCAAGGTTGCCTCGCCAATACGGACGGCAACGAGTGCAATGTTTATTCATCATCATTGACTTCACAATTCTTAGAGCGGAACAAACTGTTTTCGATTTTTTGAGTATCTTGCAGATCTCGGTGCAAAACGACATGCAATTACTACCGTATCGAACCTTGTTACAGTCTTCGTCCTTCTAGGCTCCTTCTAGGCTCCCTCTAGGCTCCCACAAAAAAATGATCTCACCATGACGCGACGAGGCGACGATTCAAAAAATTAGGATCTTGCATCATTGTCGCGTCATTTTCGACTTGCTGAAATATATATACCGCTTTTCTGTCCCAACAACCACTTTCCTACTCCCTCAACCTCCTCCGCCACCTCAACCTCAATCTCAACAAAACAAAAAAAACACTCCCCCTAACATGACCGAAAGACTCTCCAACACTGCCAACTCGTATGTCGGAGCCGCCAAGCAGTCCGTCGGCGAAACCCTGGGCTATCCTGGTCTCGCCGCCGAAGGCGCCGCTCAAAAATCACAAGCCGATAACGCTCAGAAGGTCGCCAATGCCAAGACCAATGCCGAGGGCTTTGGAAACACTATCCATGGTGAAGCCCAGAAGACGGTTGGGTCCATGACGAACGACCCTGCTATGGAGGCCGAGGGCCACGCCAATGTCGCCAAAGGTGACATCCAGCGCAAAGTTTGAAGACTGAGAATCCATCCCCTGGACTCTCTGGACTGGATCGTCTCTTCCCGCAACCTTTCTGACCAAAATGTCAAAATAGTCCGTTACATCGTAAATAAATCATCTTATACCACACTCCAAATTCCATGACGATTGTGGGAATAAATTATTTTTCTTTAGTCTCTATGGTTCCTGCTCCATGCAGCTTATGCAGCAGAGTCGGGGGTGGTGGGGGGTTGTGAGGTTGTGTTTTGGTTGGGTCGAGCGAGTCTAGGATTCTGTTTAACAGCATTTTACTTCACAAGGGTGGCAAGCTTCTGCTCAATCTCCTTTGCGCTCAATCCGTCCAAAGAGACCTTCTTCTCAACACCGTGCTCTATAAATGATAGACGGGGGTTCGATGGATTAGCTGAGGAAAGTAATGAAAGGAGACATTCCTTGGATGTCGGCCATAATTGGACAAGGATTGTCTTGGCATAGTCCACTAGTCCATTGGTTTGAGTCCTTGTCGTTTGCAACGGCTTTGATCCAGCTGGAAAGTCGCGTTTTTTTTTTGCAATCCAAGAGATTCAGCATGATATAATTCTTGACTTTTGGTGTGGTTGCACTGTTCCTGATTACGACTTCCTTGCTCTTGACAATGTCCAATGGAAAATCCAGCTTTGTCAAAACCGGTCGGATATTGTCCATGAGTGAATATCCCATCCAAGCGTCTTACCGAAGCGAGCAAAGATCTTTGCCTCGGCGCCCTTGGCCTCACGGATGAGGATGGGGAGGTTAGGGTTGGCGGCCTTGACAGCGGTGTAGTTGGAGGCGATGAATTGTCTAGCATAGAAGAAGGTGAATCCTCATGTCAGTCATGGAGGGCAAGAGTGATTTCTTGGAAGAGTGATTTCCAGGCAGGTGCCTCGGAATCGAGCTCCGAGGTAATGTGTGCTGTCCGTGATCAAACTAGGAACAGCCATGGCACATTTCAATGACGGATGCTCCAGAAAGAGATATGGACACGCGTTCGTTTTTGCTGTCAAAGGTGCCGAGTGTCTGATCGTTGAATGAGATTTGTGGGTTGTCCGAGATGGGCTCCGGAGAGGGGAAAGACAGGAGACGGCGAGATTGAGGGTCGAGAGAAAACAAGGCGGTACCTGATGCCGTTGCTGGCAGATCCAGTCTGGCAAAAGTGGACACGGAGCTCCTTGAGGGATTTAGAGAACATGATGAGTGGAGAGATGTGAGGGTGAAGGAGGGGTATTGCAGGGAGAGAAAGAGAGAAAGAGAGAGAAAGAAGAAGCGGATTGGTTGATCAAGAATGAGTTCGTTGCATCAAGCAGCGGGGGGCCGGAGAGAGGGACAGAGGGAGAGAGAGGGACAGAGAAGGACAGTGCATGGAAATAACGAGGACTACGTCACTCGGTCCGTTATTTCCATGCGCCATTTCATTTCACTCGAAGGGAGTGGAGGGGACTGTTGATCCAGCATATCAACACAACGCGTGTCTGTCTGTCTGTCTGTTTTTTGTCTTTTTCCCCAAACCGCGTCGGCCCCTTCCTCTGTTCTTCCTGGTCCTCCTCTCTTCTCTTGGCACCTCCCTTCCTTCCTTCGCTCTTCGCTCTCTTCCGTCTTTGCCTGTCTGCTCAAAAAAGACCCCCCACACTCCAGGACCACCCCTCGCTTGTCTCGACTCCCTTCCTTTCATTCTCATTTGACCTTTACGCCACCATGTCCGAGGAAGCCCATGCCGCAAAGAAGCGCCGCATGAACGCAAGGTCATCCCAACTCGAGTCACAGCCATCTTTTCTCGATGACCTCGAGATGCTCCAGGAGACCAACCAGGCTACTAAAGGTACTTTCCAATCCTTGTCTTACGCTTCGCTGCGCATACGTGCAGAGGATTGAGCGTCCACTCTAACCTCTTTTTGCCCTTTTTCATCGATTCAATAGTGGATGACCCTTCGCTCCTGTGGCCAAGACCTACGCTTGCAAAGCTCAACCCGAGCACAGACGCGCTAGGTAATGCCAGTTCCGTCGGAGCTGCTCTTTAATGGACCTCTCTGTGAGTTTGCTGACACGAATATTCTCACTCCCATCTTGTAGTTTTCCAGCAGATCGAAGCTGACGAGTACATGAGTTCCGCAACGCAGACTCCAGTGGTTCGTTTCTATGGTATTACTGAAGTAAGTTTTCTGCGAAGTTTCAATGCGAATATTTGATCCACCACAGAATCCTTACAATCTCGCTTTCAACCAAAACTTTAGACTGGAAACAGCGTCATTTGTCATGTTACAGGATTTTTGCCCTACTTTTATGTGCCCGCCCCTGTTGGGTTCAAACTCGACAACATTAACGGATTCAAAGATGCCTTGGAGGTGAGCGCTGCAACATGATGAGGACATGCGTCTATTGCTCTCCTGTACTGATTGCCTTGAATTGTGGAATCTATAGCGCGGAATCGAAAAAGGTCACAATACCATTGTCAAGATTGAATGGAAACTGAAGGAGTCCATCTATGGATATCATGGAGGCGAACAATCACCTTTTTTGAAAGTCACTCTCAAGGATCCAAAAAATATCGCCGCTGCTAAACGAGCCATCGAAAGAGGAATCTCCTTTGAAGGATTTTCGGATTTTACTGCTCAGACCTATGAGAGTAACTTGGCCTATCTTTTGCGTTTCATGATCGACTGCAAGGTTACAGGAGCAAACTGGATTGAACTTCCTTCAGGCACTTACAAAACACGGGATGATCGCAACTCGAATGCTCAAATCAATGTCGAAATTAGGTATGGAGGAGCATTAGCGTTCTATGGGTTTGCCAGTTGCTCTCATAGGCGTTCCAGTACTAATGCCCGTTGATTATCCACAGCTATGAAAAGATTATTAGTCACCAGCCAGAAGGAGACTGGTCAAAGATTGCACCCTTGAGAATCATGAGTTTCGATATCGAGTGCGCTGGTCGCAAGGGTATCTTTCCCGAGGCCAAAATCGATCCCGTCATCCAAATTGCAACAATGGTGACCGTACAAGGCGAATCAAAGCCCTTCATCAGGAACGTCATGGTTCTCAACACTTGCTCACATATCGTTGGCACCCACACAATGTCATTTGATAAGGAAGAAAAGCTCTTGGAGGCGTGGAGCGACTTTGTTCGTGCGGTGGATCCAGATGTTGTCATTGGTTACAACACTTCCAATTTCGATTTCCCATACCTCTTGGATCGAGCCAGACATCTCGGAGTACTAAAGTTCCCTTTCCTGGGAAGACTGAATGGTAGGTGTCACTCAATGTATCCGATTTGTATGGAATGTTTTTGGAGTTCATTACTGACAGATCACGCCTGACTATAGACGCCAGAACCGAAGCCAAGGACACAAAGTTCTCTTCGAAAGCCTACGGAAATCGCGAAAACAAGACCATCAACATGGAAGGACGTCTTCAGTTGGACATGTTGCAGGTCATGCAGCGTGACTACAAATTGCGATCTTACACGCTGAACTCTGTCTGCGCACAGTTTCTAGGTAACATATCAGAAGGAAAACGTGCTGTCACGTATACCTAACTGGCGTATTAACTTCATTTCCTCTTCGTCCACAGGCGAACAAAAGGAGGATGTGCACCACTCTATTATTACTGAGCTCCAGAACGGAAACGAGGAAACCCGTAGACGTCTCGCTATTTATTGTTTGAAGGATGCCTATCTTCCTCAACGTCTCATGGACAAACTGATGTGTTTGATTAACTACATCGAGATGGCAAGAGTAACAGGAGTTCCTTTCAACTACCTTCTTGCTCGTGGACAGCAAATCAAAGTCGTGTCGCAGCTGTACCGCAAAGCGTTCGAAAAAGACTTTGTCATTCCCGCCGTCAACAGTCAAGGCACTGAGGACCAATACGAGGGAGCCACGGTTATCGAGCCACGGAAGGGCTACTATGATGTGCCTATTGCCACTCTGGATTTCGCTTCGCTGTACCCATCCATCATGATGGCACACAATCTCTGCTACACCACGCTACTTACAGGAGGAATCATTCAAAAGTACAACCTGGTCAAAGATGTAGACTATGTTGTAACGCCCAATAATGGTAAAGCTGAGGTGCCTACTGGTCTGATCAAACGAATATCTTTACCCCAATCTGACCCTCGTTATCTTCTATAGATGCATTTGTGACTGCAAACAGAAGGAAGGGTGTGTTGCCTATCATTCTTGAAGATCTACTCTCTGCTCGTAAGCGTGCAAAGGCCGATCTCAAGAAAGAAACCGATCCGTTCAAACGCGCTGTGCTCGATGGTCGTCAGCTTGCTCTGAAGGTAATACTAGAACCCGGGTGTCTCGACGCATCATTTTAGAACGACCAACTAATGCTGTAACTATTCATGCCCATAGATCAGTGCCAACTCTGTGTATGGTTTTACTGGAGCAACTGTCGGAAAGCTACCCTGTCTTCAAATCTCTTCCAGTGTCACATCATACGGTCGTGTTATGATTGAACAGACAAAGCAAGCGGTCGAGTCAGAGTACACAGTGGAGAATGGTTATGAACACACAGCAGAAGTCATTTATGGAGACACCGATTCAGTCATGGTCAAATTTGGAGTCAAGGATCTCAAGAAAGCCATGGAACTTGGTCGCATGGCCGCAGAGCATGTCACAAAACAGTTTATCCGACCAATTAATTTGGAGTTTGAGAAAGTGTACTACCCGTACCTGCTGATTAACAAGAAGCGTTACGCTGGATTGTATTGGACGAATCCCGATAAGTATGACAAGATGGACACTAAGGGTATTGAGGTAGGGCCAAGTATTGTTTGTTTCCAAACTGCAGATGATCTCTCTATGATATAATGAGGAAAACTAACCTGAGCTGGTGTCAATTGGTAGACTGTCCGTCGTGATAACTGTCGACTGGTCCAAAACGTCATTGATACCTGTCTGAGAAAGATCTTAATTGACAAAGATGTCATTGGAGCTCAAGAGTAAGACTTGGTTTATATTCTGCACAAAGACTCTAAGGCATGTTCATGGCGGCCTACTAACCTTTTTGAATGAATGAAACTTCAGATATACCAAGCAAATCATTGCGGACCTGCTACAAAACAAGATTGATATGGCACAGTTGGTGATCACAAAGGCATTGAGCAAAACTGGTAAGTTGGCGACGAAACGTTGCAGATTGCTGCTTAATGAATGTATACTGAACGTCTTCTAACTTGTCCATTATAGATTACGCCAACAAGCAAGCCCACGTTGAATTGGCAGAACGCATGAAAATTCGCGATGCAGGTAGGTTTTCCGATCCTCAGTTTTTGCAATCAGTCAGACTGGTCCTAAAACAACCATACTTTTTTCTGTGTATAGGTTCTGCGCCTGCGTTGGGAGATCGTGTTGCATATGTCATCATCAAGGGCGGAAAAGGCACTGCGGCATACGACAAGTCTGAAGATCCGCTGTATGTGTTGGAGAAGAACATTCCGATTGACACAATGTACTATTTGGACAACCAGTTGTCCAAGCCCTTGCTGCGAATTTTTGAACCTATTCTGGGAGAGAAGGCCAAGTCACTACGTAAGTGCTGAAAAAGGCAAATGCAAATGACATGAAAAACACTTTGTTGAAGATCTCGCAACTTATACTCTTCATTCTCTCCCTTTGTCTAGTTTCGGGAGATCATACGAGAACGATTCAAGTGTCTACGCCATCGATCGGAGGACTAATGAAGTTTGCGGTTAGGACAGCCACTTGTCTCGGATGCAAGACGCCTCTCAAGAATGGCGAGTCTGCCGTGTGTGTCAACTGCAAGGGTCGGGCCCCTGAATTGTATCAGAAGCAGCAGACGATTGTCAACAACCTTGAGGTCCGGTTCTCTCGCCTGTGGACGCAGTGCCAGCGTTGTCAGGGATCGCTGCATCAAGAGGTGTTGTGCACGAGTAAGGACTGCCCCATCTTTTACATGCGCAAGAAGGTACAAAAGGAGATCCAGGACAGCTCGGCCACGCTGGACCGGTTTTTGGACTGGTAGTCAATCAGTCCTTTTAGAAGTGAACATCGCCTGCAAAACAATAAATGGAACAAAAAAAAAAAAAAAAAAAGAGCCGCACGCGAGATGGACGCGTGCGGGACTGTGGCTTTGAATCCAGAGCAGCAGTCAGTCCGTCAGTCCGTGTGTCTGTCTCACAGCCATCCATTTGTGCTTCCAATTGCTCATCTCTCCATCATTTGCTTCACCACGCCCCGTTACCAGCAGGAAACAGGAAATAGGAAACACGACTCGCCATTCCATCAGGAGAACACACGCAGGAACCAGACTTTGGTTGATAGACGGCTCTTCATCTCCATCAACCCCATCTCTTCAACATTATGGCCAACATCAACATCAGCTGCATCGCCGTCATTGGCAAGCAGGCAAGTAGCCCATGCAAGATGCACAAAGGTGCTCAGGAGTCGTTGCATTTCTCGCATTGGAGTGTCGCTGGCTAACATGCCTCCCTCTTTGGACATTCTCTCGACTGCTCAGAACAACCCTCTCTATATCAAAAACTTCAACCCCTCACATGCGGACCTCAAGTATCACTATATCGCGCACACGTCGTGCGATGTTATGGAGGAGCGAGGTAGTTACCGTCAGCTACATGAGACTGACCCAATTCAATCTCGAGCAAGAGGTCGCTAACAAAGACATTGTATCTATTGTAGCGGCCATGAAGGCTCAGGATATGTACCTGGGAGTATTATTCTCCATGGAGGATCTCTCCGTCTACGGCTACATGACCAACACAAAGATCAAGTTCATTATTGTTCTCACAGTACCGGATGTGATTATCAAGGATCTGGATATGAAGAACGTAAGGAAAGATCTCTTTAGTCTCTTATTATGGGCCATTGTGTTCTTGACCGTGCTCGTGCTGACAGTGATGAATTATATGACCACTCACAAAAACAAATCACAAACAACAGATCTTCCGCCGGATCCACATTGCGTACGGAAACCATGTCAGCAACCCGTTCTATGAGATTGATTCACTAAAGATGATCAAGAGCAAAAAATTCGAGCAGGAGATCGAGTCCATTGGACGGGGGCGAGCTCTGGAGGGCGGCAACAGGAACTCGCTCACAGGCGCACCTTAGGGCGAGAGAGACAGAGGGACGACAGTAACGACGAGGCAGGATAGCTTGATGAAGAACATTCAGGACCTCTCTCTCCTCCATTCACATATATCCGTAGATGACTGCAAATACACAAAGAATCAATACTAGTAGTCCCACTCTGTGCCCTTTACGGACAAGGAAACAACGAGCGATGCTCTCGCTTCCACTACAACGCGCAATACAGGCAAATAGTATCTCCACGGCCCCGCTCTGTCCGCAAAAAGAAAAGAGCTCATTTTATTTGCTTTGACCCCAAGGGCAGTTGCACAGTTCGCACGCGTCGTCACTTTTTTCTTTCTTTCTTTCTTTCGCCCTGTCTTTCCACATCTTTTTCTTATTTCTTTCCTCATTCCTCTCCTCATTCACTCTTCTTCCCCTCTCTCCCACTCCTTTCATCCCACTCGCAATGACAGGTAAGGATGTGGACCATGCGCAGAATGCATCCATGTCAAGCGAATAGAAACTCACTCCTTCTCATTGTTCGCTTGCTCGTTCGTCCCTCTCGCTGACTCGCTGCAGGCAACACGTCCGTCCTGACCCCCAGTCAGGAACATTACCTTAAAAAGTACCTTATCAGCGTTCTCATTAACAACGAGCTCGACCTCCTCCAAAAGAACCCCTACGCAACCCTGCCCAACCTCGGAGGACCCTTTGACCTCAAAGATGAACATGCCAACTCGACCACGCCCTTTCTCCGATACCTGTTTGAGTCTGTGGTCGTGCCCTTCCCTTTCTTGGCCGGTTCCAAGGGTGAGCTTTGGCCCAAGCTCCAGGCCTTTGTGGAGGAGTGGGCCAAGCTCGAGTCCGGGAACGGGATCGAACGCGACGAGATGGTTCGAAGACGACGCATGAAGGCCAAGGCGGAACGCACTATGGTCGTAATGTATTCAATGGCCATCAAGACTGTGGAACAACGCGAACAGGAGAAGAAGGATCTCGAGGCTTTGGGCGATCATGCCACAACACTCGAGGACAGCATTGGCCAGTTGCACCTTCAACAGCCGGCCCCGGTCGCGCAACCCTCCATCTCTGGTCCGTCGACAGTTATTTTTGGGGCCCAGATCAATGTTGCAGGCGTCAAGAGTGTCTGGATCCGACGCCATGTCCGCGAGCATGAACATGCGGTAAATCTTCTATGATGCTTTTTTTCAGTGGTAGTCGTCTTTGCTTCGTCATTGTTTTTTTTTATTTTTATTTTTTATCTTCTCGGTGTCTTGTTGTTCCTGGAGAGTCGTTTTTCTTTTTACTCTTCTTCCTGCTCTCATTATTCTCTCGTGGGAAGAGACCACCGGGGACTCCGGAACTCCCTCTCTCAACGATAAAAGGCTACTGGGCGTTTCTGCGGGTTGACAGAAAGGATTGTGCATGTGGCCCCAAGAGGGATGACAAAGATCGCCACACCACAGCCCTTTCGCGCCTCAACTATAATTGTGTAAAGCCAAGAAAGACTCACGCTCTCGTTTCCTTTCTGCCTATTTTAGGAGTTTTTGGTCACCAGCAAGTTGCCCGATGGAAAGGAGTCCGTCGTGGCTCGACGTCACGGCCAGTTCCGCAGGCTCTATGCCTCGGTAAGCATGCAGCAGCTCATTGCAACGACAGCAGTGCTTGCTACACGACTTCCTTTCTGACATCTCTTTTTGATCGCAATTTCTAGTTGAGAGAAGAGTACCCTCGTTACGAGTTCCCGTTGCCTCCTGCTAAAGCTGAGGCCAAGTCTGGATCAGCCGGTGCCAAGGCGGCTCGTGAGAAGGATCGCATCAGTCTGCGAGGCTACCTTCATAACCTGGCCAGGGTGGCTCCCGAGATTGTCACGTCGGCGATCTTTGTGCAATTCCTGACCAAGGATCCCGTCACTTTGAGTGCGGATGAACTGAAGGATGTTCAGATTCGAGCCACGTTGGATCAACATCGTTCAGAGCAACAAGAAAAGTTTGACCAAGAAGTTGCCACCAAGGTACAAGAATTGGAGGCTCACATGAAGCAGGTTAAACTGGATCTGCTTCAGCCCGGTGGTGTGTCGCGCCTGTTTGACGCTTTCAAAAAGTACGAGGACGTCAAGGATTTGCCTCCACTTTACCAGACAGTCTTTGAGTGGGGCTGCATGAATTTCGCGTCGACCCTCTATCACGTCTTCACGGCATCGGATGATGCGGCCCTCAACTTTACCCAGCTCAAGCGAACAAATCTGCTGATGCCATACAGGACCATGTGGGGTCTTCTCAAGGTCTCGAACCCCATGGCCATGATGAAGGGTATGATGGATCTTTTCTTGGCACAGCCCTTTGGAAGCCGAAGCTTGATGCAACGTATCATCTCGGTGAACCTGCAAGAGGAGATTACAGAGTACAAGAAAGACATCACAGTGTTGGAGGCATCTATTGAAGATCCGGCTCTTTGCGACAAGATTCGAAACTATGTCTATGCCCCCAAGGAGGTTATCGCCCAAGTCATCCCAGAAGACAGTAAGTGATTGCTAAGAAGGAGACCTCCTTTTGTAATACAAGAATTCACGTTCGATGACAGCTTCTTACCATACCAAAAAACCTGACTGCCGCTGATAGAGCCGTACGATATCACACAGCTCGGCCTTGTCATGGATGTCCTAAAGTCGGATGCGATTCAGCCTGTCCTCAACCCTGCTCAGATCAAACGTGTCTTTGATGCTCAGCAACAACTGGAAAAGGATTTGCAGGAAAAGTTGGCGAGGCATCAGTCGTTAGATGTCGATCTTAGCGACAGTGACAGTGACAGTGAAACAACCTCCGTAGCCTCAGGAGAGGAGAGCCCAACGCGTCGATTCCATTCTTCCTCTGCCTTTAGCAAGAAGAAGAGCGCCCGGACCAAGCAATTGAACCTGATCCGTCAACTGCAACAGCTCTTGGTGACTCATCTTCGGATCCGGGACAAGGAAAGAATGATGGGCCTGGTCTTCCAAGGAGTGACGGGCGAGATCTTTAAGGAGCTGATTTCGATCTTTTACCAACCTTTGGTTCAGGTCTACAAATCGGCGAATGTGGCCGACAGCCTTATGGATGTGAAAGACTTTGTGGATGAGCTGATCAAGATTGTAGAGCAAGTGGATGTGAACGATGGTAAGAGGAAGGATGGGACCAATCCTTTAATGTTTTCTTTGTTAGCCCATAGATATCAATGGCTAAAATATTTTGTATTTTGTTGTTTTGTCATAGATGGCCGCAGTGGAAAGCCCTCGACGGCATCCTTGTACCTAAACCTGGTCAGGAAGCATCTTCCAAGCTTTTACAAGTTTGTGCACTCCGTGCACAAGCAAGATGACGGACTATTCCACGACCTGCTAGAGTGGATCGAGAGCATCTTGTCGTTCATGAGAACCGGCTATGCTAGAACTCGCATCAACTACAAGACCCAAGAGGAGCTTCGAGTTGCCGTGGACTTGAAGGGCTTTGTGCGTGAGAACGTGAACAATGCACAATGGGCGGAGCTCGTGCAGGAAGCTGATACATTGCAGGCCTATTTCGGAGAGATCAAGGAACGAAAGAGAGAGGAGGTTCGTCAGATGGCACGCGCCTCGTCATCTTCGTCCTCGCCGGTTCCGTCTGTCAACAAGATGACTCAAGTGAGAGATCATGATCGGATCGCCAAGGAACTGAAGAGCATGGGTTTACAACAGGAGGATGTGGACGAACTGGAGATGATCAGCTATGCAGATGATGATAGTGACGAGGACGAAGTTGAGGCTGCACTGAAGATGCCAAAGGTCCCAGTGATTGATACGTTGAAGGCGCCATTCGTGCAGCTGATGGATAAGGCTTTGTTTCAATCTGCTCGTGAATAACGGTCGGAAATGGACAAGATGAGCGCAAATTCAAGAGATTTCGTGAGATGGCTACAGTGCGATATCGGCGTTCTTGTGCCACTTTACGAACAAATATAAAACAAGAGTTTGCATCATGACTTCAAGTCATTCGGTTTTTGCTAGTCATCTTGCGTCGTGTCCGTTTTCATTCGCAAACCTCAATTTTATCTAATTTTATTTGAATATAAACTGCCTGTCAAAGTTTGGGTGGGCTTGTCTTTGGTACCCTTCATAATATCTACGGAGTTTCTGTTCCAAGACTGGAGTTTGATGAACGGTGCCTTCCAAGAGCTTCAAGTGAGGCCAATTCCTAACCATCCATTCCATCTCTGCCTCCTCTAGATTCAATCGGAGATGATGAACGATCATTTTTTCCAACTCTTGCAGACTCGACAACTGTTCAATACCATGTCCCAATCGGAAATCCAGGCTCGTGGACGATTTGGTTGTATAATAATAGTTGGATACATCCAGCATCCTCAAATATTTTAAAGAGGATATCCGCTGCAAAAACATGGTCATGATCTCAATCTGCTTCACTGTTGGCCCGCTATTGGCGCTTGCGATCGATAGGGTGTCTATAGCGGTCGTGGCATCGACTATCCCGAATCCTAGAGTGAATTGTTCCATCTTTAGACAGATCCATGGTCGAGGGTCAGCTGAAATGTCTACATCTCGGATCTCATCCGCTGAAAAAACTGTCAGGTTCGGAAGAGTACACAACATCTCTTGGACCATTGCACCAGTCACCGAGGGAGAATCTCCAATGGAGAGGATGCTGATCGTCTTGAAATAATCGAGGTGACTAGACATCCAGCGCCAGGAGGTACTATCAAATTCACTACTCATGAAACTCAGTCCTTGAAACGGATGAAAAGAAGACAGAGAAGAAGACTCGGTGGTGCTTGACTCGCCTGGACGATATCCTGGTGTTCTTGTCACCAGGAAGGCGAGAATTTCGTCCGGTTTATGATTATCATCGTCCTCCAGATCCAGAAACGTAAGTTGAGGCACGCTCCTGTCGTCCTTTGTTAAAAGGCCGAGCAGAGACGCGTCAGAGTTCCATGAGGTATACTTTGGCTCAATCTTTCACGTCAGGGACCTTAACCTCGGACACGCCTGGATCCATCCGAGCTGATCAGGAGGAGTCCAGCCGACGATGCTTTTCAGTGAAAGTTTCTCGATCGTACATGCCTTGCGTGTCTCTTCGTGCAAAAAAGTCGTCGGTATTGCAGGAGAGATCGCTTGTGACGTGGACAATGGCGATAGCGACAGCAACTCGGACAAGGGTAAACCAACATGACCAATATCCTCAACTCCCGAGGTCTTGATTCCAGTGCTATCCTCTTCTCTTGTTGAAAACACGATACGCTCTAATCCGAGACTGGTCAACCGCGACGACAAAGTATTCCAGATCAGTTTCCAGTCATCCGAATATATCTTGACAGAGTCGAGCGAGAGCTCCTTCAAGGACATCATCTCCATCAATTGTTTCCAGAGCTGTGAAGGGAGAATAGAGCGCTGCTTGATCACCAAAGGTTGGGCACACGTGATCACTAGGCTAGTCAAGGTATGTTGGTGATTCTGGATCATGTTTGCCAAGAAGTGATAGTATCTGGGACCCGCATAGACCAAGGACAAGAGTCGAGGAAAGTGCAAGTTTTGGAGGGCGAATGCGTGTTCGTTATGGAGGTCAATGTTTCGGATGGAGGATGCATGGCGCTTAAGGCTCGATGAGATGAGCTCGCTGCGCCTTCCTCTCGAGATTTTCACACGACTCCAGATTCGCGGCTCGAATGAGAGATTCCATTCCTTGGACACCCGCGCGCAGATTGTGAGGTCGTGGCGAGTCAAGAACTCGGCGACATGATCTCTGACTTCATGAAGATCTAGCGGGCGCATCATGAGGGGGGTCAGTGGGAAGTAGGAATGACTGTAGATGGTCAGATGGATGGAAATGATAGGGGTAGGAAGGAAGAAGCGAGGGGCAGAAATGGAGACGAATGGAGATAGACAAGAGTCGAAACCAAAAAAAAAAAAAAAAAAAAAAAATGACGCGACGCGTGCTGCGGTACACGAACACGTCCACGTAAAAAAAAACCAAGCCCCATCTGTGATCCTCCGGCACTTTTTTTTTTTTTTGTCATCGATTGTGCATCTTTCGTACACCTCACTTTTTTTTTATCCAAAATTTATTGGAATATGAACTGTTTGTCAAAGATTGGGTGGGCTTGTCTTTTGCACTCTTGATAATGTCTACGGCGTATCTGTTCCACGACTGGAGTTTGATGAACGGTTCCCTCCAAGAACTTCAAACGAGGCCAATTCCTAACCATCCATTCCATCTCTGCCGCCTTTAGATTCAATCGGAGATTATGAACGACAAGTCTTTCCAGCCCTCGCAGACTCGACAACTGTTCAATACCATGTCCTAATCGGAAATCCAGGCACGCATTCGAACTGGAGGTGTAATAGTTGGATACATCCAACATCCTCAAATACTTTAAAGAGGATATCCGCTGCAAGAACATGGTCATGGACTCAATCTGCTTCACTGTTGGCTCGTTTTCGGTCCTTGTGATCGATAGGGTGCCAACTGCAGATATAGCACCGACTATCCCGAATCCCAGAGTCAATTGCTCCAGCTTCAGACCGATCCATGGTCGGGGGTCATCTGAAATGTCTGTATCTCGGATCCCATTCGCTGAAAATCTCGTCAGCATCGGAAGAGTGCACAACATATCTTGGACCATTGCACCAGTGACCGAGGAAGAGCCTCCAATGAGAAGGACGCTGATCGTCTTGAAATAATCGAGGTGACCAGACATCCATCTCCAGGAGGCACTGTCAAATGTTCCATTCGTCAAACTCAGCCCTTGAAACGGGCGAAAAGAAGGCAGAGAAAACTCGGTGGCGCTTGTCGCGCTTGGACGATCTCCTGGTGTTCTCGTCACCAAGAAGGCAAGAATTTCATCCGGTTTTTGATAATCATCCTCCTCCAGATCCAGAAATGTGAGCTCTGGCACACTCCTGTCGTCCTTTGTCAAAAGGCCGAGCAGAGACGCGTCAGAGTTCCATGAGGTATACTCATACTCGAGCTTCCACGTCAGTGACCTTAACCTTGGACAAGCCTGGATCCATCCGAGCTGCTCAGTAGGGGTCCAGCCGATGATGTTTCTCAATGCAAGTTTCTCGATCGTACATGACTTGCGTGTCTCTTGCTGTAAATAAGCCGTCAGTATTGTAGGAGAGATCGCTTGTGACGTGGACAATGGCGATAGCGATAGCAACTCGGACAAGGGTAAACCAACATGACCAATATCCTCAACTCCCGAGGTCTTGGTTCCGGAGCTATCCTCTTCTTGTGTTGAAAACCTGATACGCTCCAATCCAAGACTGGTCAACCGCGACGACAAGGTATTCCAGATCAGTTTCCAGTCATCCAAATGTACCTTGACCGAGTCGAGAGAGAGCTCTCTCAAGGACTTCATTTCCATCAACTGTTTCCAAAGAAGTAAGGGGAACACCGTGTATTCCTTGGTTGGATAAGTGTGAATACACTTGATCGACAGGCAGGTCATGGTATTTTGATGACTCTGGATCGTGTTTGACAAGAAGGGATAGAATTCGCGACCCTCATAGACCAGGGACAAGAGTCGAGGAAAGTGCAAGTCTTGGAGGGCGAATGAGTGTTCGTTATGGAGGTCAATGTTTCGGATGGAGGATGCATGGCGCTCAAGGCTCGATGAGATGAGCTCGTCGAGGGCATTGTTCTGGAATTTGCTGCGCCCTCCTCTCGAGATTTTCACATGGCTCCAGATCCGTGGCTCGAATGAGAGATTCCATTCCTTGGAGACGCGCGCGCAGATTGCGAGGTCGTGGCGTGTCAAGAACTCGGCGACATGGTCTCTGACTTCATGCAGTTCCAGCGGACGTAACATTAAGAGTTAGGTGGGGGATGATTGAGGGAGAGAAATGGAGGCGGTGAAAGGCGAAGACAAAAGAGAAAGCGCGCTCAACACGCGTGTGGCAGTGTGCAAACTTTATCCACGCCACGACTTTTTTTTTTTTTTTTATTGTTCTTTTCCCTGTCAGAACTGATTAGAGAAAATGGTGCTTTTGGGCGTTCGGGTCCATTTTCCGTCGACAGCTCCAGTAATGTTCACGAACCTTCAAGTGCGTGAGCTGAACCTGATGGAACGTCCCGTCCAACACCTTCAAGCGCAGTAAATTCTTGGCCATCCATTCTATTTCCGCCTTCTCAAGATTCAACAACAAGCGTTGGAGGACGAGCTCTTCCAACTCTTGCAGACTAGACAACTGTTCTAGACCATGACCCAATCGCAAATCCAGGTTTGTGACATCTTGGTGCCTCGTGCCATAGTTGGACAGATCCAAAAGCCGTAGATGTCTGAGACCTGAAATTCGCTGTAAGAACATTGTCATGGTCTGGATCTCTTCTGCTGTCGGCTCATGTTCTTCTAAAATCGTCCCTGGGGCGGTTGTCAATTGAAGGTTTATCATAAGGCGCTCAAGCTTTAAACAGACCCAAGGTCGAGGATCATCCCAAACATCTTTATCTCTAATGGCATTCGCCGAAAAGGAGCTGAGGTTCGGTAGACAGCAGAGCATCTCTTGAGCCGTGGCGCCTGTGATCGCGGTTGTGTTCGCAAAGTTCATTACGCTGACCGTCTTGAAACAATAGAGATGATCAACCATCCAAATCCAGGAATCACTGTCAAACGTATCGCTCAAGAGATCCAGTCCTTGAAATTGGCCAGAAGACTGAGAAGGCTTGCTGGTGTTTGTCACCTCTGGACGATACCCTGGGGTTCTCGTCACTAAGAATGCCAACAGTTCCTCCGGCGTATGGCTATCTTCCTCCAATTCCAGAAACGTCAGTTCCGGAAAACATCCGATGTTTTCCATCAAGAAGCCAAGGAGAGAGCAGTCGGAGCCATCCTCGTACCCAAGTGTCCATACCAGGGACCTTATCCTGGGACAAGCTAGGATCCATTCAAACTGATCGGTGGGATCTCTGCCCCCGATATATCGCAGCTCCAGTTTCTCGATCGTAGAGACCGTCATCTCTTGCTGCAAGTGGGAAGTCGTTGTCATGTGGGAGGACGATTGTACCCATGTAAGTGGGGCCTGCGACAACAACGAAGCTAGGGGTATATCTTGATCTGAGTATTCGTCTTCACAGAATGTGATATAGCTCAAGCCAATACTTGTTAGGCGCGACGAGAGGACTTTCCAAGCCAGCTCCCAATCCTCTAAATATATCTCGGCAGACTCGATCGATAGCTCCTTCAACGAGGTCGCTTCCATTAATTGTTTCCAGAACTGCGAGGGGATAGAGGTCGAGCTGCTATAAAGACACTCTATCGACAGGCTGGTTAGGGTCTGCTGGTGACATTGGACCATGTTTCTTAAGAAGGTATCACAACTTGAACATCCGTAGACCAAGGACAAGAGCTAGGGAAAAAACAGGTCCTGCAGGAGAGCCGAGTGTATATCGTTGAAGTCGAGGCTTTGGATGGAAGGGGCATGGCGTGCAAGGGCGGATGAAATGAGTGCATGAGAAACATCGTCCTGGCTTGAGGTCCGCCTCTGAGAGAACATTTGTTTCGAGAGTCCCACATGCCTCCAGATGGGTGGCTCGAAGGAGACCCTCCATTCCTTGGAGACCCGCGCGCAGATTGTGAGGTCATGGCGAGTCAAGAACTCGGCGACATGAATTCTGATCTCGTGTAGATCCAGCGGGCGCAACGTCATGAGCAGGTGAAAGGAGATAGAGACAAAAAAAGATGTAGATGGGAAGAGATGAATGGAAAGAGATGAAAAGAGTGGGGATGGGAAGGATGGAAACAATGACAAACAGCAGCCAACCACCATTTTTACAACCACGCGCTGGGCGCAACGCGTGCGTCGAAAAAGGCACGCGAACGCGGCCACTCCGCGTCCCCTCTGCATCCCACACTCGCCATCCTCCATGCCCATGTCCCATCCGAGATGAAGGGGCTTGACTAGATGCAATCAATCCCCTTGCACAACGATCGCGCTCCTCTGGATATCCAGGCACGATCGTCGTTGGAAGACTCGCCTGCACTGCCTGGATTTCTCTTCTTGTCCATCTTGTCCTTCGTCTTTGCCCTCGCCCTTGTCCCACCCTGAAAAATAACTCAGGCACAACTACAAAAGAAAAGCTCTTTGTGTCCACTTTCGAAACCACAAAAAGATGCTCTTTGCATATGCTTTGCCATTCATCTCTTCTTCCATTGTTCTTACATTTCACCATTGGCATCTCATCCGACTCGCCAGCATTCACCTGGTCGCCATCCTTTTTCGCATTCAAAAAAAAAATTTCTTCGATCATAGGCCGAAGGTTCGTACCTGAACAAGATACAACACTTCTCTATCCTGACGATTCTAGGGCCAAGGCACGTGCGTTAACAATGCAAATTCTCAGATCTTCCAGACCTTCAGACCCCCTGGACATCCTCAAGTGGCGTCCCGTCCTTGGCCAAAGAACCAGAGAGATTAAAAAAGTCCCAGAAACTGGCAGTCGAGGTTCGTCCTTCATCCCTGGCTCAAAAGGTGATCCTCACAGTCTCTGATGACTCTCTCTCTACTGTAGACACTGTCCTGAAGCACGCCAGCTCCCCCCCTCTGTCCATTCCCACCTCCCCAAGAATATCCTCATGACATCCAGCTCTTCATCATCTCCGGGTGCCTCCGATTCCAAGAAAAAATCGCTCTTCTCAATCTTCTCAAAGAAGAAATCGAAGCCTGCCTTAAACGGCCAACAAAGTACTCCAAGCAACAAGTCCGCTCCCGCTACTGTACCCCCCTCTGCTCCTGCGGTTTCCACCAACAAACTCCAGAGCAAGTCTTCTCCAGTTAACAGTCCATCACCGCCCTCTTCTACTTCTCGTAAGAATGCCAAAGTCAACGACATTCCACTTGGCATTTTTCCCAAGAATGTGTCTCTGAACGAGACCGAGATTGAACCGCCAGAGATGGTGGACTACATTAGAGACACTTCTGAACTTGTTTCTTATCTCCATATCCTTGCAAAAGCAAAAGAAGAATCGGCGGCCTCGGCAACCTCGCCGTCGCCCTCGCCTACATCCTCAACACCCCCTTCCTCTGCATCTCCCTCAACACAGCAAGCCCCCCCTCTTTCGCCGCCTCCCTCTGAGCTCACCCCTGCCCAGCTGGAGTGGACACAAGAGATGGACAAGAACCCTTTGGAGAAAGACCATCTCTACAAACTGCTGACCGAGGTGATTAACCGGTTTATTCTCCATCCTTCCAAGGACGACGAAACGGTTCGCGAGGTAGTTCTCTTGGGTCCCGTTCTCGACAAGGACCAATACCGAACCCTTCTCAACCGGTTCTTGGAAGAATTCAAGCGAGAAACCATTCTCAATGTCGAATTCCTTCGAGGTTTGACTCAATTGATCCAGGACGCCAAGACGGGCTATCTGAGAACAGATGATCTCACACTCATTCTTCGCATCATCCGGACCCGAGAGGAGGACCAGAAATTGGATGAATACCTGTTCTATTTGACTGTCACGGTCTCCAAGGTTCTCAATGCCATGGTGGATGAAAAGGTAGTGGATGGCATAGAGGTCGAGGGCCTCGATCGGGTCAAGGAACATGATCCAATTCGGGAATTGCTGTCAGAGTTGAGAAGCAAAGAAGACCCGTTCTTGAAGTTTCAAGCCTTGTACGCGTATCAAGCGTTGCAGTGGATCCCCAATGACGAGACCCCTACTCACCGTGGTCTTCGACTCTTTGCAGGCGTCGTCGGTGGGATCGTCAAACTCTCGTCCGCGGCTCAATTGGATTTTGAAGGATTTATGGGGGGTCTCAAGGAGATCCAAAAGGAAGTCGCCGATATTTATGATTTCGTGGAGTCCGGTTGGGAAGACGCTAAAGCTCTGATGGCGGACGGGAAGGAGCTCTTGAGCCTAGGTGTGAAGCAGGCCCGTCCGTGGTATATCACGTTGCGAGGCGCGGAGAGATCTGTGGCCAAAGGTCGTCTTGCGGAATTGAACGAGCTCGTCTCCACGGCTCCATGTCGAGGCGATCCTTTGTTCCTGTGGGGCATTGCACAGCTCTTGGGAGACATTGCGATCGATTCCGCTTGGAAGAGAGACACCCGTGAGCAGGCTCTAAAGTTCCTTGAAGAGTTGTACAGATCCATGAAGCCTTCAACAGTTCATCGCTCTGTCCAGAGCTGGATCTTGACCATCCTCGAGACTATTTCGGGTCTCTCTACCTCCTCTTATTCTTCCTTTTCTCATTCTGCTGGCAAGGATCAGGATGATGTCGACATCAAGAAACAGGCGGACGATTTGGCTCAAGACTTGAAAGTGGATGGGAACTCTGCTCTTTCATTCCCTTACCCGTTACGAAGCCACCTGCCCCTACCAAAGGCCTCCATCCTTTTGAGAAACGTCAACGATAATCCGGATCTTGAACTGGTGCTAGACCGCCTTCGGCGTCTCCGTCTCCGTGAATACGAGCATCCGACCGACTATGTTGAGCCGATATCCAAACTCAGTCTTAAACTTCCAGACGACAAGGACAGTCCAGTGCCTCTACGTCAGCGTGTAAATGGTTTCCTCGAGAGCAAAGCAGCCGTCATGTTGATCCATGGTGAAGCAGGATCCGGGAAGTCTGCGTTTGGTTTAGCATTGGAGCATGACCTTTGGCTCAACTACAAGCCAGGAGATCCTGTTCCCCTTTTCATTGATCTCACGACGATCGAGACTCTGGGCGACAGGTTGATCCAGCAGCACCTTGAGGGTCTTGACGGCGTTTCGTTTTCAGAAAATCATCTCGCAGAGCTGAAACGATCCAAGCGACCCATGATTTTGATCTGCGACAGATACGAAGAGTGCCATACTTGGTGCAATCTGTATTCTGAAAACAAGATGAGCGAGGAAATCAAGATCGTTGTCGTTTGTCAAAGTCAATACCTCATAACGACTTACAGGGCCTATTTTGAACCGCGATCAAAAGATATTTACAGCAGGAAGAAATCAAAGGGAGTGTATGAAGAAGCAGTCATTGTTCCGAACAGATAGAGGAGTAGAACGATCCATGATCTTTTATTAAAACCAAGGTTCGTTGTTAAAAAAAAGGTGTTGTACAATACATGGATTCGATTGGACTATGGGATGTGCTAGTCTCTCCTTTGATCTGGATTCCCATCTCCCAAAACAGGACCTCGGACATGTCCTTTACTTTGGCCCTGACTTTGACCTTGACCCGGGCCTTGACTTTGACTTGGACCTTGACTTTGACCTGGACCTTGACTTTGACCTGGACCTTGACTTTGACCTGGACCTTGAACTTGACTTGGATATTGGTTCAGATTCTGGTTCACGCTTTGCATTTGTCCTTGAGTCTGATCCTGTCCCTGGTGTTGCAAGTGTCCCTGGTGTTGCAAGATGTGGTTTTGAAGGGCAATTTCGGCAGAGTTCTGTTGATGATGGGCAGCTAGCAAACTTGAGAGAGGTGCACTGTTCATCGATTCATTTGAAGGCAGCGACCATGCCGATTTTGGAGGTAAGGCATACGTGGCGCTGGGGAGAGCGGGATCATTCGGAGACATGGCTGGCATCACCCTGTGCTCGAGTTGAACCGCTGATGTGTACCCTTGGAACGCATTCCGATGTGGGGGCAAGAGACTAGGACTATAGTCCGTCTGGCGGTGGAATATGTGCTGTTCCGGAATTGCCTTGATACGTTCTCGAGCCAGCAAAACACTTCGCTCCTGCTCCTTCTCAAAGTTCGTCAAGGGTCTACCAAGTTGTTGCTGCAATATCTGGTCCGTTCTGCTGATCGCCGGGTCCTGGGCCATTGCCATCTGATGCTCCCGTAACAGAGCCTGTAACTCACCCTGATTGAGCGATACTTGCTGCTGTGTGAGATCTCGCTTCGCAGCACCTACGCTAGTTGCCGATCCCTGAACTACACTGGAAGCGGGGATATGTGATGCTTGCTCCTTGTGAGGCTGACGATATGCCCTCAGCGCGTCCGCAGCGGATGCATCGCCAGGATCAGGGAAACTTGATAGTTGTATTGACGATCTCAACAAAGGCGGAGGTGCTGAGAGTGTCATTGCTGCGCTCTTCACGACCCTAGGATCCGGGTCAAGCGGCTTTCCTTCAATTCGCTTTTGTTCCTGTGAGATCATGAACCTGATATCCTCCATATCCGCCTCTGTGAGATCCGAATCCAACTCGCGAATCAGCTCATTCTGGGGTACAACAAACGTCAAACTCTCCTTGTTCCTACGTAAGTGCGCAAAGTCAAATGGACGGGTTAAGAAACGACTCAACTCCTTTTTCAGACTTCACCAAAGATGTAGAAAATTATACTTACTTTTCAATCACTGCCCGTAAAACTGTGTCCTCTGTGTCTGGCTTACTGAAAAGGTCGTCAACGTTATCCTTTGTTGCCCAAACAGGCGTTTCAGATGGCAAGGGTGGTCTTTGAAAGTACTGCTTCATCTGGGTCTTGGAGAAGGTGTTGCTCTTGATGGTCTTCTTGTCTATGACACGATTAGCCAGTCCAAGTTTGTGCAGGTTGTTCTTATATAGCAAATCCTCGAATGTGCCAAAAGTTTGTAGGCGGTAAACAAAGACCTTCCGCGTCTGTCCATAACGGAAAGCTCGGGCAATTGCCTGTTCATCATGACTGGGGTTCCAGCCCACATCAAAGATCACGACTCGACTAGCCGATACCAAGTTTACGCCAACGGATCCGGCCTAGTAATGAAAGAGCGGGTAAGTACAGGATTGAAGATGATCAAAGAAATAGCCTCCTGTGAATGTATAGAGTCAAGCATACCCCTGTGGAGATCAGGAACAAGTCATACTTGTCCGTGTCATTGAAATCGTTGATCATACTCTGTCGGCTCTATTAAACAAGGTATACAATCGCCCGGGTTAGTGTGGACTGGTGAAAATTAAGGATTAGAACATCTACTTCCTTGACGTACAGCAACAGCAGTTGAACCATCCAACGTCAGTGATTTGAATCCCGCATTCTTGACAGAATACTCGATGAAGTCTATAATGATGAGAAGGAGGAAGCGTTAGCAATTGATTCATAAAGAATGGTGGATCACTCAATAAAGTCCATACCAATGGTCGGGATGCTCCTGGTAAACACCAAGACCTTTTCCTTGATTTCTCGACAGGCCGTCAAGATATCCAACAGGATCATCATTTTATAACTGTTTTTGACGTCATTCAGATTCTCTACAAACCAGAAACAGGATTTCATGTTAGTTTGTAATCTATTTGGATATTGAGTGAGCGTAACCTTTTATATCATACGTACCGGTATGATGAGAAATTATCTGATCCCAAATGGTGCCTTTAACAGACCTACGAGGAAGAGCAGAGTGTTAGAACACCAAAGATAGCTTGCACTGGAAGTAGGTGATAAATAGCATCAAAGAAGAGTTCGTCGTACTTCATTGCATCCTTCATGGCCAGGTTGCTTTCTACAGCCTCAGCCACGGCGTCACCATTTTCTGCGGCAGCCTGGATGGTGGCTTCATTTGAACCAATCGTTAACTCAGCGATCAGGGTGTCCTCTCCAGGCGTTATCTCAGAGGCCGCAGCGCTGGTACCAGTTGCTGTTGAAGGGGACCCATTCTCGGTATTGGAGAGCTCGTCAAGACCGCTTCTAAAAACGGCAGCATTTTTGGTTACGCGAGAGGCAACCTATCAATATACACAAAATTTCGGATAATAAATTAATGGTCCGTCTTTACACAAAGGGTTTTTTGTATGCCTCATTTTCAGAATTCATCTGGATTTGGAGAGTATACCTTGAAAGCTGCAGGGTGATTGCAGATGGTCACAAAGATATGTCCACTACCTATAAGGCTTACTGAGCTCTCGACCAATCCAAGCGACAAAAGGAATTGCTATCACATCAATGAGAGTAATGTTCCACGACAGTAAGCCAATGTCCACATACGGAAAACTTGAACAACAGTATTGTCTATGGTTGGCATATCTTACCTCGTAAAGATCTGTTTGCAACCTCGTTAGCTTGCAAGAAATCACATACTCGATCTTCTTGGGCAAGGAAGCCCTCAAAACAGATTGATCCTTCCTATGTCACATCAAGACGCACGAATTATAAGCGGGTATTCAACATGGAGCTAAGGAATCAACAACAACATTCATATTTTGCGCAGAACAAACCTCAATACAAAAG
This sequence comes from Entomortierella parvispora, assembly GCA_963573315.1. Lineage (NCBI taxonomy): Eukaryota > Fungi > Mortierellomycota > Mortierellomycetes > Mortierellales > Mortierellaceae > Entomortierella > Entomortierella parvispora. Next base: position 1,836,833 of record OY752146.1, read on the forward strand.
ATCCAATGAGCTCAGTCAGAACACGAAGCTTTTTCGAAGAAATCTGTAATGAATTGAAGTAAAGGTATGTCAGAATATGATAAAAATGTAAGCATTTGCCTTGTACCATCCTCACCTTTTTTTCGCCAGGATGGCTATCAGTGAACAACCCACGCTCGATCGGATTGACAAAATTGCTTCTAAAGCTGTTCAGCTCGCCCAAGTAGTTGGGGCGGATAAAATCAACCATGCACCAATATTCCTCGAGTCGATTCTGAAGAGGGTATCCAGTAAGAATCACTCTCGCCTTGCTCTTGATTCTTTTACTTGCCACAGATAGCTTTGCCTATTTGTCGTGAAAAGAAAGAAAGAGTAAGTACAGCGAAAACATTTACATCATTAGTCGTTTTTTAAGCCCACCTTTTCATTTTTCAGCACATGTCCCTCGTCTGCGACAGTAATCGATGGACCAGGAGATGTCAGAAAGGCCCGAATCCGGTTCAGGACTTCGGCATCTGGCTCTGACTTGCTCGGAGAACTATATGTCCGGAACATACTATAGCTCAATAGCAGAATACCTCCAAGAGAGTGCCAGTCGTGCATCACACGGTAACGCGACATGATGTCCCTTCGACTGAAGGCCGTTGCTACAATCGAATAAGGTCAAAGTCAGCACTAAATACTAAGGGGATTGAAGTGAACTGGCCTGAAGAGCTTTGTACTTACGAAGAACCCACACGCGTACGACCTCGAGTTCATCTGCTGGTATCCACTTTATGAATTCGTCCTGCCAATTATCGATGACGATTGGAGGAACAAGTAACAACACTCGGCCATCCTAGAGATAACAGATTCGATTGTAAATACCGGGATGATGCATTTGGTGACTCGAATACACTGTGAAGTAGACTTACACTCAGATATTGCGGGATGTTCTTGTTCTTGAATAGGATCTCACGTAACAATACATAAAGAAAGATAATGACTTGGAACGTTTTACCAAGACCCATCGCGTGTGCAAGAATACAACCCGTCTCCAACATGACAACATTACGCCACATGAATCGGACGCCGTCAATCTGATGAGGCTTCATGTGCTGCGAGAAAAACAGGGGAATGGTCACCGGGCTCTCCGTGTCCTTGTGTCCTGGGTTGATGAGAACTTCGCCATACTTGGAATTGGATTTCAGAACTAGACCTCGTGCCTCCTGGATCTTGATTCGCTCTTGAATCTCTTGATCTCTCTTTGCTAGGTCCTCTCGAAGTCTTAAAACATCCTCCGATTCTTGCACCTCTACCCTGGCTTTTTTCTTGCCTTTCAGAGCAATATCATCCTCGTCGTCGTCGTTGTCGTCATCGTCATCGTCCTCTGATTCTGATACTGAAGAATCGCCAAAGTATTTTCGTCGGGTTCGCTTCTTAGTTTTCCGTCGAACTGGCATTTCTTCGTCCCCGTCCGAAGGAGAGCCGTCGGCATCTTCCCGCGGGTTTGGTCGTCCATCGTTACTACTCGCCTTTGTCAGAAACTGCGTTTCGCTTTCCACGGCTTTGGACTCCTTTCTAATGAACTTCCTTGGCTTTGGTCCAATGTGACGACGAGGACTTTGGGCTGTGGAGGAATCGCTGCAAGAGCTATCCGAGTCGATCGTGATCGTATTCGGTGGTGTTGTGTATCTTTTTCTTTGAGTTTTTCCTTCCTGTTCTGGGGTATTCTTCTCTGCAATATTCTTCTCTGGCGTATCCTTCTCTGGCGTATCCTTCCCTGAAGTGAACTTCTCCACAGTATAATCCCCCTCCTCATTCTTGTGATTCCTCGCGTCCTTATCAATCGGCTTTCCCTCAATTACGGAGTTTGCTTGTTGTTTCCGCTCGTTGACTTTTTTCAGTTTCTCTTTCATTTTGGCTTGTTTTTCGGCTCTGTACTGCACCATCGCCTCTTCTGCCTTAGATTCGCGTGCAGTAGACACGTCGTTCCCTTCCCTGCGCCATTTCAAAAACGTCCTGATACCAGACTCCTCAGAGATACCAAGCTCAATCCACTCAATATATTCCTGATAGATGGACATCCACGGCTCACGCCACTCATGACCGTAATGTTTATAATCGTGGCGCCTGAGTGATAGAGGAATAACATGGTATTATGTTAGCAATTCTAAAGCATGCGCCTTCACTTCGCTCTATATCGGGTACTTACATGCAAGAGACGAATCGACGCAGACTTCTTAGCTGCCTAATAATCTCGGTGTCATCCTTGAACGAATGAATCCAATGGCGTGTTTTAGTGGCTTTGAATTTAGACGGTATCACTCCTTCTTTTTCTAGAGCCATCGAGGACTCCCGACTGGTGCTCGGTGTCTCTTTGGCTTCTTCAGGTGCTGGTGAGTTCCGGAAGCCGCCGATATGAATATCGAGGTCTTGCTGCTCCATGCTTTTTGGTCGCTCCAAAGATGAACGGTCTGATGGATCTCGACGGTCAACAATCGCTTTTTGTTTGGAGGGGAGGGCAGAAGATTCCGCGGTGCTTGTGGATGGAAGATTGAGAGAAGTCGGCAGTGGAATTGGTGGCATAGGGGCCTCGTCTGCACTGGAGGACAAGGCAATGCCCTCCTTAACAGATGCACTCGCTTCTTCTCGAGATAACACGGGAATCGCTCTTGCTTTGGCAGTTTCAGAATAAGACTCTCCAGGGAGGCGAGAGGATCGTTTCTGATCCTTTTTTCCAGATCTTTTCTTTTGAGAGGAAACTTGAGTCAAGGGCGCGATTTCAGTCTCCATGATCACGTCACCATCACTATCCTCAATCTGCATGGCCTCGGAATCGTCAATGAAATCACTCATGCCACTCTCGTCGTCGGCCCTGCTATTATTGTCGATGTCAGAAGGGCGTTGAGGATCCATCTCCAAGTGTCTCTTCCTAGCTCCCTTCGAGCGGCTGACAGGAGGCGATATAGGGGTAGTAGGGGAGGGTGACTCAAATATGGATCGCTGTGAAGGTGGGTCTGGCGGTGGCCCTTTCAACAGCTCTATCCTCCACTGGAGATCACAAAGAACATTCAGCGTCTCGTCCAATGCCTTACACTTCAGTCGAACCTCAGCTACGCTCTTGTAGGAAGTTTCTGCTACAGCGTCCAGTATGGATTTGAGACGATTTTCGGAAATCCTTTTGAACTCGGCGTTGAACTTGGCAAGATTGCCCTCCAGACCATCATGCTTTGCTGCCTTCTTGTAGTGACTATAGCGCTTTTTCTCCAAGTCCGTTAGAGTTTTCTGCTCCCACTGCATCTTGTAGTCGGCAATATATCCTTCGGCGGTGGCGCGGATTTCTGGTTCGGATATAGTGGCCTTATGAGGCACCACACGCTTTGATCGTGGTGGCCGCGTCAAATCCTTTTCTTCTTTTGCCACCTCCCTGTATAACTCTTCATCGGTTGTATACGCTGATGCATCAGAATCCCCGTAGAGTGGCAGCAATTTATCCTCGGGCGCTGCTGTTGTAGCGACCGGCTGTTTACGGGCAGTCGCGCTTCTCGCTGCACTGAAGTCGAACGATGTCATATCCTCGCCATTAATTTCCAGCTCAATCCTGGAAGTAGTCGTACGATTCTTGGGATCTGGGAATATTTTGTTCCATGTCGACCGCCTCGCTAAGAAAACAAGAGAAATCAGCAGAAATTATCAGTTACCCTCGAACACGTTCATTAAGGGCCAAAGACGATTGCGCGCGGTACCTTTTTCATCATTGTTTCCCGTTGTTAATCGCGGATAAAGCATGACTGGTACATCCTTCTCGCTTCTTCGAAGGGGTGCGTATACTGTATATCCTGGAATGTCGAATAGTGGGGGATCACGCAAAACTCGGAGCATGTTCTTTTGCACCACGTGTCGTCGACCGGGATTGAGTGATAAATTGTGTCGAAGTTTGGTCCAGACCATCGCCCAATCATCATCCTCGTCACCCTCGCTCCCAATGCTCCCCGTGGGCCATATGTTTTTTCCTAGAAAAATCTCGCTAAGGTCAAGCTTGCCGCCCTCAAAGTATGGCTTCTTCCTCTGATTCCTGGACCGCTTCGCTTGATCGTTACACTCCGTTGATCGACTAGGCGACAGTGCTAGTGCATTGAATTCGCTGGAGGTTGAGGTTATTGGTGACTCTGCGATGACAAGATTCGCAGAGCGAGATCGGGCCGCCGACTCAAGTGCTGACAGGAAGCAATTCTTGCCGTTGTTTGGATCTCTCTCTTTCACGAGACTAGAACTGCTCATTGTCGAGATACTCTCTGGCGATGATACAGAGATCAGGGAGGGGGCTTGATCCACAAGACGGTGCATCAATCCTGGCTGCACCAATGTTGGAACGATACGTCGGAGGGGCGGTTTTACAGGTTCCGGCTCCATAGCATGACTTCCTGAACTTGAAACAGGAAGGACCGAGATATCTGAAATGCGTGTTACGTTGTTGCCCTTATTATGGTCCTGTGAGATGACAGGAGAATCCGCGTCCAAATGGTATGCTAGGCCATCTCCACTGCCAGACACATTAACGTCCTGATCCCGATCCCGAACCTTGGTGTTGTCGTCCGATTCATCAACAAAGTTGCCAAAATCCCTGGCCCCTTCGTCTTCTTCGTCTTCTTCGTCCTCTACGTCCTCTTCGTCGGATCCCAAAGAGACTGATCCTTCATCGTCGCTGATTTCTACCTCCGCTTGGATTCGCTTCGACTTTTGTCCTGTGCTGACTGCTTGTTGTCCAAGAGAAGGCCAAGCCTTCTGATCCTGCGCACTCGGTGCAACGCCTTGCCAAATCTTAAGAGGCACCTCCAACAGCGAAATAGGTGCATAATCTTTGTCAGATGGACTGTTTCCGCGCCGAAATGCTTCTCTCTGTCGTGGAGATTGGATCGGCTGCAGTCGAGTCGTCCCTGGCGAGCTTTGGTGGATCGATCGCACATCCTCTGAAAGCCGAAGTCCTCCCATATCCAAGATTGAAGATGGCGTCGAGACTGCAAAAGACCGAGGCGGGTCTGGGCTTTTCGAAACCTCCTGTTTCTTTGCCACCACTACGATAATCACCATTGAGGATTTTGGAATGAGCAGGGTCCCTTCCTTTTTGCATTCTTCAATTCACACTCAAAAAAGAAAAAATATACAAAAATGGTGGCACAAATGGTGGCACCATGGGCATGCATGCATACCTCGAAGGTTAGCAATGGCGTCCAGAATCTTTGCGCGCTTTCCAAATGCCTTGACTAGAAACTCCTCCTTCAAAGCCCCATGATCCACATTCATCAAGAGGACGCGACCGTCCACCTCATTTTCTATAATGGAAGCATTTTTTTTCCCGAATGATAACCTTGTCAGTCGCGTTTTTGTCAGGGCGTTGTATTGCTCAGCTCTTGCTTTGGATCGACTTTGGAAATCTTACCGATAAAGAGGCGCAGTGTCTCCTCGGGGAGGGCGAAAGACGCCTTCAGCCATTCGCTGACCTCCTGAATGCCCCAGTCCAGAGGATTACTGGTGCTTGTCGTTGGCATGGGAGATTGACGGGGAATGAAGGAAATGTGAAGCAGAGAGGATTGAGTGACAAAGAAAAACCTTGGAGGCACCAAGAATAAAATTTATTCCAACAGAATTCGAATGCCGTGACGAAAAAAATGTCTCGGATGCCTCGGTTTATTTTCATTGTGGCAGATCAAAAAGTACTCCACGACCAGTCGTGGGGAACAGAAGGCATTGGCAATGTGGATTGTTCTATCAGAGAGTGAGAGCAAAAGGAGTCCGAATCGGTTCGTTAGAGTCAACATACGCCTCTCCAGGTTTCACATTCACATTGTATCTCTTTCGTGTACCTTGTGTAGGCCGCTTTTTGATAGCGATATTTCCAGAGGCCGCGTTTGATGGACGGACAATATCTGTTGAACCAAGAAAGATAGTTAATAATTTGCAGAGAAAGAAAGCTAAAGCCTAATGTCAGTAGCCAGCGTCTGACGACACTTTTCTCTCTCTCTTACCCTCGCGACCAAAAGCCTCGCCCGATGTGCTTCCGCCCAAAAATCCTTCGGGAAGTTGTCCAGTGTTCTTTCTTTGCAGAGTCGCTCTAGCCGCCGATGCAGAGTCACGATCACCAGACGTTCCGTGAGCAACATCCTCACGAGAAAATCCTGCAAGAGATCTGTCATCTTGAGACCGATCAATAGCCGACGAGATATGGGTCTTCCATTGCTCAAACGCCTCAAAACATCCTACGCAAGATCGACTGACAACTCCATCCTCCGGGTTAAACTCCAATGAAAAATCCAGAGGCACTTCCTTGGAGCAATGCGTGCTGCAAAAGATATCGCCACACCTACCAAGCAAGAATATCATGATTAGCTGGCTTCTCGACTGTAACCAACAAAAAAGGGAGTACAGCCATTAATGTAGTCATACTTGCGACAATGGTGACGGCGGTCGAACAATCCGAATTCACGATAACATCCGGGCCAAGTGCAGACAGGCGCGCTGCTGTCAGGCTGCGCGGACAAAAACAAAGAGCAGATCGGCCATCAGTTGAAGGAACAAGAGTGAGAGCAAATCGGACATCAGAGAGAGGTATCTGAGGGATATTCTTTCGCGTGCCGGCGGCGTTTGAGAGGGCAAAGGGAAAAAGGAAGATTCAAACTTTGAGGAATGAGGACCCATGCAATGGACTCTTGGAGATTTACCTTCCAATGGGCACGACTCAATCCTGCGGTGCTGGAGGTGGTGCTTAAAGAGTCGTTGTCTCGCTCCAGGCGATACGTTTTCGTCAATGGAGCGGAGGCGACCCGCTTGCGCGCAGAAGTCGAGGCGCCGTCGCTCTGGCCGCTTCTTGTTGGGGAAGACGCTAGCGAGCTGGATTGCTGTTGACGGACATCCGGCCTCAGATGCTGCTGCTGTTGTTGTTGTTGTTGTTGTTGTTGTTGTTGTTGTTGCTGGAGCTGGGGTTGGGACTGGAGCTGGAGCTGCTGCTGCTGGTACTCCCTTTGCAACTTTTCAAAAATGGCCTGACGGTACTGAGGAGGGAGCTGGGAGTGTTTCCGCTCAACGTCCTGCATACTCGGCGGCTGGAGCAGCGGCTGCTGCGACCCCTGTCGCTGTTGTTCCATTAATGTTCTTTCGGCTCAGATGGAGAAAAAGGGCGATGGTGTTGTTGTAGTTGTTGTGCAGACGAACAAAGGAATGAAAGAAATGAAAGAGAAGAGAAGGGAACAAGACACAAAAAAAAGTCCATTCTTTTTTTTTTTTTTTTTTTATTTTTTTCTTTGAAATGAATGTCTTGAATTACATAGTAAAAAAAAGCTCGATTTAGCGGATCGCGAGAAGCTCGACCTCAAAGAACAAGATCGCGTTTCCGGGGATCACTGGGGGGTAGCCGCGGGGACCGTAGCCGTAGTCGGGAGTGATCTCCAAGATGGCCTTCTCGCCGACGGACATCTGGGGGACACCTGTGCGAAAAAATGAATGCGTACAATTAGCAACTCAGTCCACGTCTCGCCGTCTTTTCTTTTTTTTTTTTTTTTGCGTGTCCAGCCATGAATCCAAATCATTACCCTCCTCCCATCCTTGGATGACACGGCCGACACCGATAGGGGTCTCGAAGGGCTTGTTGCGATCTCTGGAAGAGTCAAACTTGCTACCATCCTGGAGCTATTCATGCAAAAACGCGAGAGTTGGGAGGACCATTAATCTCGTGTCCTCTCATTGTCTTGTTCGTCATTCCTCCGAGTATACGCGAACAAGGTAGTCAGTCATCTTACAGTTCCAACATCTAGGGGGTTAGAAGTTGATGGGTAGGAAGGTAAGTAGTCAAGTACGGCAGTTGTCAAACACTTGTGGACCTCGAGACAGCGAGACACAAAGAGCAAAGAGCCGACTTACAGTGCATGACGACGGTCTGGCCGACCTTGGGGAAGTTGACGCCGTCGCCGGGAGAAAGAGTGGTCTTGGTAACGCCCATAGTGGTGAATATTAGAGTGTGGTGAGGAGAGTGAGGGGAGTGAGGTGAACAAAAGAAAAGAAAAGGCCCGACGGTGCCCCTGCCCAAGTTTTGTGCGGTGAAGCGAGGTGAGGTGACTGTCCCTGCCAATTGTTCGTCAGCCACACAGCCAACGAGCAGATCTTGGGCAGGTGCGGGGTCGCGTTTCGTTTTTTTTTTTTCGTGGGGTCCCGTCTCTTGTCAGTCGGTGGCATTGCGCAAGGGGTAAGGGAGAAAGATAGAATAGATCGCTGGTGGAAAGAGCAGGCAATGCGGGTCATCGTGCTCGCTGATCAGCAGGAACCAAGCACCACAACGACACGACTGCGAGAGACCGAGGAAGACTGCCACTACGTCATTCTGAGATCCTGGGCATTCTTGTGGCTCGGTGGCTCGGTCTCGCCTCTGCCCAGAATTCCAATGCTGCCGGTAAATGGTTCAATTGCTCTGCTCCTGACACACTCTCAGGGCCTATGGCTCCTTGTTCCAGTACCCATCAATACTGGTGACAATAAATTCTGGGCCCTTTGACGCGTCTCCACTGTTGTGCCCTCACTGATGTCCATAACAACGGAATACGATGGAACCTTGGAGATCGGGTATAAGTACTCCATTGCTTCTCTGTCTCTTATCTTGAACAATTCCTCGTCCTTATCTCTTTCTCCACTCTTTTTTCATTTCAGTGCGGCGTTCCTCGCGGTTTTTTTTTTTACTCACTCGAATCGAATATCAAGTTGTCATGTATACCTCGGCTCTAGCAGTGATCAGTTATGCAATCTTGGCTGGTCAAGCTCTTGCTCACTCCATGATGACGGTCCCTCGTGGTCGAGGCAACCTTGAATGGTTCGGCACTTGTGGTAAGCTGCTGTTTTCTGCCTTGAATCAAATCAAAGGGGACACAAAGATAGTGGACTTTCTCCCCAATAATGCACTAAAATGTCACACGGTCTAACCTTGATGGCTTTTTTTCAATTGCATCGACTGTTATTGTTCAGCTTCTGGATTTGGGTGTCATGGTCCCTGTGAATCCAAACGAGCGCTATCACCCATCTTGAACGATCCCACATACCCAATCCAGACAGTCCGTCGTGGGGACACGCTCACCATCCATTGGCAGCGATTCAATCACCCGGGGGGGTTTGTACGACTGGTTATGGTCCCCTTTGAAGAGTCCGATGACTGGGCTGCATTTAACTCGGCTAGCTACTCAAAGTTTTCCTGCTACGAGTCCAACTGTGGACCCGACGACATCAATGACTCGTATTTCGGCCCCATGAATGGCCCTGGGGATGGACTTTGCTCCACCTCTTTTACCATCCCTCAAGATCTTCCTGATGGAAAGGCCACGTTACAATGGATCTGGTATGGAGGAGGTGTTTATTATGGGCAGCCTGAGGCTGGATTTGGAGAGTACTACACATGCACGGACTATGTGGTCCAAGGTGGTCAGGATTTGGTGGCAAAAGGCTCTATGGGCAATCAAAAGCTATGGCAAGGTGGAGATGCGTCCAACCCTGGAACAGATGTCTGCAAATACTGGAGTTCAAACAGAATTGGCGACTGCTCCTTTGGGGATCAGAGACCCGCCAACCCAAGACCTGATGATCTCTTGAGCCAGAGCCTCGAGCCTTGTTCTCGTTCCGGCTCCTTTGTTGGCAAGGCCGCTGAATTTGACACTCGGGGCGGCGTCATGCTTAGGAAACGATGGGGACGAGGTATTCGCTCCGAGGCCTATGTCAACGCAAAAATCAACCAGACAAACGCCCCATAGGGTGGACAACAAGCATGACCGCACCGTAGATCGAATACATTATGATTATTACTATAAAAACAAAAGGAGGTATAAAAAAAGGCTAAAGCTCCATGTCATCGTCCTGTTCGTGCTCAGCAAGATCTCCCAAGAGGTTGGACCCCGACATGTGTGAAAACGATATGCTTAGCGGCCGTGGTACAATGGGCGCCATGGATAAACATGGTGCAGGTGATGAAGACCGTGATGGTATAGCTCGGCTCGACTCTTCACCCATGGATATATCTTCCAGGCCCTGGTGATGCTGATGGTACTGTGAGTACTGGCTAGGGCTTGCGCGTCCAAATCCCGATCGACGGCTACCATCGCGATAGGCATTTTGTGACTGAAGCAGCTGCTGAGACCAGCTTGCAAGCTCTTCAGGGCGATGCTGACTGCCTAAATGGAATCCCGACGATAGCGGGGGTGATGAAGGCAAAGACATGTTACCCTGCAACGAAAGTCGACCGAACTGCTCCCCAGGCAAGTTTGGGGATCCGTCCAGTGCCGTCATGGATAATCCGGACCAGGGATGTGGAGATAGGACACTAGATTGAATTGAACGCGATCCTAAAACTTGGGATCCATGATGTGATAGCCGATAAAACCCATCATCAAAATCGGCGGTCTGGCCCATAACCTCCTCCTGTGGACCATAGCCATGGTCGCTATAGTTTCGAGGAAAGTGTGCCGGGTGTCTCCTGTGTGGATGAGATTGGTCCGGATGCTGCTGAGACTGAAAGGCTGCAATCTGAGGCGAAGGTGGGGATCGCAAAAATGGAACACTCGTGTGATGCTGCTGTACATGAACATTGGTCTCACTGAAGGATCGGGCTCGAGTGCCATAAGACGATCTTGCATCCTCTGGCATCGCCATCCGGTGGTTTTCAGCTATGACTTTGTTTTTTGATTCGTTCATTGACCTTTGATGCCCTAGCACTGCACTTTGCCCCTGATATTGATCCTGCTCGGCCCGTTGAGCTCCAGTAGTCCCTGGTCCGATATACGGATCTGTCGTAAAATCAGCTTCCCGGCTAGCTAATGCCGCTGTCGTCAATGCAAGAAAATAGAAAATAGTCAGCACTCGTAAGACGAAAGACTTTGTCAAAAAAAAAAAGGCTCCCTCTTATCAAAAGCGCCAAGAACGTACCGACAGTATGAGATGCCGCACCGTGAGAATAGCCTTGCGGATAGGAGTGCAGATCAGATACATGGGTTGCCTCGACATCCTGCCATTCTTGCCACTCTTTTCTGTCACTGTTCCATTTTCGTTGTCGAAGAGTCAGGGTCTTTACGCTCGATGTCGAATTATAAGGTTGTGTGCCAGATGTATCATGACTGCTAGATCCAGAAGACATTGATCGAGGTATCTCTCCTGGTCCTAGTCCTGGCAACTCCTCCTCCATAGACATGGATACATCCATGCCGAAAGCGGATGCCCCCGTAGGCACAGGTGAAATTGGGGGTGAGGGTGGCGAAAACGAAGATCCGAGAGAAGCAGACACGTTTGAGGATCCCCCAGCAGAGAGACTAGATTCAAGCGGGAAACCAGTCAGGTAACCTAGGTGGCTGCTATGAAGACTCACTTGCGACGACACTGGCGAGAGCTGCGCAGAGGACAGGCTCGCTGGAGAGAGTGAACCCGTCCCGCTTCCTGCTGGAGGTGACGGTATTACACCGCCCCCTCGGTGTAAACTAGATTTGGTGGCGTGTGTGTCCAAGTGTGGTGGCAAAGGCAGAGTTCTGTTGTTGACATGCACATCAGCCCCTTGCGTGTGCTGATTCGCCATTTCTGACAAAGGCGATTGTTGCTCGGTATAGTCCAGGCGCGGGTGCTGCGGACGACGTGGCCAGACCTCGCTATCGACAAGCTGCAGTGTCTCCGAGGCATCTGTAGCTGAATTCTGCACAGGCGGTCTACGACGCAGAGTCGAGCTCGTGGCGTCTGAAAGTTCGTCGGGACTCAGAGACAAGGACTCGAATCTAATAGGAGACAGGATGGACAGACACAGTCAGGAGAGGAAAGGAGAACATTGGCATCCATTGGCAGGCTGGGACAAGAGCAGGACCATGACCAAGGCATATCAGCCGACTGGCCACTCGCACGTTTTCTTTCTGCAAAGCTGAGAGCTGCAACAGGACAGGTCAGAGCAGGAGAGGACAGGAACGTACTCGACCATCAATTCGCCAGCAATTTTCTTGCGCGTATGACCAGACTCGTCTACACGACGAGATCGTTTTTTGTCCATCGAGTCGTTTGTAGCTGGAATGGACTCTTGTGGATTGGCAGTCGGTGGCGCAAGGGCACGAGGGAATCGCGACAAGGAGCCCAGGGCGGTGTTGGGAACATTGGGGGTCATTGCTCAGTAACTGCAAGAGGACGGGAGGGGTTAAAAAAAATAAAAAGTTGAATGGAGAAAGAGTTCAAAAAAGGGTGAAGGAGGCATCAGTCAATGGAGCTACCCAAGCAGGCTGACAAAGAAAGGACAGGGTGCGGGAAGCCGTCGGGATGGAGCAGTCAAGAGAGAGCGGGCGTGAACATGGGGACAGGGTATGTGTGTGTGTGTGTGTGTATGTGTTGAGGCTTGAAAGAGAGAGAGGGGGAGAGAGGGAAAAGTGCCATGTGCAGTATGCACTGCAGCAGGAGTGCAGTCAAATGAGCACGTGATCTCTCGTCGAGTGTGACTGCGACATTCTCTTCCCCGCAGCGCAGCCCGCAGGCGACAGATCCATTGATCCATTGCGAGTCAGTTGCAGGCCACAGTGACATTTCATTATCTCGTCGTTGCTGAGCTCTCTGGCCAGATCGCAGACAGACACTTAAAAGGCCCAGTGTGGCTCACAATCCCAACCTCGTTTCTCATCTCTCTTTTATCTCGCTCTTTCTTCTTCATCTATACACCTCTCTTTCTCTCTCTCTTCCCCTTCCTCTTTCCCCCCGACAGGACAAACTACACCAACAATGACCCAACTGCAGCAACAACAACAACACGCAAGACTCGCCTTCATTGGGGGAGGCAACATGGCCGAGGCCATGCTCGGCGGTCTCCTCGCCTGCGGATACCCCCTCTCCCAATGTGTCGTCTCAGAACCTATCCAGGAACGCTGCCAATTCCTTCAATCCAAATACCCTGGTCTTCAGACTCTCTCGGGACCCCACGCCAACCAATTGGCCGTCAATGGATCTACCTCTTCCGATGCCATCTCTGCCCTGATCACCAACGGATCCGTTCAAGTCAACCCAACAGCTGCCTCTGCCGATTTCTCGCCTGCCCAGGTCATCATCTTGGCCGTCAAGCCCCAGGTCATGCGGTCTGTGGTCGAGGATCTCGCCGAGACCCTCCGATCTCGTTCGCCCTTGGTCATTTCGATCGCAGCTGGCATCGAGACGAGTGCCATTGCTAGGTTCATGGCTGCAGGATTACCAGAGGGTGCTTCCGACAAACTTCCTCCTGTCATCAGAGTCATGCCCAACACACCCGCCTTGGTCTTGGAGGGCGCCGCAGGAATGTACGCAACCGCAGAGGCAACGTTGGAACATCGCCAGGTGGCCGAGTCCCTGATGGCCGCGGTCTCGAAACAGGTCTCCTGGGTCGAATCCGAGTCCTTGATCGACACTGTCACGGGTATCTCTGGATCGGGACCAGCTTACTTCTTCTTAATGATGGAGGCTATGGAGGAGGCGGGCGTCGCTTTGGGCATGGATCGGGAAACTGCAAAGGCCTTGACAATCCAAACCTGCTTGGGCGCTGCAAAGATGGCTCAATTGAGTGCGGACGATCTCAAGACCTTGAGAGTCAAGGTCACATCCCCTCAGGGAACCACAGATGCAGCCATCAAGACCTTTGAGGCCGGTGGGTTCCGCGAACTGGTCCAACAGGGTGTAACCGCTGCTGACGCCAGAAGTCGTAGCCTTGCCAAAGAACTTGGAGGAGCCAAGCTGTAAACTCTTTTTTGTTTTGTACTTGTACCATAATAAATTCTCCGATCTGAATGAATGAATTGTGAGTGGCAGTCATGACTCATGCACGCGGAGGAGCGCGGCTCACAACCACTGGAATGAGAAAATCACACGCGCTCGCTTGAACTTCGTAAAATACGGCCAAAGTTTGGAAAGCACACGCTGTGTGTCAAGATCGCCGTTTCGTTGACTTTCAAGGGTGGGTTTATTATACAAAGTGGAGAATACCAAACGAACATGCTAAAGAGATACTTGATAATATGATATACACTGCGCTGCGAGGTCATTGTTTTGTTCTTGATGTGGCGTTTTTTTTTACTGATCCTTCTCGTCCGCCTGGTTCTTGCTGGGCTCATAGAGCTCATGGAACTCATCAATGTCTCCATCCTCCAGGTTGGAGACACTAAAGTCGCACTCCATCAAAGGAACCAACTTGGTCTTGTAGTAAATCTTGTAGCCGAGGTACAAGATAATAAAGAAGGGGAGACCAATGTAGCAGGCAATCAGGTTGACGGCCTGTGGGTTGGGACTGGTGAATTCAGAGTAACCCTGACCGCAAATAACAATCGTGCAGAGGAGCAAGGCATAGATGGGTCCGTAAGGGAAGAGGGCAGCCTTGTAAGGCAGACGGGAGACATCTCCTCCCTGGGCAACGTAGGCACGGCGGAAACGGTAATGGGAGAGAGCAATACCCAACCAGGCAATAAAACCAGAGATAGAGGAGATGTTCAGCAACCAATTGTAGACCTCACCCGAACCAAAGAGCGAGGCGCAAAAGGACAGCGCCGAAATCAAGGTTGTAAAGGCCAAGGACTGCATGGGGATACCGCGAGAGTTTACACGCCCAAAGAAGGCGGGAGCCTTTCCATCGCGAGCCAACATGAACAAGGTACGAGTCGAAGCATACATGCCCGAGTTTCCAGCCGAGAGGACAGTGATGAGAATGACGGCGTTCATGACATTGGAGGCAGGTGCAAAAGCCTTCTGAAGAACCAAGGTGAAAGGAGAAACGGCAACCGCGGACTTGTCCACGCTGCCACTGTTGAGCAACAGAGGGTCGTTGTAGGGAATGACGAGACCAATGATGAAGATCGAGATGATGTAAAACAAGAGAATGCGCCAAAAGACTTGCTTGATGGCCTTTGGCACGTTCTTGCGGGGGTTCTCGCTCTCACCTGCGGCGATACCGATCAACTCTGTTCCCTGGAAAGAGAATCCAGCGACCAGGAAAACACCGAGGATTCCTCCAAAACCATCCACAATAGGAGCGCCTTCAATCTTCCAGTTTCGGAACCCGATCCTGTCGCCGCCAACAACGCCGGCATCCACCAACACACCGACAATAATAAAGATGATCACGGTCAAGACCTTGACGACTGAGAACCAGTACTCGGCCTCACCATAGGCACGAACCGAGAGCACGTTCACGCCGACCATGAAGAGCAAAAAGATGGCACTCCAAACCCAGCTGGGGAGCAGATCGGGCGACACCCAGAACTGGAGAATCATGGCCGCGGCTGCAATCTCGACAGCGACTGTAACGGCCCAGTTCAAAAAGTAGTTGATTCCGAGAGCTGAAAAGAACAAACAGCCACAGCAGAGGTTAGGTCAGTGTTTGTTTGTTTGTTTGTTGTCTGGCTGCGTGTTACAGTCATGTGGAGGATCGACAGTTAAAACACTTTAATTGCTCATGGGTCATTGTCAACTTACCGAATCCAAGGGCAGGGTCCACAAAACGAGCAGCGTAGGTATTGAAGGATCCGGCGGTGGGAATCAGGGTTGCCATTTCACCCAGACTTCCCATCAGGTTGTAGACCATAGAACCGATCATGATGTATGCAATCAAGGCGCCGAGAGGTCCAGCCTGGGCAATAGACGCGCCCGAGGCCAAGAACAGACCGGTGCCGATGGTTCCTGCAATGGAAATCATGGACAAGTGGCGAGCCTTGAGACCACGCTTCAGATCAGGCTCAGGGTGGAGGAGCTGTTTGTCTGACTGGAAGGAAGGCAGCTTGGACACGCTGCCTACTTTCTGGACGGATCGAGCCGAGTGCATCGAGCTGCGGGGACTTGATGGCATTGCCGCCATCTCTATGCTGTGTCTTCGTGGCATTCGTAAGATGTATGGATTGAGAGTGCAGCCGAAGGGGCGAGGGAGGAGAGGGGAGGAGGAGGGGAAGAGAGGCGATGGGTGAGTGAGTGAGAGGTTTGAGAAACAAGAACGGTTGAGGAAGAAAAAGTACTCTGCATCGTTAAGTGGTTTAAAAGAAGAAAAAAAAAAGTGGTGACTGCCATCATGAGATCATGGTACATGGCTGTGGATCATAAAAAAAGATTTTTATTCAGTGGCCGCCATATCAGATCGCGATCACTTCTTTGCCTTGGACTTGCTGGCCAGACGAGCAAGCTGGTCCTTCAGGATCGTCTGAGCCTCCTCCTCCTGAACGTACTTTGTGATCGTCGCCACATCCTCCTCTGCCGACGCTCTGAAAGCCTCCAAAAAGTCTCTGCGGATTACCGCCATGGTCTCAGTCTGTGCAACCCTGGGGGGCTTGTTTCGTCCGACCAAGTACTTGACCACAAAGTCATCCATTTCTTCTTGAGATGAAAAGTCTACCTTGTCCACCAGTCCAATGGAGGCCGCCTCCTGCACAGACAGAATACGTCCCAAAGGCAAGAAACGCTCTGCGTGTCGACGGGACGTAATCTCTGCAAACAAGTTCACCAACCAGTGTGGGACAGGGACACCGACCGCAACCTCGTTCAATCCAATGGTCGCGGGCTTTGGGGTATTGCCGACCATGAACCGATCCTGACAGGCCATTCCAAGGACGCATCCAAGTCCGAGACTGTGACCGTGCATGGACGCGGCGGTGTTGAGTCGGGAGCTGTAGATAATCTCAAACACCTCTCGAATCGATCTCCAATAGTCCGCAAAACTAACGCAGAAAAAGAGGGGTTGGTAAGCTTTTTCGCCGTTTTGTCAACAGGCTGGTCACACTTGTTCGGTAAGCGCTACAAGGAATGATATAGGTGGTATCCTCGATTTCCCACACGCTCGATGCAACGCGGCTCAAGAAAAGAGCCACAGGGATCGTCGTAACGCCGCTGCAGCCTGCAGTATATAAAAAAGGGCTAATTCGTTACCTCTCTGGACCCTTGAGGAACTCTTTAAAGTCGATACCGGCACAAAAGATTGACTTGAGATCGCTCTTCAAAACGACGGCGCGAATGGACTGATCCTTCTCCATTGCCTTCCACTCCTATGAACAAGACCAGGATCCAATTGTTGTTGAAGACAGCCAGTTAGGAATGACAAACAAATGAATTCCCTTTTTGAAAATTGGTCAAGGCCGTTTGGTCCTGACCTTAATCAACTCTTTTGAAGTCTCGTGGCTGAACGCGCTCTGGTGCAGGGTCATGATAGCGACCTCGGGCGAGTTCTCGTCCTTTTTGAAGGAAACTGAACGAGGAGCAGAGGAATAGGCACGCATGACGAATGGGGTTACAGCGGGCGCCATCCAAGACTTTTGCATCCATTGAGATCTGACGACGGGTCCAGTCCTTGCCAGAATCTGAGTGAAACGAGTGCTCTGCATTGTGGTGAGTCTTTGAGGGTGATGTCGTCCGAGGGGAGAAGTGATGAGGGTTGAAATGGAAAAAAAGAAAGAGAGTGGAGATGAATGCGGACGCATCCAGGCCGACGGACGAAAGGGGTCCACTGCCCCTGTGAGCCGTTTCGATCAATTGGCGCGTGATATTCTTTGGGCCTTTGTGTCCACGGACTGAAAAGAGCCGTATCCCAATGGGCGTGTGAACCGACTGCCCCTGTCCCTGTCGATCACTTCGGCATTGTGGAGAGCAAGAAGAAGAAATGTTCTCTGGAAGGGCATGTATTTGATGGCTTCAACGGGTGATCTATGATTGTCCCTAGGTCTGCATTATCTATATCCATTTCTTCGTGCTTGCTGCAACCTCGCTCTTGATCGGTCCAGATCCAGGACTGTGCGAGCGGTTGTCGCCAGGGAAGGTCTTTTGTTTGTATCCTTTGACGTTGTAGACCTGCATCTTTTTGCTGGGCAGCTTGCCGTTTGGTTTTCCTTCAATCGTCACATCCGCACAGCTAAAAAAAAATGAATCGTGGTAGCAAAAGTCAGACATCAGGCTGGAAAAGGAGAGACTTTTTCTCTTGATAGAGGCCTGGTAAAAACATGTAAAAACGTGTTTTGCCTTACTTGTGATAGTATTGTGGCACCAAGGCCGAAGTCCAGCTCCAAGAGAACAGACATTGACCTACAAATAACAAAGGCATGGTTTGCATCAAAACACGGATCGCAGGTTTTGGCGTTTTTTTTTTTTTAGCCGTGTCACATCTGCATGTTATTTATGAAACTTTTTCCGTGGTCTTTTCTTACCTGATTCCTTGCAAGAAGGAACGTTGTCGGGGATTCTCACAGGCCATCTGTACAGAACGTCAGGACAAGTCTTTGTGTACGTCGCAATGACATGGAATGATTTGCCTCCATCATAACTCAACGAGAACTCGCACAGTCCGCCGCCATGACGGGCCTCACTGTATGATTTCTTTGGCAGCTCCGTGATATGTTCGCTATACGTCATATCAGAGGTCCAGAAGCGAACTGGGATGATGTCGCCAGCCTTCATCGCTGAGAGGGGATCATTGCAAAAGGTGATATATTTGGAACAAAGGGGCGTTGGAACTGGTTAGTAAAGAGCCCTCGGTGCTCAAAACCCCAACAACGCCACCTCCTTCGAGAGCCAACCGGGATGAAACTTACGTGTAACTTTTCCCTTCTTGTATCCACCACAAGGGAACTTGAAGCCTTCGTAGCCAATGAACGTATGGATCTTCCAGTCAAACTGAGGAGTTCCCCAACCACCACGAGGAGGTGGGAACAACATGGCCATGTGGGCTTCTGTCAACTGAACGGTGGACATCAAGACCAAGATCGCTAGTGTCAGGCATTGAAGCCATGTGGAGAACATTATGTGAAGAAAGAAGGGGGGATTATCTTGCAGTCGGGCGTTGTGGTGACAAAACGTGTTGTTTTGTTTGTTCTTATGCCGGAGAGGTGTGGGCGAAGCTTTCGAAGGAAAACAGAATTGGAATGAAGGTAGGTTGCAAGGTAGGTTATCAGAAAACCGACAACCAGGTCAGAGATGGGGCGGAAGTGAAAAAGGTGAAGAGGAGAAATAAAAGATAGGCGAACAGTTGAAGAGCTTTATAGACGTACTGCCCCTTGTTTTCATATTGGGTCCCATTGTATGCCTTGCATGGCGGCAAGAAGAGATTAAGATGGCATCCAGGACTCCAAGATCCAGATATATCCAGGATGATAGCGAACAACTTGCTCTTGATGTGTGAGGACCATCCCTGACTCCTTGCTCATCACCCCCGTCCCTCGGCCCTCTGTCATTCTCTCAACACCTTCTTTTCTCTTTTAAACCAGCGCTCACCATCCCACGCGCATGACCACGTCCCTCATATTCTTCCTAGTGCCCTCCCTTCTTCACTGGTCTCTCCAATAATCCACCAAAGAAATATAGAACAGTCCCAGCCTCCTTTAAAAAAAACGTCTCTAGCTTTACTGACTCGGCACCAAACAAAGATTGAGGAGAAGGAAGACAAAAGCCAAACAGGAGTAAAGAGAGAGCGAGAGAGACGGCAGCTTCCGTTGACGCGAGGCGAATGCCATCCAATCGTTTTTGCCATCAGAATCTCTTGGAATTTGGAGGAGAGCTTTTCTCTAGTTCCTCCTCTCTTTCGTCCACTGCAAAGAGGTCAATAAAGTTGAGGGGTGGAGCCTTGCTGAACCTCACGGACCTACGAATAAACGTTGCCCTGTTTACGGGTAGTGACCGCATGGCGCAGAGAGCATCGGCACGCTACAGAACATGCACATGTAAGTCGTGAATGAACAGAGCGTGGTTCAAGCAGATGGGTTCAAGTTCTCGGGTACAGGAGAAAGTAGAGCCACTTCCTTCATGGATAGGTGGGCAATATCCAGCTGAGTTCAGGATGGTAACCACTGCTTTCGTACGTGTCTTGCCTCTTCGTGCGAGAAAGAAGGGAACCGAAGCCTGCCAAATGTTCAGCGTTTTTTATTACGATTACGATATTGCTATTTACATTTTATCACAGAGACATTCTGCGATTTGTTCTCATTTCATGTAGGAAACTTCTCTTAATTAGTAGTGAGCAGCAGGGGCGGAAGCGGTGGTCGTGGTCGTGGTCGTGCCATTAGGTCCACGGTTGACATACGTATTACCAACATTGGTGTTACCAAAATTGGGGTTGTTGTTGTACTGGTCATTGTAGTTGACGTGGTTGCTATCGTTGGTGTAGGTCACGTTATGGCCTCCATTGATAGCTGCCTGGGCTCGCTGGTACTGGGCTTCGTTCTCGGCATCAATACCGGCACTGTGGTGATCATAGTCCAAAAAGCGGAAGAGGATATGTAAACCAGCGGCCAAGATAGCACCGCAGAGAGGTCTATGCAAGAGAGATAGATTATTGTGTGAGTTTTTTTTTTTTTTTTTTGATCGCGCGTTGTCGAAACGCGGTCAATTGACAGATCAGTTGTTGCACAAAGTGAGAGAAAGCAAAGCCAATGCTAGCAAAACCATACCCGAACCAGTAGATCCAATGTTCAGGCGCGAAGCTACGAGCGCCGATCGAGGTGGCAAAGGTACGAGCGGGGTTGATTGAGGCGTTAGTGTAGGGGGCGGCAAACAAATGGCAAGAGAAAATGGTCAAACCGTAGGGGAGGGCAGACATAAAGGTCGAACGGTTCTTCTCATGGACGACCATGTGGTACACGAAGCAGAGGATGGTGGTCAAAAAGAACTCGAGGAAGAAGCCACGGGCGATGCTCTCGCCGTTCATCTGTCAACAAAAAAAATGAGTCGAAGAGAAAAGTCAGCTCTTTCTGTTGGTCTTTGGACGTTTTGAGTGATGATGACGAATCTTTAACAAAACTTACAAGCGAGTTGACTTGACCGATGCGCTCGGTCGAGGGGGTGGTTCCGCGGGCCAATGCAACTCCGAGCATGCCGCCCAGGAGCTGGGAGATGAAGTAGAGGATAGCCTTGGGGACGGAAATGTGTCCAGTGATCAAAGAGGAGAAGGTCACGGCAGGGTTGAAGTGAGCGCCCGAGATACGGAAAAAGGCCCAGGCGGTGACCAAGAGACCGAAACCGAACGCAAAAGCCCTGCCCAAGACACTTTGGTGACGCGTAGAGATAGAAAAAGGATTTCGTATGAGCATGCCAAATCTGTTGTCGAGATTCTCTTTGTGAATTGAAAAAGAAAAAGAAAAAACTTACGCTCCGAAGGGGGCTCCGCGTTGAACAGCGTCGGCGCCTCCAACAGCGAGGTACAAGTACATGGCGGTACCGAGAAACTCGCCAAAACTCTGGATAGCCCAGCCTTTAGCATTCGACATGATGGCAGTAAGTGTGCAAGAAAAGTTGTGAGTGAGAGTAGGTGGTTAGAGAGACTCAATGGATGAGAGGGATGGAATGAAAGAACAAAAAAAAAAGTGAAAAGAGGAAAAGAGAGACCGAGAACTGAGGCCCAGTTTTGTAGGGTTTCGGTGCAGTCGCGGTGATAAACGCGTCGGACAATGGTGCATGAACAAACTGTCTCTTGTCTTTTTTTTTTTTTTCACTGTGTCTCGGAGGATTGGTGGCAATTCAGAGACATTGTTTTCTGGAGGAGATCTGCCGAAGAGTTTTCTTCGTTGGTGCAAGATCGGATCTGTTGCAGCGGAACACAGCCAGAGACAAAAAAATTTAGACGAGACGCGCCATCACGTCACGTGCACGTAGCAGCCGCACCAATAGCGCCTTCTCCGACGTGTCCAGCTCGCCCTGTGCTGGGTGGGCATCTGGCATCTCCCTGGGTTGCTCGCATCTCCTCCATTCGCCCTATCTGCTCTTGGACCACCCACCCCATAGAGACTCACATCATGGTAAATCTGCACCAGTGGTGGCCAGGACCAGCAATGCCATCAAGGCCTCTTCTCTCCAAGAAATGTCACGATGAACAGTGTGCAGAGTCGACTCGGAGCCAACCTCATTAACCGCCGTTTTCTTTGCTTCTCACTTGACTGTAATAGTTGCCTCTATCATTGCTCACCACATCGCAGACGCACCCAATAGTAAGGACCAGCAATTCGCAACGAGGAGACGGGCAGATCTATCATACAACCCACCGATCGCCTGTGATTGAATGCAGAAGGAGACGTCAGATGGATCGTATTCATGCAGGAGAAAGGAGGAACAAAGAATGCATCAAAACTCACGTCTCAACTTTCGCGCCCTTTTCTAAAAAAAATAGTTGGTGGAGTTGAAGAATGGAGAGACATTCAACGGTCATTTGGTCAATTGCGACAACTGGATGAACTTGACTTTGCGCGAGGTTATTCAAACCTCTTCGGTAAGAACCAGTTACAGGAACCTAGAGTGTTTGATCACTAGCCGGAGAACAGGACCAGACGGCCAGTCCAGGGATTATCGCAAAGAAAATCATCCAGGAGTGAACAGGATTCATGAACGGGCACGACTTGCAGTTTGGGACCGCAACGTTGTTTGCAGAATGGGTTTGATAAATGGATGATGGAGCGAAACACAACGATCGGCTTACTCGAGGCCAGTAGGATGCTCGATCTGGTCCAGAAAATGGATCAATCAGACAGAATTTGTTGCAGGACGTGGACTCTGGAGAATTCATCGTGCTGCGATGTCGAGACGAGTTTTTCGCTCTCTAATTCCCCCAATCTCTTTTTTATTGTTGGCGATGTGTAGGATGGAGATCGTTTCTGGCGTTTGACGGAGTGCTACATCAGAGGCAACACTGTAAGTCTCGTTGTACTGTGTATTCTAACTATGGGGCAATGTAGACATGGTTTTTGATACCAACATACTCAACTCGCATTCATTTCCTCTTCTCGGGTAGATTAAATACCTCCGTGTACCAGACGAAATTATTGATATGGTCAAGGAAGATGCCGCAAAGCAAAGAGTCCAGGCCGGAGCACGAAGCAATCGCGGAGGATCAGGCAATGGAAATGAACGTGGAGGACATCACGGAGGTGATCGTGGTGGTCGTGGTGGCGGTCGTGGTGGTCGTGGTGATTTCAACAAATCGGGCGGCCGAGGAGGATATAATAACAGCGGAGGCGACCGTGGGGGACGTGGCGGCGGCATGCGAGGCGGACGTGGTCGGGGTCAGAGCCAGCCATAAGACTTTTGCTGGAAGGTACTTGACTAGCTGCCACCTAAACCAAAAGATGCCCAAAGGAAAAACCACATCATGAGAAGAAAGCTCGAAAAGAAAAAAAAGTGCTTTCTCGATGTTTTTTTCATGTACAAAACTCAAAAAAACCTCTTCCTCTTCGCCCAAATAAAACAAAAAACAAACAGAAGTTGACAGTATTAATAAGTGCCTTTTGCTTTGGTAGACACATTTATGATTTCCATATCTTCCAGATACATAGATTGGACTTTCTGAACTTTGGATCCAACTCGACAGCGTCTTCATCCTTTTCGTCGACTCTATCTAGGGCCACCTTCTTACGTTGCAAACCCAGACGATCCAAAGAACCAAACAGCAGCTCATCACTCCTTGTCGATCGGAATTGATAAGCCAACAGCAGGATGGGGGGTTTTCCATGGTGAATATCTGCTCCGGGTTGATCGCTCGGTTCTGTGGAGGGATCGTCCATGTCGCTCCTGTCCACTACGCTGTCGCGCCTTAGGGTAGGGATCTGCATCCAATCTGCAATAGTGTCAACAAGAGACGGGACCAAAAAGTCCACCCAGATCACGTCCGATGCCAGCAAGTAATCGAATGAGCTTGATGGGGGGAGCAAGTCTTCACGAATATGTCGAATAGACTCAAAGCGGTCCGTCCAATCCAAGGATGTGACCTTGACCTGAGGAGCCTGAAATCCGTTCAACTGCGCTCCTGCCTTCAAAGAGTTGACCGCAGAGTCCACGTCTGTTATGATCACGGTCTCTGCTCCAAGGGCAGCGGCACTAAAGGACACGATTCCCTGACCTGCACCCTGACGACACGAAAAGAACGAGGGGAGACAAGTCTGGTTAGACATGAATTGCGCTCAAGAACGGCGTGGGAAAAAAACCCCCCAAGCTTTACCAGCTCCAGAACTCGTTTCCCAGTCCAGAAATTCGACCTTTGAAGCGAGAGTGCCTCCAAGTACTTGCTCAAAAGAATACCCTATACAAAGAGAAGGCCCATGCTATCAGTCTCTCGTACGTTTTCAATCGCTGACAGTCTTGCCATCGGTTAATTCCTTAGACAAAGAGTAAAACGTTACGCAATCCCAGACAGAGTTGGCTGTCTTGGAAGTATGAGAAACTGCTTCCTTTGTGTCGCCATCCATCAAGAGTCCATCAGCTGGGGGTGAGTCCTTAGGAGGAAGCAAGATCCTGTGGCCACGGATATAGAACGGTTCCCCTGAAGAAGAGGACCGAGAAAGAGACTCGTCCTGCCTGTCTCTGGTTGGGGGAGCAAAATCAAACCCCGAGAACTTGGGTCCTTCTATCATCAACATGGTCATTGTCGTTTCTGGTGTTGAAGTTGCGGTCTCTGCTTCCACTGCTGTTACGGGATATGAGGTGTAAGGCACAGTCGTGGTTTTGAAAGTGTTTATCCAGTTGGTGCAATGGTCGACGTTGGTTTCGCTCGTGTGACTGCTGTGGATATGGCCCATCATGCTTTTTTGGGAAAGGGAGGGAAAGAAGAGAAATGTAGCTCAAGGGAAGGAGCCGAGAACCTGGGAAGAGAGGAACGGAGGAACGTGCAGTAGCCTAACTTGATTCAGTTGCCTTTCTATACACTTTTTTTTCTTTAATAGACAGTAGTAGTGTCGATTACAATTATTATCGGATGAGGGGTTGCGATATTTACAAATAAAAAAAAGAGGAAAGAGGCGACCATCTAAAGCTCCCCATCACAGGATGGACGAGCTCTCGGGGGTCACCGTTTCTTTCTTCTTTTTTTTTGGCAACACCTTCAATTGAGAAGGAGAGGAAGAGTGCGAGACATTAATTCTATCTATATAAAGGAGAGGAGAGAAAGAGGGATTTGCTATATACAAAAATACGGCGAGGAAAAAAATTGATAGAATTCTCGCGACTGAACAAATGAATAGACACGCGTCGTGAGCGTGTATCCATTGCGGGAAAAGGGTAATTAACCCTGAGGGGTCAAGGCAGAGCGACCTTCTCCAAGGGAGAACGAGGCTTGGTATTGACTGTCCCACTCCTGACATTGTTGACTGAGAGCAGGAGGGCTCAACATAAAGTCGGCCATCGAGGCGGTCTCGGGGATGGCAGAGGACATGCTCGACACATTAAAGCCACTAATCATGGGGGAGGTGTCGATCTCCTTCTTCACATTGGCATCACCACCGTAAGAGGTTGCTGCATTAGATGTAGCCCCAGCCTGGTTATCCTCTTCAAACAGATTCTCGATCCAGACAAAGTTTTCACCGACGGAATCCATCATGGTGAAGTCTTGGAAGAGATCCGCGTCCTGGTAGGCAGGGTTCAAGTTCACTTGGGGGACCGCGTAATAGACACCCGCCTCGCTTCCATCCTCATTGACAGTAGTGATCACCAAAGGCTGCGACTCGGGTGCAGCAGAAGGTGAACGATCATCGCTGCCATTATCCGAGGCCATGGAGGGGGATGCCAAAGATGTAGAGTTGCTGGAGGACGAGAAGTTCTGGTTGCGCTGGTGGAATGGCTGGGGTGCGGACGTAGACATGGTCAGGGTAGTATCGAATAGACCTGCAAGGCCCTGCTGATTGCCACGGCCGCCAAAGTTGCCGTCAAGTCCAATGGCCAACTCCAGGGGGCTTGGGGGGTGAGGGCTACCGTTGCTGTTGATGGGACTGGGAGCAACGGGGCTTGGGGGGAACGGGCTCGCAGTTCTGTACTGGGTGTTAGCAATGGGCAACGGCTGCGAGGACTGGAATTGCAAGGCCTGGGGGTATGGAGACTGTTGCGCGTACGGGTGCTGCTGCTGCTGCTGGAGCATAGCACCAAGACTGCTCATGACGGGCGAGATCAAGGCAGAGTGGCGTCTATGATCGATGGGGGCGAACACGTTGGTGTCCACGTTGACGCTGGGACTCTGACGACCAGCGATGTTAGAGAGTCCCACCATCGCTGCGGGGTGAGCGCGAGGACTGCGTTGGGCGTGGCGACCACGGTCATCCGAGTTGCTTCGCTGGTGCTGAGCGTAAGGGTGGGACCGTTGCTGCTGGTGCTGGTGCTGGTGCTGGTGTACAAGCTGAGCAGCAGGTCTGTCGAGCTCAGATCGAGCACGGTGTCTGTGCATGGAACCGTTCATTCCAACCGCCTGTTCAGTGGAGTAGGAGTCAGCAGAGACATTAAAGATGGCATCGACCGACAACGGCTGTGAGAAATGCACAGCAATGGGAAAACAGAATGGAGGTTAGCGCGTGAAAGAAAAACGATACTACATGGTACTCAGTTGTCTGTCACGTAGAGCTTGACTTACGTAGTTTAACGAGCTCTGGTTGCCATTGGGGCTCGGGACGTGGTTTCCATCATAGTCAGGGGAAACGCCAAGCATCTATTGGATATCAACACAAAGTGTTCGAGGCGTAAGAACGATATTGTTTGCCAGATCAAAAAGAGAATCGCAGCTTCTTTTTGTCAACCACTTACATCCTGAGCCAAGAACGACTTGATACGGTTGTTGTAAACCAGAAGGTTGGGCTGCTTCTGGATAAAGTCAAAGAGTGCCAGGTCCACGGCCGAGTCCATGTCGCAGACAATGGGGATCTCGATAGTCTTAAACTGGACGTCCTTCTTGCGGCCGCCCATTGCCTGGACCACTTTGGCTCGGCATTGGTGACGACCAACACAATCCGCAATGTGGTAAAGATGAACCGTCGGAGTAAAAGTGCAAGGGCGATTGTCCTTGGCACAGCGCCGGCACTTCTCACCAGAGTCGGCAGACTCACGGACCTTGTCGCAAGTCTTTCGGTTCAGGAAGCAATGATCGCAGCTCTTGCGGCTAATAGCCGCCGGGCTGACGAGACTGACGGTGGTGTCAGCTTGGAACTCGAAGCTCTGCATTAACGAGGATATGGAGAGGGGAGGTGGATGGGAGGTTCCTTAAAATAAAGAGGCAATTGGTTGCCGTGTTCGATTTGGGATGGCGTTTTGAAAAGCTTTTTTTTTTTTTTTTGCAGACCAAGGGAGGAGAGAAAGAAGAAAGAGAGAAGGAAGATAACAAAAAAAAGAAAGAAAAAAAAGAGTGGGGTGGGTGTTTTTCAACGAGGGGAAAGTGGGTGGCGTTGGACTGTGTCCTTTTTCTTGCGTGGCAAAGTAAAGACGGGACAGAAAAGGATCGGGAAAGCGGGGTCGTGAAGAAGAGTCAAGAGAAAAAAAGAAGGCCTGAGAGCAACGAGGGACAGGCTGAGCCGCGAATTGGAGTTTTGGAAATCCAAAAAGGAACGTCGGAAGTGTGACAGCTGTGGTGGAGAGAGAGAAGGAGGACTAAAGACAGAACAATGGAAGGTCCAGTCCGAGAGCCGTGCAGATGGAAAACAAAAGTACTGAAAAATAGAAAAGGTCGATGGATACAAGGCGGCACTGCTTCAAAGACAGGAAGCAACCCGAAATGCTCGAGGGACAGTTTGAGGTTTGAATGGTGTCCTTCGGGTGTGGCGTGGTAGCTTCGCAACAAAGCCAACGGAGCGTGTCGTTGAAGAGCGAGTCTGGAGATCACGCAAGGTGGTCAATTGCAAGAAACTGTGGGTATTGGTGGCGCGGGCGGTGACTGAACTTTGACGTGGGTTAGCGATGTGAGACGATGTGAGAGGTGCTGAGAGAAACGGGAGAGCGAAGGGGAAAAGAGAGAAAAGAGTGAAGATGGTGGTTAAGAGAGGCGAACGATTGCTGCGGTAGGCGATTGGAGAGTAACGAACGAGGTTGGCAAAAGAGCGATGATGATGAACGAGGAAGTAAAAAAAAGAGGGGAGAAGGCCGGCAGTTCCGCTGTATTTATGGCCATGGGGAAGATCAAGCAGCCAAGACAAATAGAGTAATCGTCAATACAATGAGAGCGAAGCACAGGGACAACGAGACAACTAAGACAAGGACAGAGTGGACGAGGAAGCAAACACGGAACCATCGCACAAACAGGGTTCATCATTACACGCACGCACGCTGCTCTGTCCGCTCCACCCCTCACAGCCCACTTTTACTTTGCAATTAAATTCTTTAGAATAACAACAGAATTGAAAAGTAAAGTAAACAAGGTCCACCTCGAAGTCACGCTCTCGCTTGCCCCGCCCGTTGCTTGTTTGCCTTTGCCGTGATATAATTATCCTGGCAATAACAGTGTTGCGGCAGTGGGCACCCAGTGAGGCAGACAAGAAGCAGTGCACTGCACCTGCAGCGTGCCAGTGCCTGGAAGGAAAGAACGGATGGAAGGCGAATCACGGATTGCTCACTCTTTTTTTTTTTTTTTTTTTTTTCTTTCATTCTTTCGACTGCACCCAGCGACAACAACAACACAGGTCAGCCCTGCACATCAACAACATCACTGGCTGACAAAATTCGCGCAAAAAAAAAGAAAAGAGCAAAATGGCCGTCAATGACACACTTGCACCCTTTTTGCTGTGAAAACGTCGAGGATACTTTTTGCCACGAGTTTTTTTACTGCTCGCACGCAAGTGGACCTTGCTTTCTGCAAAAAGAAATGTGGAAGAAGAGAACAGTCTTTTTCTTGTGCTTGGCAACTCGCCCCCTGGCCCCCTTCGTTTTATTGAGCACTGAGAATTAAAACAATCTCGACCCAATGACCTCGGAAAATTGAGGGTCGAAAGTGGGCGGCCTCTTGTCCTGCCTATTTAGGACACTTGCCCGAACCTGCCCTTTGTGTTGTCTGTTATCTCGTCCTCAACGCGTCCTTTTGATCAATTGCTCCTCTTCATTCCATGTTAACCTCGCTGATTTTTCCTTGCATGCAATCGTTGGCGTCTTATGACCCTGGTCTACATTCAAGGAAGACTAGCAGCAAGAAAAGGGCAAAACGGGGCGAGATCGGGCACGTCCTCTTCATATCCAACTGGCAGCTTCTGCCATTTCGCCCAGGAGTTGACACTAAAACGTGGATCGTGTCCAGCCGTTTCCGTCTCGGGAAGAGCAAGATCAACAGCTGGAGTTTTCTATGTAACAGCCTCAAAGCTCTTCAAAGATAAAAAAAAAAAAAAAGAGCTAGAAGACCGGTAAGAACGTCCAAGGTGTCTCAGATCCATGATTCTCGAGATCTGGATGTAAACTCAGACCCAAACATGGCTGCTTTCTTCGTCACCATTGTCGATCCGATTAGGAAGCTTGACCTGGCTGGTCGCGATGCAGGGAAGTGAAGGTGAGGAGTGCCTGGATCGTGGTCCTGGCCATCTCTGAAAGAAGCAATTGCTCGCGTCTTCTCTTCTCGCCGTAGGACGAAGGAGAGCAGCGCTTTTTAAAGTATTTGTTTTCGACCGTGATGATGAAGGCCCTCGACCCGAGCAAGCAAAGGGTATTTTTGGATGATAAAGATAACAGTATGGCCAATTGGCCGTTCGGCTGTGAACACAAGGAACGAGAATCGTTCAAAAATTTCACAAACACAAGGAGGTGGAGCCGGCAGATGAAAGGATAAAAAATAAAAGAGAATGCGTGCCACGTTAGAAAAGGTCAAAAGGGTCTAGTGCGCTCTTGGTTGCACTAAGCGTGGAGAAAGGTAAAATTCAGGCCAGGTTTTCCCTGCTCGCCTCTGCTTCGCTGAAGATTAAAAAAAAAATGGGCGGTGCAACACGAAAAAGAATTATCGACTGCTGGTCATGCACACTGTTGACCTGACGCCTGTTGACCTGACGCAGTAGGCGCGTCCGTGGACCATGACCAGCAGGCCAATGGCTTTGACACGAGATGATGCCTCGGGAAGCCATTCGCGCTTGGCACTCAGGTCCCTGCAACATCTGTCGAATCAGGCTTCTGTGCTCCTCTGAGAACTGACGCACTCCACCAGTAGATTGTGTTCCCCTCCTTCCACCCTTATTTGTTCTCCCCACCCCTGACTTGACAACATCCTTAATTTTTGGTCTCCTCTCCGTCAATCCTCCGTTGCCCCTTCGTGATCATCACCATGAGGAACGCTTCTCGTTGGATAACAAGCAAGATGGCAAAGTCTTTCTTCGCAAATCAGAAAACAACGTGCCGCGTTGGTGGATGATCCCCTGCGGGTACCAACTTTCATATAATATTTGGAGCTACTATTCGATGCGCCGCACGATCCTGGTGGAATGTGTTCCTTGGGTGTCGCGTCCTAATCGTGTATTTTTGTCTTTTCTGCTGTCATGTTATCGTTTTGTTATGTTTCCTCTTTCCCCCGTTCGTCGAGTCGATTCATCGTGATTCAGCTCCTGCATGAACGAAGAAAAGGGAACAACAAAAAATGCAAGAATGATCCACCTATTGCTGCGCGTTCTTAACAAACGAACCGGGGGCAGTTCCCTGTAGCTTCTTCTTTGCCCAATCGTGCACCGTCCTCATCGAAGCGTGGACAGGAAAGAGTGTCAACATTTGTATCACATCGTTTTCTTGAACCGCTAGATGATGGACCAAGGAGTCGGCCATATTTTGTCCCTCCAACCCCTGTCTGCACTGCCACCTTTATCCACTCCCCGGCATTCATCGTCGCGACGAAACAGAGTGAATGGTCTTTTCTTAGACACTTTGCAATGGCAAATGATCCTTGGTCAGACCTGACCCTGAGTCTTGTTCTCTCTAGTTTTTTTTGTGGTGGTGTTGTTGACTCGTTGTGGTCCGTAGTACGGCTATCGGTGCTTGTGTTCGCGTTTTGGTTGTCTGTCCAATTGCAATTGCAATTTCAACTGCGGGACCGTGTCAGAATTACCATTGCACTACCAGACGTTTGTCTTTCACGCGTTCAACAAAAAAAAAAAAAGTGTCCGCTTGTTGAACTTTGGACCGCAAATCAGAGAGACGGAAAGATCAAACATACACAGACATTTACAAGTCCCTCGTTCTCGACTTTCGAAGACGGCACATTCTTTTTGGCGGTTCTCTCTGAAGGATCGGAAGGAACCGTTTAGGATAGGCGCCTTTTCCTGAATGGAAGAGTCCTTGAAGGAAAAAATAGAAAACAACGAAAGGAGTAATTGGACGAAGGAGTGCAAGATGACAACAACATCGAGAGTAAATGCCGCGTCCTTCCAGCTGACCCTTCTCTTTTTCGGAAAAACAACTCGCTTTCAGCAGTCTCTCTTGGAGAAGTCAGCAATTTTTTTCGCTCACATTTTTTTTCCCCTTTCGATTGGAATCCGTCTCTCTCCCCTCCACCTTCGACTGTCCCACAAGAAAATTTTGGCAAAGACAAAAAAACTCTCTCCCATATCTAAACTTGTCGTCGTTGAGGCTGTTGCATCCCTCATGAATCTAATTGTTCTTGCTATCAGCATGCCCCAAGTCTATCCCGCTCAAAAAAATCAAGCACATTGTGCAGCGCTTGCGCCACCAGACACCCTGTTTGACCTTTAGGCAATCATCTATTTTCTTCTTTTCCGCTTTATCTTGTGCCACCGTGTCATGCGGTCCGAGTGGACGCCATGTTCAGATAAAAAAAGAGAAGAAAAAAAGGTTAATTGCAGTAACAACAACAAAGTCAAGCAGAGCTCCGAGGAGGTAGATCCCGGATGGACCCTCCGAGTAGGGAGAGCGACGCTGTGTGTATCCACACTCTCTTGGACATATCAATGATGGTAGACTTCTGTTAGTACTCACGCAGCTCTAGATGTTCAGACTTCTAGACCGCTTGAAGGGAACCTTTTCGTTATTCCTTCCCCACATTCCACCAAAAATGGTCACGTGAACTTTTTTTTTTTCTCGGTCCGACGAATGGGGATCAAACTGATCAGCTCGTTCATTTTTCTTCTTTCACGCAAGCTCGTCTGTCGAAACACAGGAATCAAGCAATCATGGACACCATCACTATCCCCACCGCTGCTGACATGCACATCCATCTCCGTCAAGGTGTGCTCATGAACATGGTCACGCCTGCCGTCGCCGAGGGTGGTGTCTCGATCTGCTATGTCATGGTAAATGGGGCGAAAATGTCGAGGAGACGGACGGGGCCGACCCTCAATGCGGCAGAGAGCTTCAATGGAGACTGAAAAAGAGTACTGGGAATAGGCGCACTGATATACCTTGAATCTCTTTGATTTGTGTCTTGTAGCCCAACCTCCAGCCTACGATCGCCAACACCGAAATGGCTTTGGCTTACAAGGCCCAGTTGGAGCAATTGGCGCCTAAGGTTACCTTCTACATGTCCCTGTACCTCAACCCCGACTTGACTCCTGATGAGATCAGAAAGGCTGCCAAGGCTGGCGTCCGTGGTAATGTCTTGTCTCTGAAAGTGATACGAACCGGGTCCGATTCCTCAAAACAACCCTAGGAAATTCTCTAATGTACTCTTTTTACCTGGTCTTCCTAGGTGTCAAGTCCTACCCTCGCGGAGTCACCACCAACAGTGAATCTGGAATCGAGAGTTACGATGTCTACTACCCTGTCTTCAAGGCCATGGAGGAAACCGGCATGGTTTTGAACTTGCACGGAGAGGTTCCCTCCGATGCCGAGAAGAACATTTGTGTCATGAACGCCGAGGAGAAGTTTTTGAGCCATCTCAAGGAGATTCACTTGGCCTTCCCCAAGCTGAAGATCATTCTTGAGCACGCCACCACGGAGGCTGCCGTGAACATGGTCAAGTCTTTGGGCGACACTGTCGGATGCACGATCACCGTTCACCATTTGCAATTGATTGTCGATGATTGGGCCGGAAAGTGCCACAACTTCTGCAAGCCTGTTGCCAAGTTCCCTAGCGATCGTACTGCCCTTCGCAAGGTTGTTCAGGAGGGTAAGATCCAGGGAAATTTTCATAGGAAGAACTCTCTACTTTGACTCGAAGGATTTTAATTTTTTTTTATTTCCTCACTTCCTAGGACACCCCCGTTTCTTCCTCGGAACCGACTCTGCTCCTCATCCTTCCCACAAGAAGGAGGGACCTGATTCGTGCGCCGGTGTTTTCACGACTCCTTTGGTCTTGCCTTACTTGGCCACGATTCTCGAATCCTATGGTGCTTTGGACCGTCTTCAGGGATTCGCTTGCGATTTTGGACGCGCTTTCTATGAGGTCAAGGACGAGAAGTGGAAGGGTACCGTGACCTTGGCCAGAGAGAACTGGAACACTCCCGCCAAGTACTCTTTTGGTGACTCTTCTGTTCAAGGCAGCGAGTTTGGTGATGTTGTTCCGTTCATGGCTGGCAAGCAATTGGGATGGAAGGTGGTCTCCATTGTTTAAAGTTGAGAGGAATAACTCATTTGGTTGTAAAAAGATAAAGTGCTTTAAATATCTGAAATAAAAATAGCGGTTTTATTATTAAATAATAGTTGGGATCCAGGATAATTTAAAAAGTAATAACGAGAAATATAAGGTAGGCCAGCACCAGATGTCGGCACAGGTAAATCGGGTGAATCGAACCCGACATGATCCTGACAGAGGGAAGGTCATGGGATCCTGTGCAACGCTCTATTCCCACTATGGCATCATTGGGATCTCTCGTGGGCAGCCTGCTGCGGGGCTAAACGGCCACGAGGGAACAAAGAAAGTTGAATGAATACCACCTGTAATGAATGAAAGTGAGAGCAAAGGTGTTCTTGGGAAAACGGAAAACCGAGGCTTTTGAGGGGGATTAAAGTTCAAGGTCGATCCTTCCAATGAAAAAAGATGGATGGAAAACAGTCTCAAAAACAAAACCGGTCGACTTTGGATCATCCAACGTCTTTGCAAACTCAATTCCAACCATTTGTGGTGGTAGAACCTTCGCAGGTGCAACGATACCAAGCAATCCCGGAAAAACGTGGGCAAAGAGCTGCAGGGCTGTTGGCTAAAACGCTATTCAGTAGATGGTTTCAGGGTCGCGTGCAAGGTTGTTGCCCTCCGAGGTGAGTGAATCCCCGGGATGATGCCAAGAGAACCGTTCGGGTCAAATATGGACCACCCCTGGTCCAGTCACCGGAATAACCTTGGATATGAAACGGTTAAGATCAAGGCAACAATGACGAAAACAAAGATCAAAGTGAGTAGGCATGCCCCGGGAAAACTGAATAGGGAAGACAATGTTGTTATTGACTTTTGAATACGGATGAAGTCTTTATCTTTTCTTTCCTGGTCAATCAACTTTATTACATGGCGCGCCCTGAACCACGGCTCTGTTGGCGATTCTGTTCGGCATGGAACCAGTAATCATCTGACGCCTCACGACCGGCCATGCCGTTCAAGGTTTCGTCCAATCCACGGTCCATCTCCCGGATCTTGTCGCCAGCCTTGTTCAAACCTGCGCGGAGTTCGCTGTCAAGACGGTCGGCCGACTTTTCGGCGTCGTGCGTCTTCGAGCTCCACCAGTGCTTGGTTTCCTTCGCAACCTGGTCGATCTTGGCCTGAGCCTCTGAAGCAGCTTTGTCAATTTCACTTGAGACTGAGCTCGACTTGGCGTTCCACCATTTCTTGCCCTCATCTGCAGCTCGCTGAACGTCTGCTGCGGCCTTGTTGGCAGCCTGCTCGGTACCAAAGACAGTTCCCTTCAATTGCTCCACGCCGCTGCCAAAGTTCTTCTTTGTCTGTTGGAGGTCGTCACGAATGTGTTCGTAGAAATGATGTCCCGAACCAGAACCGTCACTATGGCCATGGCCACCGTGGCGAGCTTGACCCTCAACAGTGGTAGCAGCATCGATGACATTATGGTAGGCCTTCTGCGCGGTGTCGTTCAAGTCCTTTCCGACATTTTCGGCGCGGGTTTTGACATCGCGCTCAGCCTTGGAAGCTGTAGCCTCGACATTGCGTCCTACCTCAGCAGCATTTAAACTCAAGTCAGATCCAGTGGACCACCAGCTTCGGCGCTCTGGGGCAGCAGCAGTGGCGGCATCACGGACAGTAGCGCGAAGAGATTCGCGCATTCTGGAGCTAGCTTCCGAGGCGTTGGATTCGGCGCTGAGAACTGCATCCTTTAAGTGCTCGAAACCATCCTGGATATCTTCCTTGGTTTGCTTGATATCCTCAACGATGTGCTCCATAAGTTGCCCAGTGCTGTCAAATCCCTCATGGCTGTGGTCGTGGGTGTGCTTGGTCGATGTCGCAGACTCAGATCGCGAGGATCCCCAAGGCCAGTTCCAGCTTCCAGATGACGCAGAGGTAGCACGCGCGGTTTCACGAAGCTCACTCTTCAGGCCATCCATCTGGGCGCGAAGGCGAGCTTCACGGTCAATTTTGGCAGCATTCTCGCGGGCAGCAGCATCCGTCATCTCCTTGGCACTCTGTTCCGCTGATCGCTTTCTCTCAAACAGCAACGACTCGGCGCGGCTCTTGGCTGCCAAAGCAGCAGCTTCGGCTTTCTCAGCAGAAACCTTCTGGGCTATCTCACTAGCAGCACGGTCAGACGACAACTTCTTCTCGGTGATCAAGGCGTCGGCACGGGAACGGGCCTCACGCGCAGCAAGTTCGGCCTGCTGAAAAGCGCG
Source organism: Entomortierella parvispora (assembly GCA_963573315.1). NCBI lineage: Eukaryota > Fungi > Mortierellomycota > Mortierellomycetes > Mortierellales > Mortierellaceae > Entomortierella > Entomortierella parvispora. Next base: position 1,872,227 of record OY752146.1, read on the forward strand.
TTTTTGCTCAAGCTCGCGGGCGGCGCGCTGGGCTACCAGTTTCTTCTCAACTGCAATTGCCTCCGCGTGGGCCTTGGCTTCGCGGGCAGCAGCCTCAGCGCGTTCGGCAGAGAGACGGTCTTCAAGGTCCTTCATGGTCTTCTCGCCTGCTCTTTTCTTCTCGAGAAGTAGGGCCTCGGCGCGTATCTTGGCATCCTTAGCGGCAGCTTCGGCACGTTCAATGGCCTTCATGTTTTCCATTTCCTTGGCGGCCAGCTCAGCGTGCCTCTTCTTCTCCAACACCATGGCCTCGGCTTGAGCCTTAGCATCGCGAGCAGCCTTCTCTGCCTGCAAGAAGGCCAATCGGTCAACCTGCTCGCGCGCTGCGCGATCTGCAGCGCGCTTCTCTGCAGCCGCAGCCTCCTCTCGCTCACGGGCGATTCGGATCTCCATTTCCTTGGCAGCGCGCTCGGCGGCCTGTCTCTTCTGGAAAATGAGGTCCTGAGCTGCCTTCTCGGCGGCTCGCTTCCTCTCCAAAGCCTCAGCCTCTGCACGAACCTTGGCCTCATAAGCGACTCTCTCAGCAGTGCGCTTTCTTTCCAAAGCCTCGGCCTCGGCTCGTGCCTTGGCCTCGATGGCAGCCTTTTGTGCACGTTCCAAGGCGAGCTTCTCCTCCAACTCGCGAGCAGCCCTCTCCTTCTTGATCTTTTGCTCACGAGCATAGGCCTCGGCTTGAGCACGGAGTTCGGCATTGGCCTTCTCTTCCTTAACCTTCTCGATGTGGATACGTTCCTCGAATTCACGGGCGGTTTTCTCAATCGCAAGTTTTTCATCGTGAAGACGGGCTTCAAGGGCAGCCTTGGCCTCCAGGGCGCTCTTTTCGGCAGCGGCAGTCTCGCGAAGGACGCGATCATGAATCTCTTTGGCGGCAATATCAGCTTTCTGCTTTTGCTCACGAGCCCACGCCTCCGCCTTGGCCTTAATCTGGGCAGCCTCGGCTTCGGCAGCGGCCTTCTCCTGCAAGACGCGCTCGTTGACTTCCTTAGCGGCTCTCTCAGCGAGAGTACGCTGCTCGAGCTCCCAGGCTTGAGCGCGAGCCTTGATATCAGCCGCGGCGCGGTCAGCGGCCTCACGTTCCTTGACCAAACGCTGCTCCATCTCTCTGGCGCTCTTCTCCATGGATATCTCACGTTCGCGCATCAAAGCCTCGCTAGATGCCTTGGCTTGACGGGCAGCAGCCTCGGCACGAACCTTGGCATCGGCAGCCTTCTTCTCAAGTTCAGACTGTTCCAGTGCAAGCTTGCTGGCGAGATCGGCGGCGGCTTTGTCTGCGGTCTGCTTGACCTCCCAAGCGAGAGATTCCGCAGAATCCTTCAGGCCACCCTCAAAGTCCAAATCCAAAGAATTCGAACGTCTGTCCCACCAAGAAGTACGACCAAGAGAGCTACCAGTTCCACCCGCCCATTTGTAATAAGTGGGATCGCGGATGTCGGCACTCGACATTTCTTCTCCATTGGTCCAGTACTCGGCCTCGCGATGTAGATCGCGGGGGTCCCAGTGACGGCGGCGGTGAAAATCGGCGTAACGGGTGTCATCCATGCGGGCAGTTCCGATCTCCTCTTTAGTGGAAGACCAACGATCAACATCCTTGTTATCCAAGAGGCCATCGATGTTGCGACGGCCACCGAACCAATAGTTTCTGTCAGACTCGCGGATCTTTGCAGTGCCTTGCTCTTCGCCATTGCTCCAATGATCATGCTCCTCCAGATCTGTGCCAAGACCGGCACCAAGACCTGCACCAAGACCGGCGCTAGCAGCAGAGCTGGATGCCTTGGAGCGACTCGACCACCAATGCTTGTGCTCCGAAGGGTGATAAGTCTCAGCAGGGCCGTCAGCTTTGTGATGGAGCCAAGTCTTCTCCGGCTGTGACTTGTCGTGATAACCCGACGACGAGGCAGCAGCATCCTGGGCCTTCCACCGGGCATCAGCTTCCTTAGCGGACTCGGTTAGAGTCTTCTCGACCAATCGGGTCTTGTCCTCGACCCAACCTTTGGCTTCGTTTACGGCCCCGCTGGCCTTGGCTGTGAAGTTTTCCACGGCCTTACCAGTCTCACGGGTCGCATTGTCGACTAAAGTCTTCGCCTCATTGACCTGGTCATTAACGGCAGAGTCAACCTTAGAAGAGGTTTGGCTCCACCAATGCTTAATTTCTTTAGCCGACTGGTCGATCTTGTCATCCAACCGATCGATCCTTGAGTCAGTGGTGTGCCAGGCTTCGCGAGCCTTGGAGGTCAGCTCGCTCCTTGGTAGGGCAGAAGAAGAGGATGAAGTAGTGTACGACGAAGAGTGGACACGCGAGCTGGGGCTGTGGTTGGACCACTTGTCATAGGTCTTTGAATCGACTCCTAGCAAGCCGCGGGTTGTTTGAGGCAAAAAGTAGTAACCGGCGGCAGAGGCAAATGCGACTGGAGAAAGAGTCTTCATGAGAGCACCTAGAGGGGGAAACAACAGTGATGATGGATCAATCAAGGAGCTGGGTTTTTTTCCCTCCCTAACTTGCCGCCTGTCGTCCTCCTTCGATCCTATTTCTCATTTTTCTGGTTCACATGGTGATGTACTCCATGTCCTCAACTTACCCTGACGACTGGCCATAAAAGATCCAGTCAAACCAGCGAGAGCAACATAGACCAGTCCAGGCATGAGTTCTTCCTCGGTCGAGCGGCGGGCGGTGCGCTGAGAGGATCTGGCACTGGCACCGGCACTGTAATGACTGTTTCCAAGACCAGTGCCTCGATGGTCATTGCTCAAGCCACTGGAACGCGTCCTGCTCTCAACGTCAGAGTAAAGACTGGCGCGATGGTCATTGTCGAATCCAGATTGCACTTCCTCTCCCTGAGCAGTTTGAAAGGTCAAGAAACAAAATAGCTAAGTATTCAACATCTTGGCAAGAGGTTATAATGCGTGATCCTTACATTTGTCTCATCAGCGTAGACGGTGGCAAAGGAAATAAAGGCACCGCCGGCAACGAGACCAGTTGCGGCGGCGATCGTCATGGGCTAACAAAGACCACAGACTGTTGAGTAAGTCACGCTTCTAGTTTGCAGATAGACTGTAGTCGTTTAGTCGTTTGACGCCGAAGAAAACATACACGAAGAACGGGAAGCACCATCGTATTGATATTGATTTCGTATGCGGATTAATAACTTGAACACCAAAGTAAAAGAAAAGAAACAATATATACAAACGAGACTATATACAAAGAGAGGGAGGGAGACAACGAAGCGATGTAATGAAAGGTGAGGTTTGTTATGGGAAGAAGAGATGACAAGAGAGAAAAAAATAGAGACAAAAAGATGGTGGCGTCGATCCTCGTGCAGGATCACACCGAGACACCGAGACATTTTTTTTCTCACAGTCTCACCGCATGGCCCAATCTTCAAGGGCGACCAACAAATCTTTCAAGGGGGTGCCTCTTGTTAAAACGCGAATCAGTGTCAGAAACTGATGTCGGTGCCGACTCTCTGCCTGACGATTCGCGACGCGAATCCGTCCGTCTTGTTCTAATTGCAGATGATTCGCATAGCAGATTGCGCTCCGTTCATCGCTCCCTCCTCTATTAGGAGCTGCTTCAAACACTTGTCCCTCACAGGGTGTCGATGATAACTGTCACCTCCTCACTAATCATTGTCCTCCTTGACGGATCCAGGGTGGAGCGTCATCTCTGTATCCTTTCCAAGAATATTATAGGAGAACCCAGCGATAATCGCCCGTCAGACGTGTGGGATACTACTTTTCGCGTTTTTCTGATGTCCAATACTCGTGCCGACAAAGCGAGGTACCGACAAGGAAGGTTGGTTTGTAAGCAAAACGATTTCCAAAACGGAATCACCGCAAAGGCGGCGCTTGCAGTTTGAACTTGATTTTCTCTTTTTCCATGGAACTAATCTTCAAACGCAAGTTGACTAGATTAGGACAGCGGTGTTTGTTCTATCGAATACACCAATAGTTGGCCGTGACCACTTTGACACTAGGTGCATGTCTGGGCACAATAGAGGAATGCGGGGCTACTTAACTCTTCGTCAGTTTCAGTCATTGCAGCCACAGGACAGGATAGCATTCGCTTCATTCTAATGATGGGGCCATTTGTAGCCCAAGCTCTCGGCGGCATTGTGCTTCAGATCAAAGGATGATATGAGTGGTAATGTGGAGGACAAAACTCCAAAATACGCGCGACTGTTGAACGAAAACGCGTTTTTAATGCGCGATACAACACGTCTTTTATTAAAATACAAGGTTGAAGTGGCAAGGAAGTGCTGTGGAGTGGAGAAGGATAGATATATGGGGAGGTATTTGGTTGTAGTATGTGAGGTATGTATACAATTTAAGAGGAGGTAATTGCAAACGACGCTTGATTACTCTGTCGATGTGGCGACATGACGAGTACTGCTGCCATAAACACGAAACTCTGGGGAGTAGCGACTTTGGTTGACGATCAGCGTGGCGAAGCATGTCAGTACAGCAGCGCAGGTCGCAGCTGCGGCTATGGTGCATCGCGTTCCCGAGCGTAGTACAACAACACAGCTCACCATCACGGCAAGCACAATCAATGGCGTGAATGAAGACAGAAAATCGTGTCTGGATTGATTAATCGACAAAGAGAAGAGAAGAGTTTGAGTGAACTACAGCCAGTCTGAAAGAAATCAGCAAGCGAGAACAGATCAGGCTATTACCTCCAGTAGTAAATCTTGGTTGACGTTTGCTGCAAGATTAGGATGCCGAGTAGACATCCAAGCCACAGGCCCAGGAAGAATCCTCGACGCTGTTGCTTTGATCGGACTAGGAAGAGTGTCACCAGTGCAAAAGACACACAGAAAAAAGATCACGTTAGACTGATTGCATTTGTTTGAACTTGTGCACACATGACGCACTGTTCCCAGTAGTGGACCTCTTCCACCCCCTTTTCCCGAATAAGATGAAGACAGACAGGGGTGGCGGTCGGAAGCGCCAGAGGGAACGGCTGCACAAACGTGTGAGGAGGAGATATTGAACTGGGAACCAGTTGAACGAAAGAGAGAGAGAGAGAGAGAGGATGTGGTTTCCTTGTGGCACGAGGTGCTGTTATTTCCTTACCTTTGTAGGCCTCCCGTTTCTCAACTTCAAGCTGCTTCTGAAAGGCTGCGTTAGGACCATTCTCCCACAGCTTTTTGTCCTCAACCAGTTGTTTCTGGTTCAAAAATGACTGCGGGGACTCGACAAGTCCAGGAGAAAATAGCTTGAGGTAACGCCTGTTCCCCTGTTTGATCACGGTTACGTTCTGAAGGAGCTCATCTGAAGTGTCAAGACTGAGTCTTGGTCCTACCGTGCGACCGGGACTTGTCGAGGGCTTCTCTTGAAACTTCTCTTGAAACTGTTGTTGTTGCTGTAGCTGCTTTTGATGGAGGGGAATTGGGAACTGCTGTAGACGGTCTTTTTGATTCTGATGAAGGGTATGCTGGTTGTGGTAGAGGGCGCGTGCACTTGGGAGAGAATGTCTGTTGGGGTTGAAGGTCGAATGAAGTTGGTACTTGTTATCCTGGAGCCGCTGTGTGATAGGAACCACTGTTGAGCCGGGAACGACAGAGAGGAGTTGGTGTGAAGTCATGATGGCTACCTCTCTATGACGATCCAAGGTCTTCAAGTGAAGTAGAAGAGGAAGAGGGGAAGGAAATAAAGGAAGACAAAGACCGCCCGATTAAAAACTTCAAGTGTGAATGGAGGAATGGAGAGGGAGGCAGGTGGGATGGGTTGAATGATCATTCAAAAGAGTGAATTTGCATTCTGAGAGTGGTAGCGAAAGAAAGAACAGGGCAGAGCAGGCGGGCACTGTTGTCTTGGTGGAGCATTGGGCGAACCTGTGTCGTCCCTGAAAAAAGCAAAAATAGAACAGCCTTGCCTCCTATGCCTTCCGTAACCCAGCCTTGGCGTAAACGCGACTTGCCTCCCTTGCGCTCCCTGCCTAGACTTCCTTCACATCCACCCCGGTTGCCTCTTTCCTCAGCGTTTGGTCAACAAGGTCCACGCTCGGGCCATCCTTCCATCGGCGTGCTCCCAAACAGCAGGAACAACAAGGGTCTCCTCGGTGGCTCTCGTGACCCGGGGACTCGATTCAGGCTCCTTTTTGTTGGTCTTGGAAACAAAGTGCAATCAAAGCTTCGGTGTGCAAAGTAGTCGACAATTTGAGGTTGTTGAAAGCTATCCTTGGAAGGCCAAAACATTTCGAGTTGTTGTCAAGGATCGGAATCCTCTGGTGTAGCAGGAAGCCCTTTGTCACCGGGATGATCCTTCACTACATAGGGCTCTTCCAGGGGTGAATATCGCCATTTGTGGAGGAGGACTGAGGTCGATTCCCTTCTAATACATGTACTGAACAGCCCAGTCATTTCCACCGTTTACTTCGGTTGCAGATCCTATCACCAAGATGACATACATTCAGGGTACTGCAGTACCTCACACGCAGGTATAAAAGCCCCACTTTGGATATCGGACCATTGAGCTACACCCCTAAATACGCAACCTCACCGACATGGCGCACGCTCCTGCCCTAGAAATCGGGCTTTTAGTTGCAGTCGCAGTCTTCAAAGCTCTTTTCATTATATATATGATCCGAAGAAAAAGGATCAAAGAACAGCATCGACGGCAACATGAGGTTGAAGTAGACAATATGAATGTTTCGAAAGTCAGCCGATTGAGAAACGTGGTCATTGCAACCCCAAAGCCGCCATTCCTTCGCCCTTTAGCACAATATTCGACATCGATGTTATCAAAGCCGCTTTCAGATGTACCAGAAACCTTCAGCGATATCTTCCTGATGTCACCTCGATTATCACCATCAAAGTCCTGCCTGGAGCCGCGAATACCGATGTCCTGAGCACAATGGACTGACAAACTTGGACCTGTCAAGACTCAAGAGCCTCAACTCTGGTGTTCCAGGCACCGCGAAACCTCTGCAAATAAAAATCGTTTTTATCGATGATCACGTGCGAGTAGCAATCCCCATCAGGGCACCTTTGGGCATTTCCATCCTCCCATTTCTCCTTGCCCTCAACCTACTGTAGAACCAGGACGTTCACCCTTTTCTCGTCCGCATCGTTACCAACCATCCATAGGCCTGGCATCGTGTATGTTTGCTCAGCGTTCCTGCTCTGTTTCACTCCACGACCAACCCAGAACTGCGCCAAAGAGGCACCATGTGAAGCACAGCAGCCAACATATCCTTCCCTCGGCCATGCATCCCAACATGACGGGCAACCATTCTGGCTCAGAGAACACCAACCACGAGTATAGCAATAATCCCTACAAGCGAAAGCATCCGTTCCAGTTTGATGCCGAGTTCGTCGCAGCCCTTGATGCATCTTTAAAAGCCGACGCAGATATTAGCACCCAACCCACTCGACCACCATCCCCATGGCCCAATGGCCAGCGTCCATGTAAAAAGGCGAAGAAGACTATGATAGACAAGGCTCGGATATCCTCTCAGGAATTCCCCGAGCATACAGTGCTTGGTTTCAAGCGCAGCAGTCAGGAAGAGTCGACCTGTCCTGACTCCACCAGCAAAGGATCAACTTCCTCATTTCAACCATGGGAGGTCGATGCCGAGTCATTGGCGCGAAAGTTCGGAGGGTTGGCAGGGCCAAGTATCATCGATTTGTCATCAGGAGAGGAACTTGTAGCCCTTCACTTAGGCGAAAATGAACACAAAAGGAGGCGAGAGTGTGCTACCAACAGCGGATCCTCTGAATCACAGAGAGCAGAAGTCTTCGAAGTTCAAGAAGATGGAAACTTACGTCCGATCGTTGATCATGGTTCTCAACCGTCGCCAACAAAAAAGCTGCGCTTAGGAAAGGCACAAAACCAGTCGCATCTACACTTTTTAGGTGATGGTGACTCTGATTCCCAAGGATTCAGACCAACAGGAGCATTCTGGAGCCGAAAGCTAGGAGCTAGCCACCGACAGCAGTTTTTTCCTTGGCTCAGCACTAAATGGAATAGAGCTCGCGACACAGCTGAGAGCAAACAGCAGGATGAAGTTGATCAGAACAAGGACCTTCCTCTCGACGAAACTGTGGATTTAAAAGAGGGCGCTCTTGTTCAAGTACCCCGCCAGGGCAAGTTGTCATTCCCTGACACTGTGGACAGATTCCATTGGGATCCCTGGAGCATGCACGGCCCAGGAAGAGTTTTCCCGTTAAGAAATACTCATGGCGGGGAATTGGTTCTCTACAATCGTGGCCGCCCCGACGAAAACAGCGCCTTCAACCATTTCGAGGACCTTCATGACAATACCTCGGAATCCGGAGTAATTTTCGAGGAGCTTGAGGACGATGAAGACTCTCGGAACGATGGAGAGGAGGATCTAGAGAGTGATGGAAACTTGGCGGACGATGAAGGATGTGGACTGGCAGAGGACGATGGCCCACTCATGGGTCTAGAGGAGAAGATCATGGACATGGATCTGGATTAATCATATTAGCCGACCCGACTTTCTTCCGTTTATTGCATTGTAAATAATTGTATATCACCATCGATCGATGTTCTGCTGCAATTGTCCGACGAGGTTCGGCCAAACATTGTAAGTGGAAGGAAGAAGTCTTGTGGAGGAGACTTCAGTGGACAGCGAAAAGTGATCGAACGCGTGCAGCGAGAGCCGGGGAAAATTGGCGGATCACCCGTTGACTGGTCGATCAAGAAATTTATCGCTTGCTCGTTCCCCACGCTCAACAAGCAACTCCACAGAGTCTCCATTCGCTTGAAATCATTCTTGACATCTCATTTCATTTACCTCCTCTTCTCTTGTCTTCTTTTCTTCTCACTCTCCTCTTTTTATTCTTCACTCAACTTTCCCTTCTTTTCTCTTTTCGCTGCTATCCACGATGGGCTTTATTCAAAACACTCAGATCGTATTGGCCAACCGACCCGTTGCCGAGATCGACCCTGCTACCACCTTCCGCAAACAGCTGGTCTCCTTGTCAGACGATCTTGCTCCCGGTGAGATTCTGGTCAAGGTTCTTTTCATCTCTCTCGATCCTGCCATGCGCGGCTGGATGCGTGATGTTCGCTCGTAAATGATTTTCCGTCTTCCTAAAAGAGAAAGGATCTCCTCATCCTACCTCCAATTGACATCAAGAATTACCTTTGTTCCTCTTTAGATATATCCGCCCTGTCAGAATTGACGAAGTCATGCGCTCAGCCGATGTCTGTCAAGTCGTCAAGTCGAGCAATGCAGACTACAAGGTTGGCGAGCTTGTCCGAACTCACTGCGGCTGGCAAGAATATGCCGTCATAAAGCCCTCGGACGACGTTGTGAAGATCAAGGCTTTCCCAGGAGTTTCTCCTTCAACCTACCTCGGAGTCCTTGGTCTCACCGGCCTGACTGCCTACTTTGGTCTCTTTGAAGTCGGCGAGATTGTCAAGAAGGGTGGCCCCAATTGCACGGTTGTCGTCTCGGGTGTAAGAATACTCCTCGATGCGAACGCCAATTCTCCAAGAGTGTTTTCTAATTTGTCAATTGATGATAGGCTGCTGGAGCGACAGGATCTGTTGCGGCACAGATCGCGAAACATGTCTTCGGATGCCGAGTGATCGGTATCGCTGGCTCAGATGACAAGTGCGACTACTTGGTAAAGGAGCTCGGATTGGATGTTGCTTTGAACTACAAGTCCAAGACCTTTTTCAAGGAGCTTCATGCCGCCACTCCCAAGCTCATTGATATCTTTTTTGACAACACTGGTGGAGACATTTTGGATGGGTGCCTGCGACGCATTGCCTTCAAGGGCCGCATTATCGTTTGCGGCGCTATCAGTACCTACAACGACGCTGTTCCCAAGGGACCTGCCTACTACAGTGCCTTGATCACACAGCGTGCCAGAATGGAGGGATTTATTGTTTTCGACTATGCCGAACAATACGGAAAGGCCCTGGAAGACATGTCGCAATGGATCAAGGAGGGAAAATTAAAGAGCCGTGAGACCGTGGTGCATGGAATTGATAACACACCTGATGCTCTTGTGAAGTTGTTCAAGGGCGATAACACAGGCAAGATGCTCGTCAAGGTCGCTGAGGAAGATACCAGGAGCAAACTCTAAAGTTCCAACGTAAAGTCACGTGTCACATGTTTGTTCATTCAGGGAAATAAAACCTCAAGTTTTTGCAGTTTTTCGTTTTCTCTCTGCCACTCCACAGAACAAAAGATCATGTCCGCCGCCACCCTGCCGCCCACCCAATTCGCATGTACGTCTCCTTCTTGTGCCCAACCCCTAACCCTGCAGTGCTGCAGGGGTTTTGCTCTCCCTCCTTCCAGTCTTTTGTCAAAGAGAATCCGAGAAATGATCCCAACTGATCAACTCAAAAATGGGCGATGCATCGTTTTTTAAATGCCATCTGACTAACTCGAACTATCCCTGCTTTCCCCTGGGTATCTTTCTAATCCAGACCGCTCTGCTGCCGGCATCGGTCTCTCCGAGGGTGCTCCTGCATTCGGCATCCCTGAAGGATTCCAAAAGTACGCTCGCTGTCGACTTAATGTGTGGCGTCAGAACCAAGATGGGTGGATGGAGAGAGACACTTTTCATCGGATGTTGACGTCAAGTATACGCTCGTGCTATTGTGCTCATTGACTTATACCCACCCACCCCTTCTTCTTAGGCAAATTGGCAACGCTCGTGTGCTTCAGTACAGCAAGAACGGTCAGTATCTTGCTTGGGCCACTCCTGAGAGGTAAGGTGCACCGAGCATTGGAAATGAGAGCCAGTCCAAGTCTAACATTTCTGGTTGCCCCTGGAGGGTCCAGCGCTCCACGATTCGTCTACTTCTGCTGACCACTCCGCCTCTTGTTCATTTCCCTTCGTAGCGTCAAGGTGATGGATGCTCAGTCCTTGCAGATTGTCCAGGACTTTGCTATCAAGGATGTTCTCGAGATTGACTTCTCACCCAAGGGAACCTTCCTCTCGACCTGGCAGCGTCAGAGTAAGAACCGCTTGTGTCGACGACAGACATTTTTCTTCAAGATGAGGGTGCCAGTGTCTGATCTATATTCTCTCCTGTACCTCTAGTCAAGACCGAGGATGGATCCCACAAGAACATGGCGATCTATGATGTCAAGACTGGTCAGGAGTTCACGTCCTTCTCTCAGAAGTCGCAGAACAACTGGTAATGCATGCTGCAGCAACAGATATAGGCGATAGTTTGTTTTTAAAATGAGGCGCAGCGAACAAGGAATGACCTTTGGACTTTAGGACAACAACTTCTGACCCTGCCTTATTCTTCCTTCATTGTTTGTAGGAACGTTCAGTGGACTGACGACGAGACGTACTGCGCTAGGATGGTCTCGAACGAGGTTCACTTTTGGGAACCAAAGAACTTGACCAAGACCCCCTTCACCAAGCTTATTCAGGAGGGTATGTCCCAGTTCTCGCTCTCGCCCGGAAAGAGCACCTGTGTTGCAGTCTTTTTCGGAGAGCGCAAAGGAGCCCCAGCCATGGTTCGCATCTACTCGATCACCAACTTTGCAGTTCCTCTTGCCAGCAAGTCGTTCTTCAAGGCGGATCGCGTTCAGATGATTTGGAACCAGCTCGGCACCAATGTCCTTGTTTGGGCAACAACTGACCACGACAAGACTGGAAAGTCCTACTACGGAGAAACCAACCTGTACTATCTTTCTGTGGCTGGAAACTTTGACTGCCGTGTTCCCATTGATGGTTTGATCCACGATGTAGCCTGGGCCCCCGCCTCCAAGGACTTTGTCGTCATTCATGGACAGATGCCTAACCCCAAAACCACCCTTTTTGACCATCGCGCCAATGCCGTGCACGAGTTTGGACGGGATGCTCGCAACACCATCAAGTGGAACCCTCAGGGACGCATTTTGGTGTTGGCTGGATTTGGAAACTTGGCTGGCACCATGGACTTTTGGGATCGCAAGACCTTGAAGAAGATTGCCAGTGTCTCCGCCCGCGATACCACCGCTTGCGAGTGGTCTCCTGATGGTCGTCATATGCTTACTGCCACTCTGAGCCCCCGTCTTCGAGTTGATAACGGATACAAGATTTGGCACTATACTGGAGTCGTCGTTCATACGGAGGAGATCAACGAGCTCTACCAGGTCGCTTGGAGACCTTGTTCGCCTGATGTCTACCCCATTCGCTCTGCACTCTCCCCTGCCCCTAAGCCTACGGCCAATGTGTCCGTTGCTGCTGTCGCGCCTGCCCCTGTCCGCATGGGTGCTTACAGACCCCCTCAAGCTCGTGGAACTCCTGCTCCTTCATTGTTTGTGGATGCAGGAAGCTCATCATCTTCCGCTGCCGCTGCCGCTGCCGACGCCAACCTCTCCAAGGCCGCACTAAAGAACAAGAAGAAGCGCGAGAACGCCAAGAAGAGCAAGGATGGTGAGGATGCCCCAGCAGTTGGATCTGGAAATAACTCACCTGTGACAACACCTGCTCGATCCAATACCCCCCGCCCCAACTCTGGATCTTCAAACAACAGCAACATCAAAGCCAAGGCTCAGAATGGCGCCCTTCTCCCTGCCACAACCGCTTCCAACAGCCAAATGACAGAGACAGAGAAGAAGATCCGTAATGTAACAAAAAAGCTGAAGCAGATCCATGAGCTTAAGGAGAAACAGGCCGCTGGAGAGACCTTGGAGTTGACTCAGTTGCAAAAGATTACTGCTGAGGCTGCTCTTTTGAAGGAGCTCGAAGCGCTCAAGATCTAATATTCCATAGACGAAATTAAAAAAAAATCGGTGACGTATTTATGACAGGATTTAGTGTCACGTTATATCCTTACAAAATCTGACAACTCAGGATGAAGACATGCATGCATCGATCGTCCTGTACGATTTCACCTTTGCTTACAGTCATCATGGATAGCGTTCTCGGTAATGAATGGACACAGGAGTCGGACACTGATAGGAGTACTCTAGGTTGGGGCATTTACTCTGCATTTCAGTAGGAAACAGGACTAACGAACCCTCCGATCACCTTTTTTCTCCCCTGTTTCTTGAGCAGATACTCAAAGACGACTTCATGAGGAGATTGATCGCCTGGAGCAGGCCATCGTCGACCAGTTCATGCTCAATCCCAAGACTGTACGCCCAACGATCTGGTCAATATGTAAATAGAGGAGACAACCATGAAAAATTCGATAGACTAACTTTTTTGTTTTCCCTTGGATGTCCCAGCATAAGGAACGCCTCCTGCAGGAACACACGGTTGCTGGATATCTGGATCGGATTAGCGGAAGGAGTCAGGATTTGCAGGCTCTTTATGAGGACAAAGACCAGTAGGTGGCCACGCTTCCTCATTTGTTTGGCATGTTCAAATACAGACTCTTGTTGCTCATTCCGTCCATCCTTTAGGAGTCGAAAGAAGGAGATGGATGCCATTTCGGGATCAAGCGAGGGTGAATTTTATGAAAGACTGAAGAAGATCAAGGACCATCATCGAAGATACCCCAATGATGCAGTAGAACCCATGGAGTTAGAGTTTATGGATCAACAACCCACAGAGGCAAAGTTGGAGGCTCTAGATGACATGTTCTCGGGAGAGGAGCAAGGAGGACGTTACTTGGATCTGCACGAAGTCCACGACCAATACATGAACCTTAAGAGTTTGAAGCGGACAAACTATCTCGGCTACCTCTCCGAGTTTACGCTATTTGCAGAGATTGAAAGGAAAGACAAGGATGCAAACTACCAAAGGTATATAGAGCTGAATGGAAAACTGAACAGGGAAATGAATATTAAACTGCTACCAATCCTAACTTCTTTTTTTTTTTTTGTTCGCCACTTTCTCGATAGATATCTGGACTTATTATACAACTACTTGGAGGGATATTTGAAGCGTGTCAAGCCCCTTTCCAACATTGAGGAGATCAAGGAAGACGCTCGACAGGAGTTTGAGGCAAAGTGGAAGGAAGGAACCTTGCCTGGATGGCCAAAGAAAGAAGACGAAAACACCCCATCAGCAGGATTGTTTTGTCTGGCATGTAAGAAGCAATATGCCAAGGATACGGTCTACAACGCTCATCTGACGAGTAAAAAACATATCAAGGCCGCTGCGGCTCTGGCGGCGAGCGGAACCAGCGAGGCAGACGTGGATGTGGCGAAATTACAGTCAAAGGTCCTAACTGAAAAGGCAAAACCAGAAGAAAAGATGGCAAGGACAGAAATCGAAATTCAGAAATTGGCCGAAGTTTTGAAGACCCAGATCGAGGATACCAAGGAAAATGTGGAGCGTCGTCAGACTTTGACGGGACGCGAGCGCGATGTAAGTGATATGTTTGGCTTAGTGCTCATTTTGTTCCTATTGTTTGCAATGGCAATTATCTAACGCTTTGATATCACCTTTGCTGCCCGCCAGTTTGAACTGGAGGCGGATCAGATCGAGTTGGAGGAGTCTGATTCGGAGGACGAAGAGAAAGTCTATAACCCATTGAAGTTACCACTGGGTTGGGACGGCAAGCCGATCCCATACTGGCTGTACAAGCTGCATGGATTGGGCGTCGAATATACGTGCGAGATCTGCGGAAACTTTGTGTACAAAGGACGCAAGGCATTTGACAAGCACTTTCAAGAGTGGCGTCATGCGCACGGCATGCGATGTCTGGGAATTCCCAATACGAGGCAGTTTCACGAGATTGTGGGCATTGAGGATGCTCTTGCACGTAAGTGTTGTCTCTTTCCTTCAGAAGCTGCCACAACCCGTTGATTCGTGCTGTTCAAGCGGAGATTATTAACGCTTTCATTTTCACCCTACATAATAGTTTGGAAGAAGATCAAGGGTAGCAAACCCGAGGGCTCTAAGAAGGACCAGATCGAGGAGTTCGAGGACAGCGAGGGTAATGTGTTCAACAAGAAGACGTACGAGGATCTGAAGCGCCAGGGCCTTATCTAGAGGATCGCACGCGAATACATAAAGAGTTGGCAATTGCTAAAAAAAAAGAAAAAAAAGATCTGGCCTTTGTGACGTGATTATGACTACCTGGTTGGTTGGTCAACACACTTCCTCCGCATCCGCTTTCGTCCATTCCGTCTGCATCTGCATGAGCCTTTTTCACTCTGTTGAGCACCTTTCCTTCTCCTTTCCTCATAACACACACATACACACATATACACACATATAAACCACCATGCTCCCCTCTACTGTTCGACTGGCCGCCATTGCCCGCACACCCTTGATCAAGTTTGTGGGTCCCCGCAGTGCCCTGAACGAAGGTGATTCGCGTGTTTTTTTACTTGATTGAGATTGTCTTAATCTCCTTCATGTCTCTTTTGTTGACCAGCAGGAAGCAAGGGATAGACGTTTTGAGAACATAATCATTGCCAGCATGAAGACATGCCGTCGGTCCGGCATGGACATAAATGTATTACGAAATCTGGAGCAGGCACAGGAACAGGAGCCAACCAGGTTATTTCTCACGCCTCTGTACGAAAGGGCTTTGGCAGGATGCCAGACTTCTGCAACGTTGAGAACCCCGGACATGTTTGGATTTTATCAAGGAGGTCAGGAAGGAAATCTGCTCCAAATGTCTGCAGGAAGCAGCTTCAATTGCTTGGACTGGGCGTGTTTTTTTGGATCGAACTCACTATCAGATCCCTTGTTCCAAAGGGAATTGTTTGGTTCACCTTTGCTGACACTCTGTCTTTATAGCCCACCATGCAGCTACCCGTCACCCTGCTGCTCCCAAGGATGCCTCCTATCCTCTCAAAGCTGGAATCCCTGTCAAGGCAACACCCTCCTCTTCATCATCAAAACCTGGCTCACAAGGACCCAACGGTACTTCCAGATATGTTCTTGATTTTGCAGAGCTTCCTGCTCGCTACCGTCACCCTCAATTGACCGAGGCCGAGATTGAGGCTGTTGAGGTAAGGAAATAACGGATATTGGGTGAAGAAGGAGAATATTGTCATCGCCACAAGGGTAATGCTGGGGCAGGATTGGGCGACAGGAAAAGGATGTCAGAGATAGGATCTTCGAAAGAACTCTGACAAAACTGAAGATCTCACACGCGAGAGACCCGCGTTACGAACCAAACCATTGGACAGTAGGACCACAGGAAATTGATAGTGGATCAGCTGGACTCCTTGACTTGGAAAAGATATTCTCTTGTTCGTGGATCTAATCCAACTCTTCTTGTCGTCTCTTGAACGCCGTAGACCGGAGGAGCTACCGCTATCTTTTAAGGGAAGCAACATATTGCTAATTCACTGTAGAATGCGGACAAATCCTCTGAATCCAGGAGCCGCACAAAATAAAATCATTGCGCCGTTATCTTGCGGGAACTAGACAAAGGTCGGGGTGTCAAGGAGATGATCACGGGAGGTCAACGAAAACTCATGAACGAGAGGAAGTCTCGTCTTTTTTTATAGACAGTTAGGGCCGGTGGACGATTGTGGCCAAGCGTGAATGAAGCTCTACAAGTCAAAACTGCCCAGCAGGGCGACACAAGCAACAGAAAAGGAACAATCGTTTAGTTCGGGACTCTCTATTGTATTAGGTTCGTCCTGCAAGGACGCGCCTCTGCCACAAAGTCGAGGCTTGACCGACCGCGCGTTATTTTGGCCCTTTTGGAGCACCCGAAATCAGTTGAGGCGCATAGTGCCTTGCACTGACTCTAGTCCACATACCAAAGGGCTGTAGGTGTTTACTGAAGAGCACGAACAAAAGAGAAAAAAGGGTCTAAAAAAGACGAAGGTCATTCATTTTTAGCTGGTGGTTTATTGAAATTGAGAGCAATTTGAAAGTGTGATGATGGGCGGAACTTGGATCCATAATACCCCTCCGACAACGTCAAAGTTTTTTCTTCTTTTTTTACGTGAATGACGAGGATGATGATGGGGAGGGGAGAGGAGAGGGGAGGGGGAATTGGGTGGAGAATTGATGCCCCACTGAGCAAAGACTACAGCGCACCGGGATGACACCAAATGAAGAAACGTGTCAAAGTACTGCACTGCAGCCGACCCCTGGTGATATCGCATGTTGCTTGTCAGACATGAGGAAGCGCGTGCACTTCTAAAGTTTCTTGACCTTGTTTGTGTGCATGAGCGGCAGGGGCAAGGCGATTCCGGTCCCTCCCAGAAAATGACGGTTGTATTTGATTTCGTTCCTACCGATCGTCGTAAATGAAGGTCCATCATGGCCGAGGATTTGTTCAATGTAGCCTCGGCAACATAAGGGGGGCGAGGCAATGATCCTGGCGGGTTCCCTCTCTTGTCCCTGTGCCAAAATTAAAAAGAAAAAATAAAGTGAGCGTTGCTTCTGGCGGTTTTGCAAAGAGAGATGGACAGTGGACAGTGGACAGAGACAGAGGCTCTTCCTCTCAAAGAATCAGCAGCCGACAGCCTGAGCGCCATGGCCGCCATGCTCAATTCCGTCGTTTATTTATTATTGCAGGACGGAGATGGCGCACCTGTCCTCGCTGGCCCTTCCTTGAACAACAGACTGACGGATGTGCCTGACAGGCGACTTGCGCACAGAGGGAGGCGACCATTTTCCACTAGCCTGCTGAATGGGGCTAAGATGTATTCACCTGGTTATTGAATTGCCCTCGTCTCGGGCAATGGGGTGGGCAAGTGGGCAGTGACGGGTAGAGTGTGGATCCTTTGCTGGTCCAGTAATGACCTTCCGCCCCTTCTGGCGCCCTTTTCTCTCTTTTCTTCTCTCTTTTCTCCCTTCTTCCGTTGCCACCGTCCGTCTTTCACCCCATTCCTATCAACACTCTTGCATCGCTGGTCAACCCTACCCTTCCCTTCACCTTCTCCTCCCCCTTCTTCTCCTCCCTTTCTTCGCCCCGCTCCTCTTCCCTTCCATTCCCACTACTCGCGCCCATTTTCACCCTTCCTTCCTCGTTAGGCACAGCTACACACCCCCACATTCTTCAGTGTCTACCCCTGTAGGACCACACTCGCCTTCATTCACCATTACTCTATAACGACACCTTCCCGCCTTCTTTCACTCCCCCCGACAGTCCTCCTCTCTATCGGCCCACTAGCGTGTGTCGACCATTGATAGACCAGAACTTCAACAACAGCAATCACGACAAACAATCGCAGACACCTCCGTCTTTTTTCGTTTTCGTTTCCATTGTCCTGGCTCTCGGTCGTTTTATCTATCCTTTGACTCTTCGAGCGACAACAAAAGGTAAACCGGCACAACTCATCGCCTAAACTCCTTTATTTTCTTTTCGGTCTTTTGACAATGTCCCTTTTTACGATCGTGGGGATCCCGTACCGTCCTTGGCGTCCCGGCCTCCTCTTTTGTCACAAAAGTGCATGGACATGTGTAAAATGAAAAGAAAGGCCTCGAATTACATTACGGGCAGTATATTTTTTTTTTGTTTCGTGTGGTACCAACACACGATTGCAGCTGGGGCTGAACTGCATGTTGCCCTCAGCCATCATCCACCAATCCCCCCCTTTATTGACTGTTCCTGACAATGAGCAACGGAAAGATCCTTGTAATCATTACTATATGACCACTAACCAGGAACGTTCCTCCCTTCCTTTCCTTTCCTTCTCTGTTCTTCATTAACTCTCGGCTTCATCTCCGCCCTTCGCTGGACCGCCTCACTGAATATCGCCACTCGTCACTTTTTGCTCTCTGCTCCCGCCGTCGTATCTATTTATTCCTTCTTGTCTTCGCTTGCCTCTCCTGCCTCCTTTTGTCCCCTGGTCAACCAACCTCGCCCTTTCATACTCTTGTGCACTCCCTCCTCTTCTCTCTCTTTCTCTCTTTCTCTCTCTCTATTAATCATTCCTTCAACCGACGCACAATCCCACCTCTTCTTTAATTTTGCCCTCCTCGCTTTCCCACTATTTCTTCCCAACCATCAAACGCGTTGTCTACACATCTCTGTACCACCGATCCCCCTCTTTTGCACTGCAGGATTCCAGAAAAACCTTCCTCACAGCCTCTGCTACAACCACAATATTAAGAGCTAGGCCACGCGCTTGTACTCTTCCTACAACAACAATTGCAACACCTTCTGTAGGACAACAACCTACTCAATTTCTTCAAACATGTCAACACGACGCCCGACCGTTTGGAAGCTCCTCTCCTCCTTGGTGATCCTCACGACCCTTCTCTCGATCTTCTCTCCCAATCTTTTGGTGCAGGCTGGTCCAGGGACTGGGTTCTGTGGCGATTGCCAGACGTTTGCAAACGCGATTCAACCCTGTGGCGTGACCTTTGGGCCCTCAGACATTGAGATCAACGGCACCTACTCCCCACCCCAGACGGGTGCGAAATGTATCTGCTCGGACATTATGCAAAAGGTGCTCTGGACCTGTGCAAAGTGTGAACTCTTGGCCGGGTTCGGATCGCACTCTCCTCCACCTCAACAGTACCATACCACTTGTATCAGCTGGGGCCAATCCATCACAGATTGGAACGCTCCCTACACAGGTGTTGTAGCTCCTGGAACGACGACCCCCCTGACAGGCACTACCAACCCCCCACCACCACCCAACAACCCTGGTGCAACTTCTGCAGCCGCCAACCCCTCTAGTAGCGCAGCTGGTAACAACGGAAACAACGGTAACAACGGCGGCGCCTCTTCCACATCGTCTGGTGGCACCACGAACCCCAGCAGCTCATCGGCGGATAACGCTCTTGGAGGAGGAGGCCAGACCGATTCGTCTAGCGGACCCAGTGGCACAGCCATTGGAATCTCGGTTGGAATCATTGGTGTGGCCTTGGTCGCTGGTGTCGCTGCGGTGGCGATGATGAAACGTCGCCGTCGTCGTCATGCCCCTCTTGAACTCGACGGCACCTATGTCGGACTCGAAGATACCACTTGGGAGAAACCTCGCCCATCTTCACCCCCCATGGCCCCGGCGCCCATTGCCAGCGGAGCCTCGCCTTCTGCCGCTTCCCGTATGGTGGCTGGTCCCATGGGAGGCATGTCCCGTCCCTCGCCGTTCGAAAGCCGACCAGGCGGAGGAGGAAGTGTCGTGAATGGCGGATATGACCATCAATATGACCATTACGATGGCGGATATGGTCAACCCCAAGGATATGATCAGTACCAGAACCATGGCGGCTATGATCAGGGTTACCAATACCAGGGTCACCACGACTATGGATACGATCAGCAGATCCCCCCTCCAAGCGCACCTGGCTATCATGGCGGAAAGGGTGGCGATGGCGGACAATACTTGTAGAAACGAAAAAAAAAAAAAAAAAAAAGAAACAGGACCTCCCCAAAAAACATTTCATTTTTTTTTTCATTTCTCAATAAAGGGTTTGCAAAGAACTGTCGAAAAGGATGTCGCGTTGTCGAAAGTCTCAACCAATGGAACAGCGTAGGACCAATGTAAGAGTGT
Source organism: Entomortierella parvispora (assembly GCA_963573315.1). Lineage (NCBI taxonomy): Eukaryota > Fungi > Mortierellomycota > Mortierellomycetes > Mortierellales > Mortierellaceae > Entomortierella > Entomortierella parvispora. The sequence goes on from OY752146.1 coordinate 1,892,565, forward strand.
AGGGCATCATCCTCTTGTAGCCCCTGGTGCTGAGATACACACCGCCACAGGACCACTTCTTGCGAGACGGTAAGTCCATGACAGAGCTTTTTGACGGATCTGGGCGAAGCTCCTAAGCACCATCGAATGCACCGACGTTGGTTGTTTATTTCATCTTTGATTTCTGGAGAGAATACTAAATGGCAACATGACGACCTCCTAACCCTGATTTTGTTGTTCCAGTTGAGCCTGGAGTATCCGAACCTGTTCCTCCAGTATCTCACGTGTAGACTCTGCTGAAGCCTGAAGAAGTCGTTGGTGCTCTTCCTGCTCCTGCTGCTGCAGCTGCAGTTGCTCCCGTTCTTGTTGTTGTTGCTGCAACTGCTGCTCGATTTCACGTTGACGCTGTTCGAGCTCACGCTGTTGCTGCAGTAACCGCTGTTGCTCCAGCTCTCGCTCTTGGGCCGCCAGGCGTGACTCCAACTGTCTCTGTTTCTCCTCCAGGGCTAACTTGTCGGCCAAAAGTTGCTGCTTTTCCAGAACTTCCTGAGCCCTCGAGTCTGTATTGGCTATCATCTGAGTCGTACTTTCAGTCTTGGACGGGTCACTACTTTCCACAGATGGCTCTTCTCCGCGAGCTTGCCCCTGTTGTGCGCTGAGATGGTCGTCATCGTCAGAGTCCTCAACGGCGTTCTTGTAATACGCGTCATTGTAGTAGAACTGACTCTCGTCATCATCCTCCTCATCGTCCTCCAGTTTTCTGGCAATCTCTGCCTGGGCAGCTGCCGCCTCGGGTCTAGCCCAAGGTAAATCTTGCCTTTGACAAAGGAATCGCCAGCCACCGAGAACCCGGAGTCGCTCGCATTGAGACCTAGACGCGAAATCCGTTCCATAAGAGAGTGGAGAGAACATCCACCAGGAAATGATCACGACTGCCATCAGTCCCAGCCCGACCAAGAATCTTAAGCGACTACTGGTGACGATCAGGTTGCTACCACCGCCGCTACTGCCTCTGTTGCTCGATGTCCCAGGCCAACTCGACCAGAGACGATCCAGGCGCGAGACCAGGAGCAAGATGGAAAAATACAATGCTGGCAAGTAATGGTGCAAGAAGACCTGTCGCGACATGAAAAAGAAGGGCAGGTAATGAATCGCCCACCCAGCAAAGAAGGTTCCTGAAGCAACCGCGTAAAATGGCGTGACCCCAAATCGATCCCTCTCCACCTGTTTGCCGCGATGACGACCCATTCCAGACGAAGTGGCCGCGACGTTCTTGGATCGGAGGAACTGATAGACACTGAGGATACAGCTGGCAATGTAAAGGGCAATGGCCCCGGAGGCAGCCCACCAGAGAAGGGGATTACCCATGAAGTGCACATAGTGATTGGTCTCCTTGCTGGCGTAGTAGTTCATACCGCGGCGCATGAGAGGCCAGGTCCAGGGGTGAGATTCGTCCATAGCACGATGACTGCCTTCGGCCGGATCATCTCCGTGAACAGGCGCGCTCAGATCGTGATGGGTCCACCACATGACGCGATTCAGCTCTCGGAACTTTTGGAAGAATGACAATGGTTGATATGAGAGTGACATTGCCCCAGAAGGAACTGTTATCGAAGGATAAGAAAGAAAGGGTTAGAAAAACGAGGCGACTCATCCTGCCCTGTTTCAACAGTTCCGTAGAGAAAATGAGTTTGCTACTTACGGTGAGGATTGATGTTTTCGTCAACAATAAAAATGGTGTTGGCTTTCTGTCGCCCGCCTTGAACACACCCGACCTCCTGATACGTAGAGTATGGTGCCCGGAAAACTTTGGAAGACTGTAGATAACACTTTTGCTTTTCGTTCCAGAGTCTGAATCCCTTGATCGAATGCCATTGCTTGTTTTCATCCCTCGGAGGTAAGGTCGCGGCAGCTGTCGCTCCAGTCTTGCTGTCCTTGGAATCGACCACAGGGGCGTCCCTCATCTCTCGCTCAACGCCCTTTGATGACAGCTTTTCTTTGGCGGCAGAAAACGTCCTTCCTTCCAAACCATGATAATCCGCCAATCCCGGCACGGATCCTTCAGGAACCAATTCCAATCTCCAAACGGTGTCCTCGACAGGCTTCTTGGTCCACCTGATACCCCGGACCTCTCTCAAGAACGTCTTGTTTGACCCAACTGATTCAATGTCGTTTGTCGCAAGCGCGACTTTGGAATAACAGTGGCGCAATCGAATCTCGTCCCCGTCGTAGATGTAGCCTTCAAACTGGATCGAGGGATCATACTTGCGATTGTACTTGTGCTGGGTATGCTGCTCTCGTAGAGAAGGGTCTGCGGGGTAAATGTGCCAGCAGGTCAACTCATCGTCCCACTCTACCAACTGAACCGCTTGGTCTTGAAAGTTTTCATTGTGTGAAAAGGAGAAATTGGTTAAGACTCTGTGTTACTCCATCACTCACATTTTTCTCCATCTTCGGTCCTCTTGATTCACCTTTGACTCCAGCCCTTGTGGGTTCGCCAGGCATGGAGTGGATCCATCCGCCATTGGTGTTTGCATGTCGGATCCGGACTTTGGAATCCCAGGCAATGTCTATAAACAAAAGGATAATACCAATATCAATATCAATGACTCAAATAATGAGAAACACGACCGCATTTGGATGAGTGAATCCTCTATTTTACCAGCCATGACAGGTCTGACATCATGTCCCTTCAAGGTCATCTGGAACTGAGGACTGACCCAGGCATTGCCCGACCCCGACTTGGATAAAATGGCAAAGTCCACTGCATGCAAGCCCAGATAGAGGACTGCCGGCATCAATAATAGACAGAAGAACAAAGCGATGAACTGCTTTGAGAAATCGCGCTAATTTTGTTGAGAACAAAGAGGATGATATAAGCAATTGATTGAGGATTATGTAAAAGAGCGTGAGAGAAAGGGGTAACAGAGAGGCCCTTTGATTGAACAGACGACCCAGAGGTTCCACTCGCAAAAACTGAAACTGAAAGGTTGTGCAGAGAAGAAGAGCATCTTTTTTTTCGATCTGATGAAGAGTCCAGAGTACTTACTGTGCTGATGTACAGATGTGTCCTAGCCTCTTGCAGATACTTCAGCACACAGACGCCGATGGTCGCGATCGTAAAGAGCCCAACCCACTTGACACTAATAGTAGCATCATGGAAGAGTATGAGATGCATTCCAAGATGTTTTTTACAGCTGTTATGCCGTCCTTTTTTCCCCCTCGCTTGTTCTCTTCTTTTTTTACCTGCTCGACAAAAACAGCCCAATTCCTGTCTGGACCAACCAAATCCACCAGCCGCGGGTAAAAGGTCGATTGCGATGGTTATAAAAGTTGATCCAAGCCAACAAAGTGTATCCCATGAAGAGCATCATAGGCGCGTCCAGAAGAATGAACCGGCTCTGTGTCACCATTGCGTTTTCTATTCCAAATCGAGGAAACTGTTCAGGAAATGGCAATAACCGAATTGTTTCCAGATGGGTATGACTTACCAAACGTAATGAAAATAGCAGCAGTGAAGGCAGCCTGGGTCGAGTGGCCAGATCTGCGAATGGTCATGTAGGACACAGGGACCAGACCCACACCACAGGCAACAGCAAATAGCCGCATGCCGATGTAAGGAACACCCTTTGGGTACAGGCTACAGATTAAAAAACTGTCTATTAGACCTCGTCTGGTGCGAAGACAATGGCCTCACAGAACAAAAACAGGGGATGATCGAGTACTTACGCTCCTGGTGCAAAGTGAAATGCACCATTGAATCTAAGCATGTACGCAACGGCAGCGTAGAGCATCTTGCCCAGAGGCGGATGCAAATCCATGAAGAACTCGCCTCTAATGTAGTCAACTGCAAATCCTCCAAAGTGCTGTTCGTCGAATCTACACACGCGCACAAATCTCCACTGGTTAGTACTGCCCTTGTGGTTTTTGTTCTCTTTGTATGGAAGTTCCCGCGCTCCTTTTTTTTTTCATCACACCCCTTTTCTACTTTCATCAGAAAAAAACAAAAAAACAAGGGGGAGCACAAAGATGAGGAAGCCCGGGTGAAGAATTCCTTTCAGAAAACACTTACACGACCGCAGATGGAACCGCTAGTTTCCAGATCCTAACAAAGACCGCCAGCAAGGTCAAGAGAGTCAAGAGGAAGATCTGTCCTCTCGGGCTCTCCCACCCCCTCTTCACCATTTGGCGTTTCTTCCACTTCTCATCTTCATTCAACCCTTCGTCTTCCTCATCCTCGTAAGGGTTCGCCTTTGTGTTTGGCAACAAAAGATCCCAGTCATTGAACAAATCCCTCATCCTGCCTCCACCACGACCCCCACGGAATCCTTTGATCGAAGAAGACTTTGCCATGCGTGTCCTCATGATCAAGGCCTTTTTTCGAGTCTCGGGATCTGACATATCGTGGTCCAAGTCCAGATCCAAGTTGCTCTCACTTCCGTCATCATTCTCAGATCCATAATAGTCTTCTGGAGCCTGATGGGGTTCTGGTCCAGGAGGACGGAAAGTCTTGGCAGTTTTTCGACTGAAAAAAGAACCAATGGATCCGCTTTCCGACGAGACGCTGCCTCTTCTGGAAGATGAGGTGCTTGAATGACCAGATCCCAATCCTGGAGAAAACGATATGCTGTCCATTCCTCCAAATCCACCGGTATCGATATTGAGTGAGGTCTCTGAGGCATTGCTATGGCTCCTCGAATGGCGCTGATGTTGCTGTTGTTGAAGATCAGACCCATGGAATGAGGGAATCGAGCTCGACACTCCCGTGGGAGAATCGTATCCGCTGCCGGAAAGAGTCGCTGGCGGTTTGGCAGCACCGTATCCGTAGTGGCCCTGACGCTGCTGGTTTGGAACCGGGGGTGTAGGGCTATGAAATGACCCAACGGAGGCTGGAGAGGACAGTCCAGAGGCATGGCCTACATCGTATCCCGCAGCGCCATAGCCGGGCATTCCAGTATTGCCAAAGTATCCATCGCCACCCTTGCCCAGTGGAGTTCCGGGTCGAGAATTGTAGGGACTCTGGTATGGAGACTGCTGCTGCTGTTGCGGAGGAGCCGGAGGGGGAGGATGACCAGCGGTAGAAGAGGTACTGTGATTGGAATGAACAGAACTGATACTGCTGGCTCGTGATCTTATCCCTGATCCGCCTGGAGTCGAGAAGGGGAGATCAGAGGACCCTGCTGGATTGTAACCTCCAAAGGACATGGCTCGTAGCTACCGGCTATCGTAAGATGGTTCGATAAATGAGATTCCTGGATAGATATAAGGTGCTCAAGAGAAGGAAGGCAGGGTGCTCGTGTTAGACCCTCGGTTGCAACGTGGAAGTATCTGGTAATAGATGGCGATGACGAGGAAATGAGGAAAAGGGAAAAGAAGGGACGCAAGAGGGGGGAAAAGCGGACCATCCAGGGGAATGTAGGAAAAATAGCAAAAAATAGGGAGGCGAGCAATGTCGCGTCGCAGCTGGTGGCGCAAGTGTATACATCCGTCCCACAAAAGGAAGAGACATTTTGTTCTCTGCTGTTTGTTGCTGCAACCTTTGAGGTGTGGAAGGGCTGACGTGTCTTTGTGCGTGAACTTGGTGCACTCGTCGAATCGAAAGAACGCACGGTGTATACGGGAATGCCAGCCCCCTTTCTTTGTCCTTGCCCCTCCCTCCGTCTATCCATCCTTGCACGAACTGCCTGGGTGTCTCTTTTACCAAGCTCTGCAACTGCGCTATGGAAAAAAAAAAAAAAAAGAAAGAAAGCTCGCGTGTCCACCTGTGTTGTGCGCAATGGCCGCTTGCTCCGCTCTCTGGGGAGTCATCGATCTGATGAGACAACGACTAGACCCCATGTGCCTTCGGAATAAGTTTCCACACTGCTCCTCTTCTCCACGATGCACACGCCGCCCCCCACACTGGTCGGTGATTTGATCGACATGGCGTGTGCGGGCTTCCGACCTTCTTATCGAATCTACTCAATTGAGCAAATATGTATATACTACATGCCGGTATCTTCATCCATCCATCGATAGTGAGCAAGATCGCACCGCGGTCCAAGGAAGAGTCCCTTCTTTTTGTGCCAACATGCCACCATGGCCCTCTTTCTTGCGCCCTTCATTGAGCGGAGTTTTTTTTTCTTTGAAGTCCTCTTACACCTCTGAGAGGTGAACAGTGCGCCCTGTTGGTTCAATAATCGTACCAAACCTGTGGTAAAAGGCGAGAGAGCGGGAGGAGGCACATGTGCACACTGCAAGCGATCTAGACCAGCCTAACTCTTGCGCAATTGGTCCTGAACTCAAAAGGGGCTTCTCTCTCTGTGCCTGTTTTTAACATTTTCCTCTGGTCACCTACCTTTGGCTTTCCTCTCTCACACACACTCTCCCTCCAAGTCGAGTCATATTTTCAACCTCAGCTCATCATTGAGAAAGAAAGGTCCAAGGAGATGGCAGTGGTTGCTTTGTTTACGGTTGTTGTGTTGCTGTTGTTGTTGTTGTTGTTGTTGTTTGTCGCTTGTTGCAATGTGGTTCTTGTCGAGGCTGAGGGTGCAGATGAAGACAGAGAAGATAGAAAGCAAGAAGGGGGGGATTGACATTCCATCCTAACGTCAACAACCATGCTTTCCCTTGACAGAGGAAGAAAGAGGAAAGGAAGACTGAGATGGCGTCAACGAGGCGAGGTGCAACCGCAAACAACAACAACAAATAACTGCGAGAGCACAAATCCACACACACACACACACACACACACACACACACACACACCCTCCAATCCACATCTATACACATGTTTAGATCGTTTTTGGTCCCAATGTAAAAACGCGCTGATAACGCGATTCCAGCAAGGGAATAGAAGCAACTGTGCGCAGAGCGGTCTTTTTTTTTCTTTACGATTATTTTCTTTTTCTTTGGCTCCTTTCCTCCTTCCCGGGGCGGATACAAGTATCACCCCGAGCCGTAGAGACAGACGGAGCGAACAGAGGAAAGAGCGAAATGAATTGGAAAATGCAAGAAGGGCTCGGTGCTCTCGGTCCGTGCCCCGCCCGCCCGCCGTCCCCCCGACCCTTCTGCAACGGAAATGAAATAACCAGACAACAAGAACAACAAGAAATGCAACAAAGCAAGAGTGGCTGCGAGAAGCGAGCGCTCAAAGAATGATGGGCCCCACGTTGACACAAGGCCAGGATCTGATTCCTTGGAAGAGTTGGATGGGAGGAGAAAGGTCCAAAGAGGGCGGAGAGAGAGCATCCCGCCGACAGATCATCTCGGGTGTCTTGGTCACAGTGCGACCCCCCAAACTCACTAACCTGCTGGCCAGGTTGACTGTTGCCATTCTATTCTTTCCGTCGCTTCCTTTGTCCTCTGTTCCTCAACAGCCAGGAATACGCCATTGCGTCCTTGAAGCGCTCATCGCTCACCAGCAATTGCTGCGTTGCACTAGAAATGAAAAAAGAGAAAAAGAGAGTGCAGCCCGATGCTCGGCAGTGATATGGGCGATGTGGAGAAGGTCAGTGTTGACCCTTCTCTGCCTCCTCTCTCCTCATTTCGGTCGTTCGAAGTGCAGTGGCCAGTGAGTGACAGGGAAAAGGGTCAGAGCAAACGAAGAGATGGGTGAACAAGCTCCGACGACGAGAGGCCAAAGACAGACAGCAGCGTGTGTTGCTTTCTTGTGTTGTACTGTATCGATGTATACTATACTGTAGTCTACTGCATCCTCAATTGGCTGTGTGCCCTGCTCTGGAGGAAGGAGGCGGACGATGAGTTTTTGTTGTTGGCGAGTTATTGCAATGTTGTTGTAATTGTTGTTGTCAGTGGTGGTAAAGATGTGCATGCATGCATGGCCTTTGCTGTTGGACCACCCTCGCCGCGAACAAGCCGAGGATGATGATTCCTTCCACCCTGTTGATGCCATCGCGCCCACGTTGACTCTTTGTCCAAAAGGCAGCAAAGAAGCAAAGTTGTGGAGCAAAGTCAAAGGCAACGACATTGGGCCACTGAATGGCCCTGAAAGGAGAAGGAGCAAGCCCAAAGACCCAAAAAGCCTTGTCTTTCCTTCTTTCCTCTGCTCTTTCCTTGTTCCCCTCCTCCTTCGAACTCGCAACAACTCGACCCTCTCCTCTCACTACACTTCTCCACTACACTTCCTCTTCAGCCTCCTCCTCCTCCCCCTTCCTTGAACTCGTCTCCACCTCCTGTGCGCCAGTCCCCTCTTTTCTTCCTCGTCAGATTCCTCCATCAGTGCGTGCCTCATGACACCTCGGGAAGGGTGAGTTCTCTGCCATGTTCAGCTGTGTCATCTCGGTCATTCCGCAACGGCCTCCATCCGATGGAGGGAGGACCAATGCAAAGGATGGACCATTCGGTCCAAGAAACACCGCTCCCACCTCCCCTTGATGGCATCGTTTTCTTTCCCCCTGCTCCGCCTGTCGCTCTGCCTGTCTTCCTTTAGAACAGCCACTGCTTGCCCCATTGCACGTTCATTCCATCCGCTTGCAGAATGAGTGAGGGGTTCAGCCTGTGCCTGACATCCCGTCCCTTCTTTCCCCTTCTCCGTTGCTCGCCTGACTGGAGAGAGGACCGACCGATGCTCTGCTTCTCCCAGTCCGCGTCGCTATCTTCTCTTTTTATTACTATCCCACGGGTGGGATGTCTTCCTCCTTCCTTCCTTTCCTTCCTTTCCTTCTATCCTCAGTTCCTTTCGTTCTTGCACATCTTGGCTATCACTGCCCACTCTCACTGACTGCCTGATGCACTTCTCTCTCGCCTCCTCAGTCAAGCTTGACCACCGTTTGCTTCTTTTACTTCTTTTGATCTACGAGAGCGTCGATCCACGCATCTGTCCCTGCACCGACTGCTTGGTGTCCAGACTGCTCTGGTTTTTTTTTAGTCCTCCGCCCAAAGAGCGAAGCAGGGCCATCTCGCAACTTTCCCCCTCCACATCGCTCTTTCTTTTTTTGTTTCTTCTTTTCATTCGCAGCTCAACCACTAAATGAACTCTACATCACATTACCTGCCATCTCACGCAACAAACGGACTCACCCTCCCTTCTGCTGGTTGGAACTACAGCTTCCAGATAGAGATCACTGGCATCCCTGCCGAGAATGCAAAGTGTCGTGTCGAGACCCAGCTCAAGATCGGCCTTTGCATCAAGGATGCTCAGGGAGAGATTGCTCGACAGTGGAAACAATTCCGACTCCCACGCGGCCTAATTGCTAAAGAAAAACATCGCTTGACAAAGTACAATGGTAATAGGGACGTTAAGTATGACTCCTCATACTCTAACTGACGAAAACACTACACTTTCTTACTTGGGTGAAATACCTTCTTACTTGGGTGACCTACATTTTGCTGGCGTCAATAGGTCGTGACAAGAACGTGGCTGATTCAGAAATCCTGACCTTGGAAACTCGACTGGTGTGTCATCAGGATATGGCCAAGGTCCTCGAGTGCTGCGGGAACTGTATAGGTCGGGAGCGGAAGCGTGCGCATCGAAGAAAGGAGACTCAAAAGTCGTCAGGAGCTTTGAGTTCTGCCCCGATCTCTGCCCTGCAGCAGCAACAACAGCAACCTCAAATACAGCAACTGAACCTGGACACAAACAATGATTGCACTGAGGACATGACCCCTCCGTCACCAACAGAGCCAGCTGCCTATGAGGCTTGGGAGAGGAGTAGGATCATTGTCTTCAGTAGCACTCAATACGTTAATGTCTCGTCAGGCGAATGCACCCTACCTACTCGGATCACATGCTATTGCAGGCATCATGGAGAGAAGATTGGATTTCGGTGAGTATTGCAATTGTTTAAAACACTGTAAAAGAGACCCAAGACTCCTCGGTCCACAATCTTGGCAAGGGAGGAGTGCAGTGCAACGTGGTGACGGAAACCCTCATTTTCAGCTGATTGACATCCGCATGGCAAGCACATACCCAGATGGAGAGAATATGTTATCCTCCTCTCTCCTTCTCTCTCTCCCTTTCTTCTTCTCTCCCTCTCCCCCTCTCTCTCTTTGGCACATGCTACAGAATCAGAGTGGAAGGAGGACCTAATTGGACCTCCTTTTTGACATTTTTTTTCTTCTGGTACGGTCGCTCACACTTCTCTTAATTCGATTTTCCCCCCTCCTTCTTTTTATTCCTTTAGGATACTCTTCACTGCCAGGGACTGGACAGGCGCAATCGTAACATCAGCACTAACAAACCCTGTCATGATGATGGACGACCACAAATCGGGCAAGAAGCCGCCTACCAGACCTACATCTGTAGTCCCTGAAGTGAACAACTTCACACGGCGGTCTGCATCAACACCTGCTCTTTCATGCCCAGCAACGCCGGCCATGGGCAACACCTATTACTTTGAGCGAAATTTGGAAACAAACCCTACCGCGAAACTTGAGGCGATGGAGGAAGATGAGCTGGATCTTGAGGCAGGTCGTCCAGAACCTTACATTGACGACGACGATGAGGAAGACGAGGAAGAGTGGCCAAAAAAAGAATCCGACATGTGCCCATCCCTGGAACAAGCGCCGTATAGGACGACCTCCAAGCGCCGAGTGGATGACGAACAGTATAGGGAGGACTTTCAGATGCAACAAACATTTAAACGAAAGACAACCCATATCCTACTGCCAACTGCAGGAGGGTTCGAGGTACCAATCAAGTCCGAACCTCGAACACCGGCCTGGCCATTCATGCCCGGCTCGCCCTTTGCGAATGACGACGAGCGCAATGTGTTCGCGCCTTCGTTCTCACAGGCCATGCTCGGTTTACCCTCCCACCTAATCCCTTGGAACGATGCATTTCCACATCGAATTAAGGATGAGAACGAGCAATTCTCTGTGGATTCAAAGTCCATAATGGAGGACTTTACAACTCTGGATGGCTCTACAAGCTCTCCGCCATCAAGGCCTGCAGCCATTCAAACCCGGGCCTCGTTCACTATACCCATGATGGATTACACCAGCAACGATACGCTGATGCAGCCACCCTCTTCCGCTTCATCTTCCTCGACCTTCCAGGATTCATTTCAGACCACACATGGGCCAGAACCAAATCACCTTATCAACCTTCAAGATTCGCAGCTACAACCGAACTATTGTTCAATGACTTCAGTCTCACAACCGCCAATGTCATCGAATGCTTGGGTCCCGTTCTCGGCCTCTATGACGACACCGAACATAGATAAGTTTCAGTTCAGGACACCATCAAATATCACGCGCCACCCTTCCTCAAGCGCGTTCATGCAGATCCCTGTGGCAGCTTCTGAAGACCCTGTTGTCGACGAGCACATGCAGGAACACTGCAGGAGATCGAGCAGCGTTTCTTCCGCATCAGGAGTTCAATGGAAGAAAGAGGATCAGTCCGATTCAGTTGATGGAACAAGCACCCCAGTCCCTAAGAGGCGGGGCCGTCCACGCAAAGCACAAGTCGGGGTCTCGATCTCTGCGATAGGCTCGTCGTCTTCTGCTGCTAGCTCACCGATGGTATCTCCTAAAGCGCCGTCGATGAACATGCCTCCGTCTCCTTCGCCACCTCCTTATTCGACCCCACAGGCCTCCCTATCCTCAACCGCCACCACGGTATCGACGGCACGCGCTCTCAACAATGCCTCTGCAACAGTTGCTGCCGCCCAATTCTTGCTCCTTCATCAACAGCAACAGCAACAATTGGTACAATATCACCAGAAGCAGACGGATCTGTCCCGGCCGAGTCAAGACCTGTTTTCACCTATGCTTTTAATGCAAGCGGATCCCATGGAGTACACTGCTGTCACAGCCACAGGACGACCGCAACGCCTGACAGTCTCTCCAAGAGTCGAAAGAGTGATCCCAGCGCGTGGACCAACTCAGGGTGGGATCGAGGTCACCCTTTTGGGGAGCGGATTTTTTCCTGGAATGATCCCAGTTTTTGATGGCATCCCGGCTTTGAACGTGCAGTTTTATGGAACGGAAACTGTTATTTGTCATACCCCACCTCGAGCTACCGCAGGACCTGTCCTAGTCCAGGCCATGATAGGACAGGAATTGCTCTCTCGCGATTCATCGGAAAAGAATGATACCAGTGTTGCATTCTCAGTTTTAGGTGTGACTACGGCTTCATCCGACAAGGGTGGGGTATTCTTTGAGTATGAAGAGGATAAGGGCGATCGCGACTTGATGGGCTTGGCGTTGCAGGTTCTGGGGATGAAGATGAATGGACGAGTCGAATCTCCCCAACAGATTGCAATGAGGATCATGGGCACAGCTGCAGCAGCAGAAGCGGCGTTGCAGCAACAACAACAGCAACAGCAATTGCTCCAACAGCAAAGCCATCAGCAACATCAGCAGTTATTACAGACGAAGTTGACTCAACACTTCCAACCGAACGCAGTGTCGGCACTTACAATGGGCCCTTTCATCTCGATCCCAGTCACCGTCGGATCGCCTACTCTTGTAGACTCTGCAGCGACGGCCATTACCCCTGCCTCGGCCTCCGTTGTCTCCAGCAAACTCACCTTGACGGCCTCGCCAGGCGCGACTGGAGCCAATAAGGCGCCCTTGACGCGAACCTTGACTACAGCATCCTTTGCCGCGAACTTCACTCCAATCCAGCTGCAGTCCCCTCAATCGCAGCTGCTTTTCCAAGATCGAAACCGACTCTTACCGCAACGATAGCAACACAGCACTCACTCTTCACTCTCACGCTCACACGTTCACCTATGCACAGCAAGTTCAACAAACAGCATCGCAAGTTTAGCATCCATCTTTTTTTTTTCTTTCTTTCTTTTGTTTTAGTTTACCCTGTTCAGAACAAGCATCTCCACGCTCATCTAGTTTGTTCAATTCTGTGTAGAAAAATACCCTCCCCCTGTACCATAAAAACCAACGAAAATCAAAAAATCCAGAAACAAGACTTTGTTCTCTTAAGGAGCCCAACTTTCGCAGCAAATTTTTTTTGGGATCTACAAAAACAAACATTTTCGTGATCATCTTTCTTTCTTTCTTCCTCATTCCTTCCCCTTCCCACTTCTTTCATCCAAAGGATCCAAAAAGGTAACCTTTTCGCCCCTTCTCTTTCTGTTTCCACACCTCATTCACATCCAATGGACCGCAATATGATGTATCACAATATATATGTTAGACTTCCTACTCTTTCTGAGGATAATTTCCTTCGTGACCTGACTCATTGCCATTGAATCTCCATGAACTTTGGATCCATCTCCATGAACTTTGGATCCATCCCCCTCAAAAAAGAATGACACACAAACGAGAAAGAAAAGAACAAGAGTATTGACCTTCCATGTTTCTGTTCCTTCTCAGTTAGGTATTACTGTTGTCCAATTGCTCTTTCATATGTCATCAAATAAACAAACGACTTTTTCGAAACTGTTCTTTTTTTCTCGTTTTTGCAACTGTGTGTGAACAATATCAAAGAACAAGAATATCTCTCTTGATCATCACCAGATATACGGTTTAGATTGACGGAGAAGACGAGACAGAAAAAGGTGCCAGACTGTAGAAGGAAGTGCTGGTGGATGTAGACACCTGGCGAAGGTGATCTGCTTGTCGAAAGGCAAGTATGAATCGCCGGATTGCCTCATTCGCTTGTTGATCCTCCTCTGCTGACTTCTGGCAAACCTGCATGCTCTGACGAAAGATTGCATCGGTTTTGCTTTGCACCTGCGCCGCAATAGCTGGATCCAATAGTGGTGTTGCCGCTGTCATAGCGGGAAGCTGTTGCTGATCTGTACGCAAATCTCTTGCCCTACTCAGAGAATGCACAGCGTTAGATCAACCTGGATGGTGTATCGATCAAGTCATTAACGCATCCGTCAATACATACCAGCAGCTTGTCCCCGGCAGCCCGCCGAGAGGCCGTTTCTGCTTATTTTGAGGAGTTCCAGCAAAGGTCGAGGGTTGAACAAATTGATTCAAGAAGTCATGGCCGAAAGGATCTGGTACATCCTCAAGTCGGATGGCCGATCGACGATCTTTGTTCAAGTCGCCAGTAGCATTCACGGTTCGCTTTGAGGTCCTGCTCTTGCGTTCCGAACCGCTCGCGGTGTTGACTGCGGACGAATAGTTTGATTGAACTGAAGTCATCTCATGGTCAGCGTTGGCGCTGTATTGCGTCTCTTCGCGCTTGAGATATAACCTGAGTCCAGTACCAGCAGTACAGTCTTCCTCTGATGTGCAGTTTGGTGGAACCTTGGTTGAAAGACTCTGTCCTTGAATTGGCGAGAGTGGAAGCAGCCCCAGTTGACGGTGTGGATCTGACTGTCCTGGTTTTTGCTTCAGACCAAAGATATCAAGAGCAGCGCGCAGTTTTGCCTCGGCTTGTTTGCTGATGTCGATGGCATTCCGACTTGCCTTCATGGCACTCTCCAGCTTCATAGAAGCCTCCACGCCTGCCTCCCTTGCCAGTTCGTCTGCAATGCTGATGCTGGTGTATGATAGAGATTCCATGGTCGGACGTCCGTGTGGGCCATGGTCTGATTCGAGGATTGAAAGCGGTATGTCCGGGACGAGTTCTGGGAGAAGAACAGACGACGGACTCAAAGGCACATACGGCATGGCGAAAGGGATCGATTCCTCAGCAAGCCAGGCCTCGAGTTGTTTGATTGGTGGTAGACTAGTGTTGCCGCGATCGTGAGTGACAGTCAAGGTCGAAGGCCTGAGAGATGCCTCCGGTAGGTGTTGGCTGGAAACGGTCTCTTTTCGCTGCACCCCAAGATGCTTCTCAAACGATGCTGTAAATGGGTCGGCTGTGAACAGAGTTGTGAGAGGGAGAGACTGCTGCAATGCGGGGTGGGGTCCTTGTGAGTGCCAGAAATATGTCTTGCGAATGGCGGAGACGGGGTCGGCCTGGAATGATGATGCTGAGAAGGGTGGAGAGTTTTGAAGAGCTCGAATTTGAGCCTGGAGAAGACTCATCCCGTACTCACTGTCCAGCCGTGGCTCATCCTCGAACCGGGACTCCCGCTCCCCGGTCGCTTGGGAATCCGTTACGATACGATTGTGAGAAGAGACCAGCAGAGACAAGTCATTAGGCCCTGACCTCCGCCACAAACCATCCCCAATCATCTGGCCCTCCTGTCTCGCGCTAGGCTTGTCGCCCCCGCTAACAATAGCACTAGTGGTAGTCTCATAATCGAAATTAGACCGGGGCTGCGCCGCCTCTACTGCTGAACCTGGTGGCCCTAGCTCCAGATCTGTCTGCCATGCATCTCGATCCATGGTTGTCGGTGGATTTATCTTTGCCTCGAAGAAAGGAGAATTTTTGACAAAAGGCGCGGTCATGGTCAACCCTGTTGGTGGCGTTGAGCCAAATGGTTATGCTGTACTCTTGGCGGTCGTGAGCAGGCCGTTTGCCGTACGTCGGTATTGAGTAGTTGGATGAAAGATGCAATACGAAGAATGGAAAACCAAAAAAATTGCTAACTTTTATGGAGAAACCAAGCAGCGTGTTGAAGTCGAATTGCATCCATTACTCTCTGTCAGTTGCTTCACATTACTTCTTTAATACTATTTTCTGTTGAGTCTGGACTTTTTTGATGCCCATAGAGATCAGGCATGGCAGGTGTCAAGGTAATGAGAAGCGCCATTGTCATTGTGTTTGGAAATGGTCCGACCAATGCGCGTTTGACGGAGTGAGTCTGACGACATGGTGCAACCCATGAGGAACGCGTTCATGCAAACATCGACCAGTCACGCAGTCGTGCAACTTTAAGGAGAGGAGTGCTCTGTGAAGTCATCATGACTACGAGACGCGTTTGGTACCTTTGCAATGAATACGTAATATCCCCTTTTCTCCCGATATTACATCACCATGATACTGCATCCGGCATCAGCCAACGAAATAAAATAAAAAGGACCCGTTATTCGCTGGCCCCACTTTAGCCTCACCCACCTTAAAAACACAACAAATAACCATCGAAATGACTGAACGACTCTCCAACACCGCCAACTCCTATATTGGAGGCGCCAAGCAGACCATTGGCCAGACTCTCGGCTTCTCGGATCTCGCTGCCAACGGCGCCGCGCAGAAGGCGCAAGCCGACGCTGCCCAGCGGCTCGCTGACGCCAAGACCCACTCTGACGGGATCGGACACAAGGTTGAGGGCCAAGCCCAGACCAAGGTCGGCTCTTTGACTGGCGACAAGTCCATGGAGGCTCGGGGACATGCTAATGAAGCTCTCGGCGACATTCAGCGCAACGTCTGAAGACTCTTCGAAATGGAGAAATCATCCCTTGTAGCGCAAAATTGTATAAAACATCCTTGTATTTTTCAGAATAAAAGACCCTAGAGTCTTTCTTTCAGTAGTCGATATTGGCTGTCTTTGCTCAAACCCTTCCTCCTCCACCTCCGATCAACGACCAACTTGCGTTCACACTATTGTAACGCACTTCTTGATCCGGATGCGACATGAGCTCCATGATACGTTGCTTGACACCAATCTCTTGTAAAAACCTACACAGTTTATGGAAAGCTCAGCTCGATGACCAGGAATTGACACCAGTAACAACATGGGATTCTTTGGCTTACTTTTTGCTACTGGGATCCTTCTTCACGTATTGTCCGATATCGTTTGCTGCGACAGAGAGAACAACTGTGTCGCTGGCAGTGCTTAACAGACGAGCAAGAACCCTGAAAATAAAGGAATAAAAGCTGTCAGATAAGATACTACAAAGGCTGGTAAGCATCAAAGGCAATGGAAAAAGTACGTACCTGAGCAGAGCGTAGTTTTCCCTCTTCAGTTCCCTCCAGTTTTTGGTCCAAAATAAATCAGATTGATGAGGTGGTGACCATGTCAGTCGTCCAGACTCAAGTTCGGCCTGGTAAACTTCGAAAGTACTAAATATGTGTAATCGTTTAACGTAAGTTCCACAATTGTATACTACAGTATACATCTCGCCAGTCTGATACTCACGTCAAAGTCTGGAAGTTTTCCTCCAGCTCGGCCTTAAGGTAGTTGACATCCTCCAAGATCTCACCATCTGACCACTTTCGAGTTGACAGGTTCTCGGTAAAAGTCAACAGCTTCACAGCCGCCATTGCAGCCAAGTTTGCCTCGGGCGCCCTCTCCACGAGATTCTATACATGTTCACGGAGCGGATTTGTTCAGGTCACCCTATACACTCGAGGTCACTATCGAGTACTTTCCAGAGTCGGCCACTTACACGTAGAGTGGAGACAATGACTCGAATCACCTTTTCTTTGATTGCGGATTTGGCAATCTCAACAAGATGGGAGATAACGTCGTATTTTCTATATAGAATGAGCAACGTTAGTAAAAGTATATTTTGAAAGGATCATCGGGATTGGCGACTCTACCTGTTAAGGTCTTTTGCTATCTCGGCGTTAAATGTCAAGATCCAAAAGCAATAGATGACCTGGTATTGCATTTGGGGTGATGGCGAGGCTGCCTTCAAGATTCGGACCAGAGCATCCATAGCGTGTGGGGTATCCCAGTAAACAAGTCGAAGGTCTCGTTGACGAAGAACAGACTCCAGCACCTGAACAGCCAAATCCACAACCGCCTGATTGTTGCTTTGAAGTTGTGCGGTAGTCCAGCGGAAGAGTTCTTGAGCAGCCTCCTTTCTAGGCTTGGGGCTAGCTCCGAGAAGGATGGTCAGAATCTTGCTCGCCTTCAATGGCACAAACTCATCTTCACTTCTCAGACACCTAGGAATACAATATAGCCAAACTCTGGTCAGGCGCTTGAAGTGCATGTGGATACCCCAACCGTAGGAGAATGTAATACTTCAGCAATGGTGCATAGGGCAGCGCTGGATCATTTTTTGACAATGCAAGAAAAAATGCAGCCCGCTCTTCGTGGTCTAGGAAGCAGATGTTTGAGCCCAATGGTCAGCAAGGATGCAGTTGATCAACGTGACAATGGTCCACAGTCAAGAGACACGATTGTGTACCAAGCAGAAGGTCGTCAATGAGAATAAGGATAGACTGGATGGTGTCCACGCGCACAAGCTTTTGAAGGAGGCTGATAAACAGGTCTGCATAGACAGGTCCTTGCTATTATCCACAAGGGTAGAAGACAGGAAGCCAGTGTCAATTATCACCAGTCCCTTGAGGATGATGACGAGAGACAACCTTAAAAACAATACCTGGTCTACGACGCGTGAGAGATCTTCGCCTGTCTTCTTGTCCACAGCTTTGATATACGTGAGCTCGTTCTGGGTGATAAGGGTCGCGCGCTGATATCCCTGTGGAAAGCGCAGAGCAGGAATAAAAGAGTGAGAATGGAGCATGAGTCAAGAAACTGAAGTTGGGCTTGGGCAATTGGTCCGTG
This sequence comes from Entomortierella parvispora, assembly GCA_963573315.1. NCBI lineage: Eukaryota > Fungi > Mortierellomycota > Mortierellomycetes > Mortierellales > Mortierellaceae > Entomortierella > Entomortierella parvispora. Next base: position 1,910,813 of record OY752146.1, read on the forward strand.
GTCTCATTACCTCCCAAGGAATGGGGCGCGCTCTCAGACCAGCGGTGAGCTCGTCCAAGTACGCGTTCGAGACGAGGGCCAGAGGGACCTCGGGTGTGTCGTTGATGTGATTGACCATAGTATGATGTTGAAGGGGGAAAGTGACAGAGTGGGAAGGAATGGGGGAGAAGAGGGGAGGAACAGGGCGACCAGCAGCACCAGCAGACCATGGCACGAAAGAAGTCACGCCTCGCCTCTCGTGTCGGGCGAAAGTAGACCAGGTCCAGGGGTCGCTCTCTTTTCTCTCTTGCTCATTCTCTCTCTCTCCACTACCCACTTGCCGTCATTGCCTCCCATGGCCACCTCAAGGAATCAGCTCCTCCGCAAAGGTTATTCCCGGTCTGAGATGCCTCCGTGCCTTCATCCACAGCTGTCCGCTGGATTCTAACGTTTGCACAATTATCCCAACTAGGCACATCCTCGCTCCTGAAACAGGTTCATCTGGACCAGCGATGCACCCAACCCCTCACGGCGCGCTATAAACATACAGCAAGCAGTGGCAATCATGTGCAGGATGATGCTGCATCACAATCAGACATTGCTGTACCCTCATCCACCAGAAGTCGTCTTGATTTAACTGGATCCTCGGGATCGGCTGGTTTCCCATTGCTCTCGGCACCTACACATTATACCCAGCTGTTCCGTAATCCAACCAGCCTGCCGTCCGTCCTCTTTCGACGCTCGATTATTACAAACCACAACTTCAATACAAACAAAATCGTCTCAAAGCTGGAAAAAAACGGATTTCAAAGAAGCCAGGCCGAAGGCATCATGCGCGGAATCAAAGCCCTTCTTGGACAACAGTATGTAGCCCAACGGCTTGAACGAAAAGTCATTCTGCAATAGCGAGACATGCGGTTGACAGCGAATTGTCTTTTTTCCGAGCTAGCACGTCAAGGATCAGGAAGAACATGTTGACCACTGCGGATCTTGGCAACGAGTCATATTTATTCAAAGCGGCATTGACAGAACTCCGGACCGAGCTTCAGATTCTGAGGAAGAACGACGCGGCTGCATTGGCTATCAGGACAGAGATTATCTCGCGAGAGATTGACTCCTTGAACCAAAAACTGCGAGAGGATATTGCCAACGTAAAGAACGACATTGCTATTGACATGAACAGTCGCAAGAGCGATGTACGTGAAGAACAAAAGGCGCTCGAGATCCGGATCCAATCCATGAGTAATCATTATATGGCTCAACTGGGCGATATGAGGACCAAGATGGAAGCTGCCAAGTGGGAAACGACGCGCAAAGGAATGGGTAATGGAACATTGGACGCTCACCAATTTATCCTTGATCGTCTGCTCTTTCCTGTTACTGACCAAAGAATATTTTAACGTGTTTGCAGTTGCCATCTTCATTTCGGCCACGTTTGTGTTGTTGGCGAGCAGGATACTGATGTCGCGTGAGGTAGAGAAGATGCCCGTGGATTATATTGACCCCTACGTGAACCACTCAAATGCCAATAATAACGCGGATGGCATGGTTCCCGACTCCTTTGTTGTCTCGCACCGGTCGTGATAAAGAGGCGACCCGTCACGGACGTCTCGGCAAATCTGAAGTCATAATAGAGCATGGAATGCAGCAGACTAGACACTAGCAATTGAAGAAAGAAAAAAAAGACAATTGCGAACGGACCTTTCGAGGTTCGGAAAGAGTATTGTGGGGGAGGGGATTGGACTCTCGTGACAAGGCCGCGGCCACTAGCTTTTTTCCCATCCTGCGCACGGGGCGACCCATCAACTAGGCCTCCTTTCTTACTCAAACATCTCTTTGGCCCCTCTTTCCTCTTTGTCTTTTCTCCCTATTCTCTACCCCACTCTTCAAAACCCGAGGTTGACTGAAACAGGAAGCACTCATTCACTATGTACAGACAAACGCTCAAGAAGACTCTTCCTTTCCTGGGAATGTCGCCGTCGGCCCTCATGCAAAGACAGGTAGAAGACCAAGGCATTGCCACCTTGCTCCTTGGCCACCGCTCATGAGCACAATGGAAGGCGTGAGTTTTATTGACATGCATTTCGTTGACTTTGTCCAAAAAAAAACGCAAAAAAGCTCCCGCTACTGCCAGCAAAAGCATTGATGGCCAGTCAAATCCGGCACTTGAACCTTCACGAGTATCAGTCCAAGCAGTTGATGGCCAAACATAACATCAATGTCCAGCGCTTTGCCATTGCAGAGACCGTTGATCAGGCCAAGAATGCCGCCCTCGGACTAAGTATGCTGTGTGAGGTCATTTTTAGCACATGGAGCTGTCTTGGGATTGACGAACAAGCTTCTGGGCTTTTTTTTCCGAAGAAAAGAGTGGGAAGGGAATTTGCTCTCGCTTTTCATTTTGTTCTCACGGGCCATGCTCTTCCTGCCTTGCATGACAATCACCACGAGACATATGTTTCTTGGGGAGTACAAGTGCAGGGAAATCCGTGAGAGCTTTTTTTTCTGACTTCAGGGTTGCTGAATGAACGCTGTAGAGGCGCACGAGATTGTAATCAAGGCCCAGATTCACGCTGGAGGAAGAGGCAAAGGAGAGTTCTCAAGCGGCCTAAAGAGCGGAGTCCATCTGACAAAGGAGTAAGTGCAGACCAAACATACGGATGTGAGGGAACAAGACCTAAACTTACATTGTGGCGTTGGCTGTCATCCTTTCAGTCCCTCGAAGGTGCCGTATTTGGTCGAGCAGATGCTTGGGTACAAGCTAAAAACGAAACAGACTGGCGAGGACGGTGTCCTTGTCTCTAAGGTAATATTCTGGGCCCTAGGTTGCAGCTCAACTTCCAAAAGGACGTCGCATCTGATATAATGGCACTGCTGGTAATAGGTGATGATCGCAGAGGCACTGGACATTGCAAAGGAAACCTATTTTGCCATTCTGATGGACCGTGACAGCGGTGGACCCGTCATGGTGGGCAGCCCCGACGGAGGTGTTGATATTGAACAAGTTGCTGCCACCCACCCTGACCATATTTTCAAGGTAGTGAATCATTGCAGGCCAAGTTACAGACTTTGTGAGAACATGCATCAACGGTAATCTATATCTCTCATCCGAACGTGTAGAGCATCATCGACATTGACTCCGGACCAACACAAAAGCAGACACTCGACATGGCCATGAAACTTGGGTTCCAAGGCAAAGCAGTTGCCGAGGCCTCTGAGCAGATGCAAAACCTTTTCCAGCTGTTTATGGATGTGGATGCAGTGCAGGTGGAGATCAACCCCTTCGGCCTGACACCTCAGAATCAAGGTACAGAATACCACTTTTCAGCCCGCGCCTGTCCTATCTATATAGATATTTACTCGACTAACCTTGTGTGGCACCTACAGTTGTTTGCTTCGACGCAAAGATCTCTTTTGACGACAATGCAGCATTCAAGCATCCAGAGTTGCAGGTGATGCGTGATACCACTGAAGAGAATCCGCGTGAGGTTGAGGCTGAAGATTGCGGTCTCAACTACGTTGGCATGGAGGGAAACATCGGGTGCCTCGGTTAGTCGTCTCGAACCTTTTTGCAGCACCTCCTGATCACTACTTCTGCATGATTACCCTAACATATTTTTTTTCTGGTTTAACTGTTGTCAAATGCAGTGAATGGAGCAGGATTGGCATTGGCCACTATGGACATCATCAAGCTACATGGCGCCTCACCCGCGAACTTCTTGGATGTCGGTGGTGGAGTCACGCCAAAGCAGGTCGGTCAAGCGTTCAAGATTCTCACAGAGGACAAGAATGTCAAGACGATCCTTGTGAACATCTTTGGTGGCATTGCAAGTTGCCTCACGATTGCGGAAGGAATGGTGAAGGCCTTGACGGAGGGACCCAAGATCAAGATCCCGATTGTTGTACGTCTGCAGGGCAATCAAGTTGCAGAAGCGAAGGAATGTCTTCGCCGCTCTGGACTCGACCTGACCTTGAGGGATGACCTGGATGAAGCAGCGATTGCGAGCGTCAAGCTGGCTTCTGCTTAGAAAAACGCCACCGTGAAAACACATTGTAAACATGTAGGATCTCGATTCAACAATTAAAAAAACTCTCCAGTCAAGTTCGAATGACCTTGTTCCCCAAAACCCTGCCTAGAATGGACTCAGGAGATATTGGACTGAGCCCAAGGAGCAACGCCCAAGCGGACAATTTCAATTTGGCCGTCTGTGGCTTCTAGGCTGACGACCTGCAGCGCGACACTGTTAAAAAAAGATACATCGACTTTCTAGAGAAGCGAATTCTGTTCCGGTCGGTCAATCCCCGGCACAAGGGTGTTGTCTTAGAGAAGAGGGAGGGGAATAACGCTAATGCTTGTTTCTTGCATCACATCCCGATTCCTAGCTCATTCTCCATCATTTCATCCTCATTCTGCATTCCTCCTCACTGCTGAACCAGCACACGACTTTGCACCGACGATGCGTCTAAACACTCTTTTCACTTTCAAGACCCTCGCCCTGTCCTGCTTCTCCCTTCTCCCCCTCCTTTCCGTCCTTGCCTCTGCTCAGTCTCCCAACTGTCATCAGTGTATCCAAAATGCGACCCCAAAAGTTATCAACTGCACAACCTTGACGACCACTCAATTGACTTTAGTCGATACTTTGATTCACGGCAAAAAGGTGTACGAGACGACAGGCCAGATGCGAGTGGCAGAGCCGGTCGTGTTTCAATGCCTGGTCGCCCTGATGTGGGATATCGTCCACTACAGGGCAACGCTCTGGGACAAGTGCCTGGACCCAGGCGTCGGCTGCCCCTGGGGTGAGATGATGCACTACATGGAGATGATCCCAAAGATCGCATCTATCTATGGTGCCAGCGACCCACCCGTAAGAAGGACAACGCCATTTTTTTAATTTTTTTTTTTTTTGGTTTTTTTACAGAGTTGGAACTAATAACGGTTTATTTTCTTTTCTGTAGGCATCCATCTTGGTTGATGGTCCCGAATAACCATGCGACACAAACACATTCAATAAAATAAGTAGAAACACTCGGCAGTTTATTGACTGTTTTCTTACGAAACTCCTTAAACTGGAAGAGAATGGGCAGGAGAGGTCCGCGTGAGTTTTGAGTCCACATGTGCAAGCAACACAAATTGCCACAACAAGCAATTGCTATTACCAAGGATATTCTTTTTGATAAGGGTGCCAGGCGAAGGTCAATCCTGCAGTTTTGCATTCAGCTTGTCCTCAAGTTGTTGACGCCTCAACTACTCCGCCTGAATCTGAAGCGCCGGTGACATAGTGGGATCTTTGTCCATTCGAGAAAAAAGACTGTGTTAACGCTTCCCTCAAGATCATATCACCTTCTCAATACTATTGCTTTTACCATGAAGAATGTTGTGTTCCACCAATTCTGAAACTGGGGGACGGAGCTCCAGTTTGGCGTTGAGTGTGTCTTCAAGTTGGGACCTCTTCAAATCATCTGCTTGTGCTTGCAAAGTGGGGGCTACGTGAGGATCACGCAAGATATTGTGCTCGACCAGTTCCGACACCGGAGGTCGATGTTCCAGCTGTGTGCTAAGGGCATCCTTGAGTTGCGATCGCTTCAGCTCCTCGGCTTGAGCCTGCAAAGCAGGGGCGACGTGAGGTTCTAAGGTGTCAAATTTCAGGATATACACCATGAATACACACATACAAAAGAAGACTGCCTCATTGCAGGTGAGGTAAAGAAAAAAAGTACCTTTGAGGATGTTTTTCTCGACGACCTCTTCGGGCGTGGGACGTTCCTGGAGGAACCTGTCTAGCTCTTCTGTTGTCTTTGATTGCATTTGGCTAGATGCTACTTTCGATGAGATAAGATGACACGGAAGAAAGGCGTTAGAAGAATGAACTTGGAGATGCTCAAATCACTTTTTAGGGGACTTTTATAAAGAAAAAAACGATGACGGCATGTTGCCGTCAATGATGATGCACATCATAAGTTCACAACATGAGCAATGACGCACCTTGGTAGCAAAAGCGATATTATACATTTTTTATTACTCTACACCCAAGACGATCGACCTCAATATCTGAGTTCACTCCAAGTTGCTGGTTGAGGATAGTGGGCAGGAAGGGCGTCGTGCCAGCATAAACCCCTTCGAAGCGTGCCACAACCTGCTCGTGGGTGACGGTAGGTGCTCCTGGAATCGCTTCTCAGTGTGGACTCCCCGGGATATCTCGCAATGGGTTTGGGGGTGCTGATGGAGGTTCGAACGCGTGATATGATGACGGCGGTGGCGACAGAGCGTCATGGTAGGTTGGCAGCGCTGCATCTGCCGCCTCTTCAGCCTTGCGATCCCTACTGCTGCTACTACAAACTCCATCATCCTCATCGTGGGATAACCATTGCCCTTCTGACTCTATCGTTGGGCTAATAACAGTTTGAGGGCCCCGAACTACCCTCTGTGTGTCCTCTCCCTGCTGCAAAGTATGTAACTGGTTGGATCTTGGCTCTGAGGAAGAAGCACCGCTATCTTCCAAAACGGTGACAACGTTTGGTCGGGGATGATGCGCCAGTGCCACCCCTCCCATATATGCGGAGTTGACATCAACAACGTGCTCGCCCAACTCCATGTCGTCCGTCACCAAGATCTTGCCCTGATCATACATCTCGAACGAGTTCATGGAGATCTCCTCCACCTTGTGCTCGCTATCTCCATCGTGCTGGAGTACCTTTGTCTCGCCGTACTCTCCGCCAGCCTGCTCATCCTTTGTCAACATCTCCAATAGCTTTGCTTTGATTCGATCCCGTCGCGGTAGCCAGTAGACGTCCCTCCATTTTGGCCAGAGCCAGCGCCTTACAGCAAAAAACATGAGTAAAAATAAAACCACCGCGCCCGCGACAGATCCTCCGATAATGGCTTTGTAGTTAGGGCCATGGATACTCTCCGGAGCACCATACGGGATGCTGACGCCATTTAAGCCCTGCCCTGCGCTCACGTTTCCAAAATTGCCGTCGTTCAGACCTACAGTGACAATTACACTGCTGCTGAGGGATGGACACCACAGGTCGCTCTCGTTTCCACCTCGGGGCATAGCGTGGAAAGGGCCCAAAAATTCGTATCGGATGTCGAGCAACGTGTTGAAAATCCCTGTGAGATTCCCTTCTTCCTGAAACTTGAAAAGGAAACCCCCGTTGTTTCCATCCCCTGGATAGGTGTTGTCTTGGTTGAGAGTATAATTCTACAGAGAAAACAGGAAACAACAACCCGGAGATTAGCTTCGTTGTCACACAGATATCGACATTGATATTATGACTACAACTTGACAAATATCCAGGAGCCTTACAGAGCAAAAAAGGTAGAGTGAATCTCCATAAAATGTTGTCGATGCTGTTGGTAATCCTGGGCCACACTGATCCAGACTCGGCGAGCTGACTGAGGCTGGAGCTTTAGGAGGAACAAAGGTGCTCGGGTCTCCTGTGAGTGGGATCCTTACGATCATGACATCCTGAGCTCCAGTGTTGGTGTTTGTAATTACACTTCCAATCTGATATATCGCACCGTTGCCATAAGCGAGCTGTCGAGGATATCCATAAAGATTTGGGTCCTAAACAGTGAAATATTTGAGAGCTCAGTTTGCGTTCCACAACAATTGCATGGTATAGATATGTTCCTGCTGACAAAGGCATTCTACTTACCAAAGTCCAATTGAAATAATTGGAAAAGGTGGCATTTCCTCCGATGGTGCTGCTAGGGTTCAGCACTCCAATGTTGATCACACTCGAGTTTCCAATAGTAGCCTGATAGAGAGTTGTGGTATTCGGCCAAGTGAAGATGGCGAATGAAGTCGTAGGGTTCCCGTCCCACTGATAATCCAAGCTTAACGCAATGTCAGACCACGTATCAGTCAACGAGGAGTATTGGAACCCTCCGGCTGGATGAGGGAGTCCCTGTACGCCTGCAACGACGTAGTTGGACGAATATACTGCGGAGAACACCCCTGCGACTGGATCGATATTACAAGCAAACTCCATGTCATTATATTGAAGGCTCGACAGATCCCGATTCCATACGGACAGCACAGTTAGCGACCTCAGGTCTGTGAGGGTTGCTGGATTAGCCACGGACGACTCGAATAGGACGACGGCGGTCTGGTTACTGTTGTTCTTGAAGAAATCTGATTCCGGCATTGCCAGCGAGAGGCCAACAAGTCGGGTGCCATTGAGGGCAAGGCAATTCACGTCGATGACACCCATACGCTATGTTTTCAGGTCATTCGTAGAGGTGCGTAGAGGTGTGTAGAGGTGATGTGTGGTGGGTAGGATGAATGGATGAATGGATGGGTGAATGGGTGGATGTGTGGATGGGTGGACGGGTGGGGGAACTGGACAGAAAAGGGGGTGACAAAGAGGAATGAGCGAAATGTACGAAGTGAGCAGTACGCCCACAAATTTCATTTTAACAACGCCACCAAAAAAAAATTCTCTGCCACAGGGCTTTCTTTACAAATATGGATATACGCTCGACTATCTGGATAGAGAAGAGACGGCTCCTCTTAGGCGATAACAATGCGCATGGTATTGGTGTTACCGTATCCAGAGCGGAATCCTTGGATAACGATCACAGGCTGGCCAGATTTCAAAAGACCTTCATGGATTGCCTGGTCCATACCCCAGCGCAATCTGTTGTCGACATCCTCTTGCCAGTCCGCAACCTTGGGTTCCTTGTAGAGGAATGGGTAGCAGCCACGAGAGAGGTGGATGTTGCGAGCAGTTGATTCCTTGCGGGTCACAATGACAATATTGGCCTTTGGTCTATACTTTGAAACCAGGCGCGCGGAATCTCCAGAGGTTGAAAGAACAACAATGGCACCGGCATCCTGCTCATGGGCTGCAGACACAGCGGAGGATGCAACAGTCTCGGTGGTCTCGGTGGGTCTCTTCTGGAGCTGACGGAGCTCATTGAACAATGGTGGATAGCAGATAGCGCTCTCAGCGAGAACACAGGTCTCATCCATAGTACGAACAGCCTCAATGGGGTATGAACCCTTGGCGGTCTCTCCTGACAACATCACGCAATCTGCTCCATCGAGGACAGCGTTGGCGACATCTGAGACTTCAGCGCGAGTAGGACGAGGGTTGTACTATCATGGAAGGAAAGAGCAATGAGTGTCAATTGACTGTGTCCATCAATTCTACATCAAGCAGATGGCGACCCACTTACAGTCATGGACTCGAGCATCTGGGTGGCGCAAATGACAGGCTTTCCGACCAAGTTGCACTTGGAGATCATCATCTTCTGGGCAATAAAGACCTGCGTGCAAGGAATCTCGATTCCAAGATCACCACGAGCAACCATGACACCGTCAGTGACCTCCAAGATCTCATCAAAGTTCTTGACTCCTTGGTGGTTCTCGATCTTGCTGATAATCTTGATGTGCTTGCCCTCCTCGCCTAACACCTTGCGAATCTCACGGACGTCGTCGGCACGGCGAATAAAGGAGGCAAACACAATGTCGACATTGTTCTTGACACCGAACTGAAGATCCTTCTTGTCCTTCTCTGACAAGGCCGGCAGATCAACCTCGGTCTTTGGCAGGTTCACACCTTTGCGGGAGCAGAGCTTACCGTTGTTGATGCACTCGACCTTGACATGATCATCCTCAACAGAGAGAACCTTAAAAGAAAGGACACCATCGTCGACATAGATAACTTTGCCGGGGACAATAACCTTGGTCAAGTTTTTGTAGTCGACATACATAACCTCTCCTGTGCATGCCTCAGCGTACTTGTCATTGGTAGAGATAATCATCCTGTGTCCTGCCGCAACAGGGACCTCGATATCGTCCTTCATCAATCCGGTGCGGATCTCGGGACCCTTGGTGTCCAAAGCAATTCCGACGGGGCGACCAGGATGTTCTAATGTGAGACACATACATATATTTATAAAAAGAATAACCGCATTAGTACGGGGGACATCGTAAGAAGTCGGGACCAAAAGACAGATCCGCGGGCGCTGACAAAAGCACGACAAGCAAGGCTAAAGTATAATTGCAATAAGATCTTTGCTCCTTTTCGTTCCTCCACAAGTGAGTTTGCGGGCAATACAGTAGTGTTGATCGCATGACAGCCTATAGAGGAACTTACCAAGACAGCTCTGGCGGGTATTATCAATCACAGACTGATGGTATTCGTAGGAGCCGTGGCTGAAGTTCTATAGTAACCAGGGATGGGAATGAACATCAGTCGATTTACTAAAACAACTTGCAAATGTGGTGTTTTCCTCTTCTCCGACCATTCTGCACAATGACAAAAAGAGACAGCCGCGTGCACGCTCGTGTTCAGACGCGATAAGCCCGAAGTTATCCCCTCAATACCCAAAAGATGATATCGATGAATGGCAACGTGGAACAGAGACTGGGGCAAAAATACAAAATTATGCAGACTGAGAAACACACACCAACGCCTTGACAAACATCGAAATCTCTTCCCACGCTCCCATCTTGACGCCAAGCCCCCTTCCGTTTCCCTTCCTTCCCTATGACTCTTGAGAATCAACGAGGGATAACTCACCATGCGGACGATGTTCATTCCAGCATCGCGAAGCTTGCTCAACATCTGGACATTGTTAGTCTTGGGGCCTAAGAAAAGAAGCAAGTCAGACCAGTGATCACAATGGACGACAAAGTTTAATATCTCAGGTAACAACTCTCGTCGGTCAGGTATCGGAAGGGAAGGAAGGTTGTTCTCTCCTGTATCGCGTACCAATCGTGCAGATGATGGATGTCTTGCGAACGTTCTCGGCTTGGTAGTCGATGTCAAGTGAAGAGGTCCACTCGAGGTTGGTCTTAATATCAGACATAGTGCGCAGTGTTACTTTGAACGGAAAAGGATGAAGGGATGAGAGGTCAAAGGGTCTGAGGGAGGGAATGGAATGGGAATGGCGGATGAATGAAAGAAATGAAAGAAGCGGAAAGAGAATCCGAGTCCGTTTTATGTGGTCCAATTTTTTTTTATCATTTTTGATCGGCCTGTGGTCAACCCATGGAACTACGCTGTGCTCTGTGTGCAGACAGCAGAATGGAGATCACAATCTCATCCTTTTTCTTGTATCTCACTCACCATAGCATACTGTGCAGGTCAGCACAACCGACAACTACTCCATCTGATGAAAACGGACTACGAGTGTCGTCGTCTTTCGACCCTGTCTGCTCCGATCTTTATTCGCGTAGTTCTGCTTCGCCGCCTCGAGGAGATTCGCGGCGCCCCGTCACCTCTCTGTCCCAGCTTCTTGCAGATCTGCGTTTTCGCCAGAGTGCCTACTTGTCTTTTATCCCTCTTCTTGAAGCTGGCTTTAGCCCCAGTTGCTCAGTGGCTCTCTCTTTAACAAGAAAAGTAAGTATTGAACAACTGACCATGGATGGTAGGGTTCACTATTCGTCCTTGATACGGATCTCTTTCGAAATGCTCACAGCCCCCTCAGGCTGGACAATTTGTTATCTTGGAGGTCCACAAAATACAGTTTGGATTGTTTGCCGTGGAACAGATAACAGATACTGTATCAGCCTCTTTTTTTTCTCCCAGCCCGTCTCCATCGTCATCGACAGTAAACAACAATAATGAAGGTACTTCGCGTCGCTCTTCTTATCTTGCATCCCACCCATTCTCCACTCTTTATATGGCCAAATTTGACCTATGTGGCTACGAATCATCTTTGTCTTCATCGGCACACAACTCCAGCTTGTAGGACAGCTCTTCCAACATGGCCTCAGCAGCTAATCAAAATATAGCAAGCAGTCGAGAAGTGTAACAATGTCAGTCTTCGTCGTACTATCCCATGACAAGCAAAGTCTCATATCTAGACTATGCAAGTTGGACACTTACCATCCGTGCCAAAGTAATGCCCTCGATCAGGACTTGTGTCAAGCATTGACAAGGTCATGCTAAAAAAGTCCATGAACCGTACGTTGTGCAACAGCATCACCTCTTCTGCTATCTGGTTCCAGTACCGAAGTCGATAGATCGATCGCCAATCGTGGCTACGCATGGAATCAGGCACGGCCTGGGTTTCTGGATACGCAACCATACCGGCCCATGCCATCTTAAGAGGCAGGCCCTGCTGTTTGTGATCATGAATAATATCCACGGAGGGAGATGAAGAAGGCAAAACACGCTTGTGAAGCATGCGATATCCAGTGCTCGAACTGGTGCTTGATTTTTCGTTCGAGACATTGCTGTTGGATTGGTCTGAAGACTCCTCTTCTTCTTCCCTGCTATCCTTTGACTTGGGCTCTCTGAGATCGTGACTAGCGGGTTGGGTGCTCTTTCCCTTGCTGTAAGTATTCGATTCTCGGTAGTTTTTACGAGAGGGGCGACGCGTCTCTGAATCGACTGGACTACCTGAAGCTTTCCCATCCGATCCCGATGGCCGACTTGTGACCCTCATGGTCCTCTCAACCTTTCGGTCGAGTGTAGATTTTTGGTTGTCTTTGGTGCGACGGCTAGATGGCACCGAAGCAGACTTTCCTCCATTGAATTTTGCCGGCTTATCTCTTTCATTTTGGGAGGAGGCCTTCGTCTGACTCGTATGTCGGTACAAAGGTCGAGGATGTGGGTCACTCGTCTCGTCAATGGGCTTAACAGGCCGCTCGCGCGTCTTGTGGTACTTGCTCTGGCGCAGGATTCGGTTATTTGGGTAACGAGGGGGAGTTCTCTCGGCCGTGGAATCTGGGTTTCGGTAACGCCCTCTCACTCCATACCCTTCTTCCTCTGCTCTATATCGATCTGCCACCCTGTATCGATCGTCGATCATGTCCAGCTCTTCTTGCAAAGCCTCGCGACGAAGACGATCCTCTTCTTCTTCTTCTTCTAGCTGTCGCAACTCCTCATCCGAGAATCGATTCGAGACGTTTTCTTCCTCTGTCTCATCTGCCCAATAGATCTCGATACTTTCTGCCACCGCAGGTGTCTTTTGTTTTTCCTGTCGCAACAACTCGTGCTCAAACTCCAGTTCATCTTCATCCTCCTCTTCTTCTTCCTCTTCTTCTTCTTCGTCATGACCAGAATCATCGTCGTTCTCGTTCCCATACTCACCATCAAGGAACCGCCGCGAGGAGTCCTCGTCCTCGTCATCAAGATCTTGGAGATCGCGAGCACGCTGATGGACTCTGTCAACCGAATCGCGAAGTCTGTCATGATACTTGGAAGTGGTCCAGAGCTGATCCAGAAATTTTGTACCGGTGGCAGCGTGGCCCATATTGCCAACCAACATGTCGGCATTTTCTCCAATCTGCGTGAACATGGGGTCATGCATGTACGTCAAAGCGGTTGAACCTATCGTCTCTGTCATCTTCTCTGTGGCGGTCGTAGCTATCAATACATGATTCAAATCAGTCCAACAGTATTTCTTGCAGTTGCACAAAAAACAATAACAGTGCCCGTTTCCTTACTGGAGTTCTGGAGCGTGGTCGATCCCTGGAGACGCTGCAAAAGATGCTCCATGGCAATTCGGAGCTGACTGTCGCCTTGGAACAAGATTCTGGAAGCCGTCTTCTTACGCTCAAGGCAGGTGGGATCTAACGGCTTCCCAATAGTACAGCCTAGCGGTGTCCATGTATAGTTTGCATGACGCCAACTCTGCTTGTCGACCGGGTGTGCAGGGAGCCAGACTCCTTGGATGGCCAACTCCTTTGAACATTGAGGAAGTTGCCCATCTGACTGGTCAAGGTCTGTCTTTCCCTTGGAAACAGTGTAAGCTTGGTACAAATTCTTGGCAATCGCTCCAGAAACGGGCGCTGTTGCGCTTGATTCTTGTTGGTCTTGCTGAAACCTTGGAGCGGCCACTCTGGAAGGGCAACCTCGACATACTTCAAGAGGTAAATTTGAAACCACTTTTTTGCGCGTCAAGACCGGCCATTCATCCGACTGTTCAACCACTGCCCCAAAGTTATCATATAAATGAGTGATGTCCAGCGTGAGCTTTCCTGGATTGGAGATATGAAACGGGAAGACATAGAGACATTGACCAGCATGATACCAGTCTGGTGGTGATAGTTTTTCAGATCCGCTAAAAACGACATGGAAGGAATCTGGCCCAGAAAACTGTCGGTGGAAAGCATCGTGGGTCGCGTTCTCCGAGATAGGATATTTTAGATTTGCGTCCCGGCAGAGGACCTTGCTCCCCGCACAGAAAGAACGCAAAAAAAATTATTTTCAGATAGTCTCGGGAGATAATCCAAGATGAACCATTTGTCACTCAAACCAATGACTTACCCGGTCGCGACGACGGACCCGTACCAATCCCTCATTGCAAGTAAAAGGCGAGAAGCACACATCGGCCGAGAAGTCGGGGTGAGTCGACTGAATAGGTGTGCACTCGTTTGGTTCAAGGAGTAATAGCTTTTGCCTATCGTACTTGTTGAATCGAGGACAGAGTGGCTTATTGAGATGATCGAGCATCTGAGAGTAAAGAGCTGGTCGGGTCAGATAATTGACTGTGCTGCTGATACTGGATGTTCCCGAAGTCGCGTAGAGCCATAGTACCAATGCCGAGATGGATAGCATGAGACACCGCCTCTGTGAGCGAGATCGCGGGAGAGAGATTGGACCAAGTACCATGGTCGCACTGAAGGAAAAAGGCGTCTAGAAATTAGTTGTTTGGACTAGCGTTGTATGGAGTATTGGGAGGGTAAGAGTTTGGATAGGAAAGAGGCTCAGTGGTGGCCGGTCGTCGATCGTCGCTCCTGCACTTTCAGAGATCAGGGTGAACGTGAACATCATCATTGTCCATTTTTTGTGCAGTCTCAAAATTTTTTGGCGGATGTCTCCAACGGTCAGAAATTGGTGGCGCAGTATCATTGACAGGCTTTATTGCTACATGTACTGCCGCTTTCGGTATCCACCGCCACCTCCTGAGACTCCTGTAGACACCAGATCGCCATCCTTCAGAACAATACCTCCACCCACTTGCTGACCTCCCACCAAAGCTTCGGCCATTCCCGCCGGCACGCCCTTTGGCAGAGGCTGGGCTATATCATGGCAGTAAGCGTTCAATCCCGAGGACCAAACATAGCCATGTCGTATCACATTTTGAAGAATTTTGTAAGCCTCCTTGTTTGCATAAGGAATCCCGCTTTTTGGGTCTTTGTACTTTGCTGGGAGTCCAGTGATAGGACATATTGGCCTCCGCTCTGGGTCTAGATGCCATAAAGAGCGAAGTGTTAGAGACTAGTAAACCCAAGATTAGCATCATCCATGCAGGGGACCACTACACATACAATGCTCGACGTAGGACCATTCGTTTAGAGGGGCGTCTTGCTCTTCGTATCCCATAAAAGTAATCCAGTTTCGCCCACACATCTGACTTGGGTGCAGTCGCTTTCGCTTGCGGGCAATTGAACCAGCCGACATGTTCATGGTAGTGAATAGAACTGGCGTTAGCGCCCCACTCTCGACTGGAGAGTTCATCTCCGCGTCCTGACCCCCCATATCAATGCTCATGGGGGAACCCGGTGTCCGGTAACCCCTTCCGCTCGGGCTTTCCGTGCCACTAAACTCTACCCTGAGCTGGCTCCTGTTTGGACTCGAATCTCTGGAATTTGAAACAGAGCGTGGCTTTTGCTGTTGAAGTAAGGACTGGGCCAAAGACTGTGCCAAGCTCTGCGGCAGTACACCTCCTCCATGCTGCCCATACTGTGTCGGTGTTATTTCTGGGGCCACACTGCCTGCTCGAGATCCTTGCCTGCTTTCACTCCTTGATCCTGGTCGACTAGATGGCCTGGTGCCTCCAGGGGTCGAAGCTCCCAAATCTGCCAGATCCTGGATTAAAGGTCCATGACCAACCCATTCTGCAAAAGAATGATATCTCACGAAATTCTCCATCACCACTTCCTTCTTCTTGACGACTTTTTTTTTCTCCATCTCCATTGCCTTGAAGGCTTGTAATGAGGCCAAGTTGAGTTCCTCTGTCTTCTTGGCTTCCTCCAGTAGCTCTTCCTGTGTCATCTTGTGGACTACGACCTTTTCCCGCTTGGGCATCAGTGCCTTCCGGGTTTCATACTCAAGCAGTTTGAGCTCTGTTTCCTGGTTGTTCAGCACCGTAGTTCTTCTGGAAGACTTTCGAACTTCAGCCGGGATCCTGATAGCGGGCTCTATTGCCGCAGGGGATGCCGCCGCCGATGTAGTTGTAGAAGTGGAAGCTTTTCTAGGGGCTGATCCGGTTTTCCTTTTGAAGGTCATGGCTGGCGAGGTCCCTGTGGCTGCAGGTTGACGATATGGCTTCGCACGTCCTCCTATCTCGCCAATTCCGCTGCCGGGTATAGACATGGATGATTTCCCTGTTTTCAGATGATTCAGCATCGCTTGCTGCTTTTTCCGTGCTTTTGCTTCCTCGGGATCTTCGCCTAGGTTGGCTTCTTCGTCATCTTCTGGCTCCTCGTCAGCGCTAGACTGATCAAAATCCGAGTCGACAATATCTTCTTGCTCTGAAAGCATGGTTGAACAGAAAGAAAAAAACAAGGCTATCAGACAAGTGTCCATGAGAGCAAGAACTGTTGAACCCTTGGCCATTCCGGTGCTTCGTTACCTTTTCCCTCAATCTCAAACTCCTCATCAACTCCCTCGTCGTCAAAGAGCTCCTCCATTTCCTCCTCCTGATTCAACAACGCATTCAGCCTATCAAAGAGTTATAGCTGATTAGCCAAATCCAAGCAGACGCCGAAGGACCAAACTAGGACCCAGATGAGGATGCATTCCATACCGGTTTCCCGCATTCGAGCGCCTCTCTCTGTTGGCAGCCATTGATGTGTCGGTGTTGGTGCTGTGTGGTAGTGATTGATTGCCTCGGCTAACGAATCGTCTCAGGGAAACAAAATGGTTCATGTGCTCTCGGTTCACACAAGCCACCAGAGCCCCAACGCGTGTTTTTTTTTGTCTAGAATTCTTCGTTTCCCTTGCCCCAAAGCAACCACTGGAAAAATGTCTTGCCTCGAAGGTATGGCTTTCTATCTTGAATCCCTCGCTCCCTTCCCTCTATGCCCATCCCCTCCATCTGTCGCCTATGAAGATCACCTTCCTGCCCCTGCTGACCATAATAACCGAAGGCACCTTCTCGACTACCTTCATACCGTACCCTGCTCAAAAGCTCTTCAGGGGTCAGACCGTTGATCAAAACTGGCATACGAGTATTGAGAATTGAAAGTGAAGGTGGGACGAGCGGCGAATAACTAGATGCGGCCCCTCCAACGACTGATGGATGCGGTAGTGATAGGCTCTGGTTTTGACCAACGCACTCTAGGGGACCTTGGGATAACTGTCCATCTGGGTCAAGTCTGTCGATGACGGGCTCCTCTAGAGCAAGATGAAATGATTCACATGAAGACCTTGTCGACATTTCTGTGTGATCGTCTTGGAGGATTAACATCTCCAGTGACTCCTCGTCACTTTTCTCCGACTGCTCCTTGTGGCTTCCTTGCTCCGTGTCTTCTTCATTTCTTAGGACAGCCTCCTTGGTGTCGACCGACTCTGAATATTCTGTAGGCTTCTCGGTCCATGGCGTGCTGTGTAATATCGCAAAAAGGGACCTGATCCTGATTGGTTGAATCAAATATACCTCTTCCCTAGCCTCGCGCCGCTGAAGGGCGATTTTTTGTCGTGTATTCAGAAAATTCGGAGGCGAAGGAAGGGCACTAGGTCTACCATCTTGCAGAGCAGGGAATCTTTCGACATGTCGACTTGTCTCCTTGTCATTTGACCCTTGGTTGATCCTGCCTAACCTTTCTTGCGATTGTTGAAGCGCTCGGAAAGCCGTAGGTGTATTCTTGGTGCGACTCTTCGCTCTGGACTCGCCTCGGGGAAGGAATTCGTTCATAGGAGCCTTAGGACACGTGGCGAACGATGGTGAATAGTCGGATGGACCCACACCTTCTTCATAGCGATGGAGATCGCCGTCTTTCAGATCGAGAACTATTTACCAGAAAATATTATTATATACAGCAATTTTCTATTTATTTTCATGAAAACTTACAATGGTCGAGACCAGAACCAGCTGGTGACAACAAAAAAAAACATCTGAAGAAATGAGTTGAGGATGTGAGCGATAGATTAATTACCGGCATTGGGAATGGTCATTCGGGCACTGTCATCCTGAGAGAACTGAACCTGCTGCTGCTGTTGCTGCTGCGGTCTTTCTCGAGTAAGAGAGTGGAATTCAGGTCCCAAGACAGTCCCATGGGCAACGACGACCTTCTTTGCATTTTCGTCCGATAACTCCTCCTTCGGGGTGAAGTCTGGATAAATCTCTGTTTCGTAACCCGAGAGTTGCTTCCCTGTTGCCACTGCACTTGTGCGACCTGTAGAATGAATAGAAAACTGTCCTGACCCCCGAATTAGCGGCACGATCTCAAAGTTTCCCTCTCTGGCAACGCGTCCTTTTGGAAGACCTTGCTCCAAATCGGCGCTGTAAATGATACGTCGTGCTGTTCCTCTGGAAGCTGTCGTATTGGAGTTGGACAAAGTGTTGGAGTCTCGCTTGAGTGCTGGGACCAAAGAGGCAGGTGTGGATCGAGACATGTCGTTATTGCCACCGATGACACTGTCCAAGGTCGGTCTTTTGATGGGACCGACAGCGCGATAGGTGGTAGATATCTTTTTCAAAATGGAGTTTGTGACAGATGACGTGGCACTTGTTGAAGATCGAGCGACCTCTTTTGGTTTGTTTAGGCTTGGAATCTGAGCTGGGGATAGAACGGGAGACTGAGCATCCTCCTGGCTCTGAGTTCGCAAAATCCTCCTCTCTTTGGCCCTTCTCTGTGCGTAAAAGAAAGCCTGTTCCCGCAGATGCTGCTCAGTCATACTGTGATATGGATTGCTCGCAATCGACTTCTCATGCTTTCGAATGTACTCCTCGGTGTCGTTCACGAACTCGTCCATGGCTGTCAAGACTTTCCCTTGCTTTTCACTCTCCCGTGAGTCAAAGCGTGGTAGGCTGCTCCGAGGCTCCGACGCAACGTTTCTCTCTGTGGCCGTCGCCATTTGCTGCAATTGTTGCTGTTGAAGAGCCTGGGAGTAAAACTTGGGAGAGGAGGTCCGACGGTGGTGCTGAT
The DNA here is from genome assembly GCA_963573315.1 of Entomortierella parvispora. Taxonomy (NCBI): domain Eukaryota; kingdom Fungi; phylum Mortierellomycota; class Mortierellomycetes; order Mortierellales; family Mortierellaceae; genus Entomortierella; species Entomortierella parvispora. The sequence goes on from OY752146.1 coordinate 1,929,850, forward strand.
GATACTGACGACGTCCTTGTGTGGATCGCGTGTAGACAATGGCCGCGCCCTCTTCTCCCCTTTCTCCTTCCTCATCCTCAGAACATGGTCCAGATATAGAGGTCGACGTGGTTGTTGTCGTATCGCTTTCAGACTCCAATGTCACCTTGTTGGAGACCCGTCTCTGTATTTCCGATGAAGGATCCGTCTGCACACATGCTGCAGTAACATCCGTGAGGAGCGATTTCTTTTGCGGGAGCTGAGGCAAACTCCTTTTGGCTCGGGTCTCACGATGGAAGCCTCGGATCTCTGGCATTGGACGCGGCCCCCGCACAGTGGGAACTGTGGAATCCAGTGTCTTTGTCGCGCTCCTGTTGGGTGTAATCGTGGCTGCGCGTGAAAGAGAGCTGGTCTTCAGAGAGACACTGATTGGCGCTGATGCGGTGCTGATTTCACTCTTAAGAGGTCTTTCATCGTCCTTGGGGAGAACAACCTTGGAAGATACTGCTTTCTCCTTTGGGTTCCAGTGGATTGAGAGAGTTTTGCGAATCCTTTTCCCTCGAGCACCTTTCAAATCACCTTTTTTTCCCTGCACAACTCCCTGGAGCATGGATAGTGTTGTGTTCTCAGTAGACGGATCTCGATTACCGTCCATCAAAGGCGAAGGTGATGATGGAATAGAGGCCACTTCATCATTCTCGAGAACGAGCAGGGATCCCTGATCTGGCTTGTCGGGAGATGGTCGTGCGTAGAGAGAATGAGGACTGGCAGTGCGCGTCCCTCTTGGCTTCGCCGACAGTGTCCCTCTGGACAAAGTGTCGTAGTAAACGTAGGGATTGCCGCTTCCATAAATGCTTCTGCTGTGGTATGAATCTGTTGAAAAGCTATCCCGACCGGAGGCGGCGACGTAACACTGTCCTGTCTCATTCTTAGAATCAACAGGACCAGCGGGTGCCGACTGTCTATACCTCACTTGGTTGGAATGACTGTTGTGCACAATTTCCTTGGAGATACTAGGGGTCAAGCCATCATTTGTGAGAGCTGGCTCTTGAAAGTAGAGTCGACGTTGACCAGGAATATCACCAACGTGTGCAGGGGATTCCCTCGAAGTGTGGTTTAATGCGACACGAGATCGATCAACCAGCGGGCGTACCACAGGAAACGTGCTGGACTGCTCACTTGTGGTCTTTGAGGCATACCGCGAAGAACGGTGGTAAATCGTCTCGGTGGAAGCGATGATATCCTGACTTTCCTGTCCTCGTCCCTGGTCTGAATGGCTGGCAGTCATTTGATGGGAAGACCCTGTAAAAGATGATGACGCCGTTGTAGCTGAGGCTCTATAAAGGCTGTGGTCGTGTCCTTTATCGTTTTTCTGTGGCAGTCCGGGATCTCTTGTCGACTGCATGTTCTCCTGTTGACTTGTTTCCAACTCGCGGATGCGTCGTTGTAGCTGAAGGATCTCTTGTACTGGACTTGGATTGTATGGTTCTGGTCGGTTGTGATGAATTATCGTGGACAATCTGTTGTCTAGAGGCTGTGTCCTGGCCTCATTGGCCAGTTGAGCACCGCTGTTTGTTGAGGACTGCCCAGTCCCGCCTCCAGAGTTTGTGATTCCAGAGGAACTATCTTGGTGAAAACGAGACGATGGGGAGGAAACCTTGCGCTCAATTGCCTCGTTTTCTGCCACTAGAGGCTCCTTGGGCTGGGTCGTATCTCGTGGCGATTTCTTTTTTCCAAAGAGAGATCGGATGGCCTTTTTCATAGTGGAAGTTAATCTGGCCAAGGATAATGGCTTGGGTGGAAAGTGGGGTAGATAAATGGTTGTAGGTCGAAAATCGGGCTGAAAAATGTGTGAAAAATACTTGAAGAGTTGCAATCTCAGTTTAAATAGTCTTTCCTGTGGTTGCTTTTTTTTTGGCGTCATTGTCGCAACACTGTCTAGGGCGAGTCTACCTTGACCATTGCGGATGTGGAAATTTGTTGTTGGCAATAAGGTGAATTTTAATAAATATTTTGTGAGTTTTGAAATACAAAAGCAATGACGGTCAAAGAAACGGCCCTCCAAGCAAGAAATCTAGATGTCCAACGGAGAAAAAAATCCTGCTGTTTTCTGCCTGACAAATAATCGTATCTGCGTTCTGTCCCTCCTTCTCTTGTCATCAATTGGAAGCTCCACAACAAGCAACCTTATGGGAAAGTCAACAGCATCTCCTTGATCTGCATGTCCCAGTCCTTGTGCCACTGTGACTCGTCCGCAAAGCTGGTCAAGCTCAGCTTGATCGACTCCAGGATCTGGTTCAAGTTTCCGTGCAAAACTGGGGTGTACTCCACGAGTTTGGGCTGTTGAGTGAGAAGGGTCTGCAGGGCGGGTGCGATATAGCCCTCGTATACATCAGACTCATCACCATCCACTTTCGCCTGGAGCTGTCCAATCAACTTCTTCACAATGCGGGTCTTGATCATGGGCATGAAGTGACAGATCGATGGAGGGTTTCCACAAATGTAGTCCATGTTGTGGCAGTCGGGCATCTTCCACCAGACTCCCTTGGGGGGTTGTGTGACTCTGTGGGGCTTGTTGCAATCGCCCTTGAACTTTGGCTCGTCCGCAAAGATGCTCGTGAAGACAGTCTGGAAGAGGGTACCAGCCCAGACTTTTCCAGCCTCAGTGATAGAGTCAGTGATGGTCTTGATAGAGGTCGCAGTCTCGTCAGCGGTCAAAATGTCCTTGGGCAAGCCATAGAAGACCGATTCCTGGACTTTTTGGTTGAGGAGAGTAAAGTATTGGTTGGAGAGAATCTCGTACTTGTCTGAGAAGGCGCGCGACACATTGACCTGGCATTCGTGTTCACAGGCGTTGACAGATGGCATGAAGACAGCCAAGGCGGAAAGGACGCCAAAGGCGACGGTGGTAAATCTCATGGTGAAAAAGGGACGCTAGATGTGCAGGAAAAGACAATCAGTCAAGGGTTGATTTGGATGCGAGATGTGGGTGATGAGGTGGGTATGAGGTGGTGATGGTGGTGATGGCCGAGTTCGAGGGAAGGCAAGAGTGTGGGTGAGTGATTACTTACAGGAAGGACAATGAAGGGGATGGGGACAGGCGGATGAAGAGAAGAGAAAGAGCAGCCACGAGAACTGAAGATGATGTGCCTCTCCCTCGCCTGCCCTTTCCTGGGCTAGCCGCCCTCCACGTCGGTCCACCCGCCCTGTTCCAGGAACCAAAAAAGCCGAAGACTGTGTCAAAGCCACGCCTAAAATAGACCGGTGTCAGGTCGAAAAATAGATTTATTCGAGATATATTTATTCGAGATTGAGACTTATTCGAGGACGCTACCACTGTACTCAAGGTTCCTGGTCTAGCCCAAGAGGGGAGCAGACTCTCCAGACTGGCGGCCAACAAATCCAAGAACGATGGGCTTGAGCGTGTAGCCTGTGACAGCAATACCGAGACCGAGCGAGGTCCAGTGGATGACGGCCTCCTCCTGCTGAGCAAAGACTCCAAACAAGTACCAGGCCAACACCAACGAACCTGCAATGTCGCCCTTCTTGTACTCGATGTAGCCGATGACGGTAGCACCAACAAAGACCAAACCGGCGACGGCCAAGATGACTTGGAATGTCGAGGGACCATCATCGTGAGTGGGGGAAATAACGGCAAAGATGTTGATAACAAAGAGGACAAAGATCCAGGAGTGGTAGAGCGAGAAGGGCAAGTGCAAGAAGACGTTCTCCAAGACAGTCTCCGAGGCGTGATGCTCCTTCAAGCGGTAGTAGATGTAGGAGACACCACTGGTGGCAAACAACAAAGGAATCAAGGCGAGGATGGTGTGACCCTTGGCCTAATCGATCGCAAAAGAGAAAGATGCTTAGATCATTTGTTTTCATGTCGTGCTTCACAGAAAACCAACCCCTCCTTCCTCCAACCGTCCAGCGAAAATTTTCTCACGCGCAGTACGCGTCTCGGTATCTCAAAGGGTATCCCGCACCCTCCCCTCGTCGTCGTCATCTTGCAGTCGCTTCCACTCACTCTTTTCTCCCCATCAATAGGTGTATCTGCCCCTTAGGTCATGCAAGAAATTCATGCGAATGGTCGAGGGAGATGAATATCTATTGGGCTTTAGGCAAGGGAAACCCCGTTCCGTTGGCTGAAGACAGCTCCCACGCCCCGCCAAACTCCCAGAAGCAACGAGTCACTGTACTTACCCACAAAGCCAACCAAATAGAATTGAAAATAGTGGCTGCAACAAAGTGCCAACCAATAGCCTGGTGGACCTTATCTGTGAACCACTGGAAGACGACAAGGCCTCCAAGCAGAAGATGAATCAGGGACCAGATATAGAAGGTGAAGTTGGCGGGAGTAATGTATGACTTGTGCTCCGAGTCATAGGGACTGTCGGTGTCCTTGTCTCCGCCAAAGGTCGAGTACAGGTTACCCGAGAGGAGAAGGAAGTAAACGAGGACATTGGCGACCTTGGAAGGCCAGTGGTGAAGCTGGAGACCCATTGTGAGAACGAAAAAGGGAGAGTGGAAGGAAGGTCGGAGGTGAGGAAGAAAAGAGAAGAAAAAGGCAAAAGAGCAGAAAAAAGCGGAAGAGAAGAAAAAAAAAACGCGGAAGGGGAAAACGACCGGGAGGCAGACTGGTGAACGATTGTTTGAAATGGCGCGTAAAGTGGAGGGGGACCTTCTGGGCGTCGGCCGTCGCACAAAAATGATGGGATTGCTCCTTTCTGACAGTGCCATCTCTTTTCTTTTGTTGACACCCTCGCTGCCTGCTATTGAAGCGACAATCCATTCGCTCGAGACGCTTTCCTCTTCGCCCTGTCCACAATCGACTGGTTCTCTGAAGTGGCTCTTTCCTTTTAGAAAACACGTCCTTGGCCTCGTGGCCTTGTCCTTGACAATTGGACGCCTCTGTACGCTTACATTGGGCACGTTCGGTCAAAGCTAAAACAAGCGAGGGACCTTAGAAAAACTTTACAGACATGGAAAGGTTGAGTGCTTGCAACAACATCGACCTGTTGACCTCGCAACAGCCAGCGAAATGTTATTGTTGTTCGCACTCGTACCACAACACAACACACAATTCACCACAAAAACACACCAAAGCACGAAAGAGACAAGTGGGATGATGGCAAAACCTCTCTCCCACGTTACTGCTTTGGTCAGCGGATGAATCGGAGGATCCAACCTTACCTGACGCCATTGTGCAGCGAACAGGCCCTGCCTTGGCCCTACAAGCTACACCACAGAAAGCCGCTTATTCCAAAACCCCAACAGCGCGGGACTCTTGCAAGACACACGAGGCACTGAGAGCTCAGAGGCCTTTTATGTCGCCTGTCCCTGACGATCACAGCGAGGACAAGGCTAGCATTCCAAAATATGTGGGTGCACAGAACCAAAAAAAAAAAAAAAAAAAAAAAAAAAAGGGGGGGGGGGAGGGATGGCCAGCCTGAAAGACCATGAGAACCGAATGCGACCTGCGACTTTCGGCATGTCGAACGATTCACAATCTTTTGTTTCATTCCCTTCATTCTTGCGTATCTCCGCTCATGAGCATTGCCCAGGCCTTCTACGGGACCTTTGTCCACACACCCACGACTAAACAACTTGTGTTTCTCAAAAACACTGTTATCGTCCTTGATCGCCACGGCAAAATCGCTTCCGTCACATCTGACCAGTCGCTTGAACAAGCGCAAACAGCTTTCAAGTCCCTTGAGAGGACCAAGGTGGGTGGAGTCATTCTAACCCTCGTCATTGAGATAACCGCGTTCTTTGAAACGAAACCTTTCTGTCTTCACTTTGCTAATCAGCACCAAATCTTCATATAGACCACTATTCTGAACGACAACCAGTTTTTCGTTCCTGGATATGTCGACACTCATATTGTAAAGGACACCATATCGGCAGTTCTGGCGTAACAAAGAAATGTGACACGTCAACAGCATTCTCGTTGTTCTAATTATTCTATTGTTTTTCTGAATCTCTCTTTAAAAGCACGCGCCTCAGTACGCGTATTGTGGCAATGGACACGACATGCCTTTGCTAGAATGGCTCAACACCCTTACGTTTCCTCAGGAGGAAATGTTCCAGGACTGTCACTACGCCCGCCAAGTCTACACCAAGGCCGTTGCAAGATCGCTTCGAAACGGGACCACAGCCGCCTGCTGGTTTGCCACCATTCATCTTGAAGCAACCAAGGAATTAGTCAAAGTCATCCAAGAACAGGGTCAACGAGCCTATGTCGGCAAAGTCAACATGGACCAAAACTCTCCCGACGCCCTGACCGAGACGACAGCCTCTTCTGTCGCTAACACACGAGCCTTCATTGAATACGTTCAAGCCATCAATAGAACCGTGGATCCAGACTCGACTTCGACCTCACCACCCTTGATTCAGCCCATCATCACACCACGCTTCGCTGTCTCCTGTACATCAGACCTCATGATTCAGCTTGGAGAACTGGCAGAGGAGTTCAAGATCCCAATTCAATCGCATCTCTGTGAGAATCTTGAGGAGATTGAGCTGACCCTGTCTCTATTTCCAAACTCGACATCTTATACTGGAGTCTATGCGGACCATGGACTACTAAACGAGAGGACGATAATGGCACACTGTGTTCATATGAAGGACGAGGAATGGAAATTCTTGCAAAAGACCCGGGCGAGCGTTTCGCACTGCGCCAGTTCCAACTTCAACATTAAATCCGGTATGGCCGACGTACGCAAGATGCTCGACCTGGATTTGAAAGTAGGACTAGGGACCGATGTCGCTGGAGGATATTCGCCCTCGATCCTGGACGCGATCCGATGTTCCAGAATTTGTTCCATTGCTAGGAACCCGGCTCAATCGCTTTTGATCCCGGAATTGTTTTATCTAGCAACACTTGGAGGCGCAAAAGTGATGGGTCTAGGAGAGACGATCGGGACATTTGAAGTTGGAAAAGATTTCGATGCTGTGCTCGTCAATACAGCTGCCAGGAATTCACCCCTGGATAGCTTTGAACGCGATACAATCGAGACAAAGTTTGAAAAGTATTTGTTTGTGGGCGACGACCGCAACCATGAGAGAATCTTTATTCAAGGACGAGAAGCGCGTCTTCCTGAGTAATGGCTAGAAGTTCAATAATTAGTGACAATGGCGACATTTGGCGCGCCAATATAGCACAGTTCACACTTGTATTCTGGTCCATTTTATCATTTTCATGCAAGAAGAAGGATTTTATTCATAACGATTACATGTATTACATGGGCCAACCTAAAGAAGAGTGGAGTAAGGGGTAGGGGGATGGGGTATATAATTTCGTTTTCTTTTATCAGCGAACAGAAAACAGCGACGGTTGCTGCATGTATGAGCTCAGGATCAATTTGGTCTTGAAAGAATCTGGACATATAAAGTACTACACGTCAGCACGTCGGCGGGCAGGGGATCGAGCAGGAATTGCCAAAGCAGCTCTGCTCGGGATTGATGGGGACCGGAGAGGCACGATATTTCCAAGGATAGAATCCTCGCTGATGTGACGACTGCGAGGGCTCGACGGCTCACTGAAATTTTCATATCTATTTGAGTGTGAATTGTATTCGTTCTCGGCTACAATGTCGATGTCGCGTCTTGGAGGAGTTTGCTGTAGCCAGTCTGTTGGGCTTGAATCAAAGTTGCCCTGATCTTTGCTGCTGTTCAGCTGCTGTTGCTGCTGCTTGGGAATCGGGAAAGTCGGGTATGGGACGTAATCCGAGTGCTGTTTCGAGGATTCGATATCAAAATCATTATTGGAGTTGTTAAACCCAGCCGTTTCCGCGGCGTTGCTGGTCAATGGGCTACTGGAGGTATTGGTCAAAGGTCGAGGACGGTTTGATGACGAATGTCGACTTGTCTCGCCCATTTCCATTTCAAGCTGGCCTGGGTTAGTACTTGATTTCTTGGACGGTCCATCCTGTGCGGATCCATTCTGGATGCGGGCTTCGCTGACGGTGTTGAAAAGCATCCGGATATTAAGTCCAAACTCTGTCAGAGTAAAGATTGTCAAGGTTGACGAGAACAACTCGTAGTAGACATACGTTGGAAGGTGAGTGTCAAAGATGCCGATGATACGGTAGATCGACATGAAGGTCAGCAAGATCAGATCTAAAGTGAAGAGGGAGGTCTGGAGGCGTCGGTACTGCATCAGCTCGATGTTCTTGCCTTGGCTCATCCCCTTGAGTGTCCTGAACAACTTGTAATAGAAGATAGCCTCACAAATGATGTAGTAAAACCGAAAGACAGGTGCACCTGCATCTCGGAAAGTCCAAGCAATCGCCAGATTTTCGCATCGCGTTCCCTTGGCCACGGATCCATCGCAGCGTTGGTTCTGGATAATGTTGACGATGACAATCCCAAATAACTCAATCGCTCGAAATCCAATCAGGAAATAGTGGAGCCAGTCGAGTTTTCTAAAAGCCGGGTACACGGCTGAACAACGAAGGTAGGCCAGGTACATGGTCGTGGGTTTGGTGACGAAATAGGCGATGTTGTTAATTACATTCAACCAAAGGGCCGTTTGAAATGAGATGGTCCCATAGGCTGTCGTGATCAGGAGAAAGACCGCGATTTCATTGATGAACTGAGCGACGTTGATGATAGGAAAGAGGTGAAGTTTTGAAGCCGTTCTCTTCAAGAAGATCATACGGGAGAGGGAGTGGGTTGAGAGGACCAGCGATGCCCCTACAAGTAGGGCCCCGACGAGAGTGTCGATGTCGATAGAGGTAGCGATTAAGGAGGCGCTCATAGTCGTGGCCCGTGTGTTGAGAGTAGTCGACGAGTTGAGCTGTGCAGAGTAGGATGCAGGGCACGTGTGAGTTGATATGTCGTTATCAGAGGAATGGGGGTATACGAAAGCGGAGAAGGAAGGAGAGAGAGGCCAAGTGGAGGACGAAGATCATGAATTACCAACGGAGAAAAGAAGGGAGGACAAACGCCACAGTCAGAGCAGTCCTTTTATATGTTTACCGACGAACAGGGGATTTTCCTTGCCTTTCATTTTATTGCTTGTTGGTAACGGTGCAACTCAAAAAACCCATCTTTGTCTCTTCAGCGGAGAGACACGAATCAAGGCGCTGTGAGGCATCACTATCGACCCAAAAGTGGGTAAAAGGACCACCAAGGTGTTGAGATTGACGTTGGCAGGATTATTGCTGTTTTGAATCGTGTGCGACACGAGACGCGAAGATTAACTCCGCCAAAAAAAAACAAAAAGGTGTACGATTGCAGTCAGCCTTGCTCACAATGGCACCATTTTCGACGTTTTCCGCTTTGTGCTTGGATGTCTATGGCAACACATTGCTCTATTGTGTCTCATTCATCTCTTCTTCATACTCCGTGATAGATTCTTCATCCTACTTTGACCAGCCTCACACCCCTGACATCAACTACCGTATTCCTAATCCTCCTTTTATCCGTGGAGGGCGTGGCTCTTTGTTTACGACGGCGCTGTTTCTTGAGTTTTGTCCGTACCTATCATCTATGGTACCATCGTTTCCTTGCGCTCGTCACCCTGTGGTCGTAAAGGCTCGGAGATACATAATGGTGATGGATGTGGAGAGCTTGTCGACTTGCCTAGACCTTCTTTCAAGTTTTTTCTCTAAACTCGATCCCAACTGAGGGCCTTACGGCAGAATACTGAAGCAACCTCATAGAATTTTTTCCGGCAAAGGACTCCCAAGGGTATGAGATTTATTTTATATGACCTGTGGGCGACAGTGTCCTGAAGCAAGAGTACAATTGCTTTCTCAAGTTCTATTCCATGCTTTGTCTTTGGAGGGGGGGGGGGGGTTCTTCGACATTTTATTTGCCATGCCGAACCAAAGCTCAGACAGGCCGGGCTGTACTTGTCGTTTCATCTTTGGGCGGATGCTGTGTTCCTTCTCCCATACAATGGTGACTTCGCAACGTTTCCTCCACAGTGGAGCAAGGGCGTCCCGATCCAGGCGCTGGATAAACTGGTGTGCCGACTACGTTTTTTTTTCTTGTTAATTGTAAGTCGACCAAACGACACGCTTCTGCACAGCGCTCGTTCAACCCAAGGGAAACCGATGACATAAGATGCTTGACATCGCACAACCCGTCTATGACGGCTCATGCACCCATGTATCACAAACCCGCGACCTCGTGGGCGGTGTCTCCTGCTTGCCTGAGCATAGCTGGGTCCCGTTCTCCAAGTGGCCTTTCATGCGCATTCATTAGTCACTTATTCTCCGAGATCCTTTTCCAAGAAATGTTGTACTCCTCCTGTCCGTCTGCGTCCTTCAAATTGTCTTTCCTCCTTACCACAGCAAACCTGTCCCGGTTAAGGTTACCAAAGCCATCCGTGTCCCTCAGCTCTTGAAGAAGCGAGTGTCCTTATCCGGCCCAAAAAGTTGGAAGTGGCTGGAAAAGAATTGACATGGGATTTGGGCTCAATCCCTAAAAAAACCCTAACAATCCCTAAATCTCGACAACCGGGTTGGCAACCACTCCCCATATTAAAGAAAACCGATGATTTCCATTAAGGGGCCGGACTCTGGGCCTTCGGGCTCTTCACAGCATGAATGCAAAGATTTTACATGGGATATCTGCGGACTTCTGTTAATTTCTGAAGAAAGCACGTGACTACCCTTTGAATCACGTGTTTTATGGTCACGTGATTTGTAGTTCGTCCTTACACTCTGAGATGAATCTGAAAAAACATGAAATATCGAATTAACCAATCATCTTGGTTGATATCATGGAGAGATGGCCGAGTTGGTCTAAGGCGCCGCGTTAAGGCCGCGGTCTATTCGTAGGCGTGGGTTCAAATCCCACTCTCTTCATATCTTTTGCTTTCTGTCAACTTTTTTTTTTTTGGAGTTGGAGTCGGTCCAGGGATCTATCCGCCGACCCTACTTTTCGGCCGATCGGATTGATGATCTACTTGACACCTCCCGCTCTTTTGCATGCTAATCGACAACCCAGGTTGTTCGACTTACGTGACAACCCCCCACTTTTTGCGCTCTAACGCCATGTAACACTCTCTTTTGCTTTTCGAGACAAAAACGTGCAGGGAAGGGACGAAAACTCTTCGAGGCGACTTGTTACTCTCTTTTATTCTTCGAGGTATCGCCTTTAACCCCTCAGAGGTCAAAGATCAACGCCAAAGTTAGGTCAAAGATCAACGCCAAAGTTTGTGGCGATATTGTCGCTTTTTAGCGAGTGTCAAGTCGCGTCGATAACGATATGGGACTTGAACTCTTGAATTGAGTTACGGGAAACTGGGTAACGGAATGAGTGCGAGTAAAGTAGCCGTTTACTGTTGTAACAAAGTGCTGTTGAAGAGAAGGCAAAAAAGAGTGTTACATGGAGTTAGAGCGCAAAAAGTGGGGGGTTGTCACGTAAGTCGAACAACCTGGGTTGTCGATTAGCATGCAAAAGAGCGGGAGGTGTCAAGTAGATCATCAATCCGATCGGCCGAAAAGTAGGGTCGGCGGATAGATCCCTGGACCGACTCCAACTCCAAAAAAAAAAAAGTTGACAGAAAGCAAAAGATATGAAGAGAGTGGGATTTGAACCCACGCCTACGAATAGACCGCGGCCTTAACGCGGCGCCTTAGACCAACTCGGCCATCTCTCCATGATATCAACCAAGATGATTGGTTAATTCGATATTTCATGTTTTTTCAGATTCATCTCAGAGTGTAAGGACGAACTACAAATCACGTGACCATAAAACACGTGATTCAAAGGGTAGTCACGTGGTACTTTCGAAACAAAAGTAAATAACCTGCAAAAGGTATGAAGAGAGTGGGATTTGAACCCACGCCTACGAATAGACCGCGGCCTTAACGCGGCGCCTTAGACCAACTCGGCCATCTCTCCATTGAATCATCAATCATGATTGGTTGACGTCGATGAAGAAAAATTTTCTGAGTTCAATATCATCATAATGTATCACGTGATATACAAGTACACGTGATGAATGCTTTATCACGTGATGATTAAGACTTCGCTACCCCTCGCGTGGAGGATACGTGAGATCCAAGGAACCCAAAGAAGCGATCAAAGAAGGAGCGTGATCATTCATCTCATAATGATTGGGTGTTTTTATTATACCTCAGCTTAATCAACCATGACGTAGGTGCTGGTATAGTGAAGGAAGAGACGAATTGGAGAACTATACTTTGGATCTCTATCCTTGAAATACTCCTCGCCTCCTTCGATACGGTACATTTCTTTTTCCTTTTCTTTTTTCTTGCAGTCATCTTTCAAAAAAAACATTACTCAACCATGTCGACCCTTCTTTCCCAAGCTCCCATCACACTGCGCAATCCTTTTGCAGTTCTCGAGTGTGTGACTTTACGACCGCGCAACAGCAACAACCCTACCGTCCAAGAAAAATGTCCTATCGAGAATAACGGCGACGATCTGGATCTCAGCAGCTGGTCTGTTGTAAACTCAGCCTGTCCTTCCGACGACGAAGATCAGGGCGAAAGTCAAGACCACGATGATGATGAAATCTATGACGGCCGTGCAACAAATGACAGATCATCGCAGTACAAATATGAACTCACGACACCTTTAGCACTCTCCAGTCTAGAGGACGGGTTTACAAATATCAGCAAAGCACAGACGGCCCATAGTACAAACAGCGCCTTATCGGTCTCTACACCTGGAACTTGGGTTCTCAAGGTGAACAAGAAGAAACACCTGCAACGTTCTTGTTCCCGTACCGCGCCAAATTCATTGAATCAAGCGACTCAGACTCACGAAAAGAGACCTGTGGTTGCGATTCAAACGGCCTCCGATGAGGACGAGGATGAGGCTCTATATATGTCTATGACAGAGCATGAGCTTGCAAAGTCAATTAGCGCGTCCAAGATCAAGAAGGCGAGGGTCGCTATACATCATGGACGCGAACTTGCGCGAGCTCTGAAGTGCCTGGATGAGGACACGGAAAAAGTCGACAAGAAGGCCATTCGGATGAGGGTGTCCTGCAAGTCAAAGTCGAATCAGAGCAAGAACAAGGGTCGGTTCTCACTCAAGACCAAAGTCTCACAGTCGGATGATTACTGATCCCAGACTCCTCCAGCATACCCTCTCCGCCCTTCTCACCCAGACATACCTCAAAGACAATTCCTTATTACATTCCTAATGGTTTTCTGCCGTAATCGACACCAAGTTTTCAAATAAAAAATTGATAGTGCGCCGCACGCCCTTTTTTTTTTTTTTTTTTTTTTTTTTTGTGATATCTCCTGGACTCCTTGCTCTTGAAGTCTTAAGCTGTCTACTTTTGTCATCAAGACCATGTTTATCGATCTTCTCCTTGTTTTCGTTAACGACTGAGTCACTACCATTGCTTCTCGCCATCAGAAGCAATTGCTCCTCCTGTCTGCTCTGCTTTTGACTTCGACTTTTTTTTTCTTTTACTTTCTCCACCCGTGTCCCTCTCCTTGTCCAACGCTTCTTCAGTCATGGTCATGAGCTCCGCCAGCTTTGAAAGCTTCATATAGTGCTCAATGTATCCTGGCCGCTTGGATCCAATCTGGGCACTCAACTTGGAAGAGATTTGGGAGGGGCCAGTACCTGATTCGGTCACATCTTTGATGTCTCGGTCTCGAGCCGATGCACGGATCAGGTTCAGTTCTCCGTAAAAGTACAACGATGGGGATAATTGCGCCTTTGCTGCAAATTAAAAAAAAGGAAAGAGAAAAGCATGCAGAGATGGGATGTTATCAGGAGGGGTATCCACTCAGTAAATTGCCTACAGGCAATAAAGAGAATTATCACCCGTCACAGCGAATGCGTCGCTGATATTTGTGCCCAGTTTTCTTACCAAAGCAAGGACTGGCAGCGCCCCAACCAGATGATGAGCAAGTGTAGGCTCTCCAGCTCTCGGGACAGTGATCGGGACCAAGACAACGGGTCATTACCACGTTACCAACTGGGGTCTCTGGCAAAATGTGTGGATAATCCACCACCACCCTGCATCGATTCCGTTTCGAAGACACATAGGGAACTAGACCAGGTCTTCCCAGGATATCCTGTGAGATAGAGGACAGGGAATCCGGAGGTGACTCAATCGGAGGACAGGAAGATGGCACCGACTCTTCGTCTAGTTTTCCTTTCATTTCGAAGGGCGGTGACATCGATGCTTGCTCGTCAGGTGACGGGACCTTGAAGGACTCTGATGGAGCAGGAGGGAGGGTGAACGTAACCGCTAATTGGCTTGACGGACCATCACCAAGGGTATCAGGAGAGCTACCTAAAGGTTCTCTGCTCGTCTCCTTCGCCCGAGAGGGTAAGAATGGGACTTGAGGTATAGCCCGTGGACGAAGTTTGTTGTTATCTTTCTTTTCCTTCTTTCCTTTCTTCTTTCCTTTCTTCTTTCCTTTCTTCTTTTCTTTCTTCTTTTCTTTCTTTTCTTTCTTCTTCTTTTCTTCATCCGAGTCCTGTTCTGTGAAGAGCGTGTTCTCTTCACTGGTACTATCCAGATCCTGATCCAAACTCCACCACATGACACCCGCCAAGTTGGCTTCAGTGACTAGCTGCAATTTAAGGTCCAAACTCGGTCTGTCATCGTACCCAACCCAATTGTTGTCACCGCGTCCATAGACAAAGTAGAATGCCTTTCCATCGGGATCCCATGTTGGTATGACTGCCGGCTGCTGAGGCGAAATCGGGTGAAGCATTGTTGAGATCTCATTGTAGGCCATGTCACCCCGAATATCAATGCAGCTCGAAGGATCCCCTCCGTGCGTGAACAAAGCGCGCCCCGGCTGCTGCTGGTGACTGTCAGAGAGGAGAAACGTCTTTCCGTACAGTGCCAATCCAAGAACAATCTTTTGACGCGGGACACCTCGATCGAGGTAGAGCTCCACCGCTCCCTGAACACTGTGCCCGCTATGGGTTTCAGTGGGCATCTGAACCAACGCTGTATGGATATTGACGATATGAGTCGAGTCGTAAGAGCCATACAAATCTAGGAGATTAGCGGGCAAGGGGATGTTAATTCCGAGCTGAAGAAGAGGTGTCATTTTCGGGAGATTCCTATTCTTCCTCTTCCACGTACCATAGGCCATAATCGTGACAAAATCTGTGGCTGCTGCGACCTTTTCAAAGTCGAATCCTTGAATGCCGTCCGCAAAAGACGCGCCAGCAAGAGAAAGTGCTAGTCCGCTCCCCTCGGTATCGAAGGCGGCCCTCATCTCCTGGAACAAAGCCGTGACCAAGTCGCGGTCCTTGGCAGATGGGTACTCATAGTCGATATCGATGCCATCGAATCCGTAGAACTGGCAAAATTCGATACAGCTTTCAATGAATAGCTTCCTCGAGTCTGAAGAGGCAATCATGCTCTTGAATAAATGTCGCGTGTCTTCGTTTCGACGCCCCTCTGGATGTGTAAAACTCCAGCCTCCTACTGAGACCATGACTCGCGTGTTGGTGGCCATCTTCAATTGGTTGACTTGGAAATATAGTGCTTCGTCGCTGGGATCTGCCGGGTAGAGTTGATAATTATTGTCAAAGTACACAAACGCAAACATTACATAGTCCAATGAAGACCAGGGGATGGCTGAAGGCAAGTAGGGTCGCTGATGGCAGTTGTTTCGTCCTTGGCCACGATATTGAGTCCATCCCGGAAAGTACGCAATGTTGACCAGGGTGCCATTCGGGGGAAGCTTGGGCACATTGGATGGGATCCTGAACTTCCTGCCGTCCTGGCTAGGCAGGCTATCCTCTCTTCCCTTGAGAAATCCATGTCGAGTTTTATTGGCCGGTCGTTGCTTCTCGCGACCAGCGGCGCCACCTATTAGATGCTTCCGCTTCCCGGCCCTCGTCGCATCCTCACCAAAGCTGCACTCTCCAAAGGCCGGTTGGCAACCGGCTGCACAGTAATCGTCTTCGTTCCCGCAATAGCCCCACTGTGAGCAGCAAGGTCTCTCCTTTGGGCATGTCATCACATCCCGTCCAGGACCACACGAGACATCCGGCACCCCGAAACTGTGTTGCATCCCTCTGCCGCCATCTTTTAGTCCGTGCGGCTGCGGTATTGATCCCTTTCCTGATCCCTTGGATCCTTTGGTCCTATCTTCCTCTTTCCTGCGGCGGTTGTTGTTCTTTTGACGTCTCTTCTTGTCTTTTTCCCTAGCCTTGTATTTGCTGCCTGTCTTGTGCACTTTGTTTTCCTTTCTGTACTTGACATCTTCCCTATCCCTCATGTCCCTGGCATCTTTCCCGTGGATCCGTTTGTTTAGCTGCTCAGGCTTATCCTTGTCTTCGATCTGGCCCTTGTGATGTGATGTCGAAAGCTGCTGCCGTCCCGAGCGTGACTGAGCCTCTGACAGAGTGGCCATTATCCAGAAAATAATTATTGAAAGAGACAGCATCCATATGGACTTTCGCATGCTCATGATTAGGTGAATAGGTTTGGAATGGAAAATAAAAAAAGGGGAATGGTAAGAAAAGAAAGAGAAAACAGCGTGCGCACTTCTGTTACGATTTTGTCCAGGGGTGGGAGAGCTAACAGACGAGCTGTGAAAAGGGACAACATCTCAACATGCCAAAGAGAGGACGAAAATTTTATTACAGGTGTGGGGGATTCAATGCTAAAAGATGAAGGAGGTGTATGTGGGATATTCATGGTGTTATTGCTTTCAAGACAGGTTGTTGTTATTTGCGCCTCCTCCATTCTGGTGGCCGCTCGTCATTCCATACGGGGAGGAGTAGAGGCCTGGTCCTGAGTAGCTAGTAGTGTATGGAGGGGCGTAGCTGTTGTTCTCCATTCTTGACGACTGAAATGGATAGCCTCCCCCATTGCTGGATCCTTGTCCCGCGTCATACCCGAAGTCGATTTGTCCGGACAGGTGACTCATAGTAGACGAAGTGAAGGGGAGCATGTGCGATTGAGTTGGGCTGTTCAATGCGGTAACAGGCTCTGACATGTAGCCTGCTGGTCCTGTTGGTCCACCAAGGACTGCATGGCTGAGGGTAGGAGTAGTTGATGCAGAGGCGGATCCGATCTGGGTAGGTGGTGGTCTGCGCTTGTACGGGCCACGCTTAACACCCTTTTTACGCACCTTTCTTGTCGAGTCAACACAGGTATCTGCCAGACCGTATTTGATACAGCGGGTACAGGGTCGTCCTTCATCACACTTTTTGCATGCCTTCTGGCAGTTCACTATGGGCAAACAAACATTCGGATTAGCATTGATTCTAGAAGGGATGACTCAACCAGTTTGTTCCGTGTCTCCATAGACGCCATTAGCGAGGGTATGAGGTGAGGGATATAATCCGTAGCGTGCCTCAACCCAAGAAAAAGAAAGAGACGAGACATTGGCGGGCTCTCATCTATGAAATGGCGTGTCTTCCTATTTCCAGTGGGCACCTCATAAAATTTTCCCAATTCTCTCCCACTCAAATTCTTTTATCCTATTCTTTTTTTTCCCAGGGTACAGTCCAAGTTGTGTGCCACGTTTGGACAGCCGTTTGACCCACTGGGTCGAACCGACCCCCCTTCTCTATCGCGGCACCTATTTTGTTGCCGCCTCTTAATCCGAGCAGTGTATCAACGTTGTCGAGTCAAAAAAAAAACCACATTATGGGTTCTCACTGATAGCTGCAGTCTGGGTCCCACGTCGAAGTTTGCGCTCGGACATGTCCTTTTGGATCGTGCACCCTTTTGCACTCGATTGTAGTTCCCATGAAGAGAAAATGTACTGTACACTTACCACATGCGTTCTTCACTTGACGACGCTTGGGTTTTTGGGCCTGGCTAGGGTCCGCAAGCTGCTGGTAATCCAACGTAGGGGAGGGAGGCATCGAACTGTAAGGCGTCGACTGGTTCGAGTGGTAGGGAGTAGAGGCAGCTGAGCTAAAAGGTGATCCAAGTAACTGGTGATACTGCGCATACTGGGCATCTGTGAGAGGGGGCACTAATGGAGCATACTGAAGCGATTGCTGTTGGCGGAGAGGCGCCGGAGGCACAGAGCCAAACTGAGCATGGGAAACATGCTGTGCGGTCTGCTGTGTCTGCTGGTATTGTTGCTGTTGATGTTGGTGAGGAGGGGAGGTCGGATAAAAGCCCGAAGCCAAGTTACTGGAAGACAAGCCTTGAGTGGAATGCTGCTGATGTTGCTGATGCTGGTGTTGCTCATGCTGATGCTGCGAGGAGTGTTGGTTGTGATAGATATGCTGGCTTGAGTGTTGTTGATGCTGGACGGCTGGGTGAGCATGCTGGTGATAAAGACTGGATCCGCCGTTGTGGCTGTACTGGGCGTTTCCACCGTTTCCAAACGGCTGCTGATGCTGCTGCATGTTGTTCATGACCGGGGACGAGGGAGCTGAGGCGTGGGCCATCGAGGGAGTGGTTGATCCGCTGTTATTGCCTCGGCTGGCGATGCCAGAGGCTGCCGACTGACCAAAGGATGGAGAGCCAAGTCCCTGTGCAGAGGAAGGTGAGGCGCCACCGTGCATGCTAAGGCCCAGAAGGTGGTTATGAAGGCTGTAGGGGTTGGGTGGGAGTCCCGAGAAGGCATTCATGGATCCGGCAGACGACCCTGGAAGGCCACCGTAGGAGGGGGTCTGGCTACCTGACTGCGGCTGTTGCTGACCATGATAGGGCTGGAAGTGCTGCTGTTGAGGTGGAGCGAAGGTTTGCTGAGGAGAGGTCAGCTGCAAAGGCTCTTGCTTGACAACTGGCTCCAGCTTGGCGGCAGAAGGAGACGGATGCTGGTCCTGCTGCTGTTGTTGATGCAGCTGAGACTGATGTTGCGAAGAGTTGTTCATGTCCAACAACGGTCCGTCTCGATGAGGTCTAAAAGGACGGCGACTGAATCTGGGAGGAGCGGAGGTTGTTAGTTAAACAGCAGATTCGGTAACAGCGATGAGTGACCAGGAGATTCAACTCAGCAAGGTTGACATACAGATGGTAACTGTAGACCGAGAGGGCACAAAGGGGGGCTGGGTTGAATGTGCTGAGGATGGGGATGCAAGAGAGGAGGGAAGGAGGGAGAGGAGCGACCTTCTGCTCAGCTTTGCTTTGAAAAAAAAAAATATACCGTGACTGCCTTCTATTTTGCACTTCCATTCAACAATGGCGAAAGAGAAAACGGCCGTTGGGCAACTGGAACGTCAGTCA
This sequence comes from Entomortierella parvispora, assembly GCA_963573315.1. Taxonomy (NCBI): domain Eukaryota; kingdom Fungi; phylum Mortierellomycota; class Mortierellomycetes; order Mortierellales; family Mortierellaceae; genus Entomortierella; species Entomortierella parvispora. Next base: position 1,948,946 of record OY752146.1, read on the forward strand.
GGAGAGCCGAGCCAGGGGTATTCATTTCCCTTTCTTGGCTTTTCCCAGCAGGCCGTTTCTTTGGCCCCCTGCCTGCCGGTCCAGATGAGTGTCTCTTACTCTTACTTCTTCCGTCAACACGACAGCAGACAAACAACTGATGCCCTATCTCTGGACGGAGATCAAATGACACCGCCGATCTGATGGCAGGCATGTTTTTTCGTTCCTGGCCCTCATCGTCATAAAGCGGAATAAAGGTGACATTTTCAATGTTCAGGAAGCGTTGCTATGCTCATGGCAACATGATCCCCGCCCTGTTGCACAAGAATACAGGTCCTCTGTCTCTCTGACTCCTGGCGGTAGGGCCACGTTCGGGAATCGAACCTACTCTGGCCTTCAAACTTTTCAATTTCTTTTCTTCTATTGCAATAATAATATCCATGAGAAAGACTCCATGTAAAGGTAAAATTATCCAGAAACGGCAAGTACAAAGAGTCAAGAGTGCTCCTACAAGAACAAAGAAGGAACCATAGGGGTCGATTGCGCTAAAAGGTTTATTTTTCTCAATCGTTTGGATCAAATTTCCGCTGTGTGAAATGAAGTTCATCATTTAAGCAACGACGGCCTTGACCTGCTTCTTGGCCTGGGTGCCCTCACGGAAACCGTTCTTGAAGCGACGGTTGACATCGGACAAGTGGCGCATGCGACCGGTACCGGTGGTCTTTCTGCGGATACCCTTCTGGCTCCAGTTGTCTGTACAATGAAAAGTAATAATCGAAATGTGAGTGAATGGTCTGGATCTCAAGCTAACTGATTCCATGATACGGTCGCCAGATTCTATTCTCTTCAACTGTCGAACTGCCGTAAGAGATGAACTTAATCCTCGAAGAGATCTCAAGCTGTGCAAGGGCTTTTCAAAATGCATCCAAAGCACCAAAGCAGACTTCAAATCGCTGCCGCTGTCGGTACAATATCAATCCTGTAGGCTTTTGATCCCGGGTTTCAAAAAAGGCATGGTGTGAGCTGCTTACAAGAGCGGAGCTTGGCAGCGGGGTAACCGCACTGAGCGCAGGTCTTCTTCTGGTTGTGGAAGGAGCGACGTCCACAGCTATGATCGAAACGTAACAAAGTCAAGGAAATGGGGTGGACGGTGTCAGCTTTAGTTGAATATATTCCCAATGTGATCTGCTCATCCAGCGAATACTCAAACATACCGACGGCACAAAGTGTGCGACTTGGTGTGGCGTTTACCAAACGAGGAGGTACCCTTAGTCTACGTTGAAAAAGCAGCACAAAAGGCGATATCCTGTGAGTGGAGTTGTTCATATTTACTGGATACTTTTTGTAGTCCACTGATGATGCGTTTCCAGTGATCGCCACTTTGGCCGTAATCAACTCCAGATCTCGTGGTAATTGCTCCATCATAGTCTCATCCTATTAAACGTCCTCGCCTCTTGGTTGAACAGAGCTGTAGTCATGGTTGCTGTTTGTTGTGACGATTGGGGTGTGTAGTACTGATGCTAATAGTAGGCCATTTGATGAAAGGTTCCTCCAGCATTGTGCACTGCCGAGAGTCTCTGTTCCTTCTCAAGTACATCCCGATGGCAGATGGCGGGCCAAGCACAATCATAGTTTCCACATGTAATTTCGTGCATTCCAGTGAGGACCGTCGTCGTAGATCTTCTTTACGCCATCTCTCTGGGGTGCTTTCCATGCATTTCAGTTTGAGGTAAATGACAGTTGATGTTGCTCCTGTAAGTGGATTTTTCGATCCTGCAGCAGTTCAAGATAGCGGATGGTCGATGATGTCTGTGAGCGGTAGCCATAATGTTGCGATGAGCTGATCGATGCATGCAAGCTCTCCTTCAAGGTTGGATCCACATCCATGGGCCACTAGGCATCCAGTCTCCTGGTCGTAGTTCCCCTTAATTACCATGATGTCAGTTAATCAAGGAGAGGGAAAGAGGGAGTGGCAGACACACGTCGATCAACCATTTTTGACGGCGAACTTAAGGGTTCGATCTTCGACCTGATCGAGGCATGAAGCCGTGTCTTTGCTTGTAATGTTCATTCTTTCACAACCTTCCATCTCCTGCGAATGAGTAATATCTACCTTCTTGAGCCTCACACAAAGTATGTATATATCCTTGCTGACTATCACATGGAGTTGCTGTCAGGTGCATGACTAACCGCAATTTCATTAATGCATTAGTGGCAAAGTCATTCTTCATTCAACCTATGGCGACATCTCCATAGAACTGTGGCCCAAAGAGGCGCCCAAGGCCTGTCGCAACTTTGTTCAGCTGTGCATGGAGGGCTATTACAATGACACCATATTTCACCGCATCGTTGCAGGGTTCATTATCCAGGGTGGCGATCCCGAAGGCACTGGACTGGGAGGAGAATCATGCCTGGACGGCGGAAAACCTTTTCAAGATGAATTTCATTCCCGTCTTCGTTTCGTTCGTCGTGGATTAGTAGCTATGGCCAATTCTGGAGTTCCAAACGATAACAGGAGTCAGTTTTTTATTACTCTGGACGCCACCATGGAGCTACAGAACAAACACACCATCTTTGGAAAGGTCAGTTCGACTGTCTTCAAGGGAACCCAACGCGACAAGAAAACGACATACAGTTTCTTTGAAAACGATCTTCATCTGACATTTTTCTCTGTTTATCATTTGATAATTTGTTCCAGGTCGCCGGAGACACGATTTTCAACGTGTTAAAGATTGGTGGTCTGGAGGTTGACTCGGACGAAAGGCCGTTGTACCCCCCTAAAATTGTCAGTTGCACAATTGTCGTGAATCCCTTCGATGATATCGTGCCCAGAGTGTCAAGGCGTGAGTTGGAAGCGACCAGACTCAAGGAATTGGAGGCAGAGAGAAAGCCAGAAAAGCAGAAAAGGCTGAAAAAGTAAGATTCAACAGACGCTGCGATATTTTCTTACCTGTTCACTCTGCATAGGTCACTTATTATTTGATGAATGTGATAGGAACGTGGCGTTGCTTTCATTTGAGGACGACACGCCCGAGGAGGATGGCGAAGACACATCAGACTCTAAACCCATCAAGAAAAAGATGCTCAGCAGCCACGACGTCTTGGAAGATGACCCAACGCTGAGTCGAGAAGTGGATCCAAGTTTGAAGCAAGGCCAGGATGTAGTGGACTCGAATCGCCATCGAAACGCAACGAGCGGCCCATCTTTGGACTCTGAGAGTGAGAAATCCACTGGCAAGATCTCCACCTCAGAGCTATCGGAGGACAATGAGAGCGTGAATACGTTCGATCAAAGGATGAGGGATCAGGTCCGCGAAAAGATGAAGAAGGCCAGGATCGCACGAGATAGTGAAAATTCTCAGGCAGATGTGCCTGTAGTTGAACCTGCTTCGACACCAACAGTTTCTGTACCCACTGCAACACCACCTTCAGCAGGAGAGCGCGTTCGTCAAGAAATTCAGAAATTGGAAGGCGACATCCGAAAGATGCACAACGGCAGTAGCGAGACAGATACCAGGAAGAAAGGCAACGCTTCAAAAGTTTCTCTTTTACAGTTGGAGCGAGAGCAGTACACGACTCGAGCAGAGAGCAAAAGTAACAAACGATCGAAGTCGTCAAAGTCAACATCCTCAGACAAAGATCGAGAATTGCTGGAGAAGCTGTCGTCATTTGAGGCGAAGTTGTTCTCGGTTGCAAAGGAGCCAGAGCCAAACCCAGTACCCAAAAAGAATGACGCGCCACCATGCCAAATTCACGGCGTTCCTTCATGCGAATCTTGTATGGACACGACAGCAGGAACATCTCGGAAAAAGCGCAAGATATCTTCGGATGACGATGATAACAGTGCTGAGGAAGGCGAACCAGAGGACGACTCAGATGATGATGTTGGCTGGATGCAGCACAAGCTTGTCTTTGAAAAGGATCTCAAAGGCAAAGAGGTGTCTTTAGCAGCAAAGAGAGATGATGCGGATGAGTATATTGTGATTGATCCCCTTAACAAAGCGGCCTCAACTACAGCGGCTCTGGCTCTCGAGCAACAACAAAAGTTGGACAAGATCAAGAGGAGCGGCCATTTCTCCCAAACTGACAACAAAGACAGAGATCGAAGGTCGACACATTCGTCCTCGTCCTCAGTCAGACGAGACGACCGCCCTTATAGCCGCTCTTCAAGGGACGCGCCTTCCAGTTCGTACAGACATGGCGATGACAGGAGATCAGGATACGACCGAAGACCAACAGATAGCCGAGATAGAAGAGGTGGTCGTGATAGTCGGAATGGCAATGAGCGAAGGTGATCGATGTACAATAAAAATGTTTAGTCTTCAAGACAAGTCCATCCGCAAGAGCAACGCTTGGCAATTTGGTGAGAATCCCAATGTGGGAATGAACTCACTGCTCAATTGCTCTCGGAGGGGATTTTTCAAGTGGCTCGGGCGTTGGCAGGTCGACAACCACCACAAGATAGCATCGGGCTGAACACCATGGCCAAAACTTCGAGTCGGTGGCATGCCAGGGATTTAGGAAACAGCGTTGGGAAGTTCGCAAAGTTAAGGAACGTCTAGACCCTCGAAACGACCTGAACAAAGGAAAAGAGCATCCAATAATCTTTATTGTCACAATCAGGATTGACCTCCACGACCTGGTCCTTATCTATCTTTGTCCTGGCCGAAATGACATTTTAGTTAGCCGTTTACAGAAGGCATATTTGTGCGTGTTTCATCGCTAGAACGGCTATCCCAGGCGAAAATGAGAAGTGGCGAAGCAGCGGAGTGTGGCTGAAGGTCAAGGGGGAAATTTTTTGAAGCTCTTTTTTTTAGCTGGTCCCACGCCCGAATGCTGCTTCTTCCTTTCCTTCACAACAACTTTCCACAGTGATACCTCTGACATGACAGGTTGGTTTACAGGATTGAAGAAGAGGGGTATTCGGATCGCCGACAAGTTTTCCACTGCTTCATCTTTGAATCTAGCACCCGGGATCAGTCAGACCCAAGGAGGTGGCCCCGATGGTCGGCGGAAAAGCACGGCCCCATCGAACGCATCCGTATCAAGAGACATTCATCAGGACCCTGCACCCCAGCCTGCTCGAGAACTTCGAAGACTGACGATCCCGCCACCAACGCCTTCTAGTCATTTGGCCACGAACACAACCTCGGTGATATTTGTTGGCAACCCTGGAGTAGGAAAGAGTGCCTTACTGAATGCGCTAGGCGGAACCTTTGACAGTGGCTTTAGTCGAGTGTCCGGGTTGACAAGACAGGCGGAAACACAGGAGCTTCGGATTTGCGGCCGACCTATTCGACTGGTGGACATGCCCGGAATCTATGACCCTGGAAAAGAAAACAAAGACGGAAACTTCTTGCGGAATCTTGAATTGCTCCAGGCGACTTTGAACAACGGTGACGACTATGTGCTTTTCTTTGTCATCTCACCCAGGCGAGGGAGGATCGACTCCAGTGACATGGCTCTTCTGAAGCTCGTCCTTGATAATACCGAAAGCGGTCCGACGATGGGGTTGATATTCACGCAGATCCGCAAAGTTAACTATGGAAGTGTCCAGACTCCAACCTATACGAGTTCGATGTATAATCTTTTGCGGAGTGCAGGCTGCAAAAACATGAACCTGCTCGACCTTGCCGATCAGACTTTGGTTCTCTGCAATCATGACGAGAAGGTTGGGTTCAGCCAAGCAGAGAAGGACGAGATCAGAAACTATGTACTGCACTTCACACCAAAGAGAATAAGGACCCATAACCTGGTCAGCGGTGTGGTGGCCCATTATTTTGAGACTCTGCGACAGGTGCTCCAGCCGTGAAAAGGTCCTCAATAAAAGAAGTGGTCTTTCTCTCTACTCTGCTTTTGGTTCTGAGCCTTTTGCCGTGGCCGCACAAGAAGAGCATCGTGGTTCAAGCTCTTGCATGAAAAAAGGCAAAGTTGTTTGCCGGCGATGAGGACAAAATCACAAACACAAAAAGAGGCAAAGTCGGGAGCCCTCTGCTCCCTCCGTTTGTTTCTCTTCCTGCTCTCAGTCGACCCCTTCTCCCCTTCTTTTCTCCCACAGCCTTCGCCCCTGGATCCATCCACCATTGTCTTCAAGCCATCTCGGAACCGTCACCACACAACACTTTTTTTGCTGCAGCATGAATACCTTTTTCACTAAGAAGGCATCTGTTATTATGGTCGGCAACCCCGGCGTCGGAAAGAGTGCCATTCTTAATGCTCTTGGAGGGAACTTTCCGAGCGGATTCAGCGACCTTCAAGGCATGACAACTCGTGTCTCCCATAAGGACGTCAAATTTGAGAACCGGAGCTTCCGACTAGTCGACACACCCGGCATCAGCGACCCAGGAGAAGGAGGGCAAGGGGACGAGAGGACCAACATGCGGCTGAAGATGCTACAAGATGCTATGAATGACGGACTTGTCTGCGCCATCTTCTTCGTGATAGCGCCAAGGAACGGGAGGATTGAGCCAGGCACTCTGGCTTTGATGCAGTTGGTTCTTGACAATATGAAGAAGGGCCCCAAGGTTGGCTTGATCATCAATCAAGTCATGCCAGGCCACATGGACAAAGTACAGTCTGAAGATTACATTACAGCAGTTCGCAAAGTACTGGAGGAAAACAATGCCGATTTGAGCTTCCTTGACAAACAGCCACATCTGGTGCTTGTCGATCACGAGGATGGGTTTTCTGAGCAGGATCGGTACGACATCAAACAATATATCCTCAAGTTCAAACCAAAAGAAGTTCAGATCCACGACATGCTGGCCAAGTCTCTTCGTTTCATACTCATGCTTCTCATGGTTATCTTGCAGCAGGCACATTAAAGCATATCATTTTTTTTCATCTCGCGGTGCAGCTTCCCGTGGGATCAAGGAGTGAAAGGCCTTGCATGATACATCTGATGGTGGGAGCAGTGTCCCACAAACACAAATCACCCAAAAAAAAGGGGGAAAATCGTAACTGAGGCGAACTACAAGAAGTTGAGCGCTGGACGGCAAGAGTTAATTTGGTCCTTTCCCGCTGCCTGTTCCAACATGAGCCAAGCAACTGTGCATTGCAGGGCCCTGGATATACTCCCGGTGAGCGAGAGCACACTGCACAACCTTCAGTCCGTTTGGGCATTGCTGTTCAATCTCATCGTAAACGTGTCCTGGCCTTCAATTGAAATCAGGAGGGAAGTTAGGGTTCGATGACACGCCACCGGGAACTTCGGAGCGAGAAAACTTTTACGTGATGCTGTGATCTATGACGGATGTGCTCGATGCTGACATATTTCATCCACAGACCCAGGGGACTAAGTATTGCCAAGAGGAGCCCAAGGCAAGCAGGACTGCACTATAGTTGAAGTAGTGAAAGCAAGCAGTATTCCTTTTCATGAATGAATGGAAGAGCGACAAATACCGCAGATGAGAGCCAGAGCACCAAGGAAAACTTTCAAAAAAGATGCACACTATCAACTCAATAAACCCATTTCGGCATCAAGAACAACTTCAGGTCAAGTTCAGGTCAAGTTCAGGTGGCCTTTGTGCTCGACAACGTTTGTCCCTCCTCCCTGCAGGTGGCTGGTTAGGACAGAAAAAAAAGGCGAAGCAAAATTTTGTTTCTTTCTCTCATCTGTCCCCTGCTTTTTCTCTTTTTCCTTTTTATCCGCAACCACCACCACCACCACCACCACCACCACGCACAACGGCCTGACAGGGGACACATGCTCATGGTATCCAAAACTGAGAACCTTACCTCGGTCATTTTCATCGGGAATCCCGGAGTCGGCAAAAGCACCCTTCTCAATGCTCTGGGAGGGTCATTCAAACATGGATTCAATCCCGTCATCGGCATGACCGTGGGAGAACCTCAAAGGGTGACTTGTGGTAAACGCAGCTTACTTCTGGTTGACGTACCCGGGGTTAATGACTATTTCCAAGCCGACCGCATGGCAAAAGACGAGGATCCAGTCGATTACAACCTCAGGATAATCCAGGAGAGACTGAACGACGGAGGCACTTACGTCATTTTCTTTGTGGTCGAACCCAGTATACACGGAGCGATTCCAAGCAAGGATCTGGCGCTCATGAAGTTGATCCTCGAGAGTATTGAGGACGGACCTCAAATAGGGCTCATCATGACGTTAGTACGGGGCAATCACTTTGGTGCCGTTACGGCCCCAGGATTTGTACTGAGGTCTTTGGAGGGTGTTCATGCTGAGCTGGGATTCTTTGCCGCTGATAAGCATCTCTTCCTCCGAAAGCACGACCAGGAGTTCAGCGGTCATGAGCTTCAAGAAATTCAAAAATACGTCCTGGAATTTGAACCACGAAAAGTACGCATTCGCAAGATGCGGTCCAATGGATTGTCACTGAGTGGAGGAGTCGATCGTCAATCCGAAGAAGCAAAATCGCCAATCCGTTATGATAACTTCATGCCAAGCGAGTGGAACAACTTCAATTATTCGGGAACCACATGCCGAGAATCGGTGGTCTTTGTCGGTGGCCCTGGTGTAGGAAAAAGTACCCTCCACAACGCCCTCGGAGCGACCTTCAATTCCGATACCAAGCGCAAGTGTGAGCAACAATATATATACTGTCGGAATAATTGCCTACGGCTGGTAGATTACCACGGTATTCGCGAGTACACCAATGGCATTCAGCTTTTCGACTTCCATGCACCTCATATGATGTCGCTCAAGTACATTTTAAATGAGAGATACGCCTACGCGATCTTCTTTATTATCACCCCAAGAAACGGGAGAGTTGATCCAGGCGACCTGGTTATGATGCGTGCTGTTCTGAGCAGTATGAAGAAAGGGCCGGTTGTTGGGCTAGTTCTTAATCGGGTCGGGAAGAAAGACATTAGCGCGACTCGGAGTTCCTTCTTCATTCGGCCCATGCTAGATGTTCTGAGACAGAGTGGAGCGGATGTTCGAATCCTTTCGAAGCTCGACGCCCTTGTTCTCCCTGATCACAAAAGTGGATTTAGTGACTATGAGCTGGCCACCATCCAAGATTATGTACTTTCATTCCTCTCAGACCGTAAATCAGTGAGGTTCAAGAAGATGATCAACAGAATCTTTCACTACTGAATACATAAAAATAAATCCTGACACAGGCGCGCCTGCACAACGGCGAGGTGGTGTGTACTAATGATCGGATTTTCTTCTAGGCAATAAACAGAGAGTGGTCTCAGGCCTTCGATCTGAAAAGGATGTCCCAAAGAATGACAGAAACTAACGACTTCCGACCCATGGTTACATCCCTAGGCCCTTGTTCACAAACGATAGTAGATTTCTTGCTGGTATTTGTCCACACTGACGAGAATGCCGAGTATGCTTTGGGACAGTCGGCGCGAGGAATTAGTCAAAATACACGTATCAGACGCGTGCAGTACATTTCACGTATCAAGGAACAAAAAATATTGCGCGCACTTGAGATGAGATTGTATCAGTAGGAACTGCACAGGGAATGGTGAGTAGTGACAAGGCAGAGGAGACTGAGGTGACTATGGGCGGATAATGAATTGAAAAGAATGAAGAATGAATGAATAATGCGTGTGCAAGGAATTGCAAGAAGAACGAGAGCCTGGTTGGTGGCTTGGCACAAAGCTTGGTCAAGGGTGGCATGCGCATGCATCCAAGGCGGTTGTTCTGACTTCTCCGTCTGTCTGTCCTCCTTGCACGACTGACTGCATCACAGAGATGCTCCGATATCCTCTTCCTTACCATTGCTCACATCTACTACCTAGCCACTCTGCTTCCAGCATGGTGATGGTCATACAGTACAGTACAGTCGCGTCACAATCCTGCTGGAGACGCCAAACTGACAATACGACCCTCTCTCCTTTTTGGATCAGGTTCAAGTCCTTGGAAGATATTAGTTCGTTAGTTCGACAAAAAACTAGAGGAGCGTTCGTCAGATCGCCCATTGTAGAGCGGGAATGACAGTACGGGATATGAGGATGCAGCCTGCCTTCCTGATGGATTCTCACCGGCACACCTGAGCCCAACCAGGACGATGGGTCTACTTTGATCTTGTTCGATGCTCCAAGCTTGCCTTATCAGCATGATGGGGTGCAGCAGGAGTAATAGGGATCAGGGAGAAGCAGAAGATAAATATGAGTCCTCGATCCCCGGCCTTGGCGCCAGCCGGCTATCATTGTGCTGTATCAGAACTCTTACGATAGCAAAATGTTGGTAAGTCAGCGTTCGTGCCGATCACAAGCTGGACTGCACATTTGACAACAGAGAAGGAAAGTTCGGCAAAGGCAAAGTCGGTTCCCTTTTACGATGCTTCCAACCATGCGGCAGTGCAAAGGCTCTTTCTTGCAGCAACAGGGTTTATGGGCAAGAAGAGCCCAGGGGTGACTCGTGGTTTTCCGCTCTTTCTTCCTTACCCATCTTCACCATTTCTCACCTTCACTTTGCCAGTAGAGACGCGCATCGTCCTCTCACATATTCATGGTATCAGAAGACCCAATCCTTACCTCGGTTGTCTTTGTTGGAGATCCCGGCGTCGGAAAGAGCACCCTCCACAGAGCTCTTGGGGGAACCTTCGAACATGGATTTCATCCAGTAATTGGGATGGCCATAGAAAAACCTCAAGAGGTAGAGTGCAATGGCCGGCGCCTCTTGCTGGTCGACATGCCGGGAATCAGGGATCCCAATGCACCAGGAGACAGGATACGAGGGGGTAGCGCTGTCGACCGACATCTCGAAAGGCTATGTGGGACATTGAACGACGACCAACATTACGCGGTCTTCTTGGTTATCACGCCTCGAAAGGATGGCGCCATATTGATCAACGATCTGACCCTCATGAAGTACTTTCTGGATAGTGTTGAGCGAGGACCCCGGATTGGAATAATCCTTACTCAAATCAAACATCATGTTCTCGCCGCGGCCAATAGTCATTTAAGGACGGCACTTCAGAGGATTGACCCTGACCTTCGCTCACCTGTGGCTAGCAGCCATCTAGCCCTGTGTCAACACACGACGATGTTCGACTCTGAAGACTGTGATCGTGTCCGAAAGTTCGTCCTATCGTTTGAGCCGAAACCTGTCCATGTTCGTAAAATGGTGTCAAGCGAGCTGTATCAAGTGACTCGCAATCTTTCTTTTATCCCAAAGGCGACAGTCCATGCACGACTTGATCAAGGGGTGCCTGATAGAGACAGTTCAACGAGGCAAAGTCCGCAGTCTCTCGGTCCTACAGAGAAAAACCCGCAAAGCCACGACTTGACGAAAGCTCAGCGACCGCTTTCAAGATTTGGAGATATTTTTTTCAAAGGGAAGTTGTTATCACGTCAGACGGTTAACGGCAGATCCACACCTCCTCAGGCGATCGATGGTACGTCTCCAAGGGCGATCCTCATTGGGAACACCGGCAGGGGGAAGAGTACCATCCTCAACGCGCTTGGCGGGAAGTTTGTCACTGGCTATTCAGACGACAGAGATCTTGGCTCTTCAATTGCAGACGTGCTTCTCGGCGGAAAACGGTTTCAATTGGTGGACATACCAGGCGCCAGAGTCTTAGAGGAAGAGGGGTACTCGCGTTACTTTCAGAGCCTGTATAGCGAGTTGGACAGCAGAGATCGTTTGTGCCTGGTGTTCATTGTTATCACGACCAGGAATGGGAGAATTGATGTGTTCGATCTCGCAATGGCCAGTCTCCTTCACGATTTCATGGAGACAGGTCCGAGTGTAGGTTTTATTTTCAACATGGTTGGGAAAGAGCAGCTGGATGATTTCCAACATCAGAAATACCTTCAAGCGGTTCTGAAAAAGTTTTCCCCCGATGAACGCTTGATGCTGGAGCCTAAGAGACACTTGGTGCTCATTGAACATGAAGATGATTTTAACAAGGAAGAAAAGAAATCAATACAGCAGCACTTTCTTTCTTTCACGCCAAAGACAATGAGGCTTGCCGACAGAGACAAAAGCCTAGTCAAGTTGGAGACCAGTCATATTCAAACATTACTCCACCAATATGCAAGAGGCTTTTAAAGTAAATAAATTTCATAACGTTCTGACTATGAGCTGAAGGTACCCACGATGTGAATCGTTGAAGACTGCCATCATATGTCAGACTCAGATAGTCATCTACTTGCTTTTTTTTTCTCGGATGAGGGAGATGCTGACGGAATACCTGCAGCAGTCTAGATTCACTATTGTTTTTTTAATTTCAGTCGTGCTGACTATTCAAGCCCAGCAACATTCGAGTCTCTCCTTTGAGTTTGTTCTTCCTAGCACTTTCGTTGTTTCTTACTTTCTTTGGACCGCAGTGATGGTGGATTTAGCTTGGACCGCTACGAAGTCTAGTACTGTACAGTACTGTACAATTCGTCAACAACAAAGCAACAACAACAAAGAAAAAACACAGCTGTTGCTCTACAGTACTTCATGCAATTTTTTTTCGCGTACATGAACTGTACTAGATAAAGTACCTGACCCGGGGAAATCCCTCCTGCCGGGGATCTGATAAGTCATGGAAGCCTTCGTTGTTCGGATATCAGATCTGCCTGGGAACTAGTTTTTTTTTTTTTTTGTATAAATGGCCGTATGCTTTTGATCTTTCCCCCTCTCTCTCGTCAGATAAAATCATCCATCCCATCATCTCCGCTCACACTCTCTTCAATGCGTTTCTTCACCGTCACCATCGTTGCCTCCATCGTTGCCGCTGCCAGCGCCGTTGAGTACCCCTTCAAGCCCAATGGTCCCTGCATTCAGGGTTGCTTGGACGTAAGTCAGCCTGGTCATATACCCCTAGGGCACTCTTTTTTTAGTTTCTGCTTTCGTCCAACCACCTCATCCTCCATTCACTCTCTTTCTCAAGTCTGATCCACTAATTGAATGGCTTGCAATCCGATTTCTCGATCAATTGACTCATTTCCCCCATTACCTACCACCTTGTCTTCCTATTAGACCGTTGGAAAGGAGATGTCCCCCAACTTCTCCATGGATCCTAACAGCCCCTACTTCATGGAGTCTCTCGGATACGCTCACAACCGTGGCACTCCTTCCTACACGAACTTCATGGCCAAGACCGGCATGTGCAACTCCAAGTGCCCCAAGGAAGAGCAAGATCTTTACAGCCAGCAATACCAGGCCAAGAGCGACTGGTTTGCCGCCAACAAGAGCGGTGGAGCATCTGCCACTGGCTCGGCCAGTGTCCCTGCCAAGACCTCTGCCCCTGCCAGTAAGCCCACCGGTGCCGCCTCGGTTGTCGTTGCCTCCACCGGCCTCATTGGCGCTGCTGCCATCGGTGCCGCCGTTCTTCTTTTTTAAGAAGTTAGGAGACAAACATGCAAATAGACAACGCTGTAAAATATAATCTTCTCGTATCATTTTATTTTCCTAAACGCGCGACTCCTCCAACACAACCCATTCTCCATCCATCTCTGTGTTTAAGCGTTGAGGGATTGGTCTATTCTGACCCCTTGGAGGACTCAGTTGCTCTCGGCTCTGACTTGGGACTGCTACGGGAGGATCGGCAAGCGCCTGTCCAGGATCTGAAATGTGAGAAAAACCTAAACCTAGGCCATGTTGAAGCTGCGAACCGGGGGGTGAACCAATCAATCCTGCCCCTTGCCTCTGTTCATAAATCGATAGGCTGTTCGTCCTAGACCCATTCAAAGATTCTTGTATCGTAGGTAGATTCCCTCCTCGCGTCTGGATGGCTGGAGGAGGTGGGGGTCGTGTTGATTGAGCGGACTCTCGTTTCGGGCTTTTCTCTATCGGCTTCTTCTTCCTCATTATGTTCTCACTCCATACCCGCTGAAGGCCCAATCCAGGACGCGAAAGCCGCTTTCCATCTACGATCGCCGGCGAGTCCTGACCGCCTCCTCCTCCAACGGTGTGTTGGCAGTCGAGATTGGATTCGTATCCAGGTTCAATCTTCACAGAGCTATGAGAGGTCCGTCTTCCCAAGGGAGATGATCCTTCCTCAGATTCAACATCACTGTAATCATAATCGGAATAACCGTCGTCGTCATCAGAAGGGCTGTCGTAGTCCAGATCCTCGTCCATCTCGGATTCCAATCCTTCGCTAGCTACTCGAGACATGTACTTGGATCTCGCGACCGCTAGCTTGATGGTAAGGGGTACGTTCGGGATGGAGGCTCGAAGGATGATCTTGAACAAAAAGACGACGTGTTCAAACACCAGGATGAACCCTAGTTGGGCCGCCAGTAACTCCCCATCTCGATTCGCGTGCAGGTACTTGGCAAAGAGGTTTTGTTTGATCCAGAGGGAGCTGAACGCAATGATGGCGGCATTGGTGATGACGGAACAGAAGGATACAAACTCCATGATCCGCTCCCACAATCCTAGAATAGGGCAAAGGGAGAAATCAATCAGTTTTTGGGAAACAGTAGGGGGTCATCCTTCCACTTCAGCAGTGCTAGCGTTCGTTTTTACCAATATCCTGCGCTCGCAAGGCGATGGGTCTACGATACTGACTCAACAACCGGAAGGCTTCCAGTCGAATATCTATCCAGTTGTTTATCAATGCAAAGGCAGGCGCGATCGGGAAAGAGGTGACAAAAAGGGTACAGAACCCAAATTGAATCACGGTCTTACGATAACACTTCAAGATCCTGCCTTCGTAACTGGGCAAATCATCGTCCTTGACCCATCGAGGGGCCCTGGTCCATTTCCGAGTCTCGAGAAATTCACGCCTCTTCAAGGCTTGATCAGCAAGGATTTTTTTCCTGTTCCAAGTCCGTTTTAACCAACTGGGAGGTGGAGGCGCAAGTATTAAAAACAAGGTCAAGATTATTTTCCTGGCCCCTTTTGTTTCAAGGCAGAAAGATGGTACTCGGTACTTCGATGTAGGCACTTACGGAAATAGCATCTCAAAGATTCCGTTTAGGAATTGCTTGCCGATAAACACCACCGCAAGCTGGACCGTGAGCTCCGTGATGCAGGCATCATATAGACACGAATCCTGCAGATCTAGCCTATCCCTGAAAATTTTGCCACCAAACTGGAGCAAGTTCGAAGGTCAGAGATATTTTGTTCCTAATGACGTTCTCTCCTACAGAACTCTGATTCTTACTGGTGCTTTGAAAAACGCGTAATAGAAGAGTGTCGCATACATGTTGGTGAAGTCAAAGAGGTATCTTTTGATGATAAGGGATGCTAAAGTGAATAGTAAAGCAAGTCCATCAGATCTCTTTGACTTTGATTTATCTTAATGGTACACATTCATGTCCTATGATCATTATCTGGGTGCCTTACACTCGTACGCTTCGGTATATTTGTGATTTTCCTTGTCTGTCAGCCACTCAGCCACTCTACACCATATCTGAAATATCGTTGTTAGTAGTAGCCCCCCCCCCCTTTTTTCCGCCTACTGAACATTTCGCAGAATACGAAATCTATCGGAATTTCTGCTTACCTCACCAAGGACAATAATGATAATTAAATTGAGCATGGCCACAGCGACGAGCGAACCATAGGGACCTCCGATATGATGCCTGCACCATGCTTTGAAGATCATAAGGCACGCAACTGATCCAACAACAACAGACACCTAAGAAAAATAGCAAATTTACTGGCCATTAGAACAGTGTAAGTAGGTTGAATCCTGACCATAAATATGTGAACTCACGGCAACAATGACGGCGAGGGCGCTGATGAGATATCTCAACGCCTTCCAATACACGGGATAGTACAACTCCCTTTTGCCTGTCACGGCTGAAATTCGGGTCTTGGTTGCCCTGAACTCTGTTCTAGGTAACTCGACACGTTCATAGTCGTTCATATTCCACCGATAAGCGTAGTATTGATTGGCTCGCTTCCAAAACTCAATATAAATCGTCGACCATATGGACATGAACAGTGCAAAGGGCATCGTGAGCACATTGTCAAAGATAGCGAAGAGGGCGTTAGGAGTTGCGTCCAGCTTGTTGAGTCTAACGAAGACGGAAATAGCGGAACAAGTATGACCAATTGACCAAACATATCGTGAGCTACTAAAACCGAAGCATGACGCCAAATGACAACACAAGTGGCGAGAGTAAATTGAAGGCTACCTCGCTATTTTCAATTACCATACCTTGCTGCGTTGACAATACCAAAGATAAAAACCGCTACTCCAACGGCTGCGGGAAGAGTGAGCCATTTTGTATAGTGGCCTAGCCAGGCAAAATAAATGCCGACTCTCTCACCATAGTACGCATTCACAAGATCCAAGGGCTGATTCTTCCAGAACCTTCGAGACCATTTGACCCGCAGCTGGGCTCGATAGTTCGCGTCGCGAATAGACTGGTTTTGCAACTTGAATGATCCGTCATGCAGTGCGAATCTATTCAGCACAGGAGAGAGATACTGAGAAAAAAGAGGTCGAGGAGGCCAGACTATGATTGAAAACACGGAGCAACGGGTCAAACTTTAATCACTTACAACTTTTGGTAAGCACCATGACGCAATGCAGATCGAAGACCTGCCTTCCGCGAAAAAGGACTGTTCTTGGATTCTGTTCTCATCATAATACTGTTGACCTAAGAGATATGATATGAGTTTTCCTCCTACCTTTTTCCAGTTTTGGTGTGCAGACTACTATGCCGGATTCTTACCAGGTATCCACGACGACTAGTTTGAAAGAATCCTGGACGTCCATCCGTCCCAGAGTGGGATCCAACGTGTTTCCCATCCTTCCGAACGGCACCCGCGTGCCGGACTATATCTGACCATCGACGTCCTTGCTCTGCAAGATGAAAATCCGTTAATCTGGCAGTCTTGAATAGGACTGCCTCCCGTCTTTGCTCCAACCCTGGCTGGTTCAAACATGGGAAAAGTCGTGTGATACTGGGAAATATCCTTGACGAGTACGGAATCGAAGGCATGAGCGCATGCTAATAAATAAAATATTATCCTTTAGGTCAGAAGGAACTTAGAAGGGTAAAAAATAAATCGTCTTCTCTCCCAGTCTTACAGCGAGATCCGCTTTACAGTTGGTCTTTTGAGCCTCATCTTCCAGTCTCCAGAACGGTGCCAGAACCTTGACGTAAACTGCATCTGAACGAATAGACTTTTCGAGCTCGATGAACACGCCTTCTTTTAAAAGCGCCATCTGAAACTCGCGTCGATGCAATTGGATTTTCCATTCTCTCATCTTGGCTTTGCTGGGTCGAGCGCTTTTCCTTCTCCTTGGTGCTGGAGCAAACTTTGGTACGCTCGTGGCTGGCTGTCCCTGCTGTTGCTGCTGCCAATGGTTTCCCGAATCACAGCTGGGGAGAATAGATGTCGAAGAAAACACCTGAGTTCTGTCCGTGTTATTGGTAGAGTGTGTGATGATCGTCGGAAGGTGAGACTCGACCGCCACTCTCGACAACTGTACACTTGGGAATAGGTCAGTAGAGCAATCCAGCGGCTGCAAGAGAGCAAATGTCTGTGGTGAGGATGGTGGTGGTTTGGTAGGATCTGGAGAAGTGCCTGTGCTCTGTCCATTTCCTGAAGAGCACACTGTGATCGCAACATGTGGCAAACTGGCGCGTCGAGGGTCGTCTTGTGCACCCTCCTGAAACAGTGGTTGGTGTTGTGGAAGCTGTGGAGTAGACTGTCTGGAGCGCGATTGAGATCTGATGGACAGGGCTCTTGAGAGCAAACTTGCTGAAGAATGGCGGAGTTCAGAGAGAAGAGAGTGCGGATGCTGTACGGGGGACTGATAGACGCCTTCTGGGAACGCTGATGGTCCCGACGCTCCAGATTGCTCCGGCTGTAGTTGTCGTTCTTGCTGCGTCTGTGATGGCGGCAGTGGTGATGGTGGACCTCGCATAGGAACGTCGAAGATTGTGGCCAGATCCTCATGCGACGCATTGTACTTTAAAATAATATCAAACGCCTCGGTTGAATAAACTAGTTGTGCCAGAGCATCCGCCCCTCTTGCCAAGGCTACGAAAAAAAAGAGAGATATTGAAGTATGGAAGGAAAAAGAGCATCAGTGAGAGTGAGCTGTCTTCAACCACGTCAAAAAAATAGGAAAGATCCTTACAAAACGCATCAATGGCATCATCGACCCAGAGATCAGGATGATTCTCCTTCCACTCCGTAATGGCATCAAACAAGTCTGCGTCCGTCTGATAAAGCAAGTTTACGACCCTGTAACTGCTCATCCTCCGCGAGATGACACTTAGACTTTCATGTTCCTCCAGTTGCTTGGCAGCTGCGGCTTCCTTTGCTGCAGCGGCTGCAGCTTGACCAGACCGCCGGACCGATGATCGTTTGCTCTTTACTGACCTTGCAGATAACGTGGGGGTGACAGGAGATGTTGGGGAGGGTGGCCCTCGATTGTAGCGGGGTGAACTGGAACGCGGTTGAGGTGAAAGCTGAGCGCTGCTACTACCGATGTCAGGGTGCCTTCGCCTCCTGCCCTTCCCCTTGTTATATCTAGATCGAAGATCCAACTCTGGGCGGGTTGATAGTTGTGAGCCTGGAAGACGGCCCAGAGTGGTCCCGTAGAGTTGTTGTGATAGCTGTTGCTGTGACTGATGCTGTTGACCCACATCTTGGTGAATCCTTGGTTCATGGAGCTGAGGTAAGGATGCTGTTGAGAGGCGATTCTGTGTCCTGTCGACTATCCGCCGATGATGCACCCCATGTCTAAGTGATCCCTTGGGGCTTCCTGTGGGATGATGAAAAGAAGCGCCTGAGACTGACCCGTGTGCAATCGATGCCGTATTCAGATCATGGGAGGAGGGGGATGGGTCGGTGTGTGGATTATGAGGACTTTGCGGGGCTTTGTGTGTGTTGGCAGGAGGGGCTTGAGCTGTCAGATACGAGCCTGTCGCTTCGGACGGGGTGGGTGTAGTTGAAGACGCAGGGAGGAGATCCCCGCTGCCGCTGTCGCCGTCTTGTTGTGGTTCTGACACCGTGTCTGCAATTGCCCCCTGGGTATCATTTTCTGGATAGGAGGCAGACATGGATATGAACAGCAAGAAATAGCGCGCGTTGCTTTGCACCTGTCTGACGATCTAACAACGAAGGAGAGACGAGGGAATGTGACAGGTATCAAGAAGGTGGGGAACGAGTGGAAGGACAGAAAGAGCCAGACAGAAACACAAGCAACAAAAACGAGGCAGTGCGGTTTCAAAAGTGAAGCGCGTGCGTCGCTCATCTTTATTTTTTATTTGTTTGTCCCAGGATTGCTGCCGCTGCGCAGAGGCAAACTTGAGCCGGCTGCACCGGTAACAATGGCTGGCTGCATGGACTGCAGATGACTGCATTGGCTACACTGACTGGCTGCACTGGCTAGCTGCAATGGCTGACGAATGGCCCAAGCGGGAGGTGGAATGGAATGAAATGAGGTGAATTGCATTCCCTCTCCTTACGTCAATAATGGCTTTGGCCGTGGGGGAGCCAAGGGGGACCACGGAGACACAGAGGCTCCCAAGGAGTGTTTCTCTGAGGAAACGAAAGAGAAGAAAAGACGCGTCCTTTGTCGCCATCCTCTTGTTGCAGTTGCTGCTGCTTGCTGACAGATGTGCACTTTGGTGGCGCGTGTGCTTTCGCTCTGTCGGCGTCGGTCTGCTGGCTGGCTGGCTGGCTGGCCGGAGCCTTGCGCCAGTGGCTGTGGCCTTTGGTCAGCCATGCTCTTTTTCCACTTTAATTTTGGCGGATAAACCGTGGCCGCTGGGTCGTTGTGTGGTCACTCGGGCCATCACCCCTCGAGCACGCACGACAGGGGAGAGCCCGCAAGAGGCTAACGGTTCCATCCACGCATCCTGGAGCACAGTGCCCCCGGATCTGTCCACTAGTGCGGATGCTGTTGCACGAATGGAGCCCGAGGGAGAGATCCGAAACGGCCTCACATGCACCCCTACGCTCGCGCCAGATCGAAGCGAGGTGAGAGACATGTCCATCCAGCCACACCCAACGTCCTTTTTTTTCCCCTCTCTTCTCTTCTCTCTACTTTTGTCCTCGCTCACCCTCTCTGTCTCCCTCTCGATTTCCCTTTCTCTCTTTCCTTCGCTCGCCCTTCAGTGCTGACAGCAGCAGCAGCAGCACAACAACAAGACCCCTTCTTGTTGTCCAACTATTCATCTTTATTACATTTCATTCATTTTCGTATCATCATTATTGTCGTCGTCAGCACTTGTCCATCACCCCTTTCTTTCCTCCTTAACCCTGCATCCGTCTTAATCCACCCATACCAAAAAAACAGTAAAAGAGCAAGAGCAACAGCAGCAAAAAAAGAGGTCAAGGCGCTGTCTTCCCACCTACCTCGCCGTTGCAACCTGTTCTGCCAATTTGCATCCCTTTCCCCCCACTTTCTATTTCTCTCTCTCTCTCTCTTTTTTTTTTTTTTTTTTTTTTATACCTCAACCCCCAGTTGACACCCATTCGTCATTGCGTTCGCCCCTTTCCCTCCTCATTCCATCTCACGATTCCGCACCATGGGCAATGTCACTAGCGCAGACCCTGACCGGGCTGGCGACAGTCAAACTAAAAAGTTAAAAAAGAATATCGGGTCCATGAGCGACAGAAAACAAAAACGACAGCAACGGCAAAAGCAAGAGCAACAGCAACAACAACAGCAACAACAACAACAGCAGCAGCAACTACAGCAGAAACGTCGTTCAGATGCCTCGAGGAGCAGCATTACCTCGGATCAAGTTGATCAGGAATTCTTAGCCGGGGATCTGTCTTTTGATAGTCCTCAAGGCTCTATCTCGGCTCAACATTCGCCCTCCAGATCGTCGCCAATCACTTCTCGGAGTCCTTGGACTCTTCGAGCAGCCAATGCCTCGGTGGATGATTCCTCGCAACTGCAGCAACATCAACGATATGGTCATCATTTGCAGTCAAAACAAGAGGGGTCCTCACCTCGCTCGTCTCAAGCAGACTTTTACGCAAGATCTTCATCGGAGGACATGTCTAGTCCTGCATCTTCAATACCAATTGATCAGCCGACATCTCCTTGGACCGTGACTACAGCCTCTTCCCCGACCAATATCCTAATTGCTACCCACAACGACTTTACATCCTCAGCCATTGATGCCTACAGTATTTTTTCTTCCGCCGCAGGCTCGCCCGTGGTGGATTGTACCCCAACAACAGCTGTCCCAATACCCCTCTTGTCAATTCATGAACCGCATCTGCAACGATTTAGTAATCCGGACAGCCCGCAGAATATATACAGTCCTGGGACTTCGCCTGGGGCATACCTGGACATGGCGGATTACATCCACCGATATAGCAGCCCTCACGGTTACCGGCAGCAACCGCACCAGAGTAGTCCCTCGGATCATCGGCTGATGGGCACATCACCAGATGCCAAAGAGTGGTTGAAACAAAAACCAACAAGATCTTCAACCCACTTGATCCACCAATACAACTTCAACCAGCAATACTACGCCCCTTCAGGGACGGTTAAACTCTCTTCCAGTACGGGTTCAAGCTGCACAAGCTCAAGACGCAACTCTGCTCGTATGCAAGTTCCAGGATTGCACCCAAAGTCATCAACGGGGACGGCCATAATGATTCAATCTGCCCCTCTCGATATCTCGGCCGTTTCCTCCATAGCCTCAAAGCCGCGGCCGCGGTCAATCATGGCTGCAGCCTTGGCTACAGAGGCGGGCAAGCAACAAGCCCGGTTGAATGTGCACACGGAGGATGAAGAAGGACGAACTTCAATCTCATAGACCCAAAACAGAAACAAAAAAAATATTAAAAAAGACCCTTTCTTTCGAAACCAAAAAACACATCAACTTCGCCCAAAAGAGGGAGGAAAGGGGGCGCTGGAATGCGGCCGTTGCAGCCAAAAATAAATTCTCTTCTTGGGATGAGTCGCGTGTCCAGGAAGCTCCATGTTTTTTGGCAGGACATCGGCTCTGAGTGGGTGGGGGCAAGCGGATCCAATTGAAAGTGTCGCTCTGCCTTTGTCGTTGGTCAGGAGAAAGTCCTATCAACCCAATTTGAGTTATTGTTACCCTTGCTCAAACAAGAGACCACAACAATAGCATCAACAGCACCCAATGTAAGGTGCTTTACTGGACGTACCCTCTTGTTTTTGTTGTCTGGACCACCCATTTGTGCCTGTGTTCCTCACCTCCATTTTCCACCGTCCTTCATATCCCAACAAAAGGAAGGAAAATGAGATTTCCGGTGATTGTGTTCAAACGCAGATTCCCTTGTAACTCTTTGGCTTGTTCATCTGTGGTGGAGTCTTTGCGGAGAGAGGACGATAGACAAGAGCCTGCCTACTGGACCCTTTTTTTCTGTCGTCATATATATTTCCTTGCCACCAACGTATCCGCCTGCCTGGGTACCAGTCTGCCCGAGGTATCTGTCTGCTCGGGCATCGATCTACCTATAGACCAGCACTTCTTCTGGTCTGGACTGTATGGGTAAGGCACAAAAGGAAGGGAATGGGAATCAACTGAGCTGTGTTCTCATCCGTACCTCCTTCACTACACAATTGAGCCATCCTCTGATATTCCATCCATCATTATTGACAAGCGCTGAGGAGGGCTTGGGATCGCGAATGCCTTTCCAGGCAATCAACCGACAGCTCTTGGACCCCTTTCTGCCGATCTGTTGCAAATTATTGACAAACAATTACACCTGAAGCCCACACATCCTTGTCTGGAGAAAAAAATGAAATGATGATATATTACACAGACTTCTGGCGCCACGCACAATCTCTTATCTCGATCATCAATGTAACCAACCAGGTAGCAAGAAAACATGGTCAGACAGGCTAATGAGAACATATCTCACTAGTCCTCCGTTGTGCACAGTACAGGGAAAGAAAACAAAGGCGGGAGCACCACAATTGGAAATAGACCACCGTCGGCGGGAAGGCTGGAGACGAGGAAAGGGGGAGAGGACGGATGATCTGATATGGGCGAAGTTCTCACGATCCTGGCTCAAATGTTGAGCAGATGAGTGGACGAGGACGGCATGCAATAGACAAGGTGTATCTAGATCGACCCCTGATGGTGTCTAAGAATAGGGGCTTGACATGGTGGTCGATAAACGATAAAATCATTTACGCGTCTGCTTCCATCGGCGCTAGATGGGGAGAGAGTGTGTGCTCAATGGAACATGAATGTTTGGACGGACCCACGAATAGTGGCATACAAAGAGCACATACAAAAAGGACGACGATGCATTGATGGTTTATCTTGTGGCCCCCAGTCCTGGACGGTGCACCTTTCTGCCTTCTGATCTTTTATATCACTAAAGTAAAATCGTGAATGAGATGGACTTTGCTTGCTCCTAGGTGTTGCCAGGAGTTTGGAAACATGTTGTTGGCTCGCGTTCACTGGCTGCGGTGAAAAAATGTAGTTGACGGCGACCTTCTTGTCCTCGTCAACAACAACAGAGTCCATGAGGGGGAGCGCAGGGGATGAGTGTTGGATGCATGTGCCCTTGGCCTGCAATTGAGTGGAGATGCGTTTGTGTTCGTTGAAGTTTTTCTCTTTTTCCTTCTTTTTTCCCTCTTCTCCTTGCACCCATCCGTCCCTCTTCAGCTGCCACTCTCCTCGCTTGCCTTTTGCCACTTTCTCTTCGGCTTCTTGGCAGCTCCTTCTTCACACTCACTCGCTCTCTCCCTCTTACCTCCTTTCGCTCCTCACGTTTCTCGTCATCCTCTCCAACTTCTCTCACGCTCCTCGTTAATTCGAACCCATTCTTCTGTCACCACGGTCCTTGACCGTTTGTTACTGTGCTTGCCCTCTTCCTCGTCTTGTCTTCCTCGCTTGCTACGCCCCTAGGTTGCTCCCCCCCCCCCCCCCCCCCCCCTTTCACGTAACAATGCAGTACCCTGTCGCGCTTCAGACCCACAACTTCTCGACAGCGCCTGCCTCGCCTGAGCCTGCACCTTTGGAGAATGAAGAGAAAGTGACAAAGATCACTAACTGCAAAATCCTGAGAGACCATCAGATTGTGGAGCACGATGCCATCTGGATCCAGGGAGACAAGATCATTGACCCACACAAGTTCTTTTGGTACCAAAAGCGACTTCCGGACTTGGTGCTAGATGCGAAAGGCCTGCTAGTTGTGCCTGGATTTATCGAGGTTCAAATCAATGGTACGAAGAGAAGGAAAACAAAGAGGATATTTTGTTGCTCGTCCGTCTGTTCAATCACTCAAACTCGTGGTGAATGGGTCGGCATTCGGATCATCTCCACCTTCACTCTCTGTCACTCCTTACCCTCGCGTCTGCAGTCCTGTCACGCCATGTCCCCCTCACCCCATCCCGCCAAGACCACTCTTCGTTGTTGCTGTGGAGTCGTACTCTTACTATTCTATCCCTCTTTTGTACCTCACCCTTCGCCTCCCGTGCTGCTCAGTCGTTGTGTACAGACAGACATAATCTTGGTTTATCAAGATTGGACTGCATGGCGCACCACAAGTGCTCTTGTTTGTTTGCGAGGTGCATTTGTTGATTTTTGGCGTGGAAGGCCATCTCTTCCTATTCAACGATCGCCTTTTATGTTCATGTTTTCTCACAGTGTTGTGGGTGAATTGACGACCATCCAGAGCGCTGATCACAAGTCAAAAATCCCATTCAGTCTTGTGTTTCTGTCTTCCGATCTCGCTCTCACTCACTCACTTCGCCGTTCTCATTGCTCCTCCTCTTCCTCCACGCTCACTCGCATGTCATTCTTTTTGTCTCATTCCTCCCGATTGTTCTATTTTTCTTTCCAACAGGTGCCTTTGGATTCGACTTTTCAATTGCCTCTGACCCCGAGACGTACGAGCAAGGACTTTCCAAAGTTAGCCGTGGACTTGTCAAGTACGGCACAACTTCTTATTGCCCCACCATCGTCTCCTCAACTGCATCTGATTACAATAAGGTAATCAATCGAATTGACACTACGTGTTTCTACGTGTTTTTTTTGTTCTTCCTCGCCCCGTTCAATTTGTGCGATTGTTCCATGCATCGAACCATTTGGGTCCCGTCATCGACCCTCGTCACACACAACTAAGGAATATAAACAGACAACAAAACCATTCCTCTCCTTCCTCCTTCAACAACAATGTTGGCTAACAGGTACAGATTAACATGTCAACATCAACAAAACTCTCTCGGCTGATCGTCATCCGCTTTTTGTCTCTCTCCTGTTTCTGGTCACACGCTATCAGATCCTCCCTCACTTGAAACCGAGGTCTGGCTCGGCTCATACCGGCGCCTCGATCCTCGGCGCTCATGTCGAGGGACCGTTCATCAACGAATCCCGCGCAGGCGCTCATTCCATCGATGTCCTCCGGTCCTCTGCCAAAAACGGCCTCGCGGACTTCAAAGATGTCTATGGTCTTGATGATGACTCGTCAAGTGAGATCGAATCCATCAAGCTCTTCACCTGCGCCCCGGAGCTGGAAGGCGTTGCCGACTGCATCCCTGACTTGGTCAAGGCCGGCATCACCGTCTCAATCGGTACAGTGAACGACTCAAGCCTCGCAATTTTTGTGTACCTCTGTGCGTGTGCGTCTGTGTGTCTAACAGCTTTTTTTTTCTTGACCTCAGGTCACTCCATGGCGAACATTTCCCAGGCCGAGAAGGCAGTGACGAACGGCGCAACTTTCATTGCGCACCTGTTCAACGCCATGCCTCAGTTCCACCACCGCGATCCCGGAGTCATTGGGCTCTTGGGCTCCAGGATGGATTTGCCTCGTCCCTTTTACGGTCTGATCTGCGATGGGATGCATGTGCACCCAAACTCAGTCAAGATCGCCTATGACTCCCACCCTGCTGGAGTGATCCTCTGTACTGCGATGTCCCCTCTGGGACTGGAACAGGAAGACGAAGGTCCCCAGTCAAACACGATCAAGTATGAGAATTTTTATTTCCTTTTTTTTTCTGTAGTTGCTTTTGACTGTCTGAAAGTCGAATTGCCGCAGCTCTGCTCAAGGTGATCCACTGGCGTTGTATTAACTTGGGCGACATTTGGTCAATTCCCTTTCCCTTCCATTATCACTCTTATTTGTCTATCCACAGCGCACCAACGACTGAAGCGTCACTAGAAGCCGATCCTGAGATCTCGTCCACTTTTAACAAGACTCATGGATTACGGATCGATCTCGAAAAAAAGTCTCCTCCAAACGAGAATCATCGCCCATCCTCGGGAGTCGAGCACAATGAGGGATCCCTCCCCACCCCACCAGGCTCCACACCGCTGTCACCGCTCAAGATGACAGTGGCATCCTCTTCGTTTGGTGGCGTGGATGCATCGGTTGTGGCAGAGGCGGTCCAGAAGCAATTGCTTCCTCCTCAGATGTTGCAATCCTCGTCCCTGAATTTTGAATCTGCATCTTCTTCCTACGTCGCGACGGCCTTTGAGTCCCATGAAGTGCCTTGGATAATCAAGACGGTTTACACCCACTTGCCAGAGTACGATGAACATGACGCTTTCACGGAATACGAGGAATTCGAAGGGTCGGGGCATAGTCTACGAATCATTACCTTACATATTACGGACTCTGACGATGATGACCTTCTCGATGGCGGATCCCTGTCCTTGTCCGATAGATCTGCAACGGCGTTCCCACCGCCGCCAAGGGAGTCTCTTGTAGTGCCGGCCACTATTACCACCACAGATGCCTCCATTAATACCACCGCTCCGACCCCCGTCAATGCAGCAGCAAGCGCAGAATCCGCCTCTACCGACGACAACGGTTTTCAGCACGACGTCGAGATGACAGACTGCAGCTGCAAACACCACGTCCAGCATGTGATTGGAAGTGATCGCGGTAGCCAAAAGGGCTCTTCCACTAGTCCCTCTGTCCGAACCCAGCGAAGTGAGGCCGGCGACCTGTGCTGTGCTTCCTCAAGTGTGATCACGATGGATGCTTGCATCCGCAACTTTATCGAGTTCACGTCCTGCTCAGTGGTCGAGGCCCTGGAGGCAGTAACACTTCACCCTGCTGTGATGCTGGGCATCCAGAACTCCAAGGGCGTGATCCAACCTGGAGCGGATGCCGATCTTGTCTTTTTGTCCGAGGATCTGTTCGTAAAACGAGTTTTTGTCGCCGGGGAAGAGGTGGTGGATTTGTAGAAGAGGAACTAGAAAGACCCAACTGTTATTTTTTTTTTCTGCCACCCACGACCCTATTGTTTAGCCTAGTACCTCTCACCCACCACCATCCCTTTTTTTCTCTGTCAAATAACTTGACATCATGACAATCGACCTCATCTCATCTCTCGCAAACGCACCTCGTAACATGAAGCACGACTTTGAAAAATAAAAAAAATCAGGTTTTTTTTTTATTATTAATTCTTTTTGCGTGTTGCGATTACGAGCGGCGAATGACAATATCCTCGAGATGACTTTTTGGGAACAGTGCTCAGGGAGGAAGAAGGAAGGCGTGCGATGGCTAATACTGATCGACAGATACAGGACAAGAGTTATCTTATCAGCGGAAGTGAATCTTCCTACATACATACATCACATCACAAACGGAACGCAAACACTGATTCCTTGCCAGGAAAACAGACAAGAGCTGTGAGACGCGTTAACAGCCAAGGTTTGCGCCGGATCTTTTTGACTGGAAAGAACCAACATCATAAAATGTGGGGTTGGGAGGTGGTTTTTGGGTTGTGAACTCTCTTTGTTTGCTTTTGGTTTTTCGCTCTCATCCCATTTTCTTGAGACGACATGAAGAAACAACCAAATGAATTTTTTTTTTTTATCGTCGAGATCTCGTGCGACCCTAGCCCCGGCTCTGTGGAACGTGCAATAAACAGATGCTCCCTCTCTTGGGACCTTCCATCCCAATATTTTCCATTGCCTTCATGTTGTTCTTTTTGGTTGGGGACAGGTCATCTAGGGCGAGGGCCAGGTGAGCAAGACCAAGGACAGAGAAAGAAATGAGGAAGAGACTGGACCGCAGGAAAGGGAGAGGGAAAAAAGACTGGAGACATTTTGTGAGCACAGAGAGGTTTCATGTGGTGTCCAGTGTATGTGTGTCTGTGCCATAATTCTAAGATGAGACTTGACGCTTCTCGGAGGGACTCCTCTGGGGTTGGGGTTGCAGTCAGTCTGCCAGTCTGCTGGTCTGCTGGTCTGGTCAAAGGCAAGATGACACGGAGAGAAAGGCAACAGAGAGGACCCTTGTGGAGAGCGGAAGGCCAGCCAGAGGGAGGGAGCGAAGCAAGACAAACCTTGATCGGAAAGACAAACAGAGAAAAAGGGCGACAGGGAGGCAAGACAGAGAAAGCATCTCTGGCCGCCTGTGAGGAGGATCAAGGTTCTGATAAGATGACCGAGATGATCAGGCACAGGACAAGGTTCAAACCTTGTCTCACTCACCCTCTATCTGGCCCTGTGTCTGTCTGTCTGTCTCTGTGTGGTGTCTGTCTGTCTCTCCCCAACCTCCCCCTCTTGCTCTCGTTTTGTTTGCTATTGCCGTCCTTCTGCCTTGCTCTCTTGTCGTCAACCAGGAGGAAGCAACAGAGGGATGCATTCTTGTAAAATGTGTGCAATCCGGTTGATCGAGACGATAAACACAGCCTAGACAGGCGTATGCATGTACTGTTCTCTGCCCTCTTCGTGCGTGCTTCTTTGGTAGAAGGAGCACAGAAACTGAGACAACCTCTACTCAACCTCTCCTGGTGTCAACTTCTCCTGAACCTCCTGGAGTAGAGTGAATGAAAGATGACAAATGAATGCCAGGAAGAATATTGTCTTTGAAACGCTTGCACTGCCGTCGGACGAGACTACATGTGTACAAGCCGACTACAACAGTATACTACCCGGCTGGCCCTGGCTGCGGAAGCCGCTGATAGTCGTCGTGATGTGATGCAGCATGTGGTCTTGGTCTCCTCCTTCAGTCTCCCCACAGAAGGTACAGCAGGCAGGTACCATCACAGTGGGCTTGGGTGTTGTTCCAATAGGTGCTTACTGTAAGATCTATGGTCCAAAAAATGTGAACTATAGATAACGACATCTCGAGGAACAATATCTCTCAAAGTCTACGAGCTCAAAGTCCACGACTGCTGCCTCCGTGTGTCTTTGTCTACCACCCAAGATTTGCTCCGTGTTCCTGCACATCGCCATCATATCCCTTGGACATGTTGCGGGATCGAAACTCAGCGATGGCTGTTGGACAAGATCTCGATTCCGCACCTCTGCAGGGGCGACTACTAGTATACCGGTACCGGTACAGTACTTTCATTTTGCTCGCGTTGTTCTCCGACCACTCTGTCCACGGCCACTTGTTGAAAGTGCACTGAGCTCTCGTCAAGAATTCAACGCCAGCCCGACCAGACCCAAAGGTGGTCCGAGGAGGAGGATCAAAGTCGGAACATCATGTTCCACTTGCACTTCAGGTTGTAACGCACGATAGAAAAAATTACGAAGAAGTATCTGTTCTCCTCCGGGTTAGCAACAAACTAATTGTGGGGAAGAGGGAGCACCTTGCAGCAGAGCACTGCAGAGACAATTGACGATTGCACTGATTACAGAGATCGACAAAGAGATAAAGAAACAGCAGGGGAAAGTGCTGCTGGATCCTTCAATTCAAAAAGCGAACAATCAATAAAGAAAGAAAAGTGGCCGCGGCCATTTTCTGCTTAAAAACCAATACATTTTTTGGTCTTTCTTTTTCTTCTCTTTCCTTCATTCTCATTTACTCCATCACTTCCCCATCTTTTTTTCAACCCCTAATCCTTCCATTCACCTCATCTCATCTCATTCCTCCACTCATCCCCCGTGTCATCCACATACATTATAAGAGCAAAAATGACCTCCTCTACTTTCCAAGATACCGTGAACGAGTTCGTCCTCTCCAAGAATCAAGTCCAGAAGATCATCGACGGTTTGACCGAAGAGCTTGTCGAGGGTCTTTTCACCAAGGACCCCAAGAACATCACTCAGCAGCCCTCATACATCACTCGTCTGCCTACTGGCCAGGAGACTGGTCTCTACTTGGCCATCGACATGGGCGGCACCAACCTTCGTACCGCCGCCGTTCACCTTTTGGGTGATGGTCAGGTTGGCGTCACCATGGAGAAGCACGAGATCACCCATGAGCTTAAGACCGGAACTGGCGAGGCCATGTTCGATTGGATCGCTGACTGCACTGCCCAGCTCTTGAAGAGCGTTGCCTTGGATTTGGGCACTACGTCTGACCTTCAGATGGGTGTCACCTTCTCCTTTGCTCTCCAGTAAGTCTCTTTTTTTTTCTCGCCTTCTCAGTCTCGTGTTTGATTTGTTTGTGTCTGTGTGTTGTGCCTCTGTGGGGATATCTTCTGGATGCTCCAACACAGGACAAAGATTCACTGTAAACATGTAAACAAAGCCTACAGACCTTCTTTTTCAATCAGTGGGGCGAGCAAAAAAACAGGAAGCACAGAAAAAAAATAATAGGATTTGAGCGGAAACTGGACCTGTTTGAAATGGGGGTTGAGAGTTCCACTTGGAAAAAGAATAGACAACTAATAATAACATCGCCACCTATTGTACTTCCTCATCTTTCATAGTCAGACCGCCATTAACCGTGGAACCGTTCTTGCCATGGGCAAAGGTTTTGATCTCTCGGACGTCATGGGCAAGGACCTCAAGGACTTGCTGGAGGGAGGATTCGCGCGCAAGAACTTGCCCGTCTCTGTCTCGGCCATCATCAACGACACTGTCGGAACTTTGGTTTCGCACGCCTATGTTTCTCCCTCCACCAAGATCGGAGTCATTCTCGCCACTGGCACCAACGCTGCCTACATTGAGCGCGCTTCGGAGGTTTCCAAGTACAACGGCCCTGCTTGCGATCAAATGATTCTTAACACTGAATGGGATGCTATGGGCAAGGCCTCTTACTTGCCTCAGACCAAGTATGACAAGGAGATCGATGCTGTCTCTTTGGTCCCAGGATTCCAGGAGTTTGAGAAGATGGTCTCGGGTCTTTATATGGGAGAGTTGGTCCGTCTCGCTCTTGTCGACTTGATCGAGCGCAACACCATTTTTGAGTTCTTGGGCGGCAAGGTTCCCGAGTCCCTTAAGCCTCGCTTGGCCTTCAAGACCCTGTTCATGTCCACCATCGAGTCCGATAACAGCGCCGAACACACTGCGATTGACCACGTCTTCAAGACTAGCTTCAGCATTGACGGTTTGACTGCCGAGGACCGTCGTCGTGTCTTCGAGCTGGTTCACGCTGTTGGCAAGCGATCTGCCGCTATGACTGCTGCCGCCTGCGCTGCCCTTCTTCACAAGGCCAACGGATCCTCTGTCAACTTGGATGACGCCAACGAGATCACCACCATCGGTATCGATGGATCCGTGTTCGAGAAGTACCCCCACTTCTCTCACGAGATGATGGAGTCCTTGACAGATATCCTGGGCAAGGACCGCGCTTCCCGTATCCGTCTCGAGCTCGCTCGTGATGGTGGATGCATCGGTGCCGCATTGGTTGCCATGGTCTCCCACAGCGGTGGAGCCGTTTAAATGTGCTTTCTCCTCTCCCTCCCCCCACATTCTAGTGCTATCAATGTAAATATATCTTCTTCAATTCCCACGAAAAGAATGTCTTTCAGGGCCCATGTATTGAATACCTGTGTTGAGATGAGATCTATCTGACGGGCCTGATGGTGGTTAGTTTTCGGCCGACCATTGGGTCGCTTACTGTCGACCCTGCCATTCTCTAACCGTCGACCATTGACGCCGACCCCACTCTAAACCGCCGACTTCTCTTCTCCTAATCCGCCGACCAGCCTATGTCTTAACCACCGAGATCTCCATATCCACCGATCTATGCTCGTAATTGCATCCGCCGACTTTATGATCATACTGTCGCGTTGTCGCATCCTCCTTTACTACAGTTGTAGTTCTTCACGTAGTAACTTGAACACATTCTCTCGACCACCTTAACCCTGACTCCACCTCGCTTCCCCTCACCAATTCTTGCCCTGCCCTGTCCTTGGAAATGTTTTCCCTTTATCTTGCCTAGTCGTGATTCTCGGAGACAGTCGGTGGGTATGATTGTGAAGACTGGTTGGCAAATAAGAAAAAGAGAAGTCGGCTGATACGATTATTAGGGTAGGTCGGTGGCTATGGAGATCTCCTTCAGATCTTGGTCAAAAAAAAAAAAAGACAAAAAAGAAAAAAAAAAGATATATCCGCCCAACGCGGGGGTCGAACCCGCAACTTTCAGATTAAAAGTCTGACACTCTACCGATTGAGTTAGCCGGGCTTTTCGGATGTTTGACTGTTCATTATCAGATCATTTTGTGTAACATCCTTCCAGGGACAAACCTTAAATCTCCGACCAATAGAATCACACCATTGTACGCCCCTTAATTTCAGATAATTAAAAAATAAAAGGGATTTTTATCGCTGTGTGCGATGTCGAAGAAAAAGAGCTCACGGATGGAGGATCTCCTGGGGGTTGATATCTGTCTCGCATCTTGGCAAGGGTTCATCTACCATCTGCTCTGTAAGCGCCAACGCAACTATGTAGAACACACGAAAAAGTTAGACAACTTCCAATAACGACAACGAGGAAAGGGGGAAGGGTTCCCTCCTGCCGCCTTGCAATTGCTTTACCTGTTTTTACGTCAGGACGTCCAACAGACTTGTTGTAGTTGTTGACTTTGACAAGGTAATTGTCGTAATAGCCGCGACCATGGCCCAAACGTGTTCCTGTTCGGTCAAAGGCGAGCCCTGGCATGACAATCAGGTCAAGTCCACGAGGTGTGTCCAGTACTGGATGAGGTGAGGATAGAAAAGAGGTGAATAAAAAGGTGTCAGTGCGTCCAAGACTTTTGCCTCCTCCTTCCTCCCTTTCCCATGTCGTTCTTTACCATTCTCGCGTTCTTCGTCCATCCTTGGCTCAGGAATGTTCCAGCTGTTTTTAGGCAAGGCTAAAAAATCCTCCCAGGACTCAATCTTGACCATATCCATATCCTTGCCATGGCATCTTGGAACATAGCATGCTTTTCCTTATAGTCCGAAATTATAAATAATGACGCGAGAGAGAGAGAGAGAGAGAGAGAGAGAAAGCGAGAAATTGAAGTAAATATAGGATCTATGGGTGTTCAATTGAGGAAGAAAGGACGCGAACATTCCTCGAGGGTTGCTAGGGAGGAGGCTCAGAATACTATCATGTCAAACTCACTCTGGATCAAGAGAGCATGGATCAGGTCCTGGGTGCAAATCTCGCCATGCATGCTGATGAAGACGCTCACTGTCTGACTCTCTTTGAACACTGGCATGTTTAGCAGCTTTTCGGTGACAATGGAGGCTGCCCATTGGGTCCGACAAGGGGGTGGCGACCGAGTGGTAACGAGTGGTTTTATGTTAGACAGGAGCAAGAAAGCATAAAAAACAGGGGTTTCATTTAAATCCGGACGGGATGCCCTTTTTCGACAGCCCCGTGGTAAAGTGCCATCATCTGCTGGTCTCTCGGCGAGGAAACAGAAAACTCAGCTGCCTCTGTTCTCTGCATCCAGCTGGCATCATCGCATTCGGTTTCACTCACATTGTCGTTTGATTTCATCGGTCGAAAGGGCAGCGAGCTTTTGTCGCATGTCCTTCCTGACGGTGTTCTTGAGTGCGCGTAGAGCCGGGTTCATGTAGGAGAATGTGCTTTGTCGAACGGCAGTGGAGAATGGGGCAAAGGAAACAGTAAATGCCGACGTTGGCTACATCCCCCTCCCCCACACACTGTGACTTGTGTCAAGTCTGTGACACAAACCCTTCCGAAAAACACGAAAGCACGGAGCATGTTCAGGGGAAACGGGGGGTCGTTGGCGCCTGGGTTGGAAGATTAAGGGGGTGGATCGAGAACGGGCCTGAAGAGAAGACATTAAACCATTGCCTTCTTTCAACGGTCTGCTTTTCAAGAGAAACAGGATCTGATCCTTTCGGCTCGAAGCAGTTCCCACAGGTGCATTTACTGGCAAAGTTGAGGTGTTATTAAAAAAGGAAGAGAGGCTTCAGCCTAACACTCTCTCTGTCTCCTCTTCTACTATGCCGAGAACACCAGTGACATGCCCATCATCCTCAGCACAGAGTAGAGGGAGATGGTGGAAGCACCCTGCTGGTGTTATTCCACTCGTGCCTGTCTGCTCTTTTCTGAGGGTTCATGTCGATATTTTTAGGGCAATAAACGACCCAGGTTAATTAAGGCACCATTCGCGCGCCGGGAGGTACATAGCTGTCTTCGGCCTCAGACATCCTATTTACCTGATCCACAGCTCTTGGCGGCTATCGCTATCGTGAGACAGCCAGCCTTGACCACCCGGCGTCAAGGAGAAGGAGCGCCCAGGTCCCCAATTGATTTGGCTATCAGTGCTTCAACCAAAGATAGCCACTGAGGGCGAAACTGGCAGGAGGAAAGAGCACCATCTAATCTTCGAAGAAGAGTCTTTGGGAGAACAGTCGCCTTTGGTATCTTTCCAAGGAAGAAAGGACTCGTTTGCAGGATCTCTTTCCTTTCCTGTTGCCCACCCGCCACACCACCTCAACGTAGCGGCTCTTGTTTTTCTTTCCCGGCCGTTGATTCGTACCGTTGCCCTTCACCCCCTGCGGATGGAGGGGGTTTAATCTCTCGCGCGTCCGCTCCACCGCGCCTGTTGGAGAAAGTTCATGGTACACAACGGACACATCCAACCGCGCTCCCACAAACATTTCAAACATGCGGGCACAGAGACACGACAGGCAGCCAGCGTCAATAAATAAAAAAATGTTCCTGGACCATGCGGGTGGGGCGAGTGTCCGTCAGTAGCCTTTGGTGCTATCACACCTCCTTGTGTTCCCCCCCTGCTTCCCTCTCTTTTTCGCCTTCTTCTCTTTCTCTTTGTCCAACTCTTCACTTCCACTCAACTCTGTTCTTCACGGACTCCTCACACTCTGTCACCTCCTCCTCTCCGCCCCGTCCCCCTTCGCCACTCCTTTTTTTTATACTTACCTCTCGTTTTTTTTCCCTCTCTCTCTCGATCGCATCAAACACTTCCCTTCTCGCCCCACACCCTTTGCTTAGTGCACGACACAGCCGGTCCTCCAGCACGCTCCAAACTCTCCAGAGCTACTTTCATTTTTTGTGCCGTCAGTTCCAATTGATCCTTTCTTTGTTTCTATCCGTTGATCACCAAGCAAAAGGGAGGTTGACGCTCAAGTGAAAAAGAAAACAAGAACAAGAGACAGTCTTTCCCATATACCCTGCACCCCTTTCTTTCTCGCCTCCCTCCTCCACACTCAATTGCTTCTCGCTCGCCTCTTCCCTCTCGCCTGGTCAGTCTCTTACACTCCCTCCTCACACACACAGCCAGCGCAAGCAACTCCGTCTGTGCTCTCCATTGGGGTCTGACAGGACAAACTCGCACCCTTCCCATCCTTGCAGTCGACAGGTTCGGCCACTCTTCTTTATCCACCAGTGCTGGGAGCGACTTCTTATCCCCCATCACCCCTAAGCTCATCCATCGGCGGCCTTTCAGAACCCTTCCACCAAAAACTGGCACCCTCAGCTTCCAATGAGACTGCCGCTATGAACGGTGGCAGCAGTGGCAATCCCAACAACAACGCTCCTGCCCATGTTGATTTCATTGTCCGAGCCTTGCACGACTACCAACCTGCAAATGATTATCAGGCTGATAGTGTGGGGCATCTGGCATTTGAGCAATTTCAATACATCAAAGTGCGCCATTGTGAGGAGTCGGGATGGTGGTTGGGCGAAAGTGAGAACGGGCGAGGGTGGTTCCCAAGCAACAGAGTCGAACGAGTCGAACCGGTGTATGAAGAACAGGAAGCAGATGTAAGTTTATTTTTGAATATCGATGATCATTTCTGTCTTTTCCTCGTCCCTTTTCTTCTCTTTCATTTTCCTTCCTCTCTTGGCTTCTTCCCCCTTAGCTGCCTAACCCTGTCCCTTTCTTTCTCCCGGCAATTGCCCTGGCAAAAAGAAAAAAGAAAAGCCTCGGACCATTTTTTATTTTCCATGCTCACTCCCCCCTTCCCTTCTTCCTTTCTCCTTCCCCCTTCCTGCAACCTTTGCTAACTTTTTTTTTTTTTTTTTTTTTTTTTTGAATTGTCGCATGAACGGGGGTTGTTGTTGAAACGTTCTCTCTTTCTCACTCTGTTCTTCGTGCGACCATAGTGCCAGTCGCGTCCCACGTCTGTAAATAAAATCGATTGTCAAAGGACTGAGTTTTTTGCATTACAAACCGCCTTTTTTTTATGCCTTAACCACATTGAACACAAGAAAAAAAAACTGACGAAACTTTCTTTTTTCTCTTCACTTTTCCTTTCTAGATCACTTCAGAGGATTATGACCAGATTCGCTCAGGACTCGATGGCGTGGAGACTCAATTCCTGGGCGAACCAGTGCTCACGGCGACTGAGCAACAACAACAAGACCTGGAGCTACAGGAGCAGCAACAGCGGCAGCAACAACAACATCAGGAACATCAGCATCAACAGCAGCAACAACAGCAGCAACAACAGCAACAGCGTGTTTCGGAAGAAATGGAATGGACTGCGGCTGATGCAGGAGGCAGCAATACGAGGCGGAACAGAGGTGGACAATTAGCCTTTCCCCCGACTCATCTCGCCACCTCAACCACATCTGGATCAAGGGTCGGATCCAGGGCGTCAGGGCCTGTGAGCACCTCAACAACCGCAATAACAGCTGCAAAAAGAAATGGCAGCGGCAACGCCCATGGAGACTCCGAGTCTAGTTCCACGGAAATGGAGAACGATACCTTTTATCAAATGTCCACGTCCTCCACCGGCAGTCTGAACAACATTGATATTTCATGTGTCTATTCTGATTTCGTCTCGGAAGTGGCGCTCCACGTTCGGGAATTACGGGATTCAATTGCTGCTGGAGAGATTCAGAGGTATCAGCCCATTGTCGCCAATATGTTCTCCTGTGTGAAGTCGCTCCTCGGCTTCACGGATACAATCGGCCGAGATAGCAAGGTCCTGAAGACTTATCCCGAATTGGCTCGGTCCCGTCAGACAATGCTGAGGGCCTTGGGAAACTTGTATGCGAAATGTCGAGTGGCAAACGGATCTCAGAGCCCAACCACAACACGGCAACGACAATTGGCGGTCGAGAAATTGGTCCTCTTGGGAAATAGGGTGTTGAGGGGTATTTCAGATTTCACTTCCTGTGCCACAGAAATTGGATTGAGAATCATGGCTGAGGCAGCGTTGGGGGGAAGCATGGCAGGATCCCCTGGACTAGGAGGCGTTGGAGGGCCTATGGATATGGCGTTTATTGCCTCCAACGATCCGGAATTTGCTCTCTACGGACGGCCTAGGAGGCGCGTCTCGAGAGCCAACTCTGCCAAAGGATTCAAATCGTTCAACGCTGTTCGACAATGGAGATCAGAGCATCTTCAAAAGCACGCAACGGCCAAGAAGGCCGTCGAGCTCTTGCTGGCTGAATACATGGAATGTCTTAACGGCGGCACAAACCATTCGGATCTGGGATCTATCTTGAGAACAACTCTGCAATGTGGACAAGCAGTAGAGATGTTGTTGGCGAGTGCAGAGGAGATGCGAGTTAGGACTAATATCAAGGAAGAGGAAGAAGTCGTGGCTCAAAAGTTTCAGCTCTCGCTGTCGTTGACAGAGGTTTTTGAGTATATTCAAACACTGGAGACGGACGAAGAGAGTATGCTCCGACCTTTTGAGGAGATTCTCAATCGACTGATGACCCTGGCATCTGTCCTGTTAAGACATTTGACGGATCTGGAGCCCAATTCCAAGATTCGACAACAACAACAACAACAACAACAAGAACAGAAGCAGCAGGGTCAGGACTCTTCACGTAAGAAACGGATATCATTTGCTCTGGATAGACTTTTACCAGAAGAAATGTCTCCACCGCCGACAGTACTGAAAGCTAGGACCCTAGCCATGACATCAACAAGGGCAGACCCTCTCAGCAACAACAATACCATAATCGACGCAATAGCGATCGCTCCTGATGCCGTCGTCCCGACCATGTCGGCATCCTCTTCCGTCGCTTCATTAGCCCCTCAGGAAGTACCGACGGCAGAAATCGCTGCAGGATTCGATTCACTGTACGAGGAGCCTCGCTCAATGAGAATTGGCGCGTCATCAAGGAACACCGCCCCAGCTGTCGCACGTCAGGACCCACCGCCCCAGGAGGAAGAGGACTCTTTCCCTGTCAATCGGAAATTCGCCTCTCTCAACTCGCTAAGTGATAGCTATCGGAGGCAGGTCATGGGACAGAGCTATTCTTTGGAGGTGGCTGATCAGCAAGTGCTCGGCCAGGACGCCAAATATGGAGAGGCCCATGACCTCGAAAAGAACCTACAGGAACAGTATCGTATCGGCCATGACTCTGCAGTGGTCATCTCCAGCGGAGGAATTTCACCTCACGGAGAGTTGACAAACAGTTTTACGAAAGAGTCGGTCCAAGGACTTGCAGTCTTGGAGGAGGTCAATGAGACCGGTACCAGTGCTGCTGTTGATGGGGTGGTAGAGGTGAAGGCAGTGGAGCAGACCGGAGAGCGGGACAGGACCTTGCTGGAACTCGATGGAGCTATCAAGGCAGCAGAGCGACAGATCACAGAATCCTTCTTTGCAGTATCTCCAATTTCTTTTGAGCCGTTGTCGTCCCTCGACAAGACGACCACTACTTCAAAAGTCACCGCCGAGGCAGTACCACCAAAGCCCAACGCACGGACGAGTGACCCATCGTCGACAGAAACGGTGATGACGACTGTGGGTACATCACGTGCAGATAGAGTCCCAAGACCGGGGGCTCTGAACCGACCATCCGTCACAACGAATCGAGGAAACACTTCGGAGGCAGCACCAATGGGACTGGGTGTGAGCGTTCCCGCCTCAGTTCGAGCCAGAGCCGCAACGGCGGCGGCCAGTCAGCGGTCTGGATCGATCCCAAGACCCTCAGGGGTCGGTCGATCGCGTAGCCCTGCTCTACCCTCTCCTCGGCTAGAGTCTTCGCGAAGAATGGGAAAGTCCTCAGGCCTCTCGCCTCAACTTCCGTCTAGCCCCCGCATGGCAAGCACTGATACCAAGGTTCATCCCTTCAAGTCGACAGTCAACGGTAATGGTGGCGGTCCTCTGGATGGCAGGAACAATAACAATACCATGAACCTCAGTCCAGCTGATATTCCCAGTTCCAGGCGGGGGTCTGAAAACTCAATCCGATGTGAGAGCTTAGGCAGACTACCACGCAGGTCGAGCGAGAGTGCTTCTCATCACTTGAACGAACCTCCTACTTTGGCCTCAGTGCGTCCTCTCAACCTGTCGCTTCAGCGAGAGCAAGGAGGGGGGGTCGCTGCATCTTTGACAGCTCAGCGGCGACTTTCAAAATCCAACAATATTGCCAACGCCCTACGGTCAGAGCTCTTTGCTTCAGACGATGAGATTTTTGCAGGACTGACGACCCCAACAACTCCTAATATCCGGAATTTCTTGGAGATTGGTGGC
Organism: Entomortierella parvispora; assembly: GCA_963573315.1. NCBI lineage: Eukaryota > Fungi > Mortierellomycota > Mortierellomycetes > Mortierellales > Mortierellaceae > Entomortierella > Entomortierella parvispora. Next base: position 1,988,282 of record OY752146.1, read on the forward strand.
ACTCTCAGCACCGGCACCACAAATACTCGAAAGCCTGTTCGAAATCAAAGACGAGAGAGCATTCTCTCTACTCTGAGTGTCGCAACAGATTTTGTTCAGCCTTCATCAGCCAGGCGACCCTTGTCTCCAGCCAACAGGAACAGGGGACCATATCATCAGGAATCCAGGCGCTCCATCTCTCTGGAAAGCTCTGGTCAACTCCTTCAACCCATCAAAGGAGGTCCTACGCCTTATCGTCCTCGACCGAACCGCGTGGGCCAGTCACAGTCGTCACCCATTGTCACTACCACTAGCGCTAAAGGACGAATCAGTGGCGAATTCAAACGGTCGCAACAGGATTCAGAGGTCAACAGTACGTCTTGGTTCCTCGATAACGAATACGAGCCGGACGAAATCATGTTTCACGAAAATGGCAATTTGATGGCGGCCACTTTTGATGTCTACATCGAGATCTTGACCTCACATAAGGTCGCGCCCGAAACCGCGTTTGTGAACACATTCTTTACCACGTTTCGGCTGTTTACAACTCCAACAGAATGTGTGGCCCATCTTGTCCGTCGATTTGTCCAAAGGCCTCCGAAAGGATTGACAGAACATGAGCGTCTGATCTGGGACCAACAGAAAAAGGACCGTGTTCAAAAGAGGTAAGATAATCGTGCCATTTTTTTTTCTTTCTTCCCCCCGGTTGACAAACGTTTATTAACGCAGATCTCACTTTCATTTGTCAAATCAGAGTTCATACGGCACTCAAGACTTGGGTGGATCGATTCTGGGTGCCTGAGAAGGATCGGGAAGCCCTCAAGCCGATCAAGGACTTTGTGGCTCAGGAGATGATGGAGTCGCTTCCAGGACCAGCAGGTCGCCTCTTGGATACTCTAAATCAGATGGAAAACAGGAGAAACTCAATCAATGGCGGTATAGGCATGAGCACTTTCATGAAGGCACAGCAACAGCAACAGATGACCATGCACATGGCCCGTTCTCGAGAACGGCTTGACCAGGATCTTGGACTCCATAGCAACATTTCTGGCACAGTGTCTAAAAACAACGGAAGCAGCGGTAGCATCCACAGTACAGTCAGCAGCAACAGCACAGCCAACAATAGCAACAGCAGTATCAATAGTTATCGGCCCTTCACGGCGACCACCAAAGACAAACCTTCTAATGGAGATGACACAACAAGAAAGCCGGGCGTTGGAGGATTGACTGGACACGAGAGCATCTATGGCCGGATAAGCTCTGGACCGCCTGCACCCCAGGTGAACAAGGCGCTGTTGAATGCACTTTCAAACGAAGCAACAATGTGTAAAGTACCCGTGACAGAAATCAGACCGATCGAATTGGCAAGACAATTGACGTTCATGGTCGGAAAGTTGTACAATGAGATCCCTTACTTGGAATTACTTGTCAAAGAACGACCCAATTGCTCGAAGATGATTCAACTGTCCAATAAGGTAAAAGAACAAAAAGAGGGGTGGTTGAGTGGATGTCGATAAAAGAGTGAAGAAAGTTAACAAGTTTTCTTGGGATAGATCACAATTTGGGTGACAGATACAATTGTAGACGAGCCTGATCTCAAGAGGCGAATTGGATGTGTCAAGCACTGGATCGAAGTTGGGGAAGAATGTTTAAAGCTCAACAACTATGACACACTCATGGCCATCACCAGTGCGATCGAATCAACCTCCGTCAAACGTCTTTACAACACCTGGGAGGTAAGTTTTACAGACCTTTAAAAACGTTGCAAAACCACAGCTTGTTTTGCTGAACACAAAAAACCTCATTGTGACATGTAGGGTATCAGCAAGGCGTACTTTGAGCGGTCATTGCAGTTGAAACGGGTGGTCTCAAGCGATGTCAACTTCAGTGTATACAGGGCGAAACTCAAGACTGTTCAAGCTCCTTGTATCCCCTTTCTTGGTAAGTTTGTAAAAGAACAAAGACAAACACTTGAAAGAACCATAATTGATTTTGTCATCGGTTTCATGTCTAACAAATGAACAAACAGGTCTCTTCCTCACAGTCATCTCCTACGTCGAAGACGGAAACTCGTTTTACAAAGACCCTCCACAGTCGACACAGCAGCCAAACCGATCATCTGGCACCTCGTCCAACACCTCAACCTCTCAGGAGGCACCTCCTAATACGCCCATGCCTGCCCACGCGTCGCCGACGCGCAAACTCCTTCGGTATGGTCGATTCTATCAATTGGCCAGAACTGTCCAAGAACTTCGTGATTTCCAAGGCGAATACGAACTCGAGGAGGTCCCCCGCATTCGGGACTACATCATGAAATGTACAGAGGATCAGGATCAAGATCGGAGCTATAGAAAGAGTCTGGCCATTGAGCCACGTCGGCCAGCTCCGACTACCGCCCCTGCAGGCAGTGGGGGCGCTGCTGGACAACGAACAAGCGGCGGAAGCAGCAAAGGTCTGTTCCATAGCGGAACCTCCAACTCGGACGATCATACTCCTACAAAGTTGAAGAAGCTGTCCTTTTTCCGAAAGAGTACTAGAAACGAACGTACTTGAACTCGGTCCTATTTCCACTATAATTACTACTATCCTTGCATGTAAAAAACTTAAAAAGCAAATGCATCATGTTGAGCTGTTATTAGTGCTAAAGGGATCTATAAGGGATCTACAGAGTCAGTTTCAATCTTATTAGTCACTGGAGCCAAAGCTGGACCAGCAGTTGCATTGGGGCCAGAAGCGGATCTGGCAGCTGCTACGGCGTTTAATCCTCCGGAACTGTGGTTCAGAGCGACAAAACAGCTGATGCTGTGGTTGTTGCATTTCTTGCCCATCATCTGATTTTGACACACATGAGAGTAGTCCTGGTAGTCACCCGTACGAGCCTCATTGCGCTTGGGGGCCGAAATCAAATGGGGCACGTCACTACCAGCAACGATATCAGGGTTGTTCTCCATGGACTCTGTTGTGATATCAACCTCGCTTGTGAAGGGTGCAGGAGGACGGTAGCTGACTTCACTCATGATCGAGGCTGTATCGTCGTCTCTGGGAGGCATGGCAGCAGCCGCAGCAGCCGCGGCTTCTGCGTCTTCTTCAACACGGCGACGGAGTCTTCTCCTGTTGATCCTTCGTCGGTATGCAATTACACCGTACGCTAGTCCAACGAGCACGGTCAATGGAATCAACGTGTAGGCGATCACTTTGGGTCCGAAAGACTTATCGTCCGTTGGGGCTGTCGAGGATGGTAACGAAGGTGGTGCAAGGTCACTGTTGACCTGACCAGCGCCAGCTGGATTCAAAGGAACCATACTGGAGCCTGCGTTGGAAAAGAATGGAGTCCCAGGGATTGTGTTTGCATCGGCTGATGGCGCAAGTGCGTCCTTTGCTTTACCGCTGTTGTTTGGCTGACCGTTGCCGCTAGTCGGGTCAGTAGGATGTGATGTTTGAGTATCCTCTCCATGATTGGGAACTCTACTGTCAGAACCTGACTTGTCACCTCCGCGGGGGCTCTTATCCTCATCTGCCTGGCTATCTCCAGTCTCGCCACTTCCCTCATCTGCCTGGCTGTCTCCAGTCTTGCCACTTCCCTCAGAACCTCCGCGAGGGCTTTTACCCTCATCTGCCTGGCTGTCTCCAGTCTTGCCACCTCCTCCAGAAACTCCCTTGGCTGGATCGTCGGTGCTGGTGCTACCGCCTTTTCCGCTGTCCTTATCACCGTGAGGCGTGGAAGTCCCGGCATTGTCATCAGAGTTACCGACATGTTTGTTATCACTGCTAGAATCACCCTGGTCTTTCTTGTTTCCACTGTCCTTGGATTTGTCCTTATCGCCCTTCTGCTCAGAGCTCTCACTTCCATGCTGCTCAGATCCGCTGTGCTTCTTGTCGCTATCCTCACCATCAGAGTGCTTGCTGTCCTTCTCATCGTCTTTGTTGTCCTTCTCATCGTCTTTGTTGTCCTTCTCATCGTCTTTGTTGTCCTTCTCATCGTCTTTGTTGTCCTTCTCATCGTCTTTGTTGTCCTTCTCATCGTCTTTGTTGTCCTTCTCATCGTCTTTGTTGTCCTTCTCATCGTCTTTGCTGTTCTTTTCATCATCTTTGCTGTCGTTCTTGTCGTCATCCGACTTGCGGTTGCCATGACCTCCGCTAGAGTGATGGTGACTAGACTTTGAGTGATGTCTATTGTGTTTGGCTTGCCAGGCTGGGCCATGGCGCTTGTGAAGTACTGGAGAGCGAGGGAACTGACCGATGGCTCTCTTGACCGCACCATCGGTCCCCGGCACAGCGAGCACCTCAGAGTTGATGAGGGGCAGCGAAGGCATTGTGAAAGAGAAAGAGAGTGGAAAATATGGGGACTAGGGATGTGCTCGTTCGTCTGTGAAAAAAAAAAAAAAAAAAAAACTATGAGGCAAAGAGCGGAGTAAAAGAGGAAAAAAGAACAAGACCCCAGCAAGGACGCCGGATGCATCACTTCATGGACGCGTCGTGCAGGCGGGTTGCTGCTGGTCTGTCCTAAAAAGAGGCGGCTCTGACGGTTTTGTTGGGTTGCGGATGGGGCGAAAAAAGGGATCTGACTAACCAGCCTATCCATGCACAAAGAAGGACAGGTCGACTGAATTGAAATCGCGTGTTGCACGGTAAGAGAGCACAATTGGGCCGCACGTTGGCCTGCTTTTGAGGAGCAGATGGACCGTTGGAGAGGAAACAGGACAAAATTGCGGCGCGCTAATTCCTTTTCATTCCATCTTCCGCCTTCCCATCAACCCTAGGCTTTATCGTTTTGCCATGTCCAGCCCCATAAAGACCGTTGACAGCGACATCGTCTACGCTCCCGTCTCCAACTGGGAGAAACATACCCTCGACATCTACTACCCCTCTCGCCACTATGATGATGAAATCTCTGGCCATTGGGCTCGCTCGCTAATCGTTTTTGTGCATGGCGGTGCTTGGCGCACTGGCGACAAAAGTGGCTTTATCCAGCTGGCCAAGGACCTGGCGGAGTCTACGGGTGACGTCGTTGCAGTCGTCAATTACACACTTTCTATTGCAACCATCAAGGACGACCCCACCTCGGTCCCCGCGAAAGCACAGCATCCAAAACACGTGAATGATGTAGCGGCTGCGCTTGCCTTCCTGTACACACGCGGTCTTGACAGGGGCGACTACAACCCCGAAAGCATGTTCCTTGTAGGACATTCAGCTGGAGGACAGATTACCGGTCTGTTGGCCCTGCGACCGGACACATACTTGGAGCCGGCCGAGTTTGCCGCAAAATTGCCCCGAGGAACCCTCCATGGATCGATCAAGGGTGTAATTGGCGTAGAGGGCATCTACGATGTAGCCAAGCTTTTGAAGACGTGGCCTTCCTACCGTGATTTCGTAATCCAGGGCTTTGGGCAGGACCCCGAGGCCCTTATCAAGGGATCGCCTCAGGGTCAACAGGTCCCGAGCAGCGAGGATGAGGCGCCGTTTGCGCTGCCTTTCTACGCTGTGATCCATTCAAACCAAGACGAGCTTGTGGACCCAGCACAAGCGAACGACTATGTGGCTCATTTGCAGGCCGTTGCCGGTATAGATAAGAAGGACCGAGTTACGGTCGAGTTTGGCGACTGGGGCTCGCACGACGACATGCTGCAGACGGCCCAGTTCACACGCACGGTGACCACGTTCCTGGACGGATGGAAGAAGAACTTTAAGAGCGAAAAATAAATCACGTGGACTCTCCATCGTTATTTCCATACATTATTGGGAGGAATTAACGCTGTTATTTTTTTTTTTTTTTTTTTGTTCACACATCACTTGCACACAGTGCTGCCCCGCGCAGAGTCGCCTGCTTGACTGTGCATCAAAGCGAGCGTCATCGCATGTGCCAAAAAGAGTTCGATCCTCCATTCTCTTCCTTCTCTCCCCCCTCCTTCCTTCTCCCTCTCCCCTCCCCCTCCTTTCCCTTCCTCAATCGCACCCCACCCCATCGGGTAGAATTCATCGTAAGACCTCCTCGCCTTCCTACCACCCACTACCCCTCGTCCTGCCATCTTAACCCTTGATCATCCAGCCCTTTCATTCCCTCCCTTCATTCCCTCCCCTGCTAATCCTCCCCCCCTCCTTTCAGACATTATTCTCGTTGACTGCGAGCGCTTTGTCTTCCCCCCTCCTCTTTCTTTCTCTTTCGATTACAAACACGCAGCTGATCGTCCATTCTTCCTCCTATTCATCCGCCTTTCTCTCAATAGCATCATGTCCACGCCTACGGATACTATCGACAACAACATTGAGATGTGGAAGGTCAAGAAGCTGATCAAGGGTCTTGAAGCCGCTCGCGGGTAAGACGTCTTGTCCTGACCAGCACTACCGTTATGCTGTCAGCTGGTCCACTCTCTGCCTGCCTTCCTGCTAGCTGCTGCTCAATTCTGACTCCTGCTCTTTTTCTCTGCATAGTAACGGTACCTCCATGATCTCGCTGATTATCCCTCCTGGTGATCAAATCTCTCGTGTCGCAAAGATGTTGGCTGATGAGCAGGGAACTGCCTCCAACATCAAGAGCAGAGTCAACAGATTGTCTGTCCTTTCTGCCATTACCTCGACCCTCGCCCGTCTGAAGTTGTACTCCAAGGGTAAGTGCTTTGAACCGCGACAAAGCCACTTTGCAACCGATATCAAATGCCCGTGCACACCTGTTTTACTGCGACACATCAATTTTTGATGCTTGGTGATACACCACTGCGGTTTGATTTGATGACTGAACTGGACTTGTTCTTTCTTATTTTTTTTCTCCACTTATCCAGTTCCTCCTACTGGTCTCGTTGTCTACTGCGGCACCATTGTCACTGATGAGGGTAAGGAGAAGAAGGTCAACATCGACTTCCCTCCACACAAGCCCATCAACACCTCCTTGTACATGTGCGACAACAAATTCCACACGGAGGCCTTGTCTGAGCTTCTTGAGTCTGACTCCAAGTTCGGATTCGTCATTATGGATGGTAACGGAACCCTTTTCGGAACTGTCTCTGGAAACACCCGCGATGTCATCCACAAGTTCACTGTCGATCTGCCCAAGAAGCACGGTCGTGGAGGTCAGTCTGCTTTGCGTTTCTCGCGTCTTCGTGACGAAAAGCGCCACAACTACGTCCGTAAGGTTGCCGAGATGAGTGTTCAGCATTTCATCACCAACGACAAGGTCAACGTTACTGGTATCGTTCTTGCCGGTTCCGCCGATTTCAAGACTGAGCTCTCGCAGTCGGATCTCTTTGATCCCCGTCTTCAGGCCAAGGTTGTCAAGATTGTCGATGTTTCCTACGGTGGAGAGAACGGATTCAACCAGGCTATCGAACTCTCTGCTGAGGCTTTGTCGAACGTCAAGTTCATTCAGGAAAAGCGTTTGATTTCCAAGTACTTCGATGCCATTTCCTTGGATACTGGAAAGTACTGCTTCGGGGTGGAGGATACCTTGAAGGCTTTGGATATGGGTGCTGTCGAGACTCTGATTGTCTGGGAGAACTTGGACATTTCCCGCATCACCCTCCGCAACTCTGCTGGTGAATTGGACATCAAGCACTTTAACAAGGACCAGGAGAAGGAGCGCACCAACTTTATTGATCCCCTCGATGGCTCCGAGATGGAGGTTGTCGAGAAGATGCCCATGTTGGAGTGGCTCGCTGAGAAGTACAAGGATTTCGGTAAGTATCTCTGTTCTTAAAAAGCTTCAGTTGAGTTGTATCCACGGCAGTTTGACGTGAATCTAACAAACTTTACATCAAAAATCAATTGACCTCTTGTTGTATAGGTGCCACCCTTGAGTTTGTCACCAACAGATCGCAGGAGGGCTCTCAGTTTGTGAAGGGCTTTGGTGGTATCGGAGGTCTCCTTCGTTACAAGCTCAACTTTGATGCTATCACCTACGATTCGGATGAGTTCTTCTCGGGTAAGAGATCATATCGAGTGGCGTCGACCATTGTTTCCATTCTCAATTTTTTGAGAGAATTGTCTGTCTGATCATCTTCTGACTTGCCTCTCCCTTCGATTGATGTCTCGTAGATTGACCCGAAGATGAAGACAACGCTGCATCGCTTCAGGAGGGGAAGAAACTGGGCGCTCAGGGCCGCTCAGTTTAAATGGATGAGACGACGGGGTTACTACTAAGAAGGTATGTTGATTCTATGCATTCTTGTATATAGTGGATTGCGATTCGCCTTATCAACTTGCTAACATTCGTTCTTTTCTCCAAATAAATAGTTTCTGTTCTTGTAGAACCCAAGGTGGAGGCAATTAATTTAACTGAGGAAATTTTCGCGCGATACGGTGTGCGCAATTATGGTGCGGAATGTAACAAAAGACTCTTTTTTTGAACCATGAGCACAGTTGTTGAAGCAGAAGCAGAAGTAAATAAAACGAAGGATGACCATTGAAAACTAAGGGTCCAACCCACCATCCAATTGACAGTCACGAAAGGTGGCTTGGAATGTTTATAGGAATAAGTCCTTCTCACAAAAAAAAAAAAAGAAAAAAAAAAAAAGAAAAAAAAAGTTCAACATTCGCTCACTCGGCCTGACAATTTGCATTCACTCTCATCGTCACCAGCAGCCCTTCTTGCATTACCTCCTTCATTCTTTTCATCCTCTCTCCCTTCTGCATCCCTCCCTCAGCTCATCTACCCTCTCTCCATATTGCGTACATAATGTCCTCTCTAGCCTCATACAAGGGTCCCAAGCCCGTTCAGAAGCCCTCTGCCGTTGATATCGAAGACGACGAGGATGATGTTTTGATCTCTGCTGATACCCTTCCCGAGCACGGAAACGCCGCCGGACATGCTGCCGAAACTGAAGATATGGACATGGATACTTCCGACAAGCCAAAGTTCGCTGCCCTGAAGGCCAGCGAGATGACTGTACGGATATTAGTTTTTTTTCTTCCGGAGAAGGATCTCTTTCTTTGAGCAGAATTGTATTGGGAAAGGATTGGAAGACCCTCTAGCTAATGTTCTATATGGCTCTTCTTAACTGTAGTCCAAGTCCTCGGCCCAGCAGCGCAAGATCCCTATTCCTCCTCACAGAATGACCCCTCTGAAGAACGAGTGGCTCAAAATTTACACTCCCTTGGTGGATCACTTGAAGCTGCAGGTCCGCATGAACGTCAAAAGCAAGTCGGTCGAGATCAGAGTAGGTGTTCCCTGTCCTTGATGATATTGCTAACGACTCTTTCCAAAATCACGAATGTTATTTGTGCCATCGACATTTCTAACAAATGTCTTTTTTCTTTGACCTCCATCTTGATAGACCTCAAAGCATACCGATGACACTGGAGCACTGCAGAAGGGAGCTGACTTTATCCGTGCCTTCGCTCTTGGATTTGACTTGGACGTAAGTTGACATTCTTTCAGGGAGTAACAGAATCAGTGACCTGGATGAGATGGAAGAGAAGGAGCAAGTCCCTGTAGGCGATGGAAATTTCCAGGATCTGTAAGAGTAAGAAATCTAATGTTCATCTGTTTCCCTCAACAATAGGATGCTACTGCTTTGCTCCGTCTTGATGACTTGTACCTGGATTCCTTTGAGATTAAGGATGTGAAGACTCTGAATGGCGACCATTTGTCCCGTGCCATTGGACGTATTGCTGGAAAGGACGGAAAGACCAAGTTCACCATTGAGAACGCCAGCAAAACCCGTATTGTTCTCGCAGAAACGTATGTGCAATTCACTGGAAGGAAAAATATCAAAAGATGTCCAGGGATGTGTCAAAACATAGTTAGGCTAACTTTTCCTTGTTCTCTTTATTATCCCTGAATTAGTCGTATCCACATTCTCGGATCTTTCCAAAACATCAAGACTGCAAGAGATGCTATCGTGTCCTTGATTCTTGGATCCCCACCAGGCAAGGTCTACTCAACACTTCGTTCAAAGGCTGCACGTATGAAGGAGCGTTTTTAGAGCAATTGTCCCCCCCCTATCCTCGACTACCTTTCATTCTCTTCATGTAGCATATCTACCGGCATTCTATTTAGTAAAACACAATATGACCAATTGACCGTGCTCTACTGAGATGCAAGGAAGGAATTCGAGAGAGCGAAACAGAAGGCAGGCTCTGCTTTCTTTGAAGAGAGAGTGAGCCTTGGAATGCCATTGACCCACGGAGTGCTCGTGCGCGTCTCAGAGCTGTTAAGCCGTCCATGTGGTACGCGCTTTGAACTTGTTCGGATATCCCTTGGAACACAGCTGCCAATGTCGAGACTGGAGGTCCAAGGGCCCCCACAAGGCTGTGTTTACCGTGTGATGATGTTGGTGTTGTTGCACTAGAGCACATGTGTGTGTGACGATGTCAGGAAGAAGCAAAAAAAAAAAAAAAAAAAAAGTCCCGCGTCAGGCTCACTTTTTCACGGTGTTGTTTTTTCCAACTCTCTTTTCCATCTCTTTCTTTACTTTTCATCATCACCGTCATCATCACCCATCCATCATCATCATGAGCAGCAGAGACGAAGAATACGACTACCTCTTCAAAGGTACAGCAATCGCCCGGTCCCTCGCCACGAGATATCTAGTCTGGAACCTCCAGCCCTCCCCCTTTGCCATATGATGCTCCCGTCATCTTGTTCAGAAGGCGAAGATCAAACCAAGATGGATGTCTGGGTGGCCAAAGGGCACCGCCTACTGCCCCCTTTCTGAGTCTCGCTCTCTGTTACGTTCCCCTCCTTGGACCTGGAGGGATAGGGGGAAAGGCGCGTCGGCTTCTTTATTGTTCATGGCATCATCTAACCTTTTTGTTCATCCCGCTACATCTGGCTTCGTCTCTTCTTAGTGGTCCTGATTGGAGATTCCGGAGTTGGAAAGTCCAACCTGGTGTCGCGATTCACAAGAAACGAGTTCAACCTCGAGTCAAAGTCAACGATTGGAGTCGAGTTTACCACCAGGAGCATCCAGGTCGATGCTAAGACCATCAAGGCACAGATCTGGGATACCGGTAAGAGAATTTTCCCCTCCTATCCCTTCATTTTTTGGGAAGATGGAGGAGGAGGAGGAGGAGAGAAGGGAGGAGAGTCGATACTGAGCGATACTGAGCGATGTGGCATTCAATTCCTCGGCACTCTATCTCTCCTTTCTCTCTTCATCGCTTTCTTCCCCTTTGCACTCGAAGAAAGAAAAGTGTTCCTGATGAACTGACCACCCATCTCTCTCTCTGTCTTTTACTCTGCCTTCTTTGTCTCTCCTTTTTAACCCATACCTTACCCCCTCTCTTCCCCTCACCCCTTCGCCTTTTACCCATCTCTTTCCAATGGACCATCTCTACTACCGTACTATCGTAACCACACTCCACTCAATCGCCTTTTTTAAACCCCCCACACAGCTGGACAGGAGCGTTACCGCGCTATCACCTCTGCTTACTACCGTGGAGCGGTTGGAGCCTTGTTGGTGTACGATATTGCCAAACATCAGACCTACGAGAACGTTGGCCGTTGGTTGAAGGAGTTGCGTGACCATGCCGATACCAACATCGTGATCATGTTGGTCGGTAACAAGAGCGATTTGCGTCATTTGCGTGCCGTCCCCACGGACGAGGCTAAGCAGTTCGCTGCTGAGAATGGCTTGTCCTTCATCGAAACCTCCGCCTTGGATTCGAGCAACGTCGAACTTTCCTTCCAGCGCATCTTGACAGGTAAGGAAGAAATATTCAAGAGAAAAAAGAAAAAAAAAAGCTGCAAACAAGGGGGGTCACCCTTTCCTTCCGCCCCTGCAGCTGAACCGACATGCGTTTGCTCCTCCCCTGTTTCTTTATATGGGTCCCTTGAGCAGGTTTTCAACTTGTTTGCTAACCCATTTTTGTTTTTTTGCAACTTAGAAATTTACCGTATTGTGTCCAACAAGGCACTTGAGAGCTCTGGAGATGTGATCCGTCCCACGGGAGGAGAGTCCATCAATGTCGCACAGCCCCCAGATGAGGCTGCAGCAGGAAAGTGCTGCTAAGAAGTTAGCCAGGAAAAGAAAGGATAACCTCGACGCTTGAAGAACAACCGGACTGAAGTCGGGACGAGATTCGCCCAAGCAAAAACAAAAGAAAAAGGAAAAAAAAAAAAAAAAGGAAAAAAGATAGACAAAAGATGGTCAATACCCCCATTTTTTCTTATTAAAATGATGGAGGAAAAACAGTCGCTCTCGATGTATCATTATTATTGCTTCGAAAACAACCAGGACACACAATCTATTTCATGGGGAATGACGGGTATAGATTGACGGTAGATAGACGCGTCTTCCCATTATTTTTTAGCACCAAGAGTACTTTTCGTTCAGGACCCATTCCACTGGCACACCAGGCGAGGATGGGATCAAGCCGAGACTAGGGATGGCGCTCTCGCGGTGCTCAATGGGGAGACCCAAAAGATCTGAAAGGGATTGGTCAGGGTTCCAGATCACGACTTTGGCCAACTTTGCCTTCTTGGCCTCATTCTGGGCAGCGCGGACCAGAGCCGCAGCGACAGCAGCTGTATCCTTAGCCTTGGGGTCCACGCGCCAGCGGATGATGTACAGTTGGTTTTCCAGCAAATCATGGAACCAGAGCACAAAGCTATCACTAGTAGTGTCCTTGGCGCCGAGGTCGTTGATCTGGTAGCGTGACCCAGCATCGTCCAGAGTGTGGATATGTTGCGCCACAAACCGAGAACGTGCATGGAGCCAAAAGATACACTTTGGCTCGGGCGTGACTGCTGCCAGAACAGTGGTGGAATCTGCAGAAGACTCCACTCGGGCCCTCAAAGTTTCCCGCAGTAACTGGGCGTCGAGCTGGGTGATTTTGGCGAGACTAGCATCTGACACAGATTCGAGAGGGACAGACGTGGCGGCGGCCTCTTTTTGGACAGCGTGAGCGGTGGGGATCACCATTTGGTCCGAAGACCTAGGAGCCCATCCCAGACGCCCATAGAAAGTAGGCCCGACATCAGAGTAAAGGAACGTGAAGACAACATTGTCCATCTTTTCAATTTCCTGCCAGAGCAGCCTAGTTTTGGACAGAGAAAGAGATGGGGGAAGAGCAGGAGGGTGCAAATCGAAGATCAGTCACCGAAAAAGTATAGATTCCCAGGGTTCAATTGGTAGAGAAAAATAACGTGGACAAAAAAGGAGTAGATCCCAACGGCCCAAAAAAAATGGCAGAAACCTACTTCATCATGAGGGAGGCATAGCCATGGCCGCGGTAGTGGGCAGGGGTGAAAACTGAGGCAATACTGACGGAGAGGCCCTCTTTGATACCTCCTTCCTTGGTGGCGATCAGGCCAGGACGTTCAAAGGATTCAACGGCCGACAGGATCTGATCGAAATCGGACGAGGACTCGCCGGTGAACGTCTTGGGGACGAGAATCCAGACCTGGAGTTTGCCCTTGGCAGTGAATTCCTGGCTGGCCAAGACTTTCTCGCGCTCGTGGTAAATGCTAAGGTCGAGGGTCTTTCCCCACTCTTGCTTGTTGTTGGTCCAGGTGCGGGCGATGAGGTCGGGGTTGGAGGTGGGAATGAGCTTGAGGTCAGCATGAGAGTAGCTGGTTTCGGAGGTTGCGAGGGTCATTGTGGAGTGGTCGAATGGTCGAGTCTGATTAAAAGTGCGAAGAAGGAGGGAAGGATGGAGCAGATAGGATAAGGCAAGGCAGTGGTGCAAGGGAGGAACTTGAGAGAAAGGAAGAGAAAGGGACGGCACTGAAGTGGAGGACAGACTGAAACTGAGAGATGAACACTTAAGGGCTCCCGCCCTTTCCTCACGCCGCACAGACCCATGTGTCCACTGGCTGATTGTCAAGCCCCTTTCCACACTCCACACTGCAAAGAAAGAGACCACACGCGTACCCGCCTGTTGTGCACAACGTTCGTGCAGTTGCCATTGTTTCCTTGTGTTCCCGTCGCTTCTTTCCTTTCTTTCCTTCCCTTGCTTCCTTCATCCTCATTACTCCATTCCTCTCCTCCACCTTCATCCATAAGCACATTCAGTCCCCTCCTCCCCTCCCTCTTCCAAGCGCCTTTCTCTTTCGTATAATCATCCCCGGTTCATAGCCATGGCCTATCGTCCCATTGTCCCTGTGTCCCCAGGCGACCCGTGGTCAAGCGAATATCAACAAGAATCCCAGTCGCCCGTTCTGGGCCTCACGCAGACAGCCGAGTGCTCCGTTTGTGGATCTGGAAAGTCAACCCCAGGCAACGAGATTCTCTTCTGCGATGGTCCAGGTAAAAACGAATCCAGGAACAGAAACTCTTTAAAGAGGATCGGCCTCTCGTGGCATCCAACACTGACACAACGTCTTCTTCTTTTTCATCCATGCGTCCGCTGCAGACTGTGACCTTCCTGTTCATCAAAAATGCTACGGTTTATCAGAAATCCCTGCCGGTAACTGGTACTGCCAGCGGTGTGAAGACCGAATTCCTGTTTACAATACGGTACCGTTCGTCAAAGCCCACTACAAAGATAACATGACTGATCCTAAGGCTTTACTAACACATCCTTATTTTAGCCAAACTGCTGTTGTCTCCGGACCTCCGGACTCTTCAAACGGACCACCACCCCCAACAAATACATCCACGTTGCCTGTGCACGTTTCAACGAGTTGCTGGACCAAAATGGAGAAACAATCTTCTTCAATCCTAGAAAAATGAGCAAAGCTGAATGTGCTATCTGCAGATCATCGGAAGGCGTGTGTTCCCCTTGTAGTTTTCCGAGCTGCACTCAGATGATGCACGTCACCTGCGCGCAAGATCGAAATCTCATCCAGAAGAGCATGAATCCGCGGCTGCTCTGTCAACAGCACCGAAATCACCTGAGACCTTCAGAATCACCTTCTACCGATCCTGGACAATGGACCTCAGAGGATCGCAATCCACCACTCTTTCCTAGCTTAGCATCCCCAACCGACTACACAAAGAAAAAGAGATCGAGATCTCGACAAGATCAAAGAACCCCGTCCGTACACGGAGTGGACGACAATTTAACCTCGGAATTTTATTGGCAATGTCCTGTCGATGCTATGGAGCGATCAAAGTCCAGTCGACTACATTCACATACGATCTCGAGAAGGAGAGGGAGAAGGGAAGAGGAAAGCAATGTCCAATCATCCTTACTCAGGGGCAGAACAAAGGACGCAGATGAAACGGACATGGGGATGGACTGGTGCCGTAAGAGCCAAAGTCCGAGGAGACGTGATTGTAATGAAAGGAGCTTCCTGCAGGACAAGCGTGCTCCGCGCACCCCATCCACAGAAACTCTTCTGCAGATCCAGACCTTTGACTCACCAAAGGATTCAGAGAGCAGGTCTTCGATTGCAAAAAGGAGATGCTCGATTCAAAATGTCGGTCCGTTGTCCATCAATAGCAACGGAGTTTCGATTGTCGTCCATGTACAAGGGAGGACCGAAACGGCTAGTGATATGGGCCTCGAACGATCACCTCCTTCTTCTTTCTCTCAAGGGCCGACAACGACAATGACAACTACGACATCTACCAAAACCACAACAACGCAAACAACTACTGATGGCAATGATTATGAAGAGCTCAAGGGTCTGCGGCGTCGTTACGACGCTCTGCACAATGACTACGGACAGGACAAGATGAGGAATTTGAAGATGAAAGAGAACTTACGGGAAATCTTTGGAGCATTCAAATTGCCTGTACCGGTCCCGACAATTCCGTCGACGGCGAGAATGGATCCGGATAGCCATGAACTCTGCTCGCCGATAACAATGCAGCAGCGACCCAGGATGATGGAATGGAACCCGGACACACTGGAGGAATATGTTCAAGCGTTACGCGATGTGTTGGTGACAGAGGTGACCAAGGATCGTTCCCGCCCAGTTCCCGACCCGAGAAAAAAGCCTCAACTGGATATCATGCTACAGCTGTTGCACCAACTCTGAGGCAAACTGAACTGAAGATGAAGAAGCCAGAAGGAGGGAGATCAGGAAACCCTATCTAAAAAAACTGAGAGTAAAAAAATGTAGATTAAATTGAAATAAAAAATCATCAGCAGAATCAAAAAGAATGCTCACTGCAGGGATCGAACCTGCGGCCTTTGCGTTATTAGCACAACGCTCTACCGACTAAGCTAAGCGAGCAAGCTAAACGAACTGATAATTTGATGAAAGCGAAAATCTCGGGACATACTTATTATAATCACTAAATACTTAAGGGTTTGTATCACGTGATCATCTAATTGGTCACGTGATACATCACATGACTCAATTCAAAGCGCCGGAGTGATAATAAAGGCTTCCATAAGGTCGTGGGTTCGATCTCAGCTTGGTGCGTCCTCATCTACCCTGAGGTTACTACAAAACTGGAAACAGCTATCCACCTATTCACAGGTGCTGTATAGCCCGGCCTGCCATGGATCAATGTGTCGTGTCTAGTGTGATATTCCCCTTCTGTTTCAGTAGTCCTAAAGACCCTGCATTAAAGAACTAAGTACAGACTAATTATCTATGACTGGAAGCCGCAGGCAGATGGGTAAAGGGGGGCTTGGACCATCATATCAGCGTTATGCAATAGATGTTCTAGGGTCCCGTTTCGCTCGGATTGTACATGAGGGAAGATCGTATAGTTCGCAAAGGACCTTTGGCCCAAAAAAAAAAAAAAAAAAAATCACGCGTCAAGTTCGCGTTCTAATATTTATTTTGCAGTCATTGAGGACATCGAGTAGCATTTCAAGCAGCATAGAAAGGCACACTCTTGGGAGATGAGTCACTCTTCTATTAGACGAAGGGAAGACTTCGAGAGCTGTGGAAGGAATGATGGGTATGACCTATGGAAGCACACAATGGTTGCGGTTGAAGTTGGTTTCAAAGTTTTCATTGGCACTGTTCAATGATTCGTCATCTCTCAAGTTGGTAGAGATGGTTGAAATCCCACCATCAGACAAAACGAATGTTTTTCTGTGAAGTTCGTCGCTCAGCTCTTTCTTCTCTGTGATTGAGCGAGGGTGCTGAGCTATTCCGCGGCATATTTACTTTCTGCGCAAGTGTACATGCCTCGGATCACTTGCTGTCGAACGTTTGCCCTGATGCCTCAACACTTCTATACCCAATCTGATTGTTTCCTCGCCAGTCTCAAGGTTGTCATCTTGATTTAGATTTGACAATATTGGGCGCAGCCAACGCACCTACGAAGGCAGCAAATCACATTGGACAGAATGCGTTCCGTTGCGGGACGTGGAATATATATTTTAGTGAATTATGACCGTGAGTATAACCTTTGAGGAATGGCTAGCTACGTTGATGTTGAAGGTCCTGCTACTTGGTTAACGTGGGAAGAAGGGTGTGGTTGCCCACGTCTTGATCCAGGATCCAAGGTGCTTTGATCGTCATCATAGTTGCACATAACACCAGTCAATCCAACTTCTCCATCAGTGTCGTCACATCCACAATCGTCCGTTCTTACAGACGTCGCCGTGGAGGGCTCGAGCCGATGGACCTTTCCAGAGGAGGATACGCCAACGCCATTGTTAGTGCTGTTGTTGTTTCGACCCAGAATCGATCCAGTAATGGATCCTGTTCCATCATGAGCAACTGCAGAACTTGTTCCTGTTACACCGTTAGTGCCCCTTGTATAAGAAGGATGGCGTCTTGTGAGACTCTCCCTCAATCTTTGCGCAATGACCTGCCTTCTCTTCCAGAAATGTCTACGAGAGTAAAATAAAATAAAAAAACCCCCTCCATTATCAGCTTTCCTTTCCTTCAGTTTTTCTCTCAAAGTACGTGATTGTCCTTACCCATAGAGGAGCACAAGAAGGACGCCCATCCAGCAAGCCCAACAGAAGGCAGCCAACCCCAAAGTTGCCTTTTCCAGTCGACAGATCGTCTCCATCTTGTGAATTGTCTGTCCGTTCTCCCTAAACACAGTTGCAAATCCACTGAGCTTTCCACAATCGACCCAAATCGAGTCAATAACCAGGCCGATCAATGACAGGAACCAGCATCCACAAAAGACCATGCAGATGATCAAATCCCCGCCGATCCTGGCCTTGCTCGTTGGGCGGAAATGTCGGTTCGTGAACGGCCAGAACAGTGGTTTGTGGTAAAGCACATCCACCAAGTACAGGCAACTAAAGAACAGGGAACAGCAGGCCAGCGTAGCCGTAAAGAGATAAAGAGTTGCCTGGATGGTTGGAAAGATGGTCTGGGTTCGGAAATAGCTCAGCACGGGCGTGATTGTAGCAAAAGCGCCTAGGGACACGAGAGGTTGCACAACCCGGAAAAACTTGAGGTAGGTCAACAAGGCCTTGGTAAGAAGCGATTGTGGGTGATGGGATCGACTCGTTGATTTGTGCCTTCCTCCAGAGAAGGGTGTGCCAGCTGCAGAAGACGTGGTTGAGGTCGAGCGTGGATTGGAGACGTTATTGTTGTTTGACGAGGTCGAGGCCGTTACTCCTGCCGCTACAGGAAGCGAGGTGTCTCCGGGGGCCACCACAGGCGCTGATGGAGGGTCTGTTTGATTAGGGGTGGCCCCAGCGGCAGTTGACGCGCCAGTTCCCGATGTACCAGTCAGGGATGCGTCCGCTGTGTTATCCGAACCTGAGGCATCAGCTGCTAACGATCGCTTGCTGCTACTGGAGGCGGTCCTGCGGTGTGATATAGCAGAGAGCCCAAGAGGCAGGTTCAGGGAATCCAAGTGGTGGCTGCCGCCTGTCCGTGTCCCTGTTGAGGACGAGAGTTGGTGGTTTGGTATGGTGGTTTCGGCCATTGTTGCTTCCCAATGTGATTGGAACGTGTGCTTGTGTGCAGCGTGTGGGTTATACGTGAACGAGAGAAAAGAGAGAAGCTTATGAGGGTGAGGGTGGAAAGAGAGGCAGAACGAGGAAGAGGGAAAAAAGAAGAAGGGGGAAGAAAGAAGGAAGAAGGAAGGGAGAGCAGAGAAAAAGAGAAGAAAGGGAAAAGAGGAACAAAGAAAGAGCAGTTTGTACGGTCAGCGTGCTAGTCAGGAGATGCTTGTCCGACCGTCCGTCGAACGGACACAACACAACACAACCAACAGGGGCGACGAGGCAAGGGGCAAGGACCATCCTTCTGGACAGGAGAGCAAAGAAAGAAAGGGGCGGAACAAATTCAAATTCAAGTATCTGTAGCCCGCACCCCTGAAAAAAAAGAAAGAAAAAAAAACCTAAAATAAACTAAACAAGGTTTATTTTTACCGTGAAAAACGTCACAGCGTGGTGCAGGGCGTGCTCTGCGGGTGGGGTGGTTTCTATTGTCTACAGCCTGTCTTTCTCCATCTCTTATTTCTTTCTTCAACCACATCCATCCATTCCATCCATTCCCCAAATGGCAGAGATTTCCTCCCTCTCCACGCTTCTTAAGCGTCTCGAGGCCGCAACCACCAAACTCGAGGACCTGGCCATGGCTGGCGCTTCCGCCTCCAATGTCTCCTCCTCCCTTACCGGAAACAGTGGCGCTCATGCTCCTCAGGGCCAGCTCTCCCAGTTGGCCGAACGCGCTCCTGCCGGTGCTGCTGCCTCTCAAGAAGTCAGCCATCCCCAGGTCGAGGGCTTTGATGAGCTCGTCGACGGTCCCCTCAAGAACTTTTTCGACCTCAGTAAAACCGTTGGCGGCGTGGTGGAAGAGCAGGTAAGCCATTCTTTCCTTCCTTCCCTCTGGCTCCTTTTTGCAACCATGGGACCAGGGCCACAGTCATGGAGGCATGACCAGCAAGGGGATGGACGCGTCAGCTGAAGGACGAAAAAAGAAAAGGAATCTAACCTACACCGATTTGATTTCCCACGGGAAACCACACTTTCAAATTTTAGGCTGGCTATGTCTTCAGTTTGTTTGCTGCCCAAAGAGATATGATTCTGATCGCAACCTCCAGCCAAAAGCCTCCTTTGACGTCAGATATCTTTCGCCAGCTGCTGGAGCCCACTCAGGCCGAGCTAGTCAAGGTGAACGAGGTTCGAGAAAGAAACAGATCCAGCCCCTTGGCCAGCCACCTGACCACCGTAGCCGAGGGTATCAGCGCACTTGGCTGGGTTGCCATCGTAAGTTATTTTTGGTCAATGCAAGGTTCATTTTGCATCTGAGGATTGACTGGCGGGGACCCAGTCCCTGCACAACTTGTTTTATGAAAGTCAAATTACTGTTTCTAAAAGCTCTTGCTTCTTGACAATGTCCGTCTGGGCATTATTTTAGGAGCCCAAGCCCGCCCCATTCGTTGGTGAGATGAAGGACAGCGCTCAGTTCTTTGCTAACCGTGTTGTGAAGGACTGGAAGGAAAAGTAAGCAGGAGTTCATGACCTAGCAGCGTCGGCAGATAGCATGGCAGTAACAACTTTACTTCCCTGGGTAGATCTGACCATTTTTTTTTCTTTTTTCCAACTTGCCTATGCTGAAATAGGGATCAGAACCACGTTCTCTGGGTTCGCTCTTATACGAACTTGTTGACAGAACTTCAAACATATGTTCGCAAGTTCCATACGACCGGACTCGTCTGGAATCCGAAGGTAAAAGAACTGAACAGGCAGGACATGACTGGAGACCATTTAGGCCAGCTCATCGGAAAGAAAAAACAGTAGTCCCTAACGTTGGGTTTTCATCTCTGACATTCATAGGGCACAGTTTTGGATAGCAGTAACGTTGGTCGCGCTGCTACTGCGCCCATCGTAGCGGCAGCAGTAGCTCCCCTAGCACCTGCACCTGCAGCCGGTGGACCCCCACCTCCTCCCCCACCACCACCACCACCACCAATGTTTGATGCCGCACCTGCCAAGAAGCCTACGGAAAACGACATGTCGGCAGTTTTCGCCCAATTGAACCAAGGAGAGGCTATCACAGCTGGATTGCGTAAAGTGGATAAGAGCAAGATGACACATAAGAACCCCGAGCTTCGCGCTTCAGGAATGGTTACAGCTGGCGGTAAGTTGGATTATTACGGATCAGGATTGAACGAAAGAACAGGATGATCGTAGTCTAATCAATCCAATCGTCAATGGCTATCTAGGCAAGCCAGGATCTCCCAAGAGAGCTGGACCAGGCGCCCCTCCCAAGCCTGCATCATTGACTCTCAAGAAGCCTCCAAAGCTTGCTCTCGAGGGCAACAAGTGGGTCGTTGTACGTTACTTCTTACCATTCCGATTGCAAAGTTGGATTTCCATTGGGATCTATTAACAAAGAATTTGTTCTTAGGAAAACTTTGAAAACAACAACGAAGTCATATTGGACGCCGTGGAGCTCAACCACTCTGTGTACATTTATGGCTGCAAAAACTCGACCATTTTGGTCAAGAACAAGGTCACTACCATTGCTGTAGATTCATGCTCAAAGACAGGACTGTGTGTTGAGTCATTGATTTCACAGTTGGATGTTGTCAACTCCAAGTCTGTGCAAGTTCAGATCTTGGGACGCGCACCAACAGTTAGCTTGGACAAGGTCGACTCTTGTATGGTGTATCTCTCTAAGGATTGCTTGGATGTTGAGATTTTGACATCCAAATGCTCTGCAGTCAACATCTTGACGCCACCGGACGAAGAGGATGGTGATTTCTTGGAGAGACCCGTGCCTGAGCAGTTCTTGACCAAGATTGTCGATGGCAAGCTTATCACCACGGCGGTCGAGCATTCTGGATAGACGGGGGCTGACCGTAAAAGAAAAAAGAGAGATGATAGTAGTGACACACAGTTACAAGTTCACGCGATGCGACTACTCGCAAAATAAAAAAGAGACAAAAAGTAGCTGCCTGCAGGGTCAGCACGGACGGTTGTGATCGAGTTTATTTGTGCAGGCAAATGCACATGAAATTACTGATTACAGTGTTGTGTTCCGGCTGTTGATGATATGTTCTGGGCTCTCTCTCTGAGTTCGTTGGGGAGATGCAAACAGGAGCGCACGCCGTGAAGTAACATTAATGGGAGAGAGGGACCGTCTCCATCCTCTGCATTCATCCATTTGTCTCTTGCATTTGCTCCTTCCATCCCTTTCTTTCAACACCACAACACATCCATCTCTTTGCTCGGGCGTTGCTCAGGAACAAGGCTCGAAGGAAACTTATATTTGCCACCAAAAACCATCGCACTTCGCCACACACTATACACTATACCCCGGCCATGACTCCATTCACACCATCACCACTGCCAGGCTTGTCCTTACCTTCCCGCCTTTCGTTCCTCCTCCTCTCCATCGTCCTTCATCTCTCCTTTTCAACTTTTCTTGCCAACGCCTACTCGATCACTGCACCCACAGGCGCTGCCCGGTGGACAACCGGGCTGCCTGCTCTAATCACCATCGTTTCGACCGACAAGGCTACTGCCACCACAAAGCCTACAGACGATCTCTTGACCATCACCCTATGTACATCGGGGTTTTTAGGCGCCTGCGTAGTGTCCGCCACGATCGCAGATCGACTGCAGGTCATGATACCCTTCAACAGCACTGCAGCCAGTGTCTCATACGATATCACAAACTGGGTTGTTCCTGCAAACTTGCCTGCTGGCAACAACTACTTTGTGCATTTGACACAGGGCGGCGGTCTTTTTGATCCGAGTGCAGACTCTCCCCAGTTCCAGGTCGTTGTCGGTAGAGTAACCCCTTTCCCTCATCGTGTCTCTCTCTCTCTGCCAATGCCTTTTTCGTCTTTTGTCCGCGATGGGGGCCGGTCAACAAGTAGAATGCTTAAACTGACTTGTTTCTTCAAAACATCCTTTCTTTTTCTTTCTAAAAAGGCAACA
The DNA here is from genome assembly GCA_963573315.1 of Entomortierella parvispora. Lineage (NCBI taxonomy): Eukaryota > Fungi > Mortierellomycota > Mortierellomycetes > Mortierellales > Mortierellaceae > Entomortierella > Entomortierella parvispora. The sequence goes on from OY752146.1 coordinate 2,010,911, forward strand.
CGACAACTCCAACTCCAACTACAACAACGCTAGCGCCTACGACAACAACAACGACTTCCCAAACACCCACAGCGACACCGTCGTCCTGCAATGATATCCAGGAACAGTGTGTGGCCCAGGGCAGGGTTTACCAGAACGCAACCGGGACGGCTCCTTGTTCTTGTGGCGCACCTTTGATCATCCCGACCATCAAAGGCAGTGGCGGGATCCGAAGTTTGACCTTTGAAAGTTCTGGTGGCTCTTATGTCGCCTTGACCGTCCTCCTGCTGTCCATGCTAGCCCTGTTTTAAGTAATAACTAGGCTTACTAGCACAGTTTTTGGTCTGCCGAAAATGAAAAAAAAAATAAGTAAACAAATACCCTTCACTCAATTTTCAAGGAAAAACATCCGGCCAAATGATAGCGTTCTTTTTTAATATGATGCATGGCGCTCGATAGATGGCGCTCGAAGGATGGCACCTTGTGGATCGCAGGAAAGGAAGTATATACACAGTCCTGCAATCGAGGACAGAGAGTTTTTCTTTGGACATTCTCTCCCCCTTCCTAACTGGCCCTGTTGAGACCGAAGGGGAGGGGGTGGAGGAAGGGGGGCTCTTGTTGAGCACCTTGCTTTCAGATGATGGAGCGCGTAAATTTATCGCGACGGGAACTCTTGCCGAGATGGTTGGCATCAGGGCCAATGTCCAACCAAGGGAGCTTGACGCTCATCTTGAGCAAGAGTCGACGTGCCTGTGATTCCGGATCCAGGCCGTAATAGCTGGTGTTCATCCGTTTGCCGGACGACCGGCTCTGCCATTGCTCGACCGAAGACGACTTCATATTCAGGTCCGTGCCCATAACCTCGAGTCGCGGCATTCTCCGAGCCAACTGAATCATCCCTGGCACGGTGACACGAGGGTTCCCTAGGATGCTCAGCTCCAGCAATTGTCCCGCCCACTCTCCACATTGATGGTGTTCCGTCTCTGTTTCAATGCCATTCTCATCTATCGGGTTGTCTTCATCATCACTGTCGTCGTCCAAGTAATCAGGACCGTTCAAGGGCTGACTGGACTGGAAATCTACATCGGGGCATATCATTTCCCAGAGAGTCTCGTCCGTCAACTCGCGCCAAGGTCCTTGAAGAAGAACTCTCTTCAGACGAGAACCTGTCACATACGGCAAATACGTCAAATTACTCGGTGCCTTGCCCGCTCGATTCCCTACCCTCGGGACCGTTGGAGCCTGCAAGATTGATAGACTAAGGATACTCAGATTGGGCATGAACATCAACGATTCGAGATTCAGTTCAGTAGCAATTGGTCCTGTCAATTCCAGAGTCGACAGGCAAGGGACGCGCCATTGGATGAACAGAGGTCCAGCATCGATCGAAGACATTTCTCTGTAACTTTCATAATCCTTTGGCGTTGGCGGTCGATCGCCGCCCTCAAGCTGTTGCTGTTCCTGCTCCTGCTCTTGCTCCTTCCGTTGTTGTGCAAACATCTTGCCAGTCGTGAACGTTCCAATACGATCCATCCACTCGGGCTGGCCCATATGGGCCATATCTGAACGAACTTGCAGCGCCTGGAGTGAATCTCGAAAGCCATAGAGTGCATCCCTGATAATATCGTATACAACACTGTCTCTTGGACCTTGCACCCGCAGATGCTTCATCTCCACCAACGGAAGGTAGGTCCGTTGTGTTGTAGGTGATCCCAAAGTCAAAGAACTGTCCCTGTGTTGCTTATCCCATTCCGTGACCGCCCAGCCAAACATATCCCTTGAACTGCTGAAGAGGTCCAGATACTGAAGATGACGACATCTCGACAGAAACTCTGGTCGACTGAAGGCTGCATCTTCATACAGGGTCATGAGAGGCGTCAACCGCAACGAGGTCAAGGCACCGGCGTCCAGAGAATCGAGCTGAGCCAAGGTGGTGGTCGCCCAATGAACAATATCCACCATCTCTACACCTGGTCCAAGCGCCTGCAACAATTGAATCGGATCAAATTCCTGGCCGTTAATACGAGCGCCATCGCCATGGCCCCGACTACTGAGGTATTTTAGTCGACGGATCGCCGGGCTCCTGTAGGCCGAATTTCCAAGATGTGTCCGAGGCTGTCCTTGGTTCTGTAGAGACTTGTTCGCAAGAGTTGGAGATCTTGCAGCGGGGAACATGGTTGCGTGTTTCACTAGGAACTGGTGAACAATAGCCAGTTCCCCATGAGTCCACACTGCATCATGCAAGTCGATGGACGAGATTTTGCTGAACGACGCCAGGTGGGCGATGAGGTAAGGGACGATAGGGATCACGTCGTGGATGTAAAGGGATTCGACTTTGGACGGGTTGTGCTTCAGGATCGCCAGTTCAATTTTGGATAGATAGTCATCGTAGACTCGCCTACCAGCCCCAGGGTATATCTGCCGGATCACGGCTTGAATTCGACGATGATCATGGTCCGAGTAAAAATAAAAGTAGTCCATGAGTAGACCGGACACATGTCGTGGGCGGCCACTGTCGCTGCTGCTGCTGCTGTTATTGTTGTTGGCAGAGTGTTGGTTTCTCTTCAATGTCGATACAATCGCCATTTGCCCTTTCTTGTCATCGGTATCGCAGTCGCTATCAAAGCTGATCAGATCCGCACCTGGTTCCAAGTGAAATGAGGAAGACAAACTCGTGTCCTGTACACTGCTGAAGACATTGTTTGGATTGAAGGGTGGCCACATCATATCGGCCTCCTCGGGTCGGTAGTCTGGTTTCCGGAGCCAGGTCGAGGGCTGATCCACAAAAGGGGGGATCAACGGCTGGAGATTTTCCATGCCTGAAGAGTCATCAAGGATGGAAGGGGAGAGTGGGGGTGGACGATGTTGGCCAGGCGGAGGGATTCCCAAGTTCTGGATGAGCAGGCGTGTAAGGCGTTTGATCCTGCCGTGAGACTGATCCATGGAGGCTTCGGAGCGATAGAGGGAGGCAAAAGTCCGCGACGCCCAATGCGGAGGGTCGCGGAAGGCGGTAGCAAGCCGGAAAGGACTCTTGTAGAGGACAGGGACTGTGAGCTGAAAGAATTGGCGCGAGACCAGAAGCAAGGCGTGAAGCGAAAGAAGATCGTAACGCAGACAGGCGATGACAAACTCGAGGCATTCTTGTGGCAGAGGCGCGAGGTGTGAAGGTAGAGGAGAGAGAGAAGGGGAGGGAGAGGGAGAGGGAGAGGGAGAGGACGAGGCCATGGTGGCCCACGATAGTGGAAGACGATGGCAATGATGATGGAGAGAAAAAAGGCGGGGATGGGTGCTGGGTAGCGAGGGAAGAGGAGAGGAGCCAGAGAGAGCAGACAAGAGAAAGAAAGAAAGGAAGAAGGGTGGAAGGAAGGAAGGAAAGCAGAGAGAAGCAGGGAAATGGAAAGGAAAAGAAGGAAGGAAAGAGGTGAAGAGAGAAGGAAAGAAGGAAATAAAGGAAGAAGGAAAGAAAGAAGAAACAAACAACCCAGCAATAATGACGAGCCTCCAAATCCCAGAGGAACACCGTGCGCGCGCGCGTGCGGGGAGTGTGAAAACGTGTGCAGGTGTGAAAAGAGAAGCGAGGTGTTCATTCCCCTTTTCCTCGTCTTCTCGCCTCTGTCTCCATCGCGTCCTCTCTTCTCTTGTCCTCTCCTCTCCTCTCCTCTCATCCATCTCATCCCCATCCCTCTCCTCCTCATCTCATCTCTGCTGCATCGCCCTCCTTTCCGTCACTGCTCCTGCCACATCCACAAACCCGCTCTTTTTCCTGTGAATGACCCCAACCAGCCAGCTGGCCGCTTCCATCTAGTCTCTTATTCAGTTTACCCCACATAGAAATGTCCAGGCGAATCCTTCTCGCCCAACTCTCGAAACCATCGCGTCCCTGGCCACTGCCATCGCCACTGTCTGCAACCGCATTCCGTCCTTCCTTCCCCGCTGCTTCCATCCAGGTACATGCCCTCCCAGGGGATCACGGCGCCTCATTTTACAATTTTTTCCCAGGCTCAAAGTGACGGGGTTTCTTCCTTGCCCGTGATCGTGCCGTCTTTTTGACCTTTTTCTTTTTTTTTCGTCTCTTTTCCTTTTATCCTGTAGATTCAGCGGACCATGGCCTCGTCCACCAATAACAACAGCAACAACAACTCCAATCACGCCGGATCAGGGACGCTGCAAGCATTGCGGCCACAGGTCGTCGATCGGTATTGGAATGATATTGCAGAACATTTCCGCGAGCCGGGCTTCTCCACTTTTGACAAGGAGAAATCGAGCCGAGCGGTCGTTAAAGATCCGGAATTCATGCGCAAGCTCCTGTTAGCTGTTATTACAGATCGTCCTGGTCAGGGCGATATCTTGCCGAGTGTGATCGCAAAGAGCTGCTGCGACTTTTTCTCATCTCTGGATCAAACCGGCAAGACGGATTTTCTTCGGCTCCTTGCTCGCGATTTCGGTAAAGAGATCCGGACTTTGTCCCTGTGGTTCCTTTCCAAAGTACAGCCTGCCGGTCAGCCCATTTTGTCTTACTATCCCATTACCCCATGTGAATGACAGGTGTCTTGCAAGAGGATGTCGCCAAGGCAGCGGAACAGTATGCAACAACTTCTCGTGGCGAACCCGAGAGCAAGGCATTGTTGCGCGCCGAGCAATTACTCCGCCATGCTGTCGTTCCTGGCCATAACAAGTTCTTTGATCGTGTCAGTCGCCTTCCTGGAGGACTCAAGTTCTTGATCGACATGCGGCACGACTTGATTGTAAATGGACTTTTTTCGATCATTATATTCATTTTTTTTTGTTTTCTCGGTTCACTGCCGGACATTGTATTTTTGAGCTGACGGTCTTTTCTTTCATTGTTTAACAAACCATAGACCATTCTGGGCCGGAACCGATCCGACTTTTACCTTTCGGCCTTGAACGAGTCTCTGAAAGAGAAACTGCAGTCGTGGTTTGTCGGATTCTTGGATCTGGAGAGACTCACTTGGCAATCGCCTGCCGTCTTGCTGGAAAAGATTACACAATACGAGGCCGTGCACAAGTTTAAAGATGTTCAGGATTTGAAGCGTCGCGTGGGTCCCGGTCGCAGAGTATTTGCCCTGATGAACAAGTCCTTGCCCACAGAGCCCTTAGTCTTTGTCCAGGTCGCTTTGGTAAAGTCGCTCTCAAACAATGTTCAGGATATCCTGAACGACCCCTCACCCGGTCATGTCAACCCTGCCGAGACTGTCAAGTGTGCCATCTTTTACTCGATCACCACCCAAGTAGGCATGTACCAAGTTATTTTTCTTTCAAATACTGTCCCCTTCTGAATGTCACTTATTTTCAGCTGCTTCTCTTCCTCCAAGGACTAACCAAAACCGACTTTACCTTCCCATAGGGTTGTCTGGAATTGAGCTGGGCAACTTTTTGATCAAGCGTGTGGTTCGATCATTAAAGGTCGAATTCCCTCAGATCGAGACCTTCAGTACGTTATCGCCCATTCCTGGATTTAGACGATGGGTTTGGCAGTCCCAAAACTTGGGCCATCGATTGCTCTTGCCAGAGGAAGAGTCTGTTGTTGTTCGTCTAGGAGACCGACGATCAGTCTCTGGAAACGCAGAAGAGCAGTTCAAGGTAAATGATTCTGGGTTTCTCTATTTTTGGATGATTCTGTCCTGTTCATTCAGGCGTTCCAAGTGGATTACAGACACCAACTCCAATTATTATCTTATCAATCATAGGCAATCTTGAAAGACGAAACTGTCTTCTCGGATAGTGAGGCCGTGGGTGCTTTGCGGCCGATCCTGTCGCGACTCTGCGGAAGGTAATTGCTGTTCTTCATGGTTAAGGAAAAAAAAAAAAGAGTTAGAGGGTACGGATGCTGACCTATGGTTCTGTTCGTTCTTTAAAAGATATATCCTTGTGGAGAAGCGCCGTTATCTGGCATTGGACCCTGTAGCGAATTTCCATCTCCGCAACGGAGCGTGTGCCTACCGTCTGAACTGGCTAGGTGACACTTCACCCAAGGGCATGGAAGAGTCCTTTGGCATGATGGTCAACTACCTTTATTCACTGGACCACATCGAGATGAACAACCAGCAATACCTTCAGGACGGTACCATCAGCGTTTCTTCCCAGGATCTTTCTTTCAAACGTGCGCTCGAACAGGCCTCCGTTGTTCACCCCGAGGACTCGACTCTGAGTGGGGAGGGCGGTCGTCCTCGCCAGAGCTCCGCTGCAGCGGCCGGTCAAATTGTTCAAACTGGCAGTTCAAAGTTTAGACTGCTGGATCTCACCACTGCATGAAAATGAAATATATAGAATGAACCCGGCGGTATCATAGAAAGAATATAAAGGAAGAGAAAAATGCAGCTAAAAGACGTAGGGCCGTCTCTTTGGATCGACGCGATGTCCAAGAGCGTGTCAATTTTCAGTAACAGGATTCACACAGATTTCACGCAAGTCGGTCGCGCCTTGAATCCATTAATCACCCTCCCCGTTCTCCAGCTAGTCGTTCTTCTCAGCCTCAAAGGTTGTATTACACATATCTGACCTTTTATTTTTCACTAACAAAACAACAATGACAACAACAACAGCGACAGCCTTTCCACATTTTAGATCCAGCTGTGCCAACCCGACCAGCAGCGACCCAAGATATCGGGGTCCGTAGCCATGTCGATGAGACACTCGATCTGAGCCTGGACACTAGGGCACACCTCCCCGTATTGGGCGCGCACTCTCTGGTCCGAGTCTCCTAGGGCAATCTTGCTAATTGCCTTCAGGTAGGGTTTTCCGCTGTGACCCATCTTGAGCTCGGAAACAGTTAGGTACGCAGGGTTGTAACCTTCCAGCTTCTTTCGAGCATTGTCCATCTTTTGCTGAAGGTACCAAGCAGGCGGATCCGAACTGGCCTCATCAATCTCGAACGATTCCATATCTGCACCCTGTTTTTCTATTTCAAAGAAAAAAAAAAAAAGAAAAAAAATTTCAGTGTTAATTCTTCAACAAAGAAAAAACAAAGAAAGGTCAAGGACAAAAACATACTCAGTTGCTTGGCCTGGTTCAATGCAAACTTTCTCCAGTCGAGCAAAGGTTCCTTGACAAAGACATCCATCGTGTTCAAGATCACATCCTTCTTGCCCTGCAGCGCTTTCATAATACACACCATCGGGTGTTCCAACAGACCCTTGGGTCCCAGCGGATTCAAGAACGACGAGAGCTGACGCGTCAAACGGAACGGCACCAACTCGGGCACGGGCAATACCTCCGTTGCCGATCCAAACGCGTGTCCGAAATCAATAGGGATCATACAACCAGTCGACTTGTCAACCAAAAAGTTCTCCAAGTGTCGGTCACCGATACCCAAAAGGTACGAACACACATTGATCGCCGCCAAAGACTTTGCAAATTCTGACCGCAGCATCAAAAATGCCTCGGGCGAAGCCGCCAGCTGCGTAATCGACGTCCGCAAGAGATCCTCACGATAAAAGCTATATAGGGCTTCCAGATTCTTTGTCACCTTTTCGCGACTGGCTTGCATAAACATGTTGGGGTAACCTGACAGACAGGAAGACAAATAGATCAATGTCAACAAACGGCAGTGTCAAAAACAGGAGGTCATAAACAACAGGAACTTTGAACTTTCAGAGGATGCCGATTCTTACCCATCATTTCGCCCTTAAAACTATCCACGAACTTGCCGTACTGTTCCTGACCCTTTCTCCAGATTTCTTTGCGAGGTATCTGAGACTCAATGCAATGCCGGAGAGGCACCGTATTGTTGACCCACTCGAGGATGCCCAAAGACAGCGACATGGGAATTACACTGTAAGTTCCAATGCTGATATCTTGACGCGAGCACTGGGGATCCTTCCGCATGATATCATTCATCAAACCGAACAATTGCTGAATTCGCTGATCTAGTCTTAGATCCTCGCCACCCTAGTAGGTTGTTATCATTGGCATTGTGGAGCGTGTGGTTAGTGTGGCGCTGGTATTAAAGGTGATAAAAGAAGGAAAGAGAGAGAGAGTAGCAATCTTGAGTATAAACTACAAGTCCTTTACCTTCACAAGGAACATGTATTCCTTTTCATCGCTTCCAAGAATGCAGATTCTCTTTGGCTTGCGAATAGAACTCATGGTCAAAATCCTGTCATCGAATCTCACAATAGTCGAAATCTGCTGAGGAGGGTTCCTCCCATTATACTGGCCTGGGATGTCGATGGTTCCCTCATGATCCGATGACTGGAACGTGCTTAGCCTACATGGACATGTCGTACAAAATGGTGTTTGTCATAGGTTTTCTTGTGTTGGGCAGATGAAAAATGAGTACCCAAATAAAAACACTCCTCTTATCCTTACCAGGGACTGTAGGCTTTGAGGAGGCCACCATCCGTTGGCTTGCGGGAAGCAGCCCACTGTTGGATGTCGTTATTGCACAGTTTGAGGATCACGGTCAGCTCTTTTGTGTTTGCGGTGACAAGAGTTTTTCCAGTAGTACCTATGTGAAAGCGAAGGTAAAGTGACGCGTTAGCTCTGCTACAGCTCGCGTTTCGAAAATAAGTCCGTGATCGATGCAACCCTTGATGCTTTACCACAAAGGCCGTCCAGCTTCGATCCGAATTTGGACGCCACCGTCTTGCCGACGGTTCCCAATCTGGGATTATTCGGGTCTAAAAGAAGTCGACGCACGTCTTGATACAAAGCCATGATCTTCTCTTGGTCCCTGACCTTGCTGATCACCAATGTCTATAGTGACCCATTTGCATTGGTAAAAGGATATCAGATTCATGAAAAAATCTCTGCATTTGATGGAGGTGAAAGCAACGCTTACCCGCAGTTGATCCACAAAGTCTTTGATGATGTGCTCCGGGTTGGTAAGGCGTCGAAGCTCCAAGATAAAGTCGTCTTTCAACGGGGAGTGAATGAGCTTCTTGAGCGTCTGGACATTACTCCGAAGTTTCTCCCCTGAGGAGCTGTTCTCAAACACGTAGTTCTCAGAACTGATTGTCAGAGGGTAGTACAACGCATTAGGATATTGTTTTGCGATCTAGAAAGAGGGGAGGGGGGAGTATGGCAGAATGAGTCAGACATGAACAAAAAGCGTTACACATCTTTCAAATGGGAAGAGGGCTAAAAACTCAAAGAAGCGGAACGTACAGCCAATAGAATGGGCATCACACAATTGCCAATTGGTTTATCAAGGACGGCCACCATTTGCGGGATCCAACGCACAAAGGTCCAGCATCTTGGAAAGTCGGAAACCTATAAATTTGCAGCGAACGTGTTTTAGTGTTGTGGATGACAATCGAATGCGCGCTACCGTCCATACACCAATAGAACAAAGCGGCATCAACTCTGCGTCATTCATCCGAGCGTACCAGTTCCAGGAAGAGCTTTCGACTCTCGCCTGGTTTCTCAATGATTTGAAGCAACCGAGGGAAGAGTTCGGAGGCGCCACTGTCGTCCTCACGCATAGCGAGCAACGTGTGTTTCACCACCATCTTTGCATAGATACCTTCATCTTTGACGCTCTAAGGAAAAAAAAGGTTGCGTGTTAGACACTCGTCGTCTCCTTCTGTGGTGCCTTCTTATTGCGACGTAAATATGGTGATCACGCCTCTTACCAAAGCCAAAGGACCCTTGTCATCTTTTTCATGGTGCCTTAAGATATTGTCGCAATACTGGGCAGTGGTTAAACGCAGTTTCTTTGACATCTGAGGGGAGTTTAATGAACAATGAGAATCGTTAGTAACCAAGATCCAACTATCCAAGCTATGCACGAAACTAGACAATACTCAACACATTGACTTACATTGTCGCTGATCACAGATCGAAGACATTCAAATCCATGTCTCTGCAGTTTAAGAGAAATGTTGGTTTCGCCACCTTCACTGGATCTTGACGCAAGGAACCTACGGCTGTTCTCATTGTTTCGAACACTCTCTAAAGCCGCCGGGTTCTCAACAACAAGATCTCGCAAGAGTCCATAGGCTTTGCTGCCCAATAAACTTAACTCCGCGGATTGAGACGTGCTTGGACTGCGAACATTAACCTACACTCAATAAACGATTGCAGGTCAGATTAATTCCCATATCGAGAAAAAAGAGAACCCCCCCCCCCCATTTCAAGACGAGAAACGAAGAATACCTTTGCTTCCTCATACGTCGACAATGCATCTACCAAGCCCTCCGCCTTTCGAACACCATCCAATTCGACGGTTGCCTTTTCCAAAGCCAGCTTGAGTTGACTTTGGTAAATATCAAACGCCGGAGCCTGCAGTTCCCTCATCCTGACAATACAAATATCTGCAACGGTATGGTTGCCCTGTTCTCGCGCCGCAGATCCCATGTGTTTGTAGTTGTGGATACAATGTCTGGTAACCTCGCGTTCCTGCGATCTCGTGAACTATCAAAGGAAAGAAATAAATTTCGCTTTTCAGTTATAGGCGTCTACCCTCCATTGACAGACCGTATGGCGTAGAACTCACAATCATTTGTCCCTCGAGGCGCGTGATCATGGCGTTGCGGTCGTCCAAGACGTTGTTCCAAGTAATCATCGTGTCTGTTGTCTTCCCTGGGAACCTATTTTCCCATTTCGCAAGCAGAGGTGTCAAAGGGTCTTGAGCAGAGCCTCTGAGGGCCATTTCAACCCCTCCTAAGAATTCCTCCATTTCGACCACCTTTAGGAACAATTATTTTCAAAAAAAAAAAAAAAAAAGATAGCGGTAAGTGATACATGAAAACTCGATTAAGCGCACAGTTGAGACTGAAAATGAATATAACAAGAACTTTACCCTCTGTAAGCCAGACAGCTCATGAAGACGCGGTTTCTCAGAGAGCGGGTGAAGGTTGGACCAGACTGAAAGGAAACGATCAAAGGATCTCATCACGTAGTACGAAGCCTGTTTGAAATCTTGGCGGATCACGGCGGCCATGGCCAGTTCTAGGGGGCAGGAAGCAAGTCAAGATTTACATTAGCGGAGTTGTTTAGAACATTGAGAGACCAGCCGTATGAGATAGATACTTTACCCGGTTGATACTGCGAGGTCAAGATATTCTGGTGCACAGGATGGTTCATTGCGTCATCAATGAACTTGAATAGTGGATTCGGGTTATCCGCGCTCCAGAGCTCCAACATATCGTCCACGCGTCTGCCGTCCGCCAACTTGGTGTAAGATGTCAAGTAGTAGTACAAATAGGGGTCGAGATATTCTTCTGTCCAGACTTCCATAGGGTCGTGGTCTAAATCCGAGATCATGTTCTCCTCCAGAGTATCCCAGTTTCCAAGATGCTCCAGACACTCGAGACGACCTTGAGCCCAAATGTTCTTCTCAGCCTCGTCAATATCGAACTCGTTTTCAAAGAGTCTCGTGATGCCATCAAAGTAGACACGAACAGCTCGGTCGTAGTCGCCAACGACTTCAGCCTCGATGGCTTCTCTCGTGTAGGTTGTGGTAGCGACCTTGCTTTCGTAGATGCTCTTGAATATGTCCTTCTCGTCCACAGATTTGTAAATGCGCGCCAGCTCAATCCAGCTCTGTCTCTTCGGGTCATGCACTCCAGAGGAAGCAGTCTTCTGTCTCTTAGTAGATCGCTCCTTGGGCTGGAAGTTTTGAATTTGCTTTTCGATCAAGATAATGCCAAGGTGCTGGTTGGAGCTTCGAATCGCGACCTTGGAAACCAGATCCGCAGGGATGTCCGCTTCGCCAAAGTCATGACAAATACGGAGGATACTTCCAACAAATGGGGTATAATGCATGGTTGATTTTTGCAAGATCAACTTGAAGTCCCCAACAAGTGTTTCCTTGAACTGAGTTGCCTCGTTCTCGGACTAAATCAAAAGAACATTGTTATTGTCTCTGTTAATTGTGGCTCTTCTAGACAAGGGTTAGTCCTGAATTGCCAGTATCGGGTCAAGATTGTTTGCTTACCATTTCATTGTAGGAGTCAACCTGTCCCATAAGGCTGGTTACGAGCTTGCTGAACAGCATTCTGCAAATATCCACATCCATCTCGGCTAGATTTTGTAGAGGTCGAATGATATCCGAATAGGAGATCTGGATATCTGGAAGATCTCCATCTCTGTACTTTCGAATCATGGACACACTCTTGGCCCTTGCTATCTCCCTGTCCACTGCTTGACGCATCCTGTTTTGCATTCTGGCCTCATACACCTTTTTAAACTGCTGGGACTGGGTCACTTGGTCCTTCTTCACGCTGCGGTATTGTAGCCTTCTGTACTTTTGGTCTGTGCTCGACGCGGACAATTGAGATCCCAGAGTAGGGCCAAATCTGTCTCTAGCAGCTCCACCCTCAGGGATCGACGGGTTTTTAAATAGTAAGGTCGAATTCGAGGTGGAGGAGCCTCCCAGCTGAGATCGTATCCCCTGTGCACCGCCATCAAGCGTCATACTGAACTCGAATGTGGACTGAGTCGCCTTAAGTTCATCTTCTGCCAGGGTGATATCATTCCCTACTGTCTGGGACTGGCTCTGTTGGGTTTGAACAAACAGCGGTGTCATTGCCGATGTGTTGCGCCAAGAGGTATCAATATTGGCAAACTGATCGTTGAACTTTGCGTTGGGCAAAGGCTCAGAGAAGATGGGCTCGCTGTAATCCGAGCTCTTCTTGGTCCGATCCAAGATCATATAGGTAGCGTAGTTCAGGAACTTGTCCTCTGCCTGAGTGTCGTACATGTTTCTATTATTAAAGCACAATGAGGGTCAATGACCAGCATTGAGGATTAACACCGTAATGAACATGGCATCAAGTTGTGTTGTTGACTATACCTGACAATTTCTCCAAGACGAAGGAATGTATCGTTGGGGAGTCTGTTCTTGCCATACCAAAATTCCACAACAGTGTGACGAATCGACTCGCTTGGATCACCCAGTCCACGAAGTAACTGAGGTCTCAATTCATCTGCCACCTCCTTCACGAGTGCATTCTTATCAAAGAGCACCATTAGGACAGAGTAGTACAATTTCTAAAAGTCAGGGAAAAAATGGACCTTGTTTAGTGCTTCATGCGGCTGGGCAGGGAGAGAAGCAGCCTTCAAATCTTTCAGCTTACTCTGCATTCCACACTAGAGTGATTAGAAAACTCTAGGATAAGAGTATCCAAAAGGTACTTGATCTGCACCGGGTTAAGCGAATCGCAAAGACCGTAAACAATAGACAGAGAGGCGAACTGGGTTGCCTCATCCCTATTGCATTGAATTTAAAGGCACTGTTAGCACCCTGACATTAGGTTTTCCCCGACAAAGAGAGATAAGAGACAGCGTAGTGATATACTTGTGCTTCAAGCATCCCAAGAAATTGAGTCCTTGGAGGGATTGCAATAGATCGGGCAGATGAGCAGCACGGCCTGCGAGAATCTCAAGAGCCAACGTCCTTTCTTCTCCAAGAAACTGCGGGAAAAGAAAAAGTAGCCTAGGCCCGAACACGTCGGTGATTTCTGAGTAGTTCAGTTGCACTTTGTGAAGAGAGTTAAGGAATTGCACCGTGCCATTCCTTTTGCTCGCAGTGGGTTTCGAAGATGGAAGCAAAAGTTCGGAAAGCTAAGAAATGAAAGAGGATTTATGAGATCTCATGTAGCAACCCAAACGGACAAGTGACATGGAATTAGTTACTCACCTTTTTGATGACCATGTCCTGGAACTCATTGTTCATGCAGTGGTGCTTCTTCATATACGCCAGAGCAAGACCACAGACCTCAGCCGCGGAGGTATAGAGTTGCTTGAGAGAGCTGTCCATATTTCGAACCAGAGCCTCATAATACTCTTCTTCCCGAAGATTGCCTAGGTCAATCTCTGGTCCGCTGTAAAATGGAGGATTGTCATGGGTGAGGACAATGCCAAGAAGTTGAATTCCCGTGACATTGCGCTTTTCTTCCTTGATGTTCTTGAAGTTGTTGTAGATGATGGTCTAAAGTGACAAAAATATAGAAATTATTATAAGGCGGATGGAACAACCCATTTTTATCATCAAGCCCATCCATGGAGGTTCATCAGCATACAGTTGGAACAATGGCGATGCTCGACCAATTCTCGAAGACACCCTTGATCAGTTCAATGTTGTTGAGTAGATACTGGCGCTGTTCGTGGTAGCAATATTTCATCATATAGCTCTACGAAATACAAAAGATCATGTTAACTGCACTATTTAGCATCGAAGCTAAAGAAAAAAGCACCATATTGCAAACATACCAGGAAGCTAAGCAACAACACGCGATCCTCATAATTGTCGGAAAGCTTGACGGAGTTGCCCCAGACGACAACAAGGACGCACAAATCCTGAACAAAGTAGCTCATAGGCTCACCATACGACTCGCCTTCCATGGCCAGACGCATCAGAGGCCGAACCCAGGATCTAGCGTACATCTCGAAAGCTTCAGGCATGTTGATGATGATCTTCGCCAAAAACAGTCGTATGTTAAGAGCAGAGCCTATAGACATGCCAAAGAGAGTATTATCAGACATCAGCACAAAATTCCAATTGAGACAATGAAGGGGCAGTTGTTCACCCATAGCTTACTTGGATTCACCAGTTTGCGGTGGATATCCTTCATCCACGACGGCATCGCAGCATCGTCCTTGGCTAGTTCCGCAGGCGGAGGGGTGATGCTGGAATGCAGTTCCTTAATGATCAGCAAAATCATCTTCATGCAAGGGTTCTTGTTGAGCTCATCCAATTCCATCGTTCTCTCAGACGTTTGAATACTAGCAGAAAAAAAGATGCCCAAAGAAATATGATCTTTAACGTTTGCTGTGCGTGCTCACAGTCGACCATGTATCATCACATCAGAGTGGTTACCTTGGGTCTGCTTTGGTTTCAGCGTCTTTGAGACTATCGCCAGTTTCATCTGACCCCCTGAGATTCTCGTTGCCTGCATCCCGTACGTCACCGGATAACAGGCCTTCGTCAAGGATACCGACGCTCTATGACATGTCAAAGCGAAGTCCATTAGAAGAGCTGAATTCCCTCAAATCTCGTCCAACCAATGATTTCTCACCTGTGACAAACTGCTATCGCGCAAATATTGAGAAGACATGTACTGGTATCGAGGCACATAGCTGTTGCTGTTCAGAGACCTAGAGCGCAAATCCGACAGTCGAGTTTTGACCCAGGGTTTCGAGAGCACCTGCTTGAAATCATATCTAGCCACGAGATCCACAATGTTCTCCCAGACGTACTCCTTCTTGGCCTCATTGTCACGGAACAGGAACTGTCGGAAGAAGTCCTCTTTTCTTTGAGTGCACAGAATGGCGGCCGCGAGTGCATTATAGGCCGATCGCTTGAATTCATCCCGAATCAAGCCTGTTTCGGGAGTAAGAGAGGTCTATGGATTGCATCAAGGCGGATGCTGTTAGAGTCAATGATCTGCAGTTCTTGCGTTCGAAGCATCACGTAGAAACTAGTGAAAAGTGAAAAAGGTGGTGTCTCTTACATTGTCCTGCTTAAATTTGGCCGCGTTGGCTGCCCTGAATACGTCCACAGTCAACTCCTTGCCAGTCGCCGCTTTTCCACCTGTGTAAGCATCTACAATCTTGCTCTCTTTCGAATTGACCATATCCGTTGGCAACCTCATATACAAGACGTGGACAAGATCATAGTAGCATCCACGTTCAAGATAGTCTCGACGAATATCTGCGTCCAGGACGCGTGGTGGTTCCTGCTTAATGCCACTCATGATCCTTGAGATGTGCTGCGTATAAAACTCATTGACGCTGAGAGGAGGGACAATCCTCAAGATGGGGAGCAGCACTTGGTGCACGATATTTCTCCGGTGCTCATCCGCGTGCGTCTTCTTGTAAAACTCCCTATTAATTGGATGGATAGTTAATTTCACTTTCGACACAACACATCAATGTAGGCAATAATCCATGGTCGCGTCATACTCAAAACAATAGGTTGTGATCTCCAAGAACTTTGCCAACGGAAGCTTCAATGCGAACGAGGAAATGGCCCGCTGTATTTGTTCCATGTGCGGATGGTTCGATTCCCGAATGGCGATACCCATCAATGTCTTGAACAGACTTAAACTGGTGGATGCAACCAGAGCCTTTAACAGCTTATCCAGCGCCGAAATGTATTCCCTGAATCTGAAGAAAAAGAGTGAAGAGTACGGTTAGACTCACTGACGGCTGTCCTGGGGAAATGATCGACTTCAGAAAACCTACTGGGAGCCTCCTTCTTCGTATTCGGACGACACTGTTGGCATGACATTTAGAATAGCTCTATTCAACACCGGCTCAAACTAAAAAGCGGAGATGTAAGCAACTGATGTAATAATATCAACTGTTTTCGCGAGAAGAAAAAAAATACCCGTTTTGTCCTAGCTCCATCATACGACAGAAAGATCGGCAGAATCGGGAATGCCTCCGCCATCGCAGCCATGGTCAAATACTCATTCTTCTCACTATCGCGTTCGAAAAATGTTTGAAAGACATCAAAGAAATAGTTGACAAAGCTCTCTGATTTTGACATGCGCAACAGTCGAGGGTTAAGGGCGACAAGCTGTTTCCAGATTGATATCATCATCGACACCTGTTCCCATGCAAGAGAGTCTACACTATAAGGCGCGGGGTTGAAACAGCTATTAGTGCACTGAGAAGTGAAAGGCACCAGCATTCTTGCCATGCTACGGAGAGTACTTACATGCTCTTAAGAAGAGAGTGATCTTTGGAGAGCTATTACAGTTATAAGGAGCTCCGAATTAAGGATTGAAACTTACTATGGCCATGGAATTTGGGTTCTTTTTCCTCATTGTTTTCCTCATCCTTACCTTCTCAAGAAAAGTATCCCTCTCAGTCTTGAGTTCAGGATGCGTGAATAAAAACTCCAAAAAGTCGTCCCAGATAAAGAGAAGTAGCGGCGTTGTCTTTGCGTAGTCCTTCAATACTGGCGATAGTTCCGAAAAATCGAGGGCAAATCGGCGGTTGATCTCATAGGCATACTTCAAGTAGGTAATCTTGGCTTGTTCCGCATGCTCAACATCCAGTAAGCGCTTCCAGAGTCGACGTTGACATTGACTGTCGCTCAACGAGAGTCGGAGCAAGGAGTTACAGTAGTTCATCCAAAGAGGATCTTGTGTTGTTTGAAACGACAGAAAGGTGTCAAACAGCGAAGTGATATACCCTCTGGATTGCGAAGCGGAGCCACCAAACATGCAGGGCAACATTTCGCATCGTTGAACCATCTCTATCCCATCCACAGCGCCCTTGCACTTGACGGCGTCTTCTCCTAACATTTATACGGCGTGAGTAAAGTTAGACAATGAGAATTTGCTCGAGTCCTTGCTGCTATTATTCGTCTGTTACCTCCTTTCGAGTCCATAGATATCGCCAATGGCACAAGATCATTGTACGAGATAGTGTTCATCATAATCTGTCCGAGCTCGGTCAAGCTGTCCTCAGGAAGTTGCTTAAAAACTTTCAAGGCTGTTTCTAACTCATCTCTCCAAACCTTGGTTTCCTGTTCACTCTTCAGTAGCTCATCATTTCCAATGCTGTCAGGCATAAACATACAGGTTGCAAAGACTTCAAAGAAAGGGGTTCCCAGGATTTTGGAAGAGAGAAGTTGATCCATAAGTGTCTTGTCGCCACGATCCAGATGTCGGGAAGAGACCAGCGTTACGAAAACAATGAGCTTTCGGACAGTGATAAAGTTCTGGTCCATGATCTGTCGCCGTTCTTGAGCCGTCAGCATCGTCGCCAAAGATCCACCGCCACGTGTGAGGACACGCGTAAACTCCAGGCATGTCTCCAAAAACTGCTTGGATGCTTTCAGCACTGAGGATGACTTTACAAGGGTCACTGCCAGGCGATCAGTGCTCTCCATATGACCCAGGAGCCAGCTGTAGTTTGATAGGGTTGATGCAAGCTGAGCGCACCATTTTTGGAAAGCGATTGGTCGGTCAATCGGCGGGGATGAGAACTCGGGTAGTGAGTAAATGGCTGATAAAAAGTTGGGGTTTTCTTTCACATTTGACCCAATCCATGCTCCCGGAGCGGGTGTGCCTGGATTCAGAAAAAAAAACGGGATTCCATTTAGTTCTGTCGATGAGATATCAATGTAACATATGAGCGGCAGACATTCGCCTATGATCATACCCGGCAAGAGTTTGACGAAGGAATCAAACAGAGATCTACACATCTTGGTATACTCCATTTCGGACCGCGCAGTTTCACGGAGCAGCCACTGCACCAAGCCCTCTAAAGTGGTCTCTTCCACACCAGGGAAGTGTCTGCGCTCGTTCGAAACCTTCAAGAAGAGGGCTGCCTTAACTTGTATGATCCTTTGCAAATGCGAGATGGCGGTGCAGGTTTGCTGACGCGTACCAAGACCAGGAGGATCAGCCTCCGCAAATTTCAAGCTAAACAGCATCCAGTACATTAACTCCATGGTGTACTGGTTCACCAGTGTGCTCTCCTCGCGAAACACTCTGTAGATACGATTCACGATCAAAGCTGCACCCAGGCGCTTGGCAGGACTTGTGTGGGAGGCAAGGTTGTAGACCCGTTTCAGCACAGATTTGACATTCACCGAGCCTTTCTAAAGGATTCAAAATGATGAAAGCAGTGAGTTAGCAAGGAGGTCAGGTCATTGTCGCGCATTATAAAACCTTTTATATGTAAACGTAAACGAGAACTCACCGAAGATGACGACTGCTTCACCGACCACTTCACGAATTCTCCCAGGCACTCAGCACCATAGTCTCTCAGAGGACCGAGCGTGTCGCAGGCTGCATCCATACAACAGCTCAGTAACGCCACAGTCTCTGGGTTCTCATACTGTGCACTGTTGGTGAGCCAGTGAATGAGTTGCCCAACCAGTGGTCCAAAGAGCGATCTAGGGACCCGGTCCACATCCACAGCCAACCTCAACAGTGCTGGGAACACCCTCAAATATATCTTGTGAAACGGGCTCTGATGCAGGTAGAGGGATAGAATGAAGACGAGGCGTTAGTGGGCTTTTGGGGATGTCCGTTTCCGTTCCTCCATGTGCAATGCCCTACCTCTTTAGGGCCCTGAGCATCGCGAGCCCTGAAAGCGTTCGATCCGATCATGAAGATAACCAAAGAATGCAACAGCTCACAACTCGCCACCTTAATCTGTCGGTTGAGAGAGTTTTCCGCTAGATCCACAATCCTAGGGAGCATCTCGTCTAGTGACGAAGAAAGTAAGATCGAGTCTGCTGTTAATAATTTCTGAGCAAGGTCCGGATAACGTAATAAACCTCGCCTTCGCGCAATGTCCAAGATCACACACCAAACAGCAATTCCGTCTTCATTTCCTGAAAGGGGATCTTGAGTTTAATCCTAGCCTCTGGATCCCATGCCAACAGTTCTGAAGATCGCTTTTGGGACTCATCCAGTACTGCCTTTTGGTTGAGAATCCACTTGTTGTGCTGTGCCTGCCGACCCAAGAGCCTTAAGATTCGTAGCTGAAGTTCCTTGAGAGACTGAAGCTGTTCTTGATTTGCCTATTGTATGTAAGAGATAGATTCATCATTTGATGTTTTTTTTGTCTTTCTTCCAGGGCATCAAAAGGAAGAAGGGACAGGAAATTGGGAACGAGGACATACTACTAATGATGCACTCAATACAGCTGTCTTGTACCGGCGATCCTGCCTGGCAAGTAACTTTTGTTTTGACTTGGCTGTGGGTCCATCTTCAACGTCGCCATCTCCTGAGCTAGGGACCTGCACGAGTAGGTACTCGTTCAAGCATGGCAGCACTTTGCCAAACCAGATATCATGATCATGATTTATCCTGTCAATCCAGCGTTCGATTGCGTCCAGGCCCACGGACGCTAAAGGGAAGTATCCAAGACCGAGTTTCAGGGCCAGCTGAATGGGCGCAATGATACTATCCGAGTCCGTGAGGGCAGCGGGACTCGATAGAACCAGATGCAGACACGAAGCCAAGAGGTCATCCTTGTACTGCTCCAGTCTTGCCAGGACCTCCCGGATATATTTTTTGTACAGAGTAGCAGCGCGCTTAATATCAACAATCTCATCTTCGATCTAAGCAGATGCAATTTGGGAGTCGTTAGCATAAAGAGTGCTTTGCGCACAAAGGAATGAAAAGTAGCGCAGGCCACTTATTTACCTTTACGACATGGTCTTGTCCATCCCGCTCCTCGAAGAGGGCAATGGTTTGGCACACTTGCAGACAGGTCGAGAACATCTTGTAAAATCCGCTCACGAGTGGATTCTTGGCCGAGAGTTCAATGAGCACTTCGCCAATTACGAAATTCCAGCGCCCAAAGAGCAGTGGACGAATCTCTGGCAAGAATAACTGCCAAAACTCTGTAAGATTTTGAAAGATGATAAAGTCCTTGACGCAGTTGGCTTGCATCGTCGAAACATCTCCCGAGGCAGGGCCTAAAGACAGGTCCACATCCGTCACTGGGGGTTGAGTCGAGATGTCCTCATCATCCAAGTTTGTTGTTGAGTCCGACACGGAGAGATTCAGGAGCGTTAATATCCTCTTGAAGGACTCCATGGTAGAGCCATAGATAATGGGCAGAAACCGGTCGAGATCCTCGTCTGAAATATGAATCGGCGCCCTGCCCAGGTCCTTGCTGAGCGAGTTGGGGTTGAAAATATTTCGCCAAAGGAAAAGATAGATGGTGTACGAGTGCCATGTTGAATCCTCAGTCTCTACAGGTTTATCATTGTTGTTTGACCACGTTTTTGGCTTCGAAACGTCGGCCGAAGTGAATACCAATAACTTGTACGCTATAGAAAGCAAGGGACGCCGGTCAGATCAAGGGATTAACACAGAGAAAATTAATATCATTGCCACTTACAAAGTTTGTCAAAGAAGCCCCGCAAGACTCCTTCTCCTTTTTGGAATGACATGACTAGAAGTCTTTGAATCGCGATGGTGCAATCGATCCTAGCGTACGTGGACATTTTTGTAAAGTTGACAACCGCTGCCCTAGACATTTCATTCAGAGCTGCCATCAAAAGCTCTGGGATCTCCTCATAGACTTGGGCAACAAAGGTGTATGCTGTAATGAACGCTGCCAGGTGCGACACGGAGCCACCCAATCCATCCTCCGTATTACTAGTGACATGGTCGGGTAACGATTAGGGACGTTCCCGCAAGCTAACAAAGAGTCGCCATATTTTGATCCGCTCACTGGTGTAGACTGTAGTCATAACTTACGAGGTAATCAAGAACGCGCTCTTCTTGAGAAGATGCGACAGTAGGAATTTGAGTTGATCCGGTGCTATTTGTTTGCAAGGCGCCGCAAAGTATCCATATCCGCGGATCGCCACCGACATGGCCTTATACTGTGCACTGGATTTGACAAATTCGGTGCTGATGATCTGCGAGAAGTTGGCTGTAAAGAACTGAGGAGGATTACATCGACAGTGTGGTTAATTTCAACTTTCAATCATGCCCAATAGTTAAAATATGTAACGCTAATACAATCTTCCAGTCCGCATGTATCATACCAGAAAGCAGTTATATTCTTTCTCAGTTGTTGGTGATGTTGTCAGCACATCCGCAATCTATCCGGACGATATTGAATGTCGGTCAAATCAGAAGTGAGTACGGACAAAGTATATCATAATCCAATCTTTGGCATTTCGCTCTTTCGTCTAGCATGTTACCTCTTGCAGAAACACATCCAAGGCATAATATCCGCTCTTAGACATTTCAAAATGCGTATGTTCGCAGTATCCAGCTATCCGTTGGTACATCCAGTCGTATATTTCAATAAGGTCATTCCTGAAAAGGTGGATATGGTGTGCAAATAGGTTCAGGGCAGCTAAAAACATGATTGGAGAATGGTATACATGCATAAGTATGTTCGATGCCTCTCCAATAAATCCACTTCTCCGCTCTGGATCCAGTAGACAAGCTTCACAAGTTCCTCACCAATCGGTGCAGCAAATCGGCTAAGATCTTCTGGGACATTGACCAGAGTCTTCACAAGCTGGAGGATAACAGGCATATCCTTAGCGACCTTTTCTGAAAAGTTGTACAGGCAGTTGTCCAGTCCAATAGTCGCTCCAGCAATTAACGTCAGCTCCTGCTTGGCGCCCGGTTTTAGCTGATCCTGTACACTGTTAATACACCATCGCATAACCTGAGAATGTCGTTCCTGTGCCACGTTCGGAAAGAATCTGGCAATGATTCCAAGGACTTCGAGAACCTCGGCTTTGACTACAATTAAGAATGTAAGGATTTTCAGTTTTAGACGCATTTCAGGGCTCACGGTTGGAGCAGTCAGATGGAAAATTCGTTTACCTGTCGATACCATCTTGGAATGCTGGGTCGCATACGCAGTAAAGAACTTGACGAACAAACCATCGATGTCGAGAGCCTCTGGATCAATCATACTGTTGCAGGAGGACAACAGAATCTTGATCGGTAGCATGGCTGCCCTCTTCACCTTTGCCGCCTGGTCGTTCAGGAACAAACTCAAACACGTTTTCTAATGGATCGGGCATGGAGTGGATATAAGAAAAAAGAAGGCTTGTCTACAGTGACACGCTGCGACGCCCTTTTGTTTTTGTATCTACCTTGATATCGACAATGCAAGAGGTAATCGCGTTGGGCGACCGGCTGATGAACTCTGCTGTGAACTCTAGAAAAGTAGTCTTAGCTCCGACGTGGATCGATTTATCGAGTGATTTTTTCAAAAAATAGAGAATGCCCCTCTCAGGGTTGAACAGCAAGGATGATGCCATGTCTATCCACAAAAAATAAAAAAGAGGAGGACTGTCAGCAGGAATAAGCCGTTGGAAAAGCGCGCGTCTGTTTCATATGCTGCTTTTCCAAGCCCGCAATGCGTGCATGCATGAATGCAATTATTATTCCATCCATCCACCCTTTTCCTTTTCTTTCACTGCTTTACAGAGTTCGTCTGGCTTTAGGTCGGACAGGGCCATGTTGCAGATGTTGGTGGCCGCAGCCTGGGAATCGACATGGTCAGGGCTGTCTCCGTTCATTTCGTCGATGAGCTCGACCAGCGCGAGCCGGATTTGATCCAGGGGCGTGCTCATCGTGCGAGAACTGGGTAGGAATAAGGCCGATTATGCAGAGAAGAAGAGAGGGAGAGAGAAAGAGTAGAATTCTGCGATGTGAAGGAGGAAGAACAAGTGGGAATTGAACAAAAAGGCATGGTGGAAATAGAGACCCTCTTTTGTCACTTTTGTTCCCGACAAAGTTTCGGTGGCAAAAAAAAAGACGCGAGCCAGGAGAGTCGTTAAGGGGCAAAGCGGTACAAACCAAGGTTACCTTGGTATTTGCTCGCCGTTGGCTTATTCTGCAGGCGCCTTGGTAGCGCTCGGCTTCTTACTCCTGCTGGACTGGAGATAGATATATATATTAAACATCTTTTTTGTCTTTTTAATGAGATAAGAGAGGCGCCTTTCCTCCATCCTGCCCGCCTGATTGCTGTTCATTCTTTTAAAGGCTAGAGAGCAATCCCTTGGGTACCTTGACCTTGTAGCTTAACAACATCTGGCCATACGACTTGCCCTGACGATCCAAGTTCAACGAGCTCAGACCACCGCCGCCCAGACTGCGGGTTAACACAAAGTTCAAGCCCAGGATTCCTGGCAACTCATAGCGCGCGACCTTACCCTGAGCCAAATGACCCATATATTCCTTGACAGAGTCGGACGTCAATTGTTGGTTGATATAAGGGTAAAATTTGGGATCTCTGGCAATAACGCCCACATTGGCTGTATCACCTTTGTCTCCACTACGAGCATACGCAATCCGGATCAAGGGCACCAGAACAGTCTCTTCCGATCCATTGGAGGGAAGGGGTGCGGCTGGCAGCTCGGGTGGGAACTCG
Organism: Entomortierella parvispora; assembly: GCA_963573315.1. NCBI lineage: Eukaryota > Fungi > Mortierellomycota > Mortierellomycetes > Mortierellales > Mortierellaceae > Entomortierella > Entomortierella parvispora. The sequence continues at coordinate 2,034,686 of OY752146.1, forward strand.
TTCTGGGCACTACAGGGCCCATTGAAGGGAACTGTCTTTTCAATCAGTTTGTCACCACTGCCAATTGTCAACTTTGCGGGCACGGCCTCCTTGGGTGCCAAAATTGAGTAATGGGTCATGTTGGGACTAGGATGAGGGCGACCCGCTCCGCCACCGGTGATACCTGGTGCGTTTCCAGTGGCACTAGGAGCAAGCTCGACTCCCAAAAGGAGTAAGCCATGCTTTTCGGGGTGAACCGCCGTGATGCGACAGCACACTTCACGGACGTCAAGGGCTGTTGAATGAGGTCTACGCGTCCAACAAGTGAACAAACTCTGTTACTTAGGTCTCGGGGTTTCAATGTTTCTCCTCAAGACAAAAAAAAAAAAGGCAATTTACCCATAGCTCGACTCGGATCCGAGGGCCTCCACGCGCACAGCAGTGAAATCCTCGATGCCGAATTTTTCCAAGTTCTTGCGAGCGCGCTTCACAACAGCGTCGCCGACAGCAAGAGCCTAGAGTCGAAGCAGATTCAGACATTAGTATATACAATTCAAATCAAATGTGAGTAGAAGAGACCTAGGGTAACATGCCTTGCGTCTTGCATCAACGCCACCGATCCATAGATCAGCCGTGATTTTGTAACCCTCAACATAGATTCCAGAACACTTCAGGTAAGGGGTGGGGGCTCTACCCTTGGCTCCCGTCACCAGGACACGATCTTTTCCGACCTGGGTCAATTTGACATTGCGAAGATCCAGGATAACATCTGGGAGGATGTACGAACCAGGGTCGAGGACCTCGTAGACGAGCTGTTCACCTACAGTCGCCACCGTGACCAATCCGCCGGTTTCGGCAGGCTTTGTAACCGTGAAGTCACCATTGGCCTGGCACTCAACAACGGGGAAACCCATGTTGGCCCATCCTCCATGAGGTGAGTTCGCACTGAGTTCCCAGTCCGTAAAATTGCCTCCTGTGGTGTGACATCCGCACTCAATGATGTGTCCGGCCAGGGAAGCGCCTGCCATCTGGTCCCAGTCCTTGTTGGGGTTCCACTTGTACTCGTGCAAGAGAGGTCCCAGGACCAAAGCACTGTCGACCACACGTCCAGTCACAACAATGGTGGCGCCAGCATCTAAAGCCTGGGCGATGGGAACAGCTCCCAGATAGGCGTTCAGAGAAAGGTTCTTCTTTTCGGCTCCTGGGTAACGATCAACCTCGTCCTTGTTTCCTGTGATGTAGTTGAAGGGCAACAGTTCTCCCTTTGCGTTCATCTCCTCAGCTCTGTGATACAGGTCGTCCCCAGTGACAGCAGCCACGACCAAGCCCTCGATGCCATTCTCCTTGGCAATGGTCTCAATAGCCTCCTTCAAAGCCAGTGGGTCCAGTCCTCCAGCGTTGGTGATAACCTTGGTGCCGTTGGCGACAATGTCCTCGATCAATCTTTTCCAAACAAATGTGATAAAGTCTCCAACATACCCGCCGGGTCCAGCACGGCTGGGCTTTTTGGAGCCATCGCCGGATTTGCGGTGACGGGCCAAGAGACCCATTGTGACCTCTACGCAGTTGGGAAATAAAAATGCGGATCAGAATGTCAGAGCACGTTGGACGGCCAGTGCTGTCTGAAGGTAGTCCGCGTCACCACCATTCGACGATGAGAACAAGGGAGCAGAAGAGAGGGCTGGAATTCGAGAAGACGGTACCTGCCAGATAGTCGGCAACGAGATAGTCGAGGTTCTTGCCCTCGAGTGTGACCAGCTGTTCGGCTGCCGAAACCGAATCGCCCCAGAAGGCACTGTAGCATCCGATACGGACAGTCTTTTCAGGAGCCATGATTGTGGGGTAGGATTGTTTGAAGAAAGGAAGAGAGAGCGAGAGAAAAAGAAAGAAAAAGAAAAAAAAAAAAAGGACCGAGAATGAGAGATGAAGGAAAGAAGGAAAGAAGGAATGAACCTGTGGAGAGTGAGCCGAGAGTGAGGCTGGTCCTTTTATAGTGACGTGCGTTGGTGGAGAGAGATGGGACGATGACACAATAATCTGTGTGTGTGTGTGTGTGTGTGGGGAATGGATGGGGTGGAGAGAGAGGGATGCGGACAAGACTGGGAGATGGACGCGTCCAGAGAAAGCGAACAAGCAGCGCGACGAACACATTCCTTTCATGTTCACTTCGTGCAGTCTACTGTACAGACGTTCACTTTGTCAAGTGGTTGCTCTACCACTGCACGTGGAGGACGGGAAATCAAATTCCTAGGTCGCGTCTCTTGCGCGGAAATGTGCTCTCTCTCACCGTCTTCAGTCATTTTTATTGGGAGGCGCATCTTACGCCGGGGCTGGTACTTTGCTCGATGAGTGCGGAGGATGAGAAGGGGAGGGAGATCGCGTCTGCGACTGGGACGGATAGTAGCTATGGCTGTGCGGGGAGAGCTGAGGGTTCCGTTGATGCTGGGATGCACGCTGAGATGAATGCTGCTGCGGCAGTTGTGGGGTTTGGTATGAGTGCTGGGAATGTGGGTATGGTGTATGAATATGCGGTTGATGTTGGTGTTGCTGCTGCTGCCTGTGGTACGGGCGATGGTCATGTTCCAAATGTGCCTGGTGAGCCTGATGGACATGATGTGCCCGCTCATGGTAGTAGTGTTCCTGTGAATGCTGATGCGGGTATTGTTGTGGTTGACGGTGCTGATGCTGGTGCTGATGCTGGTGATACATGTGTCCTGGGTGTTCAGCGTGTGTGCGAGGATGATGGAGAGGAGATTCTGGTCGGGAATGAGGAGAGTGACTATATCCTTGTTCACGGTACGACGGTGACCTCGCAACCGGTCGACGCTCCTCACGCAAGCTATTGCTTTGACTAACAGAATGTCCGACAGCCGGAGGTGTAAGTCGCTGTGGCTGTTGCGGTTTTACATCTGTGCTCGAACTTCCCACATTCGCTCCTGGACTTGAAGCTGATGCAGCACCAACACTAGATCCTGCGCCCACGCTCGAGCTGGAAGCCTGTGCGATTGTCCCCTCCATCTCCACTTGCATCCTCGATCCTTTGCCCTTTCGTACAATCAAAACGTTGTCCATCGGGGCATCCGTGCCCGCCACAGCCTCTGCAGCAGCCTGGACCAAAATGGGCTGCAAGATACGTCGTCGAGCATTAATAAACCAATTGCTGATCTGGTTCAAGGACAGGTTCGTGGCCTCAGACAGCTGCTGTTTCTGATCTTCTGTTGGATATGGGTGAATAGCATTCTGAACCAGCCAAGCCTTCAAGACTGCTGTAACCGATTTCGGGAGATTGCCTCGTCGCTTTCGATTGGGATCCACAGATCCAGAATTGGGACATTGGTCTTCTGGGTGGGCATTGCCACCATCGCCACCTTGATGGTTGCAAGCTTCGTCCTCTGGTTGCGCAGGCACTGTAGCCGATGGAGAGTCCGAAATCCCTGGAGGTTGTGGCGTTGATTCTGGAGGAGGTTTTGTATTAGATACTTGAATCCGTAGATGGGTGGCTGTCGCTGGAGAGCTGGGTGCCGGCACAGACACTGGCGGTCCTGCCAAAGATGGATGTGCAAACGTGCTTGGTTTGACTGGGACAGGTCGAGCAATTATGGGATCCGTCCTTGGGTCGCCAGCGAGTCTACCATGTTCATTCTCCCGAGCAGGCAGAGGCAGTGTCTGCGGAGTAGCTTGATGCAATTGTTGATGAGGACCATGAGGCGAGGACAGTGGGTGGGTTGGCTGGGCTCGATCATTGTTCGCCATTGGGTATTCATAAGGGTACGGTCGTCCGCCTCCACGTCCACTTTTTATCTTGAATTTCTTTGAAGACAAGGTCGACGTTGAAGATGAGGCCAAGGATTGCTGTTGCTGAGGGTGGAGTGGCGGCATGGATGGATGGTGGTGATGATGGTGATGATGATAGTGATGGACAATCTTCCTCTTGCCCCAGCCCATCGGTGTTCCTGGAGGACGAAACTGCTCCCTGTCCTGTTCCAGCTCACGCTCCTTCCGTTCCAGTGTTCGTGTGTACCGAACAAGTTCCCACCACATAAGCGCGTTCTGTTGGAGCATTCTCTCGATCCGTTTCCGATGCATATCCACGCGTGCAGGAGAGAGAGACTTTGCTAGTGTATCCATCATGAGCCCAGAGGAACTCGATGAGGAGGAAGACGAAGGTGGCGAGACTGCCATGGATGTAGAAGTTGGTTCATCCTGAATCGCCGAGCTTCTCTTCAGTACGATGTCAACAGGTCCAGGGCTCGTTTTCCCAGAAGCTGTAGAACTGTGCGCGTCAGCAGAGTCTGAGGTGGTCGTTGGCTTGCTGGTCCCCAGCACTTGGAGATCAGTGTTCAGACTCGGGGCGTTGTCGTTACTGGCGGATGAAAGTTGGGTATTACTGCTAGAGCTATCCTTAGTTGGATCACGACTCTCGGAAACCTTGGGATCGATTTGCATATCCGAATCTGGGTCCACATCGATGTCCATGCCGCCGTCTGCTATTGACCTGGTTGTTGTTCTTGCTCGTGAGCCGCCGCCATACGTAGAGAGGGACAGCTGAGACGAAGGACTGGAATCGGCTGTGTCCTTGTCCACAGTTGGATTGCTCGACAGTGGCCGGTCATGAAAGAGCACTAGGGGGATGATTCTCTGGGCCATGATGCATGCGAGCGAACGATGCCAGGCTTTAAGTTTATGTATAGAAGAGAGGCAAGGAAGAGAATGATTGAAGAGTTGAAGGAGGAGAGGTATAAATCAAATTGCTAAGAGAAGGTAAAGAGGGCAGATGAAAGGATGGAACAAGATGGGTAGAAGACGGAAGTGTAGGATGGAAGGATGGAAGGATGAGAGGATGGAAGGAAGGAAGGAAGGAAAGAAGGAAGGAAAGAGGGAAGGCAATGGTCAAAGTTGAGACATCGACTGCAACGCAAAGTGGATAGACGGAGGGAAAACAAGTACCTTGCTGGTCATGGCGATCTCGTTTTCACAGTGTGCAGTGTGCCAGCCCAGCAGAGTGTCCAGTGTGCCAAAACAAAAAATGACATTTCCACCCCCCTCCTCTTCGTCCTCCAAGCGACGTCCGACGGTCTGTCACAACACACTCTGAGCCATTATTCTGATTGGCTGGGAGGGGCAGCCATGTTGACATCTGCCGGATGTATCTCAAAATCACTCATTGTATTGTATTATTGAATATGTGATACGAAGGAAGCACACAACGTAAGTTGAGTGCTTCCTTCGCTGGTTTGCTAGGCTTTCAGCAGGGGAGACAGATCTGACCGCACCGCACGCAAACACATGAAACCTACATTCATCTCTGATCTGCAACCGCAATAAAGATCCCTGTGGTTTCTTTCAACCATAGACCTGTTGTCCAGACCCTTGCAACTGTTGGTCCACACAGCTCTGTAAATACTCGCCCGCAGATCATAATTTCTTTATAGGTTTATTGGCAAAGGGTACTGTTGGATGGTTAAGAATGAGGTGTGGTAACGTAAAAAATGAATCCGGTCGAGTCTAGAAGGGAAGAGAGGTGGTGCGTGTTTTTTTTTCTCCTTTTGTTCGTCGGTCCTTTCGAGAAAAATTACATTGGGTTGCAAAAAGCAGAAAAACGCATGGCAGGACGAGGGGAGAGATAGATAGGGAGAGGGGGTTTTAACGGTAAAGGTGATCAGCCTCCAAGTTACGGGCCAATTCAACCTCCCACTTGTCACCGTTCGCCAAGAGCTTCTCCTTATTGTACAGGAGTTCCTCATGGGTCTCGGTCGCGTACTCGTAGTTGGGTCCCTCCACAATGGCATCAACAGGGCAAGCCTCCTGACAGAATCCACAGTAGATGCACTTGGTCATGTCGATATCGTAACGGGTGGTGCGACGGGAGCCATCCTCACGAGGCTCAGCCTCAATGGTAATGGCCTGGGCAGGGCAAATGGCTTCACACAACTTGCAAGCAATGCAACGCTCCTCGCCTAATCAAGAAAAGAGGAAAGGTTCAACGTGGTTAGAGGATCGATACTTTTCTGGCTCGTGGTGGTGTTATCCTGTTCGATCTGATTATTGTCCATGTTGTTCCTAGTTGTTTTTTGATGATTTGATCTGCTACAAACTCAGTAGTCTGGATCAATATCCTTTCCCACGTCGACGACAGCGCTAAGGTAGCCTCGTCAAGTATGGTCCCAAGAAGAATATCCGTTGATGTCGACTCTGGGGTTTGTCAGTGCTTCCGAAGGCTCCAGATATTGATTGCAAGGTTCCTTCATGTGCCCGATCATTAATTGCAGGATGGAGGCCACCATGCTGGTCCAGTTGATCCCGTATTCCCGATCTGTAGAAAGAGGCATAGAAAAGAAAGTATGGGGCACTCGAACAAAAGCAGTGGGTGGCTTACCGGATGGGTAACGTCTAAGAGCGTGCTCACCACGGAAACGGGGCGACAACGCACCCTTCTCGAAGGGATACATAAGAGTGTATGGAGGTCTGAAGAAGGACTCAAGAACGACCCACATGCCGCGAACGAGCTCAGTCAAGAGCAAGGACTGGGAAGCCTTATCCAAAGCGGAAGGTCCCTGTCCCTCGGTGAAGCGGGTCGAGATGTCATCTTCAGGGAACTTTTCGCGGTTCGCACGGTAATCGTTCGTGTTCTGGGCCTGAACGCGAGCAGAGATATGGAAGGGGCGAGCGGCGACGGGGAGGGCAACACGCGATTGAACTGTTTGTAGAAGAGAAGAGATTTCCAGAGACAAGTCGAGGAAGGCGAGATGTTAGACGGGTAATATTCAATGGGGTGTTGAGTGGCAATCTGCTTTTCTTCGGGAAATCCGAGTTGTTTGATGTGTCCCGGATCCGCGTTTTATTTTCCCAGTGCGGATGAGCATTTGTAGTGAGAATGAGGGGGATGATGGGAGTGAGAGCATTACCCCTTGGGATGGCTGATGCCCGCAAGACACTGCGCAACATTATGAAAGAGATGGAGAGAGAGTGGGGAGAGGAGGGAGGTGGGTGATGAAGCGAGATGCGACGATTTGGACCTTTCGGTCATTTCTGTCTGTCCGAGATCCGGACAAACGGACAGAGGAGTCACCGAATTCTCGGAGAGATGCAAATGTTAATATGCACTTGCAATTACAGAGGTCGGCCCTCTTTATTTTAAAAGACCGCATCCAACCTCCAAAGCGCAGTCCCACCAAAAAAAAGAAAAAAAAAGTAAACAAGGCTCTTTGCGAGGGACGGGGTTGCAGTCCACTTTTTTTTTCTATTGTTGCCATCCATCCATCATCTCCTCTCTTTCCATCACATCCTCATCAGACAATGCTCGACATCAAGCAGGTGCGTTAGCTGCAAAAGGACCACTCTCGGCATCGGCTCCCCCTCTACTTTCACACCGCCAAAATTTCCTTCGTCCTAACTCAGCATTCTCTTCTCCTTTCTATCTTTGTTTCTTTGTTTCGACGTAAATAGGCCGACAAAGCCGTCAAGGCACTTCTTGGACATGTCGCAAAGCAGGGCGACAACAAGAGCCAGCTCATGGAGGATGACCAGACTGTCTGGTTGATCATCGCTACGAAGAAGTTCTCGGATGCCAGCAAAGCCAAGCCCCACCGCATGTAACGTATTTCATCAGATGCGCATGGAAGGCAGGAGGAAAAGAAAAGGATTATCCTTATCTAGGACATTGTTGAACTGACCTCACTGGGCCCTTCCTCTCTCCCTTTCGATCGACCCATACAGTCCTCTCAAGCATTCGATCGTTGCTCCTGATGCCGAGGTCTGCTTGTTTGTCAAGGACCCCCAGAAGGATTTCAAGCGCTTGTTGGAGGATAAGCAGGTCAAGGCCGTCAACAAAGTCATTGGAGTCTCAAAGCTTCGTGCCAAGTACAAGCCCTATGAGGCTAAGCGTCAGCTTTGCGCCTCCTACGGCATGTTTTTGGCCGATGCCCGTGTGATCACCGTCTTGCCTAAGCTTTTGGGCAAGACCTTCTTCCTCAAGAAGAAGCAGCCCATCCCCGTGGACATGACCAAGGGAGACCTTAAGAAGGAGATTGCAAGAGCCATTGGATCAACATATATGCACATGAACACTGGAACTTGCACGTACGTTTTTTCTCACTGGATTTGAACTGGAAGGGACACATGGACTCAGCTTGACATTCATTCGATTTGATATACTGATATCCTTTTGCCCTTGTTCTATGTCCCTTGTTCTATGTTATATAGCGCCATCAAGGTTGGACTTACAAGCCAGAGCGCAGCCGAAATCACAGCCAACATCGAGACTGCTATGCCCCACATTATTGAAAAGATCCCCCGCAAATGGAAGAACATTCAGGCCATCAACTTGAAGACCAACGACTCTGTTGCCCTCCCAATTTTCAACTCTCTCCCCGACGATGGCATTTCCCGCATCAGCAACAAAGCCAACTACCCCAACGAATTCGACGAGGACGAGGATGATGACGAAGAGGACGAGGATGACGAGTAAACTACTGAGTCATCAATAGCAGGAAAAGCTCATCGACCCTCCGTTCCCAATCTTTCTACACACAAACGATATCCTACAGCATTTCACTCCTACCCCCTACCTCACCCTTAGCATCACTCTTTCGTCTTGTCATAGTAACTCAACCATTGTATATCTTTAAAACTACATTTTACAGCCATTTGATTTGACATGACAATGCGCCTGCTCTTTGGGTTTCCTTCTCTACTCTTTACAACCTGTAGAGACTAACAAGCAGTCTCATAAGGTCGCGACATCACTGCTTTAGTTTCTATGAAAACACGCAGCATCCTTTAATCATACATCCCGGTGAACTCGATACTCTATCAAGTTTAGTTTTACTGAATGGAGATCGATGTGTTGACTCGTGTTAATACACGAACGATGTGATAGGCATGGTGGAGCTTTGTGTCTCCCTCTGACTCAGTATCCAGAATTACCCGGACACTTTGGATAATAAGACCGAGCAACATGTTGACATCTGAGAATCGGGTTGTTTTTTGACAATCTCGGCGAAAAGAACATAGTTCTTGATTTTATGACGCAAATCGATGCTCCTCGGCAAGAAAAGTACCGTACATGGTCTCTGGAGCGGGGAGTGGCATTTCACTGACCGATATTACTGTCCAAACGCAACATCTGCAGACTCCAGAAAATCTAAGAGAAAGAACTGCGGAAGTCCGACGTTTTGGAACGAGCTGCCGTGAAAAACGCGGATTCTTTACCTTACGATTAGAGTCGATGCACTTTAGCAAGAAAAGCCCAACGCAATTGGTCCCTCAAGCGAGCGATGACATTCAACTAACCAATACAGCAGCTCAAAGGCAACATCACCCGACTCCAAGAAAGTGTCGATTGAAGGGCAGATCTGAGGACCAGTTTTTCCGACCAAATTAGGTGAAAATACAAAACCCAGGTTGAGGAACGTTGCGGATTTGGTCCTACACGCGTGCGATGACCTCTTCAACTGCAGTCAACATTGCTGTAGTATATACCAAAGTCGATGGTCACTTGACAGTTACGATAACTTCGAGTGCAGCCGCGGATCTGAGAATCGGGTGTTTTTTCTTGACCATAGTAAAGATAAATGAATTTCTGTTTTAAGATGCAGATCGATGCTCCTTGACAAGAAACAGCTGGTCCCACGCGCGTGTGATGACTTTTTACTAGTGGACATTGCTGTCCAAAAAGTCGACGGTCACCTGACAGTTACGGTAACTTTGAGCGGGGCCGCGGATCTGAGAATCGGGTGTTTTTTCACGGCCATAGGAAAGTTAAGGGATTTTCTGTTTTATGATCTAGATCGATTCTCCTTGACAAGAAACAGCTAACGAACTTGGCCCCACGCGTGTGCGATGACTTTTTACTAGTCGACATTGCTGTCCAAAGTCGACGGTCACCTGACAGTTACGGTAACTTTGAGCGGGGTCGCGGAATCTGAGAATCGGGTGTTTTTTCACGGCCATAGGAAAGTTAAGGGATTTTCTGTTTTATGACCTAGATCGATTCTCCTTGACAAGAAACAGCCAACGAACTTGGCCCCACGCGTGTGCGATGACTTTTTACTAGTCGACATTGCTGTTCAAAGTCGACGGTCACCTGACAGTTAAGGTAAGTTGGAGCCACGTCATTTTACGAGCAGAACGAGATGGATGCTCTACGAGGAGAGTATCACCTCGTCCTTGCTTCCTCGGGCAGGTCAAGACCTTTGATAGATCGGTGTTGGTGATCTGAGCTCCGGCGCTCCTCGTATCTGTTGACTGCAAAGTGTAGTGTTTGTGGTCCCGTGATTCCCGTTCAAGATGACTTTGTATGTTCACTTCCTTCAATCTGACGGTCGCAGAAGGTAAGAGCTCGTTCGCATGCTTGAGGAACAGAATCACGAGTACACCACCAATGCGACCCTTACAGGCGGTGGATGTGCTTTTTAGGATGCAACGCCAACTAATAAGATGTCCTGCTAAATCTTACCGTGAGTATTAGGCGACCGTAGACTTAGAACCGCAGTGTTGACTTGTTAAAGGTTTCCACCTGGTCATGGATGATTACGATGATTTGCTGGAACATCAGGAATTCATTCCTTCACGGGGACGACCTCCTGGGGCGCCGCGCACGTACCCTTTATTCGAGCGAAACGTCTGACAAGGATCCTTCCCTGCGTCCAACGCTCTAGAGAAACTCCTGTATCAACACCACAGAGTCTCTGAGCCAGGGGATTAAATCTTACGGCTCAAAACTGGGAACCTGGACAACATGTCTACTGGGGCCCTACAAAAACTGCTCACGAAGAGCAAGGAAAGGAAAAGGAAACTGCCCCCTTGGACAGCACACTCGGACAAAACCCTACAATTCAGCTTTGGGAGTTTTTTCTGGAAGGTCGACATCCTGCACAACACTCGCACGTTATGGTGGTGCCTTCCAATCAACAAACTCTACACTCGAGAACGGCTACACTCTATCATGGAAGAGACCTTTGAGGAGTCTGCACAATCCGCAATCAGCGGAGCAAAGCAGGAGACCGACCGCCACATAACTTTCACCTGTCGGTGGAAACTCAAAGTTTGGCGCTTGTCGCTAGCCACACTCGTCGGAGACATGGGTTTCTCATGGGAGTTCATCGAGCTTCCTCTCTGTGGCGAACATGATCAGATCCTTCCCACGAACAATATTAGTGCGATTGTGCTTCTTACCACCGTCCTTCGTCACATCTGGACATCCCACTTTCTCCACATCATCGAGAACCAACCTTTTGATACCATCCAGGTGAATAACGTCCGTTGACCTTGCGGTCAAAAGAGTTGTTCACCAAAACGAGTATCGGCGTCGCGTACAGGAGGAACGTAGCCGATAGTCACCGGCTGACCCCAACACAGGCCCCTCGGCCCCCACACCACTTAGTATTTCCTGTATTTTTATCTTTTAGTAACACCCTTGTAGTGCTAGTTATACCTAAACTGTGATCGTAGCAACGCCGCCTAAAGCTGTAGGAGCACTGGATGTCTTGGCCATTGACCCAATAAACCAGATAAAAAAACGCCATCTCTTTCTATTTCATGCAAGAAGGTATTAACAACCCTGGTACTGCACTGAATGCTTTGTCGAGGGTCGCGTTTAATTATGATTGCTGCCAGCAGAAGCTGCGAGGGACCATGGTTCTATCTGAATGGTAGTTTAAAGGACACAACGCACGCAGCCACTTGGTTCACTTCGATCCGCTTTTTCTGCAGTTTTGCATTTGCTAAACAAGGGGCTACTGTTGTTTTTGATGTCAGGATATGGTTTCTTTTTATTGGCTCGCAAGGGGGGAGGGGTGAGTTACTTTGTTATACATGCACAGCTTTTGGGGTATTCTTTGAGGTGACAGTATTCCAAATCAGGATCTCATCAAAGGATGTATGGTCAAGCCTGGGACTGGTCGGTGTGGAAGCTGAGGCGGATTTGGAGTGATGATGATGATGATCTGCATTATGTCTTTGGTAGCCTGAAGAAGTCAAGGACCGGAAGACATGACTAAAGGAGATACGCCTCTTGATCTTTTCTTGAGGATGGTGACCCATGGTGGAGGATCGATTGGCTCGACGAGGTGTGAAAACGGGCATCTCTTCAACCTTGTCCTCACCATTGGCATCAAGACCCTGTTTCATGAGAACAGAGCCATTTTCTTGCTGCTGCTGAGAGCCCCGGCGATGTCCCTCGCAGACAGTGTGGCGACGTTGCAGATCGTCCTTTTTGCTGTCGTCGTCATAGTTTGCAACCAGATCCACCCCCTCAAACGTAGGACTGGATGCTGATGACGAAGCTGAATCCATGTGGCCGATCTCGTCCGCATCTGCTGCCTCGGTCGGCTCTGCTCCAGCTGTCGCAGAAATAGACATGGATGAAACGGACGAGGAGGAAGGTGAGGACAATCCAGGGAGTGACCCCGAGGAAGTGGAGGGTGACGCCGAGGATGAAGAAAGATCAGACCCTGTATGTAAAGTGGGCGAAGTCGCATTGGTGTCCTCCATCGTGACCCTCTTTTTAACCTGGATAGAATGTCGTCCGTAAGTTTCCTGTTGTAGTTGGAATCTCTTCTCGTCTTGTTCCCGTTGCTGTTGACGATCACGCATCTGTCGTCCGTCGGCATGGGATTTGTCTGTCGAGGGTTTGAACCAAAGCATGATATCATGTTGTTCTGGGTAGTAGTGGTGACCGCCTTCGGTTTCCTGCTCGGGAGAAAAGACAAGCCGACGCCAAACCTCCTCCAAGAACTGAGTCAGCTCAATGATCCGTTCGTAAGCCCCTTCTTCATCAAACCCGTGCGTGGTCGAGGAAGCATCAAAGGCTCGTTGGTTGGCCTTGGCGTTCGAGAACATGAACTGTTTCATAAACGAGAACACTAAACTGGGGTGCGGGTGATGAAGTCTGAGAGCACTCAAGGGTTGCAACTCGGGTTGACTGTCAGCCCCAAGGTTCTTCCCTTGTTGTTGTTGCTGCTGCTGCTGCTGCTGCGGAGGACTATGTTGTTGTTGGTGGCGGTGACGACGATGAAGGTCGTGATCGAGCTGGTGTTGAAGTCGCAGAACCATTTCGGACAAACGCTGGAAGTCCTCAAAAGTCCGATGGATCACATACGAAGTCGTCTCTGACCGGTTTAATTGAGCCGGAACTGTCCTCGTGGGCGACAACAGATCTTCATCGCTCCCCAGTTTCTGTAGCTCTTTTTGTTGCCCTTGCTCGCGCTGATGTTCCGTCGGGACCAAGACTCGACCGAGCACCGTCACCTGGATTGAGAAGAGTGTGAAGGAGCGATCACCCTTCTTGGAGGTGGCCCCTCGGCGTTGATGTAGGAAGGGAAAAATTTTCTCTAGTCTTGACGAACTATGATGTTGGTGGTGGCGATGGTGACTTGAAGAGTGTTTGCGTGCGGCAGACTTGCTAGACTTCATCCAAGATATGACTTTTGGAGGTGGGCACTGTGGAGAGAGATGGAAGGGGAGGTGCACGATCGTGGTCGTGGTGGTTGTTTCGTCATGTGGGTCAACGTTGGTTTCAATTGTAGCGAACGTTGGCTCTACCAACGGAAGATCCTGCTTCGGGTCTAGTAGTGATTGTTGCATTGGAGAGATGGGGCTGTTGTTGACTTTTTTCTAAGGAGCACAGAGCCAAGGTGGAGAGTGGAGAGTGGAGAGTGGAGAGTGGGCAGTGGAGGAGGGGGAATAAACGAGGGAGCCAGAGGACATCCACGAGCCGACGAGAGAGAGTGTAAAGATGTGAATAAGGAGCCAGGGAGGGGGGCGAGGGGCAAGATGAAGTAACGGGCGAGGGGGTGGGCGATGGAGAGATGGAGCGATGGAATACAATAAGGAAAGAAAGAGAGAAGAAGAGAGAGAGGAAAGCACATCAGACGATCAATCTGCGAAGAGGGCGAAGACCCTTTTCTTTCCTTCTCTTCCTGCTGCTCCAGAAACAGGTCCTGTCAGGTCGGCTCTGTGATCACCAACCGGTCTGTCCGGCCCGTGCGCCACCGTTTTTTTTTTCTATTATGTTTTTTCCTCCGCTGCATTACTAATACCGCCAGCGTCACCCCTGAAGGCGATCGTCCTTCCTTTCCTGGGCGACCCTCCCTCAAGAACTGCATCCGCAACTGCAACCCCCGGGACCTGATCTTTTTCTGTCAATCCCAGGAATCCATTGCTTCTCTTGCTCTTCTTGCTTTCAATGGACGCTGTAATCTGCAGGCACAAAAGAAAAAGTTACCTACCTGAGCCTGGGGGTTGCCGTTTCTTTCCGTTTTCGTTGATTTTTTTTAACGGAAAAACGTTTTAGTCCATTGTTTTTTTCTTTTGCTCTTTGCCATTCTTTCCTTTTTCGAGCAATAGGCAACGCGTGTACCCTATTCACAAACCACACCCATCAGATACTCCACACGGACACATGTTCAAAACAGTTGATTTATGGGGGGTATGGTACAATTGCGAGATGATACAAAGTGTCGTTGTGCACGATCGACACCAACTAGAAGTAATATGGTAGATGGACTAACGAATGGAGGGAGTGGGAAGAAAGGGTTCCTTCGCTTTTTGATTTAGAAAGCATCCAGTCTTATCCTCTTGTTAGCTCCTTCAATATCATTGCTGATGCTGTCGCTGTTGTTGGCGGTCAGCAGGCTAAGCTGGGCCTGGTGGTCCCGCAAGCTCACTGTAGCCTCATGAAGTCTCGAGTCCTTCTCGACAATCAACCCCCGCAACCAGCGCACCTCCATTTCCAGTTCCCGAACGTGGTTTTCCAGGGCATCTGCACGAGCGGCTTGATCCTTGGCGGTTTGTTCCAATGCCTGTTCCCGAAGTCGCTTCTTTTGACGGAACCTGGCTGAGGCCGCTGTATTTCTCCGCCTCTTGTCTTCCTCAGCCGCAACCTTGGAAAGGTAGGCGGGGTCATCCCGGGAGAAAGAGTCCGCAGCTGACAATTCATAACCGTCCTGATGATCCTTATCGTTTTCGGCATTGATGTCTTTGGAGCTAAGGATATCGGTGCCATCTTCCTGCGCGGACATTGGAGTAGCAGGCTGCGCATTGTTCTCATCGGCAACAGAGACAGAGGGGACCTTGTACTGAGGCAAATCCTGACGCAAGAGCTTGGCCGCAGCGGGGGTTGTGGGTGCGATGGAGGTCGTAAGCAGAGTGGCCGTAGGGGTAATGGCGGTCAAGTCTGCGGTGGTGGCGGTGGCAAAGGAGGTCAACTGTTGGTGCTGCAGGGTTGAAGCTGAGTGCGAGGCCAGGAGGGACTGGTAAGCATTCGCAGCCAGAATCTGATCCTGCAATTCTGGCTTAAACTGGACTTGACCCGCAACGGGGTTGCCCTGTCGGGTCCTTTCCAACAGAGACATGGGTCGAGATTGAAATTGCTGCTGCTGCTGAGGAGTAAGATTCAAGTACTCCAGACCAATGCCATACTGCTGTTGCTGTTGCTGTTCTGGCAGTTGCTTCTGCTCCTGAGGTTGAGAGTCGATCAAGGCACTGCTGTCGAGGAAGGGGGTTGAGTCGAGATCAAAGGTAAACTCAGCATTGGTCCAAAGGGCCAGATCAGTAAAGTCGTCAGGAGATCCGGTCGAGACGGCAGGCGAGTCCGAGTTCAGACTCTCGATAAGGGCCAAGTAAGAGTAGTCGGCCATTGGTTATCTTTGACGTGTGGTTCGAAGACGGAGGATAAGAGAGAGAGAGAGTGTGTGTGTGTGTGTGAGTGGGTGATGTGAAGAAAGTGCAATCTAATTAGTAATAACCCGCAGAATGAGTGAGACTTCGAGGGGCTGACCCGGGGAAAATGGAAGCACGTGACCCAAGCCACTTTTGAAACATTCGAGAATCGTGGTATCTTCATTGGGTTTGTACTATGGTGTAATGAATGCTGCGTACTCGTCCAACAAAATTTGACAGAACGGACCCTGTCCCTTGAGACTGGGCATCATACCTAAACAGTCAAACGTAGGAACGCCCTGCAAAGTCAGTATGTTTTTCCTGATATTTTTTTTAACATTAACAGTTCTTCGCGTTCTACCACATACCCACTACTGGTGCCTGATGCGCCATGACAGGAAAGACTTTCAACCGAATAGCTCCAGAATCTAAATGCAATGCCTGCAACGCCTTGTGCAACCGGACCGAGGATACCGACGGCACTGTCTTGTCTTCTGCACCATGCACAATCAGAATCTTGGTGGGTAGATGACTTCTGGCCTTCTGCTGCAAAAGACTGGAATCTCTGAGAATTTCCTGCACCATCGTTGTCGGAGAGTTGATCCCAAAAGTCAGAGGACTTTCGCCCATGACGCGTGTCATGACCGAGACTTCCTCTACTCCACGTATCTTTTCGTGTTCCAAATGAGCTCCAATCTCGTAGACACCGGAGCAGAGGATCATTCCATGGATTCGAGGCAGAGTCATGTCAGCGTTTTCATTATCTTTGGCGTTTACTTGGTTTTCGCCATCGGGGAGTACAGAGAAGACGCGCTCCTGCTCCATGAATGCTGAAAGAACGGTTGATTGGGCTGTGGACGCCTCCCTGAGCGCCTTCTTCACACTATTGTGCACGATCGTTAATGCACAGAGATGCGCTCCGGCAGAATGCCCCATCAGGTATATCCGATCAGGGTCGCCTCCATAAGCACGACAGTTCTGACCTGTCCACTGAAGTGCCGTCTGGATATCCTCCTGCATGTCTTTGACTAGTCCTCCAGGAAAAGTCGTATAGTCGGGGATCACGGTCAAGTAGCCGAGGGCTCGAAATTGAGCTCCGACCAGGGTATATATCGTCTTTGATCCAGAACACCACGATCCTCCATAGATAAACACGATAACGGGCAATAAGGGGCGATCGTTTCCCAAACTGTCCTGATCAATGTGGGCATGTTCAGGCACATAAATGTCCAAAGTTTTGCCGGGCCGTTTCTTGTTGTAAGGAATGTCCATGCTATTTTTTGCCAAAAGAAAAAGAAATCCGGCGCAGCACCAATATTGAGTGTATGTGATTGGAAAACAAACACAAAAGTCGACTCGGCAAAAAAATAGTGTGATTCAATTCTTCAATTGATGTCCCCATCCCCCTCCCCCTCCCTCATAGGGTGGGTTTACGGGGGCCATTTTTTTTCGCAGTGACATACATTAGTCGTTTAGATCCTCGCATGGTCCAGAGGCGGTACTTGGCCAGGGTGAGGCCCACGGGGACAAGTGATATGTTGGTGGGTATATTGGTAAAAAACAATATCCTGTTCAGCTTGATAATCCTCCAAGGATCGAGAGGCAGCGTTGACAGCGTCAGTCTCCGGTAGCCATAGGTCGTGTACACGAACCATGTCACGAGATACATCATGGCAACTACAAACGTTCCGCATGAAAGCAATTGGGCGTGGAGCAGATAGATGATGAGCAGTTGAACGCGTATGCACGGGGCAAGACAAGAGATTTTTTTTTTTTTTTTTTTTTGCCACTGTTCGGTTGTTATCGAGACACAAAAAGAGAGATCTACCTGTTGAGAAGGCAAGTAGCGGCAGATGATAGATCAAGAACAAGGCAGATGTTGACAAGAGGACCAACTTGAACGTATCTCGCTCCAACACTTCATCGGCACTTGTGGGCTGTGGCGGTGAGGCGACAACCGAGTAGGAGTTGTTGCGGGAGAGAGTGCTTTTGGTGGCGTACAGTTGGTCTTGGAGAGCGAATGCATTGAGGTTGGAGTGGCCATGAGAGTGGGCATGTGAATGAACTTGGGAAGGAGACATGCTGAGCTCTAGCACCCAAGGAGAGACTTTAGGGAGAAGGACGGAAGGAGGGACAGAGTGGAGTGGAGAGGGGCAGATAAGACAGAAGAGAAGAGAGAGAGAGAAGGAGAGGAGAGCGAGGCTCGGTGCTTTTCTAAGGGTGTGGGTGGGCATTAGCGTTGTGCGTCAGCGTCAATGCGTTTTTTATTCTTCCCGTCCGGAGGATTGGATCTTCACTGCCCACAGCCTGACCATCACCAGCGACGCAATTGGGGGCGATTCTTCCGTCCGACGCCAAGTGGACCGAACCCGATTCGAAACACAACGAGCCTGCTCTGCTACCCACATCCATCTCATCCCATGGCTGTGCATTATTATGAAAGAGGCGCCCACGGCGCATGGTCCCCTTCCTAGATCGCTCAGGAGTATGGTTCTGCCGAGAAGTTCTTTTGTCTCTTTGTGTCCGTCCGTCGATTGTCTGTCTCCCGTTCACAAGCGCAGCAATCCGCTTCCTTTCCTTTCTCGGAGATTGTGCGTGTCCAACCTCCAACTCGACACGAATCCGCTCTCAATCCCTCCCCCCCCAATAGCGCCATTTTCTAGTGTCCCTTGCACTCTCTCCTTGGCCACAACAAAGGCAATAGGGGTTCCCGGCCGCCTCCTTTTCTCTATCGGCCTCCGTCTCCACTAAAAGAAACGCTCACCTCGTAATGCAGGTCTTGTCCTCCACCTATTCAACCATGACTCTAACTCTCACTCTCAATTGGTGGATATGGTATATATTTAAAAGTCTTCATAGGTGGCAAACATATCAGGAGCGCCACCATGAACGCTGTGCGCTGAGGGTGCACTCTGATGGATGACATGATGAAGATCGTGTGGCATATACGGGGGGGCATAGAGCGATGCTGGTGCACGGGCTGAGTGAGCAACGCCGTCGTCTGCGTCGATCCCCTCTACCTCATTCTCGCCTTCTTTCGATGCTTGGTCTCCTTCTGGGGTCTTTGGGTGTTGGCCTTGCGCGGCCCGTTTTTCTCTTTCTTCCCGGGCTAAACAGTACAACCAAGAAAAGAAAGAGTTGGTGAATCATTCGCGTCACAAACCGTAGAGGGAACGAGAACAGGAGCATACTTCGCTTGTCTTCAAGGTTCCTGTCCAAGGATGTATCGCGAACTGTGTGTGTTGACATTCCCATGTAAACAGCAGCGCGGAGATAAGGATCGCCCGTGGCAATGCTGGGAGCGTGCTCCTGTTCCAGACGACACATCTCTAGACAATGCAAGACAAGTCTCCTTTCGTCCTCGTTCAACTTTTTACCCCTCTTTCGTTTGTACTTGTCAATCCGGAGACCTGTGCCCACGGGCGCTTTAACTATCGGTTGGGGTTGTGCCTTTTGAAGCTCGAGTTGTAGTGTGCCTATGCGACGCTCTTGATTCTTGAGCTGAATCTCTGCTTCCTTGTACTTCTCCCGGATCTCCTTTAGTCTTCGGAAGGATGCCTCGGCTTTGGACTGCAGGACCTTGTCATTCTCCTTGAGTCTGGCTACTTTTTCCTCCAGTTTCCTGATCTTTTCTTGAGATTCTCTTTCTGCCTTTTCGAAAATGTCGATACGCTCCTGCGGTGTTAGATTTGAAGGTGACGACGGCGATGTTGATGCTCGTGGTGGTGGTGGAGTAGGAGCTGTTGCTGTTGCTGTTGCTAGTGCTGATGATAATGGTTTTGGCAATGATTTCGATGAAGGTGATGTCTCTGGTGCTGGTGACGATGATGCGGATGGTGACACCGCCGGGATTGAAAGTCTTGCTTTGGCCATTGCTTTGGGTTTTGAGGATCGTGTCACAGGCGATGGTGCAGTTGTCAACGAGACCAAGGAGGCTGCAGCTGCCAGCTCCAGCTGATCCTGATCATGAGCGAGTGGTTCCCTGCTACCAGCCTCTTGTGGCAAGGTTGGGCTGTCCTGTTCCTGTTCCTGTTCCTGCGTCCTGTCTTGTTCTACGTCGACTTCAGGATCCCTCCTTCTTTTCCTTGTGGCTATTATATACAGCCGCAACGGTTAGAAACACTGGCTATAAGAAAACGGCTGACTACTCCCAATAAAGAAAAGGTGGATGCAGCAGTACACTTGCATTACCGGTTGTTTTGGCCATGTTGTGTCTGTGAATGGGTGTCGGTAGGAGGAGATCTAGGAGAGGGAGAGCGGGTGAATGCAACGCGCTGGAGAAAAGTCGATGCAAGAAAGCAAAGCAAAGCAGAAAGAAGGCGCCCGCCTGGAATGGATCCAGCACAGTCACGGCAAAGGAGGAAAAAGTCCAAAGGACGAGGCGGCACCGATGGGGCGGAGCGTCATCGTCGCCGTCAGTCTGCTCACCTTTCTTTCATCCCTGTCTCTTGTAGCATTCCCTGCCGTGCCCATCCCCGCTCTTCCTCTCCTCCCCGCTCCCCATCGACTCTCTTATTCGCTTTCACCCTCACAATGTCAAGCAGAGCTATGAAGAAGTTGCTGCGCGATGCAGGCCCAAAGGATCTGGACCTCGAGAACGCCACCAAGACCGAGAACCTGCATTCCGACAATGACGACGACAATGACGACGATCAGGAGGATTACATGCCTTCTCGCCCCCCTGCAAGGAACTTGTTCGCGCTGGTATGACCTCTTGCCATGCTATCCTTATCTGAAGACCATTTCTCTGAAAAATTGCTAATAATGCCTATTGTATTCTCCCCTGTTTGCGCCTTCGATACCAGCTTGACGCCGACGACGACCAGGATAATGGCGACTCGGATGAGAACGATCAGGAAACCGCTGCACCTGTACGTACAGAGAAAATGGTGTGCATTTCTATCTGGAACTGATGATAAGATCGCTAGCTAATGGTCAACGACCCCACGCTTTGGCATTCGATCTATAGGCAAAGATTTCGACAGCATCATCCTCTAGCAAAAAGAAGAAAAAGAAAAAGTCAAAGTCATCTGCTACCGCAAATCCTTTCGATGCCCTGCATGACGCAGATGCTACGGAACCAAAGACCTCCGGAATGCCATCCCAACCAGCAGAACCTTCAACAGCCTCAAAGAGCAAAAAGAAGAAAAAGGGCAAAGCCGTCATGAAGTCACTCGAAGAAATGTCTGTCGAGGAATTCGAAAAGAGCCTTCAGCAAATGAACAGCCAGTAAGTGTTCTCTCTACTGAGCAGTATTCTGTTAGATATGGATCTGGAATATACTGAAAATGATCGTGTCTTTAGATTGGGAACAGTTGCAGGAGGAGAGACAGTCTTGAAGCCAGCTCAAACGCCGTTGAAGCAGCTTTTGGCAGTAGATACCCGATTCCTGGATGCAGACGCAGAGATGAAGAAGATGTTTGGATCTCGCGTCGTCAACTCTGAGATCAAGGACAGGCGATATGTCAAAGTCTCAAAAAAGGCTCTATTGGCGCAGCCTAGAGGAACCTGGCCTGTTCGCAAAGCATCAGGATTGAGCATGGAAATTGTAGGCACGGATGAAAAAGAAAATGTGACGACATTCAAGATTGTTCACTCAGAATACTACCAGCGCACCCAGCTCAAATTCCTGACAGCCGTCGCGTCATATGGTAAAGAGCGAGGATCATTGACAATTCAGCGCGGCCTCTATCAAGAGCTACGACTTACCATGTACCTATTTTTTAGATCCCAACAACTTGGTTGCCCTTCTGAGAGAGAGTCCTTTCCATATCGACTGTTTATTGCAGCTTTCAGAAGTGAGCAAGCACAATGGCGACAATGGACTTGCGGGCGAATTCATTGGTAATTGGTCGCTCTGTAATGACCATTCACTCATTCAAGGAAAACTCTTCCTAACAACCCCGTTTTCATCAATGTGTTTTAGAGCAAGCATTGTATGCTTTCGAAAAGAGCTTTCACAGTCTTTTCAATATTGCCACAGGGGCTGTGCGCCTTAGCTTTATGGAAGTTGAGAACAGATCCTTCTTCCTGGCTATTCACCGACACATCCAGTTCCTTGGCCGTAGAGGCTGCTGGAGGACAGCATTCGAATTCAACAAACTCCTTCTGAGTCTGGATCCTACACATGATGAACTTGGCTCCCTTCTCGCAATTGACTTTTATGCATTGAAGGCTCAGGAGTATTCGTACCTGCTCCGTCTGTACGACCGACTTAAAGATGAGCACCAACTCCAGAAGCTGCCCAGTTTTGCCTACTCGACCGCTTTGGCTCAATTCCATCTAGAGCAGAATTCTTTGGAAGGGGGAAGCAGCAACCAACACGAGAAAAGCTCAAAACTTCTACAGCGAGCCATCCTGATGTTCCCCACTGTAGTCCCTCTTCTGGCCGACCAGGGCGGTTTTAGCGTCGATTCCGAGATGGCGGGCGAGCCAGCCTTTTACCCTGCGAAAGAGTACGTAGATACATTTGGTAAATGCAGACCGATCGTACACAGGCATTGGAAAAGTTCTCTAATATTTCGTTTGTACTCTATAGTCTGCCCAAGGTCTTGGATCTCTACATTCATCTCTTTACAACCCGAAACTTTGCACTGTGGAAAGAGAAAGAGGTACTCTTCTGATGTTTTGCGAAAAATTTGGATGAAGTAATGAAGAATTCAGAGTTAACATTCGGCTCTCTCTAGGTGATTTCATGGCTGAAGACGAATGTGGCAGTTTGCGTAAGGACACGGTTCCACGACGTCAAGGATACAGATTTGCAGGGAGCCAAAGCGCTCATGACTGAGCTGACTACTGCGCAACCAAAGGACAGTGCCAGCTTGAGCTACAGTGCGGACGGGATGTTGGAATCCGACGCTCGGTTATCGGCTGTGGAGGATCCTAGGTCGGTTAGTCTTCGAGTCTGTCGCCACGTTCTCGTTTCTGACTTTAACGCCCTGGCACGGTACTTGCCTCAGGAGATTGTTCAGGCGACGATGCACATGCATGATCCACTGCCACCATCGGGGTCCCGAAATGTGTACGAGGAACGTTTTGAAGCCCAGAGGAATTCGCGCGGTGTAATGGGAGGAGCCCGCGATGCAGCTCAGAGTGTTTTGGAGGAAGTTGTCCGGAGAATGCTGAGAGCCGGGGGGATTGCTCCTGCGGGCCAAGGAGATGGAGGCGCCTTGCAGCCAGCCCAGCTGAATCAAATTACGCAAGCTCTCAACATGCTCAGGGCACGTATGGGGCCTGATGATATGCCAGGGGCCTTCCCAGGTCAGGAGGCTACTCCAGAAGGCGAGGTTGCTGCGGCAGAAGAAATCCCTGACGTCCCAACAGCCAGAAGAAATATTCAGTCGCTGCTGGACGCCATGCGTCGATTTGGATTTGGGGAGACTCCCACCGCTGGCGATACTGCAGGCCAAGGTGATGCAGAGGAGGGAGACATCAATGCTGACATCAACACGCTCAGTCCTGGGGATATTCCTGACATGGAGCTGCTGACGGCCATCACGAACAATTTCCGGACGTTGGCAGCCGATGAGGCTGGTCACTCTGGAGATGA
Source organism: Entomortierella parvispora (assembly GCA_963573315.1). Classification (NCBI taxonomy): domain Eukaryota; kingdom Fungi; phylum Mortierellomycota; class Mortierellomycetes; order Mortierellales; family Mortierellaceae; genus Entomortierella; species Entomortierella parvispora. The sequence goes on from OY752146.1 coordinate 2,057,874, forward strand.
GGATGATGAGGACGATGATGACTATGAAGAGGAATACAACGACGAGGAACTCGCCGCTATGATAGCAGGTGCTGAAGATGGGTGGGAGCCCTATGATCCTTCAGCATATGAATGAGGATTCTCTCGAATTTGGAAAATTCAAGAAAAAAAAAAAAATAATAAAAAAAAAGGTCATAGATGATCAACAACTCTAGCTCTTTGACACTTCAGAGATTACTACTGTTGATCTTGAGTCTGCAACTGGATCAAGGGATAGGGAAAAACCCGGAACTTGGAGGTGATAGGCTCTTATGACGCCGATGCTTGATTACCCTCACAATCTGCGGGCGTCTTCTGCGGGCATCCTGAAAACCCCTTGTCGATTACTATGCAGTGTCGCCTTGGTTGGCTGATTTCTTGTCCTTGACAACGAACGTGAATCAAGCGCGTCCGCTCCTGCCCACAGCCCCATCCCTCATTCCTGGAGAAGAATGGTCGAGTGAGTTCGTGAACACTGCCACGCCTCTGAAAAGTCCCTTTCTTGACTTTATCTTCTTGGTCTCCTTATTTTTGGGCTTTCTTTTTTTTTTCTTTTCCTGGCCACTCCTTGGACAAGGGCGCTGTGTCGCAGTAAAGGAGAGTGAGGAGCAGGACATAGCGGCCTACTTCTGCATGGTTTCCATGTCATGACCCTCTTTTCAGTACTTTCGTTTTTCCCTTTTTTTGGTCCGTTGCTCCTGTCCCCCTTATTCTCACCTTCCTTGTCCGCAAGACACGATCTGCCCCCCAGGTAGTAGTAGTGCGACAGGTATGGATTCTTGCCAGTGTTTTGACCAGGGCAGTAGTTTCTCAGGAGTGTGTGGACTTTCTCGTGCTCCCTTTTTAACCCTGGGTAACAACTCATCGCCCTCACTTCTTGTCAGCACTTTCGTCCCTACCATTCTCTTTGATTTCTCTTTCTTTTGAACCCTACCTGCCACTCACGCCTGTTCATATCTTCAAGCCGGCGACACTTCTCCCTTGTCAAAGTCTTGATCCAGTAATTGACGCTGTCAGCTGTACAGGTTGTCCCTGCCCCTAAAGCGGGCCTTCCATCCAGTCCCAGGACGGCAATAACAGAAATAGCCGAGGCATCTGCAATAGGAGCAGCCAGAGCAGCAGCAGGAGCAATAGTAGCACCAGCACCAGCACCAGCTCCCGCAGCAGCAGCAGCAGCAGCATTGCCTCCTCCTCTCCCTCCTTTTTTTCTCTCCCACGTCGACCCAGAACTGACCCTGAGCACCCAGATAGGGACATCCACGACGGTGTTATTTGCAGCACCTGCGACGTCAATAGAGTCATTGCTAATTGCGACGGCATCCTCAGCAATACCTGTGGCGTCGCGTTTGACGACAAATACTCTGGGCTCCATGGCCTCCGATTTCAATCCTTTCTTTGTCATTCCCCCACCTCCACCTCCACCTTCGACCTCAGATCAGATCGCTCCTTCTCCTCCTCGTCCTCCCCCACCTGTTAACACACCCATTCATCCTCCTCCTCCTATTACTTCAGACTCTCCTCCACCACCCCCACCTCCTACTACAGGCCCCGCACTTCTTCCTTCAGCGACGACTGAACCTCCCCCTCCACCTTCGCCAACGACCATGTCGGCTCCTCCCGCCTCAAACAATCCGCCGCCAACAGCAAACGTTCCACCTCCTCCACCTACATCAGATTCTCCTCCTCCACCGCCCCCGACAACAGAACCTCCACCACCTCCAACAACCATTCAACCTCCGCCACCTCCTACAACAGCAGTGCCCCCTCCACCTCCAACCACAATCAACGCACCACCACCACCTTCTACGACGACAATCGCTCCTACGACAGATGAACCGCCTCCGCCGCCCACATCGCGTCCGCATCGCACGACCACAACACAGGACAACAACCCACCCCCTCCAGCGACCTCACCTCCACCGCCACCACCGGTTACAACCTCAGTGCCGCCATACACAACCCAGTACATCTCAACAGTCTCGGTGATCACGGTGACGACGGTGATTCCACAAACAACCATGGTCCATGGGACGGTCACGACTTTTTACACGACTATCGTGACAACTTCGTTGGTGCCGACCCGGATCCCGGATCCGCATCAACCACCGCCCATGACACAGACCTCCTCGGATTCTGCGGGCCGAGGAGGGTTACTGGGTTGGCAGGTCACGTTAGTAATTGTGGCAGCCTTGGTGCTCTTGTCGGCCTGTGCGGCTGTGTTCTTGGTTGGGTGGCTGAGGAAGAAAAGGAGGAAGGGTAAAGACGATTCTTTGGCCGTCCTTCCCGTCGATTATGAACCCTGGCCCGCGTCCCCGTTCACGTCTGGGGCCCCACGATTGAGTTCATTGGAATATGGACAAGCTGGCGGTGGCGGTAACAAGGAAATGGCACAATTGATATCGATTCCAAGGTCATCCGCTGATCAACAACCAGGAAGTGGCGGTGTAGGAGGGCTATTCTTGAGTCGGTATGATGATCATCCCTATTCGCAAGATGATCCTGGTGGTCCGGTCGCGTACTTTGGACACCCGGGAGGAGAGGATGAATACTATGGTTACGACTTTGGTCAAACTGCGAATGAAGAAGGTGGAAGAAGACTTGGAGGAGTAGTGGTAGGGGAAGATCGACATCAATATCTGCAGCAACAATTACAACAACAACAATACCGAGGGTATCATCCAAGTTATAGGAACAGAGGCGGTCGACATGGTGGTGGTGCAAATGGGAGCAGTGGTGATGGTGGCGTCGGTGGTGTCGTTGGAGGACATGCACCCCAGGAGGACACGTCGACTTCTACGGACACTTATCACGAGGAAGACGCACAAGCAGCAGCAGCACAGACACAACAACAACAACAACAACAACAAGAGCAACTCCATCAACAACAACAAACAGCACAGCATCCCCGCTCGTTTCAGGCACATGAGCCTCTTGTGTTCTATCCACAACCACCTCATGCACCTCACACGCACCAATCGCCCTCATTCTCGCCCTCGTCCCTGCCTCTCCCACCACCGCCCACTTCTCCCAAATCCTTACGACGTCGACAAGGGGATCGCATCATGGAGGGCGGCAGTGGTGGTGTGGGTCAAAGTTCGATTGAGAGCTATGTAGACGGTCATGGTATGGGCTATGGACAACTACAACCACAACAACACTATCGACCACGAGAGAGTCTTGACCAAGAGAGGAGTTTGACTCATGAAGGAACCGAGAGCCTTATCGCTGTCAGTGAGGCCGCTCTCTCGGAATCAACCTCGACATCAGGGTTGTTACCTGTGAGTGCCGCAGGAGGGTCCTCTCCTTCCCCAACCACCAGGGCCTCTTTCCCAGGGACGGATCGTCAAGGAATGGAGAGGAGATTGTCCAGTTATTTGGAAAAGGACGCTAAAGAAGAGTTGTTCCGCAAGTCCCCTCAGGCACTGATTTCGCCTCTGTTGAGAGAAGAGGACGAAGCCAACGTTGGCGTAGTGAGGGACGGGCAGGACAGCGACGAGGACAACCCTGCAAACGAAGAAGAAGGGGCAGAACTAGGTCGAGGGGGCCATGGTCAACAAGCCGGAAGTAGTGATAGTTTCGTCACGACCACTACGAATGCCACAGGGGCAACGGAGGACGCCAGGGCCTTTCTGACGCAGTTGCGGGTCGACGATCTGGTGGCAGACAGCGATGCAGACGTGCATCCAAGAGAAACGTAAAAAAAAAAAAAAAAAAAAGAACGCGTCTCTTTTTCATTTGTTCCGTCCCAAGAATTCTCAAAACCCTCCAATGGTAGACATGGTCTAGCCAAAAAGTATGTATCTGCTCTAGTAAAACGCCGTTTTCAAAAATGAAAGACAACCAGCCCTGAGGTGCTCCTATTAACGTGCATCAGGGACGACCTTCAAATGACCATCGAATTTTTGTGGTACCTTTTTTGATCGTTGCATCGCCCTTCCTCCAATCGCCGTGATTGCGCCTTTTTGTTCTGCTGATTCAAAAGAAATTCGACCAGTCGATGAAGAGAGAGAAAGAAGAAAAGGAACGAAAGAAAGAAAGAGAGCGTCTTGGCTCAACTCTTGTGGCAGTGTGCCTTTTTTTCATGAAAGAGCACAAAAGACAAAGAGGTGACCCTGCATGAATCCAGGATCGTGAACAAAAGCACGGCCTTTTTTTTTTACATAAAAAAAGAGAGTGGGCGGGGCGGAATAAGCGCGGCAGCAGTTGTACCATTTCTCTTTGGGATCCAAAAAAAGACGACAATCAATCGGCAAAAGCTGGGTGTTGGGTCCCGACTTTTTGTGTTCGGTGGGAAAAAAAAACAGGAATAGAAAATTCATGCAAAAAGCAGCAAAGAGAGAATGAAGATACTTGAATGACAACAGCCATTGAGGAGAGAAAGAGAGAGGGGGGAAGGGGAGGGGGGAAAAGGAGAACCCATCCAAGAGTCGAGGTCCAGATGGACCAAAACAAGAAAAAAATCAAGGGTAACTTTTTTGTTTTGGGGTCCCTATCCAGTTTCCCCTCTCCTCCGATCGACCGCTCCGTTCTTCAGTTGTGCACATGGTTCTAACCAACACGGCGGGGAGAAGCGCAGGGACAGGGGAAGAGGAAGCTCTTTCCTCTCCCATCTTCCGGCCGACAGTGGCACCTGAGAATGTCATTGTGCTGGCTGCACCCATGAGGTTTCTTTTGGTCCTTTGTTTTGGGTGTTATTGGCATGTGTCATCCATAGCCAAACGCCCGTTTCTTCGGGTTCAGGATCCTAAAAAAGGGTCCTTTTGCTCAATTTTTTTCCTCTTCCGACCGATCATCACCGACCGGTCCAAGTTTTTCATTGTTCTCAAGAGGATTTGTACGCGTGTTTTCCTTCCTCTTCATGGCGCTTCTTGTGAGAGAATAAAGGAAGGGCAGGAACGTCAACACGACAGAGACGGATGCAACAGACAACGAGCAGTACGGGAAAAAGTTTGGGTTTTTTTTATTTCTCTCTTTTATTTTACGAAATAGAGGGAAACGGAGGTCGGGACATGGCTCGAGCGAGAGAAGGCAAAGGGAACCTTCTCAAAAGGTAAAAAATACTCTAGAGACCATGGTCCAAGCACTCTGACCAAGCGCTTCGTTCCCTTTCCTTCTCTCTCCTTCTCTCTTGCCAACCTCTCACAAGTGTCTGACCGACCCTCCCAGGTAAGGTCGAGAATCGGACACGCGTTTTGCTTATAGTGGGTTGGGGCTTGGAGGTGCAACGGGGGGGTGGTAATGTTTGTTGCGGTGCGGGGAGGAGTCAGCCAAAGAAAAGTGGGGAAGGGCTGGCGAACAAGTGGGGCCGGGCGAGGTCAGACCTAGAGGAAGAAAGAGTACATGGAAAATACAACGTCCAGGTTGCTTTACATTGGCTAGGTCATGTACACGTACATTCAATGTTTGTAGAAAAGGTATTCTATTTGTCGAAGCAAAATGTAAGGTCAAGTGTTTGTCGCCTTGTACCAAACGCAGGTCTGGCAGATGAGAACTGCATGGTAGCTTTTCCAAAGGTGCCTGACTCATCCAGCCCCTCGAGTGTTTTCCTCGACACAACAACAGCAAACCAACAAACAGAAAAAAGAAAGGAAAGGGGAGAGGGGAGAGGGAGCGACAAGGGAAGAGAAGGAAAGAGAGATGGAGAAAAGGGACACGACGCGTCTGGCTTTGTGTTGACTTTTTGACTTTTTTTTTGTTTGGATGACAAAGACGATGCCGGTGGAGTGGCCTTCCCGTTCGACAAACAGATGGACGGACAGACACAAAGAGAGAGAGGGAAAAGACACGGGCGGCGCAGGCAAGAGAGGGAACCGACGGATATGAATGAATGATGTGAGCGACTCAATGAACAGATGATAATGATGGATGTAATGAATAATAATGAATAATGAAATAATGAATGAATGAATGAATAATGAATGAACGGACAAACACAGCAGACAGCACAAAGCGTGAGCAGTCAGAGCGAGCAGGACGGCCAAGAGGAGGATTCGCGATGCCATGGGAGAGGGGGTAGACGACCATGATGAAGAGTGAAGGGTACATGGGTGTGTGTGCGCGGTGCAAGGCGTGTGTGTGTGTTTGTGGGCCCTCTTCCCCCCCTTTTTTCTTTCTTTGCTCTGCTGCTCTGCTCTCTCTTTCCCTCTTTCTTTCCCTTTCCTTCCCTTTGTTCCTTTTCCCCTCTTCTCTTGTCTTCCTTCTCCTCCGCTCCATCTGTTGCTCCATCTCACTCTCTTTCTCTCCATCCCTCACATCATCACCTCATCTTCCACTCGCTCGCTCATCTCTTCTCCTCGTTCTCTCCAACGTCTTCACACGCCCTCACCCTCACTTTCGCACTTGCACACATACACACTCTGCAAAAATGATGCTCTACAAGCTGGTCGTTCTTGGAGTAAGTCGACCTCCGTTCCTTCCTTCCTTCCTCCTTCCTGCTCGACCGTTGGCTGTTAACGGTCTCTTCCTCTCTCGCTCATTGTCCCCGCCACGCCCCTCCTTGCCCGAGACCAAGAGATGACCATGGGCCTAGTTTCCATCTCGTCTTGAAACACATGCGTCAAGTGCGAGGACCAGCCACTAACTAATATCGCTCTTTCTCCCCCTCTCTTCCTCTCTCGTCTGTTCATTAATAGGATGGAGGTGTTGGCAAGGTATGGTCTAGTCTTTGTCTTTGTTGTTATCCTTCACCACGCAGTCGCTTGGGATCTTTGGACGAGGTTCTCCACGGTTGTATTAGGGCGTGGGTGTGCGAGTGCAGTGCAGTGCGAACAAAGCATGCATGCTGCCGGCCCCCCTCTAGCAGCCGACCTGCACCCGACATCCTGCCTTTTCTTGCTTTCGTTCTTGCTTTTCCCCCTTCTCCTCTTTCTCCTTCTGTCTCTCTGTCTGTCCGTCAACCCCTTGATCATCCTTTGCCAGCACATGTGTGCAATTCTAAAAACCGGATCTTTGTCTCAGTTGCCACCAAAACCTGCATCCTCGGGCCGCAGCCCGTCGATCTCTTCTTCTTTCCCCCCTTCTTTTCGTGTATATCGCCTTGGACGTGCCATACAAGCGATGGCATGTGCTCGTCTATTCCTTGGAGAGATGGACGTCTCTTTCTTGAAAGGTCAAAGAGGGCGGGAACAACAACAAACATACCAAAAAAAAGAAAAAAAAAAAAAAAAACCACATTTGCCCCACCCCTGCAGGTCCCTCGCCTCGAGCCACCCCTGTCGTGGCGCAACCACCTGCACCGTTTCTCTCATCTACCTCTACAGGAACAGCATGACTGATATTTAACCAACCTTTCGTTCTTGTTTTTATTCAATCGTCTCTCCATAGACTGCACTCACAATCCAGGCAAGTGCATCCTCTTTACAGTTTTCTGTCAGACGCAGGATAGATAATCTCTGGTGTAACTTGCAGCGGCGGAGCAAAACTCAAAGGGTTTTCAGCTGGACACCGAGCATTGGGGACACATGGGGGCATGGACACCGAGTTTTCTGTTATTGTCCGAGCAAAGCACAAACGACCAAAGTCACGAGGGATTGCACAGCATTGCATACTGACTCTCTCTTTTCTTCTTTCTTGAACATGCCACTACTAATTCAACCTACAAACAGTTGTGCCTAAACCACTTTGTCGGTAAGTGGACCGACCGGGCAATGCATGGGATGGCAGCCATGGGACAAAAGCGACAAAGCAACTAACATATTTCCCACCTCAATTCAATCCCGATTCGGTATCGATTGCGCTTATTTCTTTTGTTGTTGTTTTCTCTGCCGACTCGCTCTTGATGCAATGCTCCTTCCCGCATCAACAGAGGTAAGACTCGTGGAAATCAAACAAAAGCATGGGCCGTCCAACAGGACTGTTTTGCAACATGGCTAGGGGACCGAACAGAGCACGGAAGAGCAGCGGGAATGCAGGCATGGCTGGCCATGAGGCATCGTCTTTTTGACTCGTTCGGTGCAGACGGGTTGCCCACATCACAACTTTTTGCTCTTGTTGTTGTTTATTGTCTCTCGTTCTTGTTTACGACTCGATCCTTCTTTCTGCTTCCATCCAACACTCACTAATTGCATTTGACAAAGGCGAGCAGAGCGGTTTTGAGCATGGCGCTTCCTTGGTTGTTTTATATTTCGAAAACTGGGCTGCATGAGAGCCTTTTTTTCGTTCATATTCGTTTGAGTGGCGTGTTTGGGTGTTGAAACAGGGCTCGGACCTTTGTCTGGTAGAGCCGGCCTTGTTTTTTTTTGTCAATGCCCAGACGATCATGTTTCTAACCCATTTTTTTTTCTTTTTCTTTATGACTACTAGACATATGATCCTACTATCGAGGACTCTTACAGGAAGCAGGTCGTGATTGATGATCAGTCCTGTGTGCTCGAGGTTCTGGATACTGCTGGACAGGAGGAATACACTGCACTGAGAGATCAATGGATTCGGTATGTACCTTTCCAACGAATGGACCCCAGTAGCTCTCTAGGCTGTCTTTGACTGCTCAGACATTGTCTTTTTTTTTTTTTACTTTCATATCTCTCTCTCTTTTCTGTGGACGAGCTGTTATTCAATGCTCTCGTGCATGTGGGTTTGAGAGCCGCCAAAAAGAGAGAGGTTTTTTTTTTGTTTTACTGATGTTGACCATCTTCATATTTTTTCTTGTTCCCTTCCTCCCCCCCTCATCCTCAACTGAAACAATATGTAGGGATGGCGAAGGATTCCTTTTGGTCTATTCAATTGCAGCACGATCCACTTTTGAGAGGATAAAACGATTCAGGGACCAAATTGCACGCGTCAAGGATTCAGACCAAGTACCGTTGATGTTGGTCGGCAACAAGTGCGATCGGTTGCAGGAACGTGAAGTATCACGCGACGAAGGCTTTCAAATGTCGAGGATCTTGGGTTGCGACTTTACAGAGACCTCGGCCAAGACCTGTGTCAATGTCGAGCGCTCATTCTACAATGTTGTCCGAATGATCCGACAAGCACGCGATGGTGGAGCACCTCAAAAGGTGCCCAAGAAGAAGTCCAAGTGCACCATTCTGTAATACCAGCATTCTCTCTCTCCCTCTCCCCCCATCCACCGCACACCTCGAACACTTATATTACTTTCTCTTTCTCTACTACCCTTGAACAACAAACCAGTACCCCCACGTTTTTAAGTCCCCCCCTCCATTTGAATCGAGAGATGATACACCCTTTTTACCCTTACTCTTTGCTCAGCCCTCCTGAACGTTAGCCCCACCCATCCTATTACAAGTATATTATTCACCATATTTCGAACAATAAAACATAACATACCATTTTTTTTCAATTCTGCAACCTCCGCATGCCCCTTTCGCTTTGGAGCATCCATAATTAGGATTCCCCGACGAGTGTCCAAGCCCTACTTCACAGGAAGCGATGGCAGAGCGCCTTCCAAGGGGCTACCATAGTCATTTAGCAATGAAATTTTGACACGAGGAGACGCGTTTCCTATCTTTTGTCTGCTGTAAGAGAAAAGAGAGAGAGGGGGGGGGGGGGGGTGGTGGTGGTCACTCTTGTTGAAATGAAGGGTCGCATCCGAGTTTGAACAAAGTCTCAACACCCGTGTTCATTCCCATCCCTGGCTGACTCTTTCTCAAAGATCAGTCAGGTGGTGCTTTGGATGGTTGCGAGGGGGAAGGATTCTCAAAGACCAGCTGTAGGCCTTTTAGGATTGGTCCGTCTGGTGGCCCAACAGGAGGGATTCTTGACCCTTCATTAATCCAATCGGGAGGCGAGATTCAAGAAATCTGATCAAAATTTTTCGTTCCTGTCCCTGTAACATTTAGTGGCAAATTTCGAAAACTGTTATTTACAAATGTGTTTTATTATGATTTCGTGCCCTTGTTTGGAGTCACAGAGGAATGAAATAGTAATGTGGGGAGTGATAATGGGTGGGGGGCAAAAAAGTCATTTACAAGAGATGAGCATTGCGGAAGTTCTCTCCGGCGTAGATGGAGTCGCCGTTGAGCTCCTCCTCAATGCGGAGCAACTGGTTGTACTTGGCCAAGCGCTCAGAGCTAGAGATTCGAAAAAGGAGATCATTCCGGTTAGAGACCATTTTGCGTGACAAAAAGAGGTGTCAACGAGAAAGAACATATAAAGAGTAACACAAAGACATACCGGCAAGGAGCACCAGTCTTGATCTGACCAGTGCGGAGACCAACAACGATGTCAGCAATGGTGTGATCCTCGGTCTCACCGGAGCGGTGAGAGACCATGACACCCCATCCGGACTGCTGGGAGAGGACGGCGGCCTAGAAGCAATGACAAATGAAAAGAACGAGTTTGCTGAGTACAGTGGCCGGGTTGCTGACCCCGTGGGTAGAAAAAGAAAAGAAAAGAACAGAAAAAAAATAGCTTTTTGTTTCCAGAGTCTCCGCTTGACTTTGTGTGGCCAAAGCCAGATGAACAAAGGCGATGGACTGGCAATTGACAGAGAAATAGAATTAAAGAAAGTATAGAGAGCCCGTTTTCACATGTCGGGATCACTCTATTGGGTCACTTTCGTGACCATGGTCCGGGGGCACTCGGCATGGTCGGACCTCGTCCCCCCGCGTTTCCATATTTGACCTGCTTGTCCTCAAAACTCAATTGATCCAACAATGTTTCCCGACAATAAGCTTTTCCAAGAAAAAAAAATATAGAGTCATGTCCTCTACCATCCGAGGTGGAAGGGTCGGATGGATTGAAAAAAGAAAACAAGGAGCTGATTTACATACCTTGATGGACTCGGTGATGGTTCCGATCTGGTTGACCTTGAGCAACAAGGCATTGCAGGCCTTCTTCTCAATGGCAGTGGTGATGCGGAGGGGGTTGGTGACGGTCAAGTCATCACCGACGATCTGGATGTCGGTGGAGCCGGTCAAGTGGGACCAGGCAGACCAGTCATCCTGATCAAAGGGATCCTCGATCGAGACAATGGGGTAGTTGGCAGTGAAGTCCTTGTAGAGCTGAGCGAGCTGCTCACCGGTCAAGTGCTTGGAGGCATCAGAGTCAGCAGACTTGAAGTCGAGATCGTACTTGTTGTCCTTGTAGAACTCGGAAGCGGCAACATCCATACCGATCTTGACCTTGTCGGTGTAACCAGCGTTGGCGATGGCGGTCTTCAAGAGCTCAAGACCCTCAGCGTTGTCCTGAATGTTGGGGGCGAATCCACCCTCATCTCCGACGTTGGTGGCATCCTGACCGTACTTCTTCTTGATGACGGACTTGAGGGAGTGGTAGACCTCGGAACCGATCTTCATGGCCTCAGCAAAGGAGGAAGCACCGGTGGGCAAGATCATGAACTCCTGCATGGCGAGCTTGTTTCCAGCGTGGGAACCTCCGTTGATGACGTTGAAGGCGGGGACGGGCATGACAATCTTCTTGCCGCCGTGTCCAGCCAAGTCAGCAATGTGGCGGTAGAGAGGGACACCCTTGCTGGCAGCGCCGGCCTTGAGGACGGCCATGGAGACACCGAGGATGGCGTTGGCACCATACTTGGACTTGTTGGCAGTTCCATCGAACTTGATGAGGAAGTCGTCAACGGCAGCCTGGTCCTTGACATCGATGTTGGCGGCGATCAAGGCGGGTCCGAGGTGCTTGTTGACGTTCTCGACAGCCTTGGTAACACCTGCCAAGAAGCAGAGGGGGAACAGCACGTTAGGAAGGGCAGAACAGCAAAGGTGGTCGATGTTTCTGTTGTAGCCGGGATTGTTATTTTCGATTCCGGTGTGTTTTCGTCGCGCCCGTTTTTTTTTGTTTGTGTTTCTTTTTGTGTTTCTGTCTGTCTGGGAAATTTTGTTGATCTTGGATCGAGAGCGGGTTTTCTCTTTCGATCTCGTGTCTTTCTCAGACGAGTTTGTGGATGTAGTCTGATGATCTGATGGTCGAATGGTTCCTGTACTCTAGTCTACTGTCGAGGAAACGCGTGAAGGGGAAGAGACTGAGAATCACGTACCCTTTCCGACGTAGGCGTGCTTGTCACCATCGCGAAGCTCGAGGGCCTCGTGGATACCAGTGGAGGCACCGGAGGGGACATCGGCGCGGAAGACACCTGTTTGCGCGAGCGGATCAGGCGAAGAGAACAGTTAGAATAGGAGTAGTAAGCGAGCAGGAGGAGAGGAAGAGGGGCAGAGTGAGGACGACGGGCAAAGAGAAGGAAAAGAGGTTTTTTTTTTGGGGGGGGGGCGGTGAGGGATGGTGGCAATTCATTACCCTTGCTGGTGGTGACCTCGACCTCGACGGTAGGGTTACCGCGGGAGTCAAAGATCTGTCTGGCGTGGACCTTGGTGACGGGCATGGTGGAAGTGGAAGAGGTGGTTTAGGGTATGAGAAGAGGGAGAATGGCGAGATAAAGAAGAAGAAAAAGAAGAGAAGAGAAAAGAAGAGGAAAGAAGGACTATGATATACCCAAAATTTGGGGGACGACAGTTTTGCTTATCAGTGGCGCGCGAAGAGCGAAGAAACCAACGTCACAGATCCGCGCTTCTTTCCCACGTCATTCGTGCGGGAAAGGGCGAGGTGGTCAATTAGAGAGGGTTGAGAGAGCGCATCCAATTACGTATGGAGACACAGAGGCAGAGAAGACAGAGGCAGGGGACCGAAAGTCCACTTTTGGAGCTTCGCCCGCGAGGCAAGGAGAGACGGAGCCCTGTCCCTGTCGAAGCAGCAGCAGCTGGCACTGCGAGAAAAAACCACAGCTCGTTTCAAGCAGGCTTGTTCGTTATCAAAAACATCATCAATAATAACAATTCCTCGTCTTCTTGTGTTCGCTACCAACGACGGGGCCCCTCCGCATCCCTCTCTTCTCTGCCTTTGTCCTTTGCATTCCCCATCTTCATCTTTTCTTTTAACCCCTTCTTCTTCTTCTTCTCGTCTCTTTCTTCTTCATCCTCTCCTTCTCCTCCATCCTGCTGCATTCGTGTCATCTTTCTCCTTTCAGACATACCCACCGAAACAGACTAGGACTTCTTTTTTTTCCTTCCTTTTTTTTAAATCTTTCTCATCCCGCACACAATGGCCGGCTCAATTCTTCCGCCGGTTGCTGCTACAGACCCGGCGATGCTTCTTCCGCAGGACCTTCGTTCTGCCAACCCCGCCGTCGGCCCAGCGAGTGCTAGTCCTCGTCTCCACCGCCACATGAAGAGCGCCCCTCTTCTTGTTCCTGAGATCCACTTTTCTCGCTCCTCCACTCCTTCTTCCACCCCACCTGCCTCTCCGAGATTCGACCATCGCCGAGGATACGACTCTAGAAGCCCTTCGCCCTCGCCCGTCATCACCGTCGCCACGGCGTCTTCACCTTTGAACTCTTTCACAGCCATCCCCAAAGACGGCCTTTTTGTTTCCTCTCCTTCTTCCTTCACTTCTGCCCCCATTATCGCCATCAACTCTGCTTACACCACGTCCACTCACAATTCGCTCAAAGCAGACCAACGTTCGGTCCGAGGCAACTTTATCTCTGCTCCAATTCTTCCCATCATCGACTCTTCCTCGCCTGACTTCTCCACTCCATCCTCAGCTCTCTCCCCTACTCCTTCGACGGTCAGTCGTGCTCCTGGTCAGGATCCCCCCTCCCGCCCAATGTCCATGTCCATTGACACTGCTCAGTGGAGCCACGGACCGGGCAGTTTCCCAGAAACCATCGCTGCCGCCTCTGGCGTTGACTCGACCACGTCCTCGATCTCTCAACGCAGCAGCCATGAAGGCGACGATCCCTATGGGGCCAACATCAGCTTTGTGTATGCCAACGAGAAGCGCTTCTGCGATTACCACGCTCTGTTCAGAAGCGTCCCAGAAAAAGAAAAGCTGATCGAGGGTATGTTTGCTAGTGCTTTTACTTTGTTCCTCTTTCCTCGAACTCTTTTCTTTGTTCTATTCCCCTCGCAAAAACCGCCAGCGAATTTGTTCCGCCATGTGTGACACCACTCTGACGAAGGTTGTAACGATGTGAGGGAGTGTGGAGGGGCTTGGCGAAGCAAAACTAGGGCTGTTTCCTTTTCTCCTCTTTTCAGTGTCCTTCAGATCAGAACGACAGTTTTCAAACATCCATCATTCCGGGATATTGAAAAAAATGTTTGGCGGCAGGGTCCAGGAAGAACCTGTTTATAGAGAGATCGAAGCGAGAAATATAGGGAATGGGGGTTACGTGGCGGAGGCAAAACTCCGTTCGCAGGAGTATTGTAATTTTCAAAAGGAAAAAACCCATCAACAAACGAGTCGCGTGAAAAAGTGGCGTGGTGCGAGAAAAGCAAGGGGGGGATCAAGAAATGAGGGGGGAAGAGAGTCTATTCGTTCGTTTTGCTTCCATACTTCAGGGACCGTATGCCCCTGCGTTCTTGTCTGTTCTTGTGCCTGACCATGATCAACTGTGCATGCTGTCATTTTAGACTATGGCTGTGCGCTTCAAAAGGAAATCCTGGTTCAGGGTCGACTTTACATCAGCGAAGACCACGTCTGCTTCAATGCCAATATCTTTGGCTGGGTCACAAATGTAAGAAAACTGGGCCAAAAGCCAAAAGTGAAAACTCGAAAAATCTATGCATGTCAGCCGTTGCAATTGTTGACCGAGGGCGGAGTGAAGGGAAACAAATTGACCGAACCTTTTGTCTTTGTATTCCTTCATAGTTGGTCATTGCCTTCTCAGAAATCACTGCCATCGAGAAGCGGATGACGGCCTTTGTGATTCCCAATGCGATCAGCATCGTGACAGCCAATAATACCAAAGGCCATTTCTTTGCGTCGTTCCTGTCGCGCGATGCTGCCCATGACTTGCTGATGGCAGCTTGGAGAAAGTCTTTCCCGTGCGCAGCCAATGCCTCGGTGGCTTCCATCCACTATAGTAACCACACCAAGAACCGGTCCACGTTGACTGTGGGTGACGAAGACGACGACGACGCAAGGTCGTTTATCTCGGGCCGAGATTCCCGAAAAAACCGTCACCGACGCTCATTCTCGAACGCGTCTCAAGATGATCGGATTGGCGACTGGAACGATGATGAGGAAGGAGACCAGAGTGCCAATGGCTCAGGTCTGAGACGACGCGGATCTAAGAGAGCCGCGGTCAAAAAGCTTCTCAAAGGTAAGGAGCACGAAAGCAGGGGCAAAATGGGTGCTTGCGCTTCTCTTGAAAATTTCCTGTTTGTAAATTGCTTTGTATCCATTGTTGATTGACATTCTGTGTTTTTTTTTGTAGATGTTATTGCACCCATCATACCCGACGACGACCGTAACAGTAAGTTGCATGCGGGATCACCCCCTCTCCCCCCCCCCTAATTTAGTCCGCCCTCGTGCAGTCTGCTGATGGGTCTGAGAACCATCGCGTCTTTTTTGACCTTTTGCGTCTTGTAACACCTTTTCCTTCCATCTTTTTTTGTGCTCGGCATAGGTTCTCTGTCACCTACGGGTAACAAACGCACAGGGCGCCCCCGTTCTGTTTCAGAATTACCGCCCCGTCCTACTTCCTTTGATGGAGCTGAAAAGAGGGTGTCCATGGGTGGTGGTACGACACGTACCTCCTTTGATCAGGACTCGCTCACGCCCTCTTTCCGACCCAGGTCGGGCACCGAATCCTTCCCTGCCCGACACACACCCATGGTCAATAATACGCCGGCATTTGTCCAACATTCGATGCCCGTTTTGAATATACCTCCAACCGTCTCCATCGTCTCTGGCGCAATACCCGCGGTGGCGGTCGCGATCAAAGGGCATGCACGCACCACCTGTAAATGTTCAAAGGACGGTCGTCACTACGCCAACACTTATATGACCGAGACCTACCCAGGAACGGTCGAGACTATGTGGAAGCTCCTGTTTGACTCGAATTTATCCAAAGAGTTTTTGACTTCTGAGGCCATAAAGGGAGCGGACGTCCAGGAAGAGCCCTGGAAGGAAACAGGAGCCACGTCGACCAAGACCACTCGATACACAAGGTGGCTCGGGATGCCGATTGGACCCAAGACGACCAAGGCAATTTTGACCGATGTGTGTGAGAGCAAGAATTTTGACGACTATACCACGACTGTCACGACGACCTCGACCCCAGATGTGCCGTCGGGTGGCAGTTTCACGACCAAAGTCCGGACCTGCATCACCTGGGCTGGTCCCAGTCAGATTCAGATTGTTGTCACAGGGGCAGTCGAGTTTACAAAGAGCAGCTGGATCAAGGGTCAGATTGAAAAGGGTGCGGCCGAGGGTCTGACAGTGCATTTCAGGGAGCTGAACAAGACCCTGAGAAAATACATTGCGGCGCATCCGGCTGATTTCCCAGGGCCAGGCTCGGTCGCTACTCCTGCGACCGCGACGACGACCCAGACTTCTCAATCCGTGGTGGTGGTTCCTCAACCTGTACAGATCGAAGCTCACCCTCCAACCGGCCAGCACAGTGTTGGCGCCGAGGGCGAGAAACCACCACACCAGAGACAGTCAAGAAGCGGGCCTGTTTCAAAGTCCAATCCTGTGGGACTCTTGGATGGTATTGGGTCCATCCTTTCCAAAGCCCTTGGTGTTTTCCGATCCCCTGGTCAAGAAAATGGAAAAATGGATGGTTCTCATCTGGCTCTGATCCTGGCCCTGGCCATGGTGATGTTGGCCAATATGTATATTTGGTTCCAGATCTCTAGTGTGACCGCCCAGATTGAGCGAATCCAAGGAGATTTGTTGAAAGGTCAAGGACCGATTCATACCACTTCCAAACAACAGCCCAAAGTCCACGTCCCTTCTGCAGGAGCTTCTACTGAAGAGTCCTTTGGATCAGGCAAAAGAGCTGATCGACCTCGCAGTGCCTGGTGGGATGTGGAAGAAGACCTTCGCGAACGTGAATACGAAGAGGATGCGATGTGGGCTTGGTTGACGGAGCGTCAGGCGCGCCATCGTCAATACCGCCGTGCGAATGGATATTACCGACCCACGGAGACGATGATCCGCTTGGAGAACAAGAAGCCGAGAACTCACAAGGCGATGGAGAATTATGATCCTAATGCTAATGAAGTGGCTGACGATTATGAGGAGGGAAAGGAGAACGAGAAGGAAGGCGGGAAACCAATTTTGTCAGAGTCGAACGAAGCGAAACTGCAGGCTAGGATCCAAGAACTTCAAGATCAGCTTTTGGCATTGGAACGACATACCACCGCGCTCAAGGTCGGCACTCGGGCGGCAGAGTTGGACCGGGAGCAAGATATTCCTGTGGAAAACTGATCGGGGATGCATTTTCCCGGGGTTTTTCGATCCTCCATTCATTCTTTCTCTTTTCTCTTTTGAAAATGTAAATATTTTCGTTATTCTGCATCCTCTCTTGCCATGCAACGTCAGGCAAGAAATAAACCAAGTGATCCAATCCTCACCCCCCAAAAACAAAAAAGTCCAAGCTCTTGGTTCGTGATCCGTCCTTGTGAATGAAAAAAAATCAACCTCGCTCTTTCAGCATGGAGAGATCAGATTTGCAAGGTAGGCCAGTCAAAAAAAGTTTTTGTCTGCAAAAGTTTTTTTTATTCCCAGGAGAACGTCTATGATGGAGAGGTGTAATTCTAATCGAGCTTGAAGGCAAGCTGTTTATTGAAAAGTGAAAGGAAGAAAAAGAAGAACAAGAGAGACAGAAAGGGAGAGGAAAGAGGGGGGAAAGGCCCTCTCAGAACTCGTACCACTTCTTATTGGCGTTCTTTGCATTCAATTCCCGAGCCGCGGCCAAGAAATCGTGACTGGCCGATTCCATCTCGGCCGTCTTGTCGCCAAGTTGACCCAATCTCTTGCCACGTTCGTCCAGTCCTTGCAAGGTTTCGTTCATCATGCCCGCAATGCCCGCACCGCCGCCACCGCCACTAGGAGTGGAAGAGGGCTTGGGAGGAAGGGGCGGTGCCATGCCAGGCGGACCTTGAACACCTGCACGTTTCAATATTGGATTCACAGATTGATAGTGTTCTCCGCCTACTATGAGATCATAAAAAACAAACAAAGCTGGATTAGAATAGTAGATTGCAGCAATCCTCGAAACCACAAAATCGATAAGGAAAATTAAACGAGAGAGATAACAAAAGATAGCCATCCAAGAAGATCAAGGTTCAGGACGCGCGTTTCGGACCCCTGTGCGCTTCCTTTGATTGTTGCTGCCGTGTTTTGTGATATGGCAGGTCGCAGTCATAGATAAGAAGAGAAGAAGAAGCCCCTCTCCCCTCCTCCCCAAAAAACTCCTAATCTACATAGCGACAAAAGATCTACCATAGACGATTAACTTACAGATTTCATCTAGATCATGTGGACTAAGAGACTCTTCCACCGTTTGACTGCTTCCAAACCATCCACGCGAGACGACCGTGGCGCCTGTAGGTCGAGGTGGAATCACTACGGAATGGTCGTAAACCTGCAGGTAAGAAACCTCGGCAACGTCTCCGCCTCGTGCAGGCCCAGACACTGTAGGCATGGTCTCTTGTCTCCATCCAATGGACGTTGGGATCCATCGATCGTGTCCCCAGAGACTATACATCCTGTACTCGTACTTCAGAATCGGGACAAAGATCCTTCCATCCTGCATGATCACACTCTCGCGCAGCCTCCAAGACTCCAGCACAATCGGCAGCATCAGTTGGCCTCCGTTTGGAATCGGCAGTGGAATCAACTCCAGCTTCGGGACACTGAACAAAAGAATCCGACCAGACTCTGTCACGCAGAGAATGCAGCAAGCTCCCTCGTGATATATCACGTTAGCGGCCATGATTCGACCCGTCTTTTTGGTCGAGACGCCATAAAGACTTTCCGCATCATGGGCCGACAAATCAATTTTTTGAATTCGTCTAGAGGTGCAGTTCATGTGAAGTCGGATCCCATGCTCGGTGACACAGACCAGGTAGTTGAGTCGTTGCTGAGCTTTAGACATGACTTTGTCCTGAGCCTCTTTGAGAGTAGAATAGATCGAAGGCTTGGTGTTGTTCTCTGAGCGAATGCTGGCGGAGGATTCAGAGAGCGAGGTTCTATGTCCTTGCTGTGTCCCTGGCAAATCATCGTTCGGGTATCGGACTGTCAGCGACTCATGCGGTGGAGGCGGTGGGGATGGTCCTGTGGGGAGAGAAAACGACGACGCCGAGGTGCTATTGCTGGTGGCTGCTGTAGACACCGAGGAGAGACTGGATGCAGACTGGGCAGCAACGTTCTTGGTCGCAGATTCAGAAGGTGAGAGCACGTTGATAACGGACGTATGGACTGAGGCATACTGTTCTTTAGTCTGGAAAGTCTCGACCTTTCTCACACGTCGTGGTTGCAGCATTCCTTCCGGCGGAGTAATGGTAAAGATCAAATAGATGCCTTCTGTTGAACCCGCAATTAGAAGCAATGACGGAATTTTATCCTGCTCGCTCGTTGTGGAGAAAACAAACTGTAAAGTCGAGATGACAACACCGACCCGCTGCAATGCCTGAGCCTCGGCCTGAGAGAGGGTGTTGGGCTGAGCCCGGGTATTGCTTTGTACGCCGTCACTTTGCGCTGTAACATTCTCTCGATCCAGCATCACCACTATGACCAGCCAGTAGCAAAAGAATAAAGATGAGAAAACAGTCAAGGCTCATGACAAGGCAAACAGTATCAGAATCAGATTCGCCTACCCTTCAGATCTTCAACATGCAACACTCTCTGTGTTCGGGTATCTGAGACACTCAGGGTATAAAATTCGTCCGATACAGCGACCCTATCACAGGAACCATAGTCGGTAGTTAGCACCCTAGAGGATATAAAACAAACAAACAAATTTCCTTCAATTTCCTTCCCACACTCACAGTCCACACACAGAGGTCGCCATGCAGTTGATCTTTCCAAGATGAGAAGTCGATTTGTAGACGGGCGAAAATTCGGAATCGTTCGCCAGATTGGACTCAATAAATAGTGGGCGAGCTGGGAGCGATGGCGATGGCGCCCTTTCTGGTATAGGAGGAGCTAGGTCTCTGATGGCTACAGGAGAAATGGGCGAATATGGGATGAGGTGCTCCAAGTCCTCAGGCGGTGGTGATAGCGTGTCATTACTAACGCCTCCAGTATTGATATTGATTGAAGGGTCGATTCCAGAGGTTGTGGTGTCCTGTGGAGCCCGAGCGAGTGGGGGAGAATCGTCACTGCTTGAAAAGTCGTGGTCAACTACAGTGCCAGCTCCATTCGAATCAGCAGCCAGCGGACTTGTTTCTCCAGGAGGAAGCAAGTCTTGTTGAAGGCTCTGTGTTGGATGTGCAGGAACTGCTAGTGAGGTCGGGTTCCATCCCTCTGAAGGTTTAGAGTCCCCTTCGTCAATTTTGTCCAGTGTCAAGGAGTCTCGCATGGCTCTTGCCAGCTCTGTCTCCGTAGCAGCAGCAAGGAGAGGATTAGCTTGACTTGAAATGCTGGATTGATGCGAGATGTCGGCACTACCAGGCACCGATCCTGAGATGCTTGATTGACGAGAAAAATCTGCGCCGTTCGACAAACGACCATAAACCCAGTTACCATTCGAAAATCCAACAGCTAACACTTGGCTTTGGACTGAATAGTCAAAAGCGACGACGGAAGCCTGGTCCTTGAAAAACAAAGGTCCTAATTCAACCGTCAAATGATGCAGTGGTCGAAAGGATGCTCCTTCCCAGAATCGAACACTGCAATCCGCGTGTGCAGTCACCAGTAAATCCTGACAGAGTTTGTCCTCGCTCACGGTTGCCAACTGAATTCCTCGGAGTGGTATTCTTGGAGTTCGCACAGTAGGTCTGGGACCATTTAAGCCATGAAGATGACGGTAGAATTGATCCTGTGGGAGATGGCCGTACGCATAGGTCTTTGCCAACAAAACCCTGGGCTCGACCATAGACAAGCAAGATGGGATGGTTTGCGCCGAGTGGGCAGGGTCAAAACCAAAGGATTTGATTCCTCCGCGGTTGGTCAGGACCAAAATTGAAACTGGATCTAGACCGCCGTTGTACCAGGGCGAACTTTTCGGTAAAACTACAAAGTCCAAGATGTCGCAGTCCATGGTCAATGTTTGGTGGCGTCTCGGGCTTCGATAATCCGCCTTGGCAGGAAAGTCAAACAGATGCAGACCAAACATGTCGACCGAGCTCGTCCCTCCTGCCACAATCAGAGTCGTGTCTTCCAGATTGCTGTGTAAGCACCAATGGAGTCGATAGAGCGGTACAAATTGAGCCGCATCCCTCTCAAACACAGGTCTAACCCCTGGGATGTTGACTTGAGTCTCATGGATCGTTCTTGCTAGCAGAGGATGTTCCTGATGAATATCCCAGAACACAAAGCATCCGTCGTCGTATCCGCTGACGAATCCAAGACCGTCCAGTTTCCATGAAATCACTGTGACATGGGGGTATCTACTCTGGTGCACGTTGGCGTTCCCCGGATCTGCTGCAATACCGCCCATCGCCCCTGGAGGGATTTCAAAAATAAATGTCCTCGTCACCGACTTGAGCTTGAGATTCCACAGCGCGACGCCAGTGTCGTAGGCAATCAGAAGCTGGTTATTATCTTTGGGGTGGGCTTGAATAGCCACCACGAGCGAATGTCTGTTTCCGTCGGGTAAAAGGTTGGGGATCCTGTAGGGAACCGCTTGACCTCTGTATACATCAAATACGTCAATACTGCCGTCTCTGAGGCCGTGGAAAAGCCAATTGGTCCCTGGGAGCAGCTCCATGCAGGTCACTACGCTCCGTGCATTCCTCACAAAAAGTCGCCTCTTCTTGATCAAGTCAAAGACCGTAATAGCATTCTTGGCATCGATGACGATGAGGACGGGAGCGCCAGGCTGAAAGGCGATCATCTTGACCGAGACAGCTTCTTCGAGTTCGAGGTAACATGTTTGCTCTGTTGCTCCTGTTACTGCAATAGCGCCTTTGAAGGTGCCTATGTGATGCGACGGGATGTGATGTTACACTTGTTTTAGCGCCTGCAGTGTTTTGTAGTCATGGTTGAGACCTAGATTATTTTACCACTTGCTAGGAGTCCCTGGACAGGGTCGACAGCGATGGCGGATATGAGGGCAGGCAGGCCATAGCGGCGTGTCTAGAATATGGTAATGATATAGAAAGAGGAGGAACATTGAGGAAACTGCGAGCAAAGTTGAAGGATTATCTACTGGAATCCACCGTCATTATGCGCGACAGGATCCGTTGGACCGACCTCACAGAAGTTTAGGTTGTCCACAGCAAGGTGGGCAGAGAGATCTTGTGCGAATCGCTTGGTGCCTTCCTTTTGTAGGACCTGGCGGATTCCTCGGGCCCCTTCAGTCTGGACCACGGTCTTGATCTTATTGAAGAAGGCCATCGGCTATCGCAAGATCAGAAGAGGAAAGAGGCGTGGGAGAGGTTGGGCTGTGTTGTGTCCAGTCAGGGGATGTTCATGGAGAGCAGGGCAGACGGAACGACGTGTTGTCGAGAATACAATGTAGCAACAAGAGAGAATGGAATGTCGACCAGAAAGTGAATGTTGGAGAGAAGGAGAAAGAAGGAGACAAAGAAAGAGAGAGGGCGAATGAATGAAGAGGGCGTTCGCCACAGCATGCCATCTTCCCATGTCCAAATGTCGCGTGTCACGTGCGGCGATTGGGTCCATGGGCTCGCTCGCTCGCCTTTGCTCTTTCTTCGCCTCGTTTCATTCTTCAATCATCTCGACCCCTCTCCTTTCTCCTCCTCCCCTTCATCTCATCCATAGGAGCCGAGCGGGAACCGACAAACGACACACGCGCCTGTCAGAGATACTTGCACGCACTACCGAGACAGCCGGACCATGGCATCCTTTCAAATGCGCGGCAGAGACTTCTCGGCCCGCGAGTTGGTCTCCAGGACAATGAGCCCGAGGATCGCCGTTGTTCCATCCCAGGGAGTCACTGAACTCTGCCAGCTCAACAACCTACCATCGCTTGTTGACTTGCTTAAGCCATTTGCAGAACAGATGGAGGGCAGAGGCAAGAATGCATAAGCGGAGATGAATCGCTTTGGAGTGTTGCCTTTTTTATGCAGGCCATTTACCATCGACCTTCTCGTGTCAACTGTTTTCTTTAGTCACCGTGCACGGTTCCTCCATGGGTTTGCCATCCTCCATCGACAACTTCACTCTTCGCTTTGTGGAGCTGGATCAGTTTGAAGAGCCAGACCCAAGGACAACGGATAAATGGCTTGCGGACGTTGTACGCGCAGAGGCCCAGGGATATGAAGATCGCTACAAGATCCGCGACGCGAGCCAGGTCACGAGCGAATATCTGAATGGTGCGCGAATCTCGTCGGATGGGGTGTGATGATGTATATTACTGGACAGGTTATGCTAGATCTGACTACTCAACGCGCATACTCTCTTCTCTATTAGCTCCTTCGGAACGCGTATTTCCTTGGTATTCTCGGTACCGGGACTTGTTCTTTATGACTGGAGGCGTATCCGATCACGAAACCTTCGAGCACCCGGTTGCGTGCATCATTGCTGTATCTTCTCTTTCGCCCGATCCTATAAGTGAGATCCACCAATTGAGCAATATGAGTACTCCTCCTATTGTGTTCGAGAAGGTGTTCATGGATCCTACTCTACTGAAGTATTATGTTCTAGTTCATGACTGCTCGCGAGGAAATCTTGACAGGTACTTGAAGAGAATTTAATATCACTGGTCATCGCTGGCATAGCATTAAGACTGTCAACACTAACTACATTCTTCTTCGATGCTGCCCTATAGCGCTTTGGAGCAATTGGACAAGATGCGTCGGACGTTCGGCTTGCACTGCAACATTTTAAAGATCAACTCGGTGGATTCTGAAAAGATGACACTTCCTAAGAACAGGAATGCCCACCATTGGATCAAGAGCGTGGCCCAGTCAAAGCTCTTGACGATGGGTCATGCTGCCAAAGATCCTACCACGAACCGTAGTTCACTATCATCCATTTCATCCACCACGCTCTCAGGAACGGTCTCAGATCTGCTAAACCAACGGTCCTCCATGTCGTCGCCTGTTTATTCTGGAAACAACTCACCGACGTTTGCCTCAAACCCCGTGTTTGCTCAACTTGGGAACGACGATGAGGATGGAACTTTTGATCAGGAACCATTGGTGCTGCCGCCTTCGGAGAACAACGGCCTCGTCCTTGACTTGTTGCTGCACCCTGAAAAAGTTGCCGATGACTATGGGTGCTACATGAGCAGCGAGGATATCACAGGAATTTCGACCTTCTTAAGGGAGTTATTGTCACAGAGTATCATCCCTCACATGGAGAGAAACATCATGACCTGGAATGAGCAAGTCGCTGCCTCACGCAAAGGTATCGCTGGACGTTTCCGACGATATTTCGGAACAGGATCCAAGAATCCCGCTACCTCTGTCCAACAATCACCGACCGCTGGGTCGAATGGAGGTGTCGTCTACCCTCATGCCTCTCCGGAGGCTCAAATGCGCAAATTGGCAGATTGGTCATTCATGCTTCGAGATTACAAGTTTGCCTCGTCTGTTTACGAGGCTGTGAAGAAGGATTTCGCGGCAGACAAGGCCTGGAAGTATTACGGAGGCGCCCAGGTAATCCTTGTCTAATCTTCGGTTCCCTATGACCCAAGACCGTGCAGTGTCTAATCTGCATTGTTTTTTCATATTAGGAAATGATTGGACTTTGCCTTTTGATGGCACCACAGCCGCTTGGATCCAAGAACGACGTAGATCATTATTTCGAATCTGCTGTCAATTCTTATATCCACAAGGCAAAGTCACCCTTTTTCGGAACCCGTGCCACCTTGCTTTGCTACGAGCTTTGCAAACAGCGGAATCTATACAAAGATGCCCCAAATGCGTTGACCAGGATGACAGGAGAGGTAACAAGGAATGGGTATTGTAACTCGGTGGCTGTTGAAGTAAATTCCTTTCTAAACACGAGTCTTTTCGTTCTTTATGATGAACCAGTCGTCCGATCTTCGCAATGGTCTTCTTCTCGAACAGGCGGCCCATTGCTATCTCAGATTGTCACGCCCATCCATCCGTAAATACGCTTTCCATATGATCATGGCTGGCCATCGATTCAATAGAGCAGATCAGGTACGGTGGGAGTGCTGGTGAATATGTCTTTGTTTTATTTTTCTTGTCTCACTCGGTTTGTTTCGTAGAAAGAGCATGCCTATCGGTGCTACATGGCGGCCTCTCTTGTTTACGATTCCAAGGGCTGGGAGCTAGTGGATGACCACATCAGCTGCGCTCTTGGACGACAGTCTTATCAGCTTGGAAAGTCAGAGGAGGTGCTGGATCACTACAAGAAGTTACTGCGCGAAAGCAGGCAATCTCCACAACAACAGGCAGTCTACATGAAGGAGTTTTTGAGCGTTTACAGGGTAAGCTGACCGTTGTGTCAGGAGGTGGGTGTCTTGTTCATTATAGTAATTCTAACGCAACTCTATTTTTTTTCCAACAGGATTATACCAACAAGATCGAAGCAGATCCCTTGCGTGAAACATTTCCCGACTTCCCTTTGCCGATTGTTCTTGGATCAACAGCAAGGATTGTTCTGTCGACTTCTCAGTCTGTGAACGAGAGTGGTGAAGGGTGGGCCGAGTTGGAAAGTGTATCTCCAGGCGCTTCTGGCTCCAGTGGACAACGTGTTGTTTCAGCAGTAGGAGGTACGTTCAACTTGTTTATTGTGGTTGTCGACTTAGCCAACGGTGTCCTCATTTTTAATTTGCTCCGCACTCTTTACATACTAGAACATGTCTTGGCGACCGTCAATGTGAAAAACCCGCTGCAAATTCCTGTAATTTTGACCGATATCGTTCTGGGCTGTGAGCACAGCACATCGACCACTTCGTTCACCGTCCCCATTGATGCTGCTGAGGAAGCGCACTTGCGACTCTATGATCAGCAGAACCCGGACTTTGAGGGCAAAGTATCTTTTACAGCATTCGATTGCGATCGTATCGACAGAGTTATCTTGGAGCCGGGTCAGATCAGAACCGTAAGTTGTCAGCACATTTGCTACTCTCTGTACAACGAACAAAATGCTCATCTCTTATTGACTTCTTATTGGTATGCAGCTTACTTTCGAGATCCTGCCAAAGCAGGAAGGTCAGATCAAAGTCATGGGTCTTCACTGCAATGTCGAGGGACAAGTTCATGCTTACAAGGACATCATCAAGAAGGGGAAGCGCCTCAATATGACCAAAGAACAAATGATGTCTATAATGCACGAGGAAGACAAGAGCCTCGATATCCTTGTAGCCCCAGAGATGCCTCTGCTCGATGTTGAGTTTCACTCGGCGCCGGAAATGCTTCTATCTGGCGAAGTTTGTGAGTTGTCATTGGAAATCAGGAACAGGGGAAAGAAGGGCCTGAGGAACTTGACTGTCCGTATGAGCCACCCTTCTTTCTTTTGTATTGGTGAGAAAAAGGATCAAGGCGACCTTGGTATCTATAGTAAGTGTGAGCAAGCGCCTCCCATTTAACCAGGTTGTATCCTGGATAGCGATCACTTATTCATCACTTATTTGTAGACGAGGGCGAAGGTGGCTCTGCTATAGAGTGTATCGAAGTGGACAATTCTTTACAAGCTACAACAAGTCAACGGGTGTTGGACACTGTGTTGGCTCCAGGAGCAAGTATCAAAATTCCATGTTGGCTTCGTGGCGACAAGATTGGCAAGCACAATTTCTTGTTTGTGTTTTCGTATGAGTCTGAGCAGGATGGAACAGCCATGGGTGTCAGGACGTTGCGTCATACAGTAACAGCGCAAGTTCTTCCTTCCTTAAAGATCAATGCTTTCACGAGACCAAGCACCAAGGGTCTGAACGAGTTTATCCTAGGAATCGAGGTATATTTGTTGTCATTGAAAACCTTGATGTGGCTCATTTTCTTATTTTTAACATATTCATGTTGTTTTTGTGAATAGACGGAGAACTTGCAAACAGTTCCTAATTTCGAATTCTTGCAAATCTCATCCATGAGCGCATCTTGGGTAATCGAGGCGGTTCAAAAGTCAGAGTACGTACCTCAATCTTGAAGTTTTTAGAGCGAGTGCTCAAGTATTCCCTGGTCAACTAACCTCGAAGAGTTTTTTTTTTCAATAGTGACTCGGAAGACTATCGATCCATTGCCCCTCGGCAGACCGTTTTCACATACTACAGAATCCGTCAGCGGAATTCGCCTAATCCTCCTGCATTGACACCAGAGCGCTTTATGTCCAAAGCCCTGGAAAGGTTGGTCATAGGACAGGAGAAACTCAAGGATGTGCCACCGCCCCTGACTCTTCAGGCTTGCCATTTGTCCACGGTAGGGAAGCCAGCCATACGACAAGCGGTACAGAGCATCACCAAAAGTAATCCTGACCAATATTTGTTTCGACTCTGTCCTCCTTGATCATTAGACAAGTTCGCACATCAAAGCCTCATCGCCTGCACTGCAACACTTTTCACGCGCCTCCAGAGTAGGTTGGCGTCAGGGAACACTCACAACCCAATTTTCATCAATCCCAGCTTCTGTGGACCGCCGCAATTTGTTCTCTGTCTACGGAAGTAACGACATCGACCTGGCACTTTTCTGGAATATCCCTAAACTGAACAGACGTGGACACCACTACATTATTGGAATCAACCTCGGCGTTCAAATGAATCCCTTCCAGCCCATCGATCCCTTGGATGATCTGGACGGAGATGGAGAAGAAACAGAGACAGCTCGTAGGGCCTTGTATGAACAGACGATGAGAGATCAGGCGGCGCTGGTCCATGCCTTGACGATGAACCCACACTTCAACGATGGAAGTCCCGCCAAGATCGCCATGTTCTCTGAAGATGTTGTCCATCACGACTTTTTACAATCGAGGTAAGGATGGCTATTTATTGGTGGCAGAGGAGAGAGATCATGTTGGGTGGTATTTATGACTCTTGCTTTCATCATCTATCTTCTATAGAATGTGTCAAACCCCCATTCGGGTCTTGATCAAGAACTGCTCGTGGAATAAGCATATGGAATACACGCTAGAGATGCTTTCGAACAAAGATTCCACGTCCATCCAAAAATCGGATGGCAGTGGAGTTCCACACGGTCGACCCTCCTTGTCGACGTCAGCTTCCTCTCTCTCAATTGCGCAGCTGGAGGCCAGCAACCCGCACACGAATGCTCATCCATACTTTTGGTCAGGACCGACGTTTAGTACCGGATATCTAGAGCCTCTACAGGAAGTCGAGATTGTGTTGATTGCTTGCTTCACACAGCCCGGGGTCTATGACATCAATAGGTGGAGACTCGCGGTGCAGGTGGTCAAGGCGCAGAAGAGAAAGACCAAACGTGGCAAGAAATCGACCGCAATGTTGATTGACCTTGGTAGTGGCACTGACCACGAGGAGGAAGAGGATGATGATGATGAGGATCATGAAGAACCAGTTCTGGCCGGATCCCATGGTTCGGCTTCCAAGAGCGTTGGAAAGGGCTTTATGCAAATGCCCAACTTGGCTCATTATATCCAAGTATCAAAGTAATACAAAAATAAAAAAGAGTCAAACTCGTTGAACCATGTACCCTCTTGGTTGCCAAAGCTAGTCTGGTCGTTAACCCCTTACCTCAGCTCTCAAGAACCAGATATTTAATAGGAAACTGAGTTTATGATTTTGACTGCGGCAGACTGGATCCGGGAAGAAAGGGCTGAAAGTTGGCCCAGCAGCGCTGGGCCCCAAGGAGGGCGTGGCTAATAGCATGCAGCACTTGAGCGGACTACAAAAGTACAGTACGTTCATCGGACCTACAGCGAATGAGAAGCGCAGTTTTGGCAAATCAAAACAACGCGTCCAAGGACGAAAGATGAAGGACGCGGCGATTTTTTTTTTTTTGGCCGCGCGAGCTTGTGCGCAGTCGGCCCCTTTCTGAACCCACTGCGCAACAAGGTGCATGTGGAACCAGGCTGATCCATTAGTCTAGCGAGCCCACGCTCCGGATGCGGACAAACAGTTGCCCCATCCAGTTCACGGCCCAATTGGTTTTTTTTCTTTTGTTGTTGACGTTGCGCATCTTGTTTTTCCGTGGGTATAAAAGGGTATCCCCCCCCCCTTTTTCTTCCTTTTTTTTTCTTGTACAAATCTTACGTCTCATCTCTCCCTTTCCTTCAATATTAAACGCGCCTTTCCCACGCCATGTCTTCTCCCACTGCCAACAAGGTCGCCATCGTCACCGGTTCTTCTCGCGGTATCGGTCGCGCAATTGCCCTCCGTCTCGCTCAGGAAGGCCACAATGTCGTCGTCAACTACCAGTCCAACGCAGCCAAGGCCCAAGAAGTCGTCGATGAGATTCATTCCCACGCTGCCTCCAATCCCTCCGCCCACCCCGTGAGGGCCATTGCCGTCCAGGGTGACGCAGGCATCTTGGAACAAGGAAAAAAGTTGGTCCAGGAAACCCTGGCTGCTTTTGGTCGGATCGATATCGTGGTCTTTAACGCCGCTTGGATCGTGATGGAGTCGATCGAGCAAGTGACCGAGGAGTCTTATGAGGAAGCCTTCCGCACCAACGTCAAGGCCCCCATGTTCTTTGCCAAATTAGTGATCCCTCACCTTCACAAGGGTGCCCGATTGATCTTCCTGTCCTCCAGTTTGACTAACATGTCGACCATTCAACCCAGTTACTTCTTGTACGTCTCCACCAAAGGCGCCATTGAACAAATGACAAGAGTCATGGCCAAGGATCTGGGACGGAAAGGCATTACCGTCAACTGTGTCAACCCTGGCCCCACAGATACAGATGGCTTCCGTGTGGGAAAGACGGAACAGATCATCAACAATATTGCAGCCATGAACCCACAGAATCGGTTGGGACAACCCGAGGAAATTGCCGGCGTCATTTCCTTCTTGGCTGGCGAAAGCTCGTCCTGGGTCAATGGTCAGATCCTGAGAGTCAATGGTGGCACGGCTGTTTAACTATTAGCATTGGCGACACACTGACCTCTTTCAGGTACACATCAATAAACAATAACAAAAACAAAAACAAAAAAAGTCTCACGCACTGCTAGTGCCACTATCTGATCTCTTTTGGGAAAAAAAAAAAAAAAAAAAAAAAAAATGTTGCAAAGCTCGACCTTGAGCGCCATTTTTTTTTTCATGCAAGGGAACAAACAAAGAGTGCGGCGTGTTGAGCTTCACGGCGAGAAAGGAACTCGAACTTGGGGCTCGTGCGTTCAAATTACTTGATCTTCTTCAATCTTTTTATTTGTCACTGACCTTGCAGTTCACAAAACGCAACATTCCATTGTCTGTGAGACAGCACAGGGCTCTTCAGGTCAAACCTCGCGGATGAGGAAATTGACGGCCACGGGCATGTAACGATTAGCTCTACTATCTTGAACCTGGACCCTTCTTTGAGGGTAAAACACGAGACACCGTATAATTGGGCAAGGAAGCGGCGGTTTGCGCCGCGCCCGCATGGCAAAAAAAAAAAAAAAAAAAAAAAAAAAGTCGAAGAACGCAGTGCAAAGATACAGGAGCAAATTCTTTTCACAAAAGTCAAAGCTGCGACTGGTACGACCAGCGCCAATCCCGTCGTGTGTGTCTTGTGAAAAAAAGAGAGATTTATTTAGTTTTCTGTAAGCAGACAGCTTGGTGAGGTTGTGGGTCTGCAAAGCCAGCAAAGTCATATCATCTTTCGGCAACTTCATCATTGGGTATCGACAATCAAAATTTCCTCTGCTTCTTCATCGGCATCCTTGACCGAAACAGCCGAAAGATCTGCAGCAACGGAGATCAATGCTGATGCCTCATTTGCTTTCCGTTCTGTTTCTGCAGAATCCTTAAGCGCCTTCTCCAAATCCTCTGGTTTACTATAGGTGTATACCTTGACTTGTCCGTCTACATGGAGTATTAAACATTGGCACATTAGGACGTTATAGTTTGTCAAAACCAAAACCCGCCATTCTTTCAAATGCAAAGTACTCTTACCATCAGCGCTGGTGAACAGCAGAGGTCTCGTAGGGTGAAAGAGCACATCTCGAATTTCGACATCTATCATTTCAAGAGTGTAGAGTGTCAGCATTGTTTGATTGCACATGCCTCTTAGTATACAAACCAAACCTACCATCGTGGTCCTTCAGTACTCCAGTAACTTGGCCAGTCTTCAGGTTGTAAATAAACACTTCGCCTGTGCAGGTTGGAGCCATCATGTAGCGACCATTGGACGCGATTTTGATAAGCCACGCGTTCGAAAAATATCTGTTGAGTGCAAAGGTTTGGTTAGAGAGTGCCAGTGATCGTCTCATTGAATGCTCAAGCAACATAAACCATTGTCTTACTCTTCATCCTGGAATCTTTTGACTTCTGTCAGGTACCATTTTCCACCCCTGGTATCTGGGTACACCAGCTTGTGAAGGGTACAGGAGTTGTAGTCCTTGGCTAGAAATAGTTTTTTGCGATTACTAAAACAAGTCCATCACTATACATTTCTCGAAAGTCGCAATTTAGTCTTACCAATCATTCGTTCCTCAGAGTCAAGCAGCTCCACTCCTCTTGAAATAAAGTAGGCAAACTGTTGGGGTGCTTTGGCCACAGCGGTGTCATCGACTTTCATCTTTCCTTTCTTGATACTGGACTCGCTTTGCTCGTGTTCAGGAGCAGCCTCCTCCTCCTCAGGAACTGGGGGCGAAAAGGGAAAGTCAACAGCTTGAATAAACTTGCCACAGTCGCAGTAGGACGAGTACATGTTTTCGAAGGTTTGAAGGAGCTATTCCAAGAAAAATAGTATCAATATCCCTTCCATCTCTAAAATGGCATTGAGGTCGCGTCATATTGTTTCGAGGCACCTACAGCAGCGTTTTCAAAATCATAAAGGCGAAGGTTCTCATCCGCAGCAGCGAGGAAGTACTTGTTGCCGGTATTAGGCACAAAGGAGACTGTAAAGGCCATACAGGTAACACCGTCCTCCATCTGTACCATTGATTGTAATGTCCTATAGGCAAAGATGTTGTTAGAAAAGCAACGCGGAGAAACGATACATCCGCTTTTGATTCATCACTGAGTATATCTTACTTCCAGTCCGGGCTCATGTGCCACTTGTTCAGATAGCCGTCCTGACTTCCACTCAAAAAGTAATTTTCTCCTTTAAACTGAACGCGCTTGACACACAGCAGCTCTTCAGTGTGACCTTGCAGTTGTGTGACAACCTCGCCTGTCAAGATGTCGAACAGCTTCAGAGGGCAAGGCAGAATATTGTTGTCTTCGTCAGCCTCGGACCAGTTGTTTCTGTCCTTGAGCTTTCCACCAACGAGCAACATTGTTTGATCGGGTACGAACGTGCCAACGTAGTATTCGTCAATATGTTCCTCCTAATGGACAAAGGCCATTTGCGTTAGGGACAATGATGTCTAAAATAGTAGAGTGTTGGCATGTCAGCACATACCTTTGCATCGCGGAGGGTCTTGAGCAGTGAGTAGTCCTCGAGACTCCAGATCTTGGCTGAACCGAGGTTGCAGAACGTCGCCAGCATGGTACCATCTGGAGACAGTACCATTCCTGTAATAGGTGCTTGGTCATGAATATTGCAATCTACCATCTTGAGCGGGTGGTCCTCGCTAATCTTGTTGATCATGCCCGATTTGCTTTCAGCGTGGGTTCTCCAATAGTTATCAGGGTACTGACGCGCAAGGCTGTGTACGTAGCTTGGGTTATAGTCAAGAGGGTCTTCGGGCTAAAAAACACATAGATTGCTTGGATTAAACACAATTCTTCGAGTAGACAATGAGCAGCCGCTTGTCGGCACACACTACCTTGACATATGGGAGTCTGGCATTGGCAACGCGCTTGAATTTTGAGACGATAGATTCGGTTGCTGTTGCTAGTAAAGATAGGGTACGGTTAGTTCAAAGCATTATGACTTGTATTCCACACTGCTGTCCATGAACAGTCGTTACCTCCGTTGTCCTCATCGTCGCTAAATGCAGACTTTGCCTTTTGGGCAGTCTTTCGAGGAGGTTTTACGTTCTTTGGACCGTCCTCTCTAAGAGCCTTGGCTGCTTTGGGCTTGACTGCTGAGACTTTCTTTTTGGTCTTGACTTCCTTCTCCAGCAACTCGTCGGTGTCCATATCTGTGTCTTCATCATATGGCACTGTAGCCTTACGTTTTCGGATTGGGCGTCCATCTTCACCGTCGTGTTGGCCGTTTCCATCCACACTGACAACATCAATGGTCTCATCTGCAACGCTATGGGTTGACTTTTGCACTCCACTCGCCAATGTCTCGTCGTTTTCCTTTCCACGAGAAGCAGGAGCGCCAGTCAAGGAAGCAGAGGTCTTTTTCTGTGGCGACTGGCCAGTGGCAATATGGGGCTCGGTGTTAATGGCCACGGGGGCAAGAGGTTCCGATGGCTGAATGAGATGCAAAGGGAAGAAAAGTAGTGGATTAGTGTCACCATTCACTCTCATCGATGTCCTCGACGCGTCTTTTTTGCGCTAGACCAGAGACTAGTTGCACTGCCAGCATAGTGTGCACAGCTCTCAAAACACATTTTACTGTATGAAGAATTATGGACAGGGATGGTGATGACAAAAAACCTGTCCCTCAGGTATCCAGGATCATTGGCCTGGATGCATGGAGTGCGCAGAGCACATCCAGATAGGGGACATGTCGATCCCTGATCGACACTGAGGGTTTGAGAACTGTATGAAGATTTTGCCATGGCCCATAATCCAGATGGGAGGATGATATGAAAGGAGATGGGGGTACATACCAAGAGCGTCATTTTGATGGATTGGACCAGCAGGGAATGATCAGTGGGTCGCAGGGGAGGGGATGGCGGTCAAAGGGGCCGAGAGATGAAGCAGGATGCAATGTGGGATACAGCAGGCGAAATGAAATGGATGGAAATCCGTTTCTTTGATTGATTGTTGTCCTTGGCCTTGGAGGAGTTTTGTGTGTTTGTTTGTGCCTTGGGCCTCTGTTGTGCGCGACGCGTGAGGGACGCGAAGGGGGAGGGAAAGGATGTGGATTCTGCAGCACTTGCATGGGAAAATGTGTGCGGTGACGTAACGTGCTCTTTTTTTTTTTTTTTTTGAGGTCGGACAAGACAGGAGAGAATAATATGAAGACAGGTGAGAACAGAGATAGAAGAGGACAAAGATTGACTAATGGACAGACAAAAGAAGAGTAAAGAAGGAGGACAAGGCGGAAAGAAGATGGACAGACGAAAGAGTGGCAAGGTACTGCACTATGAAAAAGGAGCGATGAAAAAGGAACGATAAAAAAATGAACGAGGAAAGAGGACAGAAGACACCACCGGCAGAGAGACAGACAGGGACAGACAGAGAGACACACAGGGTCCTTTCTTGGAACACAGCAGGGCGGGCATCAGCAGCAGGAGAAGAAGGGGACAAAAGCGAGAGGGGACATATCCAATCCAAACCCGAATAGGGTTCGTCTCACTTTGCCGCAGGGCAGCCGTTGGTTGGTCGAGGAAAGGAAAGGGCCAGTGGCCAGTATTGACCTCGGCCCTCTTTTTCCTGTGGTGCTGCTGGCTGGCTGCTGGCTGGCTACTGGCTGCTGACTGCTGATTGTTGGCACCCGCTCCTCCAGCGGGCAGGGGCAGGGGGCAGGGGTGGAGGTGTCCGTTCATTCCATTTGTCTGCCTGTCTCTGCTCTGGTCCACTCACTCACTTTGTCAAAGTCGGACGAGGTTGCAGCATGCAAGGACGAGTAAGGCAAGAGAAGAGAGAGGAGAGAAGAGAAGAGAAGAGACAGACACACAAAGAGATCTGCGAGGACCGACAACAGAGAACAAGAGGAGATTGTCAGCTCAGTCTCAGCTCAGTCGTCGTCGTCGTTGTGGTGTGCTCTTTTTTTTTTTTTTATTTCTTCTTGTTCTTGTCCTTTTGACCCTCGTTCTGTTCTGTTCTGTGGCCGTGTGCAAGTCCTCCCTTCTTTTTTCTCCCGTCTTCTTTGACCTCTTCTTTCATCCCGTCCATCATCATCATCTTCATCATCTCCGTCTCCTTCCTCATCAGACCCTCTTTCCCCGAACCCTCCTCTTCCGCCCCTTCCTCGTTCTCTCTCGCTGCTCTTTGTATACAAAAGAAGCGCTCCGCCTGAAAGAACCCTTGAATCCCCTATACCCGCTCCTTCTCATCATCTTTTCGACGTCCAACTCCCTTCATCTCTTCCTCCGTCTCTACTCTTGCCGACCCTTGGACCATCTTCACCACACTGCCCCATCTCCATCGCTTTTGATACTCTGCAACCCGTCATGTACGCCACCGAAGACAACTCCAACCCTCTGTCCAGGTACAGAGAGCTCACCCCTATTCAGCCTCTCCGTGACCAAGCTCCAACCAACGTCTCGGGCGTTCTCAAGCATGGCTACATCTCGGTCAAGGAGGAGGGTCTCAAGGCCTTCATCTGGTCGAAGCGCTACATGACCCTGCGTGAACTTACGCTGAGCTTCCATCGCAACGAGGTGCGTTCCCGTCCGTAATGCTGCAGTGGGTGATGAAGACCCCCCTTGCCTGGCCCTTGCAGCACGTTTTTGTTTGCTCTGTTGCCTCATCTCCACGTTTTTTTTATTTTTCTCTGGTTGCTCGTCTCTTTCGCCTCTATCCACCTTGTGCCCCTTGTTTCCCGTGTTCTGCTCTCACTCACTGTGTGTATGTGTGTGTGTGGAAGAAACACCTTTTTCGTTTTAATATCTACCAACCTTGCGCCAATGCTGCTTTCGACTTGACTTCGGCCTCTTTGTGTTTCCTTCTCGACCCTGTTTTTGCTCTGTCCCCGTCCGTGCCTGAGATTGGCGGGAGAGAAGTGGACCGACCCATGCCGCGCACCATGATATCCAGGTCGTCCTGTGCGCTCCATTTATTAATGTTTTCTCCTCTCCTCTCCTTGCTCGTCCCCTTCTTCCTCACTAAAACTAGTCGACGCCGCAAGCCGTAGTTCTCATTTTCCTGAAGGACATCACCGCTGTTACCCGTACTGATCTCAAAGCCTACTGTTTCGAGCTCGTTACCAAAGACAGGAGTTACTTTCTCTCTTGCAAGAACGATGAGGAGCTTTACTCCTGGATGCACGAGATCTACTCTAGATCGCCTCTTATGGGTGTGTCCAATCCTACCAACTTTGTCCACAAGGTCCATGTGGGATTTGACCCCAACACTGGCAATTTCACTGTAAAGTCCACAACCTTAGACCATGCGGTCTTGATCAATTGTCAGTAGTTCATTAACCCTCGCCTTTTTGTCCTTCGCTTATTATTTCTTGTAGGGATTGCCAGAGACATGGACCAAGCTTTTGACAGGATCAGCCATTACGAAAGAGGACTATGCAAACAACCCGCAAGCAGTGCTGGAGGTGCTGGAGTTCTACACGGATCAAACAAAGAGAAACGAGGCCGAGTACGGAGAGCCATCGTTGGTCCCCAACGCCCTCCCTCTCATTCCTACCGATAGCGAAGGCGACCGCTGGGCCAACTTGATGCCTAGACAGCAGCCGCCCACTCCTTCTGCACGCCCTGATCGTCCCCAGCGACCTGCGCGTCCTGATGAGCCCCGTCCAACACTGGCAGATAGGTCTCAGAGCTCCGATAGCCTTCCTGTTACCCAGAGAATGTCGAGTCTGGGTCTCTACGATCAGCAACAGCCTTCAGGCTCTCGACCCAATCTCTCGCCTCGTCCTCCTAACGCACGCCCAGATTATGCCCCACCGTCACCTACCGTAAGTGTCATATTATTATTTGCTTATTGTGGGCTGAGTGCATTAAATGTAGTCCGAGCGTTTATTAACTGCATATGTGGTGACAGTCTCCCCGTGCACCCAATCATCAGTTCAACGCTCCCTCATCTAGCTCGGCCCCCCACAAGTTTGCAAACTCTCAAGCACAACAGCCCCCATCACCCACGACTCCACCAGCCAGTCTTCGCCAACAGAGCCCCTATGGACCACCTGCAAGGACCAACACCTCACCTAACCTGCCCAGATACCCCGGTGCCTCCTCAGAAGCGGTCTCTAACCCACCTCCAATTGCCGCACGCCCTGCTGTAGCTGATGCAGCTGCCGCCCTGAATGGCACTGGAACACCCAAGGTGGTTGTGGAGCGACGTATCTCGACCATGACAGAGAAGGAGGTCATGGAAAAGCTTAGAAGCGTCGTTTCCTCTGGAGACCCCAGCACCCTGTACAGCAAGATCAAGAAAGTTGGTCAAGGGTAAGGGTCATCTCTCACCAATTGTCATTTTGTACCCTTTGATTCGTTGATATCTGACCTGTAATTGTATGGTATCACTTGTTTCTCTTAGTGCATCTGGTTCTGTCTATGTTGCCAAGCATCTCACAACCAACACAAAAGTGGCAATCAAACAGATGGATCTTTCTCTGCAACCCAGAAAAGAGTTGGTTGTGAACGAGATTTTGGTAATGAAGGAGTCAACACATCCCAACATCGTCAACTACTTGGATTCATTCTTGGTCAGAGGTCAGGAGTTGTGGGTTGTCATGGAGTACATGGAGGGCGGAGCCTTGACGGACGTTATCGACAACAACAAGCTGTCGGAGAGCCAGATTGCCGTTATCTGCTTAGAGGTAAGCATATTATTGGCGCTAATGGTCCCCTTCTCATAAAGAAGCATGTGAGCATTTGACTCACACTCTGTCCTCGTATTTCCAATATAGACCTGCAAGGGATTGCAGCATTTGCATAGCCAGAATATCATCCACAGAGATATCAAGTCTGATAATGTCCTTTTGGACTCTTATGGACATGTCAAGATTAGTACGTCGGCAATTGGACATCGCCTTGCTCCCACAGCATGATGAGCAGTGCAAGGTACTAACCAGGTCAATATTCTACTTTTTCTGATAGCCGATTTTGGGTTCTGTGCGAAATTGACTGATCAAAAGAACAAGCGCGCGACTTTGGTCGGAACACCTTATTGGATGGCCCCCGAAGTTGTCAAGCAAAAGGAGTATGGCGCCAAGGTCGATGTCTGGTCCTTGGGTATTATGGCTATTGAGATGATTGAGCAGGAGCCCCCATACTTGGATGAGGAGCCACTCAAAGCTCTGTACTTGATCGCCACCAACGGCACCCCCACCTTGAAAAAGCCAGAGACCTTGAGTGCTGAGCTCAAGAACTTTTTGGCCGTTTGCTT
Source organism: Entomortierella parvispora (assembly GCA_963573315.1). Lineage (NCBI taxonomy): Eukaryota > Fungi > Mortierellomycota > Mortierellomycetes > Mortierellales > Mortierellaceae > Entomortierella > Entomortierella parvispora. The sequence continues at coordinate 2,095,933 of OY752146.1, forward strand.
GTGCGTGGACGTGAAGAGCCGTGCCGCCTCCAGGGAGCTCTTGGACGTAAGTTTGTCTGTCTGTAAACGTTGAGATGGTGGAAAAATCCTTGGCGTAAAACATGAATACTAACTCAAGCTGCACCTCTTCTCCCAATAGCACGATTTCTTGAGACGTGCCGGAACCCCCAAGGAGCTTCGATCTCTTTTTGATTTCAAGAGGGGATAAATATCGCACCTCCTTAGTCTTCAATTCCCTAGAAATAGGTAGAGGATTCGAAGAAAAAACCATGCTCGGGAAAAGGAGTATTTCTACGCCTTGGTTTCCGGCCTACAAGACCCAGGAGCGAACTTTCTGTTCCTATCGAAAGATCCTATGGACATCTTGCAAAAAGATCTTCTGCCCGACTGCAAATCTGTTATATATTATTCCCATTCATTTTTACAAATAAAACTACAGCAATTTATTACTTCTTTTCAACCTCAAATCCGTTCTTGATCCATCCGTCCATGCCCTCGTTCAGACTCCAGACCTTGGCACCGGCTTTTGAATCTAGTTGTCCTCGAGCTCCTTCGGCTTCGACCACTCCATAGCCGAGGCGGACTAAACTCTCGGCGGCCAAGACGGAGCGGAAGCCACCAGCACAATAGACGACCACATCCCTGGGATCATCCTGCTTGATAAATTTGCCAACATCCCGCTCGAGAACGCCGCGAGGAAGGACAATGGCACCAGGGATGGTGCCAGTAGCCTCGACTTCGTGGCGCTCGCGGACGTCAATCACATGAGGACTTGATGAAGTCGAAGAAAGGGCCTTGAGATCCTTGGGAGAGAGATGGTGGATGTTCTTGTTGTTGGCCTTGATCTCCTGAACTAAAGCTGGGAAGGACTTTTGGGCAAGAGGGGACTTTTTCGAAAAGGAGAGGGTGGAAGCGAAATAATTTGTCAGAAAAGCAAGCTATCAAGTCCGCAAAGCGTGGACCTTGCTTTTCCATTGACTACTTCTTACGGACGAGAATGCGCGCTGCTGGAGCCCCATGAGGGCGGTCCTGGTATGAGGGGTGAACCTGAGCATGGTGATTGGGATGGCGGAAGAGTAAGGAACGATTATCGACTCGCGAGATGGCGCAAGTGCTCATCCATGCATTGTCTGTCGTACTCGCCATCAAAGTCACGTCACAATTAAGCGACAACGAGCCGACATTCTTTCCCACCCAACCAAACTCCTTCTCTTTCACCACTCCACCCGCATCGAAACAACATGGCCTCTAACCCCGCCTGCCTCTTCTGCCGCATCGTCAAGCGTGAGATTCCCTCCAAGGTTCTCTTCGAGACCGAGCATAGGTACGGAGAGGCCGGTCTGGAATGCATTCTCCGAATCATGGATTCAACGCACGACACAGAGCTCAATGACCCCACAACCAGAAAGAAAGCCGGAGCAGGACTCTTCTTTAGCTACGCCTCTCCCTGGATATTCATGCTGGCATGGCCGATGGAAAAAGTTCAGATGCCTTTGATACATGAGGACGATTGATATCTGGAGCATGGAGTTACCACTTTTGAGAACAGGCAAACCCAGCCTGCTCGCCTCACCCTTTTTGATTTCCTAGTCGCGTTGGGGACGCGTGAGAAATGATTTTTGCCAGCCCATGAATTGTCGCTTATCATTTGTTTTTTTTTTCTCTTTGTTACCCATAGCTTGGCTTTCCTTGACATTGGACCCCTTAGCGAGGGACACACCGTAAGTCATCCATCTTTTACCAGCAGATATACTCGGATCTTCAAGTTCCTTCAGAAACTAAAAAGAAAACTCGACTTTTTTTTCACTTTCTCTCATAGGTTGTCATTCCCAAGCGTAAGGGACATGGAAACATACTGCCAACAAAAACAAACATATGGATGAGCTCCCCGAGGATTTACAAAGTTACTAATGTTATTCTTATTTCTTTTTTCTTTTTGACAGACCACGCTGAATTCTTGCACGAGCTTCCCGATGCCGAGATGGTTGACTTGTTGCCCACCGCCAAGAAGGTTGCTCAGGCCATTGGTTGCAAGGAGTACAACATCTTGCAGAACAACGGTCGTCTTGCTCACCAGGTAAAACAATTACAAGGCAGAGACCTCGTTTTATGTTTGGAATGGAGAAGATTGTTAGTGACTCTTATCAACTTCTCTCTCTCTCTCTCTCTCTCTCTCTCTCTCTCTCTCTCTCTCTCTCTCTCTCTCTCTTCTCGTTTCTTAGGCTGTCGGACACGTCCACTTTCACGTCATCCCCAAGCCAAATGCTCAGGAAGGACTTGTTCTGGAATGGGATGCCAAATCCCCCACTAGCGAAGCCTTGGAACACGTTCGCAAGAGAATCCTCAAGCTTTGAAAAAGGAGAAACTTAACAACAACAATACCTCTTACAATTGACGACGGTCGTATTTGTCTTTTTTTCAAAAATGTCGACCGCTCTCTCTATTCGTGACCGCAGCATGCAAAACTACGATTAAAGAAACAACTTGAAAATAACAAGATGACAAGCAATGGTCTTCAGTGGTCAACGGAACGTCTTGCAACAATCTTCATCGACACTGGCTCAATCTACCACGTGCCCGCCAATTTGCCCATGCAGAGAGAAGTTTGATGACAATATTTTGATCTGTCAGGGATTACAGGGACAGTGGTGAGAAGTCTCTGGGTGCTTTTAGTGGAGTAAACTCTTATCGAGGCTGTGTATCAGGAGTGATCCTGAAAGAAGACGGTTTTTGTGGCCCCGATATGTAGGAGGGGTAGTGAATGTCGAGGAGCAGATCGTGTTGCTTTGAGAGTCAGCTTGCTACGCACACGTGTTGGTTGAGATTCGTGGTGTCATGAATCAACTCAAGTGAAGAAAAAGGTGACATTCTTAGAGACAGGAGCGTGCCGAAGTGCAAGAGGATCCTCCGAGGAGACGTCAAAATGATCCTTTTACACCTGTGAAGGCGCAGGGTTGTTGCTAAACTAGCGTCGTTTGCTATAAAGATGGCCTGAGCCACGTCTTTACCTCGTGTAAGATTGAGCCTCAGGTTAAATAATGGGTACTATGGTTTCTTGCCCTTTCTTCGGCACCACAGACCAGAGTGAACGCGGTTAATGTGAGGGCTGTGGGTCGACGTCCATGCCTACAAACCGTTGGCGGGAGGATAGCATCCGCAATCAAACACAGCACGGGAAACTCGGGTGCAGTAGTGTGCAAAGGAAGAGCACTGCCTTTCAAAAGACCCTTGCCTCTCCTTTTTTCAAGGCGGATGCACTGCAGGCTTGCCAAGACCTATCAATGCGCATGGGACGAGCTACGAACGTCTCGTCTCCCTTTACTAGTGGTGTTTTTGTTTTGCGTCAGCCCACACGGGTCCCTTCTCCTTCCCCAGGGCGACCTTGGGCGGAAGATGCGGCTGAGGCGTCCATGCGACTCCTTCCTGCCTTATCCTGCAGAGGGTCTACGCAAGGAAAGAAAGGTACAAATATCGGGAGGGGGGTGCGTCCTTTGTCACGCTCGAAACTTGACACAAAATCACAAAATTCTCAGCTTTCTCATATAAGCTTTGCACCCTTTCCTTCTCTTGCACTCCTTCTTCGCACAATCCGACCAAGCACAGCACAACCGAAAATTCTTTCTCTCAGAACGATTGCATCCGCAACAGCCAGGACAGCAGCAGCAACGACAGACAACAGCCACAACAACCACGACTGCAACTTCAACATCACGCCATTTTGACGCCATGATGTCTGTTCCTGCCGACGCAGCTCATACCTCAAAAAAATCCGAGGTTCCCGTCCTCATCTCTGGTGCTGGGCCTACAGGTCTCTTTGCCGCTCTCCTCTTCGGAAAGATGGGTATCCCTTACCGCCTGATTGAGCGAGATCAAGAATTCTCGCCCCTCTCCAAAGCCTTGTGGATCCATTCGCGAACGATGGAGATTCTTCAAATGACTGATCCAGGACTGATCCAACAGGCGTTGGACCAAGGGACCATCGAGATCGGTCACCGTTTCTATTATGGGGGCAAGTTTGTCCAAGAGATGGAGCTCAAACCCAAGAATGACTCTTTTTACAACAACTTGGTCCATTTGCAACAGGCCAAAACCGTTCGCATCTTTTCCGACGAGATGGAGAAGCATGGGGGTAAAATCGATTGGGGATGGGAGTTGGTCGATACAAAAGTGGTCGAGACCACCACCGCCGCAGTCGAGAACGGTCAAGACCATGTGAACTCTTGGGTGGAAACCACAATCAGGAGAGCATTGGATGGGACAAACAGAAGGACGGGTGAATGCGATGTGCTGGGAATAATCGATCTTGCCGAGGAGGATGGGGAGAAGCATTACGAATACGAGACTATAAAGTCACAGTTTTTGATTGGCGCGGATGGGGCTCGTTCAGTCGTTCGACACAAGGTCAATATCCCTTTCCCTGGGAGGACAAGGGATGTCTACATGATGGCGTTTGATGGCACCGTGGAAGCCAATGTTTCGATCGATCACATCAAGTAAGCATCTGCATCTTTTTGTTTTTTTTTTTTTCCTAAACTTCTTCCGCTCGCATTGTACCACCATGGGAAGGCAATTAATATTTCCATCCCTTTTCGTCCTCACAGCTGGATGTTCAATCGCTCCACCGTTGTCAGCTTCCCTCTCGGTGGGGACAGACTCTTGATTGTGGGCAATACTGGCCCATTGACACCTGAAGAGTTTGAAACCAAGAAGAACGAAACTCTGACTCTCGAAATTTTCCAGAAATACCTGGACGAGAATGCCTATCCCCAAAAGTTCACCATCAAGACAGTGAACTGGCTTTCTTACTACCGCGTGAATGAACGTCGAGCCCAGGACTTTGGGTATAAAAGTCGCATCTTTTTGGCCGGTGATGCTGCCCATATCCATTCACCCTCTGGCGGTCAAGGATTGAACTTGGGAATCCAAGACTCTTATAATCTTGCGTGGAAAATGGCCCTGGTGATCAAGGGAACAGCCCCAATTTCACTTTTGGATTCCTATGGAGAGGAAAGAGCTGCGATCGCGGACCAGGTCATCAAGTTATCGGGCGATTTGCTGGATGAAGATTTCCACTTTTTAGGGCCCGTTCAGAAAGCGATCAAGCGTGTTATTATCACTTTTGCTCCTCTCTTCCGTCCCCTCTTGGCCCTCAAGGCTGCTCCAGTGGCCATGGCAAGTTGCTGTTATCAAAATCAATTTTGTATTTTGGACTATCCCATTGGCTGGCAGGCTTAGATGTGTCTAACTTGATACCTATTGCTTTTGATGATTCCTTCACATAGATGAATCAAAATTACCACGAAAATTCACTCAACAAGAGACATAAGACACAAAATACACCATCTGGACAAGGTGCAATAGGTCGACGTGCCGGAGATGCACCTCTTGTACCACTCTGCAGCAGCGCTCCAACAAACACCCCTGGTAGCCCTCATCTCAGCGAGATCAGTCACCAGGAAGCATCAACAGGAAAGTTACAAATCGAGGAAACCCGATTACACGAACTTATCGCCTACACGGGTGTTTTTCAGGTCGTGGTGTTCACCGGCAATCAATGGAAGAATGACCCAGAAGAGGCAACGAACCTCTCGCGTGCGGTGGAGAAATACCTAGGAATGTGGCGATCGAAATGGTGCAAAGTGGACGACAGGGATGACGAGAAAACAAAGGCGTTACAGCGACTGTTCATGGTTCATACCATCACAACACTCTCTACCACAAGCACATCCAACCCGTTGACAGAGAAAGAGACGGGCGAAGGAAAGGCGTACACCGATCTTAAAGGGGTACTGCATCGTCGTTATAGCGTGGAAGCCGTTGTAAAGAAGGGACGAAAACTAGGAGGGGCCATTGTAGTGGTTCGACCCGATTCTCATGTTTCCTATCGTGTTCAAGGCGTTTCTGAGAGCGCGTGGAACGATGTCAACGATTACTTTGAATCGATTTTAGTTTAGAGCTTTGGGGGAAGAGAAGGAACAACATTTATTAGTTCTTAATGGGTCAAGTCTGGCGCGCGAGCAATCGAAATAAAGACAATTCGCCATTGGTTCGTGAGTACGAGACCATGTTGTGTTTATCCGAGTCATGGGGCCATGGGCGGTACGTGTTGAGAGGCACAGCGGAGTGAAAATCTCTAGGTCAAACGTGGTTTCGAGAACAAAGGAGGAAGAGGGGTTCAATGGGAGAATCCCCTTATGTACAATTTCTGGCCCCTGTAGCACTTCAGGACGCGCCTGCGCTGGACCCAACTACTACACAAGTCTACACCTTCTACTTGGTAAGGTCTGTGGTATGGAGGTCTTTGTTTGATAAGGGCTGTGATAGGGTTCCTGTGGTTGATATTGATGTGAGGGAGGCAAAAGAAGAGAATGGCAAATGGAGGAGTGTCTTCCACTGAAAGGTGTCAGCAATGGCATTGATGGGCTCGATAAAATAAAAAATAAAATCGAAAGGATCTTTCAGCAATCGTAGACGTTTGAATCTTTTCACTGGTGTATTGGTGATTGATATCGGTATTGGTATAGACAAGGTAAGGGGCTATGAGACCAGCTCTTCCACATAGGAGGGTGTTAAGGAATGAGTAGTTGATACACTAATAGCTGATGACGACGAAGAACTCAATCTTTCTGAGGTTGAGGCCGAATGAAGCTGGTGCTCATCCCAATGAGACACTGGGCCAGACGAAGGAGGATAGAAATGGTGTAATCGAGGCGGCTGTAGATGTCGTGATCGTAGTTGTGGAGACTGGGGTGGAGATTCTGGTGGTGAGTAGAGCTGATCATCGAGCGTGCTTTTGTTATTCAAGGGCTGAGGGTCATCCCATGTTGCTGCGGTTGTTGTCATGGATGTTAATATTGATTCTCCTGCAGGGGAAGAGCGCATGGGTGAAATTATTGCTGCAGATGTGGTGACCGTCGAAGGTGGTGACCGTGCGCTCGTTGATGACCTCGACATTGCGGAAGAGGGTCTACTAAAAGTGACCCCTGTCGAGGTATTGAAGATTGAGGAAGGAGAAGAAAGACCAGGTCTGGTTCCATCCAAGCTGCTTCTGCTTTGGGTATCAAGGATCATGTCTCTATCGATGGCACCAAACTGATGGGGGTCCATGGCCATGCCCAGGGACGAGGGCCTTGTTGAAGCAAAATCGGGCAACGCTCTCTGCAGTGACAGGTTCGTCGATGTCAGTCGCACAGAGTTGGACTTTGTTACCCCATCTTCAGGATCGCCGTTGCCAAGCCAACCCTCATCGTCCTCTTGATCATCCATACCGACTACAGCTGGCGCAAAAGGGTTCCGGTACTGGTCAATTCTCCGTTTCGGTGTCCTAGGCAGATCCGACTTCTCATCATCAAATGACTTGTCTTCCTGACTACCAGAACCATCCTGCATCTCTGTATCGGCGATTGTGTCAGCCATCGCAGCGACTGTTCGCGTGTTCATCATGCTCACAGAGACCATCTCCGTGGCAGTGCTGTTGACCATGTCGGGGTCATCCTCCATGCGATCCTCCTCCTCCGTGAGTTGCTGGATGCTCTTGCGCTGTCTCTTTTGTTGCTGATGCTGCTGTAAAAGAGCCTGTTCATTCTGTCCCTGAAGCTCCTTGAGTAAATTGCTTGGTTTGGTGGTCAGGATATGAAAGAGTCGGGTTGCTGTCTGGGCGGTATGTGTCCAGCTGTAAATCATCATAAAAACCCAGGAAGAAGTCGTTGGCTTGGGTTGAGGACTCGTCTTGGCGTTTGAGACCAGGGTCCTGGATAGGTGAAGCACGGCGTCTGTCACATCTGCGTCACTAGGGGAGGCAGTGACCAGCTCTTGTGGCTGGGCGTAGCTGTTGCCGCCAGTGTTGTTGTTGTAGATGTGGTTTTGACCGTTGGAGGAGGAAGAAGAGGATTGAACAGAGTCATAGGAGGGGGGCAGGTCGTGTCCTTGGTGTGGTCCGCTGCCCGGCTGCTCCACTGAATGGCCATGGCGTGCACCTCGACTATTCCTGCGGGTGTGGCGCACATGTCCGTTCACAAGGGAGACGGTAACCAGAGGAATGGCCCTAGCCTGGTTCCGGAGTTCATGCCGTGCTGAGGGCATTATTCTCGGCTCTGTCCACGAGTCACTGGAGCTGATGGCCGAATTGGGTGGAAGGCGGATGTGGAGGAATGGATGAAGCGAAGGAGCGCAGAATGATTTGTTTGATGGGAGGAAGAGAAGGAAAGAAACATGAAAAACAAAAAAAAAAAGAGTTCCATTCTGACTTAATATTGTCTGAAGAGCCATGCTGTTTATTGCACCCTTTCCGGCTTGGCCCTATTTTCATATCTTTGGGTCCTATTCTGGGGGGGTTTTTTTTCAAACTCGTAAGTACTTGACTGTCCTACGCTCCTGTGGATGCATTGGTCCTTGAGACAGTTCGTACATCCATCACAGCCCACCGCGTCAACTGCCTGAAGAACGGGACCTTGCCAGGAACTTCCGAGTATCCATCCCAAGCGGGGTGTGGACCGCTGTCGTTCTTGATCACTTGGCCTCCTGTTCCTACATGCTTTACGTGCTTCACAGTCAGGAAAGCATCCAGATTGTTGGGGATCAGGGTGAGGTCCTGATAGTGGTCTCTGATAATTGTTGACACTAGGTCTGGTCCCAGGCTTCTGGTAGGGTTCAAATCACGCCATGCAAGCAGATGAGTAAAGAAAAACGTGTGGACCTGGTTGATGTTGGACAAGTCGATCGATATTGGTCGTTGGTGTGAACTGTTGTTAGTACCGTGGGCCGGTGAAGGAGATCGAAGCAAATGCGGGTAAGGAGACGAAGGAGGCGAGGTCGTTGGGGGCGACACCAGCCCAGAGTCTGATGCACTGGAAGGAGTAGAAGGAGCCAAGTTGAGTCGATTACGAGATGTGAGGTCATGATGAGGCAGAGGTGCCGGGAGCGTCGGATAGACAGTGATTGAAACTGACAGGTGAAAGGATAGGTGGAGGGATACTGTTAGTGCAATGGTCATTCCCGAGGTTTGCAACATTCTAGATCGACAAGTTGTGCTTACATTCTTTTGTCAGATCCTGGTATGGCTCGATACCCGACCGCACAATCTCGTAGTACAAAGCGTACAGACTTGCCGGGTCCGGCATGATCAGATCGCCATAGGTAACAAAATAGTTGACAAGATCAATCGTCTACGAGGAAGAGATGCATTCTCATGAGTTGTGAGTTTCGTTATATCAGAGTTGTATCTTGTTTTCATGACTAACCTCTGCAACCAAATCGCGAGCCTCAGGCAAATGCTGAAAAGTCTTTGCATTGGCCTGCAGAAACTTTACCAGACCTTGGAGAGAAGTCCACATTTCAACCCAGTGGTAAGCTATGGTGACGAGTGAAAAGTGAGCAATGTCATCTCGAGAAAAGGCATCTAACATTGTGACATCGATATGACACATACGCAGGCGAACCCGTAAGGATTTGAACCGACTTGACACTGCAAATATAATGGCGATGGCGATTCTTGAGGTGACGGTAAAGGAAAACATGGAGTTAAGGGGTTGACGGAGTATTCGGTAATCATACAGGTCTCAACCGATAACTCACCTGAAGCAGTCGATTTGCATCTTCTTCTTCATGTTGTGCTTCAGGAATCCAAGAATGACGTCCAACAAAACAGCTGCCATGGGTCGAGCCTGCTTTGCCTTTGGAAGGACCGGTTGTCTTTGTCGACAGAGGCGAACGTGGGTCATTGATGCTGTTTGGTTAATCTGAGGCACCGCAACAGAAGTCGAGTCCTGTGAGGAAGGGACGGTACACAGATAAGAGTAGACGGCAGGGTCTTCCACAAGAATGAGTATGATGATAAGGCATAGATGGGTATAGGGTGCTGATCGTTGGGTGCGATTGTGCTGAAGCAAGTACGAGGAGAGTGACAAAAACGATCCCAATGCTGTTTCGCTGTTTTCGGTCGATACTTGGTCCTTTATAGGCAACAGTGAAGTGAGATCATTTCCTGAATCCAGAGTGGAAAAGGAGATGAATAAGCGTAAGAAACGCTTGTTGGAATTTAGAAGGTCGTAAAGCATTAGCAAGACAGGAATCCTGCCATCTGGCCTAGAGCATCAGAAGAAAACGTCAGTTTTCACTACCGAGAGAATGTACTGGTATGCGGATCAAACAACTCTTTTTCTTACAGAGTTGCAAAAGCGGCATCAGTGGCTGCACTGTCCTGACCCTTTGGATTCCAGAGCATTCCCGTTACATATGAGAAGGCACCTGTAAGTTTTGAGACAGTCGAAAGATCATCGTCATCCACGACCACTGTATATGATCTAAATTTGAGAGTAGACGGGGTATTCGTTTAGACAGGTGCGGGACACGTTGAAAATACGCCGATTCTTTAACGAGATCGAGTCGGAAATTATACCTTCTCATCTTGTCACAGATCTGGACTATGACTAGGACCATTTTGCGAAGGACTTGCTCATCCGTCAGGCCAGCTAGGCGCTCTAGATATGGATTCTTTGTCTCATATTTGTTGTAATTTGCCAGAAGACTCAACAGAGCCAGTGCCTCGAATGCAATTTCAACAGAGTCGACCCTCATGAAGAACTGATGCATGTAAAATAAAGGGGGGTATTAGTTACAGGAATATTGGTAAACACTGTCGCAAAGAGAAGCGTGTTGTGATTATCTTTCACCTTTATCAGCGAAGGGAACATGTCCTTTTGAATAAAGTACTCATTAAGACTGTTCTTGTTGACATTGTCGTTGCCACACGCGAGAGCAATGGCTAGGCGCAAGGCTACCACCTGCATTTCTTCTGTTTGAATCACATTCCAAATTGTCAATTTAGAGACGTCCATGAGAATAGCCCTGATTCCAGTTTCTTGACTTACGAGATTCCTCGCCATCCAGAATGTCGCAGAGTCCCTGCAATAATGTCCTGAATACTAAATCGGCATGGGACAGCCCAGTCTATAACGTTTGTCAGAATGTTAGAGGAAAGTCGTCGTGATAGGGTCTACAGCTTCTCTCCATTCGATACTTACCAAGAGGTGAATGACATCAAAGCTCCAGTTGTTGAATCCTTTCCGAAAGACTTCTCCGAGAACGATGGTAAGCGTCTATAGGCAATCAAAAACCGACTGGCACTCCACTTAGCAAAGGATCTTTTATCAAAGGATATCCGATGAGTCTGCTCCGTCTCTACTTGCCTGCATGGCATGGAGTCTTCTTTGTGGAAGTGGATCGCGCATAGTCTGGACTGCATGCAAAAAAATGCTGTTAATGCCGTCTTTGATGGCAAGGAGCTCATCCTCACTGATCCGGCGTAAACTGGAGGAGAGATAATCCGCATTGACCTATTCTCGAGACATCAAAGGGGGGTGGAGGTAGCATATGAGCATTTGCTCCGATCTGCAAATGGTGTCCAAGGCTTTCTCTCCAAGCCCAACACGATACCTTTATCAAGAAAAGTTCATCCCAGAAGACATCCGGGTCCTTTCCTTGCGTTGGATCCTGACCCTATAGAGACAACATGGAGTGAGGATCAAGAGTTTAGTCGCGACAAGAACGCAAAACTTGACCTCAACCGCGTCAGAGTCAGTGCAATCGTTGACTCTACCCGAAGGAACATGTCGTAAATCTCGACAAACTTTTCCTTGAGCTTCATCTTTTGTCCATTTTGTGGCCGAAGCAGATGTTCCTGATTGGAAGGCAAGCCAAAGGTCATTTCCTGCATGGTGATTTAAGGCAAATGAATGAGATTGATGAATGAAGCGAAGGAAGGAATATGGCAGAGAGGAGAGGAGGCGAGGAAAAACGAGGCAAAGAAGGAACGAAACACGAATGGCGAGAAAAAGCAGAGAAGAGGAAGAGGAAGAAGAGGAGGCGCGCGTGGCGGTGGGAAGCAACGAGGAATGAAGAAGAGAGAAAGAGGGAAAGCGAGAAAGAGAGACAGAAGAGGGCGAAGTTGCGGTGGGTACAGAGCAAAACATACACACACCCTCAGGCTGTTGTTATTGATAGAAAGCCAGAAAGTCAAAATTAGACTGGCAAAGGTGGGACAGAGACCGACTCTTGTTTCTCCTATGTGAAAACGAAAGATTGGGCGCAGAGAGAGGGTAAGCTCGGAGAGTTCCTCCCCCAGGCGAGCAGCCGCCGTCTCTTGCCTCTTCGAGACACGGACCATGTCGCCATGTCATGGGCAGACTTTGACGTGACGGACTGACTTGGCGGACTGGCTGGCTGTGACGAACAAACAAAACAGGCAGACTGGCGGTCACCAGGCACGCACCCCACGCACGCAGGCATCCAGGGAACCACGAGCCACCAGCACCCCGCAGCGCGTCCAATCGCCGATGGGCGAATGTTCCCCCACCCTTTTTCAGCTCATTCAGCTCATTTTTTCATCACCTCATTCTCCCTTCACGAGTGCCTTTGGGAGTCTTTTCCCCTTCCACGCTGTGCGACATGGTGACCCTGCTCCCCTCTTTCTTTCTCTTTCTTCTTCTCTCTCCTCCCATCTCACCTCGACTCTTCCCTGCCTTGTCTTTTTTTCATTTCCCTGCTTCCTCTCCTCGCTTCCCTCCTCCTCCTCTTCCTCCTCCTCTTCGCCCTTTTCCCTCCTTCCTCGTCTTCTCTCGTCGCTCCCCCAACCCCCCCAGACTACCTGCCCTCACATCCCCGTGTCCTCTTCGTGTTTCTTTCTTTCTTCTCTTCATCTTTGTCTTCCCATATGGCAAACACCGCAACACCAACATCGTCCACAAACACCACCAGAGGCGCCCATCGTTCACGAGCCTCCTCGACCTTCATCTTCCCTGACACTGCCGACTACCACTCCTCTAGTACCTCCTCACCTCGACTACAAATGCTCAGCGGCAGCGGCTCGCCCTGTGGTGATGGCAAGTCGTTGTTACCTGTCTGCTTGTCTTCTTATCGTAACCATTTCTGCTCCTGGGGCTAACCACATGCCTACCTCTTTCCCTTTCCCATAACCCCTTCTTCCCTCTATCTCTCTGACAGCATCCTGGATTTCACTGTCGGCAAGGGAGCTCGTCTCGGATGACTACTCGGAGATTGAGTACTCTGACATCGAAGGCGAGGATGACTTGATGTTTGACGACGAGAACAACCCTCTGCCTCATCCATATCACCATCAGCATCATCAGTACCAACCACAACCCACTCAATACCAACAACAGGGCAGGTCCCTTGGTTTCGCAGCCAAAGGCGATTACCCTGGCCACCTGCCCTCTGCATCGTCCAATATGTCATCGTCGTTTCCATCCTCGCAAGAACAAGAGCAGGTCGAGGAAGCCCTCCGAGCCAGGTAAAATATGGACAAACGCATGGGATGTGGACGAGACAAGGGGGCACGACCAAAGAGGGGCAGAAGAGCATCATTCGATCCAATGTCAGCAGACTTGAAAAAGGAAAATGAGGCGCGCAGCAAAAAGACTTGAGCTAACAGTCATCACACGTACGCACCCATCGTCAACATTGACACCCACTGTCCTTTAACGACAACGATTATTGCGCTACTGGGCAGATAAGGATCGTCCCTTGGCAACAACTGCAAGGAGGGTCATGGGTGAGATGCAAACAAGGGGCGGCGAGGAAGCGAAATGTGAACATCGTTCTCTGGGCACTGTGCGCGCTTGTACCATGGATGGGTGTGCTTGTGCGACCAAGACTTGCATTCACTTGTGTAAAAGGAGTAATGCTCTTCAGTTGACACATGACATGTTCATCTATCTTCCTTGTGTTGGGCCCAAGCCCCTGACTGGGGGTGGGTCTAGTCGCGGGAATGAGACGATCTCACCAAAAGTTGTTGCTGCTTCATTCCCACTCATACTTTCTTCTCTGTGCATGAAACTAGTCTCTCGACTTTGCTAGCGACCGGACCTCGACCTCGTTTCAGGCAAAGGAACCATCGCCCCAGAAGAATATACACTGTCGACTCGCGTTCCCAACGATCATCACCTCTGGTTCCTGCCTCGCCTACTCATCTATACTACTCTTCCTCAGGATCGCCTCACTTACGACCTTCCAACCCAGAATCCATCTTGGGCGACCTCTCTCCACATTACTTTCATGGATCAATAACACCAAACTCGAGAGATTATGATAGTGCATCTTCCGATTCCGAGGCCTGCCGCCAAAAGAAATCCTATCGCAGGGGGATCCTTTCTACGAGCGAGTCACCTTACAGCAGATCCTCGCCTGAACACTACTATGAGATTGAGTCAACCACCCTCAATAGCGATGATCCACCCTTCTCTGGGAGCACGACCCCCTTGTTTTCTCCACATTCTCAAGCATCATATACTCCGCCTGACTCTGTTGCAAACAAGGTTCTACAGGGGCCTTCGTCGTTGTTGGCTACAAGATACGTATCTTGGAGTGTCAAGGCGCAGTCTATCTTGGACCATGCCGCTCGGGAGCGCCGCGCTAATGCAGGAGATGACCACTCGCCATGTTCCTCACCTGCGTCCTCTGCTCACACCTCACCGACCTCATCTGGAGCATCAACGCCTTCGCGCCTCAGACGTAAAAGGTGTCCTATTCCTGAACCACATCAAGGATTCTTCTCTAGGGCGTTGGATCAGCGCTCGCTGGCTTCACATGTATCAGTGTCAAGGGTGGGCATGGTCGGTACCATGTGTCCTCCACTCCAAGTAGGTCTAAGGCCCAGTGGATTGATTCGAGGCTCTTCACCTCTTCGGCCGACAACAGGATCGCCCAATTCTACGAAATCGCCCGCCAGACATTATCCTTTCAATACAATATCAGGAGGCCAAAACGTGCTTGGCGCCCGGAATGACAACATCCTTGATAATGAGCACATGCGACAAACGTTGGAGGAAAGACATCGAAGAGGCGTGTCTGTTGGGTCATCCTCGGCGTCATCAGAAGACAAGGAGAACAAGCGCTGGTATGGCCAAGAAATCGGACTTAATCTCTGGCAGACTACCCTGGGTGCTGCGGCGCTTTTGGGCACCGGGTTTGGTTCTGGGTAGGTGAATGGTTAGACCTCATCACTGTAGTATAACTAGTGTAAACGACAAAGAGTACTAATCCTTCTGCTGGGATCTATATACATGTTTAGGATGGTTAAAAAAGTCCACAACAATAGCACTCAGTTGCACGCCAAAGAGCTCTGCACCGCTGGTCCCAGCAAATAGTAGTCTCAATAAAACGCGGGATTCTGTTTATATTAAGGGCCATAGTCGAGTGGTTGATGGGTTGATGCTTGAGGTTGCCTAGGCAGGCATTATTCACTTTCTCTTTGTTTCCCCGTTCCTTTCTGTTCCTTACTTTTCAGCCATGTCGAAAGCGCTCGTGAAAGACACAACCACCACGATCCTCACGGGCGGCAGAAGAACTCATATACGCTTCACGGAAACCGAGCCAGCGCACCACAAAGCAAAGTCCGCAGGCCCTTCTTCTTTCGCTAAAGAGGATGCCTCCAGCTCCCACAGTCATGGCCTCAAGTGGTCGTCCTTTTCGAGTGTTGGTACTCCTTCGTCGTCAAATGCAGCTGCCACCCCTTCTACAGCTGCTGAGGTAAAAAGAACTCCTCCAACTCTCCCGCTCGCTCTTTGATCATCCCTTAAACGACAATAGTTTATTTATAAGATTATGGTAACACGAACTCTTGTCTTTTGATAACAACACACAGAGTGACAAAGACGCGGTTGGAAACTACGAAGGGGAAAGGAGAGGTTTAGAGCTGCGAGAGAAACCCTGCAAGCGTAGGAGGAAAAGCAAGAAGCGAAGAAATGAAAACAAACTCGAGACAAAGGATCACGATCACTCCCAGGAGAATGATGGCGTACGGGAGGTTCTTTGTAAGATCGAGATGGTCAATGACAAAGAAATGGATCAAGAAGACGTTCAATCACCCGCAGGAGTACTGAAAGGTGAGCATCAAAAGATTATTGCGATCTCTGCCGCCACTCCCCTAGCCACCACTCCCGCCACGAAGGACCCCGAGGAAGAGGAAGAGGAGAAAGGAGATAAACAGCAAATTCGAGGCCTCACTGAGATATCACCCACTGACAAGGAACGAGATGTGGAAGTCTCTGTGGCCGGGCCGTCAGGCCGACTTTCGTCTCTTGTACTTCTTCAGGAGACTCGGCTTTTGTTCATCCAGGGATTGACGCTGAACCAACCTGGGCCAAGCCGACACGTAGATGCAGAAGTGGAGTCGAGGCTACGGGACTCTTTGCGTGGCCAGAGACAATTTCGTGATCCGAATCCCTCTCTCGACGGGCGACGCTTACTGCGTTTGGCGTACGACGGTCTGACATCGCAAGAAGGAAATGAAGGAGATCAGGATGAGGGCGATTTCGAAGTCGATAAGAGAATCTCGGACAGGTCAACGTCGGAGTCCAACGAGGTCGACTCGACAATCGACCCTCCTATTGAAAAAATAGATGGCCGAACACCATTGGCAAGCAAGCCCACCTTTGAACGCCGAGCCACACGAGAGCGCCCGCCAGTGAACCAAGGGTCTACTTCTGCTACCCGAGAACAGGACCGAGAGAATCCTTGCCACGAGGAGAACAGTGATGTATCGCGTTATTCTTCAAATTCGAGAAAGAGCCGGGGTGTCACTAAAACAATCGCACGCTTGGACAATGGTGACGACCAGGAAGCTGAAGAAGATCCGTGTTCCACTACCGTTCAGAACTGCGAAGTGGGACTTGCTCATGCTATAGTGGAGCACGAGATGAACATGACCGAACTCGATAGCGACGGTATCGCGCAAGATAAGGATTATCCAGAGAACCACAGAGCTCACCAGAATCAGGAACAAAGACGCCGTGATTACGTGACCAATGAGTTGATCAACGGACAACAGCAACAAGAGGAGGACAAGACCAAGCATGTGCAAACGCCGAAGAATCGACGCACTCGAGAAAACAGTATTCGTGAAGTATCCCTGGAGAATATGGAAGAGCGTCTGCGAAAGGAATTGCTGCGTCATGAAGCCTCGCTGTCCGAGCTCGTACGACGACTCTAACGTAAGAGGGGGAAAAGAATGATGGCGACGACCAAGTCCAGCAACATTTTCAACCCCTTGCGTTCATCATTCGGTCTCTTGCTCTTGACGTGGTAAGACTTTCAAAAAAAAAAAAAAACATTGTCGCTCCATAGCAGATGGCAAATAAATAGTGAATGGTTTCAATGTCATATATATTGCAAGTGAACGAGGGTATAGAGGCGACAGGAATCAAAGCCCAAGATGTTCATTCAAAAGGCTTGCAAAGAGCGACGGATCCGGTTCTGGGAAGGGCTGGAGCGACTCGTATTCTTTAGCGCTAAGAGCCTTTTCAAGTTGATCGGCAGTGCAGCAAACCAAGTAATTCTGTTCTTGTAAAGCAGATCCTAGTTCCAGTTGGTGATTGTGCATAAGTTCCTCATTAATGACCACGACTAACTTCTTGTGAAGTCGAAGGGCCTCCAAGATCGAGCCCGAACCTAACGTTATTTCAGATCGTTTAGAGGTTCAGTTTGCCTCGGCTGTAAACGGCAGTACTCGACAGGACAACTCAAAGATCATACCTGCATGGCTAATGACAAGATCGGCTTGCTCCATATCCTGGTGTAGGCTGGGCTTGTAGTTGTAAGAGTCCACTCCAATAGCGGTGGTCGAGTTGGTCACTGGTGTCGGTGCAGGTCCAGCTCCATGCTGCATGGTAACATGGGAGTAGCCCAGGGAATGGAGGAGATGAAGGACGGGTTGCGAGGACGCAGCAGCAATGAGCTTGTCGAAACGCGTGGACCCGACGGTGACAAAGACTGTGCGAGATGTGGAGGACATGGGTGAATGAAGGATGAGGTATGATGGAACAGAGCAGAGGAAGAGGTCGCGAGGAAAAGAGAAGAAAAAAAGCGCCACCAATTTCCCAATCGAGAGCTTCCCAGAAAACAAAAACACTCAGGCACGCGTCGCTTGTTCCTGTTCGTTTGACTCTCCTGCAACACTTTCGCATCCATTCACTCTCCATCCTTCCATCTTTCCATCCTCCCTCGCCCTCCTCTCCTCCCTCTCTTCCCTTTCCTCCTCTCACCTTCCAATCCCTCGCCGTCTTCGCATGCCGCATGACGACCTCCTGATCCGCAACGCCATTAGCGCCCGCGGGGTCAATGCCTGCGTCGAGTGGACCAGGCAATGTGTCGCTGCCCGCCTAACCTCCCACCCTTCCAGCACGGATCAGCAACTCGTGCACCATCTCTACCAAATGTACCTCCTCGCCGACTTTCGTACTCTCGACCCGAAACCTGTCCTCCCCGGCACGAACGTCACCCCTCATAAGCAACGACTCTTCCCTAGTCCCGGCCACAATTCCTCAGGAAAAAAAAACGATGAAGGAGGTGTCATCTTGCAGATTTTGGATATTCGGGATATCGGCGTGAGCTCTCTCAAGATGCTCGAGGCTGTGGAAGCTGTCGAGGCCGCCAGAGCAGCAGCAGAGGACGATCCGGGGAATGCACGAATCAATGAAAAAAAATATTTGCCAAAAAGTTTCTTGGCGCTCGATGTGACGGACGGGTTACGCAAAGCCCAGGCAATGATCATGTCCGAGATACAGGGAATTGCGGTCGATATGCAGCTAGGCGCCAAGGTAACTGGCACTTGGAGTAGTTGGCATACCTATGGAGGATCGAAATCGCGGTGGACGAAATTCTCGTGCTGACTGGTCGAGTATTTTCTTGTAATCATAGATCAGGGTACAGGATGTCGAAATCCGACATGGGATCCTTCAACTGGATTCAAAGAATACGACTTTGTTAGGCGGAGAGGTAGCGGAAATGAACGAAAAGCCTCGGATTGAGGCCATCATGTTCAAGATGCAGGAGCGACTCGGGTAAGTCTTTGATAGGCACCTAATTTTATCATCATCCTCGCCTCCATTGGATTTGCGCGTGGATCTAACTTTAGGGAACTTTTTTATGCGTTTAGCCTCTTGCCAAACGCCACGCCAGTCCCTCGACTACCAGGAGCCAACGCTTTACCACCAGCCAGAGCTAGAACACCCCTTGCTACGATACAACAGTCTGCACGGACAGTCGCCCCTACAAACAATATCTGGAGCAATCCGCAGTCCGCAGTGACTGCAGCCGATGCCATCCCTACAGCGAATACCACAACTGGATCTTCCATGGCTAGAGTCAACAGTACTGCACCAACGCCTCGAAATATGCACCATGATATACCGAATCCATGGCGACCAGCTCCCCCTGGACAGCGACCGCCCTCAGTCACACCGCCTCCTGCCTACGATCAAGTGGAAAATGAGGATCGTACCCAGTATCAATGGGAAGACGAGCCGCAATGGGATCAGTTCAACGACATGGACATTGAAGAGGATATTGGCGACTGGGCTGTCCTTTCTCAACTTTCCGTGGAAGAGTTGGCAACTTCTCAGCCGACCAACCGCCAACCTCGTGCACCTCATCAGCCGCTAGAAGAAACACCCCAACCACGTGCCCGAGACTGGAGGAACGAGAGTCCTCCGCTCATTGCTACTCGTTCACCTGCTAAAAAGCGAATCTTGAGTCTCCGAGCCCCACGTGCATCACCGCAGCCAAAACGTCTTGATCGGCCACGAGGAACATGGGAGGTAGAAAGTTTGACAAGGAAGGAGAAGCGATCTTTTAGCGACAGCGAAACAGAAGAAGGAGGTCTCGAGAAGAATGATATGGAGGTGGATCCTTTTGCAGACCGTCCCAGGTCACTGAGTCTGTCGCCAGTACTGGATCTGGATGAAGATGGGTGGCAAAAAATGGACAGCATCATTGACAATGACGATTTACCGCCACGGGTGGACTATGGACAGATGTTGGCAAACATTGAAGACGAGGATTACAAGGACGATACCTCAGATTGGCTTTTCAGGCGACATACAAGCCCTATTGTCGATGATTTCGTGGACAACGACTATCTGCCATTTGAAGATGACGTATTCGGTTTTGGTGCTCTCTCTCAAAAAAGAAGACCGCATGCAGAAGAAGATGATAAAATGCCAGAGGACGGCTATACGAACAGAAGGCGGTCGCAGTCTTTCTCACTGTTGCCCAACAAGGGGGAGCTAATGGAAGTGGACGCGAAGGAGGCTCTTATCGACGTCAAATCTGAAAAACTGCCTACTCTCAGCGGCGACGCTGAGGAGGCGACGAAAGAAAATAAGGAAAAGGAGGAGATCAAGAGCAGTCAAAGTCGAGAGAGTTCGCCAGTGGAAAAAGCGTCCATGAGTCCTGCCGGGGGTCTAGAGAGGCAGAGTGAGAAAGAGCTGGAGCAGGATCCAGTTGTTGTCAAGTCTGAAGTGGTCGTTAAGAGCGAAACCACGACGAGCGGAGCGCAAGAGCCAAAATCGGTGAGCAAAGAAGTACACCCACAAGCGTCTGAAGCCGAATCAAAGAGCATAGAGGACATCCGACACGTCAGCGTCGGCGAACCCGAAGTAACAGCAAGGGCTACTGAAGATGAAGTCGAACAAAGAACGATACCGAGCAGTGCCTCACCTGAAGCACCATCTGCAGAACCCGTCATGAATACTGTCCACACTTCTGAAAGGCGGAGCGGGGGTTCAAGTTATCACGAAGCAATTGCCTTGTCATCTGATGACGATGACGAGGTGGTGCCTACTGTACATACAAAGATGTCGCGTCAGGAAGAAGTGAAATCACTGGATGTCCTTCGGGTGATCAAGACAGAGCCAGGACTGGAGATGGAGGGCAATATGGTGCCGACACTCGCACGGGACAATTCTATCACCGTGATCAAGCAGGAAGAAACACTACTGGAGTTTGACATGGATGACATGGATGACTTTGGTATTCTGAAAGAGGTCACCGTTCCTGAAGTTGAAGTCAATCAAGTGGCGAAAATGGTCCAAGATGGCATGGAAGTCAGAGCCAAGGTAAACAAAAGACATACCACTCAAAAGACGCGATGCTGCTTACTCTCATGGAACCATTCCTTTAACACCATCCATCTTCTCTCCGTTACTTTAGGCACGGGTCCACAAGCTTGGGAAATTCTCATTGACCACAATGTCCGTCTCAATTCCAATTATCCTATTACCGGCGACAGAACCGTCTCTTGTGGAGGCTGACGTACTAACTCGACTTTCCAGCGAGAAGTCTTTGAATGGTTTGTTTGAGGCTGTCTTGGATCAAGATGTTATTGAGAATATGTTTGATATTTCTATTTCTCAGTTCCGTCGACTCGTCCGCGACAAAGAATCTGATGCACGCGAGGTAAGAAACCTTTTCCTTCTTTGAGAATCGACCGACAGCTCAACTTTTTTACGATATCTTGGACCCGTTCATACAAAAGGACTCGTGCTTACCCCATTCTTCTTGGAATTACATGAATAGGCCGTGACTCGTTTACGAAGTCGATTTTCAGAAGTCAGGACGATTGAATGCAGATTCAAAGGATTGCGAGCGAACGTGCCCGTGGTACGAGAACTAAAGGTCTTGTCCAAGAGATCGGACACCCCGTCTGATATCTCGTTCTCGCAGGCCAGCAGCACTTAAAATAATACAGTCCCATTCTTCTATCTTGATAATACTTATCAACCGAGAGTATATGACGATCCGAGTGTACTGATGGTGAACGTGGGAAGGAGGGAAATGAATTTAATTTTTTTGAATGCTGAAGTAGCCTATGTTACAATTATGAGAGAAGAGAATACCCTCGTCGTCTATCGGGATGAACAAATATGTATCCTTGTCGAAGAACCTTTGTGATCTAATCCATGATTCCAATGCAGTTTTGTTTCGGATGGTGTGTATCAAACTCTCAATCTCGATCCGCGAGTGCAACCTTGGCCTTTTCGTAAACGCCCAAGAAGATGCTTCCTCCGATCGAAATCCACATGACGCGGGGTCCAATGCCCGAGAACAAGGCCCTTGGACCTTCCTCGGCCAAAATCCGCTTGAAAGTGGGGACAATTCCAGAGTAGTAAGCAGAGTTTGGCGCCCCAGCTGCGCCAACGGTGGCATTCCTTTGACTCAGCATGAGACGCGTCTTGATCACATCCAAGGGTGTGGTGATACCAGCAGCAATACCTCCTGCAATTGATCCGCAGATAGCAGCCTCCCAAGGGTCCACCTGCTTTCTCTCAGTGGCCTGAGCATAGGTCTTCTTCATGTACTCGTACAATGGGAATTGGATGCACGTAAAGGGGATCTACAAGGAAGAGAGGAGTGAGTAATGCTGATAAAAGTCCAAGGTTCAGTTATTAGGAATCTCCCCCGTGGTGTCGTGCGTACCTCGCGAGCGACCGTGCTGAAATAGCCACGGTAAAAGCCCAGGATGCCCTCGTTATGGATGACAGACTTGACAGCGGCACTTGTGGTCTGGAATTGCTTGGTCTGCATTCTCTGCTTGATCACCTCGGTGGGCACCCTGACGAAACATGCAGCCTAAAAGAGGACATGCCGTGGAAGAACGGGTCAAAGAGGGGAGGGAGAGTCGAGGTTAGAGTTAATAGAAGTCCTCCATCGATCCTAAATCACCCGCTTGGCTGGTGGGCTCCTTGTCACAGAGTCAGCTTGAAAAAAAAAAAAAAAAAAAAAAAAAAATGTGGAGATTGTGGGAATCTGATAACGAGCGTTCTTTCAAGTCTTACAATCTCTCCTCCTGATGCAGACATCATATGGACCACAGGAGCGTACTGGGGGTCGGGCAAGACAGCCGTAAGGGTCTTCTTGAGTCCCTCATAGGTGACAAAGAACATGGAGGCTAAAGGCAGGTAGGGACAGACATACAACGAGGTTAGATCAAAAAAAAAGTCAATTGTAAAGACGCCATCACCACCAGTTCTCGTTCTGACATCCAGGAGCTGACGCTGATCGCTACAGGCTTTAAATGGATATAGACATGTTCTTACCACCAGGAGCACTCCCAATGACTGCGCTTGTCAAGCCAGAGTAGACTCCCCTGAATCCACCCGAGGCAGCAAAGCCAGCTTTGGACTGGAGACGGGTCTTTAGAGTGTCGAGGGGGAAGAGGGCAGTATCGACAGCAGTGCCTGCCATGGCTCCAGACTATACAAGAGGTGGACAGGATAGAAAGGGATTTGATTCGGGTGAGTGAATGAAGGGAAGAGATTCCAGCCGGGTGGGGTGAGGGGTCGAAGGCAGGGTCATTCAGCCGTTGGGGGGGGGGAGGAGAGCAAAGGGCGATCAGGATGCAACGCCTCACCAGCATGCACTGCAGCAAGGTGGCCTGCTTGGGGGCACTAGGCACGACAGCCAGGGTCGATGCTGAGGCGGAAATGTCGCTCATGGAAACGCAGGACAAAGGAGGGGACGTGTATGTGAAGAGAGAAAGAGATGAATGCAGACGATGCCCTGGCAGAGGGGATGATCAGATCACAAGTCAAACGGTCGCGAGAGCTCAAAGCCAGAATGCGCCGTGGATTTGGCCTTTCTAAGCCACTGTGCGACATGAACATGAAAATCCATATGAGCAAGAACACGGACAAGAGGGACGCGGTGGCGACACGGGCCTCCTTTTCAATGCGGCCTGCTTACGAACAACACTGCGGACACACACAACAAGTAGGTCGTCCACCGATATGGATCCAGGTCAAGTTAACCTCGAGTCACTCCATCTTCATCTTGGTTCTCGGTTGGGACGTCGCATAAATTTATTTTTATTTTTATTTTTATTTTTTATTCGAGATCTCGTGGGATGAGCAGGATATCTGGGCGGAAAAGAGGACTCGGAAATAGGATCTGCACCCTGTACCGAGGAGGAGGAGGAGAACAAGAAGGGAAGAAGCAAGGGGAGAGATGGACTACCAAAGAGGTCATGGACGGAAAGAAGGAAAGAAGGGAAAAGTGAGAGCGGCAGCAGCGATGGAGCACCATGGCGTGTGTGCGTGCGTGCGTGCCACCCACAGGCGCGCGTGCAGGAACGTGGTGGTGCGTGTATGTGGGGCTGGATGCTGCCGGATGCTCTAGCCTGGGCGTCGACGTGGATGTGAATCAAGCGCAAGATCTATTCTTGTCCCCCCTTCGGTTTCTCTCTTTTCTTTCCTTGTCTCCTCTCCCCTCCCTCCCTCCCTCCCTTCATCCAGCAAACATGGACTCGAGCCCACAGCTGCTGCGAAGGACCCACTCGCCCTTTGTCGCCGCCGCCGCTGCTGCCGCATCCTCCACCGTCGCCGTCGACACCCATGGGCACCACCACCACCAGGGCCATCACCATCACAACCATGCTGCCCTCGGTCATCTGCACCAGCCTCATCCCAACCCTTTGCCTAGTCAAGGCTTGAGGCCCAACGGCATGTCCTCGCCTTCCATCGGCCTTGGCTCTGCTACCGCTACTTCCAGCGGGAACGGACTTTTGCAGCTCAAAAAACCCTTGGTAAGGATGGAATGCATGCATTACTCCTCTCCTGTTTTCCGTTGCAGCATGTCCTTTTGTACCTTCGACCAGAGAAAAAACTAACGTCCATGCATGTCTCTTCTGCTCTAGACTGGCGCTGCCCCCTTGTCGTCTGCATCTGCAAACGGAAACACCGTGAACGGAAATATACCCTTCTCTGCCTCTTCATCTGCCCCTCATAGCCACGGACACGGTCACTCTCATGGACAAGGAACCGGACATGCACATGGACATGCCCACGAACATGGTGTGTTTGATCAGCTTCAGCATCAGGACCATAGTCATAGCCACGGGCACGGCCACAACCACCAGGATCATAGCCATCATCTTCACGGCCACGATCATGGCCAGAGCATAGGACAGACCAATGGATTTCAGGCATCAGCGCCGACTGGCAGTCTCTTTGGCTTGGATCACGACTCGCACTCGCACTCGCACCACAACCACGATATTCACCATCATGATCATCATCACGGCCATGACAGCCACTCTCACCAGCACGACGATAATCATGGACATGACCACCACTTCCATGGTCACGATCATCATAGTCACGATCATCATAGTCACGATCTTCATAGTCACGATCATCATAGCCACGATCATCATAGTCATAACCATGGACCTGCAGGACATAACCATGGGCACGACCACGGACACCATCATGGCCATAGCCATAGCCACGGTCACGACCATGGACATGGACATCATCACGACCACGATCACGATCATGACCACGCTCATGTCCATTATCCAGTCAGTTTCCGGTCACAGTTGCCCTCCTACGGAGAGATTTTTGGGTCCTTGATGCCAAAGCAAAAGACAATGTTCACCTGGATCTTGGTGCACTCGACAATTGCCGTCATGACTTGGCTCTCAGGAATGCGCTCTGGATCATTATGTAAGAGCTCTGATCGGCTACATTTTGGGCGTTAAAAGGACGATTGTATCTGACAATGGCGAATCCCTTTTGTTTTCTACAGCCATCATTGGACTGTCTTACATGCTCTTGTTTGACGCCTTTGGGGTATTAAACACTTTTGTGTCGAGCGTCGTTCATACCGATATCAATCTCAGGAGGTCGACGGTGAAGCACCCTTTCGGGTAAGGACCAGTCTCAATTGCTCAGTTACCCCATTACCATTTTCGAAAAGTACTGGAGACAACTGAACACCCTAACAATTTGAAATCTCATTACTCAACGTAGCGTTCAGAGGTTCGAGGTGTTGTTTGGACTCTTCAACGCCATCTTCTTGCTCTTTATCGGCATGAATATGCTCAAGGAGAGTCTTGAGCATTTGATGTTGGAGGACGACCACCATGGAGGTGATCATGGAGCGTATGTTCCTGTTACTACTCGGAAGTGGATACTGGTCGCCAATTATTGATTTTTCTTGACTCTGACACCTGGAGGGCCCCCTTTTTTACATGTGGCGATTATAGTGTTGTCCGCGTCCCTCTCTTTTGGACTATTATTGCTTTGGCGGCTACTTTGATCTCTTCTTTGGGATACCAAAACCACAAGCAGTTCTGCCTACGTAAGCATGGACTAGATTGGATCAAACATAGTCGTCGTCTCTTGCATGAATACTCACGTTCCGCTACTCCTTTTCTAGTCCTCAACTCGAACTCGTTGTCTTCCAGCCAGGCGGCCTACAGGAATGCCTCTTCATCTTGGGCCATGCCGCTGATCGCCAACCAGTTTACACTTCTCAGTCTGAGCTGCGTGGTCGGAGTGGTGCTGGTAGCCATGTTCCCCCATATGGATAGCTTGGACAAATTGGTGGCGATCGGACAATCATTTGCCATGTTTGCGTTGGGAGGACCTTTGGCCAAGGTATTGGGCATGTTGGTTTTGCAGACCACACCCCCCAAGGCTCTTGAAGGCGTGGAGGAGGCCGTCCGCCATCTTTCAGCCGCTAACCCGGCCATCTTGCGATTGGAGCGTGCTCACGTCTGGACCAACACTTATGGACAATTGATCGGTACATTAATGGTCAGCGTGGCAAAAGGCTCGGACGAACAGAGTCTCTTGGCTATTATCCATCAGCGTCTTCAGTCCTTCTTGGATCTGGACGGGAAGGCAGAGGGTACGGGTGAACTCACTGTTCAATTGGTGAGCCATTAATCAAACCAATCCAACCCGGATCCCATGGACGACGGTGTAGACTATCATTTTATTGTTGGCATTCAACTTTTTTAAACAAGTAAATATTATTAAATACATTACAATTTTCATTCCTGGCGCGCTGTTCATGATGGAAGTACCGTTTTTTTTTTTTTTTTACTTTGTGTGCAAAAGACAAAAGGTGATGAAAAATACAGAAAAATAGCAATTTTAAAAAATAAAAACAGTAGGAATAAAAGAACAACAAAAAAGAAAGAAAAAGAGAGAGAAATACACTGGAAAAAAAGAGGACCTCTAGGCCACTTCGTGCCCAGAATTCTGGCCAAAGGACTCGTCATCGCTATCAAACCCGCTTCCTCGCACGTAAACCTCCGGGTGCACCAGATCATGGTCGAGATGAGCGTGGAAGAACTGTTCATGAGTGAAGGATTGAAATTCGCCATCTCGCGAGCCCTCGCGAGAGACCTTGCCGTTTCCCTGAGAAGGTTGTGATTTTTGGGGTAGTTGTGAGTGTGCGTAAGGGGTCTGTCCAAAAGCATGTTGGTATGGTTGGAAAATTCCGCCATTGGTCGCCCGCGCGAGGGCCTGCTGTTCTAGCTCGACACTAAGCTCGACACGCTCTTTGACGGTGTGGATCACCTCCCAACAGGCTCGGCCGACAGTCCGCAGGATATCTTCCTCGCGACGATCATTCACGAGGATTGCTCCATGAGTGACACCATCTTTGTGTCCATCGCTGCTACTGTTGTCAAGATCGTGGTTCTTTCCATTTCCATTACCATGACCGCTGCTGTTGCCTCTGCCATTGCCGCTACCATTGCCGTTGCTGTTACCGTTGCTATTGCCGTTGCTGTTGCCGTTGCCGTTGCCGTTGCCGTTGCCGTTGCCGTTGCCGTTGCTAGTGCCATTGCCATTGCCATTACCATTGCCGCCGACCAAAGTTGTCCCGTCGTCTTCGTCTTCCTCCTCTTCTACCTCATCGTCACTGTAGACATCCTCCAAATGGACCACGCGAGCGACCGTGGCCGAGAAATTGGCCAATTCCTTTCCAAGGTCGATCAGATGAGGCAGCAACGGCAGGTCCTGACCCTCATCCAACATTCCATTCTCTATCGGTCCCAACGGATGTTGTCCTTCTTTGCAGAACGGGGGTTGTGAGCCTTGGGAGAGCCGGTTCAAGGAACTGGGCGAGGGCAAGGGCACGAGGTTATTGGGACCAGATCCACTGCCACTTGTGCTGGCTCTGCTTCCGCCGCTACCGCCTCCACCCCCATTGCAATTCTTGGTCTGGACACGGAATATGGAGGAGCCAGTGGTGGATCCAGGTGAGTGAGGAGGGAGGATTGGCAGAGACTTTACAGAATTGGAACATGATCCCGTACCAGAGGTATACGGGTCAGATTGCTATGAAAGGAGGATATATACATGGGTTTAGTCCCTGAAGTATTGACAAAGGGCGCTCTCGCGTCTTTTGCGAGCTCAGCTTCTTTTCACTTACACAAATCTTGTCAATAAATTCCTTCAGGCTTGGAATGGCATCCTTCATGAAAAAAGGCAAACAAAATACGCGTCAAAAAACAAACTCTATCGCGTGAGAATACTGGACCCAGTCTCATTGCGCAAAACACAAGAGCCTTACCACAATGAACGCGTTCATCGGAGTCATCCATTGCTCTTTGGATCCAAACTCAACCAGGTTAGCAAGACCCTGCAGAGCTTTTGCAATGAGAGTAAGGGTCCGATGCGCTTTGGGCTCGGGATGTTCTATGGCAAGAGAAGAATTTCAGTGTGGGAATTAGTCAGAGCCTCTGGGACAGATATTGAAAGAAAATGTTTGCTGTGTGTACAGAGCAAAAGGATATAAGGTCACCAAGTTACCTCTGACAATATAAAAGAGCTTTGGTCCTAGGATAGCCGGACAAATCAAACGGAGAAAGACAAATCCACTAACGCCTGTGTACCGGGCCAGTCCTGACATGTCCGAATCTGAATCTTTTCCTGGCCCAATGACACGATTGTCTGAAAACTTTTCCGTAAGCCGCTTCTGTAGATAGGAAAACACCTGAAGAAGCTCTCTTTTGTTTCCCAACAAAAAAAAAAAAAAAAAAAAAAAAAAATTAGCAAACGAGAGTACATTTCGACATCCAGGATGGACGTGCCCAACAGGTCTCTAAAAACATGGCGAGAAAAGTTGGAGTTACCTTGGAAAAGTGTTGACGCTCTCTGTCACAGCACGCCAGCAAGTTCGTGTATGGGTCAATAGCGTACGCCACTGTTTGTTGATGTCGTCGCCTTTCTCAAGTTTGGAGGGGTCCACTTCGCACGCGACCTTACTCTTACAGATACCCCTGATGATGTCCCCCAAGGTATCGTCCAGATACTCAGTTCCAACCAATCGCATGTACGCATCCAGAGCCTTGGTCAAAAGCGTGTTCCCTCTAATAAGATCAAAAGGTGGCTATAAGTCATCCATCATTTGTTTACCATCATTTTTCATTCCTGTCACCATGCAATCCTCCATCATACCTGAACAGAGTATTCACTCGCACTGGATAGGTGAAAAATATCAAACACGAAAACACAAATCATCGTGAGTAACCAATCCATACTGTTCAAGTGACACCCAACTAAAATAACAAGCCAGCTGAATGGAAACAAAAAGGGAATGACCGACTTACTTGGACTGGCTTCAGAGATCTCCTCGTCGATCAAAGAATTAAGCCACGCCACTGCAAGGCCCTTGCCTTCCAATATCCTCAACACGTTCCTTGAGAATCCTTCCAGGTCTGTCACTTCACTCGCCAGTTTCGATATTACATTATTTTCACGAAAATTAAGAAGGATCTACAGTAAAAAAGGAACAAGTATCAAGAGTAAAGTGTTAACGATATCATCCTTCTGGACTTTGTACATTCGCTCCACGTGACGAGACGGTGTCACTTGCCTCCAAAACTTCAGAATAGTTTCCGATGGGCAATACAATCTGCTCCTCGCACTTCAATTTCAACCGCAAGTCGCCCACCCATTCCTTCGAGCGCGTCCGCTCATTCACTTGCAAAATCGGATACCAGCCTTCACACTCTTCGCTTTTTCGGATCGGGATGTCGGTTCTACCAAATGCCACTTTCTTGCGTCCCTTTGCGTGCGTCACGTAGATTGTAATCACTTTGAAGGCAGCGAGATCCCTGGAGCAGGCCATTTGGATAAACAATGTCAGTCTCTCTAAACCAAACAGCAACAGCTGCAAACAAGGATAACAACACACAAGTAACTCACGTGAATTCAAAACTGTCACGCCAGAACGGAGCATCCGGATCGCCTCCCTTGGCAACCTTCATCCGAGTGCTGGTTTTGGCCCGCTTTTGATCATCGACCCAGATCTCGCAAAATGCCTCCAGATCACTGGGCAAACCGCGTCCGTCGTTGACAATGATCGAAAATGTCCTGTACAGTCGATATTCCAGCTGATCACTGGCCCCAAACACCTCTGGCTTCGCGTACGACTTAAGAGCATAGAGCCAAGAGTGAAAGACTTCCTGATCCGTGCAGGAACGCTCGAGTGACACTGTGTAATAGTTGACTTCGTTCAAAGTCTTGATGCAAAAACAGTGCTTCTTTGCAAACAGACTTCCGTCCAAGGGCCAGATATGGGTCCGAAGTGTCTCTGTGAGAGGTATCGTCTCGAATGGATGATCATTCTAAGTTCAGGAGAAGGGAAGTGACATAGTTAGCGGGCGTAGGAAGTTTTTTTGCAAAGGTTGTTACAATTTTTCTTCTGTTCCTGAAGACCTACATCACCCACGTTGCACTGAACGAAATGACCATTGGACCTAATGTAGCAATTGATTCGTTTCCAACTAGCGACTTTTCGCTGAGTTCCTGTGGCTCGAGAGGTTACGTCTATGGCAGAGCAAAAAAGAGTCAATTGAGAAGTTCCAGACCATGACGTGATACCAACCTTAGTTTTACCAACGCCTTCACATACCCAGCATGTAAAGTTCGCCATATTTAACAACAGGGTCCGTCGATATCCTTGGTTTAGGTGACATGGGTGCGCCTTCTGGAGCTCTGCCCATACTCATGTACCGTGGTCTTGGAAACAAGTGCTTCTGTTTTCAAAGAGAGAGAGAGAGTTTGAATTAGAAGGACGATGTTACTTCATTTCAACATGGAAGATCCTGCAGGGGGACGAGGCTTACAGTTGGGGGAGTGTTGATAGCAAGGGATTCTAGATGAGGAATGTTCTCGTCTGGAGGATGCCAATGAAACAAAGCCGCCTTCCATTCCTCAAACTCGACCTGCGTGGATGCCTGCAATATTGATTCCCTATAGAATTGAAAATGTTAGCGGATAGCTTTCCAGTAAGAATCATCATCCGTGGTATTTGATCGGCTGAGAATCCTTACATAAGATAGATTTCAATGGAGCAGATCTCGAAAACAAAATCCCTCGAGTCCACATTAATGGTGCGAAGCAGGGTCTGGTTAAGATTCGCGACTTGTATGTCCTGTCATTGCGTCCATAAAGGGATTCGTTAGACACCATGCTTTCAATCACCGTGGGGATTTCCTCATTTTCCTCTGCACCCCTTTGGTCCATTTACCTTGCCCTTTGAAAACTGCATCAGCATGCCTCTTGGTAGGATGTAAAAATATTGCCGACTCCATTCACCATTCCTATCCCTGTGAAAGAGATATCCCGCCTTTTGTCCTGGTATACGTTCGACTGTATCAAGGTTTTCCAGATCTCGAAAAGA
Organism: Entomortierella parvispora; assembly: GCA_963573315.1. Classification (NCBI taxonomy): domain Eukaryota; kingdom Fungi; phylum Mortierellomycota; class Mortierellomycetes; order Mortierellales; family Mortierellaceae; genus Entomortierella; species Entomortierella parvispora. The sequence continues at coordinate 2,127,211 of OY752146.1, forward strand.
CAGTGGTAACATTAAGGAGTGGCAATATCTATCAAAATGGGTCTGTGGTCGCATTTTTGCATGAATGGAAATTTGTGAGCAGATCTGGCCGTCAGCTGGTCACAGCGTCCTGTTTTGATTTGCTCTTGTGCATCTCGGGCGTTACCTTGAACTCCTCCATCGGAAACTCAACTGGTGGGAACATCAACTCGCTGAATCGACTTGTCTATTCCAACGGGATGAAGAGGAAATTGGTTAGAATTCCTACTGATATGCATCGATATCCTCATTTGAAGAGAGGGGATTTACCTTTGCTTTTGGTCCTAGGAATGCAGATCTTAGCGAAGCCTCGTCTTTCTTGGCCGTGGACCGCAACCAGGTGGTGAGCGTCTTCAAAAATACATCTGTCTAGTGTTTTGTTTTTCTCTTGAGTAAGTAAAGACCACGAAAGACCTTCGCGCTGACATTTTGTGAATCGTCATTGTTACCTTTTCTAAAATAAACGACTCCTTGAATGCAATAGCCAGATTCAAAGTCCCACTTAGAGCATAGATCGCTTTGCACATCTCCCGCTTGGTGTCAAACACGGACTGAGCTATCTGGCGCTGTGTCGGTAAAAGACAGAGAGAATAGAAAAGGCGAGCGTTAGGTTTGTAAAGTGGTCGAGCCGGCCTGTCCACTGGTCGATATCGATCCCGCTTTTTCTCCCCCAGCCAACCTCTACCTCGTTAGATCCATCGTTTCTTTGCTTTCCAGGAGTTGCGTGGTACTTTTGGATAGCATTCTCAAACAGCTTGATTGCTTGCCGACAATACAGTTTGGCGATCTAGGATTGGTAGAGGATGTGAGTGGCTTTTTTCCCTCTCTCTATTTTGTGAGACATCCTGAACAGATGAAGATCTTGTACGGATGGCAAGTCGGAGGATTATCTTACCTTTATCGTCTTTTCGATGGTCAGACAGCATTCCTGGACCGGGTCTTGTGGTTGTTTTAGGAGGAGGGGGAAAAGAGATAAAAGAGAGAAGAAAAAGATCCAAAGCGTCTGTTACTACCAAGCCCCAACTCTAATCATCAAAAGGGACCAGATGGACCCTGAGCGCAATCAACGTGCAGGCACGAAAATGTGCAAAAAAAGGGGGGGACTCACCAAGAACCATGGGTTCCAAAAACTCGAGAACTGTTGGCAGGATCTCAAGAGGACATTGTTGGAGGGCCGGGCCCACCGAGAGAAGAGCCTGCATGAGACGCTGCTGGTGTGTCCAATCGTTTCCCCGGACTTGTCAAACCAAGGCCAAGGCAAATACAGCAGAGTACACGGAGCGCGCACGCGGATGCACGGAGATAAGTGAAAGAGACAGAGAGAGAAAGACATGTTGCATTGAAGTTAGCTCAAAGGGCCTCATGGCAAAGGTAGGGGTGGAACTTGGTTCAGGGGTGAGGCAAACTAGAATGAAAATAATAAATCCGAGAACTGAGCACCACCATCATCCCCCACTTGCCCATTGTCAACAGACCTTCCGAGAGCTGCAAAGCAAACAGACACAAACAAATGGTCCAGGGGAAGGATTGAGGAACATGCTCCTCTCCTCATGCTCCCTCCCCCTGTCCGCTCGCCCCTTCGTCCTCTCCTTCCTCCACTCGCCCCCCAACAGACGAACAAGCTCGCATGAAAGAAACACGTCAACAAACATCTTTCCACTCACTCTTTCTTTCTCTCTTGTGTTCTCTCTCCCCTTCCGCCCAACGAAACTACCTGGAAATGAATTATGAACTATGCGTGCAGGCACGTCTTTCATTTGCATCCTGCATTCAAAAAGTAAACAGACACGAGTGAATGAATCCCTTCTTTCTTGGAGCCCTTTTTCGTCGCCCCCTTCCTGCGACCCCCCACTGTTTGTGTCGGTCCTCCATTCATTTTGGGTCCTCGATGTTACTGCTGTGTTCTAATTAGCTCGGCCGTTGAAAGGTCCAGGAAGACAGGAATGAAAACAACAACACGACGAACCGTTGAACAACCACCGCCACAAAGCAGGCTCATTGGCGCATGCAGTTCTGATCTGCATGAATAATAAACCACTCTTTCCCTTCCATTCTCAACCCCTTCCTGTGTCCACGCGTGTCATGTCAACAGTCTTTTTCAGCCTCTGACAGCAAAAAAGAAAAAAAGAAAACAGGTCCATGCCGATCGTTGTTTGTTATGCGGTTTGTTGTCGTGTTGGTGAGTGGGTGTGTTGCGGTTGGGGATTCAGGAGCAAAAGAGTTCGTGTTTTTCATTTCTTTTGTCGCTCAGGTCGCCCCATCCCTCCGTCTCCTGAGAGAACAAAGGGCGTTGGGTGCGAACGATCGAGACGTGGCCTTGGGATGGTGACTTGTTTTCCTTTTGTTCTTCCCTCGGAGGAAAGACTGTACCAAGATTACAAGAACCTACCTTCCAACATTTTCCCGTCCGGCCCTCGCGCTGTTTCTGCCAGGTGCGAGATCTGGTTCTCGAGATCGGGCACAGAGTCTATATCAGATTCAGAGAAGGACTGTTAGCATGCAGCATGGCGGCAGTGTTGGCTAAAATGACGATGGCTTTGAGCTGTAACCAAGGGAGAATGTCCAGGGCTTGTAATAGAGTCATCATATCTACAGAAACCACAGTTCCCAGCCCCAAAACACCTTGGCCCATAGAACCATTGAACCAAGGCGTCAGTTTTGGACTTTGCAGAAAACAACAATCACGATTTGTCCTATCCCGTCTCTATCAGTCCTTTGCCCATTCCACGTCGTTGGAGCGTTGGGTAAGCAAAATTGGAGGGTCGCAACCGTGCCTCTGTTTTCCCGCTCTTTTTTTTTTTTTTTTTTTGGTTCGCCCATTGGTCATTTTTCGCGTTTTTTTCTCTGATGTTTTTGGTCCGACAGTACAATAGTAAGGAACAACACCAGGCGGAAAAGAAGGGAGAGAGAGAGGAGGAGAAAATAACAATAGCAGCGGCAACAACGCGGTATTCATGATGTTGTCCGTATCCTTGTTTTCACCCTCATCCGAATACAGAGTAGAGTGCCTGGACGACAATCAGCACACTGTGGTTTCTCGATTGATTCCATGTTTTTTTGTTGGTTGTTATGCTCTTTACCTGTTTGACATTCTCGAGCCATTCCGATCCAGCAATGGATGGCGGTGTCGAGCAACTCGTGTTGCCGTTTTACGTAGACGACGGCCTGGAAATGCTGCGGAGGTGCATCAAAGATGAGCTGGGCATCTAAAGGCAAGGTCAAGTCTTGATAGTCAAGATAGTCGCCCTCGTAGGGATCTGCGCCGGAACTCATGGAGGCAGACAGAGAGAGAGATGTAGGAGGGAGGAGAGTGTCTCCAATGAAAAAACAGGAGTCAAATACACTCTTGGGAACTTGATGCGGAGAAAGGGTGGGACGGAGGGAAGGGAAGGGGAGAAGGAGGGAACAAGTCGACAACGTCGTTGTGAAAAGGAAAAAAAAAGAGATGACAACAGCACAGATCCCTCGGCGGGTTTTCTTTTTTTTTTCTTTTTTTTTTTGTTTGCTTCCTTTTGCTGTGGGGTGAACTAGATCCTTGAGCGCGTCTCTGTGTTTAGTGATTGTTGGAACCGGATGCGAGGGGTTTCGACCTGAGGAAAGAGAAAAACCGAGTATTCAGGGACAGGGGAGCGGCGGCACAGGTATCTGCGCAGAGGATGAAGGGAAGAGAGGAAAGAAAGAGAGAGGTGGACAGGCAGTAGCAGGAGCAGCAAGGGCGAGGGTGAGCAAGCAGCAGGGAATACGGATATGGGGCAGACAAACAAGTCGGGTATGCCGGCAAAAAGGGTTCTGTCGGGCTCGGTAAACACAGGTTCTATTCCTGTCAAGAAGGAAAGGCGGTCGTCTTTGGTGTGGCAGGGAAGAGGATAGAGGAAGCAAAGCAAAGCAAAGCACGGCGAGGCAGGCGTTAGTCCTGGCAATAATAAATATACAAAAAAAGGTGGTGGTTGCTCCAGCCAGGGTCGGACGAAATAACAAAGATGTAAAAAATAAAAAAATGAAAATGAAAATAAAAAAAGGGTCTGGAAAAAGGAATGAGGCACGTAACAGAGAGAAGGAAGGAGCGTGGCAGTGGAGACTGTGACGGACAATAGTCAAAGGGGAAAGAGGCGGCAGTGGTGATGATCCTGAGGGCTGTTAAGCATGGAGGGGGAGGGATAGAGAGAGATAGAGAGATAGAGGGAGAGACACGGGTAGAACGTACAAGCGATCGAGAGAATGTCGTCAGGAACGGCAGGTTTGAAGAAGGAAGAAAGGAGGACTCGGAAGGAGGAGGAGGAGGAGGGAAAAAGACGGAATGAGGCTGGATGGAATGAGCAGGGGCTGCATGCATGCATGCATACAGAGATGCAATGGGGGCAGGGAAGGAAGAGAGGGGACGGAGGAGCGAGAAGAAAGAGGGAACGAGGGAGAGAGGAGGAAGAGAAGCAAGCGGGCGAAGATGCGATGAAAGACAACAACGAGAAGAGAAAAAGAGAGAAAGAGAGAGAGAGAGCAAAAGAGGACAAGGGGAGAGAGAGACACAAAGAGATAAAGAGAGAGAGAGAGAGAGAGTGCGTGCAACAAATGCACATCCGACTGCTTCTGCTTCTGCTTCTGCTTCTGCTGCTGCATGGGTGCATGCGCGCAGGGGAGGGAGAGGGCAAGGAAGAAGAAGAGGGAGGCAGAGCAAAGGAAGCTGGTCCTTTTGCCTGGCTTTGCTTGGCTTTGCTCCCTTCAGCAATGTTCAAGAGTGCGTTCGTTGCTTTGCTCGCCTTTGTCATGCCATGGAACAGCCTGCAAACACGCATCCACCCATGCCTGCACGGTGCATCCATCCACGGACGGTACCCTCGAGCGCGTATCTGCGCGGCTCCTCTTCCTTTTCCTCTTCTCCTCCTCTTCTCCTCCTCTTCCTCCTCTTCCTCCTCCCACGGCTCTGAACTCTCTGAACTCTCTGAACTCTCTTCTGTGAATGAACGCACAAACGGAATGGACGAACGAATCAAACGAGCGGATGAACAAACAAAGCAAACGGATGAACGTGTGTAGATAGATATACTAGTTGAACCCCCACCACCATTCTGCTCTGCACGCGATCCGTCTTTTTGACCTGGACCCTCTCTCTCTCTCTCTCCTTCTCTCTCTCTGCCTCTCTCTCTCTCAATGACACGCGTCTTGGCTCCGTTGTCGCGTCCGTGTTGCCTTTTTTTCGATCTTGGGTCCAGATCATCCGTTCCCATTGTGCGTGTGTCGCCCATTCCTTCATTCGTCCGCTCTCTGTGGTCCACCCCCCGCACTCGAGTGGATCAGGCACACGCAACGAGGCTGATCTGAACTCTTTTCTCCCTTCCCCTTCCCCTGTCTCTTTCTCTCTCTCTCTCGCTCGCTCGCTTGCTTGCTTGCTCTCGCTTGTTCTCCCTCTCTCCTTTTCCGGAAACACCACGCGTGTCACTCTCAATCCCCCTTTGTTTTAATGGATCCCGACCCTGCAATCGATGCCTGTGAATGGACACAAAGGGGGCGAGAGACGTAGATACATGCAAACGTGAATGAGCATTTTTGCAACGAGCGTCAACAACAACAATAAAAACAACAATAGCAGCAGCAGCAGCAGCAGCAGCAACGACAACACTCTTTTATTTCCGTTCATTCCAGAAATGAACATCAACGACAGCTGCAAGATGCACGGTGAGCACAAAAAAAAAAAAAAAAGAAAAGAAAAACCTGAGAAAAGCAATTGTCACCGTCATCAGAGAGACAGAGAGATGATCTGCTTTGCTTCTCCCCCGTTTTGTCCCAACAGCGTCCTCCCTCTTTCTCTGTGTGTCTGTCGGTCGGTCGGTCGGTCGGTCGGTCTGTCCGTTTCTCTGCCCGTCTTTCTGTCTGTCTCTCTGTCTGCCGGTCTGTCCGTCTGTCCGTCTGTCCGTCTGTCCTTCTGTCTCCTGACTGCATTGGCAACGTTCTCACCCTCGTTCTGCTTGATGACTTCGTTCTGTGACCCCACACCATGCATGACAAGATAGGACAATCTCCCCCCCCCCCCCCAATGCTCGACATTCCGTTCGGATCCACTGAGCCTTGATCTCCCTTCCCCCGCACAGAATGACAAAAATACACCACTTCAAAAAAAAGAGGCAACCAAGCCCAAGTCGAGTCTCCTGACTGAGTGACTGACTGACAACAAAAAAAAACATCATGGCCACAACCCCCTTTTTTGTAGCCCTCCCTTGCCTAGCCCACCGCTCTAACGGTAGCGATGACAAATAGTAATAAATAAAAACAGCGCGGTGTTGAACGCTCATTGTACAGCACATTGCCGCATCCCTCTCAATGAGGCTCGAGTTAACTTTAATATTTTTGGTTTTGATGGGTATTCCACGCTGCCGGGCAATTCAACAAAGCCGGGACCCGTTCTATCCTACTGCTTTTCCTTGATAATCCAATCAAAACGGGTTAGAGAAGGGGGAGAAAGCACGTTCTGGTCATCTCATCCTTGCTTGAAACTTGAAAATGTGGTTGGAGCCCCATCGATCCTAGTTCATACCATCAATGCCTTTTTACTTCTCCCCTAAAGTCGTTCTTATTCCCTCTTTTCAAACTCGTATCAATCTCTATTCCTGCACAGGGGAGGAGTCTTTGGTGGACTTTTTCTTCTTCTTTCCCAATAGTTCCAAGGTCCCGTTCGCGTGAAAAGATCCCAGCTCTCCAGAATGGAACCAACCATCTTGATCTACTGCCGTTGACGTCGCACTGGGTTTCTTGTAATATCCCTTCATGACGTTAGGTCCTCGGATAAGAATCTAGATTCCCGACAAAGACGTTTTTCCCAGTCAGTGTACCGAATGATCTCGTGGGATGATCATTGTTGCCTGAGAAGGAGAACAGTAACACATTCCGAGGATTATCCCATGTTCTATTTTTTTCTTTACCTCGCCCCGTGGATTGGGTTCATCAGAACAGCTGTATCCACTTTCTGCGTCATCGACAAGCTTGACTTCGTTACAGCCCACAGGGGCACCCAGCTCCGGCGTGTTCGAGTAATCGTACATGTTGCGACTGGTCACAATACCAGAGGTTTCTGTCCTCCCGTAAGTGCTGATAACATGAATGCCCATCGCAGCACGGATATATTCAATTGTCTCCGCCTTGGTTGGGTCTATATTTTTTTGAATTGTCGTAACTTGTCAATCACGCGTCCATTGACAGAGGTTGAGAAACAATTTTTTTTCGCGAATAACGGGTAAACTTACTTGTCGTAACAATCAGCTTGACCTTGCCTCCTAACCTGCTCCGAACTTCACCCAGACCAATGAAATCCCAAAGACTTGTAGTCGTGACCCTGTTATTCTTCAACAACGCCAACTTGGATGCATACGCCTGTCTGAACATGGATCCTTGTCCATAAGTCAACTGAAGCGCCTCCTGAATCTTTTCCAATATCACTGGTGTGCTGTTTGTGCAGGTACGGTAACAAAGAAAGATTGAGTATGCGGAACCTTCAGATATCCAGCTTCTATCACCCCTTTTGGTATTGAGCCTCATACCTTGCAAACACCGTGGGAGCCGTTGCCTGAGCATCATAAAGCACATTCTTCATCAATCCCGAGGGGAAAACAATCGAACCGCCTGCCAAAATGATGGCACTGGTCATCCAAACCGCAATCACATCTCCATTCGAAAAATGAGACAGGAGACGATCCTTGCTTGTAAACTTTTTGGCGCCAGGCAACGACAGGTTAAACGCGGTCATGGCAGCAACCAAATTAGCATGAGTCAGCATGACGCCCTTGGAAAGCGAGGTCGACTTTGTGTTATAGTTGATCATTGCCAGGTCCTCTGGGTCGGGTTTGACAGCGGGGAGGGGGCTAGAGGCGCCCTGGTATTCCATGTCCGCGAACTTGAGCAACTTGACATTGAGCTTCGCCGCCTCAGCCTTCTGTTCCTCCGAAATGTAGATGCCAATAACAATCACGGTCTTGATCGAGGGGCATTCCTTCAACGCCGGCAACAAAATAGGCAAGATTTTGTGAGTGGCCACCAAGACCTTCATCTTTGTCTGGTTCGCGACGTCGATCAGTAAATCCTTGTTTCGCAAGTCGTGAATCGGGACGGTGACAAAACTGTAACGATAGAACGCCTGTTGGGCCACAAAGGACTCTGTAGAAAGAAAAAGAAAAAAGGCATCCTGTTAGACCCTTGTATCTTTTCTCTCAAGTGTTCAGTCCATCCTCTTTGAATGCAATCTTCCTGGCACGAAGCTTGCCTTGGGTGTACTGAGTGAGAAGGCCAACAGGGGTCTCCGTCTTCGGCTTGAGTCCAGTCTCCTTGATAAGGCTGGTGCCAAAGCCAGCAATCTTTCTATCGAGTTGTTCTGTTAAAATACAATGAAGAGGAACACGTGTTAGTCAGATCAGTGGTGGCTCTTTAGCCCAAAATTCCTTCAGTCTCCACGAACGTCAACGAGAGACGTCGTACCATATGTCGTCTAATTCGATCGAAAAGAAGATAATCGTGGAGAAAACAATTTGATGTCAGTACAACAGAATCCAGGCACAAGATCTCGTCTTTTTTTTTTTTTTTTTTTGCTCTCTTCACAGCAACGGGCAGCTTTGTTTCTTACATCCGTGTAGCCAAACTGGTTCTGGATCATATACCACAATGCGCGCCCAGTGGGGTTGATGGCCGATCCGACTTGCCAGACATCGTACAAGGTCTTGACCTTGTCGCTGGGCTGCTTGGACAGTGGGGAGCCGTGGGGGACAGACTTCGAGCGGTGGATGGCAGACTCGCCCTGGCTCCGGATGGGCGTGACGGATGCCTGCTGCTGCAGAAGAAGGGGATGGACATCGGGCTCAGACTTGCTGAGTCGAATGTAGCCAAGGACCACGGCGATGGCGATGGTAAGGGCGATGGTGAGGGCGTCGACTTCCATGGTGCTCGGACTGTTCAGATCAAGATGCAGCAGGAGCGTGGACGTGGAAGGGAAAGAGCAGATGGAAGAAAGGAACGGATGAAGAGATGCAGCAGATGAAGGAGCACATGTTCTTGTGCAGCACAGACAGGGGCGCGGGAGAGCTGCACCGTGTGGTGGGGTCTCTGAGCCTGAGAAAGTGTGTTTCAGGTTTGCGGTGGTGTGATGCCAACATTCGCAATTGCCCCTTCTTTGCCTTTGCACCTGGAAGATTGATTAAAATTTAATTTCAAGCTTTTTAAGTTATTATTCAAGAAAAGTTTTCAGTGATGCCTTCCATTAGAACTTGATAGCTCGCTCTGCTGCTTCCATATCTACAGCTTTGCAGTGGCATGGTACGTGTCTTGGGGCATGAACGCTTCATTTTCTTTCATGAAGAAGTCGCGCAGAGTCTTGCCTTCCCGGCCGAGGATCTCCCTGATATCTGGGGCCGGCGAATTGGCGATGCTGCACCATTCATACTCATCTAGAAGCTGGCCAATCATTGGCAGAGTTGGTGCATACTCACGGCGGTGTCCTCCAGGCGAGTTGAGTAGCTTGTCACACTGGTCCACTTCCACCTTTTCCCAGTCTGCATGCTTGGTGAGCGATCTGAAATACTGCCCAAGTTCCTCGCGGGACACCCTTTTGAATCTAACATTGTTGCCGCTCGACGCGTTCAACATCTGGACAACGCCAATAGGATGAGTCTGTTCGGGAGAGGTCAAGGTGTATATCTTGTTTGTGTGCTTCCCAAAGGTATCCACAATAGGATCTGGACGTTGGGAGGTAACACGACAGTGCTCGGCTGTGATGGTTTCTATGACTTCCACAAGATCAATCATATCAAGATGGATCGACGGGGTTTCCCCATTCGTCAGCATTGGGAACTGACGCCGCTTTTCCACCACGTGCGACCAAAAAAGGAAGATCTGACTGAGAATGGCCTTTCGGAGGATCACGTAGTTGGGGATATTGTTCTCGATTTCTTGTTCAATCTCGCGGTAGGCTCGGTGAATAGGCAGAGGTGAACGTCCTGCACCATGGATCGAGACCATCACACAATTGTTTATGTGCTCTTTTTTTACGGCTGCCATGAAGTTCTTGCCGAATCGGACCCGTCGCTCATCTAGCTCCACGTACATAATCACGCAAGAGACGCCACGAAGTGCTCTGGAGAGGGATGCTGCATCGTCGTAATCGACCTTCTCCACCCTGACGTTCTTGAGTTGTTTGAGTAATTCAAGGTTTTCGTCGTCTTGCACAAGACAAACTAATTGGACGTCCTTGAAGTTCTTTTGAAGTCCTTGGGACAGGCGAAGGGCCGTGCAGCAGCTAACCCAGGAGTTGGCGTTTGTGAGGGCAATAGTCTTGCCAGTGAAGACGGGCGCAATTGGGATGGTAGTCATGTTGTTTTGCTATGTGGGAAATAGGAAGATTTGGATGAGAGGGGAAGATCAAAGGTTGAATACGTTTTAAAGAGTTAGACACGAGCTGGAAGAAAACAGTGGTAATCAGCAGCAGTAATTGAATGACGATTATAAAGTCTTCTGTACCAATAGCCTGAGTAGCAGTAATTGCAACAGTAGATGTTGAGTAGCAGTAATTGCAACAGTAGATGTTGAGTAGCAGTAATTGCAACAGTTGTATTCATAACTTTCGTAAGACTGTCTGTGGAGTTCTGTGGAGGCGCGAGGGTGTTGCGCCTTAACGATGCCTTGCGTCAGCCAGAATGTGTGTGTAGAGCACAGTTGCATTCTCTTTGTCCAGAGTGAAAGTCAAAGGAAAGAGTGACGAGATGGTAGAGGGCTGGCCTGCATTGTCGTATGGACTTCATTGTTACTTCACTTGACATCCACTTCCCTGCAACACAAAATTCTCAACTTGTGCGAGCAAACTCAACTAAATTCGAAAAAAAGGAGGGTCATTCTGTTGCATTTCCAAATCCTCTGTGTGTAACCTCCGTTACTGAAAATCTTCGGATTGGCAGAACGACTTATCAATTGGCATGGCGTACTGTAAAATGATCAAAGATGTCAATCGTTTGATTCTGTCTGTACCATGGATACGGCAATCTACGTTCTCTGTCTGCATGGTCTTACGTTCAGGCCCTTTTTACTGCCAGCTATTATTTAGCACAAGAAGACCTGGCTGACCAACCAGGACCAGTAGAGAGCACCCCTCGCTTCTTTCAAATAGAATTCCCGGATAATTACTATTTTAGCTGGCGGCTATATCTTCTTGGCGCCTTTGTGCTGTACCTTGCAATACCTCAAAGAGTTATAAAAAACGGTTCACCCGGGATCGTCAACATTTTCAAGCATACATCGGAAAAAGAAGCATTGTCTTTCCGGCTCTCTGTCACCAACCCCTCCCTCACCCCTCCCTCCCTCCCCCATGATTTCAGCTTTACAGGACAATATCGACGTCGGACGCGCATCGGTGGTGCACATCTCAGATCAGGGCTCTGTTCGAGGTATTAAGGATGAAAAGCGCGATTTGGTCCGATTCCTTGACATTCCCTATGCCACGGTCGAAGACCGTTGGCGTCAAGCAAGCCCAGTTCAACCTTGGCTTGGAGTTCGGGATGCCACTCGCTACGGGTACCGCAACTTGTTTTTTTCCATTAGAATGTCATGTGTACCTGTGCAGCATTCCTTCTAACGCTAATCTTTTAGTCCAATGTGTCCACAGACACTTGCTCGAAAGAGCACCGGTCTGACCAAGCTCTTTGGATTGCCGGCTGTGAATGACGGATTCCAATACTCGTTTTCTGAGCGAGATTGTTTGAATCTTGCTCTCTATGTTCCCGTGCTGAGGTCTCCACCTCCAGTATCTGGAATTCCTGTGGTAGTTTACCTCCACGCAGGAAGGCTTCGCCATGGTGGGAATGCACATCCAGCGTATGGTAAGATTTTCACCTCCGCGTTCGAGTGACAAGTTTGTCTATTCTCTTGCTTTTCTTCTATGGTCCTTGACTGCTAATCAAACATGTCATGCATCCTTTGCTTTAGACATGTCGAATTTCGTCCATGCCTCAGTGAAGGCTGACCAGCCCGTAATAATGGTTGTGGTCAACTATCGTCTTGGATGTCTTGGTTACTTTGCATCCCGCGAGCTTGCTTTCGAATTTGATTCGGACTCGGAAAACTACCTTCACCATCGAACTCATGACAAAGACCCCGCATTTGGAAACTGGGGGTTAGCAGATCAAAAGCTGGCCTTCCAATGGGTTCAAAAGCACATTGGAACCTTTGGGGGAGATGCCTCGAATATAACTGCGATGGGCCATTCCGGAGGAGGGGTCTCCATCATGAACCACATGTTGATTCCCTGCCATCATGGCCTGTTCTCTCGAGCTATCGTACACTCTGGTGGACTTGGAGTGATCGTTGGAAAGTATGCAGCCACGCAGTGCCAGAAGACCTTCGACCATTTGTACAACCACATCACAGCTGGGGTTGAAACCTCGGCAGCAGAAGGAGAAAAGACCTTCAACACAAGTCATCTCGGACCGCCGGAGCTCCTCCAACGCGTACAAGCACTGCGAGCTGCTTCCACGGATATCCTGATGGAGGCTCCACAAGAGAAGGGGGTTGACCCCATTCTCTATCACAACCTCGACAACAAGTGTCTCTTCCCAAGTCCCGAGGCACTCATAGCGCAAAGCTCATCTGACTACGATCCTGGAGTCAAATCCATCATTTTTGCAAGCGTAAAAGACGAAGGAACTCTTTTTATAAGCACGCACGGAGCGACTGATGTCCGGCATTGGCGATCCTTCCTTAATCGATGGGTTCATTCTGATTTGCATCAAGAAGTCGAAGATATCTATGGGAAGCCTCAGACATCAGCTGAAGCGAGATCTTTATCGAGCAAGATTCTTGGAGATCTTTTCGGGACCTACCCAACTCACTCATCCTGTGAAGGATTCCTGAGACAGGAAGACAAAGGGCGAGTGCTGCATCGGGTTTACGTTGACAGGTCTCTTGAGGCGGTGGACAGTCTGGGCTTGGATCTCGGTGCGGCCCATTGTACTGATATGGGCTTCACAACAATGTCCGACCTGAGTCAGAAGTACATGACCGAACAAGAAAGATCATTTGGACATCGCGTGCTGGAAAAATATTTCCGGTTTGTGTATGGTCTAGACGATGAGATCATTCCTGGAGAGTCGGATGTGGCGAATTCGAAGGCAAAGAGCAAAGGGAGTAGAGTCGCGACGGTATGGTCAAAGGACTTGGAGTTCCGTGCTGGGGATTATGAGAGGGTTAACGAGAGAACAATCGCGTTATGGAAGAAAAATGAGGAGTGGGACGCCCAAAAGCGTCCACCTCAGTCCCTTGGCTCCACATACACGCGTCCCATGTTGTAGCCTTGAACAAATGGGTAAATGTTCTTGTGGTTGACCATTTCGTGGCAATGGATCAGTTTTTGACCTTGCTAGTTCTACCTTCAATGTCTTGGTCGGTTTCGCGCGTTGTTGGTGTCAGTGATACACGTCTCTATGATACAAAAGACGTGTGGACCTTTCATTGTCTTGAAATAACCCTAGTCGAACTAGCCCCTTATAATCCCATAACCCCGTATTATCCCGATCGTTTTATTCAGCACCTGAGAAAGTCATTACCCGAAAGGACTTGGAACTGGAGCTTCAGTACCACTAACACACTCAGAATAAACTCCTGCATACAAATCTACTCTTGTGCTTGTCCCCGTGCTTGTCCTTGTCCTTGTCCTTGTCCTTGTCCTTGTTCTTGTCCTTGTTCCTGTCCTTGTTCCTGTCCTTGTTCCTGTCCTTGTTCCTGTCCTTGTTCCTGTCCTTGTTCCTGCCCTTGTTCTTGTCCTTGCCCCTTCCCTTATTCTTTTCTACCCTGTGTCTTCTAATCTCTTCCTCTCTTGGGCATGCCAGTTCGCATCTTATGATCACATGTGTCCTATTCTCTTATTCATTCAGTGACTGTGAGATGTTCAGAAAGGTGCATTATTCGTCCAAAGTGGCAAGTGTACCAGGATGCTGTGGTTTAAGCCTTCCTCATAGCTCTTTTATAACCTTGACAATGGCACCGAATCTCTTTTCTTCTGGACTATGCTCATCTGTTGACTCTTTATTGGAGTCTTGGACGCAGATTCTCGCAGCCTTCGGGCAGAGGCGCCCCGCGATGCTTCTGACGACACCGGACCATGAATAAAATGTATCACTATTAAAGCTGCACTTGTGCCTGTGGAACAGAGTGTCCCAGACTTTCGTTCTTCTTTTCTCACTCCCGTAAAACAATGTCCCGCTCCCCTTTATTTTCAGGCGTCAGAGCCTTGATTTGATGCTGGTAAATAACTGTTATGGTGAAATGAACTCTACAACCACGCACGTTCAAAATAAGAAAGCTTTATCAAGGGTCTTGTACTGTTGCTGTCACTGAGCTACATGGGACCAACGGTGCCACTACTTATATCCATCCCAGTATACTGAACACTTGCAGCCCACAGTTCCTCTTGCGCACTCTCATCCGCCGCGATCGAGCTCACGCTTCTGGGGGTCATGTCAAAAAAGTATTCGCCAGACACAGCCTCCAACTCAGGTGCCAATGCCAGATAGAACAGGGTATTGGCCCCTTCCAGTGGTGATCGCAGGAGACACTTGCTTAGAGGCAGGCTGATCGCCGTCATATATCTGGTGTTCTGGACTAGCGGTGTGTAACACATGCCGGGATGCATGGCGTTCACAGTGACTTTGGATTTGGCTTGTTTGAGGCGACGGCTCAGAGACTTCACAAAGAGCATGTTGGCAAGCTTGGATTGAGCGTAACTATCAAACCGGCAGTAGCAGATATTGGTTCGAAGTCGGTCGTAATGGATTCCGTCTGAAAAGTACAAGGCAAAAGAACTCAAGACAACGATTCGGCCTTGCAGCGACTTGTTCAGTAGAGGCAGTAGCTCTATGGTTAAGAGGAAATGTCCAAGATGGTGCTAGAGTACGCGAAAGAAAGGACAGTTGTTACTTTGTCAGTCCAATCGTCTTACCCTGGGCACAGAATTCTAAGAGACACGATAATCTTACCACGCCAAACTGCATCTCGAATCCGTCTTTGGTCAGTGAAAAAGGAATATCCAGCGCAGCAGCATCTATATGTCAGATTGGCACGAAATGCAAAATAGTAATCAAAATCAGGAAGCTGCTGGTGCGGTTGTCGCAAGCATGTCCAGAGCGAGTACACATGTCCTTTTCATTCAGGCCTCATGTGGCGCAGCTACGTACTGTTGATGAGAACATCAAGATTATATCCACGAGTCTTGAAGTCCAAGGCAAAGGCTTTGATGCTCTCGAATGAAGATAGGTCCATCTCCATGACTACGGCCATCTTCGTGATACCCGTCAGGGCCTCAATCTTCTCCACTGCCTCATGTCCCCTCGTAACGGAACGACATGCTGTTCAGTCAACAAAAAAAGTTGTTAATAAGGACATAAATGATGATGAAGTCAATGGGTGCGCTGCATTCGTCTTCGTTTTTTAATACCCAATATGACGAGATATCCGGCTTCAACCAGACCCTTTGCTGTCTCAAAACCAAGGCCAGCATTGGCACCTACAATGTACAGCGAGAGCACAGTTCGTTAAAGCTGAGACTGGGGAAAAAGGACGCACCTCAAGGCTTAGATGCAGGTAATACGAATCCAAGGTGGACAAGACTTCTATTACCTGTGATAACAGCAACTTTCGGCACAATTCCTTGTGTATCTTTGGCCTGATCAATCCAGAATTGATGACGCTTCATATACTGCGCCTTAAAATCATGATGCCAGAACATCTGCCAGACTTCCCCGCTCAAGTCGATGACGGCTAAAGTGAATATTGTCCGCGTCAACAATGAAATATAGAGCAAAAAAAATGAGTATTGAAAGATTTCCGATCGGAAATGAAGATGCTTCTCGAATAGATTAAGAAACTGGTGCAACATGGGTCATTACTGCCAACTATAGCTCTTATAACGCCAGGCAAGGGCTGTGACCATTCTCCTGCGGAACGAATAAGGCTCTCGTGCCAACGTACTTGTGGTGGTGGTACAAGGTCCGTCAATGGTTCACGCATTGGAGTGGATGAAAATGAAGATGGGAGAGAAAAGGATGAGGTATTTGAGACGATGGGGGTGAAGGGAGGGAACCCAGCATCTGCCTTTATAGAGTTGCCCAGAGTAACCGGGTGATCTTCGTGTTCCAGTGAGAAGTATAAGGATCTTTCATTCTTTCTTCATCATTCAACTGCTTATCTTTCCGTTGCATTTTTTCCTTCGACCTCTTCGAGTCCTGCCTTGATGCTCGACCGTGCGTCTCCTTTTCCACTCTGTTACTGTTAAGCGTCTCTGATTTTTTGATCTCGTTGCTTTTTCTTTCTTTGTAGACGTTTCCTTTCCAAGTTTCTGCTTCACCCTAGATCCAGCTATGCCTTTTCTTTCTATGAGATGTTTTATACCGTCCTTGACCACAGCCCTATGTCTTTCCTTTTTAGAAGCCCTCTTTCTTGTGACCTCATCCTACTGTATCAATCGGCCGTTGCTACACCAGAATAGACGTGGTCCTGAGAGCCATGCAAAACGATACAATGAGGAGCTGCTGCTGTTATCCACGTCCTGCTCCGCATTTCCCGTTGGACCGCCATTATCTTCTCCATCCTGTCCCTGCACAGGTGAACTGCCAGCAAGTGTTTTTTCAGAGAGTGTCACTGATAGGTATCCTAGGTGTTGTTGTTGATGTCACTGGTGTGAGGGCAAGGGATGTATCTTTTCTGTACAGGCCTTTTCCAGCAAACACCAAGTGTCTTGAAATCCACTTTTTCTATGAAGCGAGTGAGAGTCATGTTATGATACCATTGTGTCTTTACCATTCCTCACGCTCAAGCTTCTCTCATTCATGTTTCTTCAAACACACGTGTTCTTTCATTGTTTACTTTAAAGGTCGCCTCGTTGCTTTGTTAGTTTCCCCCTCCTGGGATCTTTTGCCTAGGATTTCAGAGTCATCTTCTGCCTCTCTACTCTTCTTCGTTTTCTCCCCTTCGCGGTTGCTATTACTGTTCCTGGGGTTCTTCTAGATCTCATCTCCCTCATTATTTCTCTGAGTAACAGGCAGGATAGCAATTGGGCAATCGCGTTTAGGGTTAACGAGCTAACGGGCTAAGTACCACTCTCCGACCCATGTCGCTCTAAGTTGAATGCGCTCGACACATCCTGGTGGCCCCTTTTGCTAGCTCCCGAGAAGCGTTTACCCATAAAGTGTGTGAGTGCAATTGTGTACTCTCTGCTGTTCTGCAGTTAATGCCTGGTTCCTAAAAAGTAGAGCGCGATACTGCGGGTGTGTCTGTCCGTCCACTGCGGTTGGGCATGATCCCTGGGCTGCGGGCCAAAGTGAGGACACACAAATTGGCATGCAGGGATCAAAAAGCAGTCCAGTCACGAGACCGCCGCAGTTCCTTCAATTTTTTCCTTCTGGACAAAGGTGTTGAAAGGAACGACCTCCACCCCCCTTTTGCCCTTTATCCTCACTCTCATTCCTTCATTCATTTTGACTACACCACCGCATTTGTTTCATTACTGTTGCATTGTCCTCTCTCTTTCACAGCCCACTGCACCCCAACAACCTAGACAACATTAATACAATGCCCAAGAGAGGCTCAAGAGGCGGAGGAGGACACCACAGCGGAGGTGCTGGCCGAGGAGGTCGTGGTCGTGGCGGAGGTAGAGGTCGCGGACGAGGCCGCGGCGGCGGTGGAGGACAATTCAGGTCAAAGGCTTATGGAGGCTATACCGGCGACTTTTCTGGAGATGGCTTTGCAGACGATGACGACTTTATCTCCTTCTCTGGACGTATGTACAATTTTTTGTTCCTTTTATTTTGATGTTTCTGCAACCATGGTCAACACATCCGATCGCCTTTCCGCATTGATACATCTGTAGTTAGCCTCCCCTTTTTCCCAGTCTGTCGACAAAAAAGCACTATCCTGATGCTTTTCTTCTTTTTGGATCATCCTAGGAAACCAACGCCGCCAAAGATCGACAGAAGAGGACATCTACAGAAAGATCCAGGCTGCCAAGGGTCACCGAGGCGCAGGTGGAAATGGTGCTGGTGGATACCGTCCTCCCCCCCCTCCCCCTAAACAGAACGGCAATGGTAAAAATTCAAAGCACTTCTTTTGGCCTCATCCAGACCATCATCAACAGGCTGGAGCTGCAGGATCGACCTCCTCCTCGGGCAACAACCAGCGAGGCAAGATCAGGCGGGATCCTGTTCAAGTCATGTTCAACAGAGCCTCTCATTTAACCGATCCATCCATGCAGCACCGCCGGGACAGGAACGACGACGACGATGATGAGGAGGAGGATGAGGATGATGACGACGATCTGGAGTTTGACAGTGAAGATGAATCAGACAATAGCGACGACGATGATTTGATCGACCGTGGTCTTGACTCTGGTAAGTGGCCCCTTTGTTTATCGGTCTAGGATTACCGGTTTCCTCAAGGTTGTCTCGATGGCTAATAGCTTTCGTCATCTCACTTTCGAACCAGATGACGAGTCGGGAGACGAGATCTTGATGCAACAATTCAACTGGATCGAGGAAGAAACGGATCAGAATCGAAAGAGCGAAGCAGCTTTGGCCACTCAACAACAGAAATCCAAGGTGCCTGTTGTGTCCGATCTGATCAGCAATAGCGTCGCACCCTTGGAAGCTCTGTCATCCATGACCGTGTTGGACAGTGCTATGACGCAGTCAGAAGACTTTATGGGTACTCTTGATGATCAACACGATTACGATATGGAGGCGGACGAAATCACCCGGATCTCTCGACCTCTCTCCGCCCTCAGTACGACCTCTGCAACATCGAACGGGCATCAGAACAAGAAATCAAGAACCTCGGCGACAACGGCGACGATCACTACGGAACATGGCGTTCAAGCAAACAAGACGACGGTGCCTCTCAGTACTGCTGGTCATGCTGAGGAGGCCACTTCTGCTGGATGGTTTATGGACACGACTACAAACATGGAGATGCCTATGGCAGTGCCCGTTGCGGATGATGGAGCCTCCTCCAAGGAGAAGGCTGCAGGGAGCGGAGACGCGCCCCTGTGGTTCATGGACACAACCCCGGATCTGAACACTGTTGCAGAGATGATCGAGGAGCAGGAGACATACGTTACCTTGCCGATCGAAGAAGCCCTTGGTTTGCCTCCCAAAAAGAAGGCACACCGATCCAAACGCGGAGGCAGGAAAGTGAAGGAGATGAAAGAAAAGCAAAAAGCGAATAAGGAGCTGGTTGTTGGTCATGACGATGATGGACTGATCTACCTAGATGAACCAAGCGAGGATGACGACGATGACATGTTGGCTTTGGAGGATTACATACAGGTAAAGCGCCCTACACTTCTTTCAATAGTCGTGCCATTGGTCAAGAGAAATTGGTATCTAATTCATTTCGGATTTGCGATGAACTTTAGAACACAATGGATCCAGACAACCCTGATGGCTTTAGTTCCTTGCTCGGAGCCCTCAAGGGACTTCACTCTGGTGGCATGGGCCACTCGAACAACTTGGGCGGCCAGGACGCTGATGATTCTGACTATGAACAACAGGGATCTGAGGATGACAGTGATGATTTCGACTTTGAGGCCGACTACAACGATGGGTATAAAAAGCTCAACATTTCAAAGGTTTCGGCCTCTGTCAAGGACAAGCGCAAGAACAGAAAGGCCGACGATCTGCTGAGAGAGGAGCTGGAGGATTTGATGCCTCTTTGGCGATCGGGTGCGCTGGAAGAGGGCGAGGGACAACCCCGGAATAGCAACAAGGCCAGAAGGGCCAAGGGCTATGATACCTATGTCCTCGACGAGTCTGATGAAGAGTTTTTGGCCGGTGTCTCTGGAAGAGGAAACAAGAAGAAGAACAAGAACAAGAAGGAGTTCCATGGTGGCAGTTTCGAATCTCTTATGGAGATCAACAGGTACGGAAGCTCTGGATTCCCTTCTTGCTGAACACTCAAATGACCCGACTCTTAACACTTCACTTTTAAATCATGTCCACGTAGAGCTATCGAGGACTTTGTCAACGACAGGACGGTGGATAACATCAGCCTTCCACCGATGCCCAAGCCATTGCGGCGCAAGGTGCATCTGTTGTGCAATCACTACAATCTCCGTTCGCAAAGTATGGGTTCTGGCAAGCGTAGGTTTCCAGTCTTGATCAAGACCGATCGTACCCGGATGCCCGTCAACCCTATGAATGTGAATCGACTTTTGCAGCAGTCTGAGAACGAAATCAAGTCGAGCTTGCAGCAGATCTTGCAATCACAGGGTCGCGGCAACAGGAACTCACCTGGAGGTCCTCCTCCCTCCTCCAAGTTCAACAAGGGCAAGGCCCGTGGAGGTGGTGGCGGATCAATGGCTGCACCTCATGGAACTGTGGTGGGTGCGGAGGCGTCAGCCATCTCGACTGAGAACTTAGGCCATCGCATGCTCTCCAAGATGGGATGGTCTCCTGGCGTGGGTCTTGGTGCCTCGGGCGAGGGTATCACCCAGCCGATCGAGGCAGTCATGCGCGCCAAACGTAGAGGTCTTGGCCATGGAGAATACGGTGTCTGTCATCAAGAAAAATGAAAAGTAAACAAATTAAGTGACTTGTTTAGGCTTGGAGTAATAAAAATGACAAGAATCTGCAACAATTTCATCTGAGTGTACTTACGTAATCTAGGCTACACCTAGTTCGTCGCAGCATCGGTTGGATGTGACTCGGAAGGTTGTGTCCCGGTCGTCAAGGAGCCGGTGCTGGAGAGTGGGCGCGACCACGATCGCTTGGTGGTGGTGGTGGTGAAAGGGGGGAGAGTGCTTCGTTCAGGCGAGGTGAGCTGCGAGTAGCCCGCGATGGCGATGTTGAGGGCCGCGTTGCTGTCACGACCTCTGATGGTGTATCCACAGCGGTGTGATATGCATTCCGAATTGGTACATTCCACCGCTCCGTTCAGTTGGACAAGCTTCATGGTCCCCTTCTGCATCCTGCGGGCTCGAGCGAGTCTCGTGGGCTTAAAACAGAAGGGACATGTCCTTGATGAGTTGTGCTCGTTCGTCTTGCAGACAGGTCCGTGGTGCATGTGTCTATGCGGGATCTCGTTTCCACCCATTCGTCGGTTTCCCTTCAAACGCGATCCAACCCCCATACCTGCTGCTCCGTGAAGAAACAGTGGAATAACTCGAGGCAGAGACCGTGGACAGTTCTTGATGTGCTTCAGGACGAGACGTTTCTTTGTCGGAGCCGACGGGTCTCTTATCAGCTCAGGTCTATGATGGGTGTTGCATGAAGAGCAGAAGCCGTTGCTTTGGATCCGGGCATGCGACAGGGGTGCCGCTGCTGCTGCCGATAACAACGATGACGACTCAGGCAAAGGCTCCATCGGCGTTTGATTACCTATTTGTTTTCATGGAAAAAATAAATAAATAAAGAAATTATTGAGCTGAAGGATTGACTTGATGGAAGGAGCTTATCAATGTTCGAGCCTTGGACTTACTCTGACCCAGCTTTCTGAAGACTTGTCGTTCTTTGGACGCCACATGGTCGTATGTCCGCTTGAGTCGTCGTGAAACGTTGCGACTCGTCCTGGCCATGCTTCTGGATTGCTCGAAAGCTCGGACCTTGTCTTCGGCATCCCGTCGGCATATAGCCGCCTTCTTCATGTCGGCAACCGTGTTTGCCCTATGGGATGACTTGGTCCCCAGTTCGTTATATATGGACTGGATATCCTGATGTTTTTCTAGTACCTTTTTCCTGCTTTTGGCTTGCCTCGTAAGTCCGGACAAATGACGGATATGGGCAACCGTAGTCTTGTGCGTCTTGGGAATCCTGATTTGAGCGAGAGCCACCTTCCTGCTGACCTTCAGCGCCTCTTCAAAGTCGGCCTGATCTGTAACAGCCTCAGGTGGGTCTTCAGACTCTTCCGACAACAAGTGGAAGCGGTTTTGGAGCTTGATGAGAGTCGACTCTGGCACAACCACAGTCTCAAACAGAGTCTTTGCACCTGGGTCAGTCCCTCCTGGAACCAGTCCGATCTCACGATTACCGTTTCTCTGATTGTTTTCCTCGATGTCCTTCTTGAGTTGGCTGATGCATGTGGCCTCCACATAGTCCATGGATCCAGGCCGTGCTCCGTGTGGCTGTGAGCTGTAAGGAGACTTGGTTGATTCCGATGAACTCACCCCACTAGTAGGCACGCCTGTGCTAGTGGAACTACCACTGGCGCTGGCACTGGATGAGGATGAAGCCTTTGCAACCGCCTTGCCCTTACCCTTGGAGCCACCACGCGACGTCGTCGAGGCTGTGGAGGTATGTTTCTTGTCTCTTGCATACTTTTGAAGGGCGTACTTTTCCTCCTTGATATTCTTGATCTCGAGGCGAAGGGGAATAGTTTCCGCTAGTATTCCATGGACATGGCGTCGCTGATCGTCCAATTTCTTGTAGGCCGCTTCTTTAGCATTCGCAATGCTCGAGTTGAGATCAAGGTCAGTGTGGTCAACGCCCACATCCATCTCTCCCTCCATGTCCTGACCAGTGTCCAAGTCCATCTGGGCCGACGTATCCACGTTGGATGTGGGGATGTCTCCATCGTCAACATCCATGGAACAAGTGGTGGGCCGCGAGTGTTCCTGCAAGCTTCTATAGTTCTTGCTTAATTGATTTTGTATGAGCTTCTGTTTTGCAGCAGAGCGATTGTGTTGTCCAAGTATTCGTGTTTTCTCCTTCAAAATCTCTTCCAACTCTTTGGCACGCTTTTTTGCATCATCAACCGTTATCCCATATTGAGCGAGCTCCTGCTGACGGGTGAGATGCTTGGAACCCGATGATGGCTGGATGTGCTTTTTCTTTTTCTCGGACCAAACATCTTTTACCGAGTCAGTGTTAGTCTTTGAGCCTAGGATTTGAACCGTCCACGGATCAACGTATTGGAATCTAAAGGAGGTAGGGGTTAGTTTTCAGTTCTCAGGTTGAATACCGCGCAAGCAGGATAGTGTTTCCTACCTATCTTCAAATCGAAGGTGATGTTGTCTGCAAATATCATTGACGAGCCCCAGGTCAAAAAAGGCGCCAAGGATGGCTGTCTCGTTTTTTTGGCGCGGTCCACGTAAGAGATCACCATTCCGTTGCTTTTGACATCGAATTGCTGTTTTTCTGTTGAACACAGCACCTCGCAGACCCCAGTGACATTCAATGCCAGCGGATGCCTCTTCCCGCAAGAGGCGACTGGGAACAGTTTTCGAGTAAAGTCCGAAAATCCCATTGCCCGTAACAGCGTGTTTGCCAGAAAGCAGAATGGTCCCAAGACCAGGATGTGCACAAGCAACTTGTTTTCGTCATCTATCTTCGGGGTATAGGGCCTGAGCTGGTTCACAATGTCGACGACCACGTTGATCTCGACGTCGGTGAACGTTTCCGCCTCATAGAGGTGATCTCGGACATCGTTAGGCGTGATCTGGTCAAGACAGTTGGCTGTGTTGGATTTGTCAAGCAGGAGACAAGTCACAGCCTCTAAGCCCCGAAGATGCTTTGCGCTTGGTTCACGGTCTGGCTCGGGGGCTAACTCAGGGGCGGGGGCATCTACTAGAAGCCGAGGTTATTATAAGACCAGTAAACTTGAGAGGCATCTAATGCAATGTTATTCATACCATCAACACTGGTATCCTGTTCGGCTTCCGACATTTCTTGAGCGCAATCAGCACCCACACGTATATCCTCTTCTACCGCCTCTAGAAAGCCGTCGTCCTCGTCTGGAAAGTCGTCCTGGTCAAGATAATCTCGGTCGTCCTCCTCTTGCGCCAACTCCACGATATCCGCATCGGATGTTACATTGTCGCCTTGGCTGATCTCCTCGGTGGTGGTGGTGGTGGTGGCGGGGACCCCGCCCATGATATCCGCGTCGGCATCTTGAATCTTTCTATTGGTTTCCTTGAGCATGCGAAAGACACTTCGGACTCTGGTAACCCAGGACTTGTCTCCAGACAGATCCGCTGGTTCTTCCAACACCAAGTTGTTGCCATCCCAAGTCCGCGCACAGCCGGTAATGGCATCATCCAGCTGAACAAGGAGCCTCTTTCGTGCACATATATGAGCTTTTCGGCGCACGTACGGACTTCCCAATTTCTTGGCTGCTTGCGAGGCCTTGTTTTCTGCACGCCTTTTCTTCTGATCCCGGTATCGTTGCTCTCCGAGCGGTCGAAGGTGGATTCGCAGCAAATAACGGACAACTGCTCGTTTGAGGTCGAGATACATCTTTACCTTCCACATGTTTTGGTAATTGGTGGCCATAGTCTTGATGTGCTCTAGCCGCGAGAGAGACATGCCTTTTGGACATGTGGCATTTGTGATATATCGAGCGTGCGTTCCATTGCTCTCGAATAAAGGCGGCCATCTTGCTCCACAGGGGGTGGGTCGATGCATTCAGGGACAAACACTCGCCGTCAGGAGATCGTGGACGTTTGGAGCCTGCGGACTGAGTTACTCCTAGAGAGCTCGGACCAGCTTCGTCATCAAAGTGATTATCCTTTTCAGCGTCTTCGTATTGTTCCTCGTCGTCCATGTTTTCTGGGCCCGAGTCTTCTTCGATGTTGATCCGCTTCTGCTTCTTGTTCGACTTGGACTTCTTACCGTGGTCATCCTCGACTAGCCGAGCAGCGATATACTGAATACATTCATGAGAAAACAGGCCTTGTCTATCCTTTTCGTCTTGCGATCTCTTAGCATCCTCGTGGCAATATCTCCTCACGTTGGACTGGAAGTCATCTGGTACCAAGGACACTTTGATGGAAGGAGTCTTTTGAAGATCTGCATCGCGGATCTCAAAGGCCTCTGGGAGGATCTCTCGAATGTTGAACTCGTTGGAAGAGCGTTGATCGGACTGGAATTCTCCTTGAATGACCTGTGAATGAGACGAGATGGGGGGTAATTAGAGGCAATGTCTTTATCTCATCGTGGTATCAACATAACGGAGCTTTAATAACTTACTCCAAGTTGAGCCATCATCATCGCCATTCGGAGCTCTTCAATATGCGACGACATCTGCGCTTGCTTGGTGTCCAATATCTTGGTGATTCTATCCGAATCTTGGCGTAAAAAGTCTTTTCGAAGGATGTTGCGGAGCGTTACTGACACAGTGCGTAGCTGCACATCTGGGATTTTTTCCTTTGGAGCATCGTTCTTTTTGGACCGATCCTTCTTGATGGATTCGTCCCATAGCTCATCGAAATGATCCTCGACGACCCGAGAGAATTCGTGGAAAGGTTTCCAGTCTTGTTTTTTCATATTTTCCATCTTATGTGAAACATCAGCCGCGGTCCATGTGCCTGGGGCCATACCATGGTCGGGTTCTATACTGGAAGTCGTCGCCGCCATGACACCTCTGGGGATCCTGAGGCTTTTCAGCAAAGATGTCTTTTTCTTGTCGCCTTTTGACCTTAGAAACTCCTCATTTGCAGCCTTGTCTTTGAGCGCCTTTACGGCCTCTTTTTCAACTTCTTTCGACAAATGGTCAAGACTAATAAAGAAAAGAGAGAGAGACAGGTTTTTCATAAGGTGGTTTTTCCTGTGTGCGTAAACGAACATGAACTTGTAAGAAACGTACCACTCTTTCTGTAGTGCTGATAATGCACACTCCAACTTGAGTTCGGGAAATCCGGGTTTCTGATTCTTCTTCTTTTCTGATCTAAACCGTGCAAGTTCAGGACCCGGTGGATTCTGCGGTTGGTTCTGAGGTGGATACTGTGGCAGATTCTGTTGTTGGTTCTGAGGTGGATTTTGTGGTGAATTTTGAGGTAGCGCCTTTAGACGACACATCGGAAGGTTTGAGCAAGCGAGGGGGGCGTATGTTGAGACTTGATCATACGAGTTTCCAATATGTAAAATCCCGATAAACCGAGAGGGCAAATTTGCTGCTGGTTGATACACCTGCGTACGCGATCGCGTGGATGGTATGATAATGGCGATGCTGAGGATTTCGGCAAGACGTCGAAGCAAAAGTCTTGTTGGAGGGAGGTCAATGTATTCGGTGGTCTCGCTGTGGACACTGATGCTGAACTTTGTCCCCAGAGTTCGGTTTAAAGCCCCTGTAATTAATGCAGCCAGAGAGAGAGACTCATCCTGAGCAACAGGGTCATCCTGGACACCAAGACCATAGGTCTCCTGAAGCACCTGTAGGGTGAGATCGACCTTTTCGTTCCTAGGCAATGGTACAGGTTCAGCGCTAACGCTCTCCAGACGGCGCTTCAGTCGCGATCGTTGTTTGGCTCATGACGCAGACATTCACTAGCTCGAGTCAAGAACTCGCCATCGTCCACGAAGGAGATGATGAACTACAAATGAGCCGTCATTCATTAGTTCCTCATGTAATCCTTTTGTTTGCGAATGTAGAAACATCATTCAAGGGAGCCTTACTTTTTGGTTCGATTCTGCTATTCTCAACTGGTTGACAGTTATTTCGACGGGGTCGTCCTCAAGTATTTGGTCGTAGTCGTCAGATTCCATGGTTGGTGGGAGTGGAGTGCTGGTATGGGGTTGTGTGCGAAGGATGAAGAGTCTACCGGACCACATACCGCGCCTTTTGTTTGACGCGAACTAGTCTCGCCACCAGCCCCTCGCTCCGTGACTTCGAACGATGTTCTTGGACTCCACGAGGGTCTGGTTCACAATCCGGTCTTGTTGGCACGGATGGTCGTAAAAATATAAAAGGAAATTGGTACTTGTTTTGCATGGAGCACAAACAAGGTTTGACCTTGCGAGGGGTTGCACAATCAAAAATTTCCAGCAGGCAGGATGCCTTTTACATTGCTTTTGTTCACCTTCCTTTTATATTTTTACGACCATCCGTGCCAACAAGACCGGATTGTGAACCAGACCCTCGTGGAGTCCAAGAACATCGTTCGAAGTCACGGAGCGAGGGGCTGGTGGCGAGACTAGACGCGAACGGCTCTTTCATTAAGGGGCCAATCTGTCATTGCGACGCGTGGGCATGGTGACCGGAAAAAGAGGGCGGGCGAGCCCGTTTGCTACTCGGTCTAAGGCGCCAAGTCCCCTTAGCGTAGTAAACAAAGCTTCCAGAGATAGTGCTGTGAGGTTGACGGTTCGATCTCAGCTTGGTGCGCCCTCGAACGAACAAACAAACACCACGTAACATACGTAGACACATCCACTGCCACGCCATCGATTCTTAGTTTACGAACAATAAAAATTCGATGAACCAAAAAAAAAAAAAAAAAGACCGGAAAAAGAATCGTGCCTGCTCAAAGAGGTCCTCATCGGAAGAATCAAAGTTCTTTGTACTGTACCACAAAGAGGAGAACGCGGCCTTTTTTCCCTCAGTCCTGGACAATCGTCGTTTTTGTCATTTTCTGAGAGCTGGACCATGACTGCTGTACTACTTCGCGCTATTTTTTCCGTAGAATTGTGAAAATCTGTGGAATCATTCGCGAGGAAGGTCTGACACCACAGGCCATCATGAAGACCCTGGCTGTGATATAAATTTATTACTTGTTCTTCTGTCATCTTTATTCCTTACTATCCTTCTTCAATCATCTCCCCATATTTCAACAATGCCCATTTATCCCCGACCCTATCCTTCGCATGACGCAGACACCACCCGATGCGTGAGGCGACGACTCGGGGACAGTTCGTCAGCACCTATCTTGATATCACCGACAGAATCTATCAATATGGACGCAGGTGGAAGCATTGTGCCTGGTCCTACCAATGGTTACTGGGCTGAAGATGCTATTAATTTTTGGGCACGGGGGATTGAGCAAGAAGTCTCCCCTCCCCCCTCTTCATCGTCACTTGTGACTTCCAACGAGGCAGAGACCGCCGTGGTACAGTATCAGGCATCCAAAAGATGACTGTGAG
Organism: Entomortierella parvispora; assembly: GCA_963573315.1. NCBI lineage: Eukaryota > Fungi > Mortierellomycota > Mortierellomycetes > Mortierellales > Mortierellaceae > Entomortierella > Entomortierella parvispora. The sequence goes on from OY752146.1 coordinate 2,155,077, forward strand.
AGATTGATACAGGAATTCGCAATGGCGGACGAATTGCATGATGCGCCAGCCGACAACGTCATCGGCCATGAAGGTCAACAACAGAGTCCCTCTCTGGGGTTGACATTAGAAGAGGGCTCTTCCGACCCTGTGGATGCCCCTGTTCAAGAGAACGAAGAGGAAGGACCTTCAAGTGACTACGAAAGCATTCAACTGGACCCCTCAGACTCCTGCTCGTGTCAGCTTTTGCTAGATATCAGCTCGTCTCCAGCCCTTCAGTACCATCGGCGCTTACCTTCTAACCTTGGATTACCCTCTCTCCCCAGTGTCACCGGATCATTCCTCGAAGAATATGGATTTTCAATGCCCCCGACTTTGCCATCATTTTCAGATATAGAGTCCCCCAACGAGACTGAAAGCATTCAGCAGGAAGAGAGCGACGAGACTGAAGCATTCAACAGGAAGAGGTCGACGAAACTGAAAGCATTCAACAGGAAACAGGAAAAGGACGATCACTAGCGTGGTGTCAGTTCGATAAGAATAAAATACGGTATATCGAACTGAGTTGCATGGATTTGCGAGTTCCAATTTTTGAGCTGCGCAAAAGTGGTTGTTAAAGGCAGCAATGGTGAAGCCCAGGCGACATTGAAGGCCTGTTCTCTATCGTGGTGCCATTTTTTCTGACTCTCACGGCTTGCACACTGAAGAAGGATGGTAGCGCAACCTGCAGACACTGTTGCTGCTGCAAGGCGCCAGTCGTACTCCCACGCCCCACAATCATTACCTCTGCAGACACTCATTCAACAAGACTCCGGTCTTTCTATCGACTGTTTCTGACAGAACCATGATAGTTGCCAACTCTGCCCGGGCATCATAACTCTGACAGACTGGACTTTGCGACAACTTTAAAGGATATTACTTACCTATAAAATACGGTGGGTGACTTTTGGGCCGGGCGTCTTTTTCTGTTCCAGTTTATTTTATTATTTTTTTCGCGCGAGATCAATTCTCATTCATCGGAGGCTCTCACATCACGTGTCTTTAGGTGGCCTGCAACCGTAAAAAAAACGCCTTTTTATTTTTGGTGGCGGCTGTTGTCAGCCCCTTAATTATTTGCATTGGTCTTTGTTTTTTTTTTTTTTTTCTCCTCAAGTATAAAAATTATCGAAGAACGAATCTCTCTTCTCTTTATCACTTCCCCACCCTCATTGTAAGTACATCATCCATTCGCATTCTCTCATATCTTCCTTTTCCCCTCCCCTTCTCTCTATCTCTCGCAGAAGATGAGCATTATGAATCGCTACTCTCAATACACGATGTGGATTATTCTTTTTTACTCTGATGCATTCTTGCCAATCCTCTTGACCATCGTGTCCAATCTCGCAAAGACAATGAAAAAAAGAAGACTAATATTTTGTTCCGCCCTTTTCTTGTACGTCTTTGTTGATCCAGGTGTCATTCCTTCTGTCATTACTGGGCCTACGATCAATCGCTAGTTTTGCTACAATGTTATCGTTCTCAATAAAATCTGAAAAAGAAATCCTCCCTGCCTTCCTGCCGACGTCAATGGTCGCGATGTTTTTCAATTGAAGACGAAAGGATCAAAGACTTTCGTTGCTGTCGATGTTCTCGTGGATGACTCGTCTTAGGTGTTCGTGGCTAGGGTTCCCACAATTGAAAAAGAATCAATGAGTTGGTGCTGTAAATACCTAAGCACTGACTTGAATCACCTACAATCGATTCATGATGTAGTCGCGCTCTTCCACGGACAGGGTGTCCGTTGACGGCTCTGCTTCCAGGTCAAATATCTATCACGACCAAAATTGACCAGCATTAGTAGCGTTTGTCAGAGAAAGTCACCAAACGCTGACACGATCAAAACAACGATCAAAACAAGGGTCTTGACCTGATCACCAATAGGTGTGTGCAACGTGCTGGCCGAATCAAAGCTGAAATCAGTCGCCTGGCCGGATCGACCGTAAAGCCTAGTAATATTGTCCTTTCCGTCTGTTAGAGGAACAAAGCCCAAGCGCGATACTCCTACGATTCAAACGAAGACGAGTTAAAGATTGTGTCAAGTATATGGCAAGCCCGCTACCTACAAGCATGAGAGCACAACTTGCCGAAACGAGCAGACATGGTCTCCTCCATCATCATAATGCTACTTTCGTAGATATCCACCATTGAGTTTTTAAGTCAAACCGTATTCCACAACAGATCGTGTCAAATGTAGGAGCACAGAGTACCTGACAAGAGCGTCGCCAATATCCGCGACGTTTCGAAAACAGAGCTACCACAGCAACGCGCCATCTGTCAATTTTGTTTCATCTCTAAACTTCATCGGACAAGGCTGCAGCTATCTATAGTATTACCTTCGCATGGCAACTGGCCATGTTCAAAAGAGTGGACATAATATTCACACTGGAAATCTCATTCCCGTCGAGCCCGGTGCCTTTGCTCCGCATGCTTCGAAAATAAGACTGGAGTAGATCGGTGCACTCGGTCGAAAGTCTGAGAGGGAAAGAGTCGATCAGCTACATTGTCGCCCTAAACCGCCGCGACAAACAGAGAAGATAGCCACGACGAGGAATTACCTGACGTTGATGCGAGAAGCAGCGCGTATGTACTAGAAGGAACGTGAGCTCATCAAGTTAGTATGTGGTTCCTTGCCCAAGACCTCAATTGCTGCCATTTACCTTTGATAGATTGTCCAACGACAAATTCTTTCCAATGCGGTTGGATGGATCTTCTTGATGTCTTTCAAGGCTTCGATGTGCGACTAGGCTTGAAACTTCTGAAGCACCATGTGCTTCATTCTGCACTATTATGAGATCAAACATTCTGTGGTTCAAGAAAAGTTTAGAAACTTGGCTTATTGACTATCTCCCAACACATCGAGTCTTACTCTTGTAGCGGTACTCTTTGTGCTGGTCGAGACTGGTGCTCTCTCTCAAAATCCTCTTGTGACAAGAGTAGAGCTTCATGGGAAAGGATCTGAGTGAATGTTGACCAACAGCAGCACGACATATCCAACCCCTGGATTGCGTCCTCTCGTTGCACGCGAATATTCTGTCCATTGGCAGCTACTAGTACTAGTTGCAATTAGAAATACATGAGTTTCCACAGATCGTAAAAACTGAACCCTCAGCAGTACACTGGGACCTACAGTCAGACACATGTGCTCGATTTTTACTATTCAGTTGATCAAGTTCGAACATTACGATCCCATCTCGTGCCTTGTGCAGTGCACTCGCTTGTGAAGAAGAAAGAAGACGCGTGCTTTCGTCAGAAACTCGGCTGGTATCTACTGGAAGGAGTTTGACAACGTCATAGCCCATTGGCTTACCTTGAATCTCGCCACAAAAGGTCTTGGTAGGTGGGTTGACAGAGAATAGTGGTTTTCGTCTAACCTCTTCCCCATGGTCCCAAAAAATATGACTAACAGACAAGTTAGCTACATGGATCTCCCCATAAACGATCAAATTATGGGAAGACTTTCATGAAATATCACCCACCTTTTTATGGCAGCCAGATTCGAAATTAGTGCCGGAACCACAGTATCATAAGTATCTCTGATCACCAAGACGTGGAGCCAAGGACGAATTGACTGTAATCTCTCTTGTGTGGCGTCAATGGGCTCTCTATTGTCATCTGTGACAGAAACAGCACTACAGGATAATAATATCAAAAAAAGACCAAAAAAATGGAATTGGTGTAGGACATCTTTGCTCTACCTTAGCAGGAGGGCGAGCTTCAGCTTTCTGTAGATCTCCGCCGGCACAATATGATCTTTAGCACTGAGTCAGTTCCTGCGAACCAATGTTAACACTCCTAGCATGTCTTTGTTTCTCCTACCTACTAAGTCCACGATGGCCTGGCTCTGATTCCATCCTGAAGTTTGGCGCCGAAGCAATTCTGCAAAGAGAGGGGGGACTGTTGATGCCGGCTGCTGTAATCGCAAGATATTGTTGACCTCGACCTGGATTCCATGATGGTAGCAACCAGCCTTGACTTCAGGAATTCCACGAGAAAGCTTGCCAATGATCTGGACACGGTCGCCCAAAGACACTTTATTTGCCAGCTCATCTGATCAACATGAATGAAGATAATGAAAATAGGTTAAGTCGATGTTCAGTTTCTTTATGGCGCGCCCTACACCTCATCTGCTAAATCTTGGAACCATACCTTGCAGCACAATGGGAAGCTGATGAATGAAGCAACCGCCCTCTTCAAGACTTTTGTCGCAAACAATCTCCAATTTTTGCTCTCCTGTTTCAAAAAGAGTCGCTTACTGTAAGTGCAAGTTGACAAGACCTGATCTTTACGAGACAGCAGTGACGCGAGTTTACTCATATAGACCCGATCCACGACGCTCTCCGGCATCTCCAGCCCACAGTGACTACAGTCGAGATCGATCTTGAGAAGAGTTGCGCTAAGTTGCAGAGGGTAGTTAATATCAATATTGATCCCTAATGTAACAGTGTGACTTTAAAGCCCGAGAGCTGTACTTTGTCCCTGTTTCCATAAATCCCTTGTCCTCTGTGCGTTTAATGACACGACAATTGGATGCCCTGGGACGGTAATGAAGGTAGTCTTGGTTGTTACAACGAAGGTTGCTGCATCTGAACGTCTGTGAATATCTATTGCAACAGTGTCGTAGAGACTCTCTCGTTAGCTGAATGGCTTTGGTATCCTTTTGTTAGATGGATTTGTTCTTACATCACGTATTCAGAAAGCGAGATGCTGGCTACTCTTCCCGTGAATGAAACAAATGGCCTGTTTACACGATCCTCCTGCGTGAAAGTCATGGTGGAAGAGATCGACGGAAGGAAGCACCTGCCGTGACAAATCTTATTTAGTATTTGCTACTGTGTGTGTGTGGGGGGGGGATATCGCCATTTGACCAAACTTCCTTACTCTTGGGCTGCAGCTGGCAGATACAACAGGCGTAAACTCAGTCGCACTTGCTCATACAGCAGTATGTTATCTTCACCGAGGAGAAGCTGAAGCAATTGGCAGCAGACACTATGAAACTTGGGTTCCATCAAGTCCATGTCGTTCAAAAACTGGTTGCCAAGTCTTGAGCACGTCTCCAAAAGGATGACCGGGTCAATCTGCATCCCAATCACATATCTTGAAAAGGTAGCACCAGTCTGCGACATTTTGAAAATAGTTAGTTTTTTTAGGCTTCTTCGTGCCAGAACTATCCCAAATCTGTATACCTCCGTCCTGTCTTTCACAGAGTCAGTCAACGCCCGACGGATGTCTGCCATATGGTACATCGTGATATCTATCAGGGAAGACGTTAGAAAGCTACACAGGACGCCCCGCAATTGGCAAAGAAGAGCGAACAACCTACACATTCGAATTTGTTCCAGGATAGGCAAACTCTCTGGATTGGGAGGGAGCACATGCCGATCTGCGGGGTGGATACGGTCTGGATGTTCCCGTGACTAAAGTGCGTCGAGAAAACCGACAGAGTTCAGCCTCGGTTTTCGTCCTTACGTCAGAGGAAGTAGTTTTCCATAGTGGTTATAATACGCCACCAAAACTTAATTCGTGCATGTATACCTACCTGTTCATGTCTTTTGCGCGCTGTCTTGGCCAAAGAATGGGTGCAGATGAAACGCTCTCGGAGTGACTGGATCGCAGTTGTCGCTGAAGATGATACTGAATGCGAGTAGTACACGTCTGTTAACACAGCTGGAACCTCGGCATCCACCAAGGTGCTACGAGAAAATCCGCTATCAGAAGCCTGATCCTGCTCCATGACAGGAACTGAACGGCAGTGATGATCCATGATTACGATGGTGCTGTTTCTCGTGGGCAAAAGATCGACGATAAAGAAGGCTGGCGCGATGTGGGGGGGGGGGGAAATGAACCAAACGAAGAAGCTCATTTTGGGTGGCTTGGTCACCTTGGTCGTGTTGGTACCTCGCTATAGGATCCTCCACATTCTAACGGCCATCCATCATCCATTTACCTATTCGGAGCCCCACATAGAGCCTACTAGTACTCTGTGGTATTGGCCATGAAGCACGTCTGCTCAATTAAGCGCCTTTCACAGCTTTTCTTCTCTCTTTGATGAAAAAGCGAGCTGACAGAGAGAATAGCCATCCATGTATCTCAAATAAACGATAGGTGGTATTGTAAAAAGCGACAGTTGGTATACGTTTTTTAATATTACATGTCTTCGTCTGAGTAGTTTGACAACGCCGTAGCCGTAGGCTGTCTAGCACTGTAGGATCCGTGACGCTGCAAGCTATATGTGTGTTGCCCATCCGGGTGTAGTTGTTGATGCTGCTGATGGTTCCTGACGAGTCGGTTCGATTCTCCACGCTGGATCAAGCGATCAGAGACATTCTTATCGGAGGATGATATTTGTTGTGGTGATGAAGACGGGACAATCGTATGCTGGTGGTGAAGGATGTGATTGGAGCGGTATGAGGAGATGGCGAGGTTGGATATATACAGTCCCCCAAACACCAAAACTATCACAAATGCCTTGAACACAAGAGAGTGGAATGATATGAAATAATTAGTACAGCGTTGATTGTCGGCAAGATCGGAAAGTCAGAGTTTGGGGATCCTTACCATTGTCTTGTATGAAATTGTATTAACGAACGAGTTGACAATCATGGCAAATGTCTCTGCCGATACAGTTGCCCTGCCATTGTTAACATCAATAGATTAGCATAGTGGAGACCAAGATTATTGCCGTAGGTAGTCAAGCAACTTACCTTCCGATCCTTGGTTCTGGCAAATGCATGCAGGCCTTCCAACGTTCGCAGTTGGCAAAAGTCAGTGGCAGAGGTTCGATACAGTTGTACCGCTTATAATCGACCTCGCACTGCTGGATTCGCCTTCGCTCCACTTCCAGAAGACCCTCCATCCTGGAACTGACATCGCTTTGGATCGTGACCAAAAAGTTCCACAGGATATAAAAGAGAGCCATAGCCGCCGCAGAGTTCATCCCTACTTGCACATATCTATTAACGTGGGTTAGAATGAAGATCGATCAGTCCTCTCCTCCATTCCTCCATTGCTTTTATCGTCTTTATGGATGACATCTTGGGAGAAGCAGAGGGTCAGACTTACCCCGCAATAATATATGGAAGGTCCACGTTTTCTGTCCAGCCGCGCTCATTTCGGGATGGCGAAGGTTTCTTTGTTACTGGACTTTGGTAGCGAGCTGCCCATCTCGTTATCCTATCATCCATGTTTTCCCGATTCTAAAGCAGGTGAACCGTAGTATTAGAAAGAAGGTATTCGGTAGTCGTGGTAGCTGGGACAACATTACATGACAGATTTTTGACACGCGTGGCCCGACATACTCTATTTCTTAAACCGTGTCCAGTCCTGCCGTAGAATCCATCATTGCGACGGGGGTCACGACCATCAAAGGGATCCTGGTCATCTACTTCCATGGCCTCTTTTTCGTCTTCGCTATAACTCATTTCTTCATCAGAGCTTGGTCCGGCTGTGGGCATCGTGGACCTCCTCAACAAAGCTCTCCCGGCACGACCAGATCGTATACTATCCTGCTCTTGTTGCTGCACACCATTGCGTAATGATCTCATGACGAAACTTGTCTTTTTGTCGTGTACTGGGAAAGTTGAGGAGGTCCCTCTAGAAGTGGGCACTGTTCCATCCTTCGCTGAAGGAGACGACGGAGAATGCGACCGAGTGAACGAACTTTCTCGAGAGAGGGAGAAGCTAGATCCTTGTTTGGAGAGACTAACAGGATCCTGGATATTAGAAGCTGGTAGCTGAGAGTCCCGACTGAATGGCTTCGGTGAAGGCGAGTCCCATGCTGAGGTGAACGAGGCGTCTGCCGAAGGTAGAAGAAGAAAATGTAAGTATTGTTTCTTGTAGCGCTGAAAGTCGGTAGTCCATGCTTTAGCTTACGATTGGATTGTGATGCAAAGCTGGAATCTCGCTGCAGTTGACTTGGGGCTGAATTGAATGAACCAAAAGTGGACTGCTGTGAGAGCATGGGTGCCGAGGGGGAGGAGAGAGAATCCGCCTGGAGGAACGATGGCTGCTGATTGAAGACGTTTGGGTGATCCCTGTCATTTTCGCGTTCCCAGTCCATGGGCGCCTCTCGGGATCGAATGGTCATCCGAGCCATGCTGTTGCTGTTCTGAATATCCGTGTCCTAGGAAATTTGTCCGCAGAAAGATGAGTGGAAGGAAGGAAGGAAGGAAAACATGAATGCAGCGCAGGTCAAAATGGCGACCTGGAAGACACTGAAAAGTGCTCCGCCCGGCCATGCGTGACTGCAGAACAACACAAGAGAAAAAGAGAAAAAAAAAGAAAAAAGGGCTTCCCATTGCTTTCCTCCATTCCGCACAGGAACCATCAAGGAATCAGGACAACACAAAGGATAAAGCCAGGGAATCACGCAGCAGACACCATGGAACTCTTGGTCATCCATTCTCCATCAGCTCATTCTAACTCGGAAGACACACGCTACGCTCGTGTCCACCTTGTAACTCTGCAAGAGCTACTGGTACCAGCCCTTGGCCAGATCATCCTTTCGGACAAGGCCCTTTTCCAAGGAGGCCATGTCCACGTACGTTGTATACCAGCAGAGGAGGTTCCTGAAAACTCCATTGTGCTGCCGAGTTGGGTCGGGCGGTATGCGGCCTCAGTTGAAAAGGTGTCGATCCAGACAATAGGCGTCGACAGCGATCGTAAGTCAGGTGGATCTTCAAAGGATTTCTGAAAACAGCACTGTATCTCATTCTTTGTTTTTATATATCCCCCAGTGGCATTTGTCAAAAAGTTGGTCTTTACACCATTCTTGAACCTGGATCGTGTGCAGGATATCAAGGGCTGGCACCCTCCAACACGGGAACAAGATCGCGAACTAGAAGGCGCCAGGGGTTCTCACAGAACAGAACGCGTTGTGCGCCACAAGCTTGACGATCAGCTCATCAGCGTGGGGTCAATTGTTCAGGTTCGGATCAAGGCGCGAGATGTCTTGTACAGAGTTCAAGAGCTTGAGCTCGAAGATCGGGAGAATACTGGACTTGGAATTATTTCCGACAAAACAGCCATACAACTTGTTCTGCAGCCGCTGCCCAACAAGTTCGGCACAGGATCGAAAGATGAGGCTGGCTTGGTTAAGGAGGTCTCACAATTTGTTGGTAAGCGCTTCTTTTGGGCCCTGCCATCGGGCGGAATGGATGAAAGAGGCCTCTCGGTCTGACAGATAAAAGGCCCAGTAACCTAACGCGTGGACTTCACTTTATTTGATACAAAATAGCCGACTCATTTAGTCGCGGTGAATCGTACAAGAGATTGAATATCCCAAACAAAAAGGCAGCCATAGTTACAGGTGTTGCAGGATCGGGGAAGAAGACACTTGTCCAGTATGTTTTTTATCCTCAATTTGTGCAGAACATGGGATCTCCTGTGGGGAACTGACCAATCTCACTGACAATTTCGTAGGTCCAGCTGCAAGCTCCTTGGACTGAGGATATTTCCTCTCTCTCTGTCTCGTACTCTTTCAGAAAAGGAAGTTATGGAGTCGGATCAGGTTGGAGGTCTTTGCCACATCCACACAGTTTTCGATATTGCTCTTCAGTGTTCGCCAAGCGCTATTATTTTGGAGGACTTGGACGTGATCGCAAAAGGTAAATGTATATACCACTCATAGGGGCACGAGATGACAGCGCAGTAGTGAAGATTTGAAAACTGCTTGATCAAGACGTGATGTTAATAATTCGCCTTGTAGATCGTCAGATCGATTCCCAAGTGCGATCGGCAACAATCGCTATATTGTTCAAGGAAATGGAGAGATCTCGAAATGCCAGCGATGTAAGACAGATGGAGAGGACAGTACCGCGGTGACTTTATTACACGCTCGGATTTTTGACCAGTGTTCTTTTAATCTTGGCTAGGTTTTTGTTTTTGGAATATCCAGAAATCGAGCACAGCTGCCAGAGGTCTTTACCAGACCTGACTTGTTCCAACATGAATTTTCCATTTCGGTCCCGGATCGGTAAAAACTTACGGCGGACATTCGATAGTCCTCTTGTCGTTTTATAGCCACTAATGTCCATTATACTTTTATAACCATAGTGTTCAACGTCAGCAGATTCTTGAATCATACACGGGGTCCGACAGCAAGAACAAACCCCTTGCATCGGAAGCTGCACAGGTAAGAGAGCAGCAAGCAAGCTTGATGTTTCAATTGAAGTTCACATGTACCGTCCATCGAGCCTAATAATTTGATCCGCTTCATAGATCACCTCTGGATATGTTGCCAGGGATCTTCGAAACCTTTACAGGTCAGCCATATTGCATGGACTGAGAACTAGACCTATCCAAACTGAAGCAGGATCTCGTTCAATGGAGCAGGATGTGGATGTGTTAGCTAAAAGGTTATCGACGACAGCCATTGAAGATTCGGCAACCTCATCGACTACCGTGACTCATCCAGGTCCTGAAGATACTCTTCCAAGATCTGTTGTCTGGGACGATCTATCTTACGCGGTCGAGAACTCCAAGCCGTCACAACAGACTGATTTTGAATCACTTGTTCACCGACGCAAGTGGAATGAGTTTGGAGGATACAGCACAATCAAGAAGAGGGTCCACCAGGCTGTTCATTGGCCATTGTCGAATCCAGAGACCTTCAAGCGTATGGGTGTAAAACCGCCTATGGGATTGCTTCTCTATGGTCCTTCAGGTATGACAAACACCATTCAGGCTTTGCGATTTTTCATATTGGCAATGTAAAAACTAAGACAATGACTCTTCTAGGATGTGGCAAAACCATGCTTGTACAAGCCCTCGCATCCGCATCCAGTATGAACTTTATTCCCATCAAAGGCCCTGAAATATTCTCAAAGTATCTTGGTGAGACAGAAGCCAAACTGCGACGAATTTTTGCAATGGCACGCCAGATTGCACCGTGCGTGATCTTTTTCGACGAGATGGACTCGATAGGTTCTAAGCGAGGATGGGGAGGAGAAGGCGGGGGAGGAGAATCTAATGGCGTCAACGAGCGCGTGCTGAGCACCCTTTTGAACGAGATGGACGGTGTTGAGGAACGGACGGACGTCTTTATCATTGGTTGCACGAATCGACCGGGAGCCATGGACGATGCTCTCCTGCGACCTGGTCGATTGGATCAACTCATTTATTTAGGATACCCGGATCTGCAGGACCGTCGTGAGATCATAGAGACCATTGCCCGGAGAATTCCGTTGGCTTTGGACGAGGACCATTTGTCGAGTGTTGCAAAAGCAACCGTTGGGTTCTCGCCAGCGGACTTGGAGGCACTTTTCAGGTAAGAATATTGAAGAGACATGTGGAGTACAGCTGCGCTTTGCTTTTGGAATCACGGCCACTAACTAAAAAGATGCCGAATCCCCTGCGTTCTGGTGCTTGCTATTCTATAGAGAGTCGGCTGTATTATCTCTTCGAAGGGATATTTCCGCCAAAAAGGTCCACCTGGAGGATATTCAGAGCAACATTCAGAAAATGACGCTCTCTGTGCAAAGTCGAGTTAGCGGAGAAGACGTCGTTGTACCTGAACTATATAGACAATTCCAACAAGATCGCTAGGACTTTTCTGGTCATCTTTATTAAGAGAAAATAAACCTTGGGCGCGACCGTCATATCTGTTTCAGTGAAGGGACGACAGTGGACATGCCAGTAGTTGGATGATAGGGAGAACTATTTACATGGTGAAAAGAAGACTCAAGTCTACAGGATGGCTTGAACTGAGCTGAGGCTTTTGCTCGTATTTTGATCGCAAGATCTCCCGAATACTGTTCAACAATTGCAGGTAACTCTGTTGAGGGTTTTCAGTCAATCTAAGAGAGAGAGAGAGAGAGAGAGAGAAAGAAAGAAAAAACTGTTTGAGCATGCAACAACAATGATCCGCCCAGCCCTCTTTATCCCTGGCAATGATTGGTCTTATGTTACACGAGGTCATTCCCGGGGTTTGGTGTATTCAAAAAGGAGGAAGAGGCGACAGGGAAAGCCCAAACTTACGCTGTGATAAAAGAAAAGGTCATTGCACCTGTCATTCCGAACCCTTGCTCCTGGGTGTCGGCCGATGTCTGAGTGTCCTTGCAACTATTTCGAAGGGTTCAATGAAAAGATGTCGATGTCAGCAAAGCGACCGCGAATATGGTTCATGAGAGATTTACAGATCGTCGGTAATTGGGCTCAGAAACACCAAAAAAAGAAAAAAGATAAAGATTGGATGCCACTGTCACTTGATGCTCTTGTCCAAAAAACCAAAGGTACATACCCACTGAACATGATGCAATCCGCAGGGCTGGCCTTCTTCTCGATTGCCTTGTCCCGCTTTGGCGCCATCAACTTCTTGCCCAGCCCTCCAAGTCCTCTGAGAACACCGCCCATATCGCCCTTCATGTAGGCCATACCGGCCGACAAGACGCCCGTACCAACATCCGCCATGATGTTGCCCTCCTTCAAGTTGCCTGTGGTGCTGTAGATATAAGGGAGGTCCAGAGCAGATCCAGAATGACAACAGTCCATAATAGCCGTCAGACGACATCCAGCCGGCAAGGGTCGAATCAGGATATCGTGCATTGTGTCGTCAATGATAACTCCTGCCTGTTCATGGTCCACAGGGTAGATGGTTTCATCGAAGCCATCATCTTCATCTCCGTCCAGATCTTCGGTCTGACCTCCATGTCCACTGTAGTGGAAGAAAAACGAGTCGTTGGGTTGAGCATCCCGGACAAGCCACTGCATGGCAGCAAGGATGTTGGCGTGGGTAGGGATACGGGAAGGGTCCTGTTGGTCGTCAGTGAGTGTGATAGTATCCTCCTCCTTGAACCCATACTGACGAGTAATGAACGTCTTGATGTTCTTGACATCATTGATGCAGCCTCTCAATTCGTTTTGCTGATTGAAGTAATTGATACCGACAAAGAGGGCGCGCTTTCGTCCTTGACAGTTTGACAACCGAAAGTCGGTTGGCGGCACCCTGTCTGGGCTTTGTCGGACCGCCCAGCCGGTGGGAGGAGGAGGCACATTCTGAGGAGCAATCTATTTTCGACAATGAGAAAAAAGGCAAAAGGCATTGTCAAAAATCAAGGTCGATTTTGTACGACATTTTGACGGGTTTCCCCCGGGTTCACAATCCAGGGGTGAAAAGGAAGGGAAAGGTCTGCCGCTTCTGACCTTCCAAGGAACCTCTCCACTCCTTTGTAAATGAGTTGGACTGCAAGATGTGCTTACCAAGTGTTGGGGGATTGCCTCTGAGGGAGGAGCATAGTATTGTTGCTGCTGCTGAGGTGGTGGGGCATGGCCGGGAGGGGGGTAGCCGTATGGGGAAGAGGCGGGTGGGGGATAATGGGGCTGGCCGGGAGGAGGGCCGTAGTATCCACCTTGGACTGGAGGAGGATAGGGCGAAGCACCGTAGGGATAGCCTTGTGGAGGAGGAGGGCCAGGGGGAGGAGCGTATCCGTGCTGCTGCTGCTGCTGTTGGTAATGGTGGTGTTCCTGGTGGTGTTCCTGGTGGACGACTGTCTGCTGATGGTGGTAATACTGCTGCTGCTGCTGCTGCTGCTGCTGGGAGTACTGACCCGGGTACATTGCGGAGAGGAGTGGAAGGAAGGAAAAAGGAAGGAAGGAAGGAAGGAAAAAGGAAGGAAGGAAGGAAGGAAGGATGGAAGAAGGAGAATGAAATGAAATGAAATGGATGGAACGAATGAGTCAATGAAAAGAAAGACAACGACAGACAAAGAGACAGGACAAAAGGGGGAAATGTCTCCCACTGACGGACCACGCAAGGGGTTTACTCGGCTGGTGCACAGGGCCCTCTTGTCTTCTCCTCCCTTCCTTGCACATTGGCCTCTTTCTCTTCCACACTCTCCCTCCTCTCCTCATCCCATTCCCTCCCTGCCTCCACAATGACCGACAAGGACATCCTCTACTCCTACTTCCGATCCTCGTGCTCATGGCGCGTGCGCATCGCCCTCAACCTCAAGAAGATTGACTATGAGATCAAGCCCATCAACCTGCTCAAGTCCGAGCAGGTAATGCTCCTCCCCTCCTTCCCTCCTTCCCTCCTTCCCTCCTCCCTCTCCCTGTTGCACTGAACCCAACAAACTCACACAAATGGACAAGGTGGTGGGCTTCTGGACCAAAACTCTCACCTCTTGATCCCTGGTTCCTTGGGGTTGAAAAAACCTTTGGTTCTGCTATCGATCCACCCGCGTTTTTTTGCCGCGCAAATTCACGTTAGAGACACGACAACTCACGTCAATGTGTCCTCTTTTTTTTTTGTCCCCCGGAAAAAAAACTAGAAAACCGAAGAGTACCGCAAGATCCAACCCTTTGGTTTCGTGCCTGCCTTTGTCGACCACAAGACGGGCCACACTCTGATCCAGTCTGTCAGCATCCTCGAGTTCCTGGAGGAGACCAACACCGGTAATGATCAAGAAGAAAGAGGACCAAAAAATCGAATCAGACTTTGTTTCCCACGGTCCAATTTTGTGCAAACCTTTGGCTTTCCTGACATGTAATTTCATGGTTCTCTGTATCATAGCCTACCCATTGCTTCCCAAGGACCCCATCGGAAGAGCAACAGTAACAACACATGCCCTCGCTTTCTACCACCTCTCTTTTTTCCCCCTTTCTTTCTTTATCGACTCTTGGGAAGGGAATGGCTAAAAACTAACCTTTTAACATGTTGTACGTCCCCTTGTTCTATTAGGTGCGCGCTTTGGTCGATGCTGTTGCCATGGACATTCAACCCGTGACGAACCTCCGCATCCTCGTCCATGTCGGTGATGAGAAGAAGGCCGAGTGGGCCAAGCATTTCCAAATGGAGGGCTTCAAGGCCTTGGAGGCCATGCTCGAAAAGTCTGCTGGCAAGTACTGCTACGGCGACTCGATCACCCTGGCCGATCTGGCCCTCGTCCCCCAGGCCTACAACGGCGAACGGTAAGATGGAAAGGATGAATATCGCGGGTTTACGATGTCTACTATGTTTACTGTACTTGCCTTCATGTCTTCTTTCTGGATTGATGGAAAACTACATGGCAATGGAGGAGACAAACATTGCATTGTTTATTAAATACTACTCTACTCCCTCTCTTTTTTTTTAGCTGGGGAGTTGACATGAGTGCCTATCCCAACATTTCGCGTATCAGCAAGGCATTGAACGAGATTCCAGAATTCAAGGCCGCTCACCCCTCCCAGCAAATCGACTGCCCTGCTGAGCTTCGTTAAGGAATAAGAGGAGAAAGAGAACGCTGGTTCCTCAAGGACACAATGTTGTACTAGAAGATCGTTTTCTGACTGAAAGTACATTAAAAAAAGCTGTAAAAATAATCTTGTGCCTGTTTTTGGAGTTTCAATGGTGAATGCAGAGTACTTTGACAACAGCTTTGTCACAACGAACACGAACAGTTTGAGATCAAGAGCCAGAGACGGTGACATTGGTACAGGATTTCCCTCTCAAAGGCAGCATTCTACAATGACTTGAATCTAGTCAATGTCAATCTGGCAGAGTAGTCTGTTTAATACGATTAAGATAAACATCCAAGGGGATTTTTTTTGTTGCCATGCTTTTCCTAGGCTGCGCCAGGCTGGATACTATTTCGGGCGGCGATCTTGTCATCCATTCAGTTGCTCGCTCAGCCCTTTCAAGAAAAGACGTGAAAGCCCCGGAATCTCCCGCTCCGCATTCTCAAATGCCAACTTTAGATCCTCAACTGCAAGCCGCTCGCTTTCACGTAAACAAAGTCCTTGCAACTACATTCCAATGACCAAAAAGAATTACATGCCATCAGGTTAGTAATCGACGCACTATTTCATAGGATCTTGCTAAAGAGCCTGTGGGCGCATTATGTCAACGACAAGTCCTTCTCTCCAAGCTGTGGGCTTACGTTGTTCAGGACAGGTCGTACAAATGTCTGATACACTTTGTCACGCGTCAAATCGGCTGAGGCTGGTCGACCACGTCGAGGTTCTGGCGGCCTGTCATGGATAGACAGCTTTTCCACATTGCGGTAACGTTGCGTCCGAACCGTGTCATACCCTGAATCACTGATCCTCATTTTCTAATGCGATGAACATGCGACCGAGTGTTAATATTCTTCTGGCAAAACAATAGACAAGAAATAATATACACTACTCTTGAATGAACGTACATCTCCCTTTGTGTATATTCCTTGAGATGGTCCCGGCACGGCAGGTTCCCGTACCGTGCCGAAATCCCATCCGCCATCTTGTTCGTCCTCAAAATTCCCTCTGCAGAATGGGTGTGAACGTTAGAAAAGACGACTTGCTACCCCAGAAAATACATTCGAAAATGAATAACAAAGGCCTGCTTCTTCGGAACTTACCCAGGCACATCATCATCCGAGGATTCGCTCTCGCGTCCTCCTCCTTCATGCAACCATCGTTCGTGAATTTCCAGTAGCTCTGTAAGATAGGATGATTTTTTTGCAGCTCTGATAAACCTATGCTTAGAAAGTTCTTTGGCAGAGGGCCGCTATTTCAAAAATGAGAACATCTATTAAATACAATGATATAACACATCGCAGCACACTCGAAAGAATGCTAAAAAATGGCCATACCAGTGCTGGATCACGCTGTAAACATGCTGCCACAAAATCCTTGAATGCTTTTGAATAGCTTCCCTCGAGAACAGGTGGGGCGTTCTTTGGAATTAAAAAGAGCACTTTCATGGGGTGTATATCTGAATATGGCGGCTCGCCTTTAGCCAGTTCGATAGCGGTGATTCCCAGAGACCAGATATCTGCCTTGTTATCGTATCCTGATTGCTTAATAACTTCTGGTGCCATCCAAAACTAGTTTTCGTGGAAAAGTGTTATCAGCATCTGATGACTCTACCGACAGCACATGCCAACATTGCTTCACTTACAGGTGTTCCGACAAAAGTATTTTTCTTTGTCATGGTTGCTGTTAACTATTTGGAAATTGTGGGTGGTGAATACCCTTGTTGATTACGAGGCTCCGAAACGAGATCTTCTTGGCACAAATTTCTTGATTACCTGACCAGAAACTCCAAAATCTGCCAATTTGACATCTCCCTCCGTTGTAAGGAGTACATTGGCCGCTATAGTTGAAAATTCGGGGGGAGTCATTGCATGAGTTGGGTGAAAACACGTAATCAATCGTCAGAGCTGCTGTTATTGTTTGTTACCTTTGATGTCTGTATTGGGCAGGTTGCACGACAGCATTCGCGGAGCATGGTTGGTCACAGGGAAGAAGAAAACACGAGATTCATGCGACAAAATGTTAGCCCGCGCACGCGTCATGCCATTCTTTGTTTGACCCACAACAAAAACTAAAAAAAAAAAAAAAAAAAAAATCCACATGATACACCCTTTCGTCGCCGTTTACCTCGGTGAAGCTTGCCCTCTCCGTGGAGATATTCAAGACCTTTCAGAAGCTCGCGAGCTATAATCGCAATGTAGTCCTCTTTGAAACTGGCAGCTTTCATCTAATGTGTGAGGAGAAAGCAGTCTTGTGAGGGTTTGGTAATAAATGCACTTTTGAGGTTTGGAACCACCATCCTGGTGTATATCGCCCTTACCAAATCCGAGCAAGATCCTCCTGAGCAATATTCCATGATGATCCAAAGGTTCGCCCCCTTGAGGAATGAAGCAAAGTATCTAGGCCGGACTCGGGTTTTAATCTCTCGTACAAGACTCATCATGAATTCCTTTCGTTCGAGAGCAATGACAGATTATCCACTCTACCTCGTTACGAAAGGAGAATCCAGCTGCGACAGGATGTTGATCTCTTGCTGGATATCGTCAATTTCATCTTCTGCATTCTCAAGGTCAATGATCTTGATTGCAACCGGCTTTTTTGTCCTGCGATCAAAACTAAAAGAATGGTCAATGGCAAAATAGGTTATGACGATACCAAGAGCAGGTTAATATGGCTGCTCTTTCCGTTAGACTCCACCAACCACTCGCCCTCTCTCCTGTTCCCCTGTCGTGAGCGGAAAAAGCAGTAGGACAGTAGCATTCACTTTCTCCCTCCCACGCTACTTAGTGTTGTCCTGTTCTCGAGTAAAATGAATTCAGGGGCCAACGATTGAACAAGATCACATGAGCTCTTTGCACTGTTGTTGTCGATATTGTCGTTGGAGTTGTTGTAGTTGATGAGAAGAGTCCTCAATCGTCAATCTGGCATTAAGAACAGGTGTTCTCGCCATACAAACACTGCTAGGGTCGTAGATCCCGTATAAAAGAGAAGGCTGAGCAAGAGGGGAAACGAGGGGAAGAGTCTCTCCTCCCTCTTTGTGAGCCCCCTTGATCCAGCCCTGAGTGTGTCCTCTAAACCCCAGGGAAGTGGCAATGATCCTGCCAAAACAACAGCAACCACAACAACAACATGCAGTCTGTCGTTGTCAACGGCGGACCTGCAGCGGCGGCGACAAGCTGTTTTCGTCGTATCCAAACCGATCCTGCTCAATGGCGTCTGTCGATGACTCTCTCTCTTTGTCTGCGCATTACCCTTTGAATACTTCTCCAAAGGAGCCTTTGCCTAAGACAATGCAAGAATTGCCATACATCAGTAGAGTCCAGAAAGCACTGCTCTTGTTGCGATGACTGTTGTCGGTCGGCCTTACCGATACGCTCAAGCTTGACATAGTACTCCTCTGGATCCAACTGACTGGAGACGCTCTATGTTTTTCCAGTCGATTTTCCGAGGTACAACAAAAAAAGAGAAAAGAACAGAGTCAGTTTAAGTTCCAGACCCGAACATGGACTTTTGATTGCCATTGTAGAAAGGTTTGTCTGGGTACCATGACGGACGAATGGTTCAATGGACAGGTAGTCTAGGCAAATGAGAGCCGCAAAAGGAGGGAGAAGAGGCAGTAACGGAAGGAGGAACGTGGGGAAGGGAAAGAAGGAGAAAGAGAAGGAGGAAGGAGTGTGCTTGTTCAGCAAGAAACAAGGTTGTTGTGTGGAGGCGAGACTTTGGGCTATGGGCGGTGCGAGTGAGGAGGGGCGGAACAGAAGAGGTAGAGGAATGAGGGAATGAGGATGAGAGGACGAAAGGGAAGAGAAGAAAGGAACGAGAACGAGAACGAAGGGAAGAGCAGAGGAACAAAAAGAAAAAAGATGCGACGCCCTTTCTTTCTCTCTCCACACATCCACACCCATGGGGCCCCCTTGCACGGCCAGAGGTCCAAGCCATGCTCTCTCTCTCTTTCTTTCTCTCTTTGTGCGGTATACATCTCTGTATCTATCTTGAGCTCACTCAGTACTCTTGTCTCTCTCTTTTTCTACTCTTATGTACATACTGTATTCCCCCTCCCATCTGGTTCCTGCCTTGCACCAATGGCGCCTGGTGTATGAATGAACTCGGGCCCCTATCTGAGGCCGATGGGCGCCAACGCGACAGTCCGCAGACGGACGCGTTTGAACGAATGTCTCTGTCGCTCCGACCCCTGCAGGTACAGCCTGTGAACAGCCTGAGCAGTCACAGTAAACACTTTGTGCGGAAGATGTCACATCTTCACCAAACCATCGTTTGCTCACACATACATACACACACCATCGCCATGGCATCCCCATCTACTGCATCCGTCGGTCGTCTGTACCGCTCCTATCTTCGCGTCATCGCCGACTGGCCCGCAGACCCAATTCGCCCAACCCGCAACATGAAGACCGCCCTCCGGAGCCAGGTCACATCAACCTTCCGGGCCCCCATTGCTCCTTCCGAGACCCTCTCCTCCAGACTTGCTGACGCCGAGGTCCAGCTCGAAGCCCTGCAACGGATCACTGGAAACGAGTTTAAGCAAAAGGTAAGAGAGAGAATGGAGAAAAATAGAGCGAGACAAAACTGTACAGAATAGGGCCCGGATCCTGGGTCATGGATTCTGAGATCCTGATTCTATCTTCTCCCTTTGGTATTTGACACTCCAACAAAAAAATATCATTACTGACTTTCTCCCTCCAATCTGCACCCTGTGTCTTAGTACCCATTGTCTTCAAAGCTGTTGACCCCTGCCAGTAATCCAAACTACTACTCAAAGCTCGTCGACATGCTCGAGAAGGAGACCGCAAAGAAGAACTTTGAGGCCATTGGCAAGAAAGGCCCCTCTTTCTTCCAGAAGCTGTTCAGGACAGCAAAGTAATATAACCACCTCCCGGCGCTGGGCTCCACAGCACTTTCTTGTATCATAAACTCCCATGCAAAGAAATATCCAACCTGCCATTCTTCATTCATTAGTTGTTTTTTTTGAGCTGAGCTGAACTGAAAATATGTATTATGTTTATGTTGTGAGGAGGATAGAAAACCTTCCTATCGCGAATGGTTGATATGGACAACTGATTTTCTTTCTCTTACGTTTGTACCATGATCTGTGCATTCTCGATACCGACATCCTCCAGAGTCTTGCCCACTTCGCCCAGCAGCTGCTTGCCCATAAAGACAAGCTAGCGAATACATAAAAAAGAGAAGGATTCTCTGTTAGCCATCGTGGCATACTCCCACACTTTGGTATTTTGATTCTCATCCAAAACAGGATATGATACTTACCTCAAATGGTTGTGTTCTCGCATCTTCAACTTCAGACTTGACAAACTCGAACAATGCTCGAACAGGTGCCGTTTTTGAAAAGCGGTGCATCAACCGAGATCCATCACTGAGTCGGAACCCAATTCTTGTAGAGGTGGCTGGGTCCGTAGGCTCCTCGTGGCGGATAGGCTGTATGCTCTCGAGCAAGGAAACCTCCTCCACTAGCTCAGGCTCTGCGACTTCTAAATTCGTTTAATGAGAAGACGAATAGAAAGTTAGTATTCAATCTCATGATCAACACCAGAGCGTTTGTTTGACAGCGAATACGACACTTGCCTGTGGGTGTTTCCGTAATGGACGTGTCTTCATCTTCCGCCGAGGGGATATCGATGGCGCTGGACGGGTCTCCTCCCATGGAAGCCATCATTGCTGCCTGAAGTTGCTCTTCTTCAGTCATGTCCGAGACATCCTTGACCAACTTTTTTTTCTTTGGCTGCGAGGGCTTTGAAGCAGAGTCTGTGAGCGAGTGCATGTCCAAGAACTCGGAAACTGGAAAAAGATAAAATGTATAGACATTAAATGTCAGTCATAGCCACAAAGGACATGCGGATCAAATTATTGACGCCCCTACAAAGGACCGTACCATCAGAAAGAAAGTCCATGGGATCAATAGCCTTGCTCCAGACGTGCATTCTCTCGGCTAGAACAATATAAAGATATCAGTACATATATCCAGGATAACAGGATGACAAGCAATGAATAGCTATTTTTTACCTGTTCTAGGATCAATGATGGCGATATGAGGAAAGGTCTTGAGAGGGTAGTATGCCGCGTACTTTTTTCCCTCGACACTATCCGAGTAAAACTGGTGCGTATAAATGATGTTGGTCAGCACGCGCGTAGTCGACAGTCATCGCTCCATAATAATAGATAATTCCTGCAATGATCCTGGTTGCAGTACCTGTAAAAAGACAAAGTTCTCCTTCACGACTTCCTTAACACCAAGGTCACTCCAAAGATCGCGATTGAGGACTTGGCAAGCAAAAACGCCAGCCTCCTGAATATTCACCATAAGCCACTTTGTCTGAGCCTTGGCCACATTACGACTCTAATATTAGTATACAACGAGTATTAGCATGTCGACTATTGAAGGGTACACTTTGGAAGACCTAAAGAAAACCTCCTTTACCTGATCAAAGTCGCCTCGGGCCATCAAATCAAGTGGGGCTTTGAACAAATCGGCCAGACGAGAAGTCTTTGGGCTCGTTTCTCCTCCGAAAGTAGCTGCCTCTGCTGCAAAATCACGGAAAGCATCCCTGGCAAGGCTGGACGAGTCTGGAGGCAAAAACACGGATGGCGCAGCGCGAGTACCTGTGGGTAAAAAAAGCCGATAACGCAAGCAAGCGCAGAATAAAAAAAAGGCGTCAGTGCCTGTGTCATTGATGCTAAATCTTGATTGAACAAAGATTATGCATCCAAAAGGTCGTGCTTGATAATGCAATAAAAACTTACGAACGGAACCTCCAAACATGGATCCAGCATGGTCACCATAGTCGTCACCAAGTAACATTTCATGTCGAGGCGCAATCGGGGCACGGATGCTGCTTGCAGCCTTGTTCTCTTCCTCCATCAGAGACCGCGCAAGTTCTGCATCCTGATCAAACGTGTCAAAGCCGCCGGAAGATCCGTTGTTGGAAGGCGATCTTGAGCGGCGAGCGCCTCTGGCACTGCTATTAGCGTTGTTGTCGATGGAGGAAGAAGTGCCTGCGAGGTCGATACCGCCGCTTTCCATGTACAAAGTGACAGCTCGATCAAGGGATCCATCACACACCTACGAAGAGAACGAGTGAGTGAGAGTCGACGGTCAGTTTCTGAACCCCCCTCCCCCCCTGTGGCGCGTTCGGTTTACTCTTTCGGAACCCTATTCTCGTTCAGATGCAATGGAACCAGGGAGAAAAAGTCAAGGAGAAAAGGTCAAGCAAGGAAAGGCCGGGAGAAGGGGATACGAACCGTCAGATAGTTTGAGGCGACATCGGGGTCTGCGGAGGTGATGGCACAGAACTGGACAATGTCCTCAGAGTTGACGGACTCCATGGCGGCGACTTTTCTTTTTCTGGTGGTAATGGTGGGAGCGGTGGCGGTGGCTAGTTAGGAGAAGGGAGGGGGAAGGGGAAGGGGAGCGAGAGAGAGAGAGAGAGAGAGAGAGAGAAAGACAGAAAGAAGGAAGGAAGAGAGATGGAGAGCGGGAATGTGGAAAATGAGGAACGGGACGGAGGTGGTTTCTTGTCGACGAATGAATGAAATCGACTGAAAAGAGAGAGTGCGAGCGAGAGGCGCGTTGCACGGACAGCGAGCAAGCAAGAGAAAGAAAAGCGTGCGCCAGAGCGCACACCCTCCTCGTGGCACTGACGTGTGTGCTGTTGATGTGCGGGGTGTGCTGTTGTGCTGTTGGCTAGTGTGCTTGTTGTTTGTTCTTCGATATCTGTAATTGCACATCCGCACCCCACCCATGTGCAATTAGCGGAATTGCGTGATCGGTGATCTGCTCTTTTGTCCTGTTCTTTTTTTTTCATTTTCATTTTCACAAAGTGCTCTGCCTCCCTCTCCTCTCTCTGTCCCTGTGCAAAAAAAAAAAAAAAAAAAAGGACCTTCATTCACTCCATTCCATCCTTCCTTCTTCCTTCCTTCCTTCCTTCCTTCCTCACTCCCTTTCCTCCCCTCTCTCTTTCCCCCTCCGCAAGTCCCGGCATTTGCAATGGGAGTTCCAGCCCTCTTCAGATGGTAAACACCACCAGCCATCCGCTCACATTCCACAGGAAACCCTCGGTGGATCAAACCTCCTTTGCCGGTCAAAACATGCATGAACAAGCACCTGTAACTAACTTGCCAGCTGATTGCTTTTCTCTCTTAGGCTTGCCAACAAGTACCCAAAGATCACCACCAATGTTGTCGAGGAACACCCAAAGGAGATTGATGGCGTCGTTGTACCCATCGACATCACCCAACCCAACCCAAACAACGAGGAGAACGACTACTTATACCTGGATATGAACAACATTATTCATCCATGCTGTAAGCCTGAGGGAAAGGTAGGGTGTCTGGACCATCGCACGTGGTTACCCCCCCCCCCCCCCCAAGCTATGAATATGGATCTAGAAACTACTTGCTAACTTGCTCCCCCACTGCGTTGATGTGTCTGATCCGGATTGACCACACCTTAGCCACCACCAGCGAACGAGGACGAGATGATGGTAGCGATTTTTGCGTACATTGAGCGTATCGTCAACATGGTTCGCCCCCGCAAGATGCTCTACATGGCCGTTGGTAAGTGCAGGATGCAGACAAACTCCTGATCCGTCAGTGATCGTTTCCTACCCCCATTACTTTAGGGACTAACCAAATGATGTATTCCGTAGATGGTGTTGCCCCTCGCGCTAAAATGAACCAACAGCGATCCAGACGTTTCAGGACTGCACAGGAAGCCAAAGAGAAGGCTGCCAGTGAAGACAAGGCATGGGAAGAACTCACTGGTATGGAACGAAAGAGCGCAGGACTTTTGTTTTGGAAATATGCAGGAGAACGTCCTCTTAACTAATGCCCATCATATCCTTTTCTATTTTGTTCCAGCTGATCTCAAGGCTCAACGCCCCGACCACGATACAACACAAAAATTTGATGGAAACTGTATTACTCCTGGAACACCTTTCATGGTCAATTTGGGAAAGGTCTTGCGATTCTGGGTTGCCAAGAAGCTGAACGAGGATCCAGGTTGGATGAACCTGAAGGTCATCTTGTCCGACGGCAGTGTCCCTGGAGAGGGTGAGCACAAGATGATGAATTTTATCCGCTCCCAGAGATCGGCTCCACACCATAACCCCAACACCAGCCATGTCATTTACGGTCTTGTAAGTCATCGTCATCAGGAACGATACATTTTGGACTCTATCAGTGGCGCATCACTAACTTATGCCAATTCTACATGTGTATAGGATGCTGATCTGATCATGTTGGCTCTTGGAACACACGAGCCTTACTTCAAGGTACTTCGTGAAGATGTGTTCTTCCAGGAGGGCAGTGCAAAGAATAAATGCTTTCTTTGCAATCAGACCGGACATATGGCAGCACAGTGCCAAGGCAAGGCCAAGGTCAAGTCTGGAGATTTTGATGAAAAGGCCCCACCGGCGACAGAGAAGCCATACATTTATCTCAACGTCAGTATCCTTCGCGAATATCTGGAGGTCGAACTCAAAGTTGAGAACCTGCCTTTTGAATGGGATCTTGAGCAAGCGATCGATGATTGGGTCTTTTTGTGTTTCTTTGTCGGAAACGACTTTTTGCCTCATTTGCCTTCCTTGGAGACACGTGAAGGTGCCATTGATATTTTGATTGATATTTGGAAGCAGGTCCTACCACTCATGGGCGGTTACATGACACAAAATGGCGACGTAGACTTGAAGAGAGCGCAGTTCCTTATGACCGAACTCGGAAAGAAAGAGGACGGTATCTTTCAGGAACGTCGAGAGAAGGAGGAGCGCAAGATGAAGAACAACAAGCGCCGCAAGCTGGAAGACCAGGCCAGGTCTCTCTATGCCTCACAGGAGGGAGGTGCTGCGCTGTCACATTCTGCCAATTTCAACATGCCTGCAGTCGCCGTCCGAGGTCTCGGCAACAAGGCTGAGGCCGAGAAGGAGGTTGCAGCTCTTAACAAGAAGATTATGGAGGAAAAGGTCCGGGTAAGGACAATAACGAACCAGGCTGCCGCTGCACTGCTGAAAGCCGAGTTGGCAGGAGAATCGGCAGTGACCAAAGCTACAGATGAAACTGCAGAGACCAAGGAAGATGTGGAAACGGCCGACAGCGCTGTCGATGGTGTATCAGAAAGCGCCGCCGATCCTGACATTGAGATGCGGGAGAAGAACCCTCTCAAGCGAACGATTGAGGAAGTTGAAGACAAGGATGACGAGTCGTCGACTGTTGAGGGGGAAGATGATGACACCGAGGCTGCCGCTACTCCGACTCCCATTCCCGCTGCCATCGCCAAGAAAAAGGCACATGTGGACGATGACGAGGAACCTGATGACAACGTCCGATTGTGGGAACCAGAATATAAGGAGCGCTACTACAGGAACAAGTTCCACATTGAGCTGTCAGACGCTCCAGCTCGAAGAGCGTAAGTTTTGTCTGTTGATTGATGCGTTATGTTCCTGAAAAAGATCATTTTAAATTAACCATTTGCTTTTTTTCTATGGAACTTTCTTTTAGTATTGTCAAGAGCTATATTGAAGGATGCTGTTGGGTTATGAAGTACTATATGCAAGGATGCCCATCATGGCAGTGGTACTACCCTTACCACTACTCTCCTTTTGCCTCGGACTTTGTGGACATTGGAGATCTGGAAATTGAGTTTGAACTCGGCGAGCCTTTCCACCCAATTGAG
Source organism: Entomortierella parvispora (assembly GCA_963573315.1). Taxonomy (NCBI): domain Eukaryota; kingdom Fungi; phylum Mortierellomycota; class Mortierellomycetes; order Mortierellales; family Mortierellaceae; genus Entomortierella; species Entomortierella parvispora. Next base: position 2,181,004 of record OY752146.1, read on the forward strand.
CAACTTATGGGAGTCCTTCCTGCTGCCAGTAAGCAGCACATCCCCCCAGCTTTCCAGCCCTTGATGTACGAGGAGGATTCGCCTATTATCGACTTTTATCCCGAGAACTTTGAGATGGATCTCAATGGCAAGAAATTTGCTTGGCAGGGTGTTGCCCTTTTGCCTTTCTTGGATCCCGTCCGTCTATTGGAAGCCATGAAGCCGCTTTATCCCAAACTCACCGAAGATGAGGTTGAGCGCAACAAATTTGGCAAAGAGATCCTCTTTGTGAGCGAAAAAAGCAAGCTGTACGACCCGCTCTGCGACAAGCTCTATAGCTCCCGTGGAGATGGCGAAGTTGTTTATTTGGATTATAAGAAGAGTGGTCGTCTCTTGGGAACAGTCTCCAGGGATCCTCAATGCATTCCCAGGAGCTCCTTCCCTACACCTTTGGAAGATTACGGCTTGACGGATATTTCTGTCGACACGTCTATTAGCGTCATTTACTCCAACCCAACAGTCGCTGACGGCTACGTTCACCCATCGTTGATGCTCAAGGGAGTGAACCCGCCCTCAAGAGTCTTATCACCGGAGGATATTCGATGGATCAGAAATGGCGGTGGTTCTCAGCGCGGAGGTCGCGGTGGTCGCGGTGGTCGTGGTGGCCGTGGAGGTTTTGGCGGATATAACAACCGTGGTCAAAACAATGGTGGAGGATTTGATCGTAACCGCGGAGGTTCTTTCCGTGGACGAGGCGGATTCACGCCAGACAACCGAGGCGCTTCCGACAGAACATATCCCGGTCAGAACTTTGGCTACAATGGCGGTGCAAACCACGATGGATCAAGGTTCCCAGAAGCTGGACCTTATCAAGGCTATGATTCAAGGCCAGGCCATGTCGGCTACGGCGGTGGACGCGGTGGTCATGGTGGCTATGGCGGAGATGATCACCGCACGAATGGCCACCATGGTCATGGCACTTCCGGTCGTGGCGGTCATCAAAATGACCATCACGCGCAAGGCTATGGCCGTCAAGGTGGCTACGAGCATGGCCCAAGTGGAGGATATGGTGGCCAAGGTGGACCCGGTGGTCGTGGAGGTTATGGTAGCGGCGGCCGAGGTGGCTATGGTCATGACGGTGGCCACTCCTCTCGGGGCGGATACGGTGGTCAGCAAAATGGCGGCTATGGATCTCATCACCAAAACAATAGTGGTGGATACAACAGTGGCGGTGGTGGACGTGGCGGCTATGGAGGAGGACAATCCCGTGGCGGATATGGCGGTGGATCACGCGGTGGATATAACGGAGGTGCATCTGGCGGCTACGCGCCTCCACCTTCGCATCATTATGGAAGCCAGCAAGCGCCTGTGATCCCTGGATTTGCACCCGTGAACCACTATGGACCTCCAGCGGTTCCCACGCCGCCTTATGGAAGCGCTGTTCCCCATGGTATATTGCCCGTACAGGCAGCCCCTCAGCAACCAGGCCAAGGATGGTACGGCCACCAAGCGTCTGCTCCCTCTCGTCCACCATCAGGTCGAGGAGGCCGAGGCGGTTACCAAAACAACAACATGCCAGCGTTCCCCTATCCCCCACAACGTCATTAGTTGACATATCTCTCTACCTTTTTCTCTTTTTTTTTTCCATATTCTCATCATTCTTTTGCTGTACAGAAACTTTTTTTCGCCGAAATATTTTTGTATCATATGTGTCATTTTGTCATTGTCCTCTTTATTGCTCGTTTCTTTTTCCCAAAGGACCAAGCTATTGTATGATAATACAAAAAAAATCTTTACCCCCCTTTCAAAGAAACTCTTTGTGGCATCTGTGATTTTTTTTTATTCTTTTTTGGAACGAATCTCGGTCGTCCAGACCATGGGTGCATCAGTTTCGATGGTGACATGGGAGCTGACCAAGGCGTTGGAAGTACTGATCTGTGTCCCAAAGGAAGTTCTCCAGTTTTCTAGATGACACAGAAAAGAGATATGGTCAAAATTGGCGTGAATGATGAAGCAAAAGTGATGTAATAAAGCAGCAATTGAATCTAAAAAAAACTCTTACCAACATCCCATTTCAGGCCCGTAGTAGTCAAATGCGCCACCGAAGATCCGACTGGAATGATCCCACAAGTTGGTCCTTCAATGTCCAAGTTGCAAGTGATTCCATGTTTGCCCTATGAATAGATAGCCAACCAGCGGATCAAAATGAAGAAGAAGAAAAAATCATTCAGATGACAAGATCGAGTACTACTTTTAAAAGTGGTCATAAAACAAAACAATGTCTTACAGGTCCAAGAACGACGACGATACTTTCATCCGACACCAAACAAGCGTGTCTTTCCCGGTTGAGGATACAAAGATGATGAATACTCGACATGGACTGATCAAACCGCCCACCGGTGCCTCCCAAAGCCACCACGCCCAAGTTAACCGCTTGCTTATGTTCCTGACTCGCCGCTTCGGTTGTTTCTGAGGGTATAGAGAGTGATGAGGAAGGGGTTGACGGGACAGGGTCGCGTGCACGGACAAGCTCTACACACTTCATGAAATCGGTCGAATATTCGCAAGTGTCACGCTCCACTGGTACACCCTAGTTGGTTGTAAAAAAATGCGTGTATGGCTGTCATTATTGAAAAGTAGGCATTGGGACTCGCAGGGTGTTTGCTTTTGGGTAAACATTACCGGTACTGTACCTTGGATTCGTAATATTCCTTCACAGAGTCGCGCAGAGAATCAAAATCGCCACGAACATAGTCAGGCAGGTATCTAAACAATGATATCAACATCATCATCATCAGATGGACTGTTCGATCGGGCTAGAAGATACATACTCATTCATCTCTTCATAATGAGAAGGGTGAAAATCTTACTTTGCGCGTTCTTCGTCTGTGGCGTGCAGGTCGTACAGTCTATTAGCTCCGCCGTCTGCACAGAACCGATACTTGGCTAAAAAAAATCCCCCCTCCATATCAGTTAGAAAAAGCTCATTCCTTTCTCCGCTCCGTACCTTCTCCCCCAGTGTCGAAATGACAAGGTCCTCCCTCTCATGCTGATCAACTCACCATTCCGCCACACGTTCTCGAAAAGGTCTCGGCGGAGCAAAATGGGTTGGTTGAGAATAATGAGCGCGAAATGTCCTTGTCCTGTTTCCTCTGAAACATATTTCCGCCGGTACTCATCAGGGCTCTCGAGGCATTGACTTGGCTGCCAGTTCATGGTCGACTCCTTTTTTTTTCTATGTTAGCTGAATGGGGAAGGAAATGAGAAGCGAGAGAAAGTGTGGGGTGGTGGGCGATCGAAATGCAAGTCTATACCCTTAATATATCGGAATTTGCACAGCTTTCGCCACCGCTGCGGTTTTGCACGTTTGTCTCTCAAAGCAACACCTGGAGCTAGACTCTATCATGAAAGCAAGTTCTGCAGGAGGGAGCGTTTGGGGCGCGTATTCTTTTACTGTTGAATCCCAAGGCCAAAAAGAGGCAGCCAGCATTCGCAGCAGAAAAGTCAATCATCATTTTGTATTTTGTTTTTTTTTCCTCCAATTCTAGCTGCTATCCGGAGAGTAAAAACCCTTCATCCATTGAATTCTTTTTTTTTTCCTTCAATTCTTTAATGATTACCAAAGACAAAGAGAAGAAAGTAGGAGGAAGGAATGAAAGAGATTTTTTGTTTTGCAAAAGTAGTCGGAAAGTCATAAACAAATGGGTAGGAATAAAAGGGATTTTGCGGGGGGTTAAAGAGAGATGAAGAAGGGCTTTTTGCAACGATAGGAATCATTAACTAAGGTCGCTGAAATTAGGCGTACAGAGTGTGGGGGAAGAAGAGCATGGGTATAATCGTACATGTAAAAGGGAGGCGGAAGGAAGGAGTTCGAGAAGATCCCATTTGAAAAGAGGACATTAGAAAAAAAAAAGATTGTTTTGCTTTTGCAAGGTTTAGGGGAGAATTTCAACCTCACTTTTACCTTCCACCCAAGGAAGGAAACAGAAAACAAGGGAGCAAAAGGAAAGGAAGGAGAGATTAACAAAAAAAACAAGGGAACGATTAGATAACAGTGTAGATGCTGAAAAGAAACACAAAAAAAATTGAGTCGAAGATGACAAGGCCTTTTTTTCAGGACGTCGGAGCGGAGGAACCAGTCCATGGATCTTCCCCTACTTAAAAGGGAGCAGGGACACCATCGTTGATAGCAAGCTGGTTGACAACAGCCTTGAGCCAGGCCTCAATGGCCTCGGGCGACTGATCTACTGGAGTCTCGCCGTAAGTGGTGACAGCCTGGCGCTTCTCGATCACAGGTGCCGAGGCAGCTGACGAGGGCACGGTACCGGCGGTTTCAGTGGGTTTGGCAGCCTCGGCGGTGGTACTGGTGGCTCTGGCCTCCGTGGATGTAGGCTGGGCGGCCGCAGTCGAGATGGAGCCGGCAGCTGAGGTAGCAGATGGAACAGCGGTGGTAGTTCCATTCTGAGGACCTCCAACAGCTGGGGGCGAAGTATTCGCGGGCACCTTCCCTCCAACCTGAACAGAAAAGATGGTGTCGTTCTGGGTATACTGAACGTTTCCAGTGTAACCGTTCTCACCACCGACGATGGCGGTGATAGTGGACTGGATGTTAAAGGGGACATCTGCGGCCGCGCCAAAGGCAAGACCAGGGTAGGCGACCATGAGAGAAAACAAGGTACCCACGAAAGCGATTCCGGCGGGTGAGACCATGGTCACCGAAGGCGAAAGAACAGTGCCCTTACCGGGAACAGTCAGTCCGACCTCCTGGTTCACAACACCAAAGTCCTTTCCGTTCCAGGTGGTGGAAGCCTGCATGGACTTGATGAACAATGGCGCATCGAAGGGGTTGTAGATCATGACCTGGACAGGTGTGGTGCGGGGCTGGGTGACCTGCAACATGTTCAACAGTCCTGGCTCGGCCTTGGATCCTGCAGCAATCAACTTGTCCGTGATACCAGTGATAACCGACTGCATCGTGACGGAAGCCATGGCCTCCTTCAAACTTTCAACAGTGGTCGAGTCTGCGGCACCAGCCACGTTCAAGGTGAAGGAAGCACCGGCCACGAAACCACTCAAGAAGGCATCACGAACGGCCGCATTGGTGGGGGCCAAGTGGAAGACAGCGGGCAAAGTGTTGGCACCGGGGACCAGGACCATATTCGTGACGGTGGCGCGACCCATCTGGTTACCTTGGTAACCAATGTTGAAAGAGACATCACCGACCTTGACCGTCAAGCCCGAGGGGTTCTGCAAGACGACATTCTGGTTGATCTCGAGATAGTCGGGCGTACCACCAGTAATGGAGATGTTGGTAATAGAGGCACCACCAGCGTTCAAGTTCATACCAGCCAACGTCGATGCAACAGAAACAGCGATACCAGGGATCTTGACTTCACCGGCAGCAGTGTCAGCGACAGTATCAGCAGTACCAGCCAAGTAGAATTGGACACCAGGACCGGTAGTCAAGACCTTGGAGAAGGCATTGAAGGCCTCGTGCGAGTTGCTCTCGACATTCAAGGGGATGCTGGAGTAGCCAGTCTTGAGGAGGCCAGGGGAAAGGGTGGTAGCTGGTCCGAGAGGAATCTGCAAGTTGGCAACGTTGTTTCCTTGAGGCAATTGAATGTTCATGTTCTCAGCAACCTGGGTGATGCTCAAGGGGAAGGCAAAAGGAATGTGGAAGTTGGCCTCAATGTCATCCGAGGAGGTCATGACCGAGTAAGGGTTGCCACCGGTAAAGTCCAAAGTCATGGTCTTCATGGTGATACCAGTGATCAAATCTTGCTTGCCGATGCTGGGAAGGGAAACATTCAAGGTCAAGGTTGTGAACGCAGAGCTCAACCAGGAGACAGGGCCGCTGGCAGGAGTGACAGACTTGCCCTGAACAATCAAGTTGGGAGTACCACCGCTCAAGGCGAGACGGAACATGTTGCCGAGAGCATCCAAGCCGGCCTCGGTGGTCTGCTTGGTCAAAGTACCCTCCATGGCAATGGGAGTCTGTGCGTTGGGGAGGAGACTGAGACCAGAAGTCTGGACAAAGCCAACGTCCTGGCCCTGGAAGATGTTGCTGAACACGACTGTTCCCATTTCAATACCAACGTTCGAGGGGTTGGGCAACGAAGCCGTGAGAACCAAGTGAATACCATCGGGGTCGTTCGAGGGCAAGTCGTACTTGCTAATGACCAAGCCCTGGAGACCGTTGAAGCCCTTGAGGGTGACATTCTTGTTCATGTTGATGCCGGGGATAGGGGCGCCCATGGCGGTGACAGTCATGTTGCTAGCAGTGATAACCCAGTCAAAGGATTCGGCCTTGAGCGAGTAACCGACAAAGTCACCCATGTTGGCAGCGCTGGCGACGTGGAAGGGAACATTTGTCAGAGCGAGCTGGGCACCAACATCAGCCTTGGCCGAGACCACGGGCATGGCGATCAATCCAATATCAGACAAGGCACCGTTGTTGGACCAAGCAACAGTCGAACCACTGGGGAAAGAGATCTCGGCATCAAAGGGACCAGTGTTGGCAATCAAACCGTTGATGTTGGTGGTGAAGTCAGTCTCGGCAGGGCTGTTGATCATGACGCTGGAGAAGCTCATTGTGGCCAAATCGACGATGGACTGGGCAATGGGTCTACCAACAATGGGCAAGAGCTTCATGATGGTATCATCGGTAGCAGTAGGCACGCCGTTCTGGACCAAGGTCAAGGAGGTGGCGTATTCACCGACCATGACATCAACGGTCATGGCAACGTCGACCTTGAGACCCTTCATGGCAGCAGTGACAAATGTGGGCAGGTTGAAGCCAGCAAAGACGGAAGAGTCGATCTTGACAGCGGGGTTCTTGGCCATCTGTCCAAGGGCAACAATGGGGGCAGAGTTCAAGTTGTTGACCTTGGCCTGATCAATCATCAAGCTCAAGAGGGAATCAATAGACAAGTCCATGGTCAAGGGCAAGGGCTGGGAAGCCTGCTGGGTCATTCCAGCAACCTGGATGGTGACGGAGGGCAGGTCAATGGCACCCAAAGTGCGGTTGTTGTAGGTGACAGTGGACTTGATGGACTTGATGGTCAAACCGGGAAGGAAGGGGTTGTTGACCGTGACAGTGGCCATCGCAATACCAGTCTCACCAGTGTTGTCGAGAATGGTCAAGGCGGTACCCAGGAGAAGCTGTGCAGGGTTTCCAGGCATGTTGGACTGGAGCTGAACCTGGCTCAAACCGGCGGCGAGAGGAGGGATACCCGAGGAGGAGCTAGAGCCAAAGATGTCAACAGTGGCGACCACGTTCGACATGTACTTTTGCAAAAGATCCTGACCACCCTTGGTGCCAGTAGGAGTGAAGATCGCACCAGCAGTGCGGATGTTCTCACCAGGGACGAGGTTCAAGGTAGGGAAAACAACAGTTCCGACGTTGTCGCCTTCGTACTGCATCGCGAAATTAACAGCTGCAGTCTCACCGACACCAGTGTCGATGGAAAGCTGACTGGGGTTGACCATGGACAAGTTCAGAGCGATCTGGAGACCGGTTGGAAGACCACCAATGACAGTCAAGCTGTTAATGACCGTGGGCTGAGTCTTGAGACCCTGGAGACCGGCCAAGGAGACATCAGACTTGAAGGGAATACCAGTGATACGGACCTCCCCGATGGGAGTCATCGCAACCGTGCCAGCAATACCAGAGACAGTGAATGCCTGGCTGGAGCCGACAGTCAGCTTGGTCACAAAGTCGTCAAAGTCCGCGTGAGAGTCCGAGTTGATGGCAAAGGGGGTAGGAGGAAGGGCAAAGTTGATCGAGCTTCCGTTGGCATCCTTGGTGGTCACGGCAGGTCCCCACTGTTCAGCATTGAGGACAGCCAAGTTCTTGTTGTTGTAGATGACCGTCATGTTGTTCTGGACCTGGGTCACGTTGATGCTGAATCCAAAGGGCATCTGGAAGCCAGCAACGACACCAGGAGAGTTGGCCAATGGAGCGTACGCGTCGACACCAGTCCAGTTCATACCCATGGCTCCAAGAGAGATGGACTTGATGATGTTGAGGGGAGTGGGCGACTGGAGAGGGACATTGAGGTTCATGGACATGAGCCCCTTCGACAACCAGCCGACCTCATTGACACCATCGGGAAGAACGGAAACACCCTTGGCTTGGGTCACTGAAGACGTACCGGCGATGTAGGACGAGAACAAGGCGCTATCAAATAGAGGAGGATGATCAATTGTTGGTCAAGGAGGCACTGAGATAAGGCAATGGTTACCGGGTAGTGCAGCAAACATTTTAGTCATACCTAACAGTGTTGAGGCCTTCTGGGGTGGTCTGGGGAATCATGGTACCAGTCAAGTTGAGGACAGAGTCCGAGTGTCCTGTGAGTGCAGCACCGGTGGCCTTGACCTGACCGAGCTGAGTTCCATTGTACGAAATATCAAGGACGATGGTTCCAAGAGTGATGCCAATGGGCGAAGGGTTGTTCATGGCGGTGTCAATCGACAGATTGATACCCTGACCGTTGGGTGCATCCGAAGGAAGATCGAACTTGAGAATCTTGACATTGGGGAAGCCACCCATACCTGGGAGAGAAAGATTGAGATTGAGAATAATAACGCCATGTTAGCACATTTCCTTGATGCAACGATAGACTAGAGGATTAGCGTTGGAGCCGTAAGCTTTGCGCTCTTTACCTTGGAGAGTAAGGGCCTTGTCAAGCACAAGGTTGTTGACAGTGCGTCCGAGAGCCTGCAGAGTGATGGAGGACTTCAAGGTCCACACAAAGGTCGCTTGGTTCATCTATGAATGACAGAATCAACATCGCGTGTTAATACATAAGCAATTGTAGCTGGAACATCTCCGATTGCAGTTGAGCGAACAAATGCAGGGGCTGTCGTGTGTGCAGGGAGATTGGCCGTTATTTCCATTAGACAAATAGAGATCAAGGGGCCCGAGTGATGGTAGCAATGGGGAAAAAAATGTGATCGAACTGAGAGCTGGAGGGGAGGGGTGCGCTTACCATATCGGCAGAGAAGGATCCAAAGGCATCCGTGTCGCTGATCGAGAACAGCACATTATCAGCATTCAGGTCTCCAGAACCGCCGCTGGCCTTGGTAGGGGGCAAGTTCATAGAACCGAGCATCGTGTTGTTGTAGTAGATCTCAATGGGTTCAGGGAAGGTGATAGTAGCAGAGAAGGGACCAGTTTTTCCCAACTTGCCATTCATGGCCATGGTGAGAGAGTTGTTGGTGGGACTCGTGATTTGGATGCTTTCGAAGTTCATGGTTGATTTGTTCAGGATGAGCTGGGCAACCTTGGGCAAGATCACGAACAATGCAATGGGAACCGCGACTGCAACAGAGATCACGGTCATGATGGCGTAAAAGATCCAGAATTTGCGACGCTTGTAGAAGGGTGGAGTCGTCGGTTTGGTAACCTCGTCGTACTCTTCAAACTCATGGTAATCTTCATCGCGCTCATCGTAGGGGAGGTTCTCGACCTCGTGAGAGGGAGTACCGTCTGTGTGTGTCATGGCTGGAAAGGGTTGGTGTATGTCAAGGAATCAACAGATGTCAGTGAGGGCAAACGCGTCTTTAAAGGTGAAAGTCTAAAGAGGTATGAGGGTGGAGAAAAAGAGGTATGAGGGTGGAGAAAAAGAGGATTGGAGGGAGGTCGTGTAGGTGCTCGTTGTGGCGGTAGAGATGAAGAGGGTGTCGAGGTGCAAGGGGGAGGGAGGAATGATGGTCGACAGAGAGACTGCACTGGTGTGGTGACAAAGGGCGGTAAAGAGGAAGGTAGGAGTGGGCGTGAAGAAGAGACGACGACAAGGGAGAAGGAGAGAAACAGGTCGAAGATGTGGGAGAAGCGATGACTTTTATAGTGGAGAAGAGCAGTGGAGGAGCCAAGATAGAGCCGTGGAGGCAAGTGGAGGGGGGATGAAGAGACGTGGAGCGGAAACAGAATCCGAGGGATTCAATTGAAAACAATAAAATAAAAGGCCGAGGGCAGGCAGCTGCAAGGCACTACAGTAACCAGCGCGCCCTGCCAGTCAGGCACAGTCCCCTGCAGCCACAATATTTATTTGCACATGGACCGCAGAGTATGATGATTGTGACAATGATGTCGCTCCTGCTTTCTCCTCTTTCTTGAAGCCGTTAGCTTTGGTGCCCTTCCTCAAGCGGCAACCTGCCATCTATTGGGCAAGAACGATTGCGCTCCTTTGCAATGAACCTCAATCCCCCGGTCTTCCTCTGGCCTCAACTTCTCCCTCCCTTATGATCCAGCACAGTGCCGTTATCTCCATTGCCTGCGTTCATGTGCCAGTGAGCGCAGGAAATGGAGGGGAGGTACATCCCTTTCAGCAGACGCAGTAATTCGCCCCAGTTGCTGATATGAATGAGCAGGAAGAGTGTTTTGGTTACAGAGGGCATGCTGTTTATGTCTGTAGACATACAAAAATCGGCCAGCCTCCCATGCATCTTGCCCTCAATCGAATACAATAGCACAATAACACACTTGAGATAATATACACCTTTGTGCTACAAACAACCCTACTTGCCGCAAGCAAGGGCGTGAAAATGTTGAAATTTCGCCTGTCAGCCCGACCATAGAAAGTGCGAGACATCATCGAGTGCTTTCTGTGTTTGCGACTGCAATGGCACTATTTTTATTTGTGATTCTGCCGAAGGACCTTTCCTCGCGCCCCGCACGCTTTTTCTTTCCATCAGCGGTTAGTCCAAAGTCTCTCTCTCTCTCTCTCTCACTAGACCAGCTCGGCCTCTGCTTTGCTGGCAAGCCCTGCTCGCCGAGAGAACAACCAAGTTGTTCTTACATCACACCCTCTCACACGAGCCCCTTTTTCCATCCTCCATGCAGTTTGTCTAGTCTGTCAGGCACCAAACGGCCGATTGAAGTGTGCCTGAGAAATCGTCTCCCTGGCAGCATCGTCGACCCCGAGGTCAAGAGGGGTTTGATTGAGAGCAAACAAATCGGTTGCTTAAATTGCTGTCCGCGCACTCTGGAGACCCCGTATTCTTCTTCCTCCACGCTCTATTTCTCCACCCCAGAGCGATTGGTATTGAATTTTGGCCATTGAACTCCTCACAGACATGTGTATGTGATTCAAAGTCCACCTGGTGCGTATGTTTAAATGTGGAGTGCAACAAGAGAAAAAACAACAAACAGAAGAAAGCGACCAATTCGCTCTTTAGGCACCAAACGTTAAAAAAACGCTAGACCTCTTTTTTTTATTCTGCACCAAAGCAATGACAGCATCCCCAATGATCCTCAACAGCACCACATGAGGGGGTACCGCGGGTGGAAGGGTTCTCTCAGGACCAAGAGTCCTTCTTTGGCTCGAGCAATCCTGCAAAAACGGTTGGTGATGGTAATAAAAGAACGACGAAAACTTGATCCGTTGACTCGGTAGCCGAAAGTACAAAGGACAACTTTTTATTTGTTTTTCCCTCGATCTTCGGGTTGCTGTTTGGAAAGCGAGAATCGGCACCGAATGTCAATTTTGCAAGTTCCTCATCTGGAGTTTCCTTCTGTTAGCAGAGCGCTGAGGAACTCGGTGTCCTTGGATATGTGACCCTTGGCAAGGTTCTCGTCAGATCAATCTTGCTTGTTGTCAGGACCCTTTGTTCAAGCTGAAAGCAGCCGATGTCATTTCTTTTCCACTTCCTTTTTTTGTTGGGATGGGGACTGCTGCAATTGGATCGCTACGCGAAAAAAAAAAAAAAAAAAAAAAAAAAAGATGGCGAAATACAAACAACAACCCGAACGAGAGGCCCAAGCAGCCGCGACGAGTACAGGCTGGATCACATCGAGAATTAAAAACCTCCTTGGGGCATGGGGGTGGGAAGAAGCGCGTGCACACGCTCAAGCAAATGTACAGGCGCGTGACCACAATCAACAGCATCAGGTTCTTGGATTTTCACGCGTCGCAAGATGACGGCCAGTGGAACCGGTTTGGAGGTGGTATTCTTTTCTTTCTTGCGTATGAGCACGAGACGATGTTCCACTTGTCTGGCTCCACAGAGGGTACGGAGAATTTGTTAAAACAGATCATGTCGAAAGTCTTCTCCTACAGCGAGCATCAGTGTTGCACATGGAGATGAAATTGAAGCAGTGCGAGTGCACATGGTCGCGTTCGTTGAACACAGTTTCTTTCTCTCTCTTTTGTCTCATGCTCAAGACTCCTGGGCATGTCTCTTTCTTCCTTTTATCAAAGGCAGGATACTGCCAGGGTTGAGTATCCAGACTGGAACCCTCATTTTTGCTCGTGAAAAAGACATGGACTGTGCACATGTTGCAGGGAACCATATTCTCCATCTCAATCAAACCCCAAACCCCCCGAACTCCCAAGACACCCCTCTCTCACGCTGTGGGCAGTGTGGAAGGATAGACTTCGGCGATTGTGGAGGCGGGAGTGCTCTCACAGTGAGAGCCTTTCTCCCGCTCGGTTTCTCTACAAAGGCTGCAGGCCGTATTGAGTCCTTGCCCATTGTATTGCTCTATCGGCCTTCTCTATTCGCCAGTCCATCCCTCGCCCGCCGTCTACAAACATGCACACAAAGACCCCGGAGTGCGCCATTGAGCATGTCGGTCTTTTTTGTCTATCTTGGTCGCCGGTCTTGCACTTGACCATCATCAGCGCTCTCCACTAGTGTGCCAATCAGAGGATCGCCAGAAGAAGACAAAAAAGAGGCCATTCCTCAACATTCCAAATGACGAGAATTCATCCGATGCCGTTATGACTTGTTAGTCAGAGATCATCCTTTCCTTGGATAATCCTCCTAAATCTGCTCGACATTGCAGATATAGTCACTCGACCAGCGTGTTGGAGCTTTTGTTTCACGCAATATACCCGACTTGTTGTGTTTGCCCTTGGCTTTCTTGGTGAGGTCTTCCCGTCTATCATCATCATGCCAGGTGTGCACAAGAAGGAAAAACCTCTGGATTGCAACGTCGTGTTCTTCCACAAATACTGTTGAACCCCTCACCATTTTCCAGGCACATCACCTATACAAAGCGTGCATTCTTGATCAAAAATGGTGTCACAGCCTGTGATTCTCGTCAGGTCCTCACAGCGGAAGGAAGCATGCTGCATCAAATGTACCATTGTATGAGGTACTTTCTTTTTTGTTCTCTGGCGCAAAGTTCGAGGGCGAGGTGAAAGATTATTAGTTTGTCCCGCCCTCTACGATTAGGAAAAGTACATGGTAACCCTTTTCCACATGGGCTCCAAGGGTGACTCTTGGATGTCTTTCATCTTCTTCAAGTTCTCTGAACATCAGCTCCCATGTGAGTGGACACTGTTTTCTGGTTCTCCAACTTTCAGGGACAAAATCCATCATGCAAACAATCATAAAACCGGATTGCCGTCAACTGTGAACAGAAGCGGGCAGTCAAATGGATCCCTTCGCCAAGGCCAGCACAAGCAAAGCCCGTGAGAGGCAACGATAATGGGGCACCGGAATGTTGTCCTGTTGTGAGGCACAAAAAAAGGAACAACCCACAGCTCCGGTACAAGAGCAGAGCCATCAACGACAACAAAGACTCTCAACATTCCTCAACCATCAACCTTGTTTTATTAGTCTACCGTTGCATTGTTCATCTGCACCAACCGTCCTTCCGTTCATCGGTCTTCTTGCGAACCAACGCTCTTAATCAGACGCAAGCATATAAACCTCCACTGTTGAGAACCAATTCCTCCACAAACCTCGCCTTCTCCATCTCCGTTTCATATCTCTTGTGGGTAGACCTCGAACAGAAGTTGTTTGCCCACGAATTCTGGCCCAAATGTTCGCTGCTTCGTTGTTTGGCCAATGAGTAATGGGGACGGCGGATGGCGGGCTTCGTTACGCCAGCAAAGGATAAGGAACCTCGGACTGCCTCATTGATTTCTCTTCCACTTTTGGTCCTGCAACACATGTGTTGGGCAATCTGGAGAACGCTCTGAAGGCAACACATGCCACTCATCTTTGCTGCTGCAAACCTTTTTCCCATTCTTCGCTGTGTTGTATCCTCTCTAGATAAGATACATGCTTCGGTCGCTCACATGAATTTTTTCATTCTGATGCACCATCCAAGGGCGAAAACGCGTCCATTTTTTTTTTGTTTTTGTTTTTGCGGAGCCAGAACTGAATCCAAGGAGGAACCTGAAAATGAAAACGACAGATCCAATGCTTTAGAGGTTTTTGCATGAGCAAGAGATTTGGAAAGGTATCGCAGAATGGTTGAGTAGGGCTACACTGCGTCTATTAACCTACATTTTGCCTTCGAATCGACGGATAGACACGTCTTCATCACTGTGTGGCGTTCCTGAACTATAGCACCTGCGCTGTCTCCAAAGGAACTGTGCCGTTTCTTTCTCTCTCTCCTGTGACCTGGCTGGCCACTAGACCTGACTGGTTTGGGCTTGCTTTTGTTTGCATCCAAAGTTCTCCACTTACCAACCGCAGCTGTGTTCAATCTTTCAATTGCGGAAACAAAGATCTGAGATGCACTTTTCATTATTGAATCCTTCGTCCGTGCTGGTTGAGTTGGTCCCTCAGATTCCATAGTACCGTGTGATCAGGAGACCTTACCATCGAGGAAAGAGGGAGCGAAGAAGGGAGTGGGAGATCAATTGAACAAGGCACAAGGTTGCTCCAAGCGATGCCACAAACAAAACTTACCCCTGGCTCTAAGTGGACAATCAGTCCGCTTTTAGCTACATAACCGAAGATCCCAACACTCTGGAGATGCAATGTCCTGTGAGGAACAATACACGAACAATCTGGCCTTTTCTCCCAAAAAGAAAAAAAAAGAAAAAAAAAAGGCATGCACATTTTTATTTACTTCTTCTTGGGCTGGGCGGTAACGTTGAACTTGAAGTGGATAATATCACCATCCTGAACAATGTAATCGCGACCCTTCTGCATGTACTTTCCAGCGGCCTTGACAGCAGCTTCGCTTCCGAGCTCCTTGAGGTCGTCGAAACGCATGGTCTCGGCCATAATGAATCCACGCTCGAAATCGGTGTGAATCACTCCAGCGGCCTGGGGGGCCTTGGTACCCTTGCGGATCGACCAACATCTGGCCTCCATGGGTCCGGCAGTGAAGTAGTAGATCAAGTTCAAGGCAGAGTAACCAGAGACGACAATCTTGGGCAAGGCAGAGGCGGTACCAATCTTGGTCAACTCGGCGTTACGGTCAGCCTCGGTCATATCAGAGATCTAGAGATATTAAAATATATATATAAAAAGGTCAGCGACTCAATATCTCTTTTGGAGAGTCTTTCTGAGATCCACTCCCCATATGATTCCAAGGAGTAAAAAAGGCAAAAAAAAAAAAAAAAAAAAAAAAACTTTGAAAAACGTACTCTGCTCTCGAGGCATCCCGAGAAAGGAATGAGGATATCACCGGGGTTGTTGGTCTGGATCCAAGCGTGAATCTTGGCGAGCCACTTGTTCTTCTTGCGGATATAATCGGCCTCGGACAAGTTGACCAAGTAGATGACGGGCTTGGCAGTCAACAACATGAGGGGGTTGATGACCTCAACCTCCTTGTTGTTCCAGTCACCAACACGGACATCCTTGTGATCCTCAACGACGTGCTTCAACAACTTCTCCAAGATGGCCATCTCGGCCTGACGAGCACGCTCAGGGGCAGTGTTGTTGGATCCCAACTTGCCCATGGTCTTCTTGAGATCAGCAATGGCAGATTTGATGAACTCCTCGTCCTTCAAACGGAGCTCGTGGTGAATGACCTCGAGATCCTTGATGGGGTTGACCTCTCCGTCAACGTGAATAACATCGACCTCATCGAAAGCACGGCAGACGTGGAAGATGGCATCCACAGCACGGACGTGCGACAAGAAAGCGTTACCGAGACCCTCACCAGCAGAGGCTCCCTTGACCAAACCAGCAATATCGATGACCGTCAACCAGGCGGGGATCTTGGTAGTGGACTTGAACTTCTCCATGAGGACCTAGAATTCAATGAATCATATCAGTTAATATCCGACCATTGAAAGCCATACACGAAAAGGACGTCCCAGGGCATGCCGCAGTCCAAGCAAGACGTTCGAGCTCGCCCTTTGTCCCTGCGGCAGCCATTGACCCCCCTCGCTACCCTTTTTTTTTTTTTTTTTTTTTGTTTTGTGGTTTCTTTTTGTTGAGTCTCATACCTCGAGTCTCTCGTCGGGCACAGCAACTCTGGACTCCTCGGGGTCGATGGTACAGAAAGGGAAGTTCTCAGCGGGGGCAGCCGAGTTGGTGATGGCGTTGAAGAAGGTGGACTTTCTATTGGGGTCAGAGAGCCAGGGTGGCACATGCATGGTTAGATCGGTCGGGTCCTTCATCCTCTTCCAGTCCTGATCCGATTCGCAGAAAACAAGAAATATAGACATTCGTACCCAACGTTGGGAAGACCAACGACACCAATCTTCAAGTTGTTGGAGGGGCGACCCAACAGGATCTTTTCCTCGGCGACGGCCTTCTTTGGTGGCATGATGGGTAATGAGAATGTGAATGGGAGGGGGGTGAAAGGACGATTAATTCTTTTTTTTTTGTTCTTATTATTTTCCGTGCTAAGTTCGGTTCAACGTTTGGATTGGGTGTCCAAGCCACCGTTTCTGCCCTTTTTGGCTCTGTCTTTATCGCCCTCTGGAAGAGTACAATCAACAAGGCGAGATAGCACAGGCATCAACAGGGCATTCATTATCGCAGGTGAAAAAGAGATGTTCTCCATGCCACGCAGGTAATCCTTGCAAAGGGCAAATGTTGTTTTTTTTGCGTTATTGTTTCCAAGCAAAGAGCCATCAATTGACTTCATTTTTATTCATCGATCGACAACTTGTTGTTCGTTATTTCCTCTCAAGCTATGAGAGTCGCAGGACACAATCTCTCGAAAATGTGAGGAAAATATTTAGTAACCGAGAGCAGCAATCTTCTCCTGGACAGCGGCCAACTCGGAGGTCTTGGAAGAGACAGCCTTGGCGCGGACGTTGGCAATAGCCTTCTTGCGCTCGTAGAAAGCCTTGGACTTGACCTTGCGCTTCTCCTCGAGGTTGGCAACAACGTCGTTGTACTTCCAGCCGACCTCGTGGGAGACACGCTTGATGGTGCAGTACTTGCGACCGGGCTTGAGCTTGAGGACGCGGAGGGCCGAGGGGACGACCATGCGCTTCATGCGGTCATAAGGAGGGGGGACACCCTCGAAGAGCTTGATGCGGTCAAGAGCAGCGGCACCACGAGCAGTCTTGTGGGGAACCATTCCGCGGATAGCACGGTAGAAGATGCGGGAAGGAGCACGGAAATGGAAGGAACCGCGGGCGGGGTTGACAACGCAACGCTTGCGGAGGAAAGCGTGGTACTTCACTAAAAGGTGTAAAGTCAGGTAAGAAAAAAGAGTTAGACATCACTCGTACATCCTCGTTATTCAGAACATAAAGATCTGTCGTGTATTCTCTCGCTCAGCGCCTATTGTCTGCAGTCCAGTCATATAAGGATCGACTGGATAGCCTTGTCATGACCAGAGGGAGCTGATATCCCAGGGTCTTTGTTCATATCTTCTCAAAAACTGGCAGTTGGATATTTACAAGACACGATGGTATGGCTCCCAAAAGTTTTTTTCCTGTGTGCTATCCCGATTCCTTGCACTACTCAAAAGACAGTGAACAACTCCAGAGGCTAGACTTACGCTTGTTACGGAAGAAGGAACCGGAAACGTTCAACTCCTCGCAGCGGACGACAACGACACGCTGACCAGTGAGGGCCTGCTTGGCAACAATGGAGGCAAGGCGACCCAAAAGGTGGCCCTTACCGTCGATGACAACCACCTAGAGAAGACAGGCAACAAAAAAGAGGGCGGAAGGGTCAGTCTCTGTGATCTAAGCAAACTTGACAAGTTGTCCCTGTCCTAATGAAATCGGCTCGTCGAGAGTGATCATCCATGAAGACCAGTTTGGGATCGTTGATTGTTGCTCGGGAATTGCGTTGTTGGTCGTTTATCGTTCATTCGAGTTGAATCGCATGTTTGAATGTGCCACAGAATCATAAATTCGACATGGAATTCAATGTATCCGGCCCAATGAAATTGCCAATGCCCACAATCAATCATGACAAAGACGATGTCTGAGATGGCTCTGACGATGCTGTAAAGACTCGGTATCGTCATTACGCTGTTGTCATCATTGTTTTCGAGAATCCATGAGCGAAAAAAGGGATCCAAGAGAACAAGATGGGCTTTCTCCGGCCAATCAAGATTCCAATGACGATGATGATCCCGATCCGAATGATTCCAGATGGTCGAGAGTGATCCCTGAAGTTGGGTGAGTTGACTCCCGAGTCCTGTAGTACCCCATCTCTCAAGCTTGTCTCTTGCGAATTACTTTTTCGAACGAGCTCATGTTGGAAATATGGATTTGTAGAGGAGGAAAAAACTTTGGAATTCACTGGAGGCCAATATTTTGTGGATCCATCCGATCTCAGCTCGCACGATTTTTATTTGTTCTATGACGTCACGATTTTTTTTTCTAAAAGTTTGGGGACAGTCTACGATCGGTGGATGAACTCGACGATACGCGCTGAGGCACGCACCCTATCCAGAGGGTTGTTCACGACCTTGGTCGATGCCTCAGAAAGCTCCTTGCTAAACGTCCCATTGGCGGTTCTAAACTTGATGAATTCGGTCATGACGGGGCCCGTAAACTCAGGGTGCCCCTGGAGTGTTACGATCTTGTGATCGTTCGAGATCATAGATTGGTTGGTGGTGTGAGCTGTCGTCGCAAGCAGCGTGAATCCTTGAGGGACATCATGGACAACATCCTGGTGAAGTTCTTGGATCCTCTATAGACGAAAAGAGTTCAACTGTGAGCTGATCTCATTTGGAAAAGTTCGGCGCAGCCTTCTATCGCCTGTCCTTACCATGCTGCTATCTTTCCAGAACCTTTGTCCAGCTTCAGTGCACTCTGTCAGCGTCCATCCCAGCTATTCTCGAGAATAAGTCAAAGACATCAGTTTCTTACACTCCTGCACAAACGATGACAAACAATCTTCTGAATCCTGATTTCCCTCACCTCCCATCCACGAGCGTTCTTGCCCACTTTAGCGTTGTAAGCACGTCCAATGATTTGATGCCCAAAGCAAATGCCCACGACCTTTGGCGCCTTCTCGTCTCTGGGGATGTGTTGGACATAGTCAACTAGTTTGTTAATCCAGGGAAGATCGTCGTATGCATTGGACGCTATCCATAAGAGAAAGGAAAGGATCGGACATTAGAACCAATTTGCTCTTCGTTTAGTACAGTCTCTAAAACATTTTACTTACCACTGCCAGAGATGAGGACTCCATCCCATTCGGCCAGATCGCTGGGATAGACATCTTCGCGAACATCGAATCCTTCCAGGACTAAGGTTGTTTCTGGGTCCAAGGCTTTCTCAGTCTTCAATTGATCCAGACCCTCCAAAAGCAGTTTTGTGAAGAGGACGGGATATTCCCCAAAGGGCTCGGCCACAGGAGGGATGGGCGTGCCACAGACAAGGAGAGCGACGCGGATAGTCTTGTTGGCGTTGGAGATGGTAGCGGTCATGGTTGGTCGAGATTGAGGGGATGGAATGGAGGGAAAGGATGAAGAGCAAACAGAATGGGCAATGGGAATTTCCGGCACGACTGTCTGTCAGCAGAAAAATAGTTTGGAGTCACCTGTCTATGGTGCTGCGCGTATGTACCTAACAAACAATTGATTGTGTACCTGGACAAGGGCAACCTGCATCCCAAACTCAGTCCCCTCTTGCCCCTGCGTCTACTCCTCAAAAACAAGTTGTGGTGTTGTTGAAATCATTATTTTATTCAGTAATATAGCAGAGAAGCACAATGCAAGAAGGCGGAAAAGAGGAAATGGTACAAGGAGTGGCTATGTGTTCATGGGCATAGCAGCAGGGAAGATGAGTGAGGGTAAAATAACAATGAGTGTTATGAAGGATTGGGATGATGTTGTGCAGGAAAGAAATAAAAAAAAAAGCGAGAGACACTTTAGTCGTCCTTGGAGTGCTCGCCTCCATAGACGGGAAGCGAGGGGTTCTTCTTCTGGGCCTCGACCTCGCCACCAAACTCGACCACAGCCACACGCATCAAGCTGAGCAGGTTGCGGGCGGCGTTCGAGTGATCATACATGCCACCGTTGAAGGCCGAAGTCATGTCCTTGCCAATGCCCATCTTGATGTACTTCTCGCCACCAGGATGCTCCGTCATAAAGTCAGCGACATCATAGACAACACCCTCGAGCAAGATCCACTTCTTGTTGTCGTTCTTGCAGGCGTGCTGAAAGTCCTCAAAAGACAGGATGGGCAACTCAGAGATGGGGGTGCCCCACTGGAGCTTTGTCTTCTTCTCCAAGACACGCTTCTCAATCATCTGGAGTTGGCCCTTGCGAACCTCGTTCTCGGGGAAAGTCTTAAGATGGCTGGCAAGTCCAAAGAAGGCGCAGGTGGCAATGACCCACTTGGTGGGGTCGTACTGGTAGAAGCGAATGGCGTTCCTGTAGTCCTGGGGAAACTGGTGATGGAAATTGTGGTAGCCCTCGCCCAAGGTCACAAAAGCGGTGATAAAGTGGTCGCGAGGAGAGTGGCGGTCATCGAAGGGACCGTCGCCGAGCCAGTGGGCCAAAGAGTTGACACAGAATGTAGCGTGGTGGACAAAGACGAGGCGGAGAATGGCAGCGTAGAAGTAGCCTCCGCGCCAGTCACCCCAGCCGAGACCTGCGACAACTGTGGGGAAGATAACACCCATAATAAGGATGAGGGGGAAGTAGTTCTTGTGCTGCCACTGAACGAGCTTGTTCTTGTTGAGGTCGTCGACATCGGCATGGCCAATCTTCCATCCGGGGCGCTTGATCAACATCCAGCCAATATGAGAGAAGAAGAGTCCACGATGAGCGCTGTATGGGTCTTTTTCAGTGTCAGTCCAGCGATGGTGAGCGCGATGGCCGCGAGACCACCACTTGATCGAGCCCTCCACGGCTCCTGCTCCGAGAAGCGCCAAGACAAAGCTCATGGCGGGTCCTGCATTGTAAGCGCGATGTGCCCAGAGACGATGGTATCCTGTTGGGATGAAGAAGGGAGAAAAGGGGTGTCAGATAACCCAAAGGAATCCTCAATTGTGATGGGTGGGTGCCCCACTGTTTTTTTTTTTTTTTTTTTTTTTTTTTTTTTTGATCCTGGATTGAGAAATAAAACTTGCCTGCAGTGATTCCAAGTCCTGTTGCGTAGTAGTACACGATCGACCAGATAAGGGTTTTTCTCTGGAGCTCGGTAGTGAAAAGACCGTACAGTGCGATCAAAGGAGTGAGTCCTAGTCCGACGACATGCTTCCAGTCAACGTAATTGTGCCAGTTCTTAAGAGTGATCTTCTCCCTGAACAATGGGGGCAACACGTCGTGCTGGAGTGGGTCTCTCCTGGTCTCTGTCCGAGTCGCCGGAACGACAAACGTAGGTGGAAGAGGGGTCGCCATTGTTGTGAGTCTGGTGGTTGTAGTTGTTCGATTACAGATGGGCGAGGAGGTTGGTCGATAGGGAAAGAGGTGAGAAGCGTGGAGCAGCAACAAGCAAGAAAAACCGAAAAGTTGCCGTTCTTGCAACTAAGGTAGATGAGAAGGAGAGAGAGGATTGAGGATGAATAAAGAGAAAAAGTTTATGGAAGGGATTACCCTCGGCTTTTATACTCTTCTCGGAGTGAACAAGGATGGACCAACAATCCGGAAAAGCAGTGTAATCTCTCGTACAAGAGCACGCCCCACCAAAACGCGAGAGTTCGCCCTTACAAATAACATAAATTTCCGCCGAACTCAACCCACACAGAGAACGCAGTGCAACCACCCAGTTTGACGCAGTGACCAAAAGAGGATATCCACACCCATTGTGGTGCCTCATCGATTCGCTCTCAGGACCCATATGTCTTTGCTTGTTCAGCGCAAATACCGAATCCAGCTGGGCATTTGACCACTATTCACTTTAGAGCTTCGGCTTTCACTCGTCAAGTTCGCTAAGTTCTGCCATATACACGACATTGGTCACAGCCCGCTACTTCTCCTGTCTTTCTGTTCTTCGCTCGTCCCTTGTTGACCCTTGACACAGTCATCATTCATTATGATCCATTGTTATCCATTCCGTTCTTGTCACCGACTCAAAACATGTAGCTCAATATCTACACCAATTACCCTGGAATGATATAGTGCCAATCCGCACCATCTACCTTTATTGTTGATTGCTCCAACTGCCTGCCACTTTGAATGGTTAGTGTCACAACAGTTGCCTACCTATGTAATGTTTTCCTCATGTCAAAGAATCATCCAAGAACGGTAAGAGCAAAAAAAGCACGACAATCTGAGGTCCCTGAACTTGTGGAGCACGTCGATGGTTGAGACGTGTAGCGAGTAGAAAAGTCCAGAAGTGGATATGAGTCTTGGCGCTCTAATGGGCCTTACAAAGACAATAGGAACCACCTGGACACATCCTGGTAGCCCACCACTGCCCTAGGCCAGGTGTGAACATTTGTGCTTTGTCAAGGTATCTTCTCGTGGCACTTGGCGCTGTTTGAGACACTGGTCAGATATGACAAGGGGCATTGGATCCTGGGCGCAGATTGCGGGGGATCAAAATTTTGGGGGCACAAGTCAATTCGTGCTGACAATTTTAATTATTGGAGCTGAGTAATATCTTTTGGTGCTTTTTCCAGCAGCCTGTATTTGGGCGAAGCACGGACTGTCTCAGAGGACATGAGGTGCAAAAGCGGTCACTGTTCGTGGTTGGGTTCCGTCTCTGCCATTGCCTCTGCTTCTTCCTTGGGTGAGCTGGCTTCATCCCCCTGCCCCTTTTCGACGTCGCTGCCATCAAGAAGAGCTTTGTCCAGTACAAACATCCAGGGATGCTGCACCACGTCCTGCGCGCGTGCTCGTAGTGATGGGTCCAAAACGAGCATCTTGTTGAGGAAGCTAGCCATGAATTCGGCATCCTCTCTAGGGAGTCCATATTTTTCACACAAGACATCCTGCAATGGCCACATCCGCAGCTTGTGGATATGTCGAAGCTCACCCTTGCGATTGAACAATTCCTGTGAGTATTTACCGCTCATTGCCAGCTTCTTGGGATAGTTACCCATCAACTCGATGATCTGTGCCATGTGATCTAATTTGAGGATAGAAGGGGAATGGTTTAGGAAATTGGGCGTCCGGACATGTCCAACCAGTATTAGAGGTGATAAGTGTGCTGTTACCATCATCCTTGGTGTAGCCGGGTCCGCTTTGAGGGGAGAAAAGATAGTCGCCGGTGACAAGCTCAAAAGCCATACAGGCCACACTCCAGATATCCGTGCTCGGACCCCATTTGCTCCCGAGAATGACTTCAGGGGACCGATACTGTCGTGTCTGGATATCGTTTGTAAAGTGGTGGTCCTCCCAGCATGCATTGCCCAGATCTGCAATTTTGACTGTGATCTTCCTTGGTGTCTTTGGCTCTTCTGCCTTCTTTCTTGGAGAGCTGCTGGACTCTGCTTGCGTATCCAGTTTAATGTCGCTCATTGTCCTCTCCAAATGTGTCCTAATATGAGATCAAAGGCAAAGCGTCAATACATAGGTAAGATGAGCACTCATATCTTTTTGTTTCTCTGATTATCCTCCTTACGTTGGTGCAGTCCCTTCTGAATCAGCGCTGCCTTCCTCTTCAGCGACGCCTTCCTCGCCATCGGCGCCTTGTCCTCCTTGCTTGTTCAATTTTTGACGCAGTTTCTTCTTTTGATTCTTGGTCAAGGTATTGTATGGCGTAGTTGGATAGGGCCCTCCAGTCTTTGGTGAAGAAAGATCCGATTTGTCTATGCTGATCTGTGATCCTCGAGAACCGTGTGTCAAAGGTTTGCTTCCAACGATCTTTGCTTTGGAAGAACTGCTTGCCTTGGCAAGGGCTGCGGGGTCAGAGTAGTCCATGTCACCGATAAGCCCCTTGACGACCTGTTCCACATCCTCTACGCAAACCAGCACGTTCTCAGGCTTGAGATCGGTGTGAATGATGCCACATTCGCGGTGCATGTAGTCGAGTCCCATGAGCACCTGATGGACGATTTGCCGAACGAGATGAATAGGAATGCCTCGATGGTTGTAGCGCTTAATAACACTCAAAAGATTTTCCCCAAGAACCTCAAACACCATGCAGACATGGAGTCCATTTGGACCGCGGTGAACAAAATGGTCCAGTAACTCCACAACGTATTTTCTGCCAGGCGCATCCGGGTTGGCTTGTACAACCCTCTCCAGTAGTTTGATCTCATCGACTGCTGTCTCTGTGTAATGTGAGGCGGATTTAACAACTTTGAGCGCCACATGTCGGTTAGCACTATATAAATGAAAGGATCCGGTTAGGTAATGTCAGTTATTCCTCAAATCCTGCTGACTCATATTCCTGATGACCATACACTGTATCCCTTGCCAGCCAAACGGTCGAGAAATGGCCCCAGCCCAGCTTTCGCAGAGTAACGTATCTGCCCTCGTTAAAGACATCTCCGACAGAGATGTAGTGGTATCCACCGCGCTTGTAATCCTCCATGTCTTCTTCCTCGTCCGAGTAGAGTGAGTGCGAGTCTTCAAAATCCTGATCTTGGTCTGAATACTGGTCGTTTGATCTACTAAGCGTTGGTGAAAGCAATTTCAGCATGATACACAAAACCGTTGAGTACCAATATTTCCGATCATTGAAACACCCACAAGATCTTACGATGAACTCCCATTGTGTGTTGCCAGGTTGCCGTTAGAAAGAGGTTCACAATCCTCCTTTGTCTTTACTCCAGAGCTGGCAGGGGTTGCCTTCTTGGGCGCGCTTTTCTTTTTCTGGGCCATTGTCTTTTTGGCATTCAACACAGCTATACATGACAAACGACCAGGAATGACGAGTTAGCAATAAAGTTTGGAATGAAACTGATTCAGCGGAGAGGCAGTTGTGTACTGAGGCCTCACCTTGCCGCCGCTTGTCCATGGTAGATGGGCTTGTTAAGGTTGAAGACGGTATATACGGGAGATAGGGATTGAGGTGGCCGTTGGAACAAACGAAAGAAAGAAGTGGAGAGAGGGGACTAGGACGAAAGAAAAGTATAAAGAAAGGAAGGCAGAAAGGAAGGAGGAATGAATGAGTCTAGGTGTAGAGAGAGGAGAAGAATGCCGAAGAAGCAATGAACAGGCCAAAAGGTGTCTTGTTTACATATTTCTGATTTGTGACCTGCAACTGCATGATGGATTCAGGGGCGGCCGCCGCTGTTAAGGGTCTGATCTCTTCTGTCACGCTTCAACTCAATGGTCCAAAAGAGTGCCATGAGTACAACACGCAATAATACAGTAACAGGGCACAGACATTGGGCGTTGAGGATAAGGACATCCATCCATTAACGACCAAGTCTGTGCCTGCATCTTTGTGAACATGTTGTGTGTCTCTACTTTCCGGTTAACCTGCAACTTCACCTCCCCTACTACCGTCGTCATTCTTGGCAGTTGGACACCCAACCAGAACAGCCACCCAAAGAAATACAGTACACTGCCATGATATCACGCCAGGCAGTAAAAGACGCACTACAGCCCACCTTTCAAGTGGTCTGTCTTGCACGACCACGATGACGGCGGGGGGGGGGGGGGGGGGGGGGGAGGGCAGACTCGAACAAGAGTGAGGTGAGACGGTGGTGCACCCCGGCCACAGACGAACCCGCTCACACACGTAAGGGGCAAAGCGAACGGCAAAGAGCATCTATCCACTTCAACTGTCCTGTCCTGCCCTTGTCCTGTCCAGCCCAGCCCAACTGCGGTGGTCGCACGAGAACACAGAAAAAGAAAAGGTAAAAAAAAGAAAGCGACACCGCCAAGGGCGCCCGTTTCTTTTTTCCCTCTCTTCCTCTCTCTCCCTCTTCTATTTGTCTCTCATCATCTCCCTACTCAATCTTCCATTCATCAACCCAACCTTCCCTTCTTCCTTCCGCACCATCAATAACCATGTCAATCATTGACGAATTCAGATCTGGAAACTTCTCGCTCTATGGCCAATGGCAAGTATTTCCTTCATGGAACACTGGTGTCGCGTCGCGTGTTTTCTCCATCGGAAACGTGGTCCAGGCCTTCTTGCTGCCACAACGGTAAAAGAACCCTTCTAATCCTCCGTGACACAACCTCTTCTGACCCTTTCTAGGTGTGGCCTGATTTCGATCGTTCGTACGTAGCTGGATAGTGGATGGCGCTGGCGCAGGGCGACGTACTTAGCTTCTGGATCGACACCACCTGCCGATGAGTGCGCTTTACTGACTCAAATTCCTTTGACCCTTTCGAAACTCGTAGTTCTGATCATCTTTGGCATCTTTGGATTCACTCCTCTCTGGTCCATTATCGGATGGTAACGCTATCGAATCGACCCCTTTTGTGTGCGAGAGGAGAAAAAAAAGCTTCGCCAGTATACAGTCGACTAACATCGAGCTATTGTGAACAGGGTCATCGCTTTCCTCTTGGTCTTCATCGAAATCCCCT
The DNA here is from genome assembly GCA_963573315.1 of Entomortierella parvispora. Lineage (NCBI taxonomy): Eukaryota > Fungi > Mortierellomycota > Mortierellomycetes > Mortierellales > Mortierellaceae > Entomortierella > Entomortierella parvispora. The sequence continues at coordinate 2,207,486 of OY752146.1, forward strand.
TGTGCTTGAAGGTAAGCGATGCCAAGACCGTCGGAATAATTCATCTCATATCTGTTGGAACCGACTGGACATGACGCTAATATAATTTTTGAATGTGTTTATTCTGTATACTTCTGTCTGTTAGTGCTGCCCAACTAGCGCCAAGTTGTAAGAGGCACCATGCCGTGTGGACTCTTTATGTTTGGTAGCAGTCATCACAATGTCGGTGAACTAACAGGAACCTTCGCTTTCTTTTTCATCGCAGCGACAACTTTTTGATCAAGTTCCAAAACTCATACTTCCGTGCTGTGGCATACTTGATGTAAGTTCTGACTTTCAAAGTGTCCGCAACCAGATCCATGTAGTACGTCATGCCACGGGACATCGGTTGACAAATCCGTTACTGTCCCGTTCGTTTAGCTTTGCGATCTTGATGTGGGTTGCCGTTGGCCGTGGCCACACCTGGCGATTCCTTCCAGCCTTGTTCCTCACCGCTGCGTTTGCCTCTTACGGTATTGCTGCTCTCCGTCATCAAACCCCAGCCTCCAGCACCATCACTGGAGGTACTGGTGTCTCGACCATCGTATAAATTGACGCTGTGGCAGTGGCGGGCATGCCAGCAGGTTGGGTGGAATACATCCAATATCTGCTGGCGAGACTTGAAGGCTTTTTTCGTATATATCATTCTTCAAAATAAAAAAAGAGCCATTTTCAGAAATCAAGGCACATTGACCATCCTTCGGAAAGAACAAAGGGCCGCCGGGAAGGAGAGCAGGAAAGGAGGCGGAGACGGAGGCTGAGACTCTCAACCAACTCGCGGGGTTGGAGGCGTATCTTCGATCCCCTGAAAGAAAAAACAGAAAAAAACATATCGGTTGTTAAGGGGTGTGGATCCGGCTCTGGCGTATATATTTCTCCCTCGGACTTGAGAACTGTTTTTCACCCTTTCACTCGAAACTTTTAAACAAAGTAAGTCGCCGAAGAAATTTGCAATCGATCTGAATCCAGTTCCATCCATCCATCCATCTACTTCTTCAATCCGCAAAGGACTCGCATCCATCCATCCCCTGGATCCCTCAACGGCAAGGCGACGCAGCGGAATGAGCTCCTACGATGTTTCGTCCTTTGCAGGATGTCCTCAGCATGGAAGAATCGACTGAAGAAAATCTCTTTTACTGCGTCTGCCCAACCTTTGTTGTTGTGTCTTCCCCTCCCCCGTCCTGCCCTCTTCAGTGTCAGAGTCTAAAAGGCAACCAGAGCAACCTCGCACATTCCTAACCAGCGCCTCTCTGTCTCTTCTAGAATGGGAAAAGAGAAGCTTCACGTTAACGTCGTCGTTATCGGACACGTCGATTCCGGCAAGTCCACCACCACTGGTCACTTGATCTACAAGTGCGGTGGTATCGATAAGCGTACCATTGAGAAGTTCGAGAAGGAGGCCGCTGAGCTCGGAAAGGGTTCCTTCAAGTACGCCTGGGTTCTTGACAAGCTCAAGGCCGAGCGTGAGCGTGGTATCACCATCGATATCGCTCTCTGGAAGTTCGAGACCCCCAAGTACTACGTCACCGTCATTGATGCCCCTGGACATCGTGATTTCATCAAGAACATGATCACTGGTACTTCCCAGGCCGATTGCGCCATTCTCATTATTGCCGGTGGTACTGGTGAGTTCGAGGCTGGTATCTCCAAGGATGGTCAGACCCGTGAGCACGCTCTTCTCGCTTTCACCCTCGGTGTCAAGCAGTTGATCGTCGCCGTCAACAAGATGGACACCACCAAGTGGTCTCAGGACCGTTTCGAGGAGATCATCAAGGAGGTCTCCACCTTCGTCAAGAAGGTCGGTTACAACCCCAAGTCCGTTGCTTTCGTCCCCATCTCCGGATGGCACGGAGACAACATGTTGGAGGAGTCCACCAACATGCCCTGGTTCAAGGGATGGACCAAGGAGACCAAGACCGGTTCCTTCAAGGGTAAGACCCTTTTGGAGGCCATCGATGCCATCGAGCCCCCAAGCCGTCCCACCGAGAAGCCCCTCCGTCTTCCCCTCCAGGATGTCTACAAGATCGGTGGTATCGGAACAGTTCCCGTCGGTCGTGTCGAGACCGGTATCATCAAGGCCGGTATGGTCGTCACCTTCGCCCCCGCTGGTGTCACCACTGAGGTCAAGTCCGTCGAGATGCATCACGAAGTCCTCACTGAGGGTATTCCCGGTGACAACGTCGGATTCAACGTCAAGAACGTCTCCGTCAAGGATATTCGCCGTGGTAACGTCTGCTCTGACTCCAAGAACGACCCCGCCAAGGAGGCTGCTTCCTTCAACGCCCAGGTTATTGTCTTGAACCACCCTGGTCAGATCTCCAACGGATACGCTCCCGTCCTCGATTGCCACACCGCTCACATTGCCTGCAAGTTTGGTGAGATCCTCGAGAAGATCGATCGTCGTACCGGTAAGGCCATGGAGGAGTTCCCCAAGTTCATCAAGTCTGGTGATGCCGCCATCGTCAAGATGATCCCCTCCAAGCCTCTCTGCGTTGAGTCCTTCCAGGAGTACCCCCCTCTCGGACGTTTCGCTGTCCGTGATATGCGTCAGACCGTTGCCGTCGGTGTCATCAAGTCCGTCGAGAAGACCGATGGCAAGGGTGGCAAGGTTACCAAGTCTGCTGCCAAGGCCGGTGCCAAGAAGTAAATTTGCTCCCTCTGAGTTTACTTCTAACACCCAAAATTGCCTTGTGAAGGGTCAATTTGTCCAAAATTTTCAAATAAAATGTTTTTAAATGAAGATTTTTGTGTGGAGTGGATGTTCTTGTTTTCTATCTATGTCTATGTCTATGTCTATGTGCATGTCTAATATCTTTATCTTCAAGTCCAGTATCGCCAAGCAGGGTGCCAGTCGCACAAGTCCTCTCCTCCCTCGGCCTCTCGTGCAAACTCTTCAGGTGTCAGGTTGTCTCGTCGTTTGTTTTCGCGAATCAGGAGAAACTTCATCAGCAAGATGATGATGCTACTAAATGCCAAGATGCTGGCACAGATGATATGACCCAGCGCATATCCATGTGGCGCATCCGTGGCACGGTAGATCTGCCCTCCAATGGCACCTCCGATGTTGCCAAACGAGATGATGACGGCCGTGGCAACTCCGCGCTTGGTATGACCGCCAATATTAGAAGTGAACCAACTCACCTAATGACAAATAAAAGGCATTTCAGTTGTCGACCTGGAGTTCAAGAGAAGGTGTTTCTCCTTCCCCTTTCATCCCTCCTGTCTCTCTCTCTCTCTCTCTCTCTCTCTTTTTTTTTGTTACCATTGGCGGAACAGCTGAAAAGTTCCCAGAGACGGCAATGGTAAGACAGAAATAACGGACGATGGTCGAACTTTCCCGGGTGACGATCAAAAGTACGTAGCCGAGGCAGGCCGTCATGGTCGGTATCGCAAAATGAAGTCCACGCTCCTTGAAACGATCCGAGCTGAAAGCCACACATAGTGTGCAGACTCCGCCAACGATGTAGGCAGGCGTGGTCGCGACTGAAAGAAATTCAAAACAGACAGTGTGTAAAGAAAGAAACAAGGTCAAAAAAAACCAATTGGTGAGTGCCTCAATTGACATTTCTCCTGTTGTTGTGTTTGTTCCGCCCCAGGCCATTGTCGTTCTTCATCTTACTTTGGGTTGTGATAGGACTAAAAAACAACATTGACAGGAAATGAAAGAGAACACATGGCGGCTTGGCTTTTAGTACATTTCTCTCGGTCCACTCAAGCAAGTGCTGTAACGCTCAAGAAGCCGGACTTACTCGAAATTGAATCCGTTGATGATACTAGGCAAGAACAAGGCCATAGAGTAATGCGGGATCGTGCTGCAGATATAAGTCAACATGTGCAAATAGACCTTCCAGTCCTTGAACACCATCCTGAACTGCTTCCATGAGAATTCAGTCTTTGTTGCAGGTCCAGCATCAATCTTCAATCGTAACACGGCCAGTTCGCGCTCTTCCTTGTTCAAGAACTTTGCCGTTTCCGGGAAATCCGGCAAGAGCCAAAAAACGACCACGGTCAAGAGTACAGTCGGAAGTCCCTCTAGAATAAAGATCCATTGCCATCCTAAAAAGAAGTCGAACGGGACGTTAGTTTTACGTTGTAAACCAACGGTTCTAGATTGTGGAAATTTTGAAGGATTTTCTTTTTTTTTTGGCTGTGTAACTGTTGTCGTCGATCAAAGTTAATGCGTGGAATGGTTTATGATGGACTCGGGTGAAACTGTCATGGAATCCTCTCTCAACTTTCAGCAAGATGACATCAGGCGACAAATAGAACAGAAAGAACAGAAAGACTTACCATGCAGGCCACGCACCCCTTCCATCTGAGCAATTAGCCAGGCCAGCAATCCACCAAAGGCGCCTGCCACCGCGGCCGTGCTAAAGAAGATGCCGTTCCTCATTGCCTGTTCATTCTTTGTGTACCACAGTGAGAACAGGTAGACCACGCCCGGGAAGAGTCCACACTCTGCCACACCCAAGAAGAATCGCGCCACAAATAGTCCATTCGCAGATTTGACCGCCGCCATGGCCATCATGATCACGCCCCAAGAGACCATGACAAGTGCAAACCATGTCCTGGGTCCAACTATCTTTAGGCACATGTTTGATGGGACTTCAAACAAGACGTATCTAAAAAAAACAAAGAAGTGGGCCACATTTAGGTCCAAGCGCGCATCGATCAGACGCGTCTCATTCTCTTACCCAACAAAGAAGATGGAGAGCGCAAAGTTGTATTCGCTAGGTGTGAGATTCAAGTCCCCCTCAAGTCCTGCAACTTTTGCATTACCGACTATTGTGTTGTTGGTGCGTAAAGGGGAGAGTGCACGATAGAACAGTTTCGGGTTAGATATCAAAGACACTGGGCTGTCCATTGCCATTGAGCAAGAAGAAGACAAGGGAGAAAGGAGGGAGAGAGGGAGAAAGGGAGGGAGGGGATAAGAGGGGATGAGAGGGGGTTCGTTCGACGACTCAACTGTTGACACGATCCAAAAAACTCAAGAGGTAGAGGACGGAAACCAATGGCACCAAGCGCCAATCAATTTTGCGCGTCAATCGTTCGATAGCTACCGGATCCAGGGTTATAGTGTTCAAGGACTCAGCTTCATAAGTCAACGGGGTAGATAGGGTGCTGTCCTTAGCTCCTCGTTCAAGGTCCTTCTCTGTCCCTGATTCTTCAGTGTTTAGTGGGTGCTGGAGATTGTTGAGAGTGGAGGCGCGATCCATTTCGACACCTTCATCATTGCTGAGCAGATTGGTTGTACTTTTAAATTTCATTCCCTTTTGTTTTCAATAAAAAGATGGCGGTATATAGAAAGATAGAAAGATAGTAAAGAGGTCAAGAGGAGTGCGGAATGAACCAAGAAGAAATGGGAGAGATTGGTGGTTAGCAAGAAAGAAGGGAGAAAAAAAGAAAGGAGATCAAAATGAAGGGAATAAAAGGCACGATAACGCTTTTTTTTTATTGTCTCTGCGCGCAGAGTACCAGGCGTTCACAGATCCTATGTCAAGTCCTCCAATGGCAGAAAACCCTTGAGTGTCGCACTTCGTTAGCAGAGTGGTTGCGCAAGGACTAGAGAAGCAGTGATTGATCAAAAACGAGGGGAGGGGTGGGCGCCGGAATGGGGCCAGCAAGGGGACCAGCGGATGAGCTGGTGAAACTGAAGACCTGGAGACATTGGGCGCAACTGCAGGGTAATGATCTGCAGAATCCGTCGCCCACAGTCTGCATCCTTCTAAGCACGCGCCATGGACAGCTTTAGGCTCGACAAATCAAGCGCGCGCAACAAATGCAGACCCTAGGCGGAGGTGCTTTGTGATTTTATTCTATGTCATAGTTTGAGGGGGAAATCAAGGGGATTTGCCATTGAACCCAACTGGTGCCTCCCCGTGTCAGGGATGAATGGTAACAGAGGTCAGGCGCGAGTTCCAAGGTCGAAAAGCAAGATGTGGGAAAGATGAGATGACCAAGGGCACGCACAACCCCAGACAGACAGACAGACAGACAGACAGACAGACAGACAGACAGACAGACAGACAGACAGACAGACAGACAGACAGACAGACAGACAGACAGACAGACAGACAGACAGACAGACAGACAGACAGACAGACAGACAGACAGACAGACAGACAGACAGACAGACAGATAGACAGATAGACAGACAGACTTGTCCATCCAGAGCAATTGGCGCCTTTTGTTTCTTGCCAGAGTGCGAAGTTGTGTGATACCGTACTGTCACTGTATAGTGCGCCCCTAGCGTCAGCATTCTGAACTCCGTCAGAACAGTCAACGGACAGACTGCTTACGGCGGCAGCAGCAACAGGCGTCCAAAAAGCAAACAGCTGCAGCAGGGGCACAGAGTGCTCAGCAGCCCACAGGGGGACAGGGATGGGATAGCTGCAGCCCGTGGGACTCCGACCAGACATCAGAGCTTGATCGACACAGAGTTTGATTCTGTCTTTGCACTCCGCTCCGTTGGACGTCCTGTTCTGTTCTGCAATCTGCTTAATCTGCTGCCTGTGTCTGTTCTTCTTGTCTCCTCATCTCTCATCTCATGGGAACAACCCAGGGCTCTCATCTCACTCTCTTATCGAGTCGGGGTCCGATCGCCTGGGGCATTGGGTGAAGAATAGAAGAGTGAGAGTGCTGCAGTAGACATGTCCAGCGCCAGGGGGCCGGTCCTCTCTGGGAGTCGATCTACCCAGAACAACTCTCAAAAGTCAAAACCACGTAAACTGATGAAGGCAAATGAGTGTATCCCACACGTGCATGCATCCTCTTGTTACTCTCATCGTTTTCATTGCAGAAGGGGCAAAGAAGTAGAAAGAAAGAGAGGAGAGACAGGAGGCAAGATAGGGTGACAGATATCAGGAGACTTTCCTTCTTTCTTCTCCGAGATGGCAGGGTTCCCCTTGCACTCCCCCTTACCAAGAATAGAACCCAAAGGAGGGGGGCGGTGTCTAGACAGCGAAGGAGGGGCTGAGGGCAAATCTCGAACCTTTTCACCTGCAATGGCGCAGGCAGAGAAGCAAAAGGCAGGCAGATGAAAAGGAAGGAAGGGCGCGGGAAGGGTGCAGGCGGTGCCTAGACCAAGTTTCCCGCCGTCTTTCGTAATCTCTCCAGCCTGGTCCTGCAGATAGCAGTACACTAGCCTTGCTTGCAAGAACATGAGCCACGGTTGCCTCGGCCTGCGAGCTTGCGCGCGCGCGTACGCTTCTTCAGCTCCTGCTGCCGCGGGAAAGGGGATTGAAACTTGTTTTTTTTTATTTGTTTGGTGAGCAACAGAAAACGAAAGAAAAAAAAAAGAGCACACACATACACGGACACATTGGGCGGCGATGCTCTTGTGTGCAACGTTGCAAGATTCACCCAATAATGGTGTCCAGAGGGACAGTTCATCTCCCAAACGGAGGGTCCCAAAATAAAAAAGGTGTTTTTGACTTGTTGGACACTTGACAACTGCTTTGAACTCCCAGATTTCCGAACATTCAAGAACCTAATGACTCTGTTGTTTGAGATGGCGCGTCCTCCCATTGTTTGGAAGAGGAAGAAATGAAAAAAAAAACTATCGTTCGGGTCATGAGCTCCATTAGTCTTCTTGTGGTTTACAATTGCTCAACGGTCCTCGGGCAACTGGTGCTCAAAAGATTGCTTTCGTCAAGTCAGCGCTTTGCAGAACAGGGAGGTGGGGGAAGGAGTTGGCCTGTGTGCGTTCGGACCCCAAGGCATTGCCACTCTGTCCAACAAAGGAGTTTACCCTGTGTGCCGGCGTTGGAGGAGGGGAAAAAAGTCCCGAACTACTTGGTCTCCTTTGTGGTCACGATGTCCTTCAAACACCGGGCTTTGCATTGTTATCGTGAGGGAGAGAGAGGGTCCTCGCCCAAACAGAGCTATTTTTGTGCCAGCGAGCGTACTGCTGCTGCTATTTGGGGTTGGAAAGTTGGCTGGCGACTGATGTGTATCAACATCATCGACAACTGAGGAAAAAAATGAGGACCTGCCAAAGTGATGTATTTCTGTTGGGGAGAGAACGGAGGGGTCGCAGCGGCCCACTTCACATGTATTCCCCTCATGTTGACCTTGGCGTCTGGCCTCAATTGCTGCCCTAAAAAACTCCTTTGACTTTCCTGCTAGTGCAGATGTTGTTGATTGTTTTTTTTTCTTCTTTTACAAATGGTTACGCAGGATACTGTTACAGTTGCATGCAAGCGCTCATCAATAAGCATTTTATTTGATCCGGGTGAAAACACTTTTCGAGCAAAGGGGATAGAGAACAGTACGAACAGGAGGTGGGAGGAGCGGGGCGACCAATGCTTCTCGTGTCCAACTCCTGCCCCCTGTTCTGACATATCCCTTTCAATCAACCATCCACATCTCCGGCCCACATTCGGTCGATCACTGTCCACGGACGCACCCTTGGTACCCTCCTGGACAAAGTCCATCCTCTTCCCCTATTTAAAGTGCCTCTTCAACAGCACCATTTCCTTCTTTTCTCTTTTCTTTTTCTTCACCACTCTTGGCCTTCATTCCGTTTTCACTGCTTGCTCCCCCCATCTATCTCTTCCCCACTCTCCAACCCGTAACCCTTCAACACCAACCATGTCTGATCAGATTGAATACAAAGACCCCAAGTACCAGGGCGAGACCTATGTCCCCACTCCCCCTCCTGTGATCAACCCTGGCCCTCTTGGTCTCTCTGCCTTTGCCATGACCACCTGTAAGAGGACCATTCATTCTTCCCCACCAATTATTGTTCAAGCTAGAGGGTCCATTAGTGCCGAACTCCGAGCTCCTATTATATCCCTCGCATGGTGTTGCGTGAGAGAAGAGAACTAACAATTTCTTTCCATCTTTTGTTGCTGTGATGCCACATTAGTCGTCCTCTCGCTCTTCAACGTCGGCGCCGGTGTCCCCTCAGGTGGTCCCGTCGGTGTGGTTACTGGCTTGGCTGTCTTCTACGGAGGTATCGCACAGATTCTGGCCGGTATGTGGGAGTTCAAGGTCGGCAACAACTTTGGTGCCACTGCGTTCACGTAAGGAAACAACTTTGAAGGCTTTTTTTCCCTCTTAAAGCCATGAAAAAAAGACGCGTGTTTTGGTGTTTTGTCAAGGACGAAGGGAGGGGGGAGTTGCCAGAATACTCCATCCCCCCTTCACACACAACTCGCTTTCCTCACACAATTGCCTCCTTTTTTCGGATTCTTAGATCCTATGGTGCTTTCTGGTTGTCGTACGCAGCCATCTTGATTCCAGGATTTGACGTCGTGCCCGGATACACTGCTGCCGGTGTGGACCCCCACGCTATCGACAACGCGCTCGGTATCTTCTTGATCTCCTGGGGCATCTTCACCTTCATTCTCTGGATCGCCACCCTCCGTTCATCCATCGCCTTGTCCTCCATGTTCTTCTGCTTGACCTTGACCTTCTTGTTCTTGTCCGCTGGTCACTTTGCCCACATGGCTGCTGGCAACTACCCCACCAAGATTGGTGGTGCCTTGGGTATCATCACCGCCCTCCTGGCCTGGTACAACGCCGCCGCCGGTCTCTACACCCCCAAGCACACCTTTGTCAGCCTCAACGTCGGTTCCTTGGCTCGCCAGTAAAGGAAACGATGACAAGAAAAAAAAAAAGAATTTCAAGAGCAAGGCTGCAGGCTTCCCCCAGCCCGTTTTTTTTTTTCTCGCTAGGACTTATTTTTGTCCAACTGGTTTATTTCTTTGAGTAACCAGCGAAAAGGCGGAAGTTGTTGTGGATCCTGGCTGCAAACTGAGCACAGAGCAACTTTATTGAAGAGAAAAAACGGGTAAACTGCCGACCGTCCTTTCTTTTCCCTTTTTTTTTTTTTTTTTTTTTTTTTCACTTTTCAGGGACCAAGAACAACAAAAACTCAAAACTCACAGGGGGCTGGAAACAAGTTTCCTCCCCCACACAAAAAAACAGACACATCTATCGTACTATCGTACCTATCTCTTCTTCTGTTGTATCTACCTATTCTCTTCCTTCTCCTCTCTATTTCTTGTAACAACACTTTATCTTCTTTCCTCCCCAACCTCTAATAAGTTAATAAAAACATCTTTTCAAACAAAAAGTTCACACCTCTCTGTCCTCGGAGTTGCCTTGTTTGGTGCAACACACAGTGGGAAAGAAGGAATAGAAAAGAAAAGAAAAAAAAAAGGGGGGGGGGATAGCAGGGACTGAAAAAGACAATGAAAATGACACCCTTCCTCCAAGCACAATCACCTTCGGTCCATGAGTCCTCGGGAAAGGTCAATTGTTTGCTACCTCGGGAAATGTGGGCGGCGTGCAACAGGAGTGCAACATTGGAGTGAAACAACAGCCCAGAGTTGCAGGCAAGCCTATTCTGAGACGCTGTGCAAACTTGCGAGGACAACAACGAGGGCCGCAGTCGCTGCTCTGGGGTTAATGGACAATATAAACACAGAGACTGCGCGTGGCGCATTGGCGTCAGACTTCAACTTGCAGAGTATCCAAATGTTTATAGATTTTATATATCGAATGAGAACATCTATTCGTCAAAAACAAATCGCCTCCGTTTTGACTGAAAAAGGTCATAGAAAGCCGAGAAACAGATCCATCTGTTAGTCCATTCGTTCTCTATTTTCACTTGAGAGTCAGTATCAAAGACCTTCCGTCCGAACTTACCGGTTTATCTGGTGGCAAAAAGTCTCGCTCCTCGATATCAAAACTTTCCTCCTCCATCTCAACATCATTCTGAATCCCTTGATCTTGACAGGCTTGTTGCTCTGGCAGTGGTTGTTGTGGATTCCGATGTGTGCCCCTATTGTCCTGTAGGGCCTCTTCCTCTTCCATGTCGAATTCGTCCAGAGCATTCCCCCAGTCCTCCTCATTATCCAGAAAAAGCGCATTCTCTGGTTGTGTCAAGTCCAATCCCTCGGTGTTGGGCAGTACGAACTGGGGCGCAAAGAGTCCAGTTGACGATGACGTAGGCATGCTCTGCCCACCGGCCGTTTGGGATCCAGGGATATCGTCGTTTTCGGCAATGGATGCCATTTCAAATGTCTGGGCGAGCAATATGATTATATAGAAAATTGTCGGTAAATTACGGCCAAGTGCAACAGTCATTCTGTTCTTTCACGAGTTGGCTTTACCCCTGTCAAAACATTGTCCGATATAACCGTTAGAGCTATGGATCTAATCGATCAAAGTCAAGTTCAAGCTAGAATCAGCATCCAGTTTTTTCCTTTGGTTAAAAATGTTTGAGAACACTAACACCGTAGTCTTACCTATTGTTCGAATCAAAAAAACAATCCAAGGGTAACCGAAGAGTAACTGCGAAGGCAATGATCGCCTAGAAAGCAGAGAGAAGGCAAAGTAGAAGTTAGTCTCTGTCACAATATCCACCTTATTTCATATCTTACAGGTCCCGCGTGCAGTCTATTCACCTTGAACTCTTTCATAGCTATCGTGATATCAGTCTCCTCCTGCAGATTGTAAATCTCCATGCCACTCCTATGAAGCGGCACACATGTCTTTCCCAGCTTTGTCGGTATAGCTATTTCAATCGCAATATCAGATGAAAAAAAAAAAAAAACCATTAGTCCAGAAGTTCGTTTTCATTTTTGCCCGACAGCTATACTCCTGCTCCATGGACCCAATTGTTGCCGAGAAAGTGAGTCGACAAAAAATAAACAAGAGGCGATGTTCTATACCCGAGTCATTCTCGATGGTTGCAGTATTGGTCTTGAACTCGAGTCCGTCCTGTAGACAGCGAATCGTAATCTCTTCAATCTTGGAAGGGAAGTTTTCAGGTAAGCCGTTCAACGCTGCGGCCGGTAATCTCCAATAGTTTCGACTAGTTTCCTTTGAGCTGACAATGCCCACGTTCTCCGGACAGGCCTCGTATAATAGCCTGTGAATCTTGATAAATCCTACAAATATACAACAAAAGAAGAATCTGTAAGAATACTTTCTTTGCTATCCCACCAAGAACTCCATGATGTGTCTTCATCTGTACCATGTTTGAATACGATGTCGATCGCCAATCGACAATTCTCGCCCACCCCCTCCGCGGCATCCATAACCAGGTTTAATTTGTCCGTCTTTTCCGAGATGTTGCCCCGAATCTTGCAAGCAGAGACCAACGCCCTGGCCAACACTTTGCATCTTAGAAATGGCCCCTTTGCATCGTGTTGGATCGCGGGCCCGGTCACATCCACATGGTACGTTTCGAAAAAGCTACGCGTGAACGTAAAGCAAGCATGGGCTGATCGTGTGATGTTCATGGTCGAGAATAAGAGCCGGTCCGGCCTGGCTTCAATTATCACATCGTCTCCGAGTTTTGACAGACAGGCTAGCACAGCATGAAAGCCTAAGGAGACGCGAAAAAGAGGGAGGAAGAGAGAAAAGCAGAGAAGCACCAACAGGGTCAGCATGTCAAGGGAATGACAAGAATGGAAGAACACCGATTTCGTTCCTGAAGCTGGTCCGTGGCATTCTTGATGATGAAATGCACACCTTTGATGGAGACGGAGGGAATGACAGCCTTCATTGAAGGATGAGACAGGAGCGGACGAATGGATGAATGAGATTGGAGGGAGAGGGAGGACGAGGAGGAAGAGGGGGAGAGGAAGACGTTCGCTTCGATGCATGCATGTCCACCGCCGCTTTCAGTTGGTTTGCCACCATTTTCGATTTTTTTTTGTTGCAGTCACTTTTTCTGGTGGCAAAATTTTATTTCGCCGAGAAGAGTGCGTTACTGACTTACTGCTGTGCGGGCTGGATTGTATCCTCGCTCTTCAGTCGGATGAACCCTTCCTTATCTCTTTGCTTTTGTTCGAAGACCCATAGGAGGTACCTTCTGGCACTGCTGCATGTGTTTCCACCACGGCATCTCTTGAATTCCTCCCGACTCCCGGACCACGCTGTCGAGCGGAATCCACTTTGAACAGTTTTCGCACAGACCTGCAGGGACCATGTTCAGTTGTGTCAGTGCCGTCTCAAAGACCTTCAGGCAATCAGGCGAATCTGGCTCAGAGATCATGTCTTCGACTGTTTGTCGAGTTAACTTGCGCGTGTCATTGCCAGTTGTGAAAGCCACTCGAGGGATAGAGCTGTCTTGTCCAGTGATGGATAGCGGTCCGGGCTCATTCCAGTGTATGTTGTTCCGCGTTGACTTCAAGAAGCCTAGATCCTGAAACTCAATCCGTTTCGGCGCAGGAAACACAGCTCCTGACTGTGCCGATACACCATGGTGAAAATGCAGATGGTACCAATAGGCAGAGCATTTCATCTTTTGCCAAAACTCCTGTTGAGGCATGCAGATGGGACAAAGACCAACTTTCTCTCGTCCCGTACCTTTAGTCCATCGAGGAGTATATAAATCGTTGTCTGAACGGGGTGGATTAAAGATGGAACGTGCTGCTCGACCTGAAGAAGTTGTACCTTGTTTTCCATGGCATCGAGGAGAGGTGTCGCAAGCAACCCGTATGTCAAAGAGACGAGGGTAAAGATGCTGCAGATCGATTTCGCGAAGCACCTTGGAATTGAGACCGGCAAGGGAGTCATCGCTGCTCTTATTGGAATCAAGAGCCGGAAGGTAACGAGGCTTTCGTATAGGCCTTCGGCTCAGGGTCTTGGCGTCAACACTCTGCGCCTTGATCAGGCCTGATAATGTGGCTGTAGTCGAGCTTGCAAGCAGAGATCCGTCTGCCTGAGTGCGATGGTACTTGCTTTGAGGTAGTGGCAGCTCTTGATTGTGCAATGAGGCTGTTTCATCAATAGAGGAGGTACCAGCAGCAACCTGGAATCCAGCAGATAAGGCAGGCTCACTCTTGCCAGGGATGGGTGCGTTTCGTCCACTTCTGAGTTGCATTTTAAAAGTGGGAAGGGGGGCCTTCCTTTTCCGCAAAACACGTCCTGAAGAAACCGATGAACCGACGCCGTGGGAACCGTCGCTGTGCCGGTGTCTCTCAGACGAGGAGTAAAATGTCATGAAGGGTCGTGCATTAGAGCCGATGTTGCCTGATCGGACAGGACTTTTAATGGATCCCTTCCATTTGATAACTATAGTCAAAGAGTCAGAGCCTGGCACAGGATCCTTCTTAGGGCAGACTTTGTTCTGAGAAAGGTGACGGCACTCTTGCCGCTGAATGTTGAGATTCCGTTGACATGTTTCGTTGAAGTCCGCGTCGGTCCACTTGGGGGCGGGGAGAGGCCACGTGCCTTCGTCGATCCTTGCGCTTCTGTGTTCGCCCATATTTGCGTCTTCCTCCTGCTTCATGCCACTTCCAAGCCTGTAACCTTTGTCACTCAGAAAGTCCCGATATTGTCCCGATGGCCAAATATCAGTGTCCGAGCTCAAAGGCCGCCCATCAAGATGGTCTTCTCTTGGATGACCCTCAGTAACAGCAGGGCTGCAGTCTTTGGTTGTTTTCCGCGAAGAAGCCTTCCGCTGATGCTCGCCTGTCCTTTGTCTTTTAAGAGGTGGGCTTTCAGGATCCAAAGAATCAAGATGAATAATATCAGGTAATGGATTCCATATGCCGCTCCAGCTCCAGTGCTGATCGGTTTGTAGAACAGTCGACGACTTATGGCTTGGTAACGGCGGACGGAGCAACGCATCCGTCGAGGGCTTCGTGGCTGACATGGACATAAAACTTGAATCTGAGAGTGGAGAGCAAAACGGGTCTGAAGGTGGGGTCGCAGAGAACGATGAAGGAAATACCAGCGGCAACGCAGACAAATCCCGAAGACGAGGCACATCGACAGCCTTTTCTTCTGTAGCCCGATGTGGTCGTGCATAGGTCAGCAAAGGAAACCAGTGCGCTGGACTAGCGGGCACGCCTTCATTTGTATTGGGAGAGGTCGTCATGTCCTGGACATTGGTCAGTGCATCAAGCAATCTGCGGACCTCCTTTTGAGGACCTTCGTCTTCATCTATTTCCCCGCTGGTTGTCGGAAAAGTGTTGGTTGGGCACGGTACCATCTTCTCGTCTGTTAAGATGAACCTGTGGCCTTGGTCTTTGACAGGGGTCGCATAACAAGCTTTCCCAAACATATTCTGGCTCAAAGAGGGGCATGTTTCGGGCTGGACTTCTCTCGAGAGTGACGACGGCGAAGAGCCCAAGAATTTGGTTGTCGGACTGAGCAATGCTGATTGGTTACAAGCAAGGGTTGACGGAAGCGATGTCGGGCTGAACTCAGAGATGAGAGTTGGCATAGAGCATGATGGATTGAAGGGACTCAAGGTAGAGGATCGAGATCGCCAAGATCCAGAGTCTAACGATCGTGGCCACGGGGAAGGTGCACCGGAACGGCAAAAGAGCGGGGTGTTGACAGAAAATAACAACGGCGAGGTCGCTTGAATGTTTGGTGGAGAGTCCATGGTCCATTCATGAAGGCCCATCTCTTGTGGGCAGGGAAACTAGAGGGAGAATATGGAGAACGAGGGGAAAAAGGACAAGCAAGAACGACGTCGCCTTGCACATCCCTATGTCAGTTAAGGGCTGCTAACGCCGACTAGACGCCACCAACTCCGCTTCCGTGCAATGTAAGGCCGCCAATTTCATTCTCACGCGGAGGGACGCGGGGGGACGGTTGGGAGAAAGAAAGGGGTATGGGGCGACATTGAGGGCATCCTATGCTCCCTCTAGACGAAAGAAAAACCTGCAGTTCCGACCGGTCTTTGTCCTGTCCGCTCATTCCGGCTCCAATGGATGTTGCACCTCATGGACCACCCAAAACGGAATGAGCTCGACTGCGAGATCTCTCTCCCTCTCCCTCTCGCGGCGCACCGGGACACAGTTTGCCAGTTTTTTTGGTGCTGCAATGTAGTGTCTCTCCTTGAGCAGTGGGTAGGGGGTGGCTCTCCTATGAGATTTGAAAGAGGGCAAAAACGACCGTGCGTCGATAGTGGAGAGGAGGACGCAAAAAAAAGGGCTTGCGCTTGTTGTTGTTTACCATTGCTGTTGATGGGGAGAGAGGTTTTTTTCCACTGATGATGGAGTCCTGTTACGCAGTCAGACTCCATGTCTGCCCCGCAAAGGCCTTTGGCATAAAAACGAAGGCATCCGCGCGCTTTTGCTTCTTTTTTCTTTCCCCTTTCCTCTTTTCTTCTTCATCAGCCACTTCCTCTTCCCCTTCCTCCCGTTGTATCCTCTGTACTCTTCTGTTCCCTTCCCCCATTTCCCTATTTCCTTCTGCCCACAAGTTGAACGAACATGGTTAACTTTACTATCGACCAAATCCGTGTCTTGGTAAGCTGCCTTTTCCCTTTCTGTTCTTTTCTTTTGCAAGAGAGCACCCATTATCCTACATATATCTTTATGGATGGTCGAGAAAGGGTGTGAGAGAGAGAAATGAAAGGTGGTGGTGAGTAGTTTCAACTTGGGTGCCTGCAAAGAGTGGAATGATCGACGCGCGGGAAATCCCATTACTCATTCGACTTGAATTCAACGGATCATTGCTTTTTCTACTCTCCCCATGTCCCCATGCAACCTGTTGTCGTTCATTTTCTTTATTGTCCTCACTTGACCTCTGCCCCACCTACGGGGACTAAAACATGGCATAAATGAGGGAGCACAAACATGGCACGGGTTCCTTTGGAGGTAAGCCGTGTCGGCTGAGAAAAGACGCGTCTTCCAGGAGAAGACAACGCGAGACATGAGTGGAGCGAGCGGAGAAGGAATCAGGTGGCCCGTTCAGTGCTGGAAATGACGGCGAGCGAAAGGGAGAGAGGGGATGGTCAATAGTGTATCTTCAGAGTTGCTCACGCGTGTGAGTTTTTTTTGGGCCGTTTGATTCATTTCTCTTGGTCGATTCAATCTCGAAGGAGTTTCTATTCTATTCGTATTCATGCATTGGGCGAGAGTTTGCAATCGATTGCGGCGAGAAGCCAAAATAGTGGAGAGGACACGAGATGAGAGAGCCAACAGGTGGTCAAATAGGCCGAGGCGCAAAGCAATACAGCGACCTTTTCTCTCGTCTGATGTGGGGTGAAGGGAGAGAGCGTTGGTCATGGCCGCCCATCGTCCAATCGATTGAAAAGAGAGTTCAGAAGAAAAAAAATGTGGGATGGGCGACAGTGTTGTGTTTGCATGTTCGTTTCTGCGTGCAACTAGCCAGGTCGAGGTTAGATTGACAGGTTGCTTTGGGGTAGCAAAGAAGGACGGAGCGAGATGACTGGCTGGACACAATCCAAACAACAGGAGAGCACACGAGATGACTGGTCAGGATGATGGGACGAGGGATATAACGAGGAGAACAAAGGGGTCCGTGTGCGGGGACTGGCGTCTCTTTGGCCCGCACTGCTTGGTCAGTTGCTTGCGTATGCGAATTGCGTATGGGTGCGTGGGCTATATGGCTATATGAGTTTCTACCCTTTCATCTCATTTGGGTGTCATACTTCTTCAGGGGAAGTTTTTTTGCTTCTCTGTCCGCACTGCTTCTATGGCGGGCGTGGGAATCATGGGTGGCTTTTTTTTACTTTTTTTTTTTTTTTTTTTTTTTTTTCTTCTTCACCTCTTGTCTCTTCTACAAGGGCATGGACGGGGCAGGAGCGAGTACATGTATGCCTATCGCTGTTTCATTCACACTCGCGACAGCGTCCCTGTTGCTCTCATTGGAAACACTGATACGGAAAGAGGGTGATGACGTCGTTCGTTTCGCGTACCTTGATTACACGCTTCTACTTTTGTTTCTCGCCTCTGCTCGTCTGATCGAACAATGTGTGCGCCAAGGTCGTTGACAACTAACGGAGACTCTTATTTTCCCTGCACTGCCACTGCCATGTTATTGTAGATGGACAAGGTGACGAACGTCCGTAACATGTCTGTTATTGCCCACGTCGATCACGGAAAGTCCACCTTGACCGATTCGCTGGTCTCCAAGGCCGGAATCATTTCCGCTGCGCGAGCTGGTGATGCCCGTTTTACGGATACCCGTGCCGATGAGCAGGAGCGCGGCATCACCATCAAGTCGACTGCCATCTCCCTGTACTTCGAGATGACTGAGGATGATATCAAGGATATCTCTCAAAAGACCGATGGTATGCCCTTGTGTTTTGCACATTGTGAATACTATGAGGCCCATAATTGTGCTAGGAGGAGGATTAAAACTAATAGTGATGTCTCGTTGCTTGACGTGCTTTAGGTACTGCGTTCTTGATCAACTTGATCGATTCTCCCGGACACGTTGATTTCTCGTCCGAGGTCACAGCTGCCCTCCGTGTCACTGATGGTGCTTTGGTCGTCGTCGACTGCGTTGACGGAGTCTGTGTCCAGACCGAAACTGTCTTGCGTCAGGCCTTGGGTGAGCGTATCAAGCCCGTTGTGGTCATCAACAAGATCGATCGTGCCCTTCTCGAACTGCAGGTCACCAAGGAGGACCTTTACCAGTCCTTCCAGCGTACCATTGAGTCCGTGAACGTCATCATTGCCACCTACCATGACAAGGTCCTCGGTGATGTCATGGTCTACCCTGAGAAGGGAACTGTGGCTTTTGCCTCTGGTCTTCACGGTTGGGCCTTCACCATTCGTCAGTTTGCTCAACGCTACTCCAAGAAGTTTGGTGTGGATCGCCAGAAGATGATGGAGAAGCTCTGGGGCGAGAACTATTTCAACCCCACGACCAAGAAGTGGACCACCAAGAACGTGGATGCAGAAGGCAAGAATCTAGAGCGTGCTTTCTCCCAGTTTGTCTTGGACCCTATCTTCAAGATCTTTGACACCGTCATGAACGGAAAGAAGGATGCCGCCTTCACAATGCTCGAGAAGCTTGACATTGTTTTGAAGCAGGATGAGAAGGATTTGGAAGGCAAGCCCTTGCTCAAGCTCATCATGCAACGCTTCTTGCCTGCTGGTGAGGCGCTCATGGAGATGTTGGTCATCCACTTGCCCTCCCCCGTGACGGCCCAAAAGTACCGTGTTGAGAACTTGTATGAGGGTCCCATGGACGACGAATGTGCCAATGGCATTCGTGCTTGCGACCCCGAGGGTCCCCTTATGTTGTACATCTCCAAGATGGTACCCACCACTGACAAGGGTCGTTTCTATGCCTTTGGTCGTGTCTTCTCTGGTACCGTCCGCGCTGGTCTCAAGGTCCGCATTCAGGGTCCCAACTACGCCCCCGGCAGCAAGTCTGATCTCTTTGTCAAGTCTGTGCAACGTATTGTCCTCATGATGGGTCGTTATGTCGAACCCATTGAGGATTGCCCGGCCGGTAACATTGTCGGTTTGGTGGGTGTGGACCAGTTCTTGCTCAAGTCTGGTACCATCACCACCTCGGAAACAGCCCACAACTTGAAGGTCATGAAGTTCTCTGTGTCACCCGTCGTGCAAGTAGCTGTCGAGTGCAAGAACGCCGCCGATCTGCCCAAGTTGGTCGAGGGTCTTAAGCGTCTTTCAAAGTCGGATCCTTGCGTTCTTTGCTTTACCTCTCCAGCCGGAGAGCACATTGTTGCTGGTTCTGGAGAGCTTCATCTCGAGATTTGCTTGAAGGATCTCGAGGAGGATCACGCTCAGATTCCATTGCGCAAGTCGGACCCTGTGGTTCAATACAAGGAAACTGTCAAAGCAGAGTCCTCAGTCACAGCTCTTGCCAAGTCGCCTAACAAGCACAACCGTTTGTTTGTCCGTGCCATGCCCATTGGTGAGAACTTGTCGGACGCGATCGAGAAGGGTCTCGTTGGACCCCGTGATGAGTTCAAGGCTCGTGCTCGTGTGTTGCAGGAGGAATACGGGTGGGACAACCAGGAGGCTCGTAAGATTTGGGCTTTTGGACCTGACTCGAATGGTCCCAACGTGCTCGTGGACATGACCAAGGGAGTTGCATACTTGAGTGAAATCAAGGATTCATGTGTGGCTGCCTTCAACTGGGCTACCCGTGAGGGACCCTACACGGACGAGAACATGCGCGGTGTCCGTTTCAACATTATGGATGTTGTGCTCCATGCTGATGCTATCCATCGTGGTGGTGGACAGATTATTCCTGCGGCTCGTAGTGCGATGTACGCAGCCCACTTGGTTGCCGAGCCTGGTCTGATGGAGCCCATCTACTTGGTCGAGATTACATGTCCCGAACAGGCGATGGGAGGAATCTATGGTGTTTTGAACAAGCGTCGCGGCCACACGATTGGTGAGGAGCAGCGTCCTGGTACGCCCTTGTATATCGTCAAGGCCCATTTGCCCGTTGCGGAATCTTTTGGATTCACATCGGATCTTCGTCAGGCCACGGGAGGACAGGCCTTCCCTCAGTCCGTGTTTGACCACTGGGAGCTGATGAATGGAGTCGCGACGGAAGATGTCAAGTTGCAGGAGAAGATTCTCGAAATTCGCAAGCGCAAGGGTCTGAAGATCGAACTTCCAACGTTGGATCGCTTCATGGATCGCCTGTAAGAAAAAAACAAGTTTTAAAAAAAAGTCAAAGGGCAGCGGGAGGAAAAAGGAAGCAGAGATGCCCACTTTATTTCTTGCTCGAGTTTGCCTTTCTTTGTACAGACAGTTCCGCTGTGTAATCTCCCATTGTCAATAAAAAACGAAGAGAAGGAGAGAAGGGAGAAAATGAGACTCCAAGAAGAACCGAGCAGTGAGAAGATACATTTTGTGAAGGGGTTTCTTGCTGACATTGAAGAGGGGATGCATGCACCAGAAAACACGGGAAGGTTGGGAAGGTTTGTTTCTACTTTTGGTCAGATACCGGAAAGGTCTTTCACAGCGAGGGACAATGAGAGCCAGCTTGTGGGAATGAAGGAAGAAAAGAAAGACACAAGAGAACCAAAAAAAAAAAAAAAAAGAGACTTTAAGGGCCAATGGGCAACAGGACGGTTGCACCTTGGAAGGACGAAGGAGCCCAAATGGCCTTGAAGTCGCCGTAGTTCCGGATGAACAGAAGAAAGAGAGAGAGGGAAAGAGAGAGAGAGAGAAAGAGAGAAAGAAAGAGAGAGAGGCCACACTTTCAGTCCCAACAACAATGGCTGGAACAAGACGAGGAAGGAAGGGAAGAGGGCTCCTTTTGATTGTCATCACACATTTGGGATGTCTCTTGTTGTTTGTGATTGTGATTGTTGTTGTTGTTCCTCTTCTCTCCTTGATGGGTTGTCAAGAGGTGAGCGAAAGAAAGGGAGGAAAAGCAAATAGACACGAACATTGTTCGAACACACAGACAGACAGACAGAGGGAGACAATCCTCTGCACCATTGATTCCCGTTACTTTCACCAATGAGTCGAGGAATCTACAAGTCAAGGAGTCTACAAGTCAAGATGATCCCCTCTTTGCGTGGGGTACAGCACCAAGACAAGAAGACAAACAGACAAGCGCACAAGCAGACAAACAGACAAGCAGACAAGCAGACAGATAGACAAGCAGACACGCAGACAAGCAAGCAACAAGGAGCCTGAGTTCTGGCAATTTCCATTTTTACAGGAGGCAGAGCGGACAGAAATCAAATGAAAATCAAAATGAACAAAAAAAAAAAAAAAGAACGCCAACGTGGCATCACCGCACACTTTGTTCTTGTTTCTGTCTCTCACTGTCGCTCTTCTGTCACTCTTCTGTCACTCTTCTGACACTCTCTCAGTCTGTGCGAGATCACACTGGAGGATCTCATTTATTCACCTTCATTCAACTCATTCATTCATTCATTCATTCTTCACTCTTCGACATCTTCAACCGACGACCCCAGACGACCCTCTCCTGCGCCCGGGCCCTCTTTCGTCTCGTTCTCGTTGAACCCCTCTGTCCTCCACCACAAAATTCCCCACTCTCACCCCCTTTGTCTCTTCACATATTTGCGCATCCATCCATCCATTCATCTATCCATCCATCCATCGGTCCCTTTCCCCCCCTGGCACCATTCCCCCCCCCCTCCTTCTCATCCCCCTTTCCTTCCTTCCTTCTCTTCCCTTCTCTTCCCTTCACTGTTCACCGTTCCCCCTCTCCTGGAAACAGCACTAAAACGGGCCTGCCCAAGGGACTCGATTCCCTCTCTCTTTGCTTTCCTTTCCTTACCTTCGTAACCACAATACCGAAATACAGACCGGCATCTGACCATGGACCCATCCTCGAGCACCTCCACCAACATGATCGAGGACGACTCGATCCTCTCTTTCCTCACCACAGACTTTCTCGAGTCCCAAACAACCGCCAACCCGAGCCCCTTTGACTCGACCCATTTCTTTGATCCCTTACCCGCCGACGGCGACCTCAAATACCAGAGTCTGCTCCACCCGCCCTCGCCCCCGACCTCTGTCGGCACCTATTCCGAGTCCTCAGGATCGCCCCACAACAGCACCGCAGATTCATGTGATGAAGGATCTGGATCCGACGTGGCCATGGACAGCAGCCCTCTCGAATACTGGCAATATCTTTATTCTGATCTCGCCCACCCGCCTTCTTCGGCCACGGCGTTTCCACTTCTGGGTGATGATGTCACTCAACAGCAACAACAACTCCTTTTGCAACAGCAACAACCTGGATCATGGCCACTCTTTCCCAATGTCGATGGTGCGCTGATGCAGCCCCTGTCTGGGCCAGGTCTCTTTGACAGCAATGCCAGGAACAGCATCAGCCAAACAAACAGCAGCAATGCCATTCCTCTCGAGAACAACAACAACAACAACAACAACAACAACAACAACAACAGCAGCAGCAACCATGGCAGTAAAGCAGCCCCAAGGACATCTTTGACCAAGCCCACTGGCCAAACGCCTCCTTCGCCGGCCACGTCAGTCAAGGGCGAGCGCCGACCCAAAAAAGCAAAGAAGCTGGCCGCCGCACCCTCTCAGCCCACGGCGCTGCCGCCGCTGGCCCCCTTGAAACCGCTGGTGTCTCTGGCGCCGCAACCGCAACCACAAGCCATCGCCAGCAGGGCACCCGCACCCGCGCCGCCGTCGCCACCCGTGTCTGTCCATGATGCGTTTACGAAACAATCACCTCCACTCTCGCCCGCTCTCCTGCCAGCCCCAGCAGCTGCGACATCGGCGACTGCATCCCAGGCCCTTTTGGGTCCAGCCCAGGCTGGCGCCGCTGTTGCTCGTCGGCCATCGATTGTGCCTGCTCTGACGCCTAATCTGGCCCGTTCAAACCCCGTCCTAGTGAAATCGACTCTGGTCCCCGACGAGAAGCCGCAGTCCGAGGCGGTGATGACGGCACACGCTAAACGACAGGAGCGCTTAATTAAGAACAGGGCAGCGGCTCTACTCTCACGCAAGCGCAAGCGCGAGCACATCAACCTGCTAGAGAGTCACACAGACCTCCTCAAGATGGATAATCAAGAGCTGAAGGAGCGTGTCACCGAGCTGGAGGAGAATGTCAAGGTTCTGACAGAGGAGCGCGACTCGGCCCTGCAGGAATGTGAACGTCTTCAACGTCAGGTCACTGTCCTCTCCCACCGCCCCCACTCTGATTCACTTCGCATGGACATGGATATCGAGCGCAATGCCCGAGGCATGGACACGGAGCGTGGACTCAACTCAAAGGCTACAGGAGTTGTTTTTATGGTGAGTAGTCTACGTCCTTTTCCAAACGCGGCATTCCTAATGACTTGGTTTCATCAATAGGGGCGTTGAACGGGATAACACTAACCTCTCGATCTGTTTTTTCTTTTCTCCTGCTTTTTTTTCGACCGGTTTAGATTATCCTGTTCTCATTTGCTCTTTTTAACCTGCCTGGTGGCAAGCTGGAGACCCTCATGGTCGGTGGCAGATCTGTTGATCGTCCAAGAATTGGCTCTGGGTAAGTGATTCTAACGACTGGTGAAAGAAGTGTCTGTTCTTTGAAAGAAGAAAATTGTCGTCCCGTAGTACTCACATAATCATCCTCTCCTTTAGCATTGTTGGACGTGCTCTCAATTCTTACTCAAAGAACCCCACGATCTCTGGACAAGTACGCGATCCAAACGACAACAACATGACAGACCTAATTGTCTTTTCCGATAATCGAGCTCTACAAACCTGGTTGGGACATCAACCCGTGACCATTCCCACCAAGGCCAAGGCCCCCGTGACGACCGCAGCCGCCCCATCCCAACCCCCAGTGGAAATCCCGATCGAGGCTGTCAAGGCAGAGTCACCCGCAATGGAGATCGACACCGAGACGGTGAAGAGTGTTGGCTTTGTAGCTCAGTCACCCGAGCAATTGCACTGGACCGCCCGCCCAGATGTTCGACCCGAGGACATGGCAGAGCCTGACCGGGATGCATGGCTGTATTGCTCCAACTTGTTGTACTCGCTCCGATCGGCTAGTGTGACCAAGGCTGCTGGATCAGCCCAGGCTACCAATGGTGAAATCCGTAGACCCCGACTCTCACTTCTCTCCCCGCTGGATGGTGTCCTTGGATCCAACACTGCAGGATCGGAAAAGAACCAATACCCTCCTTGGATGCCCAACAGCGGCAAGACTTCTGCAGAGGGTGGCTCGACTGAGCAGCGGTACCTGAGATTGGATGTCGAAGTCACGTCCTCACGCGTGGTGAGCGGCAAGGGCATGGGAGACCATGAGCAGGTGATTCGATTCCCCATTATCCCTGTGGGAATGTTTGACAACTCGACGACAGCGGATCAAAGCTTCGAGAATTCAACCGCAGCAGCCGCCACCAGCTTGGTGCCTGTGGCCAAGGCCAACCCGACCCCAATTCCGGCTTATATCCGACGACGTGAACATCAAGCTCGTGTCGCCTCTGCAGCAGCAGCAGCAGCTTCCGCGGCAGCATCTTCTTCTGGTAGTAACAGCAGAGTCGGTCCCAAGGACGGCGTGGTCAAGAACAGACGGATCTATGACAACAAGGACACGTTCTTCAAGGTTGCTCATGCCGCATCTCGCTCTTCATCCAACCCAGGGAACTCACCTCTGACGCCCATCAAGGAAGAACCTATGGAGATTTATATCAAGGAGGAGCCGATGGACTAGAAGATAGAGCTTCTCTTTTCTTTTTGGTTCCGAGGCTGAAAGTTGACAGTGGCAATAACAACAAAAACAACAAGAAGGGAAGCGGTGGGTTTGACCCGGATATCCCCCCGTCTTTTCGCATTGCCATCTTCTCCTTTCTCCTTGGAGCATTGATCCTTCCCGAACACAAAACCCCCTTTAGAAAAAAATCATCCAAAAAACAAGAGTACGGAGGACCAGAAACAAAAAAACAACTACTACACACACAATATCAACAATATGAACGACAATAACAACACAAAAACCGGAAGAAAAAACAAACAAAGCAGCACATTTGAATGTTGCAACAAAAAAAAAAAAAGTACAAAAAACAATAGTTTTGCCTTCAATAAATACCATCGATACCCAAAAAGAAAGGACATCTTTAGGCAGGATTTGTATTAACTTTACAATGACCATGACATGGCACAAGAATAAAAAAGTGCATGGGTAGTGTGTACGAAGAGAGTGGAGAGAGAAAAATCGTCGCAAAAATCTTCTAATCTCGGTGGGCCGATGCATGATGTCCAAGGGTTTTCCAATCTGGGATCCACTTCGGATCAATGACCTTCCAAGCCTCGCGACCATCAAACAGCTCGATAAACTGTTGGTCCATGGATCGTGATTTTGGATGAGAGAACCGACGGTACTCGTCAAAGATCGAGGTATGGCTCCATTGCTGCAGTTTACGAAGACAGCCAATCAGACATCCTGTCCTGTGCTTGCCCTTGTTGCAATGGATCAAAATTGGGTGATTCCGACGATCCAACAACACTGCCAGCGCCGCGCAGATCTTGTCATCAGGGACTAGGGGATAAAAGAAGATGAAAGGGAGAAAGCACGCGACCAAACCAGTTAGCTTTTCAGGAAACAAGCCAGGATGAGTAAATAACAGTGGCAAAAGCCCTTTGGAGCCCAGCAAGAAAAAAAAAAAAGATCGACCAGACCCAATAAATGTTTTTTTTTTGGACAACTTACTTTGGACAAAGGGTTCCTATAATATCAGTGTTTTTGAGCACGTTCAGAAATCATTGGATGTCAGTCAATCTGTTTCTTTGTTTCTTTGTTTCTTTGCAAGAGATTCTCAGCGCGTGCGCGCAGCTGCGCGCGAGCAATACCCTCCCTGCCCAATGGTGGCACTTTGCATCGTTTTATCCTTTGATGGACATGCAGGCACAATAAGCAAAAAGATGGACATGCAGGCACAATAAGCAAAAAGATGGACTTGCATGGATGGTCCATCCCCCCAATCCCCCTCTTTTCTTGCCTCCTTTCCTTCACGCCACAGATGGACGATGCGGATCAAATTATTTGGGTTGCCGAAAAAAGCAAAGACAGAGCCCTTCTCTCCTCTCCCAAAAGAGATGTCTTGTGATTCAAAAATGTGGGGGAGGGAGGGAGTTTACCTTGTTACCGGCAATGCCGAATTGAAACAGATTAATGTCGTTTTCTTTCAAAAACTTCATGTTCTGATCCGGGTAGTCTTCCAAAATCAAGGTCCTAGTGAGAGCAAGTGTTCCAAAGCGATTGAAAATAAAAGTGTCAGGACCAAACTCTTTCCCCCCCTCTCTCTCTCCTTTTGTCTTGCTTGTATCCAGATGACAGACAATTCTCCTTCTTCAATTCCTCATACTTACAAAATACTCTTGAGGCCCAATTTCTTCAAAAAGGAGAAATTCTTCTTTTTTGGAAAACTACTCCTGTAAATCCAGGTCGAGACCATGTTGAAATTGTCGGGTGGGCAAAGATCTTCTGGGTACGCGGATGATTCGCCTCCTCCATTGATATCCATCGTGTCCATGGTAATGCTCCTGGGTATGGACATGGTCGAGGGGACGCTGTTGTTGTCTGGGTAGGACGACAGCGACGACGAAGACGACGCAATGTTGGAGGTATTGAGCATTGTGGGAGGAACCGAGGGTGCAAAAGTCAGAGAGGAGGCAGAGGTCGAGGAGGTAGAGGAGGAAGTTGGAACGGTCATCGAGGTCGAGGTCGTCATTTCGGTAGACACATGGTCCTCTGTATTTATAAGGACCGAGGAGTCGAGCACGGACAAAGGGGCTCGATCCCCCTGGAACCCATCTTGTGAGCTCCCAGAGGACGTCTTGAGCGAAGAGAAGGCTTGAACGATGGCATGTGTTGAATTGGAAGAAGAGTGTTGGTCCATGGGCTGACCAATTGTCGTAATTGTTTTGATGTTGTCGATTGTGATTGTTTCTACCCTTGCTGCTGTCGTCAGGGCTATTGCTTGTTGTGATGTTGGCGCTGACGAGGGCGTCTGCTGCAGCTGCAGATTCTGATCCAGGCTCTGTGTTTGATCCCGCTCTGTCACAGGCAGGTCCGTTCCATCTGTGGGCGAAGGCATATTGGTTCCGGTTAGACCCATCTTTTCTTGATTGCCGTTTCCCTTTTCTGGATCAGCCGTGTGTTGTAAGTGAGAAAGCTTCCCGCTACTCCGTAGGCAGGTATTCAGCACGGAAAATAAGAGAACACGACTCGGATGCCAAAGGATATCTCCTTGTCAAATTGTCAAACAGGAAACAACCAGAAAAAACAGAGGTGCTGTCTCTCTTGAGCGTCAAGAACAAAAATAGAGATGGTGGCCTTGTTTAAATGTCAAGCGGTGATTCAGGTGAAGCTGGTCCAGAGTCGACTTCCTTGAGTCCGGGTCAATGGGAATGCACGGTCGAGTGGTTGATGAAGAGATGCGATGCACCGTACAGGCGCGTTTTGTGCGACGACGACGGGGACACGGGAGGAGTGCGATTGTGGCTTGGTCAAAGGTCAAAGTCACGTGCGCATTAAGAACTGAGGGGTGTCCTTATGTCACCTACACAGCTCATGCGATTAAGAAACAGCTTTACATGGGATTTGGGCTCAAAAAAATCAAAACCCTAAAAAACCCTAACAAACCCCTAAAAAATCCCTAAATCTCGGCAACCGGGTTGGTAACCACTCCCCATATTGAAATCCTGCTAAGAAAACCGATGATTTCCGTAAAGTAGCCCCCCTCAGGATGTGCGTGTATAAAGAAAAAAGGAATTCGCATGGGAATTGTGCGGAGCTATGATTGTCGCCATGTAATCATCGCATGGGCTGCGTCTGTGACATAAGGCTCCTCAGAACTGAGAAAAGCGCGGTTGCATGCATCTCCCTTGACATTCTTGACCTTGTTGACTTCATTGACTGGACCTGACAGGACCGACTGCACGTTTCGACGCCGACTCTTTTCAGGATCCCTCATTCTTCGTTCTTATAATCATGGCAGACCCCTCTGATCCGGGCCACGGCATCAATGCCGCTGCTTCGTCCTCGTCCAATCCTCCCTCTGCTGGCATCCAGCCTGCTCCCCAGCCTCCATCGCAAACTCCTGCTGCAGCTCCTGCTGCCGCTCCTGCTGCCGCAACACCCCACACGCCACAGGAAGTCGACCGAATCGTCCTCAACTACTTGAACCAGAAGGGATACAGGAAGGCCGAGTTTGTCTTGAAACGAGAGGCCAACCTGTTGACTTTGGAAGAACTGGAGGCTTCCTACAATGATGCCTTGTCCTCCGAGATTGATGGGTTGATCCCATCTCGGTTTGGTAATGGCATGCTGAGTAGCAAGGCCGAGATGGCGAATCCGGATGCCTATGACCAGGCGTATTCATCGCTCCGACTCTGGGTCGAGAACTCACTTGACCTGTACAAGGTGGGCTTCGTGCGCAGGATTCACAGGTTCAGGGCGGATGATTGTTCTAGGGATCGTATCTGACCGGATTTTTTTGTTGTCGGACCCTCATAGCCAGAGCTCATTTCAGTATTGTACCCCTTGTTCGTCCACAGCTACCTGCATCTTGTCGATCGTGGATTGAAGACCCAAGGTACGCAGGAACCCAGGAAATGTCTTGTTTTGAGCTATTGAATCTACCACGATATCTTACCATGAACCACGATGCCCGTCTTTCTGTTATCCATTAGCCAAGCATTTCATGGATACTTACCGAACTGATCACATTGAGCTGCACTCACCGGATATCATTCGATTGGCGACCGTGACCGAGGTTCAGCACGTCAAAGAGAACGAACTGGCGCAAATGTACAAAAACAACAAATACCACCTCCGCATGTCCCCAGTGTCGCTGGAATTATTGATTGCGTTTTTGCAGGACAACAAGTTCATTGTCTTGCTCCGGATCGTGAATCAACATCTTAATATTCAAGTTGGACCTGCCAGCTCGAAGGAGGACGAGATCATTGGTATTGCCGGACATGGAACTCACCAACTGACAACATTCAACAAACAAAAGGTGACTCTCGGACAGATGCCCCCGGATGCGGCTCTTCGAGAGCAGGTGGAGCAGACTTTGAAGGAAGAGGAGGCTCAGGCAGTCCATGATGCTACCATCAACGGAGGAGAGCCACCAGCGACAGTCTCTCTTATGGAGGAATACAAGAAGGTGAAGACAGAGGCAGAGGTGGACACTCCATCACGGGATGATGTACCCATGCCCCCATTGTAAGTATTTCAGAGACATGCAAATGAATGGGTTGAAGGATATATGAATGGTGACTGACCTTGTTTTCATTGTATTGCGATACTACAGCAAAGGAAGCGATATTCAAGCAGAGATCGAGGCACTGAGGGATTCACGGAAACGAGTCGCGTTGGGACCTTCTAGTTTACCATCAATATGCGCCTACACATTCCATAATGCCCACAAGAGCATTAACTGTGTAGCGGTCTCGGAGGACGCGACCTTGATGGCGGCAGGATTCTCAGAGTCGTATGTGCGACTCTGGAGTTTGAAAGGCGAGAAGCTTCGAGGGTTCAGGAGCAACTTTAACCCAGCCCGCATCAGCGATTGTACGTCATTTTCTTATTATTTGCTATGAACATTATGCATTTGGCAAGTACATCGGGAACGACCCGCCAAACTTGTTGCTAACATATCTCTACTCGGACGACCAAAAAATAGCAAATGATCTGGACCGTGTGCGCGAAAAGAATGGCACTGATTCAAGGAAGCTTATTGGACATGCTGGACCAGTGTTTGGAGCGAGCTTCAGTCCTGACAACAAATATCTTATTACCTGCTCAGAAGACAAGACAGCGCGCTTGTGGAGCACCAACACCCTGACGAATGTGGTGTGCTACAAAGGTCATAACTACCCAGTTTGGGATGTAGACTTTGGACCTCAGGGCTTCTATTTCGCTACTGCCTCGCACGATCGGACAGCAAGGCTATGGAGCTGTGATCAGATTTATCCTTTGCGGATCTTTGCTGGACACATGTCTGACGTCGATGTAAGTTGGTTGTCTAAAAGAGCAAGCTAATGGATCTCTCTTGGCATGGTTAAAGGATATTCAACAAAGGGGAACTAAGTAACCCATTTTTGGTGTTTTTTTTGTATAGGTCGTCAAATTTCACCCTAATTCAAAATATCTGGTGACAGGATCGAGCGACAAGACGGCGAGATTGTGGGATGTACAGCGTGGAACCTGTGTTCGCGTGTTCACGGAACATGTGGGAGCTATCAATACGATTGCGGTTTCTCCAGATGGTCGGACGATGGCGTCTGCAGGCGAGGACAAGTCGATTTTGCTTTGGGATCTTGGATCGGGTCGGAGGGTGAAGAAGATGACGGGCCATCAAGGCGTTATTTATTCGCTGGATTTTAGTCACGACGGTAGCATCTTGATGTCGGGTAGTGCGGATTGCACTGTTCGTGCTTGGGATGTCAAGAAGGAGATTCATTCGGATCAGCCTGCCTCTCATCGAATCGTTCATGATGCCTCGGGTGCGAATGGTACGGTAGCCGCGTCTCCGACTGTCCATCAAAGCCATGCGCAGGCTATGGATCGGCTGAACAAGAAGGCGGCAGCAGCAGCGGCCCATGCTGGTCCCGTTGAGTCGGAGGATCATTTGGCCACGTTCCCGACCAAGCGGACACCGATCTACAAGGTCCAATTCACGAAGCGGAACCTGTGCCTGGCTATCGGCGCTTTTTCAGGAAACTAGACTATTTGATAGCCGAGAATGATATGAGAGAGAAGAGACGAAAGGAATATGAAGAAAGATCACTTTTTTTTTGTAATAATGGTAGATGATTGTATTTTGTTGTTTGAACAAGAGAAATGAGACCATGAACGAATGATACATTCTAAAAAAAACATTTGCAAGCAAAAGACTGTCCGCTCTTCACTATTTTGAAAAAAAAGTCGTCATTGAGGTCAGCAACAGAGAGGCTATGAGTATGGGGGTGTGAAAGGTGGCGAAGAAGCAAAGTAAGAGGGAGCAGGACTGCTCGATCCAATCGACGCGTCATTTGGGATTTGTGTTTGCCATCCACTTTTGCGCACATCGTTCCTCCCTTCGACAATTGGGAGGATAGAGGACTCGATCGCCTGAACAAAAGGGTGAGTAATAGCGAACTGTTATTCCTATGGTGAAGAGCGCAGATGAAAGACATGCACTCGCGTAGCCATCGAGTGCAGTGAAAGGGGGTGTGCGATGGTGTGTCCAGGCTGCGGTTCAGAGAAGAATCCCCTGGACTCGTATCTGTGTGTTGCCAAGCCCAACAAGAAGTCAATGCTCCGCTTCATAGCTATTGGTAAGCTCTAAACATCAGATGCTGTCTTCACAAGTCAGAGTATCAAGGGGGAGAAGGTCTACCGTCTGATCCCCCCGCTGGCACCCCTGGCACAGGCTTACTCATTCTCTGTTGTGAATGAGAGGAGGTAATCGACTACTAGAAAGCTCTCATAAGATGATGGTATTGGAAAGTAAATGAAATAAAAGGACCATGAACTCACGAGCAATCGGGCGTTGAAGGCAGTGGACGCTCACGTTACGACCCATCCCCAAAGAGTCCAAACAATCATCGCACACAACGCGTGGCAGGCCAGAGAGAACGCCGCCAAAATGTGGTCATGCACGACGGGCTGTTTTCAGATCCAGGATTCAGGATACCAGAGTCGAGGGACCTGGGGTTCAAGGGCAACTGGAAGAACAGCAAGAGAAAGAAGAGAGGCAGCTTTTCAAAGCAAAAATATTATCCGCTCTCTCTCTGTCGGATCTCGACCTTTCCTTCATGTGTCACGATACACCCCACCGTTAAACTGGGATGCCTGCAGAATGCACCGGCCTCCCTTAATGCCGCATCGGTGGGAAGAGAGACATACATCACCACCGACGCAGTGGCTTGTCTCGAAGTTGAACCCGAGCATTAAGCTTGGAGGGGAGAAGAATGCTCTCACTAAACTGCACGGGCCATATTTGTCAGTGAAAAACATGTTCAGTGGACCATGAACGCGCTTTCGCAGCCATAGCGCTTGCCACATCGATTCGTGGCGGGACCGAACGGCGTGGCATCACAATGTTATTATCAGGATCGCAACTCCCTGATATGAGGAACACAACGCCCATGTTCCCGCACGCGTGCGATGAGATGTCAATATTGCGGTCCAAATCCGGCGATCACCTGACAATTACGGTACCTTTGAGCGGGGCCGCGGATCTGAAAATCGGGTGTTTTTTCACGATCATAGGAAAAATACGAGATTTTCGATTTTATGATCCTGGTCGATGCTCCTTGACGAGAAACACTCAACGCACTTGGTCCCACACGCGTGTGATGACTTTTTACTAGTCGACATTGCTGTTCAAAGTCCACGGTCACCTGACAGTTACGGTACCTTTGAGCGGGGCCGCGGATCTGAGAATCGGGTGTTTTTTCATGACCATAGGAAAAATAAGGGATTTTCGATTTTATGATCCTGGTCGATGCTCCTTGACGAGAAACACTCGACGAACTTGGTCCTACACGCGTGTGACGAGTTTTTACTAGTCGACATTGCTGTTCAAAGTCCATGGTCACCTGACAGTTACGGTAACTTTGAGTGGGGCCGCGGATCTGAGAATACAGGTATAGAAGAAAAATAAAGAAGAAATGCTAAATTTGGGGGGTCGTGGGGCCTGAGTTGGGGTCAGTTGCTGACTCACGGCTGCGTTCCTCCTGTACGCGTCGCCGATACTCGTTCTGGTTGACAATTTTGTTGACCGCAAGATCAATGGACGTTGTCACCTGGGTGGCGTTGAAGGGTTTGTCCTCAAGGATGTGGAGAAAGTGAAATATCCAGATCTGATGAGGGACGGTTGTTAGAAGTGCAATTGCACTAATGTTGCTCGTGGGGAGGATCTGCTCATGTTCACCATACAGGAGAAGTTCGATGAACTCCCATGAGAAATCCATGTCTCCGACGTGAGTCGCTAGTGACGAGCGCCAAACCTGGAGTTTCCGCGGGCATGTGAAAATCATGTGGCGGTCAGTCTCCTGCGCTGCTCCGCAGATTGCGTAGGACTCTTCGAAGGTCTCCTCCATGATGGAGTGTAGTCGTTTTCGAGAGGGGAGTTTGTTGATTAGAAGGCGCCACCATACTGTGCGAGTGGCATGTAGGATGTCGGCCTTCCAGAAAAAGACCCAAAACTGAGTTGTAAGGTTTTGTCCGGGTGTGTTGTCCAGGGGTGCTGCTTCCTCCTCTTCCTTGCTTTTTGTGAGCAGTCGTCGAAGGGCCCCAGTGGACATGTTGCCCAGGTTCATGTCTGATCCCGGTTGCGAGCCATAGTATTTGATCCGCTGGCTCTGAGACTCCTTGGTGTCGATCCAGGTGTTTTGTTCCCCTGAAGGAATGAACTCCAAATGTTCCTGCAAGTCATCGGAATCACTCATGACCAGGCGGAATGCTTGGTCCATCCTCCAAATGGGCAGCTGTGGTGGTCTCACTGCCGGTCCGATCCAATCTGTCGTGAGAAGGCCCAAGACGGAATCAATAGGCGCGTCCTCACGGTTGACGGGGGTCGGCGGAGGGGTTCTCATATCCGCGGCCCCACTCAAAGTTACCGTAACTGTCAGGTGACCGTGGACTTTGAACAGCAATGTCGACTAGTAAAAAGTCATCACACGCGTGTGGGACCAAGTTCGTTGAGTGTTTCTCGTCAAGGAGCATCGACCAGGATCATAAAATCGAAAATCTCTTATTTTTCCTATGATCGTGAAAAAACACCCGATTCTCAGATCCGCGGCCCCGCTCAAAGGTACCGTAACTGTCAGGTGACCGTGGACTTTGAACAGCAATGTCGACTAGTAAAAAGTCATCACACGCGTGTGGGACCAAGTTCGTTGAGTGTTTCACACCGAGGAGCATCCATCTGGGTCATAAAACAGAAATTCCTTTATCTTTCCTATGGCCTTGAAAAAAGGCCCGATTCTCAGATCTGTCTTCGTGCTCGATCTTACCGTAATGTGCTTTATTCCAATGGTCAAAACTTCCGTGAACGGGAGTGACGTGTTAGTCCCCGTGTACAATGTATCGCACATCCACTTTCGCAGAGTTCTCCGGAAGTCTGAGCAGCTCGGGCCATATCCAAGAGTGACCTTGCTAGCAACTTCAAGAAAGGACTGTAGAGAAGGAGAGGCGCAGAGGCTTGGAGGATGCAGGGGAGAAGGGAGACGATAGCAGTGAAGTTGAGCGAAAGAAGGTGATGATGAAGAAAGCGTGAGATTGAGAAGAAGCAGGAATCGTGACAGAAGTTGTTCAATAACCGTATACAGAATCATGTGGGGCCGATTGGAGCGCCGACCGACAACAGGACAAATCTTCGGCGCAATGCAGCAAAGGGGCGCGGAGACAGTCCTTGCGCTGGATAGGCTTTTTAGCTGTGCTATTGCACAGCTGCACAGAACTTGTAAGGCATACCTAGTGCCAATAGAGAGAACACAGCGATCCCGTCGATCGATTTATTGTTTCCTCGTATCAAATCCTCAAAAAAAACAGACTGTAATGGTGAACAACACGAGTAAGTAGGTTGGTACTTTTGAAACAGGTACATGTGAATGCATGCCATGTGCGGCTCGGCCGTTGAAACCCTTTCTCTTTTCCAACAGCTCTTGCCTTGCAGATTTGAGGTGGGAAAAGGGACCAGGGTGGATAATACCCACCGATGGGAGTATCTGTGTGCAGAAAGAAGAGAGACGGGTAGACAAAGAGAGAGAGAGAGGGAGCTAGAGAGAATGGCCGAACACGCAATTGATAGGCTGCCTTACAACGCGTAGAGCGAGTGCATTGGAGGTAGGTTTGGATACTGAACTTGACTGGATTTGATATGCGGAGACTTTTTCAGCTGCATACCTGGGCTGGAATCAGCCGAGGTCCTAGATCAGAGAAAGGGCGTGACGGCCTGCAATCAAAAAAGGCGATGCGGATCGATGCATGGCCCAAGAAATAAAAAAAACGCGCGACGGTAACGAGGAAAGGACGGGGGGACAGATCAAAAGAGAAGGGGAGAAATGCGCAAGAGCAGGACAATGAGAGAGCATCTGTGGGGTTGCCATATTGAATTTCCTTCTCTTGCAAGAAATTACCGGCCTTCACCTCCGTGTGTTGTGTTTTGTTTATCTTTGATGCTGCTGGCTCTCTTGAACAAAAAAAAAAGGCTACCTCCTCCAAAAGTGCTCGGGAACAGACTCATGGCGAGCGTGCTGCCAGAGATTTACCGCAAACATGAAAGAACAATTGCTCATCTGGATCAACACTCAAAAAAAAAAAAACGCGACCCTTTTTTCAAAACTAAGGCGGCTCATCAGTCCCTCTGTCCGTCCTCCTCATCTCTCACTTTCATTGTTATCCGTTTCGCTGCTCACTTGATTTTCTTATATTCCATCCCATGGCTCCGTTTCTATTGACCCCATAGAGACCACCACCACAAGCCAAATAAGCACCTCTTCCCGCGTTCTCTCTCTTATATATCATATTGTTGTCATTGGAGTCCTGCTCTGTGCTTCCCTCTCTTTCTCTCTCTTTCCCGTTGCTACCTCTTCACTCTCTTTTACTCTTACCCGATTACTTTTTCAAGGACGAAGAAAAGAAAGTACGCTGGCAAGGAATGCTGATGGATCTTGGAAGGCAAGCACGTTGTCTCGTTCAATGCAATCCCGTCCGTCGCCAAAGGAAACAACACCAGTGTTGACCTCTTGTGCACGGAAGCTCGCTCTCGTTCGCTCTATCACCCCCACCGTCCAACACAGGACGGGGTTTTCTTCGTTTCTCTGTTCTCTCTTTTAGGCGGTGTTCTATCCTTTGTCATCCCCACCTCTTTTTCTTTTCTCATTCTCTTCCTCAATTGCAACGCTTTTTCTCATTTCGCCTCTTATCTCGGTTCCTTTTTCTTTTCCTTGCTTGTTTTCCCTTTCATCTTTCTTGCTTCTCCTCTCCTGGCAATTGATCGTCCTGGATTTCGGCTCTGTTCAGCTATTTCCTATTCCCTGTCCCTCCTCCTTTCCATTCCCTCAACAACAGCCACAGTAACAAAAAGAAGATTCTCCAGCCAATCATTACACAAAAACACGTACGTTCTAGCTTCTTTTGCTGGTAGATCTGCCTTTCTCTACATCTCCTACGTCTCCCTGTGAGTGGTCGCCCCTCTGACCTGAAGATCTAGTTACTTCCAACTTTGCAGTTTCTTTTCCATCTCCCCTCTTCTTTATCCTCCCTCCTCCGTCTTTCCTCCTTTGAGAAACGGTTGCGTTGTTCTTGGATCTATTACTTCATCATTCGTGGTTTTACGTTTCTGTACATCTACTGATCTGTATTGTAGAATCACCGATCATCTATTCCACTCCTTGTATTATCTACTCTTCCGACTTGTATACGATTGTACTTAAACTTCTCGCGTCTTTTTTTTCTATCTATCTCTCCATCCCTCCCACTCCTTCACTTTCTGTGCATAGCCTTCTCCATATAATCAGCTATCTACAGGTCTTGATTTCCACCAAATTGCGTAAGAAACAAGTTTAATCTCGGCCACGAAGATTGCAATCCCAAACTCCAAAGATCCAAACCCAGGTTGCAGTGCCGGATTCAAAAAAAAAACACAAAGAGTCGTTTTTCCAATCAGGCGTTCGAATCGATCCAAAGAACCAAAAGGACCGAGTCTTTGATCTCTCTGAAAAAAAAGTGCTTTGTTCTGGTGACCCTGGTAAGTTTTAAGATTTCACTTTTGCATTCTCAATACTGCTGTTTTGGGAGAGTTGGGGAAGAGAGGATGAGAGAGAGAGAGAGAGAGAGAAGAGAAGGATATTGTCTTATGATGTGGTGAAATGAGGCAACCTGCTCCCAAAAGTTCCCATGGGAGGATAACATGGCGCCTGCGATCATGACCACTTTTTGGAATCAAAGCAAGAGGTAGAGTGGTAAAAGACGAGATTAGATCTTGCTAGGGGAATCACACCAAAACCCGTAGATGGACTCGGGCATTCGATCGCCTTCAATTGTCAAATATAATACCTCATCCGAGAAAGAAGGGCAGTAGCTCGATTCTTTGTAGAAAGGAGAGAAAAGAGAGAAAGGTGAAGGTGATAATTGGGCAAAAATGGCAGCCACAGAGAAAGAGAGGGAGAGTAAGGAAGATCCTAGTCATTCCAAACCACGAGCACTTTGGTACCTTGAGCTATCTACCATGGGCCAAAGAAAACGTTGAGTTGCCGCCGCCGTGGTGTAGGCGTTGCAAGGGTGAAGAGGAGTGAAAGGGTCGACTTGGGTTGAAGCGATGAGATGGGATAAAAAGAGAGAGAGAGAGAAAGAGAGCAGATACAGCGCCCCTGTTCATTGCCCCTTTTAGGTCCATGCTATCACAAAGACAGATAGGACGGGCTCTTCTACTGCACCACATGGCAATGGGCGGTTGCGAGTGAGCCATGGAAGAAGGACAAGGAGACAGCCAGAGAGCCAGGCACATGTGGAGGGAGAGAGAGAGCGAGGAAGAAAAAAAGAGACGGCGTGGGTTGGCGTATCGTTTTTTCGTTTGATTGTGGTCCGTGTGTGGGGAAGGGTTTTGGTGCGTGTGTGGTCTGTGTGCCGGGATGCACACACAGCGCATCAAACCATCAAATCGCACACCTCCGCCAATCGCACACACGCGCACGCGCGCAGGGACAGGACACCAAAGTAACGCGTTTTTCTTTTTTGCATCAACATGCACACATGACATGACATGCCGTGCATGCATGCAATGCAACACAACACAATGCAATGCAATCCCACCAAGCAGAGAGTGAATCCGTCCTCTTTCTCTCTTTCTTTCTCATTTCCTTCTTCTCCTTCATTTCATTCGGTCATTCCTCCTCTTCTTACGACGACAACAACAACAGCAACCACAGGATCCCCACCCTCCTTTTCTCGTCATTTAACCCTTTGGGTCTCCGTCTCCTGTTGCCGTGTTGGTTGGTTGTTGCTGGTTGGTTAGGTGGATGGTTGGCTTTCTTTCCTTCTCTCTCTGCCTCTTCGTCCGTCTCTGTCTCTCTGTCTCCTCCCTCCCTCCATCTCCTGCTTTGTGTCCTTCCCCCTCCTTGTATCTTGTCTCGTCCTTCCCTCTCTCTGTCAGTCAGTCAGTCAGTCAGTCAGTCAGTACCGTCTCCTCGTTCTCCTGCGTTGCCGTCCCTCATTGTCCTCATTTGCTCATTCCTCTCCCACCCCCCCTTCTCATTCATTCAGTCACCTCTTACCCACCCTCTTTGCTCATTGCTCACTTTCTATTTCCAACGTGTAAACGACATAACAGAAAACCACTTTGTCCCACGGATCTGACCTCCCTGGGGGAGGCACACGCTGCTCTTTTTTCCTTCATCTCTTCTTCCCCGCCTCTTTCTCCCTATCACGACTCCACGAGCATTACACAAACGCGTCTGTTCTCAATCTAACCCAAACTTATCGCCCTTTTCTTTTCATTCTTCTCTCTTTTCTCTCTTCTCCAACTCTTTCCTCCTTAACTCTCCCATTCCCTACCTTTTCCTCTCTTCATTTTTGCTCTAGACTCTTCTTGCCCTCTAGTCAAGATAACCCCCCTTTCCCAAACTACCGCGCACGTATTCCTGGGTTAACCTCGTAGATCGCGCGTTTCGTTTACATTCTTCCCCACCCTGCACTCTCCGAGTCCACTCTCTTCTCACTGCCTCAATTGCGATTGCCCAATTCCCCCTCCCTCCTCTCTCTCTCCCTTCTGACTCTGTGCCCATTCCATAAGCACCATGGGTCTCACGAGCCTGCTCAAAAAGAAAAAGTCAAGGGGCGAGAATCTCTCGTCCCTGTCCAGTGGCATACAGAGCAACAAGGCTTGTTCTTCCTCAGTCTCTGGAACTTCTGTCGACGCGCTACCAATGTCACTCAACATCAGAACAGACAACCAAAATCTGTCTGTACCCTCAGGTGAGCCTCTGTCGCTGTCGCTGATGGACGATATCATGGATGAGCTCGCAGGGACGACGCCAGATACTCCACAACCAAAGCAGCGTCTGCCCAAGGATTTCACCGGTAAGGTTTTTTTTGAACCCTTGCCTTTAATTCCAGGTCGTACAGAAGCAGTAAAATGACAAAGAGACTGACCCCATTCCCGGATTCCTCTCTCTCTCATTCTATCTCTCCGTTCCCTCCCCCCTCATTTTTTCCCCCCCATCTTTGTTCTCCAACCTCCTTGTCTGCCACGTGTTCGATCCCGCATGCCAGACCTTGGACTTTCTTTCGAACTATCTCGGCAGCTGGATCTAGGCACCTCTGAATCTGCAGACACTCCCTCGGCGTCCTCAAGACCATCTTCTTCTGGAGATGCACCCAACAGCACTAATCCTAACACAGCCTCTTCCGTCAGCAACGGACCAATCAAGTCGGTAGGAAAACTGGGACAGAACAGCGCCTTCAAGGACAATGCATTCTTGCGATCGCAACAACAGCAGCAGCAACAACAACAGCAGCAAAAGTTCACCACGGCGACAACAACAACAAAGGGTGTCTCTAATAACAATAACAATAATAACAACAACAGCACCACGTCATCGTCACTTTTGCGGGGTAGTATCCTCTCCAAGGAGGCCGAAGAAAAGGCTGAAGCTGCTGCTAAGCTCCGAGAGGCGTCTAAGAAGGCGAATGCTCAGTTGCCGAGCGACGACGAGGGCAGTGATTCTTCGGAAGCTGAAAACTCGGACGATGAAGAGCTTTCGCCCCGGAAACAAAGACAGCTTCAACAAAGGCTCCTGCAGCAACAACAGCAGGCAGCCCTTCAACAACAACTGGAGGAGCAACAACTCCGTGACCTCGATGGTAATGGAATCGACCCCATGATTACCAAGAGCCGTCGAGGTAGCGTCAGCAGCTGGCCACCCAAGCCAGTGGAGGTCAACCATGAGGCAGTCATCGATCGAATGAAAGATAGGCACCGTGCAGTTCTGGCGGGGGCTCAAGCTGCGGCCATGGATGACTACTATGAGGAGTACATGGATGAATATGGGCGCATGCACCCACAACAGCAGCCAATGCAGCAACCAGGTCCTCTTGCCTACAACATGCAGTACGGAATGGATCCCAATATGATGTACACTATGGACGATTTCCGTTTTCAGCCCCAACAAATGTACTACAACCAGAGTATCCCTTCTCATAACATGGCCAATGTCATGCCTTACGGACATCAGGGCATGAACAGTCTATCTGGGTACATGTACAACATGCCCCCAACTGTCCCCATCGGCGCTGGTTATCCCATGATGCAGGGCGGTCCCTTCCCTGGTCTCATGGGTCCCCTGGCCCACTTCCATGGGCAATCGCGTGACCAAGGTAGCACTGCCAGCTCCGAGGTGTCAGGTCCTACCATGGGCCATATCGACCTGAACGCGTCGCCGCGCCGTAGCTCCCGACAGCAAAGCACGACCAGCTCATCTGCACGTATTTCAGAAGACTCGTGGGGCACTGAGCCGTACCATATTTCGAGCATGTCCACTCAAAAGACCTTGCTGAGCGATAGTGGATATGGTGGCAACGGTGACAGCACGAGCGATCTTCCCCTGGATAACTCACAAGAGGATCTCCGGTCCCAAGAGTTTGAATGCGACAAGGCCAGTGCAAAGTCGGACGATGTCACTAAAGTGGTCCAGGTGCTTTCTGTCGGTCAAGTTGAAAGCGAGGAGAATCATGTTCCATCGCCTCCCAATTCCATCACTGAGGACGACCCCGAGTCGCTGAAGGATGGCGACACCACTTTGCTGGGTTCTTTGACGGATGCCAAAGATTCGAGCGTGCCTTCGACTTCATCCATTGCGCAAAGTGCTCAAGACGAGAACGAGGAAGAGTCTTCAGATGATGATGATCAGCCGATTATCCTCAGTCGGAGAGGTAGCGCCCGAGGACAGATCTTGCCCCCCAAACTCAATACGTTCATTTCTTCGAACGGAGTCGAATACCCCGAGGATGCCATGATCACACCCGTCAGCAATGTGTCGTATCTGGCCCACGGCATGTATCAGCCAATACAAGGACCTACCAACATTCCTTCGCATATGGCCTACACTCCACAACAGCAGCCGTCAGCTTATGGATCCTCCATTCCTATGGGATACCAGTTTCCTTCTCCACCTGTTGTTTCGGCTGCCATGGGTCACCAACACAGTTACTCCATCGATCGTGTAATGCCTGTCTCTGGAGGACCTGGCCAGACCGGAATGAATGGAAATGCTGTCGGAGGAGGAGGACCCATGATGGTTCGTCGACCAGTCGCAGTGCCCAACGGAGGGTATATTCAGTCAGCTGGACCCAAACAAGGGATGGTAGGGTCGGGCGGCAACGGCAACATCAACAATACCGCTAGTGGATCGCCCGTTCTTTCGCCTTACCCTATTCCACCGACAACGCTCTTGCATCCGGGACCACGACGATCACAATCGATGCGTGTTCGACCCCAACCGCAAAAATCGACCATGCGAATGGACGTGACACCTCGGCAGGCGCAACAGCAACAACAACAGCAAAACCAACCCCTCAGTCAACAGTCGAATCAACAACAACAACAACAACTACTACTGCAGCAGCAGCAGCAGCAGCAGCAAGCAGCGTCTCGGAGTCGTGCATCTATGGACTATGTCCGTCTACCGAACGGAGGATACCAACCCGCCATGGAGTACAATGGTGGAAACTTTTTGCAGCAGCAATCTCAACAAAACTACGTGATGCAACAACATCAAATCATGGGCTCGCCTCAGCAGTCGCATGCATTTATTGATAAACAACAACTACAACAACAACAGCAACAACAGCAACAGCAAGGATATTATACGGGGCATGCTCAAGGGTTCGGATACCTTCCGAATGACCCATATATGGCTCACCCCCATCAACAGATGTATGCCACCCGGCGCTGATAGAGCCCCCGCTTGAGCGCGCTCTCCCGTCTTTATCATCTGGATCTCTCCAAAACAAAACAAAAAAAATGTCAATCAAAAAAACTTGATCATCTACAGACGCAGCTATTTTTTTTTTAGTTTCTTCCTATCTTTCTTTCTTTCTTTATCGTCTTGTTCCTCTTTATTTCGAGAAGCATGGAGACTGATTACATGCCAAAAAATAATAAAATCGTTCCCAAATCATCTCTTTCACTTGTTGTTTGCCCTAATGATATGGTTACGAAAGACAATGAAGCATATGTTTATATATGAGAGTGGGGAGATGGGTATTGTAGGTGTGTAGCACCTAAGTTTTCAGTCTATAGACACTACTTTTTCCAGGACCATCAGGTCCAAAGTGCGATTCTCGTTGGAGACAGATGGCAGCTCTGACTATAGCGCTGGCGCTGAGGGGGATGTTGAAAAGTCGAGCGGATGACGAGCTGATTATTCATCAATCTTGCGGAGCCAACGCATTGTCAACTCAAAGGAAGTGAGTGCACAAGCATTCGTTGGGAACGCACGGAGCAAGCATGGCAAGAAACCTATTTAGAACCCATCACAAGAGCAAACCCGTTAATACCATCTTTTGATCGAAAGAAGACCAACAGGGAGAGAGGCGAGTATTTTTACCTCTGTAGAATCCTCTGAGACCATCGGTCCTGTAAATGTGCTTAAAACAACTGACCATGGAAGGGAAGGGCGGGTTCTTGACATCCGGTTGTGTCATGATCTTGTTCTTGACGACATCTAATATGATAGAAAACAAAGCAAAGTCCTTAGATCTCCTGACGCTTCCTTCTCCCCTTCACCTTTTTCAGTAGTATATCTCGTTCCTCCTCCTCTTACCACAAGGGAAGGCGAATACCCAAAAGG
This sequence comes from Entomortierella parvispora, assembly GCA_963573315.1. Taxonomy (NCBI): domain Eukaryota; kingdom Fungi; phylum Mortierellomycota; class Mortierellomycetes; order Mortierellales; family Mortierellaceae; genus Entomortierella; species Entomortierella parvispora. The sequence goes on from OY752146.1 coordinate 2,250,517, forward strand.
TATTGGCACCCAATCCTCCAGCCCAGAAATTGATGGCTGCTTCCGACATATTGGTATGTTTTCTCATCTGACTGGCGTAAATCTATGAAATCCATTTTCAGGAAACGAGTCCCTGAAAGGTGAATAAATTGTTTGGATATCCGAACACAATCAATCGCAAAAGAAAAGGCTGAGGGTGGTTTACCTCGTAGCTGCTCCACCACATAAAGAACCAACTCCGGAACCACAGAGTCGCTGACAGGCCCTTCCATAGACCAGTGATACCATTGTTCCGTACCTACATGTCGGAAAAAAAAATGAAATAAAAGAGTGAGAACGCCAGTACAATATCTGCAAACAGTGTTCCTAAAAGACAGGCCAAGTTTTGATCTTTTTACCAATTGCCTTGCGCAATCAATAGGACCAGTATAGAGCTTTGTCTTTGCGTCGTATTGGATTTGAAGTCGTGCTTTGATATGTTCAATGGGTGCAGCGATAAAAGACACGGTGACTCCAGCTCCGATTCCTGCCACTCCACTCCAGAACGGGGTCAGTCGGACATTTGGATCGCCTCCTTGTAGGATCAAGCGGTAATATGACAAAGATCCCAACCTAAAAAAAAAAGACAAGTTGTTCACTTTGTGGTGAGTGAAAGACATTTTTGGCCAAAAGCATGAACACGATGGAGGAGACGGGGACACTAGATGGGAATCATTTGAGTCACAACGTTACATGACACTATCCATGAAAGCCCATCCAATCAAGGGAGGTGTAGCACCTATTTTTTTGCGCATGGTGGAGATGAGAGAAAAAAGATATCAATTGGATGCTGTGAAGAACGCGTGCGTGTTGAGAGTCCAAAACAAACAACTCTTGTTTCCTCGGAACTAACTTTACCCTTGTAGAGAGCACGGGGACCTTCCTTGCGGATCGTTTCTGTAAGGCAATGCCATGGTCCTCTGAATCGATCTGCTCCTGACGTCTACTTGGAACAAGGAATTGAGTAAGAGGTTCGAAGAAGGACAAGACAGTGACGGGGAGGAGGGGAACAACAGCAGCCCTTTGATGTACCTGCATGCGGACTTTGATTGTATCTATGGAATGGCAAAGAGCAAACAATCGGACGATCAGAATCCAACTGCCAGGGCTCAACGATGAAAAAGTAGGAGGGGCAGAGGGAGGGACAGCACAGGATTTGTTTTTGACAAGACCGAAATCAAGAGCAAAAGTATGTCTTTGTTTTTGACGCCCCACTTACCGAAAGGATGGCCGACCACCAGCTTGGTGACGCCCGAGGTGACCCCGGCGACAAACCCATGGAACTTTTTCTGGTTGGCCTTGTTCTCGCTTGCGAGAGGTGTGGGCACAGGTTTGAGAGCTGTTGTGGGGGGAGAAGAGATGGAGACGCTCATGCTGGTGTTCACAGGGTAATGTGAATGTGGAGGAGGGGATGGAGATGGGTCATGAGCCGGGGAAGGAAGAAGAGCAATTGCCCGCAATGCAAAGAACATAAAGTGCAGAAAAACGTTATCGCTCAGGCCCAACGGCCCAGCGGCCCAGCCCAGCACATGAAAAAAGTCACCTTAGTCACAGTCGGATCTGCACGCGGATTGGATTGACTGTCAGCCAATCATATCGACGACAGCCGCTTTTGTCCGCCCTCAGACTGCGAGTAGTCGGTCCACCCATCCCATACATCCGACGCGACGCGACTGCACTGTCCTCGTCTTTCCTGCCCCTGCTCTCCCTTTCCTCTCTTGCGTCCACACTCCAGTATTTTCGTCCGCTCGTTCGATTTATTATTTTGAAGTTGTCTGCTGACTCGCCTCTAAAGGACTCTTCCTGTCATTTTCTGTCCAATCGGCAGCAGCGTGAATCGGGCCGTCAACGGCGCCATTGCAAACACATGCGGAGACTTTTCTACGACGTTGACTTTCCGTTTGCTAGAAATAGGATCAGAAAGGCCAAAAACACGTTTGTTAGGAACTGTAAAAATCACTGTCGCCGTGAAAAGAGAACATTCTACCAAAATCAGTATCGACGTTTTGATCTTTACCTTTCCATAGGGTTCAATTGGACCAGCAATCCCAAAAGCACGGCCACCCGACTGTACTGACGATCCGCATTGATATCCAACGGCTTATCAAAGACAGCGACGTTAATAGGATCAATCTACAAAACAAACAGAAGAAAAGAAGAAGGGGCATTAAATGACAGTTCGTTCAAGTGGAGATCAATGGATCCGGTAAGATAAAAAAGCAAGGCCGCTTGCTTCACTTACATATCCCTTGATAGTACTCGTAACCGACTGAACAAGCCTCCTGAGTCTTTGGTCGGCATCCCTTTCCTTTTCCTGACTGGGTTGGAATACAATATTCAAAAATTTGACGTCGAACAGCAGCTGCATGGCTCCCCTTTCGGACAGGAGGGTCGGGTTCTTTGCCGGGTCGGATACTGAGGGTAGTTCTTGGACTTCTTCTGAAATCACCACGACGTCCTTCAAGAATTGTTCGGTCGTCGTAAAAGCCACCCGCGCCAACTTTGCAGACAGAACCTGGACCAGTTCGGGTCTCATGAACCCAGTACCGACTCTGTGCATTTCTTGCACAACTTGGTGCAGTGCTGTCAGCAACAGGGTTGAACCATGGAAAGGTAACAGCGTCTTGGATTCTTCTCCTGCTGGACTGGACAAAGTCGGCGAAGGCTTAGACGACTCCTTGGACAGACCGGATGATTTTGGCGAAGGTACGGGATTGGCACTGGGGATAGGCTCCCACGAAAGAGTCGAGAGATCCGTCCAGGAAGAGTATTGCAGATAATGTCTCATACCCCGTGTAAACGTCCATTCGATGCTCGAGATCCATGCCTCATGAGACAGCAAGTACACTTTCTGGAGTCCCTGAACAAGCCCCTGAACTTGAGTTTCCACATTCGCCTTTTGCGCACGAGCCTGGGCAAAAGTAGCCGCCGAAGATCGGTCCCGTGGTGGTACCATAGCGCGCTGAAGGGCATCTCCCATGGATCCTACGCTAGAAGCAATCCGACCAATGGTCATGGCGCGATCCATGGCGGAAAGAGTGAGACGGGCCTTTTCTGGTTTGCGTACAGCGTCCTGGACGAGTCGTTCCAACCCAAAAGTATACGCCTTGATGCACTCTACAAACTGGCCCTGATAAAATTCTGTAATCTCTGATATGTCAGTCCTGGCCTCAAAGAGATCTAGAGACTCTTGACGGTCATGATCATCCTCGTCCAACTCTTGCAATTTTCCAAAGACCGCTTCTTTGTTATAGACCAACGCTTGTTCCGCATCTGACCGGATTGCTGCCAGTTTATCCTCAAAAACTTTGGTAGTCTGTGCCACCAGATCAGTCTTGCCTCCAACATACTCGCGGATACGCTGTATCAGAGGCTCTGTAGCACTGGGCAAGGAAGCACCTTTGGTGACGGCAGAGTCGTGCCACACGAATCGGCCAAGATCATGGTTAGGGTCGTCCTCATCATCCAGTTCCCCTAGTCGCTGCCGCAATACCTTCTCGGGTTGATGTGATAGTTCTTCGAGAGAATAGACAATGATGTCCTGAATCGCTCTGCTGAATCCCGCTCGCAAGACATCGTTCCAGAGACTGGCAGTCTTTCCGAGAAGCAGCCGGCAAACGTCATTCCAAGGGCTCTTGGCTGATTTAGACGTCAACGCATACTCGTCTTGTTGTAAAACTGCCCAAACGCGGGCACGGATCTGAACCATCTCTGCGCTTGTCTGAACTCGCTGAAGTAACACTTCCAAGGCGCCACCGAACATAAGGCGAACATCCTCCATCCAGAGACGAACACCATCAAGGACTTCCTTTTGTGCAAACTTGGCCCGGCTCCCCTCCAGCTGAATGGTGGGCGTAAAGTTCTGGATAGACTCTGGTAGGTAGCGAACCAACAGGTGGACATTGGGTGTGGTCGGGTATAATTTCGGAATGACGGATGCTGAAAGGCCCACCGGGGCCGAGGGTAAAAGGATTGTAGACGAGAACTCGTCCTTGGAAGAAGAGGCAGAGGGGGAGCTGGTCCTGACAGGAGATGGGCTCGTGAAGGTATTTTTCAAACTCTTGAGATGACGTTCAAAAGGGGAAACTTGATCCCGTTCCGGTTCCAGAAACACACCTGCTACGTGGTGCAGGGTAGATTGGAGGACCTCAAGAGCGTGCAAGATATGATCGCCAACGTTGCCATCCTTGGACTCGAGCGCCTCCTTGATAGCAGATTGTCTTTGAGTCAAGAGAAGTCGAAACATATCCTTGATCGTCACATCGTCCAGCAACATGATAGCGCACATGGTCTCAACAACATCCTATAGTATTCATTGACAAAGATTGGTTAGCCTGATGTTCTAAAGACATGTCTTTGCGCCCTGTTATCTCTTCCTAAAACTAACCAAGTTTGATCCTTTTGTCAGTTTGAGATGTCGCGTGCTCTTTTGAAGGATTTGTGCTTTGAAATGACTGACGGCGTCCCACTGCCGAGCAACAACAGGGAATGTTTCCTAGAGCCAAGCAAGAGAGTGATTAATGATTGCAGTGGACACTGTGATGACAGCCTCGGATAGGGAAAACGTTGGGAGTCCTTACCATGACCTTGACAGACCTCTTCGCCTCTTCGTTTACATCGGCATCCAAATTTTTGTAAATGGCCTTGCTGAGAAGGTAAACTCGACCTGCGGTCAAAAAGTGGTTGCTTTCCATGTTTCGCCAGATCTATACATGTTCAACCTCTCCGTTAGAAAATCGAGAATAGAACTTGTGTCCATTTATGTTGCACTATCAAAGAGTTCATACCTGCTCGGGCGCATCCGCCAAGAGTTTGATCTGTGCCGCCGACGTGTACAGCGACTTTTTCATGTCATCTAAAACAGAAAAGAGTGCAGACATCAACCATTGCATTAGGTCATCATCTATCGCTACATTCCTCAGCCGATCGCGGTGAAGAGGCAGTGTCTTTTTCCGAGTGTCTATTATTCTCTTTTCCTTACCTACGGCGCCCGTCTGCTCCTTCATGGTCTTTGTCGCCACGGATCGCTTCAAGGCATGGATATCGCATGAATTCCGCATTTTTGATATGTTGCCCTGTACTGAAAGCGCCGTTTCCTTCATTCTAACGATGCAGTCGGCTGCGCCGATAAGGTCCCGGTATCTCTCACTAAGATGAACAGAAAAAGAAATGTCAGAGTCCATTGACCATTGGTTTTTATGCGTTTAAAGATGAACAGCTAGTTTCATTCTCTCTTACCCAACCATCATCCGAAGCTCTTGCTTTTTGTTCTCAATGTCGGTTCTATGTTGAAGGAGAGCCAAGGAGAGTGAGAAGAGATGCAGATGTCCGTCATAACCCTTGTCTGATGGTTCGCATTCAGTTCAGGTCCACTTTTTTTCTTTTCGCGCAAGTTTGTTTCCTGCATGGACGTTGGTTGTAATCTCTGTACCTGGTCCTTCGTTCATAAACATTGAGCTCGGGCACACTGAGTCTCATGAAGAGCTCATCCGCATCCACGACCTTTCCTGTGGTGCGCGTGTCGTTAGCTGCCATGGCAATGTTGGTCAGAGGTCCTCCAGCTTTTTAGTGTGATGAAGAAAGGAAGAGATGGGCGGAAGGCGAAGGCAACAAGTCACTCTGTCGGCTCAATTATCTTGAATGATTTTATGGTTTATTATATTCGAGATAAAAAAAGTGGGTATATTTTTTGAACTTGGCGGGGTGCGGTTTACTCGGCCTTCAGATGCATCCGAGTCGTGTTCCGTTGGTACCATGCCTCAGGCACAACATCCAGCTGCCGACCAATGCTCCCAAAGCATACTGATGATGAGTACAAGATACAGGGGATCCATGACCCTACTCCAAAAAAGTCTGCCCGAGTAAAACTATTTCACAAAAAAACACAGTGTTATGAACATTAGCAATTGCGTTGGGTAAGAGGTTTGGGCACATAGCTCGTTCTCAAGAAGAAACAAACATCCATCCCCCAACTTACGTATACCATCCGTTTAGGACAAGAAAATAGGCTACCAATGTGCCCGTGGATGCCACCAAAAGCGAAATCATAAAACCATGGGCGGTTCTGTCAAACCAGAACCAAAGTCCAACAGAAATCAGGGCCAGCGTGCAAGAGACTTGAAGACTACTTGTCCAGGGCAACTTGGATGCTGCGTAATTGACACCGATAAATCCACCTAAACACCTGTGTTGAATGAAAATGAATGAAGGAATGAATGATATAACGGGTTAGCTTCCGCAGTAAGCTGTGGGTCAACATTGTGCGTGCCACCAAGATGGCGAGTGTTGTTCATTCGGGCCGGACATACCGCATCACACTGGACCAGTCGTGGCCGTTCCTCTCAACGCGTTTCCCCCACCAGAAATAGTCCCCGAGCGGATAGATGGTCCCGATCAAGACTGCAGAGGCACCGCAGGTCGGGGGCAGCCACGAGGCCGTTTCCCAGAGCTGGGGGATATTGCTGGGGTACTCGATGAGGTGATGTTGGGTTTGCAGGTGATCAATGACGAGCGAAAATGCAAAGCCGAGCACAAACAGAATCAAAGCCCGGATCGGGTAATAGAGCGAGATCGTCACATCAAACAGAAACAGGAACGGTCCCTCTGAGACCAGGCGAAAGTCTGGCATGGGCGAAACATCATCGTCCTGGTGCTGGTGGTACTGCTCATCTTGTTGCGATGCATGTGCCTGAGAGATTGAGTCCCCGCCCTGCCCGCCGCTGTCCTGACGTTCGGAAGTGGGTCCGTGGTCAGTGCTGCTGTCGTTGCTGTAGTTGCTGTAGTTGCTGCTGATACTTCCACGGTGACCTAGTGTACTATTGTAGGCAACGGGCGAAGAAGGTGCAGAGGTGGTTGTTGTGGTCGTGGTGGTGGTCGTGATGATGGTCGTAGTCATGTACGCTGTCTTTCGCCGACGCGACAACTGCGGCGAGTCCTGATATTCGGTCAGGTTCGAGCACGAGGAAGAGGCAGAGAGTGTAGAGAGCAAGAGGTCATAGTTGTTGCTGTTGACGTTACATTCCACCTCCATTGCTTGGTCCATTGCTTGGTCCATGTCGGCAAAAAGGTCGGATGATGAATGAACGGAGGCTGCCATTCGCGGAAATAAAGGGGGGATTATTTTTTTGTGGCTGTGGAACGCAGGGCTTGGCGAGCTTGAATTATTCGAGGAAGTGAAGTGTGAAAGAGGAAGGGAGAGAGAGAATGTAGAAAGGATACTTTGTTGAGAAATTGGCAGTTGGAGAGGAAAGAAAGACGTATCGGGGCGGCGGTGCCTCTGTGCATGCAATGACATGCAATGAACAAAAACTGAAAACCAAAGAAAGCTGCGGGTGACCGAATGGGATTCGATCATGTGTCAGCAGGGCAAAGAAAGGACGGAGGGCAAAACCCTCAACCTTTGAAGATGGGGGAGGACCAGGCGGATCTGCATTAAGGTTGCGGCCCAACCGGGCGTCTGTCTACAGCACCTCCTTCTGCGCTTGCCTTGCTCACTCTCCTTCAGCAGTGTCTTCAACGATGCTTGCTCTTGTGGCCATCATCAAGGTTTGTTGGTTGTTTTCTTTGGCCCTTGTTTGGCCTTGTACGACCAGGAGACAATGACCAACTCCTGCCCCCTTTCCAACGCACCGTATTTTGCGGGTTGTTGTTGTGGAGACAAAGAAGCGACCAAAGCGAACAATTCGTGCCTGAATGAACAACATTGCTGCCAGGGCAAAGAATGAAAGGCCGAATGACAGTGCTTGATCACTTTTTCTCTTCATTCTTTTCGTTTATTCACGATGCGCAGGCACATACTTGCAGGAATCTCTCTATTGGAAGAGTCTCGACCCATAGTCTCTGGTTCCTCTTATTGCCCTCCTCAGCAATTGCCTCCCTCCTCTCACCCTTTGTTCGACCATTGCCAAGGCACACCTGAGACGCGTCGAGAGATTTCGCGACAAAATGATTTTGCCACCAATTTTACATGTTGTTCTTTTTAAATCATCTCCTTCTTTTGTAAAAGGTGTACACCAACTCTTCCTCTCCACTTTTTTTCACTTTCCACCTGACAAGCAGTACCTTCTTAGTTCATTCCCACACAGATTTACAGTGACTAAGGAAATAAAGATTTGTTCTCTTTCTTTCTCGGCTGAGAGCCTTTTGTTTTTTTTTGCCTTTTCCCAATGTCCAAAGTGTTTAGTCACCGCGTCCGACACAGAGATGGATCAGAAACCAACATCTTGAATATGTGAAAGAGATGTAGCGTGCCTTACCCTGTCCATTGCATGCCTCCAGCAAGATGTGTTAATGTGGTCTTGACAACATCTCGGTGTTGTTCATCTGACTCTTTCCCCCTTCCTCCATCTCAAGTATTTCTGAGTCCCGTGCGCGTTCCATGGTCGCACAGGAAGCAGGACTATGCAAAGGTAGTTCACAGACAAACAAAAACCATAAGGCTGACCTTTGCCCTCCAGTTTGGAGCAGAAAATAAACATCAGCTGCATGACCGAGGGAAAAAAACAAGAGCACCGGCAGCAGCAACCATGGCTGTAGTTTGCTTGACAGCGACAACAAGTTAAGCGTTAATTGCAAGATGCATGATCGGAAAAGAACGAGACGAGAGCAGAGGTCTTGAACTGTGCCTTGCTCACATCAACAACAACAACAACGGCGGCAGCAGGACATGTCACCATTTCGCATCGTAGAATGTCTCGGTGTCCAAATGGTCCAATGAACAATTAGCCACAACTAATTCTTGAAGCAAAGAGACGCGACTGTCGCTGGGCTGGCTTGTCTGTTGTCGACAAAAACAATTCGCCGAGAAACACTAGCACTTGGAGACAGAATAATGTAACGGCTGAGAAACCCCTCCCCCCCTTTTTGATATCCAAGCGTGACTATCTTGTACTGTATCACAAAAGTGCCCCCAGCCAATTCGGAAGTTGCACAGGAAACGCAACCATCCTTACGATCTTCCCGAATGGTGTCTCTTGACTTACACTCAGAGGCTCGGGCGTGTTGCAAACACGCCACAGAAGTCACTCCTTTTTTTGGAGCGCAAAGGAAAACTCGCTAGCGCGGGAGGGAAAACCTGACAGAACGTGAGGCTTAGAACACATTGGTGTGTGGCTTAGAACACGTTGGCGAGTTCTTCTTCCCGCCAAGACGCGTTCTCTTTGCCGCCAGGACGTGTTCTCCTTGCCAACGAGTTCTCGTTCCGGTCACTTCTTTTCGTCTTTACATCCCTTCCACTTTTTTTTCTCCATCTCTTTACATACTGCTAGCTTTCTCTTTCTCTTTCTCTTTATCTCTTCCTCTTTCTCTTCTGGCAGCCATTTCAAGACCACTTATCCCTCCCAAGTTTTGCACACGACTGAAGGCGGTACAATAGTTGGATTGAATGTACGTGTTTTTGGACAAGGCACAGCGATACAAGAGTCGTTTTGTACTGGATCATGTACTCTTGCTCTGCTCACAACGAAAAAAAGACGGGTCCTTACTGACACGAACGGCGGGAGCAACAGCAGTTTGTCGTTCTATCGATCATTTGCTTTCTTTCGCAATCTGCTCTTTGGGCTCTCGCTTCCTGCAACGGTCAGCCTGCTGGTAGAGCACGCACGCTGGAGGCCCAATGGTTCCATCTCTTCTCTTTGGAGTCCCGGCTCCTTTCTACAATCATGATTTTTTGGGCCCTCTCTCACTTTTGTTGCGTGGCGATTTTTTATGGTTTTTTTATATCATGCTGGCTGCTGCTGCTGCTCTCATCTCTCATGCGCTCTCATTAAGTGAGGGGCGTGTTTGTTCTGACATCTATCTGCCTGTTAATGACGGCTGCTGACATTTTCTATTTTGTTGACATGGACCACATTATTCTTTCATTTCAGTCTGCTGTAGGAAATAAAACACGAGAGGACGTTCAAAAAAAAAAAAAAAAAAAAAGAGTCAACGGAGCTATTGAAACGAACTCCTCCCACCCCACGCGCGAAATGAGATTTGACGTTTGAGGAGCTGAAAAAGGGGAGACTGCAGCTGAAGAGATCCTGTCGTTCCATTGGTGGCAGTGCATCTGCCAAGAGCTGCAGGCGCAGAACGCGAAAAAGAAGACCACATGCAGTACCTGCACACACTCACACACACGCACGCACATGCACACACAGAGAGGGAGAGTGAGAGAGAGAGAGTCAGAAAAGTCGCCATAGTCTGTGACAAAAATGTGTCTCTGGGAGCAGTGCAGCGAGAGACTTAAAAAAACGCCTCTTCTATCCCCCCATGTTTTGATATGATTTGGGACAATGAGCCTTGTTTGGGTGCCACAGAGGTGGACGCGCGCGCGCGCCTGTCTGTGGGAGCTCGCATCCTGCAATCTTGAGCCAAGAGCATTTGAAATCAGATGGTGAACACAACCCAAATGCGGGTCAAGGTTGTTTCTCGGCAAAATCTCATGGGTAACCCGCGGATTCGGATTCCCTCTCTCCGGCATTTCGCGCATTCTCAGTCTTTATTCATTGATCGCGACAGTCCTCCTTGTTGATTCTCTCCCTCTCCACTTTTTTTTTTCTTTCTTTTTTTACCCCTCACTCCCCTTTCCCCTCCCTCTCTCCCCTGTGTATTTGTGCCATACCGCGACTTTGTCTCACCTTCCTTCCACCCGCGCTCTCTCTCTCTCTCTCTCTCTCTTCCCCCTTTTCTCTCTCTCTGTCTCCTGCGGTAACTCCAACGGTCTTGACTCGCCTTGTCCCTGATCTCGCCAGACATTCCTGATAGACTACCACTCAACAAAGCGCACACGCCCTCATTATTTCTATATATCTTTCAGCCCTTTTGGACGATAAAACCGAAACTGCGATTGGCGATACCCTCTCATTCGTAAAAGGAGCCTCTCCCTTCCAGAAACAAAAAAGGTACCGAAAGCATCGTATTGAGAAACTGTTGGGTTCTTGATATGAACGTTGTTTTTCTTTTGGTTTATGGATTCTTTGATCGCGGAGCAATTGAGAGGTGAAAAAAAAAACCTGCTGGTGCTGTAATTGATCGAGCCGTGAGAGCCGAGGGGGGGAAGGAATACATACAGTAAGAGATCAGCCAGAGCCAGCAGCAGCAGAGAGAAGAAGAAGGAGAGCGAGAAGATGGAAGAGGGGGATACGTAGGGAGCAAGGAACCCCTCACCTCCCCGACACGCTTTTCCATTTGAGGTCCATCTCGCAATCAACTCTAAATGAGCGCGGAATTTTATCTTTCAGGAACAGGGGTACACTCTTTTTTATAATGTTTTCGCGGGGTGAAAAGGGCTGGGGGTATGAATAGGGATGACTGGAGAGGGGGGTTGCCAAGAGGGAGGGGCAACAGGGGAAGAGATCTTCCTCAGCCGAGGGCAAAGCCGCACTGTGGAGTAAGTAGATGGAGGCGTCTGCTCCTCTGCAATGCAAGTTGCGATTTTGTTTTTGCCACCGGAGCGACAATGGTAGCACAGACGCGGATGATTGCAATAATAATCTAAATGGTGCAGGTGGGGATTCGGAAAGAGGAAGAGAGAAAAAGCGACAGAGAGAGAGAGAGAGGGCGAAGGGGAGGGAAGAGAGGACAGCAGCAGGGTCCTCCTCTGTTCGCCTGCGGTTGGAGCACAGGCAAAGGAAAAAAAAAAAAAAGAGATGGTGTGCCCCCGGGAGGAGAGACCGTCATCTCAGCGGCAGGATAGAACAACAGCGGCGGCACAAGCAACTGAGTGTGAGAGAGAGAATGTGTGTGTGTGAGTGACCCGGGACCAAATTTGACCCTTGGCCTGAACGAGAGCAAACAGAGAGAAAGACGAGGGATCGCCTCAGTGGACATCCACTCGGACCAAAGGATGTCGCTCTTTTTTGTCGTTCTCACCAGGACATGGCGAACAGATGGCCACGGACCAATCAAAGAGACGAAATCTTATTTCGGTTCATTTTTGATTTTTTTTTTTTTTTTTTTTTTTTCATTTCAACGTTTTTCATTCTTTGAGAGAGAGAGGGAAGGGAAGGGAGAGGGAGTGAGAGTGAGAGTGAGAGTGAGAGTGGGAAAAAAAGAAAGAAAAAGACGGGGGAAGACAAGTGTGTGGTTGGGGTTCAGGTGTGTGAACGAGAGAGAGACAGCGAGAGAGACAGACAGACAGACAGAGAGAATGGGAAAGAGATGGAGAGATGGACAGAGGGAGGAAGCAAGACACACGGACAGGGTGTGTCATTGAATGAAATGAAGGGTCCCCCCCCTATCCTGTCCTGTCCTATTCTCGCACTCTCTCTCTCTCTCCACTCTTGCTTTTTGCTCAATTCTGCTGCTCTGCCTGCATGCAGCAGCGTGCATGCGTCCGAGTGTGGGCAGGCTGCAGCGGAAAGGGATTGACGACGACGAGTTGGGGTGCTCGTGCGGGTAAAAATAAGCATTCGCTGCGATTCGCTGATCAAAAAAGAGAAGGGAAAGGGTCCCCCCTCGAGCACATGTAGAGACGACGCGGAGAGGAGGAGGAGGATGGGGGGTGGGGGACGAGGGATAGTGACGGGAGAGACAGAGGATCGCTCGTTGACTGGTGGGTCCTGTTGTTGGAGTCTGTTCAGACTGGTTGGTTGGTTTGTTCACAAGGCATGGCCTGCGCGCGAGTGGGTGGAGGGGAGTGGAGGGCGGTTGGGTGGGCGAGTGGGAGGAGGACGAGGACGAGGATGGATGGATGTGGATGTGGATGTGGTGGTGATCCTCCTGTCCTGTCATGTCCTACACCACTGTCCTGTCCTGTCCCATCCTCTGTCCTGTCATTGTCATGGCTGTATTGTCCTTGTCCTGTCGGACAATTGAAAAAAGACAGGGTGCGCACGTTTTCCTGAGCTCGAATGGGTCCACCCACCACAGAGAGAGAGCAGAGCACAGTGAGAGCACCCTCGACCCCCCATCCAATTGTCCATCCATCCACCAGATATCTCTCCTACTGCGTCCTGTTTGTATTTGTACTCTTCAGTCTCCATCCACTCACACTCGACGCAGGTCCTCTTTTGCTTGCTCGTCGGGGAGATTCATCTCTCTTTTTTTTTTTTTTTTTTTTCTCTCTTTCTCCCTCTCTCCTTCTCTCTCCTCATCCTCTCATCCTCATCCTCATCCTCTCTTCTCTCTTTCTCTCTTTCTCTCCTTGATTCTCTCTCTCTCTCGCCCATCTTCATCATCATCCTCTCCACTCACTCACTCACTCTCCTCTCTTTGCTCTTTTTCCCGCTCATTCAATTCAATCACAGCTGCACCCCACCCTTCCTCATTGACAACACACAGGTACATCTCTCTCTCCCTCCAATGGCTCTACACGCGCACTGTCTCCTTCTTGTTGACTTCATGTTTGCATGCTGCAGAGCGCATGCCCCACAGGGCTGTGGCACAGTCAACCCGAACACGCTGCTGCAACAGCCTACTTGCTCCTCTCTGATCAAGCCAATCGCTGATTCTGACCATCCACTCTCTCTCTCTCTCCTTCTTTTTCTTCATTCCCTTCCGCTCTCTGCCTCCCTCCCTCCTTTAGAGCCCAAAACCGTTATTTCATCCCTGTTTCCCTCGCTTTCTCTCAACAGCAAAGCAACAGCAGACGTGAACCCACAACTGTAGAAAGATAGCGACACTAGCAGGACAACCAACCACATCCTCTTTCTCTCTCTCTCTCTCTCTCTTCTATCTCGTCCTCTGGTTCTCTACCCATCCATCCCATACCACATCATCCTCACCCTCCCGCCCACTCCCATAATCTCTCTTGCTCTCTCTTTCCACAGATCCTCCCCTTCTCTTGTCTCCCACTCTCACCCTCACCCTGACGACCCACGATAAAAAGAGGGCCAAAAAGCGTCCTATAGCCGAGCGTGACGAGGCAAACTCTTCAGACTCTCAAATGGCTGCCACCACACTGCTTCAACAGCAGGACATCCTCATGTCTTCGGCGTTCCCCTTGGACTCTACAGACCCTTCGCTGGCCGAAGATCTCCCCGACGCGGCCGCCACCGGCTCTGGCAGTGGAGTTCCTGACTTTGTCAAAAAACTTTACAGGCAAGTTACCAAGCGGGCAATAAGATTCTGTGCCCTTCTTCTTTTCGTTAGCGCCATTTTGACGCACTCTTAGCTTGAGAGTGCACGTCAATGCAAAGACTAGCAAGAAAAAAAAGTGAGGCAGGAGCGAGGTTTAATCCGACAAATAGATCGCGTGGATTCGCTCTCTTTTGTGCCAGGCAATGTCGATTGCCATAGGCGGCGCTTGCGCCTCAGGAACCCAGCAACTCAGGCATTTCAACCTATCAGTTCTCTGTCTTCGATCCACTTGGAGGAGGGAGGGGGTTGTTTTTTTGTTTACTTCTCCTATTGTCTTGCAGAACAAGTGGAGAGCCCATCCCTACGTTTGTGCCAGAGGGCAGATGTCGTGTTTCGTAGTGTGCATCAAATATCGGTCTGTTGCGGGAGAGGGACGAAAACCTAACCCGGGTTCCTACCCGTATTTTTTTTGTCGTCGTCGTACAATTTTCAACTCTGTAGGATGCTGGAAGAGAAGGAGCATGATCCAATCGTCTCTTGGGGCAAGACTGGCGAGACCTTTGTGGTCAAGGAGCCTAACGAGTTTGCAAAAGTCATCCTGCCCAAGCATTTCAAGCACAACAACTTTGCGAGTTTTGTCCGCCAGCTGAACAAGTATGATTTTCACAAGATCAAGACAACAGAAGACTCTGCGAGACCCTATGGAGATCAGGTAACAAAACACTGAAAACACACACTCTCTCCCCAACGAGATGGGGGAAAAAAAAGAACAAGAACAAGAAAAAAAACGTGGGTGCACTGTCAGGTCGTACAGGCGCTAACTCGATCTTGTGTCATGACTAGGCCTGGGAGTTTCAACACCCAAAGTTCCAGGTGGACAAGAAGGATCTGCTTGAGAACATCAAGGTAATGAACCACAACTCTGTACCTTTGCTAACCTTCGAAACGGAAATAGCCGTTGGCGTCATCGTGGCCACCATCCCATTCTTAGACAATCACTCCCCTCCGCCATCTCTAAAAATCAGGAATAGCTCTCCTTCCATCCCTCTCCTCCTTTCCGTTCTAAACTCACTCTGTTTTGCTTTCTCATTCTTTTTATCCATCTATTTCTCTCTGCCATTAGCGCAAAACACCAAGCAACAAGAAGCCTACTGGAGCCTTGTTAGGGTCCTCACCGGACCATTCGGCGTCCCTATCGGAGGAGTACCAAGTCCAGTTTGACCAGATGGCCAAGACCCAAGCAAAGATGCAAGCAGAGCTGATGAAGTGCGATGCCAAGATCAAGGCGCAGGACCAATTGATCCAAAGGCTGTTGCAGGAACTTGGATACACCAGCACTGGTAAAAAGGAATTCTTTTTTTTCCTATTCTTTTTTTGTGGTCGCGTCATACTTTGATCTTTTTTTTTTTTTTTTTTTTTTTTTGTTGTTCTCTCTTTGCTGACAATTGTTGTCTCGCTCCTTTATTTTCAGCCGATGGTTCATTAGTGAAAACCGAGCTCAAGGAGACCAGTGATGGTGCGATGAAAGCTGCTATCAAATCAAAGGCAGCCACGCCTGCTAGTACAAGCCCCCAGCAGCGCAAGAATGGAAAGCAGTTGACGCTACCCCAGCAGCAACATATACAATCGTTGCCAACACAGCAACATCAGCCCGAGCATATTCAACTGTCGTCCTTCAATTCACCCCCTCAACAACAGCCATCATCAACATCACCTCCAGAGGTCCACCTCTCGCAGCAGATGGGCGGTCCCATGGGACCCCCCGAGGCCGCCTCGACGATACCTCTCTCCTCGCAGACGTCATCGGCGCCTTCTTCTTCCTCCAGCATGCTTTTCACTCCTCAATCGTCTGCGTCTCCTTATGGCGAAAATGTCTTTCACCATCCGCTCATGTGTCAAGACCCTAGCCTGGGTATCCCATCTTTGACCCTCAGCCACCTCACCTCCAAGAAGACCACTGACTCTGTGAGCAAATCAGCTGGCAAGCCGACTCTGAAACAGCGAACATTGGCATTGAAGCAGCAACGTATCCGACAGGAACAACAACAGCAACAACAACAACAACAACAACAGCAGCAGCAACAGCAGCAACAGCAACAGCAAATGCAGCACCATCATCAACAAATGCAAATGCAACAGCAACAGCACTTGATGCAGCAGCAACATCAACCTTTCACGTCCGAGACAAGTTCTAACGAGTCGGCCATGACGATACAACGGTCTGGGTTGGGAATCCCGAGCTGGGCCATGGCACCCAAGGTCCTGTTGGTGGAAGACGACGATACTTGTCGGCAACTGAGCTCTCGTTTGCTGCAAATATTTGGATGCCCGTTTGATGTCGCTGAAGACGGTGTGGCCGCTGTAGGCAAGATGACTCATCAAAAATACGATATTGTGCTGATGGTAAGAATGTCTTTTGTATTATTTTGTTTCCTTTCCTTGTCCACAAGAGACTATTGAAGCCTCCCCTTGATGACATGACAAGATCACCACCACAATTGCTCACCTCAATCAACAAACTCTTGATGATCTCTTTCTAGGATATTATGATGCCCAAATTGGACGGTGTTTCCGCCACAACGCAGATCCGACAATTTGACGCGATGACACCCATTATCAGTATGACCTCAAACACAACGTCGAACGACATCATGACGTATTTCGCCAATGGAATGAACGATATCCTGCCAAAGCCCTTTTCCAAGGCCGGGTTGCTCAACATGTTGGAGAAGCACTGTCAACATTTACGGTATATCAAGTTGGGCTCGGGTCAAGATGAGGCCCGGTTACAACTGCTTTACCGTCCAAATGGTGCTGGAGGAGGTGGTGGTGGCGGCGGCGGCGCTGGTGGTCTTGTCAACGGTGTTACATCGGATAGCGGAGCCATCATTGCGACAGCAGGTGGCCCCCATAATGTGATGCAGCTTTCACTCACGGACTTTCATGACCCTCAAGCAGGACCTTCGAGCCTGCAACTTGTACATAACGACAATGGAAGCGTGATCGTAAACGGCAACGGCAACAACAACAACAACGGCAACAGCAACGGCAACAACAGCAACAGTAATGGCGGCGGTAAGAGCGGCAATAGCAGCGGTAGTAGTAATGGTACCGGTGGCAACGGCAACAACGGCAGCGGTAGTCCTGAGGACCCACGGAATAGCGCCAACGGTTCCATGGGCCTGGGTCTTCAACTCGGAGGAATGTTGATCATGAATGGATTGGATGGACAGCTGTTGAGCGCCGGTGCTTCGGACGGTGGTCATTTGTTCCGGTCCAATAAGCACGGCCTTGACTTGGGCGCTGACGAGAATACTCTGCAGCCAGATTTCAATGGCCAGATGCACCAGCAGCAACAACAACAGCAGCAACAGGCTCAAGCGCTGCAGGAACAACATCACGCCATGATGAACTCACATCATCGTAGCAACTTGTCGTCCACGCTGTCATCCTCTGGTGCCCACACCTCGATGCCCATGTCTATGCCCGGATCCTCATCAGTCTCGACAGCCGAGATCCTGTCGCCAATAGGACCCCCTTACTCGTCATCGTCTGCTGGACCCTCTATGATGTCGTATTCGTTCGCACCTCAGCATCCACAGCAACTCCAGCAGCAGCAGCAACAGCAGCAACAGCAACAGCAGCAACAACACCAACATCAGCAGCAGCAGCAACAGCAACAGCAGCAGCACCAGGCTTTCCACCCTCCTGCCCATCAACCCTTGTTCCATCATCCAGGCGCAACCATGACCCTGTTGTCGATCAAGTCTGAAGGCGGACCCATGATGAATGGTGCCGGTCCCCTCAATGGAGGCAACAATGCCAACGGCCTCAACGGCACGACTGGATTCCTCCTCGCTACCAGCCACACGGGCGACTTTGGCGACGGATTTGGAAACATGGGTCTAGGCTTGACCCTCGAGGGAGCCATGGGCAACGGCGGACCTGGCAACAGGAGGAAACGTGCAAAGATTGTTGAGGTTCTGGAATAAGTCCCAATTCAAAGTTAGACACCCATCCATACCTTATGACCAAAAAGATGGGACCGAACACACACACAAAAAAAAAAAGCAAAAGAGTTTTCTGTATTTTTTTCTTTTCTTTTTTCTTTTTCTTTTTCTTTTTTTCTTTTTTTTTTCTTTTTTTTTTTTTTTACCGCGACTTGTCTTGGGACATACAATAACAAAGAGAACCCCCCCACCCGGAAGAATTCCATCCCACCTTAAAGACCATTGTCATCTTTACTTGTACCAACAGCTCTTGAATAAAAATCTTTGTCCCAGTTGCATTTTCATTCTTTTTTCTTGTTTTTACATTTTCTTTTATTTTTTTTATTTGTGCCTCCGTCAGGTTGGTATGTGTGGGCGAGAGGAGAGGAGAAAGGTCCCAAAATCAGCCGGAGAAATGGTGGTGGTGGTGGTGGGGGATCGACCATCAAGACTGAGGATGAAACTGCTGGAGCTGCTGCTGTTGCATCTCTTTGAACATGGCCTTGGTCGCCATCTTTGCAGGGACCCGGCGAAGCTTGTGGACCAATCCAAAGGGACCAGAAGCGACAGGCATGGATGTTGCGGACGTTGTGGACGTTGAAGACTGGACCTGAGGAGCAGCGGTCAAAGGAGGAAGAGGAGGAAGCGGGCTCTTGATCGAGGAGGGCGGAGAGGAAGAAGAAGAAGAAGGAGGAGAAGAAGAAGAAGAGGGGAATGAATGAACTACAGGTTTTGAAGCCCAATCCATTTCTTCTTGTTTGACCTGAATCTTTTCTTCTGCTTCCTCGTCCTGATCAATCTCCATCTCGGCCTCATCATATCCAATGTCGAGCATGATCGTCATCATGCTCTCGTTCAACTGAGCATAGTCCCGCTTGATCACCTCAATGACTTCCTCCAGTCGAACAAAGAACACATCGCACCCCAAAAACTTTTGCTTCTCATGTTCCTTGAGTCGACTCATTGCATGCGTCGCATTCGTCCAGGACGAGAACTGGCATTCCGCCGGCAACACCTCATAGTTCAACTTGACCGCCGCCGCGCACCGGTCCGAGACCATGGACGAAAGAGGGGACCATAGCCGGACCTTTTCACGCTTTGTCACCAGTCGGCGGAGCAAATGTGGGTACCGTGTAAACAGACTTCCGGGCGCCAATCCAAGCAACAGCTGAACTTGCTTGTCCACCACACAAAAGTACTGTCCCGAGGATGATCCTGAAGAGTGCGTGGTCGTCGCCGTATGTCCACCGTTGCCGGATTCTCCACTGTCTCCAGAGAGCTGGACAGTGTAAAGAGGAAGGTACCGTTGAGCATCCTGAACCGAGCGCTCCGAGGGTTTGACGTCCACTGCCACAAGAGTTTCCTCCTTTTTGATTTCTACCTTCCTTCCCGACAACTTCTCATTCGACTCTGACTTGACAGTACCAGCCGACAAAGGAGTATTCAACGAGGACGCCTTTGCAGCGGTAGTTGTCAAGAACAGGGATCCATTCTCTGACCTCTTCTTGGGATGGACCTGACTGCTCGCCTTTGAGGCGGACAATGTTGGCTTGGCAGTGTTCGAATCCGTGGTGGACTCTCCTTGAGAAGTCTTTGCCTTCTTCCGGGCCAAATCCGGTTCCACAGGAGCTTGGGCCATCGAATCAGCCGCCACAGGCCGCGAAGGTTGTTGGGTCGAAGCCGTACTGCGCTGCCGGCTATGTTGAGCCGTACTGCCGAGCTTGAGATCATCCGCAAACTTGAGGTATCCACTGGGCGAGGCAAACGTCTGACTGCTTCGCTTGCGGCTCTTGTCCAGATCCTGCGCAGCAGACGATTGTAAGGACGGTGGAGGGGGTGATGAGGACGTCTCTGTCAAGGGCGGTGAAATCGTTGCAATCGAAGATCCTGGTCCCAGATGCGACGAGCTCGATCTAGAAGAAAGCGATGGCCGGGACCCAACTCGATTCGCCTTTGCATCCTTGGAAAGCGTCGGCGTCGACACCACCCGACGAAGCTCATCTGTTTTTGAAGAACCCCTAAAGGACTGACCATCATCTTCCCGCTCCTTCTTGATCTTGACTTTGCCACTATAGCCGTCCGAGGGCCGATCTCCTTCCCTTCGCTTCTTACTGGACCCAGATATCTTTGTTTCTGAATCTTCGAGACCTGGAAGAGCAGAAGTAGAGGCACTGGACGAAGACAATCTCCGCCCTTGACCCTTTTGTTTGGATACAGTATCCGCTCCATCCCCACTGTTGCTCCAGGATCGGTTTGAAGATGGGGTCGCCATTGTTGGGGTAACTGGTGTGCTTTTCGTTGTCCCTGATTGCGCGATCGCTATTGAGGGAAGGGATGTCGACTTCTTCATACCCGTGCTGGAGGTAGTCCTGGAGTGCTTTTTACGATCGTCGCCTTCCTTCTTTTCACGCTCCTTTGATTTTGGTGGGACGGTTTCATCGCTGTCACTGTCACTGCGACGATTCATCTTGCGCTCCTTGTGCTTCCCAGAGTCGCGAGCTACAATCATGACAAAGAAATAAAAGAAAAAAGCTGCTGTCAGATGACCATTTCTTCCTTATGAATATGCAGAAATGAGGCGGTTCACACATTTGTATCCACTTACAGTCCAAGACCTGAGAAAGTCTCTTTTTTGACCGTTCCTTGGCCTTCAACTCGGCTTGTTCCAGTGACGTCTTCAACAACGTCTTGATCTCTTCGTCTTTGGGGGACACCAGCTCGAGACTTGTCCGCTTTTTCGAGTCCCGAATTCCAACAAGAGCATTGTTCTGAAGCAGCAATCGAACCGCTTCTTTGTGTCGATGCCGAACAGCCTCATGCAACGCTGTTGATTTGGTGTTATCTTGGGCATTGATATTGCAGCCATAAGCGAGAAGTAACACAAGGACATCCGTGTTTCCGGCTTTGGCTGCTAGGTGGAGTGGTGTTAGACCCTCGTTATCAGTCGGGTCACGATCCACGCCTCCTTCTAGAAGAGTCCCGACCATTTCAATGTCACCCGTCTCGGACCATTGGTGAAGTTGGGTACGCCCACCAGAGTCTTTGTAGCGATGGTCTATCCGGAACCGATCACCAAGGGACCGTTTCACTGACCGCCGCCGAGGGGTTGGCTCCGAATCGGAGGACTCTTCTCTTTCCTCCGATCGTGCTGTCGTCCGTTTGGATCCATTTTGCGAGCTTTTGGAGGCAGCTCGACTTGTTGATTGACTATTCCTTGACGATGGTGGTTGCTTCCACGATGAAGAGTTTGATGAACGAGAAGGTGTCGGCGTTTCCTCATCCTCATCCTCGTCATTCTCGTCATCTGATGCCAGCTTGAAGTTTCTTTTTTTCGCCTTCTTGCGTTCTTCCCGTTGCTCCTGCATACGGATCGTCGAAAGCAACTGCTGCATCTTGCGCTCATCTCTAGACATTTGCGCTTGAACCGGTCGGTCTTCACTTGGACTCCTCCTCCCGTCGTCGCTCATCGCCTCTGCACTTCCTTCTTTCCGCCGTGATTCCTTTCCGGGCCGGCCGGCTTTGGCCTTTTGCGAAGCGGTGGATTGCTTGGATCCCTGTGATGAAAGGGACGAGAGCGATGAGCTGGAAGAGAGAATGCCTGCAGTCACCTCTGGGCTAGGCTTTTTGGTCCCACGGGCACCATGCTTCAAGAGTTCCAGGATACCTTCGTGTTCTGATACATCACAGGCCTTTTCCCCCTTGGAGTTTTTGAAATCAGGGTCGGCCCCGTATTCCAGGAGTAGTCGAACAACATCCTCGTGCTCATTCTGGGCTGCATCATGCAAAGCCGTGTCGTCGCCATGTCCCTTTGCGTTTGGGTCCGCTCCTTGAGAGAGTAATAGCTCTACTACGGCTGTATGGCCGGCCAGAGCGGCTTCATGAAGTGGTGTCCATTGAGCATTGTCCTTTGCGTTGATGTCGGCTCCCTGATTGAGAAGATCTGCCACGGCGTTGTAGGATCCAGAGCTACATGACCGATGAAGCATAGTCTGTCCAGCTTGGTTTTTGCCAGTCAACAATGCAACAAGTGATTGACGACGCTCGAGCAACTCAATGACCTCATCATCATCGCACACGTCGATCGGAGTAATTCCTTTCGCGTTCTTGGCCAGAACATTGGCTCCGTGAGCGAGCAAAAGCTTTACAACCTCGACATGACCATTCTGAGCAGCGTCGTGTAGAGGGGTATCCAGCTGACCGCCTTGCGCGTTCACATCAGCGTGGTGTTGAATCAAGAGTTCCGCCACTTTGTCGTGTCCAGTCACACAGGCTTCGTGGAGTGGAGTCCAGTCTGCGTAATCTCGGTCATTCACCTGAGCACCTTCCTCAATGAGTCTTTTGCAAACATCCAGATCGCCTGCTGCAGTGTACTTGAAGAGCTGAGTCCGCCCTGACCGGTCCCGTTTACCAATATTTACAAAGTCGGGCTGCTTGGTCTTTCTCTTTGTTTGTGATTCACTCGTGGTCGGAGACGCAACGACGCCTGCCATGTCCGTACTCTTTGATCCGTTCCCAGTCAATTTAGATGTTGCGTTGAAAGCCGTCGAGTTGGGTGATTTGGGTGATTGAGACTTTGGCGGTTTGTTCTTGAGCTTTGGTGGTCTTCCAGGGCCACGTTTCTTGACTACTTGCTCCTGTGCTTCTTCATCCGAGCTATTATCTGAGGGTATCCTCCGATTGTTCTTTGCTCGTGCGGGACCCTTGCTTTTCGATTTCTTGGGATGAATAGCAGGTTTTGGTCGATTTTGAGAGTCGTCCGATTCTGATGATTCCTCATGATTTTTCTTGTCAGGATCCTGTCCGTTGTCATGTTCACTGGCACTGCCATCCACACTAGACTCGTCGTCGTCATGATCTTCTTTGCCTGAGCCACTAAGACTGGAATCACTGTTGAGGTCCGACAGGTCCGATCCATCAAAGTCGCTCAATGTCCCGTCAAGAGGATCCGTTGTTAATGCTGTCCCTGATGACTGTAGAGCCGGCACTGGAGGAGAAGTCTTTGACGAGATGATGTTGGTGTCTGAAGTGGGAGACTCTGGCGCAGCAGCAGCAGCAAATGTGGCTTCCGCGTCTGTAGGTATATTTATAGAGCTGAGGTCCTTCTCCTTTCGAGGCTCTGCCTCAAGGACGGTCCCATGGTGTTGATGCGCCTGTGATGAAGTTGATGGTGGGGTCGCGGACGATGTTGATGCTGATGGTGCGGAGACTGGTTCTGTTTTGCCATTGCTCGATGATCCGTTGATTTTTGACGGTGACTCTGAGCCAAGGCGTGAGAACACAGACCCCGACATGCTCTTCCCGCTGGTCACCAATATTGGCAGGTAGTGGTGCGGGTTTTGTTGAAGGCCTGGCGATGTACTTGCGCGTGCGACGGTCCCATTCTCCATCTTGGACTGAGACCTAATACAGGACATGGGGACAAAGAGATGGAGAGGTGAGTCAAGCAGGTCATGAAATGGAAAATCATGTCTGATATATTTGCTCATCATTGAGGATTCACACGCACCCAGTGGAGTTTTTCTTTGGCGTAGCAAGTTGGGTGTCGTTCGACACTCGAGACGACAGGGACAACGCGCAAATTCCTGGTTCTCCTGCTCGATGGTAATTCTTTTCCTTTGTTTGCGTTGGTCGATCAACAAAAACAGGCAGCGTGACTCGAGGTGGATTATAACGGCAGAGGGCACAAGACAAAGACAAGAACGAAACTTGGTATTTCTCTCTGTATGTACTGGTTCAAGGGCGCTGGCCAGAGCTGCTAGTGGGGTCTAAAACAAAAGAGCGTACGTCTATTACACAGAGAGGACAAAAGAAAAGAGAGCGTCAGTATGGACTCGATGGAATGGGAAGACGGAGAAACAATTTCACGACGAGATGGACATGCATGAATAGGAAACACTGGGAGGGGGGAGGGAGGAGCGAAAAATAGAAGAGAAGGTAGGAGGATATATGCGCAAAAGAGGGAGTGAATGAAGTGAGAGGGATGGGATGCAGGATTGGAAAAGAAAAAAAAAAGAAAAAAAAAATAAGAAAGAGAGGACGGACGGGAAGTAGGGGTGAAAAGGGGAGAGAGAGTGAGTGGCACAACATTCACCCATGGGGCAAGGTTAGGTCGATGGGGCGATGGAGGAGACAGAGAGAGAGAGGAACGGAAGAGAAGGGAAGGGAAGGAAAAGGAAGGGAAGGGCAGGGAAGGGAAGGGGGGGGGGGGGCATAAGCACTGTGAGTGTGTGTGTTATGCAAAAGCATCCTGTTCCCGCGGTGGGTGTTTTTTCTTTTGTTTCCTGCGTGTGGGCAAAAAGGGACAAGCGAGAGGCACAAGGGAAAAGAAGGAAGGACAAGGGCAAAGCACAAAGGAGGGAAAGGAAAGGAAAGAAAAAAAAAAAAGCACACATGCACCCATGCAAAAAAGGAATGGATGATGGATGGATCGAGCAAGGATTATTACCTCTGAGGGAGGGGAGGGAGCGAAGGAGGAAGAAGGATGCTATGTACAATGAAGGAAGGGAAGGACAAGGAGACGGCAAGAGGATGCAGCGGATGCAGAGACAAGGCGGGCGGATGAAGAAAGGAAGGAGATGACGAGAGAATGAATCCAATCAGGTGAATGACGAGAAAAGAGAAAAGAGAAAAAGGGAACAGGACACCACACCCCCACGACTGCGAGGGAGAGAGACACACAGACAGCAGACACACAGACAGACAGACAGCAGACACACAGAGCCAATACGACGCAGCACATGCGATCGCTTGCTCTTCCCGCTTGCACGTGCCTCGGTGGCTTGTTGTCTCTCCTTGTCTCCTCCCTCTCTCTCTCTCCTGTATAAAAACAGCTCCGCTCAGTCATGCATTTCATTCTTTCCCATTCTTCATTCAGCTTTGCCTTTTTTTATTTCTCTGCTGCTTCGCCTCCGCCCGTTGTTGCTCCTGTCCACTGTGCCCTTCAGTCCATCTGTCATTGGCGAACCCGCTCCTTACTTTGCCTCCGACTACACTGACTCTCTCTTTGCACTCGACTCAATTCACACACACTTCCCTTCCTCAACACTTGCCCCCCCCCACTGCACATCCACCATGGCCACGAAAGCCTACACCGCTCCTCTTCCTACTCATGCAAAGGTGGTTGATCTCAATGTCCAGCTGATGTGCCCTGGTGAGTAATCATGCCCTTCTATTGCACCTACTCTACCCCACTTCAATCGTAAAACATTGGCTTCCATGATGTGACACTGTGCTGTTGAAAAGAAGACATTGAACGAGAATGAACAAAGGCAAAAGAGGTTGACAAATGTAGACATCACTGTTTTTGGCAATGACAAAAGTGGTGGCGCAAGTTGCATCTGTGGTAAACGCAGTGTGTGCAACATGGTCTAAAAGAGTACATGAACTGAACGATCCACTTTCCTTTGCCCTTTTACTGGACTCTTTTTGTCGGTATCAGACTGCAAGGTTGTTCCTCCCAACATCTCCGAAGAGTTTTCTTCCGGCGACTTGGTGTGTGCTGACTGTGGCCTGGTGCTGGGCGACCGCATCGTGGATACTCGATCAGAGTGGCGTACTTTTGCCAACGACGAGGGTGATGATCCTTCTCGTGTCGGTTCTGCTGCAAATCCACTTTTGAATGGACCCCAGCTCGATACCGTCATCTCCCAGAAGGATGGCGGCTCTGGTGCCGCTCGTGAACTGAACAGAACCCATGGCCGTGTCACTGCGGTCAAGGGTGAACGCAACTTGCTCCAGGCTTACAAAGACATCTCTGCCATGTGTGAAGCCATTGGACTTCCCAAGCTCATCGGTAAGGATCAAACACCTCTCTCCAAGGAAACTATGGATACATTGCTTAGCCTCTCCCCTTTGCTCTGTATTAATTTGTATGTTTGCGATTGTACATGATAGCCGATATTGCCAAGCAGCTTTTCAAGCGCGTCGAAGATGACAAGTTGCTGCGGGGCAAACCGAACGAGAGTATCATTGCTGCGTGCATCTTTATTGCTTGCCGTCAGGAGGGTGTCCCCCGTACGTTTAAAGAGATTTGTACCTTGACCCAGGTGCCCAAGAAAGAGATTGGCCGTTGTTTCAAGGTCTTGAACGAAGCATTCCAGGAGACAAAGGTCCAGACCATGACCTCGGAGGATCTCATGGCTCGTTTCTGTGCCAACTTGAGGCTTCCCATGGAGGTTCAAAAGGCGGCGGTAGAGTTGACAAAGAAGGCTAAAGAGCTTGGTACCTTGGCTGGCAAATCGCCCGTTTCCATTGCAGCGGCCTGTATTTACATGGCCTGCAATCTCTACCAGCAACAACGATCGACCCGCGACATCAGCATGGTGTGCGGTGTCTCCGAGGTGACGATCAAGAATGCCTACAAGCACTTGTACAACGAGCGTGCGAAGCTCGTGGATGACCGGATCACGACCAAACTCATTGAGGGACTTCCCACACCCTAAAGCCTCTTCTTCTTTGTACATTTCTCTGTAGCATATCTCTCCTCTCCACCTCAGAACTCTGGGCCACGCAAAGCGCCCACCGTAGGCCCTAGAATAATAAAAAAAAAAAAAAAGGATAAAGGGTGACTGCATTTTTCCACAAGTTGATCAGCTTGATGCAAAGGCAAGGATGGGATGGCATGTTGCATCATCTTCCATCTTGAACAAACCCCTCACAATGACAAATCCCTCCGTGGCCAGGCATATCCACCAGATACCTGACTCACATCTGCTGTTAGGCTTGATCTTGTTCCGAGTCGTCAACTCGCTTCTTGTACGCACCTATTTCAGCCCAGACGAGTACTGGCAGGCCCTGGAAGTAGGGCACAGGATCACGTTTGGATATGGCTACCTGACATGGGAATGGGGAACTGTTGGTCTGCGTTCCGTTCTTCACCCAGCGCTCTTTGCAGGACTCTACAAATTGCTGGCTCTTCTTGGGCTTGAAGATGGTGCACTTTTTGTAAGGGGTTACGATCGATCGACATTTAGCAATGATATTCGCTGGGTTTGACCGAGGATATACTGACTACCATTTCTCGTTTTTGTAGATTTTGGGGCCAAGGATCTTGCAGTCAGGATTCGCGGCTCTGGGTGATCTTTACACATACAAGTTTGCATATCGCCTGTTTGAGAACCAACTGGTCGCCAACTGGACAGTGAGTACTCTGAATGCCATTTCCTGCATTGCGGTCCAAATTCTCATGCCCCCTGTCTTCTGGGTCTTGATGTCCTCTCTTTCTTCGATAGCTATTCTTGTCTGTATTCAGTTGGTGGAACTTTTTCTGCTCGACGAGGACACTGGCAAACTCACTGGAGGCTGCTTTAACTATCGTGGCGCTGTACTACTGGCCTTTCACCAAATCCAAAGCATCGACCCCTGCAACTCTGACCTCGACGACTTCTTTGGAGGATCATGGATCAGAGTCCAAGGAAGGCAAAAGGAGGGAAAATAACGACAGTTTGAAAACAAGTCTTTTGATTGCGTCGTTGACTTGTATTTTCCGACCAACAGCAGCAATCTTGTGGATCTTTTTGGGGGTCACTTTGCTGATCAGCGAACTTTCCAAAGGAGACTTGAAGCAAGTCGTTACAATCATCCTCAGCGTTGTTTTCATTGGGTAAGCATAGACAATCTAGGACAAAATGGGCTAGTTCTGGACTCGGAGTAAATGTAGTCAGAAAGACTTGCTAACTTTCGTCTCTTTCTTTATATTGCTATTCGACTGTAGAGGAGCGGCTGTGGCGGGATCTGCTGTTTTGGACACGTCATTGTTGTATGGTCGTTGGATTCTCACCCCACTGAATTTTCTCCGCGTCAATGTGCTGGAAGGGATTTCGCTCTTTTACGGATCTTCTCCCTGGCATTGGTACTTTTCCCAAGGAATCCCGATTCTCTTTGGAATCTACATTCCTTTAGTCCTCTTTGGATCTTGGAAGGCATGGAACGGTCTTCAATCAGGTTTGAACGCTGGATTGAAGCATCAGGTTTTATATCTGTGCATGTGGGCGTTGGTGGTCTACAGTAGCCTCCAGCACAAGGAGTGGCGATTCTTGTACCCGATCCTGTATCCGATGCTGGCCTTTGGAGGGGATGCCTTGTATACATTCTCTCTCTCTGACAACCGGGGCTGGAGATCTTCCAAAAAACTTGTGGCTCTGGTTGCGGTCCTCGTAGGCGTCAATGCCATCATGGCTTGGTACACAACCTTTGTACACCAGCGTGGGGTAGTGGATGTCATGGATTGGATTCGTGAAAAGTCCAGAGAAGGAAAAATCGAGTCTGTCGCGTTTATCATGCCGTGTCATTCCACACCTTTGTACAGTAACGTGCATCTCAGGAATAGGGAGCCACTGGACATGTGGTTCCTGACATGCGAACCTCCTCTTGGGTGAGTCCTGCAGTGCTTTTTTGTACTCTTGCTTTGCAACAATTGGATATAATGATGGTGACATGTTATTGATGCTATATTGAAATATATTCCTTTATCCAATCGAAACTTTTAGCGACATTGATGCATCGACTTACAAGGACGAATCGGACATCTTTTACAAAGATCCAGTCGAGTACCTTTCAACTCATTTCAAGTCCGAGGCGACGCGTGTTTATGGTGACGATGGGTTGGTACATTCTCACCACCACGAGAAGGACAGCCACATTGTATTTTTCGAAGATTTGATCCGCACTCATCCTGATACCCCTGCCTGGTTCAAAAATCAAGGCTATGTTGAGGTAAAAGAAAAAAACAAGTTCAATGATGACCTTTCTTCTCCCACCTGAGCTGCCTTTTCAAACCAATGCTAACAGTACCTCTTTTTTCACCATTTTCCTATTGGGGGATGATGCTTCAGTGCGCAAGGTTCTTTAATTCTCATTTCCATGATGATTCACGTCGCAGAGGCGACGTACTCGTGTACTGCTTGTACCAAGAGTCCTGAGATTGGAATAAAGCGTGTCGGCTTGTATAGACCGATTGAGGCTCTCCGAGCTGTTGCAACTGCTCCTGTCCTCGGTTTAAGAGGTTTGGGATTCAGGATTCAACATTTTGAGTTTTTTTTTTTTTTTTTTTTGGTTTTTCAATTCAAAAAGAAGCGGTGCGCTCTCTTCAGCTCTCGGCGTGTGGACCAGAGCTGCCCAGACAAAAGAAAGGAAAGGAAGGCAAAAAAAGCGAGGCAGTTCACTTCAGTCCACTCATTCTGTTCTCACAGCTAATGATGGTTGTTACCCGGTCGTGGATGTCTTGTCTGGATTCCTCGGTTCTTCCTACTACCTGGCCTATACAACAGGCGTGCTGGCAGAATAGAAATACCGGATCCTCTTCTTTTCTTATTTCATCATGGCGCAAGCACACTTGAGGATCGGAAAGGCGGAATATTTCGATCCGCCTACACTGAAAACTAGTCCATAGTTTAGCTTCTTGCGGTTTCTCTGCGGTTTCCTGTCCTGCCAATATCACCAATGACCCAACATATCAAGAGAAAGCAGTGCGTTGCAGACGATATTATTGTGTTTTATTAATCTGTAAAACGCGACCTAGAACTCGCAGCCAAGTGACAGCACGTTAAACATGTTCCCGCCATTACCACTGCCACTATTGCCGCCACTACCTCCAGAACCAGCGCCACTCCGACTCGATCCAGATCTACCGCTCCGTTTCTTGGACGCACTTGATTTCTTATGGATACTCGAAGATGCCTTGTTGGCCTTGAGGGAGCTTGTAGTACCATTAGAAGAATTGGCCGAATGGGTAGAAGAGGTCCCCAAAGAGTTGACGGGTTCCATGTCTGGTCCAAAGATGCCCAATGTTGGCGAATCTTCCATGCCTCCTGCACCTCCTGCCTTTGCCCTAAAGACCACCGCCACATCAATCTCACCAGAGTCAATAAACCCTTCTTCGACAGCGGCCAAGATCTGGTGGTACATCTTGACCGAGTCCTGATGCTGCATCCGCTGCTCCAAGAGAGTTCCTCCTCGTGCGAGGGCTAGGGCTTGCTGGAACAGGAGACCATCAAACAAACTCGCCAGCGAAGGTATCATATCCTCAAGATGCAATGCGTTTGCCAGTAAAGACACACCTCCAAGGACGTGTTGGTACTGAGTCGAGAGGTGCAACGATCGTTTGGTCATTGGAGGTGCTTCATCCAGACTGGTCGCTGTATGAGAAACAGGCGCTGCATTAGGGATGGGTATATTGGCAGCACCAGACCCAGGCAAAGAAGAGTCTGAGAGATCGTGGACAACGGCGGGTATTGATTCCGGATGGTATTTTTCACGGAGAAAGAGAACGGACGCCACAAACGCAATGACTTCAAAATTCGCGACAGATACACTGGCAGACCGAGTCCTGGAGTGAGCCAAGGCCTCAATCATATACCGCAAAGTCGCCGCCAGGACCATAAACTGTTTTGGTAAAGCCCGTATCCGCTCCGTGTCGCTTCCAAGAATGGCGAGAAAGAGGCTAGTCCGACTAGCCAAGTCAGAGTCGGTCGTTTCCTGGTCATCCTGTCCCATATCCTGCGGGGTTTTCGCAGCCGCCGCAGTGGACGAGGTAATCTCTTCGGTATCAACATCCATCACACTGACCCGCCTTGAGCTCTTGTCTACATCCATGGATGACACAGTTCCTCTCTGTACGACTGAATCCAGCTCAAAGATACTTGCGGCAACCACAGTCTCGGCCGACAAGTGATCACCACGGCGAACATATTCGACAACCTCCATGGGCTCTTCTGGTACTAGTCCACTAGTGCTAGGGTCGAGATTCTTAGAGAGGATTCCATAAACCCATCGCCGCAACTCCCTAGAGGCCAGCCATGCACTTTCCCTGTCGATATCCTCCAAGAAGGGTGTACACCAAAACATCTTGCTGCAAACCACATCCATCAATTTGAACGAGAACTGGCCAGATCGAAACGCCTCCTTCATCCTGAACAGTCCAGACACCGAACAGGAGGCGGCCGGGAAGGTGGTGGACTTGCTAAGAGACCTTTCAGTTTCTTGAGGCAGAGTTGAAATCGTTGGATCGGGGGTCGTGGGTGTGGAGGATCCAGCGGAGGGTGTGGTTGATGATCCAACAGATCCAGACGAAATAGAGTCCTGGTTCGAAAAATCGTCTGGAAACACTGGAGTATATTGTTCAATCGACTCTTCCAGGGACGATCGCAACTCTTGTCGCCTTTCCTCAGTCTCGGTGGCGTACAAAACCTTGCGGTCCTCCAAAATATTTTCCATCACCCTAGTCAAATCATCCCCTTCCTGGCCGTCAGTCACTTGTGTCTCGTTCCCTGCTCCGTACTCCCTAAGAAACGCGGCCGTGGCCCTGATCCGGGCGTGGTTGGTATTAGAGGCCGCAGACAGTTTTTGACCAGTAGAAGCGGCGAGAGCTCTGGCAATCTGATCCTCAAAGACATCGGGGCGCAAATAATCGTTTCCGGTGAGAGAGGCAAAGAGGGGCAAGAACTTTGGTTGGATCCCAAGATGGTCTGCTACACCAGCTTGCGAGTAGACTGTGGCGGAAATTGTTGTTACAGATGTGCGAGGGTTGGTTGTGACAAAGAGACTGTCCAAAGGGATGTAGCCGGCGTTCTCTGCAAGTCCTGTGTTGTAGATGAAGTAGTCTAGATTCGGAAAGAGTACAAAAGGAAGGTTTCTGTCATGAGGATCGATGGTTTTTTTTTCTGTCGCCGAGACTCTTGTACTACCACAAGTTGGGCTTTTGGGAATATCCTTACCAGAGTCTTTGCTGACAGCATAGGCCTCATCGACATTCGGTTCCATAGATTTCTCCATCGCCAGCTGAGCCACAAGTCCGTCCGCCTCTCCATCACACACCATCAACTCGACCCCCAAGGACCGAAGAGTTTGCAGGGTGACCTCCATGACCAAAGGCGGGATCAAAAACTGTGAGCTCGATCGATTCCCTCCACTTCCTCCAGAGCTGTTCCCATTGCCCATGATGGCTCCTCCACCTGCCAAAAGCTCCAGCCCTTCACGCACAGCAGCCGCAGTGCCGAGAGATGACGACGACGAGGCTGAACCGAGGGACGATCCATGGTTCAAACCAAGGACATGATAATGTTCGAGATCGCCCATGACCCTTGTCATCTTGTGGATTTTTTCCGTATCCCGATTCAACCGAGTTTGCAACTTTTGCAACGGAAGAGGACCATCAAACAAAAACTGGAGTCGGAATCCACAGGCTTCGAGGGCAGTGATGTGGGCGATCAAGAGATTGACAAAGCCCGAGTATTGACCGCCCCAGATCCACTCAAACTGGCCGCAGTAAAGGTGGTGGATGTATGCATTTCCGTCCAGGATAAAATAGCGGCTTTTGGAGAGAAGAGGCTGTCCATGGTCTAATGGCGTCGTGGGTGAGATCGCAGAAGAGGACCAGCTCTTGCGCCGTCCAAGTGATTTCGATTCGAAATAAGAATATAGTCCAAGAACGCCCATGAGAGATGTGAAGAAAAAAAAAAAAAAGATGCATGCATGTCTGGAGATCTTTTGTTGACAAGCTCTTAAGGGTTATATTTAACTTAAGGGGTCCAAGTCGCTACAAGGGTGTCTGGTGGAGACTGGAAAAGAGCTTATGAAGTACACGCCGGCTGTAGAGGAGGACGAAGAGGAAGAGGAGTAGAGCAAGCGAACACTGTGGCAAGCGTGAATGACATGAAAGCTGTGTCGAAAAAAGAGGAAATGGTACAGCCTAGGAACTCGTGACAACACCCCGAACCCCTGGAGGGCCGTCAAACCTTGCGATCAAAGGTCCGACCGCCGCCCCACCTAGTTCCCTGTCTCCAGTGTTTCCAAGACTGCACCTCACGACCAATTGGACTTGGTCCATGTCCCGATTCGCAAGAGTGTTCGCCAGAACAGCATCCTGGACACTTTTATGGCACTGTTATTGTCGAAGGTGTCCAAATATACCAGTGCAAGGCTATCAACAAAGACGGTATTTTTTGCCGTCAGCTCTACTCCAAGAAGTCTGACCGTTCACGAAAGCAACACATCATCAGTTGCTATAATGGATTGTTTCTGGCTGTATGTCAGTTCCGATTTTACGAGGCCAAAGTGAGAGGCATCACTTTGCCCGATGACGATGATGATACCGAATTCGCTCCTGTCAACGTATTTGATGCTGTTCGGGAACACCTACTTCTCGATCAGTTGAGCAAGCCGGTGGAGAGAGAGGTGAACCGTTTTCACCAGCGTATTGTCGACCTTGTAGTTCAAGAAGGAATACCTCCCCAAGTGTTTGGTGCAGCCTCCATGAAGTCGTTGGTATCTTCCATACACCCCCATCACAAGGTTCCTAGCTGCAACAAAATACAGAATGTACTGAGCAAACGGGTTGAGCATCAAAAAAAGCTGGATCAAGGCCTTTATCAAGAAGCACGCACGCCAAGGATCTATTACACTAAGTTGTTGGACCAGTCCTGATCGGAACAAATATATTGGCGTCAAATATCATATCACTACAGCCTCCGCGCAAATGGCGTCTATTGTCATTGGTGTGGAGCGCGTTCAGGAACCACAAGATGATCTAGCTGTGAAGAAGACCGTTCGTAAGTTCACGGCCACTGTTGACCCTTTTCTTCATAAGCTGTTGCCTGAAACCCTCCTAACTATCGTGTCTCTTCTAGGGAATGTGCTCCAAAGCTGGGACCTCGAGGGCCACATTTTGGGCATCACAACAGACCATGGAAGTAGTGACAGGGAAATGAGGGAATACGAGGATGAGCACGATGCAGCATGGATGCCCTGTGCATCCGACAAAATCCGGCTTTATTTCAACGATGCAACTGAGGGAACCCCGGCTGTTCAGGTTCTGTTTGGAAAATGCTAGCTGATATCTGCTTTGTTCTCCAATAGCACCATTGCAGCAAAAGCCCTTGACGATCAGCAAGCAGCACGAAGAGCGCAGCCAATCAAACTCAAGGAAGGGAATGCAACTCGTTGGATCTCTGTTCACGACATGGTCAAAGACGTCATTCTTCTCTCCAAAGATGTTTCCGGCGCGGCAGAGGTACTGCTAAAAGGGACACAGGCCCAGATTGAGCAAGGACAGGCATTGACCGATATTCTCCTAAGCGATGCTGAACTTGCATGTCTGAAGGAGGTGCTTGCGATTCTGAAACCATCAGTCGATTTTGCTTGATGGGTCGGATTGTCAGAATCTTTGACTGTCACGCAACTCTACGCTCGTGTCTTTTCCTTGGTCCCGCCTTGGGAAACGGTCCACACTCAGGCAGGAGTAGATTTTCATGGATCTTTGACCAGACACATCAGGGATCGATGGTCCCTTGCAAGTATGCCTGATGCTGTCCTCCTTGCGATTTTTTTCCATCCTACCCTCTGGGGATACTTTGGCATCGCATCTCAGTTGGATGACACCGCCCAGGATGCCGCCAAAACATTGCTATTCAACAAGACCGTCGACTTGGCTATTCGGTACATTTCGAGGTACTTGGAGCAGAAGCGGCCTAAGGAGTATGGGGGAGAGGTGACCAACAAAGATCGCATCCGCTTTTGCGCCGAGTCCATTATCACTCTTTACGTGAACGACGTTCTTCAAGCGGACAAAAACTTTCCCGAATACAAGGACGACCCTCATGACTTTTGGCTTGGTTGAAAAGGTACCATGGGTGATAAGGATCTAAGAGAGTTTGTTCTCAACTACTTGGGAATTCAAGGGATCTCTGTCGATGCGGAGTGTACTTTCAGCATGGCTGGACTCATGATCGGCGCTAAAGCAACCAAGGCTCGCGATGTGACGACGCAAGATATCATGTTTTTGAAATCCCTTAGTGATACAATTCCACTGCTCAGGCAATCGCACCAAATGGAACAGAGGCACCGCGATTGACACATAGACCCTCAATTGGTGTCTACCTTTCACACAATAAAATGACTTCTGGGAAAAGGGAATCAATCCTCCTCTTTTGAGTTGCACATTGTCAAATTGCAGATGTTCTCTGGAGAGGTTGGAATACCGGAGCAAGAAGACTTAATCACCTGCTTGTTATAGTGTCGTTTGTGGCTCTACCCTTTTTCTGGGAACAGTCTGTGATGCAAGTGGAATTCGCTGGAATTCTGAAAGAGAGTCTTTGATCTTGACGGCAAGGTATCATTTCGCCGATAACCTCTCTGCTTGTAAAATGAAAGTGATTCTTCTATTTGCTCGACCAAAAGTCGGCAGTGCATCGATTTGTTTATTCAGGAATCGACAAGTTGTGGAACAAAAACATAAGAACCTGCGGCCATCGTGAGGCTCGAATGGATCAAGATGGCTAGGAAAGAACAAACTACAAAGGACATCAAACTATTCTACCACTATAAAACTATGTGATTATCAACTGTGGGTTACTCCAGACCATATCCGATCCGCAGGGGACGGTTACTAACCTAAGCTTCTGCCTGCATCGCCTCTCTATGACGGAATCGATCGGCATCTGGAGGCAAGTGAGCTAACCCGAGAGCTTCCCTCATCTTTGGCCAGTTCCAATGCATCCAGTCAAGCTCCAACGTGCGGATCTCATTCATTGTCTAGCAAACGTCTAGGGTTTCAAGAGCTTTCAAGTCCCTCGGTTGGTGCAAGCCAGATCTCAGGGAAAACAGCACGGAATACCGCTGGGACCCTCCGAGGGCCGTCTCACATTCGTTTTTAGAATCGAAGGGCAGCTTGATACCCAACCGCAAGTGCATCACATGTAAAAGCAAGCCCAGTTGAGAATATGTCAGAGTATGTCGGCGGTCATTCTCGAACCGCGCTGGGTTTAGGAGTTGGTCGACTCCATGAAGGAGCAGAGGGTGATCGATGTGGACAAGAATCTCCAGCCGCGTCAACGTCCTTGCTCATCTCCAAGCCTTCGGGACGTAATTTCTCAGCAGGAAGGAAGGGCTGCCGAGAAGTACGAGCGGCGTCTGTCACCAGACGCCCCCTGTGACATGGCGCTATGGTGTGCACACGAAGTTCCTTCAACTTCGTTGCGGCCTCCAAGAACTTTTGTTACCTATTCTGAACGTCGGCACGCCGGAGAACACGGTCGAGAATGAGCGACCTTATCGAAGCTGCACTTTTGACAAGTGGCACTAGAAATCCAACCTGCGGACCTGCAATCGACAAAGTCCCTGAGCCCAATTCTAGGTAGGACTTTGCCTAAATCTTCACCTCGAATTTCCCCCGCGTGCCACATCGCGTTCTCCACGCCACACTCCAACTTGGACGCTTCCATGTTTCAGGACGAGACGTCTTTTCGATGGATCTGTTTATCGACTTGAAACTCGGGTCGGTGGTGAATTTGGCATTCCAAAAAGAATCCATGGCTCTGAAGGACTGACATCCCATTGTCTGCCGTGTTCGTTACTATTGGAGAAAAGAGTGGGTGAGTCAGCTTGAGAGTCGATCGATTCAACCTGAAAAGAATCAGGAAAAAGCGGATAGTTCAAATAACCGTACCATAAGCTGTTTTTTCAGACATCCAGTATTGTGTTGTCTGAATTTGGTCTCTTTCAAACCAGGGCACTCTTTCAGAAGCAAAAGCAGTCATTCATTAGAACCACTGAAGTTGGCAAGGGACATCGACTTCAACGCCTTGAACCGTCCTCCATGAACGAAATAATCATTCGGGATAGGTACACCTTAGAAGTCGAGAACAAGGTGGGTCAGCCGGCGGGCCTTGCCGTGGAGGAGCGGGAAAGCAAACCAGTTGGATGCCCCAGCCTGCGAAAGGTATCGGGGCTCCTTGTTTCTGTCCACCGGCTGTGCTAAAAGCTCGGTAATATCAATCCACTCGTTGATCGAGACTTCCTTGAAGAACAACTCTAGTTTGATGAGATTCCTCACTTTTTTGCTAACGAGAAGTCTCCTGCGCTTCCGGCCGAAGGAACTTACAAATTGCCGGGCGTAGCGAGACACCGACTTGAAGAGATGCTCTATGGTCAAGGATGGTCCCTTGAAGAAGGTATTATCCTCCTCGTCCATCAACACTACCGTGTGGTAAAGGAGTGGGGTCCAAAGGAACCGAAAGACACTGCATCTGAGTATGCAGGTGGAGACGGGTTGCCAGATCGAGGTGGACTGCGATCATTCCAATGATCTCCAATGGAAGCGTTGCGATCTGCGATGCTGATTGGGAGAAGTGACCTCCTATCGGTTCCTCAGTAAAGTGTTTTTGCACTTGCACCATTAACTCCCTCAAGTGTATCAAGTGGTAAAGGGTCCCAGAGAAATTGGATGGCCCTACTATCTCACGCGGATGGCATTGGTTGTTTGCCGTGTCCAAGGTATGACTAGATCATCTTATTGATCTCGGAGGGGGGGGGGGAAAGAGTCGGCTCCAGTGAGAAGTCTTTAAGGGATTGGATTTTCGAGCCCAGCCGCTCCGGACGATCTTGGCGTCGTCGTTGCTCTTGGCAGGTAACCGATAGTTTCAACTATTGGCGTCCAGATAGGCATCCCTGTAGGCGGGGGCGATCAGAATGATCTCCAGGTGCAGGTTTGGACCTTCGTGTAGGATATCCAGGAAGTTATTACTGCTGTTCTTAGAACCAACAGGGGGCTGTTCCAAGGGCCTACTTTCCGGCCTGAACCAAAGTCCAGCAATCGAGGTGAAAGAACTAGAAACTGTAAGGAAAGAATGTGCCGGGGTGAAGGTGGTTGATGCATCCAGGACGAGGCCTCTAGTAAAAAAGTCGCATCGGATATAGTGCGGTCATTTGTCGCGACGATGGTGGGCTCAATAAAGTATGCTTTGAAGCTCTTGGATCAGTGCTATAGTGCTGTACGAAGACACAGCAGTGCACCGAGATCTGTTGGTGAAAATCCAGTTGTGATGTGGAAAAAATGAATAAGAATATGGTAGCGGGAGGTGAACTTGAGGAAGTGAAAGGAAAGGAAAAGTTGCTGGTGAAGAGAGCAAAGGAAAATACAGAGCTTCTTTTATTAGGAAGGCTGTACAAGGCACGAGCTCATCGTGAAGGTGATGGTGGGAAGAGATTCGGTCCATTGATCAACGAGTTGAGTGAGCACCCACTCACAGTTTCATAACAAGCACATACCATCAGCAGCTCCAGTGAAACCAGTACTGGACATTTGTCATCGTATCATGGTGAATTGAGGCGTCATCTTTTTCCTCTTGCGCCTCCCGCACCACTGCAAAAGAAACAGTCTAACTGAACAAAAGTCACATTTGACAGAACAGCCCGTCACCATCTCTTTATTGCATGGTGCGGAAAGCACGAAGAAGAGGTAGTTTAAATCTCCGAGTTGGCAGCAAGGTATTGTCCCGGATCTGCACACCCCCTGAGCGTGATCGAATACTGCGGTTCGATTTGGAGCCAAAGGTCACATCGTCTTCAAATCCTGCGCAGATGATATCAGTCTCGATTACGAACTGAAGAGGTCCCGCGCTTTGGCGTCTATTCGTGAGGATTCCAGAAGTGAGATGTGAAACTGAAGATGGGCTAGGCGCAACTTTACAGCAGTCTTGGGCAGACCTAGGTTCTTGATACCCAACTTGCTCAGGATCCAATTGCTCTTGGTCTTCCAAAGCCAGGATGGGAGGTCCAAATGAGATAAATTGCAGTGCCAGTATTCGAACTCTTCGACGAACGAATCGGGTACGATGAGGAGTTTTGGTTAGGTATTACCAATTACGTAATTGGGGGTCATCAAGTCGAAAACGAAAGGCCGAGAGGGTCTACTTGAACCACAATGAGCCCGGATCTGAACGCCAGCCCGTATTCAACAGAGGTGTCTTGATCCGAGGATTTTTGACTTGAGCTAAGGAATTCCATTTGGGCCGAGAAGTTCAAGATGACATTTTAGGGAAGCGAGTTACTGACTGGACCAACCAACTTGGGTGACAGGAAGACATGGTGTCCCTGGAGGCTGTCAAGTGCAGACAAAGAGGTGATTTCTGCAGTCTGGGAAGAGGCTTTGATGTCCGCGTCTTGGGCGTAAGTTGATCGGATACGAAAGAGTGGAGTTCCGAGCTAATCAGACCAACGAGAATAGTGTGCAGCTCCAAGGAAAAGATAGGGCGATGGAGGTACTCGCAGAGAAGAAATAAACAGTGAAGGTAAAAAAGACTGCGGACGGAAATACAGAGGAGATATGATCAAGGAACTGAATATAGCAGCAGAAAATATCAAACAACAAAACAGAAGACAACAGAACAGAACAGAACAACTGCAGAATAACAACAGAGCAGCAACAGAACAGCAACAAAACAACAACAGAATAGCAACAGAATAGCAACTGAATAGCAACAGAATAGCAACAGAATAGCAACAGAATAGCAACAGAATAGCAACAGAATAGCAACAGAGCAGAGCAGCAACAGAACAGAACAATCTACAAATACAAGCAAAGGCAAAGAAAAACAAATACAAAAAAAAACACATAGAGAGAATACAAATACAAAGAGAGAATACAAATACAAGGAGTTACTTCTGGTAATGACCGCATCCGATCCCCAGGGGATGGTTGCTAACCCAAGCTGCTGCCTGCATCGCCTGTCTATGACGGAATCGATCGGCATCTGAAGGCAAGTGGGCTAGCCCGAGAACTTCGTTCATCTTCGGCCAGTTCTTGTGCATCCACTCTAGCTCCAAGGTGCCAATCTGGTGCCTCGTCCAACGAACGTCCAGGGTTTCGAGAGCTGTTAAGTCCCTGAGCTGGTTCAAGCCAGATCTCAGGGAAAACAGCACGGAATACCGCTGGAACCCTCCGAGAGCCGTCTCTTCTTCGTCCTCAGGATCGGAAGTCAACTCGAGACCCAACCGCATGTGCACCAAATGTACAAGCAAGCCCAGTTGAGAGTATACCAGAGCATGCTGGCGGTCGTTCTCGAACCGCACTGGGTTCAGGAGTTGGTCGACTCCATGCGCCTCCTCTGGATTGAACGGAGGGTAGTCGATCTGGACAAGGACCTCCAGCCTTGTCAACGTCCTTGAACATCCCCAAGCTCTTGGGATGTGAATTCCCAGCACGGGGGAAGTGCTGCCGAGGAGCACAAGCGGTGTCACTACCAGTCCCCCCCTACTACACGGCGCCGTGGTTTGCACACGAAGCTCCTTCAACTTGGTGGCGGCCTCCAGAAACTTCTGCAGCTCATTCTGAAGGTCAGCATGCAGAATCACTCTGTCGAGAGTGAGCAACCGGATCGAAGCTGCACTCTCGACAAGTGGCGCCAGAGATCCAACCTCCGGGGCTGAAACCGACAAATTCTTGGGCTGTGACAAACCTAACTCCAGGATCTTGCCCAAATCCTCTCCTTGGATTTCCTCCGCGTGCCATGCCATGTTCTCTACGCCACGAAGAAGGCGAGCCAACTCCAGCCTGGATCCTTCCGAAGGCATCCAGTACTGCTGTTGTTTGAACTCGACGTCTCTCAAGCCAGAACACTCTTTCAGAAGCAGCAGCAGCCATTCATCAGAACCGTTGAAATTGGCAAGGGACATCCACTTCAACGCCGGGAACCGTCCTCCATCAACGAAGTCATCGTCCTCAAGCTGCAGCGTCATTGGCGGGAGACGCACACCGTGGAAGTCGAGAGCAAGGTGCGTCAGCTGGCGGGCGGTGTCGAGAAGGAGCGGGAATGCGAACCAGTTTGATGCTCCAGATAGTGAAAGTCGCAAAAGCCACACGTTATTATCTACCAACTGTGCGACAAGCTCAGTGAGGTGAAGCCACTCCTTGATCAAAACGTCCTCAAAGAACAGCTCCAACGTGTTGAGATTTCTCACCCCTTCGCTGATGAGAAGTCTCCCATGTCCCCGGCCGAAGGAACTTGCAAACTGTCGGACGTAGTGACACACTGACTTAAAGTGTTGCTCTACGACATATTCCTTCAAGGTGTGGTTTCTTTCCTCGTCCACCAACACCATCGTGTGGTAAAGGAATGGGATCCAAAGCAACTGGAAATCACTACATACTTGCACACAGGTGGCGAGAGTCGTTGGCTCGAGGTAGGTTGCGATCATCGCAATGAGTTCCAAAGGAAGGGCGGTGATCTGCCACAGGAAGAAGGGAGAGGGGACGTCGGCAGTTTGACTTCGGGCACGAGCAACTACGCGAGGGGTCGTTCTTGAGCGGAGCATTCGTGACGAACCCTGGATGGCGCTGGAGGATGTGTGAGAGCTGGACATATCGAAGATGTTCCTGGACTATAAATGACAGAAAAGAAGAAACGCAGACGCAATAATGTTATTACTTGATAATGAGGAGAGTCGATACTCAACTATGAACTTCCATCCACGATCAAACAACACACACACAGAGGGAGGAAAAAAAAGAAAAAAAAAAGGAACAAAAAACAAGTAATATATGATTGATTCCTTGTGTGCGTGTGCGACAGAGAGAGAGAGTGAGAGTGAGAGGGAGAGAGGGAGGGAGCTGGAGAGAGAGATGGAGAGAGAGAGAGACAGACGGGTGTACTCACGCACACACACATACACACACAGAGAGAGCGAGACAGACAGATGCACTCATGAACACACAGACAGGGAGAGAGAGAGAGGGGGGGGGATATGATGTACTAGATCTCTGCAAGTGAAATGTCCGACGTGTTCGTAACGAGTAGAAAGTGTACCAGACCTAAGGTCCATTGGCCTGTCCGAGTGCGAGCAGAGGTAGAAAAGAAGGTGGACAATAAGAAGAAAAAGAGAGAGGGGGGGGGGGGCAATACCTGTGACTGTGGGCTGAGCAGAAAGAAGCGAGGGTATCGCGAAGCAAGGCAGGCGACTGGAAGCAAGGATCGTTACTCGAGATGAGTGTGCTGCTCTGGGTGGCAGGGAAACGAGAATATCGAAGAAAAGAAACTGGGAGCGAGGGTACTTGCTCGAGATGAGTGCGCTGCTCTGGGTGGCAGGGAAACAGAGAATCTTGAAGAAAAGAAGCTGGGAGCGAGGGTCGTTACTCGAGACGAGTGTGAGTGGCAAAGAAACAGCAGGTCTTGGAACAAAGCAGAAGCAAAGGTCGTTGTTCAAGATGAGTGTGCTGTTGAGGGTAGCAGGGAAGCGGCAAAGAGAACAGAGAAGAAAAGCAGAAAAAGAGAAATTCGCAGAAAGAAAAAGAAAAAAACAACGGGGGGGGATGACAACAGAGGTGGCAACGATGGACAGTGAGTAGTTGACAATATCGAGTGGCAACGCGTCAATCCAACATGAAATTGACATTTCAAGTAATCGGCGTCAACTCAACAGGAAGATGCGGTCACTCATCAACAGGATAGACGATGCATGGACCGCCTGCGATAGAAAACAGTGAATTCATGAGTCTCATTTTATTCTTTGCTTGTTGTCTAGCCAGCTACAAGCAACTCAAGACTGAAGATACTTGTTGCTGTTCTTTCAAGTTTGGATATACTGGGAATGTGAAGGTTGTTTGGCACAGATGAGATATGAAGACAGATGCTCTCGACACTTGGAAGTGCATGGATGGTTGGGGTAGATGACCGCCAATCTTTGATCAGGGAGGAACGAGTTCTTGGTCAAACCATGCCTATGGACGATGGTTGAGCCATGGACGAGGTATCAAGATAATATTCCCCTATGGTGAAATGGTTTATTGCAGCGACCTTCGTGCCTTCTCATCCCCGCCTGTCATGAACCCTCTCTTGTCCGACTGCTGTTCGTCATCCGCTTTCTCTCCATTCATGAAGATGGTACCCATGTCCATAACCTTCTGCAGATATTATCAACCTGTTATTTATGACGGGAGAGTCTCCCTCAGGCACCACCAGACATCTCATTGATCAGCGAGGTCCACTATTTCATTGTCATGTTACTTTTTCACGATAAATGTCACGGCGCCTCAGCTAGCAGCTTGATTTGATTGGTGAATGTCCTCTACTCGTTTGTTGTCCTGACGCTTGTTGTTTGCCAATGTATGAATGGACAGGCTTGGTGGACCAAAGCTGCACTATCTTTCTGTAGACACATGGGAGTAAATCTCGTGTCTCCAAGAGTCAAGAAGCTCTTAGGGTTGTCCTGATCTCCTCTATGATATTCCCTGGCGGCAATACAAGCCTACATGTGTTTCAAGCAATGAGCTGACAGTGTGGACTGAACCGTAGCGAGATGTAGGGAACGCAAGATGACAGGATGGAGGGTGAGAAGCAGGAGGAGGAGGGGAGGAGGAGAAGCAGGAGGATGAGAAGCGAAGCA
This sequence comes from Entomortierella parvispora, assembly GCA_963573315.1. Classification (NCBI taxonomy): domain Eukaryota; kingdom Fungi; phylum Mortierellomycota; class Mortierellomycetes; order Mortierellales; family Mortierellaceae; genus Entomortierella; species Entomortierella parvispora. The sequence continues at coordinate 2,293,677 of OY752146.1, forward strand.
GATTCATGATCGACAGTGGTCATTATATGGGTGTGGGTGTGCCAAGGAGGAAGAAGGTCTCTGAGGTAAGAAAAGATAGGTCTGGGGAACGGCACCGACTCATCGCGTGGTTGCATCTGTCTCTGGGAAGATTTCTAGTGGTGGCTTCGCTTCTCTTCAGCTGCTTCGGTGCTGGGAGGATGAGGTGATAGGGTTGTCGCTCGCAGTCCTGTCTCCCGACGGGGGAAGAGAGGAGAGTGAGAAGGAAGAAGGGGGGATAGTTCCCTCGTGCTACCAAACAGCCCAGATTTGCACGGGCCATGCTCCTTCTTCCTGTGCTTCTCTCCGGGAATTCTTCGATCTGCATTTACCGAGGCTAACTACGACCATGGTGAGGCATCGGCAGGAACCCAGTAGTAGGAGCACAACCCAAAACGCTCACGTCTTCATCAGCGCCGCGCCCCGCTGCCCCTCTGCTGCCTGCAAACAACAACAACAACAAAAAAAAAGCGCTGCAGTTTGATCAGTAAGTCACGGGACTTTACCACGGACAAAAAGGCGCGGCACTTTGTTCTTTCTTCCTTTCTTCTTCTCTCTTCTTCTTCACCCTTCGCACTGATTTCGCCCCTCCATCCTCACCTCGTCCTGGATTGTTGAATGGTCAAAGGGACGCAAGTCCTAGATTGTTCACGATCAGAGGGGCGCACCTTATATTTCTACACTATCTCCGCGCTCGCGTATCGCATGCTGCAACTCCCACTCTCCGTTTCAAGGTTTGCAAAGACTTGGGGTCACTTTTTTATTCTTTTTTCATTTGTGTGGTGTTCATTCATTCCCTTCCCTTCCCTTGTTCATTCATTCATTCCATGCATTGTGTTGTTCTCAGGTTAATGTTCTCTTTTGGTTTTTTTTCGCGTTGAGTTGTTATGTTGAGTTGTTGTGTTGTGTTGTGTTGTGTTGTGTTGTGTTGTGTTGTGTTGTGTTGTGTTGTGTTGTGTTGTGTTGTGTTGTGTTGTGTTGTGTTGTGTTGTGTTGTGTTGTGTTGTGTTGTGTTGTGTTATGTTATGTGTGTGGGTAGTTTTTTTTGTTTTGCTTGTTTTGTTTTGCTTGTTTTGTTTTGCTTGTTTTGTTTTGCTTGTTTTGTTTTGCTCGTTTTGTTTTGCTTGCTTTGTTTTACTCGTTTTGTTTTGCTCGTTTTGTTTTGCTCGTTTTGTTTTGCTCGTTTTGTTTTGCTCGTTTTGTTTTGCTCGTTTTGTTTTGCTCGTTTTGTTTTCTTTGCCCAAGTCTGAGCTCCCCTCTTGTCAGCCCTGCATCTTCTCGCCCCATCACAGCTTCGCGTGGCTATGTCCCCAGGTTTCGCTGCTCCGACAGAGAGGCGGTGTGCGGTACTAAACTGCAACCAGTTTTTTACTTGCGGCAGCGAGATGTAATAAATGCTGTTTTACTAAAGCTGAAGCGTCTTTGGGCGGGAGCCTGGAGCAGTACATGACCCTGCGGGGAAGTCAAGTTGCTGTAAGATGCACCACTGCTGGAGGTAAACCAGGTTAAAGTATAAGGTAAGTGGGGTGCGATGGCCTGCCGCCTGCTCGTTGGCGCGCCCTGCACAGCTTTGCTCTTCTTTTTTGAAAAGCAAAGTTGACTGAGAGCAGGCCTTAGACAGAGATTTGACGTTGGCTGTTGCTATTGTGCTGTCAATAAACGACTGTTGTTATCACCATAGAAAAGAACCCCTTGCAACGTGCCAACATGGTGGGTCGGTCACTACCACGATATATTCTTGAAACTGAAAATGCGATGCGACGAGAAGGGATGTGGGGATGTGTGTCTTTGAGAGTATACCAAGCAACTCTTACATCGGATTGGGTTCCTTGAATGGACGATTCGACCTCGAGATTTCGTACTCATTCACTTGCTCATTCTGTCCTCTCAGGGCATGCGACCATTTATTTTGTCACTCCACGGAGTCCTTTGTGATGGTGGCGCAGCACCCATGAAAGGGATATAGTCTAGTTCCACTGGATACTCCTTCTCTTGCCAACCATCTCAACTGTCCCAACAGAAATATACGAACGACGGACCTCCCCGAGGTTTTGAAAAGGGTCGCCTCATTGCTTTCCGACACCGACTTCATGATTCGCGTTCAAGTCTGTCGATTCTGGTGTGATATCGTGGACCATACCGTTGGGCGTTGGGCTACGGCTAGTGATAACAGAGGACCCTGGTATCCGAAAGCGATCCACAAAAGCAACATGAGCGATCTTGAATCAAAGGCGAAGGAAGCCAGGACCTAAGTTGCCTAATATCGAGGCTGTATTCGGCATGAAATGTCTCTCTCGTCCGTTGTGGATCTATTGTTCAAGGATCTGGGTCAAGGAAAGGAAGGTGTGGCAAAGTCGACCATGGGCGGCAGGTTTACTCAAGACGCTGACACTGAACCTTAGCAAAGGCTCTGGCTCATCCTTCGAAATCTTTGACATCAAGGCGCTGAAGAAGGAGAGCCAAAGCAACAACTCGTCGATTGCAAAGGAGACTGCTGTAAGTTGGGCCACAAGGCAAGTCATTTTCCTACAAAAACATCTGGAGCGTTTGGAATTTCATCGTGTCGATGTCTTGAGTTTCTCTACTTTCGACCACCGGGATCTGACATTGACTTCAACCTAGACAGTGGAAATGGCGGTAGCAATCTTCTCGCCGTCTCAAACTTTCCTCTCCCAGAAGCGTATCCGCGAGGACATCCTGCCTGTTCTGGAAGTCTTGGCAGCTCTCGCAGTATCATCTACAACGGCAACGAACTGCCCTCCGACGTCTCTTGGACCTGGAGAATCAGTTGAAAGAGGAAATTCTTCAGAAATGGAATGCAGGAAGCGAAGACAGGATCAGCAGTAGGCAGCGAACATTGGCAATGATTTCGAATACTAATCATTAGAAGGATCGAGATACGGCGACAGTCGGGGTGGAGGAGGCAGATGTCCGTAAAAAAGCATGGAAGCGCTACATTTTGAGCCAACCTTCTCTTTCTCTTTTTCTTTCTTCTTCTTCTCTTTAATACAAAATTCTACAATGACAACACAATATAAAATACAAAAAAGTCTTTCCCTTCTACCTCAGCAGCTCAACGATCTTCCGCAGCTTGGCCACTGATGGCACCAACATCCTCGCAGAGGCTCCCCTTCCGGAGGCAGCAGTCGAAGATCCGCGACCCATAACTGACATTGCCATGGAAGACTTGTGATTGCTGCTGCTACTGCTCCCAATCGTGCCCCGTCCCTCCCTTTCAAGTTTGCGCTCCATGACGGTGAGAACGCCTTTGAGCTTCTTGACTTCGGGAACCATACCCCGCATGATTCTCCTCCGGTTGTCATCGTCTTCCAAATGCAACAGCAGGATTGTCACAACAGACTCAAAGACCATTTCGTTCTCACGATAGGCCTGGGCACAGTCGACCAAGATCTCCATCCCGTCTGGCGCCCAAAAGACAGAGGCGGTCGTGTCAGGATCGCGCGAGAGGTTCTCAATGATGTTGAGTCCATGTTTCAGAACCTCCATGTGTGGCTGAGAACGGTTACAGGATTTGATAAGTTGGAAGATGATGTTGATCACGTTGTGCTCCACAAGACGCAGACAACTGTTCTTGGAGAGCCTGGTCACCACATCTACAATTATCATGTCATGCATGTCAGTACATTGTTCAAACCGGTCAAGAAGAAAATAGAGTCCAATGTTCAATCTTACCAAGATGATAGCAAGCTTTGAGAACTGCAGAGAGTTGACCACTGCTCAGCAGAATATCCAGTGCCATCGTGGTCCGGTTTCCTAACTTCATATGTTCTTCCGCTGTTGCGTTCGCATGCTCAATCCTCTTTCTAGCCGCCTTGATCTTGGCCGTACATTCCTTTCGGACCACATGACCACGCCAGAATGACTGAATATACAAAACCGCCTGCTGCTGGCGAGTAAACCGCTGGCGAGCCAAAACACCTCGGATCTGCGTCTGTATCATGAATGTCAGCACCTCCAGCTGATGCACTTGCTTGTCTTCTTGACACTGCCTCCACCATCGCTGGATCATCGTCGCCGCTGTTGTGTGCAGTTCTAACAACTGTCGATCTCTGTGGCGTCGCCAAGCGCGCTGGATACAGATTGCCGACAATGAAAGTGTCGTCAGATCGATCCACTGACCCACCAACCTTTCTCGGCTCTCGATGTGCTCCCGCACCCGGTTTCGGACAAGATAACCTCGAATGGTTGCTTGGAGCATGGTCGCCATCGCCTGTCGTTGCGCCTCCAACTCTCTGTTCATTTCTCGACGATCCAAGACCTCGCGCCACTGCCGCTGAAGAATGATCGAGGCCCATCGCAAATCCAAGAATGCATGACGTTGGAGTCTGGTAAGCTGTACTGACCGCCATGTCGTTTGAATTACTCTGGCAGCCAGCCATTGGGTCTCATAGGCATGCCGCTGTTGCCGTCCTAGGACTCGAGCACGCCATGCTTGTTGGATGATCACTGCAGCACTCTTGAGTTCCTGATAAAACTTCCGCACCATGGCCCCGCGGATATGGGATTGAGTCGCCACGATGAGCGCCCGAGTTGACAAATACTGTTCACGAACTCTGCGTCCTTCCTGAACTGCTCTCCAGCGTCTTTGAAGGATGAGCGAAGCCGAAACCATTGTCTTGTAAGAGGCTCGTTGTTCCAGTCCGGACTGGCGGGCACGCCACTGTCTCTGTACAACTATTACGGCTGCTCTTAGCTTCTCGAACTGCCAGCGGACATACCGGGCACGCACCATCGCTTGGGTGCGCACAATGGTCCGCAGCGCCAACGCCTTTCTCCTAGCCACCAGACCACGATACGCTGACTGAATCACAATAGCGGCTTGCTTGTACTGCAGATACTGTTGTCGAACAAAACGCGATCGAACAACGCTCTGGATGTTGACCACCGCCCATTGTAACTGCCGGTATTGACGCTGAACCTGTCTCCGCGCCACGACCGCACGCCATCGCGCCTGGATAACACTGGCTGCCCAACGCTGCTCCAAGAACCGGTGGCGGAGTTCTTTTCTTAGGCGGTATTCACGCACGTAACGTTGAATGACAGTCGCAGCCCAGACCTGTCCCAGGAATTCCAATCGAACCAATTTGGATCGCACTTGAGCCTGGATCTTGGTCGCCCAAGCTCGTTGCTGCAAAAATTGTGCTCGTACTTTTCTTGCCACCACAGTCGCTCTCCATTGCCGTTGAATCACCACGGAGGCGTGAGCAAGCTCCTGATACTTTTGCCTGACTAGCCGACCTTCCACTTGGGCTCTTCTTTGTGACTGAACCACCTCGGCTGCTATCCTTAGCAACAAGAACCGCTTGCGGACCAGATAACCACTCGCTTGAGCCTGGATCGCCCGGGCTAGACGGTAAGTATCGACAGCCTTCAGATACTGAAGTCGGACAGTGTGGCCTCGGTAATACCGCTGGACTGTGAGCGCAGCCCATTGGAGCTCCAAAAACCGCTTTCTGGCCAAGAATCCCCTACATTGACTTTGGATCGTGATTGCGCTATCCAGCTTGTGAATAGCTCGAACTTGGGCTAGATACATGCGACAGCCGGTCTGGATCAGAAGAGCCGCTGCTTGACGTTTCTTGGTGACATCCCGTAAGCGCTTTCCAGCCAAGTACTTCCGAATATGCTTCTGGAGTACCAAGGTGGCCTTCACACGGAACTCTTCTTTTCGACCGTAATGCTTCTTGCGCCAAATCCGCTGAATTGTTTTCGCGGCCTATAGATAATTTCAATGCAAAGGGTCAGTCAAACAGTCCATGGCACAAACTGTGAGGGTTAGCTTGCTAGTATGATCCAGAGAGACTGAACTTACTCTGATGTCCTTGTTCAAATGCATGAGTCGCGCACAGAGATAAGTGACAAAAAGAATAACGGCCTTCTCGTCCGGAACACCGACGTTTGACATGTCCGCATGGCGCACTATGAATTTTCACAAACAATAGTCAATGCATGCGTTTATGGTGACAATATCCCATCAGCTGAAGCTCAGGGTAAAGCTTACATGTGATAGGGACACCTCCTAGGGCCTGGATTTTGCTCTGGAGCAGTCTGTAGTTGAAACGGTCCATCTCTTTGGCCTGTGTGATGGGATCCGTGATATCTCGAGCGTCAATAAACCATCCCTTTCCGTCATTCCCAGCTGGTGGTTGCAATTCTGGTTGATGAAGACCCTACAAAATCAAGAAGAACATTGAGTATGAAATCGGTGGCAAATCTATACAAGAACACAAACGACGCCCAAACCAACCTACCTGCTTGTACTCTTCCAGATACTTTGCAGAGTCCTTCATGCTGCTCATATCCAGTAGCGTTGGATGGTAATAGCTCAGCATGGCTCCAAACCCTCGCCCATCTGAGAAAGAGGTTGTGAAGTTATCGATGGATAGGTTGTAGAACGCACCAATGGCTTGACACCACCTCAGCAAAGCCGATAGTTGATCAGACGTGAAGTAGACTGTGTCAACACGCTCTGGTTGTTCCACACCAAATACCCGCTTGTACTCTTGTTTCAAGGCGCTGATTTCTGCCTCCAGTACTGCGAGATCCACCAGTACAGACACCTTCCAGTTGAGAATTAGCTTCCAAAGAAGACCAAATGTCTTCTCTCGGTGGCCTTCGACAATGTCCCGAGAACTCACCACACCTCCCCGAGTGCCTTCCAAGGCAATGCCCTGTGCAACCAAGGCGCTGAGTGCCAAGCTAACATTTTGCTGCATGTGAGCCTTGGATAGGGTTGGAAATTTCATTTTCTAGTGCATGTTGCAGTCAACCGTGTTAATTATCAATTTCAAAAGAGTAAACACAAGCTGGTGTTGGCGAAGTCACGCTTGAATATAATTACAGAAGATAAACCCAGATTTGGACAATGAAGATCAACCAGTCTGCAGAGACGCACGCCGTCCCTCAAATCAACAGCCAGATTCTTGACCATGAAATCATACTCGTCCAGAGGTGCCTGGGTATGAGTGACAGAGTAGCCCATGAATAAGAGATGTCGGATAATATCGCCTTCACCCATGAGGTAGTTTTTCGAAATGATCAATAAAATGGCTCGACAAGACTTGACCTCCGAGTTCTGTAGTATCCAAGGGCAATGCGATTTAGCCATCTATGAAAGTCTCTTCCGATTAACCATTAGTACTCATCGCTCTATACGTACCTTATTGAATAAGCATGGGTCAGATGGAATGAGTCGGGCCATCTTTGCCTTGTCCAAGAACAAGATCAGCATGAATATTCGCTTGAGGATGAGTCGGTTCATGGCCTGATTGAATTTTGGTCGGTTGGAAAGTATTCTATCTGGCTCATACTCATCCGCAAGCTGCTTGTCATGGAAGATGGCGCGGTTGATAAATCCAGAGATGGTTGCACGGTCAAAGTTCGGGCTCATGGCGGTCTCTTTTCCAGTGATGGTCTCCAATCCCAGGACAAGCCAACGGATATCAAACGAGAAGATCAGGTCTATAATCTCTCTGCGAACTCCAATATCGCCCACAAGGTTGACATCCGCTCGTAGTTGTAACCGGTCACGAGCAATGGAATCTTCTACCTTGCGCAGGACGATTCTAAAGGTATCTGACTGATAAATCTTGCAGGCCGAGGCACGGGTGTGTTCAAACTCAAGTTTGTGCGAGTAGTAGCTCCAAGAAGACGGATCCCTGGGTGAGAACTCGTCCATGACCACATTGAATTCATAGTTGAGCCACTGTGAAAACGATCGTTCCTGCTTGTCGATCCACTTTTCGTCGTACATATCGTTGGTGGTGACATAGGGAAGCGTGCTGTATCCTCCTGGAGCTTGGGTTGTTGAACTTGAGAGGTCATTCTTGAACATGCTCTGTCGCATGACGCTTTGTTTCAATGTGCTAGCTTTTGGATTGTACGGGGGAGGCCCCGCGCTGGTGGAGTTCTTGACTGGCTTTATGCTCATCGCAAGCGGATTCTTGGCATTTTGAAGTCCTTGATACTCAGGAACCTATTGAGTTTATAATTCAGTCGGTAAGTACATTTTTTTTCTTTTCCTCTTATTGTCCATCGACAATGAAGGTCAACAACCATTACAGGAAAGTCGCCACGACCTCGAAGGTTGACCATAAACCTTCCGCTGCTTGTCTTCAAGATGGCACTCGCACGGACGCTTCCTGCTGACAGCGGTGTCCAGCAAATGTCAATCTCCATCTTGGATCTAGGCTGGAGGGTGATGCTGTCGGTGGGGGCACTGCTATTCCTGGATGCCGAAAGAATGGGGTCCAGCTGACTGATATTAAAGCCCTTCTCCTCCATCTTGCAACTCGGATCTAACGACAGTCGCTCCACCCTATCCGCAGGGTTCTCTACCGTCATGCACATTGTCTTTTTCGCCCCAACCACGACCTTTCCAAACTCGAGCCAAGGCGCAGGTTCGAACGGAGCCAGAATGAGCACCGGCAGTGACAACGCCTCCGTGTTGCTATTCTGTTGTGAAGACTTCTGCTGCGACCTCTCTGAGAGCGGCATTGCTGTGCTCACAGGCGGCCCCCATGGGCTGTCATTGCTGTTATGTGTATTGCTGTTCTCGAAGCTGTTGGACTGATGGCGCAGATGCACCTTGCTGACTGGGTTAAGTTCTGATTTCGAAGACTTGCGCTTCATGGGCGCATTCGGTGGAGTCAGAAAAGGCCTCTTAAAGACATGGTCGCCATAGCTATTGCTGCTGCTGTTGTTGGCGGTTGGCGTGGCTGATGTCATGTTGGAGTTGACCTGACTCCGGTTATGGGCGCCAAGGGGGGGTATATGGAGGGGGCGGTCCTGCTGGAGAAGAAGCGAAAACGCGGGCCGTCCGCTGGAGGTCATTGTGATTACCCTGGAGGGAGGCGGGGATGGGATCGCTCAGTTAAATGCGGTGCTCGGTCGATTGGAATGACATGCACAAGTGGCTGAAAAGGGAGAGAGTTGTACAAGAGAATGGAGGCGAGAGGAGACTGATGGACGGGAGCTGGATGGGTGAATGGCTTGACTGATTGACTGAATGAATGACAGATGGAATGCGTCGATGCTTGCAAGGGTGTGCAGAAGGCAACGGGGTGTGGACAAACAAAAGGCTCAGGGCAGAGACGCGCTTTGGGAAGGGGAGGGATGCAGCACTTGCGATCAAGGTCGTCAGTGATACGTCACGCGTGAGAGACAGAGAGAGAGATCTGGAGTGTGAGGTTGCCTGGCAAGTTCCCTACTCGACTGCTGCCATCTGGATAGCTGGAGGCAGCCACAAAGGCCCCTCCCTCTGGAATCTGGGAACTCTGACACCCTCCAAGGGGGAGAGGGGTAGAACAGACATTTACTGACCAATGCCTTCTTCAGCGCCTTCGCGCCATATCTACTGCTGAAGGGAAACACGGAATGGGGATCGATCCCCCTTCACCTGTCATGCAAAAGAAAAAGTACACAAAGGCAAAGGAGGTCCCACGTTTTTTTGTGCCCGAGATGAAACTCGCGATAAATATGCAACGTTCCATGCCCAAGCGACAGACTGACCACTTTTTTCATTTATTTTCCATTCATGCATGGCTCATGGTCACCCACCCGTGCTCGTGCAAGGACCCTCGATCAAGGTTCGGTCACCCAGCATTCCAACGTCGGGCAAACAGCCGTCTTTTTCTCGTGTCGCATGAATTCACAGACCCACGCTAGTCTACGAAAAAGCTGACTTTGCTCTCTGGAGTTGAGCTGTCATCTGGATGAATGTCATCTCACAAATGTAAAACGGGTAGACTAATGGTTTGGTAGGTTCACCTTTCTTTGCCAAACCTAACGAATTGATGCAATTTGATAAGCCAACAACGGAAGACTACAGGGACAACAGGCAGTGACTGCAACATGTTTGGAACGATCATGCACCCTTTTTTTTGGTCTTTCGCTGCCCTCTCTCTCCCTCTCTCTCTCTCTCACGCACCGCCCCTGCTACTATGTCTCGGAGGGTTACTTTTGCTCGCTTCCCCTCAAACCATAATCAAGTGATTCAGTGAGGTCGAAGGCGCGGAAAGATGTTCCCCATCCGCCCTTCAAGAGGTACAAAAAAACAAGATTCAAATGGAGATAAAGAGGGACATGATGGTGGACGCTGAATGGTTACTGGGCAGGGTGTTCAGCTTATCGGTCCACCTAGGGAACGGTACTTTGCACATCCTATCTGTCGCTGAAACTGCAACAATGCATCCAGTAACATCATTGGGTACACCACACAACACCTCAACGATCCAAAAGTAAAAAGAAAAAAAAAAGGAGAGAGAAGGTGACCTGCTGGTTTGTCCAACATTCCTGAGCAATGTTTAGGTTTTTCGAGTCACGAAACGAGCCGGTCCTCTTTTCCCTGAGGGAAGCAAACGACGCCCAACGCAAAAGGCAAATAGATGGACCAGTCGCGCGCCCAGATCTTGGCCTAAAGGGCATGGGCACGCAAAAGACCGCCGCAGCTCGGATGACCCGCCACTCTTTCAGTCTCTGCCTTTCTTTAGTGGGATACTTACTCCTGACAACATGGCCCTCTGCGCGGGAGCAATTTCATGTCTAAAGGCAGATTGTTGTTAACAGGTGGGCTGCAGGGCCAAGTTGATTGTCTCTCCTTGCAGATATCCCCCGGTGTTGCATTGTTTTGTGATTTCGGTACTTTGCCATTATTTTCACCATTACTTGTGTTGTGTTTGAGGCCACGCGGTTCTTGGAAGCAAAATACCTGCCAGCAGATCGTGGTTCGCACAAGCGCGGGCATGATGGGGGGTACTCTACAATGAGAGCCCCGACCCCTCATGAGTATCATGCAAACGCAAGCATTCGTGAAGGGGAAGGAGAGGAAGACCGAGGCAATCTCTCGGACATTGAAGGGCAGAGGGTAGAGTTTCAACTTGCATGGGTCCGACTCTCCCTTTTGATTGAACAGCGGTGTATTTTCCCGCCGGAAACGCCTGTTATTTTGAATGTATCGCGTTTTGTTGTTTGTTGGCCTATTTGGTTGGGTAGTTGGTTGTTAACGTCCCTCACTCTTCCTCCCTCCCCCCTGCTGCGTTGACACAATTGGAAACACAGAACTTGAAGGTGTTCGAAGCGACCATGGATGGAACCACCACCATCCTTTTCTTCCAATTCTCTTTGATCTCGTTACGAGGATATATGTTCTATACATACAGTGCAATAGTCCCAAAACGCTTTCGAGACAGATTACTCCGAGTTCATTTCATGCAAAAAAGTAACGATGGAACAAACCAGAAAGAAAAAAACATTCACACGCAGTCAACAATAGACAGGAGTGAGAGGGGGGGCCATCCCTTAGCCCTTGGCTGAGAAGGATAGAGAGGGAGGTCAATGTCGGCAAGGACAGAGAAAGATGCGACAGAACAAAATGGGTCCGCCGCAATTGATGGGTTTTAGGCTTTGTGTTTCTTTGTTTTACCTCTCATTCCACAAGGACGAGACGAGACGAGACGACAGGCGGACACAGGTCTGCGCTGACTCCGAAGCAAGGAAGGAAGGGAAGGAGACGTAAAAAAGTTCTCTTCCATCCCAGCTTGTCGCTTGTCCGCTGCCCTTTGTGTCCGTCCCTTGATGATGCCCTTGAAGGGCGCGATCATCCATCGCTAATAATACTCTTGGTGTTCAAAAGGGCTCGATGGTCGACTCTTTTCCTCCGTCGGCACTTTGTACCTTTCTGGACGAACTATGGACAGGCACCAAAACAGATCGGAGGAGGCCACGCAGATGGAAGGAAAGAACTGAGCAGTCGACAATGATCATGTTGTGATGTTTCTTCCCCTTGCTTTTTTTTTCCCTTTCTTTTCCTTGCCTCCTTTCTCCTGTGCGTTGTGATGTCCTGCACGCACCCTCCTGCCTCTCTGTGTGCCTCATCTGTGGCCGATTGATTGCTCCTCATTCCAGTTGGCATCATCGTGTTGTTATTTTTGGGCCCAAGTGCGTTGGGTTATCGTGCCGTTCTCTGTCCGTCGAGGGTGTGTCTCAACTGACAACCGATCGAGGGAATCAACCAGAAAAACAAAGAAATAACAACGGAGGGACGGGTGAATGAGGACACTGGGCGCTTGGGCGACTGGATGTCTGGATGTCGTGTCATCATGCCATTGTCGCTGAGGCCGCAGCGGGGATGGGGATCGGGGACCATACCCAGGCAAGCTTTGCTCAGACCAGACAGACAGCGGGACATAAATACATCGACGTTCCTCTTTGCTTTTCGCTCTCTCTTTCTTTTTGACCATCCTCCAAAACTAACGCATCACATAATCCACAATCACCTGCTGCTGCTTCTGCTCCCCCGCTCTCGTTTCTACGCCGACATTCATTTCCACGCTGTCCAGTTGTTCCCCTGTGCATCCTTACTGCTCTTTTGCTCTGATCGTCCATCTCTTTTTTGTCGTCGAAGCCAGGCTCACTCAGACCACCCTCCCACCGACCACCTCAACATCGCCTCACCGTCTCGTCTATTGACCCATTGACCCATTGACCACTGTATCTTTTCCCTTTCCACTGTGTTCGTGCAACAAACAACAAACCCACCTCATTGAAACTAAACAGAGGCACAAGACTACCTACTATTATTTTTTTTCCATCTCTCTTTTTTGTATAAAAACCCCAATGGCCTCTTTCAATTCGCCCTCCCTTCCTCGCTTCCACGAGTCCTTTACTTCTTTACCCTCTCTTCCTTATAACACACCCAAGGTTGCCCACACTTTCCCTCCCTCTTGCTCTTCTTACTTCTCTCCCTCCTCCTCTTCCACCATTCACAGCGCTTATCCAACCATGACCTCTTGCAATACTGCCATTCTTACTCCTGCCACGTCGCCCTATCCAATGCCCATGGGGCCCTCAAAGCGCAAACACTTTGAGATGGAGCCCGTGATGTACTCGCAACACGACGAGTCTACCGAGGGAGGATACTACCACGAGAGCTCAAAGCGAGCCATGTTCTCCCCACCTATAATCCAGGTGATGGGAGGCGGCAGCGGTCGTCAGCGCCAAGAGTCTGGCTCGTCCGTGTCATCTACCTCGTCCTGGTCCTCGACCTCTTCGTACTCTTCGATGTCTTCCAGTTCCAGCAGCTCGTCGACCTCCTCCTGCCCTGGATTGGCCTACCCCACTTCTACGTCTGCTTCAGCTGCGGCCCGGTTCCGTGCCTCGCCCGCTCCCCGCCTCTCTTCCTCTTCTCTCTCGTCCTCCGGAAAGGAGAACTCAAGGCCGGTGGCGGTCACGGTCCGATCCCCTTCGCCTTCGAGCCCAGCGGTCTCCCGCCCAAGTCTGTACGATATCTGCGATGCAATCGAGTTGCATGCCGATTTGCAAAAGGCCTTGAAGGGCCGATCTGTAGAGGAGGAACTGAGTGGACATGACGGCGACTATGAACTCAAGTTTGTGTTTGTAGCCCCCAACTGGTTGCAAGACCATGTCGCCAAGGCCAAGAAGGCCGTGTCGATGAAGCGCAAGTAGAGATGATCTCGTTCATTGATCTCTCTCTCACTTTCTCCCCCCCCCCCCCTCTTTCCCTTTCTTCTCTCAATTTGCACATATCCTTCGCACCCCCCAATACCCCGCCACCACCACTTTTACCTTTCCGAGTCTGCCTCGAATCTCAAGGCAGAGACCCCATCCCAAAAAGATCCCGCAGCAAAAATCTGTCAAAAAGGTTGCTGTCCATATTTTTCGATGAAACACACTTGCATACCATGTACATAGTTTGGCGTAACTCTCTTTTTTTCTTTATATCTTTTCTTCACATTGGCATTTCCCTTTCAGTACCTTTCTCTTTCATTACTTAACCCTATTCTCCCCTTCTCTCCTTCTTCCCATCTGTACAATTTCTACTATCAAAAAGTACCCTTTTTCTTCTTCATTTCGCATGTGTCAAGTTTGTCAGCAATAAAAAAAATCTCGGATCATTCAACATAATTTTTGCGTCCGCGTCCTTGGGTTCTCTTTTGTAAACACGGACCACCTTGGCACGCTCTTGTTTGCCACTGTTTTCTTTGGAAAGGGAAATGAAAGAGGAGCCCTGTTCTCCCCTCGTCCTCTTCCTACAGTACTGTAGTATATATTCACTTTGTCGAAAATGTGTCTTGCTAGCGCTGCTCTCAGATTGTGTTTGATTTCATTAACGAAACGAATGAAATTTGACTAAAACCTTTCTAGCAAAGTACCAAAGATCATCGACTATGTACCCGACGCTGTAGTGTTGTTGTTATGGGGAGAGAGGGTGAAGAACACATTGGGCGGTGGGTCGAAACGCTTGAGTGAGCTTGCGTGCGTGGGCTTGCACGCTCTCTCTCAGTCTTGATGGGGGTTTCTAAAATTCCTTCCTCCAAAACGTAGCTGACGCGTGTGAGCCTGACCTGTTTTGTCCTCATCCTCACGTCGATTCTCGTTCAGGCACACACACACAATCACCCGAAGATCATCTTTGGTGAATATGGTCAGCGACATTACTGTCGTTTGTCACCACCGTCGTCATGATCATCATCTCATGTCTCTCGTTTAACCCCTAGACTTTTGCAAAGATACTCCGTCTCCGTTATCCACCCCTCCCCCCCCATCTCCTTCTTCCACCTCTCTCCTCCGTCGTAACGACTCTAAACAAAAGGAAAAAAACCACATTGAACTGTGCACCATCATGGTTTTTTTTTTAAAAAAAGATTCTTGTCTGAACCAGGTGTTGAGGTGTAGAACCAACCTTTGCCACGTTTTCTTGTTTTTCGTTCTCATATCAACAATTGCACAAGGACAAGGAGACAGAGAGACAGTGACTAGAAAGGAGAAAAAAAAAGATAGGGACACGTCGCTCACATCAAGTACACCCCTGTGTCAGTTGGGCGGACCCCCCTTCCGAACTTCCGATGATTAGCACGCACTCATGCACTCTTGCCTTGGGGGGCAGAGACTGTCTATGTCCTACGTTTCCTTCTTTCTGTTTGAAGATGAACAGACAGATAGATAGAGAGACAGGGCTGACGACGCGAGCAAGGTGGGAGAAGGGGAAAAAAGGGAACACAAAATGGGGTCAGTGGGCCGACCTGTTCCAACATTCCTCAGCGCTGTCATTTGATCTCTCTTCCCTGTTGTCCATTTCGCATGCAGACGTCGATAGATAGGCTGAGGGAAAGCAAAGGGCGTGAGCGGACGCGTGTTGAAAAGGGTCCGAGAGCACTTTTTTTTTCTTCAATTGGGGGGGGGGGTCAACGGTGACACAGCTCTTGTATCTTTTGTGTTCCTGTGTGGTGTGGAAAAGGCAGCACTTGGGCAAAAGGCAAAAAAAAAAGAAACAGTGCGGGGTCGTGCATCCTTTTTTTTCTTCTTCCTTCTTTTCTTTGTACCCTTGTGTCAATCTCCGACAACCTGGCTCGCCCTCTGTCTGACACGAGAGGGAGAGAGAGAGAACAAACAAAAAAAAAGGGCTTTGTCATACTTGTGAGTGGTTCAATGGCGACGTGTGTTCAACAGGTGGGGTTGGGCATATTCATTTTCTACCGCTCAAAGACGAGCCAGGCCTGACCAGCCGTGCTGTTTTCTTTTTCTTCTGCTGCCTCCTTTTTTTTCAACCTGCTGTCTGGTTGTGACGATCGGACTGACCATCTTTTCTCTCTCCCCTGTTTTTTGTCCCCGTTTTCCCTTCTAGATCAGATCCCCCCCCCCCCTTTCCCAACGTATGAGCAGGGGATGAGGGGTGGGCGGGTTCAACCGATCAAACTGTCCTTTTGCTGTTACGTGTCAGTTTTCTCTAAACGAGTTTATGTGAATGTGAATATGACTGTCCATTTCCACAACGTGTGGTTCAAAAGGTTGTTCACCATGCAAGCTGCATGAACGAGCCGCTCGACAACATTCTTTGCACCGGGAAAAAAAAGCCCTTTTCCCGCCCGCACACACACATACTCTCCCCTCCTCCCCCCTCCCTCTCAAGCCACAAAAGAAAGCCATAAATCATAAAGTAAAAAAAAAAAAAAAAAAGTCAACCCATGATGCACCGAAGAGACCACCTCCCGTCAAAAGAACTCGAGATTTTTTATATCGGCGTTCTTCGAGCTTTCCGTGCATGGTTCAATGTTCTGTATTTAGGTCAATTCCTACTAGTTAAAACCACCTCAGGAATGAAGTGGGCGCTGCTATCAATCAGACATCAGACAGATCCAATTTGCATGGCTGCATGCATGGCAAGGCGAGGTCTGCTAGGCCAGGCTATTTATTAGTCGTGCCAACACGCATCATCCTGGAAAAAAGACGCGTCAAAGCATCGATCATGCCAGTCAACCTTGTTGCGCAAAACGGCTTCTGCCGCCCCCCTTCTTCCTCCCCTCAACCCCAATGATCATCATGGCTTGTGAAAGAGAACACCGCTGCACACGCGTTTGCTGCACGTCAAACGGAGATGCAATTACATTTTATTTGGTGGGACACCTGCCCCCGGGATGTTTTTGAGCAAATGGGTATATTACGCGAAGCTTTATGTGGAGTATACTTTTTGTCTTGTTGTCTTTTAATATATGGTGGAGTGCAGGTATTACAAGGAATTGCGACGCGAGCCGGTATGCTTTTGAGGGGCTCTGGCAGATGTTTCAAAGTTGAGTGTCGCAGTCCTGTTGGCTAAAGCTGAGGAAGATCCAGCCCATCCCTTTGTCAATGTTGATGGAGATGACACCCATTCCGACAAGGTCGTCGAGGAAGAAGCTGTCGAGGTTGATCCGATAGGTGAGCCAGATTCAAACACGCCCCAATGGGATAAAGGCCTCTCCCGTCTGGCTCCGTTCACATTTGTTCTTGGGATGACAACCGCCATAGGCTGGACGGTATATTTGGCGTTCGACACTCGACGGATGCGGCCTTGAGAGCCAGATTCCTTTCTGCGACGCCTGGGTCCAACCAAGGTTGTAGTTCGCAGTAACCCACCACTAGAGGAACTCACTACGGATTGGGGCGCAACGTTGGTGCCACTTGAGGATGAGTGATCCGGCGAGCCGGCCCTTTCCAAATCGAGAGACGGAGAACTGTCCCTTCCTCCTCGTGAGGATCCATGTCTACGAGTCCGAGTTGACCGGGCAGTTCCAGTAAAGGCAAACTCTTGATCAAGAACAAGCGGATCAGTATCCAAGCCTGATTCTTGCCCAAGGTCTTCCACAATGAACGCGTGTCCGGAAGGACGTCGGCCCTCAATAGTGCTGGTTCTTAACCCCTGGGTTTCACCCATAGCAATGGCGTCTCTAACCTGATCCACGATCCTCACCACCTGCTGACCAGCTGTTTCCGCCAGCCAAGGGTCCAGCATCAGGGTACCGATTACGAACAGTACTGTCCAATACAAGAGATGTATAAGGTAAAGTCCAGTCATTATAAAGGTCTTTGCCTTGACGACTGCATCAGGGGACAGTTCACCGTTGGTCCTGAACAAAGACTCAAGTTCGCGGCCAGAGGCTGCAAAGGCATTTGTCCAAGCAGGAGAAGGCGAAGCTCTGACAGAGTCCCGAGAATCCTTAGGGGTGAAAATAGGACTGGATTGAAAAGATGAGTAGCGAGATTCCGAGGAGCTCGTCTCCACAAAGGATCTCTCCCGCGGTATGGATCGCTCATGGGGAAGACTGGCATTCTCGTTGACCACCTCTAGACCAGTTTCAGACTCTCGGGATAGATCCACGATCCTGTTAGTTCGAGGTGCCAACGCCAAAGCAGAGTCTTGGCTTGTCATGGCATGGTGTGTCAGCTGAACAAATGGTAAGACCAAAGCTCTAGTCAATAGTCGGCACTGAGCTGCAAAATCCTCTAGGTCTGGTGGCGCGACAGAGGCGCTGCCTCGTCGGCCGCCTGGAGGGACAGAGGGGACGAATCCATCCCGAGGGTCGGAGGCACTATGGTCGCGCAAGGTCGATGGCTGGTCTTTATGAGGTCCCTCCATCACGCCATTGTCGAAAAGAGCACGCTCTAGCTCGTCATCGCGCTCAGACTTGCCCAGTCCCAACTTGCTACCAAGTGCTGCAATCTTTTCCAGTTCTTGGAAATAGTGGGAGAAGTCCTTGCCGCCAAAGAAGGATGAGCTGAAGAATCGACTGTCTTGCACTCTTTTCTCCTTCTCATCGGTCTGCATGGCTGGTTTTTTCTCATTGCTCTGACTGTTGGAGTGGTGAGCCGTGGACGAAGACGAGGCGAGAACCTTTCCAACGCTAACAGCTACCTGCTTGAGGTTTCTCGACAAATCCATGAGGTGATTCTGGCTGGACAAAAATTCGCGTCTGGAAAACGGAAGCTGCGACTGCTGTTGTTGCTGATGATGTTGTTGCTGCTGATGTGGGACTTCGTTGCGCTCTTGAGGGCATGCAGTTGGCACCTCTTGCTCGTCTGTTGAAGATACATTATCTTTGGTTGAATACGAAAGGTCGATGTTCTCCAGCTGCTCTTTCTGGAATTGAAGGGTTCTCTGAAGTTTGATCTGCATCAGATTTTGATGAGTGGCCACGGCTACAAGGTCTCTGGTCAAGCCGTCGATCGTTTCTACTGTGCGGCTCAGTTCTGAATCGGACCCTTGTAAGACTTGCTGGACTTCTGCGTCGGCCACCGCACTTGAATCTTGGACTGGCTGTATCCAAGAGGCGCTGGAGCGTGGTCTGGAACTGGCTGCGGATCGTATAGACTCAACAGGGCTTGAAGGCGCTTCTACAACCGCATTTTGATCGACCGGTTTGATCATAGATACAGGTCGACGTGCTGACCTCGAGGAGGCTGGTGGAATCGCCAATGGGACATGGACGGATCGTGGTCTTCTTCCTGGACTTCTCTCTCTCCTCAGCTCTGCTTCCAGACCTGACGGAAGTTCCC
Source organism: Entomortierella parvispora (assembly GCA_963573315.1). Lineage (NCBI taxonomy): Eukaryota > Fungi > Mortierellomycota > Mortierellomycetes > Mortierellales > Mortierellaceae > Entomortierella > Entomortierella parvispora. The sequence goes on from OY752146.1 coordinate 2,312,544, forward strand.
CTACTTGTGACCCCTGCGACGACTCGAGTGACTTTTGTTCCGTGCTTTGGAGTTCCAGAAACAAATTCGACTGCCTATTCGCAGTCTTGCTTGCTCGCCGGCGAAGGCCCACCCGTGGCTGAGCAATGATCTCCGGATCCAGTCCAAAATCCCCCTCCGCTTCTACTTGCAGCGAAGAGTCCAGTCCCGACCTACGGAGTCGCCTCAAAAATTCTGTTCTCTCCAGGGCGTCCTTGCTTAAAGTCGAGTTTCTCGTGTGCCCTGCTTGACTATTATTGCTCTCTCGCTCATGTGCGTCCGATTCACTACTGCTATCCTCGCTAGAATCCGAGTCACTGAGAGGCACAAACTGAGGAAGGGGTATATTGGAAGGTTGTTGAGATCCATCAGGAGTGGTAGACACGGCAGTGGATGCATCCGTGATAAGGCCAGTCAAGAGCGAACATATCCTGTCAAATGACTCGTTCGATTCTGCGTCTTGGCGAATGCCCTGAGCATCTCCGTTGTTGGATCCTCCAAGTTGTCGGAGAGAGGTGCGGGATCGATTTTTGAACTTTTTTCGGTATGATGAGTTGGAGGATGAAGGTCGAGACATCTCGTCACGCTCCTGGGTATATTGTCGATCGGTAAAAGAAAACGAGGAAAAGGATGCAGAGGAGGAATGTCGGAGATGGCCCTTGGAAAATACTGTTGAAGAGGTCATTGACAAAGGAGGAGTTCTTGCGGTTGGAGGTGGTGCCTCTATTGGAAAAAAGGATGGGCCAGTCGTGACAGCCAGTAGCGACAGTGAGTCAGGTGTGTGGCCCCGCTGTGCCAGGGTCACGGCCGCGTCAGCTATCCTGGTCCCTTGCGGTGCCTTGGTTGCAATAACATCCTCAGCAAGACTCTGTAATATAGATTGAGGTAATCACCGTTGAATCATGTCGGTCAGAGCCAGCGTCTCCATACATAAATAATAGAGGTGTCGCATGTTGAGGTCGCATGTCGATATCGCGGTAGTAACGTACCTTCATCATTTGTGCTTTCAACAGGACCTGTTGTTCCTCGACTGTCATGCTCTCCTTTCTCGGTGTGACACGGTCAATAACATGCTGGATCCTACAGAGGAGGGATACGTCAGTCAGTCAGGTTTGAACTTGCTTTGGAAACAAGCATCCGGCTAGGTTGCTTACTCATCCAACTGGGTCCTGAGGTCGCCCATGACAAAGGTTTGGTCGTTCATGATTCCATGCAAAGAGGAGAGTAATCCTTGAAGCTGCTCCATCTATTTAGGCGTATGCCCCATGGGGGGTGTTAAAGAATTAGCTTATCGATGCTGCTGCATTGTCCACCTCTTTTGTTCAAAGCTGCAAAAGGCCTCCTTCACTCCTTCCCGTCCCTGGTCTCGACAATGGCGTGCTTTATTCCTTTGCGTCCAGTCCGCCAGTCCGCCATTCCATCCATATATCAGATGTTGCTCTGGCAATAAAAATCAAGGGTAGCCAGGAACAAACCAGACCAAGAACGATTCCCGGGAATGCCGCCCTGACAGGATCCGCCCGTGCCAGTGCAGGAACAAAGGTGCGCCAATGCTCCGATTTCGACGCGTCCTGTCTCAGAACGCTTCTCGGTCGTGTTCATCGTTTTCTCCTTTTGCGTATTTCCCTCCTTTCGTTGTGGCACTTACTTTGGCGGGAGAGGGTGTATAGGACGAGAAGTACTTTGCGGAGGCAACACTCAGTTCATCGAGACTGGTCGTAAAAGGCGGATACGGTGGTGGGGGCGAGGAAGGTGCAGACACAGAGCCGGTGGAGGAGCCGTCCAGCGACAAGTGGCTCTTGCGGATATGGTCGCGGTGCTGTTGAGTGTCGATGGCCCGTGGAGGGGGGGCCATGCGTGTGGAGGGCGAGAATGTCTTGTGATCAGTTGGTCGTTGAACCTTGACCTTGGAGGAATCGGCGCTGATGGAGGCAAGGTCAATGTGCTTTATGTCCTGAGCAATAGCAGCCATCGAAAGAGACTGACTGGTGAGAAGGGGCAATAGAGCAAATAGAGCAAGAAGAGAGAGAAAGTGAGAGGGAGAGAGAATGCTGCTTCTGACAATGGAGGGGAGAGTGAACAGTCGAAATGAGCGGCCTAATGTGAATTGTGGGGTGGATGGAAGTGAAGAGAGTGGAGGAGATTATTATTTTGAGAGCAGGGGAATGCAGCACAAGAGAAGAGACGGAGAGGCGGTTGTGGTTGCAAGAGGGGGTTAATGAGCGTGAATGTGTCTAGAGGAGAAGGAGGAGGAGGAGGAAGGGGGGCATCGTCATGGTTTGGCTGATGGGAGAGAGAAGGAATGAAGGAATGAAGAGAAGGAAGGAGGGGAAGAAAGGAAGAAAAGGACCAAGGACCGAAGGACCGAAGGAAGAAAGAGAAAGGACAAAGAAGACAGTACAAGCAAGCAAGCATATGCGATTGCGGCCCCATGGTTCATGTGCTCTCTCCTCTCGCTCGCTCTCGGTCTCTTGCACGAGCAGACCATGCACGCATGCAAAAACAAGCAGGCACATCCACCACAATCGATGGCCTCTGCCGCCTCCCCTAGACTACCCTTGGCCCTGCCCCTGCCCCTGCCTTTGAGCAAGAAGGATGCACCCACACCGTCCTTGTCCTGTCCCGCCCATCGATCGTCAGTCCTCGCACAAGAGCAAAACAAGAAAAAAGAACCCGCCAGAAAGAAAGATGAGATGAGATGGCTCCTTGTCCTTGTCCTTCCTTGGACAGTGGCAACACACACAAAGCCGGGCATGAACACATGCTTGGCACTCCCATCCTGTGCTCACCTTCTGTCTGTTAACGGTGCCCCTTGGTTACCAACAAGAGACTGCCGTCCTCTCTCCTCTTCTTCCGTTCTTCCCCCGAGGAGACGGAGAGTCAGGGTCATGGTCTACAGGAGGAACAAAGGGGAAAAAAATCATTTTTTGGGCGAATCTGCACCATGAGAAAATAGCATGCGACCCACACTGACCATGGTCGCATGGATGATCCCGTTTGTGTTTTCGCTGGCGACAGGACCACAATTTTCGAGCTTGGGCCTCTCAACCGCGCATGCCGGGACAGTCGCTCCCTGCCAAGCTAAGCTGCATGCTTTATCAAACAGCTCCTTCCGCCTTCCCCCACATGAAGACGTGTGTATGTCCATGGGTCCAATGCAATGGATCGTCCGTTTGCCGCCCTTCCCAACGATCTCTTCCCGCCTGTCAAACCGCACGTGTGATTGCATCCATCGTTAGCCACGGCTCAACAGCGCTGACCGAGTGCTCGTCCGCTCGCTCTTCTCAACGAACGTCCGATCATCGCTGCCCCTATTGCTCTCAAAAATCTCTTCTTTTTGTTCCTGTTTCTCGCCGTCATCATCCCAAGGGTTCATTCGGTCTTTGCTCTCCTTCTCAGGCACATGTGGCACATTAAACAGCAGCACGCGCGAACACGCGCGCTGCTCAGACCCCCTCCCTCAATCCTGTCTCTCCCCAAAAAGCGCAGGGGCTTTCTTCATTATCTAAAAAAAAAAAAAGAAAAGGTCCGCATCTGAGAACGAGCCTTGGTGAGGGACAACTGGTCGGACCATCAAAGCTAGAACTTGTCTTTAATATATCACCAGCTGCTCCTTAGAACGTTTCAAGATCTCCTACTTCCAAGCACAAGATATCATCCTCCTCGTCCCCTGCTGACAAATCCGATCGGCTCGAGTTTGTCGCGAGGCCATTCTGCGGCCTATAGGCAGTATCCACTGATTCTTGGGCGCAGCTCACGGGTGAAATCGTGCTTCGGACGGCTGGCATCTGTGAGAATCCCTCCACGTATAGATCCTCGACTCGCTGTGATTCAAAAGTTGTTGTGGCGGTAGTTTGCTCCAATTGGTGGGTACTCAAGTGGGCGTCCTCGTCCTCATCCATCTCCCAAATCACTTCCTCATCCACCTTTCCCCGACTCTTAGCATCACGCTCTTCAGCAATTTTCTGGCTGTCGCACCGAGTTTCGCGGACCATTGGCTCTACTTTCACTATACTAAGAGCGTCCGAAGAGTTGGCTGATCCGGTGCGTACCGCAGGCTCCGGGCGCTTTGAGTGGACGCTGTTATCGGTTCGTGGAACTGGCCTGTTCTCTCCCATGAAGTAATGGTCAACTGCTGGTTCACTCGATCGACTCTCTGCTGTCACCGCCCTTGACGTTTCTTTCGAGATGTCTTGGTTATACTCGTTATACTTTGATACCGGTGCGCTCGAAACGGTTGCTCCGTCCAGCCCAGAATGAACGTGGCTGCGTAGTGATGTGCTGTAAACTATTGTCGAACCCATTGCTTGGCCATGTTGTGGGTCCTGAATACGGTAGGGCTCGACTACATCTGGACGGCTATCTTCTTTTGGCACATAGGGCGAACGAGTCTTGTGGGCCGCGGATGGTGCTGCTGAACTGCTGTTGATGGTACGTGCTCGGGAAGTAGGAGCCTCGTCTTCGCTATCACTATCTTCTTCATCCGCTTCATACAGAGCATATGATCGAGGTACAGCCACGGGGGCTGGCGGCCCAGATTCAGAGATGCTCGGTTTTGGCGCTGAACGATAATAGAAGTCGTCTTCTTCATCGCCATCACGGTATCGATCTTCATCTTCGTGGTCATACACATCCGATTCCTCCTCCTCTTCACATTCATCCTCATCATCATCCTCAGATTCCTGAAGGCGGGACTCGGAAGAATTTCTGGGTAGTGGTTGGAGTGACATCAATCTTCGAATAAATTCGTCTCCTTGCATCACTCCGTCAGGTTCCGCTATGAAAAAATATTTGTTTTCGACGATTAGAAATGCTGCTAGTGTATATGATGGTGCTTCAGCAAAGGATTCTCAACCAATGCCACTTACATTTGCAATGATCATTGATTACCGATCCCCATAGTCTGTTGGTACTTAACAATTGAGAATTGCCAACAATGAATAGGTGCCTGCGAGATCCAAGATGTGTTCCAAAGTAAGCGTCAGGGGAGCAGTCAGTCCAAAACATTAGTCAAAGAACATGCCTTTTGTCCCTACCGTTTGCTACGCGTCAGCGCGACATTCACGCGCTGGTGATTATCCGTGAATCCGATGCTGTTTGTCCTGACTGTCGAGACGATGATTATTTCCTTTTCTGAGCCCTGCGTGCGAATATGGAAGCGCTTGTCAGCCAACCGAAGCGGAACGTGAGAGGTCCTTCGTTTTGAATCAACTTACTTGAAATGCATCTACGGTAGAAATTTGAACGGCTCCTTTATGTCCAGTATTCTTCAATGATTCACTCAACTCAAATTGAATGCTGTCAGCTTGCGATTTGTCTAAGGCAGAGTCTTTGTTAGAAATCACGGCCCATTAGCAAGGAGGACTGGAACCTATATCCTCAGACTTACATAAAGATATAACCCCAATACTGGTGTCTGGTATATTGAGGATCAACAGCCTCTGAACCAATTTCACCACCAACTTAATCTCTGCTGGGTTTGTGAACGATTTAGTCTTGGTGTTCTGAATCTCCTGTCCGATATTGTCGATAAAGGTCAATGTTGGAAGTCCTTCGATCAGCGCTGTCCTGTCAGACAGACTTGTACCGGTTATTAAATTATTAGAATAGAAGAGCATGTTGCTAATATTTGCAATCCTTTGATGACAGCGGTATTGTGTTCGAAGCATGAGAGGCTGAAAAGAAAAACAAACAACAGCCGGAAGGGTCAGTCATTAATAGAGAGGAGTCGTCAGTTTTTTGTGCCACCTAAGCCATACCTTAATGCCCATCTATAGCAAAAACAGTAAACAATGATTGTCAGTGTCTTCCCATCACGGCTGTCAGGAAATGTATTACCCCTTCAAACCGTAGTATGCACACACCTCAATTGACCTATCAAACAAGGTCCGTGAAAGCCCTTTGTTTGTGCCAGTACTGTCGCTGTTGGTATTCAGAGGTGGCGAGAGCTGTAATGGGTCGCCTACCAAAATCAACTTTTCGCCAGCCGCGCGGCAGATGGGTATGAGAGACATAGGTTCTAGAAGTTGACTAAGATAGCGTTCTTTACTTTAGCATAGCGGTTTCTCAATGACATTCTGATGAAATAGAGTGTCGCCGTGTATTACCTGGCTTCATCCAGGATGACAATCGGAAAAGTGGCGTTGTCCAGAACCTCAAAAGTGGATGCATTACAAGTTGCACCTAACGAAAGCTGATGTTAATAATAGGCAGTGTCTAATGTACAAGTGTACGTACTTCACCCACGACCGCCTACCGACGACATCTGCTCCCTCAACGAGGCCTCTGTTCTGGTGTTTCGTGAATCGCTTCATGGCTTCTTTGACATATCGGCGTTCCGCGGATGATATACTATCGTCATCAAGGATCGACTGTAGCTCCTTGATATCTACTCCATCAAAAACAAATCAGATTAGAGACAACTGGCCATTTCCTACAGCTTGTTCCTGGAGCGATGTGCAGATGAGCAAGACTTACCCTCTCCGCGACCGGAATTGGATTGGGCTGTGAAAGGTAAGACTCTTCTAGCCACCTTTTTAATACTGCCTACGCGGACGAAATTGGTGTAGTTCAGGTCCAGCAAAGCCTGAAGATAAATGTCAGAAATTGGCTCCCATTAATGATCATTTTTGGAGGTCTACTCAATTAATCGTACCATCAAGATGCGATCCACAGCAACATTCTAGGTAAGAAGATCATTGAGTCGGTGAGTATACAGGCAAAGCTTTTGTTACCAAGATAGGTGATCAATCTTGAACCTACCGTCATAGATGTGACAAAGAATCTACAAGATCGTTCTTCTCGCGGAAGTGGACGCGCCTTGTTTAAAATGGTGTTGACGAAAACAATCAAGACGGCAATAAGAAAGCTAAGTGCGAAGAAAGTTCTGTCAATTTTCATGCTTACGGTCTACCGATACCGAGCACAATAGTACACAGCTTACCTTTTTCCTGCGCCAAAGACACCTAGTCAAATGCCATAAGGAACGTGAGTGTCTCTATCCTACAGATGAATATTCGATCTTTTGAGCACCATGCAAACACCTACCATGAACTAATAGGATAGGTGGCAGTTCTGACTTGTCTCCCCATCCAGGTGCCCTGATAACCGTCAGCGCAAAGCTCTGCAACACAGATGCTTGCCCATCATTCAGATTGTATCTGTCAATTGTGTCCCTAATTTCCTTCTCCACATCGATCCCGTCATCTTCTGTGAGAACGATGCACCCTGACTTCTCAGGGACTCGTGAAGGCACCTTAAACATAGATGTTTTGGATGCCTTTACCAACTCAGGCGGAACGTAGTTTAAAATGGTCGGTAAAATAGGTGTTCGCATCAAGTTTTCGAGGTTATCTATGTGACAAAGATGGAATAACAGGCCGTTAGTAGTGCGGACAAAATTCAGAAGGCTGTTACAGCAACTCCGTATTAATACTCACCAATCATCATGAATTCAGACATCCCATTAATAAGACGAATGGCACAGACACTGGTGGTGTTTGTAAACATATCTCTCGCTGTACTGGAGTCCTTTGCAGAGAGACATGTTACCTATTGAGACAGAATGACGAGTTAGGAATTGGGCATAGTGTTACTTGGCAAGTTCGATTACTCCCTAGACCTGGACATATGGACGTACCTCTATGTCACTCCCAGATGGGCCATAGAAAACGGATCGCCCAAAGAAGGTCGACGACGATTCGAAACGCGGAGTTTTTGACACCACCCAAAGATCATCCTTGGAATATCTAGTAGTCGAAGAAGCCTGTCAGACAAAGTCTCTTGACTTTCTTGGCTGAACATTAAACTAGCTTACTTTGAGTGATGTTCCTTGTTTGTAATTGTCAAGACTGCTCCTTGTTGCTGTACGATTTGAACTGCTGTAGGCTGGCCCGATCCTGAGGCGTCATTTCGGCCACTGAACATGGGAAATCCAGAGTAAGAGTCGCCTCGCCTCCGTAATGTAGTTCCGGAGTGCATGTGAATTCCACGATTACGATAAAGAGCATCAAATGAGTCCCCGTCTCTCAAATTCCCGTTATTCTTAATACTCCACATGGACATGGCAATCTCGATGACCAAAATTTGTAGGTGCTCATAGATCAAATACGCCAGTCCCTCTTTGTACTGATTCGTCGAAGTGAACCTGGAAGGTAGGGCTATAGTGCGACGTAAAAGGTGACCTGAATTCTTTCCTGAAAAGTTGACACAACGAGCAGCGTTTGGAAACTCTAGCTGAGTGCTTGGAGGCCGGTGAGGTGATGACACTGCTCCTTGACCGTGGACGTTGACAGTACTGGGTCCTTTTGACAGTCCTACTCTCCTTCGCTTGGGAGCTGGCGGTACTGAGGCAGTTTGTTCCCGTAGCGCCGGGATTGTGAGAGTCGAGGGTATCGTCCCTTGAATGAAGTTCGAAGACAAACAAGAGCCGTTGGTGTTGAGACCGAATTCAGTCTCGCTATCATACCCAAAGTCTTCGTCAAAAGTAAGGTCATCATCACCTAGACCCAATGCTGTTGAGTTGCTCCTGTCTGAGAATGGTGGTCGCCATTTTTTTCTATTTGACGCTGGGAGTGATGCTTTTGTCAATTGCTCGTTCCTTGAGAGTGCATGAGTGCCGAGCGTAAAAGTCCGATCTGCGGTGTTCTTGCTCAATTCTGGTATAAATGGTGCTGTTCCCGGTAATCGACTTGTTGGTACAGCTCCTTGCTTGGGTATTGAGCTGCGAGGGATAGCCGCTGGTTGTGGATGGGTCCGATTTGCCGGTTTGAGCTGATCTCCAGAATTGGTGGCGTACGCCATGGTCAGGTCCTCAATGGTGATCAGATGTCTGTCCATGTCCAAGTCATCGCCGGCAACAATGGTGGCACCCCTGTGAAAAGAGCTGAGAATAAAAGAGATTAGGGTCATGATAACTGCCTCAGCCGCAGTAGCTCGGTATGATGTTATGGCAGTAGTCTTTTACCTGTCCAATACAGCAAATTTGACATCGTAAAGAACGACCTAGAAGTGGATGATGGTGAGCTGCTTGCAGTCTCAAACGGCAAACCATAAATCATCCATGATCGGATAGTCACCTTGGAGTTGTTGTGGAAGTAGCGAATGTGGCCTAGTTTGGGGGATTGCATCGGAAAATGCATGAATAAAAAACATGAATGAGAGAACCGAGAATCGGTTGCAACTGCCAGACAAGGGGAAATGGGTCGTTATGTGTACCATCCTGCCAGGTCTTTGCCTTTTTCAGCTTCTGGCTTGTGTATAGGCAGGTGAACTCTGAGTATGGGTTCATGGAGGGGGGTGCTGCTCGTCGATGGTGGTGAATTGCAAGGTGGGATGGATGGGAGCGGTTGGTGGCAAAAACAACAAAGAAGTGGACGCGCACCCACGCGTCGATCGCCTTGTTTTCATTTGCTGGAAAAGGGAAACAGGGCCACACAGCGTGCGCAGGCCATGGAAGCAGATGGAAGCAGTCCCATTTTCGTACCTTCTTTTGGATGACAAAGCCAAGGTAGGTAGCCATACACATAAAAGCCTTCCCCATTCCTCCTTCTTTCGGCCCCTCTCTCTTCATCTCCATTCCATCCCATTGCATCCCATCCCATCCCTCTCCTCCTTTTCTCTCTTGCTCTCTATCTCAAACCATTCCTCTTGTACCGCGGATACGATAAACGTCGAGCCGAGCACTATGGCCTCCTCAATCCAATACGCATTCAAAGGAAAGAAACACAGTCTTGATCTCGGCTCCGTCGGCACAGCCTCGCAGCTCCTCAGCGCTATTGCGGAGCAAACTGAAGTCCCAGCAACAGCACTCAAAATTTTGTTCAAGGGCAAGGTTCTTCGATACGGGGAAGATGACAACACCAAGTCTCTACAGGAGCAACATCCAGGATTGGGCGCAGGCGCAAAGATCCTCGTCCTGGGCACCACAGAACAAGACCTTGCAAAAGTCCACTCGATAGATGAGCATGTCCAAACAAGAAAGAGCTACCGCCCTCCTCCATCAGCCAAGGTAGCTATATTTGAGCAGTTTATCCCATGACCTGTTCTGCTCCTATGTATGCTGACAAATCCTTTCTGCGCCTGCCTCTAGCGGTCTCAACCAGTTCGGAATCTCGATGATGACAAATACACGTTTGGATCTATTCAAGTTTTACCACAGTTTCATGAGCAGGACAAAGCTCGAGCTGTACTGGAGAGACTAAAAAACGACAAGGGCATTCTCGAGATCATGAAATTACACAAGTGGCAGGTTGGATCGCTGATAGAACTTTCACCGGCAGAAAAGACGATTTTGGGCTACAACAGAAACATGGGAGAACTTATTGCACTTCGATTGCGGACGGATGATCTCGAGGGCTTTAGACATTACGATGCCGTGCGGAAAGTGCTTCTACACGAACTAGCACACAACGTAAGTTGGATAGCCCAAGTTAGCACCGAGTGCTTCCCTCAATGGTGAGGATTGCATCCCTGTCTAAAAGGTGATTTCGTTGTCTTGTTTCATCTTAGGTCTGGAGCGAGCATGACGACAACTTTCACGCGCTAAATCGTCTACTGAACAAAGAGGTCCAGCAGTTGGATTGGACTGCGAATGGGGGCGGACGAGTTTCCAAAGATACATTTTTCGATCCTGCCAACGGTCTCTCGGATTATCATGACGACCTCGAAGATAGCGCCGTAGATGCACAATGGCGCGGAGGCACTTTTGTACTTGGAGGAAGTAGCAATCGACTCGGTGGCGACAGCAGCCCAATGACCACCCGGGAACTGGCTGCACGGGCCGCGCAGTTACGGCAGATTGAATCCGAGAAGGACGAAGATGGTCTCTGTGGAGCGAAACGATCTGATGCTGCGAAACAATGACAGTATGTAACAAACACGCCTGCGCACAACTGACACAAATGAAATAAGATTTTGGTGGCAACATGAAATGAACGAAACGGGCGTAGAGGAACAAAAAAATGCGGGACGCGGGACGCGCTCTTCTTTTCTGCGGTCCCTTTTTTTTCTTGTCCCCTTCCATCCCTCCTTCCTCCTTTCCTTGTGTCCCTCTTTATTCTTTCTGGACTTCTTTGTTCGCACAAACCATATCACCACACCATGGACCAGTACCAGACTCAGCTGGAGTCTTCACTCAAGCGGGTTCTTTCTGCCAGCACCAGCATCCAGATTCAGGACGTAAGAGCAAACGAATGTCCAGTGACACATGTACCACGGTCCAGAGGAATGAAGCATGCCGAAAGACATGTTCACTCAATGCACAATCACCCATTAGGCGACCGATGACCTTCTGCAGAATGTCTTTACAGACCCACGATGCATTCCGACACTGACTTGCATCATCAAGCAATCCCCCCTCAAAGAGGTACAGGCGCGTGCGGACACGCCACCAATGTTGACGCGATTTTGAAACCCACTGACCTTTTCCTGTCGTCTTTTCAGGTCCGACTATTGGCTGCAGTTGAGTTACGCAAGCAGATCGTAGAGTGGTGGGTAAAGCTACACCCCGAAGTCAAGTCTAATACTAAGGCTACGCTTCTTGAAATCATCCTCTGCGAACAAGAGTAAGGCGATGGTCATGTTTGTCCTGCTTTTATATACTGGCATTCCTCGAATCTGACGTCTTCGATCAACTTTTTAGACATCCCGCTCGCCAAGCGATAGCGCGCGTGATCGCGACCATTGGCAGGATGGACATACCAATTCGAGACTGGCTCCAGTTGGTTCCTTTTCTCCTAGAGTGCTGCAGCAGTCCAAACGCTTGTCACCGAGAGGCAGGGCTGTTTTTGATGTCGACCATCTTTGAAGTCACAGATTCGCTCATGGATGATTTATGTCAACCTCTGAGACTCTTTGAGAGGACCATCGTCGATCCAGAATCGCTTTCAGTTCGCACAACAACTGTAGTGGCCCTCAGCAAAATGTCGCACTTTATCAACTCGAGTCAAACAGAGGAAATCAAACTCTTCAGCGACCTAATTCCTTCCATGATCAAGGTCCTCGACCAATGCATTGTTAGTCATGACGAATCGGCTGCGTTGAAGTGTTTCGACGTGATGGAGGATCTCTTGAAACTCAGCATCTCGCCTTTGGCACCACATCTTTCAAACTTCATCGAGTACTTTAGACTGATGACAGGTAACGCAGATGTGGATCCCAAGATGCGCATCCACGCCATTTCCGTTCTCTCGTGGGCAGTGCTGCAGAAAGCGGTCAAAATTGAGCAGCTGAAGCTTTTAGAACCCTTGATCCATACACTTCTGGAGGTTGGAACAGAGCCTGAGCCTGAGGATGACGACGACGACTCACCTGCCAAAAGTGCCTTCTCGCTGGTCCATACAATTGGAGTACACATGTCGCCCACGTCTGTTTTCATTGCAGCCAGATCCGACATCTTGGCCCTTATTTCAAGCACGGAAGCTCGTTTCCGGAAAACAGGGTTGATGGCGCTGTCAGTCCTGGCCGAGGGATGCGCAGAGGAAATGAGGCCCGTAATGGACGAGATGCTTTTCGTCATCACATCGGGACTTGAAGATCAAGACGTGATTGTTCGTCGTGCCGCCTGCGTTGCATTGTGCTCCTTTGCAGAAGAATTCGAGGACGATGTGTCTCAAAAACATGCGAACTTTGTTCCCAGACTCATCGGCCTGTTGAGCGAAATGAGGCCTATCGTCATCAAGAATGCATGCAACGCCCTCAACGCAATCGTGTCACAGTTAAAAGACAACGTACTTCTGTATCTTCCGGGACTCATGGAACGTCTTATTGATCTATCGGATCGCGGTGGAGGTCCCTGCCTGATTGCCATTCTTGTCCTTATTGCTACAACAGCTCGTGTCTCCCAAGAAAAATTTCAGAAATATTGCGAAGCGACAGTGACAAGGTTGAGACACTTCATGTCCCTCGGTTTGTCTTCAGACGACATCAAGATCCGATCTATCGCAACTGAGGCGATGGGTTCAGTTGTCGAGGCAGTTGGCAAGGATATGTTCAGGGTAAGAGACTTTCATGGTGATCACCTGACTTTCCTTTCAGTTACTAATATCACATTTACTTGTAGCCTTATCTTCACGATTGCATGGTGCTCGCAATGGAGGGAGTCTTGAAGGAAGGGATGGGACTGCGGGAACCTGGGTATCGCTTCTTTGGTTCTGCCGCTAAAATCTTTGAGATGGAGCTCTCTCCATACTTGCCAGAGATTGCCACCCAATTGTACAATACCTGTGCACACCCTGACCCTCTACACGGCGGTAAAAGCGAAGAAGAAGATCTTGCCGATCTTGATGAGGATGACACCGAAGAAGATGTCAAAAATGCATTTAACTGTGCGCTCATACAGGAAAAAGAAGCAGCAGCTGGCACCTATGCGATCCTTATGGAGCACACCCGGGAGAGTCTCTTACCATACCTAGACGACATCACGAAAGCCTTTTTCTTTCTTTTCGAGGAGTCGAGCGACACGGTGCGCAAGGCGGCGATCAGCGGGGCCTTTTCACTTCTTCGTACAGTCTATCAAATGTCAAACGTTGTACCCTGGAAGAAGGACGTGCCACAGGAACCCCTAGAAGACACGATCATGGTAGTACGCGACTGGCTTATTCCCTCTATCACGAGAGTTTTGGCGGCCGAGCAAGAAAAGTAAGTCATCTCCATTGTGACACAAAAAGTGATGGCAGCTTTTGTCTCCAACGGTTACGTTCTTCCATTGTAATACTCTAGAACAGTTGTAATCTTGGCTATCCAAGAATTCACGGAGACATTGCGTTGGTGCGGCCCTGCTGCTCTATCCAAGTGTAAGTCAGCACATCATATCTAAATATGACGTGCCAATTGATTGGCACCAGTTCTAATATAAGCTGTCCTTCCGTCAATAATAGTTCTTCCTTTCGTATGTGGCCAGCTGAGTCTCATCTTTGAAAAGAAAGCCTACTTTCAGCAATTTATGATGAACGAAGAGCAACTCCTGGATGAAGATGAAGATGAAGAGAGCGATGTGACGCTTGTCTGTTCAGCAGCGGACCTAGTGTCAGCTATTGCCACTGTTTATGGCAGGGAGTTTGCCCCTGAAGCCAAGACCTTTATCCCGCACATCATGAAGTATTACAGGAAAACAAGAACGCCAATGGAAAGATCTATGTCGATGGGCTGTCTCGGTGAGATTACCGCTGCGATAGAGTCGAACATTACCGAGTTCACGGAAAACATCCTCCAGCTTGCTCAAAAGGCTCTTGGTGACCACGATGACGAGGTTCGGAGCAATGCGGCGTTTGCTCTTGGTGTGCTCTGTGAGCACACCACTATGGATTTAGCCCAGTAAGTTCTGCACATCTCAAATTCAGAGGATTGGATATTTCTGACGCGTTCTGTTATATTATCTAGGCATTATCCAGTTCTTCTGCAGAAATTGTATCCCTTGTTCCATGATCAAGACATGATCAACGTCACCGACAATGCCTGCGGCGCCGTATCCCGTATGCTGATGAAATATCCGCAGGCCGTCCCTGTGGAGCAAGTCCTACCAACTCTAGCTGCCGCCCTCCCGCTGAAGGTAGAGCTTGAGGAGAACGAACCAGTTTTCAGGTTTTTGCTATCACTTTTGCATTGCAGGAACGGGTGGATCATGGAGCACCTTGGGCATATATTGGAACTTTTTGCGCAGGTTCTGTTGACTGGGACGGAGAGCAAGCTAAAGGCAAGCACTAAGAAGGAGATGGTTGCCGCAATGCTGGCCTTTGGGTACCCGATGCCCGGCGGACTGATGGCGCTGTAAGTCTAGGCACTGACTCCCTGAAGGATGCACGCGCTCAGGACGCGAACAAAATGAAAGTGAGAGGCCAAAAATAAAAAAAAAAGGAACGGCGGTCACGCGTCACCAACGTGTGCGGGAGTGCCATGTTCTTTTTTTTTCTTCTTTCTTTCTTTCCTGCATTCCTTCATTCCCTCCCATCAGCTCATTCTCTTTTCCTTCTTCCTTTCTGGACTCTGCCTCTTTTTCCATTTTCCCTCTATCAAAAAGGCAGACAATCCCATTGACATTCGCTTGTGGAGGACTCGGGTTTCTCATTGACTGCCTCCATTCCATTCGCTCAAGGGTCCATCCAACACTCCATGAGCCACGACGAAAACCTGGCGGTAGCCAAGCTGCTGCTACGTCCAACCGAGATCTGTCAATTCATATCAAACTCGTGTTCTGCGTTTTGCTTTTTATACGTCCTTGATACCATGCATGTCTCGTCTCTGTGTTATGCTGTTTTGTTTGTTACTTGCTGGCTCTCGTTTTTGCAGGCGCATGTTTCATCACGGTGCTACGTTTTCCCTTAACTGTCATGATCCCTGGCTGTGCATCTCTCTTTCTGTGATAATTACTCTGCTCAGGTCCTCTGCATCGGAAAAGACAATCGACTGGAGAGCAGGATCCTGGCCATCATCGTCAATACCCAGGCTGGCGTTGAAGAGTCTTGGTAAAAGCATGACAAGCCGTGCCTTGTCCCTTGGCTCATCTGTTACGAGAACAGAGAGAATGAAGCTGAGTCTAACATCTCATTATCTCATTCCATGTTTCAATAGCGTGTTCATCATCAAACGAACTGGCCAGGTGGCGAGTGTGTTGCAGACTGTCTTGCCCATCTACTTTGACTTCAGGATCTCTGTTGGTATGCCTTTTTGTTTTGATATTCTTGCCCCACTCATGCGCCACAGCTATGTCAGCTACACAGCCCGATCGCTAACTGAGCTCAAAACTGCGTCATTGAATAGCTCAAACAAAGGCAGTAGCCAAGGATGACAAGATTGCTGTCACAGAAATCAGGAATGGTAACGAGAAGGAAGACCTGGAGGGGGGGCGGGTGACTTTGGCTCTCTTGATGTCATGATTGACGACTTTTGGATCTAACGAATGCTCCCTGGCTACTTGTTTATCCGATCGCAAAAAAAATTCACGCAGATTTCACCCTCAAGCTCTATTGCGACCAGACCGAGGTGACAGTCCAGACGGACGATCTGGACGTTTTGCAAGGACTCTTGAGAGAGCTCCGTCGAAGTCACCTTATTGCCCGTAAGCCGAGACCTGAATCAAAAATTCATCTTGATGTTACTGCTCTGAACTAGTACTTACTATAACTTTGAACTGGCAGAGGACGACAACTTTTATGCTGGTGGGAGCAGCCATCATTGGACCCAGTATTACACTCGGAGCGAAGTCGATCATGGCTTGGGTATGGAACGACACTATACTGTGAAGGCGACATGTGCTCCACAGATAAGGAACATTTCAATCTGACTTCTCTATATGTATTGCTCCCTTCAGTGGATAAGGCTCGTGGAATGACTATGGAGGACTTCATTGCCTCAGCGTCAAACCCGCTTGCCATGTACTTTCTCCAACCTGAGGCTATTGACTCATTCCAGTCGACAACGGCACCCCGATTGGATCTTGGGCAGGTTAAGGAAAGCTGGATTGAGAAAGAGATGCGTGCTAGAGAGAGCGAGTTTACCGAGCACAGCTACATGCAGTACGTTGAGCAACTTCAGTGACCCTTGAACCTTGAGTTGAATCTATTTATAGTCGATTGTCGCAGGATGAAAACTATCTTTTGTTCTAACCCACTCTTTCAACCTTGTAGCACGTTCATAGGGACCTGGAATGTCAACGGCAAGAACGCAACTGAAAAGCTAGATGCTTGGCTCCATGTGGACGGAGATATTCAGCCGGATATTTATGTCTTATGGTATACCTGTTCCTGCCAATTCCATAAGTCTTAGAATATTGTGAATGATAGACTGACTTTTTCAGTGTTTATATAGTTTCCAAGAACTAGACCTAAGCGCTGAGGCTTACATCGTATTTGATGGTTCCAAGGAGGAAGAGTGGACTAGAGCCATTGCGGACAGTCTTGGGGCCAACTACAAGAAGGTCATGTCCAAGCAACTGGTCGGGTTGCTTATTGTTATGTTTGCAGCTGAAGACCACTTTGGGTACATCAAGGAAGTTACCACTCACTCGGCGGGTGTGGGTATTATGGGAATTCTGGTAAGCATGGCATATAACGTTCTAGGAGGTACGTTTCGAAATGTCCTGGAGACTATGGATCATTTTTGACGCAAAAGACTACTTTTTTTGTAAACTCGATCAGGCCAACAAGGGTGGTGTGTCCATTCGAATCCGCTACAGGGACTCTTACCTTTGTTTTGTTGGATCCCATCTTGCGGCAGACACGAGTCAAATTGACCGCCGGAACCAGGATTACCAGGAAATCTGTCGTCGCCTCGTTTTTCCTTCCTCCAGCACTTACGATATCACCAAAAGTCCGGCAGGAAATGCGGCCTTGGCAGCAGGCAACAGGATGGTCTCCATTTTTGACTGCGAGTAAGATTACAGCAGAGACGAGGAATCTCCTCATTCTAATAGGCAGGATGTCAAGATGGACGAATACCTAATATAACTTTTTGTCATTATTACTTAGTCATACTATTTGGGCCGGAGATCTCAATTATCGGATTGGGCTGAACGAGGAGCAGGTCAAGAACCATCTCAAAACCAACGACTATGGGGCGCTCTTGAAGCATGATCAGGTAAACACAATGATTTCTTTGGCGATTCTTCTTTGGCTTTATAGTTATCCACTGTCTAATTGCCATCTTCACTGCGTCTGGGTGTAATTATAGCTGGTGTCTCAACGATTGTTATTCAAGGCGTTTTCCGAGTTCGAAGAGCATGAGATCAATTTTCATCCCACTTACAAATATGATGTGGGAACCAGTATTTGGGATTCTAGGTATTACCTCATGTGGAGTGAGGAAACAGTATTTTGTTCTCTTGAAAGATCAGTTTTTCAGTATTTCTCACTTTTTTTATACCTGAAACTAGCGAGAAGCGCCGTGTCCCTTCCTATACAGACCGAATTCTCTGGAGATCAAAGGATAGCTCGGAAGACAGTGTCGAGCCCCTTTTCTATAGGTCTGCCATGGATTTGACTCTCAGTGATCATAAGCCCGTGAGCGCCATGTTCAAACTCAAGGTAAAACCACCTCTCTACCACCGCCTCTACCTCCTCCTCTCATTTAATGACTCTGAAACTAGGATCTAACACTAGAAGGACTATCGATTTCACTCACTAGGTTAGGACGCTTTTACATGACAAACAAGCAGAAGTCTTTCAGGCGATTGTCCGGGACCTAGATCGGTATGAGAATGAATGCATGCCCGATGCAACTGTGTCTTCCTCCAACGTCACGTTTGAAGCTGTGCGATATCTAGTACCTCAGAAGACGTCTATCACCATCAAGAACATCAAAGAGGTAGGTGCTTTTTTCATTTTCTGTATCTTTGCAGTAACATGTTGCACTTTTGGAAACTTGTTCTTTCAGAATGAGATTCCTTGTGCTGACCGCCACATTTATTTTCCTTTGTAAACTCAAGTTTCCAGCTCAATTTCGATTCAAGCCAAAGTTGCAGGATGAGCGTTTCTGCAGACCCTGGATGTGGGTAAACCCACCCTTGGGAATGATCATGCCTGGTGAGTGTGCTTCTGCTTTGTTTCTCTGCAGCGTAGATATAAGCATCTATCAAAGATCGATGCTCATCTCCATCATACTGACAATGTCTTTGATGTCCTCAGGTGAAAGTGTTGAGATACAGGTGACAGTTCTGGTGGACAACGATTCCGCTCCTTTGTTGAATACTGGAAGAGAGCAGATGGAAGATATCCTGGTCCTTCATTTGGAGCATGGTAAAGACTACTTCATAACTGTCTCAGGCGACTACATTCGAACGTGTTTTGGAAATTCATTGGAATGGCTCTCCCGATTGGACCGACCGATCCGACTTTGGAACCCAGCCGAGGATGATGAGGATGATGAGGATGATGATGATGCAGCGACCATCTATGATCCATATAATGTCCTGGGTACGAAGTCCTCCCGGAGTAGTATGAGGACTACACCTTCAATTACCGGCTCCAATGTCTCGGCGACAACCATTGGCGTTGCCGCTGGACGGGATTCGGCACAGGATCTCTCAGCCAAGCAGGTCAAGAATGCGAAATCATTGGACAGCTTGTCGGAACGGGGCACGTTGGATCGAAAGACAGTAGCAGCCTTGGCAAGTGGGACCAAGATGTTGAAGTTGGCTTCTTCATCCTCAGATCTGACAGAAAAACCCAAAAAGCGAAAGTCGACTAGGCAGCTGAGTTTACCAAAGGACCTGTGGCGGATTGTTGACTTCATTTACAAGAACGGATTTGGAGTAGTAAGGTTTTTACATTCTTCTGCTTCGATTCCGGTTTGCACGCTCGGCTCTAACTTTACCTCTTCTTTTTTTTTGGATCCATTTAGGACAATTTATTCTTGCTGTCGGGAGATCAAGCGACCATGGCATATATCCGAGAGTGTCTTGATACAGGCGAGGATTTTGACCTTGAACGCCTACTGGATAAACCCCCCTCTGGATCTGCTGCCGAGAAGGTCTCTGGGTCCAAGAAAACTGGTGATGATCAGGACAAAGGAAAGAAATCCAAGGAAAAGAAGAGCAAAAAAGGAAAACAGAAGGACACAACCAAGGCACCCGAGTCTGCGGAGGACGATGATGACAATGACAAGGAAGATCAGGGAAGGAAATCATCGGCAGTTGCTGCTCTATCTTCGACCCTCTCACCTCGTGGATCGACCTCGGATCTGAAGCCCCAAATTGCTCGGCCAGTGTCGATTATGAATGGGATCCCGCCAAAGGCGGCAACCTTTGGATTGGGTGAAAACCGTGGGATCCACTCCATGGCCGAGGTATTGCTGAGGTTTCTGGAATCCCTCCGAGAACCAGTGGTGCCTACTGAAATGTATTACCGAGCCCTGGAGGTCGCCAGTCATCAGCAGGCTGCATATGGTCTTTTGGATTTGATGCCCCCCGTTCATGTGAATGTGTTTGTGTATATCACGAGCTTTTTGAGGGAGATGATCCTGGTGGGCGGTAGTAACTCGTCTGTGGATGGATCTGGTCAAGGAGCGGCCGCTGGATCAGGGCAAGGATCTTCGGTTCAACTTTTGGGAGGGGCTACGACCGGCACTAATAGGGTACTACAAAGCAGTTCAGGATCGATCTATAACGGAAATGATGCCTCCAGTATCTCGGGTCGGGGGAAACGTGATGATGAGGACCATCGTGTTTCTCGTCTAGGTATGAGCGCTCTGTTTCTCTGGTTTCCAGTCAATATCACCTTTTTATGGGCTCTGACACTAACCTCGCTTTTCTTCTTCAAAACAAAACTCAGCCACGGTCTTTTCTTCAGTGATGTTACGACCTCCTCCAGGAGCAGAACGGCTGTCAGAAGTTGAGGCACTGAAACGAAAGACGTTCTTGATGCAATTCTTGCAAGAGCCTGTGGAGGAAGAAGGTGCTCACCCAAGTGCTACAGGAGGCGCGAGTAACATTGGAGGGGGAAGTGGTGCAGGATATGGGACAATGTCTGCCGGTACTGCAGCTGCAGCTGCAGCTGCGCTCAGCCACCAACACAACAACCCTGCCAACGTTAATACGGGATCCACCGTTGGAGGTCCTGGCCATGACACCATCGAGACATTGATGTGAAAAATAGGATGAAATAAAACGAAAAGCTCTTGTTTCTTCTTTTCTTTTGACGCGTCAAACCATAGACAAAGATGAAAAGTGAACATCGACGAGAAACGGAAGGTTTTATCAAGGGTAGAAAGTAGACTGCATTTACGTCCGAAATTGTGAAGTCGAATCTCAGGAGACCAAATCTACAAGAAATGAACAATTCTTCTCGACTGTGTCCTCCTCGTTTATTAATGTAAGTTCTATGTTCTAAACCACCATATCTATCTACGGCCTGCTCTCAGTCACCTTTGCTTTCCAAGAAAGAAGAGCAAAGCTGTGCAGGGCGCGCCAACGAGCAGGCGGCAGGCCATCGCACCCCACTCACCTTATACTTTAACCTGGTTTATCCTCCAGCAGAGGGCATCTTTAGCATCGGGTCTCCGCACCGGCTATGTACTGCTCCAGGCTCCCGCCCAAAGACACTTTCACTTTAGCTAAACAGCATTCATTACATCTCGCTGCCGCAGTAAAAACTGCTGACCGTTTCCATGGCGGAGCAGCTAACCTTGGGGTCACTGGACCTCACGATGCTGGATTGGGGTGTAAGAAGATGCAGGGCTGACAAGAGGGGAGCTCAGACTTGGGCCAAGAAGAAAAAAAGCGAATCAAGCAACGCAAATCAAGCAAAGCAAATCAAGCAAAACAAAACAAGCAAAACAAAACGAGCAAAACAAAACAAGCAAAACAAAACGAGCAAAATAAAACGGGCAAAACAAAACGAGCCAAAAACAAAACCACCCACATAACACACAACACACAACACACAACACAACACAACACAACAACTCAACGCGAAAAAAAAACAAAAGCATTAACCCGAGAACAACACAATGCAATGAATGAATGACAATGGAAGGGAATGAATGAACGCCATACAAATGAAAAAGAACAAAAAGAGACCCAAGTCTTTGCAAATCTTGAGGGGCCATAAGACACAATAGCTTTCGAGAGGTTTAAAACGTGAAAAAGAAAGTGTGGGTGTAATTGTGTGTTTAAGAAAAAAATGTGTAATTAATTCTAATAGTCTATTATTAATAAATGTTAAGTTATTTGTGTAGTTGTTTGAAAAAGTGTATGTGATGAATTTATGCAGTGTCACAGGCGGATTGCGGATGTGCGGAACTATCCGCACTTTGGGTGACACGAAGTCAAGATTTGACTGGATTTGATGCGGTTTTTAATGGGAGACTTCCGCACCCATGGTTGCCAATAAAGTTCACAGTGTGCGGGTTTTTTGCGCAAAATCCGCATTGCTCACAAGGACTTCCGCACCACTTCCGCAAAAATCGACTTTGCCGCAAACTATAATCTTTGCTACTTTGGTATAGAACGCCCACGACAAGCTAGACAAACACCTCCTAAAGAACACTTCGCTAATGACATTATTTTCTTTGTGGGGAATCAAGTATCATAAGTTCATTCAGGACGTAGGTCTTGTTGGTGTGAGACTCTCTTCTTCTTGTTGTTGTCGTTGTGGTGTCAGTTTGCTCAACCAGCCCTTGCGCTCGGGTTTAGTAGATCCGGCCGAGGTGTGCTCGTTTCCATATTATTATAGCTGATGTGACTAGAAGTAGGGCTATCGAATCCAGAGTGTCTTCGCCTCTGACCTGAATGTGAGTTGAAAGAAAGGGTTGCTGGCACTGACCTCAAAGTGAAAGTCGGTGAGAGTTATAATACGAAGTCAACATCACTGCTAGTTTATTTCTTTTCTTTTCTTCTTTTCTTCTTGTTATGATCCCTATACCATTGTGAAAGGAGAACCGTCATTTCCAACCGTCTTGCCCCCATCCTATGTCTCTTCTTTGTTAGGATTGATCCCGAGAGACTGAATAGTCGCTCGCTTGCCGCTGATGAAGCCTGGATAGAGAGATAGACGCGAGCAATCGGTGCCAAATAGAGTAAATGTGTTTTCTGAGTTCTCCACCACTCGTGTGGCTTTGTTTTGTCCCGGATTGGAGCTTCCTCTGCGACAAGGATATAGTCGAAAATATCGCGTCCGATCTTTCTATCTAAGAAGGTAGTTGATAAGTCACGACCATAGAATGATATTTTCGTATCATGGTGCAAGCGGTCTGCTTCCTTTGTTATGAGGTGTCGAACTTTCAGTAGCAAAGCGGTTTCCTCTCTCTTGCCGTCACCGTTCATGACTGAAAACATCTTGTGGTGCACATTGTCGGGATTAAGGAATGTAGCGAGCAAAATCTCATCAGGGATCTTGTCCATGTCGGTGCAGAAAGACAGCGCTAGTCTTCGTAAAAAAACTTGGCGGAATTGCTCAGCTACGTCAACATCCTCGTTAGCCAGCGGGTCTGCTTCGTCCTCGTCGTCCTCTTCGCCGTCCACATTGCCCTGCTCGGGGAGCTCATCATGTTCGAAGACTCGTTCTTCCACTTCCTCCTCAAATTCTTCTTCGGCCTGGATATCCAACTCGTCATTCCCGGCACCTTGAGCAGCAGCAGTAGGGTCTTGAAGTTGCCTGTGGATGATATCGTAAAGCATTGGATACATGATGGAGATGGCTGCGCTACCTGCGGACATTGCTTGAGTAAATTCCACGGAAGGTTTGACAAACGAGAGCAAACATCGCAGACTGGCAAACTCATCTTGCGTCATAAACGTGTTTCTGTTGTCCTTCAGAAATTTCTTCTCATCACGAGTGGCCATGGCACTGGAATACCTCTGCACGAGCTCGAGTATAGCTTCTGAGAGCTCAAGCAGCCGCTGGCCCATGCTAAACTTGGAGTTCCATCTTGTCTTGTTATATTCGATCACTGGACGGTTAGCTGCTCCAAGTCTTTTCCTGGCGAGCTGCAAGTGCCTATTTCCGTTAGGGGTCCTGAAGAGCGAGTTCAAAACTTCGCAACGACGAAACAGCAGATCAGCCAGTGGCGCTTGCTTAATGCTTTTTTCGATGCAGGTCTGCATCAGGTGAGCCGCACAAGGCACCCAAACCTTAGCCTCGCCTTCTGCAATTAGATTGTTTGTCGTTGCACGCATGTTTGATGCTGAATCCGTAGTACATGCCAGGACCCGACCAGCGATACCCAACGTCGACAAAGATTTTCCTAAAGAAATAAAGAGGTCTTAATAGCTGACATCAGGATAGGGGACTAATGTAGAAACAATGGAAACTCACCCACTTGATGTGATATTACGTCCGAAGTGCTCTGCTCGGTGTATTCCACAAAAGCAACCGCGTTGCATTTTGGTCTGAAATCCTCGTCGAGAAAGTGGAATGTCGCGCCATTGAACTTTCTGAGGGCGGAGGACCAACCATCAAATGTCAGCGATCCCAAGGAGCAATGTTCAGAGTACTTGGACTTCAGACTGTCCTGAGACCGCGTAAAGAGCAGCGATTGTTGTGTGCTAACTGTTTCAACACAAGGGAGTTGAAAATCGATACCGAAGGCTGCCATTATTTCTGACATAAAGGTCGACTTCAGAAACTCCTGGTTGAAGGTATTAATAGAGAGGTGGAAGGCGCAGATGTAGGCGATCTGCTCTCTGAATGCAGGTGTGCTGAATGATGCCTTCTTGACCGGCTTAAACTTGTAGATCTTCATTCTTTCTTCTAGTGTGTCGAACACAGTTGGCCAGGTGCGACCTGCCAGCTTCCTTTCTAGAAGAGGAATTGTTCAAAGAATATCATTAGAAAAGACCGATGGTTAAGACGAAAGAATCAGGAGGAAAAATAAAGATTACCTTGCACTTCTGAATGTCGAATGGCTTGCTTGTCACGGAAGAGAACCAAGGCTTGATACTCCCTCGCGTGATCAATCTCCATATGGCTGTTGCGGGATGTTGTATTGTGGCTGCTGCAACATTCGCCACATATGACACCGTTGATAAGCATCTGGCACTGGAGCGTGTCCACTTTTCGTGGAACTTTGGTTTTATCCTCCGTTCCGGCTTCTTCTGTTCCGGCTTCTTCTGTTCCGGCTTCTTCTGTTCCGGCTTCTTCCTCATCTTCTCCTTCCTCATCCTCGTCGTCTGTAAGTTTTTGTTCATCCTTTTTGTCGCCTGGTTGTACAGCTCTTATTTGCTCATTTTCACTTTGTATCTTCAAAAAGAAATGGCGGTGGAGAGCTTTTTTGTAATTTCCAATGTCTCGAATTGGGATTGACGCCAACGGATAATTCTCTGCAGCAATGCATGCAGCAACTGGCGGAAGCTTCCCGAGACGGATGCCATGAAAACGACTGAGTGATTCCGCCATAGACTCCGCCGTAGCTTCTGCGCCCATTCGCTCTAACTTCGACTGGACTGACTTAGCAGACAACGAAGAGGACGTTCGAAGAAAAGATGGCATTGGGTCTCGATATGATTGTGCAAAAGGCGGAAACTTCGAAGCATTAGCACTAGTACGCGGTTTTCGTGGAGCCGGGGGAGGAGTGGGAGAAGAAAAGTTCGCCTGCGCCTGATCCTGTTCTTGAAGCTGACCGAAGGTAGGCTCCCAAGGCGACTGCAGCTGCTGCCATGGTGGTTGCTGCTGCCATGGTGGTTGTTGCTGCCATTGCTGTTGCAGCTGCCATTGCTGTTGCTGCTGCCATGGTGGTTGCCACTGCAGCTGTTGCTGTTGCTGTTGCCACTGCAGCTGTTGCTGTTGCTGCTGCCATTGTTGCATCCGCTGCTGTTGCTGTTGCTGCTGCCATTGTTGTTGCAACTGCTGTTGCTGTCGCTGCTGTTGAGGTGGCAGCGGCAGCGGTGGACGCGGTCGTGAGGGTGTCTGCTGTAGGGGTGATTGCTGTTGCCGGGACGAATGAGGATGCTGCCGTGGTTGTACGCGGGATTGCGAGAGTGGTCTTTGTTGCTGATGTTTTTGAGGCTTCTGATTCTGGGACTTTAGCTGTGTACCTTGTAGTTCCTCCTCAGCCTGATCAAGCCGGGCAATAGGAT
The DNA here is from genome assembly GCA_963573315.1 of Entomortierella parvispora. Taxonomy (NCBI): domain Eukaryota; kingdom Fungi; phylum Mortierellomycota; class Mortierellomycetes; order Mortierellales; family Mortierellaceae; genus Entomortierella; species Entomortierella parvispora. Next base: position 2,338,066 of record OY752146.1, read on the forward strand.
CAAAGCGTCCGAATTGGTTTCCCCTTGGTGATCGCAAGGGGGAAGAAGATGGATGGTTGTTGGTCGAGAGTGCCACTTGACTAAACAACTCAAAGTCATCTTCTATATCAGGATTCTGACAAGACTCTCGAGCAGGAAGATACTCCTCCATGTTGTTGTCTTCCTCATCTACCTCCTGAAAATAATCCTCCTCCAAGAAATCCTCGCCAGGTTCTTGGTAATATGGCTGTTTTTTCTTGGGGTCTGAGGTAGGGTGGGATGCCATTGTGGGATGGGAGGGTTGAGTAGGATGTCTCTGTGTGGGAGATGGGATTGGTAAGAAAAGATGAAAAGAATACGACAGAAGTAAGCCAAGCAGATAACAAAAGGGCGGGTTGGGGGCGAGGGCATGGAAACGACCCCATCACAACGCGCGCACATCAGTGCCACCCTGGACCATTGACATGGTGAAGCAGCGCCTCATTATATAATTTATAGTTTGCGGGAAAGTCGATTTTTGCGGAAGTGGTGCGGAAGTCCTTGTGAGCAATGCGGATTTTGCGCAAAAAACCCGCACACTGTGAACTTTATTGGCAACCATGGGTGCGGAAGTCTCCCATTAAAAACCGCATCAAATCCAGTCAAATCTTGACTTCGTGTCACCCAAAGTGCGGATAGTTCCGCACATCCGCAATCCGCCTGTGACACTGAATTTATGTGATGTAATCTTGAAACGCAGAGTGTAAGTTGCAGCATGCGATACGCGAGCGCGGAGATAGTGTAGAAATACAAGGTGCGCCCCTCTGATCATGAACAATCTAGGACTTGCGTCCCTTTGACCGTTCAACAATCCAGGACGAGGTGAGGATGGAGGGGCGAAATCAGTGCGAAGGGTGAAGAAGAAGAGAGAAGAAGAAAGGAAGAAAGAACAAAGTGCCGCCCCTTTTTGTCCGTGGGTGAAGTCCCGTGACTTACTGATCAAACTGCAGCGCTTTTTTTTGTTGTTGTTGTTGTTTGCAGGCAGCAGAGGGGCAGAGAGAGGGGAGAGGGGCAGCGGCGAGCCGCGGCGCTGATGAAGACCTCGCAGTCCTGTCTCCCGACGGGGGAAGAGAGGAGAGTGAGAAGGAAGAAGGGGGGATAGTTCCCTCGTGCTACCAAACAGCCCAGATTTGCACGGGCCATGCTCCTTCCTGTGCTTCTCTCCGGGAATTCTTCGATCTGCATTTACCGAGGCTAACTGCGACCATGGTGAGGCATCGGCAGGAACGCAGTAGTAGGAGCACAACCCAAAACGCTCACGCGACAACCCTATCACCCCATCCTCCCAGCATCGAAGCAGCAGCAGAAGCGAGGCCACCGCTAGAAATCTTCCCAAAGTCAGATGCAAGGATGCGATCGATCGGTGCCGTTCCTCAAAGCATTCTTTTTTTTCTTTCTTCAAAGACCCTCTCCTCTCCTTGGCTCGCCCACGTAGTGACCATTGTCGATCATGAATCTGCTTTCGCTCCTCCTCCTCCTCCTCCTCCTCCTCCTCCTCCTCCTCCTCCTCCTCCTCTTCCTCCTCCCTCCATCCTATCATCTTGCATGCCCTACATCTCGCTTGGATTGCAGTCAACACTGTCAGCTCCTTGCTTGAAACACGTGCGAGCCTATATTGCCAATAGAGAATTATAGAAGCGACCAGGACAAGTCTAAGAGCTTTGGTCCACCGAGCCTGTCTATTCATACCTTGGCAAACAACAAGAACCAGGATAACAGACAACAGACAAGTAGAGGGCACTCAGCCAATCAAATCAAGCTGCTAGCAGAGGCGGCATGACATCTAACGTGAAGAAGGAACATGAAAATGAGATGGCCGGCCTCGCTGATTAATGAGATATCTGGTGGTGCCTGAGAGACTCTCCCATCATAAATAACGTCTCGATGATCTCTCTTCAGATGGTTATGAATATGGGTGCTATCTTCTTGAATGAAAAGAAGGCAAATGACGAACAGCAGTCGGACAGGAGAGGGTACATGGCAGGCGAGGGGCGAGATCGCACGAGAGTCGTTGCAATAAACCTTTTTCACCATAGGGGAATGATCCACGCTTGCCTTCGTAGTTCCCACCTTCGCTCCCCTCAAAGAAGGAAGTGATGGGCACGGCAGCTGCCACCAGCAACACATACGCACAGACATTGATGGGATCGTTTTCTCTACGGAGGCCAAGGAGCATCGAATGTTACTAACACCTTCTCTTTTCTGCCAGAGTGGACAAGTATGTTCTTGATACCTCGTCCGTGTCTCAACCATTGTACCATCTTTCATCGGTATCGTTTGACTAAGAACCCATTCCTCCTTGGTCAAAGATTGGCGGTCATCTACCTCAACCATCCATGCACTTCCAAGTGTCGAGAGCATCCGTCTCCATATCTCATCTTGCTCTATACAACCTTCACCCCCCCAGTATATCCAAACTTGAATGAACAACAAGTATCTTCAGTCCTGAGTTTCTTGCTTCTAGTTCGACAACAAGCAAAGAATAAAATGAAACTCATGAATTCACTGTTTTCTATCGCAGGCGGTCCATGCATCGTCTATTCTGTTGATGAGTGACCGCATCTTCCAGTTGAGTTGACGCCGATTACTTGAAATGTCAATTTCATGTTGGATTGACGCGTTGCCACTCGATGTTGTCAACTACTCGCTACCCATCGTTGCGACCTTTGTTGTCATCCCCCCCGTTGTTTTTTTTCTTTTTCTTTCTGCGAATTTCTCTTTCTCTGCTCTTCCTCTCTGTTCTCTTTGCCGCTTCCCTGCCACCCTCAACAGCACACTCATCTTGAATAACGACCTTTGCCTCCAGCTCTTCTTGCTGTTTCCTGTCACTCACACTCGTTTCGAGTAACAACCTTTGCTTCCAGCTACACTGCTTCGAGATCCTCCGTTTCCCTGCCACCCAGAGCAGCACTCTCATCTCAAATAACGATCCCTGCTTCCAGCCGCCTTGCTTCGCTTTTACTGCCCAGCCCACAGTCAGAGGTATTCCCCCCTCTTTTTTCTTATTGTCCACCCTTTCCCTCCTCCTCTCTACCCCTCTGCTCGCACTTGAACAGGCCTCTGGACCTTAGGTCTGGTACACATTCTACTCGTTGCGCACACGTCGGACGTTTCACTTGTAGAGATCTAGTACATCACATGCTCCCTCTCTCCCTCTCCCTCTCTGTGTGTGTACATGTGTGCATCCGTCTGTCTCTCTCTCTCTCTCTCTCTCTCTCTCTCTTTTCTCTCTGACTTTCTCTGTCTCTCTATGTCGAGCACACATACAAACAGTCATATATTACTTGTTTTTCGCTTCTTTTTTTTTTATTTTTTTTATTTCTTTTTATTTTGTGTGTGTGTGAGTGTGTTTGATGTCAGCAACATGGAGGTTCACCAGTCGATTATCTCTCATCATTATCAAGTAATAACATTGTTGCATCTGTGTTTTTCCTTTTCTGTCATCTAGTCCAGGAACACTTTGGATATGTCCAGCTCTCACACATCCTCCAGCGCCATCCAGGGTTCGTCACGAATGCTCCGCTCAAGAACAACCACTCGCGTAGTTGCTGGTGCCCGAAATCAGACTGCCGATGTCCCATCCCCCTTCTTCCTATGGCAGATCACCGCCCTTCCTTTGGAACTCATTGCGATGATCGCAACCTACCTCGATCCAACGACTCTCGCCACATGTGTACAAGTATGCAGTGACTTCCAGTTACTTTGGATCCCATTCCTTTACCACACAATGGTGTTGGTGGACGAGGAGAAAAATCACACCTTGAAGGAAGAAGTCGTAGAGCAACACTTCAAGTCGGTGTCTCACCACATCAGACAGTTCGCGAGCGCCTTCGGCTGGAGACACGGGATACTTCTCGTTAGTGAGGGGGTGAAAAACCTCAATACGCTGGAACTTGTCTTCGAGGAGGTCTTGATCAGCGAGTGGCTTGACCTCACTGAGCTTGTCGCACAGCTGGTTGAAAGCAACGCGGGGCTCCTACGTCTTTCGCTAACCGGAGCATCCAACTGGTTCGCGTTCCCGCTCCTTCTCGATACTGCCCGCCAGCTGACGCACCTTGCTCTCGATTTCCGCGGTGTGCGTCTCCCGCCAATGACGCTGCAGCTTGAAAACGATGACTTCGTTGATGGAGGACGATTCCCGGCGTTGAAATGGATGTCCCTTGCCAATTTCAACGGTTCTGATGAATGGCTGCTGTTGCTTCTGAAAGAATGTTCTGGCTTGAGAGACTTCGAATTCAGTCAACAGCAGTACTGGACGCCTTCGGAAGAGTCCAGGTTGGAGTTGCCTCGCCTTCTTCGTGGCGTAGAGAACGTGGTGTGGCACGCGGAGGAAATCCGAGGAGAAGACTTGAGTAAGATCCTGGAGTTGGGCTCGTCAGAGTCCAAGGATTTGTCGATTTCAGCTCCAGAGGTTGGATCTCTAGCGCCACTTGTCGAGAGTGCAGCTTCGATCCGGTTGCTCACTCTCGACGGTGTGATTCTGCATGCCGACCTTCAAAATGAGTTTCAGAAGTTCCTCGAGGCCGCTACCAAGTTGAAGGAACTTCGTGTTCACACCACGACACCATGTAGCAGGGGGGGCCTGGTGGTGACACCGCTTGTTCTTCTCGGCAGCACTTCCCCTCTGCTGGGAAACCATGTCCCGAGAGCTTGGGGATGTTCAAGGACCTTGACGCGGCTGGAGGTCCTTGTCCAGATCGACTACCCTCCGTTCAAGCCGGAGGAGGCGCATGGAGTCGACCAACTCCTGAACCCAGTGCGGTTCGAGAACGACCGCCAGCACGCTCTGGTATATTCTCAACTGGGCTTGCTTGTACATTTGGTGCACCTGCGGTTGGGTCTCGAGTTGGCTTCCGATCCTGAGGATGAAGAAGAGACGGCCCTCGGAGGGTTCCAGCGGTATTCCGTGCTTTTTTCCCTGAGATCTGGCTTGCGCCAACTCAGGGACTTGAAAGCTCTCGAAACCCTGGACGTTCGCTGGACAAGGCACGAGATCGGCACTTTGGAGCTTGACTGGATGAGCAAGAACTGGCCGAAGATGAAGGCAATTCTCGGGCTAGCCCACTTGCCTTCAGATGCCGATCGATTCCGTCAAAGACAGGCGATGCTGGCAGAAGCCTGGGTCAGCAACCATCCCCTGGGGATCGGATGTGGTTACTACCGGAAGTAACTCCTTGTATTCTTGTCTTTGTATTTGTATTCTTTCTTTGTATTTGTATTCTTTCTTTGTATTTGTATTCTTTTTTTGTATTTGTGTTCTTTTTTTGTATTTGTGTTCTTTCTTTGTATTTGTATTTCTCTGCCTTTGCTTGTATTTGTACATTGTTCTGTTCTACTGCTTGCTCTGTTACGTTGTTTGTCCTGTTTTGCTGTTGCTCCGTTCTGCTGTTGTTCTGTTCTGTTGCTTGCTCTGTTCTGCTGTTGTTCTATCCTGTTGCTTGCTATGTTCTGCTGTTGTTCTGTCCTGTTGCTTGCTCTGTTCTGCTGTTGCTCTGTTGCGTTGTTTGTCCTGTTCTGCTGTTGTTCTGTTCTGTTGTTTGCTCTGTTGTTGTTGATATTTTCTTCTATATATTTTCCTTTGTCTGTTTGATTTCACATTTGATATTTGTTGTCCGTTCTTTTCTGTTCAGTTCCTTGGTCATATCTTCTCTGTATTTTCGTCCGCAGTTTTTTTTTACCTTTGCTGTTTATTTCGTCTCTTGGAGCACCCCGTGGCCCTATCTTTGCCTTGGAGCTGCACTCTATTCTCGTTGGTCCTATTCAAGCCACAGACGAGATATCAGGAGAGCTCGGAACTTTACTCTGTCGTATCCGATCAACTTGCGCCCAAGACGCGGACATCGAGGCCTGCAGAAATCACCTCTTGGTCTGAACTTGACAGCCTCCAGAGACATCATATCTCCTGTCGCCTAAGTTGGTCGGTCCAGTCAGTGACTCGCTTCCCTAAAATGTCATCCTGATTCAATTGTAACTTCTCGGCTCGAGTGGAATTCCTCAGTTCAGGTTGAAATCCTCGAATCAAGATACCTCTGTTAAACACGGGCTCGCGTTCAGATCTAGGCTCATGATGGTTCAAGAAGACCCTCTTGGCCTGCGTTTTCGACTCATCGATCTCCAATTTCGTAATTGGCTTGACAGCTAGGCTGACGCTAAACATCTCATACATTCGTAGAAGAGTTTGAGTACTGGCACTGCAATTTACCTCACTTGGACTTCCCCATCCTGGTCTTGGTAGACCACGACGAATCGGATCACGAGTAAGTTTGATATCAAGAGCCTAGGCCTGGTCAAGACTACTATAAAGTTGCGCCTAGCCCATCTTCAGCTTCACGTCTCCCTTCTGGAATCCTCACGCTGACGCCAGGGCGTGCAGGACCTCTTCAGTTCGTAATCGAGATTGATATCAGCGGAGGATTCGAAGACGATGTGACCTTTCGGCTACAAAGCGAACCACGGTATTCGATCAAGTTTAGCGGGTACGCAGATCCGGAACAGTACCTTGCTGCTAACTGGGAGATTGAAACTACCTCTTCTTTGTGTTTTCATACAAGCCTGCTGCAGGTTACCATGCAATAAAGAGGTGGTGACGAGCTGCTATGACCACTGAGACTTTTATTCAAATGACGAAAAACGGGGGGCCTTGGCTGTTTCTTTTATAGCGAAGCGGCGAGCGACTCTTTGATTTGAATCAACTGAAATATTAGTGTTGGAGGTCTGGAAGAGTGGTCAAGGAAGAGTGGTCAAGGGACACGTCAATGCACCACGATACAACAACCAAAGTGCACGCTATTCTTTCAAAACACAGAGACGGTCCTTTTTTCTTCTGCTGAGATGAGTCCTCCTCTTGGGGTGGAACGACGTGCAGAGCAAATTAGAGCAGAATAAGGTATTATTTCAAACGGTACAGCAGCGTCATCCGCTGTTGCACTCAACCACTAACACAGAAACTAAAGCGGGTCCATCATTGGAGGTCCACTGCGTCGATGATGTGAAAAAGGGGATGAAATAAAAACGAAAGACTCTGTTAACCTCTTTTTAAGGCACCAGACCCTGGAGGAAGATGGTATGCGAAGATGAACAGGAAGTGGATGGTCCTATCTGTAAGATAACCAGGGCCAAAAAAAGTCAATCTCAAGAGACCGAATCCGCAAAACATGAAAGGTCCTTCCCCACAACTACCATTTCACTTGCACGTTCCACCTTGCCATTTGTCAAAAGTCATCATCTCATGTCCTCAGTTGGTTGTCCACATATCGTTTATTAACAGTCCATGTTCTATACCACTATCTCTATCTACGGCCTGCTCTCCGTCAACTTCACTTTTCAAAAAAGAAGAGCAAAGCTGTGCAGGGCGCGCCAACGAGCAGGCGGCAGGCCATCGCACCCCACTTACCTTATACTTTAACCTGGTTTATCCTCCAGCAGAGGGCATCTTTAGCACCGGGTCTCCGCACCGGTTATGTACTGCTCAGGCTCCCGCCCAAAGACTCTTGGGATTTGGTCAGTGAAACAGCATTTATTACATCTCGCCGTTTCAACTGATCACCGCCTCCCTATCTGAGGAGTTAACCTTGGGGTCACTGGACCTCACGATGCTGGATTGGGGGGTAAGAAGATGCAGGGCTGACAAGAGGGGAGCTCAGACTTGGGCCAAGAAGAAAAAAGAGCAAAACGAGCAAAACAAAACAAGCAAAACAAAACAAGCAAAACAAAACAAGCAAAACAAAACAAGCAAAACAAAACAAGCAAAACAAAACGAGCAAAACACCCACCACAACACAACACAACACAACACAACACAACACGAAAACAAAAACAACACAACTCAACAAGAAAACAAACACAACACAACACAACACAATGCAACGCAACAACTCAACGCGAAAAAACCAAAAGAGAACATTAACCTGAGAACAACACAATGCATGGAAAGAATAAATGAACAAGGGAAGGGAAGGGAATGAATGAACACCACACAAATGAAAAAAGAACAAAAAAGAGACCCAAGTCTTTGCAAACCTTGAGACGGAGAGTGGAAGTTGCAGCATGCGATACGCGAGCGCGGAGATAGTGTAGAAATATAAGGTGCGCCCCTCTGATCGCGAACAATCTAGGACTTGCGTCCCTTTGACCATTCAACAATCCAGGACGAGGTGAGGATGGAGGGGCGAAATCAGTGCGAAGGGTGAAGAAGAAGAAGAGAAGAAGAAAGGAAGAAAGAACAAAGTGCCGCGCCTTTTTGTCCGTGGGTAAAGTCCCGTGACTTACTGATCAAACAGCAGCGCTTTTTTTTGTTGTTGTTGTTGTTTGCAGGCAGCAGAGGGGCAGAGAGAGGGGCAGCGGGGAGCCGCGGCGCTGATAAAGACCTCGCAGCGCTGATGAAGACCTCGCAATCCTGTCTCCCGACGGGGGAAGAGAGGAGAGTGCTACCAAACAGCCCAGATTTGCACGGGCCATGCTCCTCCTTGCTGTGCTTCCTTCTGGGAATTCTTCGGTCTGCGTCTACTGAGGCTGGCTGCGACGGTGGCAGCGAGGGACCTGGAATCGTTTCTTTCTCGGACAACACTATCGTTTTTCTTTCCGTTGCCAATAGCAGTAGGAGCTCAATCCAAGCGTCCGCGCGACAACCTCATCAACCCATCCTCTTATTACCGAAGGATGCGACCACTCAGTGATCGTGTCGATGCCACCCTTCAATCCTCTCTTTTTTTCCTTTGGAGACCCTCCCCTCCTTGGACACCAATGCAGTAACAATTGTCAATTGTGAATCTACTTTTGTTCTTCTCCCTCTCCCCCTTCCTATCATCTTTCGTGAACGATATCTCGTATACATGTCGTGATCTATCCACAAACGGCTATGGGCATGGGTGCTATTTTCATGAATGGAGAGAAAGCGGATGAAGAACAGCTCTCGGACGCACGAGGGCTCATGACAGGCGGAGGCAAGACTGCACGTGGGTCATCCACACCTAGTCCCCCTCCCCAGTTCATGGTCCTGCACTTGCGTCGCGACGGGACGCAAAGACTCGTCCGCCAATGTGGCACCGCAACCAAGGAGGCAGGCCTCTTTGTGATCACCACCTTTTACGCACAATTACACGTGACAGGCAACAGTTTCGGGCGATATTGCACAATCCACTTTTCTCGTTTCCACTTTTTTGCAAAAGTCCTTTGGGTACGTCGTTTGTAAGGCAATGATAATCCAACCATTGAACAAAACTGATATTGTGAATAATAGCACCTACCTTATAATATGTTTACTGTCAAGCGTTCCTTTTCCACTTTTTTGGCCTTGGTCGTCGTCGCCTCTGCCGCTTTTCCATCCTTGAGTACCGCCGAGTCCATCCAATGTGGATCGAATGAGACACTTTCACTCGCTGGCTACGATTGCTTGTCGTGCCTGGATCTCTCCAACTCTTGTTCTCTTGAGCTGAGGACTACACCTAAATGTTTCTGTTTACCTGGCTATGTTCGGAACAGCGGCGGCAATTGCGTGCTCCTAGAGTCTTGCAACTACTCGTGTGGACCGAATGAAGCATTGGCATCCACGGGCTACGATTGCGCGACCTGCAAGAACTACCGCACCCTCAACTCATGCCAACCTCGTCGTGAGAAGAAATGTTACTGTCTATCGGGTTATGTCTACAACGACAACAACGAATGTGTGCGACCTGAAGACTGCTAAAGAGCCCAACACTGTCGTTAACATTAGAGACATTGTATTTTTCTGGGCAGCCACATTAAAGCTAGGGGTAGAAAAGTTTGGGAGTTTGTGCACCCTTCCCTCTCTCTTCTAATAAATTCCAGCCCTTGTGTTCTGTCATGTCATGTCCACCTTGCAGTACCACTGTGGACTATTGCAGAAGCCCAAGGGCATTGCATCTAGGGCAGTGTCAAGGGAACACACCACAATGTCAAGGGATAAAGATCACAGGACAAAGCCAAGGGACAACATCAACGGATGAAGATCAAGGGGCAAAGCCAAGGAATAACATCAAGGGGTAAAGATCAAGGGACACATGAAGGGACAATATCAGAGGACAGCGACTAATACAAGGGGACAGCAGCCAGTGAACCATGGTCTGAAAAAAACAAGGAACCAAGACAAGTTCAAAGATCTAAAAACAAGAGATCAAAAAGTCGGCATGGGAGAAATACTTCATTCAGATAGCTGGTATTTGGGCTTGTCTGAGCAAGCAATGGCACGAAACTATCATGCGCTGCATTATGGTTCACCATCTTGAAGTCAGAATCTGTGCCAGAACACGACGACAAGCGCCCTTTTCCTCTGAATGCTGGTAAATAGAATGTAGTTGAGTGTGCCCACAAGTTGAGGACTTTTGAATTGCGCGAAGGCACTTGTTACGTGTGGCTATGGTGAGTGAGGATATGGTCCTTCTTTAGGCTGGCTGCTTGGTCGACTCTTCCGGAAGATTACGCGGAGCCGGAAGATTACTCGGCAACGATATACTCGGCAACGATATACTCGACCAGAATCAGATTCATACCTGAGCATTAAGAACCGTACTGCCAACGGGGTTCGTCATCTTGCCGTCCACTGAATGCAACATCGCCCTACAGCCGGCTGCTTGCCCGAATCCTGTGACGTTGTAATCCCTCAAGATAAACCCCGACTACGTCGGTTTCGACCCGCCTGGTTTTGATCGGGCAAAGCTCTATGTTATCATGGAATTTCGTTGCCAGTAAACGGTCAAGTGAAAAGTTTGCTTTGTAGCCAGAGCGTGAAGGTTCACCCAAGGATATATAATGGCGATTAAAATCTTGGTCGTGGGAAAAAAAAAAGGAATCGGGTCACAAAATGTTTTATTCAGCAGTGGAAGAAAGCAACAAGAAAATGAACGTGTTTGCATGTTTGAGAAGGTGTTGTACATGGCAAAAATGAGAAAAAATCTGCAAAGAGACAAAATATCATCAGTTTCGACCCCGAGAGTAGCTCTGGAACATAATTGGGAGTGTTGAGTGGCTGGCAACAATCTCCTTGGTTGTCGGATGCACAAGATCAAACTTGAACACAAATCCAGGATCTTCCAGATCTGCCAGCGCCATCAGAGGCGAAGAAACCGAGGGCAATGTTGGAGCGTCCGCACCTTGTGCTGCCTTGCGCATCTTCAATTCGGCGGCGCGGCGAACCCGTTCGCGGTGGACCAAGTGATGCAAACTGGAGCAGTTCACTCTAGCCTTCAATTCACACTGGCCATCGCGCAATTCGATCACTCCAGAGTTATTCCTTTGCCCAGCGCCCGTCTGTCCCGTTGCGGAAGAACTGGACCCTCCAGGAACGCTGAACTGAAGAATTGGGTAAACGGATGGATCAGCGGTCGGTCTCCTTGACGGCGACAATTTCCGATGTTCGTGCAAGAACTTTGAGCAGGCTTGACAAGATCCATTCAAGAGGATGCCATCACCATGACTTTTGTGACCCTCTTCTTGCTGTGAGCTTGCTTGACCAAGTTCAATACTGACATTCAGTCCATACGTCATATCTGTCAGGATGGAAGCCGGCCGTCCGCTGGTGCGCTTCACCATCTCGTGCGGGAATCGAAGTCCAACAAACTCCTTGGGTAGCCCCGTTTTTTCCTGACTTGACTGCAGAAGAGGATCCGCAGAAATCTTCATCGCGACAGTGAAGGAATCACCGGTCCTAAAGAGCTCCAAAGATGCCGCTGTGATGGAGACGGGTCTTGTTGGGGCAGCAGAATTCTCTGGAGATTTCTTGAAAGCCACTTCAAGTTGAATGCCTTTCGAGGGAAGGATCGTCAAATATGATCTTTCAAGGCGCTCCTGGACCTCGGAATAAACGCCGCTGTGATATCCCGACTCTGGGTTGACATTGGCTGAGGTGCTCGGGTCGTTCGGTGTTGGAAGATCCGAGCCTTTGATGACCTTGGTGTTAATCTCAATAGAGCCATCACCCTGAATTGTTTGCAATGGCGGCAGGTCTTGTAGGTCAAGAGGTGGAATTCCTTGGCTTACTCGGACTCGCTGAATGGCATCTGTAAGCGTCGAGATGGCCACATCGGCTTCCTCAGAAGCAATGCGCCCGGTGTGGATAATATCAGAGCTGGCAAGATTGTTGCTGGGCTCCTCTTCTTCTTCCGCGCCTGGCTCCATCAAAGTATCAGAATCGACATCCGAGACCCAAGGAGTGCCGGTTTGTGAGAACCGTTGGCAGCTAAGACCCAGGAAGGCTACCATAGCAGGTGTGTATGGCGCGCTATATGGTAGCTGACTATAAAATTCTTGAGGAGTTTTGGCTCCAGAGGATGATGCTCCAGCTAGAAAACAAATACTCGGCTGCTGTTAGTACCAAAGTATGAAAATATTCTTTTCTTCGCTATCATTACAGACACAAGCAAAAAAATCACTTACCAAGAACAAGCTCTCTTGCCATCGCTTCATTTCCTTTGAGTACGGCGTATCTCAGAGGGGTCATGGACCAAGCATCCATAGCCTCGATATCGCATCCGTGTTCAATTAATCGACGTGTTAACGTGTTAAAGCCAAGGAGAATACTGAGGTGCAACAAACTGCTTCCGTCCTCCAGCTGCAAGGAAATATCGATTTCGCGAGGTAGGTGGTCCACTGTACTCAAAATTCCTTCCTCGACTTGACTCAACGACATGAGTGGCACATTATCACTACCTTTATCACACATGGCCTCCATCATAAGTCCGCCTCCAGTACGAGGCGAAGATGCAGCAAGTCCAGGGATATCTCGGAGGATATCCACGGCGTTCCCCTTCTGTCCTGTCGCTTGGGCATGCATGTACTCCAGAGCTCTATGAGCAAGGCGCAGCTGTAATTGAAGGATCAACAGTTCCGTCTCGCTGTCGTCTGTGTATGTGAATTGTCCCAGGTTGGGATAGTTATTGCCCGTATTGTCATAAATCGAAATACCCACAGTTCCAGGAAGAGGGCTTTCCGGCGCTCTGCAAATAATCAACTGGTTGGTTTCGATAACAATATCCTGGGCCGGGAAGCAGCCAAAATAAGGTACCATACCCTCCTGGAAAAACAATCCGCGAAGCACCACATCGGTCGTTTTTCTTATAGGACCGTGGTCTGGCCTAACCTCCAGAATACGTGGGTGCTGAACCTGTGAGGGCTGTTGCAGTGGATGTGTTGAAGACTGCACAGGAGTCATCATGATGTCTTCAGCGTCGGCAGAGTTCAGGGCAGCCTCGTTAGACCTTGATCGGTAGGGGTCCGCCATAGCGCCTGGTGAAAGATGGTTCGGCAGGAATGAGAAGCCAGAATGATGATCCATGTTGCGATTGAGGGTTGAAGAGCTGCTCGAACTCGAACCAGCATTCGGTTGATATTCGCCACCAAAGGGTTCGTGCATGATGTGCGGTGCGCTCTTGTGGCGCTTGATCGTCTTAACTTTTGGAATAGGTGCACCCTTTGAAATCTTCGAGGGGCGTTGGTGAGGGTAGGTGCGTTTCGCCTTGTGATGCCCGGAGCACATTATGGGAGGAGTGAAACAAGCAGCGATGCTCTCGCCAACGTCTTCCATGGTATCCATAGCAACCAAGGTGGTCAAAGGCATGGTGCTGGTGCGCTTCAGTCTGAACTCGAAGATATATCGGTCCTTGTTGCCACGTTCACCGTGATCGGTTGATGAGCAAACAACTTTGGCGAGGAGGGTGATGGAGCCCGATGTTGTGTCGACATGGGCAAAGTTCAATGGGTCGGTCACTGATGGCGAAAGGGGATCCAACAGGACGAGGATCGGAGATGCAGGGCCATACTATGGCAAGGAAGGGGAGAGGTTTTTTAGACAGTGCGGGGGGGCAGATGGACGCACAGACAGCAATCGTCAGGCTCGTTGTGCAAAAGGGGTTCACAGAAGAAACAAACAAAAAGCACCTCATCTCATTCCCTCACTCTCATTCATTCATTAATTCAAAATTACCTTGTGGCAGCACTTTGCGCATGCGCCCTGTCGGATCTGCCCACTCTTGGCAAGATGAACAAAGATCTCGAGGGTCAGGGGCTCGGGTTCCGTGCGAGACTCACCAGCAGTGTTGATGGCTTCGCGGCGACCAACGCGAATGGAAGGGAAGGCAGGCGAGAGAGTGGGTCTTGTCTTGACCAGGTGCAGCTTGATCAGGAACTGTTGGCCTGTGCGGACTTCCTCGACCACAGGGGTTGAGATGATAGCGCCAGTTTCTGACAACTCCTCCAATTGATCTTTCTTTTGGATAACTCGCGCATTAAGCGAGTAGACAGACATGTCCTCGTTCTACAGTGAAGTGTGAATACGATGGTTAAGCACCGCTACGTCCAAGTCGATTGTTGGATCGAGAGGAAAAACAAGAGTGATCGGGGGGTAGGTGGCTTTAAGGAGACAGGGACCATGGGTCAATTGATCAGAGGGAGGGTGGGTGAATAAAGACGACCAAATCGGGGGTAGGAGACAAAGGTATAAGGGCAAAGGACAGTGAGAGGGGGGGGGGGGGAGGGGGAGAAAGAGAGGGAAGGAGAGGGAAGGGAGATTCTGGTGGACAGGAAAGGGACAGATGCCTCCATACCAATGTCTAAGCTGCCGTTACACTCCACCAGTGCTTGTGGATGTCATGGACATTAACAGAGAAAAAAAAATGAAAAACAATGAAAATGAAGTTACGCGAGAAAGCGACCGACTCTTATGGATCTCGTTTCGCTCAACAGCCTTCTCCACTTTGTGCGATGCTGCGTAGTGGAACCAGCGAAGCGCGATGACGGAACGTTTGACGCGAACGAGAGAAAAAGAAAAAATAGGAATGCGAAATATCGCGGAATCGCAAAAATTGAACAACAACATTGAAGACAGGAGCGAAAAATCAAAAGAGAGACAAACCTCGTCAATGGCAATTGTCCGCACAGTGGTGGCAATTGCGGCGCTTGTGGACTTGGTGCCCGGAGTAATAATGGAGGGCATCAAGGGGGAGGCTGAAGAAGATGAAGTTGGGTGGTCGATCACTGCAGTGGTTGCTGCTCTGTCGCTGCCACTAGTAGTGCTTGTGTGCGAGAGTCGCCTCGAGACATCGTCTTCTGTATCAAACAACAGATTGGGAAAGGAGAAAAGGGGAAAAGGAGAAAAGGAGAGCATCAATACAACAGCCAGGATAAGGACCAACGTTCTGCGACTGGCGACCGATCGCAAAGGACGAGAGGAGGTCTGCGATTTTGAAGGGCACTTCCCCGTGTCGCTGTGTTTTTGGATTTGAAATCAGATCGCAGTCCTGAATACGACTTGCGATTCGCGTGTCTTTCAGTCGCTTTTTTTGTTTCTTTCGGCGGATTGTTGTCGCTAGTACTGGTTTTCGCGCAAATGAAGAAAAGAAAACAATGCAAATGACTTACGGGCTTTGGTCGTCTCCTGCAAGCGCGGAACATTGAGCAAAGTGCGATGGCTCAGCAGACCGTCAGCCTTGATCCATGAGGAACTGTTCGGTACAAAGGAAATGTTAACGCCGCTGCCTTGATCAGCGTTGTTGTTGGTGAGAGAGGTGCTGTCAAAAGTCTGGAATGAAGAGACAGAGGCCGAGGAGGACGCTGCGGTGCCCATCTGTATATCAGCAGGCCCAGATGACGACGACGAGCTGGAGTCTGAAGGGGAAGGCGCAGAGCATGCAGCCTGATGGCTGAGGTGACCCGCGGAATCTGTCTGTTCAAACCCGAGAAAGAGGGAAGACAATTCATCCTGCCGATGCTTTTGTTGTTGCGGCCACTGCTGCCGTTGCTGCAACTCGAGCTGATCCAATATCAGGTCAGCATTCAACAGAGACTGCTCCTGTTCCAGCTTTTGTAGAGATTGTTGCTGCTGATCCAAATGGAGTTGTAGTTGAACCGACTGTTGATGCAAATGATGCGCTTGCTGTTGTTGCTGTTGCTGTTGCTGTTGTAGTGGCTGTCCTTGCTGCTGTAGGCGCCGCAGTGGATGTGCAAGGGAGAGGGCCAGGAAGGGATTATGGGTTTGGAAGGGTGCTTGGGGAAGAGTTAGGATGCCCATTGAGGAAGATGGCTCGGAGGTATGAGCTTGACCCGTGGAGAGAGTGGGGATGAGGAGAGGATGGAGAGGATGCAAGGTTTGTAACGAGTTAAGCCCCGAAGAAGATGAAAAGACTGTGGATGGTTTGCTTAAAGCGGACGAAAAGCTCGTATCCACAAAATGACTGTTATTGCTGTTGCTGTTGTTGTTGTTGTTGTTGTTGTTGTTGTTGTTGTCGCTATTGCTGTTGTTGGCAAGAGGAAAGAGAGACGACGGAGAGGTGACGGGCAGGAAAGAAGAAGAGGACGGCGGTGCCAGCAAAAGTGTAGAAGTAGCAGGCGGCGATGAGGAGGAAGGGGTGGCAGAGGCAGCAAAGAAAGGATCTTCTGCGATCGGTGGATCGCGCGAATGAGCTGGAGAAAACTGCTTTTGGGACGATAAGTGCTGTTGCTGTTGCTGCTGCTGCTGATTTTCCATCTGGCGCTGGCGCTGGCGCTGCTTGAGCTGCAACTGCTGGACCTGGAGTTGGGCTTGATGCTGCCTCTGCAGAAGAAAGAGACGTTGCTGTTCCAGCCTTAACGAGTGTTGCTGTAATTGATCAGGCTGCTGTTGCTGTTGCTGCTGCTGCAATTGTAGTTGCTGTTGTTGTTGGTCTTGAAGAGGATCGATCTGCGATAGTTGCTGAGAGAGGTGGACGTCGTGTTGCGGGGGCGGTGGTGGCTGTGCAGGCTGGGGGTCTTGACTTGACCGTCGGTTCAGGCTCCGTTTCGAGCTCGTTGATGGAGACGACGAAAACGCCCCAGAGAGCTGTTGCTGCTGCTGCTCGGCAACAACAGTCAGAGGTGCTGCCAGCGTGGACAGGAAGGGTGCGGACGAGTATCGAACATTAAGATCATGACCGTACAAAATACTGCTGTTTTCAAGGTTGCCGCCATTATCTCCCACCGGCGGCAAAGTCGACGCCTCGGACGACGTCAAGAAAGCGGTCTGCATTGGCTCAAAGTGCGATTGAGAGTTCATGGTCAAGGCAAAAAAGCAAAGTTAAAACCCGGAGAGAATCTCTTGCGCTTGCGCGGGAAGAATGTCAGCAAAAATGGAACGCAGGGGAGAATGGGATTGAGTAGATGGCGCAAAAGGTCAGACAGAGTAAGAGGGAAGAATGACAATTGCGCGAAAAACGAAATGAGCTGCGATGCGCGAATAGAGGAAACAAAAAACGAGTGGTCTTTTTTTAGGATGCCGGCTGGGGGGAAGAAAGGCAGTGTGTATGTTATTGCAGTATCATGCCAGACGATTGACAGAGGGGAGAGGGGAGGAGGAAGAAGGATGAACTCGAACAGGGAAAGAACAAAGGGAGGAAAAGTCGGGAGGAGGGATGCAGATGAGCAAGACGCAATGTCTGCGTGCACACATGCAACGACGCAACCAGGGAGACGGGAGACGAGGGCGTCGTTTGTTTCCCTCATTGCATATCTGCACGGCGATGGAACAGGTGTGTGGGTCGATACGCTGCAAGGGGCCAAACACCCCGGATCTCTCGATTTTAATAATATCCAAGAAAAAAAAAAGAAAAAAAAATTATCCGAGTTTCGAAATCAGCTCCTCCGAGAACATAATCAGGTCTTCGTTCTCTTTGGTCTTGCTCTCCAGCGCTTGCTCTAGACTTCGCATGTGCATCTCCTGTTGTCGCATTTGCGCCCGGACTTGTGCCAGCTCATTCTCAAACATCATCCTAGCCTGCTCCATCTCCTGGCTCGCGTGCACCAACCTGGCATCTGCGTGTGCTTTCACACCCTCATAGCGTGCCTCGCTGGTCTCAAAGTCTTGCTTCAATGTCTCCACTGCCTTGCGAAGAATGTTCTCGTTCTGTTTTCAGACGTACGCGGATGCTCTGTTAGTTCCAATAGCAGCCTCCAGTTACCATAATACACTTCGTCTGGAGCACGTTTTTACCTCAACATGTTTGACGTTAAGATCTCTCAGCTCGTCATAGCGGACCTTTAGGAGGATAAACGCCTCCTCTGTTTCCTGTTTGCTTTCTGATAATTTCTTGTTTTCATCCTTCATACCCTGAATCTCGGCGGAGGTGCTCACTATTTAAAGGTCGACATAAGATTAACACGTACTGTCCGTAAAAATCCCCGTGAAGTCTGATAAAAGACATACCGGCAATATCAGCAAGACTGGATTCAAACTCATCCAGGACACTCTTGAGCTGTTGCTTCTCATTCTTTTCCATCTCAAGCGAATTTTTGAGTTCTTCGATCTCATATTGATAGATGGCTGCCTCTTGCTCGGCCTAGAGAGACATAACATAGAGTGTGAAGTAGAGTTATCATCAACTGTATCCCCAACATGCCTCCTCGACTCAACGATTTTGCCCTTTCTTACCGATCGTTCATATTCCTCGCGAATCTCATTTGTGATCTCAATTCGCAGATCCATACGAACGTTCTTTTTCATATCCTAAGTGATTAAAGATGTGCCACCTGTCAGCACTCGGTGAAATGATCATTTTACCCAATGATACCAACCAGCACTCACCTCCATTTCACGGATGCTGTATCTTGGAGCATCCAGGTTGGTCGAGTCCCGGATCCTAGATGATAACATGATGCCGCTTGGCCGGCGGACCAAATTTCCCTCTTTCTTGTCACTTCCCAACTTTGTTCCAGAAACTGTTAACGAGGATCCATCATCTGTACTCTGTGACTCATCCTGGCTATTCTCTCCGTTATCAAGATCGTCTAATCCGGCAAAGGACACAGATGGAGCCAGAGTCTCTCCTACTCCGCTCTCCTTTGTTCCGGCAAGTTGCAAAGGATCACTATCTGAAGGAGAAGGACCCTGGTCTGAATGTGAGAGATCCTTGTCAACTTGTGAGCGATCCTGCTCCATCCCCTTCATTGTTCGCTCTTTTGCCTTTGAGATAAGGCCATTCATCAGATTTGCTCGCTTCTCCAACAAGGTCGAGTGCTTTGATGCCATGGGCGAGAGGCTCTGAGAAGAATTAAAGGCGGACTCTGGTGATGAAATGGCAGGCGTGAAGGAAGACGTGAGGATGTTGGCTTCCCCAAGATCGCTCGAGAGCATTGAGGTACCATTTGCTGTCGACACATTGGGAGCATGGGCCATGGCCAGTGTCCGCTCCAAGGACTGGAAACCCTGTCCGGTGGAAAGAGGTGGACTGATATCCAGCCTTGAGATTTCTGCACTACTGGACATCCACTCTGCAAACGACTGGGCGTGACTCTCATGAAATTCCATGGATTCGTGGAGCTGCATTTCTTCGTTTACAAGAACGTCGGTAGCAGACAAATTAGACCTCACATCGAGATCCTCGCCATCATAGTCGGAATCGTCAGAGTAATGAATGGTCGTCGTTAGGTAGTTGGCTCCAGGATGGTCGCTGACGCTGACGTTCTGGACTACAAAATCGACCTCCACATCTGCTGGCTCCTGCTTGCCGTGGTCGTACCCTTCTCCTCGCCTTGCATCGCCCTGGTAATGTGCCTCCTCTGCATCATGAAAGTCATCATGATCTCCCACAGTCGGAGAGTCAGGCTGCGACACAGGAGAATGCAACACGACTTTGACCGCTTCGTCGATTTTCGGACGATCGCCGCCATTGAATGGACTGCTGAACCCAGTGGACCCCCTCGAGGTCGAAAGTGGATCATGACCCTGATCCACATCCTGATCCTCGAAATGTTTGTCAAAGGAGTCGGCATCGTGGAGGTTTGAATCTTGTCCAGACGTAAACGGTTCGGGCTCCACCGCCACAGAACGGCTACTCCTGAGCACCTGGTCCAAGGAGAGGTGTGTAGCAGCATTGGTCAGTGCAGCCACGACCATGTTATCTTGATCCCGCGGAGAGCCCCTACTTGTCACAGCTCTGGCAAGAGGACTGGAGGGTGTGCGAGTGTTTGTCCGCGAAGTCCTGAATTTCGAGCCAAGCTCCTTGTCAGAGAAGCCGTCGTCTGTCGAGTCTATAAATGAATCGTCTCCCTCCGCGGTTCGTTGCCTCCGAGTCTTGAATGCAGGAGAATGACCTCTCGAGGTGACCTTGCGAGAGCCCAATGGGGACGACTGTTGCATGAGACTGCTCATGTAAGCATCCGTGTCTGGGTCAATCGAGCTCATGCTTGGACTGAATGGGTCTTCGATTTCGCCTTCCAAAATCCTCAGATGCTCCGGGTCAGAGACAACAAATGACAGTTGCCCTGACGAATGATTCCGTTGCTCGTCCTCCAAGTCGTCCTTGTCCACCATGGCATTGAAGGACACTAGGCTTTCGGACGAGAGTTGTCGCGAATGATACCGTCCGTTACTGACTCGTGAACTTGGTCTGGAAGGAGGTCTAGAAGTTGGGCGTGAGGTTGGTCTTGAGGTAGGTCTGGAGGTGGAAGGTGTGGAGTAGCCTGTTGGGTCGTTTGCCATCAGCGAGGACCCATTGACGGGGCTGTTCGTCCCTGATGGTGAGTGCGCCACTGGATCCAAGTGCGAGTTACTCAGCGCTGGCGAAACGCCTCGAATCAAGGGTGTTGACCGTGCCATGGTCCTTGATCTTGCGCTTGCATTAGAGGGTGTTGGAGAGGCGCCATCAAAGACACTGGAAGGAGCATATTCTGTATCTGAGGCCCCTGTCTGATCTCCGGACAGCGTCCTGTCGTGCGCCTGCGCGTTGTCCTTGTGGAAATCTGTCTCATCAGCATTGTTTTCTATGGCTGAAATCTCCAGGTCCGTTTTCCTCGGTGCAGAGAATCTGCTCAAAGTGCTCTTCAAGGTCGAGACCCTGGTTCGCGAGCCAGCGCTTGTAGGGGGGGTCGACTTTCTAGGCGCCACTGGAGCTCTCTTTGCCGGTGGAGGAGGAGGCGACTCGTTTTCGTTGGAGCTGGAAGGGTAAGGCGAGCTGTTGATGGTAGGCGCATTGGACGTGTTAAATGAAGATCTAAATGCGGACGGCACTGAGGAGGCGAACGGATTTGAGTTGAATGAGGACTTTGAAGGCGGTGGTGGGATTGCAAACTAAGCAAGGGGACGAAAGTAAGTCATCCAGTCAGCAAAGGAAAAGAATATATTCTGACGGTAATGGAACGACCCAGGTGTCAAGAAAGTGGTCAGATGAATGCCCATGCGAACAGACGAGTTGAGTTGCGTACCTCGGCGTTTTCAGCAGCGGCGAGAATGGCATCGAGATCGTAAGTGCCGCGCTTCAAAGGAGGCAGTTCCTAAAAAAAACATAAATGAGACCATGCATGAGACGCGTGAAAGTTCGATCTGACCAAAGATGACATTCCAATGGGATGAAGATAGACATACGGGCGAATCTTCGGGATCCATGGCGAAGGTTGTGTGAGTGGAGAATGAATGAAATGAAAGGGGAGGAGTGGAGACTGGAGAGTGGAGTAGAGAGGAGAGGGGGGGCAAAAGTGAGCGAGGAGTGAAGACGAGGAACAGGAAATAGAAAAAAAGCCTTTCATTTCAGGGCCGTGTAGCAGCCAAATTGACGTGAGCAGTGAAAGGGGGTCTGTCATTGGGAGACTATGCAGACCAAACTACCACATAATCACGCGCCACTCGCTTTGTTTTGGTAGCACGCGTCTGTGGGCTGTGATAACGGCTTGAACCACTGCCTCTCTATTCCTGACAGCACCCAATCCAACGATACCCGAAGCTGGCTCATTACGACTCGCACCTCGCGTCTACCATCATCTTCCACGTCCTCCTGCATTCTACGAAGGTGTCCGTCTGCCGCTCCTCTTGACAGACAGAAAATGCATGGACAACAGACCCAACTTTCGAGTGAATACTCTAGGCTCCAGTCTTTTGTTCCCGTCAATGTCATAGGTGTCCTTTTTGTCGCAAGCCCATCTGCAAAAGTCCGTAGAGGTCTGTGGTGGAGACAACACCGACACCTCATATTTGGAATACCATGGACATTGACAGATAGATTAACATTGACCCCATGGTCAACAAGATGTCTGTGGATCTTGCTCGGCGGCCCCTCCGATCCATCAATGAGCACGCCTTTTTTCCAAGTCAGTGAGTTGTTGTCGCGTTGATAGTCCAGATCAGATGTTATGCAAACCATGGACTCTGTATTGGCCCTGTCATCGCCATCTTCGTCATTCATTTTCCATGACTGATCCCACCTTGATTTGATATCGACTTCCTTTCGCCACATTCCATGACGAATACTCATAATCGTGAATGTGTCTTCCTGCCTTTCATTAACAGGACGCCAGGGATGCGAGAACAGGGTGGACACGGCACTGGAAGAAGAGTCCCCGAGTGGACTATCAGCCTCTATTCTGAGACCAGTCTGATAGTCAAAAAGATTCAATCCGACAGAAGGTCCCCTGGGGTGAGATAAAAGTCTTGGGAGTGATGACCCCAAGGATGTCATTGTGCTGCTGGGGTGAATGTGCGTGGTCCAGGGTCGCTTCGGTCTTATATCCAAAGCGATGGTCAGAAAGTTATCGGTGGAGATAGGTTTGTAAAACAGCTCCTCCTTGACACGGTCCACGGAAGCGCAACGGAGGTGAACTGTGTGCCCGTCATTAGGCATGAACTCGACTGCAAACATTGTTGGAGCCTCGCTCGATGCCTCGGTGGTCGTAGCCTGCAGAGCAGTCATTGATAAAATATCCAACAGAGCCGTCCGGCAAAGATATCGAAGGCGTCTACACACCGTTTGGCTTCGTCGAAGGTCGTCGATCGAAAGTTTCCCAAGAATCGACAGAAGGACCTCATGTGGTATCGATAGCAAAGAAGATGCCGGAGCCTCGGAAGCAAGTATCGAGGTTTGGAAGGAGTACAGAGGAGTGTCATCTCCGCTCCTGGTGCTCTCTCGTCCTTGTTGACGTTGGACCGCGCCACCAAAACTGTAGTCTGCCGACTGGTCTTGGTTGGCATCAAGGGGCGGGCCGTCAAGGACACTATCTTTGTGGCGAGTCCCCAAATCCATGGATACGTCACGTTCTCTTTATGGATAATGATAATGTCACCTCTCCGTATAGTGGAAAAATGGAAGATGGGGCATGAGTGTAAGGAAGAGAGTGGGAGGCGAAAGAAGAGCAAGTGGAGGAAGTGATTCAAAAATCAAATTACCCGCATTTTTTTTTCCGTAACGATGAATCACGTCCAGTGAGGATCGACAAACGGTAGTTGAGCCGATGCCCTGATCGGACAGATGACAGGCATTCACGCAGCTCTGAGCGAGTGCGTGAGCAAGCATGCAAAGACGCAAGGGACGAGCGTTGACGCGTCAAGGTCTGTGTTTCGAGAGGGAAAGTGCGGGCTATGTGAATGGAATGTCTGTCTGTGTGTCTGCTTTGTTTGTGCGACACAACAGCTGTTGCTATTGTTGTTGTTCCTGTTTGTTGTTGTTGTGTGTGCACCATGCCAATGCCATGCCACGCCATCATTTGCGGGAGGGGAGACCGAAACAACTATGAACAAAGACCCGATTCGCAAGCACAAACACGGCAAAGGGGAACCAGAAGCGTCGGAGGTTCCATCTCCGGAGGAGATCACATGCGGATCAAGGACCAAACAGGCTCGGTGGGTTGGATCCCAGCTTGATCCCCCGAATACACACACACACCTACACACGCCACAATGAACAAGGAAAAAAAAAAAAAAAAAAAAAAAAAAAGAGAAACCGCAGAGGAAGGAGGGAAAGGAGAAATAGAGAGAGAGAGAGAAATAGAGGAAGAGAAAGAGAGAGGAGGGCGAAGGCAAAAGTGGGCAGCACTGGGTGTCAGGTCGGGATCTCCCTTCTTGGCCGTGGTGGGAGCAGAGCAAACAGAGCAGAGAAAGAAGGAAAGAACGAGGGTAGAGGGAGAGGGAGGGAGAGGAGGGGAGACGGCAATCGTATTGTACCCACGACATGGGAAACACCGCATACACAGAGAAATCTTTTTTTTTTCTTTCTCTCTTTCGTCCTTCCTTCCTTCCTTCCTTCTTTCTCTCTCTTCCTGCTCCTCCCCTTGTTACTCCAAGCCTCATTCATCTTGATTCCACCTCTTTCCTTCCTCCCTCCCTCCTCCACTTCCGTCCCCCGTCCCCTTTTCTCCTGCTTCGTACGCGCTTACTCTCAGGCAGACACAGTGATCCCTTCCACCCACAGCTTCCTGTCTCTAATCCAACCCCTATACCATGGCCTCATCCAACTCCATCGCTAACAACACCGCGGTCCGTCTCGGTGCCGCGGCCTTGTTGAGTGGCGTCTTGATCTACTGGATCTGGGCCTCGACCCAGTCCTCGTCCGAGCCCTCCACCCCTGAAGGTGCCTCTGGCAAAGCCAAGAAGAAAAAGTCATCGAAGCACTCGAGCACTACCACCACCACTGTCACCACTGAAACTGCCACTACTTCAAGCTCCTCCTCTGTTTCCTCAGCCCCCGAAAAGATCCCCGAGACTGCCCATGGTAAGCAACAAGCAACCCCACGCCACTGATACAGAGAATCCTCAGTGAGTGATCTGAGCATCGGAGAGACTTGGCTGATCTGCATTCGGGATCTGTCCACCCATGTCACACATTCGCCGAAAAAAAAATAACAAGAGCACCTAAAAAAAATACCCATCCATGCCCGACCACATGGAACACGCTGGAGCCAGATTCCCATTGGATTGAGAGAAAGAGAGAGAGAGACAGTATATATCTTGCTAACAAGGCCCCCTCTTCATTTTTGACTATAGTAGAGGACTCAAAAGTCCCTAGTGCGGACGCGACAGTGATCGCAGACATTACTTCAGAATCATCGTCAGTAAGTGCTCTGATCAGTAATGTCCAGCTGGTGCCTTCCTGGGGCTTCTGGCTATGTCCTCCTGTCTTTCCCCCGTCTCCCCTGTGTTTCGTGCAGAGGGGTCGATGATAACACGCACAGCGCTCCTTCCTCGTCTTTTGTCTGCGAGAATCCCGACTGTCCCTGATCCCCTTTGTGTGTGTGTGTGTGTGTGTGTGTATCTGTGTGTCTGCGTCTTTCTTTCGTGCCCTCTGATTTGGTCTTGTCCCCGTCCTTTGCCTGTGGGTCTTTGCCTTGCCCGTCCCCCCTCCCCCCTTGTTTTGATGTTTGTTCCCTATTTGGATTTGTGGGGGGCAGTCGTCTGTTCTCCATTACCAGCGGGAAAGAACAGGAAAGGCGGGGGACCATGAGTGAGGTGCCTTGCTGTTGTCCACACATGAACACACGCTAACCCAATAGACTCTCTGTTTTATTGTTCCAGGTCCCATCCGCTCACGCAGATCAAACAACGGAAACGGATGACACAGAGGTTATGGATGCTACCGAGGCCGAGGAGGTCGTGCAGGTGCTGGAGAAGGAGATCTCTATTGCCCACAACGATGCCCAGTTGGAGAAGGTGGTCGAGAACTTGGAACAGCCTTTCATCGCCCCCAAGGAAGAAGCTGAAGAAGCTGCCTTTGAGGAACAGGAAGTCGAGCCGGTGGCTGTCGTAGAAGAAGAGCAAGATGTAGAATCCATCCAGGAGGATGAGGAGCACGAACAGCATGCCCTGGAAACGGATGTGGGAGCCGACACCCCTACTACCCTTGTCGGCGACGAATCCGATCTTGCACATACCCATAACGATACCACCTCCCATGCCCAGGAAGAGAAGCTTGTTGTTGACAAGGCGAAATCCTTGACATCTGCAGTAGCTGACAAGGCCCAGACCCTCCAGGAGGTTTCTCGTGAGGCTCAGCACACAGAGTTGAATGCAAAGGCGCCTATCTTTCAACCCACCTGGATGATGCAAAACGGCACCTCGGCACCTGCTTACACGTACTCTACTCCTTCTCGTCCCAGCGTCGACCTCTCTCGCCAGAACCTCCAACAGACCACCCAACAGCAGTACCAGCACTCTCCTCAATTGCTCCAGCAGCACCAGCAGTCGTCAGGACAAGCCGTGAAGATCAAGGCTAGGTGTCGATTCTGGCCAAACTGCACCAACAAATCCTGCAAGTTCACCCACCCTTCGCTTCCTTGCCGTGATCCCGACAACTGCGCGTTTGGCGACCGATGCAACTTTATTCACCCTAAGGACTTGATCCCCCGCCCACCTCGCAAGGACAAGAAGGACGGCTCCCGTCCCAATGGACGTGGCAAGCCTCGCCCAGGATCAACAGATTCAACCTCGACCCTGACCGATGACGTCCAGGTCAACTACACCGGCCCCAAGTAGACAACTCGCTTCCAGGTCTTTTGTTAGTCTGTTTGTGCTCTCCTACTTCATTTCGTCTATCAGAGCCTACCCAAGTCTGATGTATAGATGGATCATAGGACAACGCGTTGGCCACGGGCTGAACTGAGGCGTTATGGTTAAATGTCGTCAGTAGTTGTTTTTGGTCTTTGTTTTTCTTCCTTCCTTTTGTTCCCTTGTAATCACACCTCTTTTTCACTCTTTTGGTCAATATCATTCTTGTCAACGTGCCCTCTTGCTTCCTTCCATCCTTTTCTATCAGTCGTGTATTTCTACGTTTCTGCTTGCCCACACACTCGCCCTCCGCCCTATACACAATAACTTGCTTCTCCCTACTCTTGCTTTCGATTTCTCTATCCATTTCCCTCACCTTTGGCTCCATTCTTTCGCCTCTTGTCCAAAGGATCCTGAAATAAAACAGGGCGTATTTATCATTCATTGTGAACCCAAGGACCGATATGATTTCAAGGCATCAAAGGATGTCGTCTTTGTCCCTTTCGATGAAAAAGGAGCACGCTCTCTTTCGTACTCAATCGTGCTCTGCACTTCGTAGTGTAGTGGGGGCCATTTCATCGTTACAAGTTTGCGATATGAAGGTTAGGAGGAGTGATTGTCGAACATTCTTAACGCCTACTTAGACTTATTATTTCCTCATCCTCATGTCAAGAACAATCAAGACATCACCGATGATGGAGCACACATACGAATACAATATTGCTGCGACAACATGTCTCTAGGGCCACAAAAGACCCATTGTCAACTTTGTCCACGTAAAAGATATGGCACGCAAAAGATATGACTAGCTTAGTTTTATGTTCAGATAACAGATAGTCTACACGTCGCTATTTTTTTCAAAGTCGAAGCAAGTCTCTGGTATTCCTTTCAAGCAACCTGGACTTTGGGTCTGCACACCTTCTCATACATTGTCGGCTGTAAAGAACGTGAAGGCGAAGAGATGCAAGAAGTATTGTTTGGACACAGACAAAGTGGACAGAACAGGACAGCCATCGAACAAGGCACCGGAACTATGCCATTTCTCCCCCCTAC
Source organism: Entomortierella parvispora (assembly GCA_963573315.1). NCBI lineage: Eukaryota > Fungi > Mortierellomycota > Mortierellomycetes > Mortierellales > Mortierellaceae > Entomortierella > Entomortierella parvispora. The sequence goes on from OY752146.1 coordinate 2,365,337, forward strand.
TTCCCTCCCCCTCTCTCTTCTATGCATCCATTCATTGCAAAAATAACTGGGTGGGTACACCAAGAACGCGTTCTGAAAATCCACCCGTGTCGTTCAAAAGAAGGCAGAGCTCCAATGCAAGATTCCTTAGTTCCCCCCGTCTGAGGCAGAGTAGATGCAGAATGCAGAAACAAAAACAAAAAAAGTTGCCATGGAGCTGCAAACTCTTGAGGCCAAGGATAACTTGCCGCAGTGCTTTGCCATGAAAACTTCCAGAGTGCCTTCCTTTTCATGCTATTCTTTCATGCCTTTGCGTTCAGTCACTGGAACATTCACCTTCTCTCCCCCCCCCCCCTCCTTTAAAGTCAATAAATGTTTACTGAACAATTGCACCACCGAGCGAATAAGCAAAAGGGAAGCTGTCGACCAAGAAGTGTAAGGCAAAGTTTTGTGACGTAGCACTGCAGAAAGCACGCTGTGGCATGCGAAAAAGACCTTTGAGATGGTCAAGGATAGAAGAAAGACAGAAAGAAAAAAAAGGTATAAAAGATGGATGAAGTATCCGTTCAAACAGCATCCATCTCCCTCACTCTCCTTCCTCAGCCTTTCCTTTTCTTCGCACCTACTGAACCCAACCAACCAAGAATCCGCTCCATGACATCCTCAGAGCAGACCACTGTCTCCTCCAGCTGCCCTGTAGCTGTCTTCAAAGACACCCACTATCAAGTCACTATGGACAGGATCTATAGGGTCCATAGTGGCTTGGGGAACAAGTTGAGCATCCCTGCTTTGGCGATCGTAGGCGATCAGTCCACCGGCAAGTCGAGCGTTCTCGAGGCCATCACGAAACTACCTTTCCCACGAAGTGAAGGGGTGTGTACCCGTTACGCGATCCAAGTGAACATGCGATACAACCCAGACCTGGAAAACGACGTCTTGTACGCGAGAATCGATGGCGAAGAAGAGTTCAACATGCTTTACTCTAAAGGTTCCGGACCTTCGACGTTCCCTGAAGTGATTGAGAATGCCAACAAGTATCTTTTGAATGGCAAAATGCCTGTTTCCATGAAGGTCTTGGAGGTGACCTTGTCGGGCCCTCATCAGTCACCTCTCACCTTGGTCGACCTCCCAGGTTATGTTCACACAGTCAGTGATAACGAAGATCAGAATCTCCCTACGGTCATTGAAGAGATCAATAGCCGCTATATCGCGGATCCACGTACCATCATCTTGGCGGTCATGCAAGCCAGCGTGGAATTCGAGAACTCAAAGATCCTCGGTGTGGCAAAGACGTTTGACCAGCAAGGCCAGCGCACTGTCCCGATCATCACCAAAGTGGACAAGATGGTCAGCTTTGACAAGTGGATGAATGTCATTCGTAACCAAAGCAAGAAGATGAAGCACGGTTACTTGGTGATGAGTAACCAACCCGAACTGCCCGGTGAGACGTACTCGTGGGAGACCTCCCGTCAAAGGGAACATGAGTTATTCTTCAAGCCGGGCAAATGGAGCGATATCGATGATAACCGCAAAGGCCGTCAGGCTGTCACCACCTTCTTGAGTGAGTTGCTCTTCCATCATATCTCCAACGAAATGCCGTCCTTCAAGGTCGATGTACGAAACTCGATCCAGGGTTTTAAAAAAGAGCTTGAAGCTTTGGGAACGGCGATTGCTGACAAGGAGACTGCGTACAAGGCGGTCGCATCGGCCAACCTAGCGATTTTGAGGAAGGTCGACCGTTACCTAGTCGCCGATTACGACCCTCAATACATTGCCGCCTACTGGGAAAAGCCCGTCCCCACGTCCAGCGAGGAAACGGACGAGGATGGAAACACTTTTCTTGTCAAAGATGCCGACGATTCTCATTTCGTTCGCGCGGCCTTGCATAGACTGTATCACAAATACCGTGCGACCATGATGGACCCTACTCTCCGCACAGTTTCTAGCGCAATGTTGGAACATCAGATCTCACTTTACAAGGGCAACGAGCCCTCGGGCTTTGTCTCGTTCACGACTTTTAAAAACATTTACAATGGCCACTACCTCCCGGCCTGGAGAAAAGTCACGGACGCGTATGTGAGCAAGATGCATGGTCTCTTCTCGGATGGTCTCCGTGGCCTCATTAAGCATTCAGCAGATGGCGCGACAGGTAGAGTCTTTACACGGATATTTAGCCAGTTCTCTCGACTCCAAGAGGAGGCCATCAAACTGGAGGTGAACAACATTTTCGAGGATGAACAGACACCGTTCACACTGAGCCGGCATTACATGGAGACTATCCACAAAGAACGTTCTAAACACTACCAGATCCCCCCTCTCCCAGCGGAGCAGTCCATCCTGTCTGCGGGTTCAAGTTCTGCTGGGAAGAATGTGGCAGGGTCCCCACCTGGATCTCCACAGCCTCAAATCCCGGAGGGGGACTCTGAGCCGCCACAGACGACGAGCGATTGGAACGACTTGCTGACAAGAAAGGCTCTGGTCCCCTGTTTGATCGCCTACAACACGACGGCGCTGGAGCGTATCATTGACAAGGTGGTGATGCAAACTATTGAGCGCCATATGGTTCGAAAGATTGGCGACTACTTTGAAATGATTCAAAGGGTGACCGATGAGGACCTGGAATGCATGGTCGAGTCTGCCGCTGTCAAGGATCAACGCCAGCAGCTCCAGAACAAGATTGATGAGTATGAGAAACTTTTGGACGAGCTGTAAATGAGTTCTCTCTCTCTCTCCCTCTCTCAGTGTCTTCTGTCTTCTATCAGTCCACTCCCTTTCAACTCCACTGATATATCCATTCTTTCTTATCACTGTGTTCACTACCCAATAAATTGTTTGTTGTCAATGTTTTGAGAGCGACAGGATTGTGAGGACACAAGCCAAGAAGTATAGTATGTAGAGTTCCTTGTTGGCAAGGTTCTTATTTTATTTACATCGTTCTGTGAAGATAAGAGATCATGCATCGTCCTTATCTATATCTATCGCAGACACAACTTCCAATTGATGGAAGTGGGGGGAGGAGGGCAGGCAAGACTTTTAGACATTGCGCTCGATATCTCCGAGGGCAGAGTTGCCATGTCCACGTGCCTCCATGGAGCGATCATTGGTGGCGCCTCCGACGGCCTTCTGAGCAGCTCCCTCGATGTTGTGGCCGACACCCTTGGCGTGGGTCTCGGCTTCCTGGGCGCGCTGGTTAGCCTGGGCTTGGGCCTTTTGGGAAGCTCCGGAGCCTTCAAGAGACTGGTTTCCAACGGCGTGGCCGACGGTTTCCTTGGCGCCACCGACGGCAGAGTTGTAAGTGTTGGAGAGACGATCGGTCATTTTGGAAAAAAGGTTGATTGCTTGTTGCTGGAGAGAGGAATGTGTGTGTGTGTGTGTGTGTGTGTAGATGAAGACGAAGGGGATTTCTGGGTAATGGGCCGGGTATTTATACAAAAATATAACACCTCTCCATTGCGCCTGTCCTCCACCTCGTATGGAATAGACCCGTGATGGAATGGATCCGAGAAACTGTTTTTTCAAGGCTGACGAGTGGGGTTGAGGGCTTGGTGTGGAAGTGACGACAGTCAAGAGCCCCCAGAGGACAGGTCACCTCAATCTCTTCCAAAAAATGATGACGCGTGTATGATTCGCGTCGCTGAAACTTGAGACAATAATCTCGGAGCGCGCCCCTTCATCGGCCAGAAAAGGGGGGGGGGGGTTCAGATGAGAGCGACCAAGAAAGTGACGATAATGATGACGCAATTCCCGGATGTACTGAAAGCACAGCAAAGAAGGGAGTTAGGTAGTCGCGCACACTCGCTTCCACCATTCCATCCTAACTGACGTTGTGGGATCGGGGTCACCCAGATCTCCTTGGAGTTATCAGCGAATACTTTCACTCCCAACAACTCTTGTGCGCCCTAGAGTCACCGTCATCATGACGAAAAAGTTCTCGGGTCGAGGTTCAATGAGCAAATTTTCCTTTTTAATAGTTGTCTACTTGAATTGTTTCTTTTTGAATGTTGTCTTTTTACGTATCAAAACTATACAATCCTCCTTCAATACTGTGGACGCAGGGAACTGCGTGTACGTGTTAAGGAGGGGGAGGGAAGCCGAGCCATTAGTTCTCACACCCTGAATGGTTCTCAATCGCATTTTCCACAACTTGTTACTCGCGCAGTTCTCGTAAAAAGAAGTCAGTGGCGGGATAGTCACTAGACGCGTACGAGGTGTGGGGATGGCCATTCATCGGTCCAAGAGGTTGTTGTTGACCTCCACCTCCTCCAAGGATAGAGCCCGTCACACCCGAATCGTAACCATGACCTCCGCTCATCATCATTGGTTGCTGTGTTCCTGGGTAACGGTATTGAGAATAGTCTGGAACTGTGCCCGTGCTTGAAAGACTCATGTGCTGCTGATGCAGAGGGCCGGATGTGACGAGTTGTTGTCCATACGGATCTTCATAATAAACGTGCTGTTGCTGTTGCTGTTGAGCGTGCTGCATGGAAGGGGAGGATCCAGAAGTCGTTGAATGTGCAGAGCCAGATCCACCTCTGGCTAAATTCGCACCACGGCCCGATCCAACAGCTGCGGCAGACACACTGGCAGTCGTCATGGATGTGGCCGTGATAGGGAGCGAGGAATCGTGTGCGGCTGGGCGGAAGATATCCGTGTAATTGGCATACTCGATATCATCGTCCTCCAAGCTACGACCAGATCCCAATCCACCAGCGCTTCCCCCGCTCGAAGAGTTGCGAATCTTGCTCTTGAACTGTCTCGAGGGCTGGAAGAGAAAAAGAAGGGATTCAAAATCAGTCGAAAGGCCTACAAAAAGAAAAAAAAAGAAACAAAAACACAAAAAACCAAAGAAAGAAGGGACCTACCGAGAGTTTCCACTTTCTAAAGACCCAGACACCGATACCAGCACAGACAACAATGGCTCCAATCACAACACCGATCGTGATCCCGGTTTTGTTGCTTGTGCTGCTGCCAGAAGTCGCCGCTTCCGAGGGTCGGACTAATCCTGAAGAGCTCGCTGTCGAGGAAGGGTCCTCATGTCCAGAACCAGTAGGGAGCACATGACTTCCGCCGTTACTTGTGACAGGAGGCGGCACAGGTCCTCGCGACTTTGAAGTTGGGACCACCACAGGAGGAACGGTTGATGTCGTGACAGGCGGAACCGTCGCCTCAGAAGTCACAGGTGGGGGGACAGAGGTTGGCGGCACAGTGGGCTGTTGCGTGGCGGTAGTTGTCACAGGCGCCTCAGTGGTCGTGGTTGTTGCAGGGGGGATTGGGTCGGATGTAGGAGGAACAGGAACCGTTGTGGGAGGAGCCGGATCCGTTGTGACGGGTGGTGAAGATGTTAGAGGATCAGTCGTCACTGGTGGCGCAGGGGAAGGAGTTGGAGGGACAACATCGGAGGTTGTTTCATCTGTATGGGTAGTAGTTGGAGTAATGGGAGGGAGAGAAGGAGGAGGAGGTTCAGAGGAGGTCAGATCTATAGTTCAGAGGCAGATATACCACAAGAAAGACGCTGATGAGCAAAGCAGAAACAGCAACAAGAAAAAGGAAGAAAAGAAAGAAACAGGTCCAAGAGAAATTGGGTCATTTACGGGTGGTTTCAAGCGGGGAGGGAGAGGAGACACCTTTAGACGAAGGATGAGAAATAGGCGCACTTGCAGTTGTAGCAGAGGCGACTGCATCCGTTGTGGCTGGTGGTGGCGACGACAAGGAGCTTTCTGAAGGGTTCATTGTTGATGTACCTGTGTGTGTTTGTTTGTTCATGTGTTTGTTTTGATTGTTTTGTTTGTCGTATTCCAAAGAATGTAGACGACATGAAGAAGTAGAAAGAACAGAGTTGGTCAGTCCTTGTCCAACAATGACAAAGCGCAGACTGCTGTGCGCACAACTGCCCTCCCAGTTACGACAGCAATTGCTCTCAACTGTGTACATCCATCCCTCTTCTGTGCTCTCAACACACCGGGGTCAATCAAAGTTGGAACGCGGGAGCAAACCCCTCCAGTAGATCCAACACACCAAAATGATCAAGAGAGAGAGAGAGAGAGAGAGAGAGAGAGAGAGAGAGAGAGAGAGAGAGAGAGAGAGAGAGAGAGAGAGAGAGAGAGAGAGAGAGAGAGAGAGAGAGAGAGAGACAGAGTAAAGGAAGAGGGTAACTGAACTCAATAGGAGAGATAAAGTGTGTGGATTGCCAAGCGTGAGGAAGAGGACAAAGAGAGGGGCGACGTCGAATCTCCTTTGTTTGAATTCACAAATTAAACATTGCCAGGAGCCAGGGTTTTTAAAAAGATGAAGCGGCTTTTCCTCCCATGGCCGCTCTCATACAACGGCAAAATAGGATTGGTGTGACACAGTTCAGGAAAGGGATGCCTGCAGGTGAGTGCATGCAGCCGCATCATTAAACGGGAAGAGTTTGGGCTGGGGCCTATAGATCGTTGGGACCCCCCCCCCCCCTCCCCCCATAAAAAAAAAGAATAAAAAAAGATAGCGAAAAAGTGTGCCTTTTACCTGCTGAATGGGGTTGGGACGGGATCAGGGTGTCCAGTAAGCCTCGTCTTTGGAGGGCAGCGTTGTGGTTGTTGATCCGACGAGAGTGCGAGCGACGGAGGTATGACCGAGGAATCTCGATATCCTCAGCAGTAGACGCTATTGTTCCTGACTCTGCTGTATCCTCGTGCCTCTGATAGATCCCTGCGCCCTGAATCTGTTGTTGACCGTTACAGTTGTTGTGGTTGGACGAGAGAGCAGTGAGGGCGAGGACAAAGGCCGGAAGCAAGGTCAGAGCTGAAAATGACCTCATGGTTGTCGTTTGTCTCTTTCAAGGCTGTGGGAGGAGGTGAGGTGAGGAAAAGATGTGTGCAATGAACGGATTGTGCGAATCGCGAATGAGAAACAACAGAAATAAAAAGGCTCTCAGTCGTCAGATTTGCGCACAGGACAGGTGAGCAATGAATCAATGATTGAATGGATGAATGAGAATGCAAAAGACGATGAATGAGTGGAGAAATGAATGCGATGCTGAGGGGAGAGAGAGAGAGGAAAAAAACAAAAAAAGAAAAATATGGGCAAAGACGTTGTTCCTTCTCATGCAACTGCACCTGCACAATCACACCGTTCCTTTTCATCGTGCCCCTGAGGCTTTTTTTCCATTTTTTTTTCAAACACACTTGCAGGGCCAGTAACCCAGACTTTCTCCGGCGCTCTGCCATTCGGCCATTATGATTATCTCGTCCTCCTCCATACAGTGACAGTATGAGATTATGAGTACAGTTCACAGGTACCTCCCCGTCCTGGTGGCCCACCACACGTGTATTTTTAGCAATAAGCTGGGAACAGGGTCTCCCGATCCTCATGCAGACCGAAAGAGCCTAGAGGACACCTTGTCCATCGAGGTTATTTTTATTCTTTCTTTGTGTTCACGACCCCTGTGCTCAAAGGTGCCACTGCACAGCCTGCGCCACTCTTCGCCTTGTTATGTTCTCCTCCCTGGTCGCGACAATGCACAATGACCTCGCTCGCCTCTCATCAACAAGGTAAGCATGACCGGGACTTCAATTGTTGTCTCGGATTTTTTATTTGAGTCTCGGGGGTCAACAAGTGGGATCGGCAAATGTGGAGGGTGTCAACAATGGCTCATGTCACATCGCCTTGGGCCCAGAGGAGGCGCTGGCGCCGACTACATCAAGCAAATTCCATCCACCAGGTTCCTCACATTGTGCCAAATATCACTCACCTTAGTAGCTCTGCTCAATTGATCAAGGAAAAACAAAGGGTGGCTGTCATCGATTCATCTTCTGTGGGTCCATGCTTCTGGAATCAACGTCGTCTCTTCGTTTCTGTTGGTCCGCATCAATTATTTCTCTTTGTTTGCTGGCAATGAGCAGCCCGCAAAAAAAAAAAAGCACAGTGATTGTCGTTCGGTGTCTAGTTGAATAAGCTGGCTTGCCTGCTCTTGGCGAGGCATTGGGTCTGTCTAGTTGATCTGTAGTTTTGGGGTTGGGGGCTCAAGCGCCAAAGGAAGGTCGGCAAGGGTTCGCTTTGATATCGAATATCATCCGGGTTGGTTTTATTGTGGCATTGTAGCGAGTTTGCTGAGGTTGTTGTAGTTGAACAAGTTGTGTAGCAATTGGGTTGAATATTACAGTTGTAGCACATGAGGTCGTGATCTGGTTGGGTTCCACGTAGAGCTGCAAGATGAGATCGGTCGTTTTGACAGAGAAATCATTGCCATCATGACCATCTTTGTGTCTAGTAACGGTCGTATCTCTCATCGTAACGCGATGGTGGGCGACGGTCATAGCCACCACGATCGTAAACTGGCCTATCTTCATATCCTCCACGGCCACCCATCTCGAAAGGGGCGGGTCTGTAATCACGAGGAGGACGGTCGTCGTATCTGGGTCTGGCACCTCCCATCCATCTACCACAGTCGAAAAAAAGAACAATATCAATCAAACCGCCACTGGCAACAAGGTAACGCTGATACATTCATTAATCACGCCTGACTTTAGATAAAGAGCCCTGGCAAGGTACCAATTGCAAAAGAGCATGTCGCAACCATAGCGTCGGCTCGACGGACGACAGGTTGTTTTTTTGCTCGATTGCCTTTGACAAATTGTTTCGAGTCCTACCTATCGTAATCATAGTCTCGATCATACCTGTCGTAGGGAGCAGGACGGCCATAGTCACCTCCACGCATGGGAGGAGCACCTCTGTAGTCTCTGGGATCAGGTCCACGGGGATCGTAGCGAGGCTCGAATCTATCGGCGCGACGATCTCCTTCATCACGCGCAATGCCGAAACGGGTTTGCGTTAGTATCATGTGTTCAATAAGGCGAGAACAATGGGTTTCGCCAACGTGCATTAATCCCGATACCATAAGGGTAATAAGGCATACCCACGCCCCGCTCACGCTTAGGTGGGCCGCGGTATTGACCAGGAGTAGGGGTTCTGGCACGGCCGCGTCTGGCCTGAAAACATATGACAATAGGGAGACATTCTGTTAGGCACTGTCTACTGATGTGGCAAGTCCAGACACAGAGGCAGTAAACGACACAGCAACATACCATGCTGACGGACATGGCGCGTCCGTGGAGCTCGAATCCGCTCAAAACAGACATGGCGGCATCGGCATCCTCAGGGCGAACCATGGTCACAAAAGCGAAACCACGGGACTCGCGGGTGTGGGGGTCGTACATGATCTGGACTTTCTCGACCTAAAGTGGACAACAATGAATAGCGCAGCGGGGGGGGGTCAGTGAAAAGAAGGCAAGTAGGTCCGAAGAGCTTTTCTTTTGGACAGAGTGGGCATGGTGTTGTCCGGTGGTGGCCATAAGGCAGGAGAGTGCTGGTCAGAGTGGTGCCTGCAAGCATCATTTTAAAATCGGGGCGCGGAGAGTCCGGGACGTGGAGGCTCGCTGTTGAGGAGCATTGGCGCTGAAGGTGCCCTTTTTTTACGGTTCGGTTGTATCGGATTCTCACCTTGCCGTATTTGCCAAACAGATCTTCGAGGTCGCCGACGTCGGTCTTCATGGAGAGGCCGTTGACAAAGAGGTTGTTGCCGGGGTTGACACTCTCATCGGTCTCGTTGGTGGGGTTGCTGTTGGGAGTTGAAGATAACAAAAAGAGTTGATTGGCGTCAGGAATGAGATAAGCTCTTGGATCCAGATTGATCAGATCAAGTGGTGACCATGTGTCCATGTTTGCCGTCCATGGTTGTCCATCTGCCGGCAGACGAGGGGAGTCATCACCGTCGGAAACATGTCATCTTTGAGTATGGGCTTCGATGTCAAGCGCTGTCTTGAACGGGAAACAATAGAGTAGCGGCTCGGAGACACGTCATTGAGGCCGGCAGAGGGAAAGGCGGGCGGGGGGCAGTGTGGCATGGATGTCCCGGAGATAGAGGAAAACACAGGCAGGGAGACATACCTTGCACGGGCGGGCGAACGGCTTCTTGGGCGAGGAGAGCGCGATCTGGAGGTGGAGGAGCTCTTGGCACGGCGGTGCTCCGACTTTGTGGCGCTGTAGTCCTGCTCGCTCATGGTGGATGGATTAGTTGAAAGGAAGAGGGAAGGGGATGGAGAGAGAGAAAGAGAGAAAGAGAGAAAGAGAGAGGAAACAAAAGAGATGGCAAAAAAACAACGAGAGGCGATGGCTGTGAAAGATCAATCTTTCAAACACAGAAGAAAAAAAAAAGGAGGCGAAAGGGGTGTGCTGGATTGGGGTGTGTGTGTGTGCGTGTGCGTGTGCGGGCTGCTGCAGGCAGAAGGAAAGGCAAAGCAAAAAAAAAAAAAAAAAAGTATGTACTCACGTGAGGTCATTTCAGTCTCTCGGCCCCTTAAACCAACATCCACAGTCACTAATCTCGTTGCCGTGTAAACACCTCAGGGACACCTCGACTTCAATGTCATTCATTCATTCCGTCCGTCCGTCAGCCCGTCGCCATCGAATCAACCTCCCATCACAATGTCCAGTCCATTTATCCGCACAACTGCCATCGCCGCCAGCCGTACATTGATGCGTGCCGGCGGTCGTCCTGCCGGCATGAAGAAGGGAGGCACCTCCCTGAACGGCGACGCTCGTAACGACCTCATCAAGAAGGTCCTCTTTGACGCCCCCCCTCGCCCCCCCGTTCGCATGACCACAGAGGATATGACCCGCCACGAGACCATCGAGAGAGCCTGGAAGTTGGTCCGTCAACAACGCAAGCAGGAGCAGACCGACGCCCTGAAGAGGAAATTCGAGATGATGCGCAAGGCCAATGCTGAGCTTGAGGCCACGAGTCCCCAGCTGTTCAAGCACTCCCAGACGAAGGAGAGGAATGCCGTCTTCCCTAGACAACTCAGAACTTTGACCGATACCCCACCAAAACAGATCTGGAACTATCGGGAAGCTGCTGTTGCCACCCCCAAGGCATGATCGGATTTTTCTTGATGGTATAGTCACCACCAAAAGATATCAGGAATTCAAAAGTAACCCATCGGATCGGAGGATCTCATAGAGGGATGACAAGGGACGCAAAACGCATCGGATCGAACGCATTTATATTAAATCAATTGTACACCACCTTAACGACTATCAATGCTGCCGGGCGAGCTGAAATCAAGACGTTATCGGAGCAAATTCGAGAAGGATACAGATGGAATCTGGGTCATATACGAATTTTATGGGTACAGTTGTATCTTGTAGCGGGTGGTGATCATTATGAAGTGGAAGGGACGTTGCTTCTATTGTTTTGGCGGGGGTGATTTCGGCGACTCTGGGCTGTGTTTGCGATTTCTTCGTTCTTGTTTCTCTCGCTCTAAACGAGCATGCTTTTTCCGAAGCCATGTTTCCTTGAGGACCTTCCGGACATCCTCAAGACCCTTACTGAAATTCTTTTCACCAAGGCCAGCCAACAACTCGACTTGATCTTCTTTGATCTCAAAGTTAAAAGTTGAGCAAAACGGATCGGTGCCTGGATTGAATTCCTTCTTGTACTCTGGATTGGGGATCAGAGGGAAATAGATCAAGGTGATTGGATGCACATCGCCATCTTTGCTGGAAGTGTTTGCTTTGGAGTGACTGGGCGGAGGAGTGAGCTTGTCAGGTAAATCGATATGATCGGCTTCTCGATCGTCGGCCGCGATACCGTGAAAGACTTCAACAAGGGTCATTTTACGAGGAGGGCCTCCTTCTTGCTTCTCCAGTTGCTCTGCCCGAGTTTTCGAAATAGGAGGCCACCTTTTAATGCCTCTGCGTTTGACATATTCATCTATCTCACTTTTGCGGTTAGTGAAGTAGCTCTTCCAATAAGGAGAAGCAGTATGTGGGTATTCAAGAGTTGTAACATACCTGTCTTTTCAAACCAAGGAACGCTCTCAATGTCAGCACTGCTGTCAAACGCCAAAATGACATCAACATTGCGACCTGGTCGAAGCAAGGGATAGAGAGGGAGGTTGTTGTCCATTCCTGCGTCGTTCAAATAAATGTTCTTTCTCTGAGAGAAAAACTCTGCCTCTGGTTCGGGGTTGGGCAATTTGTAAATCGGATTGGGGAAGCACGAGGGAGAGAGTGGATGGATCAGGCCCATTCCGTCCAAATACTACATAATATTGAAGAATGTCAGTAATGAAAGTTCAAAGAAGCGAGGTTAACATGGAAGCTTTGCAGATTGATTCGTACATTACCTCTTTGATATAAGAATCCATAGAGTCGGACATGGCTTTGTTGAGAAGAGGTCGCACTTCCTTGTAATAATCGGCCAGCGTTGCAGTGAAAGCCGATCCAAATGTTCCCAACAGGATTGCCAAGTTTGTCTCTGGTATTCTTTCAACGCTCTTGCCCTCCACAAACCGCCTTCCAAAGGCCCAAGTGGGAATCCAGGCTAGAAACGATTACACCGATCCAAAGTGTCAGCTGGCGGGTTATAAAGTCACAGTGGCCCGCAAAAACACATCACACATACCTGACGTCTCCTCGCTTCCAAACTCGTAGGGTGTCATTTCAAACCATTGGTAGTAATGGGTATCGTCGTCGTCTTCGTTTGCAATGGCATCATTAACTACGAGTTCACCATCATGTTTGGCCTCTGGAGAAGTTCCTGGAAGAACATGTGATACGGCAGTGTAAATCGGTAGAGGCTGGTCGCCATAGTTGGTCCAGCGACTCTGTTGTGAGAGTTTAAAGTCAAGGGGATCAACCCATTCTCCATCGTCACCATCTCTCTCGCGATGTATTAGAAGTCTCGACGCCAAAACTGTACCGAAAGCATCCACCAGAGTCAGAACACGGTTCTTACTGTACTTTTGAACAACTCCCTCTAGAATCAATTGTGCCGCTCCTGGGTTGGTCAACATGGTGTCGATAAAGGATGGATAATGGGCAATGGGAGTGTTCAACGACTGTTTGAAATGCGCCATGGTTTTTGTGAAGGATCTTTGACCCAGAGTTAAATATTGGGCAATCATCCAGCAGCTGCCCGAAACTCCTGCCATGTACATGGTGCAGTCAAATAGTCCTGACTTCTTTGCGGCAGTCATGTAGCCGAGGGAAGAGATCATTGCTCGGTAACCACCACCACTGAGAAGGCAAAAGAAATGTTATTAGTGGCTGCGTCATATTGATGACAGCACTGAATGTAATACGTCCGTACCTTCCAGCAAAGGCTATGATAGGAATGTCGCTCTCCTGTATGTCAGACTCCTTGACTCCAATGAATTTTGCAAACGCCTTCTTCATCTTTTTCTTGCGCGCGATCTGGAATGCGGCTTCCTGAGGGCAGAGACTGTTTCCTGTTCTGAATGGGCCGACAATGGTAAGAGAGTAAGCGATGCAGTCACACACAAAGGGGGATCCCATCGTATTCGTGGTATCAACTGCCATGTCACTACACTGAAAGATGTTTACCTGACTGATGCATCAAGCTGGATCTCTGGGTTTTTGTTGCAGTCAGACATGTTGGCGACGATAGACTGGTAGAGCGACCCGTCTCCAAGTTGTAATTCCTTGCGGATGGTATCAACAGCAGTAAAGTAGTCGGCCAAAGTAGGTACACGTCCCTTGATCTCTTCACCAATCTTTTCGCCCAGACTGTGGACTTTATCCATGATATCGTCCATGGAGAGGGTTGGCATTTTCGGTATGGGGATCGAAGGCAGCGATCCTGGAAGCTTAATTTTATCGCCATCTTCGGTTGCAGCGTCCTTTCCTGAGCCTTTACTCTTTTGATCCTCTCCGCCCTCCTGCGTGGAAGGTGGTTCAGTTTTCATCTCCAGTACTGGTGCCTTTGGGTGCTTGGGATCTTCACAGGCTGCAGCCTTGGAGTTACTTGGCATCAGAATAGCAGAGCAGACACTGAACAAAATAACTGCAGAGGATTTCAGGTCTGACCATCGCGTCTCTACAAAATGAGAGAGAGAGATGGGTCGGTCAGTTCAAAGGAGGGTTTCAAGTAAACAAAAGTTGTGGAATAATGCGGGACAGAGCATCCACGCGCATACAACAGGAACGTGGATCGGATCGTGGAAAATTACCGTTTGGTTGTGGTTGATTATCGTCGCTCTTGTTTCCCCTGCTATTATTCCCGTGATTTTGATTGCTGTTGCCTCTTGAAGTGGAGGAGGAGAAGGGACTGTAGCGCTGGTGCTCTTTTGCAATTGGGAGGAGAAGCGGACGCCAGGGTCCTGAACTAGGAGTCAAGAGGGCAAAACTTGCGCGGTTCGGACCAAGACGCCAATGAGACGCGGCGGGCCGATGCAGCTTTGAGAAGAGAAGTGGGGCCATGGAGAGCAGACGGGAGGGTGGCTGCAGTCGTTGATGGAGTCAGTCCGGCTTTGGTAGGTGATTCAACACGGGGCTAGCTGGCTTGCATGAGATGTCTGTTTGCTGAGCTGAGGGCAGAAGAAAAAGAGAGGAATGTTGGGCCAAGGGAACAACGGCCGTGAAGGGGGAGCGAATGACCGCCCGCACGTGACGACTGGGCACAGTCTGCAGATGGCAGATGCAGAGTGTGCAGCAGAGGGCACACTGTCTGTCTGTGTCTGCAGTGTTGGAACCCACTTGGCAATTTTTATTTTTTTATTTTTCTCCTTGCTGATCTGTCCTCTTGCACTCTCTCTCTCTCTTTTCTCTTTCATTCCTCACACGACCTGACATCGACCCCATCGACCTCGTCTGTTTGCTCCCCTCCCCCCTCCCCTTGCTGATCTGCTCTTCCCTTGCGCGCATTCGCCCCTTCTTACCCTGAAAGAAGCATTCGTTCTCTCTGCCCTCCTGGAGATCAATTAATGAAAAACACTCTCCCTCACCCTTCGCCCCACAGCAATGAACGCTCAGTCCACCTCCCTCAAACTGATACCCAAACCAACAGCCACTCTGACGAGCAGCTGAACCCCTCCTCCGATGCCCTCTCCCTCTCCAGTCAGAGGCGCCTCTCCCGGGCACCTTCAGTCCACGCCAGGGCCTCGTCCATAGCCTCTGCTGCTGCTGGAGTGTCCAGTGCTGCCGACCCCAACTACTCTTCCCCCAACTTGCCCTTCTCCCCCTACTCTCCTCCAAACCTGCTCTCGCTGCGGTTCAACAATGAATCGGAAAGTGAGCATGACTCTGATGAAGAAGACAGTGATCGTACCGAGGGAGAAATGCGTCATTCTATCCCAAAGGCGAGCGCTCGACCTAAACTTGTCGCCAAACGCACGTCCATGTTTGGTGAGTTGACCCATTGCCACACAAAACCAACTATTGTCCTCCCCCTTTGTGCTTGCTTGGATTTCGTTGGAATATGGATACACTGACGAAAAATCGCCGACCGTTTGGGAATGAGGGAATCCATGCCGACTTGTAGAGCCTGGGGTGTGTAATGAGGTCATGACCAGGAACTAGCTGATCCGGGCACCGTTGGAGCGGCTCTCGAAAAAACACTTGCACCGGGAGAGGGGATTGAAAACATAGGAGCCGTGGACTTATCTGGATCCACTGGACCAAGTTCGTCCCTGCGTTTTCGCAAAGGACACAGAAGTTGCTGTTGAGTTGAGGGTGGACTTTTGATTTTAGGAGCCCGAAAGTCAGACTTTCAAACAAACAGCTCTTTTCCCAGGACAACCCAACGACTAGGAACTCCTTGAACTTGACCGTTACCTAATAACAGCCGTTCTCTGACACCGTTTATAGATCAAAAGCATGATCGGAGCAAGCAGCGTGTCTATCTCGAAGAAGAGGATGTGGAATTAATCATTACTGGATACCGCTATCGTCAGTACAAGCTGTACCTGTACTACGTCCTGTGCGTACTTTCCTTCGGCATTGTGTTTCTACTTGGTCGGTGGATGCCACAGCGGTTTATCTCGTTTGTCGCAGAGACATGTGAGATGAGCAGGGCAGAGTGCGTGGTGGTCCAGGTAAAGAAATTATTGTCCAGGTCTGCGCCTGTACTGCGGATCTTGCTGTACGCCAAGCTCACAGAGATAACAAAAAAAGGACTCTTCTTTCTCACGATAATCTTTCTGCCCTCCTACTTTCTTAGAATGAATGGGGTCAGATAGCCATCGAACCCATCTACACCAAATATTACGGTGGGCCCATCGACTCTGTCTTCAGTCCAGAGCAGTTGGAGAAGGCAGCCGATGATGACAGTATCGATGAAACAGTTGTAAGTGTCCTGGAGCAGTAGTGCTTTTGTTCATCTTTGTTGGGATTTATGGGCTTTGTGGTCTTTGTGGACCTTGTAACTAATGTGGCGCGTTTTTTGTCTGACCCCTCTGGAAATGTTGATGCCAATTTAGACCACAGGAATGCTGCATGATATGAGGTACTTCGACTACCAATATATCCGGTTCATCTACAACCCTTCGGCGCAGGTCTTTATGCAGAACTCGCAATGGAAGGATCCCGACTGGTCCAACATCCCCAATTGCGAACGCGGTATTGGACGGGAGACCCACCAGGAGAGAACCATGGTGTTTGGACAAAACATCATTGACGTTCACGAAAAAACGATTGGTCAGCTTCTAGTGCAGGAGGTACTTCATCCGTTCTACGTCTTTCAGGTGTTCTCCATGATTCTGTGGTTTGCGGACGATTATTACTACTATGCCGCCTGTATCTTTGTCATTTCGACCGTATCTGTGGTCACAGAGTTGATCGAGACCAAGAAAACGATGCGGAGAATGCGTCAAATGTCCCGTTTCACCTGCAACACCAAAGTCTTTCGCTCAGGACGATGTAAGTTCCGCCACCCCTGCATTTTGACGTGGTTTATCGTGGAATCGCATCACATATTGACTGATGAAATTTCTTTTTTATTACTATTCTAATTCAGGGCGCTATATTGGATCTGAGGAGCTTGTCCCTGGCGATGTTTTTGAGGTCACGGACTCTGACCTTGCCGTCTTTCCTTGCGACGCCGTCCTTCTTTCTGGAGACTGCATTGTGAACGAGAGTATGTTGACTGGAGAATCCGTTCCAGTCTCCAAAGTCCCCGTGACAAGTGCAGCGCTCCAGCACATGGATTTGTCGCTGGCGAATATACCCACCGAGTTGGCCCGCCATTTCCTCTTCTCGGGCACCAAAATTGTCCGTGCTCGACCAGGAGCTGCCTCTACCACGGATGCATCCGTCGAGGAGGATGAATATGGAGTCAACCCACCTTTGCGCGGATTGGCCATGGTGGTCCGTATAGGCTTCAACACTACCAAAGGAACGTTGATCCGGTCCATGTTGTTCCCCAAGCCTAACGACTTCCAGTTCTATCGGGATTCCTTCCGGTTCATCGGTATCCTGGCCATTATTGCCGGCGCGGGCTTTTTGATCTCGTGCGTCAACTTTGTGAAGATGGGTGTACCCTTCAGAATGATGATTGTCAAAGCCCTGGATTTGATCACCATCGTGGTACCTCCGGCCCTGCCCGCCACCATGTCGATCGGTACCAGCTTTGCGATTGCGCGATTGAAGCGATCCAACATCTTTTGTATCAGTCCGACGCGTGTCAACATTGGAGGCAAGATCAATTGCATGTGCTTTGACAAAACGGGAACTTTGACCGAGGACGGTCTTGATGTCTTGGGTGTCCAGTGCGCTGATAGTGAGACGGGAAAGTTTGGTGAGATGCTCAAGCAAGCAGAAGAGATGCAGTCGGCGCCGAGTACGATCTTGGAGAAGAGCATGCCGTTGCTTTTTGCCATGACGACCTGTCATTCTGTAAAGTCGTTGAACGGAGAGCTGATTGGGGACCCGTTGGATTTGAAGATGTTTGAGTTCACAGACTGGATTCTGGAAGAAGGTGGTTTAGGCGCAAGAACCACCTCTCTCTCAGAGAGTGCAAACAATACCGGCAACAACAATGGCAAGGCCGTCAGCGGAGGTGTAGTCTCGACGGTTGTCCGCCCTCCTGGTGGAAAGCAGTTCAATTTGGACGACATGATCGCCAACCAAGGGTCCGAGAATGCCCACGATGCTGTAAGTTTCGATTACTTTCAGGCCTTGACATTGAAAGTAGGACATGAAGTCGTGTCTGACCCTTTCCCTTCTATTCCTGCTATAGTCCTCCTTCTTGGAGTTGGGTATTATTCGCTGCTATGAGTTTGTGTCTCATCTCCGCCGTATGAGTGTGATTGTCAAGCGTCTTCATAAACCTGGCATGGAAATCTTTGTCAAAGGAGCACCCGAGGTCATGACAGAGATCTGTATCAAGGAATCCTTGCCCCTGGACTACACGGAACGTCTTTCGTACTACACACATCACGGATACCGTGTCATTGCCTGCGCTTACAAGTCTGTTCCAACGTTGAACTTTGTCCGAGCACAGAGGGTGAAGCGCGAGCAAGTCGAAAGCGATCTGACCTTTTTGGGATTCATCGTCTTTGAGAACAAGCTCAAGCCTACCACTGCCCCAGTGGTGGCCACTCTTGGGAATGCCAGGATTCGACAGGTCATGTGTACTGGCGATAACGTCCTTACTGCCATCTCTGTCTCGAGAGAGTGCGGACTGATTGACAAGGCGCGCGAAGTGTACACACCCCGCTTCGTGACTGGAGATTCGACCACGGAGGCCTCAGAGATTGTCTGGGAGAATGCTGATAATGAGAAACTTATCTTGGATCCCGTTACTTTGAAGGTAATGTTTGTTTCTCTTTGAATTGTTGCTTGGAATTGTGTCTTCGCTTCGTACACGCCTTCTAACTCAAACATATTTCCTGTTCTATAGCCTTCGACATCATGGTCGGACGACTCTAGCCATGGGCCCGATTTCCCTCGATACAGGCATTTGATGAACGAATACGTGTTGGCGGTCACAGGAGACTGCTTCCGATGGATGGTGGATTACGCGCCTACCTCGACTTTGAACAGGATGTTGGTCCGAGGCCAGATCTTTGCTCGCATGTCCCCCGATGAGAAGCATGAACTCGTGGAGCACTTGCAATCCATCGGTTACTGTGTCGGATTCTGCGGTGACGGCGCAAACGATTGCGGAGCGCTCAAGGCGGCTGATGTGGGTATCAGTTTGAGTGAAGCTGAGGCCTCGGTAGCAGCACCGTTCACGAGTCGATCGAACGACATTGCTTGCGTTGTCAAAGTGATTCAGTATGTTCTTCTTACTTGTTATTTCTATTGCTCGTGCTCGTGTCTGCTCCACAGTAACATCATGGAATGAGATCAAGAGACCATGAATACGATTTCTAATCATAATTTCTGTTCATTTGACCTTGCAATCTTAGGGAGGGTCGTGCTGCTTTGGTGACCAGTTTCAGCTGTTTCAAGTACATGGCTCTTTACAGTATTATCCAGTTCACGACGGTTTCGTTCCTGTACGCGTTTGCGTCCAACTTGGGCGATTTCCAGTTCCTGTACATTGATCTCGTGCTGATCTTGCCTATTGCGGTCTTTATGGGTCGTACGGAGGCTTACCCAGTACTGTCGCCCAAGCGGCCGACTGCAAACTTGGTGTCCAAGAAAGTGTTGACATCCTTGATTGGCCAGATCCTGATCCAATCCTTGTTCCAGGGTGCGCTGTTTGGAATCGTGAGGCGTCAACCTTGGTATACGCCTCCAGATTACAACAGCGAGGAAAAGAATATCGAGTGCTATGAGAACACGGTCTTGTTCTTGTTGAGTTGCTTCCAGTACTTGCTGGTCGCCATTGTCTTTAGTGTCGGACGACCTTACAGAAAACCCATGTCTTCAAACCGTAAGTTGAATATTTTTTTTATCTCTAGTATTCACTTGGCGATAGGCAATGTACTAACACCCTTTTTTATTCTTTTTTGTCGACGTTTCTGTAGGTCCCTTTGTCCTGATCACAGCAGCTCTTGTCTTGACCTCGTCCATCATGGTGCTCTTCCCAACGAAATGGCTCTTTGATCTGATGCAATTTGTCAAGATCCCATTCAGTTTCCGTATCATGATCGTTGTGATGGCAGCCATGAACCTGGCGCTGTCCTTGGTCTGTGAATCCTTTTTCTTCCCGCTGGTTTCCCGCTGGATCGGGGAATGGCTGCATGGACGAAAGGCTCAACGGGACGCCGCTGTTCGTGAACAACAGCAGATCTTTTCTCCACCTAAACAGCACAGTATCGTGGCTACTGGCGGGTATGGATCTCAGGACATGACTGTCCCTGCTGCACTTGCCTCCGGAGACCAGTCTTTATCTGCTGACGCTGGACTTGGAGCCGCTGATGGATCGGTTGTTGCGGCGACGGTGAACCCGAAAAAGACGTCTGGAAAGAAGGAGAATGTCAAGATTTACAAGATTGTCGAAGAGGAGATGATGCGGCCATGAATCTGATTCATGAAATCGCCCATCAAAAAACAGGGAAAGAAACATAAACCATTGTCATAGATATTAAATGTCGTCATTCATCGCCACAACTCGGGACATTTGTTCAGTCTACGGTTTGGGGATTGGCTGAGAGAGATGGATGGAACCTTTCATTTTTTTTATTATTCAGGGAAAGGATGAAGAAAAGTACATTACACAGGCCAGGGGGTTTGGAGACGACAACTGTGTCACTCGGTTTTGCGCTCGCGGTACGAGAACAAAGACAATGACGATACTGAGGGTATCTACGTTCTTTAGATAAACAAGGAGCCAGCAGACATGACCATGCTCACGGTAATGGCAACCGCCGTCAGGATGGAGCTCGAAGGGGAGAAGGCGGTCGTCACCACAGACCCACTTGACTTTCCACCCGATCCGCTGCTGTTCGTGTTGTTCGAGGTGGGGGCGACACCGTTTGTGAAATCGGCTCCACATTTAGCCTGGACTTCGGTCTGAATGACATCTGCCCATTGCAAGACGTCGGCGTTCAACGAAGCCCTGTTCTGAGCAATGTAATTATCCAAAGGATTGATAATAGCCTTGTTGCAAGGTGTGCACAACAAATCGGCGGGCATGCCATCTACATATTGCTTCAACACTGTGGCGTTGGCAAAGATCTGAAGCCCCAAAGGACTTGGGTGCAACGCCAAATAAGCTGTCAAGGACCCTGTCAGTTCCGTGATACAAAACGTGCCATTGCCACTTGGAGGAGGGTTCGAGACATCACGGGCGCAAAGACCGTCCTTGAAGGGTTGGTACAACTGAGCAGCTCCATAGACGAGATTCGAGGTCGAGGGATCTGTGGCGTTGACACAGTTTTGAGTGATTGTTGTCTCCACCAAAGTGACTGTAGCCGGGGAACAGACTGGGTAAGCGCAAAATTGGGTCGCCGTGTCGTTGACAAGGGTCGTGGTGATATTGCTGGTCAAGAGGAGGGAGAGTTGTTGGATGGGAAGGCATTGGTTCAACCCGGGGTCGGCCAACAAACCGGCCAAGGCGAGGGTACATTGGTCCAGGGCCGCTTCTGTGGACGTGGAGAGAAAAGAAGTGGCGGTACCGAGGACGAGGAGAGCCACGGTCGAGGAGAGGAATGTCGACTTCATTCTGGAAGGGGTTACGTGGAGGCGAACGTGAGAGGGAGGGAGCGAAAGGTGGAGAGAGATGACCTTTTTTGCGAATGGAGAAAAGAATGAGATGCAACGAGATGAGCAGAAAGTGTTCATATGCAAACGTCGTAATAATAGTATGTTGTGCGCTAAAGTGTTTGTTTTGTTGCTGACACAGGCAGGGGCCAACCGCCTGGGGGTTGCCGTTGGATGTGCATCAACTGCATGTGTCACCTGTGGAGTTGCCTCTCCGGCCCTGTTCATTTCCCTCTCGTGTGCATCGGTCTGTCAGGGGGTGGCTTCACAGCGGCTCTCAGAAGACTGATTCTCTCTTTTTTTTTTTTTTTTTTGTGAGCAAGTTGAAAGACCTTGCAGAAGAGTGGTGATGTGCCCACCTAAACGCTACTGGCGTTGCCTAGTTCTCCGACTGCTCTTACATATTGGGAGCAAAACGCTACAGTCGGCGTCGCGCGCTCCACCGAACCACCGAATGGTCTGGTGTTGAGGCGAGGTCACGCTTACAAAAAAAAAAATTGGGCACTGGAGATGCAATTGACCTCTTTGCACTGTGGAGAGAGAAAAAACGCGACGTCTCCACAAAAAAATGTTCAGTCCAGGGAGGCGCGGGAACATGATCCCACGCGACAAGAGGGATCACAGTGAGACGTACACAAAGTTGCCACCACATGACCCCTTTGTCTTCAGGAAATTTGCTGGCACGGAGGTATCACAGGTAGCTCATGGACTCGTATCAAAAGGGCTGCAATTGAGGTCGAGAATGACATGGAATGATGGCCGAGGGTTGTGACGAGGCAAATGTTGTTCTCTGTTCTACCGCCAAACTGCAATAGATCGACCAAATACCGTGACAACAAGCTTTGTGTCCGTCAGAGTTGACCACGTCCTCTTCCGATGGGGAAAAAACCAGCGAACGCGCTGTTGAGAAACGGACCGAATTTTTTTCAGTCGCAAAAGAAAGAATCATCAAAGGGGCAAGTCTAGATCTATCATCTATCAATACCAACACCAAGAACAATAAACAACAGCAAATCCGAACGACGCGAGGCGTTGGGGTGTCGAATTCTAGGATCTGGGCTTTCTGGAAATGGAAATTGTTTGGCTTGGCAGAGCCACGAAATCTTTTGTCGACTTTTGACCCGCTTCCCCTTCCCTTACGTGTGAGCTCCACCATACTGTCATATTGCTCCTTTTGCCAAGTCCGAAATTCCATTACTGCTCCACGTTTTTGTAGTCTGTTCACCCAAACTCAAAAGATCACTCAAGAACGATATAAAGAGACACGAACTCCTCATTCATATATTTTCATCATCGCCATCAGAAACAGTCGCACTCAGCATCCGCTCTCCTCCCTTCATACTTTCACAAAAGCACAGACAAAATCAACTAAACTTCATGGCTTCTCTCGTCTACAATTTCTTCACTTCGAACGAAAAGGAGAATGCCGCCGCGCTGCGGGAGACTCTCAAGGAACACGGCTGCCGACTCAAGACCCAAGGCGAGGAAACCGACCGTGCCTACAAGTCTCAATTACTCTCGCTCGAGGAGACCTACAAGGCCCATTTGAAGCAATTGGAACAAGAATACAAGCTGGCCAAACAGCACGCCAAGGATGAGATGCACAGGACCCACATGCAAGCCGTCCAACAAGAGATGGATCTTCTCATGGGATCCGAACCCTATATTCGCTCCGACCCAAAGACAAAGTCAAAGCTCGAGGGCTTGAAATCCATCCTGAACTTTTTGTCAGAGACCTTCCTGGCCCTCCCAGCTATCGCCGGTCCTGCCCCTGCATACTCGGCGTCAGTCGAGGGATCCAGTGAAGTGCCTTCAGTTGAAGCGGCGGTCGCAGCCGAAAGAGAGATGGTAGAACAACGACAGGTGTACACTGACGAAAAGTCCACGACCGTTCTTATTTCTCTTTGATCATATATCTATATCCTTTTAATTTCCGTAATAAATTTGTATACAACCGACAAGGATGGTCCACGAACGCGAGAAACTGGGGAAAATATAAATGTAGGAAAACCAAACTAGAACGCGAACAACCTGGTACTACATCCGACGACGGCCAAGCTCTTTGGGAATGGACAAGCTATGAATAAAGCCCAGGAGTGCAATGGTACCCATGAGGAAAAAGACGAAAAAGTAATTGAAGGGAAACTCGAGCTTATTGGACAATGACCAGGCCCAGAGGATACCTCCCAGGGCGGGACCAAAGGCCCTCATGAAAGAAGCTGAAGTCTGGCCAATACCATTCACAGTTCCCAGCAAGTGCGATGGCGCCGAATTGGTAATCTACAGTCGGTAAAAAGCAATACTTAGCGAATAATCCCAAACTCAGGTTGATTTGGAGGTCAATAGAGCAAAGAGGTGGGCAGAGGGACTTACCATGACCATTACGGACGTGTACGAAAATACGCTACATACGTACTTGAAAACCAGGCCAGTCAAGACTAAAGCCCGAACCCTTCCAGACTGACCTCCTGTTATCGTATCGTCTTCATCCACTGCGAATCGCCGAATCATGGGGAAGCTGAGGTAAATGCAACAATACAACAGCTGAGCCGCTCTGAACAACCAAACCGCAGAGAATCGTCGCTCTAGCCTCGGGTACACCACAAATTGCAGGACCAATTGCGCTAGTCCCATAGTCGCCAAGCTGGTCGATAGTTGCATTGCAGTCCAGCCAAGTCCATGCGATACCAACGGGGTTACTGCGTAAAGAGTATAAACTTCCTCGAATACTATGGAGTGGAGGGCCAACATGGCGTAGGCCACAATTGTAGTGATCGACAACGGAGAGAGTCCTGCTTCAGGTGCTTGAATAACCAGTAACTGAATCGGCTGGTTAGGGTCCTTATTATTGGGATCGGGCGGCAGGAGGAAAACCTGAGAAGGTGCCATAGACATGCGACTGATTCTATCAGAGTCCACGGCGCCATTAGCCCCATCATATCCTCCGCGAGAGTCCAGGAACGGATCATTGGAGAAACCATTAAAAGTCAGTAGTGTCGCGTCTGCAGGAATATCGATCCCACCTTCCGGACCCCGGCGTCCCTGAGAGGATGAGTCCGCCATGGAGAACAACCCTCCGGTGGACAGCGGGCGCGAGTACGAATAAAATGTCGCAGGGCGTCGTTCATTATAACTACTGGCGAAGACAGCTCCAGAGCCCTCCGAAGTCGAGCCAGATCCAGAAGTTTGTTGTTGGAACAGACCTGGTCGAACATGGGCCGGCCGACGAGATAGAGTGGATCGTGCAGAAACTGAAGAGTAATCGTTCTGAAGGCGACCTCTATAAGGTGATTCTGTTGGTGAAATAGTCCGAGCCTCGTGCGCTAGAGTTGACATGGAGCCATATTGATTAGAGGCACCCATATACCTCCTATTCGTGAACTTGACCTGCTGTGGTTGAGTGGCATTTGGTGGAAGCATGAGGGGCTGTCGTTCAATGTCGCGCATGTCCATAGCTTCCGAGTCCCTGGCAGTGGTCTTGGAAGGTTCAGCAATGTGACCATGTTCATCGAACCGCCGTTGTTGATCTTCACGCAGACGGTAGTTTGGAATGAAATTCTGTCCATTGCTCTGTTCAGAAAACTGATCAGGTTCGTGGACAGTCTTTCGTGCGAGGTTGTTTCGGCCTTTCGTTTCCTCCAAAAAGAAGTATCCGACTGTGAAGCCAACGATACTTCCTATCGCTGCTACAAAGCAAGGAAGAAAATAGGGATACTTGATAAAAAAAGGCCAATGACCGAACGTATCCGGGAAATTCTGAGCAGGATTGGCGAGGTATCCTCCAAGAACAGGCCCTATATCATCAATTCAAGTCATGAAAACAAGTTAGCATTGTTCTTCTGACCTTCTGTAGGCATCTCAATCACGAGTTCAAAGAAATAACCTTACCAACAATCTAAAGATGTGACCGTGGCCGAAACAGAGTCAGTATTTTTGATCGCACTTGTTGGACACATCACTATAGCTGGAGCCATAGTCCCTACCATTCCAATTCCCCATGCGAAGCCAAAGATGCTGAATGCCTGCGACTGGTTCGTGGAATCTGCGATCTCTCCCAACATAGATTTTGCAACCCCAACGTTGCCTACGCCAGAGGAGATAAAAATTACTCAGTTGCTGATTAGTCATACATGCAACGAAGTGACATCCAGTATTGCTCTTACCATTCAACAGTCCGCACATGGAGCGACTTGTAATCGCCCAAATCAAGCTTTTGCTCAGTCCAAAAAAGAGACAGGCAATTGTTGATCCACAGAGTCCGAGGAGAAGAATAGGTCGTCGTCCATAACGATCCGACATGTACCCCCAAAAGATCGAGGTGCAAAACTGGGCAAAAAAGAAGGATGAAGCTACAAGCAAAACGTAGGGTATGTTTAGCAGAGGGTCTTATCTATCGATACAATCGTTCGGTGTTGCCAATGTTGTATTCAGCTTTACCAATCAGGCCACAAAAGAAGCCGATTTCCTCTTCATTCTCTGTGATATGAAAGTCCCTGGAAATATATGGCGCAAATAGAGTGTCAGTGTGGTTATTGGAGAGGATCCACATATTTTCTTGAGGAAAAGACGCGTCCGTGTCGAAGGTGGGCGTAAGAAACAACCAAAACTCGCGTTCTTACCGAACCTAAAAAGATAAAGGGGGGAGGATCAGAGGAGGTGGGTCAGCGCGCAAGATCGGACCAATGCCAGCAGCGATCAGTCATTCATGTTCAGCTCCACACAATCCTTTTTTTGTTCTATTGTTGCCCCCCAAACAAAACAAATGCAACGGGCACGACCCACACCAGTTCCCACCCATTTTGAGGCAGGAGTCAACATCAGTCATTCGATTTCTTGCCCTCAATTGCGCACAGACAGAGTTGACAGAGATCACACTCACCATGAAGTACACAAAGGGAAAGAGGATAGTCGAGGTCAGCGGTTCTGAAAAGATGACAACGCTGAGCACAAAGAGAGGGATTTTCGGAAGAGGGTTCGGCTCTGGAGAGTGTCCATCCGGATCTTGTTGATTCAGGTCCGCCTCTTCCAGAGAATCGTGATCCTGCCCGAATGAGTCCCCTTCGTTCCCTTGCTCTCCCCTTGGATCACCACTCCCCCTTCTCTGCGCACGGAGACTTGGATCATAAACACTCGAGAGCCGTCCTCCTCCTTCTACACCAGGAATGTTGTCTCCAGCAAAGTAATCTAGATCCTCCAGGTGCTCCATTGTTGGGGTCTCACCGTCTTGAGGATAAGGATATCGACTGGATCTCATAGAGGCTGGGGGTGGAGATGTCCCCAAAGGGTCATATGGGGTCATGTCATCCGAGTTTCCTCCTTGAGACTGTGAAAGGAGGACGGGTGGCTCTCCAGAGCCAAAATACCCAGCAGAAGTTGTACGATGCCGACGATGTGATGAGCGTCCATCCTCGGGGCTATGGGTTTCTTGGTAGCTGTTTCTGTAGGGTTGTGGAATCGAGATTTGCGCGATGGAAGGGATAGAGAGCGGATGGTAACTTGAAGGCCAAGCGTAGATGCTGCCTGTGGGCTCTTGATATTGCTGAGATTCAGGCCTGCGGGCCTGTTGACGGGAGGAGCTGCGGGAAGTCAAGGCATCAGCCTGGCTGAGGGGACGCTGCTGGATCGAGGTTGATCGGGACAAGGAGTAAAACTCTTGGAGAGAGGGATCCATTGCGAAGAGTACAGGGACTTTTCAAGGCGATGGAGGATTGTGAGAATGAGAAGAGAGAGCGCGGAAGACAGGGGTTGGACAGAGCAATGAGAAAAAAGAGGTGGGTGGTAGGGTCAGAACGAGGGATCAAAAGAAGGCGATGAAGAGAGGAGACAGAGAGAGGGAGAGAGGGAGAGGGAGAGAGGGACAGAGCAAGGGTACGCTATTTGGGCCATGGTCGAATGAAATGGGCGATTTTATCTTTGGGTTCACAAGCAAGGAGAGGGTGGTTATGAGACGCAATGCCCTCTCTCTCTCTCTCTCTCCCTCTCTTTCTCTCTGCCTGTACGAGCACACCATACGAAAGAGACAAGAACAAGAGGAATACTGCACATAGGGGAAAGGATGAAGGAGGCAACGAGAGAAGGTGATCAGTGCTGCGCCCATGGGGAACCTCTCGTTT
The DNA here is from genome assembly GCA_963573315.1 of Entomortierella parvispora. Classification (NCBI taxonomy): domain Eukaryota; kingdom Fungi; phylum Mortierellomycota; class Mortierellomycetes; order Mortierellales; family Mortierellaceae; genus Entomortierella; species Entomortierella parvispora. The sequence continues at coordinate 2,392,858 of OY752146.1, forward strand.
TTATTTTTGTTTGATGGCTGCTTTCGCAGTGTGTGGAACACGGATGAATTCTTCTATGGCCATGCATGCATGGGCAAAACGTATTCCCTGCTCTCTTTGTCCCTCTCTCTTTCTCTGTCTCTCTCTGTCTGTTTCCCCCCCTCTTTCTTTTCTCCGGAGGAAAGAGCCTAAATCGCGTCACCGCAAGCAACTCTCCCACGCTGCACGCAGCTTCGGCTCCTCTCCTTTAGAAACTCTTTCCCTTCTATTTTCTTCTTCCTTCCTGTGTCTTCCTCTCCTTCCAGGCAAGTGCAACCCCGGCGAGCGACAAACCCAGCCACAGGACCGCAGGAAACGGACTGGCGCCCTCGGATAGAGTACTGCATTCGTCTATATTACATGTACACGGTGGAACCATGTTTTTGATCTCCCTCCAACCCCGCACTGAACCTCCGCTCTATCACATCTTCGCTTTGCGTCATAGGCTAGAACAAAGTGGACCGTGCCTCATGGCGGGAGGAGGCAAACTATTGTGGCACCACTGCAATAGGGAATCAGTCCAAGTTAGCCCACAGCTCGACAGTCTACTGCCACGCTCGAAAAAAATGAAAATGACCTAACCTCTGATCTTTGAATGTCACTGCGATCAATCTCGCTCGATGGATGGAGCTCGCTCTCATTACGCAAAACGGCAGATGTCGTCCATCTGCTCTCGATGTTTGTTTGTTTTAGAGTGGGGATGAGCTGAGGAGACGAAAAAAACAGAAGGTGAAAAAAATAATAAAGAACGTCCTCAAGGCAAAGACTCTCTTTCTTCTTTCCCTTGCTCCCTCGTCTGATCTCAATTTACATCTTGCTTCCGTTTCTCCATCCATCCCCTCTCCTTACCCTTGCATCCCACAGTCCCAGATTCATCCCCGCTCTGTCACAATGGGAATGATTGTCGACATACTGCCGTTCAAACTACAGCTGGCATCTCTGCAGAAAAAGGACATTCCTAGATGCACCCATCAGCTCATGAAGCTCGTCCTCTTCCCTTCAGGGTACGGATTCTACCCGTCTTTCATGCAATCATCTCATCTGATCTGTGAAGCCGACATTGACCAGCTCACCAACGTCCTCCTGCATTCTTTTGACCTCCTTTATTAGACCCCAACACTTTTTTTCCTATACGGAAACAGACAAGGAGGTGTCGCTTATACTAAACGAGGACAATGTCGTCGGCTTTCCAGCAGGTGCACTAAACGTTTGTGATGTGATCTGGCGAGCTGTGCAAATCGAACCTGGCGAATGTGGTCTTGGTAAGTGTACAAGCCAAGTCTTTTGTACTCTTGAGAAAAGAATCGCCGATTGATTCATATTTTCTCTGCTTTCTAGGAACCGTGGAGGTGGTCTCCCAGGTCTCAAGGCCCCTGGCAGACATCAATGTCTCAATCATGTACGTGCACGTGAGACACAAAGATCTAGTAGCATATTGGACTCGGGCTGGGACCAGGACGCCGGAGTCTGGACTTGAACAACACGCAATTTCGCTATTGACCCGGGTATCTCAAAGAAGATGAACAATGAATATGCGTCAAAAGGATTTGCCTGGTTTCTGCTTACGACATGACTGAGCGAGAGGGCCTTGGACGTTGGAATGAATGGAGAGAGACCGCTCTCAAAGTCCCCCACGAGATCTTCTGTTGATCCTCACAAGATCTGACATTCCCACTTTGCTTGATAACGATAGGCAAATCTCTACTTATGACGCCGATTTTACCTTGGTGCCAGAGTGCGATCTGCAACGAGCACTGGAATGCCTGTCAAAGATTTTCGACATTAGTAACAACCCACTCGAGGATGTTGGATTGCAGGCGAGTGATCTTCAGTCGTGGGATAAATCATACCCAATGAGTCCTATTGGCGTCAACTCACTCCAAGGAGCACTTCGAGAGCGACAAGCGAGTACAGGCGCGGAACGTGCCAGTGAGTCTGATGTCGCGGCTGGAACTGCTGGTCACTCCACAGATGATACCGATAATGATGAACCCAGGACCGCCAAAGCTCGCCACCCTTTCAAAGCCAACTACCCTCACCAACTTCATATTACAAGCATGGAACCAAGCCTGATGGACGTACTCGCGACTAAGCTGCTGGAATCCATCTTTTTTGATAACAGGTAACAAATCTGATATAGCCAAGGACTCATCTCGCCACCTATCTACTTGTAAGACACTGACATTGCCACCATTTGGCACACTGTAGACAAGACCGTTTCTTCTCGTTCACTCAGACAGAGATGACGCTCAGTATGATCATGGATGACCAGACGCTTAGTATATTTCCAGAACATTCTCTCAACACTCAGGCCGGTGACTGGCGATTGATAGCCATTGGCGATGGACCTCTCGGATTCGACGAATGCGGAATCGTAAGCGAGTTTTCAAGGCCGTTGAGCGAGGATGGCATCGGGTTGTTTTATCTGAGTACCTTCAGCTCGGACTACATTATGGTGAACGACATGGATTTTGAGCGGGCAGTGAATTGTCTGGAAAAGACGGCCAAGCAGGCTGCCCAGGATGCAGAGTCGGAGGCAGCAGCAGTTCTCGCGGCCACTGCCGCCCTCTCCTTGAATGCAGGTAACCTGTCAATGCAGTCCGCTTCATTTGACCATGGTTCTGACGAAGAGTCCGACTATGACTCCGAGACTGACTCTATATTTCTAGGCTCGTCGACTGGAGATGACCATCCCAAGCACGAACCAGAGCTAGAAATTGTCTTTGCAGACTAGAAGGGCTTCTCTCCCTTCGTTTTCCTTTATTACCCCATTGCATTCGGCGTTGAGGGATGTATTCCTTTCTAGACGTAGATCAGAGCGATCTGTCCTCCTTGTTATCATTGCCTATCTTACCTCTTCCCTTGTAAAATACAAAAAATATCTGTCTCCAGGTCTGCGGTTTGCGAGCGATTTAAAAATCGGTGACGTATATATGCGCCAAAAGTGCAGGTCTCGACGACCGTAGATCTTTGCATTGAAGGCGATGCCTTTCTCCTTGTTGCCTTTGTCATTCCTGTCTTTCCATCCCTATTCATACTACACATCCACCATGTCGATCGGAGTACCCATAAAGCTGTTGCATGAGGCCCAGGGCCACACCATCACGATCGAGCTCAAGACCGGATCTGTGTACCGCGGTGTCCTTTTTGAGGGTGAGGAAATTCAAGGCCCTCTCTTTTTAGTTTTGCCCCTCCCCCCCTGTCTGTCGGAATGCAACAGAAGAAGGGTGTCGAGACATTAACGCTTCATCCATCCAATCTCGATTGAATTAGCCGAAGATAACATGAACATTCAACTCAAGGACATTCAAATGACAGCAAGGGATGGTCGTGTGACACAACTGGATCAGGTCTATGTCCGTGGCTCTCATATCAAGTTCTTCATTGTACCAGACATGTTGAAGAATGCACCCATGTTCAAGGTCCAGGGCGCATCAGCCATGAAGGGCAAGGGTATTGGTCTTGGAAGAGGCAAAGCAACAGTAGCAAGAGCACAAGGCAAGTCTTGTAATTTTCCAATCCGTCCTGTCATTTTTTTTTTCTTCTTTTTGTTATCATCCTTGTTGTTCTTTTCTCCTACATATTGTTTACAAAAGGACAGATCATGGATCGGTGGATCGTGGGACCTCATAATTTGCGACACACACTGAGCGACTCGGAAATTCATGGATCATGAGATTATGGAATTAAATGACCGAGGAACCAAGGAACTGGGGAATCAAAAAACACAAGAATGATAGATCAACGGGTTCAGTCATAGAGGTGCTAACCCTCTTTTTTTGTTAATTTATTCTAATGAATAGCTCGTGGAGGTGGAAGAGGTGGATTCGGTGGACGCGGACGTGGCGGCGACCGTGGTGGTCGTGGCAGAGGCAGAGATTAATTTTTCTTTTTCGTTAACGACAATTCCTCACTATTGTCGATTGTCAGGAAAACAAATTATCCGGCCAACAAATCTCGTACCAAAAAAAAAGAAGAAAGGACAGGAATCAACTTGCAGATTAGTCGCACTGAGGACCTTTCTCATCGTATTATAAAGCAATGGAGTGTTGACTATTTTGAAGGGCTAATGGAGCACATGTGGGCAGTCGACGTTTCAGGATATTGTCAGCCCGTGCAACATGTTATTACTGGAAGGAAGGGCAATTTAGAAACGTGGATCGTGTGGCGTTTGAAAAACACCAATGTCCAGGCATACATTTCAGTGTGATTAGGGGTGGGTTATTCCCCCTGTCTCTCTGCAGGACAACTGTCTTGGTTACAAAATTAGGGATCGTAAGGGTTTCACCAAGTCGTTTTCAGTGCGTTCCTTCAGAAGGCCACATCTATTCATATCATGGGTGCGCTTCATTTCACGAGGATGCGCTCTGTAAAGTCGTGATTACTATGAGAGATCTTTAAGCCAGGATCTCGACTCCTAGTGGTGAGGGTCCGCAGTGTCAATGTCCGAGAGAATGGAATGGAGATACAGAAAAAAGAGGGATCAAACATTCGGTGCAATTGCATAGATGGCGGGGTTTATTTATCAAAAAGAAACTGGACAAAAGCTTAGACCAAAATCGACTCAAAGTATTCGTTAACGTCCAGCCATGCCTGAGGTCCAGTGCCTTGAACACGGAAGGAGATGTGTGAATCAGGTCGGACCACAACAATTGCTCCACCATCCGGATTCTTCTTCACTGCAGGGTCAACTCCATATCGACGGTGCAGCTCCTTGCCCATATCCCTGAATGCTTTGCCTTCACCCACGGCTCTAGAACCCAGGGTCTGCACCGCAATTGGGGCCTTTTCGGGCGTGAGAGTTGTCAAGGTGTGGACCATGAATTGGACTCTTGGGGTCGATGTCTTGTCATTTCGGTTCGAGGGCCAGTTCGCACGCCACTTTGAGAGATGGGACTCGATCGAGGCGTTCAGTGAAATGGCAGTGTCAGGTTGGTGAATAGTCTTCAATTTGTTGCCGGTAAAGACCAAGACCTGGAAGACACCAGGGTGGGCCAAAAGTTCGTGCAGACGGACCTTCTCCTCGTTACTCAAGTTCGCATCAGCAGTGGCGGTGGCAAGTGAATCGGTACTATCGGAATGATCACTGATTGCATCGCTTGCGCCGGGCTGAGAGACAAAAGGAGCAAGGGAGCCGTCACCAGCACGACAACCAATCTCCCCTTGTCCTTTATGGGCCAATTGAGATTTGTGGTTCTTGTTCAGTGAATTCTCATGATATCGGAGGCCAAGCTAGAAAAGCAGTAGAGTGGAAAGAATAAAAATGATTGAGTTGCCAAGTCTTGGGAGGGGGGGTTATTTCCTTTGGAATCTAGAAGACAGCAATGTGACTTACCATAGAAATGGTTGGCGCTCTGTTGGCCATGAGAGGCATGAGAACAGGTGCCAGGGCGACCGCGGCACGCTTGAGTACGCGATGGACCAAGTCTTGGCCGAGGGTATCCTCAAGGGTCTTGGCTGACAACTGGATGATCTCATCTCCAATGAGGGGTCGCTCCTCGTTATAAGAGTTCAAGAGCGTGGGAGGGGCAGTGCCATTGACGACCATGGCAATCTTCCACGCCAGGTTGTAGGCATCTTGAAGACCTGTGTTCATTCCTTGACCACCAGCAGGTGAGTGAACATGAGCGGCATCGCCTGCCAAAAAGATACGGCCCTTGTAGCTATACTCTTGAGCGCGGCGCTCATTGACGCGGTAGTAAGTGAGCCAATTGACCTTGGTAATGGTCATCTTGAGGGGGCTGATGGTCTCGTCCAAGAGTTTTTGGAAGTGCTCCACCGTCAGGGGCTTTTCCTTTTGGATCTCGAATTCTTCGGGCGTTAAGATGCCATTGTCAAACATGATACGAACTCGTTTTGGTTCGCCGAGAGGGAACATGGCCACGGTACGGTTGTTGTTTCCGTTGATCATGCTAAACAAGGACAGCAGGCAAGATGAAAAAGGCAAACAGAGCATTAGATTATCCGGTCTTGCCACATTTAATTGGACATAAACAAACATGTTTTTTTTCACACACTTACTTGAGATAAGAAGTCGAGACGACCTCACTGTCCAACAGACCATCGAAGAGAATCAAGTTAAAGTCGCGGGTCCTTCCTGGGAAAGGCATGTTGATCTTGTGGCGTACGGCAGAGCGACCACCATCGGCGGCGATGAGATACTTTGACTTGATCACCTCGTATTCGTACTGCTTGTCTTCCTCCTCAGGCGCTTGATCAAGAGTTCCCAAGACCTGCTGGCTCTCTCCAGCACGCTTGTTTGAGCCAACGAGGGCCTTTCGAACCTTTGTCTCGACCCAAGACTCGTCATGTTCAAAGACAACCTTGGTGTCGACCAATTCCCATCCTCGTTGGACACTTCCTCCATGCTGCTCCAGAGTGTCGGCCAGGATCTTGACCGTCTTGCTCTGAGGCAATAGCAAAAGTCTCGTATAGTTGGATTCCTTGCTGGGGATTGGCTCAATGTCGCTGGCGAGTTTGCCATTGTAGTAGATATGGAAGGATCCAGAGTGATTGCCCTCCTCTTCAAAGCGCTGGATGAGTTCGGGGCCGGTCATCTGGAGGATTTCTTGAGATCGGGCGTGGATGGCCAGGGCCTTGGAAAGTGGAGAGACTTCGAGGTCGCGCTCAATGATCCTGCAGGGGATATTCATCTTGGCAAGCAGAATGGCGGCATAGAGACCAGTGGGTCCTGCACCAGAAATCAAGACCGGAGTTTCGGTTATTCTTGGGGTGCTGTGGGCTGAGGCGAGCATGATGTTTGGGTGTGAAAGGGTGTGGGTCAGAGGATTTGTGAATGAAGGATGTGTGTTTGGTTGGTTTGAACTGGGCAACTTCAGACGGACGCTACCCTTTTATACTGGTTCTTCATCGCGGTACCTGCAGATACAAGGCTCGGATGCTGCCCTTGGACGACTGCGCGGACATGAACGTGGCCGGGAACACTTTTTCCCTAACCGCAAACGTTATCGTGGATAAAGGAGGATGGGGCTGAAAAAGGAAAATCACAGGTTGGACCTTTTGGACAAGTTTTTGATGCGCTTGGACCTGGTGGTGGACGTCAATCTGCATGCACAGGGGGGCGCAAGACTTTTTTTTTTGATTTTGAACGAAATTTCCAAATTGCTGCTGCAGCCTCAGCCTACGTAACACATAATCCTGCAACTGTAAAAGGCCGCGTAGTTGAATGGAAAAAAACTCTTCCAGGTCATTGTCCTTTTAGAATTTTTTTATTATTCACGTTGCCACCCGTAGTTGAATGTTCAACGCGTCTCCCCCAGAGTTATTGTACTCAAAGGAATCACACCTGCGAGTTGGGTACAAACGCCATCTTGGATCTTGATGAATCAACACGAAGATCCAGTTAGGCAACTTGAGAGGATCCTGGTGTTTCGTCCATTGTTGAGCGACATGGTTTCCTGAGAGGCGGACAAGCAGGCACGAGAACAGCGCTTCGCCTTGCCATTTGTATTTCTATCTCGAGAAATTTAAAAGTCGTTTCTATGTCCATTCGCGGTGAACAATCGCTCAAGTCGTCCAGGAATGACCCATTTGTTGGCACTGAACAAGAGACGTTCAGTTGTATGGCCAAAACCTCTGCTCAACCAAGATTCGTCACACATAGGCTCGACCCAGCCTGCGTCGCACAGAACGTTCAAAACACCCCTTAATCGTCAGATCTCCCACCCATTAAACTGCGCCGCCGCCATTCTTGTTGCTCACGCCTTCATTCCTTCGACATGTCAGAATGCCATCCGAATCCACGTCAAGTCATGGAGCTGCCCGAGGTACTCTCCAACATCGGGTATTTCCTCGGAAGAGACTCGCTCGTGTCCAGCGTACGCGTTTGCACACTCTGGCAACAAATCCTAGAGCCACTTTTATACAGGACCATCGGCCACAGCAAACCTCTGCCTTCTGCTGAGGCACTGCAGAGACACCTCGGCAACATTCGTACCCTTTTATTGAAAAGAAGCAGCACCTACGAAAAGGGTGACAAATGGGACCAGCTTTATCTTTGCAGCAACCTCAGGACATTGAGTATAATCGTTCCTAGTCGTATCGTTCTCAAGTGGCCCATACACCTTGAAATTCCAGAATTGGATATGATAGAAGCAAACCGCAAGCTGTTGAAACTTCAAATCGAGGATGATAAGTCATCGGTCTCAAGATGTTGCTGGGATCGGATCCTCTCAAATGTCAGTCCGGTACTGCAAGAACTCTCTTTAACCAATGTTAACATGAGTATTGATGCCACCGGGCACCTCCTGGAGATTGCGCAATCTCTTGTGGAACTCAAGCTTGTTCATTGCCGTATAGCACCCCTGGATGTCAAAGCAACACCACCATTCACAAACTTGCGCAGCCTCTTTATCTCTGACGTATTCGCCTCCCCAGTGCGAGAGCTGGAATGGATCAGCCACTGCCCTCGACTCAAAACTTTGAATTGGACACCTCACTGGCAAGAGGGAGCAAGAAACTTTTTTCAAGAGATCAAGTCGCAACGATGGCCACAATTGACCCACCTAGACATGAACAGTGGCAGTCGTGGATTTCGCGATACTGAAGTCGCGGCCATGCTGGAAGCTTGCGATAACCTTCACTATATCTCTGTCAGTGGATCAGCGTTTTGGTATCGGTCGTTGAAGTCTTTGAGAAGGCATCTGCACACGTTGGACGAATTGGACCTATCTGGTTGCACCAAAGTCCAGGGCTGGATGTGTCACTGGATACTCACACAGTCCCCGAAATTGAGATCGTTTTATTGTGAATACATTGAGGCTCATGAGCTGATAGCGGACTGCCCGCTTGCAAAGGTTGCCATCTATACTCAAGCATTTGAGGAACAAATGGCGCAAAAGGACGGTCGCGACGAGGAGGTGGAGACTTTGCTGGAGCCAAGACATCAGGAGCTTCTGGAGGAATTGCGATCCATCACTGAAGAGTTTGAGGATATCCGGCTCTGCGTTCACACTCAACCTTGGGCTTGTCTGGAATTGGAGGATTTCCTTTGCAGCATCATCATCCAAAGTCCAAAATTTTGGAAGAAGCAGTGGGACCCTCAAATCCTCAGACGGCTGTCTTTACTCAAAAAGCTGAAGCGCTTGGACTTGAGTGTCATTGAAGATACCACTTCAACCCAGTTTCTTGAAAGTTTACCAGATTGGCGTGGAGTTGGTCTGGATCTTAAATCCGGATTGGCGCAGCTGGAAACTCTCGACAATTTACAGATATTTTTGTTTCAAGGTACCCAGCAAAATCTCGGAATGGAGGACTGTCAGTGGATGATGGATCACTGGCCAGCGCTCAAAAAAATAAGCGGAGACTTTCACCCAGACGACGATGTTTGCAAGCAATTGAGGGACATGATGGTAAGATACGAGGTTTCTAATTATTATATATAGATAGTTGAGTTCTGTAATAAACACATGAGTCGGGACGACATCTCAACATCTTGGAGCAATTGGAATTTTACGCGTGTTCTGTGGCTGCAGACTGGGTGTGTCAGTAGATACCTGCCCGATCCCAGAGATTGAAATCTGGTTCTTGAATAGGATGATGGCTGCCTTCGACGCGATGGTGACAGGTGCCTCTGAAATAAACACACCGGTACCCCACTCTGCGTCTCTTCCGTCTATCTACTTGCTTTATTGTTGTCAACAAAAACTGGGTAGATGCATTCCTCTTGTCTCTCTTGACCAGTCAGTGGTGGGCTGAAGACTTCGCGTTGTGTGGTTAACACGAGAGCAAGTGTCCTTGCATGGAGAAATCGTCTAAGCACAACCGAGTGTTGATTTTTCGAGTCTTTATTGCACCACCGACTCCATTTCGAGACACCATCTACTCCATTACGAACCACTGTCAACTCCATTTCGTCTCTTGTCTTCATTCCTTCGACATGTCGGCTTGTGGTCCAAGCCCGGATCACATCATGCAGATCCCCGAGGTTCTCTTCAACGTCGGCTACTTCCTCAACACAGACTCGCTCACTTCAAGTGTGCGCGTCTGCAAGCTTTGGCGCGACGTCCTGGAGCCGTTTCTATATCGGAATATCCACCAGAACCTTCTACCTCCGATTGAGGCTTTGCAACGGCACCTCTACCATATCCAAACCCTACATCTAGAGAGACACGATCTCGAATTTACAGAAGATGGGCGTGTGCAACAACTCTATCAATGCCGCAATCTCAAGGAGTTGAATCTAAGCCTTCACGACTGGGAGCACCGGGATGACAATCCAGAGTTGGACCTGGTAGTAGCGAACCGTATGCTTTTGAAACTCAAGATCGAGGACAAAACGATCTTATCCAGAAGGCCTTGGGGTCGCATCTTGGCAGAGAGTAGCCCAGTCCTGCAAGAGCTTTCTTTAACCAAGGTCCATCTGGATGAGGATGCCACGAAGAATCTTTTGAAGATAGCACAATCTCTTACGGAGCTCGTATTTAATGGCTGTATCCTTGCCACTCTGGATGTCAAGTTCGCACCGCAATTCACGAATATAAAAACGCTCCTCCTCAAAGGTGTATTCGACTCTCCACTACAGGAATTGGAATGGATCGGCCATTGCCCTCGACTCGAAAATCTGTATTGGGTCAATCATTGGAGGGACAGCACAGGGACGTTTTTCCAGAAGATCAAGTTGTTGCGATGGCCCCGGTTGACCGGCCTTCATTTGGTACACGGCTCTTACCCATTTGGCGATATTGAAATCGCCGCCATGCTGGATGCCTGTGATCAGCTACGCGTTGTCTTTGTCAACCAATCCCTATTTTGGTATCGTTCTCTGAAGTCATTGGAACGGCATCTGAGTTCTTTGGACGTCCTGAGCTTGCCCGGTTGTCTTGGGGTTAAAAGTTGGATGTGTCACTGGATTCTCGCTCGATCCCCGAAACTGAGGACTTTTTCTGCCGAATATATTCTGGCCCACGAGTTGATTGTGGGTTGCCCCTTGGCAAAGGCCATCTTGAATCAAGAAGCTTTGGTAGTCGATTATACAGAAAACTGTGATCTAATAGAGGAAGATAAAGAGATATTGGTCGGGCCAGAGTATCAGGAAACTCGGGATGAGTTGGAGAATACCATTGCAGATTTCGAAGCGGTTCGGCTCAATGTCCACATTGAACCTTGGGTCTGTCTGGATTTAGAGGAATTCCGGTGCTGCATAACGCATCGTGCGGCTTGGTCCAGCAAAAAATTGAAACGCCTAGAGCGCACTACAGGCCGTCGTCCGCTTATTTCGAAGGAATGGGACTCTCAGATCCTCTGTCGATTTTCCAAACTCACAAAGCTCAAGCACTGGGATATTAGTATCAATCAACACGCGCCTACGGACCAGGTGTACAAACTTGCACCGGGTTGGCGTGGACTTGGTCTTAGTCTCAAGTCCGGGTTGGCTCAGCTGGATACACTCCATTGTTTGGAGGACTTGAGGTTTGCGGGTACAACGCAGAATTTGGGGGAAGAAGACTGTCAATGGATGCTAGATCACTGGCCACTTGAGTCGATAAGCAGTGACTTCAACGAAGATGATGGCATTCGCAAGGAATTGGCGGAAATGATGGGCCACCTCAATTTGATTACTCGATGGTAGTGAGGAGTGCTGTAATAAACTTATAGAAAGCTGCGCTCTGTACTTTTGAACAGGCCAGACGCGAGCCATAGATGATCTGCGCAAAGAATAGAAGCTGCTTCTCTTTCTAGGGGAAAGGTTACCCCAATTGAATCTCAATTGACACTTACCTCAAGGCCGGATATCCGGGTGAAGATCCCGACAATACCAGCAGCATGGAGCGGCACTCATTCACACTTTGCACTGCGCCGCCCATGACAAAACTGCTGGCTGTGTGGATTTTACCAGCTTGAGAGCCTTTGGTCAATTGAAAGACAGCCTCCCATGTCCAGAAAGGGAAGAAACTGTCGTACAGCGCGAAAATCGCCCTTTTTTTTTGGCTGCGCATGAATAATCAAACTCGGGAAAGAGGGGACAATGTTCGTTATCCTCCAGGGCGCGGCGCACCTGCACAGTCCGCAGGCCAACGGACAATGCTTATTTTGACTAAGCAAGTGGATAATGAAAAATTATAAAAGGCGGGGGATGGACAATCTACCATCTTCACAACACAACATCACTTCTCTCTTCTTCTCTTCTGAGCAGCCTTCTTCAGATCTTCTTTCTTCAGATCTTCCTTCTTCAGATCCTCCCTCTCCTCTCAACCGTCCTGCAACCGCCAAAAAAAAACTAACAGAGACACATCATTAACCATGGCGCAACCGGAACCCTCGACCGTCGTACAATCCATTCAGGACAACGAGTCCTCAACGACCATCGCCAACACAATGAAAGACGTCGTAATACCCTCGACTTCAGAAACCAACAAGACCACGACCTTGGACAAGCTTCGAACAAAGTTGACTCCCCTTCTCCTCTACGTCGTGTCAACTGCTCAGTTCCTGGATGTGGGTAAGTTCAACTTGATCAAGCTCGGTGTTTCTCGCAGGCCCAGTGGTGACACAAGTATCGTCATACATCGACTTTGATTTCTAACTCACGTTGCCCACGTTGTGTGCTCTTACTTATTGCTCTCTATAGTCAATGGCGCTTCGGTCTCGGTTGCCATCCTTCCTATTGCAGAGGGACTACACTTCAAGGTCCCAGAGGTCATCTGGATCCTCAACGCCTACACAATTGCCTTTGCCGGCCTCCTCCTTGTTTCTGGTCGACTTGGTGATCTGTTTGGTCACCGCCGAATGTTCCTCACCGGTCTTCTTTGGTTCTCAACCTGGGCCGTGGTCGTCTCGTTCTCCACCTCACCTCTCATGTTCATCATTGCTCGTGCCTTGCAAGGAATGGGTGCTGCAGGAACGGTCCCCACCGCCATGGCTCTCATCGCCACCAACTTCCCGCCCGGTCCAGAACGTACCAAGGCCTTCTCTGTCTTTGCTGCGTTTGGAGGTCTGGGTGCTGTCACTGGTATTCTCCTGGCTGGGGGTTTGATTGCCAGTATTGGATGGCAATGGATCTTTCGTATCTCGGCCATTGCTGGATTCTTTCTCTTTGTTCTTGGCTTCCTCGCTATCCCTGTTAGCCCTCCCAAGGCCGAGAAGCCAAAGATCGATTGGATCGGCGCCATCACAGTCTCTATGGGTGTCACTGGCATCGTCTACTACATCTCTACTGGTTTGGAAGACGGATGGGCTAGTCCCAAGACACTGCCAGTCTTTTTCGCGGCCTTGATCCTGTTGGGTTTGTTTATTTTCACAGAATCCAAGGTTCACTCACCTTTGATGCCACTTCGCGTCTGGAAGAACAAGTCGTTCACATCTTCGGTCATTTTGGCCTTTGTCTCTATGGGCATGTTCCAGGGCGTCATCTACTATGCAAACATGGTCTTTCAAGAAGTATACGGCTGGACTGCGCTTCAGTCTGCTGTCGGATTCTTGGTTCATTCGCTTCTAGCTGTAGTTGTGTTTACCATCCTCGGTCGTGTCATGCCTCGGCTCTCGCTCAAGCCATTGATCATGGCTGGGTTCCTCTTGAGATGCATCACGGCCTTGATGTTTGCCTTCATGAACGAACACACCTCATACTGGGCTATCCCCTTCCCCGCTTTCATCATCCACATCTTTGGTGTCGGATTCTCACTCCTTCCTATCCAAGTGACCGCCGTCAGAGATGCAGACAACAAGGATCAAGGATTGGTAGGAGGAATGTATAATACTGGACTCCAGCTTGGCGCACCCTTTGGTATTGCCATCTTTAACGTGATTGCGTTGTCAATCAATGGTAACGGTAGCAATGGATTTGTCAGCGGTGGACCTTTGTTGATGAAGGGATACAAGAGCGCGTTCTTTGGTATCATTGGCTTTGGTCTCTTTGGATTCTTGTTGACCACGGTGATGTTGCCTTGGGACAAGCCTAACCGTCCCGCCAAACCTGCTGCTGCTTCCAATGTCACGGTGGAGGCGAGTACCGAGGATCTGGAGAAGGGCGAGTCTGCGGTCGAGTCAGAGTTGGACTCTGAAGTGAGCACAATTGCCAATGTTCAGATCGAGGAACCCACAAAGCCCGCATCCGCCGATCTCTGAAAGATCTCATTTTATCATTCTTTTCATATACCCCCTCCACTTTCCCTCATCATCACATTTGCATTGACCATTTTCACTGTAATTTATTCATCATGTAGACAAACAAACGCAACGCAATTAAAGTAACTAGAAATAGAAGGGATGGAAGCAATTGAAGGAAGGAATGGAACATTGGAGAGAAAGAAAGAGTGAAAGAGAAAAAGGTCAACGAAATGACGAGACAACTAAACAGCTACCAAGGGCGTCTTCTTCTCGTCAGGATAATAGATTTCAGTGACCTCCACAGTCTCTTCCTCTACAGCCTCTGGATTTCTGTTGGAACTGGAGCATCGGAAAGACATGCAGCCGTTCATCCAGCTGCGGACCCCTTCAAGCTTGCTTTTGGTTCTAGCATCTGCGTTCGCGTACTCATCCGTGGCCATGATGGCATCAAACTCGGTGTTGACGGTAGCAATGATCTTGTGTTGGAACTCCTCCTTGGCCTGATCCTTGGCGCGCTTGTATTCGAGTTCAGCCTCATGCAAGGCCTGCTTGTACTCAGCCTCGTATTTCTTGGATTCTGTCTTGAGAAAGTCCTTGCGACCCTTGAACATGACCATGAGCGCGGCAGCGTTTTCCTTTTCAGATTCAGTCGCCGTGGAGTTGGAACTGAAGTAGTTGAGGATGAACGACATGGCTTGGTGGATTGAGGTGAGTGTTTTTCTTTGGAAGAGGGGAGTGGAAAAAGAGAAGAGGGGCGGTGTGAAGGCGTGTGTTGTTGCTTGAGTGTTCTGAGGAAGATGACAGGAGGACTGGAACTGTAATGGCCGACTCTTTATAGCTGTTTCGAAGCCTAACGATGGTCAAAGGGTTCTCCACGATGACAATGAAGACAAATCGGGTTTCGATGGAAAAATAAAGACCTTGTGAGCGAAAGGACGTTGTCGGCCAGATATGGAAATATTTGGTGATTCAAATGATCGGGACACACGCAACGGCCTTGGCATTCAGGTAAGACGACCTTGGCAGGCCAAGTGCATTTATTTCTGCTATTTGACGCTGGTGTTAACTGTGGTACTACTCCACGTTGCCAGTGCACTTCAAGAACAGCGTTCGGTTCCACTGCTGAAGGCACTGAACTGTTTTGAGAAAGCCCAACAAAAAATGATCACAGGCGGTTTATTTTGCATTGAGCTGGCCTAGACAGAGTGGGCATGGGTTCGCTGCACTTGGAGTATCATTAGTTAGGCTCGTGGACATGAAAAAGTCCTAGCGGAGAGCGTCTGCAACACCCTCCAGCACAGCAACAAGACCCGCCGCACCAGCATCCTGGACCTTCTCGTGGCCACCTCCCATGTAAGCCGCACGACCGCGTTTCGGTTTCATATCTGCAGTGGCCGCTGCTCCTTCCTTTGCTGCTTTAAGAGCCTCATCCACGCTATCCGTATCGGCCAGTGTTCTTGCAAATGGTTCCAAAGCATCAATCAAGGTTCGATGTCCAGGACGCGCCGTAGTGTACCTATACAGCGTATTGTTTAACGCCTGCACCATGGCCTTGCCCCAAACCTTTGGCGATAAGGACGTGGCGCCGGCCTTTGTCTCGTCCTTCAAACTCTGCGCCAGACCATCCAAGAACAGGCAGTAAATGATTCCCGAGGTGCCGCCCATGGAATCCTCCAAGAGGGACGAAATACGTGCCAACGCTGCAGAGGGGTTGTTGAGAGGCAATTCCGTTCTCTGAGAGGCATCGTAGACCGCGGTTACACCTGAAAGCAGCACCTCACCACAATCGCCATCGCCCATGATCTGATCCAGTCGAGTTACCTCTGGCTCCTTGTTCACCACATTCTGGTACGCCGATTCAATTGCACGTTCCCAAAGCGCGTTGGAGGCTGGTGTGAAGGACTGAGTTGGCCCTTTAGAAAAGTCGTCGGTGCTTTCTGTATCCTTGGTAGCTTTGACGTGATTGATCCATCCAGGGCAGTGGGCTGGTTCGTCCAGCAAAGACAAGATGTCCTGGCACTTTTTTTCGTCATCCTCTGGGAGAACCAGCAATGAGATGCTGGCGCCAGGCATGGCCAATCCTGTCATATACGTTCCCGACAAGACCCGTTCAGTTCGAATACCTCGAAGTGTCACAGCTTCCACTGCCAACTTTGTCACTAATCCCATCTCCAGGTTGGAGGTTGCACCCAGGTTGTTGACAAAAACGACCACCCGAGTTTTGTCTCCCCTGCAAGACTTGAAAGGCCGACTCGAGACAATGTGGTCAACCAGACTCCGCACAAGCGCCATGGCAGGCTCCAGTTTTCTCTTCTCGAATCCGGGTTCGTTATGGATGCCCATGCCGACCTCAATTTCGTCGTCTTCCAAGATCCGGGGAAATCCCTGTCCGGGAACCGAGGCTGCATTGAGAGCGCAACCGATTGTGAACGTGTGGGCAGCAACGTACTCGGCCACCTCCTTGACCTTGTCAAGCGAACCTCCTCGAGAAGCACAGGCACCTGCCAACTTGTAGACCAACACCGTGCCTGCCAATCCACGTCGACCGACGCCTCCTTCGTCATCGTCATTCTCGTTCACAACCCCAACATCGTCTCCAACAACGACCATGGCAACTTTAGGCAGAGGCTTGCCCTGATTGACGTGATCGGATTTGAACCTTTCCACTGCACGACCAAAGTTTAAGACGTCACCCGTGTAGTTCTTGATGACCACGAGCGTGCCTTTCTTGTCCGAGTAGCACCGACGCAGGCAGGAGAGAACTTGAGAGGACGAAGGCGATGCAAAAACGTGGCCCGAGACCGAGGCTGATAGGATGCCCTGACCAACAAAGCCAGCGTGGGCCGGCTCATGACCGGCGCCTCCACCGCAGAAGAGTGTAACTTGGTGAGAGCGCAACGTTGCGAGGTCTTGAGTGAATACGATCTTTTCCTTGTCGTCCAGGCGAAGATGAGGGTTGGCGAGGACCAGTCCCTGGAGGGAGTCTCGGACGAGGGTCTTTGGATCTGTCACAAAGTGCTTGCCGTTAACTGAGGTCATGGTTGGGTGTGGAGCTGCTGTTTCGGGCCGCGTGTTTGTTATTGGGGAGCACGTTCCGGTGGCGACAAATAGGGGGAAGAGTGAGGTAAAAAAGGCAAGAACTACAGGTGCAGAACAAAGGACAGGGGGTTGGTTTTCAAGGCGTTCTCACGGTTGGTTGTAAAGCGATCTTTGGAGGGTTTCGTGAGAAAGGAATGCAGCTTTCCCATGGAGCATCGCATGCAGCCCTTTTGCCTCTGGTAGGCCCTTAAGGTCCAACCGTCATCGTGTCTTTGGCTTCGGCTCTCATGCGCGATTCTGTTCAGCAGTCAGTTGCGCAGATCCTGGGGACGTGTTCGTTTATTTACGCCACTGGAGACGAAAGGGTATATAAAGTGGGTTGAAGGTAGAAAGAGGCCAGTATCGATGAAAAGCTCAATTATGTCGAAACAGCTTCATGCCAAGCCAATTGAAGAGAACTGCAAGTACAGTTACGGGGATCGTTACTGGCACGAGCATGCAGTAATGGCTGTCTTGTTTGATCCAGTCCAGCGTCTATTATTGGTTTGTTGCGGGTGAAAGGGGTGAGTCAGGCAATCCATTCAAACATTACCCGAACCAGCCTTCATTTACCGCATGCGCTGTCCACGTCGCCTCACCTTGTTTCCCGTCATTGGCATATAGTTGCTAGCAACAAGTGCATACATGCTGATGGTGAATCCGACCATGGTCGACAAGAACAGTAGGTAGCCCCAAAGATATGTCGTGTCGGGCTCTTCATCCGAAATCAAAGTGGTGAACCTCCTGGTGTGATGAGGGGTATTCGGCGCCTTGGATCGAGGCACGTTCGAGGTTGACGCGGTGGATGATGAAAAGGATGTACTGTTGATGGCTCCTCCTGTCGCGCCAACAGAGCCTGCTCCTCTCAATCCCTTCGAATCGCCATTTAAATGTGGCAGCTTCGAGGATGAAGACGTGGAGACTCGCCGTCGACGCAGCAATAGTCCTTCCAGATCGCTTGGTATGCGGTGATGTGATGAAGAGTGTTGGTGATGCGCATAAGATAGAGATTGGGGTCTTGAGGAGGACGCGAATGTTTGCTGCAACCTGATATTGCTATTGTTGTTGTGGTTAGTGTTGTGTAGCGTTGACGAAAGGGAGAAGGGCGAGGAATGGAGATCGTGCGAGGTATGTTGTTGTTGGTGTGTTGGCCAGTGCAGGGGCCCGTTGCTGCCATTTGAACCGATATGGTTGCTAAATCCATTGATGTTGTGGTGGTACTGCATGGAAATTGAAGAGGGAAGACTGTGAAAGGTGTCCCGTCTGTGCTCAAGGTATCCAGCAGAGTATGCAGTCCCGTTCGACACGGACCGGGAGGCCAGCGGGAGGGCGATGGAGAGCGGTGAAGGTTGATGCAAGGGCTGTTTGCGCTGGGGCGGCGAGTCTACGGACAATGAAGATGCAGATGTCCCATCCAGCGGGTGCGCTGGTGAAGGAACTTCGGCATCGGTGGATGCGGGGTCGGTGGTTGACGGCATGAAGCAATCAGGAGGGCGGATGGCGGCGACAGCGAAACAGAGCAGAGAGCGAATGCATGCATGCAGGAGGGAGAGAGACAAGAAAAGAAAGAGAGACAACAGGTTTGCACACCCCGAGCAAAGCCACCGTCCCTTTTTGTCCTTTCGAGGTCGCAGATCTCCTTCGGAGTGTTTGTCCTTCGAGTTGCCGAGATCATCCCTTAGCTTTTGCTCTGCTCGCTTCCCTGCCTCCATCCCTCCATCCCCCTCCTCTCCTTTCCCCTCCTCTTCTCCTCTTTTTGCCTACTTTTGCACTCATCCCAGACTACAGGAGTGATTCTCTACTCTCGGATTCATCCAGCTCGGTACGAAATCCTCCCATTCCAGAC
Source organism: Entomortierella parvispora (assembly GCA_963573315.1). NCBI lineage: Eukaryota > Fungi > Mortierellomycota > Mortierellomycetes > Mortierellales > Mortierellaceae > Entomortierella > Entomortierella parvispora. The sequence continues at coordinate 2,411,867 of OY752146.1, forward strand.
ATGATCTGCGTACATCAGGTACCTGATTCAGTCCCCTAACATGCTCCCCCTTGCCTTTCGACGATCTTAGCTTCTCTTTCGACCCTTCCCTGCAGGATTCGCTTCCCGTATCCACCGTTCACTTTGGATCTCTAGATTAAAAAGGGTGCATATACCAGGGTTCTAGGAGGAGGAGCAGGGAGATCGCGGTCCAGACATGCATGCTGCTACCTCCAAACGAATAATCCAGGCCGGAGCTCGGTCCTGGGATAGTCAACTGGCAGCATCTATGATCCGCATGTTCACGGCCCGACACCGCCTCTGTCACCACCGCCCCACTGCTTGTCATGCGATTCCATCCCATTTGCCCATACAACGGAGGTCGATCTATCATACAGCTGCAGGAGCCATGCTGGATCACGATCCGTCAACTTTCTCCCAACCCAAGCCCCCTGCAAGACGAACAGAGGAACCTAAACAACTTGAGCAATTCGCTATCGGGAGCTTTCTTGCACCACCAGGAACCGAAAGACACTCTAGTCCATATGAGACCATTGCCGATAGTTTCAAGGAAAAGGACGACTCCAACTTTCGGACCTTGTGGGATCGAACCAGCCCCAATGCCAAGGATCCAGTGTCTCCAAAGGAGATGATGCAGGAAGCTGTCGCCTCGGGGAGCGCCCGCCAAGTTTGGCATACCTATAGTCGATTGCGGAGAGTGAGGAAGAATGAGGATGAACTCTTCACATCTTCGCGGCTCTACTTCAAGATGCTGCACTGTCTTCAACGCTCCAGAATACCGGAATCCTCTCAGTGGGCCATGGAAATCTACGAGGAAATGTCTCGACGTTATTCCCCCCAGATTGAAACCCTGAACACCGTGCTGGATATTTTGGTCCGCCACAATGACGACATCCAAACGTCCATCGATTTTTTCACTAAGGAGACCAGTCTTTTCAATCTCTCGCCAACTGTTCGAAGCTATAATATCATCATCCGTGGACTGGCTTCCAAGGGACAACTCCAGAAGGCCATCAACATATACGAGGATATGCGTGCAGAGGTCATTCCGGCCCGACCTGACATTGCAACTTATTCAACTCTTGTCGGCATCTATACCCGGAAGAATATGCATGACGAAGCAGACGCAATCCTGAAGGACATGCTAAGCGACAATGTCAAACCCAACATGTGGATCTTCAACACGGCCATCAAACGGCTGGTGACCAAGAAGGACTACACTGGTGCACGCAGAGTTATAGATCTGATAGAGAACCAGGGGCTAAAGCCTGATGTTGTGACCTACTCTACTCTTATCGACGGCTATGCGAAGGATGGAAACGAAGAAGAAATTGCTAAAATCCAGAGCGAGATGGCTCTAAACCAGATCTACCCCAATGCAAGGACGATCACCAGCACCATCAAAGTCTTTTCCCGATCGAGACTGGATTCCGAAATCGACACTCGACTGGAAGCTGTCATGAAATCTTTGCCAACGGGAGAAATGAACGACCTAACATTCGGTGTCCTGATGAACGTCTATGGGAAACGCAGGGATCTCGAAGCCGCTATGGGGATCTGTGATCACATCTCTTCCAAAGGCCGCGTAGTCAACGAAGTGATTGTGAACTCGTTGCTGGACGGATTCGTGCGTGCAGACGAAATGCCGACAGCCAACAAAATCTTTCACGACCATTTTACCGTCCGACAAGTTCGCCCTACATCCTCCCTGACGTACAGTATCATGGTCTCCGGGTGTTGCAGGCAGGGAAATCTGAGAGATGCGCTGCACTACTACCACCAAATGAATCTCTTTCAGATCAAGCCTGATTCTATTGTTTGCAGTCGTCTTATCCAGCTGTACCTGGAACATCACCAACTCGAGAACGCGCAAAGTATGCTCCGACTCATGCGGAGTACATCCATGGACGTCTCTGTGCACACGTACACCATGATGATGAACTATTTGTCCAACATCCATGACACCCGGGGCGCGCTTCGATGTTATCAGCAGATGGTCGACGACGGTGTCAAGCCCGATGTCCATTGCTTCACAGTCCTCATTAATGCCCACATGCGGGCCCGAAACTACACGGCCTGTGATCAGACATACGACCGGATGATCAAGGCAGGGATCCATCCGACTCTTCAGACTTTTACCTCCATGGTTCACGTTCACTCGAAGCAGAACAATATACACAAACTCAAGAACTACTGGATGGCGATGACGGAATCAGGATTGTTGCCGGATAACACTGCGTTTACGCTCCTGTTACAAACCTATGGCCAACAGGGCAACATCGAAATGGTCGAGTTTATTTATAAGGAGATCATCCGAAACAAAATCCCAATGGACGCCATTACCTTGACGACGGTTGCAAGTGCCTATACAGCGTTGCCGAATCTGAATTTTGCGAGATTGGATGACATTTGGGCCACGATGGAGGATTTGGATTTACAGCCGACCCCCGAGTACTTTAGACGACTCTTGGATGCCTATGGCGATCGCTCGTTGCCTGACCGGGTCATCAAGACGTGGAAGCAGTCGCAAGCTCTGACCAAGCCTCTGTGCTGGGTCCCCACCAAGAGTAATCTGTTGCACCTGATCGAAGCGTGCAGAGAGCGAGGAAACTTGGATACTCTGCATTCAGTATGGCGCGCGGCGATCACTGGGGCTCCTTCGCCTGCGACAACTACGGAGCCACAGCAATCCTTTGGAGAGAATGACGCCTCAGATAACCATTTGACCTCGATGGTTGACCGTCACCCTGACTCTAGTGGTGCCACAGGAAAGTCAGGGATGCATCGACCGGCCCCAGAGGTTTTTACTGCGTACCTGAACGCGCTACTGACCCACAATCGCTTCTCCGAGGTTGAACAATTACTGGAAGAAGGATGCAACCAGATGAAGATACATCCTAGAACCAAGGATTTCGAGTTGTTGTTTACGGGACTGGCTCAGTATGGCTTTCTGAATAAGGAACTGGCCAAAATGAGGGCGATTGTCGTGGCTAAATGGCCCAAGGTCGAGGAGATGGTGGACACTATCATCCGTGACACACGCAAAATATAGAGAAAAAATAGAATCGCTGTGCAGGAAATACAAGCCCGTCTATCTTTTTGACTATTGTTTCTTTTCACATGGACGGCTGTTATTGTGTGCTACGGCCGGAATTCAAAGCCAGTCCCTTCTTTGCGACGTTGATTGAAAACCACGAGGGGAGCAACAAACGCGGACATGTAGACCACATTGGAAGACCCGGCCCTCCCGTAAAGATACCAGTGTACACCACAATACGCCTTGTCGGCGATCTACAACCTTTTCTTGTCGCACAAGCTATGTCAGGGTCGGGAGCCGTTATGAGAACCATAGACTCTTCTCTATAAAACCCAAGGGTATCGTCGTCAACATCTCTTCTTTACTCCCCACTTTCTCATCCTCTCACACGCTTGCAACCACCTCACCTCAACAAAAACGTAACATCTCTAGCCTGCAAGATCGCCCTCCCTCCCAACTCGTCTTCCAATACTAAACATCACTTTCTTTTTGAATTTAGATACTTTCCAGACACCATGACCTTTTCAAACAACTCTGCCTCCCCCTCCACCTCCGCAAACGATCGCGACCACGGCCTCCACGAAGAGGTCAACCACGCCTCTGACATGATGGGCGGTAACCCCGGCGTCAATGTCCTTTGTGTCAAATGTCTTGTCGCCCACCCGGACCCCAACATCTGCCCCAAGTGCTCCCTCTGCTTGGACCGCTGCTGTGGCTGCCCCAAGTAAAATCAACAACAACCGATGGGCTACAGAAACAGAACGACAAAAAGCGCTGAAAATGTTCTTTGTTTCGAGTGTCCGACAGCAAGGACCCCCCAATCTCCGCGCGTCCACTTCAATTGCCTTGCACCAAAACCTCCGAAAACCCTTGAATACCACCCTTAAAGAAAACAAACACTGAAAGAGGTCTCCATCGACGACGAATTGAGAGTGAATGGGCCTAAACAAAAGAAAACAAAAAAAAAACACCACAAGGGCAAAGGTACAGGATTTGTACTTCAATAAAAAAAAAAGAATGAAAACCCCACAAACAGTTGGCAAATGAAGAGAGAATGAGATCAATGACTGCAGACATATCCCGCACCTCCAAATCCTTAGCAAGAAGAAGCAAAAAGGTACCGCAATGGATCAGAATGATTGTAAAAATACAAGGGGGATATTTATCATAGAAAAAGAATTACAAAGAAACAAAAGAAGAAAAAATCTATCAAAACTGTCTATGGTGTTCAACAATGAAAATGACAATCGATTGAGGTCGGTCAACCGTTTGACAGAAAACAAAAGGAAAAGAAAATGTTCAGTTCAAACTAACCGCCATCTCTGTCTTTTCATATTCCCTTTCCCTTTCTTCAAACACCCTCTCCAAGCCTTCATAGCCTCCAGCAGCCGCCAACTCCATCAACTCCTGATCTCTGGCCGCCTTCATCTCCTGTCGGCGCTCCAACTCCCGTTCTGCCATCATCTGATCTAAATAAGTAGCCATCTCCCGATCTTCGCTCTCATACCGCCGGGCATCCAGTTTCCGTTTCATCACCTCAAATACCAGAAATCCAACACTGGCCGCTGGGACCGCTCGGATCGCTGTTGCTCCAAAGCTCGAAAACAAAAACTTTCTCCAACCTCCTCCTTGTTGCGCCTGGAGTTTGCACTCTTGCCAAGTCATTTGATAAAGCTGGGACGAGATGGAAGTTCCTGAGCGCATGGAAGAAGAGTTTAGGTGTTGGCTGTGAGGCGACGGCGCGAGTCGCTCCTGTTGTGCGACGAGTTCGGCTTCTTTAGCGTAAAAGATGGCGCGAACCTGCTCCATGGGGTAATCGACGGCTTGGTAGGCGACTGCAGCTGCCGCTCCAGCCAAAAGAACAAACGTTGGCTCCAGCAAGAAGTAGGGTCTTCCTTCCTTCTCTGACTGCGATAACGACGTTGCGGTGATAGGAATGGGGGCCGGCGTATTAGAGACTGTGGATGTTGATTTGCCATCATCATCAATGTTCTCTGATGAGCCGTTTGCCTCGTAGGTGTTGTAATCGGCATTCATCTTTGTCTTTAGTGCCTCCATGTCCTCTCGAATGCCATACAGCTCGTCGATAAAGTAGTAGTACCCTTGCTGCTTCACCCACTCGAACACTCCAAAGAATAGTCCACAAGCCAGTGAATCCTACACAAGCAATCAAAAATAATTGTCAAAAATGATTAGGAAACAAACCCCATGGATGTCCACCGCAAACCAGCGTCCCTTTGATCCATCAGAGGAACACATACTTTGACAAGAGTCAGAGCGAATCCACGGTAGACAGTCTTCATTCCCAGCTCTTTCAGAGTTGTGATTGCAAAGCTGGCCATGCTCTTGTGTTTGCCTCCATGCGCCAAATCTTGAACCTGGAACTTGACCTTTAACGAGTCCATTGGAGCCGCAACCAAGCTCTGTGCTGCTCCTGCCAACGCTCCTGCCATGAACACGGCCGTGAAGGGTGGAGGGGGGAACGTCCTTGATTTTTGATATGTAAATGCAGGATGAAAGACGGGTAGCGTGAAGATATAGGTCGTGTATAAAACAGAGCCGATGAAAGAGTTCATGATCAATGGCGGCAACACCTGACGATATACGAATCCTGCGCCCTGGGTTTTGATAGCATGGGCGACCATTCCGATCGAAGTTGCCCGGAAGAACTGGGAGCGTTTCGACAGCTGCCTATTGGCCTCCTCGACAGCGATCAAGCGGTTCGCGGGAGTAGGGATCATTCCCATGGTTGCCGCACGAGCCATGACCAGGTAGTCGACGCGCATGGGGCGAAACAACTGGGGACAAAGAGAAGAAAAACAAAGAGTCAGTGCGAGATCGATCGACAGAAGGAAAAGAGCAGGTGTATGTAAGATGTCAAACGGTGTGTCACCTTGATCGGCACCCTGTACCAGAACTGCAGGGCTTGGAGGAGCATCGAGCGGGCAACGGCCGTGGGCACACCGACTGTGGCAGAGCCTCGCACCGTGTCCTTGTCGCCATGCTCGAGAACAGAGTAGGCGACGATGGGGCTCTTTGCACCTTGCTTCTTTGTTTGTAAATTGTGGCTCCGGGGCTGGGATAACAATGAACGTGAGTTGGGAGTGGGGAGTGTAGCAGGGCTTGCAAGCACCGACTGTGGTTGTTGAGAGGGGATGAGAACAGAGAGGCCGGAGGGTATTGTGGCGGCGATGGCCTGTGGATGGGGAATGATCATGAAGGGTGGATGTGTGTGCGGGGGTGAATCATGAAGGACGCAAAGGAGAATAAAAGGGAATGCAGAAAGAAGGAAAGAAAAAAAAAAAAAAAAAAAAAAAGGCCCGAAAGATCAAGAGGGGGCGACTCAGAAGTAGCAATGCGGATCAAAGACGGAGACCGAGACAGACGGGAGAAAGTGGATGTGGAAGGAGGGCGAAAGCGAAAAGAAGGCGAATGCAGGATGGGATGGGGTTGGATTGGGGCAGTTCATGCAATGCAGCGTCGGCCAGTCAGGCACCGTCCTGCTGGTTCCTGTCTGTCCCTGTCTCACAGCCACAACGCCCGAGAGTGTCGGAACAAAAAGAACACTTCACGCCCCAGAAAAGAACGTGTTGCCACCAAAAATCAAGAATGGAAATTTTATTCTTTGTTGTCGGATGTTCCTCATTGCTGCTACGGCTGTTTCCATTCGCGCGCTTGCTTCGCGCCTTTCACAACTCCTTCTCGCGTAGTTTCTTCTCCTCGGAGTAGAAATCATCCGTCGCCTCAAAGAACACCTCAACGACATCCTCGTCCTGCTCCGCCGACGAGTGGCCCTCCTCCTTCATCCACTTGCGGAACTTGTCCACCTTGCAGCGGGTCTTGTCATCCGCCCGCGCGTACTCCTCCGTCGCCACAATCGCATCAATCTCAGTACTGACCCGAGCAAAGATCTTTTGGCGCAATTCCTCCTTGGCCTGCTTCTTGGTGCGCTTATACTCGGCCTCAGCCTCGTTGACCGCAGTCTTGTCGTCGTGAGAGTGCTCCTTCACCTGCTTGTACTCGGCCTCTGCCTCCTCCACAGTGCGCTTGTATTCGGCCTTGTACTCTTTCGCCTCCACCTTGAGAAAGCTCTTGCGTTCCTTGATCAAGACCTTGAGTGCTGTTCTGTTCTCCTTCTCAGTATCGGTCAAAGAGGACGACGAGCAAAAGTAGCTGAACATGGTGGTTTGATGTTGTTGTGCTGGGTTGTCTTTTTTGGGAAAACAGGAAGAGATGTTTGTCAGTGAACTGATGCCGAGGTGGTTTGGTGCTTTTTTGTTGTTGTTGTTGGCAGGGAACCTCTCTCCTTTTAAACACTTACCCACTCGATCTCAAGAATCTGTGGACGCCCAGCTGGAGGGGGAGAGACCGATTGATCTTGATGGGATGCTTTGCCGCGCAACGAGTACGTCGCCTACCGTTACTTTCACGCACCAGGACTCGATCTCTTCAGCCCTGTTGGGCATCACGACGCGTTGCCAAGGCTGGGAGTCCTCCTCCTGCAGACAGTCGAAAAGCGCTACGGTCTTGGCACCACATCACCTGCGAGAGTAAAAATAAACCAAATTGTCCAAATGTGGAAGACAAAGCGCGGTTATGATATCGTCAGGAATCGCTCCAGTTCTTACGACCGGTCGAGTGCTGCTTGACCCCTTGCTAGGTTGTCTCCACTATTGCTGCTGCTGCTATCGTTTATTGAGGAGCTATTGGTGTCAAGGACTTTGTGGCCGGTTCATCTTGGTGGACTGACTTAGGATCGAGAGCGGCGTCTTCGATGCTGTTGCAATTGCTCACAAACCTCCTTTGTTCTCGCTCTACCTGCGCCACCCGAGGTAAAAGGAGCAGCTGCCCAGTGCCTCTTTTTTTCTTTCTCTTACTAGCCCTCATTCCTGCTTTTCCCCTCCAAACTAACACAAAACAATTTGCGATAACAACCAATAACCCGCAGGCCGATGATCTATTCCAAAAGGTTCAAGCCCTCTCCGCCGCGGATACTCACCCACAACAAGTCCTGAAAACTGCACTCCAGCCCTTGTCTCTCGAAGACATGGTACGATTTTGCTCACATGAACATCTGACCCTTGAGCGGCATCGATATCCCGTCTTGATCTTCATGACCATTGAATTTGGAAATCTCAGGACTGTGATATTCCTGAAGCAGTGGGGAAGGTCTTGCGATTTTGAGCAACCGCTGGCGATTTTGCGATGTCGAGACACGATTATCGACTACTTGAGGAGTCTCAAGGGGTTGGACAGCAGCGACCAAGAAGATGTTGATGATGACTCGTATCATGAACCGTATGACCTTCAAGGAATGTACATTGTCTGCGAACGGTGGGACAAGTTTAGACCCGGAGTGGAGCTCGATAAAGAAGACTACGCCCTCTGGGAGTACCCACGCGTGATTTCCATGGAAAGCTGTCGTCGATTACTGACTTGCTACAGGAAAAAGTCACTCAATTACTACCAGGTCCTAGCGGTGTGCTGTAAACGCGGGTATTGGGACCTCATTCCGGAAGACGTAGAAGCCACAAGATGGATGATTTACGCTACATCGCGCGTGAACATGTCCTACTTGTCTGCCTATGACGTGGACGATCGGGAAAAGATCAGGGAGGATTATTATGATGGGTACCCGGAGCGTATGTATCATAATGATCCTGAAGCCGTACTTCTCAAGTTGCCTGGCGCGATTGAGTTTGAAGACTCAGTGAAGTTGGGCTACGTTTACAAACGAATGGAAATCGATCCATACACTGAAGTGATATTCAGGAACATGACGGGGTACGAGAGGATGGATCTGACGATGCAGGTTTATATGTGGTCAATTCTACGTAGAGGCCTGCTCTCAGTCAACTTTGCTTTCCAAAAAAAGAAGAGCAAAGCTGTGCAGGGCGCGCCAACGAGCAGGCGGCAGACCATCGCACCCCACTTACCTTATACTTTAACCTGGTTTATCCTCCAGCAGAGGGCATCTTTAGCACCGGGTCTCCGCACCGGTTATGTACTACTCAGGCTCCCGCCCAAAGACTCTTGGGATTTGGTCAGTGAAACAGCATTTATTACCTCTCGCCGTTTCAACTGATCACCGCCTCCCTATCTGAGGAGTTAACCTTGGGGTCACTGGACCTCACGATGCTGGATTGGGGGGTAAGAAGATGCAGGGCTGACAAGAGGGGAGCTCAGACTTGGGCCAAGAAGAAAAAGAGCAAAACAAGCAAAACAAGACGAGCAAAACAAAACAAGTAACACAAAACAAGCAAAACAAAACAAGTAAAACAAAACAAGCAAAATAAAACAAGCAAAGCAAAACAAGCAAAGCAAAACAAGCAAAGCAAAACAAGCAAAGCAAAACAAGCAAAGCAAAACAAGCAAAGCAAAACAAGCAAAGCAAAACAAGCAAAGCAAAACAAGCAAAACAAAACAAGCAAAACTACCTTCATAACACCACACAACACTACACCACATACACCACATACACCACATACACAACACAACACAACACAACACAACACAACACAACACAACACAACACAACACAACACAACACAACACAACACAACACAACACAACACAACACAACACAACGCAACTCAACGCGAAAAAACCAAAAGAGAACATTAACCCGAGAACAACACAATGCATGGAATGAATGAATGGACAATGGAAGGGAAGGGAAGGGAATGAATGAACACCACACACAAAAAAGAGACCCAAGTCTTTGCAAACCTTGAAACGGAGAGTGGGAGTTGCAGCATGCGATACGCGAGCGCGGAGATAGTGTAGAAATAAAAGGTGCGCCCCTTTGATCGTCAACAATCTAGGACTTGCGTCCCTTTGGCCGTCCAACAATCCAGGACGAGGTCAGGATGGAGGTGCGAAATCAGTGCGAAGGGTGAAGAAGAAGAGAGAAGAAGAAGAGAAGAAAGAACAAAGCGCCGCGCCTTTCGTCCGTCACTCTGCTCATCCCGTGACCAGCGCGCGTTGATCTCCTCTGTCTACAGGCGGCGCACGGGCAATCCCTGTCCTCTTGACCTTGTCTGTCTTTGCATACTCTCCTTCATCCTTTCTAATCTCACATTAGCTCTCCGATCTCCTTCATCCATCTGGGACGCGTTCAACCATGCCTTTCACAGAGGAAACTCAAAAAACCCCTGCACCTTTCCAGTCATCTACATGTGGCTTTCACCCCCTTGATCACCGGTTGTCGAACATCCAGGTAGCTGTGGACGCCGCCGGGAATCGAGCATACCCTTTCTTGAAGGAGCTTAGCAGCAAAGGCAAAAATAGCCCCGCTGGACCCCTGCCAAGTTCGATTTCATTTCGTCCTTCCTGAATGCCAAGGCCGTTGCGTGTGTCCCGATCATTTGAATCACCAAATATTTCCATACCTGGCCGACAATCTTCATCTTTTTGCTCACTCACAAGGTCGTTCTTTCGACTTTGTTTGTCGTCATCATGGAGAACTCTTTGACCTTCCTTATCTTCGAAACAACTATAAAAGAGTCAACCATCACAGTTCCAGTCCTCCTGTCATCTTCCTCAGAACACTCAAGCAACAACACACGCCTTCACACCGCCCCTCTTCTCTTTTTCCACTCCCCTCTTCCAAAGAAAAACACTCACCTCAATCCACCAAGCCATGTCGTTCATCCTCAACTACTTCAGTTCCAACTCCACGGCGACTGAATCTGAAAAGGAAAACGCTGCCGCGCTCATGGTCATGTTCAAGGGTCGCAAGGACTTTCTCAAGACAGAATCCAAGAAATACGAGGCTGAGTACAAGCAGGCCTTGCACGAAGCTGACCTCGAATACAAGCGCGCCAAGGATCAGGCCAAGGAGGAGTTCCAACACAAGATCATAGCTACCGTCAACACCGAGTTTGATGCCATCATGGCCACGGAAGAGTACGCGAACGCAGATGCTAGAACCAAGAGCAAGCTTGAAGGGGTCCGCAGCTGGATGAACGGCTGCATGTCTTTCCGATGCTCCAGTTCCAACAGAAATCCAGAGGCTGTAGAGGAAGAGACTGTGGAGGTCACTGAAATCTATTATCCTGACGAGAAGAAAACGCCCTTGGTAGCTGTTTAGTTGTCTCGTCATTTCGTTGACCTTTTTCTCTTTCACTCTTTCTTTCTCTCCAATGTTCCATTCCTTCCTTCAATTGCTTCCATCCCTTCTATTTCTAGTTACTTTAATTGCGTTGCGTTTGTTTGTCTACATGATGAATAAATTACAGTGAAAATGGCCAATGCAAAGGTGATGATGAGGGAAAGGACAGGGGGGTATATGCAAAAAGGATGATAAAATCAGGACAGATCTTTTCAAAGATCGGCGGATGCTGGCTTTGTAGGTTCCCCGATCTGAACATTGGCAATTGTGCTCACTCCAGAGTCCAACTCTGACTCGACCGCAGACTCGCCCTTCTCCAGATCCTCGGTACTCGCCTCCACCGTGACATTGGAAGCAGCAGCAGGTTTGGCGGGACGGTTAGGCTTGTCCCAAGGCAACATCACCGTGGTCAACAAGAATCCAAAGAGACCAAAGCCAATGATACCAAAGAACGCGCTCTTGTATCCCTTCATCAACAAAGGTCCACCGCTGACAAATCCATTGCTACCGTTACCATTGATTGACAACGCAATCACGTTAAAGATGGCAATACCAAAGGGTGCGCCAAGCTGGAGTCCAGTATTATACATTCCTCCTACCAATCCTTGATCCTTGTTGTCTGCATCTCTGACGGCGGTCACTTGGATAGGAAGGAGTGAGAATCCGACACCAAAGATGTGGATGATGAAAGCGGGGAAGGGGATAGCCCAGTATGAGGTGTGTTCGTTCATGAAGGCAAACATCAAGGCCGTGATGCATCTCAAGAGGAACCCAGCCATGATCAATGGCTTGAGCGAGAGCCGAGGCATGACACGACCGAGGATGGTAAACACAACTACAGCTAGAAGCGAATGAACCAAGAATCCGACAGCAGACTGAAGCGCAGTCCAGCCGTATACTTCTTGAAAGACCATGTTTGCATAGTAGATGACGCCCTGGAACATGCCCATAGAGACAAAGGCCAAAATGACCGAAGATGTGAACGACTTGTTCTTCCAGACGCGAAGTGGCATCAAAGGTGAGTGAACCTTGGATTCTGTGAAAATAAACAAACCCAACAGGATCAAGGCCGCGAAAAAGACTGGCAGTGTCTTGGGACTAGCCCATCCGTCTTCCAAACCAGTAGAGATGTAGTAGACGATGCCAGTGACACCCATAGAGACTGTGATGGCGCCGATCCAATCGATCTTTGGCTTCTCGGCCTTGGGAGGGCTAACAGGGATAGCGAGGAAGCCAAGAACAAAGAGAAAGAATCCAGCAATGGCCGAGATACGAAAGATCCATTGCCATCCAATACTGGCAATCAAACCCCCAGCCAGGAGAATACCAGTGACAGCACCCAGACCTCCAAACGCAGCAAAGACAGAGAAGGCCTTGGTACGTTCTGGACCGGGCGGGAAGTTGGTGGCGATGAGAGCCATGGCGGTGGGGACCGTTCCTGCAGCACCCATTCCTTGCAAGGCACGAGCAATGATGAACATGAGAGGTGAGGTGGAGAACGAGACGACCACGGCCCAGGTTGAGAACCAAAGAAGACCGGTGAGGAACATTCGGCGGTGACCAAACAGATCACCAAGTCGACCAGAAACAAGGAGGAGGCCGGCAAAGGCAATTGTGTAGGCGTTGAGGATCCAGATGACCTCTGGGACCTTGAAGTGTAGTCCCTCTGCAATAGGAAGGATGGCAACCGAGACCGAAGCGCCATTGACTATAGAGAGCAATAAGTAAGAGCACACAACGTGGGCAACGTGAGTTAGAAATCAAAGTCGATGTATGACGATACTTGTGTCACCACTGGGCCTGCGAGAAACACCGAGCTTGATCAAGTTGAACTTACCCACATCCAGGAACTGAGCAGTTGACACGACGTAGAGGAGAAGGGGAGTCAACTTTGTTCGAAGCTTGTCCAAGGTCGTGGTCTTGTTGGTTTCTGAAGTCGAGGGTATTACGACGTCTTTCATTGTGTTGGCGATGGTCGTTGAGGACTCGTTGTCCTGAATGGATTGTACGACGGTCGAGGGTTCCGGTTGCGCCATGGTTAATGATGTGTCTCTGTTAGTTTTTTTTTGGCGGTTGCAGGACGGTTGAGAGGAGAGGGAGGATCTGAAGAAGGAAGATCTGAAGAAAGAAGATCTGAAGAAGGCTGCTCAGAAGAGAAGAAGAGAGAAGTGATGTTGTGTTGTGAAGATGGTAGATTGTCCATCCCCCGCCTTTTATAATTTTTCATTATCCACTTGCTTAGTCAAAATAAGCATTGTCCGTTGGCCTGCGGACTGTGCAGGTGCGCCGCGCCCTGGAGGATAGCGCTTCATTGTCCCCTCTTTCCCGAGTATGATTATTCAGCGCAGCAAAAGAAAAAAGAGGGCGATTTTCGCGTTGTACGACAGTTTCTTCCCTTTCTGGACATGGGAGGCTGTCTTTCAATTGATCAAACGCTCTTAAGCTGGTAAAATCCACACAGCCTGCAGTTTTGTCATGGGCGGCGCAGTACTGGGTGTAGATGAGTGCAGCTCCATGCAGCCTAGTATTGTCGGGATCTCACCCGGATATCCGACCTTGAGGTAAGTGTCAATTGAGAATCGATTGGGATAACCTTTCCCCGAGAAAGGGAAGCAGCTTCTATTCTTTGCGCAGATCATCTACGTTTCGTGTCTGGCTTGCTCAAAAGTTCAGAGCGCAGCTTTCTATAAGTTTATTACAGCACTCCTCACTAGTCTACCATCGAGTAATCAAATTGAGCTGGTCCATCATTTCCACCAATTTCTCGCGAGCGTTCTCATCCTCGTTGAAGTCATTGCTTATCGACTCAAGTGACCAGTGATCAAGCATCCATTGACAGTCCTCTTCGTCCAAGTTTGGCTTTGTGCCCACAAACTCCAGGCTCTACAAACAACGAAGTGTATCCAACTGAGCCAATCCGGACTTGAGACTGAGACCAAGTCCACGCCAACCCGGAAAAGTCCGGAGCTCCTGGTCTGCAGGCGAGTCTGGATGGACACTCAGGTCCAAATGCGTGAGCTTTGTGAGCTTGGAAAATCGACAGAGGATCTGAGAGTCCCACTCCTCCGGGGTAAGCGGACGATGGCCTGTAGAAGACGAAACCGGACGATGGATTATGGCGCACTCGAATTCCTCTAAATCCAGACAGGCCTAAGGTTCAATGTGGACATGATAGAGCTGAGTCTTTTCAAAGCCTGCAATGATGTGATTCAGTTCATCCCGAGTTCCCTGAGGCTCTGGCCCGACCAGCGTCTCTCTCTTCTCCTTCTCTAGGTCGCAGCTGTTTGCATAATCGTCGACTAAGAATTCTTGACCCAAGATGATGCTTGCCTTTGGGCAACCCACAATTAACTCGTGAGCCAGAATGTAATCGGCAGAAAAAGTCCTCAGTTTCGGGGAACGAGTGAGAATCCAGTGACACATCCAACTTTTAGCCCCAAGACAGCCGGCCAAGCTCAGGACTTCCAAAGTGTTCAGATGCCGTTCCAAGGACTTCAAAGAACGATACCAAAACGGGGATTGGTTGACACTGACAACGCGAAGCTGATCGCAGGTATCCAACAAGGCCGCGATTTCAATATCGCCAAATGGGTGAGAGCCGTGTATCAAATAAAGGCCGGTCAACCGGGGCATTCGCATCAACTTGATCCTCTGGAAAAACGTCCCTGTACTGTCCTGCCACTCACTGAACCAACATAGCTCTTCGAGTCGAGGGCAGTGGCCAACCATTCCTGTTCCTGTAGTGGAGAGTCGAATACACCTTTGAGGAGGAGCGTCTTCATATTCGTGAATTGTGGTGTGGACTTGACATCCAGAGTGGCGAGAAAACAATGAGCGAGCCTGAGTTCTGTGAGAGATTGCGCTAGCTTCAAAAGATGCTTCGTGCCATCAGCGTCCAGATGGACGTTGTCTAAGAAAAGCTCTTGCAGGACTGGACTGCTCTCTGCAAAAAAGCGACCCCAAAACCTTGTGGGTAGGGTCATTAGGTCCAGGATAGTGAGTTTCAAAAGCATACGGTTCGTCACTATCAGGTCCAACTCTGGATCGTCATCACGGCGTTCCCGGTCGTGAAGGGTTAGATTCAACTCCTTGAGGTTGCGGCATTGATGCAGTTGTTGCAGACACTCGTCTCCCATCATTTCGGTGTCGTGTATCTCCAGATGTAGCGTTTGGATATCGCAGAGGTGCCGCCGCAAAACCTTAATCGGAGGTAGAAGGCTCTGGTGGATATTCCGATATAGAGGCGGCTCCAGGACTTTCGCGCCAAAGCTTACAGACGCGCACACTTGACGTGAGCGTATCTCTGTTGAGGAAGTAGCCGACGTGGAAGAGCACCTCGGGGATCTCCATGATGTGATCCGGACTTGGACCACAAGCTGACATGTCGAAGGAATGAAGACGGGAAACGAAATGGAAATGAGGTCGACAGTGAATGTGATTTCAATCGCACGCGCAATGGCTGAAAAAAACCACGTCAACCCTCGGCCTCCCCTTTTTATTGCTTCGAAGTCTGTGGCACCTGCCCCAGAGCAGGTTGCAAGGAACACCTGTCTTGTTTGAGTCGAGGCATTGAATCGGACCTCGGCGACCATGGCAGGGTTCCTTTCAGTTTTATTTGCAAGAGAAAGTAAAAGAAGGAATGAAAAGCAGTAAAGGAAGCACTGGAGTATTCACTTCTGAAGTATACAATACTACAGAGTCATATCGTAGCCACCATCACTCTCTTTTATCGAATAAACCCTGTGGTCGTACATCATGTCCCTCAATTGCTCGCAGCTGTTGTCGTCGTCGTTAAAGTCGCAACTGACTTCTCCAAGTGCTGGCCAGTGATCAAGCATCCATTGGCAGTCCTCCTCCCACAAATTCTGCTTGGTACGTTCGAATTTCAAACTCTGTAAACAGGTCAGGGTATCCAACTGGCCCAATCCAGACTTCAGATCGAGACGAAGTCCACAAGACTCCGGTATGTATTGGAGTGTCAGCTCTGCGGGCGAGAATACCTTGACACCAAGTTCCAGACGCCGAAGATGTGTGAGAGCGGAGAATCGCCCGAGGACCTGGAAGTTCCACGCGTCCAGAGTATTTGGACCATGGATAATTGGACAGATGAATTCCTCCAAGTCCAGACAGATCCACTGTTCAGCATGCACCCAGGTCCGGGCTATCTTACGCTCTTTAATGATCGGCCTCAATTCATCTTGAATCTCTTGAAATTGTGGTCCGACCAAAGTCCCTGCTTCCTCCGTACTCAGGTAGTCCATGATAATTTCATTCTCCTTCAAGATCTCAAACAAGATGATGGTCTCTGCGTGTGGGCAATCCATTATCAGTTCGTGAATCTGTATACATTCGGCAGAGAACGACTTGAGTCTCGAAGATCGTGTGAGTATCCAGTGTAACATCCAGCTTGTAGCCCCGGGACATTCGGATAGATCCAATCGCTCCAAGGTATCAAGATGCCGTTCCAGAGATTTCAACGACCGATACCAAAATTTGGATCCACAGGCAGAGAATGAACGAAGATGATCGCAGGCGTCCAGCATGGCGGCGACTTCAATATCGAGGAATTGTCGAGTGCCCCAAATCAGTTCCAAGCTGCAAAGATGAGGCCATCGTAGCAGCCTGATCTCTTGAAAAATATGTTCTGCATCCTCCCGCCATTCACTGGTCCATTGCAAAGTTTCCAATCGAGGACAATGACTGATCCAATCCAGCTCTCGATCTGGTGAATCGAATACATCTTTGATGAAAAGGACCTTCAAGTTCATGAACTGCGGTGAGGCCTTGACATCCAGAGCGGCGATACGACAATGAACGAGTTTGAGTTCCGTAAGAGATTGCGCAATCTTCAAGAGATGCTCCGTGGCATCGGCATCCAAACTGACAAAGGTCAGTAAGAGCTGTTGAAGAATTGGGTGACTCTGTGAGAAGGCCCAGCCCCAGGGTCTAGAGGGCATGGATGTTTCGTCCTTAATAGTGAGTCTCGAAAGCAAGCAGTTCGTCGCAATCAGGCCCAACTCTGGGCAATCCTCGCTATCGTACCATTCGTGAAGGATTAGATCCAACGTCCTAAGGTTACGACAAAGGTAAAGCTGTTGCCGGCTCTCATCATTTCTCATTTCGGGGTCTCGTCCTTCTAGGGAAATAGTGTGAATATCAGAGAGATGCTTCTGAAGTACCTCAACTGGAGGTAGAGGACGGAGGGGATCGATGGTTCTGTAAACAAGTGGCTCCAGGGCTTGATGCCAAAGTCTGCAGACGCGCACACTTGACGCGAGCGAACGTTGCCCGAGGAAAAGGCCAATGTTGAGGAGTACCTCGGGGATCAGGTGACCTGGATTTGAATGAAAATCTGACATGTCCATGGTGATGAAGAATGGAGATGGACCTGACGCTGGCATTAGCCAACTGCACATTGAGCGTGGTCAATGAGATGAAGTGGCTTATTATCATTATTTCGAACTGAACTTCCAGTCTTCCAGGTCGTCTGTCATGCGTGGGACAGAGACACGTTTCAAAGGATTCAAACACGCGTTCAAGCCAAAGCAAAATTCACACGCGATTGCACCAAAAGGTCAAAGTCAGAGAACTCTGACAAATTAATAATTGGTACTTCAGGGCGGATACTCTTTGTTCTGTCTTCTGAGGTTTTCTGATTATTCTACGATGGTGTCTTCCAACGGAAGTAGCTCGAACTGGAACACCATGAAGACAGCCGAGTTGTCCTGTGCCTTGATTATGTACGTCAGTGGCTAATCAGATGAAGTGAAGAGAACAGAGAGAGTATCATTGACTTTAGTCCTTTGTCTCCTTCTTCGGCAAAAAGATGACGGTAGAACCTTACCTGTCCATCCCAATAACGCGTGATATCGACATTGAATCCTGGGACATTGAGGGTGAAATTGGCAAAGTCCAAGTACGGGTTGAAAAAGTCGAATCCATACACTTGATCTGGTCGGTAGCGGTGTTCCTTCAAATTTTGTTCCTTTGAAAAGTGCGATCGTCGCGCGCTGACGGTGAGTGCCGTTGTTGGCGGTATTGCGCTATCCTGATCCGAAGCTACATCTTCAGGGGTAGACTCGCCGCTCTTTTGAACTTGATTCTGCGATGAAAACAACAATGAAGTGTCCTCAACAATGTGCTCTCCGTCGGGCGATGGCCAAGGTGGCAATTCCTGTTCGAGTCGCTCCTTGACCTCCTCCTCTTGTCCGATCTGTTCAGCTTTTTCGGCCTTGTCTCTGGTTGCTGGATCGACGTGCCAGCCCGCAACGTTGACCGTGTTCATGGTCGCAATCAGTGGACTAAAGGCCCAGGGACGATCGCTGTAAATGTCGGCCTTGAGTCCAGGGTCGATGTACTGAATAAAGCGCAGCGCGATGGAGGAAAACGGTGGAAGGCGCAAGGGTTTGTCGAATTGGTTCTAATATTAAAAGGGGAATAGATAGGAGTCAATTATTGCGCGTGATTATTTGGTCTTTTTTTTTCTTTGATCCGTCAGCATGATCTCATTGAGACGAGGAGTGGAGGGTTGTGAAAATCAGCGGCCTGCCAGGGAATTATGGTTGACCCATGCACGCAAATATCATCGGCCTTTACCCCAAAGACGATTTGGTCTCCTGGCCACTCGCGCTTGAATCTGCCAGAGATCTGAACAGAGCTGAGGTTGTTTCCCCCACCAGGCTTTGTGAACCACGGGCTATCGGGCAAGATTTTGAGGTTGCCATTCAGTTGACCTTGTTCGTAGCCAAATTTGCGGTCGAGGCCCTTGATACGAACGACGATCTGGCCTACAAACTCGTCCGACTCGATCTGAAGCGGGTTGGAGTCGTCATTGATGGAGAGGACGGTGAGGTGGTCCGTGTCCGGTCCAGCGCTGACGCGGAGTCGGAATCCAGTGGGTTTCTTTTCGTCGACCATGATGATCCTGTTCTTGTAGACTGGAGAGTGTGGATGGGTATGAGTAAGGGCGGACAAAGATTGCGCGGGTGTGGAGGTGAGTGTGGAGGATGATGTAGAAAGGGAGATACAGAGAAAAAAGGAAAGGAGAAAAAGTAGGTGCACCGACCAGCTGCCAAGCAAGGGACAGACAGCTCTCCGAGTCGAGCCCATGATATCATCTGCAGCCCATGCGATCCGCTCGTCTTCCTTCCCTCCCCTCCACGGTCGATGCGCCAGCCAAAGGGGGAGCCTTGTTCCACCCACTCAACCAACTCCCTCTTTCTTTCATCGTTCTTGTTTTCCTTTTCGCTCATTCATTCTTCCCCACGGGCATCTCTTTCATCCTCCATCTCTGTCAACCCTCTTCTCGTCTTCTCGCTTTTCCCATCTCGGCCTGCATTCTGTTCTCCCTTCTCACCACCGCATTCCTCACCTCTCCCGGCATATTCGCCTTCCACCACAACCATGGCACAGTCTCCCATGATATCCGTGCCTCTTAAGAGGACTGACGAAGTCGACTGGGTGACTCCCCTCAAGCGCTACATTGCCGTCTCATACCAGGACGACCCAGAAAAGTATGCCGAGGAGACCGGGACCATCCATCGTTTGCGCCAGGATATGCGCGGGGCTGGAAACGACGTCACGGGCAGAGACGTGCTCTACCGCTACTTTGGCCAACTCGAAATCCTGGACCTGCGCTTCCCTGTCGATGAGGCCCATATCAAGATTGGATTCATGTGGTAAGGACCCTTTCCATGTTTTCTGCTATATATTCATTGTCTTTCTCGGGTCGCACTAGACGGAAAGGCTACATGTCCCACTGGCACACCAGAAAAGAAAAGAAAAAACAAGAAAAAGAAAAAAAGTCTTGGCATGTAACGTGTCACCTTTCTTGATACATTGTAGGTACGATGCGTTCACTCAAAGACCCACCTCTCAGTTCTCCCTGGCGTTCGAAAAGGCGAGCACCATCTTCAACATTGCATCAGTTCTCTCCGCCATTGCAACGTCGCAGACTCGCGTAAATGAACCGGAGGGCGTCAAGAAGGCGTTCCACTTTTATCAGGCGTCGGCCGGAATTTATACTTATATCAACGAGAACTTTCTCCACGCACCTTCGATCGACTTGAGCCGGGACACGGTGAAGATGTTGGTCTCATTAATGTTGGCACAGGCACAGGAAGTTGTTTGGGAAAAGACACTCGCCGAAAAGAAAAAGCCTCTACTCATTTCCAAGCTTGCTGCTCAGGTCGCATGGAGCTACCAGGCCACGGTTGAGGCCATGGCTGATGGAGTGTCAAAGCAGGTTTTTGAAAAGAACTGGCAGACAATGTGTCAGGTAACTATTTGCTCCTCTTTGGTTCTTACCTGTGATCATGAAGGTGGGAAGAGAGTATTAAATGAGCGCTCTGTAACCTCATAGATCAAAACAAAGCTATTCACTGCTATTGCTCAGTACTATCGGTGCTTGGCTGCAGAGTCAGACTCAAAGTGGGGCGAGATGGTCAGCAGAGCTCAAATTGCAGAGACCGCCATCAAGGATGCAGAGAAACAGGCCAAGACCTTTGCTTCAGGATTTACTCAAAGCTCGCACCCAACAGTGACTTTGACACAGGAAGCTGCAACAACCTTGCATGAAATTACAAAGACTCACCTAGCCGTGATCACAGAGATGAAGAACCAGGCTGTTCGCGACAATGACATGATTTACCACGAAGCTGTCCCCGCGGAAGGATCCTTGACGGCACTCGAAAAAATGAACGTCACCAAGGCCTTGCCCATCTCTGAGCTGTATACTCAAAGTGAGATGCAAAAAGTCATTGGTCCAGACACCT
The DNA here is from genome assembly GCA_963573315.1 of Entomortierella parvispora. NCBI lineage: Eukaryota > Fungi > Mortierellomycota > Mortierellomycetes > Mortierellales > Mortierellaceae > Entomortierella > Entomortierella parvispora. Next base: position 2,432,790 of record OY752146.1, read on the forward strand.
TTCAAAGACTGATCCCCCTTTCCGTGCACGAATCCTCCAGTCTTTATTCTGAGGAAAAGGCCAAGCTGGTTCGCTCCGAGGTCGAAAGGTGCGAGACTGCTAACCAGGAACTGAGCAGTGCACTTGAATTTATGAACCTGCCTGCAGGATTGGACAAGTTCAAGAATGGAAACAATGGCAGCCAACTAGCTACATTGGATACCCTGGCTGTGCCCACTTCTGCTGTCAAGGAGTGCGCTGATTTTATTCAAGCCCAGGAATCCGGCAGTGACTTTATCGCAGGACTGATTGGCAATCTAGACCGCCTCAAGAATGGAACAAGAGATACTCTTGAGAATGTCAATCTGTCTTTGGATGAGGAGCGGAGCCAATGCGAAATGATGAGGGTAAGTACATGCAGCCCGTGACGAATTGACTTGCGTCCGTAAACATCAAATATACTAACATAACTCGTTTTGTATATGGAACAGGCAAAGTATGCAGACCTCTGGACACAACGACCATCTGGACCACTGACCCAGGCCTATAGGACAGATTCCAAGGCGCTGCTGGAGTCGGTCGACAAGGCAGCGACTTCAGACGCAAACCTTTACCGGACTTTTGATCAAATCGCAAATAATGTCTTGGTCTTGCGCGAGGGCCGAGAGGGAGCTGCGTTAGAGCAACTCTTTGCAAGAGTAGTTGTTGAGGCCAGTAAGACAAGGAAGGGATCCACGAAATCGGATAGTAGTTTACTGGACGTTCAAGATAGCGGAGAAAGCGAGGCCATTCTCAAGACCGTTGCTAAAGTGGAGGAGGTCATTGCCAAACTCAAAAAGCTCAAGCAGGAACGCATGGAGACTCTTGAAGATATGAAAGTCAAGGTAAGATGAATTACTTGGGTGATGCGATTCATACTTTTGTAGACAGCCATTTACTCAACTCTGTTATTGCTTGATGTTCAATTAGACCCAGCAAGACGACATCTCCAATTTGTTGATTTTGAACAAAAAGTCGACTGGCATTGAGCCGCAACTCTTTTCTCAAGAACTCGAAAAGTACCGACCCCATCAAACGCGTATCACTGCCACCATTCATCACCAGCAGGCGTTGATGCAGGAGCTCACCACGCACTTTAAAGAGCTCATGAATGGACAGGAAGCGCGAGGACTTCAAGAAGTTTGGGAAACCACTGAGAGGAAACGGAATGGTTTGGTCGATCAGCTGCTTAGAACCAAGGCTTCCTACCTGACTATTCAGGATGGCTACAAGAAAGGAATCAGATTCTATGAGGACCTAAACGAGCAAGTGCAGGATCTTTCCAAGGCTGTGGACCAATTCTGCAAGTCTAGAAAGGAAGAGCGCGGTCTTATTGAGAGACAAGTGCTGGCGACCAAATCGGAACGTGAGTCCAAGGCACTCAAGGATCAACTTTCAAAGTTGGGCGGAGGTGTCTCATCTGCATCCTTGAGCTCTCCGCTTGTTGATGCAATGATGGGTTTACAGCTTGGAAGCGCGCCTCACATGCCTGCCTCTGCAGCTGCACCACCAATGGGTAACCAGTGGTCAGCCCCTGGTCCGCCTCTAGGTTATTCGTCGTCGCTGGCTCCTCCTCCAACAGCACCAACATATGCACCTCAGCCCGCGTACGCGCCGCAACCAGCCTTTGCTCCTCAACCTGCAACTGCCCCAATGGCCAGTCCTGCTCAAAGCTTCAACTATGGGACACCTCAGCAGACGTTGCCAGCACAGTCTTCCCAGCCTGCCCTGTCAGGCCATTCAATGGTAATTCCCAACACTGGCCCATTTGCCATTGCACCTCAGCCAGCGCCTATCCAGCCTCCACAACAGCAACCTCAACTGCAGCCCCTCCAGCGACAAGGAAGTTATACCTTGCCCAACACTGTGCCTCAACAACAACAGCAGGCCCCCCGTCCGTATGCATCGCAACCATATTCGCAGACGCAACCATTGATGCAGTCGCCTCAGTCATCCTTCCAACCGACACCTCAACAGCCCCAAGTACAGCAGCAAACGCCAATGTACCAATCTGCGCCAGCCCTTTACCAACAATTACAGCAGCAACATGTCCAGCCCACATACCAGCCGCAACTGCAGCAGCCCCTGTCGCCGGCCGTCCAGACCCCCCACCAGCAGCCTATACCGACATCGTACCAATCTCCAGTGTATGGACAACCCATCCAGCAACAGCAGCAGCAGCCATTGTATCAGACGACAGCACCATCTCCCCAGTCGCAGCCCCAGGCCCAATATATGCAGCAGATGCCTTCTTATCAGCAGCCTCAGCAGCCCCAACAGCAACCTTTCCAACAACAGCAGCCACCTTTCCAGCAACAACAGCCGACTCAACAGCAACCTCTCCAGCAGCAGCAGCCGACTCAGCAACCACAACAACAACAGCAGCGGCAGCAGCCTTTGTATAGCAGTGGATACTCGGCGCCACAGCAGCAGCAGCAACAGCAGCCCGTCTACAGTAATGTTTACGCGACACAGCAGCAGCAGCCTCCGTACGGCGGTAATGTGTACACGGGACAGCAGCAGCCACAGCAGCCTGTCTACCAGGCAGGATACCAATCGCAGGTGATGCAGCCAATGCAACCAATGCAGCCCATGCAGCCGATGCAGCCCCAGTTCCAGCAGCAGTTGCCTCAGCAACAGCAACCATTTGGACACAACTCGCTGCTTGACTAGGAAACTAGGAATAAAATCAGCCGCGGTATTTAATTTTAATTTTTATTTTAACTTTTTTTCTGAGAGCAAGTTTTTTTGGTTTACACTTTGAGCTTTCGCCAATGCTTCCATGCACACACATGCATGTCATTTTCCCTTTTTTTTTTCTTCTCTTTCTTTCTCTCCTCTTTCATCCTCATTTTGGCATCATCCATCATCTCCCTCCTTGGACCATCGCAGCTCCTCTTCATCTTGTCCTTATGCTCATTCCCCTCTAGCAGGTCTCGTTTACCTCCTCCCTTGTGCACAATCTACCGCCTCTGGTCCCTGGCATTCGTGTCTCTCTCTCTTTCTCACTGTCTGTGCCCTCTTCTTCGCCGGCTCTCGTTCCGTCAACGTCCTTTTGTGCGGTCTTCTATTCCACCAACACGCTCCTATTCCACCTCTTCTAATTGCTCCTCCTTCTTTTGCTCCCCCTTCCCTCTTTGCTTCTTTGCTCTTGTCTCATCTTTCATTCGGTCTCGCTCTTCGTTTTCCATTTTCATTCCGCCTGCACCGCCCACTGGTCCCTTCTCCGCCACACCGGGCATACCCTTCTTTTTATTCCATCCTTCCCAGCCTGAAACTGCCCGAGAGGAGCAGTAACACTGCGCTATAGCTCGATTCCTTTGTACTCCTTTTCAGTCTCGTTCGCACCCCCGACAATCGACCGTTACCACCAAAAAGAGAACGAAAACGTAGACACTAGCGTGGTTCTCCCAATGCTTCCTCAACCAAACGACCAGTACAGCCAGACGCGGTTTCAACAGCAACCACAGCAGCAGCAGCAGCAGCAGCAGCAACTACAACGACAGAGCCTAGCTCAGCCCGACAGCGTTTATCCTCAGAATAGTATCCACGTTCAGAACGACAACCTATCCCGCCCTGTCACCAACATGCGCGAATATCCCTCCTTCCCCAATCCAATGACGACCCCCATTGCCCCACGGCCCCAACCCATATCCGGCATAGATGGAGGCGGCGGAGGCAGCAACAGCAGTAATTATCAACAGAGCCCAGGTATGGGAACCGCACCTTCGCCGACGTACCCACCGTTCTCAACCGCGCCGCGCCATCCTTCCTTCCCTCAGCCGCTGCAACCCATCCGATCAAGTCCAATGGGGACCGGTGTCAACAGCAACATCGGGATAGGTGCTGGAAGCAACAGTGTCAATGCTAATGGCAGGCCAAAGATAGACCTCACACTCCTTCAGGCCGCCACTAAGACTCGAAAGCGGCATAAGGTGGCTACATCCTGCAACCGATGTCGCCAAAACAAGGTAAAGCATAGGCGCAAACATTTCCTGCTGGGGATGACAAACATTCCATTCTTTGGTGCCAGTTAGCTAGTTGGACACTGACAATCTTATTTCTTTATTTTGGGTTCTTTTCCATAGCGCAAGTGCGATAGCGGGGTACCGTGTTCCAACTGCCAGAGAAACAAGGCCGATTGCATCTACACGGATGCACAACTGTCGCGTTCGACGTGGGGCGACTCGCCCTTGAGCAAGGAAAAAGTCTTGGGTGTGTCATCTTCGGCGATCGCATCTTCCTCAGGATCGGGATCAGGGACAGGCATGGAGGCCGACGCAGGAACTGGATCTGGAGAGGTCAAAAAGTCGAAACCTCCAACCACAAAGAAACCACCAGCACAGAAGAAGCTCACTGGCCCATTGAGCCAAGGTCCACTGTCGACAGGTTCAGAAGCAGAATCCACCACTGCATACCGGACGCCCCAGTTATTCAGTCCTGGACATGCTTCAGAAGCTACGGAAGCAGACCTGGATTACAGGAAAGAGGCATTGAGCGGACAGGCAAAGCAGATTGCAAAATCGATCCGAATCGCCAAGCCAGGGCCCATCAGTGCCGATCGCGCCAGAATGTTGGGGAACGATAAAACGAACCACTTGACTGTCGATGAGCTGGCAGCCCATGTCAAGTTTGAGCCGAACACAACACCCAACCTTTGGCCCAGAGACTACCAGGATGCGGATGCCTCTCGGTTTGTGTCTCCAGGTCGGGGCCAACGGTCATCCTTCTCAGACATGCGGGACAATAGCGGACTCTTACACACTGCCAACTATGTAAACCAAACAACCATCAACCAGACCATGCCTTTGCAGTCATCTTTTGAGCTGCCGAATCAAAGATCAGGGCAGCAACCATCTGGTGGATATCAAGGATTCTCGTCTTTTGGTCAGCGCGCAGCTGATTTGCTTCCACAGGGGTATAGCGACAGTGATCTTGGCTTTGCAAATCTAGACCAGCAGACAGTCTCCAACTTAAATGCTCAGTTGCCCACTCAACAGCCACAACCTTCACTGCAGCAACAACAACTTCAGCAGCAACATCAACAACATCAACAGCTGCGAAAGCAACAGCACCAGCAACAGCAACGGCAGCAACAACAACAGTTGCAGCAACATCATCAGCGTCAAGCACTTCAGTCAGATCTAGCACTTCATTCCCAACAGACAAATGACCCATCACATCCCCAGCAATCATACTCCTCATCGCTGCAGTCATTGCAAACTCAGTCGCATCAGTCGCAGCAAAATCTGCAGCCTGCCCAAAAGCCAACAGCAAACCACGCTATTTCATCTGCAGCACCCGTTTCGTCTATCGGAATCCCTGCACAATATCCAACAAACGACTCCACTTCGTCTTCCTGGCCTCTATCAGCCCTGTCTTCACCTACAGGATCGGAACAAACCTCCAGCATGTGGCAGGGTTACAACAGTACACCAGTGTCCAACGCCGGCCCAACATCCTTTAGCCAGATGCAGAGCCCACAGGACCATAACCCATCTCAGCGACTTCTCGGTCTAAAGTCATCCACGACATTGGGTCGAACATCGTCAAATGGACAGCCTTCGGTGTCCTTGGACAAGACTGAAAGCCGGAAAGAGAGTGCACGGATGCAAAAGATCGCAAAGGAGATGCTGGAATGCCGAGAATACGACTACAGTATCATGTTGCCTCGACATATATCGCAGGAAGAGGATGAATTGTGGGCAACGCCAAATTCAGCGTCGCCAAGCGACCTTCGTGGGATTCCTCGACAGCTTCTCATGCTTCCGAAGGATGCCAATTTTCTTGTGGATGTTTTTTTCGAGGTAGGTTCATTATATGAAGCAGAACTCATGGTATAAGTCACTTGTCCTTTCGCCTAACCGAACCACGTCTTTTCGTATTGTCCTCACAGAACGCTTGCTTCTATTACCCTACTATTAATCGAGCAACTGTTGAACTGCATTTGCTTGAGCCTCAGAATCCACACTCGCTCTTTTTGCTCAATATTGTGTTCATGACAGCCTGCAAACATCTGGCTAGGAGCACCGACATCAAACGCGCCATCCAGTTTCGTGATCGAGCCAAAGGTAAGCCTTCTTCTCTCGCCTTTTTTCCGGTTTGCTCTCTCGACGAGATTCGTTGACCAACAATGTCCTTTATTTTTGCATCTCCAAGAAATTCAACTGTATATTCAAGGGAGGATGCGGCTCTCAAAGATGCTGGGCAACATTTTAGGATCTCAGGCGATCTATGGAGTTTTTCCTTTGGTGATTGGCATGGCTTGGTACTGTGGAACCTACAAGATCATGCCTACGACTGACGAGCACTTGGAGGACGGTCAGCAATCATTGATGGAGTTGGAAGTCGAGAGTCAGAATATACTCTCCAAAAAAGGAGCCATTCCCGATTCAGTGTATCAACAGCGACTCTGGGCTTTTTGGGGCTTTTATGCTCGTGACTCCATGTCACGACTCTACTTTGGGTGGCCCCACGGGATGGATTCATTGGAGATTACGACAGAGTTGCCAAGGATCAAAGGCTGCATCGGGTTAGGAGGGATGCGGAAATCGCCTTTGAACTCCAGCGGGTTAGAAGTGGCCGTCACAGGCAAGAGACGAGGCGCTACGACAAAAGCAGAACGGTTACGGCAGGAAAAAAAGTTGATGAAGGCAAAAGCGGTAGCGTTGCAAGTGGAAAGGCATACGTATCGGATAGCGGATTCGGACTCTGATGATGACGACGATGATAATGACGAGTCAGGGGTAGCCAAGGAACTAGACAGCAGCGATGATGAGATTGGCGACGCGGATGCCGGGATGGAAGATGAGCAACCGAATCCCCGCCCTCATCAACACACGCAAAGTGTCTTCACTCGAAACGCGGATGATGTCCCTGCCAAGGAGAGACTGCCGTCGTTTACAGGACTGAAGATGAGTCTTTTGCAGCGACAGGGCAAGGGCGAAGATATTTCAAAGCGTCCTTCAGGGTCTGGATCCCAGTCTATTGAAGTGAAGCGCCATCTGGAGCGAATGAGGATGCTTCTGGAGGCCGAAGATGACGTGACAGATGGAGGGACGTATGCTCGCGTGCTGTTTTTAGAAGAGGTAAAGCTCTGGTCCATTGGCAGGCGTGTAGGTCTTTATTTGCAGTCCAAGAGCAACTCTCAGGTCGGAGGATCCTATTCTTCCGTAAACGTGCCAAATTCCAGTGTTGCCGATGGGACCGTGGAAGGAAACAGCGGCAGTTTCGTCGACACGACCAACTCAAGTGGTCGCAGTCCGTTTGGACCGTCAGTATCGACGACTGTGGAGGCAAGCCGGTGTTCCGAGCGGGCTTGGCTGGAAGACAATGAACTTCAAGGACTACAGGCCGATCTGATTGCTTGGGAGCAGGGTCTGCCGCCCAATCTGCGGTTCCGAAAGGAGGTGGATGAACCGGACATTAACCACAAGATCAATGGACGACTCGGTAAAAAGATCATGAGCGACAATCATTCGTAATATTACGTGTCGTCTTTAGAGCAGGATCCCTAACATGCACTCTTTCTTTTTTTTTTTCTTTTGTAGGTATCATGACCATGTTTTACTACACAATTACGATCATGCTCCAGTCGTCTTATTTGCCCATCCCGCAATACCTCAAATCACCTGGCCGCTCCGCCTCTTACAAATCACCAGAGACCTTGACACAAGAATACGATAGCCTGTTTAGTCGCAGTGGCTCACTTGCGTTCTCAGATGATCAAGATGGATCCACTCCAACACGGATGAAATTTGAATCGGACGACTACTTTTATTCAGGCGGTGGCGTTCGATCCCCCTACCACAGCCATCAACATCATCGCTCGCTCAGCGCGTCGGAGGGATATTTCAATACCGCCCATCAAATCTGCACCCAGCTGTCGAACGTCCTGTACCACCATGTCGAATTATTGTTGGACTCTTATCCAAACTGGTGTGGGATCCAACACAAGCTGAACCAGACTCTTATCGCGGCCATGCGAGTTTCTTGTCTGAACGCCCGTTTAGGATCTAACCCGAAACCGATTCGAGATGAGGCCAAGGCAGGATTCAAGATGGGGAGCGATCTCTTTAAGAGACAAGCCCTCCTCCCGGATCCCTTGACAGTCCGTGATTGGCCCGCTGAGGAGGATGTGCAGGTGATGTTGGATCTTGAGGAGGAGTTCCGAGAACTGATGACTACTCAAGAAGAAGCTGAGGCTGAGGCGCTGAGTCGGGAGAATAGTTTGCTGCCAACTCGAGCCAACAGTGAGGGCTATTTCTTTGGGGAGGAAGATGATCAAGGGGATCTGCCGTTGTATGGACAGTACGAGGAGGAAGGGTTGCCTGGTGACTTTGTAAACTCGAATTTGTTACAGCAACAGCAGCAGTACATGCCAGTATCGGGGCAATCATCACAACAACTCCAGCAGCAGGTTCAGGGACAAAGTGCCTACGATATCTTCCCTGCAGATCACGACCATGTTTTTGGACTTGGCGAAGAAGGGTTCCAGTTCGACTACAACGTGGACCCCAATGTCAATTAGACTTAATAAACATTTGACGCGTTTCCCATCCTCTGGCACGTTTCTAACCGTCATGAAGATCTCGCTCTACTCCTTTAGCTGAAATGTACACATTTGGAGAATTGTGAGATTATTGGGTGGGTGGGACTTTTGATTGTGCGACAATCCAGGTTTTATTGCAAGAAGAAAAACAGGAGCACACGTTGTTGATTGGCAATGGTACTTTCCAAGTCAATAATAACTTAGAAGGTAAGAGCCTGACCTATAATCCACAACAAAAAAGAAGGGGAGGAGACGCATTGTTAGAAATCCGCAGTTTTTTGAAAGTCATGAACGGGATCGCTGCGGATGAACACAAAGAACACCAGCAGCGAGCACGAGCCAAGGAAACCAATGATGAAAAAAGAGACGTACCCTTCTGCTTGCGGTCACCACCGAGCTCGAAGTGCTTGCAGCGCTTCAAGGCGATCTGGTGCTTGTACTTGCAGACCTGGCACTCCAAACGAAGGACGACCTTCTTGGTGGTCTTGGCCTTCTTGTGGAAGACGGGCTTGGTCTGACCACCATAACCGGACTGCTTCCGGTCATAACGACGCTTTCCTGTTGATTAAGAATCCATCATTGTTTGAGAAAAAAGTCGAATCCACGATCAAGTTGGTTCCATGATAATGATTCCAGCAAGTAGATAAAGACGTCCAGAAAACGATATTGTAGATCAGAGATAAAAAGAATGAAGGAAGGGGAGGGTGTTGTCAGTCTTCAATTGCTCAGTGGCATTTCTTATCCTTGACAAAAAGGTATCCAGAAACCATACCCTGAGCGAAGAGCGAAGCCTTTCCGGTCTTGTACTGCGAGACCTTGTGGGCAGTGTGCTTCTTGCAGGTCTTGCCCTTGCAGTAGGTGTTTCTGGTCTTAGGAACGTTAACCTGAGAGATTTGGGAATGGGAAAAAAAGGGGGACACGAAGATGTGAGTTTTTGATGATTCCTTCAAAGTGGAAGATGGGTCTCTGAACAAATGACTGATTCTGATCCTCATGGTGTGGGAAAGCGATGTTGATTGGTGATGATGGCTGCTACTTCAAAGCTCTGCCATTGGTGTCCAGGCGAAATAACTCATCCTGCATGGAATCCATAGTGAACGAGTACATCTTTCTATGGTGAAATCCAAGTCTCCTTTGCGATGCATCGGCGTTTCTGGAAAAGATCACTGGTTGACTTTTCAAAGTGATCGATGTAGAGCTCCCTCCCACAAAGTCGACTGAGCTGATGTATAGATGTCTGTTTCGCCATGCATGAATTCATCCAAAAGATTGTCCAGTTGCTGCTTTCGGTCGGTTGTCCTGTTGCCATCCGCAAAGAAATAACCTCCAGTCTCCATTTCTCGTCTTGAATAGTTCCCGTAAAAGAATTGTCTAGGATGCTGAATGTTGATGTGGGGTTTTGGGTTGATGATGAACGCTCCTTCCATGTTGCATGAAAACAGGACATGCGTCGAGATGTCGCCCCAAAGATATTTTCCAATAAAACGGTTGATAGTTGATCCTGGATGAAGCAGCATGCGTGGATGGTCCTGAGGGTGAACGAGGCGATGCAGAGATGGATCGATTGATGGATGCCTCACGGAGGCATTGGATGCAGGACCTCTCGTCCCATACCATTTTGATTAAGATTGTTGCACAGAAAGAGAGACTGCTTAGATTTCCACACCGACATGGATCTAATACGGGAGGATCTTTCTAAGCCACCGCCTCGATCAGTCCCCTCCTTCCCTCTTTCCCCACCCCGCACTCATCACATTTCTATGATATCCTCTCTCGTCGTACTTTTGCGTGAACCCTCTCACCGCCCCTGCTTCCTTTCATATTACTTTGCTGCTGGCAGTGCCCGGGCTGGCGGGTTCGTCCTATGCCCAGCATGACCACTGATGCAGACGCGGCTAGATATGATAGATTTGGACAAATACCCCAAATACCAGGCTTCGACCATAGCCAGCGGGGGTGCCTGAAGTTTTCTACGAGGATATCACGATCTGTCCCCATCGCGTCGAAAGGAGGTGGCAACCTATCCTGGCGGGCACGCAGGAAAAGATAGCATGGGACATGCAGATTGCCACCAATAAAGTTGGGTCTCCAGAGAGCCAATCAACGCTTTACGCGTCCAACGTCCCTCTCTCTCTCTCTCCCAGCAAGCAAGGGTCAAGAAAGAGGGTGTACGTTCCTTTTCTTCTCTCCTCTCTTCTTCATTCCCCATCAACCCTTCTCGCCCTTCCCTCCCTCCCCACATCTCCTCCCATGAAGCACAGTCTCGCCTCCATCGCCCTCGGCGCCCTGCTCCTCTCGCAGTCCGCCATGGCCGGCCTCTACTCCTCTAACGACAAGGTCGTCGAGGTCACCTCCAGCACCTTCAAGTCCGAAGTCATGGATTCAGACGTAAAACATCTCTTTGTTCTTCATGCTCAGGACTTGTGCATCAGCCAAAGTCATCAAAAGACTAATGAATCCCTCTCTGACCTTGCCTAGCATCTCGTCATGGTCGAGTTCTATGCGCCTTGGTGTGGCCACTGCAAAAAGTACGTGAGCTCCTCACCTTTCAAAAGTACTTCAGAAAAATCACGACCTTCGTCTTACTAAACATCATTCTTTCCTCCACTGTTAGCTTGACCCCTCATTACAAGGCGGCTGCCCAGAACTTGCATGGAATCGTCAAGTTGGCCGCCATCGATTGCGACGATGACAAGAACAGACCCACATGTGCCGAGTATGGCATTCAAGGTACGCATGAACTGAAGGAACAAGAGAATGGCAGGGACTGATGGCCTGTTCATCCTTTCCATTTGACTGACATGGCTATTATAACTCCAACGAATAGGGTTCCCTACTATCAAGGTTTTCCCCGCCAACAGAAAGGGAAAGAAGGGCGTCAAGTACCCTGAGGATTACCAAGGCCCTCGGGAAGCCAAGGGCATTGTTGACCATTTGATCAAGAGGATTCCCAACGATATTCAACTGGTCTCTGCTAATCCATCGAGTGAGAAGATTATCAACATTGACGAATTGGCCGCCGACCAGGTACGGAGACATATACACTACACTCAAAGCGTTACTCTCATGCCGATTCGTATAGGTACTTACATCCTGTTCTGCCAAATAGGATAAACCACGCGCCGTCCTCTTCACCAAGAAGTCGATTTCCAGCAACATGTACAAGGGACTGGCGACAGACATGAAGGACAGGATGATTGTTGCAGAGTTCCGCGCCCCCAGCAACGACGTCTTGAAGAAGTACAATGTTGACAGTCTTCCAGCTCTCGTTGTCTTCCCCAAGGGTAGCGAGGAGCCCATCAGCTATACTGGAGATATGAAGCGCGATCCCTTGTCAGAATTCCTTAATCAACACGTCGAACCCTCTTCCAAGGACAGCAAGAACTACAAGCGATCCAGCACCAACAACGACAGCAAACCAAAGGCCCCTGTGGTTGAGTTCGACCCCAAAATTACAAAAATCGAGAACCAGGTCGAGCTCAAGTTGGAGTGTCTGGACAAGAGCGTTGGATCGTGTGTGATTGCATTCCTGGTGCTTGAGCCCGAGTACGAAGAATCTAGGGATGCGCATGCAGAAAACATGAAGACGTTGGAGCAGATCAAGAAGGCAACCCATGATGCCGGTAAAGCCATTCATGTCATTTGGATGGATGCACTGGACAAGAGCGTGGTCAAGTTTATGAACCAATTCCAGATCTCCAGCGACATCCCTGGTTTGTTGTTGATCAACCCTGGAAAGAAGGCCTTTGTGCCGTTTGTCGGCTATGGTTTTGATGTTGAGGGAATCCAAAGCTGGCTTGCGGACTCTACCACCAAACCCAACCGCGCCTTCCCCTATACCTTTGATCCCTCCCTCTCACCCAAGCAGGCTCCCAAGGTCGAACCCAAGGAGAAGGTTGATGAGACCAAGGAAGAGACCAGGGAAGAAGTCAAGGAAAGCAAGAAGGAAAATATCAAGGACGAGTTGTAGATACGTGGCACTTCTCTTTCATCTAAAAACATCAAAACCCCCAATAAAAAAAAGAGAAAAGACCGCTCAAACTCTTTTCAGTGGATTCAGATGTAAAGAGCTCTCGATCCTTCTTTCACTATGGAATCGCTTCGTCAATGCAAACAACTAATTTCATCCCATTTCAATCCCATTTTTTTTTCGTCTATTGCTATGACTCCAATGCCAAGCCAGCAATTGGTCGTCTTCAACTTTTTTGCCTTCTGGGGTGGCCATTGCAAGCGGTACTCCTCATATATCGATATTCTTTTTCAGACAGAAATGTCCCGTGCAGCATGCTAGAATCCCCTCCCTTTTTCTTTATCAGATTTGTCCCGCAGTATAAAGCTGTAGCTCAAGGGATGAGAGGAGAAAATGTCAAAGTCGTGGTTGTGGATGGTTCTGCAGAGATGAATGCTGCTCTTGTCAACGAATACACGAAACAAGGTAACAAAAAAAGGAGTTTCCTGGCGCGTCTTGACAAAAAAAATCTTTGCTATGACACGACCACACGGGAACGCGTTCTCATCAGGTTTTTTCTGACCGTCAAGATCATTCGAAAGGGTGAACCTCCTTTGAGCTACGAGGGCCACCGAAACACAAAAGGCATTGTCGACCACCTTCTACTCCATCTTGATCATCGGAACAGCTCCGTGTCTGCTCCTACTTTTCTTACAAAAGAAGAGCTATAGTATTAAACATGATTTTATTCTGAGGGATGTAGATGAATGGAGTCCAGATGTTTTAAGCAACAACACCAGTTGCTATTGGGGCAGCAACTTCTACCATGGTCTCCATTAAAGGGGTCGGGGTGAGTGTCTCTGGCACTTGCGAGTCAGAAGAGATATCGACGTCGGTGTTGGTACTCGGTTTCTGGACCACTTCAGGGATATGTTCAGCAGAACTGTGGCCCTGCGGCAAGGATGTCTCTGTGAAAGTAGAATCCACTTCTGGCTCTGCATTGAGATTGATTGTAGTCGGAGCATCGGTAGGGAAAGGAGTTTCAGTCTCGTTAGCTCCAACCTTGCCATCAGGCAGAGTAGATGGTAAGTCGTCGACTGGCGAGCTTCTCGGTGAAAGGATTCTTGGGCGTGCGTTCACAGATGCTGCGGTCTGAAGCGCTGAATGGAGCTCAGCAACTTGACTCGGCAATGAGGAAGTCTGCACAGAGAGGCCGTGTGTTCGTGCGCCATCGAGCACTGGAGCAAGGACCTGTGTAGTTTCATCTCCTGTGGCCGTATCATTGCCTGTGTCCATAGTTGCTGGGGGTTGTTCCTGTAACTGACTTTGCGAGGCGCTCTTCTGGTCCAACTCAAGTTGCTTCAAGGCTTCTGAACTTGTGGATGCGGTTGCCATGGCAATCTCCTTTCCGTCCGTTGGCTCTCCTTTGTTTCCTTTGTGTGCATGCTCCCTTTTTTGCTTCTTTGCCAGCTCTTTCTTTTTCCTGTTCTCTTCCTTCTCTCTTTGTGCTGCAGCAATGGACGATCGTCTACTCCTGATCCGAGCTGACTTGATCATGATCGAGGCCACCATCTCTGGCTCGAGTGGTGCTTTGACATAGTGGCGATAGTTGCTCCGGATCCAATGCACGTACTCGCTCCTGACACTTTGAGCATCCACGTCCCAGTGAGCTATTTTGAGGCAGGGGAGTCAATACTAGGGAAAAGGAAGAGATTGATCATAGCCAAAGGTTTCCATGTTTGTTTGTTTGTTTCCACTTACGATCGTGCATGCCGCCCTTCCAAGACTTGAAGATGAAATTGGTAGGCATGAGCTTTTCAATGATCTGCTGGCTCAATTGCTGTGTTGCCACAAAAGCACAAATCGGGTCCGCTGTTCCATGCAGTAACAAGGTCGGTAACTGGGCCGGGAAATGTTTCCATCTTTTGTTCAACACCTTTTGACCCTGATAGATCATGTCGCCCAAACATTGCATCGACACACTGTCTAGAATTAATCCGTCTTCCCGATGACGTTCCTGCTCCGCCAGATTGCGTGTCAGCTCCTCGGGAACAACGGGGAATCGAATGGGGAGATGAGGATACCATTTCCCTAGTCGGTTGTACGTCGCTGGGAATTTGGATCCGGCACCGACGAGTGTAGGTTTGAGGTAGGGCGAGGATGAGATAATACCGGCGAGGGAAGTGATGCGAACTCCGAGTCCGCAAACATAGTTCAGAGCGAGCGCGCCACCCATGCCATGACCCATGAGAAAGATGGGCTTTTGAGGGCGCGAGGCACACGCGCGGTCGATGGCACTATCAATCTCCTTCAGGAGGGCGTCGTATCTTTTTATTGTTCGCGGTGAAGAGAAATCAGCGGTTAGACTTGTAATTGGGTCGACATGTTTTGTGTGAGAGACAGGGTGCAAGGGAGACTTGTGTTGTTGCATTGATCATGGCCCTTCTTACCCTCCTGTGATACCTTGTGAATCTGCTCGAACGCCTGTTTCACCGAACCCTGGTAGATCAAAAGACTGGACTTCAATGCCTTTGCCGGCGAAAGCTGAAAACATGGGTTGGTATCGCTCACAATGTTCAACCACGTCATGAACAAATACGATGACAGATTGAACGGGCACACCCACAGGATGCCAGGTTTTTGTAAAGATCCAGATGCTGCCGTCATGATCGGGATGCGTTTGAGGCGTAGTTCCATGACCGTTGTTCTTGCCACCCTTGTGTTTGGGAGCCGAGGGCCGATCTTTAGTAGGGGAATAGAAGAGGCTGGTGGAGCTTTTGACCCAAGAGTTTACAACACGGCAAGACTTTTCGGTATTATTCTTCCGTTGGCTCGCGCCATTGTTACCACAGCTCTTTATGTGTTCGTTAAAGGAGTTGATGAGGGGAGCCACACCGGTCGCAACCCCTGTCGGCTGAACAAAGGGCATGTTGGTATTACAAAGGACTACTACGAACGAGAGTGAGGAGTGAGCAAGAGAAAGCTTAGGAGTTAAAGTGAAGGCGCTTGCGCACTAGAACAAAGACAAGTGCGCGGAGAAGGAAGGAGGAAAACAAGGTGGAGGTGGCGCAACAGTTGTGACAGAAACAGATCGATGGTTGTTCAACGGACAAAAGCGATAAACTTGAAGCAGCCTTGGGGTACATGGGAACATTAAAAAGAGAGAAAAAAAAGTCATCTCGGTGCATTGTGTCATCGTTCCTGAAAGAACCGTTCAAGATCCTTCTTGAGTGAGATCGACGATCACCATTCACTGATCATTTCCCTTTTCTTTGAGAGAGAGGACCTTTCTTCCTACCAGATGCACACTTTCATTCTCCCTTTACAGCAAACAAGCGATTGCTTAGCCCGGTGTTCTGAAGCTAGAACGTCCGCAAGAGAACATGAGGAAGCAGACGCAGAGAACAAAAAAAAGGCCGTTACAACCGCTCCTAACATCTGCCCAAAGATAGACCAGTAAGATAAGGAATGTCAGCCTGACTTGGACAAAAGAAGGCGACTTTCATCATCAGGAGCAACTCTTCCTTTCAAACTCTTCCTTCTTACTAGTTCTGGCTCTGCTCCTCCCTCTTCTTATAACACTTACTCTTCCTCTCACTGCACTGAACGGCTGTTCTACCCTGGTACAATCTCACCAGCAAAACTCGAGTCGCGACGTTTTCAGAAAGTAATTGACCTCGTCTCCAACACCGAATCGCAATGGGCTTTGGACAAGAAGTTAAAAAGAAGACTGAAGCCATCAGGACAGGTCTTAAAGGCGGTCTCAGTAGCGGCCCTAATACCCCGGTGGAAGACATGGTCCATGCAAGCGGTCCCACGGACGATTACGGCTACACCAAACAGTCCTCTGTGAACAACAACAACGATTACTATGGCGAAGAGATTCTGAAGACCGCAGGCAACGTCTCCAGTCCAGCGCCCTCCGTATATTCCACTCGGTCAGGAACCACGCCCGTTGGAAAGGCCTCCTACCAGGAGCACAAAAAAAACAAGTTTAGCAAAAGTCATGCTGGTCCTAGCCATGGCGGCGGCGCAGGAGGATACAATCACGAGCGAGATTATTCACCGGCACCTTCGAGACCGCAGTCAATGGCATACCATGGGATTGCGGGAGGAGGGTCATTCTCAAATCTGATCCATGACGACTACAGGCCGTTGATGGATGAACTCAAGGATACATACCGACGAAAGATCCGCCCACTGGAAACAACCTACAACTTTGAGGGCTTTCATTCCGCGCCATTGTCGGACAGTGATATTGAGGCCAAGCCAATGGTACTCCTCTTGGGCCAATATAGCACCGGAAAGACCACTTTTATTCGCTCCCTAACTGAATGCGACTATCCAGGATCTCATATCGGAGTTGAACCTACGGTAAAAACAGTGGGCTTGCCATCGTTACCGTTTGTTGACGACATCTGCAGTTGATCTGACCTCCTTCCCTCAATCTTTGCCCCATTGCTCTACTTTCTAGACGGATAAGTTTGTTGCAGTGATGAACGGCATCGAGTCGCGTGTCATCCCTGGAAACGCCGCGGCCGTGACCGCTGACATGCCTTTCCGAGGGCTCAATAAGTTTGGACAGGCCTTCCTCACCCGTTTCCAAGTTGCTCAATGCCCATCTCCTCTGCTCGAGAATATGACTCTGATCGATACCCCAGGTATTCTCGCTGGCAACAAACAAAGAATCGAGCGTGGCTATGATTTCACAAAGACGATCGAATGGTTTGCGGAGCGGGCAGATCTGATCCTCTTGTTCTTTGACTCGCACAAACTGGATATTTCCGATGAGTTCAAATCCTCGATCTACGCCCTCAAGGGCCAAGAAGAAAAAGTACGCGTTATTCTCAACAAGTCAGATATGGTCAACCAACAACAGCTGATGCGCGTCTATGGCGCCTTGATGTGGTCCCTCGGCAAGGTGATTCAGACTCCAGAAGTCATGAGGGTTTACCTGGGATCGTTCTGGCTCAATCGGCCCCCTAACGCGTTTGAGGACTGTCGTGTGCTTCTGGACGCAGAGCAAGCGGACCTGATCAAGGATTTGAGGGACTTGCCACGAAACGCCGCTATTCGAAAAGTGAACGAGATTGTCAAGCGAGCTCGATTGGCCAAGGTGCACGCGTATCTTATTGGACACCTCAAGAAGGAAATGCCGGCCGTCTTTGGTAAGACATCCAAGCAACAGGAGTTGATACGGGACTTGGAAAAAGAGTTTTCGAAGGTCCAGCAGGTCTACTCCATCCCCGAAGGTGATTTCCCTAACGTAGAAAAGTTCCGTCAGTCACTGCGTGCGTACAAGTTTGAGTCGTTTTCAAAGATCAAGGAACCTATCTTGCAGGTTGCCGAGGAAGCTCTCTCGATAGACTTGCCAAAGCTGATGCGTCGGTTCCCACAGGGCAACCCGCTTCTGGATCAGGCACAGAGAAACCCTTTCCTGGTTCCAGAATCGAACAACAACTTGTTAAATCCTGGAGGTGGAGAGATCCCACCCAGTTATTGGCACTTTGCGAGTGTGGACAAGGCGAGTGCAATGCCCGTGTTCATGAGCTTGAGGCCTGTGGAGGGAAGGATCCATGGAGGGACAGCAAAACCATACTTGATGAGCACAGGATTGTCGATGGAGATCTTGGCCAAGGTGTGGACACTGGCGGATTGGGATGCGAACGGATATCTAGACGAAAATGAGTTTGCAGTGGCCATGCATCTGATTCGAGCGGTAGAAAACGGTGGCGAGAGTGTGCTACCAGAGACGTTGCCAAGAGCCATGATCCCATCGTACACAGCCTTTTGAAGAGGGCATTAAGTTCTCTTCAGGGATCTCCGTTGTTCTAAAGATCCCATCTTCAAATATACCCACACGGTATCCCGCAGATTGACAGTACCTGTTTTTCCATGGTTCATGGTTCTGTTCCGCATCTCACACATCTCCACATGTCAAATACTGTTTTTTGAACACAAGAGTCAGACATGTATTCGATATTTCTATTCATCAACTATCTATGGCCTGCTCTCAGTCAGCTTTGCGCCCCATGTCCACAGAGGGAGAACAAAGCTGTGCAGGGCGCACCAACGAGCAGGCGGCAGGCCTATCGCACCCCACCTACCTTATACTCTACCTGG
Source organism: Entomortierella parvispora (assembly GCA_963573315.1). Taxonomy (NCBI): domain Eukaryota; kingdom Fungi; phylum Mortierellomycota; class Mortierellomycetes; order Mortierellales; family Mortierellaceae; genus Entomortierella; species Entomortierella parvispora. Next base: position 2,451,431 of record OY752146.1, read on the forward strand.
TTTATCCCTTTTGCAGCGGTATACACGCACAGTACTCCAAGCAAGCGACATTCATAGACCACCTCAGCCTCCCGGCCAGAGCTTTGCACTTCGGACATCAGAATCAACAAGTCGAGGCGGCATAACTCCACGCGTCAAGGCGTACTGGGAATAGTTTGGGGGAAGGGGGGAATTGTGCTAGTGGGTGCAGTGTCTGACAAGAGGGGGCGCACGAGACTTGGACCGTGATAAAACAACACACAGAGAGAGAGAGAGAGCAAAGTAACAAAATGGACAGACGCCCCAACAAAAAGGACAGATACGTGAACAAGAAGAACAGAAACACCAACTACATGGACAGAACGAACGGGAAAGAGAGCAAAAGGAAGGTGGTCCAAGTCTTCGCTTCCATGAGTGCGATAGTGTGAGCTGCAGCATGCGATACGCGAGCCGCGGAGATAGTGTGGCAATCTGAGGCGAGGTAAGGGGGACAAGACGAAATCAGTGAGGTAGGGCGAGGAAGAAAGAGAAGAAAGAGAGAAAATAAAAGAAAAGAGCCGCGCCTTTTTCTGTCTTGTTCGCCGGTCCTACCCACCCACGTGAACCCTTCTTCCTTTGTCCTTCTGTTTCCTTCCCACAGCAAACACGAACAAAAAGGGTCCTTCCCTGTGCACTGCACTGCCTCACTCCCATCCATCCACGCGCACAGGTCTTTTTGTTTGAGAGCCCGCCTGTCTGTCTTTCCCCGAGCATCCGTGTGATGGAGGTCAACAACACACACACCCTCTTTTCACTCGCCATCATCCTTCCTCCCGTCCTCCCTTTGTGTTTCAACGTCAGACAACAAGCCCGACAGTGATGAATACTGAATGGTCCACCTCGATGCTTCAGACGCACGATGTCATCCGTCCTGTGGGAGCAACGACGACTGAACTCGGTCCGTTCATCGTCTGGAAGCAGCTCGGGAGATAGCCAGTAGACTCGTCCTTCGATAATCTGCCCAGTTAGAGGGTGGTGTCAGATATCAAGGTGGCAGCCAGTTTTGCGAGTGGTTCTTACTCGTTTTCGTCGACTCTAGCCAGAGCGAGGAACGAGGAACAGTGGATCCAGTTGATTATAAACGGTTGTCATGCCCACCTACTTCCCTCCTCTTCCCTGTTCCTTTTCTCTCTCATCCTCTCTCTCCTTCCCTCTGTTTATCACATATCCTTTGTCTGCTGGTGCTGAGAGGGTATCGACGAGTTTAGGTAACAAACGACCATCCTGCTGTGTGAAATCCAGGACCATTGAATAAAGAATTAGTTGGATTAGATCTAACGATTTTCCTTCCCGATCTCTGATTTCAGACGTCAAATACTGTTTTTTGAACACGAGAGTCAACCATGTATTCGATACTTCTATTCAACAACTATCTATGGCCTGCTCTCAGTCAACTTGCGCTCACATAAGGAGAACAAAGCTGTGCAGGGCGCGCCAACGAGCAGGCGGCAGACCTATCGCACCCCACCTACCTTATACTCTACCTGGTTTATCCCTCTTGCAGCGGTATACACGCACAGTACTCCAAGCAAGCGACATTCATAGACCACCTCAGCCTCCCGGCCAAAGCATTGCCCTTCGGAAACAGAATCAACAAGTCGAGGCGGCATAACTCCACGCGTCAAGGCGTACTGGGAATAGTTTGGGGGAAGGGGGGAATTGTGCTAGTGGGTGCAGTGTCTGACAAGAGGGGGCGCAAGAGACTTGGACCGTGATAAAACAACACACAGAGAGAGAGGGAGAGAGTAAAGCAACAAAAGGGCAGATACTTGAACAAAAAGGACAGATACATGAATAACATGATCAGATACATCAACAAAATGAAAGAACGAACGAGAAAGAGAGCAAAAGGAAGGTGGTCCAAGTCTTCGCTTCCATGAGTGCGATAGTGTGAGCTGCAGCATGCGATACGCGAGCCGCGGAGATAGTGTGGCAATCTGAGGCGAGGTAAGGGGGACAAGACGAAATCAGTGAGGTAGGGCGAGGAAGAAAGAGAAGAAAGAGAGAAAAGAAAAGAAAAGAGCCGCGCCTTTTTCTGTCTTGTTCGCCGGTCCATCCCTCCAAGTGAACCCTTCTTCCTTCTTCCCTCTGTCTTCTCTCATCGTTCCCCACAGCAGACACGAACAAAAAGGGTCCTTCCCTGTGCACTGCACTGCCTCACTCCCATCCATCCACGCGCACAGGTCTTTTTGTTTGAGAGCCCGCCTGTCTGTCTTTCCCCGAGCATCCATGTGATGGACGGTCAACAACACACACACACCCTCTTTTCACTCGCTCTCTCTCTTCAACGTCAGACAACAAGCCCGACAGAGATGAATACTGGTCCACCGCAATGTCATCCGTCCTCTGGGAGCAACGACGACTGAACGGAGCTGAACTCGGTCCGTTCATCGTCTGGAAGCAGCTTTTGGAGATCAGTAGGCTCGTCCTTCAATATTCTGCCCAGTTCGAGGGAGGTGCCAGATAGCAAGGTGCCAGCCAGCTTTGCGAGTGGTTCTTGCTCTCGTTCGTCAACTAGAGCGACGGACGAGAGACAGTGGATCTAGTTGATTATAAACGATTGTCACGCCCACCAACATCTCACCTCCTCTCTCCTTTTCCTCTCTCCTCTTCTCCCTCTTCCCCTCTGTTTATCACATATCCTTTGTCAAAGGTCAGTTACGGACGTGATAACGGTCAGTACTGACGCTGGGAGGGCGTCGATAAGTTGAGACCATCCTGCTCTATGAAATCCTGGACTATTGAATAAAGAATTAGTGGGATTGAATTGGACCCGATCTCTGATCTCGGACCTCCGTTTGATGACAGTCCGAGGGAAGCCATGGTCGTCAAAAGGTGCACACGGTGTGTTTTTGATGTTGCTGTCTGTCCCGGGGGGTTGTCATTCTATTCAATTCTTTCATTTTGTTTGGCTGCAGTCATTGTTGCCACCATCCACCCTCTTTCGTACGTCCTCGAGTTCTTTTCCTTCTCTCTCATTTCCTTTCCTTTCCGTCTTTTCCCTCACCTCCATTCCTGATTCACACAAGTTTCTCTCAGCTGTTACCCCCTCTTTCCAGTACTTCCAGTCCTCTTTCTTCGAGCCGTACTTGCTGCCTCAATCAGACATTTTCCTCCCTATACTTGTGTTCGTCACTTTCCCCTCTCGCTGCCTAGACCAAGCACACAATGTCCGCGTCTTTGTCATCGTTTGCACCTGTGCGAAAAGTCAGGAGAATCCTACAGGACCAAGAGCCGTTGCACTACCTTTCCTTGTCGAGTTTCAATCTATTGTCTTCAGAGATACGTTGTCTGATCGCGGATGATCTCTCAAGAAACGACCTCGCTACATGCATTAAAGTCAGCAAAGGTTTCCGTTACATTTGGGGCCCTTACCTGTTCCGAGATGTAGATTTGACTGAGGAAGCTGAGCTCATGTTCTTCCAGCTGGAGACCATCCAAGAGCTGTTCTTGAGCCACTGCGAGCTCACCCGTTCTTTCGTGAGCTACTTTGGGCTGGAGCATGGGTGGCTCCTGATGGATGCAAAGTGCTCGGGACTGAGGCGCCTTAACCTTTATTTCCAAAGTTTTATGAGGAGCTCCCCAAAAGCTGTGTTCGAGCTCGTGGATGAGCTCGCGTGGATCAACCCCGACCTGGACCGTGTAACTCTAAAGGGACAATACGACTGGACGGCGGCCCTGAGCGCCTTTTCTTTCTGCAGGTGCCTCTCTCAGTTGCACTTCGATTTTCAAGAGCATACCCTCTCCGAGGTACTGGACCCCTCCGATGCCGACTCTCTGGAGGACCTCAGCGGACTATTGAAAGTGAGGCAGATGTCCCTGTCCGGCCTGAAGGGCTCCATCAACAGGATCTTCGTGCCTTTGTGTGCGTGCCCCGGCCTGGAGGCCGTAACAATTCGGTTTGTAGATGCCTGGTCGGTCTCGGCGGAATTCAGGTCCAAGATCGCGATGCTATTGAAGGACGTCGAGTGCCTGACCTGGGAGGCTAATGAAGTTAGTGAACGGGGCTTGGACCAGATGTTGGCTCTGGGGGCAGAGGCCAAGAAGGTGATCATCTCGGTGCCAAGAATTCACTCCCTGAAGCCCCTGGTGATGAGAGCGGCAACCCTCAGGTCGCTCACTCTCGATGGAATTCTTGGCTCGCACGGTGCCGAAATCCAGACGTTCTTGGAGGAGGCGACCAAGCTGGAGGAGTTTTGCGCGCTGCCGTCGGCTCTGCTCGAGAACGGCCACTTGAGGATGCGTTCTCACCATTTCCACGACAGTTCGGAGGCGATGCAGGGTTTGGCCTGGGTGCTGGACATTGATGGTCCAACCCAAACATGGGGGTGTTCACAGTCTCTGACACGGCTCGAGCTGTGCATCGAACTTCTGTACTTTTCATTCGAGGAGGATGGACTGTTCTCGCACGAAAGTCGAGTTGAGCACACGGCGGTGTACCAACAGCTTGGCCTTTTGGTCAACCTCCAGCATCTGCGAGTGGGGCAGAGAAGGGCGTTGACTTCGGTTGGCGACGGTGAAAGACATGGAGGATACCACACATTTTGTTTGGTATTCACTCTTGAATCCGGTATCGGCCTGCTTGGAGGTATGAAGGCGATGCGGGTTCTCGATGTCCGATGGACCTCACACCGAATCGACGTTCCTGAGCTGGACTGGTTTCGTATCAACTGGCCCAAGCTAGACACCATCATTGGGCTGGAAGATCTCCCCCCAGGTGCTAGTGAGTCGTGTATCCTTCGGTCGCAGCGCGCCGCAAGTTGGGCTCAAGTTCATCCTCGAGGAATCGGACAAGATCACCATGAGTACTAGTGTCGCTCGGGGAGTACCCTTTTTGTTCCTCCTTGTATTTTTATTTGTACTTTTAGCTGTCTTTTTCTTTCGTTCTTTCACCTGTACTTCTGCTCTTGGTTCTGTTCTGTTCTTGCTTCTCTTTTGTATTTGCTTTTGTTTGTTTTTGCTTCTGTTCAGTTCTTGCCTCTGTCCTGTTCTTGCTTCTTTTCTGTACTTGCTCCTGATCTTTGCTTTTGTTTTGTTCCTGTTTCTGCTCTTGTTTCTGTTTTGTTCTTGCTCCTATTCTTCTGTTCTTGTTCTTCTGCTCTTGCTTATGTTCCTCTGTTCTTGCTCCTGTCCTTCAGTTTATATTTGTTTCCTTCTTCCTTGGAATGTTATTTCATCTTTGCTGTATATTGCCGTCTTGTTCTTCCCTCTGTAATTCTACCATTTCGCTTGCTTTTCGTTGCAGTACGGATTGCTCCTTTGGCTCTTTGGTTGAGTATACTTACTCGAAGTTGCTGAGGATGAACATCATTCCTGAATCGAGGCTGGAAGACATCTTGTGTCATATTAGATCAGAATTGACTCCATGTCGGCATCTCTCTAGGCAATATGGACTGTGCCAGAGGAACAGTGGGTTCACGGTCCTACTATCCTTCTTTGCTATGAGCCCCTGACCCATGAACGCCTGAACGCCTGGCGTCACGACGCCAAGACCATAGTCCGCAGCTATGATAAGTCACACGTTTGTATCGTACGCCTGTAACTTTCAGTCGTCCAACGTTTAGGTGATTACCGGCCAACCTCTCCCGGATATTTCTTACGCGCTCGTCCGTACTCCCAAAACTTCTGGACCGCCTTGGGATTGATCGCTCGTCAGCACCACCGACAGAAATCACTTGCCGCGTCAAGATTATCTTCAGATCACTGTATCATACATGGTGGGTATTTCAATTGTCATTGCAATCTTTCATCTTGCGCGTGATGATAGTCGCTTGATCATGTCGTCTCATCCCTTCATCCAATAAAAGAGGCTCGATGCCACACTTTCCAGCAACCTTCAAAAAGTCCATCTTGACCTCCTCCTACTCCCCCCCCCCCCCCCCCCTTCCCCAAACACATACAATAGTCATCATATCAACGTACACACCTGTTCAACTACCAATGCTCGCCCTACAGCAACGTTGGGGTCTTTTCCACGTCTTTTGTCTTTATCCTTCACGAGTCCATTCACAGAGTCTTTATTAAGCACTAGCGTACCGACATTAAGACGCTGTCCTGATTTTATGGACTCATTAGCCGATTCTTGATTCTCTTACACCAGCTGGAGGATATTGAAACCACGACCAATGAATGAAAGACAGTCAGTCGAGGACTTTCGTGCAGTTCCCAAAAGTGACCCGAGAATCGAGGTCGAAGGTCAAAGAGGGAGGCGACCTCCAGCATTCTCGGATCTTGGTGACAATAGGTAAATACCTTTCTTGTTGTACTGTACATGAACATACGGTTCGACTGCAGTTCTTGAGTGCTGATACGATATCGTCTTCTCCTCATCTTTCCCGCCTTGTGTGCTCGTTTGGCAAATAGCCAATTGATCCAACAAGTCCTATCAAAACACGATCCGGTCGTGCCTGCTTCGCTTCAGCCATCACCGTTGTCTGCATCTATCGTCGGAGTTGCAAGGAGGATAATCGCCACACAGTATCAACAATACTTCTTTTTTTTGCCAGCAGTTCTCGCTAAATGAGTCTCCAACGTCCGCCATAGCCAGTAATGGACCTGCTAGGTCTGGACCCTCTATGAGATCCGTGAGATGCAATATTGAGGCATGCGATACGAAAGGGACACTTGGATAGTACAGCAGGAAAGTACCATCTGCCGTCCGGGTTGATCAAGCGGTCCAACGAGCTACCACACAAAGGATGTGAGATCCCTGGCTACCTTCTGCCATTTCATCGGTGGATGAGTCGAGGGAGGCACTCCAGAGGGCGTTCAGTATTCAAAATCGATCATTACATAGTATTTCCCTCTGTAATGGGTTGCTTGCAGCTATGTATTCTCTTGACTTTGTCCCCACACTAAAGGCCTCATTCATCAAAACGGTGGTACTCACTCTCGAGTCGTGGGAGAATACACAAAGAATTGAGAGGTCGCTATCTGTGACTAAAGCTCAATGATCTTCAAACTGATACTCAAGGCATCCCTTTTTTCTTAGTTGTCGTCATAAGTCGTGATCAGGCAGTGCATGTTGCGGAGAGAGGGAGAAGGAGAAGGGGAAGCAAAAGACAGACCAAGAGTATGCCTCACTGTTTTATTTCCTTCAGCAGACGATGTTGCAAGAGTAGACTTGCATGTTTGGGTACGTGTACGACATTCCATCACACAAGGTGAAGTATCCGTTCTGACCGGCACAATCGACGGTCTGGCCCTCACAATTGCAGCTCATCCAGTTCACGTATCGGTTGAGAGTGTTCTTCCAGCAGGCCGAGAACTTTGTACCGTCGTCGGTAGTGCAATGGGTTGCGGTTGCGACGGCCGCAAAGCTCAGTGCCATAAAGATCGAAAGTTTCATGTCGCGTCAGAAAAAAAGGAAGGTACGCTGTGCTGCGTTCGGTCCATTTTTTTTTCAGAGAGAAAATCGAAGTCAATTGAAGATCTTCACTTCAGTTCTGGTGGCTGTAAGCAAGAACACAGGCAAAGGCTGCAAAGAGTGCCTTCTTACCAGTGGTTGACAGATGTTATCCACAAGACTTTGGGAGGTGGGAAGGGATTTTTGAAAGAAAAAGAGTGTTTAGGTTGATGTTGGAGCGGAGATGCTTGACGTCTTTGCCATTTATACGTTGAGGGTCCTGTTGACACACGGCGTTTGGAGACTTGGCGACAGCCACTGTCAATTAAGCATGAAAAAAAGTTAAAGTGTCATGCGGTACCATCCCCCCCTTTCGGATTAGTAGGGAGAACAACCCAGGGAAGGGCAAAGGCGATCCAGGGAATGAGGAGAAAGAGGAAAAGGATACTCTGGTCAAGGGCAGTAAAATCATCGCTCGGAAGAGCAAATTGGAACAGGCCGAGGATCTCCTTGAGTAACCGGCAAAAAAAGTCATCGTCTATTCTCGGTTTGCCTTTGGCGCACACACGTCGCGAAGGCGCGCACCCAACAGCCTCCAAATATCCGCCCCTAGTGCCTTAATCTTGTGGTTGGACTTGCCAATCCTTCAAATCGTGTGGATAAAAATTCAACTGGGGAACAGATCGCCTGCGCACTGACGCTTTCGTTTAGTCACACAGGAAGGGTACAAGACACGACGCGTCAAACGCCAACTGTTTTTTCAATGCTTTAGTGTTCTTGTGCCTCCCTCCTGTCCCACAAACAAACAAACGTATACCCAAACACTCCTGCCCACACCATTCACTGTCGCCGCAGTGTGGTACCCTGCCTGCAATGGCGCTAGAGCTCGAATCAGCAGTGTTCCCGTTGTTTTTAGCCGAGACGAAAGTCGAGTACCTGCTCCAACTTGTGCCGAACAACGCAAGCATCTATCTTCCGAAGCGTCGGGCAGGGCGGGACACGAATCGTCCACTCTACCCACATCACAGTGTTAACTGCAGCTGAAGAGCGGAAGACAAACGCGTCAATTGGGATGTGACGCCGCGAGGAGAGTCCAAGTTCCACCCCACTCATCTTGAGCTGGATTATCATACCCCCCCTATTTCGTAAATCCTCCCATCCTACCCACCCTTTGTTGTCTTTTTGTTTTCTTCCAATTGCTCTGTAGTCCGTATTGAAAAAAGCAGATAGCCAACTAGCCCATGGTACTCTTCTGTCGGCCCAGAGACGGGACAAGCGACAAGAGGCAGTACGGAGGCTAATTATTCAAAGCCTGTTTATAGCAACGTTCTTTCATTCGAATCCCTTTATTAGGCAGCTTGCGCACTTCCCAGAGTTCTGTCGACATTTCGCGTCGATCGAAGGTCGTTTTGCTACGTTGATATTTCGTACCAAGGAAAACGGAGAAGACCCGTGTCGTATTTGTCCAAGGTTAGTATGGACTAGTGCTAAATCACATAGTTCTATGTCAGTGCGGATGAATAGGCAAGAGGAAGACAGGGAATAGAAGGAGAGGGGGAGGAAGGAGAAGGAGAACGGAAAAGAAAGGAAAAAAAAAAAAAAAGGCGGGAGGTATCACGTGCACTAGTGTCACGGGGCGCGCTTCGCCACAATCCAATCCGCCCATGCCTTGCGCTTTTCTCGTTCGCCCAGCCCCTTCTTTTCGTTTCAGTCTCTCCGTCTCATCAACTCCACCATCCCCCGCCAGCCTCCATAACTCCCACGACCCAAAACTCTCCACTCCTTTCCAGCAATGATTTCGAACCAGAGCGCAGGCGTCAATTCCACAACGGACAGTGTTGTACCTGAGGCCGTCGCTGGCGACAGCCAGGCGACCACAGTGGCGAACAAGGAATCATTGACGGCCTCTATACTCTCCAAGGCATCAGCCTCCACAAAGACAGGAGAGCCAATGGACCATGTCGAGCAAGACAGGAATGGAAGGCCAGGAGGACTCGCCATCGGTGCACCCTTGGACGCATTCGTCGAGACATCTTTGTTGGCAGCAACTGCTAGCCATGCCAGCATCAGCAGTTTGTTGAATGGCACCCAACCAGCGGCCACAGAAACCACGGAGGTGGCCACAGAGGTCGAGCAACTGAACCAGAACAACAAGAGAGTCATTTCTCTCACTGCGCAATGGTGAGCAGGAGACTGTGAACTCTTTTTTTTTTTTTTTTTTTTGGCCATAAAAACACGGCAAAGCTAACACCAACTTTTTTTTCATTCGCTTTGATAGGAACGGGAAGAAGCTGCCTTTCGAGGTCGATCTGGATTACACCATCGGAGAGTTGAAGAACAAGCTTGTAAGTTTTCAGTGGCAAGGATGGAAAGAAGGCTTGCATACTATCTCTGGGATTCAAGCAAAAGCGGTGGCTCCAAAAATACTGATTTTTGTGTTGCTTTGCTAATTTGTCTGGTAGATGGAACTCACGAATGTAGAGCCAAAGCGACAAAAACTAATGCTCGTGAGGGGAAAGTTGCCTGTAAGGATCCGTTGAACAAGACGCATGCGTGGATGGCATTTTAGAAGAAAAGGATGTCTGCTAACTCTTTTGTTCATCACTACTTTATCGCATTCTAGGAGGATCATGTTGTACTCTCGTCATTGTCACTCAAGGACAACCAAACATTTCTGATGATGGGTATGTTGGGGATTTCATCGTATGGATGATGGAATAGTACTGCGAAAAAGACAACTGATGTATGGCATCCTCAAAATAGGCACACCGGAGGCAAAGGTGATCAAGGCACCAGAGACGCTGCCAGATGTACTCAACGACTTGGACGAAGACTATACACCTGATGACGAGGCATTTGCCAGCATGGCGGCGAACCAAAAGAATCTCAAGGCAGTTATTTCAAAGGTACCATCCAGAGCATCCACACCCATCTGCAATTGTTCCGTCCCTGCTCGAGATTGTTTTGGTCACCATTTGCGTAGTACTCACCCTTTTTCTTTTTTTATAAATTTCTTCCCCAATCTTAGTGCGACATTAATATCATGCATGCCCTTCGGCCGGGCAAAAAACTTTTGGTGCTGGATCTGGACTATACATTGATCGACTGCAAAGCGCTGAACAACCCCATGATTGAGGTGATGCGGCCGGGATTGCACGAGTTCTTGGCTGTCTGCTATGACCACTATGATATCGTGATCTGGTCTCAGACCTCCTGGAGGGCACTGGAGGCCAAAGTGACGACCATTGGGTTGTTGACGCATTCGGAGTACAAGATCTCGTTTGTCATGGATATCTCGACAATGTTCTCGGTGATGAGTCAGAGGGACGGCAAGCCGTTCAAACATCAGGTCAAGGCATTGGATATCATCTGGACAAAGTTCCCCCAGTTTTCCGCGAAGAACACCATCCACATCGATGATTTGTAAGTACTGAGAAGAAGATCAAGAGGATGAAATTCGGCTGAGTGGCTTCTTCCCCCCTCCTTCTCTCCCATAGACGGCTCCTAATGAGATATTTTTCATGGTTCACAAAAAATCTAGGTCCCGCAACTTTGCAATGAACCCAAAGTCTGGACTAAAGATTGGCGCGTTCAAGAACGGGGCCGTATCAAGACATGTGGATCGGGAACTCTATCATTTGGCGAAATACCTGATCGACATTAGCAAGAACACCAACTTTAAAGAGATCGACCACAAGATCTGGAAGAGCCATCGCAAGCTCAATCGATAAAAGAGCACAACGAAAAAATAATACCTGAGAGAAAAGACTGAGGGATGGCCTTACACCCCTCTCACCCCTCCCCTCCCCTCCCCTACAGTCGCCAGTGTGCGCCCCGTTTCTGTAAATAAATGAAAATCTTTGTATTCTAACAACGCTCATTGCCCATTGCGGCCCTTCATTGAGAATGGGAGGTGTTTTTTTTTGTGTTTTCTAAGTCATATCGTGCTCTAATTCACTGCTGCCGGTCATGACCCCCATCTCCCTCAGCAAGATCTTTGCCTCCTCTTGATGTCGAACAGTCGGGACACTCAAAGCCTGGTTCGCGTACTTTGTCGCCTTTTCAATATTTTCCCGATCGCGCTCATATCTCGCCAAGAACATGATGGCATTCGCGAGCTCGTTCGATTCCGAATCCTGATCGCTGAGCATCGGTATACTCATCTCGTAATAACGAGCCGCCGTCTCGATATCCCCAGCCTTGGAATACAACCCCGGTAATACCTTGAGCGCTTGGATTTGAGCACTTTGATTATCGAGCTCGAGAATTTGCTGATAACAGATCATGGCCGCTTTCTCGTCCCCGATGAAAACCAACATGTCGGCCACGCGAAGCCATAGACTCGCCTCCAGTGGTCGGATCGCACACGCTCGACGGTAGTGTTGACAAGCGATATGGGGCATCCGTGCCACTTCGTAAGCTGTCCCGAGTCCGACCCACGCCCTGAAATCACGAACATTCAAATCTAGAGATAAAAAAGATATGTTAGGATTTTCTATTTGGTGTTTTCTAGATCCGCCTTGTGCTCTTCTGTATCTTTCCCTCTCTATTTCTTGTTTTTCCTTCTTACCAATGGCTCGACGGAAGGCCTCGGCGGCACTGTAGGCGTTTTTGATCTCCATGTACTCATGACCCATCAAAGTCCAGGCTTTTGAAAACCCTCTGTTGAACCGGACCGCTCGTTTGAAGTAGACCAAAGACGATTCATGGTCTCCTTTGGCCGTATAGTAATTTCCTAAAGACAGCAAAAAACACCTCAGAAAGTAATCAGCCGCCATTGAATTCAATAAAAGAAAACAACACTACCAATCTCATCCCTGTAGTTACCAATGACAAAGCAAGTCTCTGGTCGGAAAGGGTCGACTTGAGCACAGTACCGAGCGAGATGACTCAATTGATCGTATTTCTTTGTGACAAACAGCGCATCCGAATAATCCTGCATATAGTCCAATCGGTACGGATGATCCTTCAAAAGTTGTTCAAACTTTTCGACCGACAAGTCTGCAGCCTGAATATTGTCCAGATAGCGCGCCCATTCACATTGTACATATGCGCTTTTGGGAAACAGCTTGGATAACTCTGTCCAACTCGCCTCAAAATCGTCCTGGCGGACTGGATCCTCAACAGTTGCATGGAGCAAAAAGAAGCTCGTCATGAAACTCACTGGTAGTTGATCCACAATAGAGTACGCCTATTATGTACAAAAAAAAAGAGGAGATTAGGATGGCAAGAAAAATACAAGGCAAAGAGTTTTCAATGGAAACGTGTTTGGGCACTCACAGATTCTTCGTTGGGTATACAAGACGCGATTTCGAGCCATGCACTCCAGTTGTAAGGGTATTGGTGGACAGACTCGATCAAAACTGTGAGGGCCTTGGCGGTTTGCTGCGTCTTGATCAAAACAACTCCGTATAGATATTTACAAAAGGAATCCAGAGTTTCTGCATCATAGCCCTCCTCGAGTTCCTGCTCGAGTCGAAAGAGTTCCTTGTTGGCTTTCATGGCGTTATCGAAATGACCTAGACGAGAAAATAAATATAGTAGTAGTAGTAGCGTCAAAGGGTCAGAGAATAGTATAACAACGCGAAATAATTTCGTCCGCCAGTTGTATCCTTACTAAAGACCTCTCCTCTGTCCTGCTGCTCCCGTTTCTCGCCTGCCTAAGAGGGGAAGGGTAAGGTTGAGCAACAATCAAATAAAAAGCAAAGGACAAAAAAGACATCTCTGATATGCAGTGATTTTGTCAATTGAGGTTTGATCTTACAAGATAGGTCGCGTAGAGCCTGAGGAACTGTGATTTGCAATTTGTGTGGCCTTTGAGGACCTCTGCGACGCGATAGTACTCTTTGAGATCAAACAGGGTCTTTGCCAGCAAATAACTGTCATGCTCGTCCTCGGCTTCGTCCGTGGCTTCAAGGGTGGAGTTGAGGAGGAGCGACTCTGTCCAGGGAGTGGTGTTGTTGTCCCTTCTCTTTCGGGTCCGTCTGCCGCTATTGACAGCCTGCAGTCCTGTTAGCGCCTCGCTGGCCCTACAATAAGATGATTTATCCGCGTGAGTGAGTGAGCGCAGGCTCTGGCCAACAAGTCCAGGGAGGGTCAACTGGCATACAGGTGCACAGTCCAACAAACAAACAAACAAACAAGGCCTTCATACCAACGTCCGGAGAAATAGAGGCCACGTTCGTTGCATGCATGGACGGCCTCGCGCATGGCGATGCGGATCTCGTCCGGGGTGATTTTCCATGCAGAGGGTTGGAGCGAGGCCATTGGGAGTGGAAGGAGGAGGTGGACCCCTGAAGCGAATGACTGATGGGTTGTGGAAGGGAGGATGAGGAGAAAGAGAGAGGCGCGTGTGCAAGGGGGGGTGGAGTTGGAGCAGCAGGAACGACCAAACAAGAAGCTGCTGGCCAAGGGGAACTTCATTTTGCCGAGTCTGGTCTGGTCCTGTGGGTGTGCAACAGCACACAGCACACAGCACACCTCACACATCACACATCACCCACATTGTCACACCTCGCAAAAAGGTGTTCAACCCCTGCTGCTAGCTTGCTCTCCAATGGTGAGCATGCAGGTCGCCTTCCTTTCCCTTCTTCCTTCGTTCCCTTCTTCCCTTCCTCTTCTTCCTTTCACCCCCTTCTCTTCTCTTCCCTTCCCTTCCCACTGCATCACTTTCCACTTTCCACCTCCCACTACCCCTACCACTAGCACTACCACTACCATTCCATTCCCTTGGCATTCAGGGTCGTCGCCCTCTTCTCTTGCTCCATGCTGCTCGCCAGATCTGCCTCTAGAGGCAAGAGCAGCCCTCGACTAGATCTCCCTCCCCCTTCCTCTTCCACCCTCTCCTCCTCCTCCTCTTCCTTTCTATTCCTCCTGACGATCCTCTCTTCCATCTTCCTGCTCCTCTCCCTGTCCGTTTCCACCGTCTCTGCAACAGTCGCAGTCGCAGTCGCAGTCGCAGTCCCGGACCCTGTTCCCTCTCTTCACGCTGTCCCAGTCGAAGTAAAAGCTAAGCCGTCAAAGACAAAGAGTAGCCCAACCAAGACTACAACAGGGACCCCGAGCCCAACCATCCCGCCTCAGTGCGCAGGCTGCTGGGGCAACAACACCAGCGGCATGACCTGCTACCACAACACTCAGTGCGTGCCCACCTCCATGCTCTGCGACGATAACGACCCGTGCACAGACGTGGACGGAGACCAGGACCCTGGCGATCCCATCTTGTGCCAGGATCAGCTCTGTGTTGGCGTCTACTTCCTCCCTGTACCCTCACCTGGCTCTGGCAAGCTGAACAGGTCAAACTCGGATTGCTGGCCTGGCAACTATTATTCTCTCTTTGGCGACACGCCGAAATATACCCAGTCCTGCGTCCAGGACTATGTCAGTGTCCCCACCTCATGCAACCCCTGGGAGTACCTGGCACAGAGCTCGTGCTTCCTGAGCACCTGCATGGACGACTCGTACTGCGAAACCCCATTCCTGTGCATCAAGAGGAATGCCGGCGATGCGTATGGCATCTGCTCCAACAATGGGACGATTCCTTTTACAAACGACATTCCTTCTGGCAGTGGCGGATCTGCGGGTCAATATTCATCCAAAGAGTATCTCGTGCAGGGGCTTTTGATCGGAACCTGTTGCTTGGCCCTTGGAGTGGGTCTTGGCGTGGGCTTTTGGCACTATAGAAACAAGCGACGAAGGCTCCGACGTTGGACCGACACGACAGACAATACCGATGGATCATTGTCAGCAGGAGCAAGAGGGCGATCCCCTTCCTTTTCGTCCGCGGCTACTGGAAAAGAGGGCGATTCATTCTTCCAGAGACTGTTCTTTTGCCGAGGGTCAAGGAAATCACGGCCCGCGTCTGGCCCGGCTGTAGATCGTCCTTCATTTAACAATGAAGATCGGGACTCTGTTGTCGAAGCTGAGAGCCGCGAGGGCTCAATTGTGATTGAGCCTCGACCCGGTCTTTTGCCTGCTGCAGGACGATGGCGCTGGGGTCCTCCAGGAGGCAACAGGCCTAGGTCAGCAGCAGTCATAGTCCCAGAGTTTGAACCTCCACCCATGTATCATAATGGACCTCGCCTACCGACGTACGGCGACAGCACCGAAGATATCGCGCTGACTAGCATGCAAAGAGGACATGGCGAGGGCAGCAATGCCAATGAACAAACAAGTCCGGACCGCGAGTCTGGAATGTCAGAGTCAACGACAGCCATGGATCACCCCAGGAATAACGACGGTTCTCGGGATCAGGACCCTACGTTAACGTCTGATTCTCCACAGTATAGAGGCTCTACGCTAGGCGAGGCTGAAGAGGCGACGCTGCGGGGTGGTCCACCCCCGCTGATGGCTGTTGAAGGTCCCCGCCATCCAACGCCACCACCGTCCTCCGTCCCATCGTCTCCATCGTCCTCGGGTTCACCCGGGTCACCACCGAGTCCCAAGGAGATGCCACCAAAGCAACGACACTCGACCTCCAAGGACCGAGCAGAGTGATCGTTGTGTGTATTGTATGTATTTACTTTCTAATAGTCTACCTAATAATATCCTCTGTAGAATCTACCACTACAATACAGCTATGTAGTTCGCGTTGATTATTGGGTGGTTGTGTAAACAGGCTAGGCCGGCAAAAGTATACAGTAGTTCTGTACTTTGTGGGTATCGAAAAAAGTGTAAAAAGAAGAGGACCCTTTCCTCATTTCCTCGTTTTCTGATGTCGTATTTCCATTTCAGTGCTGTTTGTCCAATTGGACTTTGCTGTCAGAACACCACGTTCTGTTGGATCGGCTCGTTGGCTGCTGGTATTTAGTAAATAATTGCTGACTGGCTGCCACAGGGTCGATCTCGCCCATCTCTGGTAAATGAGCAGGTGCTGAGCACAGGGCAAGGCAGCGTGGAAAGGAGGGAGCGGTGGACCATTGGTCCTGTTTCTGGTCCACGGCATCCGACCGGCGGAGAGTTTTGATGGAGGGGCCCTTAAGGCGACATGTAATTGCAAGATGTGTGGAGAGAGGAGAGAAAAAGAGAGGGAAAAAAGGAACAAAGAAAGAAAGCAAGGCGCAGAACACAAGGAGACAGTGAATCCTCTTTTGCTCTTCTCTTCTCTCTCTTCTCTCTTGGTCTGCGCTGTCCTTCATTCCTCTTCTTCTTCTTCCTCCTACTCTTCATAACACCGTCCATATCCCCCCCCGCCTGTCCTCTCCGCTCCTTTATTCCCCTCATTCTCATTTTCATTCGCTCGTCCTGATTCATCCATTCTCACGGCCATGAAGTTCGGCAAGGCGCTCGAGTCCAATGCAGAGACAATGCCCGAGGGCTGGCGTCCCTATGTGATCCACTACAAGGCCCTCAAGAAAAAGATCAATGCCATCGTCAAGGAGCTTGATGACCGAGGCTTGCCCTCGCCCATCATCAAGGACCTGCTCTCCCAGTCCATGTCGGGCGACATGCAGCGCCTAGAGTATTCATTCGATGGTATGCTTTCCTTTCTTTCCTTCTTGTGACTCCTACGCCCTTGACTCCACTTTAACCTTTTTTTCCTCTTTCGTTGGTTTGCTTTGTTGTGCCTGGCAATAATCGCTCACCCCTTTTGTCCATTGCATGGCCCATTCTAGACGACAAGAGTCACCTCAAGACCTGCATCAAGGTTGTCCTCGACGACCTCGAGCCTGCTGCAGGAACAAGCTATGGACCTGCACCCCTCTCGCAGGAAGAACAGCTCTCAAAACTCTTTGCTCATGAGCTTTCATTCCTCAACAGCTCCGCCTCATCCTCGTCCAGTGATCTACATGAACAGCTCCTGACCGACTCTGTCGAGGACGACGAGTCGATGACAGAGTCGCAGCGTCTGGAGGACCTCTTGGATGACGCCTCCGCCTCTGAAGTCTCTGAGGAAGCGTTGACAGTCTCGGAAGCAGGAACAGAGGACACGGACGATGACCCGCTGACATCTGGTGCTACCTCGTCTCCTGGCTCAAGGGCGGCCTCGCCTCCACCTTGTTTGACAACAAAAACAACAACCACAACCGCCTCCACAATAATGACAGCAGAAGACTTGGCACATAGTTCAGAGGCGACTGCATCCACTACACCTTCCCCTGCGTCAGCTGCTGTTGCTGCTGCTACGGATGCTCAAAGAGGCGATCCTTTAGCGCACGGACCCAATTCAGGCACAATCACCTCTTCAGGAACTGCCTCATCGTCAGCTCGTCCCCATCCCCCCTCGCCAATTTTGCAGCCACCACTTCGACCTAAAGACATTATCAAGCCCTCTCCCTCATCACTGACATCCTCCTCAAACCAGGCTGCAGGATCCTCTACTGAGCAGCCCATTGAGACTCTTGTCACCCCTGGCAGCGCGGCACTTCAATCAGACTCTTCAGCAGACTCGACTGTACCTGCCAGGACCCGATTCCATACCACAGAGGAGGACGGCAAACGGTAACATTTCCAACGGTCGTGAATCATATTGTTTGATCTTGTACTGATTACTGGTAACTAACACTATACATTGAACGTCTCTTTAGCGTCCTTGTCATTGAGCTTACCGCAGACACTGCATTCTTTGATCAATTGGGTGAAGAGGTATCTCAGCTCAGCAAGCTGCAGCAAACCAACAAGCGCGAGTTTGAGGCCAAGGTCGAAGATCTCAGCAAAGTGCTCACTGTCGTGTCGTCGCCTCAAAACAAGGATATGTACACCTGGCGAGAGATTCTCAAGACCTATCTGGATGCGCAAGTGTTTGTGGGCGATCAAGAGTCTGACCGGTCCACGAGATCTTCCGAGAAGGCACAAAAGCAACTGCAGTGGTTCCTGAAGGAGATGGAACGGAGCAAGTTGTTACAAAAGTTTAAGCAGTCAAAGTCCAAGGTGGCGTTCAACACGTTCTTTCAGCTAAACTCGGAGCTCATCACGATGAAACAATTCAAAGAGCTGAACCAGATGGCCATGACAAAAATTCTCAAGAAGCACGACAAACGCACAAACCTAACGTAAGAAGAGATTTTTGTTTGTTAGCGCATCTCTACGTTTTTTCTGTCATGTTTATTGGCCATGCGTTTGTCTGCTAAATGAACCCGATTCTATCTTGCTTGTCTTTGAAACATGTAGGGCTAGCTCTGGATTCCCCAAGCATCTCCAGAATGAGCCATTTTACAACGAAAACATTTCGAAATCGCTCACATACACTATCGGCTGTCAGCTTGTGTCGATCATCCCTCAGCCTGACGACTATGCCTGTCCGATCTGCATGGGTAAGTAGAGTTTTTTTTTTTTTGATACTGTTCCTGGCGTTTTTCTGCATTGCATGGAAACGTACATTGAGCTGGATATCTAATTATCAGAGCATTTTCATTTTACTGAATCCCTGGGATCATAGCTGTTGCTTGGAAGCCTATCCGTTTGAACTGTAACCATGTATTTTGCGTGCGGTGCTTAATTAAGGCGCAGAGAAAGAAGATGATTCATTGCCCCATGTGCCGACAAGAAAACTCTGTGGTGGACGCGGACGCTAGCAATCTGGATGTGTCAATGATGAACTTTTTGAAGCTATACTTTCCCAAGGAGATCAAGGAAAAGCGCAAGGACTCGAGTCGAGAACAGGCAGCGGAGGAGATGGAGGCGTTTACAGGACATCGTTGGAGCGAAGTTCCAGAAGGGGCTTGTTCGATCATGTAGACAGGCTGGCTCTGTTTTTTTTTCTTTAGGAACAAAAGTAAAGGTAGGGGGAGAGAGGAAGAGGAAGAAGGAAGAAGCGGGACCCATGTCTATACCACTTCCTGCATGGTCTTTCTCCTTTCAATGACTCTGAATCTCTCCTCCAAATGTTTCAAAAATGAAAAAGGGAAAAGCAAACAAAGTGGTCCATGCGGGCGGGGGGGGACAGATTCAACGTTCGAGAATAACGGACACAACAACCTCAAGCAACTGCCATGCACTCAACTCTTACACAGTCCCCAGTCCATTGCCCATAGTCCGTAGCCAGACCTGTCATCACCATCATCACCATAATAATAATAACCCGCATCCCAAGAACAGGCCATGTGTGTGCAACAGAAGGAAAGAAAGCCATGTCCTGTACACATAGAGTACAGGCGTGGAAAGAGGCAAAGGGAAGACGAGAAAAGGAAGGAGCAAGAAGGAAGCAGACACGAACAAAGAGAAACAAAGAGAGAGAAGAAAAAAAAAGGACAAAAAAGACGTGAGCCCTGGTGCGAGTAGCAACAGCAGCAAGACCAACAACAACAACAACAACAACAACAACAGCAACGGCAGCAGCAAAAAAAAGAGAGAATGAGAGCAGCAGGTCATCAACCACCAGCAAGCAGCAAGCAGTGCATCCTGTTCATCCACCCGCCGAGAGCATCGCTCTCGTTGTCTTTTCTGGGTGCTCTCTGTTCTCCCTTTGCCTCGTCTTCTTGTTCTTGCCCTGTGTTTCCGTTGCAGCCGCACACGCACACGCACAGTGCTGCAGGAGGAATGCCCTATTGCAAAGAACACGTTCTTTTCTCTCTTTCTTCTCTTTTCGCTTCCCTCTCTTTCTTTTCTTCTCTCCCCTGCGTCCATCCTCTCTCCCTCCATCTCCCTTCCATCCTTCCATCCTTCCATCTCGACATCTCCTTCGCCCCCTTCCTTGCTCGCACGCGCACACTCCCTCCCTTACTCGCATTCTCCTTCCAGCTCATCATCATCGTCGTCTCCCATCCTCTACCCCTGCCCTACCCCTGCCCTACCCCTGCCCTGTCCTCCTCCAAAAATACACCAACCTCCTCCCCTCTGTCTTCTCTCCGCAATTAATAATATCATCCAGGTACAGACACAGTTTTGCCCTATTTTCGGCCTCTCCTCTCCTCCTCCCTTCATTCTGTCCATCCATCCGCCTCCTTCCTCGATGCACTCGGACTCGGACGCGAACAGAGGAATGGCATTCCACCTTTTCTGTCCCTTCCCTTTTTTCTTCTTTTTATTCCTCTCCTGCCCCGTGGCTCTGCATCCTTGTTGACAACCTCACAACAGACCAAGCCCAGCCTCAGGGCTGAGGAGGAGAATCGTCCGACTTTGTGTACGGCCAAAGTCCTTCATCCTTCTTTGTCCTTTGGTCCTTTGTACCTTCCTCTGTTCCTGTTGCTTCGCCTTGTTGTCCCTTGTGTTGTTTCTTCTGTTTCCCACTCCCTTCTCCTCTTCTTCTCTTCTCCTCTTCTCCCTCCTCTTTGTCTTCTTCCTTGCTCTCTTCACTCCTCTTCCCCCTAATCTGTTTGTGTTCGCTCCTCCTTCTTCCCCTCCTCTTTTTCAGTCACTAGAAACTCATCTAATCACATTCTCCTCGCCGCCCCATCCCTCCATCTCCCCCATCCCCTGCAATAGAGAGCGTGATCATGGCACAGAGCAACATCCCCAAGCTGGGATACCCTTGTCTCGCCTCTACTGACGACACGGTCTTCCTGGTCGGACTCCAATACGCCGCTTCCGCCTCCAACAACACCTATGCCCTGCAGTCGTACTCTGTCAGCAGTGAGAGCCACTTCACCGGCAATGTCAACTTTGCAACTCTCTCGCAAACCGCCAGGGTGGCTACGCCTCTGGCCAACAGTCGCATGGTCTGCGCCGTAGACAGCGTCTCTAGCACGCTCCTTTACATCTTTAACGAGAACGTGTATCTCGACAATGCTCAGACCCCAACTCTGGCCACCCCTCAGCCCATTGGAACCTGGGATGCCAGCCGAGCATTGAACGCCCAGGTTGCATGGCCCGTACAGGGGCAACCTGGACAGTTCCAATGGCTCGGCCTCAGCGGTGGAAACTGGACAACCATCACTATCTCTGCTGCAGGAGGTGTCTCTTCACCTACCCCAGCGTAGGTGCAGTCGGCTTGTTGGAGGATACATGTCTTTGCCTTTGCTTGCCATGATTTTTTTAACGAACGTTCTTTTTCTGTTCCAATAGTACTGTTCCTGCAGATGTCCCATCCACTGGAATTTTCTCGATTACTCGCGAGAACACCGGCTCCTTTGTGGTCATCTACAACAAAGCTTCCAGCACAACCATTGCCCGCTTCACTCTGGGAGCAACGACATCGACCAACATTGCTCTAGGATCTCCCGACTTGGCCAACCTTGGATTTGGCTCAATTGCCCAAGCGCAGGACAGCACGAATGACTACTACTTTACTAGTAGCAGCCAGGTACGTTTCATTCCTTTCAAGGAACACGGAAAAAACACGCGCCTTTTGCGGAGAAATCATCGGATGATTGAAAATCACAGGTGAACAGAGAAACTAACGCGTGCAAAAACACGTTCCTTTTTTGTGTGTGTGTGCTTCCCCTTTCCAGTACACGATCACGGCCGCCCTCGGAGTTAGCTCGCAGACGCTTTCCAAAAACTCGACCCGTACTTTCCCTCAGGACAGCTTGGGAAAGGTGCCTCAACTGTACGATTATTCCACAGCGACCATGTTCGCGACCTCACTTGGACTCATCTATGGAGGATTGGCCAACCCTGTGAACAAAACCTGGAGCTTTGGCCTCTCAACTATCAATACAGTGGCTGGAAAAGATCTCAGCAACTATACCATTTTGGCGCCGGACAGCACCTCTGGCGTCTTTGCAGTCTATACCCCCCCTGCACCGGCATCTCCTGATACGTCTAGTAAAGGATTGTCAACGCCTGCTATCATCGGGATTGCTGTGGGAGCGGCCGCCTTGGTGATTCTGCTGGCAGTTGTGGCCTTGTTCCATCGACGCAACAAAAAGATTGAGGAGCGTGCTCGGGAACAGGATGGGTTGGATATGGCCGTCCGGGACCTGCATGCCAAGGGTGGCCAGGGCATGGGCAACTATCAGCCTCGCTTTGCCTCCACGCACTCGCTCTTGAACGATGAGACAAACACCAACGCGACAACACCTCGTGGACAGAACAGCGTCTCTACTGAACGCCCCGTGGAGAACTTGACTTTGCGTGTGCCAATTGTTCGGTACGCCGGTCGCGATGTGGCCCAGTCTGTACCCCATGCTCCTTTGGGCGCTGTGGTCCTATCCCAGTACCGTCTCGGTCAAACAGCCGTCAATTCCAAGATGGTGGTGATTCAATTGGGCGAGAACGTGGACACGGCCGAATCTGTTACGCTCAAGTGGGTCCGAGATGAGATTGTGTGGCAGCGAGAGGCAGCCATGTTGAACCATATCGTGAACCCATCCAAGATCATCTCGTTGCATCAAACCATGATTATCCCTGCGGCGCTCGAGTGGCGTCACATCTTGGTCCTGGACGCTCACGAGTCCACCTTGGATTTCATGTTGTCGACGGCTCAGCACCGGTTGTTGGAGCGATCGGATCAAGTGGCGGTGGCCAAGGCGTTGCTCCGGGGCTTGGTCTGGTGTCATGAGAAGGATGTTGTCCATTTGTCGATCTGCACCGGATCTTTGGTGATGAACGAGGAAGGTCAATGGGTGCTTTGGTCCTTTGGTGGATCCCGGTTCCTGAACGAGGCTGTTGGACCTCGACAGGGATCTTTGATTGGACAGGAGAACGGAACAGTGGAACGCAACCTTGCCCCCGAGTTGTTGAACGCCCGAAGGGAGGTGCGTTTGGATACCACGTTGGCGACCACCTCCATGGATGCTTGGGCAGCGGGATGTGTTCTTTTCGAGGTGTTGACGGGACAGCCATTGTTCAGGACAGAGGATGCTGCTGACCAGGCGGCTACTGGACGGTTTAATGCTTGGAAAGACCGACTCGTCGATATCCGGGACCCCAAAGAGCGCTCTGTGGTGGAGGGACTGTTGGTGCTGGACCCGAACTACCGTCTGACGTTGTCACAAGCCGAGGCGATGTTTGTGTAAATGTCAAGCTCGGATCGTCTGGATCAACAGGAATCACCTCTTTTGAAAAGTGTTGCGCCTCATATTTTGAAGAATTACGGATGGACGTGCCTACAAGAAATAATACCCCCCATCCATCTCTTTTATCCTCCTTGCTTCCTTCTTTACACACACAACTATTTCTACTACTACTAGTTAACCCTACCCTTTACCCTTTTACTATCTATTCAGCCCTTACTATTGCTGCCAACTTTTGCCCATTCCTTGTTACCTTAGTAACCTGCATTCCAAAACAAAACAAAAAAACCCACCCAAGTTCGGTTCAATTCAATTGTGGCTGATGAGAATTGTGTAGCAAAAGTGCTGAAAGCTAATCCCGTAGGAGAGGGCATAGGGACGGCGCGTTGACTTGTGGGAGGAGAAGAGGAAAACAACGCGTCGTCCTGTCTAGGGGTGGAATGGAGGCTCTTTCAAGCAGAAAGAGAGCAAGACTTTTTTTCGTCCGGTCGTCTAGAACTTTTGCCTGCAAACGTCACTCCTCGTTCAGACCGATCACTCCATTTGAACAAAATGGAGGGGTTTTCATCCATCGAGTCGGATTAGGCGAAAAAAACTACTAGCAGCCGACAGGAGGTCGTAGTGTCACTTGAATCTCCTAGGAGAAAGCTATCCCGGGGGCTGGGCTTTGTCTTTTTCTCTCTGCCTTTTCCTTCCCCAAGACTTTTTTTTTTTTTCCTTTTCTTCTTTCAAGCGAGCGGGACACAAGCGAGCAGGGTGGAGGAGAGAGTGGCCCAACGTCTCAATTGTCTGCAGGTGATGCATGGAAATCTTAGATGACCATGCATGCACCAAATATCGATTTGTCTTTGCATGGAGGACAAACCGGTACGGACGGGCCAAGTTGAAACCCTGTGCGGCGTTGAGAGAAACACTGCCTCGTTTTTTTTTTTTCCAATTCTCCGCGGGAAAGATGAGACACAAACGAGATGTGGAACGCGTTGTTTGACGCGTGTGTAACCGTTGGGCCAACGCACATCCTCTCTCTCACATACTCACCCCGTCATCTTCTGTTCAGCTTGGAACCATGAACCAAACACAAAAAAAGGGCTGTTTGAAGACGGAGGAGGTCACTTTTTTTTGTTGTTGATGTTGCTGTAATTTTTTTTTTTTTTTTTGCATGATCTGGACACTCGGCCAGAACTCTTGTTCTGTCTGCCTTTTGCCGCATGCCAATCCCACTTGCGGCCTCCTCCAAAAATGTCGTGAGTTTTGTTTTCTTTGCCACACTTTTTTACAATTACCATTGTTCGTCGATAATCTGTCTGATCCTCCTTCCCACTTGGCTAATCCGCCCACGCAGTCTTGCAAGCGTTCTTTTGGAGCAAAGGAACTACCCGCCCAAAACTTTTCCTGTTTCGCGTTTTGACCACCAGGAACGATTATTTTCACTATCTCTCTGTGTCTGTCCGTATGTGCGTGCGTGCGTGTGTGTGTGTGTATGTGTGTGTGTGCGTATGTGTTTGAGTGTCGTTTTCATTATCTTCTCGCTGCTTGGTTGGGCTTTCTTTTTTTTCTTTTTACCACTTTCATCGGTGATTTTTTTTTGTTCGTCCTCGTCCTCGTCCTCATCCTTGGAAGGAGAAGGCGCTTTGGACCTCTTGTCTAGACGCGAACATGGGAATATGGTCAATGGTCGTGATTCCGAGGAATAGGAACTGAAAAGAGGGGCTGACATCTCGTATAAAAGGAAGGGTCGTCGCGTCCAAGTATCTCTTTCTCCTCCATCCTTCACAAACAAGCTCTTTCTTCCCATTTCCAAACACCTCAAGCTCTCTCCCGTACCTTCTCGATCCACCCAGGAAACATCAATTGAGTAAGATCCATCTTTCCAGTCATCATCCAATTGCCTCATTTTCCTTCTCTCAAAAAACCTTTACTGGAGCAATGAACGGGAGTTTCTCCATCGAAAGTTGTTTTACTAATCAATTACTTTTTTCTCTTTTTTGGGGCATTCTCAGACACCATGTCTGCTCACCAGCACGTCAAGCCTACCCATGAAGACTTCGTCCGCTGGGCTTCAGGTCACCGGCCCCGCCACACGCCTCATTTGCCGACCCCTCAACTGCCCAGCAACGACGATAGCGAGTTGGTCTCTCAGCCCTTCTGCTCGAACGTCGAGACCTATGGCGCGACGGGCGTGGATCTTTTTAGCGACCCCAAGAACCACCCCGATGCCGTCGGTACCATCTTGACCCATGCCTCCAAGATGGCCAACTTCTTCCCTGCCAAGGGTCTTGAGAACCAGACGGACCAGTTCTCGGACTACATCACGAATGTTTCCACCTTGTAAGTGGCTTCCTGACTCTTTCTCTTTTATCATTTTTGAACGCAATCTCTGACACCGATACGACACCGCATTCTCTCTCTCTTTCCCCCCAAAAACAGTCCTGGCTTCATGTTAACTTACAACGAACAGTCCGCACAGGAAGAAACGTCGGTCAACATTGACACGAGATTTCCGAGATCAAGTCGGCGTACGAGGGAGTAGTAGGTGTGGACGTGAACCAAGTGGTGGACTCGATCAACAAGATGGCCAACAGTATTTTGAACCACAGTTCCAAATCCGCGACAAAATCTGTGTTTACTCAAATGACCATCACAGATGACGGTGGTCGGTTGGTGACGACCATCTTTTACACAAACTTGAAGATGGAGCTCACCCACAATGGAAAAAAGACGTATTCGTCGCAGAGTTATTCTATCAACCGTTCCATCTTCAAGGTCCTCACCCAGTCCTTGGTCGACAATGCAGAGAAATTGAACGAATTGTTGGGCAGTGGTAGTTATGATGATTGGGCTAACGGTGCGAGCTCCCCCAGCGGTCCTGGCGCTTCCTGCTTTGAGGTCCACGCCGCCGAGAAGGCTGCCAGAGAGCAGTAAAAAGGGCCACTCCGTTCTGCCTGTATGTACTTTGGCCTTCAAGTTTTTCAAGGATCTCCGTTGTTGTTAAGACCCCATCTTCAAATATACTCACACAGTATCTCGTAGATTGAGAGTACCTGTTTTTTCATGGTTCATGGTTTCTGTTCCGCATCTCACACATCTCCACATGTCAAATACTGTTTTTTGCACACAAGGGATCAACCATGTATTCGATATTTCTATTCAACAGCTATCTACGGCCTGCTCTCAGTCAACTTTTGCGCTCCACAGAAGTAGAACAAAGCTGTGCAGGGCGCGCCAACGAGCAGGCGGCAGGCCATCGCGCCCCACCTACCTTATACTTTAACCTGGTTTTGTCCCTCTTGCAGCGGTATACACGCACAGTACTCCAAGCAAGCGACATTCATAGACCACCTCAGCCTCCCGGCCAGAGCTTTGCACTTCGGCAATCAGAATCAACAAGTCGAGGCGGCATAACTCCACGCGTCAAGGCGTACTGGGAATAGTTGGGGGAAGGGGGGAAATTGTGCTAGTGGGTGCAGTGTCTGACAAGAGGGGCGCAAGAGACTTGGACCGTGCGAAAAAACAACACAAGAGAGTGCAAAGCAACAAAAAGGACGGATACATGAACAAACGGACAGACGCACCAACAAAAAGGACAGATACATGAACAAGAAGAACAGAAACGCCAACTACATGGACAGAACGAACGGGAAAGAGAACGAAAGGAAGGTGGTCCAAGTCTTTGCTTCCATGAGTGCGAGAGTGTGAGCTGCAGCATGCGATACGCGAGCCGCGGAGATAGTGTGGCAATCTGAGGCGAGGTAAGGGGGACAAGACGAAATCAGTGAGGTAGGGCGGGGAAGAAAGAGAAGAAAGAAAAGAAAAGAAAAAGTACCGCGCCTTTTTCTGTCTTTTTTCGCTGGTCCCTCCACCCACGTGAACCCTTCTTCCTTTGTCCTTCTGTTTCCTTCCCACAGCAAACACGAACAAAAAAGGGTCCTTCCCTGTGCACTGCACTGCCTCACTCCCATCCATCCACGCGCACAGGTCTTTTTGTTTGAGAGCCCGCCTGTCTGTCTTTCCCCGAGCATCCGTGTGATGGACGGTCAACAACACACACACCCTCTTTTCACTCGCCATCATCCTTCCTCCCGTCCTCCCTTTGTGTATCAACGTCAGACAACAAGCCCGACAGTGATAAATACTGAATGGTCCACCTCGACGCTTCAGACGCACGATGTCATCCGTCCTGTGGGAGCAACGACGACTGAGCTCGGTCCGTTCATCGTCTGGAAGCAGCTCGGGAGATAGCCAGTAGACTTGTCCTTCGATAATC
The DNA here is from genome assembly GCA_963573315.1 of Entomortierella parvispora. Taxonomy (NCBI): domain Eukaryota; kingdom Fungi; phylum Mortierellomycota; class Mortierellomycetes; order Mortierellales; family Mortierellaceae; genus Entomortierella; species Entomortierella parvispora. The sequence continues at coordinate 2,478,891 of OY752146.1, forward strand.
TGCCCAGTTAGAGGGTGGTGTCACATATCAAGGTGGCAGCCAGTTTTGCGAGTGGTTCTTACTCGCTTTCGTCGACTCTAGCCAGAGCGAGGAACGAGGAACAGTGGATCCAGTTGATTATAAACGGTTGTCACGCCCACCTACTTCCCTCCTCTTCCCTGTTCCTTTTCTCTCTCATCCTCTCTCTCCTTCCCTCTGTTTATCACATATCCTTTGTCTGCTGGTGCTGAGAGGGTATCGACGAGTTTAGGCAACAAACGACCATCCTGCTGTGTGAAATCCAGGACCATTGAATAAAGATTAATTGGATTGGACCTAACGATTTTCCTTCCCGATCTCTGATTTCAGACGTCAAATACTGTTTTTTGAACACGAGAGTCAACCATGTATTCGATACTTCTATTCAACAACTATCTATGGCCTGCTCTCAGTCAACTTTTGCGCTCCACAGAAGTAGAACAAAGCTGTGCAGGGTGCGCCAACGAGCAGGCGGCAGGCCTATCGCACCCCACCTACCTTATACTTTAACCTGGTTTTGTCCCTCTTGCAGCGGTATACACGCACAGTACTCCAAGCAAGCGACATTCATAGACCACCTCAGCCTCCCGGCCAGAGCTTTGCACTTCGGCAATCAGAATCAACAAGTCGAGGCGGCATAACTCCACGCGTCAAGGCGTACTGGGAATAGTTTGGGGGAAGGGGGGAATTGTGCTAGTGGGTGCAGTGTCTGACAAGAGGGGCGCAAGAGACTTGGGCCGTGATAAAAGAACACACAGAGAGAGAGGGAGAGAGTAAAGCAACAAAAGGGCAGATACTAGAACAAAAAGGACAGATACATCAACAACATGAACAGAACGAACGAGAAAGAGAGCAAAAGGAAGGTGGTCCAAGTCTTTGCTTCCATGAGTGCGATAGTGTGAGCTGCAGCATGCGATACGCGAGCCGCGGAGATAGTGTGGCAATCTGAGGCGAGGTAAGGGGGACAAGACGAAATCAGTGAGGTAGGGCGAGGAAGAAAGAGAAGAAAGAGAGAAAAGAAAAGAAAAGAGCCGCGCCTTTTTCTGTCTTGTTCGCCGGTCCATCCCTCCACGTGAACCCTTCTCCCTTCTTCTCTCTGTCTTCTCTCATTGTTCCCCACAGCAGACACGAATAAAAAGGGTCCTTCTCTGTGCACTGCACTGCCTCACTCCCATCCATCCACGCGCACAGGTCTTTTTGTTTGAGAGCCCGCCTGTCTGTCTTTCACCGAGCATCCATGTGATGGACGGTCAACAACACACACACACCCTCTTTTCACTCGCTCTCTCTCCCTTTGTGTTTCAACGTCAGACAACAAGCCCGACAGTGATGAATACTGGTCCACCGCAATGTCATCTGTCCTCTGGGAACAACAACGACTGAACGGAGCTGAACTCGGTCCGTTCATCGTCTGGAAGCAGCTTTTTGGAGATAGCCAGTAGGCTCGTGCCCTGTTCGAGAGAGGTGCCAGATGGCAGGGTGCCAGCCAGCTTTGTGAGTGGTTCTTGCTCTCTTTCGTCAACTCTAGCCAGAGCGACGGACGAGGAACAGTGGATTCAGTTCATTACAAGCGGTTATCACGCCCACCAACTTCCCTCCTTCCTCTCTTCTTCTTTTCGCTCCTTACCTCTGTTTATCACATATTCTTTATCGATACTCTTGAACTGATGTGAATTGAATAAACAATTAAAACAATAGACGATTTTCTTTTCCGATCTCTGTTCTCGGACCTCCTTTTGATGACAGTACCGAGGGAGGCCATGGCGGCCGTCCAAACACTGCTGTCAAAAAGGTGAACACGGTGTGCTTTTGATGTTGCTGTCTGTCCCGGGGGGTTGTCATTCTATTCAATTCTTTCATTTTGTTTGGCTGCAGTCATTGTTGCCACCATCCACCCTCTTTCGTACGTCCTCGAGCTCTTTTCGTCCTCTCTTATTTCCTCTTCCTTCCCGTCTTATTCCTTACCTCCATTCCTCACCTCCATTCCTGGCCCATTTTCTGGTACTCTGTCTTATTCTGCATAGTACCATTTGACACTCGCGCAAGTTCCTCTCAGCTGTTATCCCCCTCATTCCAGTACTTCCAGTCCTCTTTCTTTGAGCCATACTTGCTGCCCCAATCAGACATTTTCCTCCCTACACTTGTGTTCGCCAATTTCCCCTCTCGTCTCCTAGTCCAAGCACACAATGTCCGAGTCTTTGTCGTCGTCCGCACCTATGCGAAAAGTCAGAAGAATCCTAGAAGACCAAGAGCCGTTGCACTACCTTTCCCTGTCCAGCTTCAGTCTATTGTCTTCAGAGATACGTTGTCTGATCGCGGATCGTCTCTCAAGAAACGACCTCGCTATATGTATCACAGTTAGCAAAGGTTTCCGATACATTTGGGGCCCCTACATGTTCCGGGATGTAGACTTGACTGAGGAAGCCGAGCTCATGTTCTTCCAGCTGGAGACCATCCAGGAGTTGTTCTTTAACCATTGCGAGCTCACTCGTTCTTTCGTGAGCGACTTTGGCTTGGAACATGGGTGGCTCCTGGTGGATGCAAGGTGCTCGGGGCTGAGGCGCCTTGACCTTCAATTCCCAAGGGTCATGAGGAGCTACGTAGGAACTGTGTTCGAGCTGGTGGATGAAGTCATATCGAGCAACCCCGACCTGTATCAAGTAGTTTTCAGGGGACAATACGATTGGACGGCGGCCCTGAGCGCTTTTTCTTTCTGCAGGTGCCTCTCTCGGCTGCACTTCGATTTCCAGGAGCATACTCTCTCCGAGGTACTGGACCCTCCGATGCCGACTCTCTGGAGGAGTTCAACGGACTATCGAAAGTGAGGCAGATGTCCCTGTGTGGCCTGAAGGGCCCCATCAACAGGATCTTCGTTTCGTTGTGCGCGTGCCCCGGCCTGGAGGCCGTAACAATTCGGTTTGTGGATGCCTGGTCGGTCTCGGTGGAATTCAGGACCAAGATCGCGATGCTATTGAAGGACATCGAGTGCCTGACCTGGGAGGCTAATGAAGTTAGTGAACGGGGCTTGGACCAGATGTTGGCTCTGGGGGCAGAGGCCAAGAAGGTGATCATCTCGGTGCCAAGAATTCACTCCCTGAAGCCCCTGGTGATGAGAGCGGCAACCCTCAGGTCGCTCACTCTCGATGGAATTCTTGGCTCGCACGGTGCCGAAATCCAGACGTTCTTGGAGGAGGCGACCCAGTTGGAGGTGTTTTGCGCGCTGCCGTCCGCTCTGCTCGAGAACGGCCACTTGAGGATGCGTTCTCACCATTTCCACGACAGTTCGGAGGCGATGCAGGGTTTGGCCTGGGTGCTGGACATTGATGGTCCAACCCAAACATGGGGGTGTTCACAGTCTCTGACACGGCTCGAGCTGTGCATCGAACTCCTGTACTTTTCATTCGAGGAGGATGGACTGTTCTCGCACGAAAGTCGAGTTGAGCACACGGCGGTGTACCAACAGCTTGGCCTTTTGGTCAACCTCCAGCATCTGCGAGTGGGGCAGAGAAGGGCGTTGACTTCGGTTGGCGACGGTGAAAGACATGGAGGATACCACACATTTTGTTTGGTATTCACTCTTGAATCCGGTATCGGCCTACTTGGAGGTATGAGGGCGATGCGGGTTCTCGATGTCCGATGGACCTCACACCGAATCGACGTTCCTGAGCTGGACTGGTTTCGTATCAACTGGCCCAAGCTAGACACCATCATTGGGCTGGAAGATCTCCCCCCAGGTGCTAGTGAGTCGTGTATCCTTCGGTCGCAGCGTGCCGCAAGTTGGGCTCAAGTTCATTCTCGAGGATTCGGACAAGATCACCATCAGGACTAGTGTCGCTCGGGGAGTACTCTTTTTGTTCCTGCTTGTATTTTTATTTGTATTTTTAGCTGTCTTTTTCTTTCGTTCCTGCACCTGTACTTCTGCTCTTGGTTCTGTTCTGTTCTTGCTTCTCTTTTGTATTTGCTTCTGTTTGTTCTTGCTTCTGTTCAGTTCTTGCGTCTGTCCTGTTCTTGCTTCTTTTCTGCACTTGCTCCTGTTCTTTGCTTTTGTTTTGTTCCTGTTTCTGCTCTTGTTTCTGTTTTGTTCTTGCTCCTATTCTTCTGTTCTTGTTCCTGTTCTTCTGCTCTTGCTTATGTTCCTCTGTTCTAGCTCCTGTCCTTTTGTGTATATTTCTTTCCTTCATCTTTGCCATGTTATTTCGTCTTTTCTGTCCATTGCCGTCTTGTTTCTCCCTCTGTATTTCTACCATTTCGCTTTGCTTTTCGTTGCAATTACGGATGACTCCTTTGGCTCTTTGGTTGAGTATACTTACTCGAAGTTTGCTTAGGATGCACACTATTCCTGAATCGAGGCTGGAAGACATCTTGTGTCATATTAGATCAGAATTGGCTCAGTGTCGGCATGTACCTAGGCAATATGGACTCTACCATCAACCATCGCGTGCCGGCGGAACGGCGGGTTCAGCATCCCACCATGCTTCTTTGCTATGAGCTCCTAACTCATGAACGCCTCGCGCCACGACGCCAAGACCACAATCCGCAGCTATGATAAGTCAAACGTTTGTATCGTTCGCCTGTAACCTTCAGTCGTCCCACGTTTAGGTGATTACCGGCCAAAATCTCCCGGATAATTCAGACGCGCTCGTCCGTACCTTTCGTACTTCCAAAACTTCTGGACCACCGTGGGATTGATGACTCGTCAACACCACCGACAAAAATCACACTTATGATGATTGGGCTAACGGTGCGGACTCCCCCAAAGGTCCTAACACTTCCTGCTTTGAGGTCCACGTCGCCGAGATGGCTGCCAGGGAGCAGTAAAAAGGATGGTTTGCCTTTGCTCTGAGAGGATGTACTCCATCATTTTGAATTCTTTCTTTTGGCTTTTCGAATAGTCTTTGACCTTGTTCCATCCCATTGCAAGCAAATAAAAGAAGAGAGAGAATTGTATCCACCTGAAGCAATATTGATAGGGGACTATTTTGACGCGTCTCGTGTCTTTTGTGCAGAGATGGGTTGGGTCACTCCGTTCTGCTTGTATGTACATTGGCCCTCAAGTTCTTCAAGGAACTCCGTTGTTGTTGAGGTCCCCATCTTCAAAGATACTCACACAGTATTTCGCAGATTGAGAGTACCTGGTTTTTTTTGGTGGTTCATGGCTTCTGCGCATCCCACACATATCTACATGTCAAATACTATTTTTTGCACACAAGGGGTCAACCATGTATTCGATATTTCTATTCAACAGCTATCTACGGTCTGCTTTCAGTCAAGTGAATTGTCGAAGAAGGGATCGTAAGCGCCTCCCGAGTAAAGATCTCCAATATGGCTGTGTAGGCTGTTCATCAGCGATTCGACATTGAATTCCTTACTTGTTTGGTGCATCAATAGCCTGCTGCAAAGACTCGACGCTCTTCCGTGGCTTCCACAGTCGCAAGACGATACTCGTCCCCCCCCCCCCCCCTGGCGACAAGATTCGGGACGTGCATCGGGGTGCGGCTCCTTGTGTCCTGCATGACGTCGCGGAGTGTCTGGTCAGGAAGTAAGTTGCAAGAGTATCCAGCTGCCTATGGCTTTGATTGGGATTGTCCTCCTTCGGCAAAGGACTGGCGCCATTTTCAAGGCTGACATGAAACACCCAGGGATGCTTGATCCTGCTTGCACACAAGAGTGAGTCTACCATGTATTCGATATTTCTATTCCAACAGCTATCTACGGCATGCTCTCAGTCAACTTTGTGCTCCACAGAAAGGAGAACAAAGCTGTGCAGGGCCAAGAACAGAAGCATCAACAACATGAACAGATACATCAACAACATGAACAGATATATCAACAACATGAACAGAACGAACGAGAAAGAGAAAGAGAACAAAGGAAGGTAGTCCAAGTCTTTGCTTCCATAAGTGCGATAGTGAGAAGTGCAGCATGAGATACGCGAGCCACGGAGATAGTGTGGCAATCTGAGGCGAGGTAAAGGGGACAAGACGAAATCGGTATGGTGGGGTGAGGAAGAAAGAGGAAAGAAAAGAAAAGAAAAGTGTCGCTTCTCTTTTTTCATCACTCTGTTTGATCAACCCTGCGATGAACCATCAGCAAATGCACCCCGCTGATGACACATGCAGTCAATGCTGGATTGACTGCCACCTCCATCCTCCCGTGCTTCGCTTTTCATTCTCTTCTTTCTTCTCTTCACCTCCCTTAGATATATCTCACTTCATTAGCCCTTTTCCTCTTTCTTCGAAAGCTGTTTACTCATATGGAGCAACTCCGACCTGGTTCATGTAGCTTCGAGAGGACAGTACGACTAGACGGCAGCTGAGAGCGCGTTTTCTTGCTGCGGATACCTCACTCGGTGGCAATTCGATTTCCAAGAAAACACCCTCCCCGAGGTACTGGACTGTCCGACGCCGACTCTCTGGAGGAGCTCAGCGGACTGTCGAACGTAAGGCAGTTGTCCTTGTCCGGCCTGAGGGGCTCTATCAACAGGATCTTTATGCCCTTGTACGTGTGCTCCAGCCTGGAGGCCGTAACGATTCGGTTCGTGGATGCCTGGTCGGTCTCGCCGGAATTCAGGACAAAGATCGCGATGTTATTGAAGAACATCGAGTGCCTAAACTGTGAGGCTAATGACGTTAGTGAACACGACCTGGACGGTATGTTGGCTCTGGGGGCAGAGGCCAAGAAGTTGACCATCTCGGTGCCTAGAATTCACACCCCGAAGCCCCTGGTTACGAGAGCGGCAACCCTCAGGTCGCTCACCCTCGATGACCTAAATTCTGGGCGCACACGGCGCGGAACTGCAGACGCTCTTGGAGAAGGCGACCCAGCTGGAGGAATTTGCGCACTGCCATCGGCTCTGCTCGAGAACGTCCATTCGAAGATGGGCTCAGGCCACTTCCACGACAATTCGGAAGCAATGGGGGGCTTAGCTTGGGTGCTAGACCTTGATGGTCCCACCACGGAGGGACGGTTGTTACTGAAGCAGCTGAAACTGTCAGCAAAAAGAGACGTCTGTGTGGAAATCCTTGACCCTGCCCCTCGTCTTGCCCACCGGAGTCAAGAAGATGTTCACAAACTCTGACGCGGCTCGAGCTGTGTATCGACCTCCTGTACTCTTCATTCCAAGAAGCTGGACTGTTCTCGGAGGAAAGTAGAGTTGAGTACATAGTGGAACTTGGTCTAGCCAATTGATACAACTAGTCTTATCAAAACACGGTCCGGTCGAGCCTGCTTCGCTTCAGCCATCGCCGTTGTCTGTTTCTATCGTCGGAGTTGTAAGAAGGATAATCGCCACACAGTATCAAATGGGTTATCCCCTATGCAGCTCTTGAGAAATGAACCTCCAACGTCCACTATAGTCGGAAGGGATCTGCTACGCCTGCACTCTCTATAAGATCCATGAGATGCAATATTCAGGCACGCGATACGAAAGGGACACTTGGATAGTACAGCAAGACGGTTCCATCTGCCGTCCGGGTTGATCAAGCGGTCCAACGAGCCCCAAAGGATGTGATGATCCTTGGGCCTTGGCTACTTCTGCCATCTCATGGGCGGATGAGTCGAGGGAGGCAGTCCAGAGGCCGTTCAGTATTCTAAGTCGATCATTAGATAGTATTTCCCTCTGTAATGGGCACGACCTTGTTTCTCAAAAAGATCGTCTATCCCCCTTTCTTCCGCTTCAAAGATTGAAGAGTCATCTATCACTCTGCCGATCGAGAGTTCACATCAGATGGCACAGAGCGGCAAGATTGCTATAGAAAACATGGCCTTCTCTTTGATCAAGGCCGAACGCATGGAAGACGCAAGCGTGGTGACCGCTTTGCACTATGGCCAACAAGCCTCTCATTCAGTAGGCTCACGCAACAAATAAATATCTACTTGTTACCTCAGGATCAACAGCACCCAACCAGAATTCCTTTTAGTCTAGTCCTTTTCTCATCGCCTACTCATAGAAAGTCCGATTCATTCAATTGTTGCTTTTCGAGTATGAATGGCAGCAAAGCATACCTTTGTAGTCAATCCACGAGTAACGTCGGAGCACCAGTTTGTACTCCACAGGACACTCACCGACAGTAGTCGATGGGACACAAACTCAGGACGAAGGCGGAACTCATTTCATTCATACGAAAAGGAGGACTCTTGTCTTTACCTTGAGTGGAGTCGACGCCAAAAGATGTTTCTACCGTCCATTATTCTCACGTTTGGAACGTTTCCAACACGGTACATTATCCCCCTCCCCCGGGCCATGGCACTGATTCAGCTCTGTTCCAGCTTGCTTTATATTTGATTCTTCTTGCTGACTCTTTTTCTTGTCCCATTCAGCTCTGCTCATTCAAGAGCGATATGGAACTCTTATCCTCGGCTGTCCTTCGTAGTTTTGGCATCCAAATGCCTGTCGCAATCTTCATCCGAGCTCACGTCTTTGCAATCGGTCGTTGAGACTGGTCAAGGAAAGAAATGGCGTGTGCACGTTGCATGCCAGACCAATATCGTTCCATCAGAAATCCCTGCACCGAGTCTCACGGTTGAAAGGCAACCTTCGACGCACCCCCACAATACTCCACATTGAGAGGATATGAAAATCCTAACACTTGATGCCGTAGAACACGAGAGTGCAAGCTCAGAACATGTATCTGACAGCGAAGGCATGTGTACCTTCACACTCAAATGCCAATGGTGCGCCGATCACACCAATAGCCTATTCTATCGTGGCGTTGAAAGTAATGTGGCTCACTGCTGCTGAGAAAAGAACCACTCGGTCCTAATGTCTTCTCGACTGTGTGACTCCCAAGAGTCAAGATCATGTTGTCCTCTCCAAGCTTCGTACAGCAGGTCGTATATGGGGTGCAAGTTCTAGTACGAGAAGCCATGTGTTTTTGACGGGGGTGGCACTACTGGCAGCTCATTCGTCGAACATGTGGCAAGAATTCCCTGTCATTTGTATTTGGTGATGGTCGCCCAATCTTAGGCAATTGTTGCCCAGGCACCTATTCATCTTTGTCGCAGACTTTTCTGGAATACACAGACAATGATAGACAGGCAAGATAATAAAAGAATGATATTCTACCAGCATGTCCTTTTTGTCCTGAAACTGGTATTTGTGAACAATGTGGCGTTTTTTAATCCAAGTGCCAATGTATTTTTTCCCGTTCTTTTCTAATGTTCAATGCTTGCTCCCTCTATGCTTTCGTCGTCGATGCCTGCGCCTCTTCCTCTTCCTCTTCCTCCTCATCATCATCCTCGTCATCCTCATCATCGTCATCACCGTCCTGAAGCTCCTCATCAGGCTCAGTGTTGATCAACAACCACGCAACAACCTGCTCACGCTGCTGAGACTCGGCCTCGATAATAGGAGTGTGTCCAGCGGCGTTCTTGAGCTGCAATGGGTGAAACAAGAAGAAAACACATGGTCAGGTCAGAAAAGAAAAAAACAAGGTATCTGCAGGGAATACTCGTCCTTTTCGTGACATTGGAACTTTCCTCCGGAGGGGAGGGGGGGCTTACCTTATAATCGGCCTTTCCCTTTGACACCAAAGCCTCCACGACCTTGAGATGTCCGTTTGCGGCAGCCCAGTGCAATGCAGTGTTTCCTTGTTCGTTCTGGGTGTTGACGGCCTCGGCGGGAATGACAGAGATCAAGTATTCAACAACATCTAATAGGATCCACCCAACAGATAGCACATTCTTTGGTCAGCGATCTGGATAAATCCCGTTACTTTGAAATCCGTGTATTCTGTCGCTCGCTCTAACAGATCCTGCCCAGGAATTCCTTGCTTATTCTACGATCCACAGCTGGTGGAATCAGATCGAATGTACAAAGAGACACCCACTTCCTATTTTCGACTAGGGGGGTTCCTGTTGTGCTGGATCCTGGGCACTTTGAGAACGATCCTTTTTCTTTGTTGTTGCACAACGTGAAGGTCCTGCCACACGTTCGCAATTGCTTGCCCATGTCGAATTCCAGGGGTCGAGTAGCGCGCTTCCTGACTCTTTAGTTTGATTCTGCCACAGTGATGATCTATTTCCAATTGCTTTTCCTGCCCTATGGTCCATAGCTACCTCCCAATGGAGTCGTTTTGTTCTCCTCCTTGAAAGCTCCATGTGTTTTAAAAAAGGTATCTCTGGTCCTGTCCTGGGCGGGTTATCTAGTTCTCATCCTTTACCAAGATGTCCGTTGGCGGCAGCCATGTGGAGTGGAGTCTTTCCATAGTCGCCCTGATGTGAGAGGAGGACCTTGGCCTTTTCAAGACCTTGGGCCTCGACGACAGCCTGGATCTCTTCGAGCTCGCCATAGCGGGCGCATTCAATGAGCTCCTCGAGATGATCCTGGTCTTCGACGGAAAGAGTCGACATCTTTTGTGCAATGTGGTCGGCAGACATGGTTGTGCGTATGTGTGTGCGTGTGTGTTGAGAGAGGGAGGAAGAGAGGAAGATCTTGAATGAATGAATGGGTCCTCCTTTGTGCTCGTGCGCGGCATTCGTTCGTTCAAGAAGAGAGGGAAAAAAAAGAAAAAGAAAAAAAAATACGCGTGACCGTCTTTTTTTTTCTTTTCCTCCCCACTTCGGACATTGTCAGAAAGCCGGCAGACGCGGTCTCTTTTTTTTTGCCTCTTTCTCCGGTCAATGGTCACTCCCCTCCTCTGCCGTCATCTTTCCGTTCTCATTCATCGCTTCCCTTTCTCCATCTCTTCTTCATTCTCATTCTCACCAAACCCCATGTCCACTCGCTCAAGCACTCGGTTGCGCGACGTGCGTGTAAAGGCCGAACAGGCAGAGTCGTCGTCCGCCTCCTCTTCCTCTTCCAAGAACCCTCTCAAGCGCAAGTCCGCAGTCTCTATCTCGTCCACGCGCGCAACACGGTCCATAGTCAAGACCGAAGATGGAGAACTGGACGAAACCACGTTGGCACGACTCAAACTCGAAGCGGACGAATATCGACTGGAACTGGAAGAAGAAGACGAAAACGGGACCACGGTCTCCAAAAGGAGAACCACCAGCACCAGGGCGAAAAACAGCGCAGCGGCTGCTGTTTCTGTCAAAGCAGAATCCACCATCTCCTCCACAGTAACAACGAATCGTGTCAAGAAGGAAGCATTGGACGACAAGGATAAAGTCAAGAAGAGCAAGTTTGCAACCAAGGAACCTGTAGGATGGAAGGTGACTCTGGATCGTTTGCGCGAGTTCAGGCTTCATAACCCTGCCCCTGTCGATACCATGGGATGTGAGCGACTGGCCGAGGTTGGCGACCATATCCCGCCCGAGGTAAAGAATTCACTCTCTTCTCCATTCGTTATTCCCTCACGGGACCTTTTGCTTATAACCTTTGCTTTTTTTTGTTTGACTCTTCTAGGTGAGTCGATTCCAGACACTGATGGCATTGGTCCTCTCCTCGCAAACAAAGGATACCGTCACCTCTGTCGCCGTCCGTCGATTGCAAAAAGAACTCAAAGGAGGATTAACGATCCAGGGCGTACTGGATGTACCTGCTGAAGAACTCAACACCATCATTGGCGCTGTGGGCTTTCACAACAAAAAGACCATCTTTATGAAGCAAGTGGCCGAGATTTGTCGTCGAGATTACAACGGTGACATTCCAGATACCCCCGAGAAGCTCATTGCCCTTCCGGGTGTTGGACCCAAGATGGCCTACTTGACACTTCAATGCGCTTGGAACAAGAATCTGGGAATTGGAGTCGATACCCATGTCCATCGTATCTCGAATCGCTTGGGCTGGGTCAAAACTGAGAAGGATGGGCCCGAAGCAACACGCGAGGCATTGCAGTCTTGGTTGCCAAAGGAACACTGGAGGGAGATCAATCATATCATGGTCGGCTTTGGACAGGTCCTTTGTTTGCCCCGTGGTCCAATGTGCGGAGTATGTCCGGTTAATGATCGATGTCCTTCGAGTACTGTAAAGACAAAAAAATCCAAGAAGGAAGTTCTGAAGAGCGAGATCCTGGAAGAACGGGTTGAAGCGCTTGGGGAGGTCGAGATCCATTCGCCGACCCATGTTAAATTGGAACACGACGACGACGACAACAGCGTTGATAAAGAAGAAGAGCAGGCTCAAATGGACTCTGAACCCGTCATCAAAGAGGAACAGGAGGAGGCAGAGACGAGTCGATTTTTTGGCTCTGAGAAGCATTCTGGAGAGCTCTCGACGATCAAGAAGGAAGATGAGGAGAGTATTGTAGACTTGGCAGCTAGACATGGTATGGACAAGACCAACTTGGACAAGGAAGCTGCCGACATTGAAGATCTTGTCACGTAACACGCCTGTCAACAAGCATTCGTAGATTTTCATACAATTAAAATGTAGTAGGCATCCCATTCGCTATTTATTGCTCAATGACGAGGAACATGTCCCTGTTCGTTCTTGATATCAGCCACGACCAACTTCTCTATCCTCGGCACCCACGACGTCAACTGTCTATACACGTTACAAATCCTGGCCTGGGGCTCGACTTCATCCAAGACCTCAATCTGGCAGGTCTTCAAATCCATCGATCGACACCAAGTCGGAGTCTTGCAGTCCTTTGCTCTCACCCCCAAGACCAATCCGTAATGATACCTGTATGCATTCAAGTTGGGCGTGTATGGATAGTTGGTCAGCACGCCAACTTTCCCTCCTGGACAAAGGACCAACGACTTTAGATTGTGCAGATTGCGCGTGGCGTTGACAGCCAGGTCCATCGAGACTTGCTGCCATTTACAGGCGCTCTCGCCATGACCGAAGGTAGGGCCTTGAACCACCATCTCGGGTGGCAAGGGGGTACATTCGACATCCCCTAGTTTTCCAGTGAGCCTCAGAACTTCTACTTGACTGCAGTAAAGCTCCAAGAGCTTTTGAAGTCGAAACTTGTTGATCTCGTGGTGATGCCAATGGTGGAGTTGGAAGGTACAGTGTCGAAGTTTTGGTCCAAAAGTACTCTGGATCGGTTTCAATGAAGAAGGATGGACTGCATCTTCATCGTCCTCTGATGAGCGGGAGACAGCCCGCGTGGACTTTAGTTCAGAGGATTCAAATCGCAAGGCCGCGGATGAAACCCCCTCGACGACCAACACCTCTAACGCTGGACATTGGGTAATCCATTGAAATCGAAAGTGAACCGCGGGTCGACCTGTGATCTGGATCAGGGTCAATACGGGTAAAGTCCATGTCCACGGCACCTCCTTTTCTGGGATCAAAGTCGGCTCCAGCTGCGGCTCCTCCCTTCGAGGGATGAAATCTCTCAGGGCCAGAGACTCTAATTTTGGCAAGTATTTCAACGACTCAAAGTTGAACCGCGTCCCTGCCGTCGGACCCAGCTCCAGTGATGTCAACTTTGGAAGTTTGAATAATCCATAATCTGATCGTCCATCCACACAAGACGCAGGACCTCCGATCGACAAGTAGTCGAGTTCAGGACATCCGTCAAAGGCGCCTGGACCAATCTCGATTGCGGACGTAACTTGGATCAAGCGAAGTTTCTTCAATTTTGGCATGAACAAGTGGCGATCGAAACGATAAGGAAGATCCTTGGAGGCCTCCTGTTGAAGTCGTTCAACCGTTTCTCTGCAAAGGAAGTGACCCAGATGCGAGTTGTCGTAGACGTTGTAGAGGACGCTTTCGAGACTGTGACTAAAACCTTCGAGTAAAGACCGCAAGATCCTGCCCGTCATCCATTGAGAAACAGCCATTCGGACTACACTCAACTGAACAAGCGGCAAACTGGGTAGAGGAGTTGGAACTTGGACTGGCAATGGGTCCAGCACGGGTGATGACGAAGATGACGATATGGACCCTTCCTTCTCCTTCTGAAGAGACGAAACACTCGATCGAGATTTGACATTGTCCATAATCGCTTTCTGTTTCTCAATAAAAGCCCACGAAAATACATCCCGGTCAAAAGCTGCAAAGTCCAAATCTTTCAAGCGTCGACAACGTCTCAAGAACTGTCCACCATCCCCCTCCAAGAACCCAAGAACGTGCTGAAAGCGTTCCAGTTGCGTCAGAACCTGGCATGGTATTCGATGACTCAGGGCCGAGAAATCATGACAATCATTCGCGTCCATCTCCTTGGGTCGACCCATGGCCACGATCAGTTCCAGCTGCTGTTGTTTCCGATGAAAATCCAGATGTTGCATCTGATAGTGCTGTTGTTGCAACTGTTCCTCTGTCTCGTGGGCGTGATGTTGATGGGTCAGAGGATGGAAATGGTGAAGATGCGGGTTCCCAGATCCGTCTGACTGGGGGATCGTTGGCAAATTACAAATTTCGATCCCCATACCTCCAGCGCCTGCTGACTTGTTCCCTATCCCGTTCCGTAGTCGAAGAAACTGAATAACAGGCACCAACTGAGCCCTCGAGAACTGACCGATCAGAGTCACGCGTTTCAGGGATCGCATCCGCCCTGCTAAATGCATAATCGGCTGCAGATTTCCGGGGCGTATTTCTAGATAGTGACATCGATCCACGATCCGCTCCAGGACCATGACTTGAATTTGTCGGACCAGTCGTTCACGGTATTGATAATACCATCCACAGCGGGGAAGAATGTGAAGAAAGAAGACGCCCCAGTATCGATCTCGAAAGCCAAGCAAGGAGTCCGCATAGGGCGCAAATGTTTGTCGTTTCGGTACAATGTTGGCGGTGGCGGCTGTATCTGTAGTGTCTGTTGTCTTGTCCGTCAAGATACCCTTTTCGCCCTGCTCTTGAGCCTCGCCCACGGCAGAGTTATCAGTCCTGTTCCTACCCGACGTATCACCCTCCACAAGTTCCTCAGGGACGGGTTGACAGCGGCCCTGACAATGAAAGCTCCCACAGCCTTTCCCTCGCTCTTGAACCGTCTTTTGAACTCCTGCCAGCAACGCCTCGGCCGAAAAGCCTTTGCCTCCAGCTTCTCCTCCTTCTCCATCCATCGAGAACAGAAGAACCCGGGTCAGCTTTGAACGGGAGCGCTCAGGACAAATCCGAAACGGGTCCGAATACAAGATGGGGACGGTGATCTGGAGCAATAATCGACTGACGCGCAAGAGACGCGCGAGCGCGATCCTGTCGTTTTGGAGTTGTAGGACAATGTGCTCGATACATTCTGGAGGGAGGCTTGCAAACGTTGTCGTGGGAGTGGGTGTGGTCGCAGCCGATCGAATGGCTGGTATCGTCGCCATGAAGAATACGTGAAAGAAAGAAGGGACGATGGAGAGAAACGAGAAACGAGGAATGAAAAAAAGGAGTCGTGGGTGGGGGGAAACAAAAAGAGGAGTGAAAATGACCCGCAGAGTGTCCTTTTGTTGCTTTGCCACCAATCTCTCCTGTGACGCTTTTGGCGCTCATCAGTTGAGCACTGGCCGCAAAGGGTCGCGTCAAGAACAACAACAGCATGAACAACAGCACGTCAAGGCACATCTGGCATTGAAAAAAAAGACATTCTTTTACTTTTGAGGTCTATCTGAGTAGAGAATCATATTATTTAGTCACGCGTACAGTGCGGCGTGGTGTAGTAGGCTGGCAAGCTTAGAACCAGCTCGTGCCTCCAGTTCCCTGTCCACCGCTTGTCCACATTTCGCGAGGATCCTGGCTCACAGGCGCGGGGGGTCCATGAGAGGGACCATGGCCGCGGTCATGGCCACCGTGGCCTCCATGACCTCCGTGATGGCCATTGTTGCTGCCGTGGCCATAGCCCGACGAGGCGTAACCCGCACGCGATCCAGGACGGCTACCTCCATTGTTGCTGGCAGGCCCATAGTAGCCTCCACCACTTCCGCCGCCACCATAGGCACGCGAGTTTGTAGGGAAGGGCAAGTACTGAGATCCATGGCTAGAGTGGTGGTCCATTGCAGAGTTCCGTCCGCTATTGTTGCCACTTCCATATCCACTGTTGTAGCCACTGCCGCTACCATTGTAGTAAGACGAGTGCTGAGAGGATCCATACCCTTGGTAGCCACCTCCTCCTCCTCCTTGTTGACCACCACCGGCCATCATCTCCTCATCCGAGCTCTGCAGCAGTTCCACGACACCCTCGACCAGACGAACCATCGCGGGCTGGTCCAGCCAGTCCTTTCCAGACTCGAGCGCTTGACTCAACAGTCCGTCCATGTTCATGCTCTCATCCACACCAACATCCAACCCAACGCCGTAATAGCCAAGCTGGGGTGACGGTGTAGACCGGTTGCTGTCGTCGACACTGCTGTTGGGTCCTTGTCCTCCAGCCCTTGAGCCGTGACGGCCCTGTTGCTGACTGTTTCGACTCTTGTGGTCCAGAATCAAGAACATCTTTTCAAATCCGTCCGTCATCAGCTCACGCAAATTCTTGAGCGTTCGGATCGTTCGGTCCGAGCCATTGAACTTCCACCAATCATCGACCACAAGTTGGTTGTACCCAACCGCCTCCACATCGTTTTCTCCCGCAAACAAAAGAATCGAGATCGGGTCCAGTCGGGTCGTGTTCCTCAAAAAGATCTGAGTCTCCCCTGTCCGGACCTTGGTCGAGAAGGCATAGAGCGAACCTGGCTCGGCCACCAAGTCTGGGTGGATCAACCGTTCTCCTCTCATCGAATTAACAGATCCTGGGTGGACAATACACGTGTTGTCGTGACGCGTCCGATGGATCTTCTTGCTCGTCTTGTACGACACATTAGGGAACACGCCTGCACAGATCATTGCTCGCAGCAATGGAATGCAGTTCGAGTTCTTGTTGTATTCGGCCGGTCCCATTTCAAAGGCCGAGGCTTGTTGCTGACGCATCTGGAACGTCATGGTCGGCACCACTCCAGCCTTTTCCAACAGTCCCAGCAGCTGCGTCTTGGCCCTCTTGACGTTCTCAAGCGCCTGTCGACTCAAAAAGTTTTGGTCCGTGAAGTTGAAAGAGGCTCTTGTCGGATCACCACGCTCGCCGGTTCTCTCGGAGAGGGTCATGGCACGTGTGATAACCTCCTGCCAGGCGTTGTATGCATTCATCATGGCAAGGTGGTCACTGTTCAATTCCTTGGCCCATTTCATCTTGGCGGCATCGGCCTATTGAAAAAAAGGAAATATATAAAAAACGTTAGTAAAGGCAGAAAAAAAGAGTGAATGAATGGAAAAAAGATAGTGGATGAACGTGTACCTGCTCCTTCTTCATAAGAGGGGAAACAAACACATCCTTGGTTCCAAGGGACGCGCAAAGAGTAAGAACGGGATCCAAGCAGCGGAAAATACAACTCAGGATCAGGCATCGTCCGAAACTAGGCTCGACGGGAAGCGTAGCCAGCACTCTTCCCAACGGTGTCAAGTTCTCATTGCGATCCAACGCGCCAAGAGAGGTGAGTTGTGTCAGGGCATCAGAGACGCTCAGCTGGTCTGGGGGTTGAATAGCCTCCGCCAACACATTGGCAATCTTTGTGGTGGGCGAGTTGTCGACAGACTTGATGTGCAGACAAATCTCTTGAAGGTCGGAACGCAGCATCTCGGGGATCGAGAAGGCATCCAGGAGTTCCCGACGCTGCTGTGACATCATGCAGTAGTACTGTCCCTCCTGCACACGTCCAGCACGTCCTGCTCTCTGCTTCAAACTCGAGGCACTGATCCACGTGGGCAGCAAGGTCGTCATACGCTTGGTGGGGTCATAATTGGTCTCCTTCACCTTGGCACTGTCCACAACATGCACGACATCCTGAATGGTAATACTTGTCTCGGCAATGTTGGTCGCCAAGATAATCTTTCGCATACCGGGATCTGTCAAAGGCTCGAAAACTTCCTGCTGTGACAGGGAAGGAAGTGTGGAGTGGAGCATGTGAATCCGGAACTTGTTGGTATCGTTGTAGTCAATTCCAAGAGGGGAGCTGTTGACAAGCTGGCGGTTCACCTCCTGCATATCTTCCCAGCCAGACAAGAAACACAGAATGGCTCCATTGGCAGGGCTTGACTTGACAATATGAGAAATAGTGAAAGCAATCATCTGCGCAGGGATCTCGGCATCCAGCACCTCGTCCCTAGGCATCCTTGAGATGCTCCGAGCTTGGTCCAAAATGCTCTCGGCATAGTCGAGTTCCGAGTCGTCCACATCATCCTCTTCGTCGTCACTATCATAAGCCTTGGCTGGGACAGATGAATGGTGGTGCTGAGGTGGACCGATCGGTTGGACAGTCATTTCGCGTTGGATATACTTTTGCGACTGGTCGTTCCTTGAGAGCTGCATCAGGTGGTTGGGAGGATAGGCCTGGTACATTGTGTCCAAGATGTCATTCAAGAAAAACTGCTTGACAGGGAATGTCCTTCCAGGAACAGAGATGGATGGGCACTGACCACCCTTGAATCCTTCTCCAAAGTACGACGCGAACAGGCCTGTATCGATGGTAGCACTCATCAAAATCAACTTGATAACAGGCAGGTTCTTGGCGCGGCGTTCGCGCTGCATCTGTCTGAGTAGCACCAACAAGAAATCAGTGTCGATATCGCGTTCGTGCACCTCATCCACCACAATATGACTCACTCCCCTCATAGGGTCATGAGGGGCGCCACCAGCTCCAGCTCCTGAGGTGCCGCTGTTGCCTTCATTGTGCATCATGCGCAAAAAGATACCGGTGGTACAGTATAGGATAGATCCACCAGGTGTGGGTGGCTGATTGTCAAAGCGCACCTGATATCCAACAGACTGACCGACTCTCTCTCCACGCTCAACGGCTACACGCTGGGCCACCGAAATAGCTGCAATCCTGCGAGGTTGGGTACAGATAATGTTGCAGACACCGCCTTGACGGTTCCTGATGTAGTCCTCGAGAAGAATTTGCGGGAGTTGAGTTGTCTTTCCGCATCCAGTCTGTCCCACAAGTACCACTACGTCGTTTTCTCGGACTTTGCTAGTAATTTCTTCCGCGTACTGAGTGATCGGGAGGCCTGCACGACTGTCACGCAACTTTGCCAATTGTGGATTCCGTTGGTAGGCTGCAAGTTGGTCAAAAAGTCGGGCCGATTTTCCTGCCATCTGCTGGGAATCCAGTCTGCCCACTAGATTGCGGTTGTTTCTCCGGTTGTGATTCGTGGCTGGACTCTGCTTCAGTTGCTCCATCGCGAGTTCAGCAGGGGTTTTGGCTCCAAGTGGTGGGCGCTGAACGGTGAAGAAGGACTGACGGCTCAAACCCGATACCATCTGATCAATGTCCAGACGCAAGGATTCGTCCATGCCAACGTGAATGCTAGGCGGGGCGCGAACAATGTCGGCGTGCTTGCCCTTGCTGTTCTTGGTGGCTTCGAATTGCTGCCAAATGCCATCGTACTCCTTTTTCATGTTTACGGCGGCATCAACATAGGCCATATTCTCGGCATCCTTTTTGCTACGTTTCTTTCCGACTCCACGGACAGCTCCCTGTACAATCAGCTCTGCTTGCCACAACGCCTGATGAGTCTTTCCTGTGCTCTTGTAGTCAATGTATGGCGCTCCGAGTGAAAAGATTCGACTCACATAGTCGAAAAACTTTTTGGCGATCTCCACTGTGAATCCAGACTCCTCAATCGATCCAGGCTGGGCTAGTACCATGTTTGCACCACGAGCGATTGCCATCTGTTGAAACTGCGTAGCAGCGGCTACCATAGCCTCCGCCTCTGTCGCGCCACGTCCAGTTCCAATGATATTCTCGTGTTTGAGGGTCGAGATAAAGCCCTGGGTAGTAGGATCTGCCTTGTTTTCGTACTTTGGTAGACCAGCCTTCTTGTTGGTGAAAAAGTTGACGGCCCAATCTCTAGGCGACTTTGCAATGTTCTTCTTGCCACGGCCGTACTGCCGGTAGTACTCGATCAGCGAATGCTTATCCAGTTGGTAGCAGAGGTCGAGCGCACAGATCCTCTCTGCGTCTTTTTTGTTCTTGCCATCGCCTCGTCCAATGATAATGAACTCTGGATCGGGTGTCTGGACCTTGTACTCAAGTCGGGTCCAGTTTGGTGGTAATCCGGGTGTAGGCACCGTCTCGAACTGAGGTGGGGGGTCGATAGCGCGGCACAGGAACTGGAGAAAGTTCTTTGGGTTATCCCACCAGCGCTCACCTTTCTCTGCAACCGAATCTGCATGATTGGTGTTGTATGTGGTATCAAGATGGCGCTGGTCGTAGAGATAGATCCGCTCCTGCTTCACTGGTGGCGGCCGGGCTTGGGCCGTAGAGCGACCACCTCGGGCACCGCCGCGACCTCCTCCACGTCCATTGTATCCACCGCCGGATCGAAAGTTGTTGCCACCGCCACCATTGCGACCACCTGGGCCTCCTTGGTGATTATAAGTGCCGCCACCACCGCCTCGGCGGCCACTGTTGGGGTTACGATCAGGCAGAGATCGGAATCTATCCGAGGGGTCGCCTTGGTCCCATTGCTGTTGGTAGCGGTGAGGCCCTGGTGGGGGGTAAGGAGCTGAGCTAGGCGTTGAGCTGGAGGACGACGACGAGTGAGTGGGTCCGCCTTCAGTGTGTCCAGTGTAATTAGATGAGGTATTATTGCCGTAGTTGCTGTTGCCAGATCGATGCGGTGGTTGGTAGCGCGGCGGCATGATATGGGGCGGAGAGGGTTCTTTGGAGGCAAAAAGGTCGAGTAAAGAGAGCCGTTTGCGAGAGAAAGGGCGGATCTGAGTGCGCGAATTAGAGATGATGCTACGCGAAGAGGGAGTGGGGAAGGAAAAAGAGAATGGAGTCAAGATTAGTAATAGGACTTTGCCTTGGATGGATGATAGTTGTTGGATGCTCTGCTGTGCTATGCTGGTTGCATGCTGAGTGCATGCTGTGAGCATGGATGCATGCATCGTACACATGAAGCAGCACGAGATCGAGTGGGGTGGAGTGGAGTGGAGTGGAGGTGGGACATACCAAGGGGAGGGGCGCGGGAGAGAGGAGAGGGCGCAAAGCAGCGAGGTTGAGGTCGAGGTCAAAGGTCGAAGAGCTGAGAAGAAGAAAGAGGAAGTAATCGAAGCAAAGGATGAAGATGCGAACAGCGCGGATCGCATCCAGGTGTGAGTGAGTGTGCAAATGGGGCAGAGATCTGGCGCCTTTTTTTTTTTTTGTGTCTCTCTCGCTTTGAAAGTTTGGAGCGCAAAAGGTCACCTGACATTGGTCACGTGGCTGCTGCGGGAATCCCGTTGGTGGCGATGGCGAAGAAGACACGCGAGCAGAGCGTCAAGTCGTTTCTTGTTTGTCAGTGGCAGTGTGGCAGTAGCAACAGCAATGGTGCCCGAGCACTTGGTCGCACTGGGGTTAATTGCTCGTGGACTTCATGGGTCTTCATGGACCCTCCTCCTTCTGTTTTACTAATTCCACAGCAGAAAGACAAAGAGTGGACTTTGAGTGAATTTAGACAAGGTACAAGGTGAATATAGGCAGGGTTACCGCTGACATCTCATTGCGAGGCTTGCTTTCTTGAGTGAACTTGTGATGGAAGCAAAGGGAAAAGAATGAAAAGGAAAAGGAGCAGAATTCACTTTGTTTCTGAGAAGGGTTTCGTAATATGTAAAGCACAAGAGCGTGGATCGGCGATATCTCTGACAACCCATTGTGCAGTGCACGTTGGACAACATCAAGATGGCTCAACAGGCATACCTTGCTGGGCCCAGAACAAACGTCTAACAAAGATCATGTCCTGTCTTTAGTAACTGGGCTCAGTGCGCTCCGGTTCTTGGGAAGGATGTGCAAGGTACTGGAATACAGAGAAGGTGCGACATGGACCATCCCTGTGGCGCCAAGCGACTCCAACCAGTTCACAAAAGAAAAAAGAAGCCTAGATGAGAACATGAACCGCAATGGTATTTTTGGTACGCGTCAACAAAGCCTAGATGCAGTCGTGTCCTCTTTCATCCTCCATCAATGTGTTTCCTCTTTCCACCTTTTGAGTATTGGCGTTGCACGGAGAAGAGCCTTGCCGTGCTTTCTGGTGGAAAGCAATGCATGCATCGCACTTTTTGATCTTGGACCTGCAGACTACCATAAACAGGTGTCGTCCAACTCCTCCTATCAGTGTTTGAAAAGATCTTCAAGTCTAGCCTAAACGGGGCTGTGATTCATGAGAAACCCTACAACTTCTCTTGGTGCTCCGAGATTGTCTGTTCACAAGAGATAAAATTACTCCTTCGCGTGGTGGACTTGATCTTTTTGGTTTGCCATACTCCCACACTTTTTCAGTTGCTAGAGAGCAAAAGGCATCAGTTTATGACTCCCATTGCTCATGATGCCCTTGTGCCAAAAGGTGAAAAGGAACGCCATGTGCAGGAAAAGAGCTGGCACGGACCAAAAATAAACAAATATTTTTTTGCATGTTTGTTTACTTGTGCAATTGGACAAGCGGCTGAACCCGAAATGATTTACCCCTGCTGCCGCTGACGCTGTGGTGTGGTGGGTCAATCCTTCCTTTCCATGTTCACCCTTTGGCCGTGCTATTATAGTTAGCTTGAGATAGGCTGCAATGACGGAGCCTCTCGGGACATCCAGGAAAGGGAGAATCACTCCTCATGGACAGCAGCAGCAGCAGAGGAGACGGAGGGAGAGGGGACTACAGACACTCCCTTGCGGCGGAGGTCCGATCCACAGGGCGTTTGTCAGGGAGGGCGGCGGTTCAAGTCCAGCAGTCGGAGAGAGCAGGGTTGATTTCTTCCCACAGCCAACGGTGTGTGTGGCCGTTGTCCTGCAGGCTGCAAGCCCCCTCATTGCATCCAACGTCCCGGTCCATGTCCTTTTTGAGACTGGGCCAATGATTCATCCAATGGGACGATCTTTTCCTTGTCCAGCCGTATCATTATCGACCTCCGAACCGACGGAGAGAACCTTTGTTTGCCCTGCTGGCCTGTTCGCTGTCATCATTTTCCGCCCATTCACACCACCACCACACCATCCCCTCTGCTCTTTTCATATTTATAAAAGGTGCCCTTTGCCACCCCTCATTCGAGTCTAAAAACTTTGTCCTCAAACAAGCCCTATTTGTCTTTTACACCTCTTTCTTTCCGTCCCACACCTCTTTCCTTGCCTTCGTCCCTCCTCAGCAGGCAAACATCTGCACTGCACCTCCCCACTCTTCACTCTTCCCAGGTCCCCCCTCCATACCCACAAGGGACTCTTCACCATGGACCACACCACTGTTAATGTATCACCAACACCACCGCAGCAGCAACAACAATTACATCCAGAACACCATGCGTCATCCTCGTCAGGGAAGGTCGAGACTCTCTCCTCTCTAACCCCTCACCACCAGGACTGGGAAAGCACACCTCACCCCATTGAAGGATCCTCCCTGTCCGAGAAAGACACTGCTGTACCGCCACTTTCAATACCCTCCACCAAACACCATGCTCCGACGTCGATCGTCTCGTCCTGCTCAACAATGTCCTCCTCTTCTGTAACAATGACCTCCGACCCAACAAAGCCCGAAGCTTTTATCCCAGATACCCCCGCCATCGCTCCCACCACTTCCCGGGAGCAAGAAGAGGAAGACAAAAAGGCAAAGTCCAAGAAGAGAAGAGAGCTCCTATGGACCCTGTGGATGCAGAACTGGTTCCTACTTGGTCTTGCCTTTGTCATCGTCTTTGCTCGGTTCGTCCCCTCATGGGGGAAAACTGGAGGTCCCATCCGCCCCGAGTACTCGGTCAAGTATGGCGTCACGGCCTGTATCTTCTTGTTGTCGGGTCTCTCTCTGAAGACGAGCGCCATCATGACCTCGGCCATGAACTACCGTGCGCATCTGATCACACAAGTCACCTCGTTTGTACTGATCCCGCTGTTTGTCAAGACTCTGACGACATTGATCGGCCTGAGCTCGTTCGACTCGAACCTGTTGGCAGGAATGGCCTTCACGGCGGCGACCCCGACAACGATCAGCTCCAATGTTGTCATGACCGGGAATGCCAGTGGGTCCGAACCCTTGGCCCTGTTCAACGCCACGTTGGGAAACCTCCTGGGTGTCTTTCTCTCACCCGTGATCGCTCTCTTGATCTTGTCCAACACCCCCCAGACCCCTGCCGACGCTGGTGGCGGAGTGCAATATGGAGAGATCCTGTTGAATTTGGGATCCACGATCGTCCTCCCTGTGATTGTGGGTCAGATCGTGTTGTACGCTTTCCCAAGAGCTGTTGCATGGGCAAAGTCAAAAGTCCACTTTCCAACCTTGAACAGCTCCTGTCTTTTGATCTTGGTCTGGTCCATCTTTTGCGACGCCTTCTCCAACGGAACGTTCACGGGCGTGACAGCGGGCGAGATCATTGCAGTGGGCGTCTGTCAGGCGGTGACATTCTGGACCGCGACAATCTTCCTGGCCTTTGTGTCCAGGGTGAGACCAAGGAAAATCCGCATCTTGAAGGCCATGGATCAAAACAACCAGGAACTAAAAGAGCAAGAAGAAATGGACAATGGACTTTCGAGCTTGGAAGCTGGTGCAGATTCGATCTCTGCGACAGAACTCCATCCGTGTACAGAGGGGTTGAAATTGCCAAGGACTCGACTTCAGCAGTTTGCAGAGCCCATGACAAAACGCGATACAGTGGCCATCTTGTTCTGTGGAGCGACGAAATCGGTGGCAATTGGTATTCCGTTGATCAAGCTCATGTACCCTGCAAAGTCGGGCGGCGATCATCTCGCAGGATTGATGGCGACACCATTGTTGATGTACCATGTGGAGCAGCTCTTTAGTGGTGCTTTCATGGTACGTGTGTTGAAGAGGTGGGTTGAACGAGGCGAAGATACTCTGGACTCTTTTGATGACAAGACTGCCTTGGAGACAAAATAGGACGCACATATGAGCGGATACCCATCATAGACAATGTTGACCTTTCTTGCCAGGAAGGGTGACAATATTATTATTCATCTACGAGAGACCTTTGTTTCTCGACCAGCCATTTACCACCATCATACCATTTAGATTTAATAAACAACAAATAGCATTGAGCAAATCCAACTTTTTCTTTCTTTCTCTCTCGTACATGGTTTCATTGCGGGGCACCCTTCTATGGAACGCAAAGCCTCAGAAGGATATGAAGGCGATAGTTAGTCTACAATTGATATTACAAGGCGGTGATCTCCATCGGGGGAGAGACTAGGCAAAGTCCCTGGTCTTCAATCTTTGACGCTCCGCCGGCTTCTTCGCAAGAACTCTTTCGCCCCTCAGCAGGACATGGTGCTCCGCCCCATCCGTCTCCAGAGACCAGGCCGGATACTTTCGTTTCGACCACCGTTTCTGCGCCTCCTTCTTTTCCTTCTTTGTCATCGTCTCCCTTGAGGCAGGTTTGTTTCCAACGCCTGCAATGGACGTGGTTTCGATCAATGTCAACACATCGGCCTTGAAAACCTCGTCAACCAACCACCAATCCAATCCATACAACAAGACCACGATCCCGACCAACGCTCCAATGAACACCAGCGACCACTGCTCAAACGAGATGCCTTCCTTGAGATCAAACACCTGGACCTGCGCCAGGTTCATGGACGTGAACGGATAGATTCGCTCCGTGATATTACGCAAGAACTCTGTCATATCCAACGCTACAGCTGTGATATTTTCGCCCGCCTTCCAACCAATGTCTTCATTGCTGACCTGATTAGGGGCCATGGCGTTGTAAATCTTGAACATGAGATAGTTCTCCTCCGGGTCCGGCTTTGGGGCTGCTCCGGTGTTGGTCATGACAGCAATGTGGAGTTCCCGACAGGATACCATGTTCACGGCAGATGGAACCCTGTTCTCTTGCTGATCTTCGAACGAGGTGTTTGCCTCGTAACCCACACAGGTGATGTGGGTAAAATTGTCCGAGGAAGCTCTAGGGGTATTGTAAACCAAGGTTGCCTTGCTACCGGCAGTGGTGCCGATCAAGGGGGGTGAGAAGGCCGAGGCATTCAAGGCGTCTCTGATGGGCTGGTATAATCTGTTCCAGGACCCGATTAATCCGTCTTGACTCATATTCCATTTGAAATGGGGGTCAATTCGGCACGAAAAGCTAGCTGTGGTAAAGGAGGCCAGGACAGACTGACCATTATCCTCGTTGTATCCGAAAATGAGCGTTGTCGGTCTTTCTGAAATGAAATAGTCCCGGTTCGAGTTGGCCATGCCTGTCGCGCTCGTCAGGTTAGCGATCGAGATTGAATTCCCCTGATGGTCATTGTACGTTACCGCCCAAGGGGTGTCAAACAGCTTTGTGTAGTCAGCCCCAGCAGAGATTGTCGACCTCATAGACATCAACTCGCAATTAGTGGACATGGCTTCGCAGCTTGGAGTGTCGTTCTGGGAAAAGGTGTACAATTGACGAGTGAGGGAGATGGTCCCTGGTACAGGATGGTCTGGAGCAATGGCTCCCTCAAAATGGACATTGACACTACTAATCGTTCCCTCCTTGGCTTCCGATTGGACTTTGAAATCCACGCGAGGATATTTGTGGTAAAAGTCGCTGTCTACGGATGCGTGGCGGTTGTCATTGAAAAGCGATTGCAAAAAATCAGAAGAGTTTTGTCGAGACTGAAAGATGAGACCACTTTCTTCAGACATAAAAGTGGTCACCCAGGTCCGAAGGGAACCTTGCGGGACCATTCCCATGCCAGCCTTGATACCGGTATTGACAATGAACGGGACGACGTTGCCAGAAAACGTGAGTATCACAACTGCAAATAGGATTGAATGGCGTCCGCCCCACATCCGTCGACCGGCTGCGTAGTATTCACGTAAGAGAGTCATTGATCCTCCTCGTGATGCAATTCGAATACGCAAATCGGATCCTCGTGTTCGTTGAATGATGAAGTTGAGGATGAATCCCACGGTGACGGTATACAGGGCACTGAGGATCGAGGTGAAAATACCAATGATACCAGTGACCCTCGTAGCGACAAAATATACAACCATGATCGTGGAGGGTGAAAAAAAAATCGAGGATGGAAGAGAATGATTGGAGTGGCAGGAAAGCAGAGGAGAAAGGGCATCGAAGGACAGAAAACAAATGCAATGAGGGGTGTTTGGGCGGTGCCCTGTCTGTGGGAAGTGGCCTGAGGATGACAAAAAACAGAAAGAAAAGAGAGAAAGGAAGAGGAAACAGGGATCGCTCCCCATTTGACTCTTTGCCCTCGGCGATGCGCCAAGGGTCTCGGTGCAAGCCAAGAGCTTTTTTTTTCAAATTTGAGTTTCCGCAAAAAGGAATCCTCGGGAACGGCGATTCTGCACTGCCTCAGTTGTCGATTGACAAATAAAAAGCCAGGAAAACACGTTTGTGCACCACTTCTCAGCGTGCTACGCGCTCGCCCCTTGGACGAATAGCACCGCCTCCTACTAAGGGAGTTTCAGCCACGAAGGTGCTATGAGTATGATGAGAATAAAGTGACATTGGTCCTCAAACACAAAGATGACACGCCGAATCGAGGATGGTTTTGGATGGAGGCTGGGTCAAGGATCCTTAACGTCAAGTGGGTCAGACCCATGTCCTCTGCTCACGCTTTACTTCTTTGTATCTATATGTATTGTAATGGTTGAGAATTCCACTTGTGGAAGACGTAGCGGCGACAGCAAAAGAAGATCAAGGGGTGTAGACCTTTAGACTTTATAATATGTCGTTCCCAGAGTGGGCTGATTGCCTTTTGAAGCTGAATATCCATAGTAGAAACGGTTGGTTCCTGCTTTCCCAACGACGATTATACCCTGAAACCAAGACCACTGTGAAAATCCCTGTACTGGTCCATAGTAATTCTGCTGCATGAAATAGTCCTCTTCGAAAATCAGAGCTAGAATATAATTGATGACAACCTTCTTGATGGGCGCGGAAAACCTGAAGCAGGTCGTCAAGTCGTATTGTTTATGGTAGAGACAGTACTCGTACTCGGCTTCGAGATCGATCGAGAATGTCACATAACCGCAGGGCGGATGCTTGCATACCAAGCTCATGACTGGCTCAGCGTATCTCAATGGAACTCCAATAAGCACATTATCCGGATTGGTCACCATGACGGACGAAGAGGCGGCGATAGAAGAAGAGGCGCCGAAAGGGGCAGAAGCGGGAACGGGGGAAGAGGTCGCGCTAGGGAACGAGGCGGCAACGAAGAGAGAGGCGACCGCCAAGACTACCGAGGAGAATTTCATGGCTGTGAAAAGATAGAGAAGTGTTATCAGAACAATGATCAATTTCAAGAAAGAACAATGACGCAAAACAAGGAAATGGATCTTACCTGTAGGAGTGAGGGGAGCTGATGAGGTGATGGAGGAAAACCGACCCCTATTGGGAGTATCTACACCTTTATATAACCGTTGAACGGCTCCTGTCTTTTGAGGGCGTGGGCAACTGTCTGAGGGCTCTCTCGCCTCAGAGACCAAACAAGAACGCGAATCTGCAGGAACAGAGACATCGGCAATTCCACCTCTAAGCAACAGTAACAAGAACCTCTTGATCAAAAGTCCTCTGATCACTGGGTTTGCCAGTCAACAAATTGGCGCGCATGCACTGTCTCTGGATGGACAGAGCATGCAGTCTAAGAAGACGAAGGCTCACAGAAAATTACAGAGAAGGAGAAGATAGAGAACGAAAAGAAGGATCACGAAGAAAACACAAAGATCACTCGTCAGCCTTGACTGTTGCGAGGCGCCAGTGTGTACAAAGTACAAGGGTACAAGGGTACAAGAGTACAAGGGCACAACGGCGCCAGAGTACACACAGGACTGAGATTCAAACCGAGGTTTCGTTGAATTAGTTTCCCGGGAATCAAATGGCAACGACCTTCACTCGTCCCCCGGTGGCAAGATGTGAGAATAACGAACACTCATGTCTCTTTCTTTCATCATGATGCCTGCAACGCGTGTTTTACACGAAATGACGCGTCAAAGACCAAGTCAAAAGTCTTGTAGATTTGGACAGGTTATGTGGGAGCAGGTTGGTGGGTGAACGTGCTCAAGAAGGGCACTGAAGTTGAGTGACATCAGAAAGAGCCCAGGTGGTCCAATAAAACGTCCGGTTCCTACTTGATCTCGCACTTGTCATGATGGTTTGGTCTGGTCTAACTTTTACGAGGCCCCGTCTAACGAAACGCTCGCGGGCGTGATGGCGGGGACAAGGCAATTGCAGTGGGTGCCTGCCTGGTCAGTCTTCATGTATTACAATGGTTCAAAGTTGCACCTGTGGAGAACATGGAGGCGGTGATACATGGTGAAGTAGATACTGTCAAGTAGGACTGACCCTACGAGAAACTCTCTCGTTTTTATTTTTGTATTTTTCAGACTTTTACCGATATGTTGTTCCCAGGGTCGAATGGTAGCCTTTCGAGGCTGAATATCCGAACATGACATCGTATCCTTTTTGCCCATCATTAACCCAAACAAAACCTTGAAACCAAGACCATATCGAAAATCCTTGCACTTGTCCTGCAAAGTTCTGTTGCTTGAAAAAATCCAATTTGAATATCATCTCGGCAATGATATAATTGATGATGTTCTTTGGAACAGCTCCTGCAAACTTGAAGCAGGTCGTCAAGTCGTATTCGCCATGGTAGAGACAGTACTCATATTCTGGAGCAAGATCGATGGTGAACACCAGGAAACCACAAGGCGGACGACTGCAAGCCGAGTTCAAGGTTGGATCAATGAACTTCGCCTTTATCTCAGCTCCATGATGATACTCACGGGATGCCATGACAGAGGAAGATACGGCGACAGAAGAAGAGGCGCCAAAAGGGGCAGCAGTGGGGACGGGGGAAGAAATCGCACCAGGGAAAGAGGCGGCGACAAAGAGAGAGGCGATTGCCAGGACTACTGAAGAGAGTTTCATGGCTGTGAAAAGATAGAGAGGTGTTGTCAGGATAGATGATCGTGTTCAAAAAGAACAATGATGTGAAGCAGAGACAAGGTGCCTTACCTGTAGGAATGAAGGAAGGGGATGTAGACTTCTTTCAGGGGGAATACTCACACTTTATATAACTGTTGGGCGATTTTTGTCATGCGAGGGCGAAGGAGGGCTCTCTCGCTTCAGAGAATAACGAATCTGCAGGAAAAGAGAGCATCGGCAAATCCATCTCCAAGCAGCAAGAAGATTCTTCTGCTGATCAAAGTCCTCTGATAACTGAATTTGCTGGCGAACACAGTCTGTGCATGCACACTCGATGGGCGTACCCCACTTCATTACTAATCATTATCGCCATGACTTTCGACACGGTTTCGTTTGTTGCCGAGAGTCTGCAGGATAGGAGTCATCACTCATGAAATGTGGTACTCATCTCATTCAAAATGACTGAAGTGCACAACGGGAATTGAAAGTGAGATCAACCACGTCAGGGTTCTCATTCAGGTTGGCTTGTGTTGGGGTGAGGGATCATACTTCTACCACCCTTGAGGTCGGCACCGAGGCCGAACTCAGTTTTAGTGTCAACGCTGAGAACAAGACTGAGTGCGCCCAATCCACTCCTGCTCACCGGCTGTATTGTACTCGCACAGAAAAAGAAACTATCTCACTGGGAGAGATAACAATTGCACTGGCAACCAAGGCGCTGTCAACAGAGACGAGAATCCCGGTAGTACTAATTGAAATACACAAACATGCTTGCATACACGCAAGAGCTTGAGACCGGAAGAGGCGCGAAACCCAAATATCGCATGAGTGTGCAGTCAGTGCTGGTCCGACTAGAAGGTTGTTTGCAGTCAATTGCAAGGCAAGGGGCTCACAGGAAATGACAGAGAGGAAGGGAAGAGAGAGGACGGAAAGAAGGATCACAAAGAAAACACAGAAATCACTCGTCAACCTTGACTGTTTCTGGGCGCCAGTGGGCACAAGGCTCAATGGTACAAGGGTACGAGAGTACAACAAGACTGAGATTCAAACCGAATTATTTTCCCGGGGATCAAATGGCAGCTTTCACTAATCCGTCGGTGACATGGCGTGAGAACGACGAACATCTATGTTGCTTTCCTTCATCACGCTGCGACGCGTGTTTTACACGAAAATAACGCGTCATGTGTCAAGTCAAAAGTCTTGTGGACTGGGGCAGGTTATGTTGTGGGGGGGGGGGGGGGGGGGGCAAGTTGGCATGTGGGCGTGTGGGCGTGGTCAAGAAGGGTGTTAAGGCTGTGTAATATCAGAGGGAACCCAGGCGGTTCAGTAAAACTTCCGGTTCATACTTGATCTCACCCTTGTCATGATAGTTTGGTTCTAGTCGTTACCTTTTACGAGGCCCCCTCTAACGAAACGCTCATGGGCGTGACGGCGGGTAAGGCAATTGTAGTGGGTACCTGCCTGGTTTGTCTTTATGTATTACAATGGTTCAAAGTTGCACCTGTGGGAAACATAGAGGTTG
The DNA here is from genome assembly GCA_963573315.1 of Entomortierella parvispora. Lineage (NCBI taxonomy): Eukaryota > Fungi > Mortierellomycota > Mortierellomycetes > Mortierellales > Mortierellaceae > Entomortierella > Entomortierella parvispora. Next base: position 2,510,121 of record OY752146.1, read on the forward strand.
TGGTCTATGATGCGGTGTAGGTGCTGTCGATGACTGACCATGGGAGAAACTCTCTCTTTATTTTATTTCTCAGCTCATTGTTGTTCCCAGGGTCGATTGGTAGCCTTTTGAAGCTGAATATCCGAACCAAGTCCAAAGTATTAATACATTTCCATTATGAACCCGAAGATCACCCTGGAACCAAGACCATTGCGAAAATCCTTTCTTGCGTCCAAAATTCTGTTGCTTGAAATAGTCCTCTTTGAATATCATCTCCTCTATGAAATGATTGATGATGAGGTTTGGGACTGGGGAGGAAAATTTGAAGCAGGTCGTCAAGTCGTATTTGTCATGGTAGAGACAGTACTCATAAAACGGGACAAGATCGATCGTGAACACCAGGTGAGAGCAGGGAGGATGTTTGCATGCCGAGTTCAAGGTTGGATCAATGAATTTCGCCCTCATATTAACGTCATACATGGGCGCCTTGACAGATGAAGACATGGAGACAGAAGAAGAGGTGCCGACAGGGGCAGCAGTTGGGACGGGGGAACAGATCGCACCAGGGAAAGAGGTGCCGACAAAGAGAGAGGCGACTGCCAAGACCACTGGAGAGAATTTCATGGCTGTCAAAAGATAGAGAGGCGCTGTCAGGATTGGTGGTCGCGTTCAAAAAGAACAATGATGTGAAGCAAAGAAAAGGTGTCTTACCTGCAGGAATGAGGGAAGGTGACGTAGAGTGCTTTTGGGGGAAAAACTCACGCTTTTTATAACTGCTGAGCTGGGGAGGGCTCTCTCGCCTCAGAGACAAACAAGAACGCGAATCTGCAGGAACAGAGAGCTTCAGCAAATCCGCTTCTAAGCAACAATAACAAGAACCTCTTCATCAAAAGTCCTCTGATCACCAGGTTTGCCAGCCAACAAATTGGTATGCATGCGCTGTCTCTGGATGGACAGAGCATGTAACAGGACAATGCTCACAGAAAATAGAAGAGAAGGAGAAGATGGAGACCGAAAAGAAGGATGACAAAGAACACACAGATATCAGTCGTCAGTCTTGACTGTTGCGAGGGCCAGTTGGTACAAAGTACAACGGTACAAGGGTACAAGAGTACAAGGGCACAACGGCGCCAGAGTACACACAAGACTGAGATTCAAACCGAGGTTCCGTTGTATTATTTTCCCGGGAATCAAATGGAGGCGACTTTACACATCCCTTGGTGACATGACGTGAGAACAACGAGCGGTCATGTCTCTTTTCCTTCATCATGATGCCTGCGACGCGTGTTTTACACGAAAATGACGCGTCGAAGACCAAGTCAAGCGTTTTGTGGTCTGAGAGAGGTTATGTTGTGGGAGCAGGTTGGCCGGTGGGCGTGGTCAAGAAGCGCATTGAGGTTGAGCAACCTCAGAGGGAGCCATCAAGTATGACTGACCCTACGGGATTCTCTCTTTATTTCTTTCTCGCTTCAAGTCTTCATGAAGAAGGTTTGTTCCCAGGGTCGTGTGGTGGCCTTTTGAAGCTGAATATCCGTACGAGACAAAAACAATTCCCTTTGATACTCCATCCGTCACCCGAGCGACGCCCTGGAACCAAGACCATTGCGAAAAACCTTTTTTGCCTCCAATATTCTGCTGCTTGAAATAGTCGTCGATGAATATCATATCTATGATACGATTGATGACAAACTTTGGAACGGGGTCGTAAAACTTGAAGCAGGTCGTCAAGTCGTATTGGTCATGGTAGAGACAGAACTCATAAAACTGGACAAGATCGATCGTGAAATGCAGGTAACCACAAGGCGGACGTTTGCATGCTGCGTTCAGGGTTGGATCAATGAATTTCCTGTAAATGCTAACATCATAATGATATGAAATGGGCGCGGCCATGACAGAGGAAGACACCGAGATAGAAGAAGAGATACCGGCAGGGGCAGCAGTTGGGACGGGGGAACAGATCGCACCAGGGAAAGAGGCGCCGACAAAGAGAGAGGCGACTGCCAAGACCACTGAAGAGAGTTTCATGGCTGTGAAAAGATAGAGAGGCGCTGTCAGGATTGGCGGTCGCGTTCAAAAAGAACAATGATGTGAAGCAAAGAAGAGGTGTCTTACCTGCAGGAATGAAGGAGGGTGGTGCAGACTCTTTTTTGGCGGAATACTCACACTTTATATAGCTGCTGAGCGGTTTCTGTCTTTCGAGGACAATGAAGAGCTCTCTCGCTTCAGAGACGAGACAAGAACGCGAATCTGCAGGAGCAGAGAGCTTCGGCAAGTCCACTTCTAAGCAGCAAGAAGAACCTCCTACTCAATTTCGATAGCCTTCTATCATCGAAATCGGACGTGGACTGTACCTGGTCTGGCAGAAGGTCGTTTGCAGTGAATAGTAGGGCAATTGCTCACTGGAAATGACGGAGAGGGGGGGAGCAAGAGAATGGAAGGAAGAGTCACAAAGAGAACACAGAGATCGCTTGTCAATCTTGACTGCTACGAATCGCCAGTTGGTAAAAAGTACAATGATGGTGCAAGGGTACGGGAGTACAAGGGCACAACGGCAGCACACACAGGACTGAGATTCAAACTGGGGTTCCGTTGAGTTATTTTCCCCTGAATCAACGGTACACAAGCGACGTTTACTCATTCCTCGGTAACATGATGTGAGAACAATGGGCATCCATGTCACTTTCTCCCGTCATGATGTCTGCCACGTGTTTTTCACGAAGATGACGCGTCAAGTGTATAGTCTTGTGGACCGGGAGAGGCTATGCTGTGGGAACAGGGGTGTCAAAACAGGGGTGTGCGAAAGAGGAGTTCGATGGTAGAGGAGAACTGGGGTCGAGATCCAATCAGTAGGTGGGCGTCAGAAAGGAAAAGGGGAAGAGCAACATTGGATGACAGTAAAAGACAAAGAACTTGCTGGAGTACCAATTTGTCGTTAGTGCCCAATGCCATGTGCTCATAATTGTCTTTGGCAGTTGCGTCTCGTGGGAAAGGATCAAGCTAACCTGACTGATCGATAATCAAGACCAAGAGTCAGTCAGTTGGTTGTCTGTGCTTGAACCTGAAGTACATCGACAAAAAAGATATGCATGACACCAAGAGCACGAAAAAATAGAGGTTTCCCGACATTCCAACCATTCGAATCGCTGTGTTCTTGTGTTCAGAACATTTCGGACAACCAACATCAACCCCTCCTACTATCTTTTCTTTGGTATGTATTGTACAAGAGTTTTTTTCTAGCGGGGTTCTTTTCTTTCTCCAGTCTACAGAGGGATATGTCCAAGACATGCAAGTGGTGGAGATAGAGGATGCTGAAGGAAATGAATGATCTAAAAAACGATAAGTTATAGACTTGCCACGTGAAAGAGCAACAAGCGGAGAGTAAGCGACCGCGAAATACGGGGATAGAGAAAGTGAAGGGCCTTTCCTGCCTTATTTCTTCTAGAAAGTATCCTGTCCTCGCTTCGACACGTTGCGGCTCAATTCCTTGAGACGTCGACTACCGACATAAAAGCCCTTCTCCTGTGGATGCTCTCCCTTCCATTTGATGGACGTATTCCTCAGACTCTTTTGATATCTCGCCTTTCTCTTCTCGTCCAGTCGACTTGTATCCACCGCTTCTGCTTCCTCTTCTCCATCTCTGCTATCGCCGCGGCCTTCAGAACGCGATGAGGATAGGGACATACTATCAATCTTGCCCTCACAGAGTCGCAACATGATCTTTCGGGCGCCAGGATTCTCGAGTTCCCAGGTCTTCGTGTACACGACGGGGAAATCCTTGAGTTTGGGGTAGATAGGTAAAACGGTCTCTTCCTTGATCGGTGACAGGAACGAGAGGCTCTCATTTGCTGAAGAACTGGAGGATGGCGCAGATTTCGAGTCGCTGTTGGAAACGGCAGCCGCAATTTGAGAGCGCAAACGGGTATTCTTGGGCGAAGCTGCAATTGACAGTTCCTCCAACAGTGCGATCGACTCGTCCAGGTGGTTTGTCCTAATAAAAAAGAGAAAGAATGTAAGCCGTACTATTCCAACGACAGGGGAAAACAACAAAACTACGAATGATTTGTTCGAGTGTTACCTGGCCAAAAGGTTAATCATTCGGCGATAGCAATCGTAATCTGCCAATCGCGTCCGCTTGTCGGTCAGTTTGCCCGTGCCAAGACGCCAATCGCGCCAATCCCTGAAGACCTCTGCACCGAGATCGACGTCTTTCCAGTTGTAACATCCATCCAGCATCGTGGCGTATGTCCAGCTGTCCTTCTTGCGATGAAAGTGATCATAAAATCCATGGTAAATCTCTTTGGACTTCTCAATGTCTTGATGGCGGACGTACATTGCCAAGTACGCATTCAAAAGTCGAGTTCGGATCGGCGATTGCCATGAAAGTTGTGGGAAAGGAATGTTGATCAAAGGATGCTCCTTTGTCTTTCGAACGACCTCTGAAGACGACGAACTTTCTAGCTGCTGGTGCTCCTGCCCAAGAGCCTGCTCTCCTTCTGGAGTAGAGGGTGCGGCCGATTCAATTCGAGGGAATTCTGCTGCAGCTCGATTCACAAACCATGAAAAAACCACCTCTCCCTCCTTCAGAGCCTCCTGCTCCGTTCTTGGTGGCCTTTCTGGCAACATGAAATACAATGGCTTTACAGACAGTTCTGTTTCCGTAGCCGAGGCTGGGACTGTGGTCGTGTCAACGGTCGAGTCCTCGATCCCCCTTGCAAGCTGCTTCATCCGTTTCACATGATACGCAGTGTCCTTCCACTCTGTAATACACCAAAAGAAGTTGGTGACCGTCACCCCATCCAACTGAAGGACTCCCTCATGATCCAATTGTACCACTTTCTGGAAGATACGTCTGGCCGTTAACAGATCACGCCGTTTTGAACACGCAAACAACAAAGTGTTGTACGTCAACAGATCAGGTTCGAATCCATACATCGACTGCATCTCATTTAGAAGAGCAAAAGCCGTCGTAAAATACTGAGGTCGCATCGCACAGGCATGGATCAAGGAGTTGAATGTCGCATCCGTGGGCTGAAGACCGCGAGTAGGGTAAGTTTTGAAAATGTCAAGGGCCTTTTCGACTTGATCCGTCTTGGCACAGGCGTGAATCATGAGACTGTAGGTGCTCTCCACGGGGGTCGCTCCCGAACGTTGCATCTGACCAAACACTTTCCAGCCCAGGTCAAATTCTCCTGCTCGAATACATCCCTTGACAAGGTTGGTAAAGACTTCAGTATCTGGGCTGTGGTGCTTTTTAAGAGCCTCGAAAGTATGGAAAGCGTTGGCAACATCTCTTCTCCGAACATAGATCTTCATCAACGAGTTGTATGAGGCCATGGATGGGACGAGTCCACCTAAGTATGAGCAGAGTCAAATGATTGTGAGTTTCAAGAAAAAGAACACCAAGTAATCCTCAGGAGTCGAATTTGCCCACTGCCGACTTACTGCTGAGCATCATGTCCATGGTCTTTTGTGCCTTTTCGAGGTTTCCGGCATTGGCATAGGCCTCCACGAGGTGTCCAAAAGACTCCAGATCAGGCTCAACGCCGACCTCCTCCATCAGCTTCAAGACCTGTTCCGCATTCTCGGCGTTTCCTTCCAATGCATTGGCGTAGATGAGTTGGTTCCACTTGTCCACACCCAAAGACTTTATCCTTTCCAGTGTTGCAATGCTGGAGCCCTCTGTGCTTTCCTCATCCTTGGATTCTCCATCCTGGGATATCACTGCAGAGGTAGCCGAAGCCAGCTCCTCTGTCGTTGGGAGACCACTCTGAAGCTTTTTGATTGTTTCTGCCCTGTTGCCTCGGGTATCCAGGAAGGTGAGCTTTAAATCCTTAAGGAATGTCTCTGGAAGGTAGGACTGAGTATTGGTTTTGACTTTGCCACCGATCCGTTTGGTAGCTGTTGATGGGATTGTCGCTTCAATAGGAGACGATAATGACTTGTAGACAGATTGGGCAGCCTCAGTTCGTTGCTTGACTTCCCGTATAGAATCCTCGTAGGCTTTTTTGGCAGCTAGCTTCCGCTCCTGTTCTTCGATCGTCCGCTCTAATCGCCGGATGTCCCGTTCCAGTTCAGCAGTTTCGATCTGCGTCTTGGTAGGTACCCTATAGTGAGGAGCAGATGTTAGCTCGATAGAACAAAGGCTTGAGGACGAGGCGAAGAGGCATGTTTCTCATAGTGAGAGAGGAGAACGTACTTGCGAGAATATGATCGAACGATTGCTGTATGCGAGGTTGAGTCCAGTTTCCAGCTAAGTGGGCTATGCGTTACCGAGCGGGTGGTCGAAGAAAGGACGGTCCTCCGACTGAGGAATGCGGCCAGGTGTGCCATGCAGGGGGGTATGAGGGGTGAGCGGAAAGACAGGGATGGAGCAGGGAGTAAGCAAGCAGACCCCCAAGAGGAATTAGAAAAATGAAGGTAGGGAGAGTGGATGAATGAAAGAAGGAATGCGGAGGAAGAAAGAACGATGCTTGCTGCAACGGAACGTTCAAGCCCTCTCCACCCCTGCAAAGGAAGGAGACTCAAAAAAGAAAAAAAAAATGAAAACAGGCACAAAAAGAGCAGTCACTTCAATCATTATTCTTTTTTGATTCTATTCTCATGTTGCTAGGCTGCCTGCTCCTCTTCGATACCCCTCCACCTCCATTTCAGCTATCAGGCAGAGCCACAGCGTCCTAGCAGTATCTTCTCCTGTTTAAGCAATGGCACCAATCATCACCAGGCTGACCTCTTCGCTCGCAGAGCGGATAGCCAGCTGCAATGTCACTCCGGTAGCAGAATCGTATGTCATACGGCAACGAGCCAACACGCGAATACCCCCGATAAAGATACCCGACAGCGTCATTGTGTGAACGTTCGATCCCTGAACTGTGCCCGTGTTGTCCAATGCCTGCATGCCCAAGAGAGCGATCAAATCTCTGCAAGCCTCCTGGAGTCCCGGTGAAGTCGTCAGGGCCAAAGTCTCGACTACCTCAAAATCTTGTCCAAGCTCCTCCCATGCTCGAGTGAAGCTGGGGATATAAGATGGCAGCACAAAGTCTGCAATCGCCAGCGACACTTCCTCGACCTGGTAATCATCCTCAAATCCTTCCTCATCAGGCTCGCCTGTCTGGGGATCACAATCCTTGACAATGAATTTGAGCTCGTTGGTGAATGTGCACTCGGGGTACTCCTCCAAAACTGTTCTCTCATATGCAACATATGCAACACCTGGAACGTCGTACACCAGCTGAGGAGCTGGAATCAAGACGCGCTCCACCAGCGACACCTCGTCGTTGTCGGGTGTCATCAAGACGTTAACATCCTCCAAAACACTGTCGTTCAGAGTATTCTTGATGTTGAACTAACAGTCAGAAATGGGATAGCCTGTTAGTATCCTGCCAATTAAAGCTACGGCAGACATCCCAGACATTGGTAGGCCTTACCTGGAAAACAACGTGGTGAGCAAAGACATGTTTGACACAGCTGACAACGTATTCTGTCTCTGATTCTGTGAGCTCGACGGGCTTGGCAGTCGATTTGAACAAAGGTCCAAAAGAGGCGAACTCGTGAATCTCCGCCAACTGCTGAGCATAGACTGCCTGTTGATCCAAGGAAGGAGTGGTGGAAATGGCAGGGCGTGCTGCACCGCCGTTTGAGGCGCTTCCAGAGTGAGGGGGGGATGAGGTCCTGGCACCGAGGCTCTGAGTAACACCCAAATCCTGAGCTCCACGCTCCTGCTCGTCCTGTCTGGAGATCTTTGGAACCGCAGATAAATCGAAGGGAGTATCTGCGAGCTCTGGGTTCGAAACATAGGTGAGAAGCTGGCGCTCCAAGTATGCGAGTGCGTATGTGGAATCTATATAAAAAGACAGGGTCAGCATCCAAAAATTGTCATTACTTGCTAATGAAAAGAAGCTGGATCAACAAGTATAAAAGGTGCAAAGGTGCTTACCATCACGAACGTATCCCTGCTCGTCACCCGACTTGATGACATTCAAGTACATAGTGGCTCTGTCGCGGACTTCATCATCGGCATCGTCCAAGCAGCGACTCAAAAGAACCTTGACGCTCTTCTTGACAGCCTCGTCCTCCACGTTGACACCAAACTTGGCCAGTGCGCTTACGGCAGCACCACGGACGACTGCGTTCTCGAGGATCACTCGGTTGTAGATGTATCGGATATATTTGGTGGGCTGAGGGCACTTTGGTCCCTCGACTCCGAGCAAGTGCAAAATCTTGACGGAAAGCTTGGAGTACTCGCAATCCTCGATAATCTCGCACAAGTGTGAAAGAGCAGCCTCCTTGGACTCGGGAATGTACTTGACAAAGTTGAAGATGGCTTCGACGACGGCGCGCTTGAAATCATATCCACCATCATCACGCAAGGCGCCACTGAGGAAGCTCAACATGACGTGATGCTTGGCAGGGAACTTGATGCAGAGAGATCCGACAGCCTCCACAACCAAGACCTTGGACTCATCCGTGATTTCTGACATAAAGCCGCTGATCTGCTTCATCAAACGCTCGACCGATGCCTCGTTACCAGTCTTCAACAAGGTTGTGATGGCGAAGGTTGAAATGCTCCTGTTTTGATCTGTGATCATGTTCTCCATGTCAATGTTGCAAGGGGCGACGGCGGCGGGCTGGGTCATTGCCAACTTGTTCAAAGCACGGATGGCGGCAAACTTGATGCTGGGCTTGCCTGAGGAAAGGAAATTTTGAAGAGTGGTCACAGCAGGGAAGAGCTCCTTGACTGTAGCATCCTTGATTTCGCAAATAGCCTTGGCAGCCTCCAGATTGACCATCTCGCTCTTGTGGCGCAACCAACCCTCCAGCAAATCGTAGACAGCGCGAGTTGAGCTATGTGATTATGGAGTCATATCAGCAATGCAATTAATATCGGCGGTGCCTTTGCTTGGAGTCGATACATATCAGCAAGAACAAAATTAAATAGGGAATATGCGTACCTAGGATCCTCCTCCATAACCTTGCAGGCATAACGAACCAACAAGCACTGAGCGAAAGGCGAGCGAAGGACAGATCCGCTCATGCCGCTCTTGGCAGCATAGTTTTGAACCAACTTGGACACGGCCATACGATCTTTCTGACGGATGGCGTACAAGAGTCCCAAGGCATGGTATTGAACAATGTTGGAGTTCGAGACGGCGGTGTAGGTTGCGGGCACATTTCCAAACGAGCTAACGTATGAAGTGGCAGCCGAGACAGCAGACTGGGGCTTGGCATTGATTGCCTCCTGTGCTTCGTTAGCCCATCGCTTGACGACCTCACGAGCAATTCCGTAGAGATGGTAAGACGACACCAAGGCTGCGGACGAAACCTTTGCGTTCTTGTCCACGATAGCTGCCTTCAAGAAACGCTCCAAGCCTTGCAACATTGAGGCCTAGGTATGTAGAAAGATGGATCAGCTATGTACTGAGGATGTGCATAATTCCTGTTGATCCAGTCCTGGTATCCACTTACGTCCGTGATCTTGCGCAGGACACGAATAGCATTGGCGCGGTACATGACCTCAGAGGTAGGTTGCATATCCTTCATCAAACTGCTGGTAACCATGATCACATCCTCGGCAACGGTGGAGAGCTCCTTGATAACGAGGTAGACCATCTGACGAAGGGCAGACTATAAAACGTGTCCAAAAGAAAACAATTCAGAGATGAGTTTTCTAGTTTCACGTCAGATTGACACGCGAAGAATGCATAGTCTTACGTCTTTGGACTGGAACAGCTTTGTGACGCTGAAAAAGAGCTCGGTGGCCTCGGTGGTGCCAAAGGTCTCGCCCTGCGAGATGAGGTAGAGAATCTTTGTCAAGAGGGCACGGCATTTGCGTGCATTGATGGGCGACTCATTGAAGACGCGCGCCTCCTGAAGGATGGTGGTCTTGTCAAAGTACTGCTGATAGCCAATCCTGCCTGTGAATCAGATGGGATAGGTGAGAATGAGGCAGGGGGGGTTAGATGCTAATCGCGTCGTTGCTTTCCTCGAGGATAAGGCCTTCGAGTAGGTATCCCAGTTTTCTGGAGACTGGAAGGCCTGGATGGCAAGGAGGCGTCTACGTTACCAGAGTCCTCATCTCTCTTGGAATAACTCATCATGTAGAAAACTCCCGGGGATGGCGGTCAAGTTACGGGAACTAAGGTTGTTGAGAGCGGATGAAAGAAAGATGATGCAGGGAGCGGGATGCAGTGGGGTGAATGCAGTCAGCCGTGATTTCCTGGAGAGAGGCAGAGAAAGGGAGAGGAGGGAAAAAGACGGATGAGTGGTGAAGAGATGGAAGAAGTCGAAGGTGCGGCAACAGGAAAGAGGATGATGATGCGCCACGTCGCGACGGGGTGATGGGGGCTGCAACTTGACCCTTGTAGACGCAAGACGCGAGGCCAGCCTGGCTAAACAGAATTATTGAATAATGACGATGTCAACGGAGCGTCTAGGGTCGCATATGCTGCATCTTATCACGTGGATCAGGAGTCGATCGTCACGTGGACGCCAAGCGCCAGCGCGCGAGCTCGACCTTCGCCCCTCTTGCGGCAGGAAACTCTCTACTCTCTCTCCACACCCACACTTTCCTCCACAATGTCCTACCAGCCAATAGATCCCGATGATGCACAGTCATGGTCTTCTCACGACGTCCTTTTCCTCGGTTCATCGGACCAGGTACAAGTGGAAACATGCAGCGCTTTCTCATTCAGGAACCTGGCGCGTCTCTGAGGAGTACACACAGAGCACTAGGCAGGCACTGGACACGAAGGCGCTCTGGCGTAAACTGAGATATCTTGCATGGAGGAAGGAAATGTCATTCAGGATGCAGACTGGGGCCGAACAGTGCTGCATTCGCTGAACAACGACATGGATGGACCATTAATCACCTTGCTTGCGGGGGCCATGCCAGTTGCACGTTTTTGACCTCCGACAAAAAAAAAAAAAAAAAAGGCCCACGTGCAAAGGCTGTCCAGAATACGACAAGTCAACTGACCATCTTCATCTTGCCTCTTTCTATTCTAATCTTGACAGGAGAGGATGATTGAACAAGGAGCAGGTAAGACAGCGGAGCCACCTTGAACCCAAAAGTCCTGTGGAGCCAGTGTTCGTGGCCCGAGGGAGATATGGACTGACAGAATTCTTGAACAATCACTTATCAACTTCTTAGGCGTCCTGGTTCTCGTTTTGGTCTCGTTGACGTTGCTCTTTTCCCTTATCAATACTCACAAGTCGGGAGCACATCTCATACTGGGCTTGATCATCACAGGATTCGCTCTGTGCCTTGGACATTTGGTATGGGTCGCACTAAATTGCTTGTCGGATACCATATCCTTTTGACTCGAGACGTTCTCCTCTAACCGTTATTGTCTTTTCAATTGCAATCTCTCTCTGGATATATAGCTTCGAGCGTGGCGGAACGGCGATCTTGGTATGTGCAGCACAATCGGAAACAGGATATGGCTCCTTTGCGGGATCAGACCACTAATCGAGTCCTTTTTGCTTATTCTGCACCCGATATCGCTCCTGGAATCTTGCAGATCCCAAGTTCAAGTACTTTGTAAGTCTGTTCAAGGACTCAATTGGGGTTTAAATGGCGTTATTGATGTCTAAAGAGCTCAAAACTAATAATTCTCATCAATTGCCATTAGATTCTGACCCAGACCGCGTTGCTTACTCTTCTTTGCGTGATCGCAAATGTCTACTTCTGGCAATAATGGTTATAGAATATCATAGCAGAGAACCCCCAATGAACCCATTTAAATACGAATTGTCTCCTTTCCCCTTTCAGTTTTTCTGTGAAAACAATGTATTTGGACTCTTTCCTAACAAATAGACGACATTTACCACTTGACGACGTCAGACAGAGGAATATCCCGTTCGCCACGACGACCTCTCTTGCCATCCACTCCCTTGGCGCGTCCAGTGTCCTCCTTCCACGACTTTGTCATCTTGGCCTTGACATCATCCCAAGAGATATCCTCTGCATCCTTCAACTTGAGAGGGTTCTTGACAGAAGCCCAAAGACCCTCGAGATCACGCTCCTTTCTGGCCTCAGGAGTCATGAAATGGATCACTACCGTTCCTGCATCAATTACAACCCAATCTGAAGTATCGCGACCTTCCATGACTGGAGGACTTGTCTTTGGTGAAGTCTTTTTCAGCTGTGAAGGTTGACGGGGAAAGTCAGGTGTAAATTTTAGTAAACCTGAATATGATGTCACTCTTAACAAAAAATGATGAAAAACTAACGGCTGTGAACTTACTGCACTGTAGACCTGATCAGCCACGTTGCCCAAATGTCTCTCACTCAATCCCTCGGCAATGACCATCCAATTGGTCCAGTCACACTTTTCTCTCATATCAATGACCTTGATATTCCGTGCTCTCTCCGATTCCAACAACTTGACGAGACCAGAAATCGAATCTGGTGAAATGTCCTCCTCTCCCATCGAATCTCCTGCACTTCCTGGAGTCCGCTGGGCGTTCTTTTGCCAAAGAGGTACAAAATCCGAAGAGGCACCAGCCGCTGCCGCCTTTTCTGCGTCCTGATCGAATCCAGTCGTTGTTGGGTAGGACTCATCCACAAACCAAGAGAATTCTTCTTCAGACCTTTCCTTGTCTGACAGAAGAACGGATGGTGATGATGATGTTGATGTTGATGATTCGGCTTCATCCAGGTGTTCAAAGTCGCGTTCGTTATCTGGGTGAGATTCCTGGCTCAATCCTTCGATATCCTCCTCCCTTGGGTACAATTCTGGGAAATCCTTGGGATCAATGGTCTCGAGGCCATCGTTTCCAACCAACATATCGTCCTCGTCCTCGATCATAGCTGCCTCGTCCTCAAAAGATGAGACAGCAGCCGATTTAGAAAGGTTGCTGGTGTTGCTGCTATTATTACTGTTGTTGACGTTGACATGTTCGAGTTCTTCCTCCTTGCGTTGCTTGAACAATACTTGGGTGGTGCTGTAACAGACACGCGAGCAGCGTTGGTCCAGCGAGTGTGTGTATAGTTGAGGACGGTATGCTTTCCTTGTAGACTGAACAATGGACTGGCGGGTGGCTGTCCAGAGCTGTCGTTGTCCTGAACGGACTATCGTAGAGGAAGCTGCGCTGAACATGAAGGGTCGATCGGATGTTTGGTGTAGAAGGATACTTGAACGGAGAAGGAAGGAAGAGGGTGGGAAGGTTGAAAAAGGCAACTTTTTTTTGTTGTCCCGACAGCGACCGCGTGAGGTGTTGCGTTTGAACAGTCCGTCCAGAAACGAAAAAAAAAAAAAAAAAAAAAAAAAAAAAAAAACTTTTGTATTTGAACACAAGCCACCATGCGCCAGAAGTTCGATATAAAAGGGGATCTCTTGCAGGGCAGATCGAATCTTCAACCACCCTGTCTCCTTGATGCTGTACTAAGACTTTCCGTCAATGGATCAATGTCGCTCGGCCGGTAGGGATTGACTCTCGAGTCAGTCTCGCTGGACATTGCTGGGACAGGAAGATCAGATCCATTGGATCTATGCCAGGCTATGAGTCCGACTCAGCAATCTTCTCTACTGCTGGATTGGAATTTAGCATTTGGTACATTACCATTTATCATTCATATACAAAAACAAAAGGAAACAACAAAGTGCCAACGGTAACCATCAGAGTGTATCTCCAGGGACTCTCAACTGTTTGCTGTCGATTCTGTTCTGTGATGATTATTGCTACAATTGTTTTATTAGTTGTGTTATTTACAGTATGAGAAGAGGGGCTGGCCTATTTTTTTTTTTTTTTTTTTTTGTGGTTATGGGTGTTGTTTTGTTGCTCAATTGCACACTTTTTCCTTTGCCTTTTTAAAGGAGCTTCTCAACATCCTCACCGATGGCACTGGGGGTGGTGACCGACGAGTAGCGCTTGACAACCTTGCCTTCCTTGTTGATCAAGAACTTCTCAAAGTTCCACTTGATGCGCTGGAGACCCAAGAGACCAGCCTTTTGGGACTTGAGGAAAGTGTACACGGGGTCCTCCTTGTCGCCGTTCACATCAATCTTGGCCATGATGGGGAACTCGACTCCAAAGTTGACCTGGCAGAAGGAGGTGATTTCTAAGAGAATACGAAGTTTTTGGGGAAATAAAGTGATGTCAGTTTTTCGCTTTCCTCTTTTGAAACAATGACGGCAGCAAAAAAGAGTTTTCCCATGATGCTCCACTGCGCTGTACCTTCTTCAGTGCCGGGTTCCTATAGTATCCAAGAAGCCATAGTGGTGAAAGAGGTTAAGAGGGAGAGAGAGACATAAAGAGAGAAAGAAAGAGAGAGAAACCATCGTCAGGTAAAGGAAGGTGCTTCGCCGCAACAGTCCATAAAAAGAAAAGCCCAGTGCAACTGCGCTGCTACACGAACGACGATCGATGGTCCATACCTGTCCTCCAAACTGGTTGCAAGGGAAGCCGAGGATGACAAAGCCGCGGTCCTTGTACTTGGCATAGAGCTCCTGAAGACCGGCGTACTGGGAGGTGAAGCCGCACTTGGAAGCGACGTTGACGACGAGGATGACCTTGTTCTCGAAGGTCTTCATGCTGATCTCCTCATGCTTCTTGTTCTGGGCCTTGAGGTCGAAAAAGTTGGGGACGGACATGTTGGTTGTTCGGGTGGTTGAGAATGGATGGGAGGCGGTGAAGGATGTTTTGAGAATGAATTGGGAAAGCGGGAGGGAAGAGGAGAAATGGCGAGGTTTTATAACGGTGAAGGAGCGCAACATTGTTTTGCAGGAAGTGGGAGAGAGACGTGGTTCGACGGGTGTGGGCGTGTGTGCGTGGACAATCGGTCTTCTGTCTCTGTCCGTGTTTCTCTCTTTGTCTGTCTGGGCGGGTTCCTCTTTTGGCTGTCGATCGCGCGAATTCGCCCCAACCCCGATGACAAATTTCTGGAGGGTCGTCATGATCGATCGAGTCTCGAAAGCGCGAAAAGCGCCCCGGACGCTCGGTGCGCTCTCCGCTCGTCCCTGGCTCCCTTTCTACGATCACAACTTCAGCATCAGCCGTGGCCGTTGACCGACAACATGACGACTCGTATCGTCGACTTTTTGCTCTCGCCTTCCACACAGTTCCATGGTCAGAATCTTTATATTTTATTATGGTGCGTCGAAATAATAGTATGATCTAGGGTTTTAACAGATCCAGCAATGGCCCCATGTCGTAGCCCATCTTCATGGCCACACCACTACCAACAACAGTGGTAAAGAAAAGAAAAAGTGTAAAGACAATGATGTTGTACACAATGGCTGCCATGTCACGCTCCTGCTTTGCGGGAGCGTAACGGGACCGTGTTGCTGTCCTGGAAAGTCCTTTGCGGAGAGGGCGATCTTCTGAGTCTTGGTCATCATCTTCAGAATCAATCTCTGGCTTGGCTGTCGTACCATGGAACGAAGAGTGATGAGGAAGACGCTGCAAAAGTTCGGGCAAGTCGGTTCCCAAGGCCTATATCGGAAACAAGACAATTAAGAGTGTGTACATCGGTGCGTGCCTTTGTGAAACAACCAAGAGATCCATCTCTGCCGGGAATTCCTTTTTACCTCATCCGAAGCCATCAGCAACTTCTCGTTCAAGGCTCCAAACTGCTCAAACTTCATGCCCACAAGAGCCTCCCGGAACTTTTCGACGTCTGGGAAATCACCCATTGGCAAGCGGTACTTCTTGGACACTTGCTTGAACTCGTGAGGCAAGTTGTCGGACAGCTGCTTCAAGGCCGCAGCCTTTCCATAAAACGATGGCATTTGTTCTCTCAAATGGGCAATAATCAGAGCGTGGACACGAGCAAGACGAGCGCGTTTGACGATTTCATTGACCTTCCTGATGGCGGCATTAACCGGCAATTGTTGCAAATCTGTGAGAAGATCTTTCTTTTCGTTGTCCAAGAGTGATCTACAGTCGTCAAAGGCATTGGGTGGACGCTCCAACCAAATCGAAACCAGATACACACGCATCACCTCGGGCGTATGCACAACCTTTCCAAGAGACCACATCAGTGCACCATACCTGGAAACAAATAAAAGAAGGTGACATGTCAATGATAGTTTAGCAGAATAAAAACCAAGCATGGGATGCTAAAAAGCCAAATGCACCTACACTCTCATCAGCTGCTGCTGGTTGACCATGTCGGATTTGTTAAGGACGACACGAACCTTCTCTTCGTGGCCCTTCAAGGCGTGGATAGCCGCCTTGAGTTCGTTCGAGATGTCGAGCTTGTGCGAATCAAAGAGCAAAAGAACCAGATCTGCACGCTCTGCGAACCATTCAATGACGGAGGTATAATCATATCCACGATCACGCTGCTTGTCGCCTGAAAGAATACCAGGTGTGTCCACAATGGTGAAGTTTTGGAGGACAGGCGAAGGTGTTTGCGAAACCTGGAAACGCGATAGGAAAGCCTGACCAAACTTGTCCAACCCCTTGAAGGGCAATGCTGAGCTCACAGCGGCGGCGTTTCCTGGAATGATTCTCTCTGTCGGGTTGTCCATGACGGCCACAAAGCGATCCGTCTAATTTGTTGTTGGTTTTTTTTTCCCCAAGATGATGGTCAGAAGGTTAGCCACATGCCGCTGTTATTGTTAGGGTGCACAGGACATGCTGACCTAATGACACCTACTGTTGGTTCGACTCCAATGTGAGAGCTGGGGTATGACTTTTTCAAGAGGGAGTTGATGAAGGTGGTCTTGCCCTAGAAGATCAACCCATTAGGTACAAGTAAAAAAAGAAATGAGAATTGTGGGCATGTATCCGTGCTGCAAGCCTAATTCTGAAGTAGCATGCATGCGATGCACGTACGGTACTGTATTGTCCGATCAGGAGGACCATGGGCTTTGCCGCAATATCGTCGTTGCCAAGGGGGGCCGAGGAGGAAAAGTGCTCAAAGTTGTAGGCCTTCTCGAGAGGACGGATCTTGTGCTGGTAGACATCCTGCAGGTCATCAATGACTCGGTCAAACTTGCGCACATACTCTGGGTTCTTGAGAGAAGCGACTTCAAAGTCGGTGCCGCTGGTCACCGCGTCGGCGATGGCGTCGACATTGTCTGCAGTGGATGACATTGAGGGGGTACGCGATGTTGGTGATGATGAGTCGACAAGGGGGGGTAGTTGGCGTGTCGGTTGGATGTGGAGCCGTAGTCCTGATGAAGAGGTAGGATTTCGATGGGGTTAGATGAGAAGAAGGGGAGATGGGCGAAAGAAAGAGAGCTGTCGGTGCTCTCGTACACTTGTTTTTTGCCACGCTTTTTTTCCCTGTCTGTCGACGAAACAAAGGACCGTTGGAACTGAAATCTGCATTATTTCCTTGCACACTAAAAAAGATGCACGCTATTTCCTCGCACAGAAAGCACACAGAGAGGGCACGACAGGACAGGGTGCACTGCGCTGCTTGCCCCGCCCACCCGTGTGCTCATATCACCACCACCATGCTCCTCCCTGCTTCCTTCCCACAGTCGCACCGACAGCAACGGTATCAGCAACAGCAACAGCAACCGCCCTTGGTCTTCGTTTCCCCTTTCCCCTGGGAGAGAGTGTGTGTGAGTGTGTGTGAGTGTGAGTGTGTGTGAGTGTGTGTGTGCATGTGTGAGTGTGCGTGTGTGTGGGTGTGTGAGTGATGTGTGTCCGCCTGCCTCTCTGCTTCGTTCTTTTTCGTTCTTGGACCATTGTCCACTCGCGCCTTTTCTCTTTCTCTCTCTCTCTCTTCTCTCTCTCTTTCTCTCTTTGTCTCTTGCTTGCCCCTCCTTTCCGTTTCCCTCCCTTCCTCCGTAACTGCCTTTCGTTCCTTCCCTTTCCCCTCTCTTCTCCTCTCTTTCCCTTCCCTTTCCCTTTCCCTTTCCCTTCCTTCCTTCCGTCCTTCCTTCCTGCCTGCCTGTCTGCCTGTCTGCCTGTCTGCCTACCTGCCTCTCTTCCTTCCTTCCTTCTGCCCTTCCGTCAACCCCTGTCTCTCTCTCTCTTTCTCTCTCTTTCTCTCTTTTCCTTCTTCCCTCTCTTTCCCTCTTTCCCTGTCCTTCCCTCTCTTGTCCACCTGCTGTGCTTTGCCCCTCCCCAAAGTCTTGCACGCATCAGTCTCAGTTCGCAATGGGCAACACCGCGACAAAGGACAAGGCCGAACATGTCGATGGCGGCGCTCTATTACCCAATGGCATTTACACAGGTCCTCAGGACTATGACTTCCGGATCGTCCAACGGCTGATTCTCCAGCGCAAGCTTGCTCCATTCTACAAGGGTCTCGAGGAATGTGCCGACAGCGAGGACGCCCAGGAGGAACAAAAAGAAAAGCTGCTCCGTGCCGCCGCCTCCTCCTCCTCCGCGTCTGCACCTGGACAACGACCCCTCAGTGCCTCGGCTGTGCCTTCGTCCTCGTCCACGCACCCACATTCAACCCACAATTACTCAGAGTCTGAACGGGAGCGGGAATTGCGTCGGTTGTACCATGGAGCGATCGAATGTCCCATTTGCTTCCTGGTAAAAAAGACGTTTTTGTAGTTGCTCTTTTGAAACACCCCCCCTCCCCTCGTCTCCCGTCTGCATGCTCTTCTTTTTTTGCTCTTCAGAATGTCATTGTCTCTGCTCTCCAAT
Source organism: Entomortierella parvispora (assembly GCA_963573315.1). Classification (NCBI taxonomy): domain Eukaryota; kingdom Fungi; phylum Mortierellomycota; class Mortierellomycetes; order Mortierellales; family Mortierellaceae; genus Entomortierella; species Entomortierella parvispora. The sequence continues at coordinate 2,528,658 of OY752146.1, forward strand.
GCTATGCAACTCCATGCATGCTGTGAACAGGGCTGCCATGACTTCTCTGACTTGCATTTCTGAAGTGCAGAAAGGAAAACAAAGAGTGACCTCCTCTCTTCCATCCGTGTTCTCTCCCTTCCAGTCTTGTCTGAACTGACTTTGTCCTGACCTATCTTTCTTGACATTGAGGGTCATGACCTAGAACTGTCTTTTTTTTCCTCTTTATGTTGACTAACCCCACTCTTGAACTGGCTTTTTTATCTTCTGCTTCTCTCCTGCCCTGATGATCAACAGTACTATCCTCGAAATATCAACCGGACAAGGTGCTGTGACAAGCCCATGTGCACCGAATGTTTTGTACAACTCAAGCGCCTGGAGAGCGCACCCACAGAGTCCCCCGCCTGCCCTTACTGTGTCGAGCCGCATTTTGGCGTCATCTACTCGTGCGCGCCTCACCCGACCGAACAGCACCATCTGGCAGGCCAAACGGTAAAATTTGATTATATTTGGGCCGCGGCAATCTTGTTTTCTTTTTTTTTTTTTCCTCGAGAGGCCACCATAGAACGCCCGAAAGGCGACATTTTCCAGGTCGGGTGACTAACCTATCCACATGCTTTGCCCCTGTGCCCATTTTCCCCCCGGTAGCAGCACGCTGGAGGCACATCCATGTCTGTCTCTTCTTCGGTCAACTCCATGGAGCGAGGCCCTGACCAAAGTCCGTCGTCTCCATCATCTCGTCGTCGAAGCACCAGCCATAAGAGCCCAGACGTGGTTGCTGCAGGTATGACGCCACGATTTTCCGTGCTTCGCTCTCATGTGCAACACTAATAGCACAGAGATCTTCGTGCTTGACTAATAAGAGTACATGCGAGATGAAAGGCAAAAAAAAAAAAAAAAAAAAAGGTTCTAACTTCATGGACTATATACCCAATAGACGATCTTCGACCAGATTGGAATCGCAGGATATTGGCCGCCGCACAACGACAACCGGGCTCGCGTCGCGCATCGACATCGTCTTCTGTTTCAGGAGCCACGTTTGCTCTAGGACGGCGGTTGGCTGCAGGACGATCAAGCGGATCGAACTCTCGGAGATCCAATTCTAGTGCAGCAGCGGCTGATTACAATGGATACCTGGCGGTGGTGAGGAATATGGGAACGGATCTGGAAGAGCTTATGATGATGGAAGCAATGAGACAGAGTCTGCAGGACGAACAGGATCGTATCAATCGTGAATCTGCCGCCGCCGCTGCTGCTGCTCCAACAGCAGCTTCTCCTTCAACTTCTTCCGCAGGAGCCACCTCTTCCACCACAACGGTCGAGTCTGATAGACATCTCTCCTCTTCGTCATCAACAGCTGCCTCTTCGACTGCTCAAGGCGTTGCTGCGATGTTGGGGGATGATGAATATGATCAAGACAGTCTCTCTAGCGACGATGAGGATAGTGATGAAGACACGCCGGCACAACTCCACAACCGAGCCATTCGTTACAGGAATATTGCGGGATCACGACCAGGGCAAATGCCTGTGGATCTATCACCCAAACACCGGGTCGAAGAATCAGCCAATCCTACAGAAACTCTTTAGGGATCACCTTTTCTTTCTTCCTGGCTGTGGACTATTTGAGGGCAAAGCCGATACTCAGACTTGGGAAGCATGGCTCGCGTTTGAAAGTGCAGTGAGCAGTTACTCAGAAAGACAAAATAAAAAAAATCAATACCGCTCATACACGATTTGCAACTGTGGGGCAGGATGTGTATTATTGTACAATTAGTAGTTGTATGTAGAAGTCGGAAGATACGGAAGATGCGGAAGATGCGGAAGATGGGGGGGTAAAATGCTTTGAGCTCTCTTAAGCCGCGACTTGAGCCTGCTCCTGGTTCTCGGATGACTTTGGGGTGGAAGACCGGGATTGGTTCAATTGCTCGGCGATTTGTGCGACGGGGATCTTGGGGGCGATGAAGAGAGCAGTGGCATCGGCGAGCAAGGTGCCGTCCAATCCCTTAAGAGTGGCCTTGACAAAGCCCTTTCTGCCTTCGATCGAAGTCAACTCCGAGTGAGCGACAATGAACTGATCGGCGATACAAGGATGACGGTAGTTGATGTTCAAGTTGGCAGTGAATCCAGTCTTTCCAGGCAAGTTGGGGATGGCTGTCATAGCGGTGATTTCACTGTTGGAACAAGGGCAGAAAAAAGGGGGGGAGAGAGGTTAGAGATCAATCGAAATACCAAAACTGAATAAAGATATTGAAAGAAAAAAAAAAGGGACACATACTCGAGAATGGTGGCAAGAAGACCACCATGGACAATTCCGCGGTGTCCGCACAAGCCCTGACCAACATGCAACACGGACAAGACTTGGTGCTCGTCCTTGGATTGGAAAAGAGCGGGAGAGACACCCAACTTGCTGTCGCCACGAAGTGTGCCAGCCGTCAAGTGCTGCATGCGGTAGTCTTCTGTGACCAAAGAATAGGCCTTGCGACGGGTCCAGCTCTCAGTGTTGGTATTGTGAGAGACAACGACTTCCAAGGTTTCGAGTTCGTCCTGAAGTCTTTGCTCGAGTTCAGAGATGGCTGGGGCAGCGACCGTGAAGGCATGTGCTTCGACAGAGGTGACAATGGGCTTGAGAGCAGAGGTCTCCTCAATGGCGTTGGCAGTAGCGGGCATTGCTGGTATATGTGATACAGAAGGTGCGATGTGTCAAAAAAAAAAAAAAAAAAAAAAAAGAGATACTGGTCGAGAAGGAATGAACTCGAGTGAATGACAATGAAAAGAAGAGGAGAGGAAAGAGAGAGGAAGGGTGAGTGAATGAATGAATGAGGGGAAGAATGGTCGGCTCTTTTTATAGCCAGCGAAGGCTGTGGGAGAGTGAGCTGGTCCAATGCTTGCCCAATTGCACAGCACAGGAAGCACTGGGAGGACAAAAGCCAGGGCGGAATGATGCCATGGAAAACACACGCAGGCACGTTGTTTTTGTCCTGATCTACTCCCCTTCACTGACAAATAGGATATCCTTTTTCTGCTTCAGTCGAACCCAACAAGTCGCTGTTCGGCAAGGAAAATAAATTTGCCAGGGGGGAGGAAAGTAAAACGTTAATTTGAAGGACCAAACGTCGGAAACTCAGACATTGCCATGTCTTGCACTTTTTCATCTCCTCCACTCGATCCCTTGCACCGACTCCACCTCTGACCCCACCGATCATACCCGAGGGACAAAAGTCGATCTTATCTGGCCCCTTGAACTTCGCCCCCTTCTCTTCTTGAATCGTGCTTACTACTGCACACAAAATGAAAGGGTGTCACCGTGATCGCGATCGACGGCACATCCGGGCTGTCTTGCCCCCACCCACTCCCCACTTTGTTCCTGTTCATATCTCTGCCTGGCTTCTCAAAGTCTTCCTTACCCCCTGGCTTTCTCTGCTGGCCCCACTTTGCCCTGAGATGATACAAGATCTTGTAATCTTTTCATCATCATGAATTCGCAGAGGCAATTTACAGGTGGTCAAGACACGTATTCTCACTCCTCTCGCGTGTACCACCACTTTTGACCAATCACTCTTTCGTCTGTAGAAGTTACTACCCGCAAATACAAATACAAATCATTCACGTATCAGCCTTAATCTCACATGAAAAAGAATACCAGCATGCTGGACTTTATTATACAGAAGAGACTTTCAAGGAGAGGAACTCTGAAGACTGAATTCTCTTCTCTTTTGGAAATGTACCTGAAGACAGCACAGTTTTCGTGGGAGCCAGCAGCGTACAGCATGTCCTCCACTACGGCGCCTGATTCCAGGACCCACTTCTCTCCTAGATTTAGATATCGCCTTCCTAGTGATAGCCGGTTCTTGTTGAAGCTTCACACTTTCTCTGAAGAAATGATTGAACCGACCGTCTTTAACAGATTGAGGCTTCAATGCGAAGATCGAGGCAAGGTAACTAGGTTTCTGGGAGCCTGAAGAAAATGTAGTGAAGGCATGGCCAAATCATTTTCGCAAGCTTCCAGCACTTCGTGTCTTTTGAGAGAACATTGGTGCAAGTAATTCTGGACTCCACTTCGTGTGGCAGACATTTGAAACTCGACTTCTGCAGTGTGCTGAATCCAGAATCATCATGAAATCAGACAAGCGAGAGAGGCATATTAAAGTGGCCTACACGTAGCCTACACTTCTTGCAAGTGACTCAAGTGCATTCAACTGAAAACCACCGTGTCGTAACCACTTCATGATTCGGTAGAGCCCGTAGTATATCTGCTGGAGTCGATGAAACGGGCCACTCGTGACAATGTGCTCATGCATGGCGTAACCAATTAACGATTTACCTTGGAAGAGACAGAGAGAAAGAAAGAGGGAGGAAGAGATTGTGTGTGAGAAGAGAGAGTAAATAATTTCATCCAGGCCATTGGTCGTTTCCAATGCAGGATTGGTCTGGATGTTTCACCAGATCTGGCAATTGGTGCGTTCGGGCATCCCAAATAATTTCGGTGACGTAATTATTGCCCAGGATGTGCCATGTGCGGTAGCCTTGTTTCCTTTCCTCTGAGCGACCTCAGCCACTGAAGAGCAGTCCAAGTCCCCCCTGGATTCATTTTTTTGGCAAAAAAAAAAAAAAAAAAGGTGGCAGTCACCAAAGGATGGGCAGCGAGAGAGAGACAGAGAGAGGCCAGGGCGGGTGTGCAAAGGTTCCTTCTCCCTCCTCCGCATTCCGTCCATTCACCCCCATTCCTCCCGTCCTCTTCTCCTCTCCAGTTTCAATCGGCCATTGCGACAGGACTACAGAGTGAGTCTCTTTCCCCCTTGCCTTGTTGTCCTCCTCCCTCTGTTTTCTCACCCCTTTCGGCCACAACCAACTCCTGCTGATCAAAAAAAGTACTCATTCTCTTTTCATTCTTTCCCGCTGTAGTAGAACCCGGCATTTGAATCTCTCTCAGTTCTTCCTCTTCGGTCACTGTCATACTCTTTCACTGATTCTACCTTGTGCACAATGCTGTCTGTTGCTTCTACTCTCAGAGGCAACAGGGCTGCCACGGCGAGACTTGCCTCCTTCCGATGCCCACCTTCACACCCGGCCGTTTCTCTTGCCCGCACAGCTATCCGTCCTCGTTCTCGCTTTCAGTCGACGGTGGCGGTCGAGGAAAGCACCCTTGCCTCGACACATCCGGTCCCCGCTGTCTCTGCCAGGACAGGGGCCGACTTTGGTCTCCACTCCTACTCCCCGAAGACATCCATACTGGAGCCTATTCAGATCGTTCGACTCCCAGAGATGAGGCCGAGCGAACCCAGGGAGGCAGGAAAATTCGCTGAACATCAGTTGCCCGAGCAAATGGCTATCATGTATGCCTGTCTATCCACAGGAGAGATGGAGCGAGCCAGACGTATCCTTCAACAACTGTACAAGAGCAACCCCGAGGATATGTTGGTTCTCGGTGATATCCGGATGCACAACAGCTTTTTGGAGGCGTACATGAATGTTCAGCCCAGTCCAAGGACCAAGGAAGCTTTGAAGTGGTTCGAGTCCCTTGCAAAGTACCATGTCAAGCCCGATTTGACGAGTTTTGCCATCCTGATCAAAGGATTCACAAGGTAAATGCGACTAAATTGACAATTGATGGTCGTTACGACCGTTGCAAAATACTTGGCCTCGCGTGACATTGTTTTATTAACTCTATATATGTGATTCTGATCTTGTAGAATGGATAGCATGCACACGGCCAAGGTCATGGTGATGGAGATGCAAAAGGCAGGATTCACCATCGACGAGCTTCGGCAGTGCCCGGATTTGCAGGCAGAGGATGTAGCCAAGGTCGATAGTGTAATCAGCTTGATGAACCCAGCTGCGGCTCGTTTGCCTGCGCTTACCCCCGTGCCTTCTCCAGGATCTGAAAGAAAAGTGTCCGAGTTTGCGGAGGTGAACCCTGTACAAAACTCAAAGAAGGAGACCGTCATGGGCGTCAAGCTCATGCGCAGCACCTTGGATGCCTTGTCGATGAAGGACCTTTCCGAATACGAACGACAACTGCAGCTCGAGGAACGCTCCTATCAATCAGCTTTGGACAAAATGGAGTATGATAGAACGACGATGCCCGAGCAAGTCAACACACGGCCACTGAAGACTTATCTCTGGCGGTGGCACCAGGCACTAAAGTTGAGCATCAAGACGGAGCTTAAGCGCGTTGACAGTGTTTTGGAAAAGAGATCTACGTCCAACGACGCACTGTTGGACAAGGATCGTTTGATCTATGGTCCCTTCTTGAAGATGCTTTCACCCGACAAGCTGTCCGTGATTACCATTCTCGAACTGCTGAGACTCAGCAACAGCGGTGGTATCGTGGAGGGCATGAAGTCTGCCCGTGCATTGATCAGTATTGGAAAGGCCGTCGAGTCTGAGTATAACGCAGAGCAGATGAGCAAGAAGTCAAACAGGGCTTTGGTAAGTGAAGGTGAAAGTTTTGTGAAATGGGAAAGCGCATTGACTTTACAACTAATACCCTGAATTCTTCATCTCTACAGTTTGATCAACGATACAATGTTCACGAGCTTTATGGAAACGGGCGACTTTTCAACATGGCAGTGCGCAAGGCAGCAACCAAGAGATCCGAATCTATGGTCCCTACGGATTGGACCCCAGTTTGGCCAGAAAGCACCCGAGCCAAAGTGGGCTCAGTCTTGACTACTCTTTTGATGGACTGTGCAAAAGTTCAAATTCCGTCCTTTGATCCAGAAACTGGCAAAGATATTGTGGAGGAGATTCCGGCCTTTTACCATGCATACCAGTATTCCAAGGGACAACGTATCGGTGTCATCAAGGTTCACAACCATATCTCTGAAATTCTCTCCAAAGAACCCGTCAGCGACATCATCCACCCCCGCCTTTTGCCCATGGTTGTCCATCCTCGCCCATGGTTGACCTACGAGAACGGAGGATACCTTAATGCTCAATCGACCATCATGCGTATTCGCCATTGTCCCCAGCAGCTCGATTATCTCAAGAAGGCTCATCAAGAAGGACTGCTGTTCAGAGTCTACAATGGCCTGGATGTGCTGGGTAGAACCCGGTGGGCCGTCAACAAAAGAGTTTTGGGAACAGTTTTGGAGGCGTGGAACTCTGGCAAGGAGTTTGGAAAGATTCCTGCCGCAGCTGGCGATATGGAGGACCTTCCCAAGCCTGATGATTTTGAAACGAGCACTAAGGCGAAGGCCAAGTGGATTGCAGAGAACAGAAGGATGAAGTTGGACGCAAAGAACCACCACAGTTTGCGTTGCGATGTGAACTACAAGGTCGAGATTGCTCGTGCAGTAAGTTGAACATGACACTATTGAAGGAGGAGGGTCATTTTCATTCTCTAGACAACATCCGATTAACCGCCTCCACTCCTTTCACCTAGTTTGCGGATGATCCCATGTACTTTCCCCACAACCTGGATTTCAGAGGACGGGCCTATCCGATCCCTCCATTGTTCAACCATCTTGGAAATGATTTGTGCCGTGGTCTCCTTTTGTTTGGCGAAGCCAAGCCCTTGGGAGCCAAGGGATTCACTTGGCTCAAGATTCACTTGGCCAATTTGGCTGGATTCGACAAGCACTCGCTCTCGGCTCGTGCACAATTCACCATGGACCATTTGGAGGACATCTTGGACAGTGCTGATAAGCCCATGGAAGGAAAACGCTGGTGGCTTAAGGCTGAGGACCCATGGCAATGTTTGGCTACCTGTATTGAAGTCGCTGACGCCGTTCGGAGCGGCAACCCTGAGACCTTTATGAGCAGGATGCCTGTGCATCAGGATGGAACCTGTAACGGACTTCAGCATTACGCCGCCTTGGGAGGAGATATTGCCGGTGCTCGCCAGGTCAACTTGGTGCCCTCTGACGCCCCCCAGGATGTGTACTCTGGTGTGGCCAAGGCTGTGGAGAGTATGTTGGAGACCCAGGCTGCTGAAGGTGTCGAGAATGCCAAAATTTTGGTCGGAAAGGTGACCAGAAAGATTGTCAAGCAGACTGTCATGACGAATGTGTACGGAGTGACGTTTGTCGGTGCCCGTGCGCAGATTGAGAACAGGCTCAAAGAGACAGCTGGTATTCCCGAGGACCAGGTCAAGCAGCTGAGTACCTATCTCACGCAGCAAGTGTTCGCATCGATCGGTGAGATGTTCACAGGTGCTCGTGCCATTCAGGATTGGTTGGCCGAGAGTGCCCGTCGAATTGCCAAGAGTGTTCCCAAGAGTGTCGTTGATCCTGAGACGGACGAAATCCAGGAGAGTCTGGTCCACAACAAGCGCAAGAAGAAGACCTCCAAGCAGGCCATTGCCGATCAACAAATGACAAGTGTTATTTGGACCACGCCATTGAATTTGCCCATTGTTCAACCCTACCGCAAGATGGAGCACAAGCAGGTATGTTTAAGCAGGCGTAACGACTACTCTTTCTGTTACTGCAATTGCGGCTCACTGACAACACCAACTTTTGCTTGAATTATAGGTTCGCACCAACTTGCAGTCATTGACAATCAAGGACCCATCGCAGGCCAGTCCTGTGAATGTGCAGAAGCAACGGACAGCTTTCCCACCCAACTTTATTCACTCTTTGGACGCCACTCACATGTTGATGTCTGCCACAGGATGTGTGGAGGCAGGATTGACTTTTGCCTCTGTCCACGATTCTTACTGGACACACGCCTGCGATGTCGAGATCATGAACGAGGTCCTGCGTGACCAGTTCATTGCCCTCCACAGCAACAACATTATGAAGAACCTCGAGCGTGAGTTCATGGAGCGCTACAAGGACTACTTGTACCCAGTAACTCTTGTGGTCGCTAACCCCGGGGAGCCTGTCCGTGAGGGTATGATTGCTTGGGACGACGAGCGTCTCCGTCGCAAGAATGCCAAGGTAGAGAGCCCCAGGTCCAAGGGACGCGCCGCTGCCGCTGCCGCTGCTGCAAAGGACGGATTTGTCGCTGATCCAGAGGCACCTAAGGATGAGCCCTTCGTCAGTGAGGCCAAGGCCAAGAGCGATGCCAACGTATTCCATTTCGGCGACGAGGAAGACGATGAGCACGATCTTTCCAGCGTGGTAATTGAGGAGGACGAGGCCGAGTTGGAGGCGGAGGCCAAGGCTTTGGGCAAGGCTCTCCGAACGAAAGGAGGCAAGCGCAAGGCTATGAACAAACTGTTCCACTCTTGGGATCCCATCTCGTTCCCTCCCCTGCCCGACCGTGGTGACTTTGATGTACGCAAGGTGGCCGAGTCGGACTACTTCTTCTCATAAGAGGAAAGGCCGCTACTATTCGTTGTCCTTTCTTATCATTTTCTTTATATCATTCTCACGACCAAGCATTCATTCAACTCTCCATCCATCCATCACACCCTTTTGCATTTGTCTCGTCTCTCTGACACACACACACTGTCTATCTCTTCCTCGCCATGTACTTTTACCTATCATAGTCTACTAACTTTAAAAAGTAAAAAAAAGAAAAACTACTCCATGTTCCCTAGCACGTGATCACCGTGAAACCCCTTTTCTACCGCTCTCCTGCTCTCCTTCTTGGAACTCCTTGACCACGTCCGTCCTTTCCACCACATTCATTCGCGCTGAATGTAGCACATGTCCCCATCCTGCCCTGTCCTTGTTCTATCCTGCCCATCCTCTTCTCCTTTCTTCAACTAGTCACCCCTGTCCATCGCCACGGTCAATGTCATCTTAGAGAGCCATTCTCTTTTCTTTACTCCAGCTTTCCGCCTGCAGTGCTCTTTTCTCTGTTCTGTTCGTCGCTCTCGACGATTCATTTCAACAGGTATTCATTCGACCACGCCACTCCCTGCCCTTCCATTTTCTTTCTTTCTCTGTGTGTTCACTGCTAACATGCTTCCTTTCTGGTAACTAGCATTCACAAAAACACTCTCTCACCCACCCCAGACACTCCATGTACAGTCAACAGCAACCACTGAGTAACCTCTCCCGGTCACTGCCCCCTACGCCCAGTCAGCTGCATCCCGCAGTGTTGCACGAGAGTGACCCAGTTCCGGACGATTACTTTGCAGAGGCTGAGGATGTACCGCTTCCCTTCCCTATCCAGACGATTGTGGCCGACCCTCAAACAGGACTGAGTCTGACGCTTATTTCTGCATTGGGAGCCGGATCTTATGCGGTCGTCTACCTCGCCAAGGAACTGGCCTCCGGCACCCTGTACGCACTCAAATGTCTAGGGAAGGATAAACTGACCGAGGAGGAGGTCGCTGTTCAACGAAACGAGGTAATGGACATTGATAACCTTGAACACGACACGCTTTTTTTTTTTGGAGACAGCAATAATTGCGTATAGCCCATGGGACTTGATCACGGGATTATGGGTCCAACGTCTCAAATGCAGGCAAGGCAAGCAGCACGCGATATTAACGTTGTCTTGCGATGGGTACCTCTCTTAGGGTGTTATTCACACGTCACTACCGCCACATCGCAACATCATCCACCTGCTGAACATGTTTGAGACGACCAACCACCTCTTTCTACTGTTGGAGTACTCATCAGGCGTGGACATGTATCAGTGGATTAGCATGAAATCTGACAACTCTGACCCCGTCACTGGAGAACCCTATACCCTGACCACGCGCTACGAGGTCATCAAGACCGTCTTTGACCAGGTTCTCGAAGGAGTCGATCAGGTGCACAAGTGCGGCGTCGCCCATCGTGACCTTAAACCCGAAAACTTTTTAATCGAGTACGTGGACGGACAATACACGGTCAAGATCACAGATTTTGGCTTGGCGACCACCGACCTCGAGAGTGACGAGTTTGAGTGCGGAAGCAAACCATACATGAGTTTCGGTAAGTATCCCTATCGTTAATGGCGAGCTGTTTGTCTACCCATGACGCGTTCGTTGCTTATTTTTGAGCAAAAATTTGGGAGCCAACGTTAACTCTTTCTGGCTTTTTGTGTGTATGTGCGTGTGGCTCGTGTTTATTGCGGATTAGAGTGCCGCAACGGATTGGATCCGTACTATGATGTTCAGCTTGCAGACTTTTGGTCCCTTGGAATCATTTTGATCAATTTGCTCTACCACCGCTGTCCTTGGTCGGACCCATGCCCGCTGGAGTCGTATGCATTTTCAGAGTTTCTTCGTGGCAGAGTGGACTTTCTTCAGAGGCGGTTCGAGGATATGCCGGGACCTGTGGCCAGATGGCTTGGCTTGAGGGCGTTCTCTTTTGCAGCGTTCGGCAATATCAAGACAAGGAGACACAATCGACCACGACTCAAGGATTGGAAAGAGTGGATGAATGATTTTGTGCACAGGATGTTGGGACAGATCGAGCCTCTATCGGATGATGAGGATGATGACGAGGGTGAATACGAGACAACACAGGAGGATCGAAAGTTCCTGGCGCTGTTTGAGGATGGCTATGATCGCCGGGAGATGATGAGTGGCGAGCCGGAAGGAGAAGATCGGGAGGTGGACGAGGATGAGGATAACCAAGTTGTCCCCATTGCCATTCAGTCTTCATCTCTCAAAACTCAAGCAGCTGTACCTGGATACATGGGAGTCGGGCCCCAATACGCGACCTACCATAACGCACCCCAGACAAGAAGTCCGAACGTATTTATGTCTTCCTCTGTACCGAAATTTGACGCCTCCTCTTTCTACCAGCCGGCTCGGTTACGTCAAGAGTCGTGGTCGAATGCGATTGATATAGAGGGCACAGAGGACGCAGAGATGGATTTCTCTGCACCCATCTTGTTTGAGGAATCAGAGGAAGAGGATACTCAGACTCATGGACACGACGACCATGACGATTCAGCAGGCTTGCCTATGGCTCTTCCTGATGACTTTATCGACCCATTGCCCGAATCCAACTCGACATCAGGACGTCAGACTCCATCGACTCCGACAGTATCGCACCTTACCTTCAATAGTGAAAAGCGCCACATGTTGCCTCAGCTGAGACTCGACCTGGACCCTCCAAATCCGCAGCGTTCATTCCAGGATTCTCTCCAAGGCGGACGCGCTTCACCTGGAAGGATTTCACCCCGAAAGTCTCCTGGTCGAAACTCTCCAAGTGTCGAAATGCAGGACATCAATACACTGGTATTTATTGAACCCGATGCGTCTAGAGTCCCGCACGAGACTAATGCAGGAACCGCAGGCGGACATGCCATTGCTTCATCTCTTCCGTCAAGGAGCCATTTGGAAGCTTCTCTACAAGCCAAAAAAGAGTTTTCAAAAGGAGGTCAGGTTATTAATAGCCGGACTGGAAAGCCAATTCGAAACTTGCAGGAAGTCAAAGCAGCTCCTTTTGTTTTTCCTCCGCTCAAGACGACTGCACCGAATCTTCAGCCCGCAACCGTGGAGTCTTTGCATTCTGCAGAATCACCTACCTCAAAGTCTGGTCAGCCAATCTCTAATCCGTTTGTCAAACCAGATGGGGGTAGAAATCTGGGTATGAAGGAAATTCCGTCCACTTCTGGTAACAAGCAAGGCATTTATGTGATTCCTAAACGATCACTTCAAGGTGGATGGGCTGGACCCAGTCCCCTCCGAAACACAGAATCCAATCCTGCAGCCTACGCGGGTGGTGTCCGTAAGGAGAACTGGAGAGGCGGGCATACTCGTGGAAGCAGCTGGACCCCTGAGGACTTCTTGGAGCCTCGCAGAGGATCATCGGATCGATACAGAGGAGACGGCTACCGGGCAGGCTCTGGAAGGACTCGCACACGAATGGATGACAGAGACGATGGACCTGGAGGACTGCCGCCTCGAGCAGAGAATAAGTTCCGACCACCGAGGTATCGTCAAGGGCGGGCCAGATATCCTGGCAACTCTATCACATCCGCGCTCCCTCCCGCACCACCCACCGCCCGTGGCGGTTTTGGCAACACGGGTGCACCGCGATCGCGTCATCAGAGCCGATCTGGCAGCGTGTTCGATAATGGACCCTCCTGGACTCAGCAACATAATCCACCTAACCATGCAGAATCAGCCAAACCCAACCTCAAGGACAATACTCCAAGAGATGGACCTAAATATGAGCACAGTCAACTAAGGACACATGCCAAGACCAATTCGGGAAGCGCGGCCATAACACCATCAGTCATGGCAGCCGCTGCTGGTATTTCCAAGTTATCTGGACAGCGCAACAAGAGTCTTGTGGACCTCCGAGGCTTGGACGCCACTAACCAACCATGGCGACAAACAGGATCGACCTCAACACCTGCGACACCCGTAATCCCTAAAACGAGGTCTCAGGCTGGCAGCAATGGCGGTCTTGGCTCGGGCGATCGTCAGCCAAGGTCCTCAGGATCAAGACTTGTTCATCCTCTAGAGCCTCCCATGGACGGGCCTTCCGCCGCCGCCGTTTCCCCAGTAAAGAGTCGACTGACAGACAGGCTACAGGAAGGAAAGGACAGTTCCGCAGGAGACAATGTTTATCATCCACCACACTGGCATGAGCGCCGATCTGTCAGTAACGCGGGCGCCTCCCCCAGACCTCTCAGTGGAGCCGAGCATGACTTTATGGGATGGCAACGTTCTGATGGCCACTGTAATGAAGAAGGTCATTCCTCCAAGAGTCGAAGCGGATCCAAAGCACGACAGCCCAGTGGAACTCACCCACTCGCGGCGGCACCGTTACCGTCCCCGACCTTTGACCGCAAGTATGGAGCACCCAATACTGCTATCGCAGCCAATGGTACAACTGCTCCTCCCCCCTCGTCATCTCGGTTGGCAGGAGCGGAATCAGACTCTAACTGGCGAGATGGAGGAAGGGAGTCGTTCGGGGTCTCCGAACCTACAGATCATGTCAATGGCAACAATAAGCGTGGCCCTTCTTTGGATCAAGGAGGCCCACTTCCTCCTTCGTCTGCTATATCTCTCTCGCTGTCGTCCGTCTCTGCGCCTCCGACGTTATCAAAAGCAAGCCTGCAAGGTGCTCGCCTCTTGGAATCACCCTCCATGACGCTCACACCGCCGACGCCGAATGTGAATATTAAACATGACTTTTTGGCTTCCGATTCCTCTTCTCCTGGGAACAACAACAACAACAACAACAACAACAACAACAGTATGACAAGTATGACAGAAGAGTCCAAAAAAGTGGTGCGGCCTGGTGCCATGGCAGGATTGAGCAGTATGCTCCGTGGCTTGGTCGCGTACAATAAGAATATCAAGGTTGGAGGTGAGGGTGTGCTGGATCCAACTTCAACCACGTCCTCCTCCTCGGCGACCATCGATGGCTCTCAGGAACCGACTTTGCCTTCATCTGTTCACAAGAGTCAACCTCCCTTCAATCCCCCGACCCAAAATCGTAACGAGCACTAAAATACCATGAACGATACTAAGTAAAACAAAAACAAGCCGCCTGGTGTCTCGATCCATATCTTTCGATCCATATATTTCGATCCCATGTTATTGATCCATGTAGCACTGTTTGCATGTCATGATTTAAGAATACTTGATATATTTTTTTTGTTTGTTCCTTGTTCGTTTCTTTGCTCTCTTTACTTGATCTTGGCACCAACCACTGAGGGCACAGTGCAGTCACCATGCAGAGACTGCAAAACGTGAATCTCACCCTCATCCGACCTCCAGGCAGCACGGCACTCGGGGGTGGTGTGCAAACCAGGCTGGATAGTCTCCCAGATCTTCTTCTTGGGGTTCATGACCTCCTCTGGCTTCTCCTCCTTCCAGTTACCGAAATAGCACTTGTCACCGGGCTTGGATCCCTTGGGGGGTTCCACCAGCTCGAGCTTTCCAGAGTCGTCCGTCGCGGCCAACACCATCGCGAATGATTTCACGCCACGCATGGTGGCAGGCTTCAAATTGCAGACACAGACCAACCAACGGTTCTCCATCTCCTCAATGGGGATATGCTTGACCAATCCTGAGACCACAGTTCTGGGCTCGGCCTCACCCACATCCACAGTCTCCACGTACAAGGAATCCGCATCGGGGTGCTTCTCGACCTTGAGAATCTTTCCAACACGCAAATCAATCTGCCAGGGCTGAGGGGTGGCGGGTCCTGCAGGGACAGCGGGGGCCTTGGGGGCCTTGACCTTCTTCTCCTTCTTCTGGGTGTTGAAAGCGGGGGCAGCAGCAGCCTCGGCAACGGGGGCAGCAACCTCAGCAGGGGCGGCGGCAGCAGCGGCAGAAGCCTCCTTGTTAGCCTCCTTCTTGGCCTTCTTTTCCTCAGCCTTGGCCTCCTTCTTATTGGCCTTCTTGGCCTTCTTGTCATCAGCACCAGCAGCGGCGGGGGCAGCAGCCTTCTCCTTGGTGACGAGCTTCAACTCGGGAGCCTCCAAATCAATGTCGACAGGGACAAGGTGTCCAAGAGCGCCAGCCTGGTCCTGGATCAAATCGAACCAACGGGTCAAGTGAACGCGCTTCAACTGTCCGTCACGGGACATGGTGGTCTGGAAGGAGGAGAAGGACAGGGTGGTTAGAACACAACAAATCTTGAAATCTACGCGAACATTCACTTTCAAAGAGATGAAAGAATAAAACATACCAACTGCTCGTGGACCTTGGCAAAGGACCAGAGATCGGCATTGGTGATGTGATGGCCGACAATATAGGTGCGGGTCTCCAAGTGCTCGTTCAAGGACTAGAATAGAGTTACAGAAGAACACAAGGAGAGAAGGAACGGAACCGCGTTAGGGATCAAACATGATGTAATAGACCTCCTGAGGTACTGACTCATTCAATTGATCCAAAGCTTCGCCTCCAATGTCACAATGACAGAGCCCTTCCACCCCAAACAATGGGTCTGCGTGTTGATACATGGTGATCGTTGATCCCTCCTCCTGCATTCTCAGTATCCATGAATTCCTTCCCTCCCAGAATGCAATTGTACCTTGGCGAGAACGCTGGGGTCCTTCTCGAAACGCTCGATCCACTCCTTGACCTACAATGGACAAAGATAAAGCAATGTTTAGTACGCGAATGCTTGTGACAGAGTGAATGCGGGTCAGTATATCCTCTTCCCGAAGATTTGCCGGACAAGTAGTAGTTTCCAGTTGTAAGAGTCGAATTTCTTCTTTTTTTGGTTCCAGTAACAGCAAATTTCTTCTCATGAAGGCTCGTCGTCATGCAAAGTCCTTTAGACTTTTTGATTTCGCGCCAACTGATCAGTTTTCGTTTCCCATGAAAGGAGACGAAAAAAAAAAGTAAACGAATCGAAAAAGAATGTACCTCCTTGCGGTCAGTCTCGTTGGCTCCTTGGAGAATCTCGGCGCCTCCGAGAGGGCCTGCGGCAGCATTGATGAAGCTCGATACGACGGTGTCGGACATGGCGATGTTGGGTTGGACTGATTGAGAAGAGGAGGGGAGCATCCCTTGAGGAGAAAGAAGTTGAAAAGCTGTTGCAAATGCATGTTAAAAATACCCTGACGTATGAAGGCGCCACCAAAAATTGATCACATGATCATAGTCTGGAGCCAGCGCGGGTTCCCTAGGTGTTTCCCGCCCTTTTTTTTTTTTGGTCAGAGTACTGGGAAAGGAGGTTTGACACGAGCAGACGTGATGGAAAGGGGGTGGGGTTTTAGGATCGAAGGAGAAAGGGAAGACAGATGGGAGCTACTGTGGGGGGAAAGAGAGCTGCGGTTTCGTCTCTCGGGGGAATTTACTGCCTGTTGGACAAAGGTCGAATTTTCTTTTATCCTGTCCACATGTTGGATGACTTTCTCTCCCTGACTCTTCATTACTCGGCACAGTTCATGAGGGTTCTTGAATCCTTTGGGGGTTGAAGGGCAAGATGGATCACACGTACCCTGGTCAGGTCTGCAATGAACGTTCCTGCATTCTTGGAGCAGTAAACCCGTCAAGAACAATTGAGCAACTGAGTCTTGCCCCCATCACGTTCCCTTCCCTTCCAGAACTCTCCAGGAAGGCAGAAAAAGAAGAGCGGGCAAATCACCCCCTATACTAACGAATTTCTCATAGACAAGAACCCGATTGTGAACAAAAAATTGTTTTAGTGTTGGGTGGCATTCCCCACTTCTGCACCATTGAAAAGAAAAGAGAACTAATGGAGCATGTCTGAGCCATTGTGTGCTCGCTACTTTCTCGGCTTTTGTTTCTGGCATACTATTGCAAAGAAAAGTGGAGAGGAGTATGAATGGAAAGCGGCGCTTTCGCCCGGTATTCTGGTTCGACCAGACCTCGACCTATCGTTGTGTTGCTCGGCTGGGTTTTAGAGATTAGATCGCCTGAAACGGAGAGATACAAAAAACGTAGAAAACTACCCCCCAACGTGGACCTCGTTGCCGCTTTCAGCTGCCGTCTTACGGCTTAATGATGGCCAGGAGAGTTGAGTCGCACCAAAAAGGCAGGTTGCGATGTGCGGGGTAAAAAAACAAATAAGGGGTCCTCGCCATTGATGTCTTTGATCGAGGCCGGGTATGTGTCTATGTTCGGCTGCTCTTGAAAATGATTACAGATCAAAACGGTTGGAGTCGTCCTCAAGACGACAGCAGCCCATCGTCCCCCAGTGTCATGCTCCGAGAATGGAGCACGTTCCTGCAGGGGTTTTTGGGTGATGACGAGATCGGCTTGCAATGGAGGTGATCAAACGAGTGAGGCGGCGACAGTGCCGATCTCGCGAGGAATAGCAGGAGTACTGTATCATCGCTCTGCCAATGCAATGGCGTCTGCGATCGCACGATGGATGCCGAAACTTGCATATGAAATAAACATGGCGGGTGCGTGGCCGCAGAAAGGAGGGTGTTTGTCTGACAACACAGAGAGGGAGAGGGAGAGGGAGAGGGAGGGAGAGGGAGAGCGAGAGAAAGAGAGGCGCACTCTCTCGGCCATTGCTTCCACTCCTTTCCCCCCCTGTGTTTGTCCCTTCTCTTTGCACCCCTCGTTATTTGCTCTATTCTCTTTACTCGCTCTCCCGACTCTGTTCTTCTTTTCCTTCCTTTCCTTTTCTCCATCTTCCCACCTACTGTCCACATTCAACCACTTGCCTGATCCTCCATAGATATTCCTCACTCGACCTTCAGCCTCCACGCAGTGAGTACTTGTCATCGCTGTCTATCATTCCTGGTCATTCCTCCCTCTTTGCACCTAAATTTCCAACTCCAGTTTTCTCACATCTCATCAAAAGGTCCGTCCTGACTCTCTGTCTTCACCATCACGCCTCATAACACGAAGCTTCTTGTCTTTGCTGACTTTGCTGTTTGTAAACTTCTTGGTCCCAATCCCAAGCTATCTCCAATATCAGACCTCATCCATCCAGAATAAGTGAAATCAGCTTCCAGCGTCCATCTTTACAGCCCGAGCTTTGTGCAACTCTTTACAAACCTCCTGTGTTTTCGTCAAGGATTGGTATGTAAGTGAGGGATCAGGAGGGGTGAGATATGTTGGGTGAACGGTCTGGACGTGGGTGTTTTGCAACGTGCAAAGGTGTGGGGGGAAGGGGCGAGTCGGTGTGGTTGCACACAGGACAGGGCAGTGAGTGTCTGCATGCTGGTTGTTGTCGGCACGTCATCCGAATGCACTGGCCTTGTTGGGAGTTTCTTGCTGCTTCCTTGCATGTATTTGTTAGATTCTCTACCCGCGCTTTTTCTGTTTCTTTGACATGTTCGCGTGCAAACATGGCAGAGGATGTTGAGCACATACCATACAACATACCTACATGGCTCTCTGCTTGTTGAGCATTCCTCCCAGCTTCCCTCTATCCTCCCCTTGTCTCCTTCTTGGCTCTCAGCCCTCATTTCCCTGCATGTTGTGGCACTTGCGGCCGCACGCGATGCACTGCAGCAGGGTATCCTCTCGAACCTGGATCACCATTTGTCCAATGTTCTATCCTTTCCTCTCTTTCTCAGTGTCTACCCCTTGCGCTCTCCGTCTCTCCTGCTCCTTGATCCGCCTTGAAGAGCCACGACCCCAGTTTGGCCTGGGGACTTGTTTGGTTGAGAACACGACGAGACAAGTGAACCCTTTACGTCCCCCCCTTCTCTTTGACTCCTTTTCCATACAATCGTTGTCGTTGGGTTGGTGCGTGGGGTTCTTCCCGTGTTCTCCTTTTACATCCAGACTCTGACATGCAGTATCACAACAAACAAACAAACAAACAGTTGCTCTCTCGCGTCATCAGTAGCCTCAGTTCAGAGTGCCTTTTGTTGCCCAAACTTCAAACACGACGCAGCCTCTGGCGACTCCTTTGAGAGCTTGAGACAGGCCATTGAAGTGTCAGCTGCAAGGCGTTATATTGAGTATGGTCCCTGCCTCTGTACTGAGCTGATGTTACTGCCACGGCGGCACCCACTCTGCACCACCCTGCTCTCAATTGTCATCTTGCACACACACACGCACATGTTCTCTTTCAGTCTCTGGCGCCTCTCCTTTGTGAGGTCGTCTCTTCATTATCTGGATTTGAACCAGCTGTCGGCTGCATCTTCATCGTCGTCACTCCTGATCGGCTCTCGATCTTTTTTTTTGACAAGTGCTTCCATGCTGGCACACGCGCGTTGTGTTGGTGATGGTCGCTTTTGGCTCCCCTTTGCGCGGTCTCTTGGGTTCATCGACCAGGTTCTTCGGTCTTTTTCCTCCTTTTTGCCTCTCAGCTCTTCCCCTCGAAGGCTCACTGACTCGCGCCCTTTTTTTTTTTTTTTGTTGGAAAGTGCTGCTACAGTTGTCATGGCAGCCATGACAGGGACATGACTCCCTCAGAACATTCCCTTATTCATTTATTTCTTTGACCGTGTGTCTACAATTGCTCTCTCCACCTCACTGTCTTTTGGCGGGTAATTCGAACAAAGAGGCCCGAGTGGGATGGACGCACCTGGACACATCTCCTTTTCTCCTCTCTATCCCTCCGCACTCTTGACTTTACTCTTGGTCGCTTCCACTCCAATCGCAGCTCTCGTCAGTCCTTTCCTTGATAGCACGCGCGCACGCTACCCTTCCTGCTCTTGAGCGTTTTTACAGATTCCGTCGGTCTTGACTGGTGATTCTTGGCTTGCCACGATTCATCTGGTTTCTTCCTGCCCTCGCACTTTGTATACTCGCCTCCCCTCAACCTGTTTTTTTTCAGTTCTTCCGTCGTCCACCACCACGCAGCGGCAGCAACGTCGGCGACAACGATAACGACGACCATCGATCGCCTATTCCTCGCAGATCCCAAAAGCCGAGATCTCGGGTACAGCACTCTTCCATTCTTTTTATACTTGCTCAGCTTTGTTGTGCACTCTGTGCCACCACACATCAGTCTGCTCTGCAAACACTGGTCTTGCGTGCATTGACCACCTGCCCCTCTGTTGTCGATCATTGCGCTCTTTGGCAGCTTACCCCACATTGAGTTTCGACAGCACCCTTCATTGACTCTCGACAGCACCCTTGCACCCTTCATACTTCTCAATGCCATCGTTGAGGCCATCTCCCCGGGATGACTTGTCTACCTCTCAACTTTCACTCTCGCTCGCAGTGGACAACTCTCCCTTTTGTGTTTGATGAGGAAGTTTTGACTCCGTGGTGTGTATGTGTCTGCCTGTCTGGCAAACACTACTCCAGCCTCGCTCCTGCTCTTGCGTCGATACTGTCCCTGAGCAGTCGTCGTTGATGCCAAAAAGGCACGTTCACGATCCTCCGCGTTGGGATGGCTCACAAGGTCTGGACTTGCGACCTACCCATCCCTCTATGTCCTTGCTTTTCAGCTGGGGATCATGATTCTTTTCTTTTGTATTGCTTTCCTGGGTATATTTTGCATGTGGGGGAAGGGGGGTAATGGCAACAGGTGTAGGCACAGGCGACAGGGTGCATTGGCTTTCAAACAAATAAGCATCCATGCAAGTCGATCCACTTGACGTTGTTAACCCTTTTTTTTTCTCTTTCCTTTCATTTCAGACAGACGCTTCGATCGGCCGACTCTCTTTTCCTTCCTTCTTTCTTTCTTTGCTTTTGTATTACCACACGCTCGCCCACACACAAACACACACACACACATACACACATACACACATACACACATACACACATACACACATACACACATACATACATACATACACACACACACTACACGCACACAGCTTTGCCTCAGATCTTTCAGCAGCAATCGGCATCAACATCAGACTCACCCAAGCATCGAAAATCATATCGACTTAAATGGCCTCCATCTCCTTCCAGGACTCTGGCCTCGCTCACAACTCATCCTCGCCCTCGGCCGCCGTCGAGTCCTGGGACGACTTTGAAGGCTCTACCACAGAGCTCAAGACCGAGCCCCTGTCGCCTTTTGGCGGGGTCAGTCTGAGCCTAAGTGTCCAAGCCCAAGCAGAGGAGCTGCCATTGCAACACACGCAACAACAGTCCTTCCAGGCACCCCAATCGCACGCCGCCTTTCAATCCTCTCTAAACAGTCAGCAGCAGCAGCTCGCTCGCTCTTCGTCCTCTCTCAATCTGACTTCGACCCTTGCGAATACGACCAACCAGAGTTCGCAACTGCCACCAGTTCCCCCTCCTTCCATCTCTCCTGCACCATCACAGCAGCAAGCCCATCACCACCAGCAACAGAGTCAGCAACAGCAACAGCAACAGCAACAGCAACAACAACAGCAACAACAACAACAACAACAGGCTTCTCGGCAACTTCTCCAGATGCAACTTCAGAGCGGCGCACAGAGCAACGTGTCGACCTTGTCCAACATTTCAACCGGGCTCTCCCAGCACCAACCCTATGGTCTTGCACACCTGAGCGAATTGATGACGGGAGACATGGTCCCGATCAAGACACAAAACTTGACAAGCTACAGCCGAGTCCAGCCGCCAGCTTTGCAGATGAACAATAACGGACTCTTTTCCAACCAGTCGCCGGGATTGCTCACGCACGACCAATATTTTTATGACCAGACCGGGACGCTTTATTCAACCCCTCAGCAACAACAACAGCAGCAGCAACAGCAGCAACAACAACAGCAGCATCAACAACAGCAGCAGCAACAGCAAAGACAGCAGCAACAACAGCAGCAGCGTCAGGCAGCTATGTTGATGGCTCGAGGTCCGTCTTCGTCTTCGTCGTCGTCTACATCCTCAGGTATGATAGTTTTTTCTCGTCCAGATCAAAGGCAGCCCCTGTGCTCTCAGTTGGTGGCACTGACGCTTTCATGTCCTTACCGTTGATGATGGATTCGTTGCCATCCACTCTTCCTCCTCAACTTGCATTTCATTACTGCCGTATCACTCAATACCTTCCACTACTGCATCACTTTCCTCCCACTTGCAGCGTTAGCCGCGGACCACGACCTGGGCTCTGGGACCATGACGTTTGAAAAGGTAGGACACCCAAGAAACCAATGACTGACAGAGTTGTCTTTCCGCTCCACCCCCACATCTCCTCTCCCCCCCCCCCCTTTTGTCCTTTTGTCCTTTTTTTCTATTTCGCTTCTTTCCCTTTCGTTTCTTATTCAAGGTTTGAACGGTACTCTTTGATGCATGTGCCGGTGATTGTTTTCATTGCTTTTTCATTTTCCTCTGTGCTATTTTTCTATTTTACCCTTTCGGAATGGATATGATCGGGCTAGAAGTGCGGGAAAACAACAAAGGGGGGTGGTGACATCCAGAGGGTGGACCGTGTGAGTGTGTTTGTCTTGTGTGTGTGTGTGTTGTGTGTGTGTGTGTTTAAGAGGCACTGGGCAGTAACATGAAAACAGAGGGTTCAATGGGGCTCGAGTCGAGTCGGCCTCAATTGAGCGCGCTTTTGATTCTTTTTTTTTTTTTTTTTTTTTTTGGCGGGTTATTTTTTGCTTAACTAGCAGCGATGACTTTATTTCTTTGGTTAGTAACCAGGGGATACACTGACATGGACCCTGCGCAGAGAATGGGCTTTTAGGAGCTTGAGCCGTGGTTTCGGGTTTGTGAGGAATTCTTCAACGGGATGTCGTTTATGTCATGTCTTGGATTGCGCGGCTCTTGCCCTCTCTCCCAAGCTTTTGACTGACTGACACTTTCAATTTACACCCCTGAACTGAGCTGGACACAGGGCGCAAAAAGAGAGGTCATCACAAGGGAAAAACGGAGGGAAAGGACAGGGTTTCCGTTGTTCGTTATTCATGCAAGTAGGCTGATTTGCCTTTTACCCTTTTTCATTTCCAGCGATGGGTCAATGGGGAGGCGCACTGTTGTCCTCACCAATTTGTTTGTTTGGTTGGTTGCACCAGTGCTGGTACATTTCTCTTTGCAGTTTGCATAGATGAAAGAACTGGGCTGGGTGCGCGGGAAGAAACTAAAAAAAAGACAGACAAAGACAAAGAGAGAGATAGAGAGAGTAAGAGCGACTGCTGAGTTGTTGTTGACAACAAGCGAGCGGTGACAGTTGCCACCAACATGACTTCAATTCTGATTTCCCCTACAATGTCGATCATGACATGACCCTTGCAATTTCACAGTGTCATATGGACCCTTTTTGCCCATGTCAGGGACGGGACACATCGGAAAGAGAGGAGGACAGCGTGCACGCGAGAGAGTGACGGAGAGAAGGTAAAGAGTCCCTGGGGTAAGCAATTGAATGATAAAGAAGGAGAACCAGAGAAAGGCATAGAGAGGCGGGAGTGAAGAGAGGGAAAGAAATCCAGGGGCAATAAAACGAAAGGACAAAGAGGATCGCGTTCAAGGAAAAAGCGCGAGTTCCATCATGAGCGCGGGAAGACTTTTTCTGCGTATTCTGGTGACCTTGGATACTTTTCCTTGCTTTATTTATTTCAGTGTCTCGGATCTCGTCTCTGGCCCTCCTCCCTCGGACATATTTCTCCCCTGTGTGCTGCGTGGCCGCCCCCTTCCGTCCGTCCTTCCCTCCTTCGTGATCACTCTTTATCCTCCTTCCTTCCTTCTTTTCTCTCCCTCTGCCCCGCTCAATTGGTGCTCACGTCCCATTCTCCACCTTCGTCATCATCATCCCCCCCCCCCCTTTCGTCTCTTTCTTTATCTCTTTTATTCACTCCAGGCTGATGCTGCCATTTCAAATCCACACCCTTTCTCTGCCGAGTGTGTAGTTCTCTTGTCCCTGTTTGCCATTCTTTTCTTTTTTTTTCTTTTTTTTCTCTTCTCACTTGCTTTTTGCGATTGTTGCTTTGCCATCTTTCTCCTCTATTTCGCTCCTTTCTGGCCGTGCACTTCCACTTTTGCTTTGTGCGCTCTACCGTTCCTTTGTACTCCATTCAACAACTCAATCAGGCAGATACAGCAGTTCGTCAGCAACAACAACAACAATACCCGATCTTCAACAGTGGACTTTGCGACCAATCTTCTTCCCGCCCTTTGTTCCCTTATCCTGCATCCACACACTCTTTCTTGTCCCATCCCGCGCTTTCAAGGACGGATAGTCCAACTCTTCTTTTCTTTGCATTTCCGTTCACACTGCCGCTTCCTCCTCTTTCTTTTTCACATCTTGCTTTCCTGCCTTTTCGCCCCTTTCCTTTGCCCTTTTCCTTTGCCCTTTTCTCACATTCAAAAACACTAGTGCGGACTTTTGCAAACGTCTCTTTCTTTCTTCTACTCGTCGTCACTTTATTATTTCATCCTTGTCCACCTGTCCATCCGCCCATCACATCTTGACACACAGCCACCTTGTCGTGTCAATTCCTCTTTTCCTTTTCTGACTTTTCTTCATTGTCAATGTTCACTGAGGTCCATCGCGATTCATCTATGACCTTTGTTTTAAAAACTACCTGTCTGCACCATTGTATTAACGCAACCTTCCCTTTTTTTTTCTTTCTGTGTGCCATTGTTTGGTTGTAGATGGACGACTTTTATGAGCAGCTACTGAGCATGTCATTTGAACAATCGAGCGATGCCATCACAAAGTGTCGCGACCTGGCACGGGAGCATGGGTTTACAGTCAAGCAGGAGACCAGTTCGAACAAGGTAACGTGCAGACTGACAGCAATTATATTTAGATGTGTGGGGCACTGTGGTGTGGGTAGAGACTCTCTCTGCTGCACCGCCTTCGCTGACAAAGCGGTCGCGTTATTTTGATCAAGAGAGAGAGAAAAGAAAGAAGATGATGCAGTAGAAGTTCATTGATCACACAGAGATATTAGCCTGGGGCAGTCCAGGTTTTTGCCGGCAAATCGAGCCTTCTGGGGGGCTGCGTGACAGGACCAAGAGAATCGAATTGAGAAACGAGAAAGGAGTGAAGAGAGGGGGGGTCGTGACCACAACAAATGTTCCTTCGGAAAAATGGCGCCAACAACAACAACAAACAAGAAAAAAAAAGGGGGGGGAGGGAGTGTGGGTGCATATCCTTTTATACTTTCACCGACAGGGGAGGTGTCTCTTTTGGTTGTCTGGTGTGCATGGCGTTTTTGTTTGTTGCTGCACCACCCCCTGTGTCTTTCACCATGGTCCACGTTCCTGAGGTGTACAGAACGGAAATGCAATGCTCTCAATGCTAAAGAGTCGATATTTTTGTCTTTTGTTGGCGTGTGCGTGTTGTTTGCTAAAAAAGTAACCACCACGCGAAGGATGTGGTTCGGAAATCGTGGCATTTGGCTCTGTCCATGGTCCGAGCGGGGGTTCGATAGGCTTTTCTGCTGACTAACGCCCACATGGACGCGCGCGCGCCACTCTCTTTATCTTTTTTTTGCCTCTAGAACGTCTACCTGTACTGCTCAAGGGAAGGTGTGCCCGACTCTGTCAAGAACAATAAGGAGATCAAGCGGAAACGCCTGTCGATGCGCTGCGACTGCAAGTGGCGTATAACCCTCTTCCAACAGGACACCAAACTCTGGATCTTCCGAAAGGCTATGAACCCGGCCTCAATGGTCCACAATCACCCCTTGATTTCTCCAGACGATATTCGTCAGCCGTGGCCCACCATCGTTTTTGACCGAATTGCGTTTTACGCGAATCAGAGGAATCTGACTACGGCTGAGACGCGTGAGCGAATCAAAGAAGAGTTCCCGGACCTGGTCTGGGACGAGCGGCGGTTCTATAACCGTCTGACAGAAGAACGCAAGCAGATGAAACTGCGCGACTCTGAATGTCGAGTGTTCGCAATCATGGAGCTGGCTGCGCGTATCGCCAGTTTATCCAGCGCGGATCCAACAACGTCGAACAAGGTCATCTCTGTAATGGAGAATGTCTTGTCAGAGATTTGTGATCAACTTCGAATTGACCCTGCCGGAGCCATTTCTCGTGTCTTGACTTCACCCCCACCCTCCGCTGGCGGAGGAGGAGGACTGGTCGGTTCGCTGGTCGGAGGCTCAGGGACGAATAGCGCTAGCGCTTCCTCGATGAACATGACGTCTCCTACCACGGCCAGTCCAGGATTCAGTCCGTCATCCACGGCGACCTCTCCCGTGGGATCTTCGGATTACATGGTAACCTACCCAGGGTGTGTGATCTCGGTCAAGAACACTCCCAATCAAAAAGGTCGACCTTCCTCCGTTTCGTCGCCCTTGGTCGATTCTAGCTATGGCTTGGGGCTGGGTATGTCACCACTGAACGATCGGAAGCGGTCTCTGAGTGAAGAATGTTTTACGCGTCATGGAGCGACGCCCACACCGCAACAGGCGCAACAGCAGCCGCACTCGTTTGCAGCGGCTATGAGCGCCACTCAGATGATGAACCATTTGGATATGACGGCGGCGGCCGGAGGATTGGATCCTACAGCCTCTGGGATGTTGATGATGTCAGCGGGAGGGTATCATCACCATAATTCGCAGCATGCACAAAACCCTCCACAGCAACAACAGCAGCAGCAACAGCAGCAACAACAACATCACCATCATCCATTCCAACCGCAAGAGCAGCATCATCACACTCATCATCACTCTTCTCAGCCGCATCAACACCAACACCACCATACGTTGCCATCTGGCATGGCAACGGCTACAGGTTTCCGCCCAGCCACGTCCTCTGCGCCTTCTTCGACTTCATCCGCGCAACAACCGCAACTACATTTTCATCCGCATCAGCACCAGCAACACGTGCAACATCAGCAACATCAGCAACAGCAGCAACATCAGCAACAACATCAGCAGCAACAGCAGCAGCATCCTCACAGCATAGTTGTTGACCACTCTTTCTAAGTCTTCCTCTTTGTGAACCGCATTAAAGTTATATGGTTTTATTACAATTGGGTAATTTTGTACAAGGTGAATCCGAAAAAAATGAAAGAGAAGGTGAGAATGATGGGAGGGAGGGGTTTTTGGATCCTTTCCACGGGAAAGGAAAGGAAAGGGGGCTTGATTTTGCATCAAAAATGTCCTTGTTATTGCTGTAGAGTTTGATGTCTTTCTTTGGCCTCTGCAAAGAGTCGGGTCTGTTCTTCCAAAAGCTCCTCGACCGACTTTCCAGAGTTTTCCAGCCTTCCAGACTTTTTGTCCTTGTCCTTGACTTTTTGTTGGGTCTTGTGATCCTGAAGAACAACCTCGACCTCTGGCAGGTATGCGTCGAATCCGAGTGCCTAAAAGAGATTCCAGGACAAAGGTATGTGTTAGAGAGGCTGCCCCAAAGACAACAAAAACTCCACCCAGTGACATCGAATATGCTCGCTCCCTGTGTATTTGTTGAGATTGATTGCTCCTGATCCTGCTCCTAATGACGATATTCCTGTATTGAAATGGGGAGGCGTAGTAGCAATTGGATGTCGAAGTGTACCTTGAGAGCTGTGATGACATGCTCGGCAGCAATAGTCTTCTTGGTTTCCTTCTCACAAATCTCGTTGGCTTCTGAGGCAAGCAGGTGAATAAATTCTATTCAAGATACCACAAGAAAAAAAAAAGTTTAGAAACAGCCTGGACCAAATGTCGTAGCCTCAAGGGTCTCCTGTCCTCCCATGCGAGTTTATAGAAACAAATGGTGTTACCAACACAGCAATCGATCAGGAGATCACGAGTATCCTTGGCGCATGCAATGTCGTCTGGCATCATTTCGTTAATAAGCTTCTGTACAGTTGCTGCAAGTTGTCAAGGGCCCAGAGAAGGAGAGAGGGAACGTTAATGCATGAACGGGAGTGAAGCCGGTGGACTCCTGAAGGCGTGCTAGGTCCTGAGGATGCACTGATGCACTTGCCTTTTGGCAACGACAAGTCGTCTTCATTGTTGCCGCGTTCGGTGTCGCTCATTGGAGGTGATGTGTCTTTGGCGGGTTGTGGAGGGAAGCGTGAAGACTCGTGCTAGGCGGACAGTCGGAAAAAAAAGCGCCATAAGAAAAAAAAAATGATGACGTAGGCATTCCATTTTTTTTTGATTTTTTTGACATACCATTCCATCTGTCCACATCTCAACCAGCCATCCATCACATCACAAGTAGACGCCAAAACAGCCTTCGATTGACACTGCAAGCTACCAACATACAGATACAGCCATGTCCAAGGACGCTAGCAAGGAGCCGCAGGAGGTCACCGACTTCAACAAGGAACTCTACAGCCTGTTTGATTCCAAGAGTGCGTCTGCCTCAAAGATTGAACGAATCACAAAGATGGCCATGAAGTCTGCCAAGGTAATAACCACGGACCGCGCCACCCCTCGTCTTTCCCCCCCTCTTTTTCTTCATCAAACAGATACTGCACTGGTGTTTGTGTATTCATTGTAACCAAGTGTTACCATGGCGTCTGATGATCTCGTTCAGAACTTTTGTTGACTGGAATACTGACTCTTTTCTCCTGTTGTTTCATCACTAGCACTACAAAAATATCGTCTATCTCACGGAGAAGTTCATCACCAGATGTGTACCGGAATACAAATTGACAGGATTGTACGTACTGGATTCGATTTGCCGGACCTCACACTCCATCAAGCAGAAAGGATCGGGTGGATCTTTAACGGGGGCAGAATATGTGGGACGGTTTGAAAAGAACATTGAGGCCCTGTTTGCAGAGTTTTGCAAGGTTCAGGAAGACAAGGAAAAGGTATGGATTTGTTTGAACAGAACCTTCTATTTTTTCAATGCTTTTAAGAAAAGTTAGCCCTCCTCTCCCATACCGACATGGACGTCAAGAATCAAAAGCCATGTGTCGCCATCAGTACCACACCAACAGGATATTCAGGACTGTCAGGATAAAAGGCTTGATCGAGACGGGAGGGCTACATAACTAAAGTAGGGGTGAGAGAGAGAGAGATCTGGAAAAATTGTGAAAGCAATGCCTTTCCTTCAACTCTGGTTAAATCCACTGCCCATCCTTGACTCTTGTATCCGTTGGATGCCTGGTGAAATGAGGCCCAAAATAATATACCTTTTTCTATTTTTTGCCCTATACGTGGATGCCAACATAACGACATGGACTCATAGAACGGACAACTCTGGATTGCATTACTGGACTATTTTCATTGGGCACAGGACTAAACTTCATTACAGCACTCTCTCAGCAACCACAACCACCCCCTTGCAATAAAGGCTCTTTTAACGTAGACGAAGCCGCACAAATGTATGACTGGATGGAATCTAAACGCGTTGTCCTCTTTTATTCTCTTCTATATCTCTATGTTTGATCCATTCGTGGCATCGTCGTGCATCGCGTTTTGCCCCCATGTATGGCGTCGTGTACCTGCCTGCTATACCTGGCCTTCCTGTCCCCTTCTCGTCGGAATTTGATCATTGGATTCATTTGAACAGGAAAAGGTCAAACGGGTGGTCGAAATCTGGGAACGATCCTCGACGTTCTCAAGCTCTGTGATCGAGAACATCCGCAAGACTTACTTCCCACTCTTGGAGACCAAGAAATCAACACCTCCTCCCCCACCGACGCCACCCGTGCGGTCACCCTCCCCACAAAGAGGTAAAAATAAGAAGCATGGGACACTTTGCTGTCAACATTGTTACATAAAGCTTCACTCTTTATGAACATCTTTTAACCCGCCTTGTTATCATTTCATGTAGAACCCGAGCAAAGTGAG
Organism: Entomortierella parvispora; assembly: GCA_963573315.1. NCBI lineage: Eukaryota > Fungi > Mortierellomycota > Mortierellomycetes > Mortierellales > Mortierellaceae > Entomortierella > Entomortierella parvispora. The sequence continues at coordinate 2,558,451 of OY752146.1, forward strand.
GCGGACAAAGCAGCATCCTTGATTTCATCTCTAGCGGCATCTCTTGCACAGAATGGCACCAACCTCAACATCTCGCCATTGACAAATGATTATACCTCCAGTTCCACCTCCATGCCATCAGCCACATATCCTACCCCCGCCACCTCCCACACATCCACTGGAATTTACGCCTCCTACTCCAATCCTTCTGTCGATGCACCCTCCGACCCCAGGATGCCAAAATCTTCTGCGTCTTCGGCTGCTCCTACCGCGAATGCGAGCGCGTTTTTAAGCGGAATTGCAGATCCTTCCTCTGCCCTGGCTCTGCAGACATTGTTGGCCACGGTCTCGCATGTCAATGCTGCAACGGCAACACCGGCGGCGGCTTCGCCTTACATGAACACCTACTCACAGCCGACAACTCCTCAAGTGCCCAGTGACCCGCGCGGAGGCTTCCAGTCAGATTTGCCCCCGGTGCTGCAACAGCTGCAGGGGTTCCTATCGAATAGCTATACCACGAATCAGGAAACGTTCATCAGTCCCAATAATAATAGCTTGATGCCATCGAGCGCCTCATCTTCTGGAGTGGATTCATCCCCTTTCAGGAGTGGCGGCGGCGGCGGCATCAAAGGCAACATGTCCTCGTCCGCTGGGCTTGCAATTGCATCTTCTGTGTCCAGCAATGCTTTTGGCCAAGGAGGATTATCATCAACCGGAAGATCGGCGGGAGGAGCGACCACGGGCCAGTCTACTATTCCAGTTGTGCCTGGATGGCCTATGACACATCCATTGCCTCCGAGACCCGCCGCTGCCGCAGGGGCCGGGTCAGGGGCGACAGGAGGAGGAGGAGGAGCGCAGTTGACGACAGCGATGGCGTCTGTGCTGCCGGCTCGGGATCCTCGTGCAAGGGTTGATCCCCGATTTGCCGCCAAAGATCAAGGTGCACAGGCGTCTCCAATCCAACCACCGCCCCAGTCACATCCACAGCTTCGACACGCACTGCCACCGCCACCAACGACGCGTTGGCCCCTTCCTCCGACACCAGGATCCACTGCGAATACAACCGGAACGAACAAGGGGTCGACGTCAGTGGGTCATGTCCATCCATTACCTCCGCCACCTCATTTGTCTGGCATGCAACGTAATGGTGGTGGACAGAACATGGACCAACAGAATGCAGGCATTCCACAAAGACCCATGCCCCAGGCCGCGCCTTTTATGAACGGGAACTTTAACTCTGTAGAAGGTGGAACTGCAAACGGTTTGGGCCGCGGAAACCTAGGACCACGCCCAATGGATCCCCGGGGCGGTGGTGGAGGAGGAGGAAGCGCAGTACCTCCACAAACTAACATCAAAGTGGAAGAGGACCCCAGTGTTGGACCAGATCAGATCCGAGGTAAGAAGACAACCCTAAAGACCTCTTTCCGTTACGTAAATCTCTCAAGTTACTAACCCTTGCCGTGTATTGTTTTTCATTTCCTGTTTTCTTTTTCATCAGTTGTCACTAGAACACTGTGGGTGGGAGGCACTTTTATTCCAACGATCGCGGATCGCGATCTTGAAGCCATCTTCACTCCAAAAGGTCCAATTGCGACACTGATGATTAACCATGCTAAATTCAATGCGTTTATCAAGATGGCCTCCCGACCTTCTGCCGAGGCCGCCAAACGAGATCTGAATCAACAGCAGGTCCAAGGAGAGACCATGAAAGTCGGTTGGGGCTGTGGATTCGGTCCCCGGGATTGTTTTGATTATTCGACAGGAACCAGTGTGATTCCATTGGACAAGTTGACAGACACGGATCGCAGATGGTTGAGCAACAGTGTCGTCGGAGGGTTTGGACAATTAGAACCTATTCGAGGCGGTGTCCGGATCTTGGAGCCTAATATTGAGGCGGTGGGACCGGACGGTCGCGAGGCGCTGGCGATGAAACGCGGTGGCGGCGCGGAACGAGGAGGTCGTGGTCGCGGTCGGGGACGCGGAGGTCCCGTAGGCATGGACCACCAGAGCTTTGCTGCTGCTGGCTCCACTGGAGCAAACCAGCTGCAACTGGGCAAACGAGAGAATAGCGGCGATAACCAATGGAAGCCTCCAAGACAGGATGCCCAAGGAGACCAGCATGCCATCGAGGCGAGAAAGAAGACTCGATGGGAATCCTAATATATCACTGTAAATGTTGCGTAAAATAACACAAAATAAACATATCCTTCGTAAAGAAGACAAATCGACTTGCTGTCCCATGGTCTTTATTTGTTTTAATTCAGGTCAAGATCAAAGATGTCTTCGTCTTCATCCCTATTTTGACCATTATCCTGCTGCTGTTGTTGCTGTTGTTGTTGCTGCTGTTCTTGACGCAGTCTTTCTTCCTCCTTGATTCTTCCAAAGGAAGTATATGTGTCGTCTTCAGAGCTCGATCCGGAATCAAATTCTTCATCCTCGTCCTGTTCCATGGCATGGGATCCATAGCCATTGGATACGGCTTGAGGATGACCATCGCCCATGCCAGCATTCGCAATCGCAAGGCCGTCCCTGATTCCTGCCATGTCTGCCCCCGTGGCATTTGCAGTCGCTGTACCCAATGGTACCGTCGCACCTGGCATGATACTTCCATCAAGAGTCACCAAGGCGGCGGCCGGAATATGTTGTTGGTTAAGGATACCGGCACGCATGTTAACTTCGCGTGGATAAGGAGGCTCAAATGCCTGATTGGGATCTGCTGGGTTGAAGTTGGGTGGCGCCGATGTAAAGGAACTCAATCGGTTGGCGTACGATACGATTTCGCTGATGGAGACGGTCGCTGTTCACGGAACCAAGAAAGGGTGGTTTAGGATCAGAATTGCAAGGTATCGTAGGGTGCCATTTCAGATTGCCGGGGGTGGAGTTGCTTTGTTCTTACCAGAGCGAGCGTCAGCGGACGCAGCTCGCTTCTCGTCCAGGTTCTCGAGACTGGATTCCAAGACCTGCTTGGCCTCCAATAGATTAAATATCACAGACATGATGGCCTGATTCTGTTCCTCGATCTGCTGCCGTACCTGCCGGATCCGTTGTTGCTGTTTCTGGTGGAGTTCAACTATTGCCAGAGGAGAGATTTAGTTTTGGTCAGACGTGAGGAGGGGGGGGAATAAGCTGTTTTCATTGATTCATTGACATGCAGACGTTGGACGGGTCATGTTGCAACGGTCCCGATTGGAAATCTTACTCTTCTCAACGGCGCCCATTAATGTCGCGTCCAATTGAACGATCTGCTTCATGATGTCGTTTGGCGCTGCCGGTGCTGCCTTTCCGTCGGCCAAGACGTCGAGCGCGGTGAAGAGGGCATTGGTCAAACGTGAGTATTCGGTGATCTGTGAGCGGACCTGCTGGCGTAATGAATGTTGGGATGTGACGGCCGGAGATGCTGCTGTTGTTCCTGATGATGTGGCCATGGTCGCCACAGAGCTCATTGTATGTGTATGAGTGTGGGGGGTCCAAGTGAAAGCAAGGATAAGAACGCAAGTGTGTGTTGAAAGAATGTGTTCTCGAGTGCGTTGAAGGATTGTCCCTGATGAAAAAGCATGGTCTCTGTCCCTTTGCAAGGGCATGGGGCTGAACACAGCAGTCCCTGGCTCGTTTTGGTGGCGAGACGCGCCACCATTTCTCACTTTCTTTGTTTCTTGGCATCCTCCTTCTCTGGACTCCTTGATACGATGTGGATTTGTATGATCAATGATAGTGTCCACCGTTGTCAAAAGAGGCCTTCAAGTTTACAAAAGCATTGGTGTACTGTATTTGCCATATGTCAACATCATCCACAAGCTGGGGTTCATGTTCAAGTCCAGGCTCTGGGTGTGGTCCTAAGAGAACCACAGATTTGCTCCAATGGTCATTATCAATACTTTCAAATGGCGGGGACCCTGCAGGCATAGCAGAGGTAGACTTTTCTCCACTTATTGACTTCGAATCAAGGCTCTGGCTTGGAGAGATCTGAAAAGGACCAGAAGTTGCTGTGCGTTAAACCATTCAGGATCGACCTGCAGCAACCCAGCTGGAGGTGGTGTGAATAGGAAATGTTCTCCGGATCGCCCAGCAGGTGCGAAGGGTGGATGAGGAGCATGCCGGACGATGACCCGGTGCGGTACACATTATTGAGACTTGAAATGTCGAACACACAGAGCTTGTCAACGGAAGAAATCGCAGGAAGCAAACGTCAAGGCTCACGTTCATTCAATCTGAACGACAACGTGAAATGCTGAATGAGAGCACCCAGAGAGAGGGAGAGAGGGGAGGGGGATCGAGCCCACAAGTGACGAAGTTTGCAACCACAGAAAAGAGGACCTGGGCCTGGAGAAGGACGACAAGCTGACAGGGCGACAGAGCGCCAGACTTGCTGCTGGTTCATTCTTGTTCCCATCTCTCTTTCATCGGTTCATTTTGTTCCTTCTCCTCTGTCCACCACCCTCCTCCTCCACCACCACACCATCGTCGCATCACCACTCCTCTTGCGCACAGCACCCTTTGTTTCCGCCCCACCCCCTTCCTTTGTTATTCTCACACTCACTCTCTTCTCTCCATTCACCCCATCCTCCTCCTCCTCCTCTTCCTCCTCCTCTCCCTCTCCTCCTCCCCCTGAGATACCCGCATCATCGCTGTGTCGACACACAAGCCAAATACACCCAGACACCCTTTTTCTCTTAAGGACTCGAACAACATCCCTTACCCAGGCAGACTTGATTCTCTTTATTAACCCAGCATGAACAATGCGGGCATACACCAGCCCGCCGAGGTCGAGGAACTGTACTCGAGTTGGGCGCTGCTAATCCTGACTGTCTTGCTGATCGGGGCCATGTGGACGTCCTACTACCTTCAGGTCCGCAAGGTCACCTCCATCCACGAGACCGTCATCTCTATCATGACTGGTAAAGAAAATGCACCGCCTTTTCAAGTTTGTTCAACCCACTTGGTGCAGCTAACGGGAAAAGAATGCGAGACTAATGACTTCTGTGCCCTGGCATGCATACACCCGTCCTCTATCTATAGGCATGATTGTTGGGTTTATCATTCGAGTCGCTCCAGGAGAGATGGTCCAGGAGATGGTGACTTTCAAACATACAGTGTTCTTCAATTTGCTCCTGCCTCCCATCATTCTTAATTCCGGCTACGAGATGAAGCAGGCACGCTTCTTTCGTAACCTCGGATCGATTCTTACGTTTGCGTTTGTGGGCACATTTATCTCGGCCTTGGTCGTGGGCACGTTGGTGTATCTGTTGTCTTTGACGGGTTTGGAGAGCCTTGAGTTGAGCTTTTTGGACAGCATGATCTTTGGAGCGGTCTTGTCGGCAACAGACCCGGTGACAATCCTGGCCATCTTCAATCAACTGAAGGTGGATCCCAAGCTGTACTCGGTCATTTTTGGAGAGAGTATCCTCAACGATGCCGTCTCGATTGTCATGTTTGAGTAAGTCTCAACAAAGGTTGGAGAAAAAAAACAGGCTTGGCACATCTGGAATTTTTGACGCTAATCAACTCTATGTCATTGCGCAATTATCTTTGATTTTTGTTGTTTCTCTTCTATTTGGGCAACTTTAGGACCCTGAAAAAGTACCGTGGAGAAGACTTTCATCTTGGAAACGTGGTGCACGGAGTGTGGACCTTCTTCTTTGTCTTTATCGTGTCGCTGATGATCGGGGCGTTGATTGGACTGATCGCGGCGCTGGCGTTAAAGAAGACCAACATTCACCTGTACCCGGGTTTGGAATCGTGCCTGATTGCGTTGATGGCATACGGATCCTACTTCTTTTCGAACAGTGTTCATCTCTCGGGAATTGTATCGCTGCTGTTCTGTGGCATCACCCTCAAACATTACGCATACGAAAGCATGTCCCTGAGAAGCAAACGGACGACCAAGAGTTTGTTCCAGGTTCTGGCGCAGTTGTCTGAGAACTTCATCTTTATTTACTTGGGCCTGACGCTGTTCACGGAGATGGACTTGGACTACAAGCCGTTGTTTATCTTCTTTACCTTTGTAAGACTTTGGGAATTTGTTATCTGACGCTATTGTGCCTGGAAATGGAGGAATTAAGAGTATGGGATTTTGACATGGTTTCTTGCTATCCTTGCTTTTTAGGTCTTCATTTGCATTTCTCGTTACGCGGCCGTGTTCCCTCTGTCGTCCTTGATCAACATGATCTCTGTCTATGTCTTTAAGCGATCTGATACCCTTTCACGTCCCCACCAAGTCATGTTATTCTGGGCAGGATTACGCGGTGCTGTCGCATTTGCACTGGCGGCTGGATTGGACGGAGTCAAGGAAAAGGCAGCACTGAAGACAACAATTCTGGTAGTCGTGGTCTTGTCTGTGATTGTCTTTGGAGGTACGACAGCTAGGATGTTGGCGATTTTGGGAGTCAAGATGAACTGTGTCGATTCCGAAGGCGAAAGTGAGGAGGACGAAGGAGGCGATGATTATTATGATCGGGACCGGGACAGAGAGATTTATTTGGCTGACGATCCCTACGGACGCGGATCCGATGGTCAGGCCCTTTATTTGCAACCCTCCTTTTCCAACTCTGAGCTTTCGCTGCAATCCCGGCCTTCGGACGATGAGTATGTGGGAGGGAACGGAAGTGGATCATCGGGATCGTCGACTGGATCTGCGCCGGAACGTGGACCGTACAGCCATCATCACCACCAATACCAGCGAGATATCATGCCTCTCCCTGTGGCTTCGGCCAACCATCCAGATGATACCCATTGGTTCTTGTCATTTGATGACCGGTACCTGAAACCCATCTTTTCACGATCCAGACAATGGAACCGTAGCCGGAGAAAATTCTCTGGTCCAACTCTTCAGCAACATCACAGAAGTCATCGCGCGGCTCAAACATTAGGGGCCATGCGAGGAGGCGCCTCAAGCATGACCACTGGGCGACACACCAGATTTGCGTCTGCAAACGGAACAACGTCGGGAGCAGCGGGAGCGACAGGAAATACCCTCGGGAGCTTTTTGAATGGACACGGAAGCAATAGTAACCTCATAGGGACCTTCAATTCTTCGACAGGTGTATCAGGTGGAGGTCGACGGTTGTCGACTGATTTGATGGGTGACGAACTGGGGATGAGCCATGTCCGGCGGGAACTGGATCGACGGACCGCAGCGATCGGGGGAAGTCAACACGGCAGCAGTAGCAGTTTGAACAATCTCGGAAACACTACCAGCAACAACACCGGTAACACAAATAGTGGCTTGATCTCTGGAAAGATCCACGATATCTAAAAACAACAAATAAAACCCCTCATTACCATTCACTCCTTGTGTTTCTTGTCGTCTTTCTGCCACCCAGCGGTCTTTTTCACCTCCTAACCCCCTGCTTTTTTTTCTGCGGTTTTCATTTGTTCTCCATCAGTTTTCTAGCTTTCCGTTATTCCGCGGTTATGATTACTTGTGTGTCCCTGTCCTCCTTGCCTCCTATCCATCTTACCTCCTCACTTATACCTGCTCAAAATAAAAAGAAACTGGGGTCGAAACATGAAAAAGATACAAAAAGGCAAACTGGGAAGAAGGGTGACCGTCGCGGGTACATGTGGTTCACTCTCTTTACCGTCGAATAAAAGGCACAATCGCGTTTTTTTCCTTTTCCATCATCATCATCTTTTCTCCCTTTCGCACTCGCCACAACTGGATAGAAAACGTTAGTGCAAACTGCCCTTCCCAAACAAACAAACAAACAAACAAACAAACAAGCGAGATGCGATTGACCATCCTTGCCGCCATTAGTATTGCCGACGTCCATCTCTACTTCGGGTATCGCCCCTCCTCCTACTCTTGAGCAGCTTTACCACAAATGCGATGGCTCCCGTCTCGGCTGCAACACCAAGAGACCAAAGACGGCAACCTTGCAGGCGGTTTCGCCTCCTGGCTGATAATAGTTGAGAGAGATCTTATTATCAAGAACCCTCCACCCAGTTTTGTCCCATCCCCGCTCGACGTAAAGACATTCCTCCCATGTATTGCTTCTGCTAATTTTACTGATCATGAAATCTATATCGACCACCGTGCTTCCCGATGATTACTGCTGGATCCAGGCCGCCAAGTGCTTTTTATGTACGTCGAGAACGGAACCACACCATGCTGCCTGTACACGTTGTAACAGGTGCGCGCGTCTGAACCTGGATTTCTGATGGAGGGGCGTGATCGACTCCAGAGGCACTATTTTGATGCGAATTCTCAGTTCTTGGCGTACTATGGCGAGGTGCGTCAACGCACCAGCGATCAACAAGAGGGCCATATGGAGAGCTGGAGCCAAAAGAGGATCAAAAACAACCCTGCAATCGTTGACAGGGTCGAGAGAGCGAAAACGAGATCCATTAAAAGATGACTACTCAATCTGTAGTGCCTCGGTCTACTCAGCTACGCGTCTCGCTAAAGCCCGTCTCCGTCTCGGCGATGGATTTAGATCCTACAACAAACTCGTGGAATAAACCGACGCGCTGGGACTCAATTGAAGCTAGCAGCCTCGCCGACTAACATTCCTAACAGACGCTATTGTAGTTATACTTCCATTGATAATGAATTCCCCTTGGATTTTCAAGAATCGGCCATTGATAAAGGGTAGATCTACTGAAATGTTATGGACGGATGACTGCCATGAGGCGAGTTTATTATCTGGATAAACACTCTTAGTTTTCAAGTTTGACTTGTTGGTTGTGGAGTGAAGGAAGCGGAGGTCGCTTGGCAGACATGGGAGGTCCTCCTGACCCAGGAGGGGTCGAGATCGACAAAGGTGCCACCATGGCCATATCAATTGAGCCATGATCCCGACGTATGCCATTGGGGTCGTGATGGTGCTGCTGCTGTTGTGGTGGTGGTGGTGGTGGACCGTCGGCCTGTCGACGGCCATACATGGCTGCAACACCTCGCTGCTGCTGGTGCTGTTGCTGCTGGTACGTTGTCGACCCAGGGGGGTATGAATACGGTGCAGAACCATAAGGCGTTGGCGGTCCAGAACGCGAACCTGCCTCACCGAAATATCCTCCTTGATCACGGCCAAATTCCTCTCGACCCCGAGGGGATGCTGGTTCATGATGAAGTGGAGGTGGACGCACAGATCGGAAAGAGGAGGACGACATCTCGTCCCGGCCAAACGAATCCGTAGGTCCATGACCACTGCCCGCAGAATAATGGTATCTTGGGCTCATCTCTGCTGTAGTTGGGGTACGTGAAGGCGGGGACATGGACCGTCGATGAAGGTCGCGTGTCATGACCTTGGGTGGCAAAGGTGCGCCGCCTCCGTATCTCGCCTGTCGTTCTTGAGACCTCTTCTCGGTCTCATAGTCCATGGAGCTATAAGATCGCGCTGGCATGTACTCTCTTGGATCACCTCCTTCCTTGCCAGACATCCCATCACGAGATGGCTCCCGCTCGTGGTAAGAACTGGTCCGGGAAGGTATTCTCTCGACTCCTACCATCCCTCCTGCTCCATAGGGATGCACGCGTTCATTGGGAGGCGCCGCTCCCGAAGCCGCGGGTCCGCCATTCGAAGGTGGGGGACCGGGTCCATCAAAAGGTCGTGAAACAAATCCCTTTTCCCTTCCATAAGACTCGTGTCTGCTTGCTCCTCGAGGTTCCACTGGATCCTGCTGAAATGACCTAGAACGTTGGTCTCCGCCTCCGTTACCCCCCACCCCCCAAGGACTCACAGGAGGTCGAGAACGATCATACTCTGTCGTGGATCGACGCATCGGTTCCCGCTCTGCCTCTGGACGACGACCATTGGGATTTGATCTAGGCACGGGGTCTGAATTAGGGGGAGGAGGGTGTCCTGAGGGAAATCCTGAAGGTGGCAACACCTCTCGACCGTTAGGGTCGTTTGGATACTGTGTTGGCGGTCCTCCGTAGCTAGAAAGTGGGCGTGTCATTGAACGGTTGGGGCCTTCGTTTCCAGCCATCTCGCGCGGGTTCCCTTGCTCTCCTCGATTCTCGTGTGGCGGATAAGAAGCACTGCCTCCGTTACGATGCCACGCATCCATGGTCATGGTGCGGGGAGGTGGCATAGACGAGGGCGCAGCATGGTCTGGTGGATAAGATGCCGATGGGGGGCCACGACCAGTCGAGGGCGAAGACCAGCTTGGATGGCGCATCCGTGCATCTTGGGGTCGTTGTTGATGCTCTGGTCCCCATTGTCCGACGCCGTCGGGTCCTGCTCGCTGAGGGCCCCACTCTGACCGCGGTGAGGTAGGTGACGGACGTTTCGTATCATGTCCATGTGCAGGGTAGTCTGACTGAGAATGCATCAGTCTTGGTCGAGAGGGTGGTCGATGCTGGTCTGGTGCATAGGAACCTTCGGGGTACCGTCCAGCGGCCAAAGGTCCTCCATCGACAGCCTGACGAGAGTGTGGGCTACCATGCGATGGATATTCTCCGGGGGGCATCTCTGGAAGCTCATGGCCCTGATGTCCCTGATGTGACCACGATGCAGCGTGTCTCGGTACTGCGGGCGCAATGGGTCGCTTGTCTGAGCCGCCGGGTCCTCCTATGACCATTGGACCTGACCCGGACCTTGGAGGGAATGTCGAGGTTGGAGAATGAGGTCCAGCGCTTGGTGGTTGACTTTGAGCATACGACGAATGAGAGTATGAACGTGCATGCTGTCCATGATAGTTGACTTCATCCTTAATGGCACCAGGAGGTGTAATAGCTCGTCGATCCGCTGTGTTACTTCGGTGCACAAAGCTCATGGGTGCAGATGCAGTGGACGTGCCTGGGTATCTGGGGTGACTTTCTGACTCGCGAGGGGGGTAAGGCGCTCCGATCTCTCTAGGAGGTATCCTGCTGTGGATGCCAGTAGGTGCTGGGCCTAGATTTGGTGCCGAACGAGGCATCATCATGGAAGACTTTGAATCCTTCGGCTTTTGGGTTGTCGGTGATATCACCATGGGAGAAGTAGGTGAGGGTGACCTCGTGAAACCAGAAGAGGGGTGGTTGGAGTCTCCATGACTATTATCCTGCATCGATGGCCCGCCATTCGAAGGATCCACCATTCCATCGTTCGAATGACCAGACTCATCCTCTGGTGAAGGTGTCCTCGCCTCATTTCCATGGGCAGCTGATGATCCTGAGGATGGTCCTGGATAGCCGCTGCACCTGTTGTGTCCAAAATCCAATCGCAAGTGGCGCGTTAATGCGTCCTGGCGGACGAAATTCCTGTGGCATTCGGGACAGCTGTAGGGCTTGATCCTCCAGTGAGTTCTCATGTGACGATTGCAATCGTGGAGCCTGGAGAATGCACGGGCGCTATTGGGATACGAATTTAAAAAAGGTTAGGAGAGATTCAAACGTCAACATGTCATCTTCAACCCCATCTTTAGAATGTTGGGTTGTCTCAACGGTCTTACCAGTGAGTAAAAGAGCAGACAAAGGGTCGCTCTTGTGTATGAGTTCTTTGATGCGACTTGAGGTTGAAGGGCCGAGTAAAGTACTTGTCGCATTGAGGACACTTGTGCCTCGCAGGTGTGGTTCTCTTCTTGCTGCTTCCATTATTGACTCCAGAGCTGGTGGCGGTATCTGGCTCGCCTTCACCATCGCCTTCACCCTCATCACCCTCGGCCTGACCCTCATCTTCCTCAGATCCATTGCCATCTCCAGAATTGTCCATAGGGTCCTCCTCTTCTTGCTTGAGACGACCATATGATTCTGAGCCCATGGGTCTGTATTCCCAACGAGTTTGAGGTTGCTGGCTCCCATCGCTATTGTTGTTGACATTGTCTCCATTGAATTGGTGACGCGACACGTCTTTGTGGTTGCCGTTTAGATCGGGATTAGACGAATTTCCCGGTCGGGAGGGGGTGCTGGGAGGGTGGTTACTGCTGCTGCTATTGTTGTTATTGTTGTTGATGTTGCTATTGCTGTTGGTGTTGTGATAAGGGTCCATGCCTTGGCGGTATCCACTCTCTTCTTCGAAATCGCCATCCTCTTCCATTAGTTCATCAACGTTTTCTTCGCTATCCTCATCCCTCTCGTTCTCGTCGCCAAGGCTATCCTCAGCATCCATGCTGTGGTCTTTTTGACGTTGGTCGTGGGCAGTGGAGTATCGAATATTGCTTTGGTGCTGTTGATGTACAAAGCTTCCTTGCTTGGACCTCTGATCCATGTCCTGGTGCTGGAAACGCGTCCTGTCTGTTGGACGATCACTCTGGTTGTCCGCAGCGTGACTGGGATGAATCTCTGCTGCATCTACTGGACCCATGGCGGCGGTGTTGGTATCGGATCGAGAAATATGGCTGTTGTAGCCCTCAATGGGCCTCTTTTGGAACGGAGCCGACCGGGACTCTTCGCGTGAAGAGGACAAGGTCAGGGGAGACTGTGCGACGGTCACGGCGGAAGGTCTGAAAGTAGGGGATTGTGGGAGGTCTAGAACGGGCATAGGACCTCTGTGTTAGCTAATAATCGTGGGAAGAAGAAGGGGAGAAGAAGGGGGGAGGGAGGAAAGATGGGAAGGGGAAGGGCGCGGCAAGAGGGCGATGCAGTGCAGTTGCAGTGCAATGTAGTCAGTGCAGCAGTGCGATGCAGCGCACAGCGACGAATCGGGAGGACGAAATCAAAAACGTCCATCGATTTTGTCCTTTTGTTTTTTTCCGTCATTGTGCGCGGGAATGAGGGGTGGTGGTGGTGGTGGTGGTGGGAGGGAGAGGAGGGGGGGTAAACACAAAGGATGACAGGGAGGGGAAGGGGGACAAGAGATACAGGCAGACAGACAAACAGACAGATTGGCAGGCAGAAAGAAAGAAGGAGGTAACGCGAGGAGGCAGTAAGATTCGCCCATTTCCTCTGCCGCTGCAAGTCTGCAGATTCGTCCACTGCAGGCAGAACAAGAAAAGAAACTGGAGACAGACAAGGCGTTCCAATGGTCGTCATTGGGGTCATATTTTTTGTTCTCCCTACCTAAACTGTTTGGAGTGGATTGCATAGGTCAACTCCTGATTCGCGTGCGGTCGATAGGATGACGATGCTCTGCTGCTGTTTGCCGCTGCCCCTGGAGGATTGGATTGAACGGGTCGTAGTCTGGTAGCCTGGTCAATTGCCCCTTCTATTTATATGCAAGTCCCTGGCGACACTTTTCTTATTTTCCCTTTTTCTGCGAGGATACAAAGATGCGAAAAACGTGTGAGTGGGGCATGCTTATGAGATAATGACGAGAGATAGGAACATGATGTGTGTTGATGGCTGTAGTGAATGTCAGCGAGGAGAAGGACAGGGAAAAGGGGATGGTCATGGACCCAGGCCGTTCTTTTTTCCCGTTCATCTCGCACCCTCTCACTTGTTCCCTTTCCTTTGGGTCTCTTTTCCCAAAGAAGGAGAGCTGTTAGCCGAGACTCGTTGAACAGAGAAAACAAGCTCATGGGGGGTGGAATACAGGAGGAGAGTCTGAAAGATGGGGCCGAGGGGACAACCCAGGAGGGCCCAGGAGCATGCAAAGAAGGGAGGAACACGGAACAGAGAAAAAAAACCACGCGCATCGCGCATCCATTCAGCCACAGGGACCAAGGGAGTCCCGCAGGACGAGATATGAACGTCGACAAAAAAACTTCGTGCTTATTAAAACAACGAGAGGACGAGGTGCAGGAGAGTGGCAACGTGTGATCGAAGGCGTACAAGAAGGGCAGGAAAGAGGGTTCAGGCGCAGGCTGTAGGGGCACGATTTGGTTTGGTTTGGTTGGACCGTCGAAAAAGCAACGGGCAGGCGGCTCTGATGCACCACTCCAACACAGCCTCAAGGCAACGTCGACAATCAAATAGAGAAAAGCTAGATAGATTGACACGAGGCAAACACGGACGGGTCCGGGAGAACAAAAGAGAAAAAAAAGAAGGGTGGTGGTGATGAAGGATGGGGGGAGGAATACAAGGGAAGGGTTGAACAAAAGCAAATGGATACGAGATTTGCGGACAAGGTGAGCGCGAGGCCGGCAGTAAAGGGCAAGCAAGGAAGGAAAGATAGTAACACCGACCGAGAAAGAACAGAGAGAGAATTGGGCTGACAAAGGCCGCATCAAGGAGAGGAGGGGCGAGGAGGTGACTGTGTGTGTATGTGTGTCTGTGTGTGATGTGTATGGACGTCCATACACAACAGAGGATACAATGCAGTGTGTGGGAATGGACCAATGGACAAATGGACAAGGATGAAGGAGATGATGGCTGCGGTTTACCAGAAGAGGGCAATGTGCCTGATGCAGACAGCTGTGCGTGTGTGTGTGAATACGGGAGTGTGCTGTGTATGTGTGCAAGTGTGTGTGCGAGTGTGCGAGTGTGCGAATTGCTGTGCTGGGTCGAGGTGTGGAGAGGAGGGAATGGACCGAGGAAAGGACGGATTAGGCTGAGGATGGGAGCATGTGGGTGGATTGATTGACAAGAGGAAAGAAGGAAGGAAGAGAGGGGGGCGAAAGAGCGAAGGAAAGGAAGGAAAGGAAGGAAAGAGTACAGCAGAGCATAGCACACAATAGACTACCACGCAACGCAAGCCAAGGAAAGGAAAGAAGGGAAGGAGCAGAACCAGACTAGGCCCATCGTCAGCCAAGAGAAGACTCGCCCAGAGCGCAGACTCGACATGGGAAAAACAGGGACGACGACGGGCAGACGGGCAGACAAGAAGGCAGGCAGGCAGACAGGCAGAACAGGCAGACAGGAAGACAAACAGACAGACAGGCAGGCAGGCAGCAATTGAATTGGACAGAACAGAGCTGGGCAGGGGATGGGAACGCGCGCGTTGTCTGCACTCTGACGCTGAGCTGTGTGAGCGGGGCGCGTCCTTCCCTTCGTCCTCCTTCTGCTCTCTGATTGAAACGGGAATGAATAGAGGGGGGGAATTGCAGACTGTGGCTGTGTGTGTGTGTGCGTGCTTTCCTTCTTTTTTAATATATCAGTCCATCATTCAATTCTTGCAATTTCTCCTGCCTGCCTGCCCCAAAGAATGGACGGGCGGACACATGGGGCGGACAGGGCGACAAACGGGCGAGGTGGTTGCCCCCAGTTGATCCACTGTGGATCGTGGCAGATGCAACGCCATGGTCCCCCGATGGGATCTTACTGCACAGCACAATCGTTCCGCTCGTTAGAATGGGATGGGCGAGAAAACAGAGAGCACGAGCAAGAGGTCGACTCCCTTTGCCAAGAAGAAGAATGGGAAAGCGAGGTCGGTTCATTCCCCGTTCATTGTATTCCTCCGGGGAATAAACTTGACGAGATGGAATAAGAGACTGCCGAGAGACTGGATGGAAAAAGTGAGAAAATGAGAGGACGAGGAGGGTGCAGGCGAGGTGGGGCGACCAAGAAGGTGCCAGTTAGTCTAGTTCATTCCTCCCTCCTCTCTCCCCTTCCCTCTTCTCTCTCACACACATTTTCCCCCCACGCAAGAACAACACATCAACAAAACAACAAACTGCGGACAAAAAGACAAAGTCAAACTTTCTTCGATACCCCTTCTGTTGTCGCGGCTCTCTATTTTTTCGTTTGGTTTCTTCCATTCTGTGGCTGTGAGTGACCAAAAAGTTAGTAAGCAGAGCATGGGTGTGTTTGGAGAAAGAGAACAAAGGGAGAGGGGGAGTTTGTGGATGTGTGCTCAGTCTGTGTGCAAACCAAGCAATATTCATTCATTCGCGTAGCGTCGCAACTGAACATCATGAGCTGAAATCGATCAACACACACACACACACATGCAGCAACAACAGGAACAACAACAACAAACGACCAACATAGAAACATGGCTGTCTCTCTTCACGTCATGTTCTTCAAAAAAAAAACTTGAAGAACCCTAGGTCATTGCCCCAATTTCATCCCTTTTGCCCTGTTTTCAAAAAAGAGGAAACAGAGATCATCTCATTTTCCGATTACTTCCCCTTCTAGCTTCAAAAAAAACAGTAGCGCATCGTGTTCTTTCCCTTGCTCTGCCTCAATTGCATTCTTGCAGACTTCAATAATTCACATAAAGACGATGAAGGGAAATCAAAGAGGAAGGGAAGCAAAGCCATGTCCATGGACCCGTCGTACAAGGGCCTGGGCCTTCGGAGCAAATATCCATTGGAATAGCTTGACTTTCAAGAGGAAAATACAAAGTAAAATCGTAAAATCGCCCTAACTTTGAAAAGAAAACGACCAAAGTGGACGACAGGCCCGGATTGTCTCCTTTTTGAGAGTGGAAGATGTTGATCAGGCTCACATCACCAATGCTCCCCTCTCCCATCCCTCACGATCCTCTACAACACGCACTTCTGTGTCTACGATGGACACCGCTTCGGACAACCCTATCTTCTATCTGCTGCTCTTGTTTGTTTTTGTTTTCTCTGTCCCCCTTTGCCAATTGCATGCCAATCATGAATTAGGCACGGTCTTATTAGCTACGCTGCATCCAAAATGGCCCAATGGGCGAATGAGAGTGGGATACATGCTGCATCCCTCATTGCCGGCTCCTTCTTTCCCTTTCGCGAATGAGCTTGTAGACAGTCGAGAAGAAAGTAAAGACACAAACTCGAACATCAGCCCCACCTAGACCATTGACAGCAAACCCTGAAGGCATCTCATTTCCAATTCTGTTTTTCTTTTTTTTTCTCTCTCTCTCTCATGATTGTGCATGCTCGCTATTGTTTTGATGCAGTCTTGGTGATTGCTTCTCTGTCATGCAGCTCTCTGTCTCTCTCTCTCTCCCTGCTGCTGCAATGCACCACACACGAGGAAAAAACCCTCGTCATCTTGCCTCCGCCCTCGCCCCATCTGCTGGCATCGCACATTTCGCTTCTTTGCACAGTAATTTTTTTGTTCTAGTTATGCAGCTTGTGCATCGCAAAAAAACAAAATGAATAAAACAGGGTTAGCTGGGGGCTGCGTACAAACCCAATGTACCCTCCCAGTTCCTGAGCTCCCAATGTTACACGCCGTCATGAATGAACTTTGTGTTCAGGGAGCGAAGCAAGCGCTGGTTTTTTTTTTTCTCGCGCTTTTTTGTTGCTCACTCTCATGCCGGCCCCCCACTCGACGTTCCATTTTTCCAAAACAAAAATGAGCAGCGGAGACGATCGTCAATCCTCCTTCAATTGCCTTCTCTCCGTCTCTTGTCCTTTGCTCTCTTGGCTCATCTTATTTCTGTCGATGTTGTTGTTGTCGTCGTTGTTGTGTTGCTCCTGTTGGACTCTAAAAGCACATGGAAAGCAATTCATCTTGTTTTGCGCCATTGGTCTTGAAAAGTTGGCTTGGCCTCCTCCACCTGCTGACTTTGGTGCCCAAGGGGGGGCCAAACAATAACAACACAACAATCACCCGTCATTCTAGCCTCGCGTTCAACAACATCCAACAGAGTTGGGGAAATCACTCACTCACTCACACACGCACACGCACACGCACGCACACACAAACACAAACACTCACACAATCGTGCGCAACTCTACAGCTGCTCGTCGGGCGCAAACGCCCAATCGGCAAAAACGAAAATCATTTTTTTCTTAAAGTGGGCTGTCCCTGGCGTGTGTGGCGTTTTCGTTTGGGGGTATTTCATTCATAGTCTTTCTTCCTTGGCGCCCGAGGTAGACCACTATAGTTATTTTTGTCTGTCCTTCAGTAGGAGTGAGTTTTGCAAACGAGAATTTATCCGTCCTCTCCCCTATCCTTCCCTCTTGGAAGGAGAGATGAGAAGGGAGAGAGGGGTGAACACAGTCTGGAAGAACCTCACAGCTGTGCACCGCAAAAAAGCTCCAGCCAGATGCAGGTTTCTTGTACAATCACACCATCAGTGTCTCCCCTGTCAATGCAAGAAGAAAAACAACCCTTGGGGAAGGATGCACAAAAACCACTGTCCCCCCCTCCCCCTACCCCCCTCTCAGCAGCCGACCCGATCAACAAGAAAGCGGCAGATCCCAAAAAAAATAAAAAAAACATAAACCACATCTTGAACGTCCAAAAGATCCTTTTTTTTCTTCTTTGGTTTTTGGTGTCGACGTCCATCGACAAGTTTATCCATCATCCTCCCGTTCGTTCCCAAGGGAATGGAATTCTTGATTCCCCCTTTTTTTAACTCCTCTCTGGATTCGCAGTAGAGTAGTCATTAGAGAGGAAAACACGCGCCGGCATTCCGCCTCCTTTTTTTTTCTGTAGGTGCAATGAGCGAATTGGACAGGGATTGGTGGCTGTGCCTAGGATTCAATCGTAAATCTGAACGCGTCTTCTCCCACGCTCGAGATTCACTATTTCAATACGGTCCAAGATCAAGGATCCTATTGTCCACCCGATTTTCAACCCTTCTTCCACCCAATGGCTCCAAGTTCTTGGCTCTTGGCTGTTTTTTTTTTTTTTTTATTTTTTTTCAGATGGATTTTTCTTCCGGTATTTCTGTCCTGGGCCTGCGTCTTCAGTCGTTTTTCTTCAATGCGAGGCTGATGGAGGGCAGAGACGAGACTGTGTTTTCATCCTGGTGATGATGATGCTGTTGTGGTTGGGGGGTATCTAAAGCGGGCGATCCCGACTTTGCAGACTCTTCGGATCTCGCTGCTTCTTGTTGTTGACGGCGCACATCCGCCTCTAGACTCTCCAAAATCTCCTTGTCCTCCAGTTCCCAGTCGCCTCCAGTGGCCTCTGTAGATATTCTCATCCCTACTTGAAAAGCCGTTTTCGATTCTTGGTTTTCATCTTCAATGTCAAGGAGAGAAACCGTCTTGGACAAGGACGACGACATACTGCCGCCGCTATTTTCCTGGCTGCCCTTGGGAGATGCAACCTTGAGGGACTTTTGACGACTGGTACGACGTACCAAACTAGGAGAACGAGTGACACCTCCAGATTTGGGCGAGGATCCTCCTCCTCCTCCTTCGACCAAACCGTCTGATCCCCTCTCCAGCTGTCGAAGACGCTCCTTCTCTCGGAGTCGCTCTCGTCGTCTTTGTTCTTTGGCTTGCTGTTGCTGCTGTAATTGCTCCTCGGTAGGTTGTTGTCGCTCTTCCTCCTCATCCAAGAGTCGCAGTCGTTGGTGATGGTAATAAATGTCGTCGTGGCTGGGCAAGGGCAGTGCATCCGCTGCGGACTGGGCCAATCCTGACACCATGTCCATAGTTCGCTGTCTTGAATGTTGGAACCTGATGGAACGTAAGGAGACAAGAAGACAAGAAGACAAGAAGACAAAGGATATAAGTTTTTCTTTTTCCTTCAGCAATTAAGCCAACAGGATACAAAAGAACCTCGCCAGTTGTGTTTACCTGTCCGATTCTGCGACATCATTCACAACTGTGCGGATGCCTCCAATAAGCGATCCAAAGCCCTTGAACAGCGCACGTCCAGTGTTGACGAGCACTTCCTCGGCCTCTGGGGGTATAAATAATCCACTCGATTCTCGCCTCATCTTTCGGGACTCGCGTTGTTGATCTCTGTGCAATTGCATCTGCAAAGATGAAGGATCCGGGTGCCCTGCACTACTGAAGCTGCTTTGGCTGGAATGACCTGCCTCAAACGCAGTTGGATGGTCTCCAGCATTGGACTGAGATGAAGAGCATGTCGAGAGCGAGGAGAGTGAAGCACGGTCGCCTCGTCGACCACCGGTACCATTCGCCGAGGAAGGTCCCGTGGTATTCAGTCCATTCAAGCTGTTAAGTCCGCTGAGATAGGTCGGAAGAGGGCTGGTAGGTCGACTAGAAGACTGGATACCGCTCTCACTTCGCGCCCCTGTACTGCTGGTGCTTACACGACCACTTGTAACACCATTGGGCGTAGTAGCCGAGGGAGAGCTTGGGGTTGGTGACTGGAGTCCGTGGATTTGGTGCAAGCTGATGCCTCCGCTGACGCCACTAATACCGCTGACGCTCCCAACAACGGAGCCCCAAAGGCCTGCTCCTGTGGTTGAGATTCGATGTGAGACAGACTGGGCGCTACTATGGCCATAGAGATGCTGCTCTTGCTGTTGGATCGTCGCGCTCGCCTCTGCCTGCTGTCTAGATCGCTCTTCTATCATCATCTGGGACCAGCGCTCCTTGAGCTGTCCGAGTTCAGACAAGTTGGTTTCTAGATCTTCACGCAACTGGGCGATCCTGGCTTCCTTCTGTGCAATGACTGACAACAGCGCGTCACTGGTCTGTTGCGGGAACTCGGTGTCGGTGGGCGACTGGACCATGGCCAGGTTGCTGCTCAATGTCTGTATGTTTCGGGACTCGATCAGGGCCACAGAGTTCTGATTGTTCCAAACAAAAAAAAAAAAAAAAGAGGAGAAAGGGAGGAGGGGTTAGTGAACGATTGTAATTTCCCAGATGATGCTCTTGAGTGCCCTTGCTTCGGGCTCCTCCAGGCTCTTGGGAGGGAGGATACCTACCCTATTCATCCTACTGGGGCGACCAGACAAGGATCGATCTCGATCTCGTTCACTACTTGCCATGGTACCAGAGCCAAACGAAGACACAGAGGTGGGAGTCCCGGGGGTCTGATCTTCTCCCGCTTCCGAGAGCTCTTCTCCCAGATCCTCCTGTCGTTGTTGCTGCTGCTGTAAACGGAGCTGGAAATCCTGAGAGACGCTTCGACGGTTCAACATTACATGTTTTCCAGGCAAATGAGTCGAGGAAGGCGAGGGAGGCACAGTAGAGTCGCGGTCAGCCTGCTTTGCCTGTTTCTTGGATATCGACGAGTGTCGGCTGAGGCTGGATGAAGCTGGTCCCCCAGAAGGGAGAAGAGTGAGACCAGCACCCTTGGAAGGGGATTTCGCAATGGTCTGGGGGCGTTGGAGGCTAGAGTTGCGACTGAGAGTGGAGGAGCGCTTGCTCGTGGAAGAAGGTGGCGGGGATGCCGGAGCAGAGGGAGACAACGGCGTTGCCAAGGATCCACTCTCACTCGCTGTCCCCGTGCCTGTGACAGAGTCCTCAGACTCGGACATGTAGGCAGGAGTGGCGGGTGGTGTCAGCGACAGAGGCTGGAGCAACGATAAAGACTTGCGGTGGTCAGTCGAGTACGAGTGGCTCTTTGTACCGATGGTGTAAGCTGGTCTAGCCGAGAAGGTCGTGGGGATGGCCGAGGAAGGCAAGGCAACAGTTGGACGGGGTGATGAGGGCTCGGATGCGCGTGAGGGAGCAGCAGCGTTGGAGGGCGGGGGATGGTCCTGGTCAAGATCCTGCCACATTTGGGGAAAAGATGGATGAGGCCCGCAGGTGGAGATTGCAGATGAAGAAGAGGAGATGAAGGGGAAGAGTCAAGAATGATGATGACGGATGAAAGGAGGGTGCGCTGTGCTTTTGCGGACTGGCCTGTTTGCTTGCGCAACGTGGCTGTGGTGGTGTTGTGAAGGGCGTGAATGCGTCAACAATGATGCACAGGAGGGGAAGAGGAGAGGAAGAGACAGAGAGAGACAGAGAGAGAGGAGAGGAGACAAGAGATGAGCAGGATGGAAGGAGGGGGGGATGGAAGGAGGGGAGGAGGATGAAAGAGAAGGAAAAAAAAAAAAAAAAAGACAGGACATGGGATGGGTCCCGGTTCAAAGTGAGAGCAACGTGTCCGCTAGCCTTGTTTGCTGTTGTTGTCCCATCATGGACAAAAAAAACTGTTACTGCTCGCTGACTGCGTCTGTCGTCTGTACCACACACCCATGCAATGGCATCCCTCTTGATTTCTTGGAAGCCACATCATCCATCCACACATACACCATACACAGCCACAATGGGAACAGGGGACACGGAATACATCGCAGCACCACCTCAGGATGCAAACGATAGGACAGGGACTATCAGAAGGACCTGTTGTTCTCTGCAATGCACCTCTGCCTGCCTGTTCTTGCTCTCCTCTTCCCCCTCCCTCCCTCCGTTCGTGTCGTTTCGCGTTCGATCAGTTCCACGCGAGTTGCGCGCGGGAGTGTGCCGTGTTCCTGAACAATCGTCAAAGGGACACTTTGGTTTCACAGCGCGCGTCGCGTGTCTTCTTTGCTCGTCATGCAGACATGTGTCCTGCATTCTGCACCGGCACATGGATTCACTTGGTCTGACAAAGATGTGTTTGTTTAGATGCAATAGAACGTGATATTAAGGGAAGTGACTGAAAAGAAGAATGAAAAGTAATAGAAAAGATAGCAAATGCAAAAGAGATGGTATATGGGCGAGTTCGGTATAGAAGATAATAAAGAGTGTCTATGGACGAGGCACAAGTGGCGGCAACACAGGAAGAACGCTAGGAACGTTAGGACTCTCCATGGGGTGTGCGCGGCTATTGCTGGAGTGTTGTCCCTGGCCACTTGGAGAATGACGTTGTGGCTGTTGTTGCTGCTGCTGTTGTTGTCCAAATGAAGTATCCATTGGCCCCGGCAAGCTCACGCATGGAGAGACACGGTTTGAATAACCACTTGGTCCTTGGAGAGGCGAGCCCACTGGACTCGAAGAGTCAGTCAATGATTCAAGAGAAGGCAACCTGGTATTGTGACCATGATGTGAACCGTAGCTGCCAGCACCGGGATGGAGCTGAAGTGGCAACTGCTGTTGCTGTTGCTTTTGTTGACCGTATACTTGGAGCTGTTGAGACTGTGGCTTTGGTGAATGATGATGATGATGATGGTGGTGATGATGATGCATCGTCATCGGACTAGAACCAGCACCAGAGTGACCGCTGCTGCTGCTCCCTCCACTATGGTTTTTTTGGTGGCGAACCAGGGGCAGTGGTTGTGGTGCCCCACTCGATGCCCGACTAGCGGCGGCGGCTGCTGCTGCTGCTGCTGCAGAGACGGCAGCCGAGTGCTGATGGCTGGCAGGGACACTTGGGAGCGCACTGGCCATGGCGAGGAGGGCATTCGTGGGCGCCGATACAGGTTGATGTGTTGAGGATGTCGTGGACTGTGGGTCCAGAGTGGGTGATGAGCAAGGGCTGCTGGACGTGACCATCCCACTGCTGCTGCTAGGACACGTCCGTGAGTGGGCGCTGGGCGAAAGGGACACTCTTGAGGACGACTGTTGGTTCCTGAACAAGATTGGCTGCAAGTGGCCGCTGGCTGACATGGATCGCTTGACTCCACTGACAGAGTGACCACCGTTGTTTGAGCTGACTGAGGGCAAAGTCAGATGTTGGCCAGGAGGGCTGCTGGAAGCAGAACCAGGACGGACCCCAAGAGCCGGAATTATACCCTTGCCTGGACCAGGGATAATAGGAGGAATGGCCATGTCTGACGTCTGGGACGACGATGGTGTAGACATGGAAGAGCCACGCGACGGAGGGTGACTGTGCGAAACATTGGATGACGCGGCAACGGAAGCTTTCGGGGGTGCTGGGGATGCGGCGGTAGAGGGCAATGATTGTAAAGGCGGAGAAGAACCCAAAGGACAAGAGGAGTGCGACTCTTGGCGTTTCGCTGGCGGGCCTTGGTAGAAGAACCGCAGCGCCGCATTCTCGGACCGGAGGGAGTGGTTCTCGGCGTGAAGGGACTGTGCAGCGCGCAAAGGAGATTGATGAACGATAATCAGTGACCTTCGTCGTGTGGGTGGCGACAAATGTAGAATAGGAATGGCACTGTGCAAAAAACATTCTCTCTTTTCTCCCCCTCTTTCTCCTCTCTTACCCGCAGATGGTCCAACGCTAGGCGGAGGATTGTGCCTTTGTTTAGTTTGGCGCTTGAGGAGCAATTGGGCAGGATCTCGGCGATGTGCAGAATTGTCGAGTTTAACGTGTCGCGGCGACGACGTTCCACATGGTTGTGGTTCTCGCGCCGACGACGAATCATCTCAAGAGCAGTACGGCTGTCAAGACTGTTGCGGTTGAGAATGTTCAGTCCATTGATCTTGTACGCGGATTGACGCGTCTTGGTAATTCCGCTGTCGTTCTTAGTGGTGCTGCTAGTGCTTTCGCTGGTATCGTTCGTGTTCATGTTTGTGCTCCCAAACACAGGAACAGGGTTGAGCTGTGGTCTTGAGGAAGATGACATTGAGGACGATGACATTGAGCTCGAGGAAGGGCCGGAACTGACGAGGTTGTGGTTGTCAGAATCGAGGTTTGACCGTGAGGGGATCATTGGTTGTGGACTCGTGGGGCGGGAAGGAAGAAGAGGGCGTAGAGTGGGTCGGGGCTTGATTGCCAAGGTGCCTGTTGCTGCGGATGAGAAGTTGGACTGCTTTGCTTTTGAAGGAGTTGTGGACGTGGCTGAAGATGGGGATGAGGGTGCAGGAAGAAGAGTATGATGTGGTCGATGAGGATAACTATGTGCTTGTGAAGGATAGGGGTAGTGGCTGTGGACAGTGGCAATTGAGTTTTTGTTTGAGGATGCGGGAGTGGTCGTAAGTGAGCTAGAAGAGGATGATGCAGAAGAGGAAGAAGGAAGCTCTGGCATGTCGTGGTCCAAATCAGGGTCCTCTTTAAGCGCCACGCAATCCATGTTGACATCTTCAGTCTCGCTATTGTAAGCACTGTTGTAAGCACTGCTGTAAGTGCCGTGCTCACAATTGCCATATGGGTGGCGAAGATGATCTTCGTCCTGCTCTTCTTCTTCATCTAGACCCTGGTCATCGTAGTCTTCTACCACATTGTTATTATCATGCTCGCCCGTAATTCGGTGATGATTGTGGTACGGGTGGAGATACTGTTGGCTCTGGGATCGGTATTGATACTGTTTCGGTCGAAGGTAATTCTGGTAATGGTGAGGATAATAGTTCTGATTGCGAGGTGAATGATCGTGCTGATCAGGCAGAGATTGTTCTACTGGCTCCATCTTGATCTCTTGGGGACCGGTTTTAAAGTGCTGTTGACTCAACTGAAGATGCTGAGAGTGTTGTTGTTGTTGTTGTTGCTGTTGCTGTTGCTGTTGATGTTGCTGCTGTGGATGAGGAGGAGTATGGTGTGCATGGTAATTGCTACCGTATGTGGAGGGGAGAGTGGCAGGGCTCGTCATGGTGACTGACTTTTGCGATAGGATCGGTGCCAAGGCCTGGGATGGAGTAGGGGAGCTTGGCATTCAAACAAAAAATATGCAGCAAAGATCGAGCCAAGGGCCAAGTCGACAAAGACAGTCCAGCCAATTGCACGAGGAGAGACAGGTAGACAAGGAAGGAAGAGATTGAAGAAAGACGTTGTTGATGTTGGCGTAAAAAAAAAGGTGTCCGAGAGCGCACGCCGTTTGGGAAAGGATGGAGGAGAGGTGGATTTGCTTCCCTTTTGTGGAAGTCAAGATATGATTTGGCTGGCGTCCAACAAGGGCGTACAAACAACACGTCTGATGACGACTATGATGGATGCAATAGGCAAGGGGGAGGAGAGAGGAAAGTAGAAAGGGGTGTTGATGTCCTGTCTTTAAGATAGAAGTGTGGTGTCAAGAGTTTACGTGGCGATGCAGAACAAGGGAGTTGAAAGAAGGGGGTTGGAAAAGTTGATCTCGAATGCAATGTTAATGGTTGAGGAAGAGTGGAATGGAGACGACAGGCGCATGAAGGAAGAGGAGGAGGTGTGTAATGAGAAGGAGGGTGGAAGCAACGAGAAGGAAAGAAAAGAAACTAGACGAGAGGCAGGAAGAAAGAAGAGTGGGAAAACGACACACACATGGACACATTCACCGTACAGACATTGGAGCCAGAGGAGCGACCACTGTGTTGTTGAATGAATGCTTTGTGGAGAGACTTGAGTGAACGACAAGCTATTAATGAAAGAGGGATACAGTAAAATGACATGCGAAGAAAATAGCTACGGTGGAGATCTCCACGGCGAACGGACTCTTCCTCCCCCTCAATGACTTCGGCACAGATCACCGTTCTCTCGCAATAGACTTTTTTATGTTTAGTCTGCAATTGAATCGAGCCACGGAGTCCATCCGACACGCAGATGGAGCATCGATGAAGACTGGGGTCGGACGCAGGCACAGGTAGAGGAAAGGGGTGGAACGACTTCAACTCGACTCCGCTGCAAATAAATCCCTCGTTCCCTCTCCTTCTCTCTTTCTTGGTCTCTTTCGTTGTTTGACCCCCCGGTCCTCGTCGTGAATTGGGCGTGCGGTGCTCGCACACACCCCCATTCCGTGCCCCCCTTCTGACCCTCGGGTTTTCCCTAAAGCAGCAGTGCAGCTGCTGTGATGGATGCGATAGCAACAAAAGCCGAACAAGACAGGGCTGAAAGATAGCGGTGTCCTCCCTCCTCCAATCGATTCTATTGTGTTGCCCGCAGGGTCGGGTTCCTGGCCCTCCATCGTCACACAAGACACACGCCAATTGCCGCTGCTTCCTATTGGCAGATTGCCAAATTGAATTCACTTGGTACCTTTTTTTTGCAGTGCTTTGGCTCCCTTTTTCAGCTGGAATGAGGGCGCGCCTTGGTACCATCGGCTTCTTGCTGGCTTGCAATGCTCTAGTAGAGACCTCTTGTCGTGGCCAAGTAATGAATGTGCTAGAAATGGAGATGGTGAGGACGGCCAGTGGCTACAAACGGCTCCACTTCTCACTCCCCTTTCCCCCACTTGCCACGCTGGATATTTGCCTCATTTTTGTTTTGTTTTCCACCCTCGCTGCCAAGAACATGAGAATTCGCCCTCGCACTCGCAATGTGTCGACCCCTCCCATATTTTGCTTGTGAGTTCAAGGTTGCACAAGAGGCGAACCTGCGCCTCTCGGATGTCACTCCCGGAGCCAAACAACAGAAGACAGTTTCGTTCGCCTTTTGTGACAGAAGTCTGGCACATGGACAGGGTGGGCAGGGAAGCTTCTTTACAAGAGCACGCCACACACAGGCACAGCTCCGAGTGGGCAACTGAAGTGGGGTGCAAATCCAGAGGACGTCAGAGTACGTATCTTTGCAAGACGGCTGTACTCTTGTTTGAATTATGGGGCGAGGACTGCATGGAACTGCATCCGATGAACTCGGATCAAAAGGAACGTCGCAGAAGAATGGAAGCTCGAGAATAGATCTAGCAGAACTGACGTGTTCTTTTCGTTCTTTTCAAGAGTACTGTAAACAACTGCAGTGTGGGGAGGACATCGATGAAGACCAAACGTTGATTGTGCCCCAACTCAAGTTCAGATTGCAAGATTGTCCCTGTTTTGTCGTTTGGAAGATTCCTACCAACTATGGAGGCGTGTTTTTGCGTCAATGGAGTAGAAACGACATACTCTACCTGTTCACATCGAGCACCTTCTTGGTCAGCATTGTTCTTTTGGTACCGAAACACGTCCAGCTTCTCGTTGTATTCTCCGATCTAATCTCTTTGGCCGAGAATTAGCAGGCCAAGGGGCGTTTTCTTCGCGATCCCGTCCTTTATTGTCACTGTTTCTGACGTTCAAAGGGCCGATTATTACATACACGACATGCATACCGTATAAATAACTCTAGCTCCCTCTGGCTTCTTCGGGGCCACCATGTCTTCCCCAGCAGAAAAGGCGAGATTTTCACTTCCAGCAGGTTTTTTTTGACTAGCTATTTTTTTTTCTGGACCCAGACAGCCAACCGTGGTCGATCTGCGAGATTATTTTCGACATTTGCAATATAACTCTTGGACGCTTTGCTTGTCTGAACTCAATTCTTCGATCCCATCTGAGTCCAATGATTGAAGGCTGTAGCAGCATGCATGGCCACAAAGATTGGGGAAGAAGTGGGGACGAGCGTGAGAGAGTAGGACAATGGATACCTCCCACTGTGCTGGGTACACGCTACACTCTTTCAATGGTGACTTCAGAGTCTTGTTACCTTGCGAATGGACCTCTGGATCAACTCGCTTACATACAGGTTCTCCCTAGACAAACAATTGGGATTGAACCTGAGCAAGACTTCAAGACTTTAACACCTCACACCAACTTGGCGCTCTCAAGTCTGCATGTTGAGAGACAGATCCAATTGAAAACATAATCCTACTAGTGAAAGTCTACCACTACTGGCTCATGGAAATACAGCTCTCAAGCTGCTGCATGTCCTGCTGCTGCACTTTGGTAGTGAGTAAAAAAAACCCCTCCTAGCAGGCCGAATTGAAATAACCCCTCATACAATTACTAAGCACTCCTTATAAGGGCAACTTGACCCCTCACCCCTCCAAATAGGAAGGGTGCTATTCATGTAAGCAAAGCGTAAAACCACGCGTATTACGACTATTCTCATTAAAAATGAGTACCCGGCGCCGTTGTGTCTTTAATCGCCTCTTTCCCAACTCTCGGGTTGACTATCTGCATCTTCCAATCGCGTGTCCTGCACATCTTCTCTCCATATTATACATGTAAAATATATCCCAATTTCTCATCATGTTTTCAAGAAGGCACTGGAGTTGTCTATGATCTATATTTCTATCGTTGTTGGATCATTGTCTGTTCTACAGTGTGAAAAATCAACATCTATCGTCCATCTTTGCGATTCATCGCCCCTACGAAGACCCATTGAGACCAAGCGAGTTCTTGACGTAGTTGGCGACCATCACAATTGGGTTCTTGGGCGAAACATAGAGGGCGGAACACTCCACCAAAGTGTTGCCATGCACGTCGTGAATACTGGCGATGGTGTAGCCCTTGCGACCTTCAATCTTTTCAAACTCGGCCTTGACCATTACAAACTGATCGGCCTTGACAGGCTTACGGTAGTTGACATTCAAATTAGCGGTAAATCCAATGTGGAAAGGGAGGTTGGGAAGTGCCTAGGAACACACACAAAAAAGAAAGAGAATCGAAACGTGAGTCTTGTATCCACAAAACTACAGCAAAGGGTCATCTATGTGTCAGGGAAACCACACTTACCACCATACCAGTAGCCTCGTCTAAATACATTCAAGTGGTTTCAAAGAAATAAAGAAAGGAAGCCAAGGTCAGCCAGTCCGTCTGCGAAGGACACTACGAAATAAACGCCACCAAATCGATTTAGCTATCTTACCAAGAAGGGTCGCCAAGAGACCACCATGGATGATCCTGTCATGACCGCACAGACTACGTCCCAAATGCATAAACAATACGATCGCCTTCTTGTCTTTTCTCTCAAACTTCAATGGATGCACACTCAACATGTTCTCGCCCCTCAACGTGCCCGCAGTCAAATGATGGGGTTCCGTCACTTTGGTCAGGTACCAATATGGGTCGGCTTCTTTCCATTCTCCGTCCTTGACTTTGACCTTGTACTCATGAACCAGATCCAATTCCATCATCTCACGCTCCAACACCACGGATCGCTTCAACTCCTCGACTTTTTCAGGTGTAGGTTTGTTTCCCAAAGACGAGGGGAAGGGCTGATCCGGAGCCTCAGTTCCGAGAATCGTAGGTTGCATCTTGCCCACAGGCATGGTCGAAAATCCCCCCATGCTGACCGGATCCATCTTTGAATAGGCAAACGCACCAAAGGCCGCAGAGGCGGACATCAAGGTGAGTCGTTGGATCCAGCGGGAGAAGTATCCGCTGGCAGCGGTCTGTGAGTTGGAGGGATCGCCCGATTGAGAAGGTGGAGAGGCAGTGTTGAGGGAGGAAGAGCTTTGGGAGCTAGTGGAGTAGAGACCGGAGCGACGAGAGTGTTGAAGAGGAGTTGTTAAACGGATCCTGCTAGAAACGACCAGGCGCCGAGCGACCTGGTTTAAAGGCGGGCTGGGGACAGTTTTGAGCATGGAGAGCAGGAGAGATGTGAGGGTGGTGTGAGAGTGGAGAGAATGCAGTCAGAGAGGATCTGCAGAGAGGAAGAGAGGAGAGTGGGAGTAAGAGGGAGGGAGGGAGGGATTAATGATTGAGGGAGGGAGAAGAGGAAGAAGGAAGGATGACATGAGCATGCATCATGTCATGGCCAAGCGAGCTCGCAAGCTTCAAGGCGGGCCAGCCAGTCGTTGCTGTTCCCGGCACACACGGGCTTGGTGATGCTAGCCATGCAGGGACAGACCACGGAAGATTTGCACGCATCAGATACACACAGACACACAGATCGAAAAAAAAACGAAAAATACGCAGTCCTGTCACATGACCCATTTTTGCCGCCCGTCGTTCCTGACTGGGTGTTCTGGATCGGGACACTCTCCCACACCTTACAACGGCTGCAGTACTTTCCGGGGGTTCCTTTCTTCTTCCACCTCCTTCACCTTTGACTGCAGACAGACAGACACTCCACCCTCTCTTCCTGCGACCATGTTCCGATCCGTCTTTGCTGCCGCCCCTGCCAGGGCTCTTCTGTTGCGCAACGCTTCAGCCTACTCGACTGCTGCCACCACCGCGATCAAGCCCAACATCAAAATGCTGGCCGAGATTCGAAAGACAATGGAGGGCATCTCCATGATGAAGGCCAAGGAGGCGCTCATTCAAACCAACAACGATCTCGAGAAGGCCCTCGAATGGGTCCGAGAGGATGAGGCCAAGGCCGGAATTAAGAAGGCCGAGAAGCTCAAGGACCGCCAGGCCCTCGAGGGTCTCGTCGGTGTCGTTGTCGGAAACGTCGGCGAACATGGCAACCGTGGAGCCATTGTTGAGGTAAGCCTCGCACTTTCAAATACTAAAGCAGGACAGTGATGAAAAGGCAAACCGGAGCTGGAGAGACACAGGCAGCCTCACGGACATCTGAACTAGGGACCAGGAGCTCATGGAAAGACTGGACCCCATAGGCGAACACTGGCAGACTCTGTTAAACAGAAGGTGGTCGTCTTGAATGCTCCTTGGCTGACCAACAACACTCCTCTGTTGTTCTATAGCTCAACTGCGAGACAGACTTTGTCTCCAGAAACGACCTCTTCAAGGGTCTTGTGAGCCAGATCGCGTCCACTGCTCTTCTGGTCGTCGATGGCTCTACCACTGCTGCCTCTGGTGAGAAGAAGGGTCTTGTTCAGGACGTTTCTCTCGAGGAGTTGCTTCAAGCTCCCCTTCTTCCCGACCCCTCTGCTGCTTCTGGATCAACCCCCGAGGAATTCGACACTGTTCAGGGATCCATCACAAAGATGATTGGCAAATTGGGCGAAAACATCTCTCTTCGTCGCTGTTCCGTCGTTCACATTCCAGAGAACCAGCGTGGATTGGTTTTGACCGGAGGTGCTACCCATGGCGGTGACAACCACCCTTATGCCGGCAAGATGGGCGCCCTTTCCGTCTTGACTCTTGTTTCCAAGCAGGGAGGATCCAAGAAGGTCGTTCCTTCCGAGAATGTCACAAAGTTGTCGAGACAACTGACTCGCCATTTGATTGCCTCACCCTCTGTTACAATTAACCAGGAGGACTGCAAGATCCCATTGGAGATATCGAATGGTGGCCATGCCCCTCCAGAGGAGGTCGATGCTTGGTTGGATGAGCGTGTGTTGATGAGACAACCATTCGTGTTTGGAGGTGGCAAGGTCGAGCAAGTGATTGCCAAGATCGCAAAGGAGGAGGGATTGAGGATCAAGGTCGTCGACGCTGTCCGGTGGGAGCGTGGAGAGGGCATGGTCAAGGCCGAGACTGTTGACTTTGCAGAGGAGGTCCGGAGACAGATGGAGAAATAGAGAGAGGACAAGAACATCATAGAACATCATAGAAAGCACCATAAATTCAATTGTATAGCACCAACGCTTTATTTCAGGACAATGCTCCGTATGTATTTGGGGTCAAGGGTCCTTACCCTACTTTGTCATGACATGGACGAACACGTCAATTGTGCTTTGGGCAGATCGTGGTTTTCGATTGAGCAGATACACAAGGTCTGGGCTAGTTGCGGCTGCAGGATCGCCCTTCCAACCTGCGTACCAAAGGTACTCTGTTTTGACAACCACAAATGAATGATCAGTTCCATCTTCTTTTCCTTTCTTTTCTTTCTCTCTCTCTCTCTCTCTCTTTCATCGCTTTTCTCCCTCACCTTCGATCACTCGCACTTCAGTATCTGAAGGCCACAAAGGCGGCTCCACAGTTCGGCAAGCTCGAGGGAAGAGTGCGCCCAGGGCGTTCCCATAGGTGTGTCTTGTATCTGAATCATGATACAAAAACAAATCGGTACTCTGCTGAGATCTGTCATTGATTCCGTTTCTTTTGAGGAGCTGGAACAGGCGATCCCTCTCTCGCGGCCAGTCATCTCCTGTGAGTGTAAAGATCTGTCGATGAACCTGTTGGGAATTCTTGGGATCAATCACCTCACGAGTGAAATCGATCACATCCTGTATTGCCACGGGATTGATGTTACAAGCCGCGACGGGTAAGGGCCAGGTGAGTTTGAGGATACTTGGAAGCAGGAAGAACAATTGCTCTTGAAGCATCGCCGCTCTACGCCAAGAGAAGGACAGGGGGGTTCTCTTCAAAGGTGAATAGTCCATTTCCTTGCTATTTGTTTCTCTACGCTCTTCCCCTGCTTTGTTTCCTCCTTCAACTGTCCCTTACCTGATAACGACGATCGCCTGTGCAGATGTCTTAAGAGTAGAAAAGAGAAACTTTTCAAAGTCGAAAAGCTGGGCCAAGAGCTCGCGGCCGTCCTTCTTGGCCATCTCATCTGCACCCATATGAGAGAAAAACAATACGCTTGGCAGACTGTCCGCCTCGGCCATCACTGCCTCAGAAAGGACCTCTTTCAGGGCTTGGAAGACCTTTTTGCGCTTGCCAACATCTGGGTATGGGATAACGAGGATCCAGTCGATGTGCTGCGTGTTCAGTAGTCCTCGAAACGCCTGCTTCCAATCATACACGCTTGGAGATGTGCTCGAATTCTCGTCCAGGGTGGGATAGAGAACAAACCTGTACAAACTCTTGAGCTGGCTGTGGATGTTGTAGCCCAGGTAAGACTTGCAACCTACAAGCAATACCGATCGTGCCATTTAGGAAATGGGGATAAATGTGCGAAGCGAAAAGAGCTAAGGATGAGGAGACCTTGCACATTGATCATTCCGGTTTTCAAGACTTCCTTTCATCAGTATTTTTGTCTAAATAAATGTTTTTCTTTGCTTTGACTATGTGCAGTAATGGGCTATGGCAGTGACAAGGGGTAAGGGCGTAGGAGCAACGAATTTGTTTACGTGTAAGAGTACTGGGGTCCTCCACCACCCTCTGGCACGGTCCAGTCGATATTTTGGCTAGGATCTTTGATATCGCACGTTTTGCAGTGGATGCAGTTCTGGGAGTTGATTTGAAGGCGCTTGGCTCCAGCAGGACCGTTCTCGTCATCTACAAACTCGTAGACACCGGCGGGGCAGAAACGTCCCTCGGGTCCATCAAAGTATTTCAAGTTGCGCTTCACGGGGACATCCTTATCTCTCAAGCGCAAATGCACAGGCTGGTTCTCGGCATGGTTGGTTCCCGTCCTGGAAACTGACGTCAGGAGATCGAATGAAATGACACCATCGGGCTTAGGGTAGTCAATTTTGTCCGACTCCTTGGCGACACGGAGACGGGCGTAGTCAGGGGTGGTGTTATGGAAGGTCCAAGGGGTACGACCCTTGAGGAGGATGGTATCGATACCAGAGTAGATAACACCTCCGAGGTTTCCAAGAGGAGTATGGAAACTGGGCCTGCAGTTACGGATTTCGTACAACTCTTTCCAGATCCAGCTATCCTTGACCTTCTGGTCAAAATCTTCCATCACAATGGGCTTTTCCTCGGAGAAGCTGTCGGATGTGATGGCGGCATAGGCAGACTCTGCTGCCAACATTCCCGACTTCATGGCAGTGTGGGTGCCCTTGATTTTGATCAAGTTCAAGAAACCAGCGGTACATCCAATGAGAGCTCCACCAGGGAAGTGCAACTTGGGGATCGACTGAAGTCCTCCTTCGTTAATAGCGCGAGCGCCGTAGGTCATACATTCTCCACCCTCCAAAAGATCCTTGACATAGGGGTGGTGCTTGAAACGCTGGAACTCCTTGTAGGGGTTCAGGTAAGGGTTTTCGTAATCAAGACCTACAACCAATCCCAAGCTCAACATGTCCTCGCCCATGTGGTAGATGAAGGATCCTCCATAAGTCGAGTTGTCGATGGGCCAGCCCAAACCGTGAACTACAGTGCCTGGCTTGGATTTGCTGGGGTCAATCTTCCAAACTTCCTTGATTCCAATACCATAGGTTTGGGGATCGCACTCGTCGCGGAGGTTGAATTGACGGAACAGCTTCTTGGTCAAAGAACCGTGGCATCCCTCGGCAAAAAGGGTGACCTTGGCGTGGAACTCCATGCCGCGCTCAAAACCATCCTTGGGCTTGAAGTTTTTGTCCAATCCAACATCACTGGTGGCGACTCCTTTGACGCTGCCGTCGTCGTTGTAGAGGATCTAGAATCAGAGTATCAGGGTCGTACCGTGAGCAATATAGTTAAGAGTGAGTCGGCCGTGGGAAAAAAAATCAAAAAAAAGTCACTCATTTCCTTTTTTACCTCACTGGCAGAGAATCCGGGGAAGACCTCGACTCCGGCTTCCTCAGCCTGCTCGCCGAGCCATTTGACGTAGTTGCTCAAGGAGACAATATAGTTGCCCTCATTGTTCATCTGAGGAGGATGGGGCAAGGGGATGGCGTAGTTCTTGGTGAAGAGCTTCATCTGATCACTGAGAGCGGGCTGGTTCAAAGGTGCCTAGAAACCCCAAAAGAAATTGAACGGTTTAGCAATACAATGCTTGTTGGATCAACTGCCACATCCTCTCTCCAGCGTAACGACAACAATAACACAAGAACAGAACACTAGAACAGCGGCGGCTAGATCATGCAAACAGACAATAACAGAGAACCTACACCCTTCTCCTTCCAGTCAGGAATCAACTCGTTGAGGGCGCGGGGCTCGAGAACAGCGCCAGAGAGAGTGTGGGCACCTGTTTATAGGTCAGGAAAGATTGATAAAACGCAGAATTAGTCCTGATCCATGACATGCAGCGATCTATGCGGAATAAGGGGCATGGCAACATACCGATCTCTCCGGCCTTCTCGAGCAAGACGACGCGAAGCTCACGACCATCGGCATTGGCAAGCTGCTTGAGCTTGATGGCAGCACTGAGACCAGCAGGTCCGCCTCCGACAATAACAACGTCAGTCTCATCCGCAAAACGCTCAGCCTTGGTGGGATCCTCGGACTCGTCCTCGTCTTCCTCGGAAAGACGGGGGATGGACTGAGAAAAGGCACGAAGAGAGTTTCCAGTGGAGCGGTAAGTGTTGTTGAACGCAACGCGGCCAGCAAGAGCGAGAGGGCGCTGACGCTGCAGAGCAGAGGCGATGGTAAGGAAAGAGCGTCTCGGAGCGACGTTGTTGGTGGCAACTCGGGCGGAAGCGCGCAGGGCACGCGAGGCAACGGACATTATGGGAGATCCAGGAACAATTAGTAAGGGGATGAATGAGATGTACGAGGAGAAGTAGGAGAAGAGGGGAGGATGGTAGGACAAAAGAAGAGAGGGCAGAGAGGGGAGAGAGGAGAAGGGGGATGACGGAAATGAAGATGAGTGGAGAAGAAAAGGAGGAGGAGAGGGAGAGAGAGAGAGGACAACCATGAGTGGAGACGAGGATGCAAAAACACCGAGAAGAACGGCGGATCGCACGGGCTGCGCGGAGAGATGACATGTGGGGGGCAGGCGAGGGCAGTCAACTAAAGAGGGCTGGAGTAGGCTTTCGACCTGTAATTGAACACCCAGGCTCAACCATCCTCATCTCCAATTGACCAAAAACTTGCGGGTGCGGGGCACGGCAACCTTCGTGTGCTGACTCTGGCATGTGATCAGCAGAAGCCTCTCTCTGCTCCTTGCGCCCTCTTTCTTCGCGCCAGATGTCCTTGTCGCACGCGTTCGTCCCTCCCGCTCTCCACTCCCTCCACAGAAAGCGCGCGCGTCATGATGCTGTCACCCTACGATTTATTATTCAAAGGAACTAGACGTGGGCACATCACCGATCCAGTGAAGCACGACACGAATGCACGGACTCAGAATGAGAGACAAAAGTCATGTTTCTTTGTTCTTTCCCACACTGCATCTCTTCCTTCTTCCTCTTTCTCCTCTCCCTCACACCTTCCCTCTCTTTTTTTTTCTCCACTCTTCTTGATCACACTTCTCCTCACCACATCACCCATAAACCTGCCCCTCCGTCATGTCTGTCACCAGAGTCGTCGAATCCCGTATCATTGAGGCAAGCAAACGCCTTCTCTGTTTTCTCCGTCGCCGGCGATTGTCTTTCTACGACTGACTTTGCAGTTTAAACATCCATCCTCTCTCACGATACTCCACCTAGGCGCCCATTGAGATCGTTTGGAAACATGTTCGTACCGTCGAACTGAAGTTTTGGAAGGCAGTGAAGCATGTCGCTGTTCAGGGAGGACTTGGCGAGGGTAGGTACTCCAGCCTTCTTGAAAGGTCTCAGCTACAC
The DNA here is from genome assembly GCA_963573315.1 of Entomortierella parvispora. NCBI lineage: Eukaryota > Fungi > Mortierellomycota > Mortierellomycetes > Mortierellales > Mortierellaceae > Entomortierella > Entomortierella parvispora. Next base: position 2,594,570 of record OY752146.1, read on the forward strand.
TTTCTAACGTTCTGAATCACGTTTACGCAGTCGGTAGCACTCGCAAAATCTCTTTCAACGACGGTGCAGTGCAAGAGGTCAAGGTCGTTGAGCTATCAGGTATGAGAGGATTGATGCGTCCACGGATTACCTCGTCGTGCGTCTTTGACTGACGGCCTGGGTCTTTTTGTGATCACAATGAATAGACTTGGCCCACTTTGTCAGCTTCGATTTCATCGAGGCCCAACCGCCTGTCGGGTTCATGTCCGCTCTCCACACTATCTCGCTCCGCAGAGTTACCTCCAACAACACAACATTTGTCGAATGGACCGCAGACTTTTCTTCGGATGCTCAGCTTGGTAGGTATCATGTCTCTGCCTCCTCAATGTTGTTCTCACTTCTGACGCTTTTCCCTGCTCTTTTTATTTTTTGACTTGAAAGCTGTTATCGAGGACAGCCGGTACAAGCGACAAGAAGGATTGGAGGATCTTGCCAAAGCCGTTGGCAAGAAGTAAAACTCCTCAAACTGGTCATCTTCTCGCTGTCTCACTTGCCAGCAGAAAATGTACGCGGCACGTTGTCTTGCTTCACCATAATGAGTTCTTCAAATAAAACCTGCCAACATACGTGTTATACATGGTTTTAATGGTACAAATCGCTAGGAATATATGGTACACTGAATGTTACAACGCCACTCTCACAAATTCACAACTTGTCTTGAACTTGCGTTGAAGTATTGGCCGCGCAGGAAGAAGATCCTTGTGAGTCGGAGAGACCACGAGTGTGACTGGTGCGTCGTTCCCTGCCACACCAGCAGGCCACTGGGTTACCTAGGGTACAAGGACAGATCTCACCGCGCCGCTTGCCTTCAATCTGTCGAATCCACCAACCCTTTCCATCAGCTGGAATTTCAGTTCGAGAGGAAGCAGATCCGTCTGTACTGTGAGTACCACCTTCTTGTCTCGAGCGTCGGGGGGTCGAAAGATTCGAAAAGCGGTCCTGGTCTCTATCGTCATCTTCATCTGAGGAATACTCATCTGCTTCTGACCCGTCAGGCTCGTGTCTGTTGGAAAAATTTGCGTTTTCGAGCGTGTCGTTGGCATCGATGGAGCTCATCGAATTCATACAAACTGAGGTGTTGTGCGATGCATTGCTCTTGCTGGCCTGCCAAAACGGTCCTGTGTTTGATAAACCAGCCGAGAACCGCCGAGAGGCATTCGACATTGTAGATGAAAACGTCAAATCCAAGTCTTTGTCCTTGCCAATGCCATGATTGGCTTGGAAGGGTTTTGGACTGCCGAGGAGAAATGAGGATTTTGGCCGAGCTTGGACGTGCGCCTGCTTTTGTTGGACTGGTGCAGGAGGAAAGGCTAGAATGACTCGAGACGGCGGTCCTGGTGCAAATCCTTCTTCTTCGTCGTTCTCCGTAGGATACATCTTTCGAAGGGCTTTGGAATACAGGACTACAAACAACACCCATCCGATGTGCAACATGATCCAACCTCCAGGACCAAGGATATAGAACACGCCAACCAAGGAGTGATTATTTTGACACACGACTTGATGAGGAGGCTTCCTAGCGTCTTTGTTAACTTCCGCTGCAATGACTGTTCCGTTGCTGGCTTCAGGTATTTGAAGCGACAGATTGTCATCGCAATCGCTAACGAATTTTGATTTCTGCTTCGACATGACTGTCCCAAAGTAGATACCCTCCAGGATTGTCATGGCTATCAGAACCCAATACAGAGCTATCAACGATTTGAACCGTTGATGGGGCGCGACTTTGTGCAGCACGATAACCATGGTGAGCCCAAGCAGTGCATAGATGACATAGACACCTGTGTACACGAACTTGACTGGCGCAGGAGCATTGAACTGAATGTACGCTTGAAGGTTCGCAATGTTGAAGCACAACACCAGTGCAAGAGAAGGAGTCTATTCCGTTGAAGAGAGTCAAAAGACAAACTGCATGAGCATGTTGGATTTCGGACACTTGTCATCTGTTGCCTTGCTCATTTCCTGCCAACTTACAACGAGGAGAATCAACAGGATCCAGACGCCTAAAGCTACCGGGCAACAGCAGCAGAACTGGGCGCTTCTCTTTGGCGGAGATGACAGCGCCGAGGGTCGGAGTCTTACAGGCAGTGGTGTGGAGAGATTATTACCATCGATCTGGACTCGAGAGTCTGCTGTCAGGATAAATGGGTCTGATGTTTCCCTAGACATGTTTCCCACACAGTACGTTCGATCGTCACGGCAAGTGCTGTCAATCGAAGACACGGATGCAATGGTAGAGGGTGTGAGAAGAGAGAAGACATGATCGGTTGCACAGGCGTCTTTTAAAGCAATTATGAAGTTGTTGGGCTGTAGGATTGTTGTGGCGTGTGCCAATCCCCACTGCCGCTTTTAGTTAGTGGCCAACACGGCGCACCAACATATTGCAGGGGGAGGCAATTGATGTTCTTGGCAAAAGCCCCCTCCCCACACGGTCCCAAGAGAGAATATTTTTGTACCTGGGTGAGATGAATCAGTCAAAGAGTGAGGCAGAGAAGTGCACCCTCAAAACGAGAATAGTAATGAGAAATGACGATGGACGTTGATGTCGTGTTTTTTGCGGGCGAAAGATAATAGAGTGTATTCAAAAAAGACAGACGGAGGGAGGAAGAAGGAGGGAGGGTGAGAGTGATAGAGAAAGAAAGAGAGAAAGACAGGGAAATGAAAGAAAGAGAGGGGTGGGAAGGAGGAAGGAGTCGAAAAACTGAGGTGTGGAAGAAACAAAAGCTGAGTTCCATTGATGAAAGCCGACAGAAAAAAAAAGATTAATACAGCCCGTCTGGAGGGCTGGGAGCAAAGGAGGGCGAGGGAGAAAGAACGAGATGGTCGGATTTCATTCTTCAAAAGGGGTTGAGGGGGGGTAAGTCTTTGACAAGACCCTGGTCTCCTACAAAAGTGACATCTTTGCTGGGGACGGCGACGAGAGGGGCCAAAGATTGAGAGCAAACCGCACGCCAGAGACCGAGTGCATGGCCACACGATTGGAAGTGAGGGCAGGAGAGGGCGATGCTTACTTGCATCAAGGTTCGCTTGGAGTTTCCCCTGGGTTGGCCACGATCTTGAATCCCGATCGTACAACGTCCCTGCTTGCAGAGGAGCAGAGGGCATGAGCACTGTTCATTCGGGAGTGGTGTGCTCTTGGTGAGTCTGGGCCTGGCCACGGAGCCACGTCGATTGAATCGAGACTCAAGTCCATGTGACCACGGCCTTCACTTTTTTGATAAAAAAACTCGTTTATTAAAAAAATTAATAATAATTTACTCTCATTTTTCAAATTGACCATCGTTGCACACACTTTGAAAGTTCGAACGTGTCATCTTTGATCCCAACTCACATCTTCACATCATTCATTCATCCGTCTTCCTATCTGTCTCCTCCTCCTTCCATCCCTTTGTGGCACTTGCATCCCCTCCTTACTAGCAACGCGAGATAATACGAGGTAGGCAGCTTGTGTGGTAATAATAGGATGTCAAGATGATGAAACACATTCCCGAGAATCCTGAGTCTGTCTCACCTATGGACCCATCCTTGCATGTTCATCTCGTCACCTCTCTCATTCCTCTCCTCACGTCTTGTACCGGCATATCCTCCATCTCCTGTTCATCTCGTACTCAATCCCTCACGTATCCACCTAATCTGGACCCCTTTCATTCATTTGTAGCCCATCTCCTCCGCTTGCTTTCATCGCCGGACGATAACTTTTCACTGTAGCCGGTAGACCCCTAGCAGACTGCAGCCACAAATGTCGCAGCGGTCGTTTTCTTTCTCCAACGGTAACGGCAACGGCAACGGCAACGGCGGTGGTAATGGCAGTGGTAGTGGCACTCCCACATCCGAGAACCACCACTCTCATGTTCACCATTACAGCTCAAGCTCCAACCTACTGAATCGCAGCAACTCTGCCAGTCGTCCCGGATCGCCTTCGACTGGTCAAGGATCCATCTCTGGCCTTACAAGCATCAACACAGTCTCGACACCATCTGGTCTGAGCAATCACAGCAACAGTAACAGCATTAGTGGCGGTCCTAGCCTTAACAGTTCCGTTGGCAACGGTTCCAGCTTGGGTCTTTCTGCTTACGAGAGCGGACTTGTTGGCAAGAGCGATTCCTATTTTCCGCCAACGTCATCATCGACCATGGACCACTCATTCTCTGTCGGCAATAGCGGGTACTCGAAGCGATCTCGTGGAGGTGCAGGCCTCTATTCGTCGGCACTGTCTGGGAAACGCTGGAAGTGGTGGAACTATACTGCATCGGCGTTGCTTGTCTTTGCATTGATAGAGGGTCTAGTCCTCCTGATTGGCTCCAATGCCCTCTACTCCATGCCAGATCAAATTCAAATTGGTAAGAATGCAATGAAGGTCGTAATGGACACCAGCAGTAGGGAGGGACACAGCAAACCTGATGGGTGCAGATATAATTGGATCGGGACACAGGGCAACGCAGGAGACAAAAGTCAAGGAGTCTGGAGCGACCCTTGGTGTTGCCAGCTGTCTCCTCTTGCATTGAACACAAGGGGGGAAGTCCTTTTGGGGCGCACAGGATATGTTGGTGGGAGAGAGAGAGAGCAGCCCACTATTCTTCACTAACACAGCACCCTATTCTTTACCGCACTAGACTCTCGTGATTTCCGCAAGGTCGACTATCAAGGCCTGGCAATTGATCCTACAGCTGTGTACAAGAAACAAATTCAAGTGTACCATGTAACCAAAGAGTTTGGTCCCGCGTCGATGGGTGGCCTGGGTATGGTTGTCACTGCACTGGCAAAAGCTCAACAAAAGGCGAGATCACAAAAGGTCAACGTTGTTCTGCCTTACTACTCGATGCTGAACAGCAATCCAGATATCAAGTTCCATAAGAGTCTCCCCATCGACATCAAGGACAGTCGTGGGCGCCTTCAGGCCATGGTCTTTAACATCCACAAGTTCAAACTTCCTGTGCCTTTTGAGCCAAGCGACCTCTTGGTGGACAAGCGACAGATTACACCTGTGACCGTTTGGCTGATTGGACCTGCAGACACGTATCCCTTCGACAAAGCCTTTCAGAGCAAGAGCACCCAGGATATTTACTCGTCACCCAAAGGACTACCGGCCGAATGGAAAGACTTGTATTTCTCTAAAGCGGTCGCCATTTTTCTTCAGGACCAAAACAACAACAACGACATCTCTCTTTTTGCCACCACAGTGACGAGGTCGATTGACGTGATCCATGTACATGGTGCTACGAACGCCCTTGTGCTTCATTATGCCCAGCAATTCATCGACAAAGGAAAAATGGGAGAAGAGCCACCAGCCCTGATCTACACCCTACACGACTATCTCGATGAGCTTCAGTACTCGAACGAAATTGTGAACGTACAAAAGTTCATGAATAGGCGAGTTCATTCTGACGATGACGAGGAGGACATGTTCATGCAGATGGATGGCATCTCACCATATTGTCATGGTCATCGCATGTTTACTTCGGCCATGGGTATCGATCTTGCGGACGCTGTAACATTTGTGTCAAAGACCATGGCCAAGGACATTGTCGAGGGTCGACTGGACTTTTACCTGAAGGAATTGGTTCTCGGAAGCGTCCTGAACCAAGCGGAAAAGAATCTATTCATCGGTATTACAAACGGTGTCGACTTTGGGAAGCTGAACCCGTGGACTATGCCTGCTCTCCAGGCTCATGATCTCACATTCCCTGCCTCAGCCTCTACGAAGGAGGTCTCAAGCATCGACGCCCCTGCTGGCACGGGCACCCCCAACCTAACAATCAGGTCTGCGAAAGAGGCGGCAAAGCACTTTTTGTATACCGAGGGGTATTTAACCGAGCAGGATCTCAGCAAGCCTCTGGTTCTCTTTATTGGTCGATTCCAGTACAACAAGGGGCTTGAGTTTTTTAACACCGCCAGCTCTGCTATCAAGGAACGTGGAGGCAAGTTTGTCATCATGGGCCAGCCCAATAACTTTCCGGTCAAGTCTGTTGAGAATCTGGAACGCCTCTTCAAGGGCACGGTCAAGGTGATATCGGATGCCAGGACACAGGATGATTGGGGTGTTTACTGGCGCACAGCGGCTGATTTCTTGCTCGTACCGTCGTTGACCGAGAGCTTTGGGTTGGTAGCAGCCGAGGGTCTTCTCTTTGGTTCAACCGTAATATCATCTGGTGTTGGTGGCCTCACAGAGTTTTTGGTGGATCGGCCCAACCCCAATGACAAGAATCAGCAACTTGAGTTGTCTGAAGCTGCCGAGGAGCAGCGATTTGTCCCATTGGACCAACAAGTTCAGATCGCCCCACGAAAAGATCGGTTCAACAGCTACTTGTTTGACGCCTTTGTCTCAGACTCTCACCCCCAATTGACAGCAGCTATTGCCGATGCCATTGCGGAATGGAGGCGGCTGCAACGGGACCCCAAGAGCCACGAACTGTTCTTGAACCGATTGGTAGACAGTGCACTCTCCATGGGATGGGATCGCGCAGGCGGGCCTGTGGATCAATACCGGGCGTTGTACGAGATTGCGTTGAACTCGATTGGATTCAATGGCCAGACCGCACCTGCATAGAGCGATACTACCTATTTACCTTAGTTATCTCCACCCCAAAAGAAACATTTACAATATACACGCATCATCCGCATCCCATTGAGATTACACAGTCGTTATTGAAAAAAAATTGGTGGCGTTGTTGTTAAGAACAGCGATTTTTTTCTTCAGTGACACGCACCTTTTTTTTTGTCAGAGGCTTTCCTTCGGAGCTCCGGAGAGAGCGATATTGCCGACATCATATCTTTCGCACATCATCTAGTCATTTCTCCATCTCCCTCCCTCCCTCCTCCACTACGACAATGTTCGCGAGATCCCTTGTTCAGCGCGCTGCCATCCCCACCGCTCGCTCTGCCGTGCGTACCATCAGCACATCGCGCGTTGCCTTGTCCGACAAGCTCTTTGTGGTAAGGCGCAAGATCAGGACGGACCTCGGACCTAGGCACAATTGTCCGAGGGGTGTCACTTACCCCATCTCTGCCCATGGACCTGGATCACCTTCTCCCTTTTCATCCCTTGCATTGAGGCTAACGAAAGAACCATCATTCCCGTCTTTGTAACAGCACCGCGACACCTCTGACAACAATGCCAACGTCAAGTTTGAGTTTACGCCCGAAAACATGGAGCGTGCAAAGGAGATCATGGCCAAGTACCCTCCTCAATACAAGAAGGGAGCCATCATGCCCCTCTTGGACCTCGGTCAGCGTCAGCTTGGCTGGACCAGCTTGCCTGTCATGAACGCTGTCGCTAAGATGGTCGAAGTTCCCCCTATGCGCGTCTATGAGGTCGCCACATTCTACACCATGTACAACCGGTACGTCCTTGCCCTTTGATCTGCTTGATCTCCAGGGGCTTTTAGCCAGCCGGGATCTCGATGCTGTTCAGATCTATGAAATCCCCTAGCAATGCAATTGAAGTCAGGAGCAGCTTCGCTACGGACTGCAACCGCCTATACTAGAAAGAGAAACTCCAGGCTACATTCAAGTCCTATTTTGAACATCTTCCCTCGATCTGAGGACGCCTCCTTCAATCGAACACTCACTAACCCGATTTTTCTTATTAACTATTACAGTGAACCCGTCGGCAAATACTTCCTCCAGCTCTGCACCACTACCCCTTGCCAGCTTTGCGGATCAACAGAGATTTTGAAGACGATCGAGAAGGACTTGGGAATCAAGGTTGGAGAGACTACCAAGGATGGAAAGTTCACCCTCGTGGAGGTTGAGTGCGCCGGCGCCTGTGTGAACGCCCCCGTGTTGGCTGTGAATGACGACTACTACGAAGATTTGACCTCAGAGTCGACAGTCAAGGTCCTCGAGTCCTTGAAGGCCGGAAAGCCCCTCAAGGCTGGACCCCAGTCTGGACGTCACACTTGCGAACCCAAGGGCGGTTTGACCTCCTTGACCTCTGAACCAACCGGACCAGGCTTCATGTTGCGCCCTGATCTGTAAAGAAACTCAACCAAAGGGTTAAAAAATAGAGAAATGACTATAATACCTCGTCTAGCTACCCCACTCCCTCCCTGCTCCACCTTCGCTCCACCCTTTCCGCCTCGTAACGCATTACAAATATACAATTCCAATTGAAGATATCCAAGAGACGTGCGCTGCTGAGGACACTTCAGCCAGAGCATACAAAGTTTCTCAACGTGGGGCAAAGAGGGAGCCTGAGAACAAGCCGAGAACAAGCGTGGCTTGGAAAATGCAGTCACGAAAAACATCTCTTTTTTTTTCTTTTTTTTGGAGTTGCACTTCACTGCATCGTCGTGTCTGCAGCCATTTGTCCCCATCCCCCCAGCTCATTCAAATCCTCGGGCGACCGTTACCCTTTCCTTTCTTCACCCCATTCAAAGACATAGACGCATATACATTCGACCATGATTTCAGCATTGCAATGGGTTCGTCGTGGTGCTGCCCAGGCCAGACCCGACAAGTACGATTTGGACGAGAAGGAGTTCAAGCGCATCAATGAGTTTGCTGCCCAGCATCTCGCCGATGCCAAGGAAGAGCTTGCTGAGGCTCAGAGGGCCGAGAACATGTAAGTGCGCGACACTGTTGTTACGCTGGAGTAACAAGCAGAGCCGGGACCTGGATGGCACCATTGTTTGAGCAAAGACTAGAATGATAACTTACCCCTCGACTGCACAATCTTTGTCTCCGTAGCGCCAACGGAATGGCTGTTGAGACTATCACGGAAATGAACCCTGAGCTCGCCGAATACAACCTGGATGACTATGACGAGGAAAAGCCTGAAGCTCAAGGTACAATTCGTGCGACTTGTGAGAACACTTTCTCAAAGAACCGCATCTAATCGTTCTTGTTTGTGCTCGCCGAACTTTCATAGAGGCCAGCATCTTCAGCAACTTGAAGGGACTCACATATTACACATCAAACCGCGAGGATCCATACATTACTTTGAAGGATGAGGAGGACGAGGATATTGAAGATATTATGATCCAGGCTACGGATAACTTGTTGCTCGCTGCCAAGACCGAGGACGACATTTCCCATCTGGAGATTTACTTGTACGACGAATCTGAGGAGAACGAGGGCAACATGTACGTTCACCACGACATTATGCTTCCCGCCTTCCCTTTGTGCCTGGAGTGGCTTGATTTCCGTGTGGGACGCAAGAGCGCTGTGGAGGGCCCTGGTAACTATGTGGCTATTGGAACGTTCGACCCTGAGATTGAGATCTGGGATTTGGATACCATCGATAACATGTACCCAGACGCCGTTTTGGGTGCCCCCGAAAAGACAAAGAAGAAGGGCGCCAAGAAGTCAAAGGTAATTATAATGATACACGACAGGGTTCCTTTGTTCAATGCCTCTTTTCCTCCTTGCAGATGGCATGTTTCTCACCCCAAGCTTTTATTCTGTGACGAGTAGAAGGCCAACAAGGAATACCACACTGATGCAGTGATGTCGTTGGCATGGAACAGACAACATCGCAACATTTTGGCCTCTGCGTCTGCTGATACGACTGTCAAGCTGTGGGATTTGACCACTCAGCAGTGCGCACACTCTTTCCATCACCACACGGACAAGGTCCAGGCATTGGCTTGGAACCCTATCGAATCAACAGCCTTGGTGACTGGATCTTACGACAAGACCGTTGCCGTCTTTGACTCTCGGGCACCAGATGCTCGTGCCACTTGGAAATTGCAGGCCGATGTTGAGTGCTTGCGCTGGGATCCTCATGATGCCAACTGCTTCTATGTTTCAACGGACGATGGTATGGTTCAATACTTTGATGGTCGTCAGGGAGGTGCTCAGCCCGTTTTCAGACTTCATGCCCACGACAAGGCTGTTTCGGCCATGGATGTGAACACCACCGTCAAGGGCTGCATTGTCACTGGATCGACCGATGGATCCGTCAAGGTTTGGGACGTCAAGGAGAACCGCCCCTCCATGGTGACCAGTCGCCAGGTCAAGAACGATATCGGCCAGGTCTTCTCGGTTACGTTCTGTCCCGATGCACCCTTCAACCTGGCCATGGCTGGATCTGCAGGCAAAGTCAACATTTGGGACATTGCCACCAATGCCGGAGTCCGTCGCGCGTTTGAGGGCCGCTCTGTGATCGTGGCGAGCTCCAGGACTGATAAGGAGAAGATTGTGTCGATGCCTGACGACGACGAGCCCGAATCAGAAGAGGAGATGGATGGAGCCGACATTGACATGGACGAGGTTGTGGAGAGTGATTACGAGGAGGAGGAGAGCGGCGATGATGTCTAAAGAGGCGTTTTGATCAAAGGACATTGTACCCAATAGATAATGAAACAAGAGACCAGTTACCCCCACACACCCTTTTCGCATACTAACCAAAAAAAAACAACAAAACAAAACAATAAACACATCGCATTTTCAAGGACTCCATGAACAAAAGACAATTGATATGGATTCAATTGAACGGCATAGAAATGCAAAGTTTATTGTTTAGAAAATCTTGGAAGGGAAACGTAGAATTACAAGTTCGGAAGTGTTGTCGGGGAGGTGGGGCAAAAGGATGGTAAGGGCGGCCAAAGGTATACGTGGGTGAGAAGTCCAGGACAAGGTTTTTACTTGCCATACTTTTCGTTGACATACTTCTTCAAGGCATCACCTCCAGCGACCATGCAAATGGTCTGCCACATGCCCAAACCGAACCGTGGAACTGTGCCTCTGTAAAAGCCCTTGATTCCGTTGGTCTGCCAAATCCAGCGCGCGCAGTTGGCGATAGTCATTTTTTCTGGACGTCCTGCCGTCTTGAGCTGTGATTGCATCTCGACACGAATGACTTCAATGGGCTGGTTCCAGATAGAGAGACCTCCACCGATGGCTGAAGCGGCAATCTTTTCCCAGTTGTTCAAAGGAACTTTGGCCAGCTCACCAACGTCCTTGCCACGCAACTTGCGGATCGTTTCCTCGGCCAGACGCGAAAGACCCAGACGCGATCCCCAGTTGGTACATTGACGCAATGCCACGGCATTGACACCCTTGTTGATACCACGGATACCCTCGCGCTTAAAGATGTCAGAAGCGACTGCGAATGTGGAGATCTGAGGAGCACCGCCAGCGCCGACCGCAGCCTTGTGACGTGTGATCTCGACCGTCTTCATGAACGTACAGAAACCCATAGTGGTGTAGGCCTGGGCGAGTCCACCTCCCATACCTCCAACCAGACCTGCTGCGAAGGGGGAAATGCCAGAGTTCAAGGCAACGTATTCAATCTCGCCTGCAGCAAAGATGAGGACGGCGCCCTTTGTGCTGGCTTCGATCCAGGCCCAAGGGATCAATCTACAAGAAACGCAACAGAAAAAAAGAGATGAACCGTAACCAAGACGTTACCAGATCGATTGAAAAGATACATATTAGTCACACGAAACGAAAAGGTCCATCTTCAGATGTCAGTCTAACGCTGTCCTTCCGAGACAGGGCTCCTCTCGCCCCCTCCCTCCCTTTCCCCCTGAACAGGGCGCATGCTTATTCCAGAATCCGCCGGCAAGAAAGTAGCCGTCGCCAGTTGTCCCAAGATCCGATCTGGGTGGATGGTCTGAATAAGGGAATCCCCTGTCGTGGAGCAGTCTCACAACTCCGTCCCAGTGGTTCTGGACGATGGGTCACCGGTTCAGTCGGCTGGGTTTCCTGGGTGCAGTCGACAGAAGAGCAGTATCCTCTGGTATGTTCTGTGCGTGCGTAGGGTGGGTCTGTCCTTCCTTGCTTGCATCAGCTTTACATTCGTCTCGGTGTGTCATTTCCATCGTCATCTCCATGAGCTGGCACTCACAAACACCCAAACACACACACACACACACACACTTTTGCACCTTTGTCCGCGAGCGCGAAACACTTTGACAAGGGTCCGAAGCCATGGAACCTAATTAGTGGTCCCTTGCGACGTTGTCCTCCTTTCTGACTGATAACCTCCCCTCAAGGACCCAAGAGAATGCCGGACCCCACACCCGAAACAATGATATTTACCCTTGATAGAAGCCCGAGATGCCTCCACGCTGATAGATCTTCTTGAAAGCGGTGACCATGGTGTCCTGGCGATTGGCAGCCAAGTGGGTCTTGATGACTTCGAAGGGCTGGCCCAAGGTGGTGACCTCGAACATGTTCATGGCGGCACCGACTCCGAGGTTGGCATAGTTGACTTTCTTCTTGGTGGCAGCTGTGCCAGGGACGGCCTGAGAAGCGACGACGACAGTCATTGTGGGTGAAGAGCAGGAAGGAGGAAGAGCTTTGAAGAAAGAGGAGAGGAGAACTGAAGATAAGAAAGAGAAAGAGAGAGAAGAGAAAGAAGATGGAGTGTGAAGAAGAGAGGAAGGAAGAGGGGCACGAGGATGGCACATAATTTATGGGATCTCCCTACTACCCAACAGCAGCACCGACCCAACTGGTCAGCGGTCAACCTCAGTTTTCAGTCATCCTCCCAAAGCATTTGCAATTGCAGCCGTATCAAAGACAGTGGAACCATGTATCCGTGGGTCGACTGGTGGGGGGCAGGCGTTTTGTTCTGTTTGCTCAGCTCACCTTTTTTCCTTCTTTTTGACCTTTGCTGTGGGTGTATAAGGACTCGCCACCAATTGCGAATGATCGACCCACAACAGCGCACTCTATTTCTCCCTCCCAGATCGTTGGGTCTGTGGGTGTGGTATGGTGTGGTGTGGTGTGGGACGAGAATGACTTTCTGCTGTTTTTCCCTTTGACCCAACAGCGATACGTGATAGGGAAATAATGGGGCGAATCTATTTCGACGAGGGCCCCACTCAGCTCAGCTCAAGCTCAGGCCACTGCGACGGACATGAATCATGAATCATAGAATAAAATGAAAGGCGGCAGCCAGCCAGCAGCCCCAAACCAAAAAAAAAGCCATCGTTCGAGGATTTTTGAGTCTACAGGGAATGGGAACCTATCGATTGGGTATTTGACAATGATAAGGTTGCTGCCAGTCTTGGTCAACGACAACTGTCCATGGACCCCCTCTGTCATTGGTTTATCGGACCTCGCCTACCCTGGGGGAGAAGAGGCACCGCAGCCGTTGCTACCCCAAGATCTTCGCCCCCGTCCCTCTCCGAACGACGGCAGATCGGACAATTGGTGCTTAAGGGCTGCAAGAACGCGGATTGCGTCAGGGTATGCCGACTCCATGCATGAGCTACAACCGCGGACACCTTGCTCGTTTCCATGCATTCTCTTCCGCAAGGTGCATGCGCCAACTGCACAACTCCGCATCCCGCTCGCTTCACACCCACCCTTTGACTGCTCCTCTCTTTTTTCATATTTTCATACGTATCCCAAGGCAAGTTGCCACTACTGTGGTCTATTGCCGAACGAAATGTCGTAAGCTGTACAACTCTGAAAGACTAGCAAGCACTAACCTGGATGTGTCCCGTCTTTAGAAGGACACTCTCCACTGACATCAAGCTATAACACGCACAGTCATTGATGAGGCCGCGACACAGCGATAATGACAACAATGAGGATGCAAGGAGCACCAACAGTACTCTAGTCAACGCCGCCATGAATTCAAGTAGTGGCCATGACCAGGACGAGGACATGGACGACCAAGGGCCGGAGGACGGGTTTAGACAGCAAGGCGAAGTACTTGACGGAGACGAGGATGAGGAAGAGCTCCCCTTTCGTCATGGCTTTGAGCTCGACTATGACGAGAACGGGCTGCCATACTACATGTTCTACACGGATAAGCGACACGAAGTGACGATGGGCCACGATGCAGAGATTACACTTCGCGAATGGGATCCGATTCAGGACTGGCGTATGCGCGAAAAGCTCAAGACCATCTCGGTAGCGCTTGTTCTCTGTCTCAACATTGGCATCGACCCCCCAGATGTGGTCAAGACTAACCCATGCGCCAAACTCGAGGCGTGGATCGATCCCTTTGTCCTTCCTGTCCCCAAATCGCTCGAAAACATCGGGAAGGCATTGCAGGCACAATACGAAGTGTGGCAGCCTCGTGCTCGCTACAAGGCCGCGCTGGACCCCTCAATGGAGGATACCAAGAAGCTGTGCTGTGTACTGAGACGAAACGCCAAGGAGGAACGTATCCTCTTCCATTACAACGGCCACGGAGTCCCAAAACCTACCTCCAGTGGAGAAATCTGGGTGTTCAACAAAAACTATACCCAATATATACCCGTCTCGCTTTTGGATCTTCAGAGCTGGCTCGGATCGCCCTGCATCTACGTTTATGACTGTTCAGCGGCCGGAAATATTCTCCTCTCCTTTAATCGCTTTGCTGAAAAACGGGATCAGGAAGCTGCAAAGCAGGCAGGATCGCAACCAGGAACGAACCCTCCTCCCCCACTCAGAGACTGTATTCAGTTAGCGGCCTGTGGTCCTGACGATTCGTTACCCATGAACCCGGACTTGCCTGCCGACATTTTCACTGCCTGCCTCACCACTCCAATCGAAATTGCATTGAGATGGTTTGTCCTCCAGCACCCTCTCCTGCACAACGTCACAGTGGAGATGGTGACGCGAATTCCAGGAAAACTCAACGACCGTCGCACACCACTGGGAGAGCTGAATTGGGTATTCACCTCGATCACTGACACGATAGCCTGGAATGTACTTTCAAGGGACTTGTTCAAAACACTCTTCAGACAGGACCTGATGGTTGCCGCACTCTTCCGAAACTACCTGCTGGCCGACCGTATCATGCGGTCTCAGAAATGTACACCGATGTCTTCGCCAGCGTTACCACCAACACACCAACACCCGATGTGGGACTCATGGGACTTGGCCTTGGACATGTGCCTAGCGCAGCTGCCTGGGCTACTCCAATCCGAGGGCACTGCAGCACCAATCGACTACCAGCCCAGTTTGTTCTTCACGGAACAATTGATGGCCTTTGAAGTGTGGCTTGGCCACGGCAGTCCTTCACATGACGCCCCGGAACAATTGGCCGTCGTTCTGCAGGTCTTGCTGAGTCAGGTGCATCGATTACGCGCGTTGCTGCTGCTCAGTCAGTTTCTAGATCTGGGTCCATGGGCTGTGGATCACGCACTTGCTGTCGGTATATCCCCTTATGTTCTCAAGCTCTTGCAGAGTCCGGCTGCAGATTTAAAGCCAGTGCTAGTTTTCATTTGGGCGAGACTATTGGCGGTTGATCGCTCTTTCCAGAATGATCTCCTCAAGGACAACGGCTTCGTGTATTTTGTTGGTATCTTGGGTGTCAACGCGGGCATGCCTCTTCGAAACGTGTCAGAACATCGAGCCATGTGTGCATTTATTTTGGCCACATTCTGTCGGGACTTCCCTGCTGGACAGCAAGCGTGCTTGAAGCAACAGGTCATCCAGTACTGTCTGACCCACATCGCCGACAGTGACCACCTCCTACGTCAATGGGCGTGCCTCTGCATAGGACAGCTCTGGAAAAACCATAACGATGCTAAATCAGTGGGTCTGCAAACTGGAGCACACGATCGACTGACCCAAGTTCTGGCGGACCCCATTCCTGAAGTGCGAGCGGCCGCCATGTGGTCGTTGGGGGCATTCATCAGTAATCTGGACCAGAACGAGCAAGTGATCCATCTTCAAAACAATCTCGCGATGAGCGCACTTGTGGCTACGACGGATGCATCGCCTATTGTTCGAAAGGAACTGGTCATCTTTTTGTCGTCGCTTGTGTTCGATCATTTGGAGGTCTTTGTTCAGGTGGCGTCAGACTTGATTTCATCTGAACAAAAGTTGTCGGGAAGCAAGCTTGATTTCAAAGCCAAGGACCTCGATGAGCGCCACGACAAACTGGGACAACAGGCCGTGTATGCCGTGATCTGGAAGGCTCTACTCTGCTTGTCCATGGACTCGAACCGAGGCGTGGCTTCGGCAGCAGCAAAGTTGGTGGACTATGTGAACTTTCAGTTACTTTCTGCTCCTATTGCACAGACACTTACTCCTGTCCTCCAACAACATGCATTACGAGGTCAGTCTCTATCCACTTCTTCTATGGGCTCGCTGCAACAGTCCGTACTGCCTCCCTCAACCCCCGAGTATTCAACGGCAACCCTCGGCAAGAGCACTGCATCCAAGATGGCTAGCACTTTGAAGCGATCGGCATCCTTGGCTGTGACTCTGAAGAGCTTTATTCCTGGATATTCGTCTGTGTCTCCGGGTTCCTCAGACACCGCCAAGGCATCATCCATAAGTGCCAGCAGTCTCTGGCCTAGCCAGGAATCAACTCAGCCCTACGGGCAAGATTCAAGGGTGTCCAATGGAGGTGGCGCAGGCACTGCGCGTACCGTTCGTAGCACTGCTCCACGTCCTCGATCCGTTCATGGAGATGCTGGATACCTTCAAGCACAGCCATCTCCTTCGTATGGGCAGATTCAAACTGCATCAAGTTCAAACGGATCAGCTTCATTGGCGGCAAATACAACCTCGGACGTCAACCAACCCGGCGCAAGGCCTCATGTGGAATCTGTCTTTTATGACTGGTGCTGCGAGTACTTTTTAGAGCCACAGATGAAGGTACTCCTGAGGCTTTTTTTCTTTTATTCAAGTCTACTGGATGTCACGCTAATGTACCCATTTCAATGTTGCATAGGGAGTGGAGGGCGATGAACCAGGAAGTGTCAATTACAACGAACGTCTGTGGCGCAGAGTCAGGAATGAAAAGATTATTTACGAAAATCAACCTCATCGTGAGCATGCTGGTAAGAATGAATAGCGTTGAGAATATCCCGAGATCTATGAATAATCTGCTAACCCAACTGTATTTGGCTGCTACAAAACAGGCGCTAGTCGATGGGATACCAACTACCAATCCATCAACAATGAATCGCCAGCAATGCACCTTGTGATGCACTCATTTGAGCCACAGATGGTTATTGCCGATGATAAGCGGAACATCAGGTAACACCCAAGTTTAAACTGAATACGGTTTTTACTCTGAGAACGTGAGTACTAATCAGATCTTTGAATCAGTGTCTGGAACTGGAAAGAAGGTCAGCTTCTGAACCGATTCTCAAACGCAAACCCTCGAGGAACTTCGATCACCAGTGTGAAATTCATAAACGAGGACGACGTGGCGATGCTGCTTGTAGCCTCTGGTAAGTCTTGGCCATCTCTGGAGTCTGCACTTGCAATGGCAGAAAAACCACTCACGCAAGGTTCATGTCTCCTACTTTTGTATTGTAGGCGAAGGTGTTGTAAAACTATATCGCAAGTACGATGAACCGAATCATACCGACATTGTGACTTCGTGGCGCGTACTGTCAGATATGGCCCCAAGTAGTAAGAGCACGGGAACGATTACCGACTGGCAGCAGGGCAGAGGTGCACTCCTCGTTGGTGGTGACTCCAAGATTATCCGGGTTTGGGATGCGGCGCGTGAATTCTGTATTAGCGTAAGATACCCCACTTTCCACGCGAGTTGTTCATTTGGTAACGAACAAATTTGTGTTAACGCGTCTTTTTATTTCTTGTTGATGCAATGACAGGATATCCCAACTCGTTCTGGAGCTCCTGTAACGAGTATCACCAGCGACCAAGTCTCTGGAAACGTGTTTGTTGCTGGTTTTGGTGATGGAGCAGTCCGTGTTTATGATCGTAGACAACCTCAGCACCAAGCCCTGACGATGGTCTGGAAGAAGCACAAATCCTGGATTCAGAACGTGCGTATGCAGCGTGGGGGCTTCCGCGAGCTGGTATCAGGAAGCGTGGATGGTATTATCAAAGTCTGGGATGTCCGCCAGCAAGAGTCTTTGCGGACCATTGAGGTCCGGGACCCCATCTCCGCGCTTGATTTGCATCATCACGCTCCCGTAATTGCATGGTAGGAAGACTTCATCTGAAATACTTTTTGCTATCCATTAAGTGTTTAATCGATAATGGAAACTAAAAACACTTCGTCCATTTACTTTCCATTTATAGCGCGTCTCCTTCGCTCCAGTCGATCAAGGTGTGGAATGTCAATGGCGATATCTTGTCGACGGTGCGGTCGTACACGGGCCTGTTTGGACAAAAGCAGGCACGCGTCACCAGTTTGGGTTTCCATCCACACGAGTACGTGTTTGGAGTGGGAGGCGACGACGGCTGGATCTCGATCCAGGGCTGGTCTGGACCCAGTCAAGGCGGCGATGTCCATGGCCCAACTGGTCCCCTGCACTCTCCGCTGTCCCACGGGGCCGGCCACCATTGAGAATAGACCTCCCATATCCTCATGCATCAGCAACCACAAAAGAAAAGTAAAAAAAGGAGCAAAAAATGAAGATGGAGAGCACTTAAGGGTATAATGGACGCCGAGCGCGATTCTCACCCCCTTGCATGCGTGCCGATAATCTCATCATCTCGCCCTCGACAACCCATCTTCTTCATCTCCTCATCCATCTCTTACCCTTCCATCTCCAGACAGCAGCCCCCCATCATGTCTGTGGAAACTAGTACGGTGGCGCGGATCCTCAAGCCGACGATCCTCATCCTCATCGCCGTCGTCGCCATCGCCAGTCGTCTCTTCTCCATCATCCGCTTTGAGTCTGTCATCCACGAATTCGATCCTTGGTTCAACTACCGCACCACCCAGCGTGAGTCCATGCATATAATGCGCCCTGTCAGGAACACGCAAGGGACCATCTCGGCCCTTCCGAATCGTGCTCGATGTATCTATACTAACTGGCTCCTCTCTTTCCATTGGAACATAGACCTTGTGAAGAATGGCTTCTATGAATTCTGGAACTGGTTCGATGAAAAGTCATGGTACCCTCTTGGACGCGTTGTTGGAGGAACTGTCTACCCTGGTATCATGGTCACCAGTGCCATCATCCACAATGTTCTTCACTTTTTCAACTTCCCCGTCGATATCCGCAACGTCTGCGTCTTCCTCGCGCCCATGTTCTCGGGCCTGACTGCTTTCTCGGCCTACTTGCTCACCAAGGAACTCAAGGACTCGTCTGCAGGACTTCTTGCTGCCGCTTTCCTCGGAGTTGCTCCAGGCTATATCTCCCGTTCCGTCGCTGGTTCGTACGATAACGAGGGTATTGCCATCTTCCTGCTCGTCTTCACCTTTTATCTCTGGATCAAGGCCGTTAAGACTGGCAGCGCCTTCTTTGGTCTCTTGACTGCTCTCTTTTACTTTTACATGGTGTCTGCCTGGGGTGAGTTCGCGTCGTCTGCTGTCTTCCTTGAGTTGGAGTGATGAACCTTCTGGATATTAACTAGCAACCCATCTATATTTCCAATGTGGCACGTTTAATCCCGTAGGTGGATATGTCTTCATCACCAACTTGGTCCCTCTCCATGCGTTTACGCTTCTCCTCATGGGACGCTACTCCAACCGTCTCTACGTCTCATACTCGACCTTTTATGCTGTGGGAACTCTTTTGTCGATGCAGATTCCTTTCGTTGGCTTCCAGCCTACCCGCACCAGTGAGCACATGGCTGCCCTTGGAGTCTTTGGCCTCTTGCAGCTCTACGCTTTTGCAGAGTTGGTTCGTGGCTACGTGACTCCCAAGCAGTTCAAGACCCTGCTCAAGGGAGGTGTCTCTGCCGTGGCCATCATTGCCGTTGTTGGATTGACCTTGCTTAGCCTCTCGGGTGTCATTGCGCCCTTCACTGGACGTTTCTATTCACTTTACGATACTGGATACGCCAAGATCCACATTCCCATTATTGCCTCAGTCTCGGAGCATCAGCCTACAGCCTGGACTTCCTTCTTCTTTGACCTTCAGATGTTGATCTTCTTGTTCCCAGCCGGTGTGTACCTTTGCTTCAAGGAGCTCAAGGACGAGCATGTGTTCATCATTCTCTACTCTGTCTTTGCGTCCTACTTTGCGGGAGTCATGGTCCGTCTCATGTTGACATTGACCCCAGTCGTCTGTGTTTCTGCCGCCATTGCGTACTCGACCCTGTTGGACACCTATTTGGAAAAGTCTGAGCATGTCTTGGCCTCCAACTTGGCTGCTGGTGGCGCCCGCCCCACTGTTACTGCTTCTTCAACTGCCACTATCACCGATGCCCCTGCCGAGCCAAAGTCCAAGAAGGCTGCCGCCAAGGCCGCTGCTGCCAAGGCCGTCGAGTCCGAGACCAAGGCCAAGGCCTCCACCAAGGATTCCAAGGATTCCAAGGACTCCAAGGACACCAAGAAGCGGTTCCCCATCTTCAACTGGGACTCGCGTGTAATGGTCATCACGCAGCTTACCTGGTTCCTGTTCATGTTTGCCTGGCACTGCACGTATGTCACCTCTGGATCATACTCGTCTCCCTCGATCGTTCTTGCTTCCCGTCAAGCGGATGGATCCCAGATGATCATTGACGATTTCCGTGAGGCGTACTACTGGCTCCGCAAGAATACTGGCGAAGATGCCAAGGTGATGTCGTGGTGGGATTACGGATACCAGATGGCCGGTATGGCCAATGTGACCACTCTTGTCGACAACAACACTTGGAACAACACTCACATCGCTACCGTCGGTCTGGCCATGTCTGCTAACGAGGACGTGTCATACCAGGTCTTGCGTCAGCACGATGTCGACTATGTGTTGATCCTCTTTGGTGGTGTTATTGGCTATTCTGGCGATGACATCAACAAGTTCTTGTGGATGATCCGCATCGCCGAGGGTGTGTATCCTAACCAAGTCAAGGAGGCCAACTTCTTTACGCCTCGCGGGGAGTACAAGGTCGACCATGAGGCCTCCCAGACCATGCGTGAGTCTTTGATGTACAAGATGTCTTACTACCGCTTTTCGGAGCTCTATGGCGGCAACGCTGTGGACCACGTCCGCGGCGTCCGCATGCCCTCTGAGGGCCCCACCCTCAATGTCCTCGAGGAGGCATACACGACCCAGAACTGGCTGGTCCGCATTTACAAAGTCAAGGATCTCGATAATATCGGGCGAGACCTCAAGGATGCCACTGCCTTTGACAAGGGCAAGGTCAAGAAGGTGTCGTCTCTCAAGCGCTTCGTCAAGGCTTAAACGTACTTTTCTATCTCTCTTTATCTTCTCAAGAACCCAATATTGTGCAAATAAATAAAAATCATGAAACAAAATACAAAACTGTGGATACTTCGAAGAGAAAATCCATTCCTCCCCATGTTTGTTGTAAGGACGTCTGGCCTTGGTAAAGTCAATGGTGTGTGGTGTCATTGTTTGACTTCGACGAGTTGCTTCTACTGCTTGATACCTGCAGAAATCCCCAACCACATCTCTGCTGCTCAGGGTCCTGCCCCCATATGAAATCGACTTTTGCGCAGCTTCTTGTGAAATGTCCCTGATCTTCCTCCGTGCTGTTCATTCAAATTCAAATTCATATTTATATTTATATTTCTTCTTGAGAAGTAATGTTCAAAGTTCTAAACTTGGGTGAGATCCCTATCAACTGATAAAGCGGCCAACGCATCCTTGCCAGTAACCAAATCCCCTCCGAGATCAAACATTGAAAGATCCAAAGGCTGGCCAGCAGGGCCCATTGGGACATAGTGGTGCTGATGACCGGACGAGATTCTCTTGGCAACCGGAGAAGACAACATCTCGGAGAGCGCGGACGAAAGCAAATTAGAGGAAGCCGACGAATCCAGCGACGGAGTCCCAGCCCTGGAAGATGAAGGGCCGACATCCTCCGTCTGTGAATGGCAATGATCCTGTGTTGAATGGTCCTCCAATCGATGTTGCAGCTGAAGCTCTTGTTGTAGCCACAAGGGATCTCCGGTGGGATCAAACTCAATACCCAACTCCAGGCCTTGCGACAGCTCTGCGGGCGACGAAGCCAGCACCGGGTCCGTCGACAAGAGTGAGAGGTGATGCTGATCCATGAGAGTAGAATACGGCAGGGACACTGTTACTGAGGTCTCATCCCCTCCCACGCCACCGCCGCCACCTCCTTCAGAGAACCAATCGTACATGTCTGTGCCAGGCGTCCTTGACTCGCTCCCCAGGTCCAAGCAACTACCCATCTCAGAACCTGGCGTGTCGACGCCCTCGTGGCCACTATAGATCCCGTAGTCCTCACCGACCTCAGAGTACAATAGCTGATCAATCTCTGAATCGTCCAATTCCGTCACGTCTTCTTGTCCTGAAAGCACGTCTTGTCCCATGCCGCCAAAGGCTGTGAATGGGTCTTGGATAGCGACAGAAGCCGTCGCTGTCGTCAACGCAGGTGTGGCGCCTCCATAGTTAAGTTGGTTTTGGCTGAAAGGATCCAAATCCTCCGTGCCAAGATCTGACATCCATTGATCAAAGCAGTTCAAAAACTCCTTTTGACTTGAGTTCCCAGGAGAAAGCATCTCTGTCGGCTGCGACCCGGGCTCAGACATAGTTGAAATCAATGCCGTTGCGAAATCCACAGGTAGTGGAGCCACAGGTGCGAGTGCAGGTGCCAATGTACTCTGGACAGCAAGATCCAAAGGCAACGACGCCTCTGCTGTATTAGACCTTTTAACTGGCGCCGGTGGAGGTGGCTCGCTTGCGGGTACGGGTGAGGGGGTCCTGCAGACATTTGTTGCTGTAGGCGGCGAAAGAGTGCTCCGTGATAGCGAGGCAGTAGGTTTCTGGCGCTTGTAAAGTGCAGTCGACGACGAGGATAATCGGGGTGGACTCTGTGGACAGCCATCAAGACCCTGATTGCTCGATTGTTTACGGACAACCATTGGGCGATTTTCTTTGTCTTCCATGTGCGAGAGAACGCGCTTATTACCCAATAAGCCGCTGGTGTTCTTGGGAACAGAGATGGAAGGCGGTAGAGGCGGCATCGAATTGGTCATGGTGTTGCTGTTGACCCTGCGACTTACAAGCGGTGCCCTGACTGTGGCCAAAATATTTTCCGTCGTAGGAGCTCTCTGAATAGGATTCAAGGGCTTCTTCTTCTTTGGCGTGGATACGGCCGATATTGTTGAGGACTTGACACCGTTGAAAGAACCTAGAGGACGACGAACCACAACTGGATCCACAAGGCAATTCTCGCGGTCATCCTCTTGAAGCTGAAGAAGTTTTTGTCGCTGCAACCGCTGCTCAAGCTTTTGCTGAAGCTGTCGTTCCTCCAGTCGCTTTTGCTTTGCCAAAAGCTCTTTCTCGCGGTACTGGTTCTCCTGAAGAAGCCGTTGCTGCTGTAGCTGCTGTTGCTGCCGTTGCTGTTGACGCAAAAGCTCCTGCCTCTGCAGTTGCTGCCGCTGAACTTTTGCTGGGGATCGTTGCCTCTCTTTTGATGTCTCACGACGGAATGCAGTGTCGTCTGAAGACAAATGGCTCGTGGTTTGACAATGATACAAGTCGCGTACGCCATCAGAGTCAGTTTCCTCGTCGCTATCCCCACCATTCACGGAAATCACTCGTCGCTGGATGAGAGGTGCACGTGCGGAAACCTGTGGAGACTCGAGGCGACTTGCCCGCAGTGTCGGGGAGAGCTTCTGGGAAAGTTCTCGTGAATTGGAGACCGGGTTTACTCGACCGAGCTGCGGTGCCTTCTTCGAAACAGACTGCTCTCTTGTCAGGCTACCTGATTTCGTAGAGGGCGTACGGGAGTAAATAGATGTCCGTCCGTAGTCACTGTAACCACTCTCCTCGTCCTCCACACTGTCCGCGAACAGCTCGGCCACCATATGGAGCGGCTGCTCCTCTAGCCCATGACCAACTTTGTATCGAGCATATTCAAGGTGAGAGCGCAGAGACCGGATTTGCTATGAAGATAATAAAGAAATGCGAAATAAATATCTACAGGATCGAAGACAAGCCATACCCAGTGAGGCGGATGAAACTATTGAGGTTCTGGCTTTTACCTTGAAGACGCCAACTCTGGCAAGAACCCTCCGAGTCGCCTCTGTGTCTCGCTCTTCGTTTTCTTCTTTGAGCTGGGCAGCCAACAGTGCTGCCTGCTGACGAAGAATGGTCTTTTTGTATTGCCGACGAGGAGCACCTCTAGACTTTGCACCATTGGAGGCAGAAGAGTTGGAAGTCTGGGTCTTGTCCTTGTTCATATTTACATCGCCGGGGGTACAGTTGTTGTTGGTGGAATCCCGTGGAGCAGAATTGTCATCATTGGAGTCCTTTCTCGACCCTGGTCCTCTACTCCCGGGGGCTTTGTGCACTGAAGTCCCGCTGCTTGACAGATGCTGAGATACAGATGCATTGTTTTCTTCGTCGGAATCTCGCTGGCCTGATTCTTCTCGTAGAGATCTGCGGCCGTCATCTGTTCGACGAAATACATCATCTTGGGCAGGTTCGTGTGAGGCAGAATTGAAAGGTTGCTGGAGAAGGCGAGTCGGCTTTCGTTGTTTTCGCTTCTGGCGGGTAGTATCGGAATTGTCAACGGTCTGCTGTGACAGTGCTGGTCTCTGCTGCTGCTGGAGTTGCTGGAGTTGTTGTTGTTGTTGCTGTTGTTGTTGTTGTTGTTTCTGCTGACGGTGCTTTTCTGCCTGTAGCTTTCGATGCTGCTCCATCAGCAAGCGCTGTTGAGCCCGCTGTTGTAATAAATGCTGTCTCTGGAGCTGTTCCATTTGGACTCGCTGCTGGTCTTGGAGCTGCTGCTGCAAAAAGAGAGAATACTCTTCGTCGGGTATCTCCTGGCCAAAACTGCCTTCCTCCTCCTCTTCCTCTTCCTCCTCTTCTTCTTCCTGGCTGTTGTAGAGGCTTTGGGTTCGGTCCCTGTTGGAGGGTGGATGGACACAGCGCTGGGCCTGGGATTGATGGCGGTTGGGCAGGTCATAGTCGCTTTCAGTGTCGCTCAGTTGGTGATGGCTATCAGAGTATTGGGATCTTGGCTTTTGTTTCGGTGGTTGGTCACTCTCGCTGTTGCTGGGGTCGCTCCAAAACCCTGCGGTGTATGTCGCTCGCGTGTCTCGTCGAGTGGGCGTAAGCGACTGACCCGACTGATGCTGGCTTTGATGACTGCGACGGTCCAGGATAGATACAGAAGCAGCGCTCATCTGCGGCGGTCGATGGTTCGCATGCAAGGCCATGGTGTAATGATGATGGCAGCCAACGATTAATTAATTAATTAATTAATACAACTGGAGTGTGTTTGTTGTGATGTTTCCGTTTGATGAAAAAATGACGGGTGTGGGCGGGGATCGGATTGTGGCCCTGTGGGTGGGATGGATACGGGCTGATGGCGGTCTTGACTTGTCTTGTTTGTATCCAGGCTCGAATGGCGTGGCAGAGGGAGGGGTGGGGCGGGAAGATGTCAAATCCAATGCAGGAGGAGTGAAGGGAGAAAGCGAACACCGCTCAATCAAAATAAAGAAAAAAAATCAGGGCGCGACAAACAAGAACGCGTCTTTCCGCCATTATCAGAGTAAGGGATAAGTATACTATTCGAGGTTTTTTATCCACACATTCCATTTTATTGTGCAGTATTTCAGTCCACCACTCTTAGGCGTCCATACTCCTTGCCAGCAATGGCCTTCTCCATCAGTTTCACAGGATGGAACTCCTTGCTCATGTCCGTACCATCCAAGAATAGCTTCATCATCATTCCGCTGAAGCCTGACACCATCGCAACACCCTCTTGCATCGCCTTGGCCGGTTTGTTGCCTTGGTAGGATGCCCGCAGATTCCAGAACACAATCTGAGGGAGCACGTAGCCAGCTACCTCAAACCGCCGTTTGATCACGTTGTAGTTTGTAAACGGCTCAAGAGGTCCGCCGCCTCGAAATCCGCAAACCGCCTGATCAAATTCCATATCTGAGAATACAAACAAGGTCTTGACCATATCCTCTTGCGGAACACGGTTTGCCACGGCCACTCCCAATATGTGATCAAAGGCCTTGGCGAGATCAGTGTTCCCTCCCCAGTCCATGTTTCGCAGGTATGCAACTTGACTCATCAACGTCCCCTGTGGAACCCGATGTACCTGTGGATTCGCCGAGAAGGTGAGGATCAATCGGTTGAACGGTGGTTGACCCAGCTGTGCCAGCAAGAGCGAGAGTGCGATGGCCACCTCCATTGGAATACCCGTCATTGAAGAAGAAACATCGCACATGGCCATGGTAGAGTTCATTTTGCCTGTCTTGGCGAGCTTTTCCACGTACGACTTCCACTGAGCCTCCATAGTCTTGACTCGCAGATCACCCGGGAGTGCTCCACGGAGCTGACTAGCCTCCGTAACCAGGTCGTGAGGCATCAGGGCTTGAGCAGCGATTGTAGTCTCGCCTTTGAGGGCCTTGTTCAAAAACTCGTCAAACCGTTCCCTGTCGTGGGCCACAAAGTGTTCTTTGTTGCTCTTCATGGCTCGAGCGGGCACGCGGCTGTAATCGATCTCGCCCCACTGTTTGCTTGCCATCATAGTTTCCAGTACTGGGGTGGCCTTCCTCAAAGGAACATAATATTCCTTTCGAAATTGTTGTCGGACTCGGTTCACATACACCACTATATCTTCGCTTGGCAACCGATCAGGGTACAAGATCTGCGCAATCGTCGAAGCAATCAAAGTGTGCTCATCGTGAAACTGGTTCAGACTTGGGCACCATTTAGCAGCCAGGGAAATGGAATGGCCTTGATCCAGACGGGCCTTGTCGCGAACCAAAGCGTTGGCGAACAGACGTGCCACCTCCAGATGGAGTGCCCGATAGAAAGAATCGTCCCGGAACTTCGATCTTGCCCGCTCCAGCCTTGACTCTGTTTTCGCAAGTCGTTCCTTCCTTGCTTGAACAGATTGTACGCGGTTTCGCTCCTCAGCAGCAGCCATGATCTGGGCTCTTGCCTCTGGGTCTTTTGGTCGGTTTTCCTTGCTCTTCTTTGGACGAGTTTCCTGTACGAGATCGGTTCCTCTACGACGGCTACCGCCGGATTTCGCACGGGTGGTGAGAGAGAATTCGCTTCGATCTTCGCGACATTCAAAGACGAGCCAATTCAAGAGATCTTTCCAATAGCCGTGATCAGGGATAAAACGCAGGTTATATAGCAGGGTTCTTGGGTGCTTCTGTCTCAAATAATCGAGACAAGTATAAAACTCCTTGCGCTCGCCCTTGCCACGAAGAACTGACCGAAGATGAAAGATGAGTTTGAGCGTGTCGAGTGGATTTGATTCCCAAGCGGTTTTGGCTAAAATTTGGATCATGTTGTTGTCCGTACCGTGGAGAACCTCGAAAAAGAAGTCGAGTCGTGCATCTCCGGTTGAGGAAAATGTCGGGGCTCCGTTTTCAGTCATCGTGATATTCGGATCCACAGTAGATTGTGTGTCGCCCAAGAGAAGGTCCACAAAGTGAAGTGAAGTCGGTTCTGTTTCAGTCTTCTTCTCTGCTGACTCGATTTCCATGGAAGCGACGTTCAAATCCTCGATCTTTTCGGCAAGCGAGGCCATCGTGCTGAGAATCTCCTGGTCTTCCATCATATCGTATTCGCTGTCACTGTCGCTGCCGCTGTCGTGACCTTCATGAAGGTCAACCATGACCAAGTCAGGGTCTTGGATGGTGGCCTCCTTCGACTTGGACGGAAGGGCCAGCTTGGGTAAAGCTCCAAGAGTGGGTAGAGAATAATCTTGTCGAGGCATGACAAGGTTCTGGAGATGACTGGACGGGAAGGAGGGAGTCGAGATTCAGGATGTCACAAAAAATGAACCCGCTTTTTGTATGAGAGTGACTTGTTTAGGGTTGGAAGTGTAGCTCTCTGGGGGCGCGGCGCATTGTTGCACGGCACACACGGCGGTGCTCAAACCGCTGGAGGCGCAAGGGGAGTGAAGGAGGGGGTTTTTTTTTTTGTTTATTTTTCAGAAAACGACGCCTCCGACATTGACATTGACGTTCCTGCGCAAGTCAACTTGGGGCTCTCCAGAACAGATCCCGATGAAGGCGCAGGCCAGGGAGTACTTGACGACCGAGAACTGAAATCGCTGGACGTTCGTGTTTGTGACGGTCGCAAAGAGGTGGAACCATCAAAGCTATCGGATTCAGGGTAGAGCCAGACATCCCGCCCCGGTCTCATCCGGCCAGTGCTTGAGAACCATGGGAGAGATTCATGAGTCCCAGAGTCTTCCGAAAGCTCGCGACCATAGAGGGGAGGAAGCAGTGTTGGATTAGACAGTTGCTGCTGCTGAGCAGAGTCCGAAATCTGAAAGAATTGAAGGGCGCCAGACTCTCGATCCAGGGAATCCCATGCCTCCGTTTCCCTTTCAATAGATTCTTGGACAAGGGTGTTGGCGTCTCTCAGATCCTGGATCGACTTCTCCAGTACATGGGAAACAGCAACTTTTGACTGGCTTTCCTTCTCAAGAATTGCAATCCGCGAAGCTGCCTCCCTGTCCTTTTCCCTGTTAGCCTCCACTGCGACCTGCCATACGATCTGTTGTTGTTCTAGACGCTGCAGTCGCAGTTGCAACGGAGCAATTTCAGTCTCCTGAAGCTGTGAACCCTTGGACAGCCAAGTCAGTCGCTCATCCTCAAGTCTCTTGGCCTCTGCCTCCAGACACTCAGATTCCGCTTGAATAGGAGATAGCTCGGCTTGATGTCTAGACTCGGACGTAGAAATCTGGCGCTCCAGTGATTCAATGGCCATAGTCAGTTCTTCTGCCCGAGGTCCAGTCGAAAGGGCGAAAGAGCGGAGATCCTTCAACTCCTCTTGTAGAGAAGCAGCCTGCGCATCCGTTTGTTTGATAGACTCCTGCAAAAATGAAAGTTTTTGTCGTCGTTTTTGATCCTGAATTGCAGCCTTAGCTTGTGCACGTCCAATACCCTCCAGTTCCTGTTTCATTAGTGCCTCTGCCTTGGCCTGGTCACGCTTCAGTTTTTTAAGTGTTACTCTGGTCGAGTTGAATGCATCGATGGAGGCCTGAATTGATGTTTGCAACTCGTTTATGAGGATCTGCTCCGCGCTTAGCAGGGCGCCGTCCCTCCCTGTTTCCGAGGTACTCTCCATCCCCTTCTGGTGGGATTCCGCACTTTCCGTCAAATCGAGCTCAGATCGTCCTGCAAGTGGTAGGTGTTCGTTTGACGGAGATGCAGCTCTACTATCAGATATGTTGCCTGCCTGTTTCCTTGATTTGCCTCCGTCTTTGTCCTGTCCATTCTTTTGATTTCTCTGGCTCTTTTTGGCTTTGCGACTTTTTTGGCCCTTAGCAGAGCCTTCCGATAGCTTTGAAGTCTTTTCAAATATTGATGGTACATGAGCTGCCCCAGCTACAAAGAAAAAGGACAACAGGAGACACAATTAGCTATCTGTGCTTATCGTTCGTCTACAGGGTCGTTCGGTAAAGAGTCCCGCCACTCAAGAAGAAAGGTGGATGTTACTTACGTGGCGCTGCTCGCGTGCCCACTCTTGTTATAAAACTTGAAAATTGATGCACTTTCATCTCTATCTCGTAATCCGTAGAAGGAGTGAGACCATAGAGTGTGAAGCTCTGCTCATCTGGAAAATGATATTGGACTTCCCGCCAAGGAATGTAGTTGACGTGGATGACGATATCAGATGTGGAGATGATTTTGGGAGTTGATGTAGTCTTTGCTGATTTCGAACCTGATCCAGAAGATGCCGAAGACAGACCTGCAGCAGATCCAACTTTGATACTAGCGACATCTACACTATCCGATGTTTTGGGCAGAAAAGTGTCGTCCTTTGAGCTTTCCTGATTCGATTCCGCAGGTGAAGGAGCATCAGAAAGTGCATTGAGACAAAATGACACCGTGTAGGGAGTGATTTCCGTGATGCAGAGTTCGAATCGAAGGTTATTGGATACATCTGAGGATGAGGGAGCCATGGATCTCCTCGATGTTCTTTCAAAAATCAGAAGCACAAAGAAAATGAGAATGAGTGTGAAGTCGCAACCAACAAACACCCCAAACAAACCGATGAGTTCCTTTATCCTTACCTTATTGATACAGGGTTCTGCTTTTGTGCTCCAGCATAGTTAAGGTATCGCCCTTGCACCTGGTCAGATTCCGCGCTCTGAAGCATTACATCGACCAATTCGGACAGGAGAATATAGAGTCCAAATCCAACGGTGTGTACAGGTATAACCCTGTATGGTGTCAAGTCGATGATGGAAGCTGTAGATGAATCGCGGCGGTAAATGTCGACGAGACCAAAGAGGAACCAAAGTAAACACGACACAGAGTCGCCAAAAACAAGGCCCCGAGTAAGGTTGATGACATAAAAATACACCAAAATGTTGGCAACAGTCGGCAAGAGTCCAAGTCGGTCTTGATGCAAAAACAACTGTCCAACAAGGAGATCCAGCATGCCGAGGAACGAGGTCAGCCCTAGGCCATGCTTTATAGACGTCTGGAAGGCCCTACGCAGAGCCACGATGGACTGTACACAAAAGCCGATCCATTCAAGTCGAGTGGGGAGCGAGGTCATTTGGCCGTTGATAGCAAACATGACGACGTAAAAAGCGACAAGGTCAAAGAGTTTGTGGTGCATTGCAAAGAACAACCGCAGATGGTCCTGTCCTTGTGCTGTCAAGCGAGCCCATGGTGAGGCTAACTCTGGCTCTGGGCCACCGTCAGAAGAAGATGTAGCCTCGAACGGTTCCTTAATGCGTTGGTCTCCCAATGGTCCTTCCTGCCCAATTCGACCTTGATGAGGCAGAATATCTTTGAAAGAGTCGGTAGATTGGTGAACAAGCGGTTCTGTGGATCGTACAAAGCTCTCTCCACCTAGAGTCCCAGGGGTGGAGCGATCGCTGGTGCTCGTGTCAGAGTTGTCTGGTTGGAAGGAGACAGCCTCAACAGCTCGAGGAGACGAAAGATCGGACCGATGGGGTTGCTGAGCCTGATGTGGATGGCGAAGGCTCATTGGTAGTGGGGGGATCAACAAAACCGAGGCCGAAGGAGCTCGCTCTCGATTGAATTGCTTTCTGTCGTTCTTGAGATCGATTGATGGGAAGGAAATGAATAGAAAAGGGAAGATTCGAAGGATGGATGAATAGATGGATGGATTGAATCCCGCAGCAGTGTGTGATTGCAGGCCTGTCCTGATCTCCTGAGCGAGCGGTGTAGATCAAAAAAAGTTGGGTCGTTCCTGCAGCTCCTTGTTTGTTCAGCAGAAAGAACAGGAGATCGACGGAGAAGGAGGACGAATCCAGACGAAAAGAAAAATGTTGGAAAAGAAGTGGTCAAGGGAAAGAAAAAAGATCAGGAGCTCGACTCCTCGACATCCGTCCACTTTGAGGAAAAAAAAATGGAAAACCGAGGAACGAAGCAAAAATGTTTGTACTCGGACTTGAACCGAGGACCGTCTGTGTGTTAGACAGACGTGATAACCAACTACACCATACAAACTCATAAGATGTCGATGGACATTTTTGATACATAAAATAATCAAGATATCACGTGATTAATCACGTGATATCTTGATGTGGCGCGGCTGTCAAATGAAATAGTACAAGCGACGGGGACCTGCAGCGGCTGCACATCTCCGCCGCAAGGAGACCAAAGAGCGACGGCTCGAGGCGTCCTGGGAGCGGCGGGGCAACCGCGTCAAGAAGGTCCAAGCGAAATTCCGTGCACGAAGAGTGAGGGCTGACAAACTTCGAAAGAGGTACCGTCGCCCTAACGGCAGACTCATCTATAGCAAGCTGAAAAAGGACGCCCGAGAAGAATTGGACAGAACATCAACACCAAGGGAACGTCCTCTTCCCAGGAAAGAAACATTCAAGGACATCTACGGGCTACTGATAACGGCACAATCGGAGACGGCAACTCTCGAAGCCCGGAAAAACTTGGAAGGACTCGGGCCGTTGGAATTTTATTCAGACGGGTCGATGAAGGACCACGGTGACACGACAGTCAGCATGGCCTTTGGAGTCGTCACGAAGAAGCCAGGAGAGACGAGACACAAAGCCATCATCTCTGGAAAAGTAATGGGATACGCATCGTCAACAAAAGCTGAGCTGGTTGGACTGTTGGCGACAATTTTGGTGTGCCCCAGAGACACCAAAGCGACAGTATTTATTGACAACACAGCTGTGGTGAAGCAATTCAAGACACTTGTGGTCGGGAGAAAGACAGCAACAGCAAGGAAGAGATTACGTTCACCCTATGCAGTCTGGTGGGCAGCGATCGCAGAGGCTTACAACCGGCAGGGCGAAAAGATCCGGGTAAGGGACATGCAGACAACGTAGGCAACAACATGGCAGACATTGTCGCAAAAGAGGGACATACCAAGGACGCTTGGGATATGGACCCTCTGGTGCACACAGATATGAAATGCCACGCAACGTTCAAAGGGAAGCTGGTAGAAGATGACCTGCGCCAATTGCTGAAAAAACAATCTGTGGCACGAGTGCACCACCAATGGGCGGAGCAAAACAGAACCAAGGCAGAGGTAAAGGACTGGCGTGAAATCGAGTGGCGGACAACAATTGCAATTGTTCACAACCGCAACAAGCCCAGGAGTATGTTTACCAGCACCTCGGACTGCACGAAAAGAGCCCACAGGATCAAAAAACTGCACGGGATGCTACCCACGTTGAAGTACATGGCGGATTGGAGACCAGATCTGTATAAAGACAACTACTGCCGAGTCTGCGAAGTGAACGAAGAGGATACAACCCACATTTGGAGGTGCCCAGAAACGTTGGAGAGTCAGTGCGAAGGTTGGGAGGAGGCGATGACGCTGGTAACCGACCTAGGAAAGAAAGTTTGGACGCGAGAGAAGAAGAGGTGGCTGAGTGAGAAGAAGAAAGCGGAGGAGCAAGGCGAAGAATTCAAGAAAGAGGAACCGACGTTCGTGGAGGAGTCGATGGACGCGTTCTGGACGATGCTGATGGACGAATTCCGAGGAGCAAGTAATATCAGGGGCCGAAACCTGTTGGACGACGACCTGGACCGAGAGGACAACCAAGTTCAAGATCTCGGCGCTCTCCCTGAGCGGAAATGGACAGTAATGGACGCGTATCATGGGCTGGCCCCATTATTTCTGAAAGACAAGTTCAAGCGACTGTTCGGAACGACCACGGCGATTGCAAGCTTAATGGCGGACAGATTTATTACACTCATCGAAGACTATGGCCGGAAAGGGATCTGGAACCCGCGCTGCAAAAAGACTGTGGACTGGGAGAAGTCTATTGGGGTCACTGCTGTGAGCAAACGTAACAGGCCTGAGAACCCTGGTACCCGTGCCGGAGGACACGGACGTAGCAGCAGTGGCTTTGGTAACTTTAACCGGGACAGGTTTGCTGTGGTAAGGAGGAAAGACAACTTGAAGGACGCAGACAAGAGTGTGCTGGAAGCATACCAAGGCAAGCGGACGTTGAACGTCATGGAGCGGACAGGAGGAGTAAAATATTTCTTGGAAAAGGATCTCGGAGAATAAGTGACGAATGAGCATGAAAGGCCACTTGGAGGACAGGACCCAGCTTCGCTCAGGCAAGCAGGGGACACCACCCACGAGGTCGCGGGTTTGTGATACATGGGTGCATGGGCCGTCATAGACGGGTTGTGCGATGTCAAGCATCTTATTTCGTCCGTTTCCCTTGGGTTGAACGAGCGCGTGCAGAAGCGTGTCGTTTGGTCGACTTACAATTAACAGATAATAAACTCCACTCTCGCGAGGGACCTTTGACAAGAAAAAAAAAAAAAAACCTGCAGCGGCTGCACATAGGTGAGAACTTTCAGTCTAGAGGATGCCAAACGATTAAATCCAAGGAAGAAAAGAAGAATGATAATGAACTACGGCTTAAGCTTCAAGTGTCAGACCTCCCGCAAGTTTTATTGCCTTAGAGACGCCGGTAATATGTACGGGTGGGATGGGGTCTACTGGCTCCATGCGATACGTTGTCCTGATTCAGAACTCTTGATCGCAAGCTGAATTCCATGGATTACCCAAGCCGCTTGCTGCGCGGTTACAATGAGCTTTTCTGTTTGCTGAATAGCACCCCAGACATTTTTGTAGAACGATCCGTAGCTTCCTTGTTCGCTGTCAACTTTGCCCTTGACATGGATTTGGGTGCCATCCACATCCAACAGGGTATCAAGGTCTCCCCAGCACTCTTCTTTCTCCACTCCATATGAACCGTTCTTGGGTGTGAGACCTTCCTTCAGCTGGTTTTCCTGTACATCGAGACCATACTTTACATAAGAGCCGTTCATTCCTGTCAGTCTGAATCGAGCTGTGGGGATCCGAGCAAGCATTCCAGCTCCAAGAGTGCAGCGAAGGCCATCTTTATAATCAAGGTGAACCAAAAACTGATCGTCGACCTGAGAGGACGCAAGTTGACGCTGGTTGGAAACATGAGCCGTCAGGTATTCTGGCTCTCCAAAGAGTACCAGGGCCTGGTCAAGGAGGTGAGAGCACAGGTCATAAAGAACTCCCGATCCTTCCTCTACAAGTCCAGTTTCTCTCCAACCGTCCTTACTGAAGTTTCGGAATCGATCGAAACGGGATTCAAAGCTGACAACACGACCAATTGTGGATTTCTGGGCTTGGACAAGCTTTTGAACGGTGAGAAAGTCCGCATCCCATCGACGATTGTGGAAGACGGAAAGGACAAGGGACCGAGATTGCGCAAACTTGGCGAGCTCCATGGCCTGTTCAAAGGTGATCGTGAAGGGCTTTTCCACGACGACGTGCTTGCCAGCCTCAAGTGCTTGACGGGCCTGGATGTGGTGGAGGGTGTTTGGCGTAGTGATGACGACCAGGTGAATTGAGGGATCCAGGAGAAGCTGATCGAGTGAGGCAAACACAGCAGCGTCCGGATACTTTTGCGTGAGGGCAGCTGTAGGGCCAGATCGATTGACAAAGGCTGCAAGGCGCATGCCTGGCGTGGTGGAGACGAGAGGGGCATGGAAAACTAATTGCGCAGTATCAAAAAAAGACAAGATAACGACTTTGTCAGGACAGCACGTCGATGGGGCAAAAGTCTCTACATAGCAGACGATAGTCTTACCTTGAGCACTCATGCCAAAGCCGACAATTGCGACGTTGATGGGTGAGATTGAATCTGCAGACATGGTAGATAGAGGGTGAGAGTGGGAGAGGCAGGAGGGGAGGTGAAAAGTTGGGGATCAAGAAGCAAGAAAGCAAAAGCGTAGCAAAGCAGCCCTTTCAAGAATGATGACCGATGTGATCATGGGAGTGTGAAAATTTGACATCCAGCCAAATACACAAAAAACAGTCCGATAACGATATGGGTGCGCGACGACAGCCTGCCCGCCCAGGAGTGCCCTCGCCTGCTGGAGAGAGTCATGACCGGAAGTCGCTCGGGTCGCGGACGTGCGGCCGCGACTTTTTGAGCACAAAAACGACGACGCCCAGGGGCGGATGAATACTCTTCCGAGCTCGGGATCATGAATGCACGCGTTTCTTTTTCTTTCTTTCTTTCCATCTCATTTCTATTTCATTTCTATTTCATTTCATTTCATTTCATTTCATTTCATTTCATTTCATTTCATTTCGTTTCAGCTCCCACTCCTTCACTTCAGCAAGCCAGTCCAATCCATCATCCTCAGAGACATGTCTCCACCGACCCAGGAATTGATGCCGCAATTGCTAGTTCGCCATCGGCCGCAACGGCTACTCCTCTTGGTTCTCGCTGTCGCTGTCGCCTGCCTGTCTTGCTCCCTTGTGGCAGCGTCCTCTGGAGACAGACAAGAGTCGTACAAAAGCTGCGTTGCCGACTGTGACAGAGACATTTGCCAACCTACCAGCCCCGCCTCTATCGCGGATCTCTCAGCCGAGCAACTCGAGGTCAGAGAAGGATCAACAGCTCAGCGACTTCTCCGCTGGACCTGCGTCGACAACTGTCGTTATTTATGTATGCAGGCTATAACAGAGGTAGCTTTGCTCAAGAACGAGCCAGTCCACCAGTACCATGGAAAATGGCCTTTCTACAGGATGTTGGGCATGCAGGAGCCAGCGTCAGTCTTCTTCTCACTCCTCAATGGCTACATGCACGTTCGCGCTTGGCCAAAGCTCAAGCGCGTAATCCCTGAATCCTACTACCTTCGACCCTTCTACTTGGGCTATGCCCTTGTGGGTATGAACACTTGGCTCTGGTCAGCGGTGTACCATGCTCGCGATTGGCCCAGTACGGAAAAGCTCGACTACTTCTCTGCCGGCGCCGCCATCACGTACGGTCTCTACTACACGGTCATTCGTATCCTCCATATGGTCAATCAACGCACGCAGTTCCTCTGGGGTCTTCTGTGCCTCATCCCTTTGCTACTTCACATCAGCTACCTTGGCTTTATCCACTTTGATTACGGCTACAACATGGCGGCAACGGCAACAGTAGGCGCTATCCACAACTTTTTTTGGATCGGATGGAGCATCAAGCACTGGAGGGATCGACCCTATGCTTGGGAACCAACGGTGTCCGCCATATTGATTACTTCAGCCATGTGTCTCGAGGTCTTGGACTTTGCTCCTCTTTGGGGCATCTTTGACGCGCATTCGCTCTGGCACGCAGCCACGATCCCTCTGGTGCCTATCTGGTATCGGTTCCTACTCAAGGACACGGAATGGGAAGTCCGCAACTATAAAGGCGTCCAGGTTTCTCATCGAGACTAGGTTGAGAATCGCTTCTCTACTTTACAACAATAATACCACACCTTTCATTGAGTATTGACAATCTTGGATACGATGTAGTTTTCTCTGCGGCACTGCACATGCAACAACAACAGGAGCGGAGCTGTGGATGGAGCAAAAAAAAAAAAGGAAGAGGAGAGCGGGAGAGCGCAACAATTGGGCAACAGCACGGACGGTCGAATGGCTGGGGCGTGCGAAAGTGCCCATAAGAAGAGTTGCGGTCGGTGGCCCATGTCTGTCTGTTGCTGCTGCATTTCCATGCCTTCCAAAAGCGGCTGCGATGTGGTGTGTGTCCCTTTTGTCCTTCTCTCCGCCCTTCTCTTCCTTTTCTTTTCTTCTCGTCCCCATCTCTTCCACCTCCCGTTCCAGCCGTTTCTCCTCTTCATCATCCTCTCCTCGTTTGCACTTCATCCCTCCACCCCTCCCTCCATTCTTTCTCTTTGTTGCGCCCCTTCTGTTGCTGTTGTCTTCTAGATCTGTCCTCTGCTACCATCTACCATCTCCCATCTCTCGTTGTTTCATTGCTTCAGTTTCATTTTCTTATCCTTTTGTGCTTTCTTTATCTCTTCCTCTTCCTCCTCTCTTCCTCCTCTCTTCTTCACTTTCCTTCACGCCCCATCTCAATCGAATGGCCACCCCCCCAAGACCTGTCCACCACCTCACCCCAGAGCGGCGGCCGTCCCAGGAGCTTCTCTCGTCTTCGCCCAATCGCGAGGCCACCACCAGACTCCTCTCCTCCTCTCCCTCGATCCCGCCTTTCTTTGGCCGCCCAGCCTCTCGTGGCAGCGACTCTAGCGTCCATGGCGACAACCAGACCCCTTCCTCCTCCTGGAGATCCCCCTCGACTCTGCAAAACTATCGCCCAGACGACAATGGCACCTCCACAGAGCCAGCAAATACCTACCGCGGCGGTCTTGATAGCAGCAGCAACAGTATCCAGGGCAGCTATGCCGGCAACCCTCATATGGACTCGATCAACTCAATCGTCGACATTCCCGCCGACGAGGCCTCAAAGGTCATCAAAAAGCATCTTGTCCTCAATTCACCTTCGCGTGATAGTCTTGATTCAGACCGTAACGGTCCTTCTGATGGAGCCGCAAGTGCCAACGGCGATGGAGGCTCCTCCGACGTTGTGGATTATACGACCGCTTTCAAGCTTCCTGGAGGAGCCATCACCCGCGATGTCTACAAATGGCAGGCGGACCAAGAGAATGAACAGAATCGCCGTGGTAAGCAGTATCCCTTTGTAGCCCGAAAATGACATCTGTCTCTCCAAAAATATACTAACGACTCTGGACCAAACGCAATTCCAAACTAGGCCGATCCCGCTCATTTCATCTGCCCCGGCCCATGGAACCCTCCGTCTCGGCATTGAAGCAGCCTGGCGGCATGAGGCGTTACCACATGATCATGAAGGCAGAGGCTCATGGGCGTCAGGCCAACGTATTCACAAAAAGCTTTATTGACTTCTTGGCCATGTACGGTCACTTTGCAGGAGAGGACCTGGATGATGAAGAGGGAGGCGACTTTGAACGGGCAGTCTATGATGAAGAGGAAGAGGCTGAGGACCATGGTTCAGGATCTGGATCTGGCTCCCGCACAGAGGTCACACCACTCATCCCCAAACCACAGCAGGTTCCCCAAGGCGACGCTACACCCGCCAAAGCTGTCTTTTTGCTTCTCAAGTCGTTTGTCGGCACTGGCATCATGTTCTTGCCAAAAGCGTAAGGAAGGCTCCAAGATGAACCTGACTTGAATTTTCCATGTAGACGATCACTTTGGGGAACGATATTTACTCTGCGATATGTTTCCCACCTGTATCTGTCCAATTCTAGATTCAACAATGGTGGAATCCTCTTCTCGTCGATCTTCTTGGTCGCCATTGCGGCCATTTCATTGTTTTCTTTCCTTCTGTTAGTCGAGTCGCGTCAGGTAGTACCTGCATCCTTTGGCGATATTGGAGGGCATCTTTATGGCCCCTACATGCGACTTTCTGTCCTGTTCGCAATTGCGATTTCTCAGATTGGGTTTGTGTGCGCCTACATGAGCTTTGTTGCCACCAACTTGGAAGCATTGGCGAAGAATGTCATCAGCTCCACAGACATGTATCCATCCTACTTTTTTGTCCTTATTCAACTCATTGTATTTATCCCCTTGGCGCTGGTAGGATATTCGAGGCTCGTGCAGAGTGTATTGGACACCTCGTCTGGTTTTACGTATGTTCTAACTGCATTCTTCCACCCTAGATTCGCAACATTGCTCGCCTTTCCTTCACTGCGGTTGTTGCTGATGTTTTCATCTGCTTCGGATTGATCTACATGTATTACTTTGATGTGAGTCGGTTCTATCTTTTTTTTTTATTTTTGCTTTTCATGCCGTCGAAGCTCGAGACTAGGCCACTGACCTGTTTCTGATTTTTTAGATCTTCACTCTTTCTACCAACGGCTTGAGTGATGTTGTCTTGTTCAATCCTAAGGACTTTGCCCTCTTTATTGGAACTGCTGGTAAATACTTTGAACCTTGTTGACTTTCATTCGCTCCACACTACATCATCCTGACATTTTTTATTTTATTTTTTTTTTCATTTGTTCGGTGTGATGCAGTCTTCACGTTCGAAGGCATTGGACTGATCATTCCCATCACAGAGTCTATGAAGGAGCCAGAAAAGTTCCCGAAGGTCCTGACCGGAGTCATGATCGGCATCACTGTCCTTTTCACCTCTCTTGGAGCTTTGTCCTACGCCGCCTTTGGATCGAAAACTCAGACGGTCGTTCTTCTCAACTTGCCTCAACAAAGCCATTTGGTCCAGTCTGTCCAGGCTCTTTACTCGATTGCCATCATGCTTTCTATCCCTCTTCAACTCTTCCCTGCAATCCGTATTATGGAAAACGGTATTTTCACGCGCTCGGGCAAGCACAACAATTTGGTCAAGTGGGAAAAGAATTTTTTCAGGACCTTGTCTTTGTTGATGTGCGCCGCCATTGCCATCTGGGCAGGCGATGATCTCGACAAGTTTGTCTCCATTGTTGGATCCGTAGCCTGTAAGTGACATTGTGGATCATAATTCCTTCTGCTCCAATTGATCGATATATAGTTTTGACAGTTTTACATTTTTATGACGACGATAGGTATTCCTTTGGCCTACATCTTCCCAGCCATGTTCCACTACAAGACCCACCCTAACAAGAAGTCGCGCGTCTTTGATGTGCTTCTATGTGCCTTTGGATGTCTTACCATGCTTTACACAACTGGCAATACTATCTACGAATGGACTCAGTCATAGGCAGATAGACAACAGGCGATAGTCGCAAAGATACAAATATCCCAAGCATATTTTCTCCAATATACACGCACTGCCCATATTGAAACGAAGCTATCACAGCGCGTCTTTTCGTTTTGCTCTGCTGGATCTAGACAAAGAGCAGCGATTACCTGAAGGAAGGCGCAGCGGACTCATAATTTCCTTTCTTGAACAGATGCTGAGGGGCAAGATCTTGGCAATCTGGCGTGGTCGTACAGCGCAGTGGGTCTGCTGTCAACGTGAGGTAAATATTTTTGCCGTCCGCTTTAAAATGTCATCTCGTTTTCCGTTCATTCATCTGTCCTTTTCATTCATCCCATCCCTGTCGCTCGCATTCGCCCTCCCCCCCAACGTTGCTGAACAGGATGAACTTCGTGCAAGGCGTGCTTCTGAAGGCGAAGAAGGTTGCGTTCGGCATCGAAGAAGTTGACCTATCCGCGTCCCCTTTCGTCTCGCTGTCGGATTGCCACTCTTGCTCCAGTCCATGTGCAGATGAGGATCATCCTCACTATCCCTCCTATTTGAAAATCAACCGAGAAAAGCCACTGTTGTTTTCTGTCAAGCCCTACACGCGGCACGTTCTTATTTCCACTGGGAAAGACGATTGGGAGTCCCACATTGAAGACGACAAGGATTCTCTAGCTCCTCATCTCTCCAGAGCCATTGCCGAGGGCCAGCGACGTCAAAAGGAGTCCAGTGGAGGCGGCGACGTATCCAGGATCATGCTGACAAATTCTTCCAGGAAAGCAGAGACGTGGGATGGACCGGGCTGGCAGGTTTGCGTGCTCCCAGATCAGCTCCTCATCGATAATGTGACGCCAGAACAATGCGACGACTTTTTCGAAGCATTCCTCAAATCTGAGGTCGGGCAAAGCCCATTTGGGGCCACGGATGATGTTGCAGAAACTTCTCGGGAGGTTCGAGCTGGAAAAACCACATTTGTTGTTCGTCCCTTATTACCTAAAGCCGTGGTTATGTTGTGCTCACATAAGCGGAGGGACAAACGCTGTGGCGTCACAGCACCCTTCCTCAACAAGGAGTTCAAGCGAATTCTCAGGTCAAAGGATATCCTGGGCGACTCTGACCGTGATGTCGAGATTTGGCTTGTCAGTCATATTGGAGGTAAGAAAAGGAATACCCTCGCCCTGTATAGTGTACCGTCGCATAGACTAACCAATTGCGATGAATCCTATCCTACATTAGGACACAAACTTGCAGGGAACGTAATCGTCCACAGACGCGAAGGCATGGCTGTGTGGTATGGTCGAGTGGACCCCTGCCATGTTCAAGCCATTGTTGATACAACAATCGAGCGCGGAGAGGTTATTCGTGAGCTCTATCGGGGCAGCATGGACGGTAGTTTCAACGAACAAAAGAAATTAGCCTGGTAGATTTGGGGAATAACAAGATGGTCCACAAAACACAAAGAGCACTCTGAGTCTCTCTGAGCACGCGGGTCACAAAGGTGGCAAAGACTGCTATTTGATTTTTTTGAAGGGCAAAAGAGGCAGAAACACGGATCCCAAACAAATGTCCTTTACCAGGAGACATGTCGAACAACTACGCGCCTCCTTGCAATCATATCCCTCCGTGCGATAAAAATAATCCTTCGCGGCCTTGTTGGTCTGCTCAATG
The DNA here is from genome assembly GCA_963573315.1 of Entomortierella parvispora. Lineage (NCBI taxonomy): Eukaryota > Fungi > Mortierellomycota > Mortierellomycetes > Mortierellales > Mortierellaceae > Entomortierella > Entomortierella parvispora. The sequence goes on from OY752146.1 coordinate 2,635,958, forward strand.
ATGAAGACGTCCATTCTTTGCTGGCTTCTGTTTGTCAATGGTGCTGGAAACCAGGAAATCGTCTTTCTGGCCCTTCTTTCCCATCATTTCCTTTTTCCCCACTTCCATTCTTGAACCCGCGTTCGAACTATTTGCCTTCTGTCTTCTCCTGGTGCACCATTGAAAGGAGATCACCTTGACTATTACCCTTTCCATAACCCCTTCTAATCCTATTGTCTGCACCCCCCTGTACCTGTACCTGCACCACTGACACGTTCACCATTGCAATCGTACTCATACGCCTCTACGATAAACATCAGCTCCATCCTATCTCGTCATATTATCTCCTATCGTTGACGTCCCTCCATTATCTCGTCAACTTCAATACAATGAAGCAATGTTGGTTTTTGGCAATTGGACTGGCAAGTTTGTCGTTAGTGTCGTCAGGTAAGAAACTGAGTTCAACACCGGGAGAACGCTGGAAAAGTTTACCGTACACTGGTTGACCGCAATTGAACGTGTCGTTCCAATCAACAGCCACCTCGCCGACTCTCTCCACAATACAACTTCGTGCTGACAGTGGTTCAGTGAAGGTCGCGAAACCTCCGGCACACGTGGCTGCTGCTGTTGCAGCAACCGACCCCGTAAACCCTCCAGGCATTTGTGGTAATGGTGTCCTTGAGCACGGAGAAGAATGCGACTGCGGGTCTGCAGCGGAGTGTGCAAAAGATCCGTGTTGCAACGGGAAAACCTGCAAGCTGATAGCCGGAGCACAGTGCAGGTACGGGCTAGCTATCAATTAGCCGTTGAGTTGAGTAGAAAAGGTTGCACTAACATTGGTCTTTTGTATGGGCTACAGTAACCTTCAGGACTGCTGCGACAAGTGTCTCTTCCGTCCTTCGACATTTGTCTGCAGAGAATCATCCTCCACCTGTGATGTGGTAGAGATGTGCTCTGGCAAAAGTGGCAAATGTCCATCAAACAAAAAGGACTGCCCAAAACACCACTCCTCGTCCTCAAATGCGACCGCCTCCAGCGGAGGCAGCGTGGCTCCTTGTGGGCTGTCAGGCTGCAGCAAAGACCAGCAGTGCCAAGCACTTTCATCCTCAACAAATGTCTTGACGATGTCTTGTACACAGGACATCTCAAGCTGTCAAGTTAGTTGCACATCTAGTACCGAGATCAATGGATCACTGGACTGCCAAGAACTGCCTCAATATTACTCGGATGGGACGGAGTGTGGTGATAATGGCACTTGCTCCAGCGGGTCCTGTGTTGGCGGTAAGGACACGACTCAAAATGTATAATACATTTGTACTAAATCAGCAGAAAGAATGTTTATAGTTGACTTTCCATTTCATTTTTGTACGAGTAGACAAAAGCCAGGTGTCGTTTCTTAAGAAGAACATGATTGTGCTTGTCATATCCGGCGCCACTGCTGCGGTGGGTCTGGTCCTTTGCTCCTTGAGTATCTTTTTTTTACGACGGCGAAAAAATGTCCAGTGGGAGAAGGAAGAACACGAGAGAATCGACGCGTATCCAATGCAGGAGACATTTACTCAGCGTCCAAAAAGCAATATTCGCATTGGACTCGATCCAGTCGAAAATCAGCCTACAGATTACTTCTCACGGGCTACATATCACCAACCATCGAAGGGTAGCTATGCATCTGAAGCACTGATGAGCGAAAAAGAACTGTCAGAAGAACTGGAGTCATCTCAACATTATCAGGTGCAGCTAGCCCGGCCTGGCACAAGTGCTGCTACGGCTGCTACCTGGGGCCGCAAGGATGATGGCCAAACTGGACTTCGATCAAGAACAGGGGCAGCAGCAGCGCACTCAGAATACATTCCCCCGCCACTCCCACCAGTCAGTGCAACACGGCCTATCTCCCCTAGAATGTCCCGATTGCTCTCACCATATGCAGACGACGCGATGATCGTGCCACCAATTGCCACCACTACCCTAGACCATCCACAATCACAAGTCAAGAGTGGGCCATCGTCTCGACCTTCAAAGCCGTCGCCGACGGGAGAAATGTCTTCGAGTGCTAGAGATGACGGTGAATCGTCCTTGCCCCACATCGGCAACTCTTTGACTGTCAATGGCGGTGGTCTTCAACAGGACCGATTCTCAGTTAGTTCTTTTTTCTCTACTTTGGCACTTGATCCAGAACCCCAGCCGGCTGCTGATATTCCCACCAGTACGGCACTCTTTTCCTCCGAGGAGTTCATCATCCCAGCTCCAGTCGCGAGAAAAGTACCTGCACCTGCGCCTACAGCTGCATCCTCATCTATTATCGCGCACGGGTCTACATCTACAGCTTCTGCTTTGTCTGTGAGTTCAAGTCAAGTGACGAGGCGGGAGCTGAGGCAAGAGGAGATTAAGGTTGCTACTTCATTTGCTCACGAGCTTGGGTTCGAAATTGTAAATCCTTCCCCTGCAACCTCACCACAGATGAAGAGCAAAGCAGCTGCACCATCCACGCGTCCTACCCATCGATGATGAAATACCGAGATCAAAATTTACTTTTTTTCATAAACCTTTTTTTTTGTCACCGGGGTCTGACCTGTGAATGCCGGAGCTGTCAATAATCCACCATTTTACGTCGCAATCTATTGGTACCCCCCACGGAGGCCGTTCTACCCTGTTCTGACCTACTTGTGGGGCACGGTTCCTCTGACCAAAGAGCCTCCTCCCCTTTTGCAATCTTGCCAACGTCAGCAACGTGAGGTAAACACGTGATGAATCACGTGACCAAATAAGATTTAGTACATAGCGGAAATTATGTCACGTGCAATTATCAAAACATACGTCAATTTGGCCGAGCGGTTAAGGCGTATGACTCGAAATCATATGGGGTTTCCCGCGCAGGTTCAAATCCTGCAGTTGACGCGATATTTTTTGGTTTTTTGTCCCAGTTTTTACGCCCGTTTTTTTGGCCACCAAATTCCAAATTTGTGCTGAGCTTTGTGCATTCCTCTCACCGCATGCAATTTCGTCTTCTTCTTTTACCCCCCCAAGAACCGCCCCTCAAAAGACAACTCCATCATGAAGCGAGGTGCTCAAGAGACGGCTACATCCAATGGAAAGCAGCCTCGCCTGAACCCGATCGCTGCAGGATCGTCTACTGTCTTGCAACCGCGACTTGTTCTTCGTCCAGATGTAATTTCAATGGAAGGCCCTGAATTAGAAGGAGGACAGGAGGACACAGATTCGGAGAGCGATCACAGTAGTGCTGACACAGAGGGCGAATTCGATGAGGACGACTTGACATCTACAGAGGTGAGGCTTGAGATTTGTACTCCGTTTGGAAATCGACCTATTGATCTCGGAATTGACATTGCTTTTTTAATATAGGACCTGTTCCGGTTATGCGAGTCGAGGCGTGTGCGAGTGAGGACAAAGGTTGGACGCAATATAGATATACCTTCCATGACATTGTTTCTCCACGAAGGAAAAGAGTGCTCAAACATGTTTGTCTCATGGATACCTCATCTTTTAGGCACTAAAGCTGCTTCTGAACCGGCTCTCCAAACTGACGGAAAGCGACAGGAGCCAGCTACTGCAATCGGCGCGAAGAAAGCTCTACACTGAGGACGACAAGGGAGCACGGGTAAGTGTGTATAACTTCAAGCAGGTGATTCTGCGCGTTGATGGTCTGCGTTCGTGTCTAGGGCTCTGATTCGCAATATTTGCATTGTTCATTTACAGATCCTGCTGGTTCAGGTGCTTCAAAATGTTATGGAATACACGGACATCGACGGGCGGGAAGTAATCGAGGATTTGTTGAATCAGGTATGCAAAGCGCCTGCCCAGCACAATGTATTTCAATTACGATTGGTGCTGACATATCTTTGTGGACGACTCTAATAGCTTCGAGCTGATTCGACTGAAGTGCGAGTGCAGGTGTACGATGCTATTTCGCACCTTGTCAAGGTAAACATGTTGGACCAATTTGGGCGGTTTTTTTTTACTTGATCTACTTGGTCTCTTCTCTCTGACATTCTTCTTCCTTTACTATTGTAGATCGGTCGTTTAACAGGACTCTCGGCATCTAACATCAACACCGCGAATGCCCTTATCACTATGGCGGTTTCGGAGCTGACAGATCGACATCATAGAATCCGGTCCGCTGTTTTACAGCTTATTGCCCAGTTAGCGCCCCTCGCTGGTATGGATGCTCTAGGGCAGTCCAAGGATTTTAAGGGCGATCAAGGGCAATACTCTCAAAACGATTTACAGATCATTATAAGCAACTACGTGACAGACCCGGAGCCACGCGTCAGAAAGGTAATACGTTGATGGTTTACCTGGGTTCCGCCTGTACTCGCCTTTCCAGAGTGTTTAACACGTTCTTTTCTTAATTCAGAGCGCACTCAGGTCTCTGTTAGAGCTTCACAGCAAGGGCTTTAAGCTAGCTTTGACAATGTACGACGTAGCGATCGTGGCCCTAGTTGACGATTACCAGGAAGTGCGGATGGAGGGACTGGACCTTGTATAGTAAGTATACTGAATCCTTCATCTGAAATTCAACGCCCGATGGATACATGTACTGTAGAAACTGATACATAAGACACTTTCTTTTCGGAAAACAGTATTCTCAGCACGCTCTATCCAAACCAAGTCGTCCAAAACCCGCTTGGTACTCAGCTGCAAGCTACCCGACTTGTGGATGATGCATTCATTCGAGTGTGTGATATGGTGAACGACAGCTCTATGATTGTTCGAGCAAAGGTAGGTGCAAGATTGACGTTATCGACAGTATTTTGTCGCGTAGTGGTTAATAATCTCGGCTCTGCTGCCTTGTATTCCTAGGCTTGTTCGTTTTTAGGGAGATTCAAGTCTGTGAGCTACAAATTTTTGTCCCAAACATTCAGCAAGCAGATCATGGCTCGTCTGAAAGTTGATGTCGCGCCAAAGAACTTGGCTGCTGGCCCGGCTCAAAAGCAGGCCCAGGTATGTGAGGCGTCCAAACAGTGATAGCGCAATGACATAGACTCATCCGTCTTTAACGTGGGACTTCACTGCAATGATTTAGAGGGCCAAATTGATTGCCACCCCAGAAGGTGATCAGGATGTTACAGCTCAGCAAGTGAGGCTACTAGACTCTGGAGCCTGCGGCGCGTTTGTTCATGGACTGGAGGATGAATATCAAGACGTCAGAAATGCTGCAATTAGTAAGGAGAAAGCACACCATGTTCGCACCAATCTGATTATCGCCCTATATTAACGTTGTGCATCGTGTAGATTCAATCTGCGAACTTTGCTTACACAATCCGGCGTTTGCACTCTTGGCGCTCGATTATATGGTTGGTAAAGTCTTGAAACCAGGGGCTCCGACATCGTATATCGCGGATTCTTGCCATTGTTTCTCACTGTACTCTGTCACAATTATAGATATGTTCATGGACGAGATCGACTACGTTCGCTTGAATGCCTTAACCAGCCTATGCAAAATTGGGAACAGAGCCCCGCTCGTTTTCGATACAGAGCAACTTCAGATCGCTCTCGGAGTATTGGAAGACGCAGATCGCGATGTGCGAGAATCTACCCATCGGATGCTTCAGTATGACACATGTTCAATCCATTCATCCTGGTGTTCGGATATTTGCAGGAATACTTACCTTCGATGAATAATAGGGTGGTCACCATGTCAGCAGCGGACGGAATGACATCGTTCTTGGCGAGCATGGAGTCTAACATGCGGAGGTTCCCTGAAGACCAACTGTCCATTTATCAATGTATACGAACAGTCGGAAGACAGCATGGATCATTTATTGGTAAGCGTCGTATATTTATGAAGAGTGGACGTGTGATGATTGCCAATGTTTGGTTTTTAACCCGTTATTCGAATTCTACAGAGCATCTCGTTCCTGACATACTTAAGTTGGACTCGCAGTTTTTACCAAGCGAGGAAAATGTCGAAGACATGCTGTGTAAGTGGAAGGGAAGTTATCTTTTGAATTGAACCATATTTTTTTTTGGTTTCTCGCTCTAACAAAAAGTCAACAATGCTATAGATGGAGGTCATCTGATTTTGATCTTCAATGCGGCCATACCCAATCCCAACATTCTCCGGATACTCCCCAAGTATGCATTCAGACATTATACATATCTTCGAGACAAGTACCCTAATTGCTTCCCTGAACCTACAGTAAGTCATAATATCAGATCTGCAGGTACATTCGAACAGATAGATGGTCGTCAGTCTAATACCTCTTCGCATGTCAGGAAATTCCTTGCCCTGGAACCCAGCCATTGCGGGATGTAGCATCTGCTCTTACAATGACAATCACGCAAGAGGGACCAAATGGTATGGATGTCGATCACCCCATCTCGACATCGGCGGCCTTGTCATCGTCAGCATACGCAACCACAATTGCTGCCCTAAGAGACCGCACAGAGCAGGATGCCGAAGAATTCTATACCCGAGCTCTATCCGATCTGGAACGCATTCATGTCCTCTTCCGCCGGCAACACAAGCAAACTGATCGTAACCATCGGCCGACGTACAGACATGGCACAAGTAGTTCCAACAGCAACCATCGGAATACTCTACTCCAACAGATGTCGGCATGCCAACGGGATTTACGATATATTTTCAACGTTCATACTAGACAAGGGCGGAACGCTGAGTTTGCAAGCATGTATCTGGAGTGCTGCGAGCTTCTCCTACGAATTCAGGATAGCTTCAGTCAACCATCATTCATCACATCGGCGCCAGGTCTTTCAGCCCAGCTATTGCGGCTGTCGTATTCTATGGACCACACGTTTCTGGGATTGGATGCTGGAGCCAAGGTCGCGGTCCGCTATTTTCGCGTACTGGCTAATGTTGTGTGGTTCTTCGGCATGGTGCAGCAGAAAGATGGAGCTCGGAATTTTATTTCTCAAGAGTCGAGTCAGGGAGTTACCCGGGTTTATCTCCAGTCAATGTTGCAGCAGGCTATCAAAAGAGTCACGGATCTTCAGCGTCAAATGGATGCACCTGAGATTGATCACTCATCCATGCAAACACACCGACTCATACTGGGCGATCTCCGTATGTCTATGTCCCGAGCGTACGCGTCGCCTAGCACCCTGGATATTACACGGATGTTGTCCAATGTTGAGGTAATGGCCTATTGATTCTTATTGCTGGAGAGCACCTCATCATCATCCCGCGTTCTGACCAATGTTTTTCTTCGATCATACAGACCTTCCTCCCGATGCACATCAATTTCGAAAACTTGTCTTTACAAAGGATTAGTGCCCAGGTGAATCGTCCGCATCAAAATCTTGACAACCCCGTCGATATCCATCCTTCGTTTCCCTTCATGCTTGCAGTTGAAGGTGTGATCCACAACATTAATGACACGGCCGGGATTGCGTTGCAAATTACATTTCCACACGACGTGATTCGACATTTCTATCCGCCTCCTGACCACTTCACGCGTATCATTGACGAGGACTCAAGTACGACCAACGAATTGGATGAGGGCATGGATGACCTAATGACGTCAGGAGCTGCCCCCGCTGCTCCCGGAAGTGGTTCGGCTGGTGCTGTAGCGACTGTAGGATCTTTTAGGCTCCGGACTTCAATCGAAATCTACCCAGAGGCAGCATGGGGAACATCGCCTACCGGCCTTCGGATCGCGCTCTCTCGTTCTTTTCAACCAGACTTGACTGGCCACGATGAGTTTATTTGTCGATTTGCAGAAGAAATGATGTCGGAGAGACGGCAGGGACAGGACTCAACAAGCACCCAGACTTTAGGTAGTCAATCAGACCTCCAACTTGCCCCATGGTCTCGACAAGAAGCAGGAGGTTCTCCTGCGTCCTCTGGATCATCTTCGACAGCCGATCAGAGTGGTCAGAGCACACTCGAAATATCAAAACCCATCACGTACTATGTAGCGCGCCGTGCCATGTTTGCCGGTCCCTGATCTTTATTAAAAGTGGCGCCCATCGATTGCAGGACTTATCATCAATTGTTCGCGCGGGACGGTAAAACCAATGCCAATGTCGAGCCATCATAAAAAAAAGAGAATAAAGACTATGGTGCCTGTTTGGAGGTGCACCCCGACATTTCAATAGTTGTGCGATCCATTTGATAATATTATTGATCTTCTTTCTAGCAAAATACATAATCTCATGCAACCTTGACTAAATCTGTCAGATCTCCTTTGGGCTGCTTGATATCGTCGGCAAAGAACTCTAGCAGCTTTTCATAAAGCATGGTCCTGTCGCGATAAAAGGCCTTTGTTACTTCATCCTGGCTCTCTTCGTCCAATAGATCTTGGTCCGAGCAGTCTTCTTTCTCGTTTTCCAGAACGTTTTCATCTGTTTCCATGTCCCGATCTCTTGATCCTGAATCCATACTGCCGTCCCCTTCCATGTTCATATCACTGCTTCGGTCAAAACTGAATCCTTGTGGAGTGGTGCGTACGATTCGATCGCCATTATGGTCCAGTGATCCTGGTGACAGTCCTTCTCCAGGAGTTTGCATAAACGAGTCTCGATTCCCATCACTTTCGGGATCGGCACACGTGTCGTGCTCATTCCTGCCCAGAGATTCAAATACTCCGTGATCCAGCTGTCCTTCGTTCGGCGACGCCAAAAAGACTCTGGTTCCAGAGTTCAACGCCAAAGATCCATTGATAGGCTGCAAGACTGGACCTGCCGTCATGGAAGGCGATGTCACTGGAGACGGTGCCAACAAAACAGTCGTGTTTTTAGGATTTCCCATATTCACAGCACTGTAGTGACTGAGATTACCCCGGCTACCCGTGAATGAAAACGACGGCCTTTGAGACGACGAGCTGCCTGTGTTCGCCAGGTTGGAGGCAAGGCCAGTGACCGGCGCAAAGGCACCCTTCAGGAGACCGCGAATAAGGGCCTTAAAATCATCGCTTTCTCCCTTGTTCGACTGGTCGACCACGCAACTAAGTTCTGTTTGGAGAAAGTTAAGAGCTCGGAGGGATTGATCATGGTGCTCGACAGTGCCTCTTTCGACAGGTTTGTTGATCGTCCCTCGGTGGTTCCTATCTCTGAAAGTCTGCGATGAACCAGTGGGACGTAAAGCTGAAGCGGCAGTGGTGCTGGTCAACACAGATGTTTCTGGCCTCTGACACAGTTCCTTGAACTGTTGTGTTCGAAGAAGATACTTTGCTTTCCGAACAATCTGTCCAGGGCTAGGTCTTTGTTGTTGAAGAAGACATGTTGCTTTTTTTAAACATCCAATTTCTTATAGACAGACAGAAACCTTTGCCAATTGTCAAAAACACATCAAATGGTACTGTACCTGTAAAGCCGAAGTTCCCAAAAATCGTCTAGCCGCTTGCTCATGTTGGTCTGATCTCCTGGGTTACCACCGAACAGGTACTGGACCTCATTCACATCGTCAAACACGAGTTGGTGTGCATACCGAGGCACCGGTTCAGGTTCACTGGGTTCACCGAGCTCTGGATTGGAGTTTTGAAAAATCTTTTGCCAGGATTCCTGATCACTAAGAACATAGGCCAACGACAAAGGTTCCGCAGTGCTACTGCTACTGTTGTTTGGTGCGACCCTTGGGATGTTTTCTGAAGGCATAGGTAAGGACGACAGCCCAGTCGACGATATTCCTGCCACAGCCCCTTCTCTGCCGTTGGGGGCTGCTGCTGGGTGGAGAGAGTGTGGAGTCGAGTGTAGCTGAGTATCTGAGCAGCGAGGAGGCGAGGAGGGGGTTGCGGTTTCTGCAGGTGCCAATGGGACAGTTCCTGATCTAGAGCCCTGTTTCCTTCCAGGCCCAGAACTTCGTGTCTGATTTGTTCGAGGTGTTTGATCAGAGTCGGTTTGGCCACGGTTCGATGGTATAGACGTCGCGCCGACTTCAGCGGTATCAGTATTTCGCACTCTGCGAAGATTTGTTCGCGCTCCAGAATGTTGCTGAAGCTCCTCGTTGACTCTCCGTCTTGACGTGCTGGCCTGACGATCAGCTTCCGTAGCGGTATCTGCCTCATGCTGATCGTCCGAAAGGGATCGTCCGCGACTCATGATACTCTTCAGCGACCCAATCGATCCTGATTTGTTAGCGTTCGCCAATGCAAACTGAACATCTCGGATGGCGTCCATTTGATTCTTGCCCGGAAGTTTGAACACCCAAAGACTATTCTTGACCGATTCAACGCCCAAAGCCCTGTCTTTAACCAATCCTGAAAGAACGTATATTTCCCTCTCTTTCGATGAGATAGCCGCTCGTTGCGTAAAACCCGCTTCTGGCCCTCCTTGCTTGTTGTAATCTTTGCAAACCTCAATTACACGGTCGGCTGCGATATCGTAAACGTAGAAGTCGGAAAGATAGTCCTTGTTCATTTGACCGGCAAAGATGACAAGGCCACGCAATGTCTCATCGTACAGCATGGAGTGTCCGATACGTGACCGCAGAGCTGTAGTGCCATCCTGTTTTGGACTGGGGGTGCCGTCTGCTCGAAGTAACCTCCATGTGTCAGTTGGGATGTTGTATGAGAATAGACCGCTGTAGTGCGATACATTTTTGTCTGGGTGAACAACGCGTCCTCCAAAAACGTAAAGAGTCTGGGACACTGGATCCAGGCACATTTGATGGTCGTATATGAGCTCCGGACCGTTCATAGCCTAATTATAAAGAAAAAAAGGGAGAGGAGATGAGTCTGTGATTATTGTTTATCCTGCTGTCCAAGCTCCATTGCTAAACAAATGCAAGCCTGGAGTGTCTTCACCTACAGCGGTGTTTGCGCAGATTTTGGTCCATCGGCCGTGAGGTGGAGAGGCTGGGTCAATGTCAAACCTCCAAAATTCGGGGCTCAGGTCGACCTTGGTCCTGTTGTCCCCATCCACATACTTTCCAAGCATATATATTGCACGATGCTGAGGACTGTAGCAGATCTTGTGACAAGACCTCCCGCTGGGGCCGCCTTGCCTATGGTATTCACATGGTTCAGCAGTCAGTTATGAGTCAATTCTGTTGCATCCAGGATGTCAAGTAGCAATCTCGTTATTCTTACAGGGCCGTGTCAGAAGAGATGAGGATCCATTTTTGCGACGGTATATGATAAGCCCAGAAATCAGCGAGATCTCGCGCACCATCCCAACCGCCCATCAAATATACATAACCTCCTTTGGTATCGATGCACATTTGATGACCACCTCGATGTCTGGGAGCTGTTTCTGGGACGATAGGGTAGAGCGGGAGGTGGTGGTGATGTGTCCCAGGACGGTGGCTGTTAGACCGAAGGCGTTTCCAGATTGGCTTGTAGTCGTAGGCCTGAATGTATTCGTCAAAGAGCCCACGGTCTGCAGCTTGGCCCATGAGTTCCTCTGCCCGTTTGAAATTTCCTTTAATTACCAGCTCCTGATGTAAATTGGTCAACAGCGGGTCCTCCAGTTCGATATGAGTACGCTCCTGTAGCGCCTTGAAAGCATCAAAAAGCTTTCTTTGACGAAAGTGCTTTAGGCAGAGACGAACTGATTCTGTCTCTCTGAACTATACACAGGACAATAACAAGGGTGACACAGGTTAATCATGTATCATCGCAGGATGTGCGCCGCATGCCCAGCGGCGAACACGACTCTTACGTTAATGTACTGAAAATACGTTTCTTGGACCAGCTCTGGGTCGGGAATTCCTTTCACCTCAACATGCCATACGCTGAAATTGAAGTTTGCACCCCAGGCCATCAATGGCACAATCTTGATGTACTGACATGGAAACACCACTGACTTTGTTTTGTGTTTTAGAAGAAAGGTTTCCGGCTCATGGTCGTTCCGAAGGCCTATCGAGTACATATACAGGTTTTTAGTATATTGATTGTCATGGTACTCATTCATGCCGATCCTGTCGTTCTCCCATAGTATCTTTGATCTGGAAATGCCAATGGTTGACCAAGGTCAAGCCACACCACATCTTTGACCTGCTATTCTCTGCGGCACTAGAATTCTTGGATCTTTTTTTAAGCAGAGGCAAAAGGAAAACCACTTTTTTTGTTCATGCTGTGTCCAGAGAGCTCAGGCTCTTGCCATTCATGTAGTGCGGCATGGAAAATAGCCCATCATCGAAGTTTTGGACTTCAAAGTTTGGAGTTGAAGGAGTCAAGGAGAAGCGCCAGGAGGTGGATCGTGTATGGAGGCAAGAAGGAGTGTATTCTTCAACTCACCAGTATGCAAGAGTTCGGTCATATTGGAAGATGTCAGACCTCCAAAGACCTTGAACTCCTTGAGGTTGCAGACATGGACCTTGTGGTACTTACCAAAGGTGATGGTATCTGCAGGGATTTGGATTTCATGAGGTGAGCATTCGCGCCAGAAAAATCACAAACAGAGAATTAAAGGGAGGGAGCAACTGCTTACGGGCGATCGCCATGGTCTTCAGTTTGATCATGATGTACTGCATCTGGTTGTTGGATCCGGAGGACCAGCGTGAAGACTGGTCCTGAGGGTTGTTGGTCTTGATATTCTCTGGCAGGTACGAAGCTGAATAGGACGAGCACGAGTGAACGTCGTAATCGAGCACACAGGGTCGCATGATGGCCAAGGCGGTAAGATAGTCGCCCTGCTTGCGACTCAAGGCTGCGGCGGATTCTGTTGACTTTGGCATGTCGGAGTTCTTGCCACTGTGGTTCCTGCTGAAGCCGTAGTCGCAGGTCTGGTCCTGTTCCTGGTTCTGGTCCCTGTCCTGGTTGGGGTCCACAAGACTCTTGTCCAGACCCTTGTTCTCGTGCTGGTTGATTTGACCAGGCACTGACGGGGTTCTTGACCCTGGATGGAGCATCATGGCGCCAGTTTCGATCTGCGATAGCAAGTCTACGATAGAGGGGGGCTGGAGGAAGTGGCGGCGAATGAAGCGGTGGTTGGTGGTTGACAAAGGAGGACGTGGGCAAGACGAAGAAGCGAAAGTGGATTGGAGAGCAGAGTATGAGGAAGCGAGGGAGTGAGGAAGCGAGGAGCAAAGAAGAAAGAAGGACAATGGTCGAATGGAATGAGAGAGGGAGCGAGAGAGAACGAACGAGAGAGATGGAGGAGGAGGAAAGGGGACAAGGGGGAGAACGAGGAAAGAAGGAAAGAGGGAAGGAAGCAGCAATGGGAATCCACAATTGACATCCACCCACACCCACTCGCACTCCCACACACCGCCAGTAGAAAAAGGAAACCTGCCTGCTTGCTTGCATGCATGTCCGCATGCAAGGGTTCGTCCACGAGAACATTTCATGACTTTACAAGATGACCGACCATTTCGGCCACTTATTGTCGTCTGCCTCACCCCCCTCCTTCACCCCTTCCTTCCCTTCCTTTGCCCCTCACCCTTCCCTTCCCTCCTTCCTTCCTGCTTTCCTTCTTGCCCTCCTCCTCCCCCCTCGCCTCGTTTGCCATCCCAATGCCCCTGATCCCCATTCTTCGCTCCTCCATCCCCATCCGCACCGCCACAGGATCATCTTGGCTCACATGTCTGCAGCGTCCGATCCACCCTGTGGCGACGCTGTCGTCGCGTGCCTTGGCCACCAACGCCGCTGCCTTTGCCGACTTTCGAAGTGACACCTGTAGGCCTCGTTGCTATCTGCTGTTTGCATGCTACAACTGCTGTCCGCGGTGAAGTTCTACTTGTTCTAATCGAATCATATCAACGACAACCTCAACAAACAACCACAAACGTGTGTGCAGTGACCCAACCCACGGACGCAATGTTCTTACTCATGCAGCGCGCCTCGCGAGGGGATGATGTCTACGAGGAGGACTCATCCGTGCGCGCACTTGAGCAGCACGTCGCTCAGCTCGCTGGTCACGACGCCGCCTTGTTTTGCGCCTCTGGAACCATGTCTAACCAACTCGCCTTCAGGGCCTCACTCCTGCAGCCCCCCGCCTCGATCTTGTGCGACACCCGCTCGCACGTTTATCGGTACGAGGCTGGTGGGATTGCAGCCCTCTCTCAAGCCACCGTCTACCCCGCACAGGCGCTTGCCAACAGGGGCCACCATCTTACAGTCGAGGATATCGCTAGGGACTTTGTTGCCGACGACCATGATGTGCATATGGCCCCTACGCGTCTCATCTCTCTCGAAAACACCCTGGATGGCGTCGTCATGCCCCTACAGGAGATGCAGGCAATTGCGGCTTTTGCGAGATCCAACAAGGTGCGTCTACACCTGGATGGTGCCCGACTGTGGAACGCAACAGTAGCGCAAGGATGCAGCCTCAAAGACTTTACGCGGGAGTGCGACAGCGTCTCACTTTGTCTATCAAAGGGTCTCGGAGCTCCTATTGGCAGCATGCTCGTCGGAAATAAGGCCCTGATCCAAAAGGCACGACACTTTCGCAAAATGATGGGCGGTGGCTGGCGACAGGCTGGAGGATTGGCTGCTGTAGCTCAATGGTGCATTGAACATATCTGGCCCACAATGCAGGAGACGCACGACCTAGCCGCCTACCTGGCCAAGGGACTGGTTCAACATGGCGCAAAGCTTAGTGTTCCAGTCGAAACTAATATGGTCTTTGTAGATTTGGCTGGAACAGGCGTCCAATTGAGCGAGTTCAGCACACGACTGGAAACTGAAGAGGGGATCAAGATTGGCAGCAAGGAAGCACCAAGAGACCAAACACAGGTTCGCCTTGTGTTGCACTATCAGATATCCAAGGAGGCTGTAGATCGATTGTTGGCCTTGTTCGTAGACATGGCTACCAAAGCAAGCAGCAATTCATCCAAAGGAGTGTTTTCCCCCTCCAGTGTTCGCAATACTTACAGCAGTAGATAGAACAAAAGATGGAGCAATAGACAAGGGTGTATTATTCATTGCTAAAGTTCTACGTTCTACGTTTTCACAGTTTTGCAGGCCCATGCTGGTTCAAAATTGGGGCAATAAACTCCTTGTAGCCATCCACAACCTCGGTTTGATTGATCTCTTCCTTCTGGACAGAGTCCCAGAGATGCTGGTAGGCGTTGCCATCGAAGCTCCCCAAGGCACTGTTCAGGTAATGGTCGTCAAAGTCAAACGCGTCCATGAGACCGACAACATCGTCCGCCAATGACTCTTGGAGCTTCTTGATCTGTAGGCGCAGAGACTGGCACTGTGAAGGCGACACATAAAAGTCCTCCAAGTAATCTCCCAGAGAAGCTTGAATCGTATGCAGTGCAAATAAATCCGAGAGACGCTTCAACACCAAAACCGACTCTTTGGCAAGACCTTGGGATCTGGCGCTGGCGACACCTTCAACCGCAGATCTGGCCAAAACATACTGGGAGTGAGCATGACAAAGGCGCCAGCACTCCAAGTTGAGGTCACTCCAAACGATACCGCCATCCTGCAAAGGCAAAGCGGCGATGGCAAGATCGGCAACGAGTCTTCCAGCGCGGTGCTCAAAGGCAGCCAGCTGAATCTCTGGCCGCAGCCAGTCTATCGGCTCCTGTACAGCGCATCGCTCAGCCTGGAATGCATCTTGATCAATGGTCTTGATAACATAGCGGGAGTAAGGGGTCACCTTCTCGGGTTCTGTTGTCGCCAAGTTGATTTGCTTCAGCAAGTACCGAGCTGACTGTTGGGTCAACAGGAAGTTGTCTCCCTATTGAAAATACAGAGTAGACAGTAAATAACACCATCCCTGGATTGCCATCCAATTGAGTCCCCATATCGCACCAAAGTACCTCGTAGGTGTTGGAAGGCACATAGGTTGACCAGATGTGAGAAATTCCACTGAAATAGGAGTATCCGTGACCTCCCATCAGCTTGCGGCAGTCCTCCACGCCAGTGGCAGCAATAGTGGAGCAGGTGCTCTTCAGTCCAGAACTGATGGCATGGACCTCAGCCAACGAAGAGATGTCGCCGTTCATCAGTTCTGACAGCATGCTGTTGTACATATCGCGCATGGTATTGCCAGCAGCTAGGATGGCATAGATCTGGGCAATCATGGGGAAGAGGCGCGCCTGGACCATCGGGTAGTTGATCACTTGCGTCTCCAGCGTGGGATTGGCAGTGTCCTTGCGACTGGTAGGGACTTTGAACTGACGTCTCACTGTTGTGTATCTTGTTGCAATAGTTGCGGCACGAGCAAGAGTTGTGGCTGCCCCACGAACCATGTGCGAGCGAAGGAGAACCATAGAGCCATAGGCGAGCTGTGAAAGACATATCGTTAGTGCTTTGAAAGACGAGATTATTCGTGAATCGAAGCATTGAGCGTACCTTGCTATGTGGAGGCTTCACGTATTGACCATCTCTAGTGACCTTGGCAAACCTCATCAACATGTTCTCGCGAGGGATTGGGTGCTTGTCAAATCGAACGACTATGAAAAACGATGAAAAAAAAGGGAAAAAAAAAGCACGTGAGAATCGTAACGATAGCCGTGCATCGAAATTCAAAGAGCAAAGTCTCAGGAACCTACAGCCGTTGTCGATCTTGGAGAATCCCCCATATGCCTTGGGCCCAATGTCACCAACTTTGACGCCAGGGAAAGGGCGGTGATCTTTAAGGGACCTAATAGGAACAATAAAACCATGGGCACCGTAATCTTTGCCGTCAATGATGAGACGCGCTTGAATGAGGGCGTGGGTGCAAATGACGCCTAGTCCTCCGATCCAAAACTTTGAGGCCGTGAAGGAGGTACTGTGAATAATCCATTGATCAGAGTCTCTGTCCAAGGTTGCGGTGGTTTCCAGCTCGGAGAGATTGCCTATCAAAGAGAATGGCGGCAAAAGGTGAGAAACGGCTGCTTCAATTGAATGCAACGTTAAAGTCACATGCAAACTTACTGCCGTGGCCGATCTCAGTCTGAGCATAGCATCCGATGATCTGGTGCTTCTCCGCGAGGGGTCCCCAGTATTTGGCTTGCTCTTCTGATCCCTGTGCGTAGATAATTGGAATGAAGGCGGTCTCATGCAGTCCAATCTATGGACAAACAGGTATCAAACATTATAAGTATGCCGAATATGATGAGTGTAAGAGGCAGAACGCCCATCTGTTTCTCTTACCGGGAGCAATTCGTCGACAAAGTCCATGCCTTGAAGATAAAAGACCAAAGACGCAAGGGGTTAGGAAGAAGAAGAAGAGGGCAGACCAGATCTTTTGGTGTTTTTGACTTACAGGTCAGCATCTCCTCCTGCGACAGCTTGTGCTCTTCCTTGAGCTGGTAGAGTCGGAGACTCATAGCTAAACCTTGCTTGACATCCTGCACATGGCTCAGTCCAACTCTTTTGTCGTTGCTGAAGACAGGGTCGTTCGCGACCAGAGCAGCGAGTTCTCTGCGGCGGGCAATCTTTTCATCGGAGCCGTGGATGTATCGGGTCAGATCAAGGACGGGAAACGAGGTTTTTGCCCTTGCGGCGGCGAGGTCCTTCACGGGCTGAGTATGAGCCATTGAGTTTCTGAGGTCGAGAAATAGACTTGCGGGAATGCGGAGTAAGTGGCAGCGATGACTCCAGGTAAGATGGGGATGAGGAGTACGACAAAGATGACGAAGATGAGAGCCAAAGGGATGATGAATGGGCAGGTATAGATGGGGATGAGCAAAGAAATGAGTGGGAAGAAAGGACGAAAGAAGGAAAGAGAGAAAGAAGAGGGAAAACGAAGAAAGATACAAGGCATTTCGGCCAGGAACTTCTTTTCTTGCTCGGACGAGGAGCACCAGGCCAGCCGCGGAGTGTTGACTGCTCGAGGGAAAGGAAGGAACCCATGTCCCACAGAAGCAAAGACAGAGAAACAACCGGCTCACGGCGACCGACGCCACTCGCGCCTGGCCTGGCCCGTAGACTGGATTGGTCTCCGGAGTGAACACAAAGAGAGCGATACTTTGTGCATCCGAGCCGTGGAGGACTCTCATCCCACGTACAAACAAACAGCAAGGTTTTTGGAGGAAAAGAAGGCTCAATGTTCGACCGAGGAGGCCTTTCCATTTTCAACGCGTCAGAGAACAACCGCGTCGGGCAATGTCAACGTGTCAACTGCTGTTTGCTTGTATGTTCTCGCTCGTTTTTATTCTTGTCAACTGTCAGCGCACTTGTCAGCACATCACCGGCACACAATGTCCAGCACAGGAGAGTTGAGCCATTCCTCCATTTCCACACACGCCGTCAATGGGCGCTCGTTTGCAGTTGCTGCTCCACTATTGTCGACCCCAGGGTCGTGTGAGGTGGTGGTACGGATATTTAGTATAGGAACTTCCAAGCGCAGTTGCCGAGCCAATGCCTGGTCATGGCCTATGGGAGGCACATTGGCCCATATCATAGCCTCACCTACAGAGCCCTCTACTCAAGTTAGATGGTTGTCAAATGTTCAATGTCCAATGTTAGCACAGTGTCGGTCGTATGCAAGTTGTCTTCCCTTCAAGCAGATGTATAAAAACGTTACTGATGTGGTTACGCTTGTAATGATAAACCGCAGACGAATAAAACATCCAGAAATGTCCATTGTTCTGATCCCGAAGGCAGCTTGAGCAAGGTTGGGTGACATGATATCCAGCAACCTGACCACTAGTTATCATCGGTAAATTGATAATATCTGAGTATTCGTTATGGCAACCTGGGCCATCTCAAAGAGTACGGTGTCTTACCATCCCAGACATGCACTATCTCTGATTCTACAAGCGCAATGTCGTACTTGCCTGTCTTCGTTGACAAGAGACAATCCTGATGGCGGCATGTCGGTCGAGTACAACTCCTTGGAGTGATCGCTTAACATGACGGCCTTCATTGCACGTAAGCATAGAGGGCGAACACATGCACGGCAGGCTAGTTGATAGACTGGTTGGCTGAGAAAGGCGGGTCTCTGTACAGGTTCCTCGGGCCGCTGGTGCTGACCATCTGTCGAAAGGGTGTCTCGCTGCTGCTGAGGAGAGCGTGAATGAGGGCGTTGGTGACCATAATATGTGTTCTGTTGAACAGCAACATTTGGCAAGGAGGGTTGAGAGTTCAGAATAGAAGAATGATTCTGTAACGGAGGAGGAACCGGGAACTGATGCGGATGAGTCTGCCAACTTCTTTGTCCTGGCAGATATTGAGGCACTTGTTGCCGCTGTTCTCTCTGGGACCTTTGCCAACTCTCTCCCATGATGTTGCGTATCATTCTGTCATTGGGAGGCATCGTACTCGTTCCATGTTCATGAGTTTGGTTCATATTCTCATCTTCACTTTCATCGTCACTCTCAGTTTCCAAGGACTGATGATGTTCATGGTGGAGCGGCATGCTCAGGCCTTGTCTAGCTGCATGAGAAAGCTGATTCTGGCGCAACTGATTAGGTGTGCTCGTTTCTGTACCACGACGCGCTTCTGACAGCCGGTTGCTACGCACGGGATAGTGGGTTGCTTGATCTTGATGTATCCTCGGGTCATTTTGAGTCGGCGAAAAGTTAGGCGCTATGTTTCGGCGCAGGTCAGATGTTGCCGCCACGTTTTGATGTCGTGCTCGTGGTCGAGGCGAGTTTGTCTGAGACAAGTCTTGAGAAACATTAGCTGATCGACGGAGGATATGGGATCCGTCAGAAAAGGTCGAATTAAAA
This sequence comes from Entomortierella parvispora, assembly GCA_963573315.1. Classification (NCBI taxonomy): domain Eukaryota; kingdom Fungi; phylum Mortierellomycota; class Mortierellomycetes; order Mortierellales; family Mortierellaceae; genus Entomortierella; species Entomortierella parvispora. The sequence goes on from OY752146.1 coordinate 2,655,411, forward strand.
GTGTCCACCAATGTCCTGGAGTTTGGCGTCGAGTTTGAGCGAGAAAATCGATAGCGTGAGATACGGATTTGCTGTTGCTGTTGTGCCATGGCAGTGGTGGTTGTCGAGAGAGAGTCAATTGCACAAATGATCACCGACTGAATATGAGTATGGGACACTGACTGGATTCAGGAAAGAATAGGCTGGTTGGTGGCAATACGAAGGAAAGGATAAAGTCAAGTTTTTCCCCCCTGTTTTGTGTTGGTAGCTGGTGATGGTAGAGGGATGACGATCGTGTGTCGCCAACCCAACGGGTTCATGTCAGTCTGATTCCTGTTCACTCTTACACACACCCATCCACTGCAAGAGGTGCCCCGTCGATTCTATCTCACCCCAAATCACCACTTCTTTACAAGGGAAGCTGTTCTTTCTTTTATGAATGCTAATGAAATATCAATGCTGGTTCTCGGAGGTTTCGGTTTCTAGACTGGAATCTTGTGGATGAGGTTTGACACCCCAGGCGCAATAGCAGTTAACGTAGCACCTATGAATTTCATATTCGACAAAGATCCTCTTCACCATGGCCTCGTACTGGGCGTCGTTCATATCTGTCAACTCCTTGATCCATCCTTTGAGACTGGCCCAAACTCCAGCAGAATTCTCCCTCATAAGCTGCCCTACTTTTGTACCCCAGGCGCCCACTGGGATAGAGGCGTGGCAGGACTTGATATCGGCAAGACCAGCATCCTTTAGTAACGTGTCAAGTTTCTTGGCCACCTTGGTGTCCAGTCCCTTTGCGGTGCACCCAGCCTCAAGAATCTCCATCACACGCGCAAGCTCTGGACCGTTTGCATTGGAGACCACCGGTATCTCGGTCAATTCAATGATGCCACCTGGTTTTGTAACCCGTACAAGCTCCTGAATAATAAAAGGCCAGGAGGCAGCGGGATAGCCCATAATCATAAACCGTTGATAAACAAAATCAAAGGTGTTATCCTCGAACGGTAGTCTTTGTGTTGCATTGACAACTTGGAATCGACAGTTGCGAGGCCGGATCTCGGTTGGCCATACTGCTGATATGTCGATGCCTGTGAAGTTTGTTTCTGTATGCTCCGTTGACATTTCTGTTGTGGAGTAAGAATGGTTGCAATACGTTAGTGACAGGTTGATGTGTACGCCATGGTCAAAGAAGTGCAGAGACAGAGACATGCCTAGGATCCATGTGCCCGGTCCACATCCAACGTCCAGTACATCCTTATGCACCTTGCCGTCAAACTTTGCGCGTGTGTTCCCTCCGAAGGCATGACGGATTACATAGTGCTGAAGATGCAGTCTATTTTGGTGGCACAAAGGAGTTAGAGCAGGGTCCGTTTCGGGGTTCCTTTGACCGATGGTTCAGGTACCATCCATGCTCAATCGTTACCTGTCCATCTCATCAATGTCATTCGGCAAAAGGTAAGGCGCCCCTTCCATGTTGTGATGTCTTCGACCGTCAATCCATCGAAAGTTTTGGCGCGTCCTGGAACCATCGGTCGTGGAGTGGATTGTGGTGGAGCGCTGATGATAAAAGCTCTCGTTGTTAGCAGTGGAGGCTATGATAGAGGGGGTCTGACCGTTGATGCCGGGGATCTGGCGAAGGTCTGCCGCACGAGGTATGGAGCTGTCTTCGAGCGCACGACGAGCCGATAGGTGGTCAGCAAGCTGCTGCTCGCTGAGGTTCCGTTGGTACTGACGCTGGAGTTCTTGCTGAGACATCTTTGACTTCTTCTGCAGGCGGACCTGTAGAGAGGACTGGCTGCTGCCCATGGCGCGACCTTTGATATTGAATTGTCCTGGTTATTGCAGTGGTTGGTAGATTGCAGGTTTGAGCTTGACAGCAAACAGGATGGATGTAGCAAGACGATTGATGATTGGAGGAGCGAGAGTCGAGGAGTGCGCTCGGATGAGCAAGTGTGGGCGGATGGGGGATGGGGAGGACGAAGTGGACAAAGAAGAGATGGCCGCCAGGGGAGATGTGATGGAGTAGCGCGGATGATAGAGAGGGAAGGATGAAGAGATGGAGGCACGATGATGAAAAGAACAAGAGGAAGGAGACAGCGAGAGCGCGCGGGAGGGAGGGAATAGTGTCTGTCTGTCTGTGTGTGCGTGTATGTGTGTTTGTGTGTGTGTGCGACCAAGGACCAAGTTGTCTTTATCCCAGCATCGCCTTGCTTTTTTGCTCTCCCTCCTCTCCAACCGCCGTCTTGTCTCTGCGGCCGAAGGGCTGTCTCCTGTCTCTCTCCCCCTGGTGAGGTTTCTCCTTCCAGATCACGAACGCAAATGTACCTCGCCCACGAGAAGCCAGGGCATGAGACCTCCGCTCCCTGTATGGAAAGATGCCTGGAAAGACGGACCAGGGTCTGGCCAGGTCATTCATCATCATCATCCACCTCTGTCTACTCCACTCGTTGCGCTAGCTAACATTTCCAAAGTTCCTCTTGAGAGCTGACAGCTGAAGAGCAACGTCTTCTTTATCAATGTTTTTTTTGTAAGGGCGAGGGCCATTAGTGCGTGACATGTATCGAGATCAGAAATGAAAACAAAGAACATCCTTCACTCCTTGAGAGCACCGTCGAGAGCCATTTTGCAAACAAACGGCAAACGTCAACCTGCGCTTCCGCTCTTTTTTTTTGTTCTGGGCGTAGCGTTAAAACAATTGCAAACAATTAAAAGTTGTTGCAGTCCGTTCACAAACGGCAATGCCTGCAGACGCCAACAACCTTCTCAGTTCCTTCCCGCCAATTCGGAAACCTCTCTCTTTGTCTTTCAATAATGAAGGTATAAAAAAGTGATCTGGCGTGCCTTGCTTCTTATGCTGTTGCTTTATTCCAAAGCTGGGGGCCAGCAATTGTCTGCCGTATAAGCGTACATGGTATACATGTTGGTCCCTTTGGCATAGCGCTCGATGTAATACGCGACCACAGTTGATCTGATTGCAACTACAGTGCCTGGCCGCATTACTACACGTTTTCCTAATTCGGGAATACAAAGGTCGCCTCCTACAAAGTCGCCACATGCAACGATCCAGCAAAAACCATGTCGAGTGTGAGCCCTGTCGTGGTGAAGTCGAGGAGCGACATCAACGGCCATTGCCACCGTAGCCACAGCATCAAACAATCGTGGAGTCCCGAACTGCAGACCATGGTATTTTTCGTAAAGTGTAGGGAAGAGGTACTTCAGATGTCTGGCAATGATCCCTTTCTCCACCATCTGAATTGAGCGGACCAGTCGTAGCAGACGCTTTTGTGTGGACGATTCTAGTTGTGAATCTGCTTGGGGGTCTGTGTGGTTGATGATGTGGTCATATTCGGTCTTATGTTCGTTGCAGTGATACGGGTGATGCGCTGGGCTGGATGCTCCCTCTGACCGGTTGTCTTCCTGTTGAATAACGCCTCCTCGAGATGAGCACGCATGGTGATGACCCCTTTGTGCTGACTCTCTGGAGTTGAGACTTGGAAGAGAGTCATCGAGGCTCGCACTCAGATTGACTGTTGATCCCAGAACAGTGCCCCCCCCAGCAGCTAGAGTCAATGGTGTTTGAAACGGAGCCTGTAAAGAGAGGAGAGCAAAACAGGTCAGAATCCAAGAATGATGGGCTTGAGACTAATGACAGCCCATGACTTACATATAGCTGCTCCTCAGGGTTATCAGGGGCTCGTACCCTCCAGTGGCCAAACCTCAAAACTCCAGTTCGATTTTGTTGTAACCAGGATGGCCTCCATCCATTCAAAAAGCCATCTCCACTGTGACCACGGACAATTTCGTTTTCTTGAAAGTCTCGGCAGCACGCCTCCAGTTTCTTGAGAAGTGCAGTGTCCAGTTCTGACGGAGGCCAAACATGCATCAGCACCTGTCGCGAGTTGCCCTCAGCAGACTGAAATTCTTGAAATTCTCCTACTGGCTCCAAGTACTCGCTCGACTTCCGCCTGAATGTATATGGTGAGTTTGGGGGGAGTGGATAGGAGGCATGGCCTGAATCTGGGAACCTCCCATCTGAAAATATCTCCTGGCTCCTTAACTCGTCTCCAATCGAGCCTGTTCTTGACTCCCGAGTAAGCCTGACAGAATTCCAAAAAAAAAGAAAAAAACACAATGAGATTTGAATTTGTCGTTCACATTACAGGCTGCGGAGGCAGAAAGCAGACATTTTCCTTACCTCGAATAGTACGAAAACTTCCTGTCCTGGGATAGTTCCTTCCCTACACCGTTCGTATGACCAAGAACTTGTTCCTGCGAGAGTAAAGAAGTTCGTTTGTATGGCTCTTGATCTTTCCTGGCCTTGAACATGGTTATCGCCGCAGCGGCTGTTGCCAAAGCCTCTACGATCAATGGTCTCCAAACCCAGCCAAGATTTTCAAAGCACAAGGATGACTTGGGCTCCTGACAAAAAACACATACAGCCTTCTTTGACCGCTGGTGAGCTAGCTTGTGTGCTTGAACAGATATCCGATCGTGAGTGTCGGATTCCAAGTGTGGGCTGGTTCTTTCAATTGCATTTGTGGGCTGATTTGCAGAGTCATCAGAGCATGCATCGCTGTTGGTGATATGCTCTAACTCAGGTGTGTCGTTGAGCGAGAGTGGAAAAATAGACCCTTCCTTCTGTAACTGCTGTTGAAGTTGGCGTACGTTTTCTTCAAACTCGACTTGCTCTCGTCGCAACTCCATAAGCACGGCCTCATGTACAGACAGGAAATTGTCGTGTTCATAGTCATCCAGCTCGTCATCAGAGTCCTCACAATCGCCATCTTCACCATGGTCATAGCTGGCTAGATCATCGAAATCCAGGTCCTCCGATCCTGACGTAGAGTTGTCTGCGATTGGGTCCTCCAAGTGCGATTCCCTGGCGTTATCCGGTCCGATGTCTCGTTGTAATTGACTACAGACTGTAGCAGCGTACAATGCCTCGATGTACTCTGTCTCCATAGAAGTAATTGGTGCTGGTGCACCGTTCATAGTGGCTCCTCGAGGTCCCGTCCCCTTTTGTTGCATCGACACGTCTGCTGTAGCCTGGATTGCCTTGTTGACCTCGGCGTTGTTTCCCGAATGACCAGAATCCGCGACACACATTGCTGCTGCCGGTGACATTGAATGTTGGTGTTGAGCTTGGTAACAGGCTTGCTGAGATGGCGTAATAATGCCGTTGGCCTTTTTCGTTCTTGATTTCATTGGCCGTGGAGGAGACGTATGGTTACGAGGAGTGAGTGCGATCAGTGTGGATGGGGCTGGAAATGAAACCATGTGCACGTGATTTCCAGTGACGTAGACACAAATGGGTGGAAACGCCACCAATTTCACAAACCGCGGTTCGCGAAGAATGAAGGCTCGATTATGAGCATCAATTTGCAGACAGCAGCACCGACACACACACGACACACACGACACACACCCGGACTTACGGCACCAGCCCGTGGACAAGAACAACCAGAGGTGTCCTCTTCAACGATATTGCCTTTACTGGACCTCTGACATTGAGAGCGTCCATTTCAAATCATGCGGGAAACTCCTTTGACAGGACGTCAAAAGTTGAAGGACGTGGTTATTCAAATCGGGCACTGCCTTGCAGACCTGAATATACTCTTTGACAAGAGTCTTCTTTCTTGCGTCGGACAGGATGGCACTCAATGTAAGCTAAAGGAGTCTTTGATGTTGTCTCGCAGCGTGGATCCCCGCTAGATTGTTCGACTTAAGGCTCTCCTCTCTTTTCCCTTTGCATAGATATTGATTTTTCGTCACTCCGGGAAAGGTGTTATCTACCAGAAGACCTCAGTGAAAGCCAGCTGCGGCGAGCGATCAAATACGACGCAAAAGGGCGCCTCGAGGTAAAGTGGTTTTATCTTTTTTATTGGTTTTATTTGCATTCTTTTTCTCACATGGACATTTTTCAAAACAGTTGCATCCTGAACTTGACATGATCCGAAGACACCAACCATTTGATGAATTGGAAGCAGTGGACAGGATGTTATTTGTGGACGACGTAGATATAACAGGACACGAAGCCAAGCCAGACATTGTGTTTAAGCAGCTACTTTTGCCTTGTGCAAGTGCTGTTGCTCAAGCACAGACTTTGGGCTTGGAGCAGGCCTCCGAAGAGTTGCCCATGGAGGAGTCAGAGGTAGAGTCACATATTCAACAAACTGTGATACGGCCATACGGATACAAGGAGACACGATTTTTCCAAGGATTCTGTTTTGTGGAGTACTCGTCAAAGAACTTGTGCACTGTCATGGCCAGCACCATCTTGTCCAGGAATAATACTGTTCGTGTTATGCCAATGTATGTATTTGGCTGTAGTTGCAGATATCGTAAAGCCTCGCTACAGACGACAATAATATTCACTAAAGGTTTTATCCGGTATCCTAGGAAGCAATGGCTCAAGCTTGAACGAGAGTATCAAAGGCACAAGTAATAAAATGGAATACAGGCGTGAAGACATGAATCAAGATGAGGATCTCTGCTGGTTCTTTTCTCCACTGCAAGAGGCGTGTGGAAAGAGAACAGAAGGCAACGCTAGTAACAGGGCCTTCAGGATGGTGGAGCTTTTGTTCTTTCAGTATCATTCCTCTCTGCACCTCTGAACCAAGTGTTCCCATGTAGTTGACAGCTGATTTGATGACTGGTACATCATTCTTTACGTACGCTGCTCTTATTTCTCAGATCAGAGGATGTCCGGAGTCATTGGGTCGGTTCCTTAGATCAAGCCAACTCTTTTCTCCTTTGAGGACATGAGTATGTGCATTTGCAAAGAACAAGACAGCAAGCATCCTTCCTTTATTTTCTGCCCTGGTGGAAATAAAAGGGAGTACGCCACGCGAGACGCGTCCAATCCGACCTCGTTCCCATGATAGTGTACCTTTATTTCCACTACTTTCACTCTCATCTCCATGCCTCTTCCTCTCCCTTGTCCTCTTTCACTTCCTCTTCCTCTTTCCCTTCCTCTTTCCCTTCCTCTTTCCCTTCCTCGTCCGCCTCCTCTTCCTTGTCTCCTTTCTCTTATCATCTTTTCCTTACATCTCTACAGATCCTCCGTGCCCACCATTAATCCAGCTGTCATCGCTCATGTTGATCAATCAACTTCCGACGCTCCTTGGAGAGAGAATAACAACGCCCTTGGTACTCTATCCGGGCCATGATCTTTCAGCTTTCACTGCTGTTCTCAGTTTTGTAGGCCAAAGTCGAGAGTCACCTGTCACTTACCGTAAGTTCGAGCGAAGAAATGGATCTGAGAATCGGGTGTTTTTTCATGACCATAGGAAACATAAGGGATTTTCGATTTTTTGATCCCGATCGATTTTCCTTGACGAGAAACATTCAACGCACTTGGTCCCACGCGCATGCGATGACTTTTTACTAGTAGACACTGCAGTCCAAAGTCGACAGTCGCCTGATACTTAAGGTAACTTCGAATGCGCGGACGGATCTGAGAATCGGGAGTTTTTTCACGACCATAGGAAAGATAAGGGATTTTCGATTTTATAATCCAGATCGATGCTCCTTGACGAGGAACACTCAGCGCACTTGGACCCTTGCGCGTGTGATGACTTTTTAGTAGTAGACATTGCTGTTCAAAGTCGATGGTCACCTGATAGTTAACGTAAGATCAGCAGAATGGCGCCAGACCAGGTCACCCATGTTGCCCAGCTGCAGCCCATGCGATAAAGAAACCTTTGTTCTTCCATCGCAAATGCTGTCTCTCCACTCTGTGCTGGCGTTCTCATCAACACTTCTTCACGAGATCGGTCAAACACACGGATCTTTGAGATTTCGACGTGAGCAGGCGCTTCTCGACAGTTGAAACAGTGTACCTGGTCCTGCGCGCTGGCGATGACCTGCGAGTAGTTGACATCCTCAAAGGCTGGATCACTACTATAGACTCTAGAAGAGCGGTCGAGTTTGAACGAGTTGAGCAATAAACACGAATCTTTGAGATTTTGATATCGATCGAGAGGACCGCAGTACACTTGGTACCTCGGGCATGCGATGATCTTTTACTATTCAACATTGCTGTTCAAGGGGTAATTACTTGATTTTATGGAAGGGTCAATGCTCTGGAGGAGAAACATTCAACAAATTTGATCCTACGCGTGTGGGATAACTGTTTCCTAATCGACCTTGCTGTTCAAAGCCCAAGGCCCACCTGGTACTTACTGTAGGATCGAGTGAGGGTTTGGATCAGAGAATCGGTCAGTTTCTCTCCACCGTAACTGAAGATGAGATATTTTCGATTTCAATCGATGACAAGAGGTGAGGAGCAAGGTCGTTAAGGTGTTGGTTGCTTGATGAGACGTGTCAAGTGCCACTAAACGAATGAAGCACCAATCTCATGTGGAGCGTCAGTATGTCGAGTTCCGGTCATCCGATCTCTCGGTCCCTCGGTCCCTTTTTTGGGTCTTATGTCAGTTCCAGAGAAAGCACCGAGAAGAATAATAAAAAGTGATATGGTTTATTGCGAGATCGGGGGAAGAGATCCCGCAATTTCGTCCGCATTATGGTCTCATATTCCATTCCTTTGTCCACTTTTGTTTCCTTGACCAAGTCCTGGACATGGTATCTCATGCGACATTCGAACGCGAATCCAGAGGAGACCATGGGAAGAGGTCTTCGCGAGCAAGCAATAGACATTGCGTCGCCTAAAGTATTGCAGTGTGGGTGACTATCGTCCAGATTGGCACTCTTCTTTCCTGATGCTTGTATTCTGACCTGATTATGGTATAGGCGGTGTGCTGTATGGTCATCGTCAGCGTACTTCCTCGGCTTGAGTACCTTCTTGAGCACCAATATCCTGATTCTTGAGCACCGGTATCCTGATTCTTGAGCCCCAGCATCCTGATTCTGGCGAAACAACTCGATGATCTCTAAGCAATCCAGTGCAAAGCAAAGCGATGTTGGTGGAGGTCGAAAGGAGATTGGGTCGTCGCAAGTGGTCTTTAGTGGTCCTCAGTGGACGTCGCTGGAAGCTCTATTCGCCACTCCTGTTCAAGGTCTACACAACAGTAGCCAAAACTCAGTCTCTGGACTTGTCATTAGCAGCCCACTTTGTAGTCCCCTCAAACTTGCAGGGCGTTGCTGATGTTCTGTTCAACGAGTGAGGACTTGTTCTTGTTCCTTTCAGAAGGGCCAAAGACATCAATGAAGGGCAGCACCATCTAATGAAAACAGAAAAGAAAAAACAATGAGAAGTGTGCATCACCGAACTAGATTCATGCATTGGCATGGAAGGGTTCGTTCTTCAGCTGGCACGAGTAATTGCCACCCCTGACGGTTCCATGGTTCCTTGCGTGTTTCTTCAATTATGCCCAGGGGCATGAGGCTGTTTCCAGAACATAGTATCCACACCTGTACATGTCGCTGTTGGCTGGAGTCTGATGGCCGTTAGCTTGGGTTCCTTCGAAGTGAATCCAGATGTTCCGAAGTCCAGCTGATGGATGAGAGGAGAGAGAAGAGAGAAGAGGAGAGCACAGGAGAAGTGAGGTGAGGTTATCTTGTGGAGAAGAGAGCGCAAACAGCAAAAAAAGAGCACGTGCGTGGTCCTTGCGCGCTCTTTTCTTCCTCTGCCTCGCGTTCTTTTCTTTTGTCCTTGCATCCTCCTTGGTCATTCTTCTCATCGCCAGGACTCACTTCCTCACTCAGCTCTAATCGAGAAATCTGTTCGCATTCCATCGACCACGCCAGGTAATCCAACCTCTGTCTTTCATTCTTCACTACCACCGCGATTTTGCATGTTTGCACCAATGCAGGCCATGCAGCTCTCTCTTCTCTGCGATTCACCCCCCTTGCTGCTCCTACCTTAGGCCTTATTCCGGAGGCTCCTTTATGACCTCTGACGACGCTGGCACCACCTTGTGTCCGTTTTCAAGGAAATGGTCGTGTAGGTACATCAGACAACGAGGGAGAAGCGCATAGATGACTGCATATTCCGACTACAATAGCATATGTTCTCATCTTCTCTTGCTGCTCCTACCTTAGACCTTATTCCGGAGACTCCTTCACGACCTCTGTTGACGCTGGCGCCACATCGCGTCCTTTTTTGAAGGACATGATCGCGAAGGTATACTGACAACAAGGTAGAAACGTATAGATGGCTGCATATACCGACTACGATAGCACATGTTCTCTCCGACGCCATCTTCCACAATAGGCTCTGTGCCGAGCCTCTGAATGTAGTAACGCAAGTCAAGGCAGCTCTGACGACACAAGTTTGCTGGTACAAGATACTGAGGTTTGCCAGACGTATTTAACTCGCAGGGTGAGTTTTCATGCAAAAGAGCTTGAAGAGAGCTTGTTTGGCTGTGTTTAATGATATGACCGTGAAGGCCATACGATAGGAACCTTGAGTTCGTGGCAACAGAAGGCGACTTTTCCAGATGATGGATTCAGGATACTTACAACAGCTGGCGCAATCTTCCCGGGGGTCATTTCCAACAAAGTTGTCTGTGGCTAACGCATGAAAACCATCTTGTCAGCAATCTGGAAGGTATTATGCTGCAAGTCGTGTCAAATGACCTATTCAACAGCGCCAACCCCCACATCGAATGCGGTTGGACGAGAGAGTCTGATCCCGACCATGAGGTAAGAGCCCAAGAGCATGGATCAGTTTCTGGATATCTATTTTCTTCACAATTCAAGGCCTAATTGCCATTCTGTAAGACTAGGACTTCTTTCCAAAGGCATTCTGTGGACACGATCAGCTACTTGATGCTCTGCGCTTATATCCAAATACAGGTATTCTATACATCATGTTTTCAGTGTTTAATCGTATGAACCTCGGACTTTGGCGTTATGACTCGGAGGAATGTTCGACCAGCGAGGATCAACAACTGTGGTCGCCGATTATATTGGAGTAAGTACGAACGGTGGGATATGAAGGACATACTGGACATTTACTCGTCATTGAGATGGTTTCGACGATTGACGACAAGGGTGCTCTTGGTCTTTTTTGCAGTAGGATGAGGTCATTGGCAAAAAAAGGTCAAATGATCACGGTGAACTGAAGAAGTTGACGTGCCAACAGCTGATGATTTCTGCAAACATTTGAACCGCTGCATAGGTTTCCAGTAGACAAGAGATGCCATTCCAGGTCGATGCGGATCTCCTCGCTTGAACCCCAGCAATTGTCATGAACGGTCGTTGTGATATTTCCAAGCAGGTGTCTTGGGATTGAAGGACCATCGACCCACTCCGATGACGAGGATATCAAGGAATAGCAGGCAATTCTCATCCTTTTATTTTTGTTCTTTTCTTGGTATTTGGCGGCAACGGAGGTCAGACGTTCCTCTGAAAGGATGGGACTAATCACGCAAATTAAGGTACTGTAATCGAATGTTGGCTGTCTTGTTGAATCGCGTATGGAACGAGAAGAAACATCACTGAGGTGCTATCGTTCATTTTGCCGCGCCATGATGCCTTGGTCCGAGTCGTGTGCAAGACCTACCCTGAGTCGTGTGGTCGCTACACGTTCATCTCTCTTCGGCTCTGTGTGGAGTACCGAATACTGCATCGCAGGCGGGTATCATTCCTCGTATGGGTGGATATATCTCTGCTGGTTCTTTTTCTACTGGAAGATGCTTGCGACACCAGAGCAGAAAGGTAACGCTGGTAACTGGGCCTGCAGGGGGGTATGACTTTCTGTTCTTTCAGCAATATCCTTCTCTGCATCTCTGTACCAAGGTGTTCCCTTCATCTGTATTTGTCTTGGGGTTGACTGGTGCCTTATTCCTGACATACGCTCATCCTTCTTCATATCAAGACTGCTCTTTTCTTCTTTGAGGACTTTGCTTGCCGTGATACCCTGCGCCTGTCGGATCGACTGTCATTCTGGTTGCCAACAAGGGCGAGACGAAGCGCTGGACGCAATTGAGGTCGGATGTGGTCTATCTGACCCTCACCCTGATCCTGACCCTGACCATGCAACGAGAGGACTTCTTGACCATGGCGGACCCGTGGGTTGTTGGACGAGAGCCAAAAAAAATCTTTTTTCGCGTTTTTTTGTCCGTCGGACAGCAAACGGTGGTCCGTCTTTTCTTCCTCGTTTTCTTCCCTACTTCCCTTCTCTTCTTCCTTGTTCCTTCCTGCCCTCTGCTGCATCTCTTTTCTTCCCCTCAGCATCTCTCTTCTTCCCCTCAGCATCTCTCTTCTTCCCCTCAGCATCTTTCTTCTTCCCCTCAGCATCTCTCTTCTTCCCCTCAGCATCACTCTTCTTCCCCTCTGCATCTTCCCCTCTGCATCTTCCCCTCTGCATCTTCCCCTCTGCATCTTCCCCTCTGCATCTTCCCCTCTGCATCTTCCCCTCTGCATCTTCCCCTCTGCATCTTCCCCTCTGCATCTTCCCCTTTACATCTTCCCCTCTGCATCTTCCCCTCGCATCTTCGCTCTTCATCTCTCTTCCGTGCATCCTTCTTTCTGCCGCCTGCTTCCTCGTCTTTTTTTCTCCCCTCTTCCTTCTTCCCGTCTTCTGCATGCTTCTTCTTTTTGCATCCCTCTTCTCTCTGTATCCTCGTCTTTCTTCTTCTTTCCTCCCTTCTTCCTTCCTCCCGTCTTCTGCATGCTTCTTCTCTGCTTTGCATCCCTCTTCTCTCTGCGTCCTTCTTTCGTGCATCCATCTTCTGCGCATCCTTTCTCTTTCTGCCTCATCCTTCCTCCCGCTGCTCACATCCTTCTTCCTCTCTTCCCTCTCGCCTTCGTCTGCTGTGTCCCTCCTTCTTCCCCCATCTGACCGCGTCCTTCTTCCCCCATCTGACCTCGTCCTTCTTCCCCCCCTTCTGCCTGTGTCCTTCCTCCCTCTGCCCTCATCCTTCTTCCCTCTGCCCGTGTCCTTATCCCTCTGCTTCCCTGGCTCTTCCTCTTCTGTCTCCTCCTCTGTTTGCGCATGCTTTGTCCTCCTCCTCTGTCTGTGCATACTTCGTCCTCCCTCTGTCAGCGCCCATCTTGTCTGTAACCCTTCCATCTCTCTCTGTGTGCCTCCATCTGCACACGTTCATCTTCCCTCTGTCTTCGTCCCTCATCTTCCATTTGTATTCATCCCCTCCTTCTGCTTGCATCTCTCATCCTCCCTCTGACTTGATCCATCTTTCTTCTACCTGGATCCTTCTTGTTGTTATCTTCATCTGTGTTCATCCCTCAGCCCCTTCTGCATCTGTCGGCCTCTGAACAACCCCTCTGCTTTCCTGTGCTCTCTTCCCTCTGTTTTGTTTGCATTTTTGTTTGCTTTTGTCACTCCCGCGTCTCTCGTCTGTTTTCTTCCTCTTGTTTTCTGCTGCCCACTTGTCTGCCCTGTCTCTCCCTCTTGTGTCTTCCCTCTTGTCTTTCTGGTCTCCGTCTTGTCTCCCTCTTGTGTCTTGTCTCCCTCTTGTGTCTTGTGCCTTGTCTACCCTCTTGTCTCCTTGTGCCCCTCTTGACAGCCCTCTCCCTCTTGGTGCACTTGACCCCAGTTGAACCTTTCGTCTCTCTTTATCCTTTGTTCAGGGCCGACGGTTGCTTTGCACTCTTTTGTGTGCTCTTGACCAACAGAACAAAAAAAACAAACGACTTCCTTCTTTCTCGCTCGCAGACGTTGTCCTCTCCCCTATTCACTTTGTTGTTAAACCAGACCTTGCCTTCTCAATTGACTGCCACATAAAGCTCGCCCCATCTAACAGCGTCCATCCCTATGATCCAAGAACAACTCGCGACAAACTTGAAGCTACAAATCCAGGCACGCGTGCCTGTTGGATAAGTACCAAGTAGCCTAGCACCGCTATCACTCTCCCGACTTGTTTTCTTGTCTTTCTTCTCGACTTGTACTATGAAAGCTCCTTTAAATAAAGAAACACACTTGCCAGCTGCATGAACTGTACTCACTTCACCTGTACGAATGTGTGTGTGGCGAAGGTGCGCTCACGGGATGGCGTGGACGGGGTGGCTTGGGACACTTCAACTCAGGGGCAATTCCCTATAACACTGAGTGTCGAACTGACAGACGGAAGCTTCTCTTCCTCCCTGATTTCTCCCGTCTGTAAGTTCGACACTCAGTGTTGAACCCTTGGGTCAGTTCGAGGTTGGCTGCTGGGCTTCATCTTCTCAGTTTGACAATGAGTGTTGAACATGCATGCCTGGAGATTGGTCATTTACTTTCATCTACTTTCATCTAGTCTGTTTCGACCATCTGCGCTGAACGTGCGCTCCATCTGACAGCGAGCCGACTCATTCCAACTGGCCACTTCGACAATTGCCTCAAAGTCGAAGCTGCAAAGCTGGTGTTGGCAACCTCTCTGTCCAGAGAAGGTCGTGGACCTTGAACTTCATAGTCTGGACGCTGTAGATAGCTTGCTCCTGGTCTCTTGGCCTCTCGCTGCCACTTTCTGTCTGGGTTCTTCCTCTCTTTCTTCGTTTCTCTGCACAAGAGTACTGCGGCGCAGTTCGACGGCCTTGGTGAGTACGGTGCTGCCATTATGAACCCTACCACTCTATCTACGCCTGTTTGGCTATCTGTTGACCTTGCCATATTGCCATAGCCTCAACAGCAACTGTCGCAGCCCCATAGACTCTTATGTATCTTGCTACCATAATACAGAGATGTCTTTCGCAGCTCCTCTTGTCGTTGTCTCTCTCCTGTCTCTTCTTGCCAGACTCGTACACCTCCCTCAGCTTAATACACAAACTGCATCCTTGACTTATCCCTGTCTTTGTACCGCTCTGCCTAGGCTAGCTATGTTTTCCTTTTGTTTGGCTGTGAACCTACGTCAATGGCTTCTTGCTCTTCCATCCATGATAGTCGAGAGACTCTGGATCCGCCTTTACTTCACTGTTTCCACTGTTTCCACTGCAGAACTTGTGTTGGGTCAACAGTACTTGCAGGCATTGTCGAGTGTTTCGGCGTCAATTGCTGCAGTTGAATCATCAAGTCTCGTGAGAAAAGATGCGACATGCTGAGCAAGCTCCACAGATTACTGCCATCGTTCGATCTTTATGTTGCCTCTTCTTTCGCTTCAACAAACATGTGTGTTCGACACATATCGTCCAGCGATGTACTGAACTCACTCCATCAATAGGTTTCGCTGTAGCAACTTGGAAACAGCTCATCAGCTGCCTTAGATATCGCTCCCAGTCTCAATCCCGGCTTTACTATCCTTGTTCCGTTCTTTCCAAGTGAAAGTCATTTCACACCGACTCGTCAACTCGGGATACGCAAAGTAATGGTCTCTTTCATCTTAAAAGTATAATTGTAAACAGCAATTCATCAGAAACGACGGTGGCTATGGTCTATATTCACTTGCAACTGGCAACTCCACGCTTAACATTACCTTCACGAGTGATTATCATTGGTCTCTTCTATGGAGATCTGCGCATATCATCGTTCGACTTTCAACTATTGCGACTTTTTCTTTTTTTTTTTTTTTTGCAATTACTCCAGCGTTGACAAAACAACTGGCGATATTGCCTGCCCATCCGAATGTCGTTGATAACGGCTATCGCTTCTGGTGGATCTGATGACACAGAGCAGGATAGATTTGAAGTTAATGCCATCTGAAAAAACAAAGATGAACATTTCGCTAAGCAATTGCTCCACGACTGATCTATCAATCAACGGTATTCCTGCATGAACAGGATGCACTTGAGAGGGCCTCACTGTTCATATGATTTTCATTGCCATCCGCAAAGGAGATCATAAGAAAATGAAATTCACATGTGAAAAAAAAAAATTCGACCATCAATTGCGGCTGATCTACAAGATAAATTCAGAATGTTCTTGATGGAATGGAAGGCTATCGTTAGTGGCGTTGATTGCCCATGACTTGTGTTCCATTCTCTAAGGTGGACCTGGAGATAATGGTGTTCAAAATAATTTCCAATATTTATTTGCCCAGCAATTGTTCAAGAACTGTCACAAGAACTTGTGATCTTTTTGATGTGAAAACAACCTCTCGTCAATGCCTACCAGTGGGCCATTTAATCAATAATCTCAACAAACTAGATATGGAGAAAGAGATGACACAAAAAATGGCTATTAAAATTTTGACAAGCAATTGCTCGAAATCCACCTTACGAATCGACTATGCACCTGCAGTCACAGAAAGCGCTCATCAGCGTCCACTGTCACCATGCAATACTCTTCCATGTCTTCAAGGTGCTTCTGGAGAAATGACATCCGAAAATGTTAATGAAAAAAAATAGTCTATTAGGGGCAATTGATGAAGATCCGCGTTACGAACTTGCGATCTGTTTTAAAGGAGCACTAAGACTCTCTTCTCATTTATACCTATTCTTACCAATGAAGGTGGGTGACTCATAGAAACCGAGAAAATAATATTTAAAATTTTGATCATCAATTGCTCAAAATTGGCTAAATCAAAGGCCGCAGTTTTGAACTTATTCGAGAGCCCTTAAAATGGGGTATCTTGGCCTACCTTAAAAATTGGTGTATTATTAGCAGATAATGAGAGATAGCCACCCAAATATTCCCATTTTCGAAAATATTTTGAGCAATTACTCCAGATCTTAATAAGTAAGGGGCAAACTTGACGCATGAGCACAAAGGCACCACCTAGGGCTATCGTTGGGTACAATATAAGGTAGGTTTATTTCATTGCATCTTGAGATAATGTCCTTCAAATATTTCCCAAAATGGAAATATTTTAATCAATTACGCAACATCCACCTTAGTGAATTGTAATTGAAATACGTTTCTAGGAGCCTTCAATCCGCTTTTATCCAATGCAGTAACTGAATACTTTGTAATGAAACTATTTCAAACTTTATTTCATTATTTCCTTTTAAGGAAACATGTGATGATAGCCTGACCATTTGCAGATCAATTATGATACTTTAGGTTTATAAATCCTTGAAATTAAGGTTAAAGCTTAGGGTTTTTTAGGGTTTTTTTAGGGTTTTTTAGGGTTTTTAGGGTTTTTTAGGGTTTTTTTTAGGGTTTTTTAGGGTTTTTTAGGGTTTTTAGGGTTTTTTAGGGTTTTTTAGGGTTTTTTTAGGGTTTTTTAGGGTTTTTTAGGGTTTTTTAGGGTTTTTTAGGGTTTTTTTAGGGTTTTTTAGGGTTTTTTAGGGTTTTTTAGGGTTTTTTAGGGTTTTTTAGGGTTTTTTAGGGTTTTTTAGGGTTTTTTAGGGTTTTTTAGGGTTTTTTAGGGTTTTTTAGGGTTTTTTAGGGTTTTTTAGGGTTTTTTAGGGTTTTTTAGGGTTTTTTAGGGTTTTTTAGGGTTTTTTAGGGTTTTTTTAGGGTTTTTT